>OY728140.1:1374975984-1379975984 GCA_963277665.1 Viscum album | reverse complement strand
ACACTGAAAAGAAAGAAAGACCAACAAAAACACACTAACCAGATCTCAACCAAAAACTCTTAATGACTTCGAGAGTCACTCTCCAAACCACAACCAACTCTCTCCCGTGATGAGCAAGCTCAAGTCAAACATGCAACAAAAAATAAAAATAGGAAAACACTATAGGCGTGATTATTAAAACTCAGTAGGCGTTCCAAACAATCTATCTCAAAACACTAAATTTAAATAGAGAGTTTACTAATTCCAAGTTTGAAATAAATTATATAAGATATGGGTTTCAATAAAAACTTACATTTCCAAAACAAGTAACATTCCATTTCCCTTTTAAATTTAAAAAACAAGTTTAATGTTTGAAGTGAAAAGGTACATTACATTTTGAAAACAATTTCGAGAAGAATTTAGAAATCCAAAATTTGGTTGTTAGTTAAGAGAAAAACCACACATGACACACAAAATAGAATAAGGGCAATGGTAAAGTAGCAAATGAAGACCAACAACTGAACTTGGCCTCTCAATAGTCCACCACATACAAATAAACACTAAATAAAACATGGGTCGAACCTAAGAGCTCATAAACAATCCAGAACGTACAATACATGTGACTCATCCTGAAGGCATGCCTTAATCAATGATGTCATAACGCCCTAACACCCGGTGTTTCCCTACCTGGCCTAACTGAGGGGTCTAATCCCCTAGAAGAGAAAATTATGTACTAAGGTCTACTAGCCAGTGCGTAATCTAAACTAGTGCAAAAATCATTCTTAGAAGATTCACTCACTATGATAGGTTCCCATGTCAACATGTATAATAAACAGGGGTGAGTCAACAATCTCAAACAAGAAACCAATTCCAATGCACATAAATCACACACAAGAATCTCACACAATCGATGAACACAACAAAACCACCCCTGAGTCACCCTAAAGAAGATTTTTTTAAAATAATTTATTTTATTGAAGTTCCAAATAGGCCTTATGCAACTTTTAAAAGAAACACCATTTCTCAAGTGAAACCAAAACTTTTTCTCACGCACCAGAAGAAAACATTTACCATCAAACCAAAACCACACTTGAAAATCCATGAATTTTGCTCAATGGAAAAACGGTAATTATTTCACTATTATGCATCAATTCACAAAGAAAATATTTCAAGTGTCGTGTATAAAATAAAAAACTTTTTCTACATCAATTAATTATTCCAAAAATAATTATCTAATACTATTTCTAATTTTACTGAAAATTAATGAAATATTAAGCAATTAATAAATTCTAAATTTAAAGGTGGGTGTAGTGGGGGACCTAACTCAACTCACAGCTCGAACACGCTGGCGCGTCACGGCTCACACAAGAGCCTAAGAACGCTCAAGATGACAACTACAATACTGTGGAATTAACTCTCCGATGCGCTGCAACACCCACAAAAATAAGTAAAAATACAAAAACATTAATTAAAAATAATCCAATGAAGAAGCATCACAAACATGACCTCAGTGCGAAGGCGTGCTTAAACAACAAGGTTGCAGGAAAGGGTGAATGGTCGGGCGTGATGCCACGGTGCACTGGTAAGGTCACCAACGTCATCAACGACAACACAAAGGACGACATGGTTGATGAAGGAGCTGGTTGAATTAGATGGGGATGGTCGCAAAGTTTCGTGCAACGACCAGGGGACGGAAAAAGGGGTCACGTAGGAACTGCGCTGTCGGGCAATAGGTTTGCGGGGCAATGAACTGCTGAGCTGGAGGCGCACCGGGCCAGAGATGCACGTGGAAACCAGAAAGGAGGGTGCGTTGCCAACGTGAGAGGTGGATGGTGTGTCAGCTAGTGGGTGCGCGACCGAGGGTCTCCAGAAATAAGCAGAGGTGGCGACGAGGTGGGATGGTTGGCACGTGATGACCAAAAAAGGGGGATGCTGCCGGTGGGTGCACACTAGATGGTGCAATGTAGGTAGGAGGGCGAATGGAGGATGGCAACAGGAGGCACACGACTATTGAAACGAAAGGGGAGAGTGTCATGGTGTCGTGCCACTACTAGATGGATGATGCAGGGGTGATGCGCCACTACTGGATGGCTGAAACAGGGAAAGGGGTGGCCCAATGGTTGGACGGGATTGGGGGGAACGCTGTTGGTGCGAGTAGGAGGAGGCCGGATGCGTTCGGGTTGTGCTGCAGGCAGAGGGGTGGTGCGCTGGGTGCACGCTGGAGCATGGATCCAAAGGGAAGTGGGGAGGCGCAAGAGTGCACTGCAAAGGGAGAAGCTGGCTAAGGATGGGTTTCGGTGCACGGTGGTTGCGAGACAGCTTGAGGGTGCGGGTAAGAGGTGCGAATGGTGGGTTCTGGAAGGATAGAAGGGGATAAGGGGCCGCTTCTATGGGATGGATGAAGCAGGGTGTCGCACCGGCGTGAGGGAGGAGGCATAGGGCTGGGTGCGATGGCCTGCCGGATCGGTAGGGAGAGGCTGGATCGGCGGCCTTCTGGTGTGTGAGGGTCAGAGGCCGGATCAGAAGAGGCTGGTTAGGGCGAGCGCGGAGGGCCATATCAAGGTGGCTGCTGGGGGGGGGGGGCTGTGAAGGTGGTGTGATGTGGGGAGAGGGGCTGCTGGAGGTGGTGCGATGCAGGGAGAGGTGTTACAGGAGTAACGGGAACCAGGGGGCTGTGCAATAGGAAGTGCTAAACAAGTGAAAAGAAAACCCTAAGAAGAGGAAAAAAAAAGAAATAGAAAAAGAAAAGAAAAAGAGAAAAAATGAAATGAATAAATAAAACTAAATAAAAATAAATTAAGAATAACATTACTCTATAATACTAATAATAATATTAATGATAATAATAACAATAATAATAATAATTATAACAAGTATGCTTCTTAAAGATGATAATAATAATACCCATAAGAATAATAATTTTTTTTAACAACAATATAAAAAGGATAAAAATAATAATTTTTTTATAATGAAAATTCTTTAATAATAATCCAATATTATTATTCATAACAAATAGTATTATCATTACTCCATAAGTTATTTATTTAACCAAATTTTTAATTTTCAACTCATCCAATTTATTTTTATTTGGTCGATTCAAATACCGGAACCGTACGATATCTGGACTAACCGCACGATTTCCACTAGCCATGCGGTGCTCATGCACCGGCCTAAAATAATAATAATAATAATAAATTTAGTTTATAATAATAATAATAAATCCTTATTTATAGTAATACAGATAAGAATAATAATAATCATACTGATAAAAATATAAATAATAAAAATATTAAGTTCACTTTAATAATAATAATAAAATTATTAACAACAATAAAAATTTAAATAACACAATAAATTAAAAACTTTGATCATTTTAATCTTTCTGATGACAGACAGATCATGTCGATTCCGGGTTGAGGCTACACAGGGTTTCCAAAACGCGCTTAGCTCGTGTGCTAGCGAAGTCAACTAAAAAACGCACACGTTTTGTCAAAAATAAAAAATCTCATTCGGTATTCAACCCAAACCTCCAAAAAAATTTAAAAACTGAAGGAAATAATAAAATAAATTAATTATATTAGTCGGGGTGTGACAATTCTCCCATCCATAACACTTTCCACCCTCGTAAATCCATAATAAGATCTAAAACCAAAGATAAAACTTATCAAGTGTCACCCACCTCCAAAATTTTAAGCACCTCCAGTTGATCGATCCAAATAGACACTAAAAACCCATGACACACAACTCATCCTTAAAACAAGATCACCTTAACCATCACCATGCATAACCCAGACCATACATTTCAACCAAGGAACGAATGAAATTAAACTACCTATGACACTTATTCTCATAATCCTAGTCCATAATAACTCTTGGGTATACTCCAATCCCAACGTTTACTCAAGAGGAAGAAATTAGGATTAGGTGGTTCCACATGAGACCACCTACCACCAAATGATACATAAAAAGAAACTCTGATACTGACATGGGGAGGCCTGAATGGAATCACCACCATTAGGGTCAGGCTAACACTAAATTAATTCCGGTGTAACTCTGTGAGATCCACTGTGGGTCACCCCACCATAAGAACTAACGAGATTAACCGAACTTGAAATTTTTCCGTACGAACCAAAAACTGCCACCACGATGGGGGAGAAGGTAAGGGAAAAACTTATAGAGCATTAAAACTATTTCTATCACTATTTCAACAACATAGCACCCTCAAAAGAACAAAAACCATGCCACATTAAGGACAAATATTAAACCAAGGCCCCTTTTCACCATTGGGGTTCACCTGACTATGTGCCAGCTTTACTCTGGGACCTATGGATGGAGCACCGATGACTGAAGCATCTCTTACCTCATAGTCAAGCTTTAGAAATTCCCAAACATAACCCCCAAATTAGAATTTTACCAAAAACATTTCCATTAAAACAAAGGTTTCAAATAGGTTCAACCACAAACATTCTTAAAACTAAAAGAAAAGAAACACCACAAAATACTACAAGAGACAGCTACTACCTCCAAGAAAACCTAAAAGGAGAAAAAATCAAACTAATCCCTAAACATCGCCCTACTCCTACTGACAGGATAAGGTGACCTTTGACGAGATAGGTATGGCTTCATCATGCTTCTTGGAAAAACCTCAGCAGAATCGCTGCAAGTGACCCAAATGTCCACAAGTGTGGAAGGGTCTCGGAGCACTCGGGCATGTTGGACTCTTGTGACCCTTCCTACCACACTGGTGACAGATCATGAAATTGAACTGTAAAGAAGATAACTCAAGTTCTGAAGGCCTCTTGATTCTTCTATTAGAGCCACCAGCATCAAGTCGCTTCCCATTCTTTCTATCTTCATCCTCTACACTGCATCCCAAGACTGAGGAAGGATTTTCTACCTCATGTCCTCCTACTAACTCAGCTTCAGCCAGAAAAGCTTGCCCTATAACATCTAAGAATGTGGTTAGGTTGAGCTCTTCCACTTTCAACTGCAGTTCAGGTCAGAGTCCAGACTCAAATTGTCGAGCCTTCCCAGGATCATTTGTAACAAACCATTGGTAGTATGGAACTAGGTCCAAGAAACATTGATATAATTCTAGTACCGATTCAATGCCATGATAAAGACAACACAACTTCATCCCCTTCCTTAGCTTCGTCAACTCAGAGAAATATTGTTGTACAAATGAAGACTTGAATAACTCCCATGTGATATCTTCTCGAGGCTTGCTTTGAGAGACGTACTTCCACCACTTCTAGGTTGGACCTTCAAGCATAAAGGTAGACAACTTCACCTTCAGTGACTCAGGCAACCCAATGAAACTGAAGTTCCTCTCAATATTCCACAACCACTCCTCTGCCTCAAGTGAATCTGGTTGACCATAAAACATGGGAGGGTTCAATTTTCAGAATTTCAGAACATAGTCTATAGGTTTATCAACTGGAGAATTTTCTATGGGTGCACCACCCGAATTTTCACCTTGGGCATTCATCAAACCGCTGTAGGGGGGAAAACTAAGGAACAAGAAAAAAAACAACATAATGAAAACATGGTCATTGTCATTTCAAATTCAACTTCTCACAATTCAAAACAAGACTTTACAACCAGTTTTCTGAATTAAAGAGGACCCAAACAATTCTCTCGGGGAAACTAGTTTCGATGGGTGACTCAGACATATGGTTGGCATCCATACGCCAGCTACACCACCATCACAGAGAGCATTCTAGGGAAATTTCACCATCTCCACATGGATTTCTAGGCCCTACGATCTTACAGGGCTACTTTCCCAACTCCCTTTTCATTTCCCAACATAGAACAATTCAAAAGAACCAAAAAGACACCAACAACCTCGACATCCCATGGTAACCCGAGGTTCGTAATGAGCAAGGGTTCATGACGTCCTTCTAATCTGTATGCCTCGAGTCCCAACAATTATACTCCTTCTACCATGACAACCCCAAATAATGATGGGCACTTTGAGAAACAAGGTCCCCTCAAGATCCAACCTCCTTTGATACCATTTTGTCATGAACCAACCCGGGTCGACCCTAAACCGGTCACCCGAGCCGATCTGCGGAAAGGCCCAAGAGGAGTTCCCGATCCTCCTAGGCTGGAAACAAGCACCAGGGAATCAATAGAGAGTAAGTGGGAACAATGTTTCCCCAAAAAAACCAAGAAACATAAATAAATTAGAATGATGCAAAGTAAATAACTAACACTGAAAAAAAAGACCAACAAAAAAACACTAACTAGATCTCGACCAAAAAATCCTCGTGATCTCGAGAGTCACTCTCCAAACCATAGCTAAATAACTGACACTGAAAAAAAGGAAAGACCAACAAAAACACACTAACCAGATCTCGACCAAAAACTCATCGTGACCTCGAGAGTCACTCACCAAACCACATACAGCTCTCTCGCATGGCGAGCAAGCTCGAGTCAAACCTACAAAAAAACCAAAAACATGAAAACACTATAGGCATGAGTATTAAAACTCAGTAGGCATTCCCAAATAACTATCCCCAAAACACTACCTTTAAATAGAGAGTTTACTAATTATAGGTATGTACTAAATTATATAAAATATGGGTTTCCATACACACTTACATTTCCAAAACCAGTAACAGTCCATTTCCATTTTAAAATAGAAAAAAACAAGTTTAATGTTTGAAGGGAAAATGTGCATTACATTTTGAAAACATTTTCGTGAAAAATTTAGAAATCCAAATTTTAGTTGTTAGTTAATAGAAAAACCACACATTACACACAACAAAGAATAAGGGAAATGGGAAAGCAGCAAATGAGGACCAACAACTGAACTAGGACTCTCAATAGTTCACTGCATACAAATAAACACTAAATAAAACATGGGTCAAACCTTAGAGATCGTGAAAAATCTAGAACATACTATACATGTGACTCATCCGGAAGGTATGCCCTACTCAATGATGTCATAACGCCCTAACACCTGGTGTTGCCCTACATGTCCTAACTGAGGGGCCCAATCCCCTAGCAGAGCAAAGTCCGTACTAAGGACCACTAGCCAATGCATAATCTAAACTAGTGCAACAATAGTTCTTAGAAGATTCACTCACTATGACAGGTTCCCATGTCAACATGTATAATAAAAAGGGGTGAGTAAACAATGTCAAACAAGAAACCAATTCCAATGCACAAACATCACACACAAGAATCTCACACAATCGACTAACAAAACAATATCACCCCTCAGTCACCCCAAAGAATATTTTTCTAAATAATTTATTTTATTGAAGTGCCAAATGGTCCTTATGAAACTTTTAAAAGAAACACCATTTCTCAAGTGAAACCAATACATTTTCTCATGTGCCATAAGAAAACATTTACCATCAAACCAGAACCATACTTGAAAATTTGTGAATTATTCTTAAAGTATAAATGAGAATTCTTTCACTATTATGCGTCAATTCACCAAGAAAATATTTCAAGTTCCGTGTATAAAATAAACAACTTCGTCTACATCAATTAATTATTCCAAAAATAATTATCTAATACTGTTTCTAATTTACTGAAAATTAATGAAATATCAAGAAATTAATAAATTCTAAATTTAAAAGGTGAGTATAGTGGGGGACCTACCTCAACTCACAGCTCGAACATGCTGACACATTGCACCTCGCACATGATCCTAATCAGGTACAAGTTGACAACTATAGTACTATGGAATTACCTTGCTGATGCACTGAAACACCCGCAAAAATAAGTAAAAATACATAGACACTAATTCAAAATAATCCAATGAAGAAGAATCACAAACTTCACCTCGGCGTGGAGGTGCGCTTGAACAACATAGTCGTAGGAAAGGGTGAATGATCGGGCACAGTGCTGTGGTGCATTGGGAAGGTCAACAACATTGTCAAAGGCAGCACAAAGGACAACGAGGCTGATGGTGGAGCTGGTTTAAGTAGATGGGGATGGTCACAAAGTGTCATGCAACGACCCGAGGATGGAAAAAGGGGTTGTGCATGAACTGTGCGGCCGAGCAACAGTTTTGCGGGGCGATGTACTGCTGAGCCAGAGGTACACCGGGACAGAGATGCGCGTAGTGGCCAGAAAGGAGGGTGCATGGCCAACGTGAGAGGTAGATGGTGCGTTGGCTAGTGGGCACGTGACCGAGGGTCGCTAGAGAGAAGCGGAGGTGGCGACGAGGTGGGACGACTGGCGCGCGGTGGCCGAGAAAGGGGAATGCTGCCGGTGGGTGCACACTGGATGGTGCAGTGTCAGTAGGTGGGCGAAAGGAGGACACTGATATGAGGTACGTTACTATTTCAACGAAGGGGGAGAGAGTCGGGGTGTCGCGCCGCTGCTGGCCGGATGACGTCGGGGAACTACGCTGCTACTGGTCAGCCGAAACAGGGAAAGAGGTGGTCGGGCGGCCGGCCGGGACCAGGGGGCACGCTGCCAGTGCAAGCGAGAGGATGCTGGGGTGCGTCCAGGTTGCGTTGCAGGAAGAGGGGTGGTGCGTTGGGTGCATGCTAGAGTATGGAGCCATCTGAATGTGGGGAGGCATAGGAGGGCGCTCCAAAGGGAGAAGCTGACCGAGGTTGGGGTCCGATGCATGATGGCTACAAGGCGGCCTGAGGGTGCGGGTACAAGGCATAGATGGTGGGGTCTGGTAAGATGCCATGGGAGACGGGGCTGCTACTGCTGGTCGGATGAAGCAAGGCGTCGCACCGTCGTGAGGGAGGTGGCAGAGGACTGGGTGCGGCAGCCTGCTGGATCGGCAATGAGAGGCCAGATTGGCATCTTACTAGTTCTTGAGGGTGAGAAGCTAAATTAAAAGAGGCTGGGTGGGGTGAGCACGGAGGGCCGTAGCGAGGCGGCTACTGGGGGCCGATGTGAAGGTGGTGCGGTGTGGGGAGAGGCACTGCGGGAGGTGGTGTGGCGTGGGGGAGAGGTGCTGCGGGAGCTGGTTCGGCGCGTGGAGAGGCACTACAGGAGTAAGGGGGAACCAGGGGGCTACACAATAGGAATCACCGAACAAGGGAAAATAAAACCCTAAGGAGAGAAAAAAAAAGCAAAAGAAAAAGAAAATAAGAAGAGAAAAAATGAAATGAATAAAATAACAAAATAAAACTAAATAATAATAAAGTAATAATAACATTACTCTATAATAATAATAATAATATTAATGATAATAATAATAATAATAATAATAATAATAATAATAATAATAATAATAATAAAAATAACGAGTACCTTCTTAAATATGATAATAATAATACCCATAAGAATAATAAAAACAACTTTAACAATAATATAAAAATGATAAAAATAATAATTTTTTATAATGAAAATTCTTTAATGATAATCCAATATTATTATTCACAACAAATAGTATTATCATTACTCCACAAGTTATTTATTTAACCAAAATTTTAATTTTCAACTCATCCAATTTATTTTTATTTGGTTGATTGAAATACCATAATCGTACTGTACCCGGACTAACTGCACGACATCCGCTAGCCATGCAGTGCTGACACACCAGCCTAAAATAATAATAATAACTTTAGTTTATAATAATAATAATAATAAATCCTTATTAATAGTAATACTAGTAAGAATAATAATAATTATACCAATAAAAATATAAATAATAAAAATATTCAGTTCACTTTAATAATAATTTTAAAATTATTAACAATAATAAAAATTTAAATAACACAATAAATTATAAACTTTTCTCATTTTAATATTTCCAAAGACAGACAGATTGTGTCGTTTCCTGGGCGAGGCTACATGGGGTTTCCAAAAAGCGCTTCACTCATGCGCCCAACGACGTCAACTCAAAAACACACATTTTTTTTTATCAAAACTCAAAAATATCCTTCTGGATTCAACCCAAAACTCAACAAAAATTTTAGAAACTAAAGGAAATAATAAAATAAATTAATAATATAGGTCGGGTTGTGACACTTTTTATCCATAGATCTAGCGCCTAGTCATTCCATTTTTTCTAAAGACTTATCTTGAGGTGCTAGAGAGAGCAGAGGTCATCGAGATGAAATTATCCAAAACCAGATCATCACTAGAGGGGAATTAGAACAATTCCTCACGAAGTGGAGCTGGGTTTTAGGGTTCTTGGTTTTCAGGGAAGAAGAGTTTCCATTCAGCCGAGGGTAGGTCCCAACCCTCAATGTCTCATTTCTCCAGGGGAAGTGGCTCTCACGCCTATACAAAGAAATCGGGCGCTTGTTTTTATTATGAAGGCTAAGGTCATTAGTGATGTGAGTGCCCAAACTTTCTAAGCAGTTAGTGTGTTCCAGGTGTTACACTCTAGGTTCCTCCATTGAGGAAGTTCTAGCCGAGGTAGAAACAAAAAGTTGCACCAACTTTGGATTAGTATAGAGCAGATGTGGAAGGAAAAGGACAACCCCAAGATGCTCCCCATCCTCAGAGAGAAGAGTGTGGCCATGAAGGTGGTCCCCAGTAGGGTTAGAGAGGCCTTTGAGCAGGTCATGGTCATCTTCATGCATTAGCGTTGCCTGCTCTAGGTGAGCTAGACATCATTTGAGGTATAATTTTCTTATTTTCTACTTGGGTGCATGCCCTGTTTGATCCAGGAGCGAAACACTCTTTCATATTTCCACCCCTTTTCCATGACTTGGGACTTGAGGTAGAGAGACTTCCAGTGCCCTTGGCATTGAATATGCCAGTTGGAGGTCGAGCTAACTTTTTTGAAGTATGTAGATACTGTGATCTAGTGGCGGGGTAGCACCGCACTTGGGGATATTTCCTATGTTTTTGAATATAATCATTTGATTTCATCCCAATCATGGATTAGTTTTATTCGATATAGGCTATTTTGGATTGATTATGAAGGAAGGTGGTGTTCTTCGATGCCGATGGAGATCCAATATTGTTTGTTGGTGAGTGAGACCCTCATATGGGTCAGAGGCATGTTTCTTCCTTATCATCCTTGATGGCTGAGATGATGTTGCATTCATTAGAGGTTAAATAGTTGGAATTTCCTAGGTTCGTATAAGAGTGACCTAACGTCTTTCTAGAAGAGGTTGTAGTGTTACCCCTTAAGGAGAGATCAAGTTTGGGATTGAACTACAACTAGGCATGTCTCTTATATTGATGTATCCATATAAGATCGATCCTTTTGAGTTGCAAGAGTTGCGTATAAATATCGATGGTCTATTTTAGTGTGGTTTCATTCAGCCAAGCGTGTCATCTTGGGGTGCACCAGTTTTCTTCATAAAGAAGGTTGACAATAGTTTGCAGTTATGTATCTATTATCGTCACTTGAACAAAGTGATAGTGAAGAACCAATATCCTCTTCCGCAAATTGATGATTTATTCGATCAACTGAAGTGTTCAAGTTATTTCCCGAAGATCGATTTGTGGTCAGGATATCATCATATGCATGTGAAGGATGAGGATATCCTAAAGACTTCTTTCTGTTGTCTTCATGAGAATTTTGAGTTTTTTGTGATGTCGTTTGATGTAATTAATTCCCCAACTATGTTTATGGGGTTGATGAATGCTGTGTTCCATGAGTTCCAAGATAAGTTCATGGTGGTTTTCATCGATGACATCCTTGTGTACTCTGCATCCAAGGAAGAGAATGGAGAATATCTATGTGCCATTTTTGGAGTTCTTCACTATGAAAATCTATTTGGGAAGTTTTCGATGTTTGAGTTTTGGGCTCTAGAAGTCCATTTGTTGGGGAATGTTGTATCCCAGTAGGGAGTGGCTGTGGATCCATTAAAGGTATAAGAAGTTGTGTCTTGAGAACCCCCCAAGACAGTGGCTGAAGTGAGAAGTTTTCATGGTCTCACAGGTTATTACAGGAGGTTCATAGACAATTTCTATTGGGTTGCGACTCCTCTGATAGTGTTGATCAAGAAGGATTAGGTATTCATGTGGAATAATTATTGTCAGATATCTTTTGAGTATTTGAAGGAGAAGTTGGTTAGTACTCTAATTCTTTATCTACCAGTAGAAGGATTTCTGTTTGAGGTTTTCTGTGATGCTTCATGTATGGGGTTAGGCTGTGTTCTAATGTAGTAGATATCGGTCGTCTCTTATGGGTATCGGGAGTTACATCCCCATGAGCGTAACTATTACACCCATGATCTCGAGTTGGAAGTGGTAGTGTTTCTTTTGAGGTTTTGGAGAAATTACCTCATTCATGAGCATTTTGTGGTATTCACCAATCATAAGATCCTGAGGTATGTTTTCTCCTAGCATGATTTGAACTTGCAACAATGTTAGTGGATGATGTTCTTATAGGAATATGACTTCAAAATTTTGTATACACCTAGAAAGTGGAATGTTATAGATGATGTGCTGAGTAGGAAGTCATGTAGTGATGAAGTGTGTAAATCAGGTGATTCATGAAGAGTGATGGAAGAAATTTCAGCATTATATATGGATATGAGAGAAGTTGGGGGAAAATGTTGTATTTTTCAGATGATGGTGTAGTCATCTATGGTGAAGCAGGTGGAAGAGTACTAGTTGTGGGATCATGAGGTGGAGGTCTAGAGAGACTGAGTTTTTTTATGGAGAGGCCCCTAATGACTGGTCTGAGGATAAACAACATTGAGTGTTGTTTCAAGGAAGGATTTTCATTACTTTGGTGATGCGTGAGATTGTTCTCATAGAGTTCCATAGTTTACCCTTAGCGGTACATCTTGGCATGAAAAAGATGAACCAAACCCTGAGAGGTCAGTTTTGGTGGCCTATTTTGAAGTGTGAAGTTACATAGTTTGTGTCTCAATGTTTGGTATTCTAGATGGTGAAATCCTAGCACTGCATTCCTGGTGGTTTTCTCCAGCCATTAGATGTTCCTCAGTGGAAGTGGGAGGACATATCAATGGACTTTGTTACCGGTTTACCTCAAGTTCAGGGAGGATATTCCACTATATGAGTGGAAGTGTATCCTTTGATAAAATCATCCCACTTCATAGAATTCATGGACTTGAGATCAGTGGAGGTTTTGTCAAGGTAATATCTCGGGGAGGTGGTGAGAATCCATGGAGCCCCAAAGATAATCATTTTTGACTGAGATCCTCATTTTACCTCCAGGGTTTGGAGAGGTCTCTAGAATTATTTTGGTTCTTAACCATGCCTTAGAACTGCTTTTAATCCATAGATGGATGGTCAGATAGAGTGGACCATACAAACTCTTAAAGATAAGTGGCACTCTTGTGTCCTAGATTTTGGAATTTCTTGGATGAGACTTTCCCTTGATAGAGTTTGCTTACAACAACAGTTTCCTTTCAATCATTGGTATGACACCATTTTAATCCTTTTATGTATGAACTTTCCATTCTTCATTGTGATGGACTGGGGTCATAGAGTTGGAAATTCTCAAGCCGGAACAGGTGCAGAATACAACAGAGATGGTTTAAGTGATTTGCGATAGGATGAAGGTAGCACAGGATCATTAGAATTCCTATGTCAATCATTGGAGGAGACCTTTGGAGTTTGATGTTGGGGATCACATGTTTCTCAAGGTGACTCCCCATCATGGGAAGAGAAGGTTTTTTATGTGAGTAAGTTTTCTCCCTGGTTTTTTGGGCCTTTCGTGGTGTTGGTTTGTGTTAGATCCATGGCATATCAGGTAGCACTTCCCCCAAAAATGATTCAGATACAAAATGTTTTCCATGTGTAATATCTCAATTGTTATCTTCATGATGACTATCACATCATAGATTGGAGAAATATTGATATTTATGATGATGAGACATTTGAGGAGCAGCCTATAGTGATCCAAGACCCTAAGAAGAATGTGTTGCATGGACATGCTATCCACTTGGTTCATGTTTTGTGGAAGCACAATGGCGTGGAGGAGATTACTTGGGAATGTGAGTCATATATATGTGCTCAGTACCCCGAGCTATTTGATGTTTAACTCTTCTCTTGTAACTTTTTTCTTTTGGTGTTTATAAACGCTTTATGGTTATGGGGTGGATTTCTATTGTTGCTTGTTGTGGATTGCTCTATTTTGAGAGGTATATCCCTCAGAATAGTGTTTTGGATCTAGTTGTGGTTGTTGTGTGGTTTCACATTGTTCCTTTTTTTCAAGTAGTTGAGATCCTGTGGTGGTGAGAGCCTTGAGAGGTATCTCACATGGTGGTTGTTCGAACCCCTCTTCTATTTCCTATTTTGGTTGGTTTTGTATTCTCAAGGGTGAGAATAGTTTGAGTGGTATGTGATGTAATGGCCTAAACCTCTCTGGTCCATGTCTTTGTGAAAATTTTGTGTTTGAGGTGTTCTAGGATGTCAAGACAACTTATTTTTGAGAATTTTCCAAAATTTCTAGTTTTGTGAACAGTGTTTCCAAAATGGTGAGTCAAGAATTGTAGCTCGTTCCAAGGGTAGATCATTCCAATGGTAGATCGTTCCAATGGTATCTCATTACAACAGTAGCTCGTCCAATGGTCACTCATTACAATGGTAGCTCGTCTAATGGTCACTCATCCAATGGTGACTCATCCATTGGTGAATCATCCAATGGTGAGTCATCCAATGGTGACTCATCCAATAGTGAGTCAGGCATATTTTCTCCATCTTCCTTCTGTTTAGACCCTTTGACATTATTTTTGACTTAAAACACATTCAAAGCCTTATTTTAAGGCATTTAAGGCTAATTCAAAGCCCATAACTCTTATATAAGTTTTCCTAAGGGTTTGGGTGACTTTAGTCGGTCAGAACATGTAAGATTGACCAGATCCACCTTTAATTGAAAATCTAAACCATATCTTAAACTGCTTATCCATTTAGATTTTAAAAAGGGTTGAGATATCTTCAACACTCATTCTCACTTCTTTTTTCCTTGGTATGGTATGGCCAAGTTTCTTCCTCCCGTAGGAGTTGTATGATCGAACTGCAATCCTAGGATCATTTTTCCTTGGAGTTTCCTGCTACATGTGCACCCCCTATTTTAGCGTAACCAGGAAGTGTCGATCATTATTTGATATAAGGTATGTCCTACCTACATTTTTTGGGTTGTTTGATCTATTTTTCTCCTATTTCTCCTTTCCATGTGATGGAATGTGATATCCATGTTTCTAATAGAGCTTTATCAGTTGTTGATTGGTGTGGTGGTGTCACGACATCCTTGGGTGGATGTAGTCATTGCAGGAGAGGTGATCGTGATCCACTGTGTTGGACCATTCTCTTGCAAAGAACATTGAAGACCTTTTGAGGTAAGTGATTCACTAATTATCTATATATTTATGCGCAATCATAGATATATCATGATTTAGCCCATGGGATTACAAAGAAATTGAAATAATAAGTATTTGAACCATATTAAAGAACGGGTGTCAATTTATTAGCTATGTTATTTCCCCTAGTTTTCCTAGATAGTTTGTTATCTATGATCTTTTTGTTTAGAATGTTGTTCTTGATGGAAATTGGTAAATTACATAAAGCTGGAATTAATTGATAATTAATTGTATAACTATTTAAAGAGGTAGGTTAGGGAATCTGGTTGTTGTTGTAAATTGATGATAATAAAATTAATGCAGTATGTATGTTTAATGGAATTGGTTAATGAACCTGAATCATGATGATGCTTGTTGATAAAAATATTAAGGTCATGTTAAATCAATTATTTAATTAATTTATGATAGATTGAGAAGCTTTTTTGTTTGGTTTCTTATAGTTGGAACCTACATAATGAATTGGATAATTCAAGATGGAATATGAACCACTTGTGTGAATAAAATATAATTCCTTTGTAGGGCCCTATTTGCCTGATTGTTATAAATTCCAAGTGCCTTGTGCTATGGAGATGTGATAACTCATTGTGTGTGAAGGTTGAATTCCTTATTTAAGGGTCAATATCCCATTGCTATGCTTGTTCCTACATCTTATAATGTGTTATGGATATAAGACTTTTGGTTGTGGGGGTAGGGTGTCTTAGATGTGATGTGATTCTAGGATGGATGAGCCTAGAGGTATTTTGTAGTATGTGGGGTTAGGGAGACCCAGTGGTTGTGGAAGTAGTTGATTCCTAGAGTATCGAGATGAATCTGTTTATGCATGTGGGTTTTGGGGAGGGCGTCAGAGATTATGGAATGGGTTGAATATGGATTTAACTATTGATATGAAAGTGGATTATTATTGATTCTATTATTATTTTTTATCTTTTTTACTTTCACCACTACTTGAGGTAGATGGTTTTTGCTTACTATCCTTCCAAAAGAGGTGAATACACGAGGGGTATGCCACGTGATTTCTATATTTATATTCTCAATGATATATTAGTATACACTCCTGCTATAGGTGACAAATAATTGATGAGTAGATCATCTACTCACTGTTTTGATCCCCTTGTGTTCAATAGCTTAGAATGATTTCCTATAATAACTATAAATATGGAAATATGGATGGTGGTAATGTTGTTAATAAATGGATAAATGTTTAACCAATGAGTTTGGAGATTTATAGGATGCAATGTTGAGGTTGTGATTCTGAGATGCCATGGACTCGGTTTGGTAATGCCTAGAAGTCATGGATCCTTGTTGAAATGCCAATGATAATAAAATGTGATGTCAAATTGAAAATTGTTAATTAATGGTTAAATAATTACTTAACGTAAAGTGAAACTGATGAAAGGGATATGTAACTTAATTTATCTCTTTAAATGGATGTTTGTTTATAGGATATCTAGTCTTTGTAGTGACAACTCGGAGTCTAAGAGACGTTAGATGCAGTTGATTCTAAGATTAGGTTATGCCTATAATGTGGTTGTGAGATATATTATATCCTTTAATTTTTGTGTTTCTATATGCTACTCAACTATGTTGGTTAGGTAAACTGACACCCTAGGGATTCTGAGCTCTAGGGGGGGGGGTTTCACCAACATTCAAGTGGGAGGATGGATGGATGACTACCCCCTTTGGATCTGATCTCTTCTCTTGGTAGTTATTTGTGAAGGTATGCATGGTGGTTATTTTTCTCCATATATGTGTGTATAGGGATGTAATGGATTATGGTTATTTCACACACATATATTCTGGATATAGTTTCTTATGGACTTTTATAGGTATGACGTGTATAGGTTGTGATGGATTGAGGATCCTTACTTGGTGTATGGACTGTGATGGCTTGAGGTATAATACCCGACATATGATATATGTTATACAAGTGGTGGTGGCTCTCGGAAACTACCTGGTTACTTTTGGTTATGTGGATGTTGTGGTTGTGTTGCACGAGGTGCATATTGTGGTGCTTTGTCCATGTGTCTTTGGGATAACCTTTTTGGAGAGATATGCCCAGGACGTGTGACGTTGGGGTAAAGAGGAAAACTAGTGGGGAAGTGGTAGCGGGGCAACCTTGACACTCTTTATTATATTATATACTCTTTTATATGATACTTAGTGAGAGTCTCCATGGTGAGACTGGGAAAATTGAATACCTATTTAAGTGATGAGTTAGTTTCACTTCTGATTCACTGTGCTTTACATTCTTTATTTACTTTTTCATGAGAGGCTCTAGGGAGGATCCTACTGAGTATACTATTATACTTGTAATGACCCAAATTTTTTGAATAGTATATTAATTTACTCTTAACGATTTAATAGAGATGTTAATGGTTAATTCAGAAAGAAGATTCAATGGCTTCATCCAGTAGACTCGAACCTTATGAAGCCCACCTATCAGAGCTTGGGAAGGAGGCAACATATTTGGGCTTCACTTTGGACCAAGCCCAAGCCGAACTCCAGTGTGTCAAGCCTGAACAGAATCACCTACGGGAGAAGTTCAAGTTAGTGGAGATTACTCCTAGGGCAATGTTATCTGAGCCTCCATCAGATTCTCTCACCTTAACACACCTTACACTTAGGTCATATTCTGGTGTTATAAGGGGCTATGTAACGAGACCGTAACTACTTTGTGTAATCCTTTGAGATAAATAAAATTGTTATTTCTTCTTATGGTGAAGTTTGTGAATTTTCAGATGTCCGGATAAAAATAGGATGTATCTTATGGATGAATTTTAAAAAAAGGAATATTTTAAAATATTTATGTGAACCTTAAATAATTAATTATGTGTAAGGATTTTCAAAAAACGGTCTTCTGCAAATGTGTTCAATAAGAAATTTAGAGTCTAATAAGATCAACTTAATTTTTGGTGAATAGTAAATTATGAACATTTATTTTACTCTTAGTATTAGTAATTTGACCAAATTGATTAGTAATCTCACTTAAAGAAAGTATTAATATAATTTAGGCACCTTGATTAAGTAATGTAATTCAATAAAATAGGTAAATAACTATTTCAGAAATTATTTGTTAAGTATTAGTTTTTTTCTGGGTGGATAGTGTTTTTTATTTAAAAATTAAATTAAAAATATTTATAAAAATATTTTTAAAAAATGGAGTTCATTTTTGAATTTAGATCATCAATATTATATTAAGGTTAATTTTTGGGTTTTTTTTGGAAAAGTTGAATTTTTGGTGAATAGTGAATTTTCAGTTTAAATTTTTGGGTATTTAATGACATCATTAAGGATATAATAATTATGTAATAATTCTGGTCGACTTATGAATAGTAATATAAGTTATGATGTGTCCCAAGTGGCCAATACCATGGGCCAATATCATGGGAAAACCCATGGTTTTTCCAATACCACCAATGAGGTGTCCCTTGGCCATTAATGCCTTGTCCCCTCACTTCCCCTATAAATACAAAGCCATTCTCTCATAATTTCCATTAAAAAATCCTCCTCAACGAAGTTATGGTCTTCTTACCTCCCAAAGAGTCCTCCCAAGGTGCCCTCAAGCCTCCCAAGGTCCCAAACTTCAAGATTTCAAAGTTACTCTTCAAGGTAAGGGATTCTTTCACTCTTCCCATTTTCAAAGTTCTACTTTCATGTCAAGTATTTAAAGTTCCTTTTTCCATGTTTGGGTATGATATCTATATTAATAATACTGTACTTTTATTTTGACATGGTGATAGACCCTATTTAATCTCATCAATTCATTTTTTTTTGAAGTTTTAAGTGACACCGTTAGGCTGCCGAATTCTTCATAAGAGAAATCTTATTTTTGTCTTCCTTTAAAGTTTTTCATTTCATATGGTATGTACTTAAAATTTCATTACCATGTTCTTATATGATTTATATTATGTCCCTATACTATTTTATGGATCATTTATTAGTGGGTAACCCATTTCTCCTCTCTTTTCATTGTTTTATAAAACCCTGCTACACAGCCGTTATGCTGCCTAATTTTCGTCTCAAAATGTCTCTCTCTTTTTCACAAATTCTTTTATTTTATTAAGTGAATACTAAAAAATAGTTATTCTATAGGGGTATTAACATATATATATATATATATATATCAAAATTTTCTATTTTAAATTCTGGGATTTACATACATGAGACCCACTTTCCTTTTCTGTGGGTTTAAAGTGACATAAAGATCACGTCTTTAAAGCATTTTTTAAAATGTTATGAATATGAAATGAAACCCATTTATTTTATGCTATATGGGTTGTTTATGAAATTTTTGATGATGATATATGTGTATCACATGATAATAAAGACAAATTAAGGGTGTTCCCTAATAGCGCTTCAATGCATTGGGTAAAGACTTAATCTCTAGAGATGGCCATTTTAACGATACCTTGGAGAATAACCTTGGTAATTTTTTTAATGACACCTTGGGGATAGACCTTGGTGATACGAAAATGACTGTCTAAGTTAAATTTTGTAGCCACATCTTCAAGTTATGAAGCACATTATTTTTATTATGATATGCCTCATGATCTCTTTATCATGCCTTAAAGTTATTTATCATGACTTTATTGATGTATCTCAAGTTCACATGTAAAATGTTTCTATTGTTTCCCTTACCGAGACTTCTACTCACCCTTTCCTTTGATGTATGCTCATAGGTTATGAGATTCTATAATGAACTTAGGATGAATAATGAAGAAGCCTTTCAAGTGTTTAAGAAGAATGTTTCTTGTCGTCATGTATTAAGTTCCTGGTTTCCAAGACACTAAACCTTAAAGATCCTCAGTTTTGTAAAATTTAATGAAAAGTTATGTTATAAAAAGTTAGGATTCTATAATAGGTATCAAAGGACAGTTTAGTTATTATGGAAATTAGGCTATGAAAACTTTAGAAAGAACCCTATAGAAAAGTTTAAATATTAGGAAAACTTCCTGGTATTTTGGTGAGTATTGAGTAAGTGGTTTACCAAACAAATACATCCCTATCTGGATACGAGCAGGTAGAGGCGGCTCTGGCACAAATGTACATAGGGGTAAAACTTGAAAACACCGCTTTGAGATAGACTCGAACGAGAACTGGTGCATGACAACGGGCCTTGCTGCACTCTTGGTTACGACACTCTCAGGGGATATGTTTGGTTAATCGCAAGATTTTTATGAATCATTATGAAGGAATTATAGATAAATATAATTTTTTAAGCATGAAGTTTTAAGATATATAATCATTTATAGTTAAAAGATTCGTAAATGAAATAATTTTATCACTAAGATTTTATTCTTTTATAAAATGGCGGGCAATATGAGGAACCGTGAAAATGGTGACCACAATAGACCATGTGCTGACGACCCTCCAATGGAAGCCGGAATGGAAACATTCATGCGAATGATGAACCAAATGACTCAAGTTATGAGTAATAACTTGAATCAAGTTGAGAGGCCGATCTCACCATGAAGGGAACACCATTACGTTGAGTCCTTCATGCATCAACGACCACCAACATTCAGTGGATCTACTGACCCATTGGTTGCAGAACAATGGATAAGATCCATTGAAAAGATCATTTCTGTACTTCATTGTTCGGAACAAGAAAAAGTCACCCTTGCTATTAACCTCCTAGAGGGAGAAGCTGATCAGTGGTGGTCACTGATCGAAAACACGAATCTAAGAGGAGAGATGGAAGATATGGAGTGGGAAGAGTTTAGGGGAATATTATTCAATAAGTATTTCCCTCCTTTCGATGAGAATGAGAATGGAGAAAGAATTTCTAGAGCTGAAGCAGAAGGAGAATGAATCTGTTGGAATCTATGAGATGAACTTCACAATTATTTCCCGTTATACCTCAAGCTTTGTCATGGAACCTAATGGGAAGGTTGATAGATTTTTTGGTGGACTACGACCTCATCTGCAGAAGAATCTAGCCGATAGGGACTATGATAACTATGAAGAAACAGTTCGAGGTGCTATGAAAGTCAAACTGGAGTTTGGTGAGACAGAGTGGTCTCACAAATCTAATGAGAAGAAGATAGCTCTAGAACCAAGCCTGGGAAGAAGATTTGATTTGGAAAGAGGTGGAAAGAAAATGTAACTTTCCACGTGCAATAAATGTGGGAAGAATCATTCGGGGCACTGCTTCATTGGAAGTGGAAAGTGCTACAAGTGTGGAAGAGAAGACCATATTGCTCGGAATTTTCATAGTGAGGTGAAGCCTCAACTCCCCAACACTAACAATAGAGGAAAGATGGTTCTGGCCCTACCTAAATTCCAATGCTTCAAGTGTGTGTGGACAGCTTGGGCACTTTGCTAATCATTGTCCAAATCCGAGGGAAGTGGAGGGGAATCACCATCAACCTCAGCAAAGGCCAAGGGAGAAAGGTCATGCTTTTTCTATCACAACAACTGAAGTTGAAGGTCCGAATGATGTGGTTTCAGGTACTCTTATTTTCCCCTCAAAACTAGAAAGTACATTGTTTGATTCTGGTTCTACACATTCCTTTATTTCCTCCAAGTTTACAAAGAATATATAATCAATCCCCGAACTTCTAGAGGTAGAGTTGTCAGTCAAGACTCTAAGTTGGATTATCCATGCATCAACAGTGTTTAGAGACTCTAGTGTTTAATTTAGTGAGCACAATCTTATCGCAAATCTAGTAGTCATTCCCATGATGGAATTCAACGTTATACTAGGGATGGACTAGATCTCAAAGTAAAATGCTAAGATCAAATGCAGAGGTAAGGAAATATCAGTAGTCTTGAATGAACGATATACAATTATCTTCCAAGGAGAGATATCCCAGCCTGATCCTTGTTCATAGGCACCTCCTATAACTTTATTTATGGAATTAATTGGTGAGGATGAAGAAGGAAAAGGGAGTATACAAATAGAAGATGTTCTGATTGTTCAGAAATACATTGATGTATTTCCTGAGGAGTTACCTAGACCTCACCTAGAAAGAGAAGTAGAGTTATCCATTTAACACGTACCTAGATCTCAACCGATATCAAAGACCCTGTATAGAATGGAAAATGCGGAGCTAGAGGAGTTAAATAAACAACTCCAAGACTTGATGGAGAAGGGGTTTATCCGATCGAGTGTGTCTCCTTGGAGAGCACCAGTTCTCTTTGGGAAGAATAAGGATAGATCAATGCGGCTATGCATTGATTATAGAGAACTGAATGGGATCACAGTGAAGAACAAATACCCTCTTCCCAGAATTGATTATTTATTTGACCAACTTCATGGGGCTCAATTATTCTCCAAGATTAATATTCGATCTGGTTATCATCAACTGAGGGTGAATAAGGAATATATTCCAAAGACTTCCTTCCGATCAAGATATGGGCATTATGAGTTTACTCTTATTCCCTTCAGCTTGACTAATGCTCCTGATATTTTCATGGATTTGATGAATATAGTATTTAATGACTACCTTGATAACTTTGTGGTAGTTTTTATTGATGATATTTTAATATATTCAAAAAGTCATGAGGAGCATGAAGATCATCTAAGGGTTATTTTGCAAACTCTATGGAAGGAGAGGCTCTTTGGAAAGTTCAGAAAGTGTGTGTTTTGGTTACAACAAGTGGATTTCATGGGGCACATCGTAACCAATGACGGAATCTCGGTTGACCCTACAAAGACAATGGTTGTGGAGGAGTGGACTCAACCCACAATAGTAACTGAGATTCGTAGTTTCCTTGGTTTAACAGTATATTATAGGAGGTTTGTGAAAAACTTTTCATGGATTTCTAATCCACTAACCAAGTTGACTCGAAAAGGGGTTAAGTTTATCTGGACAAAGGAATGTGAGGAAAGTTTCCAAGAGCTGAAGAAGAGATTGGTTACTGCACCTGTGTTAACACTACACTCTATCGGAGAAGGATTCGTTATTTTTAGTGATGCATCTATGAAATGTATTAGGTGTGTCCTCATGCAAAATGATAAGGTAATTGCTTATGCATCTCGTCAGCTAAAGAAACCTAAGAAGAATTATCCTACGCATGATCTAGAGTTGGTGGAAGTTGTTTTTGCTCTAAAGATATGGATGCACTATCTTTATGGGGAGAAATGTGATATATACACCGAACACCAAAGTTTAAAGTATATTTTCATGCAGAAAGAATTGAACATGAGACAAAGGTGATGGTTGGAGCTTATTAAAGACTATGATTGTTCAATTCATTATCACCCTGGAAGAGCAAACAAAGTCGCGGATGCGTTAAGCAGGAAAGAACCTGTTGTTCTGGAAACAATGAGGATCCTAGGAGATCCCTTGATTAAGGATATAGTAAAAATGGACATGGGAATTGTAAGGGAAGGGACATCATCAACCCTATCCCAAATGATTTCTCAACCTTCATTACTAGAGAAGATCAAGAAGGCTCAAAAAGAAGATCTTTTGTTGCAGGAGAAGTTTGAGCCTGTAAAGGATGGGAAGTTTCTTGATTTCAATATTGATCAAGAAGGTGTATTGAAATTTTATACAAGACTATGTGTTCCATTTATTCCGGAGATAAATAAATAACTGAGGGATGAAGCTCATAGATCTACTTTCTCTATACATCCGGGAAGCACTAAAATGTATAGAGACCTTCGTGATCATTATTGGTGGGATAACATGAAGAGGGAGATTTCTGATTACACTACAAGGTGCATAGTGTGTCAACAAGTAAAGGCAGAATGACAACTTTCTAAGGGGTTATTACATCCGCTACCCATACTAGCATGGAAGTTGAATAATATCACTGTGGACTTTGTCACTGGTCTCCCGAAAACATCCAAAGGGAACAATGCGATATGGGTTATAGTGGACCGTCTCACCAAGACTGCCCATTTTATCTCTTTTAGGGAAGATTTATCTCTGGATCAACTTGACAAGATATATGTAAAGGAAGTGGTAAGGCTGCACGGGGTACCACTATCCATCGTATCTGATCATGATCCAAGATTCACATCAAAATTCTGGAGAAGTCTTCAACAAGCTATGAATACTGAATTGAATTTTAGTATGGCCTATCATCCTAAAACTGATGGGAAATCTAAAAGGACTATTCAGACAATTGAGTACATGCTGAGATTATTCTCAATGTATTTTAAAGGTGGATGGGATCAACACCTCCCATTAGTTGAGTTCTCATACAACAACAGCTTCCA
Organism: Viscum album; assembly: GCA_963277665.1. Classification (NCBI taxonomy): domain Eukaryota; kingdom Viridiplantae; phylum Streptophyta; class Magnoliopsida; order Santalales; family Viscaceae; genus Viscum; species Viscum album. The sequence continues at coordinate 1,379,951,612 of OY728140.1, read as the reverse complement.
TTCGAGTATTCAGATGGCACCCTATGAAGCTCTATATGGAAAGCGATGTAAAACTCCTACTTGTTGAAATGAAGCTGGTGAGAGAAAGTTTCTCAATCCTGATCTTGTGTAAGAGATAACAGAAAAGGTTCATGCCATCTAACAACACATAAAGGCTACTCAGAGTCAGAATAAGAGCTATGCTGACAACTGTCGAATGGACTTGGATTTTGGTGTTGGTGAGAAAGTCTTCCTTTGAATTTCTCCATGGAAGAGAGTCATGCGGTTTGGGGAGAAATGGAATCTCATCCCTAGGTACATTGGCCCCTATGAAATCCTTGATCGCATAGGAGTAGTGGCCTATCGTCTAACACTTCCAATGAACCTTGATCAAGTTCATGATGTCTTCCATGTATCTCTCTTGAGGAAGTACATACCTGACCCTTCGCATGTACTAAACCCAGAGGTGGTACAACTGTAGCATGACCTCTCTTATGAGGAACAACCAGTGGAGATCTTAGACCATAGAGACAAGGTTCTACACAAAAAGACTACCCACCTTGTGAAAGTGTTGTGGAGGAATCATAAGTATGAATATGCGACGTGGAAGCCTAAGGAAACAATGAAGCAAAAGTACCCTCACCTTTTCAACTAGGCCTTTGGTTTAAAATTTTGGGTACAAAATTTCTTAAGGGGGGAAGAATGTAACGACCCAAACTTTTTGAATAGTATATTAATTTACTCTTAATGTTTTAATAGAGATGTTAATGGTTAATGCATAAAGAAGAGTTGATGGCTTCATCCAGTAGACTCGGACCATATGAAGCTCGCTTATCAGAGCTTGGGAAGGAGGCGATATCTTTGGGATTCGCTTTGGACCAAGCCCATGCTGAACTCCAGTGTGTAAAGCTTGAATGGAATCGCCTACGAGAGAAGTTTAAGTTAGTGGAGATTACTACTAAGGCAATGTTATCTGGGCCTCAATCAGATTCTCTCACCTTAGAACACCTTACACTTAGGTCATATGCTGGTGTTATAAGGGGCTATGTAATGAGACCATAACTACTTTGTGTAATCCTTTGAGATAAATAAAATTGTGATTTCTTCCTATGGTGAAGTTTGTGAATTTTTAGATGTCTGGATAAAAATAAGATGTATCTTATAGATGAATTTTGAAAAAAGGGATATTTTAAAATATTTATGTAAACCATAAATAGTTAATGATGTGTAAGGATTTTTAAAAAATGGTCTTCTTCAAATGTGTTCAGTAAGAAATTTAGAGTCTAATAAGATCAACTTAATTTTTGGTGAGTAGTAAATTATGAATAGTGATTTTACGCTTAGGATTAGTAATGTGACCCAATAGATTAGTAATGTCACTTAAAGAAAGTATTAATATAATTTATGAACCTTGATTAAGAAATGTAATTCAGTAAAATAATAACTGTTTCAGAAATTATTAGTTAAGTATTAGTTTTTTTTCAGGTGAATAGTGTTTTTTATTTAAAAATTAAATTAAAAATATTTAAAAAATTATTTTTAAAAAATGGAGTTTATTTTTGAATTTAGATCATTGATATTATGTTAATGTGATTTTTTGGGTTTTTTTGGAAAAGTTGAATTTTTGGTGAATAGTGAATTTTCAGTTTAGAGTTTCGGGTGTTTAATGACATCATTAAGGATGTAATAATTATGTAATAATTCTGGTCGACTTATGAATAGTAAGATAAGGTATGAGGTTTCCCAAGTGGCCAATACCATGGGAAAATATCATGGGAAAGCCCATGTTTTTTCCAATACCACCAATGAGGTGTCTCTTGGCCATTAATGCCTTATCCCCTCACTTCCCCTATAAATTCCATGACATAATCTCATCCTTTCCATTCCAAAAATCCTCCTAAATGAAGTTCGGGTCTCCTTACCTCCCAAGGAGCCCTCCCAAGGTTCCCTCAAGCCTCCCAAGGTCCCAAACTTTAAGATTTCAAAGTTACTCTTCAAGGTAAGAGATTCTTTCACTCTTCCCATTTTCAAAGTTCTACTTTCATGTCAAGTATTTCAAGTTCCTTTTTTCCATGTTGGTGTATGATATCTATATTCATCATATTTTATGTTTATTTTTACATGATTATAGACCATATTTAATCTCATCAATTCATTTTTTTTGAAGTTTTAAGTGACGCTGTTAGGCTGCCGAATTCTTCATAAGAGAAATCTTATTTTTGTCTTCCTTTCAAGTTTTTCATTTAATATGGTATGTACTTAAAATTTCATTACCATGTTCTTATATCCTTTATATTCTGTCCCTATACTATTTTATGGATCATTTATGAGTGGGTGACCCATGTCCCCTCTCTTTTCAATGTTTTATAAAACCCTACAACATAGCCGTTATGCTGCCGAATTTTCATCTCAAAATGTCTCTCTCTTTTTCTCAAATTCTTTTATTTTATTAAGTGAATAATCAAAAATCTTTATTATAAAGAGGTATTAAAACACACACATATATATATCAAAATTTTCTATTTTAAATTCTGGGATTTACATACATGATACCTGCTTTCCTTTTCCATGGGTTTAAAGTGACATAAAGATCACGTCTTTAAAGCAATTTTTAAAATGTTATGACTATGAAATGAAAACCATTTATTTTATGCTATATGGATTATTTATGAAATTATTGATGATTATATATGTGGATGACATGATAATAAATACAAATTAAGGGTGCTCCCTGATAGCGTTCCAATGCATTGGGTAAAGACTTAATCTCTAGAGATGACCATTTTAACAATACCTTGGTGAATAACCTTGGTAATTTTTTTAATGACACCTTGGGGATGGACCTTGGTGATAAGGAAATGATTGTCTAAGTTAAATGTTGTAGCCACATCTTCAAGTTATGAAACATGTTATTTTTATTATGATATGCCTCATTATCTCTTTCTCATGCCTTAAAGTTATTTATCATGACTTTATTGATGTATCTCAAGTTCACATGTAAAATGTTTCTCTTGTTTCCCTTACTGGGCCTTCTTCTCACCCTTTCCTTTGATGTCTGCTCATAGGTTATGAGATTCTATAATGAAATTAGGATAAACAATGAATAATCCTTTCATGTGTTTAATAAGAATTTTTTTTCATCATGTATTAAGTTCCTGGTTTACAAGACACTAAACCTTAAAGATCCTCGATTTTGTAAAATGTAATGAAAAGTTATGTTATAAAAATAAGGGATTCTATAATAATCACCCTAAATATATATAAATTGTTTTTATGTTCATTTGTATTAGGTTGTATATCATGCTATTTACTACTAGTTTGGGGTTTTGCAGGAGCTGATTGGGCTTTGTGGTTGCTACTGTTTTTTTCTTTCTTTTTTCACTTTCAATTCTATATTTTAGTTGTAGTAGTTCTTGCATGACATTACATATGTAAACTTGGGTTTATTTTACTTGTACTATGAGGAGGATTTTGTTGGTTTCTATCTTATCTCTCTATTCCACATGTTTTCTCTTAGAGGGTAATGCCTCCCATCTGTGTGTTTTCTACACCCTCGGTGCTAGTCACCAACCCGAGGCCTATTGAAGGTGGGACTCGATGCTCATTATCTCTCTTATCACATTGCTGACCCAGGAGGGGTACACTTTGTAGGGAGTAGGTAATGATATAGTGGTATCAAAGGTTTACTTAAGGGATAGTATGGAGTTTGTAGTTAGAAATAGGTGAGGATTCATGGGTTGGTTGGGAAACAGTGTCAATCAAGTTCAACAAGCACTTTAAATAGTGGAGAGAGGCTAAGACATAGGTGTTTAGGATCCCCTATGATCTTATGAATGGAAATTTAAGTTTACAATGACTACTAAACAAGGAAATACTTATTTTAGGGTAGATACCAAGGGAAGGATCATGCATAATTCTTCTTTTCACCCGTGTTTGAATGGGTAGAAATTGGGATAAGTTAACCTAAAATTAATAAAATAAAACAATTAATTAATATTAAAGTCTTCCATATTCTAGGTTTAGGAGCTCTAATTATTTTTCCATTTGTAGGTATGGATAGAGGTCGACGTCCTCATCAGGTTTGTGTAGAATATGTCTAGCAGGTTGTTCTAGTAGATTGATATAGAGTATAGGTTGATGAAGATGACACTTGGAGGAGGACACTCCAAGAGTTTTAGCTCTAGTTTTTATAGAAGTATGAGGGCTCCATTTCAGACGCAGTCATGAAAAAATGGTTGGAGGAGGTTGAGATAGCCTTCAGTTTGATTCATTCTTGGAATAAACCCTGGGAATCATTGGTTGTGACGATGCAACATGGGGGGTAGTGAGGCAGTGGTGGTTCTTATTCCTTAGGGACTATGATGAGTCTATAGTCTCTTGGGAGATGTTTTGAGAGCAGTTCAGAGCCGAGTTTCTTTCTTTGACCACGAAGGCGACTAGTCTCAAGGAGCTACTTACCCTTTGATAGGGGATATCTAGTGTGAGAGTGTCCAAGATCTATTTTAATAACCTTTTGTGATATTCTTAGGACTTGTTTTCAAATGAGGAGGATAGGGAGAGACATTTCAAGGATTCTTTTCATCCAAAAGATCTAGTTCCAAGTAACTAGGTTCATAGTGAAGACATATCTTTAGGTGTTGGCAAGATTATAGGTCATTGAGATGGAATTATCTAGAACTAGATCATCATTAGAGGGGATTCATTAGGATTCATCACAAAGTAGAGCTCTAATCTGGGGTTCCCAGTTTTTAGGGCAGAATAGTTTCCATTCAGTAGGAGGTAGGTCCCAGCACTCAATGTCTCATTTCTCCAAGGGAAGAGGATATCATGACTATGCTAAATGATCAGACAAATTTTTTTTTTATGAAGGATAAGGTCATTAGGGATGTGAGTGACCATGTTTTTTTAGCATGCAATGTGTGCCAGGTGTTCTGCTCTAGGTTCCTCCATTGAGGTAGCTCTAGTTGAGAAAGTAACAGTAGGTTACACCAGATTTGGATTAGCAGAGAGTAGATGGGGTAGGTAGAGGACAGCCCCAGGATGGTCCCCATCCTCAGAGATCAAAGTGAGACCATAAAGGTGGTCTCCAGTAGAATTAAAGAGGCCATTGAGAAGGTTGTGACCATCTTCATGCGTTAGCGTTGCTGGCACCATGTGAGCCAGACATCATTCTAGGTACCCTTTAATTGTTTTATACTTTGGTGCATGCCCTTTTTTATTTAGGAGTGATGAAATCCTTCACATCACCTACCCTTTTCCATGCCTTTGGACTTGTGTTAGAGAGGATTCCAGTTCCCTTGGCATTGAATACGCCCATTGAAGGTCGAGATAACTTATTTGAAGTATGTAGAGACTATGAGCTAGTTATGGGGCAAAAAAGCTCTTAGGGATATTTCTTATGTTTATGAATAAAATCATATGATATCATCCTTGAAATTTATTGGTTATATTCAGTGTAGTATATCATGGATTTATTCTAGAGGTAGGTGGTGTTCTTCTATGCTGATGGAGATACGGTATTGTTTGTTGGCAAATGAGACCCTCAGATGGGTCATAGGCATGTTCTATCCTTGTCAAACATTATGATTGATCTGATTCTAAGTTCATATGAGGTTCATAAATTGGAATTTCCAAGGGTTGTAGAATAGTACCCTAACGTCTTTCCAAAAGATGTTTTAGCGCTGCCCCCTCGATGAGATACTAAGTTCAGGATCGAACTACAGACCGACGTTCCTTCTATTTTGATATCTCCATATAGGATGACTCCATCTCAGTTGTGAGAGCTGTGAATATAGATCTATGGTCTATTATAGTGTGATTTTTTTGGCCAAGCATGTCACCATGGGGTGTACCCATTTTTTTTGTCAAAGAAGACCGAAGATATTTTGCAGTTGTGTATTGATTATTATCATTTGAACAGATTGAAAATGAAGAAACACTATACTCTTCCATAGATTGATGATTTATTTGATCAAATGAAGGGTGTAAGTTAGTTCTCACAGATTTATTTTCAGTCAGGATATCATCAGATGTGTGTGAAGGATAATGTTATCCTAAAGACTAATTTTTGTTGTCATCATAGGAATTACGAGTTTATTGTGATGCTGTTTGGTGTAACGAATACTTCAGCTATGTTCATGGGGTTGGTGAATGCTATTTTCAATGAGTTTCTGGATAAGTATTTTTAGTGGTCTTTATTAATGAAATACTTGTGTACTCTGCATATGAGGAAGAGCATTAAGATCATCTGCGTGCCATTTTGGTAGTTCTTCGCTGTGAGAAGCTGTTTGGGAAGTTGTCGAAGTGTGAGTTTTGGGATAAAAAAGTCATTTTCTTGGGGGAATATTGTATCCCAGTAGAGAGTGGATGTGTATCCATATAAGGTATAAAACATTGTGTCTTGGGTAGCCCCCAAGACAGTGATAGAGGTGAGAAGTTTCCTTGGTCTCGTAGGCTATTACATGAGGTTCGTAATTGATTTATCTCAGGTTGGGACTCCTTTGACAGCATTGACTAGGAAGGATCAAGAGTTTGTGTGGACTGATTAGTGTCAGGCTGTTTTCAAGTATCTGAAGGAGAAGTTGGTCAGTGTTCTAGTTCTTTGTCTTCTAGTAGATGGAGTTCAATTTGAGGTTTTTTATGATGCTTCGTGTCTAGGTTATGGCTATGTTTTTATGTAGTAGATATCATCCTTTTCTTATGGGTCTCAGTAGTTATGTCTCCATGAGCATAACTATGCCACCCATGATCTCGAGTGGGAAATTTTGGTGTTTTCTTTGAAGTTATGGATACATTACCTCATTTAAGATCATTTTTTGGTCTTCACTAATCATAAGAGACTAAGGTTTGTTTTCTCTCAACATGACTTGAAATTGTGACAACATCAGTGTACGAAGTTCTTACAGGACTACAACATCAAAATTTCTTATACACTTGGAAAGGGGAATATTGTAGTCGATGTGCTGAGCAAGAATTAAAATAGTGTTGTAGTGTGTTAATTAGGTGATTCCCATAGAGTGATGAAAGAACTTTCAACATTACATCTAGATATGGGAGAAGTTGGGGAAAAAGTTTGTGTTTTTCCGATGATGGTGCAATCATATCTGGTGCAATAGGTGGAGGAGTCCCAGTTGGGGGATCACGAGGTGGAGGTCTATAGAGAATAATATATTTATGGTGAGACCCCTTATGGTTGGTCTGAGGATGAACAACACTGGGTGTTTCTTTAGGGAAGGATTTTTATTCCTTTGGTGACGCATGAGATGGTTCTTAGAGAGTTACATAGTTGACCCTTAATGGTACATCCTGGTGTGAAAAAGATATACCAAACCCAAAAAGGTCAGTTTTGGTATCATGGTTTGAAGCATGTTGTTGCACAGTTTGTGTCTCGATGTTTGATCTGGAAGAAGGTGAAGGCTGAACTCCACGTTCCCAGTGGTTTGGTCCATCCTGAATGGCCCAAAGGCCTTCATTTTTATTGATTTTTGATAACCCCCCTTTCAAGGGATGAGGGGGAACCCTTACAAGGCGCGTAGGCTCAGAGATTACATGGCCCGTAGGCTTAATAGATTACATGACCCGAAGGTCTTAGGGAATTCAACTAGACTATCTACAAGGAACTGCCCCTCCCCAGCATCTGCATCTTGATAGTAGCTCTCCACCTTTTCATGACCATCTGGCTAGGCTTCCCGTGCAAGCACAGGCTGGTACCGATGACATAGCCATACCCTCTCATTCTGAAAATCCATTTGGATCTGCTCTGGTGAGTGCACCTACTCTGAATCCTCTTCTGGGGGTGCTCCTTTTATATAGTGTGTCTGGGGCCTGCATTCATGTGGCCCGAAGGCCTTGGGGTGGCCCTAAGGCCTTAAGGTGGCCCGAAGGCCTTGATAATCAACTGGCCCGAAGACCTTGGGTGGACCGAAAGCCTTGCAGGACCCGAGGACCAAACCGGTGGCCCGAAGGCCCAGATGGATGAATAGTTACTGCTGCTACAGCACCGGAAAGTGCCTGCTACAATACATATCGATAGAATTTGTTACCGGTTTACCTCAAGATTAGGGAGGCTATGACACTATATTGGTGGTGGTGAATCATTGAAGAAATCATCCCACTTTATAGCAATGAAGGAGTCGATCTTAGTGGAGGTTTTTTTGAGGAAATATCTGGTGGAGGTGGTGAGACTCCACGAAGTCCTGAGGAAAATCATTTCTGATCGAAATCCTAATTTTACCTCCAAGGTGTGGAGAGGTATCCATCATGATTTTTTTTCTCAACAATGACTTATCACTACTTTTCATCCATAGATGGATGGTCAGATAGATAAGACCATCTAGACTCTTAAAGACATGTTGCGCTCTTGTGTCATGGATTTTGGAAGTTTGTGGATGAGGCACTGACACTTGGTAGAGTTCTCTTACAACAATAGTTTCCATTCCACCATTGGTATGGTGATATTTGAATAATTTTATGGATTAACCTACCATTCTCTATTGTACTGGGCTAGGGTCATAGAGCCATCAATTCTCAGACCAAAACTGGTATAGAATATGACAAAGATGGTTCAGGTGATTCACGAGAGGATAAAGGAAGCACATGATCATTTGAAGTCTTATTCCAATCATTAGAGGATACCTATAGAGTTTTATGTTGGGTATCATGTGTTTTTGAAGGTGACTCCCTATTGTGGGAATTGAAGGTTTGGTCGTGAGAGTAATATTTCTCCCTAGTTTGTTGAGCATTTTGAGGTGTTGGCTCATATTAGAGCTGTGGTGTATCGGGTATCACTTCCCCCACAGATAAGACAGATACATGATGTTTTCCATGTGTTGTAGATCCATATTTATCATCATGGGGACAATAAAATACAAAATTGGGGTGAGATCGATGTTGATAATGATGTGACCTTCAAGGAGCAGCCTATAGAGATCCAAGTTATCATGAAGAATGTGCTGAACGGGCATGCTATCCCCTTGGTTTGTGTCTTGTGGTGGCATGGTGGTGTATAGGAGGGTACTTGGGAATGTGATTTGTAGATATATACTCATTACCCTAAGATATTTGATGTTTATCTCTTCTCTTATATCATTATTCATTTGGTGGTTGTATACCCTTTTTGGTTATGAGAAGTATTTCTCTTGTTACTTGCTGTGGATTACACTCTTTGGAGAGGTATCTCCCCTTAGAGAGTGTTTATGATCTGGTTATGGTTATTATGTGATTTTTCCTTTTTCCTTTTTTTGAAGTGGTTGAGCTTTGGTGGTGGTGAGAGCCTTGAGAGGTATCTCACAGGGTGGTTGTTCGGACCCCTTTTATATTTCCTCTATGGGTTGGTTTTGGTTTCTCATGGTAGAGAATAGTTTGAGAGGTATATGATGTAATGTCTTAGAACTCTCTGGTCCATTCCTTTATGAAAATATGGTGTTTGAGGTGTTCTAGGAGGTTAAGTTGACTTATTTCAACACTTTTCCAAAATTTCTAGTTTTGTGAACAGTGTTTCCAGAATGGTGAATCAGGAACAATAACGTGTTACAATGGTAGCTGGTTTAAATGGTAGATCATTACAATTATATCTCATTCAAATAGTATCTTTTCCAATGGTCACTCATCCAATGGTGAATCCTAAAACTAGGACTCATCGAATGGTGAGTCGTTCAACGATGACTCATTCGAAAATGAATTGTCCAATGGTGAGTCATGAACAATGTTTCCAGCTTCCTACAGTTTCGCCCCTTTGATGTTATCTTTGACGTAAAACACATTCAAAGAATTTTTTAAGGGATTTAAGGCTGATTAAAATCTCATAACTCCAATCTAAATTTTACTAAGGGTCCAGGTTCCTTTACTTGGTCAAAAAGAAAAATATTGACCAGATCCTCCTTTAATGGAAAATCTAAACCATATCTTAAACCGATGCTCTGTTTAGATTTTAAAAAGGGCCGAGATATCTTCAGTGCTCTTTCTTACTTCTTGTTTTCCTTGGTATGGGATGCTCAGAGTTCTTCCTCCCCTAGGAGTCATTATATCAAACTATAATCCTTGTATTGTGTTCCCTTGGAGTTTCCTACTACATGCACACGTCCTATTTTGGTGAAACCAAGAAGTATCTAGAAATCTTCGATATAAGTTATGTTATAACTCCATTTTTCTAGGATATTCAATCTATTTTACTTATGTTTCTCCTTTCCATGTGATTTAATGTGATCTCCATCTTTCTAATGGAGCTTTATCAGTTATTGGTTGGTGTGGTGGTGTCGTGACATCCTCGGGTGGATGCAGTTGTTGCGAGAGAGGTGATCATGATCCGTTGTGTTGGATAATTCTAATGAAAAGAATGCTGAATACGTTTTGAGGTAGGGGATTTTATTATTCTATATATATTTATGTGAAACCATAGATATAGAATTATTTATCCCATGGTATCACAAATAAATATATATAATAAATATTTTAACTAGATTAAATAATTGGTGTCAATTGATTAGAGATGTTATTTCCCCTTATTTTGATAGATAGTGTATTATCTATACTCTTCTTATTTCTCATGTCATTCTTTATGGAAATTGGTAAAGAAATTAAAGACATAATTAATTGATAATTAATTGGTTAACTATTTAAAGATCCATGTTAATGAATTTGGTTGTCATTGTAATTGGATTATAATCAGATTGATGTAGTATGCATATTTAATGGAATTGGTTAATGAACCTAAAGCATTGTGATGCTTGTTGATAAAAGTATTAAAGTCATGTTAAATAAATTAATTAATTAATTTGTGATAGCTTGAGAAGATTGTTTCTTAGGTTTCCTGTAGTTGGAACCTGAATAATGAATTGGTTAATTCAAGATGGAATAATAACTGGTTCTGTGAATAAAATATAAATCCTTTATAGGGCCTGAGTTCTCTGCTTGTTGTAAAGTCCAAGTTACTTGTGCTTTGGAGACATGAGAGCTTGTTGTGTGTGAAGGATGAATGTATTATTTAAGGACCGAGAGCCTGTTTCTATGCTTTTCCTACTACTTGTGATGTGCTCTGGATTGGAGACTTGTGGTTTTGGGGGTAGGGAGGCCCAGATGTGATGTGAGCCTAGGATGACTGATCCTGGAGGGATTTTTTGGTATGTGGGGGCAGGTAGGTCCAGTGGTTGTGGCGTAAATTGACACCTAGAGTGGTGAGATGCATTATTTTATGTATGTGGGTGTCGTAGAGGGAACCAGAGATGATGGAATGTGTTGAAGATAACCTTACCTGTTGATATGATAGTGGATTCTTGTTGATTCTATTGTTTTTTTATCTACATTACTTTACTATCTACATGAGGTTGTTGGTTTTTTATTACCCTCATTCTAAAAGAGGTTAATATACATAGGGTATTCGACATGGTTTTGTGTTTAGATTATTTAGGATATATTGGTCTATGATCCTAATATAGGTGGAAAAGATTCAACGGGTAGCTCATCTACTCACCATGTTGATCCCCTTGTGTTTGGTAGCTTATAATGTTTTCATATAATACCAAGAAATATATAAATATATAAAGTGGTAATGTTTTTAATAAATAGTTAAATGTTTAACCCATGGGGTTGGAGTTTGCTGGGATGAAATGATGAGGTTGTGATTCTAAGAATCCGTGGACTTGCTTTGGTTATTCATGGAGGGCATGGATCCTTATTGAAATGATAATGACAGTGGAATGTGATGTGGAATTGAAAACAATTAATTAATGGTTAAAAAATTAATTAACATAAAGTTCAACTAATAAAAAGGGATAAGTAACTTAATGTAGCTCTTTAAATGGTTGTGTGCTAATAGGATATCTAGTCTTAGTAGTGGTAGCCAAGAGTCCAAGAGACGTTAGATAAATGTGATTCTAAGAATAGGTTATTCTCATAGTGTGGTTGTGAGATATATTATATCATGTAATTTTTGTGTTTTTATACACTACACCACCCTATCATTTAGGGAAACTAACACCCCAGGGATTCTGAGCCTTGGGGGTGTTTTCCCCAGAATTCCAATGGGAGGATGGATTGATGACTACCCCCTTTGGCCCCACTGTATTCTCTTGGTAGTTACTTATGATGGCATTCATGATCGTTAGTTTTACCCATATATGTGTATAGAGGGATGTAATAGATTGTGGTAATTTCACACACATATATTCTAGATATAGTTTCCCACGGACTACTATAGGTATGACATGTATGGGCTGTGATGGATTGAGATTCCTTACTCGGTGTATGGGATATGATGGATTGAGGTATAATACTCGACATATGACATATGTTATATGATCTATGGTAGATCCTAGAAACTACCTGGTTACTTTAGTTTATGTGTACTTGGTGGTTGTGTTGAATGAGGTGCATGCTGTGGTGCTTTTCCCAGGTGTCTTTGGGCTATCCTTTTTGGAGAGAGGTGATCAGGACATGCGACATTGGGGAAAAGCATAAAACCAGTGGGGAAGTTATAGCGGGGTACCCTTGAAATTCTTTATTATGTTATATACTCTTGTATGTGATACTTGGTGAGAGTATCCATGGTGAGTCTTGGAACATAGTATACCTATTTAGGTGCCGAGTTAGTTTCACTTATTATTCACTGTGCTTTAACATGCCTTGTTTACTTTTTCATGAGAGGATCCAGGGAGGATCACACTGGGTATACTGTTATACTCAACCTACCTATATATAAACTATTTTTTAGGTCACTTAGAGTAGGTTGGATATCAGGCTGGTTACTACTATCTTGGAATTTTGTAGGAGCTATTTGGGCATCGCGATTGCTACCACTTTTTTTTTTCTTTTGGTACTTACTGCTTTCCCTTTCAGTTGTAGTTTATTTCTTGCATGACATTAAATATGTGCACTTGAGTTTATTTTACTTATAGTCTGAGCAGGAGTTTATTGGTGTCTATATTATCTCTCTCTCCCGTTTTTTTCTCTTAGAGGGTAATGACTCCCATCCATGTGTTTTCTATACCTCAGTGCTAATAACAAACCCTGGGCCTACTAGAAGTTAGAATCAGGGGTCATTATCTCTCTTTTTACATTGCCGAACCATGATGGGTACACTTATTGGGGAGGGGGTCATTATGTGGTTAGTCGACATCGAAGGTGGTGAGTGGCAGAGGACAACAACGCATTGTGTCTGTGGTACGTGAACACATGGCCAAGGAAGGATGATTCCATCCTAGTAACATTAAACAATACCCCCATAGAATGCATCCCATATCTAAACTGAGAGTGTAGTCCATGATGGTTTATCATTCAAGGAATGTGGGATGGGGATCAAAAAACTTATTTAGGGAGGGAAACCAGATACCCACACATAAACATATGGGCCATGCCTCATATTCATAGCTTGAGCAGGCTTTATCCCACCCCTATTACCTTCGAGTTCATCTACACAGACCACACACTACATGGGCCTAATGATCCCCATGAACCTCATACTCTTAGTCGGATTGATCTAGCTCTCCTATTGGTATCTTGTATAGATGGCCCATTGTGGGATAACTAGGTGTCTGGCTGCCATTGGTTAATAGCAGGCCAAACTTAGCCCTTATTTTTACCATAAATACATATAAAAATAACTAAGTAAATCCTCAAAATTTTCTTAAATAAAATAAAACATTAAAAACATTCATTTAACCACATATTAATTATTTAGTTTCAGTTTCTTATATTTTCATAAAAAATTTCATTTCATGTGAATTTTGATTTAAAATACATTTAAAATAATTGAAATTGTTTAAAAATATGCATGAAAATATGAGTGTTTTAAATACCCCCACACTTAAACCATGTTTTTTCTCAATCATAAAAATTCAACATTAAAAATTACAGGGAATAAGTATTACCATTATTCAAATATCAATACAATTAAATAAAATTATTATCAATGATAAATAAGACTTTCAAAAATCCACATAAAATATCAATTTAATTTCTCAATTTTCAAAGAAACAATCCAAAAAAGTATTTTACATTTCATATTGAAAATGATGGAAATTATTCTTTTATCCATTCAAGTTCCTTAATTCATTATCATTAAACATGATAAACTATGATCCACCTATATTTTGAATATTTTATCTCATTAATCATGATTAAATTAAAGTAGAGTTATGCTCATATCATGAGAACATGATCCGTATCCATAGGCTTATAGAGAAACTAATCTCTCCACTTTTTAAACCAAAAAATACATATAAAACCATGGGGACTTGAAATAATGGTTCAAATGACTCCAAGAATTAAGGTTGGTAGGAATTGTTGTTTTAAAAATTAAGGATCAAACATGATGTTTCTCTCTAAAGTAAAATGCATGATATTAAAAGTCAAATCCCAATGAAATTCTTACCATTAAAATAAAAACTTACAATTCCCAAGATCAAAGTAAGTTCATGATCAATATAATAATAATAAATGAATTTCTCCTTGAATTTTATCTATTTTAAAATCTTTTTTTTTAATTTTTTTTTTCAATGTATTTATTTTTCATTTTTTTTTAATTTTTTTGAATGTTATGCTAATAATTTATCTGAAATCCACCACCTTACCACATATGTTAAAAATCATTGGTTTATTGATTTTAGTTTTTGATACTCTCAAGTCACAACCCAAAATTTCTCTCTCTCTATTTCTTTTTGTTCCATTTTCATTTGTTTGTCAAGAAGGGAAAACTATAGATCATAATGAGCGAATCAATAAAAATTTCCCAATACCCAGGGAAAATCCCCCACACTTTTCCATCATAATTTAGATTATCCCTTTTTCCAATAATACCTTCACCCCTACACCACAACTTTATAGTATTATGAAAAAATAAGAGGTGGGTAATAATGGATAAAAATGGATTGAAACATAGATCATTCCTAACAAGGTCATTCATGGTATCTATGAGATTATAAGGATTTATGGATTAGGTGGTCTCAAGGATAAATAATTATCAATTAAAACTATTCAATCATTTTAATTGTGAATTTTTACAATCATTGCTTTGATAATTTCAAAAAAAAGTTCTAGTAAGTGGTATGTACCAAGATCACTCAAGAAATATGAACGAGATAAAATAGGAAATACTTGGTCTAGATATACTCTTGGGAATGGGAAATATAACACAAAAAAATCAATCAAGGCATGAATAATAATAAAAAATAAATTTATATGAATTTTAGAAATTAAAAGCATAAAAAATGATTGGTAAATTTCATTTACAGGAATCAACTAGTTCCCTAAAATCACGAGTCCTCATTTTAATATCCATGGTTCACTTTAATCAATTATACATCATACTAATTCTATCTCATTATCATTAAAATATAAAACTTAGCATCATAAGATTCCTAATAAACTCGTGTCTCCTATATGACTTAAGTAAATCATAAATCCTAACCACAAGTATGCAATTTCTAGTTTAAATATCAAAATAGGTTTTTAGATGAAAATTCAAGGAGTTTTAGAGATAAGCATAAAAGTGAACTCCCTTTTGAAATTAATCTTTTTTAATATTTTTCCACTGTTTGGGATCTACCTTGTGCCATCATGAACCTAAAAAATAAAATTAATCAATTAAGCCTAAAGATCATGTCATTAAAGATCAAAAAAATTATAGGGGTGTGTGGATATATACTAAACTAATTCTAGGTATAAAATTTAAATTTTTAGAAATAAATTAAAGGTAAATATTGGTATGATGTACCAATTGGTCCCTATATTTTTACTACCTCTAGAGTTAATTAATAGATATTATCCATAGTCAGTTAGTGGATGAAGAATCTTAGACTTGAACCACCACATGTGGATTTTCCCAGTTTGTACTTTTTCTTTGTTGGTGAGGAATTATCCATGGATAGAGTATACCAGATCTACTAATTAAAAACTAGGTATATCTTTCATGGAGAGGGTAGGATGATGTATGGATCATCCTCTTACTTGGTTGTTACTTAGGAAACCTTCTCATGATTTTCCAATGCTGGATCAAAATTAGATGCATAAATTGAATGATCAAAGGGAAAGTAAGAAAGTATTTATACTTGAATAAAATTTAAATATGAATTATCAATAAGAAAATTCTCCATTTCAAAGTGAGAATCTTATATCTTGTTTTCCTTAGGATCATCATCTTTTACTTCCTTATGATCGTCCTCTAATTCATGTTTAATAAAATCAGGAATCTCCATGTGTTATTCAATAGTCGCATGCATTTTTTCTTCATCTTTATTTAAGGCATAAAAAGAATTAACAAAATCTAAAAATTCAAAACAATAAGGTGTAGAACTCAAATCAGATTGAATAAAATTAGAAAATAATGATTTCAAAATAAGTTCATCTCCCCGAGTTGGTTCTGGTTCAATCTATTTCTCAATGATGAGTGCCTATTGAAGTTGGATCTTAGCGTATGGAGGCTGGTTGTCAAGATGATCTATATTTTCTTTAAATTCCACTACTTGGGAGGTGTATTCATCTATATCTAGAGAGATATGCAATGATGTTGTATCTCTTATTTTATAAGGATTGGGGAGATTATATTGTACCTCACATTTTTTTGTAATTCATCCATATCTTCCTTATCTTATATATATAGACCTTACTCCTTGTTCTTCTCAGGTTATGGTTTCTCTATCAATTCATGAATATATTAAAATGATCTTTCAAATTTTCTCTCCAATTTTTCTATATCTTTTCAAAGTTATTTCACCTAGACTTTATCATAACCAATATCTTCTTCTTTCTCATGCACATGTGAGTAGTTGATCAATGCACAAAGATATGCTATGTTTTGATGGATCATGGAAAAATAAAATTTTATGGTTTTATAAGAAATAAAAACTATTGACTATCCATGAAAAAGAAAAAGTAAGAAAAAAATAATCATTAGATCCTCAATAATGGCACTAGTTTTTATGAACACCTATAATGGGGAATGGAAAAATAAAATTTATATGTTTTTCTAGTGTAACATAGTAGATGACCAAGGTAATCTCACTTGAGGAGCTTTACAATTTGTTTACTTAACAATTCTAATTCAACTAAATGTAATTGTTATTAATTGTTTTTATTTATTTATAAAAGTAATGAAATATGAGTTTTGGGTTTTTGTAAATAAATGAAATGAAAAAATAAAATGAAATTAACATGAAATTTAAAATTACCATGCAATTAAAACAATATGATATTTATAAAAGAAAGGAAGTTATCCTGATAAAGTTATCCTAGGAGCACCTTTATTGACCCATTTCAAATCTACTTAGTGAAAACACTCCACCATAACTATGAACACCTCAATATACCCCAATTATGAATGTAAAGTGTATTTAGAAACTGAAAAGAACACTCTATATTCAACTCCTCAACTAAGGGATAATGATTTTATAATAAGAAGCTAAACCTTAAGTATCCATAATGAGGATTACACTCACTGTAAATCATCATTTAATTAACCTAAATAAAAATTAAAACATGTCCTCAAGTTGAAGAACTATATTACCCCCTTGGGATATTCCAGACATCATTTACTTATTTCCATGAGTATAAGTATTAATAGTAGAAGAATTCATGATGTGTAGTGTATTCAAATCACAAATTAAAGAAATAAAATAAGGTAATAAAAAGATTAATTATGAGAGAGAGAAAATAAAATAAAATAGAAAATTAGAAGAAGGAGAAGAAGAAAAAAATAATGAATGGAGGAATCACTTGAATTAAAATACATTGATTATAGTATTGATAAAAAATTTAAATTAAATAAGAATAAAAAAAAAGAAAACTAAAATAAAAAAACTAAAATAGTGAATAGAAAAAGAGACAAGATGAAGCGAGACCTTGTCCAAACATCCTCTATGTTGTTAGATCTCCCTCGGTAGGGGTATCTCCTCCTCTATTTAAATAGGATGAGTGCCTTGGTCTCCTTGGAATTCAAATCACTCTTTTTCATATATCTCAATCAAATATAATATTCAAATTTTAAAATTATAATTTAAAAACTAGATACAACACTGAATGGGATATTCAAATATATCTAATTTGAAACCTTCAAAACTATTGGTCTATCCCGGTTTGTAGTGTGGACTAGTTTTTTTAGGGTAGATCCTAAATTATTCATTACATTGGACATTCTTGGATGTTTCATTGATAATTACATGTATAGAGACACATGGAAGTGGTGAGTAAGTGAAACATCAGTGAGAGAATCCTATATCATTCCCTCTATCCTTCACAGTGGCCAAAGGGAGATCATATCCAATGTAGGACTTTAGAGTGATTGGAACAAGGTCTAGAGATGACCCATGGTGACCAGTGGTGTAAGAAGGGGAGGTTGAGTTTGGGTCCAAGCTCTCTGGTGGTGGCCATGAAGTTTTATGATCATCTACAGTCGAGGCCAGTTGACATTAAAGGCAACAAGATCCAGATCATAACAACATCTTGTGTCTGAAGCATGGGAAAGTAGGGATGAGGAAGGAAAATATTGTCCTAATAAAAATGAATAGTACCCCCACAGATCGTGTCCCATATCGAAATAGAGAGTGTAGGATACAATGGTTTATCAATCAAGGCATGTGGGATGTGGATAAAATGCCTGCATTAGGGTTGGAACTCGGATAAACACACACACACATATGGGCCATGCCTTTCCTCTATAACCCAATCAAGATTTGACCCACCCCTACTCCCTGTGGGTTCCTCCCCATGGGCCATGCACTACACAGGCCTAATGGCCCCCATAAACCTCATAGTCATGGTTGGCTTGAGTAGGCTCTCCTAGTGGTAGCATGGACGACTGATCCCTTTTAGGATGTCTAGGTGGTTGGTTTCCATGGGTTAATATCTCTCCAGCCTTGACCCTTATTTTTACATGAAATATATATAAAAAAACTAAGTAAATCATAAAAATCATCTTAAATAAAATAAAAAATTAAAAACCTTCATTTAACCACATATTAATAATTTAGTTCCAATTTACCACATTTTCAGAAAACATTTCATTTCATGGTAATTTCTATTGAAAATCAATTTAAAATAATTGAAATTATTTACAAATATGCATGAAAATATGAGTGTGATAGGTTATCATTCTACAAAGTGTTGGAGGACCTATTAAAGTCCTTGAATTATCCTTAAAGTTGAATATTGTTGGGATAATGAATCTCTTCTAATACTAAAGTCAGTTTACCATAAGGAGAAACTTTATAAAACAATTCATCTTTTTTTATGAAGTGTAAATATTTTATAGAAAGTTGGAGGTGATGTAGTCAGATGATGTGAAGTTTTGATGGATGCAACATGGTTTTTAATCCACAAAAAGTTATATAGGCGTTGCGATCACTAGAAGTTGGAATTACGTTGCTGATGTGTTGTGTGATTACTAGTGTTTGTAATCTATGTCACTTCTTAGTCATAGTTAATGTAATGTGGAACTTCTAATGAAATAAAAGTGTTAAATTCTTCTCCTTTGGACATAGGTTGAATCAGGTGAACTGAAAATAACATATATGGATGTACTATCATTTTAAAGGTTTATTTATTAAATATATCAATAAAAACACCCTATAATTGTAAAGGTTTAGTGTATTTGGAGAATAGATACATAATATACTTATTTCATAAAATATATTCAACATATCCCAAAAATTATTCTTAGATATCACCCTTCTTAGATATATTCTACTTAATACATTTCTTTATAATTTAGGGAAATGGAAACCTAAGTACGAGTGAGCTCATATAATCTATAAGGGTAAAAATGGGAGATACCAATATAATATCATAAATGATAAAAAGTTTATCTTAAAGGTATTATAATATTATAAAAACTTATGAAAACATACCGAACAATTCATATGTAAAAAATCACGGGTCATGACAAAAGGCTTTTTCATAAAAAAATACATGACTCATAAGGGTGAAAAATCATCAATAATCAATCATGATCTTTGAGAGAATATCAATATAATAATGCATAATTTTATGAAATATAATTAAGTATATAAAACCATTTCCTCAGTTAAGGCTTACTGCAAAGACCATCCAAACATAATGGAAAGTGTCCCATAGTGGATTGAGTTCACTCCCTACTCCCTTTCATGTTATCTCATAAGATATCAAGATTTACCTAATGCATTGGATGGATATATAATTATATTAACACCCATAAAATAATTAAAACCATACATATGTGTTCCATATGATCACAAAAAACATTCATCATTTCATTATTGATTAAATAACCTATGGGAAAGAAACAGGTATCATTAAAACATCCTTAAAAAATCATCATCATAAGATATAAAATGAATTAAAGGAGATGGTATCATAATATAATATCCCAAATAAATCTTAATAATCCTGAAATTATGCTAGAAAATATGAAAAATGATTTTATAAAATAATTAAAAATATTGTTTGAAAAACGAGAAGAAATATCCTATTATTTTGTAACTTAAAAAACAAAAAATGTCCCAAAAAATGGGAATTGGGTTTTATTTGAAAAACCATGAAGTATTTAAAAAAAATATTCATTATGAATAAAGGATATGATGGTGGAAAATATTTTCATGATGTACACATTAAAATAAGATTCTCTTCACACTTTTGTAAAGAAATTTAAAAATAATCAGTTTAGAAAATGAAAACAATATTATGTTAACAACATTGTAAATAAATTTAAATATATTATAAAAATAACTTTATCAATCATTTATAATTAGATAATAACTTTCAAAAACAATTTTGAAGAAAATTGATATTGAGTAGAAATATTCTTCACAAAAAATGAGAAATAAGGTTGACTTTTATTAAAAATATTATTTCAGTATTTTTCAGTACCAAAGAGGGGGAAAATATATATAATAGTTTAAAACCTACAAATAATCATATTATAAAAACATATTTTAGGTTTTTGAGGAAAATAATATACAGTTCCCATAAAGGAAATTAAAAGATGAACCATCCCGATAAAAAGTGAGATTGTAACATAAACCCTTACCTCAAGTCTTGAATTTCTTCATACACAATGTGAACTACTATATAAAAAATTTAAATTTATTATACATCTATAAAAAAACCATATTCATACTTATATTACCATATATCATTCCCTTATAATTATCAATTACTCATTTTATTAACAATTCTTCATTAAAACCAATACTTCAGTGTAAACTATTTCATTTTCCATGCATGTTTCGATTCAATGATTATGGTTATTGTGGCTTGTTCATGGTTATAGATTATTAATCACATAAAAAATATCACACTTATTTATTATATACACTTTTATAACCATCCATGTAATTTAGTGATGGAAAATGGAATACATTGCTTTATGGAGGCGGTAGTCTGCATGTATACACAATAGATATTTTAATTTTTAAATAGATATAAATAAATGAAGGTAAATAATAATTTATCTATAAAGAATAATAATTATTTTATAAATATAATATATACACATTAAATACATTTTCATAACTATCCATATGGTGGTAGTAGTCTGGACGTACACACGAGCGACACTTTCATTTTCCAATGGATGGATGAGAAGTAGATAATGGTTGAACCAATATAATTAATATTTAATTATATTAATTATACTAATTTTATCATATTAGGATGAATATAATAGATTCATAGGAGGTGGAAGAATAAATACACTTCAATGAACTCAGTTAAGACAATTACTTCTTGTTTGTGTATCCTCCTTTGGATTACCCCTAAAGCCTTATTAGGTTGGTATTTTGGTGAGATAATAACCTATATATCATTAATAAGGTTGTTTTAAATTTATTTTGGTAGACCTTGTTTGAGCTAAGGGGGTCCTTTTATAAGAGAGGGGAGCGTTACCCTTGTAAATATTAAGAACTTTTACATATAATAAATTTAATTATCAATTAAAGTAGAACCAAAACATATTTTTTTGAATATAAGGCGAGTGAGGTCAAAATACGGCCAACCAATAAGATTAGAGATAATATTTTTAGATATTTAAGGCCTTTTCCTTTAGTTTTAACCCTTTTTAACCCATTTTACCCTTTAACATGATGACTTAAATTTTACCATGGTAACTATTCTTTATGACTGAAAATAAAATTTACCTTATAACAAAATGTGGACATTATAATTCCAAATAAATAATCAATTTTTTATATTCAATTTATAATGGTGAAAATATTAATTCTAATATTTTCATACAAAATGTGTAAAGACTATTTTTAGAAAAAAGGTTTTTTTTGAAAATAAAATGAATCTATTCACATTTCTTACCTAGTAATAACCATTATATGAATGTAAATTTAGTTAATTGATTATATAATATAAAAATTTCAAAAAAATAATTTATCAATATTTAATAATTTAATTTTTTAAGATAAAAATACATTTCACACATAATTTTTTTTCCTAAAAATATCACTTTTTTTACTTTCAAATAAATTTATTTTTATTTATAACCATTTTATAATCAATGTATGAATGATCATTAATTTTTTTTACATGTATGAAAAATAATTTTTTCACAATTTTAATAATCCAAATAATTGAAATTAAATTTAAAATAAAATGTATATAATAAAATAGTGTTTATAAAGAAAACAATTCTATTTAACCAAGAATTATTAGACTAGAATTCTTTATCATTAATTAAGAATTTCATGGTTTTAAATAATTTATTTTATTAATTATAACTTAAATTTTATCAATATATTATATTTATATCATTTCTAAAAAGTATTAAAATTAACAAAAATTCATAATTCAATAATTTTTTAAAAATAATCACTAGAAAATAAATTTTATTTTCTTAAGTGAATTTTAGATTTTTTAGAAATTCATTTATTTATAAATTTCATTTAACTATCTAGTAATTTATTCCATTTTATGTACTATAAAATAATTATTCACTTAAATTCAGTGTTTATTACATCACAAAATATCTAAAGAATAAAATTTAATTTAAAGTAATATATATTCTAAAATAAAAGGGTTTTATTATGAAAATATAAACCACATAAAACCTATTATGTTCTTTAGTTTCTTTCATTTATATTTCTTATTTTTCATGTGATTTTTTTTTTCTGAGTTTTGAGTAAATAATCTTGAGTGTGTCCAAATCAGTGTGGTGATTTGGGTGAAGTGTTTCTTCTAAGTTTTGGTATATTTAAATCTTGAGTATTCCATAAAATGACTTATTTCAATCATTGTAGTCTTTTAATGGATGAACTTTTGGTGTGTGAAGTTTGTGTAGGATTATCAATATAGAGTAAAATTTTGTTTTATGGGAGAAGTTTTTTTTTCACATTGATTCACCCTCACCCCCAATTCTTATCACTTTCTTCCTAGACTCATCAATCATTTTCAAGTCATAGGTTTACTACTAAGAATATTATGGATGTTCTATATTGATAACTTCTTTTAAAAGGAAGACTCTACTATTGAGAGTATAAATTTTGTTTAGAAAAAAGTGATCCTCATGTTTGATGGAAAATGTTTTAACTTATGGAAGGAGATAATGGTTCCATAATTTGTTTTATTGGGATTGTATGTGATTAATTATACAAATATTTAATTCTATCCACTAATTGAAGGTGAAAATTTGACTAAAAATAGTTAAGAATAATATTGATATAGATGTAAGGTATCATAATGTAATTATTTCTTCTATTTATAAGAAGGAAATTATAAAGGTAATGCACCTCAAAATAAATTATGTTGTATAAAACAACTTTCATGATATCCATGAATGAGATAAGAAAGTGAAAGAGTCATGAATTCAAAATTTTCATTCACAATTCAAAGATATACCTGCCTGAATGGCCCGAAGGCCTTCATTTTTATTGATTTTTGATAACCCCACTTTCAAGGGATGATGGGGAACCCTTACAAGGCCCGTAGGCTCAGAGATTACATGGCACGTAGGCTTAGGAGATTACACGACCCGAAGGTCTTAGGGAAATCAACCAGACTATCTATAGGGAACTGCCCCTCCCCATCATCTGTATCTTGATAGTAGCTCTCCACCTTTTCATGACCGTCTGGCTAGGATTCCCGTGCAATCACAGGCTGGTACCGATGGCATAGACATACCCTCTCATTCTGACAATCCATTTGGCTCTACTCTGGTGAGTGCACCTTCTTTGAATCCTCTTCTAGGGCTGGTCCTTTTTTGTAGTGTGTCTGGGGCCTGCATTCATGAGGCCCAAAGGCCTTGGGGTGGCCCCAAGGCCTTAAGGTTGCCTAAAGGCCTTGAGAATCAACTGGCCCGAAGGCCTTGGGTGGCCCGAAAGCCTTACAGGACCTGAGGACCAAACCGATGGCCCGAAGGCCCAGATGGATGAATAGTTCCGGCTGCTACAGTACTGAACAATGCCTGCTACAGTGAATGCTACAATACTGCTACAATACTGCTACAGTAACCTCAGAAATATGCCTCCACCCAGATTTGATCTCAGGTCTCTTGGATGCACCTAGCGAGTCCTCACCAACTGTGCTGAGGCTCTTGTGCATAATTCAATGATATATAAATGATTAATTTTGAATAAATGTATTCGTTGTTTATAAGAGTGAAATAAATTTCTATATCTATTTGAATATATGGATAAGTTCTCAATGAATCAATTTTTTAAAGAATTTGATGAGGAATCAACTATAAAAATTCAATTCCAATATTTCTTCACTTGAGTTTCATGAATGGGATGTGTTTAAAATTGATAAACTCAATAGATTCTTGAAAACCTATGAGATTATAAGAGTTTATTCCTTAAAGAATAAATATTGGATAAGGATTCCACCTTTAAAGCCTCTAAAGGATTAAAGTTTATTGAATCCAATAGGTATCATAAAAAATATTATGAATTTATTAATGATGATATAAATTTCAATGAGGTTATGTAATTTTTCTCCAAAGGATTTCAAAGAGTAAAAGGTAAGAAAAAAGTTAAACATCATTTTAACTTCTTTAATTATGAAAATATTATTTGTTTCCTTATTAATTTTCATGAGAGGAATTATAATGATAAAGGGGATGATCAACAAAAAATATTTTAAAAGGGAACTAACCCGGTGGAAAATGGTCATAGTAGAATGAATTTATCTAAACATAAGGAAAATAAAATTACTCAAGAAAGATAAATTTTCTTTCTAAATATGTAGTTTCATATTATAATGATGAATGTAAAGAGGATGATGAAGACTTGGAGGGTGAATGTGGTCAAAATTTCGTGGAAAAAAACAAACACTATAATGAATCCCATATAAAAGAATAAGGTGATGAATATGATAAATATTACGAAGAATAAACATAAGATAAGTAACAATTTAGAGTTGATATCATGATTTTCTTTAAAAAAAATTGTTTTTGAAGGAGAATGAGTCATGACAAGAAACCACTAACACATAAAAATGTAAAAATGGGTGAAGAAAAGGAAAGCTAATTCATGATGAAGATTGATGATTTTATGTTATTATTTATGAAAAAGATAATATGGTTAATGATAAAATTTATTTATTGATATTAAAGTAGGAGGGGTCCACTTAATTGAAGATAAGATCTATAAAGTTGAAATTTCCTTGAATGAAATTCTATTTGGTTCCACAAATTCTATTAAAGAAGTGGGAAAATAATCAGAACCACTGAAGAAGGTTTTCAATGAAAATAAGAAACTTTATGGTTGTCCTAAGAACAAATTTACACTCAATTTAAACATAAAAGAATAAAATAAATCAAAGTTTATAATAATAAAGGAAATAAAGTGGTTACTTTACCAAGAAATGATGATTCACATATTGTTTCTTAAATTTCTTATATTGAAAATCAAAATAAAAATAATATTGGAGAAAAAGGATTTGGAGGCCAAAACTAAAGTAAAATACAATATAAAGTAAATATTAATCAAGGATTAAAATATTTAATAAAATTAGTGAAGTTTGAAAATAATGAAAAGGAAAGAAGTAGATTTACAAAAGTAAAATTTTTAGTCTATAAGGTGATTTATATTAAATTAATGATTTTTATGTTATGGAGAATATAGAAAATGGGGATATATTTTTTATTATAATATATTTTTCTCCAAATCAAGTTGAGTATATGATTTTTTTTGGAGATGATATGAAAATCCAGTGACGAACCCGACACCATATCTAAAAGAGAAAGTGAAAGTTAAAAATATATTTTATTCACTTAAGGAAACTTTTGGTAGGAGTGATTAACAAGGAACCACCACCAATGATCATATGAAAATTATACCATTGTAGTTTAAAAAAAATAGTTTTCTCTAAATCTCACAAAAATAGGGATGATCAATATCATGAAATGGTTATAGAGGTTTTATATAAAGCATCAATGGGAGCGAAGCCTTGGATCTTGTATAGTGGTTTTTCATCACACAGGACCAACAATAAAAATATTTTGAATAGTGTAGAGTAATATGATGGAGGTGATGATATCTTTGGAAATATAATTTATTTAAATGTCAAAGGCATTGTAAGTACTCAACTCAATGAAAAGAAGATTACATCAAATGATTTTCTCTTTATAGATGTATTGAGACATAACTTGTTGAGTGTATCTCAATATTGGGATAGTGATAATGAGTATTTTTAAAAAGTATATAAATTTCATTATAATATTTATGGATGACATAATAATAATATAAGAAAAAATGATAAGTAAAAATTTATTTCAAATTAGAAATGATAAAAACTATTAATTTTTGAGCATGAAGGAAAATAAAAATCCATGAAATTTAATATTTGGTTATTTGGGACAAAACAACATGAGTAGGCTTTTCAAATATGATGTTGTGAGTGAAAGAACTTAGGTGCGATGGTAATATTATTAATTAGAATTTTTTGAAATTTGATTGGATATTATGTCATAAACACTATATTTTATATACCAGTGTTTGAGTTCTTCCATGAATCACATGAGAATAATTTTATGTATAAATTTTTTTTATAAAGATGATATTTTAGTGGTTTAGAAAATTTCTCACATGACATTCTCATATATAGATCATTATATATCAAAAATAATAACCCCTCCAGATCATATACACATTCACCCAAACCTTTGGTATATAATTTTGAAATATTTTTGTGCTATAATTAGTGAATTAAGAGCTTTATGATGCCTAAGTGATCACTTAAATATCACATGATAGATACATGAACTTGTATTGATCTATTTTTGATCTTTCTATGTGTTTATATCAATAGAAATCGGGAGAATGAGAGATATGAGAGAGAAATTGTGCAAGGAATGAGATTACACTTTTTTGGGTTTAAAATTAACCTATACACCAAGGTTAAACTTATATAAATCCTATTTCAGTACTTACAAAATTTGACCTAGTAGACAAACCCAAATATGCCACTAGAAACCTATTTAACTTGTTGCAAGTTTAAAAAATATTTTAACACTCTCTTATGACACTATTTTAAGTGTTATAATGGTTTATGAGCCATTAAATTTTACGATCCCTCCTATACACATTTTACAAACTCATATATTAAATATCCATCCAAAACGTTTTTCTCATATTCAATTATTTAAACATAAATAGAATGTGAATAATTTGTGTTATAAATTCGATTTTTAATATTATAATATTTAATAAATTAATTGAATTTATTTACTTGTGATCATTCAAAATTATATATTCACTGACCCACAGACACATGCTTACTTCATTTAAAATCCAATTCATTTATATTATTAGAACTTATGGGTTACACTTTATATGTGACCCTCTAGGCCATTATCTTGATAGAAATAAGTTATACTCATAGAACAAGAATGGTAGCTATCAACACATCATGTCCCCTAAGGAGATAATTATAAGGCATATACATGACAACCTCTAATGTACATTTTCTATTTAATATAATATATTTATTTTGTGATATCATATAATACAAGATACATACTTTGTTTCATTATCATTTAATGATTTATTTATTTATTTATAACTATATTAGATAAATTTTTCTTTATATTCTATGATTAGGGATTTTGTTAAGGCACTATCATCCTAGTTGAGTGGCCAAATATAAATTCCTTCTTTATTCTCAACATAAAAAACCAATCTTAATCATTCAATAAATATCATACCACTAATGATTCACCTGAAGTAAGAAACCTCTTAATAAATATAAACTTCCATGGGTTTTTCCATGCATCAAAGTAAATTATTTAATGATACACATTAATAATGATCTCACATTGAGAGAACAATATACATACTCATAGATAGAAGTATACAATGAAACCCAAAACATATATTGTTCTTATTGGTGGGAAATTACTCATGATCAAAACCAAGTGAAAACATTATGAGAATGATCTAAACCAAGAAAAAAACATTATGATAAAATTATTAATTCTTATGAGCCTCCAACACATGATAGTACAATATAATTTTTATGATGTATCTTGATCATAACACATATGTTTATGATTATTGTATTATCATCACAAGGTTATCATTATATTTAGGAAATTTTATATACTTTTGATATGATAATTAATATAAGTACATTACCATGTAAATATTACTCATGGAAGTAATAATATTATTATGGTAAGAAAAGTCATGTATAAATCTCTGTATACATGTTATAGTAATTGAAAAGTACCACTAATGTTGGGTATAAGGAACCCACTCTCACAATACTACCACATTCACTAAATCTAACTTACTTACCACAAACATGTTATATCTTACATGATATTCATACTTTGACCAAGGAATGACTCTAGTCATTGAGATCACATTATATGGATTTGAGACTACTTTACCTTGGGTGAATTCATCTCTTCAAAATATTTGAATTTTACACATATATACTTTGTCCACTATCATCCACTAGGATCCTTGGTTCTAGAACCACTACTATAATATTATCATAATATTAATTATAGTGATAATATGACACTTTCTTGGTATAAATACATGATATGGAGCACAATTTCATTTTATATTACTTGTTTAACTATTTCAGAAGTCGTAACATACTTGTTTTTATATAATTATATAACATTGTCTATAATGAGATTCTCTTACTTATTTAATTAACCTTACTGAGATACTAGATAAAATTCATCTATAAAAAGTCTAGATTTCATGACCCCATGATAATCATCTCCCCTTACTCTCAAAATACTAGGAACTGATTTCTCACACTTTCATAAGTTTTATTAGATAGTTTTGACCGATTCCCTGTAGAGTTATCATTTATTTATTTGGTATTTTCACCATGACTTATGTATAAAACATATCAGATCTAATAAATAAGATATCATATGTGATATATCCCATTTTTGAAGTATATAAATTTATACTTTTCATATCAATCTTCCACTATACCTTAAACACATCATCTTAGAGAGTTTTTTTCAATGTGACATAGGTAAATAATTCTCTCTCATCTTAGAACATGGTATTTTTTACTTTAATTTATCCATTTAGAAGTATTTTTTGCTAAGTCTCTAAATTTAAGTCTAATATTGTTTTACAAAATATATCACTTAGAAAACCATGTAATTACTAATAACATTTCAACAACCAATATTTTTATACCTTTAACATGTTGAATAACTTGTTTTACACAAAACATCAAACTAAAATAAACAAAAATATATTTTTTGAGATGAAATATTATAACAAAAAAAACATTAATACATTATGAGAATGAAATATAAAAAATCATTATGAAAATTGAAAGATGAATAAAATAAAAAGTAAATATAATGATAAAAAATATGAAATACCCATCCTCATTGTTTTACTTTAAGATCATACCACTAGTTACAACTATGTAAAGAAGTAAAAATATTATAAATATAGTATACATTTTGAGAGAGAATTAAACCAATAGTTTGAATGAATTTTAGTGAAGCATATAAGGCTATATATAGGAATTTAGTATGATCATTATATACCTGGCCTTTAGTTATATGGTCATTGGATATATGATCATTGGATATATGGTCGTTAAATTTGTGGTTATTGGGTATAATTATGTGCAATAGATATATTTATTATTTTATAGATAAAAGTATATAATGTGTTACACATAAAATTTTTGACATGTAATTAGCATAAATAATTTTAGAATAAAATAATTTTTTTAATTAATTTATGAAAATATCAATTATTTTAAATGTTTTTTGGTACATAATGTATTTTAAATTAAGTTTATTTCTTTTAAAGAACCATTTAAATAAAATAGATTGAAAAAACTAAATGAATTATTGGTAAAATAATTATATAACATTTAATAAATAATTAAGGAGTTATATATAATAATAATTTAATGATTCATGGTAAACAAAAAAGATTTTAATTTAAAACACTATTTTCATTATATATTATATGAATTTAATTGAAAGATAATTTTCTCATATTTGGATTAAGAAATTAAATTAAATATTTTTTATATATTCAAATAAATTAATTCAAATTCATATAATGATTATTACTTGTTAAAAAATATGAATAAATTCACTATTATGGATAAAATATAGTTTTATAAAAATTGGTTTATGTATTTTGTATCTCTTATTTAAAATTTATTTTAGTCACTTTTAGGAATTGAATTTTAAAAAATATATTTCATTAATTTATTTAGGGCATTTAAATTAGGTATGAGGGTTAATTTTATTTTTGTAAAAAAAATAACCTGTTGATGTAAAAATTGAGTTACCATGATAAGAGTAAAATAAGGTAAGAAGGGTTAAATTTAGGGGTAATTTCCTAAAATATCTCTAAACATATTTATAAATTATGTGGATGAGGTTATTCATGACCCATATCCATTATATTTACACTTTGGATCCATTTCCCATGTTAAAATATATTCCTTACACATTAAGGAATGAGTATTTACGTAAATGACAATCAAACACACCTATAAAAGGACCCCTCCTACACCCACTTCAAAGCACAATTTTACTTCTATTTTCTATTGAATCCTTGATAAAATTACATATCCTAAAGTATTCTTGTAAATTTTGAATCCTCTAGCCCCAATAAGTAGGCCAAAATCTTTTATTACCAAGGAAACCATTTTGAGGAGTGAATTCCTCAAGAAAGTATATATTTTTCACCATCAATTTCAATTACCTTATCATATGCACTATTTATAAATATAATTCAACATTTTAATGATTTTATATTAACACCATAATTATTATGTAAAAATTATATTATTATAATATAAATCTATACTCTCACTCGTTTCTTAGTATAACATGTTCTTGTTTAGGTCAGTTCAACCACCTACATGATTGATGTCAGACTATTTCCATCGTTTTTGACATGAATGATTATCAGGATGTTAATAATTATAATATATTATATTTAATTAAAATTTATGTTATGAATGAGATTTTTTAAGGGTGAAAATAAAATAATTTCCATTATAAAGTAACTCATTTGTATTGATAAGATTACTTGGAACAAGATCGTCATGGATTCCCTCCTCAAAATCCATACCCATACATTCTATAAAATGAACATGGGACTATATAACTCATTACAAAACAATTATTCCAAAACCATGAATAATTTTTAAATTATGAAATTTTTATCAGTAAATGAGCTTTAATAATTTCATTACAAAACTTGTATGACATAATCAACACTACTAACATTTAATGATAACGATAAATAATAAATAAATAATATATGTGAAATAAATTATTATAATAGAAGAGTATATAATTTAATATATTTGAATAAGGTCATGAAATAAGTTATAAATATGGTTATATTTATTATAAATGAGGTTAAATCACTTTCATGGAATTTAGGAGTATAGGAAGGATGCTTTTTTTTTCAAATCTCACATGGAAATAAAGATTGACTATGTATAAATCCCAATTTAGGGAATTTTTTTTATAATTTATATATAAAACCCCATTTAATTTTTTATCCTATAATTAGTTTTAGGGTTTACATGTCTTCTTACCATTTCACCATCTTTTATTTCACAATTTAAATGAAAGGATTCTTATAAGTGGAGACCACATTATCTCTTATTTTATATTGGAAATCTTCCTCCTCCATGTCCATGTTTTTTAGATGATATTATGGATGTAATTATTCTTAATTATATGATTTTATAATTTAAATTTCTATTTATATTGTCTTTCTTTACTAAAGTGTGAAATAAATATTTCTTTAATATTTTCCACTTGGTCATTATCTCACATAATTTTTTTTTATATTTTATTTTTAAAGATTCCATTCCAAATTTCCATGGTTCTTCAAAGTAATTTTCAATTAATTTTTCCTTAATTTTCTAAATCCATTGATTTATAATTTATTTAATTTTAAAATAAAATTTGTTAAAAATTTATAGAATATATCTTCTTATTTTTCAAACATTTTTCGAATGTTATTCTAAAATGTTTTTCGTCTATGTTAAAATCTTTAATGTTTCTTATGTTTCACTAGGGATATTATCTAATTATACTATCCACCATATTTCTCTAGGTGGTTTATGATAATTTCTAGTGGAAATATTGCTAAAACCCATTTCTTTATCACAAGTTAATTAAGATATGATGGAATTATGAATTTTTTCTTATTCATGTGGCACAAACATTTGTAGTTCCTTATTATGTGATGAGTGAGACAATAATTATATGTCCCTATAATGAATTAGAAAAAGATATATATCACACAATATAATAATTAAGTGATTGAGGAGTGAACTCAATCCACTATGTTTATGGGAATTAGAAGTGAACCCAATCTACTATGTTATTGGACTCTATATACCATGTGATGGTGTCCTATTAGTGAGATTAGACATAAGAAATGATTTTCTATACTTATGTTTGTGGAACATTTCTATATTATTCCACATTCTTATGTTATGAGTTATGAATCAAAATTATTGACTCATTTTTCCACAATCCTATAACTCAAATCTTATGTAATTATAAAAGTTATATGTTATGATTCATGATTTATGATCTATGATTTATTGGGTACAGTTTCCTTATGCTATGTTCATGTAACTCATTTATGTTCTCATACCCACATGTTAATCTTATGCTCACTTATAATATTTTATTTATATCTCTTATATTTTCCCTTACTGAAAACATAATCTCACCCATTTATTATATTTCCATTCCATAGGTAATGAATATTAGTATTATGTATAACATATATATAAGGATATCATGAGTAAATAATTTTATGGGAAATTTTAACTAATTTTTAAGAATAGGTTGGTTATGTATCTAATCACCAAATACAAAAATCCTATAGCTTCTAGGGTGTGATTTATTATGATATGTAATGAATATTCATGTATAATGATATAAAATTTATATATGATATTATTGGTTCATATGTGTTGGTTTAAAATCATATTTTAGTTAATTATGGGGATTAGGTTTTAAAGAGGATAGAACTTAAAAAACCCTATGTTGAAACAAAGTGATATAGGTTAATCCTAAAGTATCATAAGTTGAAATAAAGGTGTCGTAAGTTAGGAAATAATAGGATTGATTTTAAATACTTTATGATTGATTACTCTGATTATTATTATTTAATACCAAAACTAACATTTTTATTTTTAGTTAATGGTTAGAACACAGAAGAACTAAGTAATCCATGAGTGTGATGTACAATGCAATGATTGTCCCAATGATCAACCAAATAAGATTTGAGATAGTGTAAAAAATATCATAGATATTCTCATCTAACTTTTGTAAGATATGAACAATAATAATATACACATATATCTCCAAAATTCACAATTAATAACTATTTTTTGAGACCTTCATGTGAAAACATACACCCTTATTTAGTGGGTCTTCTGATCCATTAATTTCCATGAAGTGGATCAATAAAATAGAAATGATATTTTCTATTATATGGTGCCCAGTGCATAAAATGGTTGTCTCATCCATTTATCATTTTTATTTTAGGAAGATCAATGGTAGACCCTGATGAATAACATGTGGAATGATGAAGAAATTGACTCTATGTAATGAGAGGATTTTAAGAAGATTTTTTCAATAAGTATTTTCACTAAACTATTATCACTAAAATGGAGAGATAATTCCTTAATATAAGGAAAAATAAAGATGAATCCATCATTACCTATGAATAAAAAATCACAAGTCTCACAAGGCACTCTTATGGTATTATCATTGACCCTGAAAACAAATATGGTCATTTATTTATTATCTGGAAACCAAGTCTCCAAAAATCATGGGATATAGGAGAATTTGGAATCTATGAAGAAATTGTTTAATATTATCTCATGTTGGATATGGAAATGGTAGGCTCACATTATTCTGATGGTTTTGGAGAACAAAAAATAAAAAAATAGAGATTCATGGAAACTTAAATGATAAAACCTATAAAGGAAAGAACATTTATCTTCTAACATGATAAACATGTGGTAAGAATCATGGAGGTAATTTCCTCAAAGGAATAGAGAAATTATTTAAGTTTATAATATAATTCTATCAATAACATGAATACCAGAGAGATATGAAGATTCTAACCAATTAAATGAATGAAAAGAAAGATCTACCTATTGAACTACCCACACTTTAATGATTTAATTGTAATAAGTATGGTCATTATTCCATCTAGTGCACTAATATGAGGGTTAATTATATTAGTTTATATCATAATCCATAAAATACATTAGATAATGGGAAATCCTATGTAATAAAAAATACTTAAATGGCTCACATAGACATAGTTGTGAAAGGTACACTCATTATCCACTGAATAACTATAAATTTCATATTTTATTCTAGTTTTACACACTCCTTTATATTTGGAAAAGTTTCTATGTGGATAAAATCACCATAATGATGACTAGATATTGAATTATTTTTGAAAATCCTTATGGTGTTATGATTCTTTCCCAAGTATAAAACTCTTCTTCGATTGTGGTTTTTGGGAATGAGATTCCTAAAAATCCTACTATTCCTCCTTTTGTAAAATTAAATGTGATTTTGGGAATGAATTTTCTCTCTCTTTATTGGCCCCATATCAATTTTTAGGATAGGGAAATCAAATTTCATATCCCAAATCAAACCATGACCATTTATCAAGGAATGTTTTACTATAAACATCCTATAGAAATTACTTACCTTATATGGGTCTTCATTCCAAATCGTTAGGGGTATTTAGCTCAAATGGTAATATAAAATATCAATATTGAATATAGTCATATTACATGGGGATATTTCAATATATTTCTAAAAGTGTTTACTAGGATTACCCCAGATCATGAGGTTTAGGTTTCAATAGAACACATACTTAGTGCTATTCCAATATCAAGGAATCCTTATAGAATGGACCCAATTGAATTGTAAAAATTAATGAAAGAGATCTAAGATAATATAGGTAAGGGTTTTATTTTTCCAAGTGATACAACATGGGGTGTATCATTATTATTTGTTGAGAAAAAGGATGGATCAATGAGTCTCTGTATTGATTATCGTGAAATTAACAAGATCATGATTAATAACAGGTATCATCTACCATATATTGATGACTTATTTGATCAACTATATGGGTATCAAAACTTCTTAAAGAAATTAATTTTTTCTAGATATCATCAATTAATGTTGATAATAGAATATATACTCGATAAAATATTTTGTACAAGATATGAACACTATGAATTCATAGCAATTCCTTTCAAACTTTCAAATCCCCCCTCTATCTCGAAGTATATGATGAATAATTGTTTTAGAGACTACTTTGATCAATTTGTGATAGTATTTATATATGATATTCTTATAAATTATAAAATTAAGTAAGATAATGAAAATCATTTGAGGAATTTTTTGAAGACCTTGAGAAAGAAGACAGAGTATTCCAAATTTAGCAAGTGTGAATTCTATCTATTGAAATTATCATTAATGGGACATGTAATAATAAGTGATGGTATGTTTTTGTATC
Source organism: Viscum album (assembly GCA_963277665.1). Lineage (NCBI taxonomy): Eukaryota > Viridiplantae > Streptophyta > Magnoliopsida > Santalales > Viscaceae > Viscum > Viscum album. The sequence goes on along the minus strand of OY728140.1, from coordinate 1,379,915,685 downwards.
CATAAAAGATGGAAATAATTGAATAATGGATTAGACCAACCACTATAATATATATATATACATGTGTATGTAGTTTTTATTGGAATTAATGGATTCTATTGAAACTTTGTGAGAAATTTATCCTGACTATAAAATACACTAATCAAGTTAACTCAAAAGGGATTCGAGTTCCTTTGTATATATAAATGTAAATACAATTTCAAGGAGCTTAATTTATGGTTAGTCACTTCACTTATACTCATTATACATTGTAGTGTAAAATGTTTCATGATATATAGAACATATTCATAGAAGGAATTGAGATGCATCCTTATAAAAAATGGAAAGGCAATGACTTATGTATCACATCAATTAATGTCCCCTGATAAAAATTTCATTATGGATGATTTAGATTTAGAATTGGTAATATTGTAAATAAAGGTATGTAAAAAGTATCTCTATAGATAAAAGTGTGATATATATAATGATCATAAGTGATTAAAGTATATATTATCAATGAATAAGTTGAACATGAGCTAAATGATTTGGTTGATGTTGATCACATACTATAAATACTCAATAAACCACCACACTAGGATGGTCAAATGAGTGGATATTTATCAGATTAGGAAAGATCATGATACCTTATTCATGGTTAGGATTGAAAAAGGCCTGATACTCATGTATTTTCAATGAATAGACCAATAAATAACAACATAAGGGTAGAAGTTTTATTTTTACCAATTGACTGTTCAACCATCCATTCATGTGAAGATCAAGAAGGTGAATAATGAGGATATGGAGCTATAAAAGAAGGTAATTAATATTTCACCTTAAAAATGATGTAATTATTTTATTTGGTAAATTAATACGTGTACCTTAAATACTAGAATTTAAGATTGAGCATTTGGATGGTGTACATAGATCATCATTCTGTATACATTAAAGAAAACCAAATATTTATAGAGATATGAAGAATCATTTCTGGTGATACAACATGAAGTGGTAGTTTGAAAAGTATATATCTTGATTCTTGGTTTATAAAAAAGTTAAGTTTGAACATTATAAGTATAAGGGGATGATAAAAAAATTACCCATACCTATATATAAATAGAATAACATCACCATGGATTTTTTATAGAAAATCCTAGTACTTATAAATTCTATAATTCCATTTGGGTTAAGTTTGATCATATTATGAAATAAATGTATTTCATTACTCTCATAGAGTATTTATAACTTAATCAACTTACTATGATAAACATTAAGGAAGTGATGAGGCCATATGAGGAACCACTATCAATTGTATCAATTCGAGATATGAAGTTTATCTCAATGTTATTGAGAAGTATTAAAAAAATTGAATATAAAGTTTAGCTTTAGAACTAATTATAATCCTAATACTTATGGTCAATATAAAAGGATAATTAAAACTATTGAGGATATGATGATATCATATTCAATGGATTTAAAAAGTGTTTGGGTCCAAAAGATTTCATTGGTAGAGTTCTAATACAATAATAATTCACATTATAGCATTTAAATGGATCCATATAAGGCTCTCTATGGGAAAATATATAGAGCTACAACAAACTGGGATAAAGTTAGAGAATAAAAAACAATGGTTGATATTTATTAAGATATATTATAGAAGATTCAAACCATTTAGCTATATATCAGTGAAGAAAAAAATTAACTGAAGATCTATGTTGATTATAATAAACTAGCCTTGGTCAAATTGACATATCACCCAGGTCTGTCCTATATAAGACTTGAGGTATATTCCTAATCACCATGGGATAAAAATTAGTGTATGGGAATCAAACCATACTCTATTGGGAAAAATTTTACCTAATGAAGCATAAAATCAACATAACTTACACCTTGAAGCTTGAAATGACCATTCCAGAGTTTAAGATTTTACACAAAATAAATAAATCGTTTCACCAATAACATGTAATAAAATAATAATCCTATTAAATATGATAGTACATGAAGAATCTATATGGGAAACAATATAACAATAACCCATAAGCATTGAATATATTACCAAAATTTGTATAATTAATAAAATTTAAATGAAAGTAATGGAATAAAGAAAAGGAGGCCGAGATGGATAAACATCCATATAATAATAGGACACATAATTGAGACATTAAAAAAGAAAACAACTACCCAAATCTATTTTCCAAAAAAAATTAACTTTTTTCTTGGGACCTGCACCACACCCGAACTGAAATCCGGGTCGCTCCTGAGACCCAAAGAAACTTCCAATATCAGAATAAAATGAAAAAATACTATATAAACACATATAGTGTGTATTTTGGGTGTGAGATACACATTCCCAGAAGTATCCCACGAAGTGACCTTTTTTAATTCCTTCTAAATATAAATCCATGCACACTATTTTGAAATAAAATTCATCAATGTAAATCCTTTTTGTTTTAGAAAACCAATTAAAAGGAGGAATAATTGTTGATTATTTTATAAAACAAATTTCATTCACTATGTATAAATATTTTTTCAAGATAACAACTGAACATAAAAATGGTAATAAATAGAGGAATAAATTATCAAAGAAAAGGTACCATTTATTTTGAAACCCCACTTTATATCTATATTTGAAACATATTTTATAAAACAACCCCATTATAAACACTATAAAACCATAATTTGGAGAACTCACAACCATTAATCAAACAAAATATGATTTGAAATAAGGGAGAATAAATGTAGAAACCATGATAGTCATCAATAATAAAAAATATGGATCTATTGAAAAAAATACTATAAATAATAAATGAAAGTAATAAAAACTCACAATTTTCATTATCGAAATAAAATTATTATAGAATAACCTAAAAAGTAAACTAATATTGAGAAAATAAATAATAAAAGAAATAAAAAATTAACATAAATATGTCATAATGAGGTAAACCATAGGAACTAATTAAACAATGAATCATAATATGGCTAGCTGATGATCCTAATTTCCCTTACACTCAATTTTCTCTTCTATAGTCCATCCAAGCAGTAAAGAACCCATAGATAGAGAAATAATCATATACTAAGTGAACATTAACTAGTTAATACTAGTGTAATAAACCTCACTTTAACTCCCATATATCTACCCAAGTTTTCACTAATATATCAAAAGAGGCGATTAAACAAAAAAGAACACACACACACACATAGAGAGACATTCACAAACTCATCAATATAATATATAATAGTAAAAAAGAACAAACTCACATATAACCTATAAAACCCATCCCAAAAGATAGTCATTTTACCATAACATAACAAGTCAAATAATTTTCCATTACACATGTTATACCACAACACATCATAACATAAGAATAACCTAGGGGTATATCTTCAATGGAGGAAAACACTCAATAAAAGATTTTATCTCATTTTCCAAAAGGGTCTGAAAATTTTTAAAACCTCAATTAAATTAAATTATTAACACAATATAACTCATAATAAAATCTAATTAATTCAAATATAATCTTTATAAAACAAAATTTAATGAAAATTATTTATAATTGAAATTAAACCCAAAAAATATTTATAAAACTTTATTATTTCCAAACATCTATTTATTCATTTAAAACACCCATAAAAATAAGCTACATGAAATTTAGAATATAAAAAAAATTCATCTATGTGAATCGTCCAATTATTTATTTTGAAAATCCATATAGTAATTTCATAAAACATTTTTGAAATCATAATTACATATGAGAAGAATTGTTTTCTTTGAATATGCAAAACAACAATTATATCCCATTTACCATGCTACTATGTTAGGTAATGGTGCCTTTATAATTCATAAAATAGTCACCCATGAATGAAATTTTAAATATTTCATTGAAAAAATATTCTAGGCATTTAATATACCACCTAGAATATAATAATTTCAATTGATAATAAATTCTCACTTTGAATAGAAAATCCAACTTTATGTCATTTATTATTCTTGTAAAAAACAATAAAAAATCACCACATGAAAATTATAGTAACTTAATATATATTTTATATTAGATAAAACATCATTTTAAATAGATAATAATCCAAGGTTTAATAAATAAAAGACATTGTAAAGAGTCATCTACTGATAATTGATGATTCAATTGACAAATGGTGTTATCTCACCAAAGGAGGAGAAGATGAAACCTTAAAAGACTAACACAAACCCTAACATAGATATAAATCATGAGAAATTTTAGAAACACCAAACTCTTGGTAAACCTGACCATTTTAGGTAAAGAAAAAGAGAGGATAAGGTACAAGAAGAATATAGGTGGAGGAAATGATAAATAAATTAGGATTAAATTCGAAATTTTTTTCCCAAATCAATGGGAGAACTTCATGGTTGCTTGGAAGGAGGAGATACATTCATGATAGAGGGCCCTAGAGAATTATAATGAATATATGGAGGAAAATTCTAGATAAAAATCAATATGGTCAAAAATAGAAATTCAATATTTAATTTTCTGGGAAAGTCACGTAGTTTAGGAAACCATGTTCCAATTTTTCGATAGCCGTTGTGATGGAACTCAACCTATGTATGAGTAAATAATAAAGTTACTCCTATATATGCAGTAACCATGAATACCTATGTTACATATCATGCATGGATTTTTGGTTTTGGTAACAGTTCACTTACCATGAATATTCCACAAGAATGGTACCTCATCACTTTTCATGACTTGGGTGCATTGTTAGAACTAATCACAAAACTAGTTATGCTTTCACCATTTTTTTATCTTTTGAAACTAAAACAACCAAAAAAGTAAATAATAGGATAAATAAATAAAATAGTCAAAAAATAACTATATACTAGTTTCTTGGATGTTTCAAAATTCTCCCAATCATGTCACTTCTTTCCATAATAAAGTCCTTATATATATGTAACTCAAGAGAAGAATATAAGAATTCAACTTATACTCATGATATTATTAGACAAAAAATCTTAAAACAATTATTGAAAAATACTTATTATAAGCAATAAATTAATCAAAGATGTAATATTTTATATTATTTTGTGTTTAGATGGAGGCACGTACCATATAAACCCAATTACTCTACTGGGTAAGGGTGGGCAAGGAAAAATGAATTTCCACTAACTTGGTTTCTCTTTAACATCCTCCTAAATCATCAGACAGAGGAGGGTCTAAAATGGAAGGACCCACTACTAGTGGAAAATACCTTCCTTGGGGGTCTCTTTACTATTTATAATTCTAGTATTAGCTTGAAATATTCATATATCTTGACCTAAAGAAAGGGGTATGACATAAGCAATACATCATGATACCAACCCAATTTCATAATAAGACAAAGATAATGCTTACAAAGAACATCCACCCCTAACACCATTCTCTATTAGAAACTTCCAATACCCTATGTAATTCCATGATATTTAGAATTTTATAAACACCATTACAAAAAGTATTAATTTATTACCACAAAATAACCATAGATAAATGCACCACTTCACCACATCTTTTATCAAAGAATGCCAATTATTATAATTGGGAAAGAGTATACATGAAAAGTTCAATATAATTCATTTAACTGAAACATTTCAATTTTTATTCAAAAAACCTTTACAATAATTTTTATAGATAACATAGGAAACCAATAATAATAAAACACTTTAGATCCTCCTTACATATAAGATTCTTGTGGAATGTCGTTTCACACTAATGAAATACTAAGAGTTGAAATTGGGATGGATCCACTTTCATATCACTACCATACTAGTCCCAGTCCACCGAATTTGTTACCAAGGCTTCCCTTTTTGTTCTCATTCAAGTTCCAAGTTCACACAATGCGACAGATTCACACACATAAGAAAAACAAGGCACTATGCACACCAAACACCACCATTTTCACACCCAAATCATCTTTTAAGATCAAAAACACACAAAAAAATTCCCCAATAATGGTTCAAATCCTTTAAGTAATATAATAAATCATTTACATAATTTAAAAAACCATTTCAAAGAGAAAATCAATCTTAATTTAAAAAATATACCCAATTTCACATGGAAAATCCATTTTATAACCAAATTCATAACCTATCATCTTGAAAACTAAATTTTCACCACACATATAATTCATAAATCAAGCCAAAACCAATAATAAATCCTAATTAATTCATCAAATAATGTTTAAGCATGGAATCACCTACCTTGGGTGGAGAAATTTTTAGAAATCGGTGCAAAATTCCAACCACACCCTAACCACACCACAAAGAAGCCGAATAAAACCCCAATCTAAGAGATAAAACAAAACAATGTCAAGATATAGCCCTAAAAATGGAACCCTAGCCACTGGAGAAAAGGAAAAATAAGATAAAGGGAAGAAAACACTATATTGGAGGGAGAAATAAAGAGAGGATATGACTTACTTATCAAATCAAGGAAGAAATTCCCTTAATCCACCACAAAATAGAATATAATAGAGAAGGGAAGGAATTAAGGGAGGTTACTAGGGTGGAAAATCTCGAGTGGGGTGAGAGAAATGGGTATTAGGGATTTAAATTTGATAGGAGAGAGAAACACCCAAAATTTTTAATGACCTGGACACCACACATGGTTAATCCATATAGTTTGGTAAACCGTTTGGTAATCATGTGAAGAATTATATCCAAGGAATGACCTAAGACATGGTTTCTTGGGCCGAGGCACATGGTTACCTCTAACCATGCATAAACAGTGCACCATGTTTTATTTACCCAAAATTTATCATTTTTCATTAACATTCAAAAGGGAACCTAGGGGAAAAAGATAGACCAAGAATAAAATTTAAAAATAGATGAAAATGAGATCATATATGTGACAAAAACTATCCCATTCATAATATGGAGTTGGTGGCTATGATTTTTATGCTGAAAATATGGAGAAATTATCTCTATGTTGAGATGAGTGAGATATATACTAATCATAAGAGCCTCAAAATATATATTCTCATAGAAGGATCTTAATATGATCCAGTGAATATGCTTAGATATCATTAAGTATTATGACTTATCAATCCACTAGTGTCATGGTAAAGTAAATAAGGTGGTAGATTCTCTATGTAGAAAGGATCCTACATTTTTATCAACAATGAGAGTTGAGAAGGATATAATATTCTTAGACCTGTAAATTGTGGACATGGGTATTGTTAAGGAAGGAACATCATCAATCCTTTCAAAAATGATTTATTAACCATACCTCATGGAGAAAATAATAGATGCTCAAAGAAATGATGTGGAAATTTAGAAAAATGTGGAAGCTATCACAAATGGGAAATTATTAGTGTTCCAAATAGATGGGGAATGAGTCATGAGATTTAGGTCATGAATATCTGTACCATCCAATCTAGAGGTAAAGATAGAGCTTCTAAATGAATCATATATCTTGACCTTCTCTATTCATTCACAAACTACAAAGATGTATCGAGATCACCAAGAAAACTATTGGAAGGATTATATGAAGAAAGATATTGTTGAATATACATCAAAGTGCTTGGTATGTCATCTAGTGAAGGCTAAATGGAAAAATTATAAAGGGATTATGCAAATATTACCCATACCAACATGGAATTGAGAAAATACCACCACATAATTTTCCACTTGACTTCCAAAGACATCTAGAGGAAACAATACTATATGGGTTATTGTGTATTGTATTACAAATAAAGCTTACATTATCGCAATTTGAGTGGACTTCTCACTCAATCAACTTGAACAGATATACACTCGAGTAGCGGTAAGGATCCATGGAGTACCACTATCGATTGTATCCGATTGAGATATGAGATTCTTCAACAAGTTTTGGAAATGTATCCAACATGATCTAAACACTGATATTAAGTTCATTTCGTCCTATAATCCTCAAACTGATGGAAAATCTAATTAGACAATTCAGACACTAGAAGACATTTTGGGAGTGTGTTATATGGACATAAAGGGAGGATGGGAGCAACATCTGCCTCTGGTCAAGTTCTCCTACAACAATAGTTTCCACTCAAGTGTCCTAATAGATCAAGATTAATCCCTTTATGGAAAAAGATACAGAACACTAGCATGCTAGGATAAAGTCAGTAAACATAAGCTACTGGGACCTAAAATGGTTGAAGAAATGGTAGAAATGGTGAAAACCATCCAACATTATATTCAAGCATCCCAAATTTGAGATAATAGTTATAGAGACAATTATCAATGAGACCTGAATTTTATGGTTGGAGACATGGTATTCCTCAATATATATCCATAAAATAAAACCATGAGATTTGAGAATAAGGGAAAGCTAAGTCCCATGAACATAGACCCCTTTGAGATTATTGATAATGTTGGAGATGTGGACTATAGACTAGTACTTACACCAACTATATCTCAAGTACATGATATATACCACATATCCCTCTTGATGAAGTACATACCAGATCCTTAACCTATACTAAATTCAAAGGTGGTACAATTGTAGAATGATCTCTCTTACGAGGAGCTACCAATGAAGATCTTGGATCGTTGAGATAAATTTATATTCGGCAAGACCACTCACCTAGTAAAAGTAATATAGAGGAACCACAAGTACAAATAGGTAACATGGAACCGAATTAAGCAATCAAGGATAAGAACCCTCACCTGTTTTCCCCATAGTTTGTAAAAAATATTTCCAGGGTGAAATTTCCTATGGGGGGAAGAATGTAATGAACTAAAGTTTTATCAATTAAAATCCCATTATTATAATTATTTTATAAATTATAAATCACATAAAACCACATATAGAACACAATACAAACTTTATAAATGAATAATGAATGAAATAAAAAATATCTATATAAATTAATGAACCTAACCCAATTGAATAATAACATGACCTATAGAATAGTAATGTAACAATTAAGAATAGTAAACCATACAATATAATAGTAACCTCACCTATGAAAGTATAAATAAAATTTATTCATATTATAAATGAAAATATTATATAATTATATCATAGTATAAGTAAATAAATGTTTCGAAAATGATAAATTAATTGTTGGTATTTTTATAAAACATAAATTTTTATTTACAATTTTATAATCAATATAATGATTTAAAAGAAAATTTATTTTCTTAAAATTGATTCATAAATTTATATTTTGTTGTCTTATTATTATAACAAATTTTTAGACCATATTTAATTTTTCAAAGTGTTATAAAATCAGTTATAATTTTATAATCAGTATTTTTTGAGTAAATGATTATTTTAATTTAAAATTAAATTAATAATATTTATAAAATTATTTTCATAAAATAGATTCCATTTTTTAATTATACACATCTATAAATTATTAGGTTTAATTTTTGGGATTTTTATAAAATTGTTGAATTTTTGGTGAATAGTGAAATACGGTAATTTACAATATAAGGTAAATAAATTAATTTTTGAGTCATTATTGAGTCATGGATGATGTAAGTGGACATTATTTCAAACTCAAATTAATTATTTAATTTAATTATTCACAATAATCCATATTATTCATAGTCTTGTGCCAAAATAATAAACTGATGAATAAAATAATCAAAAAACACCCCTCTCCTCCACTATAAATACTACTCCTCAACACATGTTTTCTTTATAGCTCTAGATCCTTTAAGGTTGTTGAAATTATATCCAAAAATTTTCCTAAGTCTCTCCCACATATCCAATAGCCTTTGGTCTCAATGGAAGACCAAAATCAAGTTCCTCAAGGTGGTTCTCAAGGACAAGAATTCAAGAGGTAAAAACCTCTTTCATTTTCTTTTAATTTATTTCTTATTTATTTTATTTTCATATTATCTTCTAAACTCCCCTTATCTAGGTGAAATTGTAACTAAATTATCTCACATATAATTTAATGTTATCATTTTAATGGAATAATCCATCATCATTCATTTTCCAATTCGGTTTTTTTTCTAAAAATTAAAATATCGTCCGTAATGTGTCAATTTGTCGCATTCATGGATGATGAGTTTTCAATTTTCTTTACCACCTTTAAGGATGTTCATAAAACCATTTTTATGATTAAAAATATTATTATATATTTATTATAATTTATTTAATCTTATGAACTAGTATATATACAAAATATTAAATAATAGAACAAAACTATTTCGTGATGATCGAGAAACCATGAAATTAATCTTAATAATTATCATTAATATTTTATCTAATGATTCATCCTCATGCCATATAAACTAATGATATATAAGAAAAAATAAAATGATGTTATTTAATTAATAAAAAATAATTTCAATTATGGAAAAATATTCCTATTCTACATGATCTTTCATACATGTATACAAATGAACTGCTCATGAAAACCATGGAAACAAACACTCCAGAACGATGAAATTGTATATTTTAACTCATAAAAAGGACATAAATATACTTAATAAAATTATATAAAATAAATTAATATATAATAGGTTTTATATTAATTAATTAATGTATTTAAATTTATTATCTAGGACATTAAGATCAAATGTAGAATAGTTTCAGATATAAAGTCAGGGATTCTTTCCAAACCTCTATTTTTTCCTCCGAGTTACACTTTCTATCTATTTACCCTTAACTCTTATTTATTTTTATATAATTATTCTAAATTATGTTTTTATGTTCCAAAATAATTTATCTAGATTATTAAATCCTTCTTTTATGGGTATATAAATTATTAAAAGGGTTCCCTTTTCAATTCTTTCTAATAAGGAAACCCGATTAAAGGGAACTTTTCGATTTCTTACCCATTTTCAAGTGAACTGCATAATATATTTTAAGATAACATTATTTTTATAAAATCACTCATTTTATCATGAAAAATCAATTTTGGTTCATTTATAGTTTTATATAAAATATTTTCCCTTTTCATCTTTAAATACTCTTTAATATTTTTCTTAAACCGCACTAAAATGTTTTATTTTTAAAGTTTCTTAAATATTATTTTCACATATTTTCACTTTAGTTTGACATAAATTATCATGATATATGCCTATTTTAAATTATTAATATCCATTTATGTTTTAAATCCATTATTTAATGGACAACATTATGTTATTACCTTTTGTTATGCCTTTTGATATGATTATGATAACCAATTCATTCCATGGTTAACCCTTATGTTTATATTTGATTCGTCATGTATGATTATTTATGTGGAAAAAATATTCATGAAAATGTTTTGATGGGTGAACCTGGATATCACTCCAATTAATTGGGTAATGTTTAGTCTCATGAGACATCATGTTCAATGGTCTTGGTGGTTAGCCTTGACTCATGCTCCGTGTGAAACTGTCATGGTGGTTAGCTTTAACTCATGTTCCATTTGCAATGGTCTTGGTGGTCAGCCATGAGTCATGATCCTCTATGTGAAATAAGACTTGACTCAAAATTATTTCATTTTTTATGTTTATTCTACATTCCCACAATCCCATGATTACATAATCCCATGTTCTATATGTTTTTCTTCTATATGTTTATTCATCTTCCATGCCTTTTTATGTCACCATGTTATGTCTTCTCACCCATGCACTAGGCTTTGTTCTTATGTTTATTACCTTACTAGGTTTTCTATCTCATCCCTTTTTTCATGTATTACCCAAGTTATCCTTTTAATATATAAGGTCCAAAAGGGTGTTTGGATATCATTATTAATATTAAATAAAATATGTTTTTTATTTTGGTTTCAGGCATTCTAATTATGTATATAATCTTACAAAGACATTAGACTTTATGAACCTTGGTTTGTATTTTAAGTCTAATTATGCTTAAAACCATGTAATAATATGTGTAAAAGGCTAGGCCCATTATATTTTGAGGTTCTTGAAATCCCATGGGATTCAATTTCATGAAATACCACTACCTTTGGAAATCCATCTCCTCTATCTCTCACGAAGCTTACGAGTTTCTCAAATTTAGATCTTTTCTCAGAAGATGAAAGATTTCATCCCATTAAAATTTATACATTGGGGGGGGGGGTATTTAAAGGCCCATAAGAGGAAAAATAATTAGTTTCATGAAATATGGAAGATTTTATGAAATATTATGTGCTTTGTAAATGGGTGGAGTTCTGTGAACTAGACATACACTACATGAAGTTTACCATCAAAATATTCACCTAGTTGGGGACTTATGTGAACCAAATCTACATTTCATGAAGGTTATTGCCTCAAGAATTTCATATTTATGGTCTTCCAATATCCATATTTAAACTATGATAAGGTTAATACCTCACGATTCATGCATATAAGAACTTTCATGAGCTAAAAACATTCACAAAGATTTTGACCTTCATGAACTAGACCCTTAAGAGTATCTTTAATCCATTTTGGCCAGAATTTTCTTTGAATGAACCATGCCTTCCTCGAAATCTCAAAAAAGTGTATTTTTACATCAATATTTTCTAAAAATTAAATTGAGATAATTTTTTGGTAACACACAATATATAATAACATTTTTCAAATTAAATAATATTTTCCACTAGCAATATGAATTTTGATCTTATCTAGTTGTTGTAGGAGTTAATCTTTATTCGTAATCTTGAATATCCTCTTCAATTCTTACAAAATTTATGAACATCCTTGGATGCTATATTTGAATAAAAATTTATGAGTCAAAAATTATATCTAATACCAAAGAAGTAAAATTGAAATATTACATGTGATAATAAAAATACATGAAGTAAAATATTTTTCTTGCTTCTTTTTTCAATTCATCACAATTTCTCATCTAATGGTATTTCTTACTATATGAAAAGTAAATAAAAACATATTCATTACTCTCATAATTTATATTTTTTCCATTAAAGGATGTTTAGAATTTGCCTTTAGATTTATAGTTTCCATTAACCATTTCACCTTACCTTTCCTCTTATCTCCTATAAGGGAAGTAGGTTTTTAATGACTTGAACTTTTATAAATAAAATTCCCCTTGTGATTAAATAAAATTCCCATTAAATATTATGGTTAGAGAAAAAAACATCAAATTATTTGGTTTTATTATAGCATATCTGATTTAAAAGACCATTAAGAATCATAATAGTTGATAATATAGCTGTTGAGTAGTGATCAAATGATTAATATAAATATAGTGGTTTTGGTAAATCCAATTGAAACAAACAAAGGAAGTGATGTCCTCAAACAGTAGGATCATACCCTATGAATACCATTTATCAGAGCTCTTGAGGGAGATATCATCATTAATATTTTACCTTTACCAATCCCAATATGAGATCCAATAACTAAAACATGAAAGGAACCATTTATAGGAGAAGTTCAAGCTCATCGAGATCACAACACAAACCATGTACACCGAATCACCACATGAAAACCTCACCATAACACACCTTAACATCAGGGAATTTTATAGTGTAATAAATGTATTTGTATCAATACTCTAGTAATATGAATATGCATATTTTAAATAATAATAAATATATTTACTTTTTATTATTGTTACTTTTTGAATGATATAAATTTTGAAATGATAATACAAAAATTATATTTTTTTAATATAAAATTTGGTTAAGATATTCCTTTTTGAAGAATCCATGAATTATAAAAATAAATTATATTTTATTAAAATAATAACATTAAACAATTTTTATTAAAAATTAATTATAATATAATTTTTATGAATTCAAAGGAAATTTTTATAAGGGTTTGAAAATGTTAATTTCCAAAAAACACAACATTTCTAAATTAATGCCAGTTATTGATTTAAAGGTAAAAATTAACAAATTTAGGTAATTTTTTTGATAAAATAAATATTATTTTTTGAATAATCACATCAAAATTATCCAATGGTGAATTTTTCATAATTTTATGTGATAGTAGAATTTTCAGGTAAAAATTAAATATGGTATAAATATATGGTGCATATTATGATGTCATAATGACCAAAAAGAGATGTAATAAATCCTATAAAATATATTTAGAAACCAATCTTTGTTAACCCTATAAAATAATGTTATTTTTAGGTTACTTGATTAATTTTATAATGCCTTTATGAATCCTCCAAAACCTATATTATATTTTAAGGATTAAAAATCATTTATTTATAAATATGACTCACTTTCACATCACCAAGGGAAATTTTTAATTATTTAATATATTTTAATTATAAAATAATAAAAACCACTACTATTTTGTATATATTTTTTTAAAAAACCCTGGGAAGGATTGTGGTTTTTTTTACTTTATTATATAGACTCCAAAACCAAAGTTTGGGAAATAATAAAGAACTCCCCTCTCTTTTCCTATATAAACCCACCCAAGATACCATTCATTTTCACTCAATAAACTTGGATTATTTACTTAATCTGACCTCAAATATCTAGATTCCTCCTTGTGTATCCCCAATCTCTTAATAAGATCCTCTCATGCTTTTGGAATCACCCTCTCAAGGTAACATATCCTTTCCTTCCCCTCCTTATTCAAGAATCTACTTCATTTTATGCATTTTATTACAATACCTAAGGTTGGGATACATTTTTATATTTACATATTACCTTAATTTTTGTGTAAAAATGTCTAGAGACCTTTTTTATATAATTCAACCATTTTTTTAATCTTTAAGTATTGTTATTATGCTACTGATATTTCACTGTGATTTTTCCATGAAAAACCTTTTTATTGTCAATACCATAACTATTTACGCTCAAGGGTATTCACCTAGACATACATATAATCCTTTTACTAGGTAATTACACTTATATATTCCACAATCATTTATTATGTAATTAAATGTGATGAAATATGATCCAATGTTGAATGATCTATGTGGCACACTTATGCATGTACATGATATGAAAGCAATATGTGCACTTAGAATTATATAGTGTTCCAATGAGTTGGGTATTGTTTTAGTGTAATGAGAAATAATTCAAGGGATTAAGGAGTGGACCTAATCTATCTTGAGACCTTTTACACCATGTTATTATGTATTGGCCGTGATCCTTGACCTATTTTATGAGGCCATGTTTAAAGTTTTATCCACTTTCCTATGTTCCCTTTATGTTATCATTCTATATCATGCCTCATTGTTCATGTTTATGATTATAAGCTATTTTGTTTCCCAAATTAATTCATATTGTATAACATACAACACATTATTCATGTTATTCCATTTTTATTCTATTACTGTGCTTTATTTCTCACCCCTTTTATATGTTTATCCCCAGGTTATCCCATGAAATTTTAAGAATGATTGAATATTATGAGCATTTTAAGAAAGTTTTCAATAATGGGAATGTAACTCCTCTTTTTCATTTTTAATGTAATGTACAAAATTACCCAAAAAAGTTAGACTTATCGGTCTTCTGTGTTGTTATATATTTGTTATTATGTAACAAATAATGAATTAGTGTGTAATAAAGAGAAGGGTTTTTGTTGTGTGTGTCAGAGGAAATTTTAGTTATTTTTGAGAATAGGATTAGAAAACTATAGAGAAAGAATTAGGGATAAGACTAAACAAAGGAAAATATACATTAATTTTCATAGATTTATAGATTAAGTGATTTATAAGAAAATACTTCTCTGTCTGGATGCTGTAAGTGGATGTAGATCTTGCACAGAGGTACCTAGGGGAAATCATCTCGAAAAGGATGATTAAGATAGATTCAATATTCACATGGTAGGAAACAATGATCCTTAATGCACATGTGATTTGAAAATATTAGGGGATAAGATTTGGTAAATTCACAATCTTGTTAAGAACCATTATTAATGGAACAAAAAATACCATAAGATTCTACGTTTTAAAATAGATCACATATAACATAGGTCGAATCCATGACATTCACAAGTTAATAAATAATTTTAATTGATTAATGTTCTATGCATTCCATTATATCATGAAAGTTTTGAAAAACTATTCAAACTCCCCCAAAAATCATAGAAGTAGAGTTGTCAGTGAAAATTGAAAATTGGGAAATTATTGTATCTTAAGTATATAACTCATCCTATATTAAAATTTGTGGGATTAAATTCCTAAAGAACCTTGAGATACTCCCTTTAGTAAAATTTTATGAAGTTATAGATATGGATTTAATTTCTTTAAATATATCTAACATAAATTTCTATTAAAAGGAAATATCTCTCTGTATCACAAATGATCCTCTAATCCTGTACAAGTGCAAGTAGAAGGATGCATCTTATTTAGAACTAAAATCTCCAGAAAAGATATTATTACCCTACAATAAAGTGTATCTGGATTAAATGATTTATTCTAAGGAGAATATCTTCCTCAAATACATGAACATTGTGAGGGAATACACTAAAGTGTTTCTTAATTGATTTTTTGGTCTTCATCCTAGTTGGGTTGTTGAATTTTTATTCGAGATTATACCCGAGGATTTTTCAATATACAAGACTCTATATAGAATGGATGTTGTGGAACTTGAGGAGATGAAGAAATAACTATACTAGAATATATATAAAGGTTTCATATGCCCAAGTGATTCTCCTTGGGGTGCAACAGTCCTCTTCATCAAGAATAAGCATTGGTCAATGTAATTTTGAATTGATTATCATGAGATAACAACATCATGATATAGAAAAATTATCCTCTAGAAAATAATGATTACTTGTTCAATCAGATATATGGAACCCAATACTTCTCTAAGGTGGATCTTTGGTTGGGTTATTATCATGTAAGGGTGAAGAAGGAGGACACCACCAAGAAAAATTTCTATAAAATGTACGGGAACTATGATTTCATATTAATTCCATCCAGACTCACTAATGCTCCATAAATATTCATTTACCTTATGAATATAGTCTTTAGAGATTACCTCAAAAAATAATTGGTAGTATTTATAGATGATATTATAATATACTTCAAAATGAAGAACTATGAGGAGAATATGATCACTGTTCTAAATACCTTGCAAAAGGATAAGCTTTATGAAAAGTAAAAAAATGTGTGTTCTAGTTAAAGGAAGTCTCATTATTGGGAAACATTATCAAAAATAATAGTATATATGGACCCTTAAAGGAAATTAGTAATTAAATGATGGATGATGATAATATCTGTGATAAATATCCACAGTTTCCTTATATTGTATTGGTATTATTGTTGATTCATGAGAAATTTATCATGATTTTCAAATTATATAACAAAGATAACTTGGAATAGAATCAAGTTTTTTTGGAATAATTATTGTAAATAGAGATTCAAGGTGTTTAAAAAGAGTCTTATCACTACACTTGTACTCATGCTACCCATAGGAGGGGAACTTTTCATGGTATACAATGATGATTTGAAGAAGGGATTGGGCTGTGTGATAATGAAGAATGACAAAGTGATAGCCTATACATCTATGAAAATGAAAGTTCATGAATAGAAATAACAAATATATGATCTAGAGTTGGATTTAGTATTCTTCTCATTGAAAATATGGTGGCATTATCTCTTTGGGAAGAAGTGTGAAATATATACAAATCATAATAACCTCAAGTATATATTAACATAAAAATAGATGAATATGTTCCAGAAAATATGGTTAGAGATGATTAAGGACTATGAATTCTCAATAAACTTCTATCTTGGGAAAGAAAATAAAGTGGTAAATGATCTAAGTAGAAAGGATTCAGAAATTTTATCATTGAGAGAATTGAGAAGGATCCAATCTTCTTAAACTTGAAAAGGATGAGCATGGGAATCATAAAGGTAGGAATATCATCAATCCTTTCAAAGATAATTTCTCAACCACACCTTTTAGAGAAGATAAAGGATGATCAAATAGATGATGTGGAAATCCATGAGAAGGTTGAAGCTATAAGAAAAGGTAAATCCTCATAGTTCAAAATTAATGAATGAATTGTAATATTTGGGTCATAACTATAGTCACCATAAAATCTTTAGTTTAAGAAGTAGTTGTTTGAAGGTTCGCATAGCTTGAACTTATCCATCCATCTAGGGAGAAAAAAGATGTATCAAGATCTCTAAGATCACTATTGATGGGATAATATGAAGAAGGAAATCAAGAAATATACATCAAGGTGTCTTGTATGTCAGCAAGTAAAGGCTGAAAGGGAAAAAATATAAGGGGTTGATTCAGCCATTATCTATACCAATATGGAAATGAAAAAATACAACCATGAACTTTATCACTTTCATTTCAAATACATATAGAGGAAATAATGATATATGGGTTGTGGTGGATCATATTACAAAGAATTATCACTTCATTACAATTTTAGAGAAATTATCACTTGATCAACATGAAATGATATATTTTATAGAAGTAGTGATGCTACATAAAACACCACTATCAATTTTAACGTATTGAGATCCAATATTTATCTCAAATTTTCAAAATATTATCCAACACGATAAAAATATTGAGTTGAACTTCAACACAACTTATCACCCTCTAACTGATGGCCAATTTGAGAAGACTATCCAGACACTCAAGGAAATGTTTAGAGAATGATCAATAGGCTTCAAAGGAGCATGGTACCAAAATATTCCTTTGGTTAAATTTTCATACAATAATAGTTTCCAATCTATCATCCAAATGGATACCTATGAATCCCTTTATGGGAAGAGGAGAAAAACACCTATATGGTAGGATAAAGATGGTGAATGCAAATTGTTGGGTCCTGAAATGGTTGAGTAAATAGTGGAAAAGGTCAAGACCATTTAGAATCACAATAGGGATACTTAGAGTTGAAATAGGAGCTATGATGATATTCATCAACAAGACCTAGAGTTTGAGGTTATAGATAATGTTTTCCTACATACATATCCATGGAAGAAATCCTTGATATTTGGGAATAAGGTAAAGCTTATCCCAAGATACATTATTCCCTTTGATATCCTTTATTTCATTAGGGCATTAGAATATCGACTAGAACTGCCTCATAACCTATCTCAATTACATGATATACTCCATTTATATCTCTTGAGGAAGTATAATCCATTCCCCTTACATGTCTTGATACTTGATATAGTACCATTTGAGAATGATATTCCATATGATGAGTAGTTGGTGAAGATCTTAGATTATAGAGACATAGTTTTACAAAATAAGACAATGTACATGGTTAAAGTTATATATAGAAAATATAAGTTTGAAGATGATATGTGAGAACTGGAGGAGGTGATGAAACATAATTACCCTCATCTATTTTAGTGTGTGAAATGAAAATTTTTAGGGAGAAATTTCTGAAGGGGGAATATTGTAACGACCTGATATTTTTATAAATAAAACTCTCTTTTTGATTTAATTAAATTCCATATCATGTGTTATGGTTATAGAAAACACATGAAATTATTTGGTTTTACTATATCCTATCAAATTTAAAATACCTTGAACAATAATAACCATTGATAATAAAACCATTGAATAATGATCATATGATTACTATAAATATAGGGTTTTGATAAATCTAATTAACACACACAAAGGAAGTGATGGCCTCGACCAGTTGGATAGAAACCTATATAGAAATTTTTTAAAGATTACGAGGGAGATAAAATCACTAGGATTTTCACTTGACCAAGCCCAAATAGAGATCCAATAACTAAAGTAAGATAAAAACTATTCATGAGAGAAGTTCAAGCTCATTGAGATCATGGCCCAAACCTTGTATGCCAAACCACCTCATGAAAAATTCACAATCGTGTACATTACCCTTATGAAATTTTCTGGTGTAATAAAGGGATATGTATCAAGACCATAATAATATGAATATATATGTTTTATAAAATAATTAATATATTTTCTTTTTATTATCGTTTCTTGGTAAATTATTTTGATTTTGAAATGATAAAACCTAAATTTTATTCTTGTTTAATATTAAATTTCCATTAAGATATTCCTTTTTAATGAAATCATTAATTTTAAAAATAAATTATATTATAATAAAATAACTGAAATACTCAATTTTTATTAAATATAAATGATAATATAATTTTTAGGATGTTAAATGTAATTTTAATAAGGTTTTGAAAACTGTTATTGTAAAAAAAACCAGCATTTCTCAATAAATGTAGATATTTTTTAGAATTGAAAATTCATATATTTATAAAATTATTTTGATAAAATAAATATTATTTTTGGAATTATTATGTCAAAATTACCCAATAGTTAGTTTTTCATAATTTTTTGAGACATTCAAATTTTCGGGTAAAAATTAAATACGATATAAATATGCAGTGTGTATTATGACTTCATAATGACTAAAAAGTGATGTAATAAATACTATAAATGGTATATAATACCAAATATATTCTTCCACCTTAAAATCATATGATTTTAGGTTACTTTATTAATTTTATAATGCCTTTATGAATCCTCCAAAACCTATATTATATTTTAAGATTTAAAAATCAATTCTTTATGAAAATTACTCACTTCCACATCACCAAGGGTAATATTTTAATGAGTTAATCCATTGGAATTTTAAAATATTCAAAACCACTCCTTTTGTATAGAATAAATTAAAAAAAAACATTGTAAGGTTTGTGTTTTTTTATTATATTATATTGAGTCCAAAACCTAAGTTTGGGAAATATAAAAGAACCCCCCTCTCTTTTCCAATATAAACCCACCAAAGCTCTGATTCCTATTTACTCGATAATATTGGATCATATAATTACTCTTTCCTACCATATCTATAGTCCTCCATGATTACCCCCAAGATCTCAAGAATCTCCATACAAGCTTTTTGAATCACTATATCTAGGTAAGAGATCCTCTCCTTCCCTTCCTTATTCAAGATCCATCTTCATTTATGCCTTTTATTTCGAATTCCTAATGTTGGGATATGTTTTTCCACATCCCTATTACTATAAATTTAATTTAAAAATATTTATAATCCCCTTTCATTCTCTTTAAACTATTTTATAAATATTTAACTAATGTAATTATGCTACCGAAATTTCACTATAATATTTCCATGCCAAACCTTTTTATCGTGAATACATTTTTTATTTCCTCTCAAGGGTATTCACATAGACATAACTATAATCCTTTTATTGGGTAATTTCATGTATATATTTCACACTCCTTTATCATATAATTAAATTTTAAAAAACATGATCTTATATTAAATGATATATGTGGCACATTTATTCATGTTTAGGATATGAAAGTGATGGGTGCACCCAAAATTATATAGTGCTCCAATGAATTGGGTAATTTTTTAGTCTCATGATACATCATAAAAGAGATTAGGGAGTGAACATAATCTATCATAGGACTTCTTCCACCATGTTATGAAATATTTACGGTTAGTTTTGACCTATGTTTATGATGTCATGTTTAAAGTTGTTGCCACTTTTCCATGTGCCCTTTATGTTATCATGCTATACCATGCCACATTGTTCTTGTTTATGATTATCAACCCTTGTGACTACCATTTAAATTACTATTTTTTCTAACATTTAATAACTTATTTATGTTATTCCATGTTTATTCCCTTACTCAGCTTTATAGATCACCCCTTTCTTATGTATATCTCTAGGTTATACCATGCAGTTTTAAGAATGATGGAATATTTTGAGCATGTTAAAGAAGTTTCAAATAATGATTATGTGCAACCTATTTTTATGTTATAATATAATTCACCTAATTACCCAAATATACAATAATTACTGATCTCCTGAGTTGTAATATGCGTGTGCTTATATAATAAATCATTAATTAATGGGTAATAAAGACAAGGGTTGTTATAATGCTTTTCCTTCATTATATCCTTATTAACAAGGAAAAATTATTTTAAAGTTTTTAAAGTGAATTATAAATAGTATTCAACTTATATATCTTATTGAAACTGTAATAACATGGTGATAAGGATAAAGTAATGAGATTTATTGAACGATCATAATTCAAATTTAATTCTAACACTTCCAGTCAATTAATTTACTTTATCATCATATGTATATGAGGAATAGACTAGATTATATATTTATTCTTAAATGTGTTATGCGTAATGATAGTATAATTTGTTTCATTCTTCACTTTATACTTGTAAACATCTTATAAATGACATAACATTGTTTAACCACCTATGTACTCATGTTTATTTCATAAATCACTATGAATTGATGATAAAATTATAATGTAATCCTCAAATACATCATCTTTGAGTCCCCTATAATCATCCTTTTTATCCTCAGTTTCCTCCCTAGAAGGATAATTAGGTAGTGGGGACTCCAACACATAAAATTTACTTACATATTGTAGTACTATGTGTAATATCTTGTTCCATTCTTGTAATTTTTTTATCGGTGATGACATGTTCGTTTTCCTATATTGATCACAATTATTTTATGGAATTCAAATCCATTTTTGTATAAAATTAAACTTAGTATAATAATTTTATCATGATTACTTTTTATTTAGAAATTACTGATTCATTTATCATAAATGTCTCCCACTATCTAATTTAAATCGAAATATTCCTCAACCATTGTATTTATACTATTCAATTACTTAAATATTATAGTGGAAATTATCCATCAAACCCCCCTCATAGACCAAGTCATTGATACATCACTACATATAGAGTTTTAAGGAATGATTTTGGTAAGATGAACACATTAACTTATGGTTCCTTGATCCGTTGAGTGGATACATATCACCTATAAATCCTAATCTTATAATTTATCTACACTTGATTCTAAAGTAGCACCAAGATAGACATTTCTACTTATTTGATACTAATTTTTATTAATTAAACCACAAATCCTATTAGAACTTCCCAATAGAAAGGGGAACCCTCAAATATAGATGAAAAACACCCAAAATATAGTTTCATAATACTTTAAGCGATATAAGGATTTTTTGACTTAATATTTTATATGATGGATTTTTATCTTTGATTTATTTCATGAATGAAATATGATTGTATTTATCAATATAGAAACTATGTGATCACTTTCATTGTTTTTAATCATGAATAAATAATTATCATTCATGATATATTTATTAATTTAATCTATGAATTATTATTTAATGTCTTCTATGATAATGAATCATCCACCCATTCACCAAATAATTAACCATGCATAAAAAATAAATTAAAAATTCATCATCATGAGATTTATACTAGTGGTTGAACCATTGGGATAATAATAAATCAATAGAGACCTTAGTGTAATTACTTTATTCACATAGTGACTTTAATTACCGGGACCATCATTTCTCATCTATCGAATCCTGTTTGGGTTCATACCAGTCCTCTTCTTGAAATAAAATACTATGAATACCTATATTATTTACATCATACACTCACATGTAGGTAAGGGGTACTTTGGATACATGATTTATATTTTATAACTCAAATGTAGACACAGAGAACATTATAAAATTAAAGAAGGTGGGAGTCAGGGTGGGCCTTGTTAGATCAGACTGGGAGATAGTGTACACCCCACAAAATTTAAAAATAAATAATAAAAAAACAAAAACAAATGATTTAGTGTGGGTGTATATTAACAGTCACTGACCATATGAAAATAGGTCCATGGAATATAGGTTTACCACATTAGGCAAGTCTATTACACCCTTAGTTAATGAGGAGACATAATTGGTGGGGTGGGTAGAATGTATACCCCACACTTTTTTTAGTATTTGTTTTATATTATTTTAATTCACCATGTACAATGGTTCTCCTATTATAGTGCATATGTGCAATGTGTAACTCACTTTATCCCAGTCCAGATTGAGTTTTAATCTTTATATGGCCATATATTGACCATTTGACCTCTAATTAAAGAGGTGGGGTTATATCATCTCCCTCCACATGAATCTAGAAAATTTAATTAAATTTTTTATTTAAAAATATAAATAACCACTTTGATAACAATTTTAGGAATTTTATCATGGGAGAAGTGTTCTTAACCTTATTTTCAAAATTTTTATTTGATATTTTATTGAAACACTAGATATGACATAGCAGTGTTTGGTTTCATTCATGGATCATGTGAAAAGAACTATTATAAAGAAAAAAATAAAAATGATAAATATGATACCTCAGTGGTATGATGCGATATCATCATGGTCTTCTCATCTCTAAATCATTAAAACTTGAAGGATTTAACTAAAAACTCCTCTAGATAACCCAAACATGCACCAAAACACCTAGTACTCTATTATTTGATGTTTATGTGATAGAATGAGTGAATTAAGATCTTTTAAATTCCCATTTTATCACTTTATGATCATGTTATCACTGCACAAACATGGATTTATTTGTTATTAATCTTCCTTTTAGTTTATCTATATAAATATTGTGATAATGAGAGGTACCACTTAAAACAATGGTAATAATGAAATATAATTATTGAACGGTGGTAATATGTTATAATAGGATAATATATTATAGTTTAAATATTAATATGGTTCTTTTATAAATTAATAAAATGCTTTAGAAAATTATACAAGAGTTTAAAGAATGTTCTACTAAAGGGGAGCGCGATGTAATGAAATCTCATCTCAATTTCCACTCTATTGGGACATATTTGTTATTATACACCTATTAATTTTTATGTGGTGTATATAATAACCCATTTATGTATTTATAATGAATAAATAATTAATCATTTTTATTTATTTTTCAATTTATGTTTATTTTATTAAGGTTTTTTAATTTAAATGTTATCAAAGAGGTTAGAATTTGTTTTACAATCTCGTTTTTTTGGGATTTATCTTATTTTATTTGAAGATATATTATAATAAAACCTTCATAAAAATCATTTTTTTCTTATAATATGGTTATCTGAGGATTTTAAAAATTTTCTTCTAAATTTAATTTTTTTTAAATTTGAATAAATTAAAGAAATATTTTAAAGAAAAAATGATCTTATATCTCATTTGATTGGGTATATTTTTCTTGCATGATCATATTTTCTGTAATTTTTTTAAAGAAATACGTTTGATCAATTAAATAATTTTTAAGAAAATTTTACATTTTCCTTAAATATTTAAAATGTTTGAGAGAAATATTTCTACTATGTTATTAAAAAAACATTTTCGACAAAAGTAAAAAAGGAATGTATTTTTAACGTATACGATGATAACATACTTTATGATATTTATATTTTTCTATATGTTTTCAATGATTTTATGGAGAAAAATATGAAATTAAATTTTATAATAATATTTATATTTCATTTTATTTATTTCTCCAAAATACATGACTTTATTTTAAAACCCACATTCCCTAGGAATCCTTGGTAAACTCTTATCTCCTATTAAATTTTTTTCCATTAACTTTGTTTAGAAACATTAAATTTCTTATAATGATTTTACATTAAATTCCTATGAAATATTAATTTTATTTGTATTATGGGTATGATTATTTCTTAAAATAAATACCATTTATATATACAAATTTTTACTAATAAATTTATTTGATTGACTGGTAAAAACCTTGATAAATATATATTCTTCTCTCAACCCGATTATTTGTTTATACAATATATTTCCTATGAATTGAATTGATCCTTTAATATATGAGGAATTATTTTGAAATTCAGTATTTGGAGGGGCTTGATAATAGATATCCCCTTGATATGTTGACATGTATCATGAGAGAAACCAGTTTTCCAAATTAAACAGGGTTTTGATGTATACCAACCCATAGTTTTAAACTATCTTTGTGCAAGGACATGATGATATTGATATCGTGATGTATGAAATCAAGAAATTCAATATTAAACATTTCATTCATAATTAATTATTCTATTATTATCCACTATAATAGTACATATATATTATCCATGAAGGAATTTTGGTCTCATGTTATTTAATAAGGGGAATGTGTTTTTCATTATTAATATTCATATATTGAGTATTCCTTATATAATCATATTATATTCCTCTATACATAACCATTATTGAAAATTTTAGATCACCGTATTTTATTTCCTCTCCCTAGGAAATGAAGAAGTCTTATTGGAATGAGTTCAAGGTTGTGAAATGTTTTACTTTATTATGATTATTATTTTATCACCAATGTAAAATGGATATCATGTTTGTATTTGGAACCCAAAGAAAACTAAATTGATTGGTTATTTAGGATTTTACCCCTTTTATATATGAACATGTAATAAATTAACCACCGAATTTTGGTTATTGTTGTCAGGGTTGTTACAATTGGTATTATGGAATGATTAGTAAAAACTATGGGCATTAGAATTAGGAAAATATAGATTAGAGAACAAAAAACATTAATAGATATCGAGGATACGTATAAAAGAATATAAAAATGTTTTAGAAAGGAATATATTATATTGTTTTTCCTATAAATTACATCCCTCTATGGATACTACAAGTTGATGTGGGTTTGGACCATTTTTAACTAGGCATAATTACTCTGAAAAGGGT
This sequence comes from Viscum album, assembly GCA_963277665.1. Taxonomy (NCBI): domain Eukaryota; kingdom Viridiplantae; phylum Streptophyta; class Magnoliopsida; order Santalales; family Viscaceae; genus Viscum; species Viscum album. The sequence continues at coordinate 1,379,889,348 of OY728140.1, read as the reverse complement.
GCATTAGGATTTAACTTGATTATAAACTGGTACATGAAAATGGGCCTTGATACACATGTAGTTTGAAATTATTGAGATATATTGTTTGGTTAATTCACATTTTATTTATAAACCGTTATAAAGAATTTTAAGATATTATTATGATCTAAATATATTCAAAAAAAAAACAATCTTATGATTTTATGATTGAAAATGAAAATAAATTCAAGTTATTATAAGTGTTAGAGAATATTTAGAATTATACATTATGATTTAAAATTCAATATTTCATGAACTAACCCATTATATTCGTTTTTTTAGAGATGGAACTTTTTAAAATTAGTGGCTTCAACATTCATGGACAATATTGAGATTTCCCTATTGAGCATGCCAATACAACTGTTATTTAAACTTAGCATATTATGGATATTTTAGGGAATACTAATCAAGTTATGAAAAATATACTTTACCAAAAATAGGGATATATTACTCCACATGAATATTCCTAAATATTGAATTGTTTTACCCAATAGAATCCCCCATTATTTAGTGGAACTTATAATCTAGTGGTAGTAGAGTAGTGGATTATGTCCCTTGAAATGATTTTTCTATCCTTATGATGAGATGAAAAATAAATGGTTATAATAGAAATATATTTTCTCAATGGTGGTTTTGATAAATGGTGGCTATTGATCATAAATAATATGAAGGATGGAGAAATAGAATAAATTAAATTGAGTGAATTTAAAGATACATTTTTCAAAAAATATTTCCCTCAAGAGAAATAGTCTGAAATGAAGAGAATTTTTATTAGGTTGAATAAAAAGGAATAAGAAATTTTTGAGGAGGATAAGGCTATGTTTAAAATTCTAGTCAGGCATGCTATAGATTACACACACAATATGAAATAAAATATTATAAATTTCTTTTAGGGGGTTAATCTAAGTTTTCAAAGGGTAATAGTTGGTCAGTAATTTTCATCATTTGATAAAATTGTTTTTAGTACCATCAAAATTGAGAATTAATTTTCAAGAACCTATAAATTTAAGGTGAATATAGAGAGTAAGAGTCCATATGAACCCTAAGAAAAATTGAATGTGTCAAAGAAGAAGAAAATGTAGTAATTTCTATCCTATGAAAATTGTGGAATGAAACATCCTTGAAAATGTCTGAAGGTTATGCGAGTGTATTATAAGTGTGGTGACAAGGGTCTTCTGGCTAATGAATTAAAGGGAAAGAAAGAGACTACAACTATCGAATTCTAGAATTGTATGAAAATGGGGAATTATTCAAGACAATGTCCCGAGTGTCAAGGGAATTTACTATCAAATTGGCTAAGGGGAGAAGGCTAGTTTTATGAGATCACTACTCATAAGGTTTATGTTTCCAAAGATATGGTTGGTGTTACTTTACTCATATATAAAAATTTAGATAATTAATTATTTGATTCTAGATAATCACATTATTTCATATCATCCATATTCTCTTATAAAATTAGATATTTCCCTAGTACATTATAAATGGAGTTATCTATCAAAACTCACAGTATAAACCTCACTACAATATGGATGTTTCAGGATGTTCCCATTATGAAAAATACATATTCCTTATTTTTAAATATATAATTATAGATATGTTTTACTTTGATATAATAATTGATATTGGATGGATTTAAAAATATGATGTATAAATTTATTTCAAGGAGAAGAAAATTATTATTTGTGATGAAGATATGTAATTCCTTATCTTTAGAGTGGATAATTTATGATGTAATTCACTTCTAGATCCACCCCTATAGCAATTCTTAATTATATTCTTGGGAAAAAATAGAAAACACAGTATAGCCTTCAAATTGAAGATATAAATTTTGTAAATTAATGTATTGAAAATTTTCTAATTAATTACATAGACATCCACCAGAGCATGAAGTTAATTTTTCCATTATTTAATCCCTAATGCATGTCCTTTATCAATGAATCCCTATATAATGGTCACTGTGGAATTATTGTAGTTAAAGATACAATAAGATAAGTTCTGTGATATGGTATTTATTTTCCCTAGTGTTTCACCTTAGAGATCTTTTATTTATTACATTGAGAAGAACGATAGATATATGCGATATTGAATTAATTTTTTTAGAAATAAGTTCTATTAAAATAAAGAAAAATTATCCTCTTCCTCGTATTGATGAATTATTTTATTAAATTCATAGATCTTAGTAATTTAAAATAATTGAAATTTACATTTGGTATCATTAATTGTGAGTAAACAAAGAAGATAGTCTAAAAATACATTTTAAAAAAAGTATGGAGAGTACGAGTTTATAGTATTTAAATTTGGATTGATTAATTAACCATACATTTTTATAGATCTAATGAACATATTATTCAAGTAATATCTTGATAATTTTATTTTGGTATTCATTTTTGTTATCTTGGTGCACGATATGAGCTATGTAGACCATTATAATCTTCTTAAGATCATTATTTATTCTATTAAAATAAAATTGTTATATGGGAAATTTAGAAATTTTGAATTCTACCTTCAGGAAGTTTATCTTATTTTCTATATTTTATCCAAGGATGGAATCTCAGTTGATCCTATAAAGAAAAAGGTAGTTAAGGAATGGCCTACACCAAAAAACATAACTGGGGAACTTTATTGAGTTGGTTTGGTAGTTTACTATAGATGAATAATTTAATTTTTTCCTTATTGGTAAACCCATTAATAAAGATTACACATTAAGGGGTTATGTTTTTATAGAACAATGAATTCTAAGAATGTTTTTAAGAATTAAAGTGGATATTGATCAATTCTATGATTTTGAATCTACTCTCAAGAAATTATGGATTTGTGATACATAGTGATGAATCAAAGAGGGGACATGGTTGTATCCTTATTGAAAGTGATAATTTTATGGGAGATGCATCAAGGTAGCTAAAGTCTCAGGAACAAAACTATCCAACCCATGATCTTGAGCTACATCCATAAACTTTGATTTGAAGATATAGATACATTTTCACCATGATGAATGATATGAGATATACAAAGAACCTAATTTTCTAAAATACATTTTTTCATAGAAAGAGATCAACATGAAGAAAATGTGATGGATTGAGATACTCAAGGATTATGATTGTTACATAAATTACCAATCTGGGAATGTAAATTCGGTAGAGGAAACAATGAATAGGGAGAATCATAGAGTCCTAACCAAAATGAGTATTGAGAGGGATCCTATGTTCAAGGATCTTTTAAATATAGATATGAGAATTATTATATAAGAGAGGAAACAATAATTCTTCAAATTAATATCAAATAATATTTATTATAAAAAGTAAAATTTTCTAAACCTCATGATGAGAATTTTAATAATAAAATTAAAGACATGAATTATGGAAAATTGGAAAACATTATTTGTGAAGATGAAGTTATGAAATATTGAAAGAGACCATGTGTTTTATATACACCTGAGAAAAAATGGAATTTTTTGGATAATACTCATATCACAAAATATTCCATACACTATGGTAGCACCAAGATGTATTGGGATTTGATGGAATAATTTTTATGGGATAACTAAAGAAGGAAATTTCTTATTATGTATTAAGACTCATAATTTTTCAATATGTTAATACTAATTGAAAATATCCCAGATGATTCAATTATGTATTATCATGATCTCTAATTTTCTTTGAAATTATGTAAGAGACTTTAGAAGTATCTAGTTATAATGATCCATTTGATCATTTCTTACCATCCTCAAACTGATGGATAGTCCAAAATGACTATTAAAATAGTAGAATAAATGTTATGATCATAATGACTAGAATTTAAAAGTATATGGGATCTATATATAACATTGGTATATTTTTCCTATAATAATAGTTTACCTTCCTGTATTTAAATGGTGATGTGTTAATCATTATATAGAAAGATATTTCATACCCCATCTTGTTGGGATGAAATTGGTGAAAGGAAATTTGTAGGCATAGTACTTGTTGAGTAGGAAATGATAAAGGTAAAGACTACTCAAAATAATATAAAAAAATGAAATTATGAAAATGAGTTATGCTGATAACTAGAGGAAAAAATTTTAATTTAAAGAGGGCAGTCAGGTTTCTTAAATGTATCAATATAGAAGGGCGTGTTGAGGTTTTGTAGGAAAGGTAAGCTGAACCCCATATACTTTAGATCTTTTAAAATTATAGAAATATTTGAAGTTATGAATTAATATTTATAAATTAAACTGATCCTATGTAGATTACATGATGTTTTCCATATATCATTGTTTAGGAAGTATATACTAAACCCAACGTGAGTTCTCACATATGATCCAATAAAATTAGATTGTGATCTATATTATTCTGAAGATCTTTCACATATTCTTGATAATAGAGGTAAAGTGTTGATGAATCAGATGACTCAAATGGTAATGTTTCTTTATATAAATTATAAAATAGAGGAAGCAATGTGTGAACCTAGGTGTGCTATAAAGAAGAACCACTCCCATTTGTTATAAATATAATATCCATGAAATTTATAAAAATGAAATTTTTATAGGAGGGAATAATGTAATAAATAAACAAAAAATATAGTAAGTGGACATTGTATTTTAATAAAACTATAATAAAATCCATATTTTAATATTTCTTGGGAAAAAAACTTTAATTTTATAGGATGGATATTGATTTTGAACTTTCTTAGTCTAAATAAGCCTAGAATGTTTTTTTTGGAAATTTCACTTAGAAATAATATTTTATGAATACTTTAAAATGTAGTATTTAAATATTCCAAATTTTTTATAATAACTTATTATAACATATTGAATTAACAAATTATTTAACATGAATTTTATATAAATAAAGAAAATATCATTTGGATGTAAAAGGGATAATTTTTAGAAAATTTATTTAGAAAAAGCATATAGTCTTCCCATTTTAAATAATTAAAATAATATTTTAAAAATATTGATTTATATTAAATTTATATATTATAAATACGAATATATTAATTTTAATCCAACAAATGATTATTAATGTTTATAAATTTAAGATAATATAATCTTATGCTTGAAAAATGCATTTTGTAAAAACCCATTTTCAATGTTATTTACGAGATAATTTTTAAATTAAATAATGTGAGCTATAAAAATTTAATTTGATAAAATGAATTAAATATTTAAAATTATAATAATTATTTTTATTAAATAAGTGCAAATTATTTTTTGGTTATAATGAATTGTATAAATAATGAAAAAATTTACTATGGTTATGATAAAATGAGTTTACCGTGGGGTTAATCTATAACGATAAGGGTTAAAATTACCTAAAAACATTCTAAAATTCCATTGGTTATTTTTATTTTATCCTTATCCTTTTTTCCAATGAAATATGATCCATTTTGGAGCCATATTTCCAAGAAAGTGACCTCGCATTATTGAAAATCATTGAAAATTTACAAGTGTGCCACTCACATCAATTATAAAGAGAACCCCTATCATTACTTCCTCACACCTCTTAAGAAATTTATCATGAAAAAAACATGCAAAAATATCCCAAAAAAATCCTTACAGACAATATATTGGTTCTGTTCTTCCCAAAATACCATACTGAGGGTCCTTAATAAGAGACACAAAGGAGGTTCTTCTATGCGAAGGTAATTGTCTTCATCGAGGTCCTATTTTTCAAATCTACTTTTTCCGCCTTAAATTATTTATTAAAAATTAAAATACAATAATACCGTTATAGAAAATATAATTAGACATTATTATTTTTATTTCATAATATTTATCTATCTCCTTCTCCATTAAATGGGAATCAAGACCATCGCCTGTGTGTTTGATGGACTACCACCTCGCAAACCAATGTAATTTTTTCCATCACTAACTCACATGAATTTTCATAATTATGGAAATAATGAATATATATGAAACATATTACATGATTTTAATTCTTTTAAATTAATATATCTTTCAATTTCTTACACTTTCACCCATTAAGGTAATTATATCATCTGTCTTGCGTACGTATGACTTACTCTCTCCATGAAGCGAGGAAATTCATTTCCCATTTAAAAAATTTAATAATGGATATAAAAAATTTATATAATGAATAAATGTAATATTTATTACATCAATATAATTTTATATATTATGTATCTATATTCTATTCACAATAATCCGATCTTTTGTGACAAAACATGCATGAGAAAACTAATTACATAACACCCGAAACAATGGTATTAATGAAATATTATTAATGAATGGGTGGTAAGATGTCATAAGAGGATCATATATTATATTATAAATATAAATATAGTTCTGTTATAAATTTAAAAAATTCTTAAAATCATTATACATAAGTTTAAAAAACTTTTACTAAAGGGAAGCATGGGGTAATTGAATTTCATCAGAATTTCCACTCAATTTGAAAAATTTGTTATATAAAACTATTCAAATTTTTGTGGCCTATATACTGAACCTTTTACGTATTTAACATGAATTCATATTTATTTTTAATTATTAATGTTTCATTTAATGTTTATTTATTAAAAAGGGTTGAATTTAAAAAATATCAAAGAAGTAAGAATTAGTTTTACTCTCTCAATTTTCAGGATTACTCATATATTCATTGAAGAAATATTATAACACATCCTTAATAAAATTTGTTCATTTTATTATCCATGGGATATTTAAGGAGTTTAAATATTTTGTTCCCAAATTTCTTCTTCTTTTCATTTGAATCATTCAAGGAAATATTTATATGAAAAAATGATCATATTTCACTTTTGATTGGGTATATTATTATTAAATGACTATATTTTTAAAAATTGATTTAAAAAATACATTTTTATGATTGAAATAATCTATAAAAGGAATTTTTTGTTTTCCTCTATTTTTTAAAAAAGTTTTGAGATAAATGTATTTTATGTTTTATTAAAGGTACATTAATAAAAAAGTAAAAAAGGAATGTCTTTTCAACATGTACAATATTAATAGACTTTCCCACCAGTGTAACTATTTTACGATTATTTTATTCTTATATGAATTTTCAATGATTTAAAACAAAATATTAAAAGAAAAATTATTTTAATATATATCATTCAATATCTATAATTCTCCAAAGGGCATGATTTTATTTCAAAACCTATATTCCCTATAAAACTATGGTTAAATCTTAACTGCTATTGAATTTGTGATTGTTAACTTTATATTGAAACAATAATTTTCTTTTGATCATTTTACATTAAATTCCTCTTAAATATCCATATCATCAATATCATGGATATGATTATTTACTATATCCTATACCATTTCTACATATATTATTTTACTATTAAATTTATTTGATCGAATGGGGAAGGATTTGAAAAATTAATATTTTTAATCCATATAGATAGTTTTTGATATGAAATAGTATTTATGAATTTAAGTGATCTATAAATATATGATGAATTATTTGGAAATGAAATTATTTGTGTGGAATGGTTATAGGTATCCCCTAAATGCATCTAATGGTCTCATGAAATAAATTAGTTGGTAAAATTAAATGGGTTTCTATGTGTATACCTACCCATTGAGTTAAATTATCTTGGTGTTTGGTATTGGAGGTATAAATATTATAATGTTTGAAATAATGATGTACCATATTAAAAATTTCTATCATTGAGAATTTAGATATTATTTACTATCAGATTATTGAATTAATATTATCCATGGATACATTTTGGGCTCATGTTATTGACTAAATGGAATTTATTTTCAGTTAGTTACCATTAAATATTGATTGTGAATTGGAAAATAAATATATCTTACATTCTACATAATCCTTACTGAGTATTTGATCTCACAAAGATTTTGTTTCCTTTAACTATTATATGAATAATAGTTCTTTGAATGAATCCATGGATGCTGAATATTTTCCATTAATTTGTTTTATATTTTTCCTATATGTAAAATGGGTATCAAGTTTGTATTTGGATCTCCATGACTAAGAAACTGATTAGTCCCTCTATATTTTACACCTTATATCTATGACATTATAATAACTTAACCACTGAATACTGGTTATCAGATTAAGGGTTGTCATAAATTATATTTTATATCCATACCTTCTTTCACGATGTTTTCATTTTCAATGTGACATATTTCAAAGTTCACTTCCTATATTTTCTAATGAAACTTTATGTTTTCCCATGTCCATTTCAACCCTTCCCACCAATGTTTTTTTTTCAATTTTTGAAAATATATTACATTTTATGTACTGTGATACTAATAATTCTATTTACCACTTTTTAAAAGTAATTTTTATTAACTCCTAAAATGATATGGCTATATATTTTTTAATATATATATATTTTTAATTTTGATCTATTTTATTTTTTCATTTATCCCACATTTTATTGTAAAAGAAAATTTTTATTTCATGACTATTTATTCCCATAATATTTTTCAACTTTGAAACATTATATGAAATAACTTGTAAATTATTTTAAATTATATTTGAATGAAAATTTGATTTTTTTAAAAGATATACCTTTTTAAAAGTTAAGCTTATATTTTATTCTCCATCTCTAAAGATTTACATCAAATATAGTTATGTTTCATAATTAAACTTCTATGTTAACATGTAGTTCATTTCATTTGGGTGATCATATTTTTTTATCATTTAATTTTATTTTGGAATCTATTTTATGAGATACCATTTGATAATTTCATAAAACCCATTTTTCTTTATATGGGTTATTATGTGATGTGATGATTGTTTTTTAAGTGGCACAAAGATGTACAGATTATGGGATAGGTGAGACCTATATCTACCTCTAATGCATTGGGTAAAGTATTATATCTAATGAGATATAAATGTTATGTGAATAGGTTAGTGAGCAAGTAGGTTTACAAAGGGTGAGTGTGATGGAGGTTTGATATACCCACAATTTTATGTGTAAATATGTAAGTGGGTAGCCAAATTCACAATGATAAGAAATAATATGTTTATGGTTTTTCTACTTTCATTCCTAAATAATTTGAATCATTTTATATGATCCATGTTTTATTTTCTCATTCCATGATAAAATTGTTATTGTTTTTACATGATATGTATATATTTCGTTCTTATGGTTAACACTTATTGATTTATATTCCATTAAATCATATATATTTTCATTATTAATTCATTCCATATTTTTTATGATCTAATAATTATGGACTCTAATATATTGTCTTGATCCCACCCCTTCTTAGGTTCTTAATTCCTTAGGATTTCAGGATTATTATGTCTAAATAAAAGTGTAAAAGGGGGTTTAATTTTTGGATAAATTTTCCCAACTTGTAAAATAAGAGTTTTTATTTTTATAGTCTCTAGGAAACTAAACCTTCAAATCCTTGGGTTATGTGACTATTGGTGAGATGTATTAATTAAAACATGGTATCAATGTACTATTATGTATTACTGTCCTGGGTCACATTAAGAATACTCCAAAGGGAATGTCATAGTTTATTTCCTGAAACACTGTTGACCTGAACCATTTTCCGTTGTGCACAATTATAGTTTATTATTTCCAGATAATTACATTTAGAGAGTTCAACAACATGATAGACCAGCCTTGGTATCATCACAAAATACAAAATTCCAATGACCCAACTACTGTTAAATAAAAAAAACTTCCGTTACCTTGACACTGAGAGAAACCATATGATACTAATATAATTTTGGGGGAATATAATTATTATAGAGGAAATTATGGTGCTCTAAACATTTGATGGTCCGAACCATTATTAAAATCCCCAAAATACCCTAGATAAATAATTTTTATAGGTAAAACCATATAAATATCATCAATAATATTCCTTCATTCCTCTACAATTAAAGTGTTCCTCCACCCTTTTCTTCTTATGTTCACCGAAGCCCCACAAAGCCATGATACTACATTATAATTTCTTAATCTAAATTATCAGCGAATATGTCTACTAAAAGTTATTTACCAATGATATTTTAGAGATTAATCCCATTTTCCACATACATATTCTTGAAAATGTGGCATTTCATATAGATTTGTTTGGACATGACAAGGAAAGTAAAGTTTTTATCCCAGTGAATTTCACTTCTGATAATAAAGAGAATAATCCTTCATTCCTAAATTCTTCCTAATTCCTTCTAAAAAATCATAAACTAAACTACATCCTTCCTAGATTTTATTTTAGTTATATACTCTACTCCAGTTGTACTTGATGTAACAATACTCTATATATGAAATGCCTAACTGATTTCTATTCCTCCAAATTTAAATAAGAACCATATTGGGATATTCTTACTAATTGAGTATCCACAAAATCCAGTATCAACAAAACCTTATAATAGACCATCCTACCCAAAAAAGAATATAATATTATAATCATTCTTAATTCCCAAGGATTGACATGATTGATTCATTATGAGAATATAAATATGAATGTTATAAATATTAATTTATTGAACAATTACTAATGGTTATTAGATACAAGGTGTGCATAAAACATTTGTAATTATAAATAAAGACTCAGAGATATGGGGGATTTGAAAAAGGGAGAGGTAGATCTATGTGCAGGCAATGGAGAAAGATTTTCTAGATTTGATGTCATCATATATGAGATAATTATACTCAGTGGACTAATTTATTAATAGTAAAACTATTATTATGTTCCAACCATAATGAAAAATTTTATTTTTATATCATATTTGGACAAGATTGGATTTTAGTTCATTATTTAGAACAAGAGTTATTCTCTCTATATTAATGAAATGATTTATGTAATTAATAAAACTATAAGTAACTTATATAATCTGGATATGAAAAATCCTATTTATAGTAGTCATAATAAAAATGTTAAATTTGATTCCATTCCCACCCCTATTGGAAATATTTCTATTACGAAAAAAATGATAAAATCATATAAAGACTTTGTATAGAAGGATTTTATGAATCATTTGATATATGAAAATTCTTGTTATTTGGAATGATGATCAAATATCATTTTTGGTGAAAACGTTTCAAGGGATAGTGGAATATTGGTTCTTATACATAAGGATTTATATAGACCAATGGTTACTCAAACAAGTTGTAAGATTGGGTACTACATAACATTTATCAATGAATGTAATCTATAGGGTTATGTTTTTCAGATGAGACAAAAGTATGGAACCTCTAAAAATTTAAAAAACTTTCATAATGAAGTACAAAATGAAATTGGAAAAATAATTAATATTTCTTGATCATATTGGGGGTGGTGAATACTTGAGTCAGGAATTCATTGATCTATTAAGAGATCATTTTTTTTACCCATATGAAAATTTATAAATTTGATTGGGAGGAATTATTTCCAAACTCACTCCTTCTCATACACCACATTGGAATTTTATATATGAGAGGAAAAATCATACCTTTTTGATATGGGTTTATCAATTATTAGTTAGTGAGACCTTCCAATTTCATTATCGGGATATTATATAGTTACTTAAACATTTCTTCTTAACCCATTTCCATGTAAAAGAATTAAAAGGTTTCCATTTGCGATATTAACTAGGATATATACCATATATTTTTAAGAGTATTTGGAGTTGGGAAAAACTAATAGTATAATTGGGTTTTTATAGGGATGGACCTATGTATGAGAAGTAATTATTTTTTTCTTATCACAAGGAAAATAAGAGATATTATTTCTATAATCTTTTTGATCACAAAGTTTTTTTGGATTAAATTCCTTCATTCATTGAGAAGGAACACATGAATAGATAAGTTAGTGAAAAAATGATAAAAATGAAGAATTTATAAATAAAAAAATGAAGTTTTTCTAAGAGATAAGTTATGATGGTTCCATAAATATTTATGGAAGAAAAACTAATAAAAGTTTCAAAAAAACCTCATATTTCTGGTCAGATTCATCAATATATTAAGAGATATTGGTTTCTTATGGAAAATAATGGCGATATAATGTTCATAGTTTATGAAACTACTACTTACCAAGAATCCATTGAGATTTACAATTTATAGGGATAGATAAAAGGCATGTAATCTAAAAGAGAGTTGGGGACACTTCTAAGAGCATTATCTCGTTGTCGTGGGTTTAGCCAATGAGAAGAACATGGAACACATTATAGAAATGAATTGACACTAGGATTTATTATATCATTTGGATTAATGATTTATATAGTGTTATGAATGTGTTTATTTTTTAGAAATCTAGAAATCATCTTCAAATATGTGATTTTGAAAGAGAAGGATTGTGGTATTTCAAAAATGGATTAATTTTTGAAAATATGGTGGATTTTTCAAAGATGATTGAACATGGGAAATTTTGAAATTTGGAAATCATGATTTTTATAGTTTCAATTTTGTAGAATCTAAAATTTTAAGCCTTCAGTTGCTAGAAAGTGAAACTTATTATGGTTCTTATGTTGATAATAATGGCACTAGGTAGGCGTCGTAAAGACCAACCAGAGAATGTTGTAGAAAACGATGTTTCTTATGAACCCCAGGTGAACCAAAAACTAGTTTAGAGATAGTTAAAGGTTTTAAAGTATTAGATAGAGGGAATACAATGGATGAACTAAAGCATATGGATCATTCAGTTCAATTTCAGAAACAAAATCTACCCACTTTTTAGGGTGATTTGAAACCTGAAAAGATAAAGGAGTAGATTAATTGGATAAAGTGAATAATTGATTTCCTTGAAAAAAAAAACATAGTTGAAAGTCAAATTAGTAACATATACCTTGTAATATATTTCAATTAAGTGGTGGGAGTTAGTAGTCCAAGCTAATGGAGACTAAGTTATGGCATGAGAATATTTTTTGGAATTGTTTAACAAACAATTATATCCTCCCATGTTCAAAATTAAGAGAACAAAATATTTCATTATATTGAAGCAAGATAACCCTTAGGTGACAAAATATGTATCTAATTTCATGAACTCAGTATAGTTTTCAGGTGAGGTTTTGGCTAGTGCACCCTTAATGGCCCGTATTTCTAAATCAGACTTGAAGTAAGAAATCCATTCTAAAATTGTAGTGCTTTGTATAATGGATTATACATAAAAGGTAAATAGAGATAAAGTGGATGAAATAGATATATTAGGAGCGGTATATGGAGGAGTTTAGCTGATACCCATTGGAAATAGTGGGAACTCTAACATGGGGAACAACCATAAGAATGAAACTTATTTCCAGAGTGCCAGTATAGTTCAGAATCAGTCGGTAGGATTTGTAAATCTTGATATAAAGCCTAAAATTAAGCTGAGATGTTTCCAATATTTCTCTTGAGGACAAATTAAGTGAGAATGTATAGCACAACTTCAATACTTCCATGACTAAAATCAGATGGTGAATCTCCATGGCTATTATATCAATGCCCAAAGGGTAGCTGTTCGTGACAATCCTCAGGGGTCACAATCATCTTGCGCTTCCAAGATATAAGGGAAGAAACATACCCCTTGTCAGTAGATCATAGTTTTCTATGATGATTCTAGGAAAAAAATGAATCCTCAATTGGATAAGTATCATTAGGGTAATAAAGATAAATTTATGGCCAATAAGAATGTTTTTTGAGATGAGCAGGTTGAAGGGGATGATCAATCGGGACCATCCCTGACGAGAGGTACAGTTCATTGAAATACTACTTTTATGAAAGAATTTTTTGATATTATTGAATCTATTTTTTTCATTACTTATTATATTATTGTATTGCTGAGTTTAAATGTGGAAGATATTTATTCAATTTTGAAACATCAAACTCCTCTAGGTCCCTAAGAGTGTCGAGCCCTTATATGTAGAGAATGACCTATAACTTTATAGGAGGTTGATATGATATATGACTTCTCAGTTTTGGAGATATATTTCTATGTTTTAATAATATAAATGGATTGGTTGGTAATGTTTAAGTCCCATATCAGATATTATATACAAATGGTTAGTTTTGCAACTGATGATGGTGTTGACCATCTCTTTAGAGGAGAGAAAAATGTAAATGTGGGAGAAACCTTCTTGTTAGATCTATTGAAATTCCTATGTCAATTAGAATCTTTGTTGTTGGAATTAATGAAATAGATTGAGAGAATAAAATTTCCCATAGTTGTTAATCAGTTTCTCAATGTATTTCCCAATGAATTCTCACGATTTCTATATGTAAGGGACGTGGAGTTTATGAATAATCTCATCCCATGAACTATTATAATCTCACATCTATATTAATGGATCTAAGTAGTAGAATCAAGGTAATTAAAGGTGCATTTGTCTGACTAGAAAAATAAATGGTTCATTCGGCCTTGTACATCTCCATGGGCAACACTGATCCTATTAATTAAAAAGGTGTATGAAACTCTTTGGCTGTGTTTCAATGACTATAATCTCTACCAATTTATAGAAATTAATTTATATCCACTACCATGAATTGATGATCTATTCTATCAATTGAGAGGAGCACAATGGTTTTCCAAAATTGATTTGCAATCAGGATATCATCAATTGTGTGCGTGGAGGGAGGATATTCTAAAAACAACTGTTAATAGAAGATATATCCATTATGATTATCTAATAATGCGCTTTGGTATTAAAAATCCACCAGTTTTCTTCTTGGAATTTAAGAATTAGATATTTTATAGAAATTTCAATTCATTTGGGTTTGTGTTTGGCGATTATATATTGATGTTTTCTAGGACAAGGGTAGAGCATGAGAAACATTTTACAATAGTGTTGGGAATATTTATAGACCATCACTTGTATTCCAAATTATCAAAGTGTGATTTTTTGATAGAATAGGTACATTTTTTGGCTATGTTATTTCTATGAAAGGTGTTTTAGTGGACTAAAAAAAGATAGAGGTTGTAATTTTATAGCAACCACCAAAGAATGTTTTAGATATAAAAAGTTTCCTTGGAATCGCTGGTTATTATAGATGCTTCATTCATGAATTCTTATGATTAGATTCACCATTGATAGCCTTAACAAGAAATAATGTTCCATTTTAGTTGAATCAAGAATTTCAAAAAGTCATTTTAAGAGCATAAGGGTTTTCTTACATCAACACCAATCATGTTTTTTGTATAACTAGTGAAACAACATGTGGTGTAACGTGACACATCAGGATTAGTGTTGGAGTGAATTATCATGAAATGGAATCATGTGTTTGCGTATAGCTCATGATAGTTATGGTTGAATGAGAAGAACTACCCAATGCATGATTTGGAGTTAGTGGATGTGATGCATGCTTTGTAAAAATGGAATCATTTTCTTTTAAGTTTTAAATTCATGGTGTTTACTGATCACATGAGTTTGAGGAACATTTTCTCAAAATTAGATTTGAACCTGATGCAAAAGGGGTGGATAGAGTATCTCAAGATGTTTGAATTTGATTTGATGTACACACCAGGTAAGCACAATTTGGTGGATGATTCATTAAGTAGGAATTCTTATAAATAGGTGAAAAAAGAAGCTTAATATTAGTGGTAGTTGATGTCGGTTATAACTGATAGGAATTTGGAATTTGAAGATAGAGGTGATGCAATGGTTTTCTTCCTAATTCCATTGCTTCTTGACTTGTTCATTTTGGCTAAATAGGTGTAGATGTATGATTCAAACTATGTGACTATGAGTTAAAAAAACAATGGTGGTGAGACCATTAAGGGCTGTAAAATAGATGGGGATCTAGGGCTATGGTTTTAAAATCAGATATTTGAACTAGTGGATTTTCTAGAACAACCTTTTAATGCATATCACCATTCAAAATGTGCTGTCCCACCTCAAAGTTAGAAAATTTATAGGTCCATAAAAGTGTATTTTTGGTTGGTGAGTCTGAAAAGAAAATTCTCCAAGTTTGTAATGAGATGCTTAACTTGTCAGCAATTTAAGGTGGAGCATTAGTGACCAGAATTCATGTTGAATTCTGTACCTATCCCTATGTGGAAATGGTTGTAGTTAACAATGTATTTTGTTACAGGTCTTCTAAGAATTGTTTGGAAGCATGATATAATATTAGTGATTGTGGATTGGCTCCAACTAATTTCATATCTATTTGTAAATCTCCTACAGTGGACGATCTATCCAAAATCTATTTCTAGGAGGTGGTAAAGATGCACAGTGTTCTACTTTCGATTGTATCATATATTGATAGCAGTTTCACATCCTGTTTATGGAAATACTTTTAGTAAGTCTTTAGGACTCAGTTGAAAGTGAATATAATGTATCACCATCAGATGTATGGGAAATCTAATATGGTGATACAAATATTTTAAGATATGTTAAGGGCTTGTGTAAAATATTCTGGTGTCTCATGGGAGGAGAACTTTCCATTATTGTAATTCTCATATAATAATAGTTATCAAGCCTCAATACATATGGATTTATCTGAAGCATTGTATCAACATCCCTATCATTCCCAAATTGTTGGGTGGAAACATGTGAGACTTAAATAGTTGTTCTAATCCTTATCCAAGAGACTACGAAGAAGATTAAGTTGATCAATAAAAGAATGGTATAGACTAAAGTCATCAGGAATCGTATTCAGATAATTGTTGATGGCTGTTGGTGTTCGAGGTGGGTAAAAATGTATTCTAGAGAATTTTTCATAGGCATGTACATCATCTCTTTATAAATCCCAAAAAATTATCTACGAGATAAATTAGGCCTTTTTAGATACTAGAGAGGGTTAGAGAGGTGGATTATCGGTTGGATTTTCTACCTTAGTTCAATATGGTGAATAATTTATTTCAAGTATCTCAGTTGAAGAAGTATCAGCATGATCCTGACCATGGGATTCGATGGAATCATGTTGAGAGAGATCCAAATTCTTCTTTGGTGCACATTCCAGTACGAATCAGAGATAGTTATGAGAATGTATTTCATCGGAAGAGCATCGATCGAGTATGGGTTTTGTGGAAACATGGTTAGATTTATGGGGGGGGGGATTGGGAACATGAGAAATAAATGGCCACGCAATGGAATGAGATATTTTGTGAAGGTGATGGTTTTATACTTTTTGAGTATGGAAAGGAAAATATTGGGGAGTATATAACACCTCTTGTTTGAGTTATGTAACCATTATTTATTCATTTTCAATTATATAAGGTGGTTTGGTAAAATTTGGGAGAGTCCAGAAACTGGTGATATGTTTTGTGACCAATAAATTGTCCTCTGGTGATGTTCAAGATTTATCATGGACAAGACTTCTATTTTCCAGTGCCAGAGTGGGATCACAAAATGACCTAAACAAGCTTGAATACCTTCACATGATGAGGGTGACGTGCCAACAGACTCTTGCACGACAAGGTGGACATATCTCCAGGGATTCTGCAGTGTCTTGAGAACATCATGGGCGTGTCACAAGAATATTTATGACCTTTAATGGATTAATCCTTTTTTATATTCTTCTACTTATTATAAAAGTATTTGTAGATGGGTTTTCAGTTTCCTAATAAGTTGATAGGTCACGTGATCTAGAAGAACTCATCTGGAATCCACCACATGATTAGTGAATGTCTCATACACCTTTTAAAGAAGATAAGTGCCTATGAAATAGGATCTTTGTGATCTCTCACAAGTCATTCAATGCAAATGACCAGTATATTATTTGGAGGTTCACATGATCCATGAGTATATGTCAAAACCCATGCTTCAGGCATTTCATCCCTCATATATTTTCTGATACTCATTTAGAATATGTCAACACACATATATATGGTTTTTTATAATACGATGGGTGGAAACAGAATTATATATCCCTCTAATGCATTAGGTAATGATTTATACCCATGCTTCAGAAATTTCAACCCTCATAGATTTTATGATACTCATTTAGAATATGTCAACACACACATATATGGTTTTTTATAATAAGATGGGTGGAAACAGAATTATATATCCCTCTAATGCATTAGGTAATGATTTATACCCATGCTTCAGACATTTCATCCCTCATAGATTTTTTGATACTCATTTAGAATACGTCAACACAAATATATATGGTTTTTTATCATACGATCAGTTGAAACAGAATTATATATCCCTTTAATGCATTAGGTAATGATTTATACCTCATGATATGATATATTAATGGATATTATGTGTAAACAGAAGACATAAAATTGGTGGGAATGGGGAGAAAACCCAATACAAAACTAGACTCTATCTACTATGTGATAATGGTATTATTAGTGACAATTGAAATAAGAAATTATTTTCTATTCTTATATATGTGGAATATTTTTATCCTACCTCTTTATTTTATGCCCCATTGCTTTGTTTTTCTTAATAGGATTATGAAAATTGTCTCATAGCTTCACATTGCTATGACCTATTTTTCATATTGCACTGAAGGACTAAGGTCATGATTCAGGATTATTTATCCATGTTATATTGGTTATAATTTTCATATATTATGATCATGCACCTTATTCATGTTCTTATACCAACATGTTCATCTTTTGAACACTTATGATATTCAGTTGATATAAGTCATGTTCACCCATTACTGAGCATTTGAGATCACCCTTTATTTTGTTTTTATTCCACATGTAATAAAGAACAATATTACGTATGATATGTATATAAGGGTACCATGTATAAATATTATTTATGGTATATGTTGAAGAATGGTTTTAAAATATGGTGTTTATTTTCCAATCTCCAAATACACTAAACAAATAGTTTTTGGGGTGTGATTTATTGTGTGATTTAATGAATATTCATGTAAAATGAAGTAATATATATGTATTTTATGGTTATGTCATCTCAGTCTTCATTATTGTGGGGTTTAGTTAATTTTTTTGATTAGTTTATAAATAATAATATGATACAACATAAAACAACCAATGGTAAACCAAAAGTGACAAGGGATGAAACTAATGTCATAGGAAGAAATGAATGTGTTATAATTTAGAGCATATTAGGAAAAAACTTCTTATCATATAATTGATTAGTCTTGTAATTATCACATGATAATCACACTACCCTTTTTTATTTTAGTAAATATCTTGATCTAGGAGGAACTGAGTAAATAATCCATGCAATCGATAAAGAAATGATTTCCCTAATGAGAAACCAAAGAAGACATAAGATGGAAGAAAAATATCATGGATAAGTACACCCAAATTCCTCAAGTAATGGATAAAAATTTGAACCATAATAAAATCCCAATAAATAATGGAATAGAAAATTATCTACAGAGTCCTTCATAAACCAACGTCCACCCTTCTTCAGTGGGAATTTTGATAAACTAATTCCCAATAAATAGAGAAACACAACAAAAAAAATATATTTCCTTTATCTTGTGATGAAATTGTAATTTTTTATATGTTTTTTATATGGAATGTGAGAACATAAATGTTAAAACGAAACCATTAATAAGAGGATAGAGGAATAAAGGAACTGTATGTTATTAGAGGATTTTTAGAAGATATTTTAAAAAAAAATAGTTTTTCAAAACTATTCATACTAAAATAGATAGATAATTTCTTGAGTTTAAGTAAACAGATGATGAATCCAATGGCACCTATGAATAAAACATCATGATACTTGCAAGATATGACTATGGTTTTATAATTGAAACTAGAAGAAAAATATATTATTTCTTTAGTGACTTAAAACCATGTATATTAAAGGTTTCAGATACAATGGACTATGGTAGCTATAAAGAAACTATTTTATATGCTATGAAGTTGGAAATGGAAATTGGAGGCTACCATTAATATCTTGTTTTTTGGAGACTAGAAGAGAAAAATTGAGTTTTATTGAAACTAAAATGATAAAACCAAGGGAGGAATGAGAATTTATTATTCTAAATGTGTAAAATATGGGATGAAATGGTGGAAGTTTAATCAAAGAAACATGGAAGTACTAAAAATGCAGAACGTAATATAATCAAGTACATGTATGCCAATTATATATAAAGATTCTAGTAGATGAAATGGATGAAAATAAATCTAAAACTAATTAACCACCACTCACATAATTTCATTATAAGAAAAAATGGAAATAATGTAGACTTGTGAATCAACCCAAGTGTTGATGAAAGAAATCAAATAGTGAAAACTCCAATTCCAAGGGAGAGAGGTAAATCATAAAAATTAACAATTTTTAGTATGGGCCATGAAAACAATGTGGAAAAATGTACCGTCTTTATCTACTCAAGAAAAAAATATTTATTATTTGATTATGGTTTCACCAACTCCATTATATCATGATTTTTTTTAATAGAATCAATTAACCACCCCAATAATTATATACTGAATTATCAGTGAAAAATCTAAGTGGTATGACAATTTTATCTCATTTATATAACCACTCTATGATAATTTTTTAAGAATTTTTTTTCTTTTAAATATAATTATTCCCCCTTTAGTAATTTTTTATTTTTATTTCAAGTATTTATTTGATCTCTCTTCATAGAGCCTGATTTTTGGGGTTATGGAAACCACATTTCATATAAAAAATCAATCCATGATCATCTATTAGTGCAAGGTTGAGTTTGAAATACCCATGAAAATTACTTCTATTACATAGTTCTTAACAACAAACTAGGTGGGGGTATTTATCCCAAATGGGTTTTAAGAAACTTAATATTGAAGATATATATATTGTGCTTGAATATGTCATTGAATTTTCATTATTTTTTCATGTCTTTCTCTGGGTCATGAGGTCGATATTTCAATAGAACATATACTTGGTTATTTTATAATTATAAATAATCCTATTAGAATTCCCTAAATTGAATTATAGGAATTAAACAAGAAATTATAACAAAATATAGGCACACGTTTTATATACCCAAGAGAATACCGCATGTTACCCTATTCTAATTTATTATAAATGAAGTTGGAATATTGAGTCACTACAATGATCATCAAGAACATAATAAGATCTAGATCAATAATGAGTATCCACTACCCCATGTTGATTACTTGTTCAATAAACTATGATAGGATTAATTCTTATCATAGATATACCTTTAGTTTAGATATCAATACTTATGATTCAAGGGTGTGGTTATACTCAAGAAAAGTTTTTTATACAAGATATGAACACTATGAATCCATAGTGATAGATTTTGGAATTTTATATTACCCATGCATCTTTATGAATATAATGAATAACGTATCTATAGATAACCTTAATAATTTTTGTCTTCATAGATGATAATATCATATATTCCAAGATAATGGAAAGGATTATGATCATTTGAGTATTCTACTAAAGACCCTGAGAAAGGTGAAAATATATTTCAAATTTATCATATGTGAATTATAGATATGAAAAGTATAATTATTACACCGTGTAATCACAAGTGAGGGTATATCTATAGATCCTTCATAGATAGAGGTTATTGAAGAATTTAAAAAAAGAACCACTATAGTACATATCCATAGTTTTCTTATATTAGCCATATAATATTAGTGCTTTGGGAGAAATTTATCATGGTTTTAAAATATCTTAAACTAGTTAACTAAAAAATTGGTTTTGGTCCTTCGATAGATGAATTTGAAAATAATATCAGGGATCCTAAGAGAAGTTAGGTCACTATAATAAATTAGACTAAAACATTAATATGATATAAATTGATACATGGCCTTAAGCATGCCTGCCAATATTTTAAATTTTGTGGACTAATGGTGAGGACTAAATCCATATAATGGGGGTCAATTTCATTTAATCATATTTTGATACATAATAGAACTAAAAAAACATCTATTATATTTAATTAAATCATGAATAATAAATGAAGAAAAATTCTAATAAAAATGAAATTAATTATATAGAAACATGTTCATAATAAAATAAATTGATTCCTAAATAGACTAATCCCATATAAAAAATAATCAAAATAAAAAAACACTTACACCCGCCCAACTACTATACCTAGGCCTCAACAAAACATTGTCTCCAAATATTCTTGAACTACTCCAACCTGATACCCTACCTGACCTATGGAGAACCTGTTAGTAGATATAATGTCTAGACAAGCACTAGAGTGTCTATGTAAGGTGTGTGAACTCATGTATATAGGGTCTCAAAAAGTTCTCTCAGTACACACCATCATATATGTATATGCATAAGGAAAGTAAACATGTCGTAGAAGAACATTGGATGACGTGTTCTAACTAGGACACCAAAAATCCCTACGATTTAGGTCCCCATGTTCTAATTTGTCTACCATGACTTCTAATCATACATACATGGGTTGTATTAAAAAATAAAATCATTTCCTCAACTATTTCCATCACAGTGATAAATTGATCCAAACTCGAAGATTTTTGGTTTACATCCTCTATGTCCTCAACCCACTCCAAAATAAATAGTGTACATTCTTATGTTAAAATCTAGACCCACTACCTAATCACTTAAGTTAGGGTCCAACAACCAAAAATCACATTGTACCATGACCCAAGTTTCTCACTCAGAGTAGTCCACTATCATGAACCAATCCCACTCAAGGGAAGGTCCTAATTTATGAACACTAGGACTCTATATCAACTATGATAGTTTAGAAAGCAAAATGTTTTATGTGGATGGTTTTGACCTCATGATCATCTGTCCTACCATGTTCATAACCTATCGAAATTAAATTGTCAAGAAGACCCATATAGAAAAATGTAAACCCTACATACCATCAAATGATCTCACCAACTCATCTCATGGGTGCTAGTTAGCCAGACCTAGTCCCTCGCCTCAAAGAATATCTCATCTTTACCATTATAGAGCCCATATGGTCCTCCATACCCATCACAATCCATTATAATTAGAACCATCTCAAACACATCACCCATAGGACAAACCCTACCAAATGTATAATCTTAATTAGAGATCAAGACCAAGTCTAAGGTTAGAAAAATCCATCATCATTCATGGTCCCATCATCTAGGGATCATCCCAGGTTATCATGCTCTACATTCCATGGAATGGAAATGCCCATTGTTGAACATTTCCCATAACCTACACCGGGTTTTTTTATCAAACCACTCTAAAAAGTGTTTTTAAGACACTGTTTGGAATAACTATTCCCAATAACTCACAATGTCATCCTAAAAAACTCATCTCACTCACATCACTCACCAATCCTTAATCCTCCCATAACAGGATTCCATTCATTATTCATGATACATACAACCATTTCACCATTCCCACATAGGTGAATCCCCTGTATAACATATATCATGAACTATGGAAGACATAATAGGAAATAGTAATCACATCGTCAACCCTGATACCTATATATAGTCTCTATTTAAACCATTCAACACCTTTTCCCCTAGAAACATAGTCATTGGGAGATCCAAATTTTCTCAAGTGCCAAAGAGAGCATACCCCAATCCTGGGAGGCCTAACCTCATATTATATATTACTCTAGGTCTCTACCAATCCCTATCAGTTTACCTGAGCCCATTGAAGAATCATACCATAATAAATAATTCATAAAAAGGTATCTGATAATAAGGACTGCCTACCTCAAAAATAGAGTTAAAATACTCTACATTCTATGTAGATCCATGACCAAGATAGTATAAGAATATTCCATTCTTATACCACCACTTGAGTTCTTATATCTTGTGTAATAACAAAAATAATTAATTATAACAATTTATAATTAATTTTTAAAATTAAATCAAAGAGGTATATTTGATAAAAAGTTCATTGAGAATTGTTGGTGCACCAAAACCACACCCAACTATGCTCAATCAACCTATTCAGACATCCTCTAACTGAAACATATTATAGTCAAATCATCCTCACATGATCCCAATATTACATGGTTTATTTTTTACTAAATATATAGATAAAATTTATAAAAAAATATTGTTGATAATAGAGGAAACAAGATGGGGGAAAGCATTGAAACAATCATAGCTTTGACACCCGGGACTCACTACGAAGATGTTCCCAAACATGGGGGATTGAAGGAGGATAATGGAAGGGGGTGATATGACCAAATGACCTCCCTAAATTTCAATTTTACCATAAAAATAATTGGGGGTGATTGGTAAATTATTAGAATTTCCCTATTTATAAAAATCAACCTAAACCTTGTTCATGGCATAAACATGATGGCCACGACACGAAGACTACATTATACTAAAAAATTCACTTTGAATCCCATGTTTACTATATTAATAAATCCACGAAGTGGGATTGATCCTTAGATTACCTCTATATTGAAGTGATCATCAGAACTCCTTGGCATTATTCTCCTACTATAGTTGATCGATGCATGACTAATGTGTCTTTGTGAAACCTTCTAAAATAACTACAAATCATAAAGGCTTTGGGACTTGATCCAATAATAAAACGATCACCCAAAACTCCTTTCAGGATTCACCCAACATCATAAAACATCTCCCTGATATGTATCGAATTTGATTTTATCGACCTAAACTACTATTCTTGAAACGACCCATGATCCATATTAAATTTCAAAAAAATTGAAAATTAATGACCCTGAAATTATATGGGGACTTAAAACACCCCAACAAGACACTCCTTATCCCTAAGAAGCCTTAGTAGTCCTTAAAAAAACCTTTACATATATAATATGGACACAAACTCATTCAGAACGTAATGTGTCCAATCCTTGATTTTCAAACACAACTCTACTATGAAACTCTAAGCATCATGGTGAATTATTCACCAAATTTCATGCCACATTCTTAGGACCTTCTCCAACTTTGAGATGATGCACTACCACACATTTCTATCTCAAGAGACTAGAAATCATCAATACACAATCCAATATAAATTTCATGGTGATTCAAATCATTAGGACTTACACAAAATGGATTATTTAAATTCATAGTGGTAACCACTATAATAATCTCTTATTAAAAATTATTTTTAGTGGTCCAAAAGAACATAAGATGTTATTTTAAACTCACAACATCTGATCCAAATCAAAAGCAAAATTCATTCCTCCTTTGGTAATATTTTCTTAAAAATATTCGCCACATTCGTTGCTTCTCTATATTACCATGCAGCCTCAATACCTTTACTCCTGAAGGAATCACGAGATCATCCAAACACCCACACTTAATCCCAATCTCTACTATTGGTGTAACTCCATGTTTGAATATTCAGATAACATATCCAACTATCATGATATTTCTATATGGATCAGTGCACATATAATTTCAATCAAACTCAAATGACCTAAAATTCACATAAATACCAATTCTAGAGATCTAAATCTAATAAGAAATTAATATTCATTTTGAATCGTGTACAGCCCAAGAACTATATAATGGTGAATGAAACCGAAAACTAGTAACTTGATTCTACCTTGAACATATATTGAGAGGTATTACCATTACCATGAACCTTCCAACATAAGGGTCAAACCTACATGAATGATACCATTCTCCCACCATATGATTATCATTACCATCGCCTCTACAAACCAAATAAATCAGTTTCTATATCCCATGAATTTCTCATTACTAAATTCAATTATTAGACTAGAATTTCCAACTCCTATCTGAGTGACAACATAAAACACTAACTTCCATCTATTTTATGTTTACTATAAACACAATCCCTACAATTTAATAATCAAAATACATTAAGGATTTTATCTCCTAATATACAATGGTTCACTCCCCACTATATGGGCCTTATCACACTTCTTATTGAGCATAACTCCTAATAGATTCCAACATCACATGTACATAATCCCTCTTAATCCTAATACTCCAATATAGTTATCCCTAGTGAAGGGAGAATCAAAAATTGACCATACCATGACACCCCAATCCATTTTAAATTTCACCTCCTACTATCAAGGATTTTTTAGCAATCTTAAATAACCCATGATCCACCATACTCAAACATTCCTCGCTATTAAAATTTCTATAGAACACCACTCTAGTTTATCTACAAACTGCACAATTCACAATTGACTCATATATTACTTTATTACCAATGTATAATAAAAGAGGAACCTCATGTACCCAACACACACCTACCTTATCACACCAAGAAATTCCAGCCCAAAAAAGATTCCATACTAGAACTCACATTCATTCTCAAATAAAGTGACCCCTCAATGACCATCTCACAACTTCTATCCCACGATCTCACACAATTATTACCAAACCCAATGGATATATGTTCTATAAAAACAGATAACACATCTAAACTAAAGTTTTCATGGGTGACAGTTCCCTAAACCTTGGATCATACACCTAACCAACTGACCAAGCTTAATTTCATGTCATGTCATCCAACATTTTGTAGCATCTCACTCATTCCAAGGCTAACTCCCTAATCACCATATATAAGGGAATCAACCCCAAAATAATGACCATCTATCCACACTCACCATTCACCAATGAATGCCAATCCAAAACCAAATAATTTAGGTATCCAACTGATTCTACCTTAAAATCCCATCCTCAAAAGTAGAATCACTCAAAGTGGTTTACATCCCTAAGGTCCAAGGCATTCACATTACATTCCTAAATCCTCTAAGGGTTATCTATAATACCTCATATTTTAGTTATGTAGGGTAAAACTAAAAATTTGTACGGTAAAAAACCATATAGATTATTTTTGAAATTTTAAGCAACCAAAAACTCATACTGAAGGAAATTTATGCCCATCCTCTGAACATTTATCATGTATTCATTACTTGTAACAATCTTGATAGGGTTCCATAATTGAGGAAATAAATGCCTACATGGACCCACCAATAGTCTTTATACGTCCCTTAAATGAAGGGACCTAAGAGTCACCAATAGAAAACATATCACCACAGCTTAAACATGATCTGCCAACATAAATAACTAATTAGTGTAAATAATTACCAAACTTATTATACTTCCCCCAAAAAGTTATATTTGAAAACACCATATATGTTTTTCTTGAAACATTAAATAAAATAACTACTTACCTGAAAAATAACAACACACATGAAAACATATACCTAGGGAGTTTTACATGAAAAATTTGATTTATATTCACATGCCTCTTAAAAACTAGTAATGATCCAAATCCACAAATAACATGTTCGATATTTATATTGTATTAAACAAAAAATCATAATCATTATGAGAAAAACTAAGACCAACAATCATATACCATTGAAAACTAAGAATTACAGCAAAAATATTGTTCATTAATCACTAGCATGATGTCTATCACAAGACCCTATATATTACCAGAAAAAATGTCTACAACCTACCAAAATAGTATGAAAAATTAATATATACCCCTTTGTAACATCCCAACCTAGAACCATCATATAATAAATAGGACTCTATGACCTTAAGCGTGCCCCTCATGATAGAGGATGCTGACTTGCAGTGGGGGAATAATTGAACACCTAATTATTTTAAAATTTATTTTACTTAAGTAATATATTCAATACATTTTGGTACACCTAAAAATGATATAAAATGAATCCCAATATATACTAGAAATATTATTATTTAAATTTGAATATTATACCCTAGACATTGGTTTAGAAGTTATGAATAACAATAAACCTATCATAAAATATATGTAGAATTTTTTTCTGTAATGAATTAAATAATAAATAATAAATTGATTATTAATTGGATGGAAATGATGATAAAAACTTTTGAAGGTAGAAGATATATTTTTTATAAAATTGTTTTTATGTGTGCAATGTAATTTGATCTTAATAGATGAAATTAACCACTATTAAAAAATTATACTAAAACAATATGTCGATTATATATATAGTTTAATGAATTAACATAAATATGGTAATAGTTATTAAAAATTTAATGATAAAAAAGATATTTTATGAATTAAACATAAAATTTCTTTAAAAAAGTGTTTTTATTGATTGTTCATAAAACATTTATAATTATTTTCTTTCACTTTTAATTTTTTTAATCAATAAATAGATATTATATTTTAATAATCATGTCATAATAGTATTGGGGTTATTTTTTGGGGTTTTTTAAATGATATTTTGAGAGAATATCTAAAAATGATGATTTTGGAAAAACTGTCATTTCTTTTCTCTATATCTAGTAATTTAAAATTATCATGGAATATTGGATATGGTTTTAAATTAATATAATTATACATGAAATCTAACATAATATAATTAATTATATAGGAATAAACATGACATTTAATTTTGGTATAAGTTCATTTCTACTTAAAAACACATTAAAAATTCGTTGTTCATTGTGTTTTGAGCACATGTATTAAAATTAAAATTTTAAACATATAAAAATTTTATCATTAAATATGGATATAATATTTGGTATCACTAGTTTCAAATTTGGTAAATAGTTCAATTTAATTTTTATTCATAATTAATAGTATCCATGGTAAAGGTTTATCTCTATGGTAAAATGATAAAATAGTTTTAAAAAATTAAAATCTTAGAGATAATGTCTAGGAATAATTATATCACTTTAATATATTTTATTATAAGACTTCATTTTAACCAAACACATCATATTTTTGAAACTATGGAGGTTAGGTATCATTTTCCTTTGATTATGACATTTATATAATTTTAGGTTAAGTAAAATTACCAAATACCACTCTCAGTATTTTAATGTATCTAATATATTTCAATTAGGATAAAAAGAAGATCTTAATGGTAATAAATGTATATTTTTAATATAAATAAAAATATTTAGTGATATTAATTTATTTTTAATATTTATAGATGGTATAATTTCAATGAGTGCTTTTGAAACTCCAAAGAAAAACATATACTTATGGTAGAAAAATCAAATAAATGATTTTTGAAAAAATAAAAGTTATATATTTTTGATGAATTGTGATTATACATAAATTTATTGGATAATAATAATATATAAGTGATGGTAAAGGTGTTTATATTATAGTTCCATTGTTTTCCTTATGTCATTAAATTAAAATTTGGTTAACCGTTATGAAAATGAAATTAAATAGTGTTTAATGTTTAAAAATCATTTTTAAATAATTATAAAATTATAAAATAATATATTGATAATATTTGATGGAAAGGTTTAGATACCATCATTAATTATTCATGTATCTTCCAGTTGTATTTTTTTGAAATTAATTTCAAGAATCCAAATGAATAATTGTTTTATATAATGGTGAAAGTTAGACTGAGTTAAGGAGGGGGTTAAAAAAATTATTAGGATTAAAATGGAAGATAAAACTGTTTTAAATTTTATTATTTTGACAATATATAGACCTTATACTTATTATCATTAAATATATTGAACTTTTTGTCCATTTAAAATTTGTTATAAGTATTTTTTTTTTAATATTTCAGGTGTTTAGAAGATTACCACCCACCTTACTTATAAACGGGAACCAACACACCTCTATTACATAAAATTCATAATCTATTTGTCTCACAAAATATATATCTAAATAACTTATTAGATTCCTTATCAACTTCTTAGAAATTGTGGTCTTCCCCTAATACCATCCTATAGAGGCTTAATGTGTAAGACAAAAGAGGATTTGCAGAGTAGAGATATAACTCTTAAGTGAGTTCTTTCATTTTATTTCTTCTTCTACCTCCTTCAAATTTTTCTTAACAAAAAAGATATAATAAAATAATTATATCAATTATATTTAGAATTAAATTATGATGACTACATAATCCTTTTTCATATATTCTTCCATCCTATGTGAAATGAAAACATCACTCATGATTACGCGAGGACAACCACCTCTACAAAGTGATGTGTTTATTTTTTCATTGGTTCATCACAAGGATTGTTATTATGATGGATTTAGAAATATTTTATCATATTAATGAAATAATTATTATTATATAAAGAACATATATTACATACCTTCTCTTACTTCTATATGTTTAGAAATTATAATGCTTCTCATGCGTACATATGGACTACCACCTCCTTGAAGCGATGCGATTTATTTTTCATCTCTATTAATAAATGGTTATAAAATCATATTAAATGTATGAAAATTATAATTGTATCATGATAAATATTCTATAGATGATTTTATAATTAAATCTTTTACCATGGTATTCCTATCAAATTTTTATTGGGATTGTGAACTGAACATCCTAAAAACGATTGACATAAAATTAGTTGATTTAGTAATTAAAAAATTAATTATAATAAACTAAATAAAAGATTATTGATAATGAAACTAACATGAATATGGTTATTAATAAAGTAGAAAACAATCATATTTTATTATTTATATGTTAGATAACTTATGAAATGTGTCGGGACTCGAGGAATGATATTTTTTTATTAAATTCTTGTTTTGAACTTTTCATTTCAATGTGTTTCTACTCCATGAACGTGATCGTAAAATGTTTCAAGAATTTTATTATGTACATACAAAAATACTTCTAACTAATTATTATTTTATTTAAAAATTATTAAAATAAACCTATAAAAATGTTTTTACATGAAGCTCACTTTTTAATTTTTACAAAAAGTGTAAAAAGAATTTTCTCTCTTAAGGTATATTTCATGAATAGACTTTCCTGATATTATGAGAATTATTTTATTTGAAAATTTATTCATAATTTTCCTTGTTAATTTTAAATTTATGTTATTTTGTCACTATTATGTAAATATTTATTTAAAATGTTTTCAAAAGAAAAGGATATTTTTTTAATGTTTTCAAAGAAAGGTTAAAATGATATTTGAAAGGAAATTTCATCTATTTAAACATCCTTTAATAATGATTATTATATTCTAGGGATATAATATAATGATACCATGAATATTATTTCTCTACATGGATAATGGATTTATTTATTTATTTATTTATTTGGGAAAATATTAACATTTCATATGCTAGTTTTTCTATATAAATGTTTATGTTAATTATTTATTTAATTATTTATTGATTTTTTTCATATGATAAATGTATTGAACTTTGTATGTGATGAGAGAGGCCCATTATATCCCCTTCATATATTTTTAGGTATCATGATACAAAACTTTCTTATATAGTTTCTATATGGCCACCCAATTATTTATAATTCCATAGAATATGGCCTTGAATGTTTGATTATAGTGTTTGACATTATAAAATAATCTTTTTTTATCCATTTGATGATTTACATTTTTATATTTGGATATATTTCACTTCCTACTTATTGATGGGCTTAGTGGAAGTATCTTGATTTCCAAAGATAAGAAACTGATATTTGATTTAAAAATTTGATTATGATATTCTATGGGTAAAAGGTTTTTTAACAAATAGATTTCTTATTTTCCATCATACTATAATTAATTATGATTTTTCCTCCATGAATGATTATGAAATTTGTTATGAAAAATATTGGGATAATATTATATTTCAAGAGTAATTAAGATATTATTTGACACTCCATGTTTATTATTATGAAAAGAAAATTTATTTATGTTTTTTCATGAATTTAAAATAAATTAATAAATTTAATTTATTTTTATATCCCTTACTATGATTTATTTTTCTCATCCCACATATTCAAATGTTTTCTAATAGGTCTTAAGGATGCGTAAAAACTATAGAAAGGAATATCTTTCTATTACAGGTATCCATCTTAAAATTGGTGAATTTGATTTGAATAAATCCTAAATTTAAATTTATAAATCCATTTTCTATAGAAGAAAATGTACATTTAGTGTATGTGTCCACCTTTTATTATAAAGGTCTATTATGTATTTGTTTTTACTAATTCTCTAACAAACTATATCGAAAGGATCCTTAAAATTTAATAGAGTGAAATATTTTTTTATCAAAAATTCAATTATGGGTTGTTTAAGTTATGGTTAACTATACCAATACATAATATGAGGAGATAATTCTATCAATTTAGAGTAAAACACACATAAAATATGACCACAACATCTATAAAATTTAATCAATATATGGAAAATAAATGAAACAAAATTCCATAAAAAATTTTATTACAACATATATACAAATAGTTATACAAAACATACACCGATCACCAAAGAGGTTGATCCCATATGGAAAATAAACAAAATAAAAAATATTCATATCAACCCTACTCCTATACTCAGGCATTAACACAACCTAGTCTCCAAATACACTTGAGATTCTCTATACCAATACTTGAAATGAAATTTATTGACCTAAAAATAATACATAAGGTCTTAATGTTCCGTAGTGTTCTTATATAGAATGTGAGAATACATTTCAGTAGGATCTCAACAGGTTACCCTGATATACTCCATCATATACATATATGAATGAGGAATGTAAACATGCCACATAAGTATGTTGTTTGTCATGGGATAACTTTGGAACCACACTCCACATGTGTCAGGTCCCTATATTCTAAATAATCCCCCACAACACCTTCTCATAATTTATTTGACTCCATATCAGAGTCCTATCATCACCTCACCTGGGTCCATCAAACCCATAACCAATCCCATACCTAAAGAGTCATAATAGTTGTTTCAAAAGTCCACAAATCTCTACAAAAGGAAAATTATATTACCCCACATTTACATAATGACTCACTACCTCATCACTCGAGGTATGTTCCATAATATACAACACAAATAATACTATGATCAAAGACACACAATTGAGGTATTCCACTTTCACAACTGGTGCCTATTCAAGGAAAATACATACTTCATGCACACAAGGACTCTATCTCACCCATGACAATCCTTTCATTTACATCTAAATCATAAATGCTCTAAACAAAAAATCCTATCCTCCACTGGTTTCATCACCTATCGTAACTACATAGTAAAGAACACACATGCAATAACAAACATAGACCATATCCCATAACACTATCTCACAAGATTATCCCATAGGATCTAATCACTCTACCCCAACATCAAAAATTGAAGAACATATTATCTCACCTATCTAGGTTCCCACATGGTTCTTTAGATATTTCAAAGGCTATAATTATTTGAACCAACTCACACCTGTCACCCATTAGTGACACAAATTCTTGAATCCTCCTATAAAGAATACCTCAATTCCCAATCAAAATTCATAAAAATCCATCATTATTTTTGGTCCAACTGACCAAGGATTATCCAAATATATACTACTCTAAGACCCTTGAAACCTCGAAACAATGTCCCAAAAAACTCCCAAAACCCTGATATGGGTCATATCCCACACCACTCAGGAATTTTATCCATGGATTCTAGTCAATGAAAATACTCTCCATCACACCCCATATTGTCCCTGTAGGCTCATCCTACTCATAGCACTCACCAATACTCAATCCACCCACAATAGAGTGTCACTCATCATGTGTGAGTTATAGGGTCGTCTCACTGATCCCATTAGAATAAAGTGGTCATATCCCATATAACTCGTCATAGGGAAACCATCCTAGGATATGTATCTCAATAAACCATCCAAAAAATCCACCCTTTAGAGACAATGTATCGAGGAGAAACCAATTTAACCAAGTTCCCAAAATCACTTATCCCGAGCTTAGGATGCCCAAAACCATCTTATATCTTCCTTTAGGGAACATTGAGTCCCTACCTGTCTACACAATTTAATGAAACATGAATTTATTAGGTATTAATGCATAAAATGATGTATGTGTTTTTAATATAGGGACCACCTACATTAGAGAAATATTTACCTTCATCTCTAAGCTCTACCAAGCCTTTTCCAAGACAAACAACACCTCTTCTAAGCTTATAACACCACTAGAGTTCCAATATAAATCCACATAGGACACATAAATAATTATAATAATTTATAATTAATTATTCAATTTAAAACATTGTTATAATTTATGGAATAGTCACTGCACATTGTTATCACATTGAAATAGCACCTGATGACATGCAATCAACCTCTCAGGACATCCTCTAGCCAAACCACATGAAAGTCACATCATCGTCACCTGATTCCCCCATGATCCAATAGAATATTTACATAAACACTATGTAAAATCCAAAAAATCAACCATTCCAAAGAATTAAAAAATAATGGAGGATGGATTCAAAGAATTATACCTTTGGTGGCTTGAGATCACTACTATGTTTATCTAGCGGCATGGGGGATTAAAAGAGGATATGGGAGGAGGTAGAGTAGGCTATATGGACTCTCCCAAAATTAAATTTTCCCTTAAAACACAAGGGGTATTACTTGTAAATTACTAATCAACCATTCTTTAAGAATCACCTAGGCCTGCGTCGTAGTCCGATCAGGATGGTCATAGAACAAGTTTTACCTTCACCAAAAAACATATTGGTGCCTGGAAGTGTCATAGTTTGAATTAGTTTAGGTGTTTGGAATGTCAATCAGCCTCACTTTATCATGGTGTGAACCACACACATCCCCAATGAACTTTACCTACTATAGTCAATTATAGTGTGGACTATGGGTCACTACGTGTCCTGGTACAACACCAGTTTAGTAAGGCCTCCATTCATTTCTACAAATACTATCAAGAACCTTAAAATAATTTTTGGATTCATTCCTATTAAAAATTATATCATTGATACGTATCAACACTTATATTATCGATATGAACCCCTATTCTCAAAATGAGACCATCTTCAAAAAAAAATCAAAACTCTCTAAAAAGTAATGTCCTTAAAAATATGTAGGGTGTTATAGTGACTTCACCGTTATTCACACTTCTTAATAGTGGATAATATTTTTCAAATATACATTGATTCATTAAATATGGTATTTTGATATGTCCTAATGTAAAATGACATGGTGGTAGATTAATCGTCATGTAAATTGAAGTTCAATGAGGGAAATTACCCAATGCATGACTTAGAGTCAATCATGATAATATCTATATAAAAGATATGGATTCATTATCTCTATTGGTAAAATTCTGAAATATATACTTAGCAATGGTTCTTAAGGTAGATATTCATCGATAAGGAGTAGAAAATGCACTAAAAGAAATGCTTAGAGTTGATAAATGGATATGAATGATTGATACAGTACCACCCTAGGAAGGATGTCAAGATTTATAATTCTCTTAGTTGGAAGGATAATGCAACATTATCTATTTTGAGGACTGAAATAGACCCTATACTCATGGATTTACAAGGGATGAACGTTTAAATCATAATGCAATTGGAGAAATACAATATTTTACCACTGAATGATCAAACATACATTGATTGATGAAAAATGATGAAAATTTTTAGGATATTTAGTTATATAATATGGAATGTGATAATTAATAATTAAAACCATAAAATAAAGGAATTCTAGGATTTTAGAAAAAATATATGTCCCTTGAATACTATAATTGAAGACGTATTTTTTGGATGATGCACATAACCGATCATTATCTAATAATCATTGAATTATATGATATATAGGGAGACCAAGAGTCATTTATAGTTTTATAGTATTACTAGGGTTATTTTAGAGTATATATCATGATTCTTGGTAGGTAACACCCATTGATTTTGTGATATATATATTTCTAAATACATTTAATTTCTTTTATAGATTGATTTAAAAGAAGTAATGAGTTCAAATGAACAAAAAAAACAATTGAAAATGTATTATTACATAATTATATTACTTTCAAAATCATCATTAACTTAGGTTATAATATGTGGATTTTCTAAAAATATTTATTTTTAGTGAATAGTGAAAATACCGATTTTAGTAAAACTGCCATTTCTTATGTTTAAATAACGTACCTAAATTGTACCATTATATTTTGGATATAATTTCCATTTTAATTTCAATAATATAAAAAATTACATTATGTTCAAAACTTTACATGATTTTCATATAAGTAAATTTTTAGGCTTAAAACACATTTTTCTAGAAAACAGGTTTTCATCGCATTTTACAGTTTTATTTTTAAATTAATTTATGAAACATATAGGAATTGAATTTAAAAAATTGGATTAAATATTTTTAATCCTGATGTTCAAATTTGGTTAATATAACCCATTTATTTTTAGCCATTATGAATAGTAATTTTGGTAAAACTAGTCACCTTAGTAAGAATAAAACAGGTAAAGAAAGGTTAGAAATCTTGGATAAGACTTTTACATTTATACGACACATGAATATATCATATTTGATGACAAGAGTTTGAAAATGATCATCCATGAATAAAAAATATTCCAACTTGTTTCAATTTATCTTTGATATTGACCATTATATTATTTTAATATCAGAATAAATACAAAATGTAACTCTCTTGTCTTAAATATCTCTATTATTCTATCATAAGTATAAAAAGACGTTATTTTTGGTCAAAATATTTAATTTAAATTTGAATTATATTTTTATCAAGTAAATTTATTTTTAATTTTAGTGGCTGAATAATTATCTTAAAATCTTATTCAATTTCAATATTATATTTATTAAATTAATAGAAAAATAAAATAAATGATTTTAAAAATATTAAAAGAAAACAAATTTGGATATATTGTTTGATTACAACAATTTTAAATTTTAATATAATTTATTAATTATTTCTAAAATTAATAGATTCTAATTCAATCTTGTTCTTGGTGTTATTAATGACAAATTAATTGAATACTGTCAAAAATGAAATTAATGATAATTTATGAAAATAATATTTTCATAAATTATAAACAAATCATAAAAATATTGAAAGAGGACAAGGAAAATATATTTTGGTTGAAAATTAACCCCTTTTCAATTTATGACCCAATTGTCACCTTATAAGTAAAATTGTAACCTTTTAATATTGAAGTAGTCATTACCATTGTTAATGTTAAAATTGGTTAACCTAGGGGTTAATCAAAAGGATAAGGTATTGAATGATTTATGAAACTGTAATAATTTTATTTGGTTATTATATTGTTATATTATTATATTTATTTTCAAATACAACCCATTTAGGAACCATTCATGAGGAGCTATAAATATATTCTTCTATAATATTTCAGGAATTTTGAAAAGTCTCCATCCCCTTACTTATAAAAGGACACACCTTCTCTATTTTATTTAATCCACTTTTAGAAACCCATATAAAAAAATACATGAAAAAGTATATTTATGAATCGGAAGTAAATGTTATTTTATTCATAAAATATCATTTCAAGGGTCTTTACGAATGGATCCAATTGAAGGTTACCAAAGAAGAGGTAATTGTCTTTACCGACTTTTTCAAATTTCTTTCTTCTTCTACATCCTATGAAACTATTGTAACCATCATTAAATAAAAAATCTATTATAATAAATATAGCAATATGTATTTATGATTATGGAACAACAATGTTTCATCTCTTTTTCATTCTATAAAAAGAGAAAACATTATTAATGTGTATGTCTGGATTACCATCTCTAAACACCGGTGAATCTCATTTTTATGCACTGTTTTACTTGTTGATTATAATAATATAATGAATAAATATATATTTGAATTATGTCAAAATTATAATTTTGTAGTAATACTATTATATCAACCTTCTTACCTTCTAATCTATTACAAAATTATAACATCTTTTATCTATATGTGTAGACAATCACCTCCCGGAGTTGATGTTTTCCTTTTATCATTTATTATTTACATGGAAGTAAATAAAGATTGATTTAATGAATAAATAAAATATATATAACATAATAATTATTCTATAAATGTGATTTATTATTTATCTTTGTTTCATTCCATCAATAAACAAGTGAAAATAACATTCAAGCGTATGTATGACATACTGTCTCCAAGAATGGTGTAATAAATTTATTTATCCCTACCTTTTATGGATGAATAAAAAAATATATATAATGAATATATATGATATTTATATCTAGAATGAAAATAACGAGGTTATGGAACCATAATCAAATATGAGGGCCCAAACTACCAAACCAAAATTCTCTAATAAAACGAAGCAGTTAACACCCAAAAAATGATAATAATAAATGATTGTTAATAGACATGTGATAAGATGTAATGAATAGATCATATATGATATTATAGATAATTATAAGGTTATTTAATGTAAGTATACTAAATCTAAATATATATTACTTGAGTTTAAAATAACTTATGATGAAATTGTAACTTTAAGTAGTAGATTTCATCTCAATTTCTCCTCTATTGAGACATACATAGTATTATACACCTATATACTTTAATATGGTGAATATACAACTAATTTTATGTATTTAATAGGAATAGATATTTATTAATGATGATAAAATTTTCAATTCATGTTTAATATTCTATGTGGTTTTGATTTAAACATTAAAAAATTGGTAAGAATATATTTTACAATATCATTTTTTTTGGAATTTATCTTATTTTCATCAATGTATGATTTTAATATATCCTACTTAAAATCCTTCTATATTCTTATACTATGGCTATTTATGTAGTTTTTAAATTTTCATCTAAATTTTCATCTCACTTTAACTTTACCAATGAAAATAAATGTTTTAAAAAATTATGATTTTATATCTCTTTTGATCTGGTATATTTTTCTTCAATATCTATATTTTTCAAAATTATTTTACAAAATCTATTTTACTTAAATGTATGAATTATTATGAAAATTTGAATTTATCATTGAATTTTTATATGGTTTGGAAGGAATCTTTTAAATTTTTCTAAAAGGGTAAATTTATAATATTTTTATTAAAATTCAAAAGGAATGTTTTATTTTTAACATATATAACCTTAACAGACTTTTTCACTATCATAATTTTTTTATGCTCTGCAGATTTTTTGTACAATAATCAATGATTTTAAAAATAAAAATATTTATGAACAATTATATTAAATATTTCACTAACATTTCGTTATATATTTAAAGGGCCTGATTTTAATATAAAATATAATTTTCTAAGGAATTAATGGTTATATCGAATATCTTGATTAATTTGGTGGCCAGTGACTATCTCTTGAATCATTCACTTTTTATTATCATTTTTCTTCGAAAACTGAATTTATATTAAATATCTATATTATTTTTTATCATGTATAAGATTATTTTTTAAGCGATCTATGATTTATAAATATTCTAATTTACTAGGAAATTTATTTGATTGCTTGGAGAAATATTGATATTTTGTAATCTTATCTCAATACTAATATTTTTAATTATGTAATATTGTTTACGAATTAAATTTATTATTCAATATATAAGGAATGAATTGGAAATATTTTAAAGGGTGGGTCCCAAAATTATATTTTCCAATGATGCATCGACCAATCTCATGAGACAAACCAATTATTGAGACTTATGAAATGTTTTTTTTGTGTATACAGACCCATAAATTAAACAGTCATAAAGAAAGGAATTGATGGTACATATATCATGATGTCTAGGATGATAAATTCTAAAATTCAGCATGTACTTTATTCATAATTCTGTAATTACTAACTATTGTATCACTACATTAATATTATCATTGGATTTACTTTGTGATCTAGTTATTGATTAAATGAAATGCTTTTTAGTTTATATACCTTGTTATATTAATGACCCCTTATTGACATTTTCTTATTTCCATTGTAGTTACCCCTTAATGGAAATCATATATCACACTTTATTTGTTTTCCATTGCCCCATATATGAATACAGATATTGTGTATAATATTAAGTATATGAGAATATGTTTTATTTAAGGTATTTTATATTTCCAATGTAGTATGAAAATCATGTATTGATTTAGTTCTTCAAGACTACAAAACTAATTGGTCCTTATTAATGATATCCTTTATATGTTATAACAATGTATTAAAGTATAAAACAACTCTGGGTTATTGAATTTGGGGGTTCAATAGTTTGTATTATAGTAATATTAGTAGAAACCTTTGGAAATATTTTTAAAATGAACATTGCTAACAAGATAATTTTGATATATTCTTATAGTATTTGAGAAATTTTATCATTAAAATAATTATTATTTTATGGATCAATATTCGTTATTATTATGATCTATCGTAGTATGTTATGTTATTAGGTTATTTCACATAATTGTAGAAAGTGAATAAACATCCATAGAAAATGTAGTGATTTCCTTGATAGGAAATCTAATGTAGCTGGTGTTGGAACTATGTAGATCATGTGGATATTAGGGTGTCTTACATAGGATAGGATGAATAACCTTTATAGTATAGAGTAAAATATTGTTCCAAAATGTGATTCACCTCTGTTGGATTGATTCATGTCATGAACCGACCCACTATTGCCCTCCGGGTTGGCGATAATCTGAGTATGACACCCCAATCAATTCATTAATTGGTATGGGACTAGTGACCAACATCGAGTAGGCATAAAACACACATCTGGGGACTTATCATAAGGTACCTATATTCATTCACACATATCCAAATACCCACAAAAAGATGAATGGTAAAACATATCTAATACCATAATGCATGTATAACAGCAATCCCACATCAGAGTATGAAAAGGTGTTGGAATGAATAAATGAA
This sequence comes from Viscum album, assembly GCA_963277665.1. Lineage (NCBI taxonomy): Eukaryota > Viridiplantae > Streptophyta > Magnoliopsida > Santalales > Viscaceae > Viscum > Viscum album. The sequence continues at coordinate 1,379,849,028 of OY728140.1, read as the reverse complement.
TGAATATAGGCCCACCAAAATAGATAATATGGTCTCAAATAATAATAAATATGGGAATACTATCAAGTAAAACCAGTTGGAATGAACCATGGTATATATAATCAGGATATTTGAATTAAAAAAAGAATAGTAACCTAGATATACTCAATATAGAATCAATGTATCAAATTGGTCTCAACCATACTTCTTGCCAGAAGATTGTTCTTGAAGATTCATGGTGATGCTAATCTAGGAGAAATCACTACATGAACCTTATTATAATGTATGATTCTTGTCTAAGAGTTCAGCTTCACCAAATAATTACTTGATAAAAATACAAGTAGATCAATACACAGATAGGGGATCATTCAAAAACTAATGGGGGACACTATAAACTACATCTTGAATAAAATTCCAAGTATGGGATCATATTTCTATATATTTTGGTCATGATTATTCCTAAAACCCCACCAAGGTAATACAATATGATATAGTATCCCACCCCAAGCCTTATGGAGGAATTCTTGAAACTCTATTTGAGATAATCCCATTAATACTATCACAATCCTATGATCAGGGAATAATTTAACACTTTACCCTTATTAGGATGGACAATGGAAATAAAACCAATGGATACTAGTCCAAACTAAAAGGTGGGAGGGTCTTAACATTTCATTGAACAAGTACATAATGTGTTATGAGGGTACACAACATGTCTCTATAAGAATGGCACTGCCCATGTATCATTTTCCCACACAAATGTATTTATCAAAATTAAAAAAATTTCATTCTATAGTACATTATATATAGAGGTTGGTCACCACTAAGTGAATGATACCTGCATGATTCCATCTACCCCATACCATGAATGAGAAATTCAGGCCATGCCCATATACTTGGTCATGCTTGTGAAGTTAGTCGTGTCCATGTACCCAGTCGTACCTATATACTACGATCATTCTAGTGTTCATGGACATGTATGTGTGAATCTAAACGTATGGTACACACTGATCCACCATCATCAGGTCAAATGGACCATGACTTGTGTCATATGGATTGTCATATTATTCTCTCAGTGTAAACCTTAGTGATGTAAAAGAGGATACATGCCATTTTTTCTTTTAGAGTACATTCGATATAGTCATGATTTTTACAAAACCTTATAGTTCTTGATGATTATTTTCCACAGACCACTAATCTAGTCAATTCAACTCTGATTGTCACTGTGGAACCTATATCTGAGGTTGAACAACCTCAATTTATTACTAGTGATTGGAATTTGACCAATAATTTTACCAGGAATAATCCAGTATTGCTCTTCCTCATTAAAACATTGAAAATCTGAAAAATGTGATCACAGAATCCACACCTGATCAACCTCCAATTGTACACTATCATCATCAAACCTTGATCACTCTATCAATCAGAAACCTGAACCCACAGTGTTGATCCATTTCACCAAAAATAAATAGCACAACAATATACTATGTTGTTTTTTTAATAACGCATCAAGAGAAATATATATGATGACTGTGCATAAAATAGTGGAATAAAACCACAAAAAATACGAGGAATGAATGTTAACCATTATTTCAGGTTGGGATCAATTAATTATCATAGGAATTGAAAAATAAGAGGAATAATCAATAAATATCAATTCAGAACATCTATGAATATAAGAACATCAAACCTAAATCATCCATCAATAAATGAATCAAAAAGTTAAAAGAATTAGTTTCCATTTTATTTTGTATAATTAAAATTGGATAAATCCAATAAAATAAAAACCTACCTTTAGTTTGGATATATCACTGATGGAGAATCTTTTTGCATCATCATCATTGGTGATATCTATAAACTTCATTTGCATTGATGATCCTTGAGGTACTGATCTAATCCTTGATCTCATTATTCTCCACTGATCTCTTCTCCACTCTCTCCTCTTAAATCCACAGGGTTATGTGGAAACACTATGGTTTTAGAATAAATATGTATTTATAAAGGATATTAGGATTAAGGGAATTAAAAAACAATATATCATTTTATTTATTTATTATTCCACCCATGATCATGCTCAACCCAAGAACCCGACATGGTCCAAGGTTATGTCTAACATAGTGTAAAATGTGCAGTTTTTATTTAATTTTAGTCTCAAAATTCCTATCAGTGACCCCATTTGGGCGTTATTCCATTATTTCATAAAAACGATGCTTGTGTGATACAATATATTTAATTTTTTTATTATATCAATTTTGAGCCTCCCCGGGAATTAGCATCTCAAAATAACTCCCCACCTGGTTCCCAAAAGACTCCTTAATATATTTAAAAGTCTTAGAAATAAAAAATAGTGTCATTAAATTCTATATAGAGTTGGTATTTTCATCTCAAAAACAAAAAATAATACTAAAAAAGATGAGGGTACTAGGCTCACATATGGTTCTCCTACTCCCAAGTTACCTCTTGAAGAGTCCCATGATACCATTGGAAATGAACCAAGAGAATATCTTGTGCATGAAAGATCTTTTCCGACTAATCCTCTATCTATATTGAGTAATCTAAATTTTTTTCTCTATCCTTAAATTCCATCTATCCCCCATCGAAAACATGTAATGGTTCATACACATACCCCCTCAATAAGGACTAATGGTAGACATCATGTACTCTATCTCACTTTAGTGGTAGAGCCAAGAGGTATTCCACCTATCTAAACCAAATAAGTATCTAGAAAGGTCTAATTATTATCAATGTTAACTTTAAACCCTAGATAAATACATTCAATAAACATAAAGGTGAGACCTATAGTGGTACAAGGTATCCCTCCTAAAATCCCAAAGGCCTCCGTCAATGGTCCATATAAGAGTTATGATAACTGTGCATAGTCCTCATCTGATCCTAAACAATCTGTAACTTTTCTATTATATATCACAATAACTCTATGTGCAAGAGGGTTGACTCACCCAGATCTGTCCAACATAGTGTTGACTTATAGGGTATACCATACAAGGACTTGAATGGAGGCATACTGTTGATATAATTGTATCTATGGGTATATGAAAACTCAAAAAGGGTAGTTGATCCTCCTAATTTTTTAAAAAGTCCAATATGAAATCCCACATCACGTCCTTTAGAACATGAATGGTTCACTCAGTTTGGTAATTAGTATGGTGGTGAAATAACATGAATAATATATCTTATTGAGAATCCATTGAGGAGATTTTAGAAATCCATAATATCTTTTATATGTAATGGAATCCCATGATCTTTACTGAAATATGCTCTCAAATAGTTAGGAACTAGAAAAACATGGTGAGTTAGTCTACGACCACCCATTTGAAATCAGGTCCTCATGATGTTCATGGAATCACCATCATTAAGTACATATAATAACTGCCCCAATTCAACTCTATCACCATAAGGGTATTTGCCAAACCTACTAGAACTTGGTTCTTAGCCCTCACCAAATTTCAAGAGAGGCATTAAGGGAAAAAAATATACTACACCCTTCTTCATCCATTGAAAAAAATTGATGCTGAGGGTCCTGGTACATCTAGAAAATACCTAGATATACCACTTAGATGGATGCATGAAACTCCCTTAGAACCACTTCAGGAAACATGAGTAGTACTGTCATATATCAAAAAAGGATGACATTATCCCCAACTTCAGAGAATCCATTGAGAGAATATTCATTGGATACCAGAATACACAAGGTGTCACAGTCAAAATATCAAAGGAGATTTTCCATTTCACACTGTAGATGTTCTAGTGTAACAAACTTAGAATAGAGGTAATCTAAAAGATCCCCATCCATTAAGGTAAACCTCAATGAGTCCAACAAATCTAACAGCTCACTCATCAACTATGGATAAGATATCTTATTGAGGGTATTGTCCACAACATTCCCCTTATCAGGATTACAGATTATATCGAAAGTTATAATTATATAGGAAACCTATACGTAAACTGTATATCAAGTTAATATCCTTCTAAAAAAATATATACATGAGACTTTTGTGGTAATAATGGATGATAAACCACTAACCCACAAATAATTGTTTCCACATCTACATGGAGAATACAATAACTACCAAATCATGATCATGGGTCACACATTTCTTCTAATGAGTTCTCTTATTTTTGGAATCATAGGAAATAAATTATTTCCTGTGCATCAAAACACATATAATCCTGGCATCTGAGTCATCTATAATGACTGCATACTGTACATCTTCATCTGATACTTTCATGTAGGGGGAACTCATCAAACATTTCTATAACTCTTTAAATGAATACTGGAACCTCTTTATACAAATTAAAGGATTCCCATTTTAGGTCAAAGAAGTTAAATGTGTTTATATTCAAGATAAATAAATCACAAATCAATTATTGTATGCCTCTATCCTAAGGAAGCTTCACACCTCATCCACACTCTTTGATGGATTCCAAGCTAACACTACCTCAACCTTCATCATATCCACTGATACACCCACTATTGAGATGGCATGTCCAAGAAAGTGGACCTATAGAATATTTATATTTTATTTTAAGATATTACAATAAATCTAGTTCTATCAAAGTATGTCTGGAACTATCATCATGTTTCTCAAGTGATCCTTCTCAAACATTGAGTAGCCTAGAATTTGATCGAAGAAGACCACCCAAAACTGGTCTGAGAAAGGATGAATGATCCTATTCATGATTCACATGAACATTTCTGGGGAATTTTTAAATGATAAAGGCATCAAAAGTACTCATAATGATCTTAGAAACATTGGAATGATATCTTCATTATATCCAAATATCTTACTCAGAACTTATAACAGCCAAAACAGAGGTCGATATTCAAGAACCCTATCTCCCAATTTATATGGTTAAAGATGTCATCGATACTTGGTTGTAGATACTAGTTATTTGTTATTAAATTTTTAAAGGGTATGGTAATCCACATACAACCTCAAGCTCCCATCCACATTATTGGTGAACAAATCCAGGGCTTCTTAGGGGGAAACAATGGGTCTGAAAATTACATTCCCCTATTAGTCTTATAACTTCACCTTCAACTCCTAAATCTCTATAGGAGGTATTTTATATATTTATATATATATAAGGTCCTTGGGTGCATTTATATGATGAATTATATCTTCTTGTGTAAGGTAAGCCAAAAATTTCATCAAGAATGATGTCCTTATGCTCCGCTAACACTACAGGAAATTGATTGCACATAGCATCTGCTACTCCAACTATATTACTATCCAAGTAATTAGAAATGAGTTGTATCCTCATAATTATGATCAAATACAACTCTTAAAAGGTTTCATTATCACCCATTAAGTAAAAATCCATCCATGTCAATGAAAAAACCAAATCCTCTACCTGAAATAGTCACTCTATGCATGAACTCTGGGTAACAAGTCCATAACTAAGATGAAGTCATAAGGCCTCATCGCTACTAAAAAAAGATCCCATAACAATATATCTCCTCCCAATTTCATATCATACTACCATAAAAGGTGTGTGATTGTTTAATTCCATATGGTTAGAGTATCTAAATTTTGGGTTCGAGATAAGGGATCAACTAGAATCTCTAAGTATCAAGCCAGAAAAATGGAAGGAAAAGAGTTGATTATACCCATGTATATCAATACTAAAAATATAGTAGAAAATAAACAAAACATAGCTATAATAATCCCTAGAACCTTTGGGATATATTCCTACTAGGCCTGTAGTTATACTTCTCCCAAACCACATGGCCTTTAAGCCTAGAGTGAATCGCTTGGAGAGTTGTGGTGGAAACATATCAAAATTTATTCCACATCCACATTATCTCCCAGATCCTCTTCCACATATTTTACCCATCAAAAATCCACAATCATTTTTTATCTCTACCTAGGTGGTCCATCGACCACATCTCTTTCAAATGTATATTGGTCCAAAAATTCTACAGGAGATGTCCCTGATTGTTGCAAAGGAGACACCACCTCTCTTTTGGCTGACTAGAACTATATTGAGAAACCTAAACTACATAACCACTATATCAAGATTGTATCCTAAATAATATTTCACTCCTTAGATCCCTGTGACTATCATTGGCTACTAGCTGTTGAGATCTCAACTCTTATTTTCCAACTATCAGGACAAATTATAGGGGTCAGCTCAGCCTAAAATCTCTCCACTTAAAAATGCAATAAATAACTCGATAACATGAGGGAATGAATATATATATCAGTATAACAAAGATATCTATTAATATGTTCAACCTAAAGGTTAATTATGAAAACAATATGTTTCAAAACATATCCATAGAGTATCACGGGAGGTTGGTGAACCTTGATGAGTACTCTTCCATGGTCATGCGACTCTTTTGATGTTGTAAAAGCTCATAGATTTAGACCACACATAAAATGTTTGGATGGAAATCCTCCATCATATATGGTTAAACTAGGAAAAAAAGAGATCTATATCATCATGTTTTTGAGTCAACAAAATCCACCATCACCCCATGGATCCGTAAAGAAGAATCACAGTTAGGACCACCATATGATATGGAGGTGTTATCACAAGTTGGAAAACTAATTTAACTACCTCTATCCAGTCCTCAATTACATATTTTTTTGGATCACCCTAAAACCTTGAAGGTCACTATGTTTGGAAGTCATGAAGCATTTATAACCTATAAAAATCCTCAGCTAGAACTTCTAGTGAAACTTGTTGATCAATGGGCGGTAAAAAACATCTAAACCACAAAGAGGTACCAGATCATGTGAAGGAAATTGCACTGAAGGTTCATCACTGGAAAGATAATTCTCATGTCACTGTTGTGTAATCCTAGTTGAAAATTTTGGATAATTCTTCCTAAAAAAAATCAAGATGCACCACAGTAAAATAGTATATCAATGGACCTAAAACAAAAAGAAAATGGAAAAAACAACCCATTACTATTTGATTCAGGTACTAATGTATTCCCTAAAACTAGTGTATTCTAGTCACCTCACCAACCTTGGAGTCCTTGAACTTAAATCCAAACTTTAAACACATTAATTACTTTCCCAAACCAAATTTATAATTATAAAATATTTAAAAAATGATCCAATAATGATCCCACACACATATCCAAATAACTATAAAATACTAAAAGGTAAAACATAATTAATTCTATAATTCATTAATAATATATATCTGCCATTAGAGTGTGAAAAAGTCAGGGAATGCATAAAGGGCCAAATACGTGTTTACGAAAACTGATAAATGAGTCCAACTTGATAAGAAGGAGGGAACTATTGTCAAATGAAATAACCAAGAATGAACCATGGTATATCTACATCACTATGGTACACCTTATAATGGTCCCCCTAAGACTATATCAAAAGGACAATCATCTTCATAAGACACAACATGTTGGGATAGATCCCATGTATTGATGAGTATAATAATAATGAGCATGACACTTTAAAATCACCAAATATAATGCAGTAAGAGTTTTGTTAAGTCATCAAAAAAAGTTTATTAGTCAGGATATAATATGAATTAAAAATAATTATAACCTAGATATACACATGATATGATCCATGTCTTAAATAGGTTTCAACTATACTTGCAAAGAGAATATTCTTCTTGGGGCTTCAGAGAAATTCTCATCTAGGATATGTCACTCCACAAGACATGATATCACCGATGGCACTCATATGGAAGGTCATGCTCATTAGGACTCAACAAAGTAGTACTCACTAAATCTATAAATAGATTGATACAAAGATAGGGTATCTATACTATTCATTTGGGGGACACCTCAAACCCCATATGAAATAACCTACTATGTAAGTGATCATACTCCCACATATGTTGGTCATAATGATTCCTCAAACAACATATAGAGAAGATGATTTGATAAAGGATCCCACCCTATATATCATAGAGGAATTCCAAAATAATATTCAAGAAAAACCAATAGAGAGTATCATAATCCCATTCTTAGGATGTAATGCCACACAAAAACCTCGTAGCTATAGACCAAGGAAACACACCAACATGATAATAGTCTAAAATGTGGGGATAAAGAGACTATATTTTCACTATAACAAGTACATGATGGGTATTGGGGGTATATGACATGTATCTCTAAGTCTAGAAATTCCCATGTATCTCTATTTAACAAGACATGAATTTCTCTGAATACATGGGGTGTACTTATATAGTATATGAATTATAGAGGTTGGCTGACACTTAATGTGTACCACCTGCCTGAGTCTCTGTACTATGGCCTGCGAAATTTCACTTCAAGCCGTGCTTGTATACCTGGATAGATCCTCTTACTTGGGAATATACGTGTTCAATGCCATGATCATGTAATTATATCATTCAATTGTGTCTATCCACGCATGTTATTATGTATATTTATGGTATGTGATGAGTTTCCAATATCAATTCATATGGTGTGAGACATATGTCACATGGTGTTTATATTTTTCTCTATGTGAACAACCTAGCACTACATAAGGGGATACACAATGAGTGTTCTTCCAAAGTACAAATTTTTTAGTTAGTATTTTCATAGATCATTTCAATTATTTATTAATCTTTACCTCGTGCCACATCTGCTACCAATTCCTCCTTTATAGTCACTTTGGAACCTTGATCTGATGTTCAATGTCCTTGATCTATCACTGAAGACCAGAATATGACCATTACTCTGACGAGGAATTGTTCATCATTACTCCACCATGTAGACTTGTCAAAAAATAGAAATTGAAGATCTTTTAATTCACACCCGTTCATCCTATGATCATAAAATATTATTGTCATACCTTGATCATTCTGTGGATCATGAGCATGAACCTATCATGTTGAACCATTTCACTAAATGATAGATTGCACGATGATCACTAACCAGATATTTATAAAATCATTGATCTATGGAATTACCATATATTATCATGTGTGTAATGGAAGAATAAATACACAAAACCCAAACATAAGGGATTAACCTCAACCATTATTCAGTTTTTCCTTTATTGGTTTCCATAGGAATGAATAATGAATAGAAATAATCAAGAAATATCAACCATAAATCATCCATCCAACCACGAATCAAACTATTAGAGGAATTGTTTCATGTTTTATTTGGGATGAAAAAAAATAAAATAAATATAACCAAACAAAATACAACCTATGTTTTGGACTGATCATTATTCCAGAATGGTTTTACATCATTATCATTTTCAATATCCAAAAACTATATTGGCATAGCCGATCATACTAGTTTCAATCTGATTCTCGATCATGTTATCATCCCACAATCTATCCTCTATGTTATCCTCTCAAATACCTTAGGTTATTCAGTTAAACCTAGGGTTTTAAAAATGACATTTTCATATAGAAGATATTAGGTTTAGGGGTTTTAGTAAACAATAAATAAATAAATATATTTATTTATCTCATATTCCCCCCATGATCACTCTGAATCAAAGTGCCAAATTTTCTAAATGGTTATGTTACTCCAAGGCTAAAAACCATATGATGAATTTTATATATTTATTATATCAATATCGAGCCTCTCTAATCCACGAAATATCATATTGACTCGGAGTTTATCTCCAAAAATATTCATTAAAAGGTTTTAATGTCTTACAAAGAAAAAATAGAGTCATTACACTTCAATCCAGAGAAAGATTTATCTTTTAATGGAACTACTAATCCATTAGAACCTTAACAATTGATTAATTCCCTTTAAATGAAATTCTTTTAATTTTCTAGTTACATTCAATTTTCTGAATCAACCTTTAATATTTTATTGATGTGATGATCAACCTGAAATCCAAATTGAAATTACATCCAACATATGGGTTTTTTATACTTATTCATGAGGGATATTTATCGCAAATGGTTTGGGAGAAAATAAATATTATAGATATTTATATTATATGAGAGTTTGTTAATGTATTTTTTGTAATATTTTCCAAGTCTTACCCCAAATTATGAATTTCATTTTTCAATAGAACTCATACATAGTGCTACAACTATTTTAAATACTCTCAATATAATTTACTTGATTGAGTTGTAAGAATTTAACAAAAAAATCTTGGATAACATTGACAAGGGATTCATTTAGCCTAGTGTTTCACCATGGGGTGCACCTAATCTCATTTTTAACAAAAAATATGGATTAATGGGTCTTTTCATTGATTATCAAGAATTTAAAAATATAAATACTATGTACAAGTATCCTTTAATGTATATTGATGATTCATTTGATCGATTAAATAGAGATAAATTTTTTTCCAACATTGATCATCGATCTAGATGTTATAAATTAAATGTCGATAAATAGGTTGCACAAAATACATCATTCTCTATGAGGTATAGCCATGATGAATTTAAATTAAATCTAATTAGACTTATCAATGGGCCTACCATCCTTAGGGATTTAATGAATAGAATTTTTATATATTACCTTGATCATTTTATGGTAGTCTTTATAGATGATATTGTTATATACCCAAGGATAAAGGAATAAAATGAATATTATTTTGGGAATTATGATAAATATCCCAAGGATGAAATTTTTTAATTAAAATTTTTCTATGTATGATATTTTATTTAAAATTTTTTATTCTTGTGTCATATTAGCTCATATGAGGGTGTATCAGTAGATCCATCAAAAATAGAAGTTACTGAGAAATCATCTAGACCAACCACCGAAATTAAAATTCATTTTTTTCTATTATTAGATAGATAATTCTTACACATTCTCAAATATTTATCATGACTTTATAATCCACTCACCAAGTCGACCTGAAAGGGATCCTTATTCTGGTGTAAAAATGAATGTGAGGATAATTTCAATGAACTGAAGAGAAGTTTGGTTATCATGCCTCTTCATACACTAGCCTATAGTCGATAAGGCATTGTGATTTATATCGATGCATCAGAAAATATAATTAAATGTACATTCATTTAGAATGATATGGTGATAGATTATTACACTCACCATTTTAATGTTCATGAAAAAATTACCCAAATCATTATTTGGAGTTTCCATTAGTAATTTTATCATTAAAGATAAAGAGAAGATATCTGTATGGTGAAATTTTTGATATATATATACTGATCCTAAAATCATGAAGTATATATTTAAATAGAAAGAGATGAATATATTATAGATAATATGGTTGGGGTTTATCAAATATTTTTTCTAAAAAATACATTACCACCAAGAGATGTAGAACAAGGTATCTAATTCTCACAGTGGAAAAGATCATGCTAGTTTGTCAATTATGAAGATTTAAGGAAGTAAAATTTTTATAGATTTATGTAAGTTAGATATTTAAATCTAGAGGAAATGTGGTAAATCATATTTTTTTAAGATGAGTGTTTAACTATCCATCCATGAGAGGATTAAGAATTTGTAGAAGGAAGATATGAAATTACACAAGAAGTTAAGGAATTTTATTTTGTTTAACCAAGATCATGCTTGAATGATAATGTTTATAATCCAAGTTTGTGTACAATCAATACATGATTTGAGTAATAATATATTTTATAAAGACCATACTTCGTCAATATCTATTCCTCGTGAAATAATAAAGATGATTATATATATGATGGAGTATTTATAGCGGGATAACATGAGAATGTACATTTCATAGTATATACCCTGATTCCTTGTGTATTATCAAGTTAAGGATGTACAAATAATACCAAAAGGATTATATAACCATTATCAATACCATAATTGAAATGGAAAAATATTACCTTGTATTTTTTATCATAATACCCAATGTATGTAAAGCTAACGATGTTATTTGTTTTATAGTCTTCCACCCTATGAAATTTTTAAATTTTATCTCTATTAGGTAATATTTATTTATTAAACATCTTACTCAATTATACTTTAAGGATATTTTGATTTTTTATAGAGTACCATTATCAATCGTATCTGACAAGCATCCAAGGATTACCTCGATGTTCTAGATAATTTTTTTGTAGGTTCTATATTTAGATCTGTTTTTTAGTAAATATTATAATCATTAGAATTTTTTATTATTATATGTACATTGAAACTCTAGAAGACATACTGAGATCATTCTCTATAGATTTAATTGTATTTTGTAAATAACACCTTTATTTCGTTATTTTTTTTTATAATAATAAATTTCACTTGAGAACTTATCGGGATCATTTTGAACCCCTATATTTAAGGAAGTGTATAAATTCACTGTGTTTGGATGATATTGGAGAAAGAAATCTATGGGGATATGATCTAACAGGAGAGAGCGTAGGTAAGGCTGGATCCATTCAACAACACATAATGTTGGATCTGAATTGGAAAAAAATTTATGGGGATAATCATCAGTGAGATCTAGAGTTTAAAGTTTTTGACAATGGATTACTAATTATATACCCATGGAAGAAGGTTTATAGATTTGGAATGAAGATAAATTTAAGCCCTAGATATATTTTTCACATTGAAATTCTTGATGGTATTGAAATGGTAGCTTATCACTTGAAAACTCAAATGAATCGTTCTCATGTTCAATACATGTTCCATTAATATATTGTAAATAAATATTTACCTAATCCTTCACATGTATAAAACTATGATGTCATACAACTGGAGAAATATCTGTCTTATGATGAAAAACCAGTGGAGATTTAAGATCTTATAGAGAAAGTGATACTATATAAGACTAGTGATATAGTAAAAGTTTTGTGATGAAACCATATATTTCAAGAAGTTATATGGGAACCGTTCTATGTGATCAGAAATAATTATACTTAGTTATTTTTACCATAGAGATGGAAATATAGTGGGTAAATTTCTAAAATGGGGTAGAATGTAACACCCTATTATTTTATGATATATTTCACTTTAAATAAATTTAATTTCTTTTATATCTTGATTTACATGAAACACCATGTTTATATGATCCTAGAAAAACAATTGAAATATTATTATTTTACAAATATATCATTTTTAAAATCATCATTTTCTAATGATTAATTTTTCAGATTCTTCTAAAACATGTTATTTTGATGTGAATAGTGAACATACTGATTGTGGTAAAACTATTATTTATTTTCTTTAAAACATTTAATTTAAAGTAAAATTATATTTTAGATATAATATAAATTTTATTTAATATTATATCATTAATTCTATTTGGATATACATTTTATATATGTTTTGTATACATTAAATTTAGGATTAAAATACATTTATCTTGAAAAATGTATTTCCTCACATTTTATATGCTTATTTTAAAATTAACTTATAAAAATAATTATATTTTAATTTTATGAAATTGGTTCCTTATATATAATTTTAATTTTCAAATTTGGTAAATAATTCCATTTTGTGTAGCATTATGATTTTTAAACGCGATATAAAGTTTCACCTCGGTAAGGGTAAACTAGGTAAAACTAGGTATAAACATTAGGATAAGGAATTAAAATTCCTCTAAAACTTTCCAATATCCTTTTAGATGAGTGTAGTTATAACATTATCATACAATTCCAAAAAATATGGTATATTTTTTTCCATTTTTCTTTGATACTTACTATTATAGTATTTTAGGAAACGAATAAATGAAAAATGTCACTCTTGAGTTGATTATCTCTACTTATTTTTTCAAAAGTATAAATAGTGTTTATTTTCTATCATAAATGTATATTTTAAAGGATAATTAGTTTTTTTATCCTGGATATCTATTTTTTAGTGACTGAATAATTAGAGTAAAAACTTATTTAACACCGACACTATATTTATACAAGGAATAGAAAATGAAAGTAAACCGTTCAAAAAAAGTATTAAAATCAAGATGTGTTTCATTATTTTTAATTATTAATTTTAAATATTAAAAATCTATGAAATTATTATATTTTAATTACATTATTTTCATGTGGTATTTAATGTCAAGTTAAATGAATAGTTTTAAAAATAACATTAATGATATATAATAAAAATAATAGGTTATTAAATTAATTAAAAATAATAAATAAATTAAAATTAGAAAAAAATGATAATATATTGTCTAAAATGTATTCCATTGGGAATTTATGAGATAATTTTCTCATTGTAATTAAAATCGTAAATACTTATTATTGAAAAAATAATTACCATTGTTATGTTTAAAATTAGTTAACCAAGGATTTGATACAAAGGATAAGGTTTAAAATGATATCCAAACCTATCCAAATATTATTTTATGATTATATTAAGACAATATATTCTTTATATGTGAATATAGATCATACTAAAATCATTTTAAATGATTTAGAAAATTTTTATATTATAATATTTCATAAAACTGGAAAAGTGCATATCCACTCCCTTATAAAAGGACACCTTATTTCTATTTCATCTACAAAACACATAGTATCCTAGAAAGAACAAACCCTAAAATATTCTATAGTAATATTACCTATACATGTATTAGAGTTAATTTTATTCTTCAAATTCCAATTTTATGGTCTATAAGATGGTGTCTAAAGGAAGTGTACCAAAGATGAGGAAATCATATTTATCATCTCTTTCAAATATCTGTCTACTTATACTTAAAATAAATCTATTTTAACCAACCTAAAATAATATGTCCAATATCATAAATATAATGATATTATTATTATTATTATTATTATTATTATTATTATTTAACCATTTTCCATATCTTTTTCATCGTTTGAAAATTGAAAACATTGATAGTGCGTATCTATAACTTACTGTGTCCACATAACGGTGAATTTTTTCATCACCATTTTAATTGGATGGTTTTAGAGATACAACTAATAAATTAATATTATTTTCATGAAATAATTATTATTTTTCAATCATAATAACATATATACATTATTAACTTACAATCTATTGGAAAATAATAACATCACACGTGCGTACATGTGGACTACCACCACCATGAAGCGATGAAATATGTTTCTAGTTTGTGATTTACATGAATTATAATAAATAAATATTTAAGTAATATATGTGATATATATGAAATAATAATGATTCTATAAAGGTGAATTTTTACTCACCTTTCTTTCGTTCCAATAATCAAAAAGTAAAAACATTGTTCATGTCTATATATGGTCTATTGTCTCTATGAACATTATAATTCATTTTTCTATATCTACTTTTTATGGATGACTATAGATAATATATATATATATATATATATATAAATAATATATACTATATTTATATAATTATTATAATTTTGGAGATAATGGAACCATACTCAGTGTTTGATGACTGGAACTACAAAACCCAAACTCTCAGAAAAAATAGAGTAGTTAACACCCAAAATAATGATAATAATAAAATAATTTAAAAAATGGGTGAATATATTATATAAATGGATAATATATTATATTTTAGATTTTTTAATGGTTCTGTTATATAATTATAACAAATATAAATTTATTATATAGTAGGTTAAAATCACTTTCAAGGTATGTCAAACTTGAGGTAAAGGATTTCTTCTCAATTTCAACTATGTTGAGACATATTTGGTATTATACATCTATTTAAATTTATTTAATATATATACATCCCCAATGATGTATTTAACATGAATATATTTTTATTATTTATTTATTAAGGATTATATTCATGTTTACTCTTTTAAGTGGTAACAACTTAAAATTTTCCAGAGGTAAGAATTTATTTTACAACTTCATTTTTTTATGAATGACCCTATTTTCATTTAAAGAATATTATAATATATAATTCATAGACTCCATATTTTTTATTATTCTATAGATATTAAGTTTTTTTCCTATTTTCATCCATATTTTCCAATGTTTTTTACTTGAATCAAGAAATAAAATTTTAAATGAAAATAAGTCTTATTTCTATTTTGATAGGGTGTATTTTTCATCCTCATCCATATTTTTAAAAATTATTCCACAAAATTAATTTTTATTTTTTAAAATGATTTCTTGATGAAAAAGTTATTTCATATTTTCCATTTTAAATAGTTTGAAAATAATCTTTCAATTGTTTTCCAAAAGGAAAGTCTTATAATTTATTTATAAAAAGTCAAAAGGAATGTTTTATTAATAACATATTCAGAATTAAAAGACTTTCCCCACAATGAAAATCTTTTTTGTTGTTTATATTTTTATATAAAACAAAAATAATTTTACAGTGAAATATCTATATGAAATATCATTTTACATGTTTCACTTACAATTTATTCTATTCATTAAAATACATTGTTTTCCTAAAAAATCAACTTTTTAGATTAATTGACGGTCATCTCCCATATCATCATTATATTTGTGGTCATTAACTTTCTACTGAAAAATTATTTTTTTTTGTCAACATTTTTATTTAGAAATTAAATTTATCATAAATATTAATATTCATTTTATCACTTATATTCTTATTTTCTACATCCGATATCATTTCTACACATGAAAATTTACTAAGATTTTTATTTGAATAAGTGAGGAAAATCTTGATATTCCATATTATTTTCTCAATATAGACAATTATTGAAAAGGTATATTATTTTGGAATTAAATTGATCATTCAATATTTGAATAATTCATTGGACATGTAGTGATGGGTGTGGCCTAGAATTATATAGCATGTTAATACATCAACATGTACTATATGATAAACTAGTTATTCCCACATATAGAATCATTTTTTGGTGTATACCTACAAATCAATTAAAATATATTGTCACAATATCTTGATTATAATTATATCTTAATGTCTGAGATCATGAAATCCATAAATTAAGAATTTCATTCATTGAGAATTAGTTATTATTATCCATGGGGATACTGAATTGATGTTATCCATGGATTCCATTTGGGTTCAGTGCATTTATTAGATGACATGTATTTTCAGTTATTAACCTTACTATATTAAATATATGTTATTTACTCATGATAAATTTAACTTTATGTAACATTTAATGATTATTGGATATCACCCTTATTTTAATTTACCTAGGATATGAATAAGGATATTATGCATAATATGAAGGATGTGAGAATGATTCTTGTGGTATGTATTTTATATTTAAAATATAATATGGAAATCATTTTTGTATATTATTATCAAAGACTACTAAACTGGACAATACGTTGAGAAGATATTCTATGAATCTTATTCTATTGTATAATAGTAGACACTAACTCTGTGATACTGATGTTATGGTTACTATATAGTGTGCTAATAAAATAAGGTTCAACTTTAGAAGTATAATGGGATTATTCAAAAATTACCTATACCTATATAAAAATTATTTAAAATTAAAATGGATTTTATTAAAGGTCTTCCCAATACCTCTAAAAAATATACTTCTATTTGGGTTTAGGTTGACCACCTTAAAGACTTGACACATTTAATTTCCATTCAATAATATTTAAGACATGATGAACCTTACATGATATATTCATATATACATATATATATATATATATTAATTTATAAATCTATATGGAGAACCAAATTCCAATTAAAAATACTGTTATATGCAGTTTACCTGAACATTTTGGGGGATAATTCAATATGAATTGGAAATAGAATAGATATTCAACAATACTTATCTTTCTCAAACTGATGGTAAATTTAAAATAACAACTAAAAACCTTGAATGAATGTTGAGATCCTACTTTATCAAAAGAGTTTTGGATGAAAAACCTCCCCACATAGAGTTATCATATAACAATAGTTTCCATTTTAACATTCAATGGAAACCAAATGTGGAATTATATGAGAATAAGTGAATAACTCCAATATGACGGGATAAATTTAGATAGTGTAAGTTATAGGTACCATATCTTAAAAAATATTATAGATAGAATACTCTATCCGTACAACTATACAATAAAACTATAAAAAGTTGAAAAAAATTTATTCAGTAATAATTATTAGTAGGATTTGAATATTGAAGTTGGAGAAAATGTATCAAAATCAAATATCACTATAGAATATGGTTATTATATTTATAAATAAGGGAAAGATAAGCCTTAGATATATTGGTCCTTTTGAAATCCTTGATCATATGAGGATGATACTTAATATCTTATTCTCCCAAAAAACCTCCCCCAAGTGAATCATGAATTCTATTTATTAAATTTATAGATGAACACAAATGATATATCACATGTAAAAAATTAATATTTTTATAGTTGGAACATGATCATTATTTTAAGGAACATGTGATAGAGATTTTGGATCATAGTGACAATGTTCTATGTAATAGGAAAACTCACCTGGTTAAAATGATTTAGAGGAATCATATGTCTGAGTAAAAAACATGGGAACCTAAATATTTAATTAGATAAAAGTAAACATATTTTTTTAGAATTTATTAAAAAATTAATTGGGAAATTATTTTAAGGGGGGTCAGAGTGTAACATGTTTTCATTTTAGTATTAATTTTCCATTAAATAAATCCATTATGTTAAATAGAATGTGATATACCCAACAAAGAAAAAAATGAAAATGATTTATTTTATTATGGTAGAATATTATAGTATATAATTAAATAAATTAGAAGATAACTATATGAAATATAATCATTAAAATTACCAGAGGAATGAAACCACAAGAAGTAAGAAATACCACAAGGTTGAAATTATTTTTATCATTATCTTCCGTTATGATCATACTTCATATAATAACCATGCTAGGAATAAAACATGATATAAATATAATAAAACTATTAATAATTAAATTAGATAAAATATTGAATGATTTTAAATATGCATGTAAGGTGATATATAATAGCGTAGTATAACTATTATATATATGGTCGGTGGTTATATGGTCATCATATATATGGACATTGGATATATGACATATTTATATATGGTGTATGAATATATTTATATCATATTGATATATTTATTTTGTGTAATTATTAGTACGAAATGAGAAATAATACAATTCACATATATTATATAATTATAAAACAAATGAAAGAAAACAATTAATAAAAATGCTTTATTATAATGTATTCTTTTTTAATCATATTATTATTATTATTAAAGGATAATTTGATTTGTTTGTAAAATTAAAAGAAGCATTATAATACCAATAGATTGATAAAATGAAAAAAGTCAATGATATATTATTTTAATGGGATGTGAATAAAATCTTCTAATGTTAAAATGGGATATTTTTTCAAATAATTATTTTTTCAAAGTGATGTGTAGATGTATCTTAACAAATTAAATTTATTAATTTTAAGGTTGAATATAAAAAAATTTAATGTTCAAAAATTTTATAAATATGTTAACAATATTTTAGTGTTTAATTGATATTAAATAAAATTAATAATAATTAATGATTAAAAGATAATTTTGCGTACAAACAATTTTTCAATATATTTTTTGTTTTAATTTAAAAATTAATTTTATAAAATTTACAAATTGAATTAGATTAATTGATCATAAATTTTGAATCATCACATAAAAATTAGGCAATATTTTAGTTTTATTTTTTGAAAAAAATAAGTTACCAAGGTAAAGGTTATTCAAAAGGGTAAAGGGTAACATGACAAAAAAATATAGATTAAGGGTAGAGGTATAAAATACCTTATAAAATTATTTTTAAATGAGTTTATGAGGGAACTAAAGACCTCCCATTATACATTTTATAATATTTTTTATTTTTTGAAGCACTTTCCATGTAAAAATAACTTCCTATCACATTAATAAATGAGTATTTGTAAAAATACTACTCAAGATCACCTATAAAAGGGCCCCTATAATCTCTAATTAAACACATGTATCTCCTTCTATTTCCTCTCAAAACCATACATAAATTATCTTCATTACAATCCTCTTCCATATTTGGGACCCTATGGTCATAATAAGGATTCCCAAATCCATCATTTCCAAGAGGCTTCTAAGAGAATATTCATGCCTTCAACATCAGTTTTATTTTCTCTTTAATCATTCATCTTTATCATATTCAAGAAAATATTATTAAATATTATTTTCCGATTTCATAATTTTGTTTTAAAAAGTTAATGTTTTGTAAAAGTGATATTATTAATATAAAATAACTTGTATGTACTCCTTCAATCATTATAACACGTCCTTACTTGGGTTAGTTTTACCACATAAATTAATAATGTTATAAAATCCAAATCATAAATAACTAAAAATTATTAAATATTATAAATATGTTATAATAATTATTAATTAATATTTTTAGTAAATTATTAATGTTAATATTTAAAATTATGTTCACTGATAAATTCATTATTATGTTAATTTAATAGTCATTGAAAAGAATATTTTTATGCATTCATGGTGAAGAATCACCATAAGTCCCAAACAATTACCGTAGGGATCCAGAACTATATAAAAAAAATACTCAATTTATTTTGAAAATTATATTGGTGTTGAACCCATTTTGTAATAGCATGGACCAAAATAGCCAAACCAAACCATGTGTGTAAAAATAGAATAATTGACAAACAAATGTTAGTTTTAATAATAAAACTATTATATATTGGAAAAAGGAATTAGAATAAAGGAATGAAGTAAAATAAATTTCAAGAGGTTTATTATAAACATAAATGGGAAATTTGAATTTATTATATATGGATTTATAGTGCATCAAACTAAGTGGAAATATGAGGTACGTATTTTCATTCCAATCTTACTTTGTAATCGATATTATTCATGAATAAATTCACATTTGATGAAAATATATCTTAATTATTCCTAAAACCCCATAAATTTTATTCAAAATTTGTTATTATTGGGATTTATATGTTTCCTTACCATTTCATCTCATGTGGGGTCATATTTCAAATGAAAGGGTGCTTTCCAATAGAGGTTAACTCATATCATTTTTTTGGTTCCAAAATTTTCACTTCCAATTTTACGTTTTAATATCATATTATTTTATTTATGAAATTATCTCTAATTATAATATTTACTAATGTACTTTTATACTCACTATTGCATTCAATAAAAAAGTTTTAAAGGAACATTTTTTTATTTTTTATGCATATAAAGTTTGTATCACTATTTTCATTTGTTTTCTTTAGAAAAATTCCTTTCCAATATTTCCCGATTCATCAAAAATTTTTATTTACATTCCAAATATTGTTAAGAAAATTGGTTTATAATTTATTAGAAACATTTCAAAATATAAAGGATCTTTATTATTATTTTCTTATCTATTATATAATTCTTTAATAAAGGCTTATCCATCCATGTCAACATCTTTTATTTTTTATTAAGATTGATAATGGATATAACCTAATGATATAATCCATATTTTTCATCTATTCATGTTATTAATGTGTATTATGGAAAGTTTCATGAATCTTGTTTCTTTTTCATGGATTATGTATACTATAATTGAATTATGAATGTTTTCATGTTCATGTGGAAAACATATGTTTTTTTTCATGATATAATTGTTGGGAATCTAATTATATATACATCTAATGAATTATAAAAAATTCATATTTCATGATATCATATATTTATGGGAATTGGGAGTCAATCCAATCCAAGAAGTTGATGAGAATATAGAGTGGACCTAATTAACTATGGGAATCAATCCACTGTGTGGTGATGGTCATAGAATAGTTCCTTAACAGAAGAATTTTTTTCTATTCTTATCTATGTTCCACATTCATATAATATATTCCCATAGTGTGTTGTATTCATATGTTATAGTTATATGGATTATGAAAATTGTGTCATAATTATACATTTCTATGCCTCATTACACATGTTATGTAAAAAGTCTCATGTCACAATTTTTGATTTATGACCCATATTCTATTAGGTTTGTTTTTCTTATCTTATGTTCATGTATCATGGTTATAGTCTCCTTATTAGTTATTAATCATATGATCACTTATGTTATTTGATTAGAATATTTTATGTTCAACCCTTACTGAGTGTTTGAGATAACCCTTTCTTATATTTCCCTAACTCATGTAATTATGAAGAGTATTATTTTGTGAACCTTATTTGTCTTATATATTAAAGATTTTTTTTAAAATAAGTTAGTTACATATCTAGTATCAAAAGTCACTAAATGTATAGAATATAGGGTGAAATTTATGATGACATGTAAATAATATACATGTAATATGATATAATATGAATGTATTTTATTATTGTTTAGTTTCCATGAATTTATTTATATTTATATTTAAATAGAATTTAAAATGATGGTAAATATTGTGAAAATACATTGGATTATTTAATATGATGTGATATAATGTTTTTAATATGAGTAAACTAAAAACTAACATTAAATTTATATTTGATTTCAATGGGTTTAGTATGTATAAGTTCATAGTGAATGATATAATAAAAATATGGACTATTTTATTGGGATTTTATTTTGATTGATAGATGGATAATTGATTGGGGTGTTTGATTATTTGATAATAATATTATTTTATCTCGTGATACTATCCAATTACTGGTGGATATTTATGGTAACAATATACAATAGATAATACTTTCATACACACCTACTTACTTGGGTTAGAATATTATAAAGACATTTCATAATTTAATATATTCTCACAAAATATTTTTAATCAGATGATGATGATGACATATACGTGTTTATATCGTTATAATCACCCCACAGTTCTAGATTACAAGATTTGTAATTTACACATATTTTATCAATCTAAATCTCACTAATGATATGAGATTGAGATAAATGATGATTAACCAATATATTTACAGTCTTTCTCTCCCACAACTCATAGATTAGTGTAGATGATGTATTGTGTACATAATATATCATGACCCATAACAATGATTTCAAGGTATATGTAGCATAAAATGATGACTCTAGTATTAGGGTTTTTATAGAGGTACTTCTCTAGTGTGGCATATCGGTGTAACCTGAGTGATTCCATAGGATTGTAAAATTATGATGGGTGATGGGATGATATTATCATTTTTAATATGTTATTTATATTACACTAACACTATAAAAATATAACATGGATGAGTATAACATATACCGAGGATGGTATATAGTGATTATGTGGTTGTCTAGTGTTTTACTGCCATATATACCATCTGATGACTATGGGTTCTTGGTTGATCCATGATTACCTGGTGGCTATATTGTTTGAAAACGTTTATTTGGGCCCTCCTTTTTATGATATTTGAGAGTATAAAAATAATATATATATATATGAATAAATTATTATTTTGTGAAAATAAATATAATGGGATATAAATATATGATGGAAATATTATTATAAATATCGTTATTATTTATAATGATTTACAGTAATGTTGGTTTTTTCTAAAAATTATTTATTATTGATACACATAATATTAATGTTTATTGGGTCATTTCATAGCTTTAGGTAACCAAAATTTGTAATATTTATCACCCATAATTTTGAAATTGTTTATATTCATCTTAATGTTAATAAATATTAGTAGTTTTGCATTGGTGGATGATTATGGAGGCCAGAAACTAATAAAATATATCATATCTGATGTCTGGAAGTCTTTAATGGGATTACCACTTTGGTTCTATTCACTTTTAGGATAATATTTTTCTAATGTTTAGTTAAGATGTGATATTTTTATAGATTAATTTATTTTACTTTTATATATTTTATTAATGGGATATCTATTATCAATGATGGTTTTATATTAAATTATATTTTTTTTCATTTATATCGTGGTGACTATTGTTGAATATCATTGATCAATGGTTATATTCAGAGGTAATTACTTGAATCATCTTCTTGGATACATTAGGGTTATTCCCTACCCATAAATAAAATTTTATCTAGATTGGGGTGTTTACATAATAGTATATTAGATTGTGGATGATTAATAACAATATTATAAGCTAGAGTTTGGAGTCATGAATATGTGAGGTTTGTTTGGATAACTTAAAATATTATTTTTCTAAGAATGTTATTTCATTGAGTGACAATAGGGGACTTTGAAATATTAATGGGTTGGAAATATATTCCTTATAAATGATCTTGTTGATGAATAAATGGTTTTTAAAGATTAGTATGGAGACACTTGGAATAAATTATGGTAGCATGCATTACGACAAATGAAATCCTGATTATTATTTTTATAATAAATTAAATTCTGGAGTTATTAATTTGGGTATTATTAGGGAATGATTTATTAAT
The DNA here is from genome assembly GCA_963277665.1 of Viscum album. Classification (NCBI taxonomy): domain Eukaryota; kingdom Viridiplantae; phylum Streptophyta; class Magnoliopsida; order Santalales; family Viscaceae; genus Viscum; species Viscum album. The sequence goes on along the minus strand of OY728140.1, from coordinate 1,379,824,915 downwards.
TTCAATGTTAAATTATATGAGTTTAATATTAGGTTATCAAATTGTATATCAGTTATTATGAAAAGGAGTTTAAATTTGTATATATGATGAGTTTATGAAAAATATACCTTATGCATCCAAAGATTGAATACTAAAAAGTACTTGGATAGTAACCTTAATGGTAGTATAGACTCCTTACTAAAATATAGAGAAATTATTTTACATCTTTTGAAATTATCTCTTTTAAGTTTCATGTTGAATATGAATTTAAATTCTTACCTTTGTGATATTTTATAATTTTATGGACTTATATATAAAATTAATAATTAATACCATATAATTTTCATTTATTAAAGCTCTAACTATGATTTATTTTTATATAAATAATATTTTGATATCAGAGTGATGATTCCCATAACTATTATCACTTCAATGGTTTGTCTCCTTATAAAAAACAATTCATGTTGGAGAGAAACTTTATAAGTATAGTTTGATGATGTTTTCTGAAACTCATATATAAGTAATTTTCATGTAATTTTTTCTTGTAATGATTTAATATGATAAATTACTTATTTAAAATAATTTTATTACAGACTAATATATAAAATATTTTTTTATCGAAGTTAAGATGATATTTTTCATAATTTTTAGATCAAGGAAAAGTATATGAGATGTATTGTTATTCTTCTCATTCATGGTTGGAATCTTTTATTATAAAGTATTTTTCAATTAAAGAATATGTATTTGTTGTGAAATCTTATTGAAAAATAAGTAAATATCCATTTAATTACTCATTTATAGGGAAATTAGTTTGATAGAAATGAGATAAATAATGATTTCATATACTAACAATATTTTGTATTATATCAATGTGAAATTTGAAAATTCACATCTCATAGGGATATAGTGATGAAATATTGAATTAGGATGGGATATATGGTTTCTGTTTCACTCTATATTATAAGTTTTTATTCAAGGATTATAATAATACAAATCATGGAAAGTTATACACATTTAAGATTGTTTACTTTAAATGTGGTGAAATGGGTTCTTGGTTTATAGTAAATATATTTTTAGAATGGTCATAGGTGGAAGTACATGTATTAGGTGAAAGATATAATTTAGATTTTCCTCCATAACAGAGTGATAACAATTCGATCAATTCTTATTTTTTATTTGAAAATAATTTGGATGAATTGAAATTAATTGTATTTAATTTAACAATGGTTTTGGAGGGTTGAAATCGATGTGAAATCATTTCTAATAGTGTTTTGTGCTGTTAATGGTTAAGTGATGTGGTTTATGTATCACTATAGTTTTATTCAATTTTAATATGATCATATTGAATAATTATTATGTGTTCGTAATGATATTGGGAAATATAATCCTAAAATACATAATATAATCATGTTGGTGACCTAAATTCATTTTTAGAAGCCCGTTATATGTTTCGAATTTATGAGAACCAATATGTTAAGAGGCAGAATAAGGATTTTTGGTGATTTTTTTTGTTATGAGTATGGCATGAGGACAAGTTAGGTTCTAAGTTGAGTAATAATGCACAAAACAAGAAGTTGTTTCTAATTAAGTAATGAAATAATAATGAAAAATTAAAGTGACTATAATTTAATATGTTATTAAACAAATCTATTCTACAACTATTCCATACATAAATAATGCATTACCTACTTTTCTATCAATAAATAATCATTAGTTCCATTATAAAGTTATGTGGCATCTCTTGTTCTATTAAAGAAAACTTAATTTAGGTAAAAATATGATAGTTAATGAGTGCTTTAAGTGTTTATTTAAATATAAATAGATTTATTTATAAACTATTGTCAAAATATTATAAAATTTTAATTAGTGGTTGATTTAATAAAACTTAAGGATGTGCTTTTTGTGTTTTTAGGGTCTGATTTGACTAGTTTTCTTATGGCTGAGTTAGTAAAGTTGCATTGATTTTTATTGATTAAAAATATTTTGGTAGTCCATTGAGAAGAACTAATGACTAGAATTATACATGTTCATATGTTCCAGGTTAATATCATGAGTTTTATTTTTAAAATTAAATATCATAAAACTAACTTTCAAGGAATAAATGTAAAATTTTATAATATATTAAGTAATGAGTTGAGAATTTCTCACACATTAGAGAATGAAATTATAAATATTATAGATATGTAATAGAGATTCACTTACTACATTTTGTTGTTGTTTTGAATATAGTATACATTGATACATTAGTGGTTCTCTTATTTATCTACCAAGAGGAGGGTTGAGGGATGTGTTTATTTTAGGTTAGTTATTAATCATTTGTTTTCTCAAATATAAGATGGGAATGCATATTTGTTCTTATGTTACTTAATATTTGTATAATTGTAGTGTCATCTTATTAATTGAGGATTTTTTATTAGGGGTAATGCTATCATTAATAATGGATGTGATGTTTGAAACATGATGATGTCCATGTTGTGATTATAATTAATTTTTTGATGTTTTTAGGAATGGATTGGAAATCTTATGACTGTTTATTTTGATTTGTAACATAATTTTATATGTTTTTCTTGAGATTGTGGAATATTTTGAACTAAAATCTATAATTCGTTTTCCTTATTTCTGCTATCCATTCCTTGGTCAATTGAAAAATAAAAATTATTTTCTTTCTAAATTGGATGGATAAAAAAAGAAAGTGTTTATGAAATAATAAGGATTGTTTTTAATAGTTTTTTGATGATGAAATTTTTTAAATTTTGGGTAAATGTAATATTATGGGTTTATTTTGTGAATAAAATCTTTTATTCTCAAAATTTGGAATTAATATTTAATTTATTGAATTAAATTATGTTCTTATTTGTTAGTTTTTTTGATGATGAAGAAATAAATTTTTTGATGTACTAAAATGAAGTATTAGTTTTTGGTAAAAAAGTGTAAAAATATAATTCCCTTCTTAATGAAAATTCAAACTAAGAGAATGAATTATTCATTGAGAATAAAATGGACGGTGTCGATTGTGTAGAGGTTTTTTATTTTTTAGAAATGTTATAATTTTTTAGTGATGGTGGTAAGTGATTTTAAATAATAATATATATAATTTATAAAGACAATATTTGACATAAAATTATTTTTTATATTAAGTGTTTTGATAAATGGGAATGAAATTTAAGTTTATAGTTTTCTCTCAAGTGTGGTTGTGGCTATATTTGAATAATTTAAAAGATATAATGGATTAAACTTGAAAATAGAAATGAAGTTAAAATATTTATAAATATATTAAAATTGTAATGGCATTAATATAAGATAACAAAAAGGATATTATTAAAGATATGGCTAATTATCCAAAACTTATGTCTCATATTTAAAGGTTTAAACTTGAAATTCATGATTATTCAATTATATAATTTTATTGTATATTCTAAAATCATTATAATGATATAAATATTTGAAAAATAGGATTTATGGTTGATTTTAATTTTTATATAATTTTTGTTCTACTTTTTAAACTAAAACTGAGAAACAATTTAATAATTGTACAATAATTTCTCAAATGATATATAATTATATATAACAGTATATAAAACTATAAGAAGAAGAATATTATGAAAATATAATGTATGGATTGAAATTAATTAGAGATATTTTTTATCAGTTTCTTCTTATATATATATTTGGTTAGCTTTATATTTTGATTCATGGAGTGAAACTTAATTATTTGTGATGCTCAATAAGAGATAAAGCTATGGTGAGAATTTAGTTGTCACTAGAGAATTTATCTCTCTTAAATTTAGGAAATAATTGGAAATTTTTAGTGAAGATTTCAAATACAATGACCCTCATATTTTATACATAATTATTAAGTCCTATTTAATATAAAAAATAATAATAATACGATCTAGAATTGAAAGGTTTAGTATACTTGGGAAATTAGGTTTATAAAATTTAATCCAACATAAAAAACTTATACTATATTTTATAACTCCAACAGAGTCCTCCTATTAGTTTTCATATTTTTATTAGTACATTTAATCAATTGTAAGAATAAATCTTGGAAATGGAGTCATACAATCAAAGTAATGATAGGAATAATAAAACAGGAACCTAAGACATGAGGAAAAATAGTACATGGATGAGAAAAATAATCATCACTATATCATAAAAAGGTTTATCATCATTACTTTATGGGAATAATTTTAAATAAACAGAATATGATATATATAAAATAATGAAATATTATAAAAGTTTGGTCAAATCCCACACATAAATTTTAACCAAATCATGTTCACATATAACACATGTGTACACATCATCACCTCATAAAATATAAACAAATATACCATCATTTTGACAAATAATAAATATAATATGATGAGATATATCACATTAACCAATGTATTTGAGGGATATATAATTATGGGACCCCCATCACAATATAATTTGTTCATTATCATGCATTACATAGAGAAGAAACATATATCGATCATAAACCTTAAATCAACCCATGAGAAAGGAATAAATTATTTATTAACATAATTAAGAATATATCAATAAATAAAACATGGTGATTCATCAATATAAAAAAACATATTTTTGGACATTAAATTTTGGCATAAATGGATTATAGTTCATAGAGAAATAAAGAAACAACTCAAGAGTAATTAATGAATAGTTTTAGAGAATAAAGTATTTCCCAAGGATTATAATTTATTAGTATATATTCCATTCATATATCCACATAGATAAAGCCTCTATATGAAATCTTTTGGGTCACTAGTATGCATTATTTGGTTTTTTGTTAATTTTTTTTCATTCATAGAGTTTCCACGTGTTGGGAGTCAAAAAATATTATTTTTTGGGGGGAAAGACCTTTGAATATGGTTGGCGTAGGGTATTTCTAACCCTGATAGGGTGAAATTTTGGGAGAAGTAGAATTTTTCATGTTTTAATAATTGTTTTCCTAACCATGTGAGGTTCATAAAGAACATGTAGGCTTGGTTTTTGGGGAGACAGTTTCCCCCACATGGTTGGTGCACAGTTTCCCTTACTGTGAAGCCAAATCATGCATGTTTTGTAGGTCCTTAAATTTTTTGAAATAAACTTTCTGTAATAGTTAATTTTAACTCTACATGGGACAATTTCTTCTCCATTGTTGCATGCATACCCAAACCCTTTGATTTGGAGTATCCTCCTTTGGTTCATGGTGGATCTCTTCCTTTCCATGTCGATTTATTTCAATGTATCTTGTTTTCTTCATATATTTATCATCCAGTCACCTTATTATTATATATTATTCCATTTACCTGGAAGTGTAGAACCATAACAACCCCCTTTTATGAATTTTGAGTTTTAAATAGAGGTTTTGGATTGTTTATTTTTTCACAGGTGTTTAAGGACCCCTTTCCTAATTTGGGTGATTTCCATAGAAGAAGACAATATTTAGTTGTATTTCAAGGTATGTGTCTCTATTTATGTATATTTTCCTTGGATAACATTTACATCGTAATATACTTTGGATTTTTTTATAAAAGTTACTTTAGTTCATTTATGAATTATTATTTATCTATTTTTGAGGTGATTTATGATTTATGTTGGAAACTTGATTCTAGAAAGTGGTTTTCAAAGGTAGTTGGATCCAAAGTGCTCCATGTGTTTTTTAACATGGATGAAAAATATTTAATGATTTGAAATGGGATTTTGAAAGGGTTTTCAAATAGAAATTTTATGGTGTTATTTTATTGAAGTAAAAAGGGAATAAATTATTTATGACTTTTTTAAATGGATCATGTATTGGGATATTTTTATGGATTTAAATGGATTCTTATGTAGATATCCCACTTTGTGTTAGAGTTTTATTTGTTTTAAATAGATTTAAATGGTTGTAAAAGATTTCTAATTAAAGAAATATATTTAATTAATGTAAATATGTTAAAGAATATTTAAAGAAATGGTTATTGGAATGTTTAATTTATGTACCCAAGCTTGGTTAGAATGATGATATAACATGGATAAAGAAATAAAGAAGTTTCTCATGTCTTATTGTCTTTAGAAAGTTTTTTTGAATAATTTGATATTACATATGATGATTCATGAGTTATTATTAATGTCAAAAAATGTGATTCCTATTTGTAGGATTATGTTTTCTTATCATAATTAAAATTTTTATGTACATTGTGTAAGAATTTGGTAAATCCAAAAAAAATTAAGAGGACATGAATGTTTAACTGATGAAGGTTTTGTTAAAGAATTTTACATAATATATTTTCAACTTGGAATAGAAAAACACATAGTAGATGATCAGATGGAGGCGTGAATAGCTAGGCGATTTGATGAAGTCGATCAGATAGATGAAATCAAAAAAGGGTTCTAGAGTTGATTCAATATTATGTGAGTGTGCATTGAGGCTATATAATGGTATATTACACTGCATAAAAGTATGAATCAGTATGTAAATCTAGGTTGCGTGTAATGTAAATCTATTACATGATTTCCAATACCCTAATACGGGTATTATTATGGTTGTATAAGAGTATCCTTGATTTTATGGGATATATAAGGGTATACCTATAAATGTAAAGTAAATTTCAAGACCTGCATAAAAGTTCACCATAGTAAAATGTGAGTTTCATCAAGACCCTAGAATGAATCATCGATCGGAAAAAAAATACCCAAAATATTATGATGTTATTAGAAAAATACCACCAAATGATTTTTGAAAATGTCACTTATCTAGGCCCATCAGACGTGCTGATTGAAGTTGAAGATGAAAGAATAGTAATAAAAAGTAAATCAGGATTACTTCAATAATGATCAAAGATGAGAATTGATGCATTTTTTCAAAAGGAATGAACATTTATAGTGATGAAGATGTGGATAAGAAATGGGATAATGAAGTCTATCATATAAAATTAGTGGGTCATTGGATAAAATCCATCAAATATAAGTTACTGAATAAATAAGAAAACATTTCATTAAAATGTTAAATGTAATATATGAAGATAATATGATAGATTATTTTGATATTTCTGAATAGTTTTTCAAATAAAACTTACCACATAAAGACATCAATAGAGGTTTTTGATTGATGTTCAATGGACTAAAGTTTCCATTCAACATTATCAAATTTAAATTTCTGAATTTTCTATATAGGTTTCATCATATAGAATTTTCCAAGAGATTCCATAAAATGAAATGCTTTTAATACATTAGAATAAGTATTAAAAAGTATTCTATTGGAGCTCTATGAAGTTAATAGCTAAAATACGATAACGAAGAATTTATTAGACTAAGTTTACTAAATCAATGTTTATAGGATCATTGGAAAAATAAAATCTGATGATTTTTTGTTATAGTTTTACATAATAAAGGAAAAACTAAAGGCATTTGAAGAAAATAATCAGTTAGAGGTAGAGTCTTGAGGAATAATTACAAGTATTTTCTACTGATTTGTGATTGAAAATCATGTTAAATTTAATGTATTGGATGATGTGTTGTGAATTTGTACCACAAATATTATTTAAATACCTTATGAAATATCTCATAAATATATTAATTACAGTAATGATATGATATAAATTCAATAGCTGAATAATTCCAAAGTAATTTTGTGATTTTAGAAATGTTAAAGGTGTTTGATAAATCTTGTTAACATTATAAATGTTCTAATATGTTTTAGAAGTGTTCTAACGAAATAAAAAATTATCAAGAAGATAAAAATTCATATTTTATGTGGGAGGGAATGTATATTTTAGTTCATATGATTTTATATATAATCAAACCAATATAAATGGGGTGTCAAAACAAGACATAAAAAATAACAATGCTTATATGTGTAGAAGAGTGGATTTTTGAAAGAATATTCATCGTAAAAACGTTTCAGCAATTAATCTTGATATAAATTCTTATTTAGATATAACGTTCAAGAGAAACGGTCCCGGATGGAGCAGGGTGTACTGGTTGGAGGAATCTGGGTATCGAATGATGAAGAAAAGTGGATAACATCATAAATATAGGTACCATAATGAGCATATTGTATCACATAGAGAAGAAGTACCAAATGAACAAGTATTAGATGATAGGGAAGATGAAAAAAATTCTTTAAAACTAGGTAAATATTTTATGTCAATTTTTATTGGATGAAAATGGAATATAATAAATACCAGATGAAATGGTAAAAAAATAATGTATATCAGATGAACTATACCAGATGAATAGGTGTAGAGGAAGTAGAATAAGAAGGATCTATTGTACTATCATCTGGTGAAACCTCACCGAATAGATAAGAATGTATTTACAATATTAGATATAATATTGAATTAACAAGTTTGGTATAAATAAATAATAAGGAATTATTCTTACTCGTTTTTATGCTAGTAACAAATTGAATAAGAAAGAAGTTTAGAACAAAGAATCATTTTGATATCTATAACAAGTCTCAATAAGTAGAAAAATTTATTGGTTTTATAAATTACCTTAAGAAGAATATGAAGACTATATTTAGAGGAATTTTAAAGATCCGATGAAGAGTTGTAATTTGAAACATTTCATCACATGTCCTAGAATGAAAGACGGTTCCATCCCCCTCAAAAATTACAGGGAATCACATATATACTAATTACTATTTTCTAGCCAAAATGCTGTATTAGGTATCTCATTATAAGGGAGAATCCATGAACTAGTCACCACCATACATGGAAATGATTGGACACTCTTATATTTTAGTTATCTTAGTAAAAATGTAATGTGAAGTATTTTACCTTATTTTATTCCCTTTTGTTTGATAAGGAAAAGAGAATAACAGAATTGTGATCCAAAATATGTATAAGTTGTAAATAGGTAAAAATTTATAATTGGATAAAATTTTCCAAACACCGATTAACACCCTCATATTATTGTAATCCCAAACTAGTTCCCGTATGTGATATTAGGGGGAAGGTTCTCATCCCCAGTATTTTTTACATTAAAGTTATTCCTTTATTAATATTTATGTTTGTTTCTTATTCTATCAATTAAGTGAAGATTTTGGGATGTTTTAGTCATCTATGATCAGAATTCTATTTTAAAAAAGACAATGATAAATATGATAAAGAAAGAGAAAATACAATTAAATAAATTATAAATCTTATCTAAATAAGAGGATGTAATATATTATCCATGTTTTTTAAAAAATGTAGATCTATTGGGATTGGAAATTAAAGAGTGGGGAAGCTTATGTTTCTACTAATGATAAGTTATAAATTTATCTATCAAGTGAATTGAGAATCTTATATGATCAAGAGGTATGTGATAATTATTTTACAAATTGTCCTTAAGAAGAATATAATAGTATAAGTGGTTATAAAGACCAATATACAACTTCTCAATATATATTAGTTGATAGATTAAATTATAATATATATATATTAATTCAAAATAAAGATACCATATTTTTTATGGATCCTTTCAAAGTATACATGAATAGATTATCCAGCTAGAATAAGAGGTAGATAATATGGAGAAGGTTTTTGAAGAAAAATTTATTGAATTTACATATCCCTCCAAATAGGTAATGTCCTTTGAAGAATGAAAGGTGTATCTTGAAATAATTTCTTAAAATTTTCTCAAAGAAGTTAAATATTGAGAGATGTAGTAAAAAAAACTCTTGAAGAAAAGTTCGATTCAGTTGAATAAAAATTAAAAAATAAAATTTAGGTCAAGGATTTATAATTTAATGTTACATCGAAGAAGATTATGGAACATCAATATTTTTTACAAATAAAGTTATGTTTTAAGAAGTGAAATTTAAAATAATGAATAAATATTGTGACAAGAGGGTAATTAAGATTGAATATCAGAAAAAAGAACCCTCAATATAAAATTTCTAGAATTAGAAGCTTAGTTGGTCAATTTTGATAAAAACCATATTGAGAAGTATAAAAAATATTATATCCTATCATGTTTCACCTCAAAGGTAGATGGAAATGAATCCACCTGAGGAAAGTAAAGTACCAAAGTGGTTGTTAACCAAATACAACTCATGTGTTAAAGAATGTCTAGGAGTTAGGTGAAAGATGACAAGATATTATTTTAATGATTGTTCTACAATAATTAAATTTCTAGAAGAATTCTTAATTCTTTGAAATTATTACCAAATGATAAAAGTTCCTTAAAATATATTGAGAACATGATGTTTTCACATAAAGATATTAAATTAGAAATAATTTCCATGAAACCAATATTATAATTGAATTTTAAATGTGGAATTATTATATGTGGAGTAAATAGAGAACATTCATTGATAAAACCATTTAACACTTATATTCACATTAAGAAGCCAGGAAGAGCCTCCTTATTCCCTGAACCATTATGTTTTGAATTTTCTATTTCAAAATAGAGAATAAAAAACGAGGTATAATCATTGGGGTAGAGCATGATATAGTCAATGAATACTAATATTGGATAGACATGGTGAGAATGATTTCATTATATAACATTTCCTAAGTCATTTTACTGAAAAAATTATAAGAGTATCATTGTTGATAAATTTGACGTGGTTACTATCAATACATGAAAGGAAAGGGAAAGAATTTCCCTCATATATTTTAGATTATCTTCAAAATTTCAAAGAATGAAAGATAATAAATATTATCCATAGTGAATATGTGGAAGATTTTAATGTTTTTACAACCATATAATGATTATAAATTTATTAACAGTACTTTATGTTTATGAAATATTTCTCTTAAAATATTTTTTATTTCTTTGATAGATTTCATTACATGCAATAATGAGTTTAGAAGAACCACATAAATTTTTTAAAATATTATGTTCCAATTATCACCTATATCTTGGATTTATGAGTATAAATATTAATAACAAAGTTACTAAAACTATATGGTCTAAAAAGTTATAGAATGAATTCATTAGTAATCAAATGATAATAATTAAAAAGAAACACTATGTGAAAACAAATTTCCAATTTTTTATTATTTTTTAAAACAAAGATTTAATTATATATAAATAAATGAAATTAATCCATATTTGATAATTATTTTTATGAAATTTATATATTATTTACTTGATCAAAATTTTACACATTCAATAAATTCTTTTCTTTGCACAAGATAAGAATAAATCCAGTTTATGAAAAAAATGAATTTTTATATAATGTAGTATTGTCTCATTTAAGATAATTTTATTAAAATTAATTTTTTCCATTTATAAATATTTAATTACATGAAATTAATTACATATTTATAATTAGGAGGGACAATTTTGGTAAATAATCACCATTTATTTTTTGTTAATATGAATAGTAATCAGGGTAAACTTTATCACCTCAATAAAATGTAAATTGGGTTAATATAGATTAAAAATAAGTTACAGGGACCTAATTTTTCATCATAATTCATATTCGATGAACTGAATTATACCCTGATTACCTTATTTAAGATGTTTACTATTTTAATGTACACCTCTCCATGGGAAAAGCTTATATATTATTTAAAAAATATAAATTTTAAAAATATCAGTCTCCTTGTATTTAATATCAATTATGTATCCACATAAGTGAAAAAGTAAGTTATGAATGAATATAAGTGTTTAATTTGAGATTATTAAAATTATTTATATTATATAGATGAAATTTTCATTTTAGTATATTGGCGTCATATTTTTATGAAACACTGATGCATTATTTTTTTACTTAATAAACAAACACAATAAATGATTATATAAATATTAAATAAAATGTAATTTGAGTGATATAATGTTTGGAAACAATTATATAGGTGGATATAACATGTTAGGGTTTTTATAATTTTATATCTAAATTACAAATTTTTCTTTATGTCTTTTAATTCAAATAATGTTAATAGTGTCCAATTTAAAAATAATGATATTTTATGAGAATAATATTCTATTAAATCACATAAAAATACTAAAATACTAAAATATGATAAATTTGATAAGATATGGTTTAAAATTTCATCTCTTTTATATTTATTGGTCTTTTGGAACCATTTTTCTTGAGATTTAATTAATTTAGTCTTTTATAAAATTCTCAGGGTTCCCTTTCCCTATCTTATAAAAGTTAACATCCATTTTCAATTGTTTTCAATAATTTGAGACATATATCATGACCATACTCTTGAAACTCATATTATTCACTATCATATACAAAATTGTGAAGTTCAATTATTCACAAAAGACCAAATCTGGGGTCCTTATGGGGAGATATAAAGGAGTTCTTCCCAAGAATAGTTAATCATCTTAACCGATCACTTTATTTTATAATCTTATTTAACTCAAATAAATATATTGTATTTTAAATAAAATAAAAAATTAAGTATCACAAATATTCTGAAATTTTATTAGGATTATGAAAAAACCATTATACTGCCTCTTCTACATCAAACGAGAAGTGAATATTTCGCATATGCGTACGTAAAACTTACTATCTCCACGTAGTGATAGAATTTAATTTTCTTCACCATATTTTATATATGGGTATTGTGATAGGTTTTATATTTATATATTATATTTTTTTTCATGAATATAATTATATAATGATAATATTATTTCTCTATTCTTACCATGCTATCCTTTGGGAAATGATAATGTCGTTCATTTGTAAATGTGGACTACCACATCCACAAAGTTATGTGATTTGTTTTTCCTTTAAATTTTTCAGGGATGGTAATGATGATTGATATTATGAATATATATGAGATAATAATTATTACTTATTTTTGAATTATTATTTACCAGTCTTTTATTTCATCATTTGAAAAATGTAAACAACGTTCCTGCGTATGTATGACATACCCTCTCCATTAATGGTGTAATTCATTTTCTATATCTGAATTTTATGGATAAATATAGATTTTTTTATAATAGAGATTATATAATATTTATATCATGGTTAATATTCTATAGGGGACTAAACAATGTTAGATGCATAGAGACTGAAACTCTTGAACTGAAATACTAATATTAAACGAAATAGTTATCACCCAAAAATAATTAATATTGTAAGTAATTACTGATAAAAGTGGTGTTAAATGTTATAATGGGATCATATATGATTTTATAAGCCTAAAAAATAATCTATTATAGAATTATAATAAATTTTAATGTATTATACAGGAGGCTAGAGTGATTTTGAATAAATGTGAACTCGAGGTAAGAGTTCTATTTAACAATATCATCCATATATGGGATTTTTATGTTTAAGTATAAATTGGGAGAATTATTTTAAATTTATATTCCATATCCATGTTTTTTTAAAAATTTATCAGGAATTTTATAATTATTTATCTATAATTTTTAAACTCATTTTCAACCATTGTTGAACTTTAAATAAATGTTTTAAAAGGAACTTTTTTCATTTTTAGAACAAGGTATGTTTTGACTTTGGGAAAGGAATGTTTTTTAAAATAAATGAAATTAATGTATTTTTCCATCATAATGAATAATATTTTATATTAATATTCCTTTACAAGTTACTATGGTTATATTCAATTAAAATTATTAATTTATAATTGTGAATTTTTTTAAAAAGAAGTTGTTTCAAAATGGAAAGGTCATTTCCCTCCAGAATTATTCCATGTGATATTTTAAAATAAATTTTACATATAATATAAAATACACCAAATTTAATTAATAATTTTTTGTAAATTATCAAAGGATACCATATTTATTATTTCTCTATATGGTTTAGTTTTTTAACGAGAATGTGAAATTTTTATAAAACCCATTTCTTTTCCATGGGTTATGCTATGATAAAATATTTATGAAAACCATTTCATTTCATGAGTTTGTATATGATGAAGGTTTTATGATATTATTGAAGAAATATATTTTATTTTAATTATATTATGGGTATAACCTATATATCTATCCAGTGTACTGGATAAATTATTGCATTTCATGATACAATTATGGGAAAGAAGTCGATGGGCTTGATATGTTATGTGAAAGAAATCGAAGTGTTTGATCTATAATGACCCATAATTCTAAAAATGAAATTTTACCTTATTATAATTATTTCATGTAGTATAAATCACATAAAATAAATTATATAACACAATAAAAACATTGTAAATTAAGAATGATTGAAATAAGTGATATTTATGGAAATAAAAGAACCTAAATAATGGAATAGTAAATTGACCTTTGGAATAATAATATGGCCATTATGAATACTAAATCAACTAATAGAAAAAAACCTCACCCATGAAGGTATAAATAAAATTTATTCATCTTATAAATGAAAATACAATATAATTATTTCATTTTGTAAGTAATCAAATTTTTTAAATATTAAAAATCAAGTGTTGGTATTTTTAAAAAACATAAATATTTATTTATAATTTTATAATTAATATAATTACTGAAAATAAAATTTATTTTCCTTAAATAGATTAAAAAATTAATATTTTGTTGTATTATGATTATAATTTTTTTATAAGACCTTAATTTATTTTTCAAAGTGTTATAAAATAAGTTATATTTTTTAAATCAGATTTTTTTATAGAAATGATGATTTTAATTAAAAATAAATTTTCTAATATTTAAAAATTTAATTTCATAACATGAAGTTTATTTTTTAATTATACATGTCAAAAAATGGATTGGGTGATGTTTTGAGAATTTTAAAAAATAGTAGAATTTTTGGTGAATAATAAAATACGGTAATTTAAGGTATAAGATAAATGCATGAATCATTGGGTGATGGATGATGTATGGATGATGTAACACACATTTTTTGAAATCACAAGAAATAGTTACTGTATTTAGAAACAATAACCAACACAATTCATGGTCTCGAGGCAAAATAATAAATAGATGAATAAAATAATAAAAAAGACACTAATATCCTATACTATAAATACCACTGCTCACCACCTCTTATACTTACACAAAAAAAGCCTTAAATATTGTAAAATTTATCCCCAATATAGTTTCTATGCATATAAACAATTTCTATGAGTGTTTTGTTAAAAAAAATGACCAAACCCAATTCTCCTAAGGATGTTCCCAAGGATAAGAATTCAGGAAGTAAAAACCTATTTCATTTTCATTTAATTTCTTTTCAATTTAATTTATTTTCCTTTCCTATATTAACCTCACATTATCCATGTGACATGATAAATATAGTATATTTTATATATAGATATTTAATTTTTTTAATGGATCAACCCATCATCATTTCTCTTCCCCCCTTTTGTTTTAAAATTTAAATATCAATTATGATGTATTAATTTATCTCATTCAAGGATGATGAGTATTAAATTCAGATTAACCCCAAAAAGTACAGTCATAAAACCATTTACATAGTTAAAACCGAATTTTATAAATTTATTATATATTATTTAATGTTTTGGAACTAGTATACAAAAAATTATTAATTAATAAAACAAAACTAGTTCATGATGATTATAAAAGTGCCAAAAATAATCTAAATAGTTATCAATAACATTTTATTTAATGAATCATCCAAAAATCTAGAATAAAAAATTATATATAAGACCATTTATTATTATTTAATTTAATTAATAAGATATTTATTTAATTCTAGATAACTATTCTAATTTCATGTGATATTCCATATATGTATACAAGTAAACAAATCATGGAAGCTAAGGAAAGGAATGCCCCTAGAATGATGAAATTGAATATTATAACTCATAAAAAAGGAAATAAATGACCTTAATAAAATTAAAATAATTAAAATACATGTTAAATTTGTTTTGAAATAAATTATTAATAATTTTTTTTAATATCTTGCACATTATGTACAAGTTCAGTACTCTTTTTGATACATGGTAAGAGATTTTTTTTGATCCTCCATTTTTCCTTCGGGTTACACTTTCACTCTATTTACCCCAATGTAAATCATTTTAATTTTTATATAATTATTATAAATGATTTTTCTATATTCCAAACCCATTTATTCAGATCATTTAATTCTTTTTTGATAGGAAATACATGTTTTAGAAATGTTCCATTATCAAATCTTCTCGATAAGAAGACCCAATTAAAGCGAACATCTTGATTTCATACCCATTTTCAAGTGCATTCAATAATATATTTTAAGAGACTATTATTTTTCTAAAATATAAAATTTTATAATGAAAAAATATAGGTTCATTTATTTTTCTTGAAAATACATATTCATTTTTATCATTTAAATCTATTTAATATTTTCCATAAACCACTGTAAAATGTTTTATTTATAATGTCTCTTTAACTCTCTTTTTACACTTTTTATCTTCAATCTGAAATAAATTATAATGATCTATTCATATATTAAATTATGAATATCCATGTATGATTTAAATACACTCTATTAGGGACAACATTATGATATTACCTTTTTTGATTCCTTATAACATGATTATAATACTCAATTCTTTCCAAAGTTAACCCTTATTCTTGATTATTCATTTGGAACACATATGCATGAACATGTTATGATGGGTGAAAATAGATAGAACTATTGTTAATTGGGTATTTTTTAGTTTCATGAGATTTCATGTTCATTGGTCTTGGTGGTTATCTTTGACGCATGCTCCTCCATGTGCAATGGTCTTGTTGGTTAACATTGAATCATGATCCACCTTGTGCAATAGTCTTGGAAGTTATCCTTGACTCATGCTTATGTCATGTTGTATCTTGTCTCCAAATTTCTATGATTCCATGATTAAATGATCCCATGTTCTATATTTTATTCTTACATATGTTTATTAATGTTACATTCCTTTTTTCTCATCATGTTATGCCTTCTAACCCATGTTCTATGGTTTATTAATATGCTTATTCCTTTACATGTCTTTTTAGATAATACCTTGGTTCATGTATTCCATTATTCATCATATAAAAATGTAGAAGCTCAATGAAATTTTGGATCTCTTTATTGAAATGATATGACATATATTTCTATTAATTTATTTTTGTTTACTTATTTACATAATCTTCCAAAGACACTAGAATTTTGGGTTTTTAGATTTTATTTCATGTTTAATTATGATTAAAATCATTTGATAATATGTGTAAAAGGAAAGGGATTTTATAGTTTGTATCAGAGAAAGGTCTAGTTATTTATCGATATTTAGACTAGAGAAAATTATTGAGAACACTAGGAAATATTTTATCACCATGGATAACCTACATTAAAAATAGGGATTGACAAGTTTGTATATAATTTTTACTTCCAAGTTTATCCTTTTTATGTTCAAATTATCATTTTTACCAGCTCATTAACTATGTATTGAAGACCCTATAATTTTTATTTCCTTTTCTTAGTTAATATCAAGAAATAGGGGAATCTGTTTTAAACATAAATGTGATAGGCAATGTGTTTATTTCCTTAATAAAATTCCAAATATGATAAGAATGGGTGCTCCAAACTTCATGAAAGTACTTTCTCAACTAGCTCGTGATTTGAATTACAACTTTAATCATGTGGAACACCCTACTTATTATAAGAAATAGATTTTTTTGGTCGAATCCTTTGTGCAAAAGAGGACTCCCATATTCAGTGGATCTTCTGATACTGTCAGGAAAAAATAATAGATTAACTCTATTGGGAAGATATTATCTATCCACTAGTGTCAAGAGTAGAGAAATTTGTGCTAGTAGTCTATCATTTTTATGGGGAAGATGATCAGTGATGGACACTGATCAAGAACACAATGTATAAGGAGGAAAATGATTTCATGGAATGAGAAGAGTTCAAGGTAGTATTTTTCAATAATTTTTCCCCAAACCCTTCTTCTTGAGATGGAAAGGCAGTTCCTAAAGGTAAAGGAAAATGAATATGATTCTATCAAGCCGTATGAGGAAAAAATTACTAGGCCTACAAGATATGCCACTTGATTTTTCATGAAAACTGAAAGAAAGGTGGATTACATCTTTTACAGAATTAAGTTGAGTCTTTGAAAAGCATTGGAGATTCAAAACATTGAAAGCTATGGAGATATTCTCCGTTATGACCTTAATGTTGAAATAGAGATCAGAGAGTCTCAGAAGACTCATGGGCTCAGAGATAAAAATCTAATAATGAAGTTTAATCTAGGAGGTTCAATAGGTAAATCACATAATGGAATGAAAAACAAATATACCACATGTAAAAATTGTGTGAAGAAGCATCATGGGAAGTATATAAAGGGAAACATTGGATAATTCAAACATAGAAGAATGGGTAATCTGTGTAATTACCATAGAAGGTATATGAAGAATCCCACAAGTTTGGAAGAAGAAGGGAAGGTTTAGATCAAATATTTTCCTATAGTGCAGTGTTTCAACTATAAGGAACATGAGAATTATGTGATCCATTTCCATAAGACATGGTTTTGGGAGGAAATCAACAATAACAACCTATAAGGGAGCATGGAAGGGAACATTCTATCACTAATGATAAGGTGGAGAGAAAAAATGATATGGTAATAGGTACGCTGGTTATTCCTTCAATAATAGTGAACATTATTTTTTATTCTTGTTATAAACATTCTTTCTGATCTTCTAATTTGAGTACAACTATCCAAAAACCAAATAAATATATGGATGTTTAGTTATCTATGAGAAAAAAATGAGAAATTATTGAATCCAAGGTATATAACTCCTCCCAGTTAATGTTTAAGGACTGAACCTCCCATAAAATATCATCTTACTTCATTTTTTAGAGTTTAAAGCTATATTTCCCATGGATTGGAAATCATTATAAATAGACAACATCAACTGTCGAGGAAGGGAGATCACTCTTCATTTCCTGAAGCATCCTACTATTCTATACAAGTGTAAGGTGGAATATAAATCTCTTTAGTAATCATTTATTCACATGTTGATATTATTGCCTTATGATAAAGCATGTCTATGTCAAATAATCGATATGTTGGAGGGAATAATGCTTGAAGACATTCCCATTGTGAGGGACTATTCTAATTCATTACATGAATAATTTATAAGTCTTTTTCCTAATAGAAAGGTTCAATTCTCAATTGAAACTATACCCATATATCTACTTATATCAATGAAACAGTATATAATTTTCACCATTGAGTTGGAGTAATTAAAGAAGTCGTTATAAGAGAATCTGGGCAGGGGTTTTATACGCCTAAGTTCTTCACTTTGGGGTACACCAGTCCTCTTTGTCAAGAGGAATGATGGATCAATACACCTCTATATTGACTATAATGATATTAATAAAATCATTATAAATAATAAGTATCCCATGAAATAAATATATTAATTTCAATAAACTATGTGCGTTCATGTATTTCTCTAAGGTGGTCCTTTGATCTAGATATGTCTAATTAAAGGTGACGAGGGAAGATATCTTCAATACTACCATTAGAAAAAGGTAAACATACTATGAGTTCACAGTGAATCCCTTTAGATTCAATAATGCTCCAAAAAGTTTCATGAATTTAATTAATAGAATATTTAGAGATTACCTCAGTAAATTTGTGTTAGTATTTATTTATGAGATACAGATATACTCCAAGAGAAAGGACTAACATGAAGAGAATTTGAATACTTTGATGATGAAATTAAAAAGGGTGATAATTTATTCAAATTACAATAAATGTGAGTTTTGGAAGGATGATGTATAATTCTTGGAGAATTTAATCCCAGTAATGGAATATCTATAGACCCTTCCATGAAAAAGGAAATCAAAGAGTAGTCCATGCCAATATCTGAAATAGAGATATCCTTGGTCTATCTAGGCATTACTAATGATTTTTTAAGAACTTATCCCAATTTTCGAACCCACTAACCAATCTGACTTAAAAGGGAGTAGATTTAATCAGGACCAACGAACATAAATAAAACATCAAAGAGTTAAAAAAAGGCTTATCACGACACCATTAATTACTCTTCAGAAAAGTGGGAAACTCTTTGGTATACATCAATGCTTCAAAGAATGGATTAGGTAGTTTACTAATAAATAATAATAAAGCGACAGATTATACATTAATGAAATTAAAATATCAAGAGAAAAACTATCCCATGTATGATTTGAAGTTGGTAGTTGTGATCTTTGTGTAGAAAATTTGGAGTTATTATCTTTATGGGGAGAATTATGAGATATATACTGATCATAATATCTTAAAATATATATTTATAGAGAAGGATCATAATATACACTAGAAAAAAAAGTTATAAATCATCAAATATTTAAACTGAAAAATCCACTACTATCCTAAAAAATAAAAAAAGTGGTGGATTCTATAATTATAAATGGTTCTACATCTTTATCAATTATAAGAATTGATAACAATCCAATCTTCTTAGACTTACAAAGGATGGTCATCAGAAAAATTAAAATAGGGACATCATCAATCCTTTCTCAAATGATTTCTCAACCATCTATCATAGAGAAAATAAAGGATGGTCAATGAAATGATGTATAAATTCAGAAAAAGGTGAAAGCTATCAAAAATGGAAAATCCCCAGAGATAAAAATTGGTGAGAAATTAGTCATAATATTTGGTTCATGACTATGCGTACCATCTAATATGTAGATAAAGAATGATATTTTTAATGATTCACATTACTCTACCTTCTCTATTCACCCACAGAGCACAAATATGTATCGATATATCTGGGAGCACTATTGGTGGGAAAAAATGAACAAGGAGATCTCTGAATATAAATCAAAGTTCATGGTATGTTAGAAAGTGAAGGAAGAATGGAAAAAGTATAAGGCACTAATGCAAGAATTACCCATACAGACATAGAAATAGGAAAACATCACTTCGGAATTTGTCACCAGAATTCAAAAAACATCCAGAGGAAATAATGATATATGGGTTTTTTGGATATTCCTACAATGAAAGCTCACTTTTTTTTCCATTTGAGATCACTTCACACTAGATATACTTTCATAGATATACACCATATAATTGATAAGGGTTTATGATGTTTCGCTATAAATTGTATGTGATCAATATCTGAGATTCACCATAATATTTTGGAAAGGTATCCAACATGAATTGAATATTGAGTTGAATTATGTCTTACCTATCTTCCTCAAACTGATGTCCAATATGAGAATACTACTCAAACAATGGATGAAATGTTGAGATTGTATTCTATGGAATTCAAGGGAGGATGAGACCCAAATATACCTCTAATAGAGTTATTAAAAAGAAATTTGTTCCCACTCATGTTTCTAAAGGGTTCTACATGAATCCCCTTATTCGAAAATATGTAGAACACTAATGCTGAGATGAAGTGGGTGAACATAAGATGATAGAACAAAAAATGATCAAAGAAATGGTGCCAAAGGTGAAAACCTTTTTGGTAGCACATCAAGGGAGCCCAAATTCGACAGTAGCTCAATGCAGACAATCATCGAAGAGACCTTGATCATAATTTTGGGGACATGTAATTCTCCTACATGGAAGATGGTCATGAGATTTGGGATGAATGGAATGATAATTCCTATGTATATTGGCCTATTCAAGATTCTTGATCATGTATGATATTTTTTCTATCCAATATCACTTCCAAAAACTATGTATTATGTACATGATATATTATATATACCCCTCTTGATAAATTATATACTGGATCCCTCACATGTACGGAAATCAGAGGTGGTATAGGTGGAAAATGATCTCTCTTGTGAGGAGTAGCCAGTGTAGATATTGGATCGAAGAGATAAAATTTTATGAAACATTAACTCTCACCTAGTTAAATTACTATGAGTGAACCATAAGTATGAAGATGAAATATGGGAACTATAGGAAGCAATTAAGGGGATGTACCCTCGCATTTTCCCCCTTATTTTGTAAAACAAAAATTTGAGGGAAATTTTTTAGAGGGTAATATGTAATGACCTAGAATTCAATAAAATAAAATTTCCATTGTTATAATTATTTTATATTGTATAAATCACAAAAAATAACTTATATAACACAATATAAACTTTATAAATGAATAATATATTAAATAATTTATATTTTCAGAAATTAAGGAACCTAAACCTATAGAATAGTAACATGATATTTGGAATAGTAATTTGAAGGTTACGAATAGAAAACCATAAAAAAGAATAAAAAACTCACCCATGACGGTATAAATAATATTTATCCATCATATAAATTAAATTATGTTACAATTATATCATAGTAGAAGTAATTAAATATTTTAAAAACTATAAATTAAGTGTTCGTATTTCTATAAAAAATAAATGTTTATTTATAATTTTATAATTAATTTAATGATTTAAAAGAAAATTTATTTTCATAAAATAGATTCATAAATTAATATTTTGTTGTTTTATGATTATAATATATTTTCATGAGATCTTAATTTATGTTTCAAAGTCTCATAAAAGTTGTTATAAATTTAAAAATGATACTTTTTGAGTAAATGATGATTTTAATTATAAAATATATCCTTAGATTTAGAAAATTATTTTTATAAAATGTTGTCCATTTTTTTACTCTAAACATCAAATAATGGTTGAGGTGAATATTTGGGATTTTTTTAAAAATAATTGATTTTTTAGTGAATAGTAAAATATGGTAATTTACGGTTTAAGATAAATATATGAATTATTGATTCATGGATGATGTATGGATTATATAAGAACATTTTGTTTGAAATAAAATGTAATATTTAATATATTTAGTAGCAATAACGAACACTATTCATAGTCTAGAGGAAAAATAATAAACAAATTATTAAAATAATATAAAAAGCCATCTCATCGACTATAAATACCACCCCTCACCACCTCTTCTTATCACCTCATAAAATCCTTGAAACATATCCAGATGATACCCAATAATATTATCAAGTATATCCCTAATGTCCATTATCCTTTTTTCTCAGTTAATTACCAAACCCAATTCCCCTAAGGAGGTTCTTGAGGAGAAGAATTCAAGAGCCAAAAACTCTTTCTTTTTATTTGAATTTCTTTTCAATTTATTTTATTTTATTTTCCTATCATAACGTCCACTTTTTCAAGTGGCAAGATTACTATATTAAAATTTATATATAGAAATGTTATTTTTTTACTGGAATAACCCATCATCATTTCTCTTCCACTCATATTTTGTTCTAAAAAATTAAAACATCATCCATGATGTGTTAATTTAAGGCATTCAAGGAAGGCATGTTTAAAATCTCCATTATAGCCTTCAAGACTGGTAGTAAGTTATTTTGGGTATAAAATATTATAGTGCATTTATTATGTATTATTAAATTTTATATAACTATTATATATACATAATATTAATTAATAAAACATAACTAGTTTGTGATGATGGAAAAAATTCCAAAATAATCTAAATGGCTATCATTTACATTTTATCAAATGAATCATCATCAAAGATGAAAATTGATATATATTAATAGTTAAAATTATTTTTTATAATTAATAACATATAATTTAAATTCTAAACAACAATTCTCATTTCACATGATATTTCATAAATGTATACAAGTAAACTGATCATGAAATCCAAGGAAACAAACACTCCTCGAACAATGAAATAATATCTTATTACTCATAAAAGGCCATAAATGAACATAAAAATATTATAATAGATAAAATAAATGTTAAGTTTTTTCTCAATTAAATTATTAATGAATATAATATCATTATACAAAACATTAAGTACAAGTGATGAAAATGTTTAGACATATGGTACGAGATTATTTTCGAACCTCATTTTTTCCTTTAGATTACACTTTCTCTATGTTTACCGCAATGTAATTATTATTTATTTTTATATAATTCTTATAAATTATGTTTATATGTTTAGAAATCATTAATCCGTATTAGTTCGTCCTTGTTTTATGTGAAATATATGTTTTAAAAAGGTTCATTTCTCAAATACCCCCAACAAGCATGCTCGATTGAAGGGAATTTCTTGGTTTCTTACCCATTTATAAGTACACACTATAATATATTTTAAGCCAATTATTTTAAAAAATCAGTCATTTTATCATAGAAAAATATCTTGGTTCATTTCTAGTTTGTGAAAAAATATTTCTCTTATTCTTTAAATGATGGTTAATTTCTTCCCTAAACCACAATTAAATGATTAATTCCTAACATATCTTAAACACTCTTTTCATGTGTGTTTAGTTTATTTTGACATAACTTGTCATTATATATGCCTATTTTTCCATATTAATGTAATTTTATTTTTTAAATCCATTATTTCATGGAAACAATTATGATATTACATTTGGCTATTTAACACCCTAAGATTTTATGAGATAGATTCTTTTTAATTTATTTGATATCTTATGTTATAAGCTACACCAAGAAGATCTTGTTCTATACAAAACACCAAATTTTCTTGCAGTATACACAATAATATTATTGGATTTTATTATACACAAGAGTGACCTTCCTTGATATCTTGCATTGTACGCAATACCGAGTTTCACTAAACAATGATATATTATTAAAATATTATTTAATGGGATATAAACTACCCATTATGAATAATATTAACCAAATTTTGAATTTTATATAACATTAAAATTCATCTTATATATTTTTCAAGAACATTATATAAGAACAAAATCATTTATTAAGATAAAATATGTTTTAAAAAAATACAATTTTACCAGCTTTTATTGGCTCACCCATTTTAAATCTAGTTTTGACACTTTTTTAAGTCAAATTTTACAAAATAAACTTATTATATGGTATCAGGACCTAATTTTTTTTTGGTATTTTCTGGAAAAAATTCAAATGTTAATGAATAGTAAAAAATACCTTATTTTAATTCAAAATTTCCTTTTCATCTAATTTATTTATCTAGTTATATTATCTTTTTAATTTATTTTAAAGTATAATTTGATTATGACTTTATAATTTAATACCATTTTGGTCATTAGAGGTAATATCACCATCAAATTGGACAAAAACATCTGTTAATCTTTTGATATGTTTTTTCTTCATAAAAACTCACCTTTTGGTTTTGGCAACATGAATTAATCTTAAATTAATTTCTTCAAATTATCTATTTTTAATTATGAAAAATGGATTTTATATTTAGAATTAGTGGGTCCAAAATAAGTTAATATGTTTTTTTATTTTGGGATATTATGAATAGAAACTACAATAATTTTTATTTACCATAGTTAAATGTATATCGCTTTAATTAGGGTAACTAATAATATGATAAGGGGAGTAAAATGAAACAAAAACCTACCAAAATACTTTGGTGAGAATAAAATTACACCTTTTGAATTTTAGATTCTAACCATAGTATTTCAATGGCTATATGACAATGAAAATGACATAGATATTAATAAATCCAATGGAAGTGACAAAAATACCAAACTGGCATTTCTTATAATTATAATATTTTTTTTATTGGTATAACTATGTGATATGTTCAAACGTAGATATTAAATGGATATATAAATGAATTATTTATATATTGGTAATTTATTTTTTATTTTTAAGAGATAAATAATTTCTTTTAAGTATTATTATTTGATGTTTTAAAAATTTATTAATTGATGGGAAATCAATCAAACAATTTCTATTCAAATCTTAATAACCATAAAAATGTCAAAAAACATGAGAAATATTTTTTGTCGAGTATATATCAACCAAAATAATCCAACGGTCAAGCTAGTGACCATTTAGATCCTTATAGAATAGATTACGACCTTTATATTATTTTATTTAAAGTAATGTTAAAGTTGTCAGATTCATACTTTAATAAGTATAAACTTTTTAATGTTTGATTTTATAGCATATAAATTTTAATAAATATATTATCACGAATGATATTAAATTTATATTCATTATAGTTTTTTTTAAATTTTAATCAACAAATATGTATATTAAATATTAACACAAAATCATTGTAGTAATTATTTTATTACTGGTGATATCAAATATATATTATAAAAAATATAAAAATAAATATATTTTTGGATAAATAATATTTAAAATTAATTTTATAGATACACTTGACCTCATAGTAATATAATAAAATATTTTTTGGGAATTTAACTTGTTATATTTATATTTTTAAAAATCAATTAATAGAGTACTGTCAAAATTTACACTATTGAAATTTTATCAAATTTTTTTTTTATAAATTTATTTTAAAAAATAAAACATTTTAAAAAATATATAATAATCTGGATAAGGTCCAAAATGTATGAAATTATTTATTTATTATCTAATTGAAATTATATATGAAAATAATTTATACTTTTAATATAGAAATATTTGTTACCCTTGTTAAAATGAAATAGAATAACTAAGTGTGAAATTGAAAAGATAAGGTTTCAATGGACATAAAAACTTGTCTAAATTTTATTGGTTGATGAGATTTAAATATTATAATTTCTTATTTTCTAATATAACTCATTTTGGAGGTATTTTTATTGATTTTAAAATTATTATAAATTAATATTTTTGAGGTTTCCAAAAGTTCCCATCACCTAAATTATAAAATGGCACTTACTCCCTAAAATATTTACATCATTTTGAGCCTACATGCTCAGCCATACCCAACCCTTTTTCCTTATCAGCTTCCCTATGTTAATTCTAGTGGTTTAGGTCATCCTAATATACCAAATCTAGTGATCTACAATAATATTTAGGGGAAACATGTCAAGGTAGATGTAATCTCTTCTACCTATTCTTTCATAATTATTTATCCTTCATATTCCAATTCATTAGTTGTTTCATTATAAATTAATAACATCAATAATACTCATAAAACGATATATTATTATTAATATGAAATATCTATATTTCATCTTCTATCGATCTTATGAAAAATGAAATCACCACGCATGCGTACATACGACTTACCATCTCTATGCTGTGGAGTAATATGTTTTTCACTACCAACATACCTGTATGGATATAATGATGGTAGTAATAACTATATATTATTATTACAAAATGAAATTTATTCTGAAATATTATACACCATCCATTTCAATACCGTTTAATAAATATGAGAATGTTATTGTCGTTCCTTCATACGTACAACCGACCATCTCCATGACATGATGCGATTCGTTCTACGTGATCTTCATTAAATAGTGATTATATAAATGAATATAATAAATAAATATTATATATATTATGTTGATATCATTTTTTTAATTATATATCTTTGACCTAATAAGAGAAACAATAACTTATTAGAAAAAACATGCCTACAATCATAAAGTAGTTAAATCCTAAATAAAGAGTTACAATGAATTGTTATAAAAAAACTAAGGAGAATATGACCATATATGTTGACCATGATTCTAGAATAATTTAATAATGTTATATAAATCATTATACATGAGGTTTAGACACATAAGAAACATATTAGATCCCAGGTAAGGAATAATGTTTCAATCTCATTTTTATCCAAGATTGTTTGCACATAAGAATTTACTAGGGGTATATTTATCATCCAATACCATGTTTCATAATTAGTTTTCATAAAATGTTTACTATTATTCTATGTATAATTTCATTTTTACCCATTTGGACTTTTACTGCATGGTTTGGAAGGAATATACATTTTGTTTACATATGAGGTACGTTTTCACATTTTTGACAAGAGTATGAGAAGAATATTTTTTTGACTTATATGACATGAATGATTTTTTACTTATTATTAACGCATTATATCCATCAATATTCCTCTACATTATTTCCAATTTATTTTAAAATAAATTATCTACTTTAAAAATTTCATGTCATATTGAAAAAAGAAATGTTTTTTAAAGAAGAAAGGATATTTTACTCAAGAACTAAGTTCAATTGCTTTATCAAAATTATTTTACATCTAAGAAGAAATAGGTTTATGTTTATATCCCTATTATTAATTTGATTTTATTGTGTTTACGATGTACATTTATCTTATATGTATTATATTATGATAAAATGATGTTTAAGAAACCCATTTTATTTTTTGGGTTATTCTATGATGAATGATTTATGTTTTGGAACATGTAAGAATGATTTCATTATGAGACGGTTGGTACGTGTATCTAACTTCAATGAATTGGGTAAAGATTTATATCTCATGAGATAGAAATTACTGGAATGACAAGTAAATCTGGTTCAGTGATACTGGGTTGGAACTACAAGTAACCTGATTCAGTAATGGACTTTGTCAACTATGATGGTCTAGGATGAAATGCCTCAGATACTATGGTAATAATATTATGTGATTATTTTTTCCACAATTACATGTTTTATGTCAGTGAAATTTTGTTAAAGTCATGTTCATATATGATTTATTCCTTAAGAACATGCAATATTTATTTCATGACTCAAGATTTTGATAATTAAACTTTATGATCTTGTTGTTAAATTCTAATTTTTATGGTTTGTTTTATGTTCTCAGTGTCTAACCTTACTGAGAATTTGAGCACATAGTTTTTATATTTTCTTTTCCCTATGATACAAAGAAAGGTTTTAGGTAGGAAAACAAAAGGGATAGATCATTACGGGAGATGTTGAAGATCTTTCACCAAGTTAGAAGATTATGTTCCAATTTTACAAAGACACTCAACTTATACCATATTTGGGAATCTGTTTGTGTCATTTTTTAATTATTCCAAAAAATTAATTTAATGTCCATGTATGTCAAGCTTGGGTGGTTAGAGTTGATATCATAGTAGAGGTTTAGTCAAACTTTGGAATCTAGGATGCGAAAACATTAGGGAGATCTGTAAAAATATTTCTAAAGAATGTCTAGGGATGTCCCTAAGGTTAAGTCTAACTATAGGTTATAATTCTATAATAAAGAAAAAAATGATGAATATCATAGTTTTAAAACTAAGATGTTATATATTAAAAATACTCCCCCTTTATTATGTCGTTTTCTTAGTATGTTTTTTTGCCTCTCACACTATTCTGTATGGATTTTAGATGATAGATAGAACCCAAAAGAACCATGTTAATTTTAAATGCACTAGGTAATGAAATTATAGTCCTCATGAACAACCAAATGTTATGGTATATGCAATGAAAAATCTTATTTCTATACTTACACAAGATGCGAATCATTCTGGACATCCAAACGAGAAGAGATGTTAACAACATTCTATTGATTTCTTCATGAGGCAATGCCCAACTTATTTCAGTGGGACTTATGATCCACTTGTTTCTAAACAGTTGATCAGTACCATTGAAAAGATATTTTCCATCCTTCATTATTCAGAACATGAAAAATTCATTTTTTTGGTTTATCATCTAGAAGTTGAATCAGAATAGTGGTGCCCTCTAATTTAGAATACAAGAAAGAAAGATAAAATTGAGTCCATGGAATGGGACGAGTTCAAGATATTATTTTTCATTAATTAGTTCCCTAATATTATTCAGAAAAAATATGAAAAATTAGTTCCTTGAGCATAATAAAAAGGATGATGAGCCTATTGGTACATATAAGGTGAATTTTATAAGACATTAAAGGTTTGCTTCTGGCTTTATCATCAAACCTGGAAGTACAGTTGATCAATTCATTAGTGACTTAAAATGAAGTGTTATAAGGGAATTAACTATAATAGACATTATTATATATAAAAAGATTTTGTGTTGCACTATCAAGGTAGAACTGGAAGTTAGTGTTACATATCTATATCATAATTTTAACTAGAAATGAAAGATGGAGTTCAAGAGAAAATCTCAAAACAATGGTGAAAAGAATATGAATGATTCCTTTTGCTCAAAGTGTTGAAAGAAGAGTAGTGTAGATTGTATTAAAGGGACTAGAAAATGTTTCAAGTGTGGAAAGTAAGGTAATTGAGCTGTTGAGTTCCGAATTAATAAAAAAACTATTTATAATGATGTGAATAAAGAAAAGACCACAAAGAAGGAACCACCCACACTTCTATTCTATAAGTGAATGGAAGTGGGTCATTATGATAACCAATTACCAAATACAGGGTTTAATGATGATGGTCGACTTCAACAACCTATTAAAGTCAAAGATAAAGGAAAATCACATGAGATCACTATTGGTGATGTTGATTATGACAACAAAGTGGTGGGATGATTATGTGTTTATGTAATAGGGTTACAAAATAGGGTTATAGAATCTCTTTTATGGTATTATGGGATATTGAAATATATATGTATTGGTCCATTGTAGTTTTACATAATTATATGGTATTAGTTACCATGAAAAGTGATTGGAATATTTTTGTAAAGAATATGATATGCACATAGTGAAGGGATATAGAGATAATGAGATGTTTGATAATATTAATGACCTCATGAGTGATATAAGGACAAAATGATATCATGGTTCGATTATATAGAATTTTTGGTATTTTTGGTGTGTGGAAAGAGTTAATTTTTACCCAATAAATGTTTTCACTAAGGTTGTATGGTAATTAATGTCATTATAGTGTTTCAAGAGAATACAATATTAAGGTATTCACATGTTTGGAATGTGATAACCAAGAACTACCTTATGAGATATGGGAGATAAATGTTAAGTAGATTCAGTTAACCTCTTTTTAAAGTTTTATATTTTCAATTTTTGGAAGGATTTTAATGTTATCCATTTATAGATAGTATAAGTTATATTCCATTTATTGTTTTTCAGAATAATGTATTATCTCACTGTAGGTGGATTTATGCATATTTGATAACCTGTTCTAACATTTTTGTTGAGACAGATGGAATAAAATATCAATATGTCACATCATCTACTAACACATATATGATGAAAAATTATTCTTCATTTATTTAAATAATATATTAATTGGAAATTGTTCAGGGAATGACATACAATTATATTGTACAAAAATTAAGTAATTATTTCTCATCTTTTAGAAATTCATCATCTCTTGTAAAAGGATCTTGAAACCAAAAATGCTATCCTAGTACCCATTTATCTAGTGAATCAGTTGGTCCCTTAAATCATCGCAGATTTTTAGATTTATGGTCATTAATATTTGTCAAAAACTTATTCTCTATCACTATCCATCAGAACATGATGGTTAGATTTCTATTTCATATCCATGTTTTCACTTCCCACCAAGGTTATCTTATTTGGAATCCCAGTGAAGAGTTACTTTGGGAAACCATTATGTTTTTATATTTACTTTTTAAAATTATGTTTTAGAATTCCTTTTTATGATGTGGGTTTCTATGGAAGTAATTTCCATGTAGTAAACCTTTTATAACCCAGGAAATGTTTTTGGGAGAAATTTATTTTGTGGGGAGTAAAATATAAGACCCTGAGATTTTATGAGAGAGCTTATAATTAATTTCACTGATGACTTATGTTGTAGGATACAACAAGATTAGCTTCCTCTATACGCAACACCATATTATCTTTTTTAATACCCAACACTTTTCTTGGCTTGCGTTATATGCAAGAGCGACCTTCTTCGATATCTTGTGTTGTACGCAATACTGAGTTTCACTATACAAAGATATATTATTAAAATATTATTTTATGGAAAATAAACAAGTTGTTATAAATATTATTAACCATATTTATAATATTATATAACCTTAAAATTCATCTTATATATTTTCTAGAACATGATATAAAAAAAATAAATTTTTTTGATAAATAAAGTAGTTTTCCAAAAAAATGTAGTTGTACGTCCTTTTGAGGGATAAAACATTTTCAATATTTTTTTGACACATTTATAACATCAATTTGACAATATAAAATTCTTATTTGGAATAGGGACATAAAAATTTACTTTTTTGATTTTTTGGTATTTTTTGGACAAAATTCAAATTTTAATGAGTAGTGAAAAATACTATATTTTAATTCAAAACTGCCTTTTCACCTTATTTATTTAGCTAGTTAGATTATATTTATAATTGTGTTTAAGGTTTAATTGTATTATTTTTTTATCATTTAATCAAATTTTGGTCATTGGATGTAATTTTACATTTCAATTCAATATAAAAACATGACAATCTTTTGATAAGTTTTTTTTCGTAAAAACCCACTATTTGGTTTTGACAATGGGAATTAATCTTAAATTAATTTATTCCAATATTATGTTTTAAATAATGAATAATGGATTCTATATTTTGAATTAGTGGGTCCAAATTATGTTAGTAGGTTACTTTTATTTTTTGATATTATGAATAGTAATTATGATAATTTTCATTTACCACATATAAAGGAAAACCGGTTAAATTATTGTCAATAATAATATGATAAAGAGATTAAAATAATCCTAAAACCTACCCAAATAACTTTTAATTAATACAATTCTACCATTAGAATATTAGGTTTGAAACATATTCATTTATGGTCCACATGACAATCAAAATGACATAGATATTAATAAAACCAATGAAAGTGAAAAAATGTTAAACTCACATTTCATATAAGTATAATAATTTTACTATAGGTATAACCATGTGATATATTATAAAATATATAGTTCATGGAAATATAAAACAATTAACTACATCATGGTAATTTATTATTAATTTTTAAGAAATAAATAATTAACTTAAAGTCTTATTCATTGATGATGTAAAAATTAATTAATTGATGAGAAATCAATGAAACAATTTTTATTAAAATAAGAATAACCATAAAATGTCCCAAAACAAGAGAAAATATTATTGGTCAAGAATATCTCAACCAAAATCATCCAAAGGTCGAGCGAGTGACTATTTGGAGCCTTATAGAATAGATTATGACATTTATATTCTCTTATTTAAAGTAATGTTAAAGTATTCACATTCATACTTTAATAAGTATACAATTTTTAATGATTGATTTTATAGAAGATACATTAGAATACATGTATTATCATGGAATATATTAAATTTATATTCATTATTGTATTGTATTTTTAATTTTTACTCAACAAATAAGTATATTAAATAATTACAGACAATCATTGTAGTAATTATTTTGTTAATGGAGATATCTAATAAATGTTATTGACAATATTAAAATAAATATATTTTTGGATAAATAATATGTTAAAATAATTTTCTAAATAACCTTGAACTTATAAGAATATAATTAAATAGTTGTTTTGAAGTTAAATTGTTATCTTTAATTTTTTTAAAAATAATAAATTGAATAGTTTCCAAATTGACACTATTGATAGTTTATCAAAATGGGGTATTATTAAAATATTTAAAAATCATAAAACATTTTTAAAAATATATAATAATTATGGTATGATGAAATATATTAGAAATTATTTATTAATTATCTAATTTATATCAAATAAGTAAATATTCTACACTTTTAATATTGAAATATTTATTACCCTAGTTAAAATGAAATAGAATAACTAAGTGTTAAATTGAAAAGATAAGGTTTTAATGGAAATAAAAACATGTATAAATTTTATTTTTTTATTATATTTTAATTCTATAATATCTTAATTTCTAATATATTTCATTTTGGATGTATTTTTATTGATTTTACAATTATTATAAATTAATATTTTTGAGGTTTCCAAAAGTTCCCCTCACCTCAATTATAAAAGGGATATTCGTCAATAAAATATTCACTTAATTTTGAGCTTTTATGATCACACATCCCTGAAATTTTTTCCTTCTTAACTTCCCTATCTTAATTCTAGAGGTTTTGGTCATCTTCAAAGACCAACTCTTGTGCTCTACGAAGAGATTTATGGGAAGCATGTTAAGGAAGGGGAAATATCTTCTACCGATTCTTTAAAAATAATTTCTTCTTAAAATTACTTTAATTAATTTTTTTATTTTAAATTAATAACATAATTATCACTCATATACTGATATGTTATTATAAATATAAATAAATCATATTTTATCTTCTATCCATCTTATGGAAAATAGAATCACCACGCGTGCGTATGTATGACTAACAATCTCCACACTGTGGTGTAATATGTTTTCCATGATCAACTTACCTGGATGTGTATAATGATAGAATTAATAACTATATATTATTATTTTAAAATTATATTGATTCTGAAATATTATACACCATCCATTTCAATATCGTTCAACAATTATGGGAATGATATCACCACTCGTGCATACGTACGACCTACCATCTCCACGATGCGATGTGATTCATTTAACATAATAATCATTAATTCAAGATTATATAAATGAAATGAAGGAATAAATATTATATATATTATGCTAATATAATTATGTAAATTATATAACTATGACCTAATAAGAGAAAGATGAACTTATTCAACAAAACATGCATACAACCATAAATAAATTAAAAAACGAATAACGAGTTAAAATGAAATGTTACAAAAAAATGAAGGAGAATATGACCATATAGGATGACCATGATTTAGTTATAAGTTAATAAAATTACTTAATTTATTATATATGAGTTTCAAACATATAGGAATCATATCAGACCTAAGGTAAGTGATACTTTTTTAATCTCATTTTTATCTGAGATTGTTTATACGTAAGTAATTACTATGGGTATATTTATCATCCATGTACATGTTTTATAAAATATTTTCCATAAAATGTTTACTATGATTCTATGAATAAGGCCATTTTTAACCATTTTTACTTTTACTACATGGTATGGAAGGAATATTTATTTTGTTTTCCATACAAGGATTTTTTTGACTTTTCCAACAAGAGTATGAGAAGAATTTTTTTACTTATATGACATGAATGAGGTTTTTCTTGTTCTTAATGCCTTATTTCCATGAATCTTCCTATACAATATTTAATGTTTTATTTTCAAATAAATTATTTTCTTTTAAAATTTCACAACATTTTGAGAAAAGAAAATGTTTTTTAGAAGAAGATATATTTTCCACAAAAATTAAGTTCATGTGTATTATAAAAATTATTTTTCATGTAAGATGAAAAAGGGTTATGTATATTTCCATATTATTACATGGTTTTGATTGTTTTTATGATATCCATTTATTTTTGTATGGATTATGTTATGATGGAATGATTTTTATGAAACCCATTTTATTTATTGGGTTATGCTATGAAAAATTATTTATGTTTTTGTGTAATATGTATGAATGATTTCATTATGAGATGGGTGGAACCTATATCTCACTCTAATGCAATGGGTAAATTTTTTTAACTCATGAGATAAACATGAGTAGAACATCCAGTAAATCCAGTTCACTAATACAAGGCTGCAATGACAAGTAAACTCAGTTCCATAATGGACTTTGTCCACTATGTTGTTCTTTCCATCAATGCCTTTGAAACTATGGAAATCATTTTATGTGATTATTTGTTTTCCACAATTACATGTTTTATGTAAATTATATGTTGTCATGCTCATGTTCACTAATGATTTATACCTTACGAACTACCAATATTTATTTCATGACTCATGATTTTGATATTTAAACTTTATTTCCATTCTTTTACATTCTAATGTTTATGGTTTGTTTTATGTTCTTAATGCTTACCCTTACTGATAATTTGATCCCACCCTTTTTGGTTTTATTTTCCCTTGGATACAAATAATGGTTTTAGGAAAGGAAAAAAGGGGAAGATATTTTCAATATATGTTGAAGATCTTTCACCAAATTAGAATATTTTGTTCTAAGATTCCAAAGACACTAAACTAATACTGTCTTTGGGATTCTATTTGTGTTAAGTATTAAGTTTTCCACAAGAGTGTTGTAATGTCCTTGTACATCAAGATTGGTTCTTTAGAGGATATTCCTTAAGACATGATTATGATATCTAGTTCATTCCATGGGTAACCCTATTTATTGATTCTTCATGTGGAATAAAAACACATGAACATGTTATGATGGGTGCAACCAACCAGTGCTATAATTCATTGGTTAATTTTTAGTTTCATGGAAAATCATGTGAAATGGTCTTTGTGGTTAGACTTGACTAATTATTCTCTATGAGTAATGGTCTTGGTGGTTAACCTTGACTCATGATCCTCTATGTAGAATGGTTATGGAGCTTAGACTTAACTCATTCTTTTGTAATTTTGAATGACGTTTCCACATTTCTATGATTCCATGATTAAATGATCCCATGTTATTTATGATATGATTCTATATTTTTAGTAATGTTACATTATTTTTTATGTTATCTTGTTATGCATTCAAAATAATGTTCCATCCCCTATTCATATTCTTATTCCCTTAATGGGGTTTTAGGTCATCCATTTGTTCTTTTCCATCCACCCAAGATCATTTTTTATTTAAAATCGAGAGTACAAAAAGCCCCAAGCTAAGGGGGCTTGAAATAGTGCAGGCCGAGGGCATCCCTTATGACCAGATTCACACCCTCAGGCTTCAGATAGTTTATGGAAATAATATGAGTACTAATGGAACTCTGGTCCACCCAAGAGGCCAAATAATCTGCGACCTTGTTTCCCTCATGCAAAGTATGCGAGACTTAAATATTGGTACAAAGAAGGGATCTATATTTACAAATAATATAGGCTATGGACCAAGGAGAAGAATCTTTCCAGCTGAGGGAATCATGAAGGACCTTATAATCAGTTTCCACCTAAGAGACGTCCAGGTTCTCTTGCATAGAAATAGTGAGCCCTGTGATAAGTGCTTTGGCCACAACCTGAAGTGGGGTGTCATTTCTATAGAACAACGAATAATAACTAACAATAGAACCCTCAAAATCATGAGCCACATCCTCGCCTATCATTTCACCCATAATATATTAATGGATTTTAAGATATCATTATGGAGATTTAATAAAATACGATTATTTTTATTTCAAGCTATTTAATTATGTACATAATCTTCTAAATACACTATACGTTATGATACTTGGTTTTTATTTAATGAATAGACTCTTTAGATACTACCATTTTCAATATTTGGTTGTCTTTCTAGATGATATTCTTGTATATTTAAATTTTAAGGAATATAATAAAGATCACTTAAGGATTATACTGATGTCCCCAAGGAAAGAGAAACCATATGAATAATTTAGAGTGTGCGAATTTTTCCTTTGTCAGGTTTCATTATTGGGTTATATAATCTAAATTTATTGTAAGTAATTAGATATTTCAATGTAAAAAACCTATTTGGAAATGGACTTAACAAATGATGGAAGCTGAAATCTATATTTTTTTGATTGGATAGATACTTTTCAGTGTTTTTTTGGAAATTTTTTATCTACTAACAAATCCTCTCACCATATTAACTTAGAAGGGATAAAAGTTTATTTGAACTGATGAATGTAAGGAAAATTTTATGAAATTTAATAGATGAAAATTTAGTCCACCTATGATAGAAACAACTTGCAATGAAGAAGGGTTTGTAAGGTATAGTGATGTATCAAAAAGGGAATGTGATTAATCCTCAGGGAAAATGATATTGCTTTAGCTTATGACTCATGACCATTGATTCTCCATGTTAAAAATAACCCGACCCATGATTTTGAGTCAACGAATATGAATTAATTATCTTCATAGTGAATGGGGTGACAGATGTATTGATTAAAAATTTTTAGAATATATCTTCACTTAGGAAGTGATGAATATTTCATAGATAATTAGGTTGGGTCTGATTAATTATTATGATTACTCACTAAATTACCACCTTAAGAAATTTAATAAAGTGGTATATGATTTGATTCGAAATGATAGTTCAAGATTTTCTTTGATAAGGATAAATATATATCTTATATTTTTATACATATAAAGTATGGATCTTGAAATATTGATATAGATGATAAATATTATATTTTTTAAATGAATATTTAACCATCTATCCATTTGAGGATTAAGGAGGTGTAAAAGGAAGACATGGAGTTACAAAAGTTTCATAGAAATATTGATGGGTTAAACCTTAATTAAGAGGGAATAATAACGTTCAAGAATAGTGTAAGTGTCCTTACCATACCCAATTTGAAGATGGAGATATTGGATGAGGATCATAGTTCATCAATCTCTATTCATCATGGAAGCAGAAATATGTATATATATCTAAAATAGTATTTATGGTTGTATAAAAGGATGATATATATTTCAGAGTATGTTTCTTGGTGACATGTATTTCAATAAGTTTTTATTGAGAGATTGAAGTCTATGGGGATGTTAGATCCACTAACCATACCAAAATATAAATGGAAACAAATTAAAATGGATTTCATTGTTAGAATCTCAAAAATATCTAAACGAAATAATTTTATATGTGTTGTATTTGATCACCTTATAAATTTGACACACTTCATTTACCTTAGATAATATATATATCCTGATCAAATTACTAAGTTATATATTAAGGAAGTGGTAAGATTATACTGTGTACCCCAATCAATTGTATCTGACTGAGATATGATTTTCACCTAAATGTTTTGGAGAATTCATTGTCAATATTCAGATACATAGTTATGTTTCAACACTAGTTATGCAATAGAACTATTGATATTTTATTAGAATAAAACCCCACCAAAAAGACCGCGGGGAAGGACACAACAAATCAGGGATGTCTAAAATAGTAAATACCATGTTGATCTCCCATAATTAAACACAACACAACTTAAGGTATCAACAATAGTTATCATCCTTATATTTTTGGTCAGCTCGAGGGAACCATTAAAACTGTATAAGACATCTTGAGATATTTATCTATATATATCAAAGGTGTTTGGGATCAACACCTTACTTTGGTTGAATTTTTATACAATAATAGGTTTAATTCTGGCATTCATATGTCTTCTTATGAATCCCTCTATGGTAATAAGTGAAGAAATCTAAAATAATTGAGTGAAGTTAGAGAATGATATATATTGGGACTTGATCTAGAGGAGTAAATGACTAATAAAGTTAGATCCATTATGCAATACATAAGAGAATCTCAAAGTTGATAAAAGTGTTTTTCTATCAATTATTGCTGAGATCTAGAGTTTGAATCTCGTGAGAATATTTTTTATTAATTTCCCCATGGATTAAGGTTATGAGGTATGTGAATAAGTTAAAACTAAGCCCTAGGTATACAAGTCATTTCGAAATTCATGATAATGTTTGGATGGTTTCTTATTTATGGTATATTCCACCAAATCTCTCTCAATTTCTTTATGTGTTCCATGTATATATACCAAGGAAGTACATAGATGATTCTTCACATGTACTAAACTGAGAGGCCATACAACTAGAAAAATATCAATATTATTAAGAAAAAATGGTAGATATTTGAGTTCATATATACCAAGTGATATGAAATAAGAAATCCCACCATGTCAATGTTTGGTAGTTAAACAACTAATTTAAGGATGCTCTATGGGAACATGGGGATTTGATAGGGTATAAGTATCCTTTTTTTTATACTATAGTAACAAATTTTTATGTTGAAATATTTCTATGGGTGGTAGAATGTAACACCCCAATAGTTTTGTGAAATATTTCTATTTGAATAATTTTAGTTATTTGATAACTTGTGTTACACATAACAATGATTTTAAATGAATCGTGTAACATTATTGTAATATTTTGTGTCAAATATAGCCTACCAGTTGAATTAGAATGAATGAATAGTAATAAATAAATTATGAAAAATATAAAGTTAAAACATTTATAAAATTTATTCATTAGTTATTAATTTATTATAATTAATAAAAAATTATGTGGAAATAAATGTAATGTTGTTTTAGAAAATATTTCATCTATAGTTTAAGAAATGAACTAGTTTTATGCTTAATTTTTTTTTTCTAAAAAGTTATTTTTTTTTGTATTCTGCAAACTTAATTTAAAATTAACTTATTACATTTTTAGGTATTTAATTATAAGAAATTAATTAAATATTTTGATTAAGGAGTATTTAAGTTTTTATATAGGCCCCTTTGATTTTTGGTCAATATGAATTGTAATGGTGGTAAAATTTATCACCATGGTAAAGAGAAATCATGTTAATCTAGATTAAAAATATGTGATATGACCATAATTATACATCCTAATTCTTATTGGACGAATTTCATTATATATTTATCACCTTAGGCTTGAATTATATTAGTTTAATGGAAACTTTTCAATGAAAATATTTTAGAAATTATTTAAATCAATGAAAGTTAAAAAAATTCACTATCTTTGTTTTTAATATCCCTTATGTGTCCATATAGAGGTAAAATTAATCAATGAATGAATATATGTTTCTAACTTGAGAGTAATAAAATTATTTTCAATATTTAAAATCATTTATAATTTATTTTCATTATATAATGACCCTCATTTCTTCGGAAACACCTATGCTATATATCTCTAATTAAAAATTATATAATAATTTTTTTTAAATATTAAAAGAAACACAATTTGGGTGAGTTAATATGTTAAATAAATTTTATATGTGAATATATCATATTAGTATTGTTTTATAAGATTATATTACAATTACAACATTTTTCTTTATGCCTTTTAAGTCAAATTATGTTAATAGTATCTAAATTGATAATAATTATATCTTATCAGAATAATATTTTATCAAATCACATAAAAATCGTAAAAATATTGAAATAGGAAAATTGGGATACGATATGGTTTAAAATGACATCCGGTTTTCATTTATAGGTTGTTTGGAACCATTTTTCTTTAGGTTGACTTAATTTAATCATCTATGAAATTTAAAGGGTGCCCCTTTTATCTATTATAAAATTGAACCACATCCATCACATCTTTTCACAAAATTGAGGCTTATAGCTCAAAAAACCTAAATTTTTTTTATCCACTTCCACATAAAAATTCAATAGGTTATGGTCTTCTCAAAAGACCAACTCAAGGGTCCCTATGTGGAGATATATAAAATTACTTTCCAAGAAGAGGTAATTGCCTTAACCAATCACTTTATTTTATAAACTTCATTAACTTATCTAAATATATGTTATTTATAATGAAATAATATCATAAATATAAAAAATATTTTTATAATTTATTATGATTAATAAAACACCATTACATACTTTCTTTCCGATCAAACTAGAAGTGTACATTTCACTAATGTGTACATAAGACTTACCGTCTCCCCATAGCGATACAATTCATTTTCATCTCCATATTATATGGTTGGGTATTATGATGGATTTAATGTTAATGTATGATAATTATGAAATAATTATAATTATTTAATGATAAAATATTTTTTAACTCCTTACTATCAAATCCTTTGGGAAAGGATAATGTCGTTCGTGCGTACATGTGGACTACCACCTCAACGAAGTGATGTGGTTTTTTCATTTATATTTTACTTAGATGGAAATGAGGATGGATTTTATGACTATATATTATATAATAATTATTCTTTAAAGGTAAATTATTATTTACCTTTATTTTATTTCTTTGGTTGAAAGAATGGAAACACCATTCAAGAATACATACGGCCTACTATCCCAATGAACGATGTAAATCATTTTTCTGTACATAAATCTTACTGATGATAAAAAATGTCAACAATATAGATATATTTTACATTTATATCATTATTAATATTTTTGAGATTATTAAACCATAATAAATATAAGAGTATTGAAACAACTAAAAAATACATAGAGTGAATGAAATAGATAACGCCTCGAAATAAATATTTAAATAAGGAATTATTGATAAAATGTGTGTATAAATGTCATAATGAGGTTATATAAGATTTTATAAGTCTAAAAAGTAACAATAAATATAATTATAAAAAATATAATTTTATTATATAGGATAATAAAGTGTTTTTAGGCAATGATAACTTCAGGTAAGAGTTTATTTAACAACCTCATCAGTATTTCAGATTGTTTACTTTAAAGTATCTATTGGAATAATTGTTTTATATTTGTCTTCCATATCCATGTTTTCTAAAAATGTTTCCATTTTTTTAATATAACCCTATTATTTTTTAAAATCATTTTTACCCAATTTTTATTTTTTTTCTCGAAAATTTTGAATCTTTTTTTCACTTTCCAAATGAGGTAGGTTTTGACTCTATGAAAGGAATGTTTTAACTTATACAACAAGAACATATTTTAACACCATAATGAAATTAATTTTATATTAATCGATCTTTAAATTTTCTAAGGTTTATATTCAAATAATATGTTCTACATTATAATTCTTTTTATTTTAAAATGAAGTGATTTCAAAATGGAAAATATTTTTTCCACCAGAATTATTTCAAGTGATCTTTTAAAATAATTTTACCATCTAATAGACATATTTTTATGTTACTTAAGCTTTAATGTGTTATTATACATGGATAACATATTTATTATTTCAATTTAGGGGTAATTTTTGTGATAAATAGATTAAATGTTTATGAATCCCACTTCTTCTCCCGGGGTTTTACTATTATGAAATGATTATGAAACCCATTTTTTTTCATGTTTTATAATATTATGTGGCCCATATTTTTATGTTATTTTAATTTTATGATTGGTGGGAAATAAATAAACCTTAAATTCATTGGGTAAATTATTATATATCTAGAGATAGTTATGGGAAACATGTCAATGTGTTTAATGCGTTAAGCGAAACAAGTCAAAGTGAATGATTCAATATGGTACATAAGTACATGTGATTGATCCATTATTGGAAACACGTTTTGATTCCTAATCTAATGTTATTTTTAGTTAACCTTGATATATGAAATGGTTTCTATACTTATGATGATTCCATACACATTTTCTACATGACTTTAGAGTTTATAATTGAGTTTTGAGGAGTTATCATTCTTTTAATTCAATTATTTTTACATTCTAATTCTTTATACCATAATTCACATTATGATATTTTTAATATTGAGAATGTACTTTCTATGTTATGGTCCTGATCTCACACCCTTATTCTTATCTTATTCGTTGATACTATCATCTATTGATATATCACATGTTTACCCTTACTGAGAATATAACCACCCTTTTCTTATGTTTCCATTCCCTAGGTTATAAAAATATTAGTAGGGTTTTACTATGAAGGGTACTATGATGTGAGATTATTATTGGATATGATGAAGATATTTAATAAAATAAAAATATTTTATATCTAGTCTCCAAGGGCACTAAAGATTTATTATTCTTCTATGGAAAATATTGTTATAAATTTTATATTCACTTAAATAGATATACTATTTATGAAAAAAACTTGGATCTCATATTTTTGTGCACTATAAATATAATTTTCTCTAAGAATATCAATTTAAGAGTTTATTCATTATGAAGATATCAAGGAAATTATCCTTGAGGGGTTGAATTTAGATAATGCTAAATTAGATTCCAAAATCATTACACAATCTATATCTGATTATTCTAGAAATTTTATTATCGTCGTGTCACTATGAAATATAAATGTATCTTATTATATCTATCATCATTTCACACTGAAGAAAAAAATCACTATACAATGGGTGATAAATAAAATCATGAAATGACATAAGAAAAGGTGGAATTATTATGACTGATTAAAGTACATTTATTCTATAAGGTTTACCTGAGTTTTTTATTATATTTTTTGAAGTGAGTATAGAAAATTCATATTGAAATTTTAAAAAAAGGATTCATATCTCTATTTAGTATCTTCATTCTAGAATAATAGTGAGTAACCCTTGAATACATGTTTAAAATTTTTCATTCCATGAGACATAAATATCATTTATTAATGAATAGATTGGTTTTCTTAATCAAATCATCATGCATTGATCATGTAGACTTGTGGTGAAGTGTTGTATGACACATTAAATAAGAATAAAACTATACACTTTTCCCATTTTTTTTATTTTTTTTCAATAAATAATAATGAATATGAAATGAAATGAAATTTAAAACAATAATGGAGGAGATAATGTTTTTAATTAAAGGGATATAATGATTTACATATTA
Organism: Viscum album; assembly: GCA_963277665.1. Taxonomy (NCBI): domain Eukaryota; kingdom Viridiplantae; phylum Streptophyta; class Magnoliopsida; order Santalales; family Viscaceae; genus Viscum; species Viscum album. The sequence continues at coordinate 1,379,781,225 of OY728140.1, read as the reverse complement.
AAAAAATTATTTTAGAATTTTATTTGATGTTACTGCCTAAAAATAAAGAGGGTTATATTGAATAGAACACTCTATGTTTCAGTATTACTTTCTATCAGTTTATGTCCTTGGTTGTGAATTGTTTATAATGAAAATTTTCCATCAATTTAAATATATTATATATGTTATAAAGAAAATATTTTTGGAGGTTTGGATGAAGTACCCATAATTGGTTAAAATGTTGATGTAGATTGGCTAAATAAGTGAAGAGGTTTATATAATATTATTATGTTAACAATGTTATTTTATGACAAGTTTAGTTTACTTCCAATGATTAATGATTTGTTTTTAATTTCTTAAACATGTGTTTGATTTTTGAAGAAGCACATTTTTAATCATAAATATAATTTATATAAAGTATCCTTAAGTAGTTTCCCTAAGAAGTTTGTAAGGATGAAAAGATTGAATCAGTTATCAAATCATAAATATCTAAGCATCTGAAAAGATATTTCCATAAGATATTTGTAAATATAAGATATAAAGATAATGAATAATATAGATTGGAAGCATCTGTTCCATGTTTATTTGAAATATTTGATATGACTAAGGAAATAATATGATGAATTTTGAGTTTATTTAGCACAGTGTGAGGGAACATTGAGGATATGTAATTTTAATCTACATGCGTAAATAGAAGACTCAGTGCATAAAGGAAAGTTGAGCATAATGTAAAGGTGCACTATGATTTCAAATACCCATTTAAGGGAAATATGATTGTTTTGTATGAGTATTCAGTATATTTTAATTGCTACATATGAGTATAACTTGGTAGTAATGTTTAGTACAATGTGTACATAAAGGTCACCTTAGAAAAATTAGAGTTCGTTCAAGACCATAAAAATTACCATTGGGTGGATAAGAATCAGAAAAACAATTATAATTTTCTTAGACAAATACTATCAAATGATGCCCTATAATGTTATTAATATGGGTCCATCAGATGTACTGATTGAAGTTAATGATAAATGAACAGATATAAAAATCCCATTGTAATGACTTCTATAAATATCAATGGTGAGAGGTGAAGAAGTTGTTGAAAACAAGTAAAGAGATCTACTGATGGGGTTATAATTGATGAAAGGTTGAATGATGTTTGTTATATAAACATAATTTTTCATCAGAATGAATCCATCAGATAGAATTTATTGAATGTGAAAATCATTGGTTTCCTATTAAAGTAAATTTTTTGAGGAAACATGTGATTATAATAGAATAAATATATTAAAGAATGACATGATAGATGATTCTAAATAATTAGATAGTTAGTAAGTTTCCAAATAAGGTATATTAGATAGATTAATGGTTATAAAGATAGTAGATAGATATTTTCACACAATGGAAAACATTTTCCTAAATACAATAGAGGATATAAACAATGTTCATTAGATAGAGTGTTCTGATGTTTATAAATATTTTTCTATGATATTAGTTTCCATATAAAGTCATAAATAGTGGTTTCTCAGTGATTTTATTCTGAAAGAAGTTTCCATGAAAGATGATCAGATATATATTATTGATTTTCCCTAATAGATTGTATAAGATAAATGTTTTTGGGTGATATATTCATCAAAATGGTATTATTTCATCAAAATAATTATCAAAATTTCATCATTTGGAGCTTTAAAAAGTGATTGAATAAAATTAAAATTGATATAGAAGTTATTATACTAGTCCACTGAATGGAAATTTGTAGGATAATAAGAGAAATAGTCTCTATTGAATTTCCCAAGATATATTATTCTAATATATGGGAATCAATTTCAGGATTTTCATAATTGTTAAGAAAATGATTTTTGTGATATACTTATTAGTTTTTCCTATAATGTTGTAGCGGGATATGAAGTGAATTTTCAGCAAATGAAATATATGTTATGTAGTTATACTAGACTGAATGTTTTAATTAATTTAAAATGTTTTGAAAAAGATATTAATCTTGGATACGTTGTAATTTAATTTCAAAATTTCAATAATCATAGGGGATGTCTGTGATTTTATCATATTTAATTATGGATGAGATAGTTAGTTAACGTCTCAATTTTTCTAAAATATTTTATAAGTGCTCATAAAAAATAAAAAATAATTGGGAAGTTAAAAATTAAAATTAGATTGGGTTAGAAATGTATATTTGACTTCTTGTTCTTTCTTATTAAATCACAGAAATATAAAGGGGTTGCTAAGTACACTTTTCATATGAGTGGATGAGCAGAATTGATGAAGAAATTATTCCATTAGAATTTTTCAGCCATGAATCATGAGATAAAATCTCATTTGGACCAAAGATTCAAGTTAAAAGAGACCAGATAGAGTAGGGTGCAATGGATAGAGATATTAGTGCATCAAATAATAGAAAGAATTAGAATGGGTAAAATATACAGGTACCTGAATGAGTATATTGTATCAGACAAAGTTGAATCACATGACGAATAGGTACGGGATGAGAAAGAAGAATAATAAGAGATTTCATGAATACTAGATGATGCATTAATATCTTTTGGTATTAGAGGAACATAGAGTATAAAAATATTATACAATATACCATTGTAAAAATATATGTCAGAGAGACTTTATCAGATGAAAAGGTGTATATGAATAAGAGAAAGAAGAAGGATCTACCATAGAGTCATTAGAAGAAACAACACCTATAAAAATCATCAAACAGAAAGGAACAAAATAATATAATAAAACAAAGGATTAAATAGTCCAGTTATAGATGAAATAATGGATGGCTCGCGAAAACGCTCCTCAACGGGTGACTCGAAACCCTAGCATCCAGCTTGATCTTCTCTGATTCCTGCTAATGGATAGTTTTGATCCGACATGGGAGCTCCCTCCTCCTGCTCCGGTTGCTGCCGAAGCAGACTCTACAAAAATTGAAGTGGGCAAAATAGAAATCCCACTTCGCTCCGCACCCATCTCCTATCGCGATGCCTTACAAGGGGCCGATCCTCGCGATGCGACGGTATGTAAGCAGCCTCTCTTTAAGAAGCTTGAAGATGGTTGTTTTATGGTCGATGCAGATCCGGAAGCTCTGAAGCAAAGGATACAGCTTTGTAAATACTCGATTCTGGGTCGGGTGACATACTCCACAGGTGATCGACCTTGGTCTCTCCTGGAGCTCAAGAACAGAATAGCCCACTGCTGGGGCTCTTCGAAATGGAGGATGATCCCCATCGGTAAGGGGTACTATCACTTTCTCTTCGGCACTCAAGATGAACTAGACCAGGTATGGAATTTCGGTAATTTACAACTTAAGCCTGGTTTTCTCAGAACTCTTGATTGGGATCCTAACTTTAATCCATTCACACACAAAAATCACTTGGCTCAAATCTGGGTTAGAGTTCGTGGTCTAAATTGGTTCTATTGGCATCCGAAAATCCTAAATGATATTGCTTCCTGCATAGGGACTCCCATAAAAATTGATCATAGAACATTGAATGGGGAATTAAGACTCTATTCTAGAATAATGGTTGAGGTTAATCTAGCTACTGAACTGCCTTCCAGCATTATTTTCAATGCCCCGGACTACAAATTTGAGCTCAGAATTGAATATGAAAAGAAGCCACCCTATTGTGAAGTATGCAAATTGATTGGTCATAACCTCTCAAATTGTAGGGTGGTTAGAAAACAAATGGACCCTCCAAACACTAAGGATTGGCAAGAAATAAAACATTCCAAAAAGGGGTTTACTACCTCTGTCAAACCGCAGCCCCCCAATAAAGAAAAGCAGGACATTTGGGTTAAGAAACCCAATGTTCTGTCAACTCTGGAGGGAAAATCCTGGGGAGATTTAGTAGAGGAAGAGGAGACCCTTCAAAAAAAATGAAAATCTTGTTATTATTTTGCATGATCCAGTGGCTGTAAGTGGTGAAATTAATCACACTTTGGCCATTGATGTTTCTTCCTCACATTCTCTCGCTTTGGTTGAACATGCTAGTAAGGACTTGGGGTCGGATGCTTTTGCCCCTGTGGATCTCATTGTTAACCCGGAGGTCTCCAATACAACAACAAGCGTTTTGCTTAAATCTGCAGACCCAGGTTCTTCGAATCCTTCTATTGCTCCTGTAATGAATAACATGACCATTGATGCTGTTAATTCTGAAAATGATGCAGTTCATTCTTCTTATCTTTCCACTATCACTGCACATAGCACTCCCTCCTCCTCTGCTGATGATTCTGCACAGCCTGTTACTGCTGTCCAAACTGCTAGTATTGTTCCTGTAACAGGGGTACTGGCACCGCATCCTATAAATGCTGCTACTTTAGCGGCCAACAACTTATTCAACACTTCACACACTTCTAAACCTGCTCCTGCTACATCTATTTCTAAAATAAATCTTCCATCATCTGCTTCAGAATCCGAAAATATGGCACCTCATGCTGTCAACCTTGACACTGTTATGGCCAGCTCTGCCTACAGCACTACTCCTGATCCTATTCTTCCCCCTGAACCAACTCTTACTGATATTTTTTGTACATCTAACAATGTTGGACCTCCACCCCTTGCTGAACTGCAGAATCCTAATATGGAAAAATCTACATCTGCAAACCCCATTCATTCTACTTATGATAAATCAATCAGCTCGGCTTATTCTTTACAGGTTGATAAATCTCTCACAGCCTCTGATCCTCTGGTTCAGAGCTCTCCTAAAATTACGGATGTCAGTCATTATCCCATGGATTGCACTGCTATCCAGAATTCTGCACATTCTCCAGTGGATCATTCTGCTGCTCAAGCTATTGGTCCTGGAATCACAGCCTCTGAGTGCAAATCTGTCACTGCTTCTAGCAATGAGACACCTTCTAACTCCAATATTCATACAGTCAATTTAAACCCTTCTTCCTCCCCTATGGCCACTAGATCGCAAAGGAAGAATGATTCTGGAAAATCCAAAAAAAAGAAGGGTTCCAACCCAAAACGCAAATAGAAATGAATTTTCTCTATTGGAATTGCCAAGGTCTAGCTAACAATGACACCTCCACTACAATTAGGAGGCTTATAAACACTCATAAACCTCAACTTTTTGCCATCTCTGAACCTAAAGTTAACTTCAAAGCCAACTACATGAGACTTGGTGCTCCTAACTATAGTTTTCTTGGCTCGTGTAAACATGGCACGCAAACTGACTCCATGTGGATATTTTATCATAATTCCATTCAAAATGTGCACATCATTAAAAGAACAGATCAGCAGGTCACATGTGACTTCTTGTTGAACGGTTGCCTCTTTTTTTGTACTATGATTTATGCTAATAATAGATATCAGGACAGAAGGTCTTTATGGCATGACCTTTCTGACATGGCCCGCTCAATTAAGGAGCCTTGGGTTGTTATGGGGGATTTCAATGCCATTCTAAGCACTAGTGAAAAAATTGGCCCCTCACATCTTACAATTTCCTCTAATGAGTTTAGGTCAGCTATTGATGACTGTAGCCTTCTTGAAGTTATTCTTACTGGTGCCAAATATACTTGGTACAGAAAACATCATAATAAAATGGTCGCCAGTAAGCTTGACAGAGCTTTTGTCAATATGAAGGCCCTTGATACTTGGGATAATATTTCTAGTATAACCCTGCCTAGAATTAATTCTGACCACCATCCTATCTTAGTGCGCTTTTGTACGACCGTCCGTAGGCATATTCTCCCCTTTAAATTTAACAATGTGTGGTCCTCGAACCCGGACTGTGTCGCTCTTATACACCACACCTGGAACTCTATGAACCACCATAAGGATTTATTTGCCTGTATTTTTAAGTTGAAAATCCTAAAACAGGCCCTTAAAAGTTGGTGCAAATCTACAAGTTCTCAAATTGACCATGAAATTTCCTCTCTGGAAAATGATCTTAGTCGTGCTCAAACGCAAAACACTATTTCTGATTTCAGTTTGGATCCCCAGCTGGAAGCTAACCTTGCCCTTAAACATAATTCTCTGCTCACTTTTAAGGATAACCTTCGTAAACAAATGTTTAGGACTAAATGGCTTGTTGATGGAGATCGTAATACTAAATTTTATAATTCTCTTCAAAGAATAAGAAAGGAAAATCGTCCTCTTACCAATCTTATACATGATGATTTTCTCATTGATACTGAAGAAGCCATAACGGATCATGTCACCTCGTACTTTTACAACATTCTCAACGGTCCGGACATAAATATTGACATCAGGGACAATATTATCCCCTTACTAGTTGATGATATAGACAATGAAACTCTTTTAAGTACTCCGCTTGATCAAGAAATTAAGGATGCTGTCTTTGGCCTTAATCCAGATAGTTCACCTGGTCCGGATGGGTTCAATAATGGATTCTACCAAAAGCATTGGGACATTATCCAAAAGGATGTTTGTAACCTTGTTAAAACCTTTTTTCCCATGGTTCTATGCCTCATGGTATTAATGATCAATTTTTAGTTTTAATACCTAAGGTTGAAAATGCTTCGGAGATTCATCAATTCAGACCCATTGCTCTCATGAATACTCTTTATAAGATCATTACTAAAATTATTGCGAATAGGCTGGCGCCCATTTGTGACAAAATAGTTTAATGGAATCAATTTGGATTCATTAAAGGTAAGGCCATTCAGGAATGCATCTGTCTGGCCTCGGAAGGTACCAATAGTCTTAATAAAAACACTAGAGGGGGGTGTGTGGCCATTAAACTTGATATCAGAAAGGCCTTTGACACTATTGACTGGAACTTCATCTTCAGGGTTCTAAAAAACTTTGGTTTTCAGGACTCTTTCATTGGAAGACTGAAAACTCTTTTCAGATCTGCCTATATTTCTATTCTAATCAATGGCTCTCCTAGGGGCTTCTTCAACTGTTCTAAAGGTGTCAGGCAGGGTGACCCCCTATCGGCCATCCTCTTTGTCATTGCTGAGGACTACCTAAGCAGACTCCTAAATAGTCTGGTTGCTCAAGGATCCCTAAATCCCATACAAGCTTCCAAGAACTTAAATATCCCTACCCACCTTTTATATGCTGATGAAATCATTCTTTTTCTTAAGGGGGATCAAAGGAATATTCATGTCTTAAAACACGCCCTTAACCATTACGAGGAAGTCTCTGGTCAATCGATTTCCTGGAATAAATCATATATTTATTTTGGAAAGAGCTTTCCTGTCCGAAGAAAAAATACCCTCACTTCCTACCTTGGAATTAAAGAGGGTCTCCCCCCTTTTGCTTATTTAGGTGTCCCAATTTTTTGGGGTCGTCCTAAGGCTAGCTATTTGACTAATATCACTGAGCAAATTGTAAACCAACTCTCTACCTGGAAAGGAAGATCCCTTTCTATGGCTGGCAGGATTTGTCTTGTCAAATCGACCATTGTCTCTAAGATGGTTTACACTATGATGATTTACAAATGGCCCGCCAGCATTGTCAAGAAGATCAATACCTATATCAAAAACTTCATCTGGACAGGTAGTATTCTTGAAAGAAAACTTGTCACTATTCCCTGGAAAACCTGTTGCAAACCTCTTGACAAAGGTGGCATTGGTATTAAAAATCTAAAGATGTTCAATAATGCTCTCCAAGCCCGTCTCACTTGGCGTATTATCAATGGTAATTCCAAAGCTTCTGATTTCTTGAACCATAGATTCCGCACCAAGCTTTTAAGTGGGACGCTCAACTACGTTAACTCTTCAATCTGGCCCTCGATTAGAGACTCGTATCAGAAGATAATGGAAAATTCTAGATGGATGCTTAGTGATGATTCTTCCATTAATTTTTGGTGCGATAAATGGTGTGGCAACCCCCTGATATCTTTGTTACCACCTAACATCACCCCCGACGACTATAATCTTTCCATAAAGGATGTCTTACAATATCACAGGCATTCTCTCCCTGACAATATTGCGCAGATCATTGATGATCATCACTTTTCTTCTTTTGGTGATTTCCTTGTTTGCGAGCCTGCCCCGAATGGCATCCTTGACTCCAAAAACTTCTACCAGCATTACTTTTCTGAAAGTGATTCTATTTTACACTGGGTGAGACATTTTGATAATCCGTGGATTAAACCCTCTAGGCTTACCCTCATTTGGAGAATTGCCCATAATAGACTACCCACTGAAGTCTGTCTTCAAGCCTTTAGCATTCAACTCTGCTCCATTTGTTGTTTGTGTAATCAGCACAGGGAAGATGCAGATCATCTTTTTCTGTCGTGTGCGACGACATCTGCTTTATGGAATTATGTTTTAGACTTATTTAATTGCAGATGGTCTCTTTCAGATACTATTTGTTTATTCCTTAACAAGTGCACTAGTTATGTTCTCTCTCCTCAGGTTAAAAATCTTCTGCTTACGGCGGTGGCAGAACTGCTTCATGTGATCTGGTATGCTAGAAATGACATCATTCATAATAAGCGCTCATTTAGTTTAACTCCAGGTAAATCTCGAATTCTTATTGCGATCCATGAAGCGACTTCCATTCAAAAAGACTGTTGCACCAACTCGGTGGGTGATTTTGAGATCCTTCGTCACCTTCGTGTGCCCGGCGTCTTCCCTCGGACCAAACGATCATTTGAAATTTTCTGGAAATCACCGATGTTGGGATGGATCAAAGTGAATGTTGACGGTGCCTCCAAGGGTAACCCAGGCCCTGCTGGTTGTGGTGCTATTTTTCGCGACTCGGCTGGTCTTTGCCAGGGTTGCTTCTATGCTGGCTGCGGCCATTCCTCTTCCCTGGAAGCTGAAATGCTTGGTGTCATCCACGCCGTTCATTTTTCCCTTCAAAGAGGCTGGAAAAAACTCTGGATTGAAATTGACTCTACCACCATCATTCATGCCATCTGGAATGGTACCATTCATCTGGCTTGGTCTCTCACCACTCTTTGGATGAATTGTCTCAACGCTCTACAGGGGATTGACTTCATAGCCACTCACGCCTATCGGGAAGCGAATACTGTTGCAGATGCTCTTTCCAACAAAGGCATTCATCAGACCATGACTTGGCTGGACTCTTTACCTGCTGAGTTCTTACCTTTGTTTGATAGAGATTGTAAAAGAATCCCATCTTATCACCTCCTGTAACTTTTTTGCTTATCAATAAAAAGCCTTTTACTTTAAAAAAAAATAACAAGGAAATTTTCTTAATTTCTACTATTCAAGTAAAAAAGCAAAGAAGAAGGAAGTGGATATCAAATTAGAACTATGGAATCCATTAAAAGTATCAACTAATGGAATGATTTTTGGGTGCTTCAAATTACCTTAAGATGAATATGAAGACTATCCTCAGAGGGAATATAAATAACCTATGAGGAAATATAAGTTGTAAAAGTTCATAAATAGTATAGAGAAGAAGTATGTTTCCAACATATTCCCCTAATGTGTTGGTAATCACTCAATAAAATGTATTTTTTTTCTATCCACACCAATTTATTTGGTTCCTAATTATAATAGATAATTTTTTTACTAAAAAAACCATATTTGGAAGGGAATAAAAACTCTTATTGAGTAGTGAACCTATAAAAAAATATCATGTTTAATCTTATAGATTCTTTCATATATATGTATATGATTAGTAAAAGAGAATAAGAGAAATAATATCCAAAATTTCCTAAGAGATAAAGGAATATAAAGTTATAATTGGATAAGAACTGCCTAACAATAATTTCCCCCCTTTTAGTGTTAAATATATCCCAACATATCCCTTCTTAAAGTGGGGTCTTGAAAAAGGTTTTCCCTTGAGGAAGAGAATATATTTTTTAGTGGGAATGCATTACCTCGAAAAAATAGTTATTTTAAAATGGGAAAGTGTTTTGTTAAATTTTCATGAAAATGGTTTATGTGTTGGAACTTCTGATTTTATTTGTGTTTGAAATTTGAGTGGAATATAAGAAACCTTGAAAGTTTATATGGTCACATATGAATTGGAACCATATCTTATTTCATGGGATAACATGGGTATGTTTTTAAATATATTGAGAGAGACTTTTTAGTGGAAGAAATCATAATATTCCATTTACATTTCCAAAGAACCAAGAGATCATTTTGAGAAGAAGACTGAGAGTGCTTCCACAGTGTTTTCCAATTTATCGAAAGAGCCCTGTAGAGGAAGACCGAAATATATTCCACTATGTTGTGCCATATGATGAAGTATCTCATGGGATTTGGGACTATGTAAGGCCTTGATATATTCTAATATTTTTATTTATTCTCATCTTCCTAGATAACCTTGTTTTAGGCTAGTTCACACTAAACCATTATGGTTAGACACAATAGTGCACATAACATATACCTGATTGGTTTGGTATGATTTTTGGAATATTTTTAGTGCCTAGTGTGATTATATTATTCCTTTATCTCATTTTATCTATGTAATTATGAGTAATGTAATGATTTTATGACAATACATTTATCTTCCGAAACTGTTTTTTTTAATGTGATGCTTCTTATATTTATGATTATGATCATTTCCCATTATATGATTTAGTAATGAGATTTATCACTATTATAAATTTTATGTCTTGTTCAGGTTCTTTGAGAATGTCTATGCTGGGTGTATTTTCTTCTTTTATTTGAGATTTGATTACAATGATTTTGAGAAGATATATTTTCAATAAAAAAATTGTGATTTATTATGTATTTTTTAAGGAGAATTGTTTAGAAAATTAAATTGGTATTGATAAAATGATATTTCAAACTAGTCTTATTAGTTTATATGGTTAAATTCCTTATATATATTCATGGTGGTATGCTATCAGGAATTATGTTTGACACCCAATATATAACTTTTGGTATTTGATGACTCTATTTTGTAGGAAAATAGTAAGTTAATGGGAACATATTTTAAGTGTATCTTCATGATTAAAAAAATATAAGCGTTATAATGTTGGTGGATATGTGGTCTCAAAAGGGTTATCTCATAATTATATGTTTATGGGGTTTTTCTAGTTTAGATGTCATTTATTTTCCATTATTGATGCTTGAAACAATTTTGATATTTTTGTATAGTGAATTTGGATATCATGTTTATGTATTATATATTTCATGTTATATAGGGAAACAAAATGTTTTTTATGATACCTTATTTGGGTTATTGTCGTGTTACACTAATTTATTTATTTATATTTGTTGACCCTTATGTTTTTTATGGATGTCCAAATTCAGTGATGGTTTATTCTCATTTATTAAGGGAAAAACCATTCCCATAAGGTTTATTATGATTACCTATATCTTTTTAGCAACCCATGGAGATACAGAATGCATAATATGCCTTGTGCATGAGTTTCTAGGGTGACGGGTTGGGTGAACCAGTTTGGTTCCATACAAAATTTTATAAGAGACACACACTTTTTTATTTGGGGGTTTCCTTGGTAAACTAGAGACTAGGATAAAGATTAAGACATAGATGGGGTGTGTGGTAAAAGCCTAGCCATATCTTTGTCACACTAAACCTTATATTTTAATGGGAACATGAGTATTGAGTCTTTATATTTAGTTTAGTTTTTTATTGTTATTGTGGGTTTGATATATTTTGATGATTCATTAATCTATGGTGTGTGTATTATTGATTTAGGGGGATATTCATAGTTATAGAGGTGAAAATAGTGAATAAACTAGGGTTTTAAAGTAAGAATACATGGTATGGTAAACCATGTGGTTACCTTGAAATATGTATATGCGACAATGGTAGTGTATGTTGGATGGTTGGTGCATAGTTCAACATAATGTGAATCTAAACCATGTATCACAATGTTTCTCTTTTGGATTTTTTGTTTTACCTACCTTCATCCCTAAATTGATTTAGATAGATTATTTTAATGATTTGCTACTTTTTGGGAGAGTTTTAATTTGTGGTTTACGTGGAATTAGATGTGTTCAAATATGGTTTGATTTTATATGGGTTTCAGTGTGATTTTCTTTTCCCCTTATGAACTTTTCATTAGGAAATGAAAGATGGTTTTCAGAATGAAAGAGAGTAATTTCATAAGGTTTATTTTTTTGAATAATATTTTCTGATGGTTCATAAAATATATTTAGTTTTTCTAAAAAAGGAAAGTTGAATTTCATTTTAAATTGATCTTAGGAAACAAATTTTTGGTGAAAATGTATTTTTATCTTTAAAAGTGGAATCTTGTGAAGGATTTTAATTCTTAAATTTGATTTTTTATAATTAGGTTTATGAATTAATTTTTCATTAGGTGGTTTATCTTAAAATGCAGTTGTTTAAATTTTTTAAATGAAATGTGGAATAATTCTCAACGGATTATGTGATCTATTTTATAGTTCATGAAATGATTAACGGATTGATGATTTTACAATAACTAAAAAATTATTTTGTAAAGGACATAGAGCTTCCAATTTTTTAAAAATGCAATTGATTTTTTTATAAAATAAGTGAGCTTTACTTATGTTTAAATGATTTTTTTGTGAACGGTGAATCTTGGTATTGGTATGAGAGAAAAATATTTCGATTCTAAATTAATTTCTAATGTGTTTTGAATTTTTAGTGAAGGATGTTTTCAACTAGGTACCTGGATTTTCTCAATTGATTAGGGAACCCATTTTTTTGAGTAGTGTAGGAATTTAGGATCATATAATGTGTTGGTTGATATGTTCCTCCTTGACATGTCTTTAAGGAAATTAGAGTGTTGTTCCTTAGAGTTATACTTGTTCAATTTCATCAATTTTTCTATAATTGACTATATATATTATTTACACTCCCCTAACATTAAATATATTCATAGGATCCCATGATTACTATTGGGAGTTCATCGTTATTTGAAGTTACCACTTCCCCAAGTTTCTTTTTGGAAGGGGGTAAGTGTTTTGTCATGCGTTTGTGTTATCGATATATTTAAAATTTTTATGTTATGTTTAATTCATTTTTGATGGTTTTTCTGTATTTTTAAATGTGATCACGATATATTTTATCAGGGAAAATTATTTTCACTTGGAATTTATTATAATGTAATGGACCTCTCAAGTATTATATTTTGTTAAAATATGGTGTTTGAGTTTTTTATAGGAGGTTAAGGTGACTCAATTCAAAAATTTGAAAAATTTATTGTTTTCCATGTTTTCCAATGGTGTCTCACCCAATGGTGTTGGGAACCAAAGATGTCACCCTAGTGCTGTCACCCTAACAGTGTCACCTTGGATGTGTCTCACCCTGGTAGTTCCTCATTGGTAGAGGCTTTATAGCAGTTTCTTGGCCTAGAGGTGCCTCATTCCTGGTGGTTGGTTCCCCTAGCTGTGAGTCTTCTGGGGGTGTCTTTCCCAATAGTGCCACACTGACGGTGGTAGCAGTTTCATCTGATAGTTCCTTGTTCGGTGATGCTTCTTCTAACATTGGATCATGAGTAGTTCTTTTTCGAGTAGTGTCTCATCGAGTGAAGACTCACCTAATAGTGGTTCATGTGTAGTGACTTATAGGATGATATCTCGTGAATAATGTATATAGTTCATCCATCTTTTCCCTTTTTATTCATTTCTATGATGTAAAAAAACTTTAATACCTTATTTAAAAGGCATTGAAACCAATTCATAGCCCATAAATCCAATATTTGTTTTCCTAAGAGTATGTGGGACTTAATATGGTCAAAATGCATGATATTGACCAGACCCACCATTAATGGAAAATCAAAAAACATATTTTAACTCGTGATGCTGTCTATATATTTATAAATATGATATAAATTTCCCACTTATTTGTCCTTCATGGTTTCTCTTAGTATGATATTCCCTAAAAAATTCTTCTAATAGGAGTCATGTGGTGGGGCTGCATCTTTTTGTTCGTGTTTCCATTGAGTTTTTCCGGATGCCTGTGTACCCCTATTTTAGTGAAATATGGAAGCCCTCATCATCTTTTTCTCTATTTAGGTTTCTCCTACATGTTTCTTAATTTTTTATCATTAAGGTTTTGTATATGGTTGTTACCCTTGTGATAATATTTTTTTTCAAAATTAATAATGATAATTGAGCTGGTTTTAAATAAATAAATAGATGGATGTGAAAAGTGAAGCATGTTTCTACTATGTTTTTATTTTCTTGATATTGTGATTTGTATGGGGTAAATAGCCACCTAAAATAGTGGTCATTGGGGGTCACTGTTATTTCACTAGATTATTTATGGAATGTATTTTTTTCCCATTGAATTCTTATTTATGAAAATTTTTAACCTTTTACACTCGGATAATAAATGGATTCCCCATGATCTTCTAGTTATATGATATCCCCTGAAATAAAATGCCAACTTAATGAAGGCATTCCTTTTTAAATTTTATATATGTTTTGTTTTGGTTCTCAGGGTTATGTAGTTGTGGGAACTATTGTGAATAAGGGTTTGGTTTTGTTGATATGGTGACCTAGGCATAATATGATTGTGCAACAGGGCTACAAAACAGGTTGTGTTATGATATGTTGTTGGGTGTGGTATTGAGTTGGGGTTTATTTTGGTTATCATGGTGGTTTATACAGGATTAATATTTCTAATCATAGTATTCATTGGTATGTGTGCTTCACCATTTATAACATGCATAAAGATTCACCCAGCACCTAGATTTCATGGTGATGTGTCTTTAATGTAAAGTGAGTTAATTTACCATGACAATAATTTTTTTTCAATGTTTCCTATGTAGTGATGTAATGAAAAAATAATTGTCTACTGAAGCCTAGAATTATTGGGGCTAGTTTGGTTAAGGAAATAGAAATGGTTAAGTAAATTAGTTGGGAATTTAAAATGGGTTTTGTGGCTCAATATGTGGTGTAGTGAATATAGAAGTGGTAAAAAAAGTGACGATGTTGTGAGTTGGATTGTTTGTTTGAAAGCCCATAGCTTTGGATTGAGTGTTTGGAATTACTTATGTATAGTGTTTTATTTTTTTGATTTCTATTTCCACCCCACCATAGTTCAACACTATGTGATGAACACCCCCATCATTATAGGGGAGAGTGTATTTCCCAATATCGTGGTAGGAGAATGGGTTACAAGCAACCTACTCTTCCTATATTCCTCTTCTATGTGATGAAGACCCAAGTTTCATCAGGTAGGATATGGTGATATGTGGTATCCTAGGTGTTTATGAGCGAGGTGGTTTGTTTTCCTGCAATCTTTGGGATGAGTTCTGACATAGTGACATTGGTGTCATTTGGATGAGTTGTAATGTTCTTTCCCTGGTGTATTTGGGATGATTCTTGGTGTGCTTACCTACATGACTTTGAGATGAGATGAGATATGTTGTGATTCCTACTTGTGTGGGTGTGCATGATGTGTTGTGAGAACCAGGTGTGTGCAGGTGGAATGTGTTGTGGGACCTAGGTGTGGGTGGGCTGTATGTGTTTTTAATCCTAGGTTTTTGCGGGTGGGATGTGTTTTGAGAACTAGGTGTGTATGAGATGGATGTGATATGGCTGATTTGGAAGAGGTTGAAGTTCCAGTATGTTTTCTGTTATGGTTTGACAGATTTTAGTTAGTTGGAAAGCGGTGTGTGGTACCCTATTATCGATGTGTTTTATATTATATTACATGACTTTTGTTACTTGGTGAGAATGACTTGGTGAGGTTGGGTTTGGTCAGTAAACCTATATGGGTGATTTTTTGGTTTTTTTGTTTTCTCATAGGGGCATTAATAAGCTTCTTTCATACGGGCATGAGTGACATTGGATTTCCTACTGTGTATACAAATATTCTCAACCTATGTATAAAAAACCATTTTTGGGATTCTATACAAATTTCGCCGACCGTGTTGGACCTTAATAGCTCAGATCCTTAACAGTTACTATATTTTTGCAGTAGTTTTTTCTGAGTACTTAAATTGGTGATTTTATTTGTATCAATTCTATTTATACAATCATGTGGGATGGTTTGGGCTTTATTATTTATTTTTCATAGAGTTTATTGTCGGTTATTCATCTTATATAGTAATCTTATTTATATTATAAATGGTAATGCGTATCATATTGTGAGATTTGTACACCCTTGTTGCTAGTCACCCACTCAGGGCCTACTGGAGGTAGGAATCAAGGGTCATTATCTCCATTTATTTATTTCCATACTAGGAGAGGTATCTATGGAGGGATGGGGAAATGAAAGAGTGGTATTAGAGGAAGGTGGTTGAGATATAGGATGGATTTTGGAGTTAGGCATCATAATGATTTCATGGGGGTGGTATGGAACTGTTATAGATGACATTGGTGTGTGACATAGGTTAGAGAGACCAACTTGGACTTGATATTTTATCCCCCCATGATCTAGTGTACATGCTCTAAGCTTATTAAACAACAAAGTGAGGTGGACCTTCTGTAAAGGTAATGACCTAGGAATGATACATGCATTTTTTTTAAAAGTTTAGAGCTGAAGCCTCATTTATTATTAAAGAAAATCAAAGACCTCTTTTATCTAGGTAGAGGGAGACCCATTACATAGCCCGAAGGCCCAGGGGGCATTTAGCCCATTACATAACCCGTAGACCCATTTTTTGGTCCAAAGCCCATTCTGTGAATAATTACTTGTGTTCTTACTTTTATTGGTCTGTTTTTGTAAGTTTAAAATGTTTAAAATGAATAAAATTAATTAAATTAAATCTTAATAAAATTCCATAAGAATCAAGCATATGAAATTGTTATTCACCCTTCAGCTATGGCTCTAGGTCATCATACGCACATGTCTCAGTTAATGGAGGTTTAGTAATCCAATCTTGTTGATCACCATAGGGTTGATCTAGTTGAAGAAGATGATCAATGGTAGAGGACATTGCATGATTTCCAGTAGTAGAATTTGGGGAACTATGAAGGTAGTATTTCAGACATGGAGGCAAAGAGTGGTCTAGAGGAGCTGTAGATCTCCTTCAGCTAGATCAGGGCACCGATGGGATACTTGGTCCCTTTGGTGGTTAATCAAATGCATGGTGCTACATGTTAGTGGGGGGCATTTTATCTGGGAGAGTAGAAGGAGGAAGACATATTTAGGAAGACTTTTAGAAGGATTTTTGGGAAATATTCCTTTCACCAATCATGAATTCATAGAACAGGTATGATATACTCTCCCTTTAGTATGGGAGTATGTCCATGCATGATATGGGGATCAATTTCAAGTAACTCCTATGCTTTCCCCATATCTTTTCCCACATGAGGAGTCTCAGGAGAAATGTCTTGAGGATGCACTCTGTCCTTCAATCAAGTATGTTGTTACTGGTTTTAGGTTTCCAATTTATTTGGAGGTTTAGAATAAGGAATAGGTGATCAACCAGATGTATTGATTATGAGGTTTTGTATGAGAGGGAATTACATCAATTTTTATGGGAAGAAGAGTTGTCAGTAGTTGGTCTCATGCATTAAGACCTTCATGGTTTCGACTAGGAGGAAGTCAACATCAACACCTCCCATTTAGACCATAGGATCTATGTTTATTTCTTGTGGATTTGGGGTAGATTCATTTCTTATGTGGTGTTCATGTACATCCTTTGAACCTATTCCCAATGTCTTCTCAATCTCAGTTTGTTGGAGGTGGATAGGTTAAACTCCATCCCGAACAGTAGTTATCAGTGTGAACATTTGAACAACATGGGTGTTATGCCTTTTCTCCATCAAGAGGGGATATAACAAGAAGCAGACGACCTCAGAAAGATCCTCATATTCATAGACCATGACCCAAATGTGTTCATGGAGGTTGTTGTTAGCAGAGTGTCAGAGGGGCTGGGAGTGGTCAGATTCACCCAGAATAGGTAGTAGTACCAGTGGGGCCATAGATCATCAGAGGTATGATATGTTTGTTTATTAACCTTTTTTGTACCTTTTCTGATTTAGGAGATTCACAGTCCATTATTTTCCCCCTTTATCCCATGATCTGGAACTAGATATTAGGGGGATTCATAATCTCCTCGTGTTGAGTATACCATTCGGAGGCCAGGCCAGCTTGTTTTATGAGTGCTGACGAAGTATATTGATGATAGGAATGCATTAATCCTATGGGGATCTCTTCATTATTAATATCCAGTCATATTATTTGATTATATGCATCTACTAGTTTTATTCCTTGCATTATTTCATCGAATAATTTCATATGAGAGTCATGTTTTTGAATGTAGATGGGTGGCAGGTGGTTTTCGTTAGAAAGAAGAGTTTTCAGGTGAGAAGATGGTGTATGGAGACTCCTAATTTATTGTGGGCCAAGATATTAGTTGAATCAGTGGATGAGGAAATAGTTCAAGTTCCCAGGTTTATTATGGATTTCCTAGATGTTTTCCTTAAGGATATTGTGGTGCTACAACCAAAACGTAATGTTGAGTTTGGGATTGGATATAATCCTAGAGATTATTTGATTTCAATAGATCCTTAGTATATGGAAACCTATGAGTTGTGGGCGTTGAGGATTTTGATAGATAATATAATGCAAAAGGGTTTTATTCGGCCCAGTGAGTCATCGTGTTGTTCTCCAGTGTTGTTCACAAAGAAGGCGAACAATGGTGTGAGGTTCTATAGAGACTTCCAATGGTTGAATTAGATGATGGTCAAGAACCATTACCATATTCCACGGATTTATGATCTTTTATATAAGATGAGTTGGGAATGTTGGTTTTATAAGAATGATTTACGTTCTAGATACCACCAGTTTGGGGTGAAGGAATGTGATATCATGAAGACTACATTCAGATACAGGTATGGGCACTTTGAGTTAGTATTATTCCATACAATGTTACGAAATCACTAGCCATGTTTATGGGACTTATGAAATCCATGTTCCATGAGTTTCTAGATTGAGTTGTCATCATTTTCATTGATGAAATTCTAATCTATGCGATGTTAGAGGAGGAGTACGTTGAGCATCTCAGAACTATATTTTATGTTATTTAACACCACCATCTCTATCGAAATTTGTCAAAGTTCATGTTCTGGACATGATAGATATATTTAATCAGGAACATGGTGTCTTCGTAGGGTGTGTCATTAGACCCGTCGAAGGTTGAGGTAGTTGTTTCTTCAACAGCACCCAAGAATGTGATATAAGTTCCTAGTTTCCATAGCATTGTAGGCTATTATCAGAGGTTTGTACATAATTTATCTTTATATGAATCTCTGTTGATGGTTTTGACAAGGAATGGCCAAAATGTTGTGTGGAGTGATCAATGTTAGGAATCGTTTGATTAATTGAAGGGGATGTTGTTTAGTGCTATAGTGCAATGGTTTCTAGAGGAAGGGGTGATGTTTGAGGTGCTTTTTGATGATTCCAATCTAGGTTTGCGATGCGTGCTGATGAAGAAGCGAGGAGTGGTCTCATATGAGTTTACAAATTTAAATATCCATGAATATAACTATTCCACCCATGATTTAGAGTTATAAGATGTTGTGTTTTCACTGATGTTGTGGCAACATTACCTCATTAGGTAGCACTTTGTGGTGTTCATGGATTATAAGATCCTGAGGTACATATTTTCCCATCTTGATCTTAATCTATGATAGCAGAGGTGGAGTGAGTTTTTTCAAGACTATGATTTGGAGAACTTTTATACATCTTTTAAGGGAAATTTCATGGCTGATTTATTGATCAAGAAGTAAAAGAAGGAGGTTGTTCTAGAATCTGTAGATTCTTGTAGAATGATGGAGGAGATGGAAATATTACACTTGGATGGAAGGGTAGATTGAGGTAGAGGATTAACAGAGAAAATTTGTGAGCATATTTTGAAACAAATAATGATGATTTATAATGTTTTTCAATGATAAAACCCATGTATTTAATTGTTTTATAAAAATATAGGGCAATTTGGATTATAGTATGAAAACGCGCAAAATTGTGAAAGGTGCTTAATTCTTTATTTTTTGAGAGATTATCACCATAAGGGTATCTTGGTCATTAATTTTAAAATATAATTCCCAATTTAGTTAATATTATTTTTTAGAATCCTGAATTTATTTTCTTCAACATTGTCTTCTCGACCGTGATCTGATTCAGTTATCTAAAGGGCTTAAAAATCAATGAATTTTATGATTTCTCTGGGGGACAGCTTGGAATCCACCACCATAATGGAATAAAAACTCCGCCTTAACACATCCAATTGAGGATTTTAGACCTGGGATAACACAAGTACAGATATCTTCGACTCCACAAAAAATTTGGTGGAGTTTGTAAGTAATTAATACTTCCATTGAATGTTAAACTCTTAGAGGAACCTTCCTGGAAGCTTCGTCCAGAAATAAAATGTCCAAAGAAAAATTCATAACACATTCATCCAATCTCTAAATGAGTTAAAATTTGGAGGGTGAATGGACATCACATTAGCGAACAAATTCTATTAAGGGTTATATGCATGAATCAACCATTTAATGGGCCAAAAAAGCGCAACATCCCAGAGAAAAGAATCATGCATATAAAAGGAGACACTCACCTCTTTTCCAAATCATCCCATACTCCATCCATTCCTTCCAGGAACCAAGGAGGAGATCTCTATTGAGGGATTCTAGAGAAAAATATTTCCCATTTACTTTTAATTTATTTGTTTTTTTGTTTTCAATTTTAATTTAGATTTCTAAAAAATTAATGCACTGTTATAATTATTGTGTCCACCCATCCACCATCTTTTATTCTTCTCATCTTACCATCATGAACTATAATATCCATGATCCTGAGTAACTAATACAAGGAATATCCCGAGGTAGTAATCAGGTTATTAAACCTAATATAATGTTTTAAATATTATTTGAGTTAATTATAAAGATATTTTTCAGTGGGTGTAATCTTCACTTTGGTTATCTAAAGTTTAATTTCTTAATCTACAACCATTTCCCCTCGATTAAGGTGGTGGATGGAGGGTGTTCTTGGAAATTTCTAAGTAGTCTTTTCATTCATAACTGGGGTAGAATATGGTGGTCCCCCATATGATGGAGTGTGTTCACTATGAATATTTGAAGCTGGCCAATGAAGGTTCTCCCTGAATGTTTTCTTGGGAGAACTTCCTTTCTTCCATAATTCTATTTTGTTTATCATTTCATGGTAATTTATAATTCAATGTTTGTTTCATATTATTTTTTATTTAATTTATTTTATTAAATTTATTTTATTTCATTAAACATAAAACAACAAAAATAATTACTTATTAGGTGAATTAGATAAAGTAGGTGAATGAACTGAGAAAGCTCCTCAAGGGAGACGACCCTGGTCAGCCACTATACTGCACTAGGAAAATTAAATTGTTTTGCCATGCCCTACGACAAGCGTGCATCAAAACTGGAACTGTTTCTGGGGATCTAATATGTTATTCATTTACTTTTTCTATTTTCACATCTTATATAGTTTTCATTTATTTATAAAATTAAAAAAAATCAATTTTTTTCCATGGTGAATTCAAATGATTATTATTCTACATGGACTGAGAGTTACTCACAGGTGAAAGAACATGAAACAGACTACACTGAGGAGTGCCTCTAATGAAGAGATAATGCACTTATGATAATGGTCAAGTATAAATAAAAGGGTATAGAAACATAGATCTCACCAGAAGATTTGATTTCCATGGTCGATGAACTCCCAGATGACTTAAAAAGATTTAAGGCCTAGAAAGAAGTGCCATTGGTCTTCCCAGATTTCACTGAAGACATCCATGAAGTCAAAGCCAAACTCTAGGTGGAGGATCCTGACTACCTATCTCCATATAGTGAAGATAGACTATAAGAGGAACTTTCAATTAAATATTATATTAATGTCGAACCAACTTTGGGAGATGATACATTCATGAACTCAAATTATTTTAATTTTATTGAAACTAATTTGATTATCTCTCCTAATTATATTGACTTTTTATATTTGGAAAACACATACTATGCCTTGAAGGATGATGTGAAAAAATAAAAACATGTTGAGGAACTCCTAGAGCTCCATGAAGTCATTGAATATATATAAGAGGATCCTAATCATAAAGAGATACATGTTGTGGAGGATGAGGAAATCATACAAGAGGATGAAGCCTCAATGAAGCCAGCACTGGAAGACAAGATGGTTTCACAAGTGTCAACAAAAGAAGTGGAGGTTCCCTACATGATCCTAACCTTCCATGAATGTTGTAGCACATTTTGAAGGGGAATAATATGATATACTATGTCTATGGAGTCCTCCCCAATAATAATAAAAAACTACAAGCTGGGAAGATCTATATGTGGTGGTTCAAATCAAAGAACCTTCATCCACCGACATATGATGGATAAAAGAAAGTACTACCCTCTGGAGGCAATAAAAGATTCCAGGTCCCACATGGGGGATCATTACAATATTTATCTTTACATGCTTTCTAGTAATTTATATTTTAATATCATTTATTAGGAAATAGTTTAGCTTATATCCCCTCCCTATTTTCTTTTTTTAGAAAAAATAGTATAATCATTGTGCTTAATTTATTTGTTTTCTTTTATAGGTTCGTAATGTTGGAAGGCATCCCCAGACAGTGAAGGGGAAGGACTACGTTTCATGAAAAAAGGGAGTTCACATTTAGTATTATATGTTTAAAACTCTCTACATTTTTTTTCCATAGCATGTTTTGAGATTTAAGGATGAAATTTCATGACCACACATGAATTCATGATTTATAAGACTTATTTAGGATACATAAGTTTCTTAGTAACCTAGTGATTCCATGTTTTAGATTGAAATGTTCATATAATTAAATTATTGAAATGGAAAATTAATTTTTAAATATGAATCATATATATTGAAATGATGATTGTTGATTTGAAGGAATTAACTGATTCATGTAAATGAAAATTTCCTACCATCTTTCATGATTTGAGTTTCAAAAGTTCATGTGAATTGATTTTTCATAACTAGTCATTCCATGAGTGATTGTCCAATGTTATATTTCCCATTCCCTAGAGGATTTATAGACCAAGTACTTCCAATTTATTCTTGAGCATATTTCCTGGGTGATCTTGGTATATGTAACTGACCAGAACTTGTATTGAAACCTGCCAAAGCTATGACTATGAAAAAGCACATTTAAAATGAATGAGGTATCCTTTGAAAATATACTTTTCATTAAAATTCCACCTTTACATCAACCCTTATTTTATACCCTAGAGACCATGAAATACCTTTATAGGGATGATCCATATTTCAATCCATTTTTATCTGTTCCTACCCTACTCTTCGTATATGCCTAATATTTTAAAATTGAAGTGTGAGGGTAAAGGGAATCATGGTGGATGGGATGATAAACATTTTAATGAAGAAGTGTGGGAATTTTATTGGGGGAATTGTAAAAGGTTGTGTAATCATTCATTATACTCTGTTTTTGCCCCTCATGAATTGAAAAAATGACAAAAATATCCAAAAAAAAGATAAATGGGTTTTGATTTGGGAGAACCAAAAATCATCATTTTCAAGTCCGATGATCTTATTATTTTTTGTGGTTAGGTGATGGTTGTTAGGTTTTATATTATCATAACTTTTGGAAAATTGAAAAAAGTACAAAATAAAAAAAAATTCTAGAGGGTTCACAAATCATTCATTATGCTTACTTGATCGTAACCTTTTCCTTGAGTTTTGGGAAGTGGGTGTTGCTACTTTGAAAGGGAGAATTTCATTAGACTTTTAATTTTGATATCATGAATTTTACTTAAGATATTATCCTCCTACTTGAGCCTTAATTTTTAAATAATCATATCCTTCTAACCTTAAGCCTCAGAGTCATTTGAACCATTATTGAAAGTCCTCATGATTTTATGTGTCCCTTGTCTTTACAAAGTGGAGAAAGTTGCTCATTTACAAGACTATGGATAAGGATCATGTTATCATGATTTGAGCATACATTTACATGAATTTTATCACGATTGTTGAGATAAAAGAATAAAAACTGAGGTAAATTATGACTTCACATGTTTAATAATTCTTAATCAAGGATCTTGAATGAATGAAAAGAGAAGTTCAATCAATTTCCCAAGGGAAAAGTAAACTATGTGAATTATTTGTTTCATTGAAAAATGAGAAATTAAACTGGTATTTTATTCATATTTTTTAATGCTTGAATTCATAGTTAATTGTTTTTGATTATATTTCACTAAAATTTGAATATTGTTAACAATGGTGTCCTCTGATTTCCATGGTGAGATTTTATGCTTAATGACAAACATGGTTTATGTGTGGGGGTATTTGACATATCAAATTTATGTGCATATTTCTAATCAAATAATTATTATTTTTATGAATTTACAATAATAAAAACCATGTATTTAATTTCTTATAAAAATATTGGGAAATTTGGATTATAGAATGAAAATGAGAAAAATTATGAATAGTGCTTAATTCTGAATTTTTTGATAGATTATTACCACTAGGGTATTTTGGTCATTAATTTTAAAATATAATTCCCAATTTAGTTAATATAATTTTTTTTATAATCATAATCGTATTTCCTAAAACATTTTATTCTAGACCAGGAGCTGATTCGGCCATTTAAAGTGCTTAAAAAATCAATGAAGTTTATGATTACTCTGGGCGGACAGCATGGACCCCAGCACTGTAACAGAACCACAAATCGGCCTACACATATATTATTGAGGTGTTTCCACCTAGGATAGAACTAGGACAGATAAGGACGTCTCTACAACATATTTGGGGGAGGTTTTAAGTTATTAAGGCTTCCATTGTATGTTATACTCTTGGAAAAACCTTCCTGGAAGCTTTATCCAGAAAAAGAAACCACCAATGAAAAATTCAAAACTCATTCATCCTGTGTCCAAATGAGTTGAAATTTTGACAGTGAACTACCATCACATTATTGAAAAATTTCTATGAAGGGGTCCACACATTAATCAACCATTTAATGGACCAAAAAATCACAATGTCTCAGAGAGAAGAATTCCGCCTATAAAAGGAGGCCCTCACCTCCTTCCCAAATCATCCAATTCCCCATCTATTCCTTCAAGGAACCAAGGAGGAGATATCCACTGAGGGATTCCAGTCAAAAATCTTCCCCATTTCTTTTTAATTAATTAATTTTATTTTTTTTGGATTTTGTTTTCAATTGTAATTTTGATTTCTAATAAATTCATGCACTGTTTTTATCATTATTTCCACCCATCCACCGTCTTTTCTTCTTCTCATCTTACCATCATGAACTACAATACTCATGATCATGAGTAACTAATATGAGGAATATCCTGAGGGATTAATCAGGTTCTTAAACCCAATACCATTTTTTTAATATTCTTTGAGTTAATTCTAAGGATAATTTTTAGTGGGTGTAATCCTCACTGTTGTTGTATAATGTTTAATTTCTTAATCTATAACCATTTTACCTCAATAGAGGAGGTGGATGGACGGTTTTCTTGGAGATCGCTAAGTATACATTTCATTAATAACTGGGGTAGACTAAGGTGTGCACAAATATTATGGAGTGTGTTCACTAAGAATATTTGAAGCTATTCAATGAAGTTTCTCCCTGAAAGTTCCCTCGGGAGAACTTCCTTTCTTCCCTAATTCCATTCTATTTAGCATTTCATAGTAATTTATAATTTAATGTTACTTTCATATAGTTTTTATAATTTAATTATTTTATTAAATTAATTTTATTTCATAAAACATAAAACAAAAAAAATTACTTCTTAGGGGAATTAGATTAAGCATGTGAACTAACCGAGAAAGCTCCTCAAGTGAGACAACCTTGGTCAACCACTATGATGCACTAGGAATATTAAATTGTTTTTTCCATGCCCTATGACAGGCATGTGTCAAGGATATTGGTTTTGGATTATGGTGAAATATTTTCTAATTTAGAAGGTGGAGGAGTATCAGTGGGGGGAATCATAGGCCGAGGTGATGCATGATTGTGTTGGGCATGATGATTCTCTAGAGTGTTGTTCGAAGAATGGTGTAAAGAATATGTTGTTCCATGGAAGGTTGTTTTTTTAGTGGTGATACATAAGGAAAATATTTATGAGTTTCATAACACACAATTTTCGATAAACCCATTAGTTTACAATATATACCAAAGTTTGAGGATGTGGTCTTGGTGGACCATGATGAAACAAGAAATGGTAGAGTTTGTGGCTCTCTGTTTGGTTTTCCAATAGTTTAAATATTATAATCTTGTTCCTGGTGGTTTATTGTATCCTTTATCTGTACCCAAGTGGGAATTGGATGACATCTAAATGAATTTAGTCATAGGGTTACCCATATCTTAGGTTTTTTTGTGATACTATCTGGGTGATAGTGGATCACTTGATGAAATCATCCCACTTCTTAGCGATCAAGGATTTGGAAATAATGGATTCTTTGGCTAAGAAGTATGTGGATTAAGTTGTGAGGTTGAATACAGTTATGAGGTAAATTTTTTTAGAAATGGACACAAAAATTACCTTAAAATTATGGAGGGGATTGAAGCATTCTTTTGGCACTCAGTGATTCCTCAGTACAACCTTCCACCCTTAGAAAAATAAGAAGATTGAATGAACTACCAAGACGTTGGAGGATATACTGTGAGCATTCTTATTAGACATTGGTGGATCTTGGGTATGACACTTTACCATGATAAAGTTCTCTTATAATAATATTTATCACTCTTCCATTGGCATGGATTCTTTTGAGGCCTTTTACAAAATACTGTTTCGTTCACTGTTCTTCTAGAAAAATATTGGAGGGACATCTATTATTGATCTTGATGTGGTATAGAGAATTCCAGATAAGTTTTAGCCCATTAATGAAAGGATTAGATAAGTGTAGGTATAGAATAATTATTATGGTGATCGTAGAAGGAGGCCCAAGGAATTTGAGGTTGGGGACCATGTGTTCTTGATGGTTTTCCATCAACGCAGGCATCCGAACATTGTGAAAGGTAGTAATATTTCTCCTAGGGTTGTTTTACCCTTTTAGGTTTTTGGGTGATTTGGTGTGGTGGAATATCGAATGGAAATTATACCAAGTTTAGAGAGGATCCATGATGTCTTTCATGTAACTCAGCATGATCGATATCTTCAGGACTACAACCATGTCATTGACTAAAGAAAGTTAGATATAGAGGATGAAACAACATCTGTGGAGAATCAAATAGAGATCCAATATCATCAATATAATGTGACCCATGGGTGGAAAATACCCTTTTTGTGTGTGTTGTGGAGGTGTGATGGATAAGAGGAGAGTCTGTGGGAGTAAGAGACACAAATTCATGCCTAATAAAAAGAGTTTTTTTTTTGGTTTTTACATGATTAGTTTTTCTTTGTAATGTGATGTTTGAACCCTGCTGGTATATGAAATGAGTTGTCCTCCCAAGTTTGAAATGTTTGGTGTGATGTGTGATGGAGTCTTGATATATGAAAAGGGGAGGAACTGATTCCTAATCAAGACACACTCACTATAATGTTATTAGACCCATGAAGCGAGCCAGTTCCACCCAGAGCAGCCACTATCTTGACATGAAAGATGTGATACCCTGATTAATGTGACCAAGATAGCATGGTTTTGATTATGTGGTGTTATTTTTATCA
Source organism: Viscum album (assembly GCA_963277665.1). NCBI lineage: Eukaryota > Viridiplantae > Streptophyta > Magnoliopsida > Santalales > Viscaceae > Viscum > Viscum album. The sequence goes on along the minus strand of OY728140.1, from coordinate 1,379,753,784 downwards.
TTTGGGTTGACGTGATGATGTATTGTTTGAAAATATTGTAGGAGGTTATCATGGATTTGGACGTTTCCCTCTCTAGCTTTCCAATAACACCAGGTGATTTATCATTGAATGTTAGTGTGCAATGGTGTTTGTGGTATAGGAAGATCCTTGAGAGTTATCTCGAGGGATGGTTGTTTCAACCCTTCCTCTCTTTCCTTCCATGTTGGTTTTCAATTCTCGAAGGAGAGAATAGTTGGGATGTATTGATGTAATGGATCAGACCACTCCAGTCCATTACATTGTGAAAATATGATGTTTAATGTATTTTGGGAAGTCAAGGTGGCTCAATTCAACACTTCATAAAAATTCCCAGTTTTCCAATTTTTCCAGCATTGTCTCACCCAATAGTGTCTCACACCAATGGTGTCTCCCTGGTAGTGTCAACCGAGCGGTGTCACCCAGTAGGTGTCTTAGTATGTCAGCTTCTCCATGGAAGTGGCTTGCTAGCGGTCGCTCGCCCAATGGTGCCTTGACCATCAGTGCCTCATTCTTGGTGGTACATCACCCTGGTGCTAACTCTTCTAGTTATGTCTTCCCCAATGGTGTCCCACTAAATATGGATGTAATTTCATCATATGGTGACTTGTTTGGAGCTTCTTCGTATAATGGTGGCTCATGAGTGGTGCATTGTAGAGTGGTGCCTTACCTAATGGTGGCTTGCGAGTGGTTCCTTGTTCGATGGTGTCTCATGAACAGTGTTTCCAGTTCTTCCAGTTTTTCACTTTCTACATCGGTATTTGATGTAAAAATAGTTTATTGCATTATTTTAATGTATTTGAGACCGATTCAAAGCCCGAAAATGCTATCTTTATTTTCCTAAGATTTCAGGGGCTTTTATATGGTCAAAATGCATGATCTTGACCAGATACACCTTTAATGGAAAATCAAAAACGTAACTAAACACGTGACTCAATTTATATTTTTCAAAAGGTGAGATACCTTTCCCCCTTGTTCTTAATTATTTCTCTCTCTTTGTACATGACACCATGAACTCTACTTTTCATTGGATTCATGTGGTCAGGTAGCAGCTTTTGGTTTGTGTTTCCCAAGAGTTTTTTATGCTATATGCACACTCCTATTTTGGTGAAACCAGGAAGTGATGATCATCTTTTCTTTGATGTAGGTTTATCCTTCATATTTATTAATTTTTTATCATAAAGGGTGTGTATGTGGATGGTACCCTTTTTAATTTAGTTGTTTTCAGATTAATAAATATAATTAAACCAGTTTTAAATCAATAAACATGGGCTGAGAAAAGTGACACATGATTTTGTTGTGTTTTTATTTTGCAGATATTCTGATTTTAATGGGGTAATTACCCATTGATATTCATGGCCATTGGGTGTCCTTGTTTATGAACTATATTATTTATAGAATACATGTTGTTTTTCCCTGCCAAATGTTTATTAATAAAAATTGTTAACCACAAACACACGGATAATAAAAATATTCCCCATGATCTTCTAGTTCACTGATAACCCCTAAAATAACATTTTTAATTGAATAATGGATTCAAAATTAAATATAAAATATGTTTTCAATAGTTCTTGGGGTGATGTGGTTGTTGGAATTGTTGTGTATAGTGGGTTGTTTTTGTTGATATAGTGACCTAGGCGTAATATGATTGTGTAGCAGGGCTGTAAAATTGGTTGAGTTGTTATATGTTTGTAGGTGTGGTTGTGAGATGGGGTTTGTTTTGGTTGGAATCATAGTTTTTGAAAGATGAATTTTAAGAAGGAAAATAGTGGTTGGTATGGGTTCTTCTCTATTGATAACATTATAAAATATTCACCTCGTACCTAGAAGTTATGGTGATGTGTCTTTAATGTGAAGTGCGTTAATTTACCATGGTTGTTATTGTGCTGCCTTGTTTCCCTGGTAGTGATGGAATGAAGAAATAATTTTTTTAATGAATTTTGGAATGACCCGGGTTGGTTTGGTTAACAAAATGGAAATGTCTAAATGAATCAGTTTGGAATTTGAAATGTTTTTTTGGCTTGATATGTGGTATTATGCATATAGAAGTTGCAGATAATGTGACTTTGTTGTGGGTTGGATAGTTTGTTTGAGGAAGAAAAGGTTGGACTTGAGTGTTTGGTATTACTTATATATATACTTATATTTTCCTTGTTATTTATATTATCACCCCTCTTTAGTTTATCACTATTAGTTGAATTCCCCCATCGTCCTGGGGGAGGGTGTCATTTCTAACATCCAGATGGGAGGATAAATGGATGACAACCTTTTCTTCCTTGCTTCCTCTTCCAAGCGATGATGGCCCAAGATTATTTGGGATGTATGTGGTGTGATATTGTATCAAAGGTGTTTACGAGTGAGGTGGTTTGTTTCCTAGGTGTCTCTAGGATGAGTTGTGACACGGTGCCTCAGGTGTCTTCAGGATGAGTTGTGATGTTCTTTCCAACGTGTCTTTAGGATGAGTTGTGATTTTATTTTTCTATGTGTGTTTTGGATGATATGGGAAGTGTTATGAGTCACATGTATGTGTGTGGGTGGGATGTTTTGTGATGACATGGTGTGTACGGATGAGATGTGTTTTGAGGCCAATGTGTCTGTAGGAGGGATTTGATTTGGATGATTCTGTAGAGGTAAGAGTGACATGATATTTTCTGTTGGGGTGTGAGAGAATATCATCATTGGTAAAGAGGTTTGGGGTACCCTATCATTAATTTTATTTATATTATATTACATTACTTTCACTACCTAGTGAGAATTCCATTGTTTTTTTGGGTTTGGTTAGTATACCTGTATAGGTGACTATTGTTTTACAGTTTTCTCACAGGGGGATTTATATGCATCATTAAAATTTCTATGAGAGACATTTGTTTTCTTAATTTTTATACATATATGCTCATCCAACATGTATGAAACAATATTCCGGTTTCTAAGAGGATTTCATGAACTATTCTGGACATTATGAGATCATATCCTTCACAAAATACTGTGTTGCTACTCCAGTTTTGTTTTTGGGTAATTACTTTGGACAATTTTATTTGTATCAGTTTTATTTATAAATGTATGTGGGATGGTTGTGTTTCATTTTCATGTTTTTCATGGAGTTTATTTTGGTTGATTCATCTTATCTCCTGATCCATTTAATATTATTAAGGGCAATGCCTCCCATAATGTGATTTTTTACAACCTTGGTGCTAGTCGCTTACTAGGGGCCTACTAGAGGTAGGACTCGGGGGTCATTATCTCCCTTTATTAATTTCTATACTAGGAGGGGTATCTTTGAATGTAAGAGTTATGAAATTTATATAGGGGATTAATATGAAAATTATTGGTATGTTCTAAATATTGGTTCAAAATTGAATGGGAAATTTTTAATTAGTTTTGACAATGTTTGGATCATGAAATGAAATGATAAGTGTATTTTTCATATTCCAAATGTTTTTATTGTTTATTAAACTAGCGATTTAAACTGTTTAGTGATTCGTTAATTAATATAAAAATAATTTTACAAAGGTGTGATGTTTTAATATTTATTGACAATGGATGGGTCATGATATGAATTTAAAAGGGAGTGATTTAAGGCCATCTAGGGTTTTAAAATAAAATTGTTATTTTCATGAAATTATCCTTCCAATGTATTAATGAATATTTATTTTATATATGTTTTATAAAATAATTTAATGAGATCAATATTTATTAGCAGTTTAGAGGGGACATAAACCCATGGATTCATGTTTTGGATTTACAAGTGTTTGATATATGATAATTTAGAAATTCATGTGATTTATTAAACTGATTTGGTGAGTGTGAAAACTAACTGACTCCTAGTAATTTTTTTAAATTGCATTTATATTGATTACAGAATTAGTTAGGTGATTATGGTGGTTATTAATTATCTATATCTACTACCTTTTTTATTTTTGGAACCTTTATTTTTCATAGACCCGGGCATGCTTGTTTTTTTAAGTTCCATGTTCCCTACTCCTACAAGAGTGGAATTATGTTCACTTTCAAACTGGTTTGTGAAACATATTTAAAATATTTATTTGGAAAGAAATGTATTGTTCTTTAAAATTATATTTCATGAAAATTTCAGGAAAGAGGACAAAATGAGACTTTATTGTTAAATGGTTTTTGAATTATGGTTCACTTTGTATATTTTCATTATTTAAATAGAGGCTTGGAATCCAACAATATTTCTTTAAGAAATAGGGAGGTGTTTTATAAATTTGACTATAGCCAAAAAATGGTTTTGAAAATATTTATTTTATTTAAAACATAATGGTAGTATATTTTTTAAATACATGTTTGTGATTGGTATTTTTAATTCTTATAGATATATTTATTTCCATCATGATTTTTTGGATACCTTGGGGTTTTTGAGGTTTTATGCATGCCTTGTTGTTTTGGTTTCCTTTATTTTGAGATTTTAGTGATCTCTTGTTCCATTACTATTGTACGACCATTTTTTACTGATGTGGGTGAGTGTAACAGATGGGTTAGTGATGGGGTAATTAGGATATATGTTGCATTAAAATAATTGAGAAATTAACTGTTCTATCTTTTTTGGGTTCATTAGGGGATGTTGTTCCATGTTGAGATCATAGTGTACTAATATAGTTCAGTGACCCTGGTGGGGCACCAGAGTTATTTCTCTTGGGGGAATTCTTATATGTTATCTATTATGGAGGTCAAATGTAGTTTAAGATTAATGACAGATCAAATATATTTGAGTTTCTTATGTTTAGGTTGGTTTTACTTTGAGAAAGTAGCAAACACTTCCTTAATAGTTCCTAATTTGTCCTTGAAATTTTTTTGGAGTTTTTTATTTCTTGTTCATTTCCTTGTTTAGGACCATTTATCCAATTTTTACATTATTTAGGGAATTTTTAAAGGGTGGGGGTATTCATTTCTGATCTCTATTCCCATTTTCTGTTATAGAGGATATTTTGGTTGTGTTTTTTCTTGGAGATACCAAATGGAATTTTGGGTTGTAAAAAATTCTTTATTAATTTTATCTTTATTGGGGACTTACTGGGGGGAAATAGTTATATACTAGGGAGGTTTGGGAAAACCATAGGGTTATTTTTTTTACTTATATGGGGTTTTATTTACTCAGTTGTGTGTTCTTTGAGTTTCTGGGTGTAGCGGTCTAAAATATTATATTTTTGGTAAAACAAACACATGTTTATGATTGGATCACAGTTTATCTAATCGTGTATTCTACCTTAAGAAGGCGATGTTTTGGGGGGAACATCATTTTTCTTCGTTTAAACATGGGTTTCGTAGCTACATGAGGTTCAATAAAAACTATGAATCCTTGTTTTTTTGGAGATAGTGGCTCCTGATTGGTTGTTCTATTGTTTACCTAAACATGTGACCAAACCATTTGAGCTATCTAGATAATTAAAAATTTTATAAATGTAATTTTTCCCTTCTTGAGTTTAACTCCTTATGACCCCATTTCTTCCACCCTATCACGTACAACCATCTAGCCTACAATTTTAATCTTCCTCATTTGGTTAATAATGGATCCCTTTATTTCCATAGAGATTTCGTTCAAAGTAAAATTTATTTATTTATAGTGTTTTCTTCATTTCCCCATTATTTTTCCTCATTCTTCCATTTCCATGTAAGTGTGCAATCATGGTATTCCCCTTGTAAGAATATGGGGTTTATAATGGGGATCATGGTTTTTTCATGGGGAATTATGTTTGTGAAGGCTCTATTTTCTTAATTCAAGTGGTTTCTATATAAGTTGATAAGATTAAATTTGGTTTTAAGGATATTGTATCTATTTAAGGGATTTTCCATGGATAAAATTTTATTCTTAGTTTCATTTGGTTCTTTTTTATAGAATTCCGTTAAAATTTATTTATGAATTATGATTTATCAATTTTCTATGTGATAAATGTTTTATATAGGAAATTTTATGTTTTAATGTGGTTTCTCAAAAGAAGATGTATTTAATGCACATATTGTGTTTGTTAAAATGGATTATAGATTTCATATGATTTCATATAGTGTTTTAAATTGGTTTTTAAATTGGTCATCCCTGGTGTTGAGTTCCTGAAATAAAATCTATAGAATGGGTTATGATCTGGTTGTCAAAATTCTCGTTTGATGGGAAATTTTATGGATTTAAATGGATTTTAATGAGGGGTTTTGAAAAAGGGGTTTCCATTATTAATGTCTGATATTTTGAATCAACATGTCTTATATTGAGGAAGGTGTTATTTTAAAATGGGAAAGTGGGTTATTAAATTTTCTTGAAAATGGTTTATGTTTTTTGAACATTTGACTGTTTTATGTGATTGGTGTAGAGTACCACATGGAAAAAAATCGATGTGATTATGGTGAAATAGGAATTGAAACTTTAGATTTTGTCATGGGATACATAGGGTTCTTTTTTCAATGTGAAAAAATAGTGTTTGGGGTGGTAGAACAAGAGATATTCTATTATGTTTTCCAATATAGTGAGAGATAATTTGGGGAGGAAGATCGAGAGAGCATCCACTATATTTTCCAAGTGACTGAGAGATCCTTTTAGGATGAATACCAGGGGCGCATAAATTGTTTTGTCCAATACATAGAAGGAGATATTTGGAGTTTGTTATGGGGATGATTGTTAAAACATCCAAAATATTTTAACTTTCTCATCAAGCTAGAACACATTTTTTGGACTATTCACGCTATAACCTTATTTTTACAGCCCATGGTGCACTTTACTTATTCAATATTGATTTGTTATAATTTATTTCACGATATTAGTTCCATGTGTGATTATTTTATGACTTTTTCTGTTTTATTATTTATCTTTATGAATTATGTAATGATGTTATGCCCATCATTTTTCATAACCCTTTATATTGAATGAGATGTTTCTTATGTTTAATATTATTCCTCTTTCCCACTACGTGATTATGTAATGATGATTATTATTATTCTCATGTATTTTCATTGTTTTGGTGTGTTTATCATGATTAATTCAGGTTGATTTACTAATTTCATTGAGCCTTATTTAACAAGATTTAAAAAAAAATGTTTTTTTGAAAATGTACAAAAGGATTTAAAAAGTAGTATTTTAATATGAACTTGTTTTTAACTTATCATGGTTATAAAAAATGTGTTTTCAAACTAGAAATATTGGTTTTCATTTTCTAAATACATACATTTATTCATGGTGGTTTTGTACTGGGGTTTATTCCTCACACCATGGAAATGAAATTGTGTGTATGAAAACTCTATTATTCAGTATATAGGTAAGGGAATAAGAACCTTTTTTAATGTCTCTACTTGATCACCACCATCCATGTGTTTTAATGTATAGGATACATGGTCCATGTGGTTAATCTCTTGAGGATATATTTATGATATTTGTCTTGTTGGGATGTTATTCATTTTGAATTGTGGTAACTTTCTACACTTTTGATATTTTTTTATATAGTTCCTTTGGATATCATGTTTATTTATTTTATATGACATGTTATGTACAATGATTTCATGTTGTTTATGATATCTGATTTTTGTCATTATTGTATTTCTTTTTTATATATATTTATCCTTGTTTATTCTGTGGATTTTTTTTGTGGTTGTCTAAGTTCATTAATCATTCATGCAAGTTTAAGATGTTGAAAACCATTACCATTAGATTTTTTTATAATTCATATGTTCTTTTTACCATGCCATGGGGATCAGGAACATTCCTTAAGCCTTATGGATGAGCAACATGGGTGATGGGTTAGGATAACATTTGTTGGTTAGTTAGAAAACAAAACAAGACATATTATATGTATTTATTTAGGGTGTCTATGTATTTAAAATCAAACCTTTTAACCATTTATTACATGATTATTAAATATAAATATCCAATAATTACTACCAAGAGAACGTGCATTCTTGTGGATTTTAAATACTAGATTCTAAATACATCACAGTGAAACTAAAACAAAACATTTTTAATTTATCCTCCACAATGAGCTCCAAAATCCTTTAGAGCTCCAAAAATTGCATTAGTTAACCTGACGAATACATAAAATAAATGGATGAGATAAAAAATCATTATAATAAAAAAATATGATTAGGAAACATAACATGTGATTCAAAGGTATAACATGATCTCATAAAACATGAGACACATGATTAATCAAAATGAACATAATGTAAAAACATGCTATCATATGATTATGGAATCAAAGGAAACGTGGATGCAACTTAAAATATTACATAAAAATACGTCAAAGATGACTGTTTAGGTGACATGACATGGTGGACATAGTCTTGTAATGGATTAGGTTCACTACCTAATCCCCTATAAGACGTCTCATGTTACTAAAACATTTCCCTGTGCACTTGAGTGTTTTATAATTCTAATCCCACCCATCAAACTCATTTTATGTACATTCTTATGGGTTCAATATAATTATTTTAGTCCTAATTAATAATATAATAATTTTCCATGGAATGAAATGGGTTTCATAATTATGTATCATAACATAATCAAAAGAGGTTTCTTAAAGAATGAAATTGATAAATAAACAGAAGGCATGTATAAAATCATCAATTAATGGGAGAGTGAGAATAATATATATTTCATAGATATATTTACTAATTTTTATAGTATTATATAACCTAAAAGGATACTATCATTGATTAATAGAAATAATATTTAAAATATCAAAAAAAATATTTTTGAGAAAAATCACATTCTAATTTTAAAAATCAAAATTTTAAAACTAATAATTTCTTCAAAAAATTATTGAAAAAATTATATTTATAAAAACCCATGGAAACATATTAAGGAAGCTTAAAATGTTTAGTGTTCATGACATATGGTAATTTTTTATATTATGGGTTTTTTAAAACATTTATTTTTTCAAAAATTTTTAAAAGAATATTCAAAAATAACTTGTTTGGAATATAATATGCATATTACTTTTAAAAAATTTCATAAAAATATTTTAATGGAAAAAAGTGATATAAACAATAATAGAATAATTTAGAAAACATTTTTTCAAGAGAGAGGGTTTTTTATTGAAGAGAGAAATGAAATAAATTACCTTAAAAACATTTGCAAATTAATTAAACGTATAAAAGAGAGGAAGATGGTTCTATTAGTTAAAAATTTATTGAATGATAATTTTATCTTAAAATGGATGGGTTTTATTAGAGAATAGTAAAATAAATTCATACAACATAAATTCATGCATAAGTAGACCCTATTAAAATGATATTGAAAAATATACCCTTTCCTCTTTAGTAACTTTTTAATTATAACTTAACATAAATGAATTTGATGAATTTTAACATCAAATACCTCGAATAATTGTGTATTAAATATATAATATGTAAATGGGATATAAATACACAATTTAAATGAAATTAAGATCATAATAAAACATTTGTCTCAAAGAATAAAAATTTGAGATGAAAATACTTACCAATTTATTTAATATTGAATAATAAAATCTATGAATGAAGTAATTGAATTGAAATATAAAATTAAATTAATTATTAATTATTAATGATAAAATATTAAAATGGAAATTATATGCATCATATACAATAAATTAGATGTATAAAAGAACATGTGTGAAAAGAAGGATGTTTTGAGATAGAAACCCTTACCTAGAGCCTAAATTGACACGTACATTCCTTATATTCAAGAATAATAAAATTATGAAATTTATTTAATTTTCTAGTAACCACTTTTCAATTTTTTTACTTTTATTCTATTACCATGTCATATTCAATTATTAACCAACTAATTCCACATCAGGCATTTTGGTTATAAAATATTCATATGTCAAAAATCACTTTGGAAAGTTCAAAAAGCTAAATGATAAAATTATTAAACCATATAAAAATGTTAATAATAAAATAATTTTTTTATACATAAATCATTTTTTTAAAACAAACCATGTAATATGGTCAGGAAAAATGAGCTACAATACAATTATGGAGACGTATGGTCAAACATATGCATGAGTAATGTTTCCATTTTTCAATGACAATTATGGAAGGAAGGGAAGTGTTATTTAGTATTTATTGGATTATAATTATATTAAATATATCCTATTATTTCTTCAAATACCCTTACATATACCATCTATGTGATGTGGTAATAAAAACAAATCAAATCACTTCGGGAGGCGATAGTCTACTATATACTGGAATGGAATTAAAATTTATTAAATGGATGGAAATATAAGAATTTATCTGATATATTTAATTAATATAAATATTAATATTTCATGAATATCATATATAAACATAAAATTAATCCTCATTACATTCCATGTAAAGCATAAGTGAAAATCGAATCACATAGATTGTTAAGGCGTAGTCTGCCGTACACATGAGGGGTGTTATCAGATTCCCAACAAAATGAATATTAGGTGCATATGATATTATAATTATATAAGTAAAAATATATCATAAATCTCATTTATAAACCACAAATACATCATTATATCTAGCTATGAGAAGTAGTGATGGAAAACAAATTTCGTCGGTTCCTAAGGTGGTTGTCTTCCGTACAAACCACAAATGGTTTCATTTTCCATTTTAGGGAGGAAGATATGGTTTTTGGTCAATAAATTGGCGTAAAAAATATCAATATATTGAATATATTGAGGTTATTATATGTTCAGGGTTTATTAATATTTGAAGGAGGTGGAATAAAAAAAAACAAAATGCTTGGTAAAGAACATTACATATTCTTCTAATAACTCCTTTTGGTTTACACCTAAAGCCTTTCTAGGTTGTATTAATAAGAAAAAGGATTAAAGGATTATGATATAGAAGGAAGAAAATGATTTTTTTCAAGTACATGTTTAAATAATTGGGTTTTGAAGTGTCTAAAGGAGAGGAGAGGGGATATACATTTATAAGGGAGGAGTAAAATTCATGAAAATGCCCAAAACTATTCAAGAATGAGAATTTAATCTCACCCTAATATACTATAAAATTGTTATTTAAATAAAAATATGGATGATAGAGTCTATAAAAATCTCTAACACAATAAACATGTTAAAAAATTATTTTACTTCTACATTTCCTAACATTTACCATTTTTTTAACTTTGATAAGTAACCTTTTTTTTCTAAGTAATTTTTCATTTAATAATAGAAATAAAATTATCCTTATTATATAATTTTTAACCATTGGTTTTAGGTATGAAAGAAAATTTATAAAATAAAAAAATTATACATGTGATAAATTAAATTTAGCACAAGCACATTGAACGAACAAAACCTCGTTTTTCCCTTTACCATGATAAGAATGTTTTTTACTATTTCGAGGTCAATAAAATTATTATAAAAAGAAAATTTGTAATTTAATTTATTAAAATTGATATTATTAAAAATAAAACATTTAATTGTAAGTGGATATTATTTTTTAATCATATAATAAAATATTATTTATTATGAAATGAAATTAATGTCAATTTTAATTTTATTCATTTAATTTGACATTAAAAAATCAAGAAAAATTTGGAATTTAAATTTACTATTTTAACACTTATAAATCATGATATATTTATATAATTAAATAATGAAATGTAATAAATCAATCTATTTATATTAAATTAAATATTTTATCCTATAAATTTTTCAATTAACTAAATAATTAATTTGTAGGCATTTCTTGAGCATTTAAAGTAGTTATATAATTAGTAAAAAAATAATAATTTAATGAAAATATTTTACTTATTATAATAATTAAAATAATGTTTCATTAATTTATTTATTTTTCCCTATGTTAACACATAATTGAAATTTTATTGTTATAGGGTGGTATTTTATATTTTTAAATACATAAATTATTAAATTGGTCACTTTCATGGAAAGGATTCCCCAAAAAAAATAATATTATATCATAAGGTAATAAGAGTCTAAATATGTTCACAAAATAGTATTTATAAAAGTGTTTTTGTAATTCAAACCCTTATATATTTAGTTTGAGGCCTCTAAATCTGTTGTTTCCTTAACAATGATAAATAATTTTTTTTTTCTATTTTTACCAATTAATTATAGTAAAAAATTAAGTTGAGATAATTAGATAATATAAATTTTGATGATTAAAAATACATAACCCTTTTCTTTTTATTCATCTAATAGAAGTGTGAGAATTTAATTTTAAAATATACCCAAATACATGTCGAAAAAATGGGTTTTCAAGAAATGGGTTTTCCAGAATAAGATGATCTTATAATAACTAAATGAAAATTGATAATAAAAAAATTAATTTATATTAAAATTTAATTAGTTATCATATATAAATTTATTTTAAATCAGTCTTCTTTATAGATTATTTGAAATAATTAAAATGGATAATCATTTGAACATTAAAATAGTTTTCGAAAGTAATTTATTTTTTAGGCTAAGAATAAACATATTCTAGAGTCAGGTATAAATTATATTTAAATGTAATTAACTATATTTAATACAACTAAATAATAAATATAATTATTTTATATACAATTTAATGAAAAATGGGACATTTAAATAACTTAATTTAGATAAAATAATCCTATTTTTTTTGAAATTCATATAAGTAACTATTTATTAAAAAATTAATATTTTATAAAAGATACAAAAAATTAAACCTAAGTTAATATAAGTATTATGATTTGAAAAATGAATCCCATTATATCAAATAATGTTTCTTAATGTGGGAAAAAGTTATTTTATTTTTTTTAACAGAAATAAATAAAATTCATTTTTTGGAAAAAAACTTATTTTCATATAATAAAATGACTTTTATTAAAAATGAGGTACAAGTTGATTATAATTTATATATAAATTTATTTTGAGATGGACCACTATATAAATATAATAATACAGTAAACCCTACACATACTCGTTAATTTTATGGCTAGGTTAAAAAGATCCTATTTAAATAATATTTTCTTAAATGTCGATGTTCGTTTAAACTCAATGTTTCATGTCGAATATATTGTAAAACATAGTATTATTATAAATTCATGGGGTGTTACATTATACCCCCTTAAATAAATTCCATTCTTAAAATTTTATCTTCAACTAAGTAATTAGGTGTTTGAAATTTTCAAATTCCCTTTGTGGGAAACCAACATCATATGAAAGGGTTTGTAAAAATTTCCCTTATAAGATGGGAAGGGAAATAGAAATGTCAGAAAATAACTTGGTTTCCACATTAGAAAACTTTGGTTTGAATTTGAAACATGTATTTTAAAAAAATGCTCCATTTTAGAGATAATGTTTTACGCTTCTAAAAGAGATAAGAGACTATTAATTCATTGAAAATAAATAACATTTTTAATTCAATATCATTTTCCTAAAGTTGGGGAATCATTTTAACATCTAGAATAAGAACACAAGAAAGTATAATTACATAATAATTATAATTTAAATCGTTAAATAAATTTTCACCACAATCTCATATGTTTATTGAAATGATGAATACTCTAGATGAATATTTTAGGCATGACGCTTTGAAATCAAATTCTAACAGATCACATGATTCCACAAAATAATATCAAGATATTCTTATTATTACTATACATTAACCAAAACAAGAAATAATTATCATAATATAAGATTATTACCAAAATTAATATGAACATATTATCCTCTAAACTTTCATAATAACACAATATTTTTTTTAAATATATACTTTTTTAAATTAGAAACTCTATACTCCAAATAACCTTAATAACGTCAAGATGGAATATAGTTTTAACCAAAAATTATATATCATAAACATCCAATTAAATCTTTAAAAATATAATAAGTTACTTTCTAAATAATCTTTTATATTAAACCTAAAATTTATATATACATCTTAACCTATAAAAACATTTCCGAAATTATGATGAACATCCTCAATATACAATTGATCATCAAATTATATTTTAACCACTAATGTATTCTATATAAAATATTTTTTCAAAAAAATTAGTTAATCATAATGTACTATTATTACCTTTACAAAAAAGATAAAAAATCTCAAAAGGATAAAAATTCTATTAGGCTTACATCCACAAAATATGAAATAATTATTCCTAAAATACCTTTTTTTAGTAATTTCCTTACTAATCCCAAGGGTTATTTTATTAAAAATGTCTCCCAAAATACTCTTAGTCATATTATACATCCATAAATTAAAACCTCAAATGGAGAATTTATTCCTTTAAATATAAGAATGAACATTGACTTATCAACCCATCATACATTATGTTTAACCTTGGATATCCATTATTAAAATCTATTCAAGTACTCCATAATGATTCGTAAAGAGTTTATGGATTTTCAAATCAAATCCCCTGGGGGTATCAAACATGGTATGCTGTAGGGACCACTATCGTTCACTAGGTGATGATCAATTCAAAATTAATGCACCATTTTTGGAGTTATTACCATTAGGAAAACTTTTCTAGAGCAACTTCCAATTATAGTATCAAGATTGGGATATAATTTTGTCAGAACCATTCACTCTACAAATTATCATTCTTATAAGATATATTTCTATACTTAGTATTATCCTTAAGCATTTCCCTATGGTTATCACTACATTTTTATCACTTAAGTTTGAAAATGATAAATATACCATTTCCCTAATACCAGTTATAGTGGACCAAGCCTTCTAAAAACATTATTAACTGATTTTTAAACATAAATATCCATTAAATACATACAAAATATTGTGAGTCTTATTGTCTTTGGAAGAAAAGATTAACAATACATCATAGTGATGCTAAATGAAAAAAAAATTATATTACCCACCTTAAGGATCTCATAAATGACTATGTGATCCTAAAAATACATAGGATAACTTAGGGAATGTATAAAAGGAATGGATGAGCTAAAAAAACCCAATAATTTAATATACATGATAAGGAAATGTAACATATGAGTCATAGGGATAAAATATTATCATAAAATAGGTTGATCATGAGTAATCATATCGAACAAAACATAAATAACATAGTATCATAAAATAATTTTATTATAGGAATTTTGGATGAAACTTAAAGCATGAAATCAGCATTAGTCAAGGATTACTACAAAGATGGCATTTTATGGGGTATAAAGTCATGTAATGGATAATATTCACTACCTAATCCCATAAATTAAATCTCATGAAACTAAAACATCACCCAATGAATTAGAAATATCTATAATTCTAGGCCCACCCATCACATTAATTTCATGTACATGTGTATGTGTTCCACATTATGAGATCAATAAAATGTCATAACATAATAACTACTGGTAAAAAGAAATGGGTCACATAATCTTATCTCATAACATAATAAAGAAAATTCTTAATGAAATAAATTGAGAAAGGAACAAAATTCTTGTATTACCCCATTATATGATGTGATAGTTTGAAAGATATATATTTTAGAGGTATATACTATTTTTAGAATCATTCCATAATAATAAAAATAAAAAACATTCATTTAAACAATTTTAGGATGAATATAACTATAATTAAGAAAATTAATAGATCACTCATGAGGAAAATAAAATTTACACTTTGAAAATCAAATTTGTGAAGTTAGACATTTCAAAAAAAATAATTGAAGGAAAATTACATAAAATAAATTATAAAAACTTATAAATATGGTTCAATGGTTTGAGTGTTCATGATGGCAGTTAATTATGTACATACTGATTCAGTTATAAAAATGGCTCCTATCACATTTTTGTAAGAAAATTCAAAAGTAACTTTTTTTTGGAAAACATCAGGAAGATTAATTTTGAAACATTTTGAAAAAAAATAAACTAATGTTTACTAATTACTTTAATAAATAATAGGAAAATGTTAAAAATATTTTTGAAAATATTTTAATGAAAAACATAGACATGGAAGAGAAAAGGTTTTTGATTGAAGAGATAAATAAAATATATATTATTTTAACACATTTTCCCAATAAAAGTTATTCCCAAATAGTATAAATGGTACTATTACATGAAAATTTTGTGAATACCTAGATTCAAATAAAATTTAAGGGTTTTATTAGTAAATGATCAAATAATTTCTTATATAAAAAATTTAATCATTAAATATATGGATTAAAATGGGATTTAAAATGAAACCCTCATTTCTTTGTTAACTTTTGAATCATAACTTCCCATGAATGAAGTAGATGAATTATAACATATACTATCATGACTATTGGTGGATTCATGATATAATATGTAAATTTAAAGGTTATATACGAATTAAAATAAATTCATTTCATAAAATAACTTGATTATCAAGGAAGAATGTTTTGAGTGGAAAAACCTTTCCACTTTGGTAAAATTTGAATCCCAACCACCATGAATGAAGTAAGTAAATTGTAATATAAAATAACATGAGGTATAATCGATTAATTATATATTATAAAATGGGAATTACATACTCTATATTAAAATATTAGTTGTATAAAATAACATATGTTTCTAATAATTAAGTTTGATACATAAACCCTTACCTCCACTCCAAATCATTAAATGTGTTCTTATATTCTTGAATAATAAACTTATATTAATTAGTAAATTACTTAATTTATTTAATTTTATTATTCATTTTTTATTTTATAATATGTGATAGAGCCAACACATTAAATATTTTTTATTTTAATTTCAATTTTTTAATCCCAACATTTTATTATTTTAAGGTAAATTATCACATTTCAGGGTTTTTGAAATATTTTGAACATAATTACAAAATATTGATTTTTTTTTTCAGATTTTAATTTTTTTTAATTATTTTATTACTTTTTAAATAACAATTTTTAAATTAAAAGAAATAAATAAATTATTCTTTTTTGGTTACCTCCTATAATGAGCTACATTTTATCCTTGTTGTGTCCAATCTCAATCAATAATTGGTAGGCCAAAATCCAACTCATAATGGAATCCTCGAATTTTGTGTATAGATATGAACACATTTAATATTGTGCTGATATATCAAAGTGGGCCAATCTGGTGAAGCTAAAATTCATTATAGAGATAAAAAAGGCATTGGGGACCAACTTTGAAAAAGGATTCCATGCGAGTTCATCTTTATGCAATGTCATTAATCCATGGTAATGTAGAGTATTGGAATACGATGTGTCACCTATTTAGAATAAATATCTCGGGCTAATATGCTAATAACTTATAAATTTTAGGGAAAATAAATTTAAACATTTATGAGAATAAAATAGATAAAATACCTAAAAACTTTTAAGAATTAATATATACCAAATCTAGATATTAAATGGACCATCCATGCGAATAATTTCAGATTATTATTTTAGAACCAAATTTTCTCTCTTTTTTCCTATAAAATTCCCTTCCTTCTTCTTTCCATAGGGTTTTAAACTTAGGTTTTCCATTTTCTATATAATTAAGGTTTACAATACTATATTTTTGTTTTACTTGTTTAATTTATATTTTTTTATCTTATTATATTCTCTTTTATTTTCTATTTTGTGTTTCCCTCACCATGATCCTTTTAATATTTATGAAATTAGAGAAATAACTCTTGTTGTTGTTCAAAGGGAGAGTGGTGGTTCTTGAGTTAGTTGTGAAATGATGTTTTTATTTATTTTATCCTAAAAAATAGTGGTAAAATAGGTTTGGTTTAGGGTTCACCTCACATCCACTACTATTGAGTTCTTCTTCCCGTTTTAATCTTCTTCTCTCCTTCATCGTCATAATGTTTTATCAAGGGTGGAGTAGCATTGTGTGGATTATGTGAGTGAGTATTATCTTTAATACAGAGTGTTGGCCTGGGACTTAAATATTTTATGGGAAGATTTTTACTTAAAAGGTTTGATCTCAACATTGAGTACAATATTGAGAATAATGTTTCATTAAGGAAAAATGATATCATCACCATGATCTCCTAAAAAGGACAATGAATCTTCGATTAATTTTTATGTATTATCTTATCCATTTTGTTTTGTTTTTTTTTTTTTCAATATATATATATATATATATATTATTTCCATGCATTTTAAACACCCACTCTTTCTTAAATTAGTTTAGTAGTATATTATTTAGTCTATGAATCACGACAATAGAAAAATAGGTGTTTGTAAGTGGCCTCCATGAGAGATTTACCATAGGGTGAACAATATATTACATTATTAGTTAATAAATGTTTTTTTGGTAAGGGATTTCATATAAATCCCTCTCATAAATTTGACATAATTTTCAGAGATACCAATCAATCACTTGTAGACACGTTTTTTCAAAACAAAAAACAAAAAAATCATAATCCTAAAAAAACAATTGAAATTCATTGCATATATTTATTTTTACTTTTCAAAGATGGAATATAAAGTTAATTATTAATTTAATTTTTATGTTAACAAAATTTATGAGTATATTAAAAAATTATCACCCAATAATCATTTGGACGGGAATTCAAAAATGATAGAAAAGTTAAGGAATCAAATGGAATTTATTTATTTCTCTTTTATGTAATTGACATCACAAAAGGAGGCTCAAGAAAAAGAGGAATCAAAGCTTGTTTTTCAAAAATGTTCTATTGAAGATGTATACGTTGAATAAATTCGAAAGGATCTAGCCTCAAATCTATCCATACCATATCTTTAGGAGGTTGAAGATGAAAAATTTACAACTGATACACATGTGGGAGATCATAGAGAATTAGATGAATATTGGGCCAATTTTATAGAAGATTAAAAGGTATGTGATTCTCCCATATTTGATAATGATAAATCAAAACCTCTCTACCTCACTCTTCCATTTAATGATTAAGAAGAATATACAACTACTCAGATTGAGTTTCAAATTGTCCTGCCAAAAAAGATCAATTTTATTGATGACATACTTGAAAGGGAATATTTCTTTATCGATTCTTCATGTTTTAATATTAAAAAAGATGAATTATTTTCTAATATATTATTTTCTAAAATTTATGATATATCGCAAATGGATAAGGACATAGATGTTAAGGAAGAGACCACCCATGTGTTTGGGGTTGAAGAAGAAGACCAGGACAATCTAATGGTGATTCAATTACATCCTCTACAATAAAATTCAAACCATATAGAATAAAATAATATAAAAGTCAAAATGGAGTGTCTATATCTTCTTTTCCTTCCCCCTACGCACTTCAAAATATTTTTTTTTTCTCTTAAAGTGGTTAGTGTATTTTTCTTTTCACTAAGGGTTATCACTCTTGGAATCTACTGATGGTTGTTAAGAGAAATAAAATGTGGTGGTTTCTAAGAAAGAAACCCATCCACATTCAGATTGGGGTTAAACCACTGCATCTCTGTGACCAGGGGTATTACAATCCTAGCACACACATGAGGGTCCAAATCTTGTTCTATCCTCTTTTACCTTATTGGTTATTTTTTATTTTTATTACATTTTTTTATTCAGATATTTTTAGGTTAAGTGGTAGTATAGAAGAGCATAACTCAAAGATTCCAATGATAAATAAAGTCATGTTATATCTTTTCCTAACTTTTTTCCCTTATTTTTATTTTTTGGTAGAGCTGAAATGAGGGGAAGTAAATTCTAATGTGGGCAGGGGGGAGTGTTTACCTTCAAAGTTGTTTTATTATGTTCATTTTATTATTTTTATCAATAACCTTGAGCTTCAATGAGTATTCTAACAATTTTTCACTCACCAATTTATTTTGAGAGAGTTGAAATTATTTTTGAGAAAATGGATTTTAAATTATTATTTATGTGAGAAACTTTTTACTTGAATGGATTTTCAAGAATTTTTATGAGTTTAACTGACTATTAAAATACATTCCCATGAAACACTGACTCAAATAATTTTTCCAATCTTGTGAGGTATTATAATTTTTTTGAAATATTATTTATAATACCCACACTTTCATGAGAGACTTGAATTTTGTGTGAGTACCAAAACATGTGATTTTTCTCATTCAAAGTGTTGAATTTCAGGGAATGTTCTTAACATGATTGAGGAACTTATTTGGTTAGCCACATATATATCGTAATAGCCACCCCTATATCTATTCTTCAATATCCCTTATATTCCATGAATTTATTTATTGGTTTATCCCACATTATAAGCCAATTTTTTCTAAACTACCCGCACTCTTGGAATGTTTTCATGGATATGTAAAATTTTAGTATGGGGGAAGTGAATTTTGTGTGTCTTCATTGGGATATTATGGATTTTTGGGTGGTGTAAGGTGTTTTTAATCATTTTTGGTGGTATAGAAAGATATAATTGTTCATGTGTCATCATTTCATCATTCTTTAATTATTCCATCCGGTTCTAAAAATAAATAAAATAATAGAAAAAATGAATAAATTGGGATGAGATTTAATTTTTCATTGTTTTTTATTTTATGACTCATGTCCCAATATAAACTCAAGGGCATGTATTTTCATTTATTCATTGTAATCAGTTATCATCTCATCCTACATGATGAAAAAACAAATTTGTGCCTTTCTGTAGCTTTTAGAAAAGAAAAAAAGAAAAAAGGGGGAGAACATGGATGATATAATTCATTGTAATCATTTCATGGATCATGTAACATGTCATAAAATTATATGCTGATTTTTTTCACAATTTTAAGTTAGATTGATTGAGTAATTTCATGTGTTTTCACTTGATTATTAATTCATTTTACTTAAGAGTCCAACCTCCTCTTTATAGCCTTAAATATTTTAATATATTTCCCACAAACCCTAAGCCACACAATTCACCTTTAAAAATAACTCCTTATGGAAAATAGTTTCATGTATTTAAATATGGAGAAATTATAATTTTCACTAGCCTATGGTGATATATTCACTTTCCAAGTATAATCATAACTACAGATTTAAGTTTTCTTGAGTGATGAGTCGCATAAAATTTAATGTGAGGAAGTTTGTGATTAGGTCGTGGATAGAATTACGAGGATGTAAATATTTAAATGTAAGGATTGAAAATGGGAGGAATTTTTTTTTCATATAGGATACATTAAGGAATTCTATTTTATAAATGATCACAAATGCTTTAAGATTTTTTATTATTTTATAGATTTTTATTTGAATTTATGATGATTTCCTAGGAGTAGAATGTTTAAGTTTGGGGAAATTGAAAGAGCCAATTTTTTCAATTATTATAATTTTTTCTTCAATTCTATTATTTCTACATTGTATTATTTTAAGAGGAATTTTCATATTTTATGGTTTTTGAAGAATTTTGAATATAATTGTAAAAAGTGGATTTTTTATGATTTTAACGTTTTTTAAATTATTTGTGTATTTTGGCCATAACTATTTCAAAACTAAATGAAATTGTGAAATTACTTCTTTATGGTTTCTTCAAATCATGGGATACATTTTATAATTCTTGATCCCAATCTCTATCCATCATATGTAGGCCCAAGTCCAGCTCACAAGGTGGGCCTCAAAATCTATGTATAGATCTAGATACTTTAAATATTGAGATTATATCTCGAAGTGGACCAATCCAATAAAGAAAAAATTCAGAATGAAGATAACCAAGGAGTTAGGGACCAACATTAATAAATTATTTCATGCAATATTAAGCTTCATTCATGGTAATTAATTCACAGAAAGGTGGAGTATTGGAAAATGAAGTGCCACCTATCAAGAATTAATGTCTTATAGTAAAACAGAAATAACCTCAGAGTTATGAAGCCAATAAATCTCTAATTTTGTTTTTATAAATAGGATACCATAACATAAAACGTTTAGTAATTTATAATTTCCAAATATGGACATTAAATTGTATGTCCTTGTAATTAATTTCAAATGGCATTTTTTGAGGAAATTTTACCCCCTTTACCTATAAAAGTGTGTTCCTTCTTCTTTTCAAATGGTAGGAAACTTAGTTTGGCCATTTTCTGTATAATTATAGTATTTTATAATAAAATATTTTACTACTTGTTTAGTTTATATTTTTTTCATCTTATTCTATTCTCTTTGATTTTTATTTTGGTGTTTCCCCCATAGTGATACTTTTAATATATATACAAGTGGAGAACTAA
Source organism: Viscum album (assembly GCA_963277665.1). Lineage (NCBI taxonomy): Eukaryota > Viridiplantae > Streptophyta > Magnoliopsida > Santalales > Viscaceae > Viscum > Viscum album. The sequence continues at coordinate 1,379,731,790 of OY728140.1, read as the reverse complement.
CACTCATTATTGTTTAAGGGGGAAGTGGGGTTCTTTATTTTGATATTAATTAATGGATATATTTATTTTATTCTGAGAAATAATATTGTGGTGAAATGGGTTGGGTGTATGGATCACCCCACTTTCACTTCTATTGAGTTATTCTTCCAGCAATAATCTTTTCGTCTCCTTCATCATCATAATGTTGTATCTAGAGTGGTGTAGCATTATTTTTATAATGTGATTGAGTATTATCTTTCATGAGGAGGGTTAGTGTGGGATAGTAACATTTCATGGAAATGTTTTTAGTGATAGTTTTGATCTCAATGTTGATTAGAATATGGAGAATAATGTTTCTTTAAAGAACAATGATTTCATCACTATGATCTCCCAGGAACGACAATGATTTTTCGCTAACTTCTTTATGTCTTATGTTCTCTATTGTGTTCTGTTTTATTATATATTTGTTTCATGTATAAATTAATATATATATATATATATATTATGTTCATAAATTTGAAACACACCCTCTTTCTTATATTTGTTTTATTAAAGAACCATAACCATAAAAAATTCAGTGTCTGTATGCGATCTCTGTGAGAGATCAAACATAGGGTGAAAAATATATTTAATTATTAGGTAATATTTCTTTTGGGGAGAGCTTCAAGGCCAATCCCTCTCATAACTATTTTATATTCAATTACATAACCAACTAAATTCAGTTTGGACGTGTTGGTGATAAATGACTCAAATATCCAAAATCACTTTGGTACGTTGGAATAGTTTAAAAAGACTAATATTAAAAAATATAAAAATATAAATCATGAAATAATAACAATTTTTTTATATAAATTATGATTTTTATTACCAACCATGAAATGTGGGTTTCAAAAAAGAACTACATTATAATCGCGGAGATGGTATGTCTTACAAACACATGAGTAATGTTTCCATTATTCAATGATCATGATGGAGGGAATGTAAGTGTTATTTTATATTACCAGGATTATAATTACATCATAAATATCCAATTATTTATTTATATAACTATACTTATACCATCCATGTGATTCTATAGTAAAAAATAAATCCCATCGCTTCGTTAGGCTGCAGTCCCTCATACAGACAAACTATGTTATCATTTATTCAATGGATAGAAAGTAAAGATAGTATATGATATATTTATTTTAAAACATTATGAATATTTATTTATTATATAATTTAAATATCAAATTAATATTTATTACCTTCTAGGTATAGCGTAAGTAAAAAATGAATCGCATCGCTTCAAGGGGTGGTAGTCCACCGTACACACATATGACATTATCATTTTCCCAATGGAATTGAATGTAAGAATAGGTATGTGAAATAATAATTTAAAAAGTATAATTATATCATAAATATAATATATAGATATTAAATACATCATTATATCAATTTATGAGAAGTTGTGATGAAAAAACAATTATGATGGGTTGCGAGGTGGTAGTCTACTTTAAACAAAATCTATGGATTATTTTACCATTTTAAGGAGTAGTATATGGTTTTAGATCATTAAATTGAATACAAAAATATCATTATATTTTTTATATTGATTTGATTATATCAAAATGGTTAAATAATATTTCAATAGGTATAATAATAATCAAAACAAAACACTTATTTAAGGACGTTACCTCTTATTCTACAACTTTTTTAGGTTTTCACTAAATGCCTTCTTTAGATGGATTTATGATAAAAACATTATTATAGTATGTGTGGAGGAAATTAAAGAAGTGATCTGGGTAAGGATTGGCCAAAATAATGGGTGTCATATTTTCAGAAAATAGTCGATAGGGGATTCTCTTTTATTAGATAGGATGAGTGAAATTCTTGCAAATACCAAAAAATATTCAATAATGGGAAGCCACTCTCTGGCCTTGTTTCTTAAAAATAATTAATCAAATGTGTGGAGGGATTATATTATTGAGAAACACCTACACCACAAGAAAATAAGTTTTGAAGATGTTGTTTCTTAACTTATACGTTTACTTACTCTAACTATTTTTTTTCACAATATTAAGTAGAATTGTTATCTTGGTAAATAATCATTGAATACAATAAATAGAATGATACTTATTAGCTATGTTATACCCACTAATTTTAAGTATGAAATAAAATTTATAAATTTAAAATCCTATAGGTTTGAAAAATTAATTTATCACAGGAACATTGAATGCAAAATACCCTATTTTACCATTTAACATGGTAATAAAATTTTTATTATTATTTATGGGTTAATATAACAATTATCAATAGAACAATAGTCCATGAATAGAAAATTATATAAATTTTTAAAAATATAATAATTTTTTTAAGAGGTTAGGATTTTTATGAATTTTAAATAATTTAATGAAATATTATTTATTATAAAATAAGATTAATGTAAATTTTGACACAATTCATTTAATTTGACTTCAAAAAAACATCAAGAAAAAAGGTAGAAATATAATATTTTATTATCTCTAGTAAAAAATGTTTTATTTTTCTAAAAAAGTCATGAAATACAAAAAATCATTCAATTTTTGTAACCATTAATATTTATAGTATCATTTTTTATTAATTGAATAATTTTTTACATTGGGATTGCTTAAAAATTTAATGCAATTATATAAATGTTAGAAATTTAAAATAAATTACTATCATGAACGAAATTTAATTATAACAAAAATGAAAATCAATATTCATTCTCAACTATCTTTTATTCCTATGTGAACACATAATTCAAACTTCAAAGAAAGAGGGTGAAATTTTCTGTTTTCCATTACTGGAATTATTAAATTGGTTTATTTCAAAGAATAGTTTTCCATAATCAAACAAATATAGAATAATGAAATAAGAGTATAAATACAACCTCAAAATAGTCATTGAAAAAGTTTTTATCTCATTTTAACCCATATTGTTTTAGTTTTACTTCCAAATAAACTTTTTTTAATCTTAATAACTCTAATCAATTTTTTAGTATTTTACTCTTCATTATGGTAGAAAATTAATTTTAGCATATTAGATAATATAAATTATTTTGTTTCCAAATATGGAATACATTCTGTTCAAATTCAACTCAAAAAGTGGAATTAATTAATATAAAACTAAACAAGAAGACGTGTCGAAAAAGAGTGTTTTTAGGAAATGTACTTTTCAAGCATAAGATTACATTATAATAAATATATGAAAATGAAATAATAATTAAGTTATCTTAAATTAACATATATATACATATACATATATATAATATAAAAATATCACTTAAATCATTCCACAATTGTGTTATTTTAAATAATTAAAATGGAAAATCAATATGAACTTAAAGATCAACCTGGTTTCATTAATCAATATATCCCAGTTTTTATTTCAATTTACTTATAAAATCATTTATTAAATTAGGAATAAGAAACTTTTGGTCATTTTATGAGGATTTTGTTGGAGGAGAAGCATGAAATTATTCAAGGGATGGGTATTCATGGTGTTGAGGGGATTTCATATGAGATCGCGTATGACATTAATAAGAACTTCCTGGGATATAGTATTATCATTACCAAGGACATGGAAAAGGTGTATGATATGCTCTAATAGAGCTATATTATAAACTGTTTTATGAAAGTTTATTTTAAATAATGGGTTTGTGTCCTGATTATTATATGTTATTCATCTTCATGGATATCCATTAATTTAATGGGGAAGTGTTTTTGTTTTTTCAAGATAGTGCATTATCTTCAAAAAGGTAATCTATTATCTAAAAGTCTTTTTATAATTTCTTAGGAATCTATAATAAGGAATATAAAATTATTTCTGGAGGAAGGTTCTATTATTACTTATAAGAAAAGGTTTGGGTATTTTATTTTCTCTCATTTGATGTTTTATCAAGACATTATTTTGTCTATAATTAGGAGGTATTGGTCAATTAGTGGATTAAGTAAAATGATGGATGAGTATAGAAATAAAATTATGGATAAGATAAAATTGGGGATGATAAATTACTATATTTAATTAAATTTATCGGATCATTGTAGTAAGTACATTCAAAATAAATTAGGAGTGAAAAGGAGAATTTTTTTTTGGTATATATAGGTGCTCTCATTTAAAACAATTGAATCAAGATGATAATATTGGAAGGTATACTAAAAAATTATAGTTAGAATATATAACTTGATGAATATATTTCTATTAATCATTTTTCAACTTTTGTTGGTTAAAATAATCCTACCTTACATGGATATACACGTGTAATCAATTATAAAGGCTCCAAAAGGGACCATCAAAATGATGTAAAAACAGTGGCCTATTTTATTTTAGATGTGAATGATACTAGATAATGTCACCTAGCTTTGTTAAAGTGAACGAAAAGGCCAATAAATATTGTAGGTATTGACCTACATGTGCTCTCAAATGTAATGCATGCCACACAAGGAAAAATGAATTTGGAAATTATTTAGTAGAACAATTATGGGAGGGGTTCATAAGAAAAATGTATGGAGAAAGATGAGATGAGTGGGATAGAAACATGTGGAAAATGTCGAGGCTCATAATGAATGTGATATATATTTTTGGGGTACTGGAGGGTAATGTTTAGTGGGTGGTGCGGTATTGAGAGGTCAATATTTATTGGGATATCCAAACATGTGAACTATGGTTATTTATGGGTTTCCCATTCATATATATTACATCCATGGAAACATTGTTATTTCCGTCTTTTATAACCTTGGATCTACATAACCAAAAATGGGAAACAATTGATAATATTATTATAATTGATGGGTATAGAAAGTGTGTTTTATTTAAAATGATATCCAGGTTCCTTAATGGATGGAACCTTCTTGAGATGATTCATGTTAAAAGATGGAATGATTAAGGGGCACTGGTGATCTGGTGAAAAGTGACACTAGTGAAAATGATCTTTTCTAATATGGAGGTATAAGAATCGAGGATTGCTAATGAAAGATAATATACATAAGTGGGGAATTTCTTTGGTATCCTACTGCTAGTGCTACATCTCACCTTGTCAGTAATCAACCTGGAATCTATTTTTTATAGGGGATTGGATGCTCATGATTTATATTTTTGTTCTAAACTGTATAGGAGTGGTAAGCCATGGGAAATCTAAATTGGATTTTATTGAAACTTGGTTATAGGTGTTTATTATAAAAATTAGGAGGCCAATACTAAAAATATGATATTTGTTTCTGTTTTTTGGTTCATTAGGGAGGTAAGAAACAAGGTGAGTGAAGGCATATATTATTCACCCTAATTTTACTAGGTTCAAGTGAAATTAATAGTGGTGGGACTTGTAGTTAATTTTCCTTATGGATACTTATGAAATTAACTAATTACGATTATTCTAATGGGGGTTATGTTCATTGGGGGAGTTGAAAGAAGTAATATGTGTGTGTGTGGGGGGGGGGGGTCCAGAAGCCTCCAATGAATGGGCAAAAACTAATATTGAAGGATCTTATATGATATGGATAATACGAGGTGGATGGATTACTCACAATTGAAGAGGACCAATCTTATCTGGTTTTATCTATTTCTATGGTACATCTTACTCCATTGGATTTGAAGGAAGGGTGATGTTTGATGCTCTCATATTCTATATATAATACAAGATTATTATTATATTGGTTGATATTGATTCTAAAGTGCTGGTAGTGTTGTTTATTGGAAAGGCCAGTAACCCATGGGAGCTGGATTAATTCATTTTAATGTTTAGGATGACACTAGAGTAGGGTATTGTGGTTGTCTACACATAGAGGGAATGAAACTTCTCTACTGTTGGTTTGGAATATAAATGAGATCATTCAAAGGTGATCATATTATATTTATCTATGGTCACCCTATCAGATGATTGTAAAATAATTGATAGGTGTGATTACCTTTTTACTCACAATTTCCACCTACCCTGATTTTAGTGCTTTTTTTATGTAAATTCAATAAAAATATAATTTTCATTCAAAAAAATGGACGTTAAAAAAGATTTCAAAAAAATCTTTTTTAAGCCTAAGAATAAAATTATAATAAAGTTAAGTATAAGTATGATTAAAATGAACTTAATTGGATTTAATATAACTAAATAACACTTATAATAATTTTAAATCAGAATAAATTGAATAATGTGACTTTTAAATAACATAATTTATTAAAATGAAATTTTTATAAAAATATGTTTTATAACTATTCACTGAAAAATTATTATTTTCCAAAAAAATTAAAAAAATTCATTATAATTTAATATAGATATGATTAATTAAAAAATTAATCACATTTTACCAAATATGTTATATAAATTTTGAAAAAATTTATCACATTATATTTTCACAGATAGTAGTAAAAATCATTTTCTGAAGATAACATATTTTCAATGAATAAAATGACTTTTTAAAAAATTGAGCAACTTTTTAATTAAAATATATAAATAAATTTATAGTGAGAGGGACATTTATATACATTTTATAAAGTAGTTAACACTATTTATATATGTCAATTTAACAACTAAGTTAAAATAATCATATTCAAATAATAATATTTTCATAATCTATCATGGTTCGTTTAAACATACTATGGTATATTGAAATATCTATAAAACATAGTATTATTTTTAAATTCCCTATGTGTTTTTATCTTAATTAAACATAAACTAGGATTATTGGTAGGACTCATGTGATGGGTGTTGGAATGGGATTGACCATCTATTTGTCACAATAAACCTTAAGTTACTACGGGTGTATCATGTATGAATCTTGATCTTGAATTTAGATTTGGATGTTTTAGGACTTTGATGTGTTTTTAGGATTAATTAATCCTCTTTTAGTTTATTAGTGATCTTTTTGGATATGTTTGTGTTTCAAAGATAAATTTTTTTATTAAACAGGGGTTGAAAAATTATCACCCACATACTAGTAAACCATTTGGTTCCCATGACATATTTCTGTACAACCATAAAAGTTCCTCTTACATGGTTAACACATGGTTTATAGGACCATGTGACTGAGTCACAAATAGTGAAATTTAAACATTGGAATGGTTTTTCCCTACATTGCTACCTGAACTAATTATAAATGAGTTTTTCATTGGGGTATTATAATGTGGGGGATATTTAATTGCGTTTTATATGGGATTTTATGTGTTTGGATGTGGTTTCATTTGGGATAAGTATTAGCATGCTTTGTTTTTTCCCTTGTAGAATTTACATTAGGAATTGAAAAATGGTTTTTTGAATGTAAGAGTGGACGTCGATGATATTTTTGTTTTTTGAAAGCCATTTTGTGGAGTTTAGGAAAATATTTTTGGTTTTTTTAATAAAATCCATGTTATGATTCATTTGAAACAAATCTGTTGAATATTTTTTGGGTGAAAAAAAATTCGTTTAAAAAATGAAATTTTGTAAAGGATATTAATTATTATTGTTGATGTTTTATGAATTGGTTTAAGAAGGTTTTTTCCAGGATGTAGTTTATCTCAAAATGAAATTTCTAATTTTTTTTATAATAAATAATAGACTTGATTATCAATGAACCATGAGGTCCTTTTTAAGGACCATGGAATTCTTTAAAGTTGGAAATTTTGAAATAACTCAAAAAATTGTTTTAAAAAAGAGAGTGGGATTGTCTTTTTTTTAAAAAGAATCATGTGATGGTTATGAAACAATGGGGCTTTCCCTTTGATTTAAATTATTTTTTGAGATAATCGAATCTCAGTTTCATGTTTATGGAAAATCGTTGGGTTTTAATGTGATATTTTCATATTTTTTTTTAATTTTTTGTTACATTTATTTTTTGAAATGGGTGCTTATATTTTTACCATTAATTAGGTAACCACTTTTATTGTTTGAGGATAGTGAGAAGTTATGATCTTGTATAGGTTTAGTAGATTTGTGCCTATTATGAATTCCTTGATGGATGTTAGTGTGTTTTTCCTAGGTGTGGTAATTATTTAGTTTCTTATATTTTTTAGGAATTTATTGAATCTATTATTGATTCCCCCATACATCAAATTAATTTAAAGGATAACTTGATGCTTGATGTGAATTCATTAATGTTGGAACTAAGTTTGTTCTTGGCTATAAATGGAGTATGGTTTTTTTCTTATTGTGATTCCTTACATGGTTTCTCAAGGATTCTATAAGGTAGGTGCTCTTAAATTAAAGTATGACCATAGTGTTGATGGTGGAATCGTTTCCTAGTGTTTGGGAGTCAAAAAGAAATAGGATGGGTGAGAATAATAAAGGGTTGTTTTCTAGAATTAACTCATTATAAAAATGGAAGAGTCCTGGGTTTCATGAAGACTGGGATAATATTCATGAATATGTGGAGCATCATGATTGGCGACGGTGACCTCCATGATTATGAGAAATTGAGCGTCATAACTGCGTGTGGTGTTGACGACGATCTAGGCGAAAAAGATGACCATTGGGAAATATGATTAATTGAAGCATCAGGGCGCATGATGGTTTAATGAAAATCATCACGACTATGATGAGTATCACGAACTATGAATTTACATGGTGATTTGAAATAGGAGGAGAACCATGAAAATTTTCCTTCAAATATCTAAAAATATTCTATGGGGTAGTGTATCATCATGAACGGATGAGCATATACATAGATGGCTACCCCTCTTAATTTTACATTATTTTTTCCAAAGAAAATCTATAATTTATCTGATTTTGGGTGTCTAAGGGAGCTCCAAAAATCTAACATTATATGAAAGCATGAGTATCATGAAAAACAATGTTGAGTCTTAACTGATGATGATGATTTTGATTAATGAGTGATTCACGATGGTGGGGTATTCCACATAGAATTATTGAGTTTTTTAAAGGTAGTTTGTTCCGTAAAGGAAGGGTGATTCACAAAGGTAGTGGTCTTCATGAAAGAGATCCATGAAGAGAAGTTTTGAAAATCATGTTTTTAGTTAATAGGGATATCGGTGGGCATCAACTTGGGTATAAGGTGAAAAAATAATCTCGTTCTAGATAGTGACACAGAATTTAAAGACAATCCATTGAAAGAGCCTCCTTGTTGAAATACTATGTGATATTTCTCTCACACTAGTGAGATCGGGGGAGTCAATGGGTGTGTTATGAGGGATGTAGTGTTTTATCCCTAAAAACTTGTTTAGGAAGTGTGCCAATAATAGAGTGACAATGTGAAATCTTATGTATTAAAAAACAAGTGAATATTATTATATTTACATATGACCAAAACAATGTCTGTGTATTCTCATATGACTTTTTCTTAGTGGTGAACTATGAAAAACTATTTGGATGTCTCTTTGCATGTGAATGTTTTATTAATATACTATTCTAACAGACTGGTTTACCATATTCCTACCAACATGGGAAAAAGTTCTCTTGATTTAAAAGAAAATATTGACACCCTAATTCACCCCTCCCCACTTAGGGTGCTTTGGGGTCCTACAAGTTGTATTAGAGGAATTTTCGGCATTGCTGGATTCTCTATAATAAAGATAATATCTTTTAAAGATTAGTGTTTCTTTATATGGTCAAAAATGAAGTGTCATTTGAATAAAGATTCAATAACCCATAATAAGAAGTCTACATCCACCAAAACCATGATGGACATGAAAAATAAATATAATAGATATATGTATAAGTCACTCTTATCTAATAAAGATTTGGTATTTGGTTTTCTATTCGATTCTGATAATGAAGATATTTTGATATCGTAAAATAAAGAAAAAGTGTCTCAGGTTTCCACCAGTGACAAGGAAAACCTTTATACCTAGTGTAAATAAGAATATTTTACTGATTTGGATGTATATGTTAGAACCATTGAAAGTTTTCTTCCGAATAAGGATTCTGACACAAGTGGTGATGATGATCAATCTATAACTACACTAGAATTCTCAGTTGAGAGATTAATAAATATTCGACATAACATTACTAAAGAAATATGCTCCCTTTATTGTGGATTATTTCTATATATAAAGGTAGAAATCATTCAGCCTATGAAAAAAAGAAGATTCTATAGTGGAAGTCTTGAAAAAAAATATAGAATGTTTTACACTCTCTAAATAGTTTGGAAACTTTGATAAAACAAATATGGTACTTGAAATGAGATCCTCAAAATACATCAATGATATTGAAGAGAAATAGGGATTTAAAAAGTCTCATGAAAATAATATCCTAGTGCTCGAAGTGAAAATGAGAAAGAGAGCTGATGTTAAAGGTATATAATTTGAAGGAATATCCAAAAGGATAAAATAACAAGACTCTTCAATTCAGAATAATGTGCAGCTTCTTGAATAAGAAATTATTACAAGGATGAGGACCAACAATGAAATTCTAAATAAGATTGATGATCAGAAAATCATCCTCAATATGAAATTCAATAATTTGGAATCCAAATTTCTCAAACTTTCTAATACATAAATTGATACTTCCCAAATGATAGAAATAGTTTTTATAGCTACACAATGATTAATGGAGGATTATAAATTTTAAATACCTCTATATTGTGATAAGAATACCATGACATATTTTGATGATCTATCTCAATCAGTTGAGATGAAATATATTCCATCCATACCAACTTGTGTTAATGACTCTAAACCAATTATCACGAAGATTATAACTTGAAAGAAAAATTATGGAAAAGTATATGTGATTAAAGAAGATAAGAAAAATACCATCATGATTTGGGTGGATAGGAAAAAGCATACAGAATTATGTTACCCACAAAGAGCCCCACAAGTCATTTAGAAGATCCAAAAACCTTATATAAAATTTATAAGGAGATCATGGTTCATTATTTAATTTTGTTGCAATGATATATTTTTAAACTTTTCATTATATTGTTAGTATAATCATCAACATGTAAAAGAATAAAGAAATACCATTTCAAGGTGGGTCAATCAAGAGAGGAAAAAACAACATCCATAGGTACAAAATCATCTATTTACTAAAAATAGATTTTGAATGCATGATAGAAACCATGATGTATGAAATGGTAGTGGTCACAATGTTGGTACATGCTCATCTCAATATTTTTTCATATATGATACGAAAAAAGATCATAAAATTTATATTAGAATGATGATGAATAATTGGGAATAAATAAAAAAATGTTGTGAACATAAATCCTATCAACAAGGTATCAAAGATGTATTAAGAGATTAAATTAGATTTTTAAATCTGTGAAATGGAAAGGTAGTGCAGCCAAGGGAACCAAAAAGATAGATTACACTTAGAAGAAGCCATGAAGAAGATCCAATCTTACTTCAACGGTTCCCAATGACTTGTTTGTTATTAAGAAAGAAGATTTGGAAAGAATGAGGAAATGTGAAGATTTATAGTCTAAGGCTGGTGAAAATAGAAAAGAAAATTCCTTTGAAGATGAAGAAAAGGTCTCAAGTGTTTTCCAACAAAATGGAAATACCATGTTAAAGAAGTATCTTGTGAGAGATGTATGAAATCTGGTCACATTACCAAAGGTTGTTTAACCTTACTACATGAACAATAAGTAGTCCATAAAAAGAGTAAGAATGCATCATTAATTAATTCTGTTAACTAGAAAAATTCAACACATAAAGTAGAAATATATACGAGGATATCCATGCTTCCTCAATATAAATAAGAAAAAATGATCACTTGTGAAATCATGAAGAATGGAGTAAATGGAGAAACGTGGTTGAGAAAAGCATCTCAACCTTATTGTGCATATTGATGAAGCAAGGACTCAACACCTTATTTTCTTAATAGTTTTTATATTTTATTCATGATTATAATAACTAGAATTAAAGGTGAAGCATGTTCTTAGGGGGAGAACCTGATGAGAAGATAGGGAAGTCAATTATTTATAGTCAAGATGAAGAAGTCACCATCTTGACTGATTCCTCAATTGGATATTAAAATATATATATGATGGAGGATTATGTTTTCATAAACATAAATATGTTATATTTTGTAAAATTAGTATAAGAATGTACCATAATGGATTGATCTTATTTATGGAATCATGGAGAATAAGTGTTGAAGAATATTATCCTCGGTGATGTTTTGAATGTTTTCTAATGTGGAGAGTCACAACTTAAAGAACCATTATTCTATATTCTCCATACAAAAACTTCATAAAATTCATTCCTGATGAGATCCACTATTTTGTAGATTCTAAAAAGTGTTTCCCTTAAGGGGAGAAAATTTATGAATGATGAGGAAGATTCTAGAGTTATTCATTCAATTGTTATCAAACCATATTATTTTAGAAATTACATGAAGATCATTCCATTCAAAAAGGAGTCTTAGGTTGAATTTCCTCACAATATTCATATCACATTTAATATCCTCACCATGGAATAAGAGTTAATGACACTTGAATACCGGTATATATTTTCACATCACATTAGGTATCATAGTCAGTGTACATGGAACTGATTCAAATGTGAATGGAATTAAGTTGATGGAATATTTTCACCAAAATAAAGACTGGTGTTGATTAGGCATTTCCTCACTCTAGGAATAAAAAATGACGATGATTCTGATGAAGAATCTAGAGTAAGTCTACATTGAAAAACCACCAAGATTTATGATTTGAATTTACCAAGAAAAAGTTTAATGATTAAATAATTCCCACTATGTTCTAAATCATTCACCACATGAATGGTATTCTTGAATAGATTCTTATCTTAAGAAACTAAAATTTAAAACAGGGGTGTTGGTCACAATCTCAATGTGAATAATTAAATGAAATATAAATCTTTGATGATGATGTATGTGGATGATGTTACATTTTATGGAATCCAAAAGAGATTAGTGAACGATTTTTCAAATCACATGAAATAGAAATTTGAAATGTATATGATAAGGGAATTCACATACTTATAGGGGATGCAGGTGACATGATTGATTGAATTACACTTTTATTTATCAAGAAATGTATGAAAGAGAGATAATGAATAAATTCATCAAGAATTATTCCAAACCAATGTCGAATCCAATTATGGTTGGGAAAGAAAATTGAAAGTATGATGATGGGATTCTTGAATATCAGACCATATACATGAGAGTCATTAGAAGCCTATTATAATTTACTACAACTTGGATAGACATTATCATTACAATAGTTTTAGTGACTTGGTTTCAATGAAATCTGAATGAAGAACATATGGTAGTAGTTAAAAGTATCATGTGGAATATTCAAGGAACACTTAATTTTAGGATTATACTTTTACTCTAGAAGAGATAGTGAAATATCATCATTTTATGATGTTGACTGGGCTAGAGATATTATTGATAGAAATTTCAAAAGTGGTGGAGAATTTTTTGTTGGCATGAAATGTGTGGGATGATTGATTAAGAAATTGTAAAGTACTTATCTTAGCACTGTTGGATCTGATTATATCTCTTCTATAAGGGATTTTACTCAGCTATTGTGCATGAAGAAACAATTGACTGATATTAAAGATGAGGTGAAATAATTAATAGTGATTCATTGTGAAAACAGGATCATGATAAATCTTATAAAAAATCCTATTCAAAATTATCGTATGAAACATATTGTAATGATATATCACTTCATCAAAGAAAAAGTTGAATGTGGAATTATTAAAATGGGTTATTATAGACCTGATGAGAATGTGTTTGATATTCTGACCAAGTTACTAGGAACACATGTGTTTTGAAACATTAGTTGAACCTTAGTGTTCATCCATCACCTAATGCATAATGAGTTTATGAGTTTTCACCTCTCCCAAGTTGTGTTAATTATTTTGATCAATTTGGGTAAGTGACGCAGTTTTATGGAGGAGATACGATCTAGGGGAAATGTGTTTATGTACTGTACATGTAAAAATTAGGTTTATTGGGTTTATTTTCAAAGGGGAAGTGTGAATAAATGGAGAAATTCAAAGAGTTACAAAGGGGGAGAGTGAGAATACTAAGGGGGGAATAAGTATAGTGAAACAATTTGGTGTTAGATGTTTTGGGGAAATAGTCAGAGATTTTCTTGGAAATCATTAAGAATTCCAAAAAATGAGAATCCAATTCCTGATTCCCCTATTGTTTTCTACACAAGGAATTGATTGTGTAGACCTAGAGTGTTGGCTGAATTTTTTTCTTACATATCAAGTTTTGATAGTTACTAGTGCTACATTGAATTTATCTATAGATTACCAATGAACCCAATGGTGGGGATTTTTGGAACCATGGTAGTTTATTACTATAATTGGAGTGTGGTTCATTTGTTTTCAATCCTCACATAGTTCCTTAGGGAGTCTACAATACTATTGCTATTATAGTATAGAATGATATAAGTGTTTAAGGTGGCATAATTTCCCAGTGTTTGGGGGTAAAAAATCTAGATAAAGAGATAGAATCACGAAGGATTATTTTCTAGAATAAACTCATTATGAAAATAATATAGGCCTGGGTTTAATGAAGACTTGGATAATATTTACGAATATTTGGAGCATCACAAACTGGGACCACGATCTCTGTGATTATGAGAAATGGAGCATCACAACTATGTGATGTGTTAACAAAGATCAACACAACAATGATGAGAATTAAAAATGATGAAGAATTAGGGAATTGTGGTGCATGATTTTTTGACGAAAAGCATTGTAATATCAACGATCATCATGAACTATGAATTTCAAAGGATGATCGAAATAGGAGGAACACTGTGTTGTCATTTTTTTTAATTTTTTTGAAAATATCATAAGAGGAGGTAGAATATTTAAAAGAGATGATCCTATAAATTAAATTATACAACTCTTTATTTTACATGAAATTTTCCAAGGAAAATCCAAAATCTATATTCTTTCACAATGCTAGGGGAGCTCCACGAATCAAGTATTCTATGCGAGATTGAGAATCGTGAAAAGAGTTATTCAGTCTTGAATGATTCAAATGAATTTGATTAATTATTTCTTGATTATTATGAGTTATTTTGTGTCAATTTGGTGAACTTTATGAAGAAAAATTATTCCATAAAGTTAAAGAGCTTTGCGAAGGTACTTAAAATCATGAAGGATCTTCACAAAAAGAATTTTTGAACATTATTTTTTCAGTAAATATGGATTTCAAAGTGGATCAACTTGGGTATACAGTGCAATCATAGTCTCATTCTTGAAATAGAGAAATTATTTAGTGAAAATACATTGAATTGAAATTCAAGTTGATAAACTAAGTTAAACTTCTTTCAAAATAGAGATCTTAGGGAGTAGATGGAAATGTTCATAGAGACATAGAGTGCTATTGTTAAAACTTTGTAGAGGCACTGTTCCAATCATAGAGTGAATTTGTCAAATTTTATGTATTCTACAACTAGTAAAGACTAGAGAATTTAGGAAAAACTGACACATTATCAGCGTATGATCCTTGAAAATGACCTTTGTGGTGAGCCATGTAAAACTAATATGTTGTCTATTTTCATGTGAATGTTTTATTACATCACTATTCCAAAATATAGTTTTAACATGTTTCTACCAATGTAGGAACAAGAACTATGGATTTAATAGAAAAATTTATCACCCTAATTCACCCCTCTACTCATAGGGTGCTAAAGGGTTCTATAATTATTATTTGAGATGACTTCCCCCATAGTTTGATATTGGAAATGTGGTAGTAGTTTTTTCACAATTTGGAGTTTTCCTCAGTTCTAAAATATCCAAATTTAGTTTAATCCACATGTGATAGATTTTTTCTACTTCTAATATTTTTTAAGATGTAGTTCCTCTTTTTTTTCACTTGGAATGCCAAGTAGGCATTTAAATGACATATAGTGGTACGTGATAAAATATGGTTCCAAATTTAATCTAGGATTATAAATGGATTTTGGCCTTATTTGGGTTATAAAATGAAATTATAAGCGTGGTTTCAAACATCAAATATTTTTACTTGGTGATTCAAGAAGTGATTTAAAATTTCATGTGTTTTTTGAATTTTCATAATTTTATTTAAAAAGGAATGTTATGTTTTATAATGCCTTCAACATAGTTTAGGTTATGATGAGAATCTAAAAAAGGGCCTTGTAATACCATTGAAGATTTTAAATGAAAATTATTTATCTCGTGAAATTATCCTTCCATTGTATTTGTGAATATTTTTTTGTGATATGTCTTGAAAAATGATTTCAAGATATTGATTTTAAATAATGGTTTTTAGTGGGTCTTCAAACCGTTAATAGGCATATTATATTTCTAAGACAAATTTAAATAGACTACATGACACATTAGGTGTTTTACTAAATATAGTGGGTGACTTTTAAACACTCTTGATTCCTAGGAGGTTTCTTATGATTTTTTAAATACACTATAACATATATTAGGTAATTTTAATTATAATTATTTTTTAATATCCATTTACATTATCATTTTTTAACAATTGTTTTTCTTATCCTTAAGCGCAGTTGTTTTATTTTAGGTTCCATGTTGCGTACTCTTGTGTGAGTGGTATTTTTTCATTTTCAAATTATTTAGAAAAACTGATTTGGAAATTGGGTTTTAAAAGAAATGTGTTGTGATTTGAAATTAAATTTTAGGGAAAAATTTTTAATTATTGAAAATGTGTTTTGGTTTTATAGTGTACTTTAAAAAATAGTCAACTTTTGGTCTTTGAATGTTTTTTAAAAGAGGTCTTGAATCCGACCTTATTTCATTAAGAAGAATGGGTAGGTTTTTTATAAAAGATGAAAAGTCTTTGAAAAATTGATTTCAAATTAACTATTTTCCCTTTATCTAAATGGGTTTATATTTGTAAAATACATGTGTTTGATTTGGATTTTTAAATTATCATGATTTCAGTGTTTTACTGGTAGATTGTGTGGAAGCCTTTAGCTTTTTGTGGTTGGATTAATGCATTCTTATTAGAGCTACCATCAATTGAAGAATATGGTTCTGTATTGTGTTTTGAAATTTTAAAGGTAATTTTCTAATTGAAGTGGGAATGATTGACTTTTGGGTTTGAGTTTGGGTAATTTGAAGAGATGTTGGCTTCGGTCCATTGAGAAATTGATAGTTTTTTTATTGAGGGGTTCTCAGTGGGACAATGATCTGATTTGAGATATTATTTTTCCCATAATGTGTATTAAACCAGGTTGAGAGCTTGCTTCTTTTACCATTATGGAATAACTGTAAGTAATCCTTTATAGAAGTGATGTGTGTTTTATGCTTGATAATGGCTTGAAAAAATGGGTTTTGAGCACATTGAGTTTGGTTTTACTTTTAGGAAGTGGGAATATGTTCCTTAGTTATTCCTAAGTGTACCTTGGATCTTTTTGGCGATGTTTTATTTTGGTTTTTGTACTCATTTGGGATGAGTTATCTCTTTATTACAGTATTTTTGGAATTTCTAAATGAATGAAAGACCCCTTATATGGCTTTTCTCCCTCTATATCACATATTTGTGATTGTGGTTTCAGTTTTCATGGAGAAATGTGGTTTTTCTGTGGGTCATTAGATGTTATTTTTATTTACATCATAAATAATGAATTTGGGGGGGGGGAGAAAGTGACATAGTGGAAAGGTTCGTGAAACAATAGAGGTTACTAATATTCAAAAATTGGGGTTTTATTTACACAATTATTCTTTTATGGAGTTTTAAGGTTATGGGGTTAAAAATTTTATTTTTTTGTCGAAAATAGACCCTAATACACAAATGGTGCACCATATATCTATAAGTTTAGATAACCATGTGATGGAAAGTTTTTTGGGTTATTTTAATTTTTCATGGTTTAAGAATGATTTTCCTAAACATTTTAGGTTTATAAGGAACCATGTTTATTAGTTTTTGGGGTGATAGTGGTTCTCACGTGGTTGGTCCATTGTTTACCTACCCGTATGACAAAACCATGTGAGCTATCAAGTTCATTAAATTTTTTGGATATCAAAATTTCCACTTTTCATGTTTAACACAAGTTAAAAAAATTTCATGTCCCATATAATTCACATCCCTCTCCCCTTCTATTTGGAGATTCATTTTTTTGGTTATGATATATCTATTACATGACTGAGGGATTTTTTAAAGGAATGATTTATTTCATCATGGGGTTTTCTTCATTTCCCTTTATTTAACCATGCTAATCCATTTCCATGGATGTTTGGAAAATTATCATTCCAATTTTAAAAATATAGTTATATTAATTGGGGTTTTGGGTTTATTGTTTCGGTGTGTGATGACTTCTTTTGACCGATTCGAGTGGTTTCCAACAAAAGAAACCAGTTTGACTTCTCCTTCAATGTAGTAGTCTCTATTTAAGAAAATTTTCCTTGAATAACTTTTTATTAATTGTTTCCTTTCATGGTTTCCATCTAATTTTTTTAAAACCAATTTATGAAATACGATTTATCCATTTTTGATGTGAATCATGATTTAAGTCGAAATTTGATGCTTAATCATGGGTTTTCAAAGTGAGATGGATTTAATGTCCTTTATGTTTCTATTTAAATATCTCCAAGTAATTTTATGATTGTAAAATGTATTTTGGAAGTGTTTTTAATTATTTTTTAATGGTTTTTATTGTATGAAATAAAATGGGAATGACTGGTTTATGAATTTTTATTCAAATAGATCATGTGATGGGAAGTTATTATGACTTTAAATGAATTTTAAATTGGGGTTAATAAAAACTATTTTCCTTGAGGAAAACCATTTATTTTTAACGGGAATGTTTTACATTAAGGAATGTGTTATTTAAAAATGGGAATTTTTTTATTGAAGTATATTAAAAATAGTTTATGTGTTGGAACATGTGATAGTTTTGTGTGTTTGAAATTGAGTAGCACATATGAAACCATGGATATGTGTACGGTAACGTAGGCATTAGAACCTTGTCTAATGATGTTCTATATATAATTTATGTTTTCCAAGGGACTGAGAAATACTTTGGAGAGGAATATTTAGAGAAATTATACTATGCCTTCCATGGGACCAAGAAATCATTTATGGAGGTAGACCAAGAGAGCATCAACTATGTATTCAAATGGATCAAGAGAGAATTTGTGGATGAAGATTTAGAGGAATCCAAAATATTTTCAAAGAGACCATTAGAACTATTTGGAGTTAGGATTCGTAATAATTGTGAGACATTACAATATTTTTTATCTTTCATAACTGCCAAAAAAAGTTTTAAACCAAAACATGTGATACTATTTTTTCTAGAGGCTATGGTGCACATTACAAAAATAGAATTATTTGGTAATATTTTTTTCATGATGATAGTTCCATGTGTGATTATTTTATTTCATTCCATGTTTAAAATAATGAGTTATATACTGATATATTTCAAATGATTTTTTTATTTTAAAATATTTTTTGTTCAAACTGTGGTTTCTAGTGTTTAGCATTATGCCCATTTTCTATTACCTTATTATGTAATTATATTTATACCCATGATTATTTATATTCCGTACTTTGACTCATTAAGAAAGTTTATAGAGAGTTTCTTTACTTATTTTATTTGATACTTGTTTTCAATTATTTTGAATAGATGGATTGTTCTTAAGAAAAAAAATGGTATTTCTAAAGTATTGTTTTAAAGTGAAGTTGTTTTGAAAGATAAGAAGGTTTTGAAAAAAAAATTCAAACTAATTATATTGATTAGAATAGTTAATTTTTCATACATAGATTCATAGAGGTACCATACAATCATTTGTGCATCACACCATGTATATTCATTTGGGTGTATGCAAATTCTGTTACGAAAGACACATAAAAGGGAAAATGAACCTGTTTTGGGGGGGGGCACTTCTAGATTAACACCACGAATGAGTTTTTATGTTAGAGGGGACATTATCTCATAAGGTTTTTCCAATGGAGATATATTTATGAGTTTTTTCTAGTTTGGATGTTATGAATTGGTCTTTATGGGATCTTTCTTTTGTTATGAACTTTTCAATATAGAGAAATTGGATATAATTTTTATGTATTGTATATGGAATTTTTTTTATGGATATGTGATGTTATTTATGATATCTAATTGTAGTCATAATTGCTTTAATATATTGTATTTTTTTATCTTTGTCAAATCTGATGTTCTGTTGGCTTGTATTTCCAAGTTCATCGATGGGTTATATATATTTACTAATGGAGAAAGCATTACAATTTTTTTGTGATGCCCTACTTCCCTTATCCAGCACACGATGATGGTCCACATGCCAAACGCCCTTAAGAGATACTTGGGTGAAGGTGTAAAGACACATAAATTTCATGGATTTTTTTTTCTAAAATTCATGGGATTTTTATGAGTCCTTAGTTTCTGACGGTGCTTGATTCTGAGGCCCAGTGTGCCCGAAATCAATTTCTAAAGTTTTGTTTGGGTACGTTCAGTAAATGTACATATAAGATTTTATAACTTTTGAACCGGTTCTCGGAACTTAAATCTGAGGGCACAGTTGAACTCGCAGCGTCAGTGATTTCTTAGTGAGACCTTCAACGCAGTTGTGTTCTAACGAGAGTGGAAGATAGTTTTTGGGGTATTTAAATAAAAATTTAAATAAAAATAAGACTTAACTTATTTTTATTTTCCTGGTGGTTAAAACCAACTAGGGGAGGTTAGAGGTGGGGGCCACCGCACCCTAACCACACATGGGAGGTTATGGCGGTGGGACCCACCTGAGCATAACCTCCCTTGGGAGGATATTATCAGATGCGGCCCACCCGAGCTCCTTAACTCCTATAACCAACCTAAACTCCTTGGAACCCCCAATTAAGTGGGGGAGCCTCTTCACCTTCCACCTCCAATTAATGACCCAACTAAACCCATTTAATTAAGTGAAGTAACTTAATTAATTTTAATCTTTTTTAATTCTTTATTCCACCATTATAATAAGATGTTATATTTTATTATTGGAGGTTGGCATAATTTTTTTTGGGAGGATTAAGGAGAGGAAAGAACTTGGTGGAGCCATTTCTCTCCAATGAAGAACCACTGAAGAACGAAGAACGCCATCTTCTTCCTTCATCAACTGAGGCAAGAAAGGGAAGCGACACCCATGAAGAATGCCGACAACGTCATCTCGACTCGTCTTCTCCGAACTCTTCCTCCTCCGATGACAATGGAACGATGTCCGCCTTACCGTGACTCCATCAACGGTCACCAAAATTGAGGTAGGGGTTGTTTTAGGATTGAGTTTTACCCTTCGTACCCCATCGTATGTTGTGTTCTTTGAGAACCAAATGATATCACCGTAACGAGGAGGGTTCAGACCGCATTAAGATGGCCTGACCCTCCCCTTTTGCTGGTTCTTGTTTGATGACGATGGAGGCGGTACATGTGAAAACCGAAAATGAGCTATCTGTGAAGAAATCATGTGGCGCAAGGCCGTTGGGTCGCCACAAGGGCGGGGAACCGCCACACCATGACGAGAACCGAGCCATGACTAGGAGGACCGTGGCAGTGCCATAGGGGCGCGGTGCCATCACACCGCACCGGGAGGAAGGACCGAGGCTAGGAGGGCCACGACTGTCGGATGACGAGCGCAGCGCCGTCGCACCGCGCATAGCAGTGGGAGGCCACGGTCAGGCGGGGCCGTAGCGGAGGGTGCGTGTCACTGTTGCTTTGCGCGGTGGCCAGCAAATCTGTGGCATCGTCGCGCCATGGTGGAGAAAACAGGGTGGCCGGATGAGCCGGCCGTCGGTGCATGCTACAGGCGGGACCCGAATGGTCCCGCAGAGAAAGAGAACCGGTGCCCAGCACCAGTTTAGATTGGAAACAGGGGACACGTCACCCCCTCCCAAGCCTGGCCAGCAAGGACATGCAGGCTAGCCAACTGGGCCGCCGCCAGCCGGGCCGCCTCACGTCAGGCCGCGACCAGCCCAGCCGCCTCGGGCCTGGCTGCCACGGGCCGGGCCGCCACGGGCAGTGGCGCCTCGGGCCAGGCCACCTTCGGGCTGGGCTGCCCCCTTGGACTGGGCCGGACCCGTGGACTAGGTCAGACCCCGGTTCTGACCAGGTCGGTCCGACTGGGTCGAACTGGACCCAGACCTTCTATGGATCATTTACACCTTTTAGCCTGCATCTTGGGCTACAGGTGTCCGATCGACGAACCGTTTGCGACGATGAAAAGATGAGAGCGAGACAGTTCCTTTGGATTACCGCACATCAGGTTTGGATACAGTTGGGGTATTGTAAAGTTGGTTTTAACCTAAAAACCAACCGGGCCCCTGGAACAGAAATGCAAATAACTTACAGATTGAGCGTCCGTTTGACACGCCGTCTGTTGCGTTGAGTTCCCTTTGAAGAGATGGACCATTTTGATACTTCTAAGTGAGACTTCGTGATAGTTGGATTATTTCCCAGTATCTCGTG
This sequence comes from Viscum album, assembly GCA_963277665.1. NCBI lineage: Eukaryota > Viridiplantae > Streptophyta > Magnoliopsida > Santalales > Viscaceae > Viscum > Viscum album. The sequence continues at coordinate 1,379,709,513 of OY728140.1, read as the reverse complement.
GAGCAGATCCTTCCATTGACTAGCATACAGAGTACAGATTCCTAGTAGCTGACAGACCTGACGACTACTTGACCGATTCGACTAGCCTAGTGGGGAGCGCCTAGTAGTTGGCGGAAGACCCATGGCGGAGGAGCGCCTGGTAGTTGGAGGAAGTCCCACGATACACGACAGAAGGAGTACCTCTACAGGATATTAGGGGGAGTGCCTGGTAGATGGTGTCAGACCCACAGCGGAGGAGCGACTAGTAGTTGGCAGCAGACCCACAATACTCGACAGGAGGAGTACCTCAGCAGTCTAAGGTTAGTGAGAAGTGTCTTGGCTTCACAATAGGCCTACTGATATCGACAGAGGAGGAGTTTCCTAGTAACCGTGGTTTAGATAAAGAAAATATTGGTTTGAACTGAGTCAATGACTTTTGTGTTACCTCATGATTGAGATGGGTTACTAGATAACATAGGTATATGTATGGGAATATACCTAAGTATTGTTTATCTATTGAATCATTACTTTGTGGTTTATCCTTGTAGAATATTGTGAGACCTTGAGGGTCTCGAGGTCCCTACTGAGTATTTTTATACTTACCCCTGCACGGGCTTTGCCTGCACCTCATTGTGTTGGATGCAGACGACAGACAGCACAGACGGAGGCCGAGAGTGCCAGGACTGGACGGTACCCGGAGGTGGAACTTTCGACGAGTCGGTACACAGAGGAGTCTAACAGACGTGGAGTGCTGAGTTGGGCATCTGTACCTACCCTTTAGGTAGGAACATCAGAGGATGATCCAGAAGATACTCTTTACTTTTCATCCTGTTTGTCCCTTTTTCAGTTGTACTTGTTTTCAGCTGTACTTGTACCTTACTATTGGGCTTGTATTTCGGGCCCCTTTTACATTTCATCACCTCTTATATATTCAATAATTCGTAGTGATTTACCTCCAGTTTTGTACTATGATTGTGTGTGTTTACTTTTTATAAATGTAATGCCTTCCCAGCTTAGAGATTTACGCCTTTGGTACCAGTTGCCAGCCCCTGGCCTGTGGAAGGCGGGCACGAGGTAGTCATGACATGGGTCCCGAGGACGGGTCATGAAAAATTGTTATCAGAGGAGTCGATTCTATCGCAAAACTTAGGACTCTGATATTTATTTTTTGTGAATAAATATAGTTAAGGGTATCGAGTGTGGTTTTTAGTTCAGAGAGTCCAGTGTTGGTGCGGCGGCCGACGTATCGTTACACTAGGACCCTGACTACTGATTTCCAACTTAGTGCACGGAAACAGTGATTGCGTGTGTGTTTTAAAAAGTTTTTTCTAAGTCAGATCTACTAGGTCAGCTCACTAGGTATAATCGTTTGACCGTGTCGCATATGTTTCTTTCAGGATGCCTCCCCACGGATGACCAGTTAGAGCCCCGAGAGTTGTACGCTCTGATAGCCCGCCAAGCAACGAGTCCTCAGTGCAAGGCCCTTTTCCAGTTGAGGAACTAGTGGAGCCACCAGTGGTACCACCACCGGTTGGGCCACTGATGCCACAAGCCCCAGCAGTAGATGATGCACTCCGCTTGAGCGTACTACATGAGTTCCAGTGCCAGAGGCCACCCAGGTTCCGGGGAGAGATGGACCAACAAGAGGCTGAGGATTGGATGGAGGCTGTGGTGAGAGTTTTTAGGCTAGTAGGGACACCAACAGACTACATGGCGATCCTTGATGCCAACCTCCTTTAGGAAGCAGTAGGAAGATGGTGGAGCCTGATGCTCCAGGTCTATGATGAGGCAGTGCTACTCTAGGCAGACTTCAAGAGCCTGTTCTGGGCAGAGTTTGTCCCAGTCACCCTTCGAGCAGTGCAGATACTGGAGCTACTTCATTGGCATCAGGGAAACATGACAGTAGCACAGTACTTATACAGGTTCACCAACCTCTCTCACTACTCTATGGATATGGCACGAGACCCATTCTTCAGGGCTCGAACTTTCTAGCAGGGGCTCAGGCGAGAGATCAAATCCTCGATGATCTACCTTTTCATTCTGACGTTGGAGGGGGTGTTAGAGAGATCCCTCCTAGTAGATAGTTTCATTGATGAGCAGTCACCAGCAACAAGACCTACTTCTAGTCGACATGTAGTGGAGTCTTCTACAGCTAGCAGTAGAAAGATGATGCAGATGTCCAAGAGGACCATACCTACAGGTGGACGACCGCACGACTCAGGATCGGTTGTGTGAGGCACCTGGAGTGGAGACAGAGTTAGACATGGCAGGGGCGGACAATGTTACTCATGCGGCAGGCTTGGTCACATGGCTCGTGACTGTCCGACCCGCCTTTTTGACGATCAGTAGACAATTGAGATAACTCCCATGCAGAGGCATAGATTCAATCAAGGTGGTCTGAAGGGTGTAGGAGGATGTGGAAGAGGATCTAGTCGAGCAACTAGCGGTGGTCGATGTTATGAGGGGCTACCACCACCACCAGGAGGGCCACCCTGACCGCAGGGAGCTGGTGAATAGGGGAGAGCTCAACTTCAGGCATCTAAGGCATATGACCATGGTGCTTTGGAGATGATTCAAGGTATGATCTGTGTCTACTCCACCATATCTGCAGTTCTTTTAGACACAGGTTCCAATCACTCTTTCATAGCCACTACCCTCGTTCGGAGCGTGGAGATTCGGACGAAGCCATTGGCTCGATCCTTACAGCTAGAGACTCTTATAGGAGCAGACTCGAAGAATACGCATTGGTACCGGTAGTGTGAGATTACACTAGGAGGTGACAACTTCTTCTGGTATCTCATCGTAGCGTCGTCGAGTCCTTACGATGTCATCTTGGGTATGGATTAGTTATCTACAGTCTATGATCTGATCGACTGTATTAGGTGCAAAGTGCTTTGTGTCTGCATGGATGGGACTAGGTTTACCTTCACCGGCGAGAAGGGAACATTTTCAGTGCAAGACAGACTTACTCAGAGGAGGGTGCAACCGATCACTCACCAGTTGACTTGCCTTACCCTCGGAGAAGTAGATGTGGAGAGTCCGACGTATCCTATAGTGGTGGACCAATACACAGATGTTTTCCCTAACGATGTCCCATGACTACCTCCATACAGAGAGGTGGACTTTTACATTGACCTATACTCCGGGACGACACCTATATCTACTCCAGTATATCGGATGTCTCTCACTGAGTTTCGTGAGCTGAGGGTAAAACTTGAGGACCTGTAGGGAAAGGGATTCATCTGGCCCAGTGTTTTCCCATGGGCAGCCCCGATTCTATTCACCAAGAAGGTGGACGAGATCTTGAGGCTCTGTGTCTACTACCGTCACCTGAACTAGGTGACTGTGAAGAACAAGTACCCACATCTGAGGATTGATGACCTGTTTGATCAGCTAAAGGGAGAACGATGGTTCTTGAAGATAGACCTCATATCAGGCTATCACCAGATCAATGTTTGAGATGAAGATGTGTAGAAGATGTCTTTCAAGTGTTGGTATGGAAACAACTTGTTCTTGTTTATGACCTTCAGTGTAACCAACGCTCTAGCAGTGTTCATGTGTCTCATGAACAGGATCTTCCAGCCATACCTCGACCGCTTTTCCGTAGTCTTCATCAACCACATTATGATTTACTCGACTATATAGGAGGAGCATTCCTACCATTTTCAGGTAGTACTGGATACTCTCTTATTGCACCAGCTTTATGGTAAGCTCTCGAAGAGACAGTTTTGGATTCGAGAGGTTCACTTTTTGGGTCACGTCATATTGGAGGCTGGAGTTGCAGTGGATCTAGCTAAGATCGAGGAGATACTTTCTTGGGAGTCACCCAGGAGTGTGGAGGAGGTATGGAGTTTCTTGGGATTGGCTGGATACTACAGAGATTCCTTCCAGACTTCTCCAGAGTTGCTGCACCACTGTCAGCCTTGATAAAGAAGGGTAAACCCTTCGTATGGTCGGAGAGATGCCAGTAGCTCTTTCAGGAGATGAGGCAGAGGCTGACTAGTGACCCCATTTTGAGACTTGCGGAGGAAGGTGTACGGTATGTAGTCTATTGTGACACATTAGGGACCGAAATCAGGTGTTTCCTGATGCAGGAGTGAGTTGTGATCACATATGGTCCTCAGTAGTTGAGACAACATGAGAATAACTACTCTACCCATGAGTTGGAGTTAGCAGCAGTGGTCTTTTCCTTAAAGATGTGGTGGCACTATCTGATGGGCGAACGTTTTACCGTGTACTATGATCACATGAGTCTTAGGTATATCTTATCTCAGAATGACTTGAACCTGAGATAGCGGAGTTGCCTTGAGTTCCTCCAAGAATATGACTTTGAGATAGTTTATACCCCTAGGAATGGGAATGTTGTTTCAGATGCTCTCAGCAGGAGATCGGGCATTTAGATTATAGGAGAGGCAATAGAGCAACTAGCTACCTTACAAATATCATTTTTGGATAAAGATAGAGAAGACTATCTTTAGTCTCTTACAATCACACCTACACTTCATTAGCGAGTCAAGGAGGCGCAGCATGGAGACACTGACCCTGAGATGCGACGTGCTCAGATATCCACAGGGTAGACACCTGATGAATTTTCTGAAGGTGAGGAGCACGTCAACCTATTCAGAGGACGTACCCTGGTACCAGTTTCACTTTGGAAGGAAGTGTTGAGGAAGTTCCACACTTCCCCTCTAGAGGTACACCAGGATTGGTGAAGATGTATCAGGACATCAAATGACATAACTGGTGGCCAGGTATGAAGGAGGCAGTAGTAAAGTTTGTCTCACGATGCCTCACTTGTCAGCAATTGAAGGCTGAGCACCAGGTACCAGTAGGCTTGGTACAAACCTTAGAGGTCTCAGAGTGGAATTGGTATGGGATATCCATGGACTTCCTGACGGGTCTTCGACGTACATACAGGAGTCATGATTCGATATGGGTGATCTTTGAACAACTCACCAAGTTGGCCCACTTCCTACCGATCAGTGAGTAGGGATTAGTAGAGAGCTTGGGACGTCTCTACATACAGGATATTGTGCGTTTAAATTGAGTAACTTCTTCTATTTTCTCCAACCGTGACACACAGTTTACTTCCTAGCTATGGAAGGGGTTGTAGGATGCTTTAGGGAAAAATCTTCTCTTGAGAACCACCTTCCATCCTCAGACAGATGGTCAGATCGAGAGGACCATTCATACCCTTGAGGAAATGATATGTGCATGTGTTCTTGGCTTTGGTCACAGTTGGGAGGACCACTTTTCTTTGGTGGAGTTTTTCTATAACAAAAAATATCACTCTACCATCGGGATGACATCTTTTGAGGCCTTGTATGGACGACCTTGCAGATCGCCACTGTGCTGGACAGACCCAGGGGAGTTAGCACTTGTGGGACCAGAGGTAGTATGGGCTACCAGGGAGAAGTTGTAGATCATGCAGGAGCAGATGGAGACTACACAGAGTAGGAAAAAGTTGTCTACCGATAAAAGACGAAGACCTCTAAAGTTCGAGGATGGTGACCACGTCTTTCTACAGGTCTCACCTTGATGAGGTTTACTGAGATTTGGTTGAGGTGGAAAGTTATCTCCGCGATTCATCAGACCTTTCTAGGTCCTCAGAAGAGTAGGCAAGGTGGCTCACCACTTAGCTCTTCCACCTTAGTTGCACCAGGTGCATGATGTCTTCCACATATCTTAGCTGAGGAGATACGAGCATGAAGAATCCCACCTCATCGACCACAGAGAGCTGGACATCGATGACGGGGCGAATTTCACAGAGGTTTTGGTAGAGATTGAGGATCGACAAGAGCGGGTCCTACGTGGATGATCGATACCTCTGGTGCACGTTTGTTGGCAGCATGAGAACCTACAGGAGAGAACATGGGAGCAGGAGGCTCAGATGCATGCTCAGTACACCCATTTGTTCCCTTAGTTCGAGTTGCAGCTTACAGGGACGTAAATCCCTGAGGTGGGGAGAATGTAAAGACTTGAAAATTCTAGGGAATTTTTTTTCTTAAATTTATGGGTTTTTTACGAGTCCGCAGTTTCTGACGGTGCTTGATTACGAGGCCTGGTGTGCCCAGAATTAATTTCTAAAGTTTCATTCGGGTACGTTCAGTAAACATACGTACGAGATTTTATAACTTTTTAACCGATGCTCAGAATTGAAATCCAAGGGCATCGTTGAACTCGCAGCTTTAGTGATTTCTTAGTGATACCTTCACCGTAGTATCATTCTAAGGAGAGTGGAAGATCATTTTTGGGGTTTTTGAATAAAAATTTAAATAAATATAAGACTCAACTTATTTTTATTTGTTGGTGGTTAAAACCTCCAAGGGGAGGTTGGAGGTGGGGGCCACCGCACAGTAACCTCTAATTATAGGTTATGTTGGTGGGGCCCACCCGAGCATAACCTCCCACAGGAGGATATTCTTAGGTGGGGCCCACTCGATCTCCTTAACTCCTCTAACCCCCTTAAACTCCTTGCAACCCCCAATTAAGTGGGGGAGCCTCTTCACCTTCCCCCTCAAATTAATGACCCAACTCCACCCATTTAAATATGTGAAGTAACTTAATCAATTTGAATCTTTTTGAATTCCTTATGACACCATTAACTTAAGATGTTACATTTTATTATTGGGGGTTGGCATAATTTTTGTTGGAATGATTAAGGAGAGGAAAGAACCTGGTGGAGCCATTTCTCTCCAACGAAGAACCACAGAAGAACAAAGAACACCATATTATTCCTTCTTCAACCGGGGAAAGAAAGGGAAGCGATGCCCATGAAGAACATCGACGATGTCATCTTGACTTGTCTTCTCCGAACTCTTCCTCCTCCAACATCAACGAAACGAAGTCCGCCCTACTGCGACTCCGTCAATGGTCACCGAACTTGAGGTAGGGGTTATTTTATGATTCAATTTTACCCTCTGTACCCTATCGTATGTTTTGTGATTTGAGAACCGAATGATATCACCATAACGAGGAGGGTTCAGACCACACAAACACGGCCCAACCATTCCCTTTTTTTGGTTCCTGTTTGATGATGATGGAGGCGGTACATGTGGTGACCGAAAACTACCTCGCCGTGAAGAAAGCCAGCAGTGCAAGGCTGCCAGGTCACCACATGGGAATGACACCGCCATGCCACACCGAGAACCGAGCCACGTCCAGGCGGGTCGTGGCGGTGTCGTAGGGGCATGGTGCTGTCGCACCGTGCTAGGAGGAAGGTTCGCAACCAGGAGGGCCGTGGTGGTCAGACAACGAGCCTGGCGCCGTCGCGCCGCGCAGATGAGCGGGAGGCCATGACCAGGACGAGCCGCAGCGGAGGGGGTGCAGTGCCATCACCCCACATAGAGTCCAACAAAACTGTGGCACTGTCATGCTGTGGTGGAGAAACCAGGGTGGCCAGGTGAGCCGGCCGCTGGTGCGTGCTACAGGCGGAACCCGAAGGGTCTCGTGGAGATAAAGAACCGGAACCCAGCACCGGTTCGGATCAGCAACAGGGGGGCGCGGCAGCCCCCTCCCACGCGTGGCCATCCATGCCATGCAGCCCGTCCAGCCAGGCCACCACTGGTCGGGCCGAGCTGTGCCCGGCCGAGCCGCCACAGGCCGTTCTGTGCCCAACTGGGCCGCCACAGGCCGGGCCACCCTCGGAGCAGAGCTTCCCCCTGGGACCGGGTTGGACCCACAGGCCAGATCAGACCCCAGTTCGGACCGGGTCTGTCGGACGGGGTCGGTCCGGATTCGGACCCGCTATGGCCCATTTACACTTTGTAGCCTGCATCTTGGGCTACGTGTGTCCGATCGATGAACCGTCTACAACGATGGAAAGTTGAGAGAGAGAAGGTTACTTCGGAAAACCCCACTTGACGTTTTGATTTAGTTAGGGTACATTAAGGTCAGTTTGAACCTAAAAACCAACTGGGCACCTGGAACGGAAATGCCAATAACATATAGACTGGGCGTTCGATTGACGCGTCATCTGTTGCGTTGAGATACTTTTGACGATAAAGACCTTTGTGATAATTCTACGTGAGACTTCATGACAGTTGGAGTATTTCCCAGTAGATCGGGGAGCGTATCCTTCCAGTGACGAGCCGACAGAGTGCAGAGACCTAGTAGCTGACAGACCTGATGACTACTTGACTGATTCGACTAGCGCAGTGGGGAGCATCTGATAGTTGGAGGCAGACCCATGGAGGAGGAGCTCCTGGTAGTTGTTGGAAAACCAGTGGTACTCGACATGAGAAGTACCTCTGCAAGCTATTAGGTGGAGCACCTGGTAGTTAGCGGCAGACCCACAGTGGACATACACTTGGTAGTTGGCAGTAGACCCGCGGTACTCAACAGAAGGAGTAACTCATCAGTCCATGGTTTGTGAGAAGCACCTTGGCATTACAACAAGCCCACTGTTCTCGACAGAGGAGGAGTTCTCAAGCAGTCATGGTTTTGATAATGAAAATCTTGGTTTGAGCTCAATCAATGACTTTTGTGTTACATCATGATTGAGATGGGTTACTAGATAACTTAGGTATATGTATGGGCATATACCTAAGTATGGGTTATCTGTTGAATCCTTACTTTGTGTTTTATCATTGTTGGATATTGTGAGACCTTGAGGGTCTTGGGGTCCCTACTGAGTATTGTTATACTCAAACCTGCACAGGCTATGCCTGTACCTCATAGTGTTGGATGCAGAAGACAGACAACACTGATGGAGGTCGAGAGCACCCGGACTAGATGGTACCCAAAGGTGGACCTTTCGATGAGTCGGTAGATAGAGGAGTCTGACGGATGTGGAGTGCTAAGGTGGCCATCTGTACATACCCTTTAGGTAGGAACCCTAGAGGACGATCCTGGAGCTTCTGTTTACTTTTCAGCTGTTTGTCCCCTTTTTTGTTGTACTTTCTTTCAGTTGTACTTGTAACTTACTGTTGGGCTTGTAGTTCAGGCCCCTTTAACTTTCCAGCACCCCTTCTATATTTAGTATTGCGTAGTTATTTGCTTCAAGTTGTGTACTCTGATTGTGTGTGTTTACTTTTTATAAAGGCAATACCTTCCCAGCTTAGGGATTTACGCCTTTGGTTCTAGTCGCCAGCCCCTGGCCTATGTAAGGCGTGCTTGGGGTAGTCACAACACGGGTCCAAAGGACGGGTCATGATAGAAGGGCCATGACTATGTGATCTATTTCATTAAACTCCTATTTTTAAATGAAAAAGATAAATTCTACTAACTCCAAATCTCGTTTTGGGTAGTTCTGCTCATAGATCTTCATTTTTATTTATCCACATACTATCATATCATCATTTATCATGATTAATCAACCCAATCCATTATTGGAAGCATAATTGTATATAAAAAATCCTTCTATACTTATGGGTAGTGTGAGAAAAATTATTGTAATTAGACACTTATTAATAAGGTTAAATCATTCCACAATTTTTTCTATCTAGATAGAGTTTATCCATTTTTTTTATTAAATTCAATCATGGGATAGTAAATCATTAGAATTTTCCTACAAAATATTAATTATATCAAACTATTCCAAGGAAACAATAGATCTATGTAACACATCATTTTTAGTTCCATTATTTAATTTCCTTGTCTTATAAGGATCCGCACAAATTCCTTCACTCATAATATCATGTTGTAAGAATGTGTCTCTCTATATCCCATTATCAAATTTATTGAACATAGAATACACCATAACCTTTATTTATGTCTTCATTACAGTCCTATGATTATCTTAATGATCATATTTTTTTTGTAATAGTATATGAGAATATCGTTAATAAACACCACCACAAATTTATCAAGGTATTCTTTAAAGGCTCTATTAATTAAGTACATGATGATTTTTAAGGCATGTTTAAGTCCAAATGGAACCACTATAAACCCATAGTTCACATATATTATATAGAAAACTATATTTTTAATTTCATATATATATTTACATTTAGAAGGATACTTATAGAATTATGATATATTTTTAAAAGTAATGAGAATCTCTAAGTTGAATGAACAAGTCTTCATTCCTTGGTAGTGGGTTTTGGTCCATTATGGTGATCTTGTTGATCTCTTGGTAGTTGATCAAATCCTATATTGACCCATCATTATTATTCATAATGAAAAATAATGTACCCCAAGGTAATGTACTAGATAATATCATCCCTTTCCCCAAATTATCTTTTAATTTTTATTTAACTTATCTTGTTCTAATGAGGCCATCATATAGGCATGTTTGGAAATATCTGTGGCTAGAGGTATAAGTTCAAACATGAACTCTAAATATTAATTTTGTGGAAGGATAAGAACATATTCAAGGAGTAAATTATTATATTCAATTATAACAGGAATGTCCTCAAGGTTTATGGTTCCATTATTCTCAATCATTTGAGAAATATTTGATTCTTTATTGGGTATCAATACCTACACCATTAAGGGATTTCCTAAAGAGGATTCATAATCAGGAAAGTATTTATTTACAATAATAGGATGGTTCATGATATAGGAATAAATATACATTTATCAATAATGGATGTGATCTCTATATAATTAAAACCAATCCATGCCTAGTATGGGGTCAAATTACACCAAAGTAAGGATTATGAGATCCACTAGAAGAATCTTCCCACATACGCTAAATGGTGAAATGTCCAATATTTGGCTGAAAATTATTATAAAAATTATTTCTACATATATATATATTTACAAGAACCAAGGAGGTGCTTGAATAGTTCCAATAAACATAAAATATATAATTTAATGTGTATAACCTAAATCCTATAAAACTTTTACCAATATTGATTAAATAGTATGTGTAACTTTTACAATGTCATTTTACCACTCCACCAAAGTAGTTTGGATGGAATAATAATTTCTTTTCACTATGGTTTTTGTTGTTACTTATATTTATTCCCCTTATAGACCCTTATTTTTGAGAGTTAGCTTGTGTAGTACCTATGTTCCTTATTGTTGAATCATTGGACCATACATGGTGTATTGGGAGGTGCATTCCTTTCCTCTATCATATTCATTGGTTTATTTTTATTAATTAAAAATTCAGACTATTTATGAATTTACCCTCCATTATTGAAGAATTTACTAATTCATTTAAGGAAATTCCCATGGTGATTTTATCCCTATCGTAATATATTGGTGGTGGGATCTTCTTTTCTCCCTTATAATCTGACCCTCCAATTTGAATCTATATACTTAATGTTTAATCACTATAGCCATATGGCCATTCTCTGTACTCTATTTACGATTTGAGATCACACCCAACCACTTCTTCATAACTCCCAAATTCATAGATTCTATATCCTTTTTCTTATGATCCATAATGTTTTTCTCTATCTTGGTATTAAGAGTTCAAGGGAAATAATTATAAAGAAATATATTATTATTTTCTTCCCATGAACTTAATTCTAGTTCAACCAATGGTTTTGCATTATTGTAAAATTTAACCACTGATTAATATCTCATTTCATATAATATATGTTAGAGTAGATTTATCCTTCTTGTAAAAATGATGTATGAAGAAGATAATTTCCATGGAGTTGACCCATTGTCCCCTAAAAGGTGAATCAAATGGTACACAAAATAATGATGAATATTGGTAAATAAAGGAATTTTTGGATGATTTGTTCTTATTTGGAGAAGGATGTTATTCCACATGGTTTTGGTTATTATTCAATAACATAGAAAAGTGGTCACTCGGGTTTTGAAATCCTCCTACCATTACGTTAGGACTGTTACTCTGAAAATCATTTCACATTAAAAATCATGGGTTTTTTGAAAAAAAATTTCTGGTTACCACCATTTTCTAAAATATAAATTTCCAAAACAAATCATTTTTCAAAATATTATGGATAAATAACTTAGTCACATGAAAAAATAAATTCTAAAGTATTCATATATGGGATCAATGTGTTTATCCTATGATATATTTTACTAACCTTATTCATGTATTGACTAAAACATTATTTAATACCAACTATAGTGACCCACATTATTTATACAAGATTATTACTTCATATTAGAGCTAAAAACTTAAAAATAATACAATATAGAATAAAAAGGTTTTGTATCATAGATAATGCGTGTTATGATAACATAACAATAAAAACAACATTAAATTTATTCTAATTTCATTATAATATTTCTTCTACTTTCCTTCATATTATATTTAGTACATGTAATAACCTAAATAAATAATTCATGGATATGGCGAGATAAGTACCCTGTAAGGGGAGGAAAAATATAAATATTACATGAAACATGAATCAAAATAGTAAATGGATGAAAAAAATCATTATCTTCATATAATAAGAAAATAATTATTATTATAAACATGAGGGAATCATTTGAAGGATTCATATAATGTGGAATGTACATAATAATTAAACGTCATTCCATTTTGGTTTAATCCCACAAATAAATTGGGAAATAATTTAGCATCATAATCATGCATAACATATATATAAATATCATCACGTTATAAAATTTGAACAAATATCACATCATGTTCATAAATGTTACCTATAATATCATGATATATTTCAAATTACACAATAAATTGGACGGATATATAATTTAGGTCCCACCCATCACAGAATTGTATTTTTATAATCATGTATTCCAAATTGAAAAGAGAATTACACAAATCATAACCCTGAAATCACCACTTGAGAAAATTATTGCTTTCTTGATGGTGTTGTAGGGAGCACATCAATGAATAAAATTTGGTTGTTTCAAAAATTAAGAAAGGTAAAAATATTTTTGGACATTAAATATTGGAAAAAATTGATAGTAGTTCATGGAGGGAATATGAAACAACTCAATAGGAATTAATGAGAAGTTTTAATAATGAAAATAAGTTTTGAAAGATCATTATAGATTTATTATAAATTATCTTAATCAAGTATAAGAATGCATATCCTTTAGAAAATAAAATGGAAATATGATTAAAATTAAATTTATGTGGTATTTGAGAATAATCATTGTAAAATATATAAGAAACTATGATAAATTGCAATAAAGAGTTGGTTTAAAATGTTCCCCTAACCTTATATCATTTTTTGTTTCGTTACATGTATGCCTCATGTTTAATAAAAATATGTCTATTAAAAAAATCAATTAATATATTATGTTATTTTTTTTTATTTTTGATTAGTTGTAATCACTGGAATTTATTTACTATGATCTCATTTGAAAATATGATGAGACTAATAAATTATTTCTTTTAAGTATCCTACATTTTTTTTATTTTGTAACCATTATTGAATTTCATTTATAGTTTTTTAAAAATAAAAAAATAAAAATAAAAAATAAATATTTATATATTATATATAAGATAATATAATCATTCATGAAGGACGAAACTACAATGATTTTACAATATCCTCATTTTCAAATAAAAAACCATTAACAAGATGTTAACAAAGGAGGTGAGAGATGTATAATGTATAAAAAATATTGTAAATAAATTTTTTATAGGATAATATTATCATTTGAATTAAGTTAATATACCAATTTTAGGACATTGTAGGATTCGGTATAGATTTTAGTTGGATAATTAGAAGGAGAAAATTTAGAGTAATGAAAAGGCAGAGGTTACATTTTTTATGAAGTCCCTCCTTTAATATGTTCATAACACCTTGAAGTATTGAAGTTGTATTACTCCAAAATATCTCTTTGTGTACTAGGAAGATTAATATAAGGGATTTGTGATATTTTATATTCTTTGGATGTTTTTATAATTTTTTTAAAAGAGAATGGGGACAAAGAATTTATACTCTTGGGGAGGGTTATTTTTTTTGGTAAAATATTTAATAAATTATTATTTCCAAAGTAAGACTTATAATAATGGTATTTTTGAAATTTTAAATTCTATATTAATAAAATTACATTATATTAGGACTTTTAAACCATTATACCACTACATTTATTAGTTTATAGGATTGTAAAGATGAAAAATAAATAAAAAATGATTTTTAATAAAATATTATAATTTTTTATACTTTAGAAATATTTTTTTTGCTTTTAGAATTTGAATTTCCAATATTTAAGGGAATATTTATCTTAATATATATTTTCTAGTGGGGATTCCAATTTAAAAATTTATTAGGATACAATTAAATGTTTAATTATGTAATTAAAACATATTATTTACATAAAAATTATATTTTATTTATTCACCTAAAAATGTTAATTTTTTCAAATATTACCAAAAATTAAGCAATAGAATATCTTTAGGGGATGATTCCAAGAATAAAAGTTCTTTTATACAGTTTAATGTTTGTTTTATTTAATTTTAATTATGAACATAAACATTATTGTTTTTACCAAATACCTTAAAATACACTTTATTGAAAAAAGAATTTGTCCTTTATTTTAGCTTATAATTTGAATGTTTATATTTTTAGAAATAAAATATATATATATGTATTCATTTATTCATTTTTAATATAATATATTTCTCATTATACTATTTCTTTAGTTATGTTACTATTCTAATGGTCATGTACTATTCTAAATGGCCATGTTACTATTCCAAATATTGAGTTTTATAATTACAATACTTATATTTTTTTCATAATTCCCCAAAATTAAAATTATTTCCTTTCATTGTTAATTAAATTTAAATACACTTAAGGTTCTATATTATTCATTTTCAAAAAATTTATTGCGTTACTAATGTTTTTTTCTTATTTATAGTATGTTAATATGTTATATTTATAGAAGATCAAATTGATCCATATTTAACTATTATAGATATTTGATTTTGTGTGTGGGTTTATTGAAACATTTTACTTCATTCCATTTTATTGGGTATTATTATTTTATAAATTTAATGTTTAAAATTAAAATAATAACGTGTTGTTATTTTTTACATTATAGTGCACGTTTATTGTAATATACATTCTTCTAAATTGTGACACATATTTTATCCAAAAGAAAAATTACATATCTAAAACTATATTCTATTATAATAAAAATAAAAATTTGTGTGGTTTGAATTATGTTACCATTGTTAAAAAATAAAAGAAACTACTATGTTCCCTTTCGATTCTATTTCAAAGTGGAACTAATGATTGTGACACAAAATCTTGTGAGCTGCATGATTTAAATTTCATTAGTGGATGTGGGATGCAGATTAAGGATGCATGGATGCATGTTATGTTTTATATATAATCCAAGTATCACATGTATTAGATGGTTATTTTGTTGGAGATGGACATCCTAGTATGTGGCTAGTGGAACACCTTGATTTTATTGATATGGCAGGGGAACATGAAGGTTCACAAGGGGGTTATTTTTCTATTTTAAAAATGGGTAAGACTTGTATCATCACAAAAACACAATTAAAAGAATATTTTTATAATTCTTGGAGAATTTTTGTTTACAAATTTAGCTATTATAAATTAAATATTGATCATGTACTTTTAATAACTTGTTTCCATGTTGTCCCCCATGAACCAATTGTCATTGAGTTTATATGGAATTATAAAAAACCATCCATATCATTTGTATATATTAAATATTTTTATATGAATATGAATTGAATTACATAAACATAGACATAAGGATTATAAAGGAATAATTACTTTAGACACATGGACACATAAATAACTGGTCCATACATGTGCTATATCATATCCCACTATGTTCTTCATAACTTGTTCCTATCTTAAAAAAATAAAATAATATAACATTGATTATTACAGGGGAAAGTAAAATAATAAAGGGTGAGATATGATTCTTAGGAAGGGTAAACAAGGAAGATATAAACATATCTCGAGAATAGGGGTATGAGAACATGATAATTACATTTGACAACCATATGATTTATATCCTAGATCATAAACTTGAGTTGTGGAAAAACTATTGGTAGTTTATAATACTTGAATAATTATATAATCGAAGAGAATGAACCATGAGAGAATAACAATGGTAAAAGATGTAAATTTTTGTCATACATATCAACATAGAAAATCACGTTCTTATAAGTTAAAGGCTCAACACCAAGACTATCATAGTTGATTAGGTTTACTACCTAGACCATCATAACAGTCAAGGTCCACTCCCAAGACTATCATAGTGGACATATTTCCTTACTAAACAGGGTTTCCTCTCCATTCCAGTCATTTTTATCACCTGTTATATCAATATTTATGGAATACATTTGAGGGAGATATAATTCCTACCCATCACATAATGAATATTATACATATGTGTGCTATAAGATCAAAAAATTAATCGCATAAACAACCATGAAATGAAATGGATTTCATAATCAATTTATCATAAAATTTCCTGTATAAAATAAATAGGTTTAATATAATTTTCATCATTTCATAATATCCTCAAATAACAACCCATGGAAAAGGAAGAGTGTTTCATAAGAATTATATTATGGTATGGCCCATAAAAGAGAAAAACGCTCCATAAGAATATTGTCATCATAAAAATAAAAAATTAAGCAAAATAATAATAATGGAATACTAATATCATATCCACAGTAAAGAATATGTAACATCAATGGATTTTATCTTATATGGAAAATGAATTTGAAAGAAAAATTAGTTGGAATGTTTCTTGAGGAAACATTCCATTCTTTGAAAATCACCTTTTTAAAATTATAAATTCATAAAATGTTAATTAAATTTTTTTTAGTGAAAATAAACTTGGAATGTTATAATTTATTTTTTATTTAGAATAATTTTAATGATCTTGGGGAATTATCATTTATTTCGAACGAGTTAAAAGAAATATGCAATCCACATTTTTTTTATAAAAGAAAAACATGACTTGTGTTGAAAGTGAAATTCATATTCCTTTCAAAGTGTTTCTAAAAATTTAATACATGGATAAAAATGGTTTTAATAAATCATTTGGAGAATCTTAAAACAATTTTGAAATCATTTTTATAGGACATTGTTTTAGAATGAAATGTGTTTTTGATCAAAGACAGAAATAAAGATAATTTCTCTTAATAACATAATATTGAACTCCAAGAAACATAATGAGTTACAAATGAAAGTAAAATAGCATTATATAAAAATAATCAAAGGATAAAAAAATAATATGGGTTTTTGGGAGACAGATAATAATATTTCATTGTTGGAAGCATAATCATGAGAAATTTTGAAAGACAATGAGGTTGTAACATAAAACCTATACCATTTTGGTAAATTTGAATCCTAAGACCCATGAACCAAAAATGTTAAACTAAACTTATAATAGCATGAGAATAAATATATTCAAAATATTAAATGTAAAAATGTCTATATATACACTTCATAAAATAAGATAGGTTCATAACATAACATATGTCTTAAAGATGTATAATTGAGACAAAAATCGCTTAACATAATTATCTACTTCATTCATACAAGTTATGAACTATTTTATAATAAATATAAGTTTATTTTACATATAATAAATAAAAATACAAATATATGTACAAATCATATAATATATTATTTAATGATTACATTTTATTACCATTTAATTAACAATTAGTATTAAAGTCTTGTTTTATGAAATAACTACATTATTTTCATGTATGTTTTGATTTGTTATTTTGTTAGTAATATTAAATTAATCATTATTATATAATATTACAAAATATATTAATTATATTAGTCTCATAAATAAAAAATTTATACATTACTATATCTTACCATGAGAGGTTGTGATGGAAATTGAATAACATCGGCTCGTGAGGCGGTAGTCCACCATTCACATGAATGATGATTTATAATCCCATTTGATTGATGTATAGATGATTATAGGTCATTAACAAAAAATATAAATGTCTATTTATATTTAAGATAATTAGGTTATTAAATCCTAATGGATTAAAAACAATTGAAGGAGTTGGGGTAAGGAATAAAATAAAAACACTTATTGAACAACACCACATCTTCTTCCGGTAACCCACATTTGTTTGGCATAAAAATCCTTCCTAGTTTTTATTGATGAACCAAACAAGATGTAAAGGATGATATGTGGGATTATGATAAGATATATATGAAGGATTTGGTTTAACCAAAAGGGTTTTGATGTTTTAAAATGGGAGAATAATGGGTGACCTTTATAAGCATGGTCAGTGAGACACTTGTAATTTATGAAAAGGAAAATGTGTACACATGTTTTTCACATGAAAGAATGAAAAAAAATGGATTGTGGTTGAGAATTAGAAATTATAAGTTTGATATATGTTAAAAAATTGGTTTTTGTACATTTTTCTTCATTATTAATACATGTAATGTTATTTTAACACTAGGTGAAACCATTGTTACCTTAACCATGATAAATAATTTTTTTCTTGTTTTATAATTCATTATGGTAAAAAATTAAGTTTTAATTATTAAATAATATAAATTATAATGATTAAAAATATAAAATATATTTTTCATAATTCAATTCAAATATGTGTATCGTTTTAATTAAAAATTAAAATTAGAGATGCGATGAGAAATTGGGTTTCCATAGTGAAAAAGAAGAAAAGATTAAAATTTTTTTATATCAAAAATCATTATTAAAATGATTAAAATGACCTAAATTAGTTTATTGATATATAAATAAAATAATTTAACATTATATTTTTTTAAAAAAAATATAATCTTATAAATTTTTTAAATGGAAATGATATTTTTAATAAATACCAGTATTTTCATTATTTATCCAAAAAACAAACTGTTCTAGAATTTCTCTATAAATAACCATGAATAAAATTGATATTCGGATTAAAAAAATTATGTATATTAAATAAAATTAATTTTTGAAATGTTTTTAAAATTATATTTTTATTGTTCTTAAAAAACATTTTTTGGGGAAATAGTAATTTTCAAACCTATAATGACTTTACCAAATATTCAGTATTTTTTATCAATATGTTTTCATTATATAAAAAAGTAAAATTAATATTTTAAACATAGTTGTTTTTATTTATTTCACCAAGTTTAATTTCTAGATAATAAAAATCTTGTTTAAATAATAATATCATGATTTTGTCACGGTTTGTTAAAAAATAGTAATGAGTTTAACGAAATATATCTATGAAATTTAATTTTCTTAATAAAAACGGCATAAAATATCCGGCTAATAAATTATATCACCATTAAAATGAATTTCTTAATTTAAATTTTTTCAAATTAAAAAAATATGATAATAATTCTTCACCATCATATTCTTAAGTTCCCATTTAGATTCACTAAAATGGTAGTTTTTCTATAATACTAGGTGAGTGGCCTAGTTTCATAACAATTCCTTTATTGGATCTATAATATATATTGGTTGTTCCTCATAAGAATGATCTTACTCCAATGTTATGAACTCTATGTTTGTACCTATGTTGGTTCAGGTCTGTACTACATCTATAGTTATATCTGGAACTCATTATGAACATGAGAGAGATTTAGTTTAAGAACCAATATATAGGATACCATCCTCACAAAATCAAGAATCTCTAAGGGAATGACATATCTAGGGATTAGTTTTCACTTCATTGCAAATATTATTACCTTCTTCCATGGATAAATTCTAGGAAACCCCTTGTCACCCACATAAATTTTTTGATCAAGTCAATGATTATTAGCACAACTTTTCTATCGAAATCGTGCCTCCCATAAGTGTTGTTGAAGGTTTATAACCTTTTATGCCATTTCATTACCTATTTCATGTCCCAATAGAATTATTTATCCAACTTCATTCCATCTTGTTGTAGTTCTAAATTCATTTACATCGAGTGATTCATTAGGAGCCATCCTAATTCTTAAGGGAAATCTATTAATTTTTGAAAACTAAACAATAGGAAGGTATTAATACCAACAACCTTTAAAATAAAGAGAACAAGATATCAAAATATCTTCTAGGGTTTGAATAATTCTCTCAGATAGACCATAATTTTTGGAATGACAAGTAGTACTGAAACTCAAATATATATATATATATTTTGGATGTGATGTCTATAACATTGAATTAACCCTTAGATCTTGATTATACACAATTGATTGTTGTAATACATGAAGCCTTACAACTTCCTTAATGAATAAATTTAAAATCTAATCTAGTGTAAAATATTCTCTAATTGAGATGATTTTTGATGAATTCGTAAGGTGAATGAATAAAAACCATATATAATTACACCCTTTAGATGTTTTTGGGTTTCATATGAAAAAATAAATGGTGATGTCTTCCAATTTTCATTATAGTTTGGGTAAGGGATATAACTTCCCCATTTAATTATTTCTGTTATCCTTAACATGATGACATACAAAGCACCAATGTAAAATCTTTTCAATATTTATTTTCACCCCATACCACTAGAAACTCTCTTTCAAATATCTATGCATATTCTTACTTAAATGATAAATAGATAATGAATAAATAGGATCTTCCACTACAACTAATTCAAATATGGTATGGAAAGAACATAGATATGGTTCTTGAACCTTACCATACCATCATGACAAAAGTTATAATCAAGGAAATTTATAACTATCTTTTATAACACCAAATATCCCCTCTAAACATCTTAAATAATCTATTGGATATATTGTTGAATGTTCAATTGAGAAAGATACGATTTCTCCCATTCATTTATGATTTATAGATCCAATACATTCAAATCCAATAATATTTAATCTGTTTTGATCCTCATTAGGGATAAGATAGTATAATGATTTCGACTCAAAGCAGCATCAACCTTCTTTTATTTCCAATGGTGTTAATTTATTAATAATTTATAATCATTAATCATCTCTAACTAAATTCTATGTCTATATTCAAATATTTCTGTATGTATATATACTTTAAAATTTTACTATCATTATATATATCACAATTTTCACTATAAATATAATTCCTTCATACAGTTAATATAAAAAATAGCACAACTAACTCAAAATTAAGAGTATGGTAATTTTTATAAATAACACTCAATTATTAGGAGGACTAAGATATAAAAATTTCATTATTTATAATAACACATCCCAATACCATATTGTATAAGTCACTGTGTATTTAAAACCCCTTCACCACTACAGGGAAATGTAAGAACTAGTGTGATGACTCGTCTTCTCATTAGTTCCTATAAATTTTCCTCACATTATTCTATTTAGAGTAAATTGGATCCATTATGAGTTAACATGGAGTGGATTAGATAATCATAAAAATTTCTATATAAAACATTGAAAATATCCAGTTAATGCGACACCCAAAGTGTCACATTGTTTTTTATTTTGGTTATTTTGTGTTTTTTTTGGATTGGATTTGACATATAATAGTTGTTAGTTTAAAATTGTATTTTTATGTCTTTTTAGGGCTTACATAGTTTGGCTTCATGGTTATTAGGGGTTTTGTGGTTCCTGTGCGGGTGCCCAAGTGAGTCTGAGGTGTGATTCCATACTTTTGCACTATCTTTTAAACTTTGAAGAGAGCATTTTATTTGTCTCTGTATGACTATAGGTCCAAGTGGAATAGTTTTATCAAGGTTCTATCAACTGTGCATCTTCTTAGGAGTAATTGTGTGAGGGTTCTTAGCCTAGGAAGTGGCCAACACATGGTTGTCGCACAGCTTAAAAAACCATGCCCAAACCGTGCGTGTTTCCATATTTTGGAAAATGTTGTTTGTTATTTTATTTTCCTTTTCCTATTTATTTTTTATTTCTTATTTTTATCACCCACCTTCTTCTTCATGTTCATCACATGAGTCCTTCCAACCCTCTTTATCCACATACACCCCCTCCCGAGTCCCTCGTCGTTCGACGATCTCACCATATTTCTTGACGTTTCTTGGTCGACACCACATGGTAAGATCTCTTATCCCACACCACTACCTATTTTTAAATATTTTACCTCTCCCCATAACAAGGTTATATTTGCACAAACCCTAGGGTCAGGGTTGACAAGATTTTTGTTTGTTTCAGCTTTGGATATGGCTTGCAAAGGGCCTCTCGGTAATGTTTTGTGTTTGTTTTGATGCTCGATGGATAAGGTGATAAATTTTAGATGATTTCTGTTTGAAAATAGTACTCAAGATAAAATTTCATTTACTAATTTACCAGAACAATTAATTTAGGGTATTATGCTTATTTTTTGATCCTCATATTTTTTGTTTTTGTTCATTTTGGTCATCCTTGAGGAAGGTTTGAGTCTCCAAAGTCGAAAAAGACGTACCTCTGTAAGAATATATATATATATATATGTTCCCCCTTAAAATATATATTCACCCATGGAGGTATGAATGTATATATACACACACACACACATATATATAGATATATATTATGGCTAGGTTTGCTTATGTATATATATGAAAATGCATACCTGGGTAAGAATAAATGATTTTATACAGATATAGAAATATTTGAATAGATATCCTTGTACATATTCATGGACATATGAATATGTACATAGTGTCTAGGTGTCCTTATATATTTGAGAAGGTTCATATCCTTAGAGGCATATAAGAGTAGCTTCGATTGGTCGCCAACAATAGCATCATGTTCTGATGTTTTCTATTTTGGTACTCATCTCTTTGAGGTTGGTATTACTATAAAATTAATTTACTTTTGGAATTATAATATTCTTGTGCGTTTTTTAATTCCATTTTATGCAAGTTTAGATAAATGGATAGCATTGTGATGTTTCGAAACCATTTTGGTGTGTTTCTTTACTTGTCATATTTTTTTTCATGTGCAATATTTGTGGATGTTTTGAAATTAAATGTTTAGTTATACAAAGATTTTATGAAATAAATTTGGTCTATTTTTAATTTTTTTTGAGAAGTGTGAGATGGGTTTTAAATGGGTGTTAAACAAGTTTTGATTTTTTAAGTGAACGTGTGGTTTTAAGGGTAATTTTTTCTTAAATTTAGGTTTTGACATAAAATGACATAAAAAGTTGTTTTCTATTTAATTTCAAATGGTGATTTGTAAATTGTGGTTGGTTTAGAATTTTTGTGAAAACTTGGTTGGCCTCTTCAAAAGTTTTTTTTATGGAAATGAGATGGTCTTTTTACTTGTTTTGGTTTTTACTCGGTAACCAATTTTTTTTTATAAAATGAATGATTTTTTAAACCACTTATAACATTCTATGTGATTTTTTATGAAAAGTGTGTTGGTAGAAAGTTCGTTGGCCATATTTTGGATTTTCAAATAAGAAATAAATTGTGTTAGGGTAACCTTGATGAGATGTATTGTCTTGGGTTCCTATTTTTTAAAGAATTGATTAACTAGTTGGTGCATTGAAAAGGGGTTTTAAAGCGGGATCCCTTTGGTGGTTGATGGGTTTTCAGATTTTAAAAATGGTTTTTTGGTTTTATAAAGTGAAAATATAGTTTTTCTAGATTTATGTGTTTTTAGTTGGTTGTTTTTATGTTTTCCTTTAGTACTATGTTAGAAATTTAATATTTTTTAAAAAGGGATTTCTAAATGCATAAGATATAAGTGAAGTCCTAGTTGGAACATGTGATGTGGTGTGATTGTCCATTTTTGAACCTATTTGTTTTTATATTACAAGAACACCTATTTTAATATGAGGTAAGGATCATTTTATTTCATGCTCAAAAGATTTTTTTTGGACTTACATATATACCCGTTGTGATCATGGGTTTTTGAAAGGTTTCATGGGCCTCTTCAGATTCAGGAGCCTGGTTTTAGGGGTTTTTTAAGACTGGTGCACTGTTAGGAGAAACTGTGGTGGGTAGGCCACATGGTTTGACTTACCATTCTAGTTAAGGCAATAAATTCTACACAATTTTGGAAACCTTGTAGTAGAGGTCGCACAGTTGTGCAGTAAGTCTAAAATGTTGCATACTTTTGACAGAGAGCTACCACATGGTTACCACATGGTTATGTGATCGTATAGGGTAACCGTGAGAGCCCCTTTGGGACTTTTAGAGACTGTGGGAAATAGCTCAAGGTTAGAAAAACCGTGTGCCAAAACCGTGAAACCATGTTCTTAATGAAACATTGACCAATTTTACAATAATTTTTTGAAACTGAATGAACCCTTCTCTCTTGAATCGTTTCACAACAATGGAAGGGGTCTCCTTGGAGATCGATCAAGGAACTTACTTATGGAGTGAGCCTTGTCTTCTGTCTAACCACCATTTAAAAGCATAATTTTTCACGACAAATCTGTATCGATAAGGCCTACATTAATTTTTAGCTATATTTGATTTTTTAACAATTTATTGCGATATTTGATTTTTGGATCATAAGCCCTAATGTTTTGTTCTTCATTGATTCTTCATATTTCTCCTAAAATCAGAAACATAAAAACTTGATACTAGATGAGCAGTCCACTACCAAGCTGAGGTAGGTGGTCTATGATTTTCTTTAGATTTTATGGTGATTTTTGGGAGTTCAGCTAATATCCCTCCCATCATACTATCCATCATGACCCCATTTTTGAGTGACCCACTTGTATTAGGATTAGTTGGACCTAGTGAAGATACATATAGGTTCTGTTTAGATGCATTGGAACTTGTTTCTCGAACCATGGTCACCCATGGTGCACTACTTATGGATTTCAACCATTTATGACTTGTTAAACCACCCAAGGGGTGAGTTCTTATGATTGACTAATTAGAGGAATCTCTTTAATGCTTAAATGAATTTTAATAGATCACATAATGGATGTACCACCTCATTGATTCTTTGTATCTTGTGCATCCATGATTATTTTGATAAATTGGATTGAGTAAAAGTTGTTAATAATGGTGGGTATAACCATATGAATTTATTAGTGGCATGTAAAATGGGAAACATAGGCCTATATAAATTTTTAATGTGAAATAGAATGAATGAGTGGGCATACTCATGGGTTGAACTTGTTTATTTGAGTGGGTACACTCATATGGGTTTTATGGTTTCAATTGAATGAATGGTTTGATAAATGCCGTGAACTTCTCTCCAAGGATTTGGAACATGGTAGTGCATGCCTTGGGTTGACTATACCCCTTGGGTTTTGATTTTGTGGGATACCTCGGGCCTTGACACACTATAGATCAGGATTCCTTGTATTCACATATCACATTTCAGTATGCATGATCCTAGGACTCCAACTAGTGCCTAGACCGAGTTTCCACTACAACAGCCATGGGACTCGTTGTGGATGCCATGGTCGCAACACCTTAAATCCAGACCTTTGTGGTCTACACTTCTTATATGGATTCCCTGGTACATGACACCTTGGATTTAACCCTTGGGGTCTACACTTATTTAAATGGAATGTCCTTGGGTTACATGATATGGATGGATTTACAATGTGGACATGTTACTTGTTCACATGTTTATAACATCCTTGTTAGGAGACTACTATTCTTGTTCAGAGCTTTGAAGATCTATTTGGTTTTACTTACTATAGTAGATTTATTCTATGGGAATACACACTTAATTTACTACTTTACGTACACTTACTAACATTTTGCTTATTGATATTAAAACTATACAGATATTTGGTGGTTACCTACTGGGATGTTTATCTCACACCCTATTTGGGAATCCATGGGGACCGAAACAGATTATACTATTGCAGATGATGATAGGGTAAATCTACCTATAATATGATGTTGACTATCGCTTCGGAGTAGGGAAACAAGGGAAAAATATGGGGATTATGATGCGACATGAACTTTTTGTTCTTTTTTCTTTTTGGGATAGTTGAACTATAATCTATTTCCATGTCCTTTTCTAGATTAGTTCTAGATACATGTATCATCTACATCACTGTACATGTGACAAATTTGGTTTTTATTTGTGTTCCTATCTTGTCTTTATTTTTTGTTGATTCTCTATTCACTTGCTTCGACTATTGTATGTATTGGTCTTCCATTGTGATACTCTTATAATGAGGAAATAGTCTCCCACTGATTCACCTAGTCCCTCACATCTAGTTGGCACCTTCTCAAATTTGGGAAGATTCATTTGAGGCCATGTGTCCAAATAGGCTCGAAGAACCATATTGGGTGGCTTCTAGGTCCATCGCATTACAATGTGATATCAAAACGGTCATTACTGGTTTGACTTATAGTTTGGTTGAGATAGATGGGGATAGAACATAAATGGGATTCTGTAATAAACTATGCCTGGAAGTTTCTAACCTTTGTATAGGGAAAAGAAAAATTTCCCCAAATTAAATGATGATTTTCCCTATTTTGTCAAATATAGTGGATTTGATCTCACCATTTGGGGACACACATGATTTATGCAGTTACTATTAGTGTAATTGTGGGTTCTATTTCAGTCTAAACCCAATGAGACGAGGGTACTCAATCTCATGAATCATCTATAACATTTTTATAAAATCACATGGCCCGAATAATGTAATTCCAATTAGGATGCATTAATTATAACATACTATTATGATAGTTTTTTTGATAGTTATGCCTATTGTTTCATTATTTTGGGTGCAGTGGATAGAGGAGTTATGGCATCTTTTCATTACTAAGGAGTATGCGACCTTATGGATTGGGAAATGATCCACCAATTAAATTAATGTGCTAAATTAAAATATATATCTATGTGAATTGTAATGAGAACCAAGATTTGAGTTCATTAGGTGTTATGAGCACTGATGGAATCAAAATTGTCAAAAACTGGTGGAATTTTCGAGATAAATGAATGTGAATGAAATAGATACTTGAAATGGAAATTGTGACTTGACTTATTATAAATCCCCGAACCCGGTTACCAAGAGTCGGTGCATTATTTTGATACATTGACATGATTTCAAGGAATCATGTCCCGAAGGACTGATCAGTTTAGTAGTCATGGAAAATAGATTACATACATGAAGTTCAACATTACAACTTGAAAAAAAACAACAATAATTTATTCCATTAGAAATGTCCAAGTCTCTTAGATTATGCCCGCAAGTCACTCATAACTAACTTCTTCATATCGTAGGAAAATAAAAAATTAGAAAGGGGTGAGCTTAGATGATCAGTAAGGGTAAATAATTTAGCAGAAGCTATAAACATTTATGAAAAAATGTGTAATAAAAACAAAATCCTTTCAAACATAAACTTGAACATAATAAGGGACAAATAAATCAAACATTACTATATAAATTGCACATAGATATTCTATTAGTCGAATAATCACTTGTAAAAAATAAATTCATAATGAGGGAATATACAATACTAGACTCTAATTTCTGTGTCAAGGACTCGCGCTAGGACCCATGGGATAACTATAACCATACCCTAACCTGGAGGGTCTCTGTAACTGAACTCCATCCCAGAGAGCCTCTGTAACTGGACTGTAACCCGAAGAGCCTCTGTAACCGGACACCATCCCAGAGAGTGTATTATAACCGGACCCCAACCTGGAGGGCTTACTTTTACCGGTCCCCAACCTAGAACATACTAGTCCAACACATTCATCTTAAGAATAGGTTGAAATATAACATAAACATTTGTATTAAAACTAGCATATGAAATGTCAATACATTAACCATAAACCATGAATGGAATAAAAATAACTCATCCATGGTCAAAGATATCATAAATACATAAATAAAATATTGAATATTTCTATCAAATTCCTAAAATATTAAAATCAATCAATGGATGTTGACATAGAATAAAATGATTGGTAAAATTCATTGAGAGAAATACCCCTTTTTCGTGGAAACAATTAAAAGTCACACAATTTTGAAAAGAATACATTTAAAGACATTTTTGAATCGAAGTGTTCCATAACACATCGAAACATTTGAAAGGAATTAAAATTTTAAAAACATTCATGTCCAAAAAAATAATTCCTTAAAAACTATTTTGAAAACATGTACATTAATGAGAATGATTTAGAAGAATAAATATTTAAAACAATTGAAATGTTGTTTTAGCTAAAGAGTACCTTAAAAGAATCATTTTGAAATTTATTTTATGAAACATGGAGATGGATAATAAAAATGTCCCATAAAATACTTACACATAAAAAATCTCAGTTAATAATGAGATTGAGGAATTAACCCTTACCAATTAGGTAACTTAAAAAACATACACCCCATGAAAGAATTATCATTCAATGAAGATTTAAATACACATAAATTAATATTTCTTACTCCATGAAAACATTTATGGGAAGTACATACACCACACATGTAAGAACCCGAATTTTGAACCTACAAGAATTTGCGTATTTCTTGATGTTATACCAAAGTAAGACGTTCAGATGGCGTATGATTCCGAGCCCTGGTGTGGCCAGAATTAAATTTGATGCATGTTCACACTAGACGTGCTAAATAAATAGAATAAATCCTAAACAGTTGCTCGTATTGGAAAACTGAGGGCACCGTTAAGTCCGGAACATGCCTTTAACCCTACGAGGGGTATAACATTCGCGGGCGCGACCCTTCTGTGAAAAACATCACCAGGGGCATTTTCATAATTTAGCGGCATCGGGCGTGGACTTCACAACTTTTGAACGGGGGGTTGGATTAAAATTCTGAGACTGCCGTTATGCTCAGAATTTGGTTTTTACCTTTGGGGCGGCTTAACCCTTCCCCCACCGAATGTTCAGGTACGGGGTATACAGGCGGGGGGGGGGGGGGTTAAGTGTTTTCTATTTAAACACACCACCCCACCCTCTTCTTTCCCCTTGAATTATTCCATGGAAGTTTCCTCTCAAGGATCTCCTCCCCTCTCCTCTAACACTCCAGCAAGTCACGGAGGCTTCGGCGGACCAATCATGAAGCTTTGGGCTACGCCCATCAAGGTAGGAGGTTTGGTTCTTCGTTTTGGTTTCCGCTTTGTCTTTAAATTTAATTTACTATTTGAATTGCTGTCTGATCATTGAGTGAAGCCCCTAGTTGCGTTGGGCTTGATTTTATGTTTCCAACGATCCTTTCAGTTTGAATTTGCGAGTCCTGAGGCGTCTGAGGGGGCCCCTAAAAGTTTTTCGGCGGTTTCTTCTTTTTTCGGCGGTCGGCGCGGCGGTCCGACAGATTTCAGGTGGCGGTGGCGCGGTTTAGGGATGTCGGCATAGCGGAAGACCCTGGTGGTGGGGAAGATCTCCAGGTAGAGGCTCCCAGAGGTGGCTCTAGGCGGCGGTTCCAGGTGGCAAGCAAGGTCGACGGCGCCGGGGTGCGGCGAGTTAGGATCGTGGCACGCGACTAGGTGCAGGGACTGAGAGCTGCAGAAGGCGGGTCTCTGCGGAAGACCGCGACTAGCCATGAGGGCTGGAGGCACTATGTCGAACCGAGGTTCATGTCCGGGTCACGCGACGGAGCCACAAGCCGGTGCTGCGAGCCGGGCCGGCCGGCGCAGGCTGGCCCATACCGGGTGGACCGGGCCGGTCCAACCCAAGGGGTTCGCCCCCTCTGAATTCAGACACCCATAATTTTCGCTACATGTGTCCATTTTGTGTGACATCTAGGGAAGAGAATTAAAAGAGTTGAGATTAATCTTTTGAGATGGTCTCAGGGTTTTTTAATTTCTGAGACCGGGGCCTCGGTGGCGCGATATGCCCATTAAGTGGACTTGCATTTTCTAGGGGTTCTTGTTTTGGATGGCGTGAACACATCCAATGTCCGATTTGAGCGCCGTCGGTGGCATTGCAACCCTGGAGTCAAGGATAATATTTATACTATGGTTTTGGACATTGATGTTGGAGTTGAGTTGTGGGACCTATGGCCTGTCTTTTAAGTGTCACGCAACATTTTGTGACGTTTTCGTCAGGCGCCCGTTTGGGGCAGATTAATAGTCGATTTGATGTGTTTTTCTGAGGCCATCGCAATGGAGAAATCCTACCAACCTATTTAAGGATTGATAGTGGGACCTAGGAGACACCGAGTGGGCCTAAAGTAGTGGCGAACGACTTTTCCCTCGGGAGGCCGTTTTCAGTGAATAAGTAGTTTATCTCGCGTGTTTTTCCATGAGGATTAAAACAGAGTAATATGTTCGCGTGAGTGGAGAATCTTATGTGATATTCTTAAATGTGGAAATATGAAAGGGAATTTTTCATAGGTCTCTTTGACGCACTCCAACCCAACGCACGATCGTGATTTTAGGGACCCCCAATGATAACACAGGTAGTGCAGAGCGATCGGACCAATCCCTGGTTTACCCTCCAGCTGGGCAAGGCAATGGGTTTCCCAATGATGTATTAGGGTTTACCCACCAGCGGGGCTGGGAAGTGGGTTACCCATTGAACTATCAGGGTTTACCCTCCAGCCGGGCTGTGAAGTGGGTTACCCGTTCACTTACTAGGGTTTACCCTTCAGTGGTGCTGGGAAGTGGGTTACCCGATGACTTTTACGGTTTACCCTCCAGCGGAGTTGGTCAGTGGGTTTTCCATTGACCTATCAGGGTTTACCCTCTAGCAGGGATGGGGATTGGGTTACCCGATGACCTCTGGGGGTTTACCCTCCAGCTGGGCTAGGCAGTGGGTTACCCAACGACTTCTTTCATACTCAGACCTCTATATGGGTCTAATCAGTGACTTATTCTCCATGACTACTAGTGCAGGATCCTTGGTTATATGGATTGGCGACGGGACAACTTTGACATGACCTTACAACATATAAGGTTGAGGTGCGCTTTTCCCACCGAGATGTGTCCTTGTAATACAACCTAAAAGCCGTGCGATAGAGTCAGTGCCACCCAATGCGGAAAGTATTGAGGTGCAGTGATTGAGCCACATTGACTTATACCTCCTAGGCTGACGTGCAGGACGTTTGGGTTCAGTGTTGGATATCCCTAAAACTATTGGTGACTCTTCATGGTATGAGTTTGGAGATGGAGGTCCCCATACACACTTGTTCGGGTTCCTTGTTAAGCATATATACATATACACCTGACTTCGGTTCCCACTCCTTGGGTTCAGTTACTCTCCTTGTAGGAGGGGTGGAGAAACATGGGGTATGCCACTTGATTTGTGTGTATATCTCCTCTTGGTTTCATTAGTCCACTATCCAACTACAGGTATCGAATACTCGACGAGAAGTTCATCTTCCCACCGTTCCTAACTCCTTGTGTTTGGATGAGTTTACTTCCATCCTCTTGTTGGGTTGTGCTGTACTCTCTTTACTGTACTCTTCTACTGTTCTGGTTATGTCTACTGCTAACCTCTTTAGTGCCTTCTTTGTTGCTCCATCGAGCTTTTAGGGCATTTTACTGAGTATCTTTATACTCACCCCTACTTGGGCTTTGCCCGCAACTGGTGTTCCCTTGTTGATGATGGACAAGTCGACCATGACTACAAAAGAGCATAGAGGTCACAAGATCTTGGACAACATGCCCGGGTCATACCAGAGTTTTCAGGTGGGGATCTATCTAGTTTTTTCATTTTGTTACATGTTTTTGTGTTGTGGAACCTTTGTGGTTGGGCACATGTTTTTCCATTTTTACTGTTCTGTTTACTTGCCCGTACTTTCAGCACATTATTTACTCTATTTAGTGGATGATGCATGACTGTGGTTGGGTTATAACTGTTTGTCCTATGGTTTTCTTTTGGAACATGAACTTCTGTATCGAGTGGGTTGTGTGTGCATGAGTACAGATACTTAGGCGAAGGCCTCCCTAAGTTTTTTATGCCTTCGACACTGGTCTCCAACCTCTGGCCTATGGAGGCAGGCTTGAGGTAGTTGAGGCTCAGGACCGATAGGGTTGGGTCATGACAAAGTTGTATCAGAGGTGGTTCGTTCCTTGGGAAGTTGTTCGGACTTCCCTAAAAAAGAATTTGTTGGGATTTAGGTCAATGATGTCGACGTTTCTCGAGAGTGGCTCTCAGGCAAAGGAGTCTAGTGATGGTACGAGCGGCCGACATATCCATTCATTAGGACCCTGATAAACTGCTTGTCGACTCGACATGCTGAGACACTTGTTGCAGGGAACTTTTGAACATGCATATTGTAGGACTAAGTATTTAATGGTCTTTGATTGAGTCAGCTTCCCTTTTTTATGACTATTATATATATATATGCTCATCTAATAGCGGTATCCCTTGATAATTTTTAGGATGCCTCCATGACAGCAGCCATCCAGGCTACCCTCTCCAGTTTGTGACGACGACCGGGCAAGCGATGGGGTGTCCGTTCAGGGACCCTCAGGTGATTCCATCCCGCCCAGTGCTTCAGTAGTAGCCCCTCCATCTGGAGAGAGGTAGTTAGTACCGACATCTCAGGTCAAGGTTGCATGTAGACTGAGCGTGCTACGAGATTTCCAGCCTCCGAGCCCACTGAGGTTCCGCGGGGACCCAGATCCCCAGGTGGAAGAGGACAAGCTTGAGTCAGTGGCATGGCTCTTCAGGATAGTAAAGACCCCAGAAGACAAGATGGTGGCCCAAGCTGCCAGTCGTTTCCCCGGGACATCCGGGCGATGGTGGGGTTTGGTGACGTAGACCCATGATGAGTCATCCCTCACATGGGATGACTTCTAGTAGATTTTCCAAGAGGAGTAATCCCCCTCATGTTTACGCTCTATTCGGATCCAAAAGCTTCTGGAACTGAAGCAGGGGGGATGTCCGTGTCCTAGTACTAGGACCGGTTCACTGATCTTACATGCTACTCGCATGACATGATCCGAGACAGCTACTTCCAGGCACAGAAGTTTGAGCAGGGTCTTATCAGGGAAAACCGTGCTATAGTGGTACCCTTGTACATCCCCACTTACGCTGGGGTGCTGGAGTGGGCGCCTGTGACCTATAGATTCCTAGACGAGGGGCGCCAGATGGTAGGACCTAGTAGTGGCCTCTTTAAAGTAGAGTCTTCAGCAGGCAGACAATAGAGAGTTGGGCCTCAGCTGAGGAGGCCCTTCTGTGAACAGACCCAGGGCCAGTGTCATACACCTCAGTGGCTCCGTAGGGCACCAGGGGAGACGGGAGAGAGCCGGTGTTACACATGTGATGGTCGGGGCCATCTAGCATGGGATTGCCCAACTAGGTGCAAAGATCAGCCGTGGCAGGCAGCAGGCGCACCACAGAGGCAGAGGCAGCACCGTGACTAGGGGTCACCTAGGTGGTGACCGGTCGGTCCTCAGGGAGGTGGCACAGGTAGAGCGGAAGGTCCCAGAGGTGAAGGACGACGTTTCTATATCCCTCCACCACCACCACCAGGTGGCCCATGCCAGGCTTCGGGAGCTGGCGGTAGGGGCCGCGGGAAGCTTCATGCCATGGGTGTTCGAGACCCTCTAGCGCACGACATGGTCTGAGGTACGATTTGTATTTACTCCACACTTGATTCAATAATAGCAGACATCGGTTCTAACCATTCCTTAATATCACTGCTGCTAGTAGGAGAGTTGGAGCTTCCAGTAGAGGTGCGGACACCTGCACTTAGCCTCGAGGTTCCTATGGGAAGCTCCTCGTTAGTGGCCTTTATCTACAAATAGTGCGAACTGTCGTTCGGAGGAGGGAGTTTCATGTGGGACCTGCTCATCATCACGATGAAAATTTACGACATCATCCTAGTCATGGATTGGCTTTCTATGGTTCACACCCAGATCGCTTGTCATCACAGACGAGTTAGAGGCGTGTATTCTGATGGGATGAGGTTCACCATCCTTGGTGAACAAGACCTCATGGTAGAGTTGATGGGTACACTGATCAGGAGACCTTGACCTTTTTTACACCAGATGGAGAGTATGGATCTTGGAGCAGTAGATTCTATAGGAACCTGGATCCCTACCGGTGTAGAGGACTACATGGACGTATTTACTGAGGATGTTCTGGGACTACCTCTGAGGTGAGAGATGAATTTCTATATCAACTTGCAGCCAGGGACTGCTCTAATATCTTGGGCAGCATATCGGACGATACCCACTGAGAATTGGGAGCTATGACTTTAGTTTGATGAACTTCATGATAAAGGATTCATATAGTCTAGTGTGTCCCCCTAGGTAGCTACGATCTTGTTTGTGAAGAAGGAATATGGGAGCCTATGACTTTGCATATATTATCGTCGCCTGAATCAGGCCATGATAAAGAACAAGTACCCTTTCCCGAGAATCGATGACACTTTTGACTAGTTTAAAGGTGAGAAGTGGTTCTCGAAGATCGATCTTTGATCTGGAAACCACCAGTTGTGGTTTTGTGAGGCTGATATCCTAAAGCTGCCCTTCTGTTGTCGATATGGGCACTATGATTTTCTGGTGATTCCCTTTGGCATGACGAATGCGCCTTCTGTCTTCATGTATTTTATGAACCATATTTCCCAGCCGTACTTGGACTGGTTTGTGGTTGTCTTTATTGACAAAATACTCATTTACTCATCGATAGAGGAGGATCATGCCGAGCATTTGACAATGGTCCTATACTTACTTCGAGAGCACCAGCTATACAGGAAGCTCTTGAAGTGCCAGTTCTGGATTCACAAGGTTCACTTTTTAGGGCATGTCATTACAGAACATGGATTGGATGTGGATCTCGAAAAGATAGAGGAAGTGATGGCTTGGGAGACACCCAAGAATGCGTCTGAAGTGCGAAGTTTCCTTGGTTTGGCAGGGTACTACACTAGGTTCGTGGAGTAATTATCCAGGATTGCTGCCCCTTTGACCACATTGACGCATAAGGGATGACAGTTTACCTGGACTGATCAGTGAAAGAAGGCCTTTGAAGAGTTGAGGCAGAGGCTGACTAGTTCTCCCGTGTTGAGGCTTCCAGAGGAGGGTGTTGAATTCTTCATATATTAAGATGCTTCAGGAGCTGGGCTTGGGTGCGTGCGAATGTAGCAACGCGCAGTGATTGCGTATGGGTCAAGGCAGTTGAGGCCCCATGAGCAGAATTATGCGACTCATGATTTGGATCTGGAAACAGTGGTCTTCACCTTGAGGTTATGAAGACACTACCTTCTAGGTGAGAGTTTTGTGGTCTACTATGACTACCAGAGTCTCAAGTATATCTTCACTCAGAGGGATTTGGATCTGAGGTAGAGGAGTTGGCTGGAGTTTCTACAGGGCTATGATTTCGGGATAGTCTACACTCCATTGAAGGGCATCGTAGTAGTAGAAGCTCTTAGTAAGAAGTCCCAGACTCAGTTGGTGTGGGGAGCTTCAGAAAAATTGGCTTCTCTACGGCTAACCTTGGTGGAGCATGGGGGTACAAATTTTCTGCAGTCGATGGTGTGGACTCCTTCGCTCGTTGATTGGGTGAGAGAGTCGCATCTGAGGGATGTCAATAGCAAGGTACTGCTTGATCTGATATACATGGGCAACACACCCGATGGGTATTCTGAACGAGGGAATCAGAAGATCCTATTCCAGGGACGATCTGTAGTACCGGTGGAGATGCAGGATAAGGTGATGCGGGAATTCCACACTTCTCCCATGGTCATACATCCTGGTGTGGGGAATATGTACAGAGACCTTCAGCGGCAGTTTTAGTGGTCTGGTATGAAGCGGAGCGTAGCTGAGTTCATTTTTTAGTGTCTCACCTATTAGTTGGTGGAGGCAGAGCATCAGGTCCCTACAGGGTTGTTGCAGCCCCTAGATGTTCTGGAGTGTAAGTGGGATGGAATATCTATGTACTTCATCACGAGGCTTCCATGCACAACGAAGGGACACGACTCCATTTGGGTGATAGTGGACCGACTCACGAATTCGGCGTACTTCCTTACTATCTGGGAGCAGAGCTTGGTTGAGAGTCTAGGGTAGTTATATGTTCGGGATATCATCCATCTTCATGGAGTACACTCAACAATCGTCTCTGACCATGACGTGTGGTTTACGTCGTGATTATGGAGAGGTCTGTAGGAGGCATTTGAGACTCAGTTGCAGATGAGTATAGATTTTTCCCCCTAGACTGACGAGCAGACCGAGCACACTATCTAGGTGTTGGAGGATATTCTCAGAGAATGCATGTTAGATTTTGGCCGGAGTTGGGAGGATCACCCACCCTTGGTGGAGTTTGCGTATAACAATAGTTACCACTCTACTATTGGAATGACACCTTTTGAGGCCCTCTATGGTAGACCCTGTAGGTCGCTGTTGTGTTGGACAGAGGTTGGGGAGACATCCCTCATGGGCCTAGAGTTAGTGCGGACGACGATAGAGAAGGTGCAGGTCATTCCTGAGCAGATGAGGGTGGATCAGAGCAGACTGAGTCCTATGCATACCGACTTCACAAGGCATTGGAGTTTGAGCAAGGTGACCATGTCTTTTTGCGAGTCTCCCCACAACATGAAACTCGTAGGTTCATCCGGGGAGGGAAGTTTTCACCACGGTTCATTGGGACCTTTGAGATCGTGCGCAGGGTTGGTGAGGTCGCCTATGGTCTTGCTCTACCCCCACAACTTGAGAGAGTGCACGGCGTTTTCCACGTGTCACAGCAGAGGAAATACGTGCACGACCCCACACACATTATCGACTGGGGAAATATTTAAATTGAGTATGGATCTACCTTTGCAGATCACCTAGTAATGATTGAGGATAGACAGAAGCGGACACTGCGCGGACGGTCCATTCCTCTAGTTCGTATGATGTGGCAGCACGAGAGGGTGAAAGAGAGCACCTGGGAGTGGGAGATCCATATGCAGGCTTAGTATCCCGAGTTGTTTTTGTAATTTTCTTTTTCAGGGATGAAAAAGGTGATGGAGGGAATGATGTAAGAATCCAGATTTTTAACCTATAATACTTTGCGTATTTCTTGATGTTATTCCAAAGCAAGACGTTCAGACGTCATGCGATTTCGAGCCCCGTTGTGGCCGGAATTAAATTTGACGCGCATTCACACTAGAAACACTAAATAAAAAGAATAACTCATAAAATGTTGATCATATGGGATAACTGAGTGCACCGTTGAGTCTAGAATGTGCCTTTTACCCTAGGAGGGATATGACTTTCACGGGCGCGACCCTTTTGTGAAAAACTCTACCAGGGGCATTTTCGTAATTTAGCGGCATCAGGTGTGGACTTTAAAAATTTTGAACTGAGGCTCAAATTAAAATTCCGAGACCTTTTTTGTGCTTAGAACGTGGTGTTTACCCTAGGGGCGGCTTAACCCCGACCCTGCCGAACGTTCGGGTATGGGGTCTACGGGCGGGGGGGGGGGGGGGGGTTAAGTGTTTTCTATTTAAACACACCACCCCCACCCTCTTCATTCCCCTTGACTTCTTCCATAGTGGTTTCCTATCAATTATCTCCTCCCCTCTCCTACAACACTCTGGCAAGGCGCAACGGCTTCAACGGACCAATCATGAAGCTTCGGGCTACGCCCAACGAGGTAGGAGGTTTCGTTCTTCGTTTTGGTTTTTGTTTTGTCTTTAAATAAAATTTCCTATGTCTAATTCCTATCTGGTCATTATGATAAGCACTTGGTTGAGTAAGGCATTGTTTTATCTTACCAATGATCCTTTTAGATCGAATTGTTAATTCCCGGGGCATCCGGGGCAGCCCCGGGATGTTTTCCGGCAGATTTTTCTTTTTCCAGAGGTCGGCGCGGCGGTCTGGCGGCTTTCGAGTGGTGGTGGCGCAGTTCCAGAATGACGTCGGAACCAGGTGGAATGGCGGAGCTACAAGATAAGGGTCTCAGTGGTGGATCCAGGTGGCTCCAGGCAACATGCGAGGTCGACGGTGCTGGGGCGCGGTGAGGCGGGGTCGCGGCGTGTGACCATGTGCGGGGACCGAGACCCGCCGAAGGCGGGTCTCCACGAAAGACTGCGACCGACCGTGACGAACAAATGCCACTACCTAGACCTGGGGTCCACGTCCAGGCCGTTCAGCTGAGCCGCAGGCTGGTGTTGCGTTCCGGGCCAGCCCTGACTGGGCGGAACGGGCAAACCAGGCCGGTCCAGCCCAAGGGGTTCACCCCCTCTGACTTCGAACATCTGTAAATTTTGCTACGGGTTTCCGTTTTGCGTGATGTATGTGGAAGTGAATTACTGGAATCAAGAATAATCTTTTAATATTGTCTCAGGGATTTTTAATTACCATGACGAGGGCCTTAGTGGCGCAACACTCCCATTAAGTGGATTGACGTTTTTTCGGGGGTTCCAGTTTTTGATGGCGCGGACAGATCCGATGTATGATTTGAGCACCATCAGTGGTGTTGCGACCCTATAGTTGAGGCAGAGATTTTTAGAATGGTTTTAGAGGTTGATGTCGGAGTTCAGAAGCGGTCCCTATGGGCTATCTTTTATGCTCCATGTATCATTTTGCGACATTTTTGTCAGGCGCCCATTCAGGGCAGATTAATAGTCGATTTGACGTGTTTTTTTGAGGCCATAGCAATGATGTAGTCCGCTCGACCTCTTTCATAACCGAGAGTGGGCCCCAAGAGAAACCGAGTGGGCCTAAAGCAGTGAAGAACAACTTTTCCGTCGGGAGGCCGTTTCTAGTGAGTAAGTAGTCTATCTAGTGTGTTTTTCTATGAGGATTACAAAAGGGTAATTTGTTCATGCGAGAGGATCCTCTTACATGATCTTATTAAATGTGGAAATATTAGAGGGCATTGGTCAGAGGTCTCTTTGACGCACTCTGACCCAACGCACGGTCATGATGTTAGCGACCCCCAGTGATAGCACGGGCAGTGTAGAGCTATCGAACCAGTCCGGGGTTTACCCTCCAGCTAGGCTGGGCAGTGAGTTTCCCAACGACAAATTAGGGTTTACCCTCCAGTAGGGCTGGGTAGTGGGTTACCTGTCGAACTATTAAGGTTTACCCTCCAGTCGGGCCGGGCAGTGGGTTACCCATTCACTTACTAGGGTTTACCCTCCAACGGGGATGGGCAGTGGGTTACCCGACGACTTTTAGAGTTTACCCTCCAGCAGTGCTGGGTAGTGGGTTACCCATTGACCTATCAGTGTTTTCCCTCCAACGGGGCTGGGTAGTGTGTTACTCGTTGACCTATCATGGTTTACCCACCAACGGGGATGTGCAGTGGGTTACCTGATGACATATTGGGGTTTACCCTCTATCTAGGCCGGGAAGTGGGTTACCCGGTGACTTCTTTTAGACACATAACTCTTTATGGGGATATTCAGTGACTTTTTCTCCACGACTACCGGAGCGGGGTCCTTGGTTATACGGATTGGCGACACAATAGCTTTGATGTGACCTAAGGACATATGAGGACGAGGGGAGATTTTACCACCAAGACTCATCCTTGCGACGCGACCTAAACGTCATACAATCGAGTCAGTGTTGCCCAAATAAGACCATATCGAGGTGTAGTGATTGAGCCCCATTGAATTGTACCTCCTAGGATGATGTGCAAGACATTTGGGTTTAGTGTTGGATATCTTTAGAACTATCGGCCACTCTTCATAGGATGAGCTTGGAGATGGAGGTCCCCTTACACACTCATTCAGGTTCCTTTTTGAGCATATATACATATACACCTGACTTCGGATCCCACTCCATGGGTTTAGTTACTCTCTTTCTAAAATGGGTGAAGACGTGCGGGGTATGCCACATGCTTTCTGTGTTTATATCCTCTTGGTTGGACGAGTCCACTCTCTGACTATAGGTAGTTAAGACTCAACGATAAGTTTGTCTTCTCACCATTCGTAGCTCCTTGCGTTTGGACGAGTTTACTTCCTTCCTCTTATTGGGTTGAGCTGCACTCTCTTTACAATACTCTTTTACTATTCTGCTTCTGTCTACTGCTCACATCTTTAGTTCCTCCTTTGTTGCTCCCTCGTGATTTCCGGGAATCTTACTAAGTATCTTTATACTCACCCCTGATTGGGCTTTTAATGCACCTGGTGTTCCCTTGCAGACGACGGACAGGTCGACCATGACTATGGAGGATCATAGTGGTCAAAGGAGATCGGACAACGCGCCATTGTCGTCTGAGAGTTTTCAGGCGGGGATTTGTCCAGTTGTTTCCTTTTGTTACTTGTTTCCAGGTTATGGCACCTTTGTGGTTGGTTGAGTGTTTTTCCCTTTTACTATTTAGTTTACTTGACCATACATTCAACACTTTACTTGCTCTATATAGTGGATGGTGCATGACTGTGGTTGGGTTACAACTATTTTTCATATGTTTTTCTTTTGGAACATGCACTTCTGCATCGAGTGGGTTGTGTGTGCCTGTGTACAAGTACATAGGAGAAGGCCTCCCTGAGATTGTTACTCCTTCGAAGCTGGTTTCCAGCCTCTAGCCTATGGAGGTAGGCTTGAGGTAGTTGCAACTCAGGACTGGTAGGGTCGGGTCATGACAACACAAAAGTAAATAGTGTCAATATAGCATGAATCTCACGGGAATAATGAGTGAGATGAAAACCGCTTACCCTGCACTTTCCTTTGGTTGAGGTTTCTTTTAAAGACCTATATAATGACCATTGTATGTTATTATATTATCCCTGAACCATATTCATATTTATTATATCAGACATGATTCATTTATGTCTTTATACTACCCATTTAATAATTATTTTCATGTTAAATTAACATTTCGTGTAATAATCTCTTTCTTTATCATACATATTTTAATATGTTATTCTTGATCGTATCATTTAGATCATGATATAAATAATTCCAAAATATAAACCTTGATTTATAAATCATACATATTTAGAATATAAAAATTTATAATAGATAGATATATGAAACTGAAAACACCGTTTATGGAGATGGTAGGTCGTACGTACGCATAAACGCTGTTTCTGTTTTCATATCATATTGAATGAAAGTAAGTGAATAATATATATGTAAGTATATAAATACATATATATATATATCTAGTAGAATTATTATGTCATATATTCCATACTTATTAGTAATAAATATTTTTATAATCGTCAATGAATGGTGAACGTGGAAATGAATCTCATCGCGTCATGGAGACGGTAATCCATACACACGCACCTGTGACAATATCATTTTCTTAAAGGTGTATAATTGGATGGTATATTAATTTTATAGTGATATTAGCATGTTATTTTAATTATTTATATACATATTACTCATCATTATATCCATCCAAATAATATAGTGTGGAATAACAAATTACACCACGACGTGGAGACGGTATGCCATACGTACACACTTATGGTGACATTATCATTCATAGGATAGATTAAATAATGAATATGGTTGTTACATATTTATAATAACATCAAATTATATATAATGTTATGTATATATTATTTTGTTATTGTAATAATAAAGAAAAATTAAGTGGAAAAAGAAAATAACTTCAAAGAGGGTGGTGAAATCATTACCTATTCTTCGGGTTCTTCCTTTTGATTTGATAAAAAGGGCTCAATAGGTTGGATTTATGATCAAAATAAGGCCTATGAGAAGAAGTGAGGATAATTGGGAGGATATTTGGTCAGGGTTTGGTTTATACAAATGGCTTTGGAGGTGTGAATTTGTGACAAGGGGAAGTGCCCTTTTATAAGAGGGGTGAGGGGCACCTTAGGAAAAGATTTGAATATCATTTTATAATAAAATCATTTTTTGGTTTCTAATGGATCCAAAATGAATTATTTAAAGGATAAAGTAGGTATGGGTCTACAAAATCTCAAAAAATAGGTTTTATATGGGTTTGGGTCACTACCCTTATATTTTAGATTTAACTCATATTTAAATAGTTTGACATTTACCATGTCTTTTTGTATTTTTATATTATATGGTAAATAAACTTACTATAAACTTTCAGGCGAACCCCAAGTGGTTCATTAATGATACAAATATTATTATATAAGTCTTTTGGTCGAACCTTAGTTTTTTAGGAATATAATATAAATTAATAATATAATATATTTTTTTAAAATTAATTTATGTCAATTTTGACACTATTTGGTATTTGGTTTTTGTGAAAGTTATCACAACTTGATTTATTAGAAAAAGATACATTGAATCAACTCTAACATGTCATATTCACCTTGAAAATTCTTGGATATCATAAAAACTTTGAAATTATTTTTATTTTAATATTTATAATACCATTTATTTGATTCTTTCATTAATAAGGTAATTACTAAATCATCATTGTGTCATAAATAAATTTAATTATTTAATGTCTAAAAATAATAAATAAAATAGCATGATTTATTAAATCTATTTATATTTCTAATGAATATTTATAGTTGAGTTTATATTGTGTGTAACCCTATATTAAAAATAACCTAGTTATTAAACTTTGATTTTAACTCTTTTAACTCTTCTTTAAATAAAATAGTAATAAATGTCCTAATCTAATACAAGTGGACCTAAAGGATCATATTTTATTCCTAAGGTCGTTTTTGGTCGAATTACACTTATCCATTAGAATTAAGACATTTTTCTGGGAATGAATAATATCATTTTTACCCTTAATTACCCTATATACTTTTAACCGTGGTAAATAAAAGTATAAGGTTACAATTCACCAAAAATTATTTTCATCTTATTGAACCACATTTTTCTTATTGATATCAACCGTGTTTCCCATATTTTTAAAATTCCGCTCACAAAAGTGGTAAAATTATGTTTTATGTGAATTGGAAAATTCACCTAGGAGGTGGGTAAAAGACGGTGAAAAGTTCAATAAAATTTTATATATCTAATATTATTACAAAATGACTCCAATGGATTAAATTTAACATATATAATTATTATGTATCTATTTTTACCAATAATAAATTTAAATTATATAAATAATTATATAAATGAAAACTCAGTTTTAACTAATAACGTAGTGTTTTTCACTATTCATCAAAAATTGAAAGTTTTTAGAAACACACAGAAAATTCACCCTAAGATAATTTTGATATTCCAAATTCAAATATGAGGTTTATTTTACTAAATTCAAAACATAGAAATTGAATTTATTAATTTGAAATTAATTCCCGTTGTCAAAACCAAAAAACGTATTTTTAAGAAATAATAACTACCCAAAGATTGACACTTGTTTATATCTAATTTCAAAGTGAAATTACTTACAATGACCAAAAATCGATTAAATGGTAAAAATATAATCTAATTATACTTCCAAACCATTTATATGTATAGTTGAACACTATACATTATTTTTATTAAAGAATATGTTTTCAGTTAAAATTTAGTATTTTTCACTATTCACCCAAATATGAATGTTATCAGAAAAACACCAAAAATGTATCAAACCTAAATTTTTATGTCCCGATTTTAAAGAAGAAGTTTATTTTGTAATATTTAATATATAAATGTTTCAAATATTGGATTTAAAAAGTGTTCTCCATTATAAGGTGGTAAAATTTCCTTTAAAAAATACTTCTTTTATCTGAAAAAAGAATTTGTTCTTATATTATGTATAAGAAACTCATAATATGGATTCTAAAATTTTAAGGATTATATAAAATTAAAAATTCAGTTAATACTATTCATAAACTCTTTTCAATGGCTAGTTTTTTAAGTCATGGTGTGCTTGAACTCAGTGTTATGTGTAGTGCATGTTATTGAATTACATTGAAGAAATAACGTACTATGAAATCGTGGGGTGTTACATTCTCCTTTCCTTCAATCAATTGAGTCATGTAAATTTGAAATGGTTCTTAAAAAATAAAAGTTTGAAAATATAAAATAACTTTGTGGGAGAACACACATCGGAAACTGGGTTAATAAAATATAGTCTTAAAAATAGGAAAAGGGAAATGAAAGGGTCACCACAACATTATGATCTCGATTACGAGAACATTAGTGGAAATTGTAGACACATAATTAGAGGAAAAACATAAATATTTATAGGGAGTTATTGAGGTCATCAATCACAATATATCATTTAAATATATTGACATAACAATTCCATTATCAAAACCACTTTCAATACCAAAATACGTAAAAGGAGTATATGTTATTTATTTTCTTTAAAAAAAAACATTTTTTCTAGTTAAGGAAGCCAAAGATCAAATAAAACTCACACTGGTGTAAAGGTCATTGTCACCTCTTACATAAAAAAACATTCCTTTTTTGTCATTTAGTAAAACGCTTCATAGAAAAAGATTTTCCATGAAATGAAAAGTCAAAGGGTTTCATACACCGTATAAAAGAAAGTTGTTTAGAAATCAAAGGATGTATCAATGAAAGGATATTGAGAAGAAGTCACTTAAAAAAGTTTAAGAATTTATTTAGTTGTAGAATGAGAGGGAATATATATATATATATACTTGAGAAGTAGATTTACATCCTTTAACTAATTCCTAATTCAAACTCATCTTTCACTCCAAAACATTTGAAAAAAATATATTTTATTTATCTTAATCGTAGAGGGTTCCAAAAATAATGAATTTATAATTCACCTATCAGATCTTTTAATAAAACTACATTATATAATTCAGGACAACACATATGCCAGTGGTAGGTGATGAACCCTTGTCACCCTTCAGTTGCGGGTTCAAGTCTCGCGGCCTTGACAGATGCGACTGGTTGTCGCCTGACCTCTGGGTTTTCCTTTTTATGATAATCCATAAATAACCTTAACAATTGTATCCAATTTCAAACTTAATTCATTATAACCATTAGACTTATCCAAAATTCTTCTATCCAAACTCACAGTCCAAAATTTATCAGGAAGTTAAACACAATGAAGATCCTTTTTCCACGTAATAACATGTGAACACCTAATCATGTATTCTTTTAAAACATTGTAACTCCCTGAATTACCATAAAACCTTATTGATTACATTAATTCTCCCTTATTCTTTATAGAAAACTTGATATACCGCTTATATCAATTTTTTTTGAATATTCCAACAATGATGAAATAAAGAAACAATTAATCAGTTCCAACTGAGTCAATAATATCCAATATAATTTATCCAAATCAACCATCTCTTATTCAAAAATCACTACCATATTATCAGGACCATTTAAGGATTACCTTTCCTTTAACCATGTATTTTTCAAAAAGTATATCTTACTATTAAGTCACTTTTCTTAGAACCATATAATCTCAGATCCTCAATAAAATAGTACCGCAGTACAATCCTTATTTGTCTCCATAATTCATATAACCCATATATTGTTGATAAAACACTCAAATGAACTAATTATATAATAAAAACATAAGAACACTAGACATTCCTCTTCATTTGAGTTAGTATCATAACTTTATTATTATCCAATTGCATCATTTACGTTATACTCTT
This sequence comes from Viscum album, assembly GCA_963277665.1. Classification (NCBI taxonomy): domain Eukaryota; kingdom Viridiplantae; phylum Streptophyta; class Magnoliopsida; order Santalales; family Viscaceae; genus Viscum; species Viscum album. The sequence continues at coordinate 1,379,664,531 of OY728140.1, read as the reverse complement.
TTTATTGGGACATTGATTCACATAGTGTCCCAACGCCTTGTAGATGAAGCATTTTACATTTGAAACCTTTTTCTTACCCTTGAAATCATGTACTTGGTGTCCTTTTTCTCTTCACTTATAACAAACTCTCATTCCCTTCAACCATTTACCAAGGTGATTCTTTCTAAATTTATCACATATGAAAAAATCCTTGTTTCCCCTCTTCTCTTTATCCATATTTCTCTCTACCATACTTTTCTTCTCTTGCTTCCCTTCAAAGACATAGGACTGGGAGAATTCTTTACTTATCTTATTAACACATGATATTATTTCTTCATATGTTTAGAATACATGGGATACTATTTCCCTTCTAAATGTTGTCTTAATTCCATGAAAGATATGATCTTTCTTACTCTTTTGATCATCTATATTGATGGTGTTCTCATTCCTTCTACTCGGAACCATTTCTAATCAATGGGATACACTAGGTCAGTTTATGAATCACAATGAATAATTCCAAACATGTAAAAAATACATAACGTATATTGAACAGTTTATGGACATAATCCATAGTAATAAAAATGTTTTCATTGAAGAAGTATTTACTCATAAATCCTTCATAATGGCGTTTAATGTAAATGTGAATTATCCTAAGCATATCCCCCTGGAGTGTCATAACCAAGAGTGTAGTAAGACCCATTGTCGTGCACTGGTTCCCGTTCGAGTCTAGCTCAAAGCGGTGTTTTCAGGTTTTACCCCTAGGTACATTTGTGCTAGATCCACATCTACCTGCTCGTATCTAGATAGGGATGTATTGCTCGAAAAACTCACAAAATCTCTACAATAACAAAATTATAGGAATTTCTTCTATGCTAATTCTCAAAGTCTATCTTAGGATAATGTGCTCTAACTAGAGTTTATCTAAATCTAGTTTTCATTGTTTGTACAAAACATCCTCTGATACTAACTGTAATTCCCCGATCCCAGTTACCCAGTGTCAGTGCATTATTTTAAAACATTGGCATGATTCCAAGGAATCATGTCCCGAAAGACCGATCAGTTTAGTATTCTTGGAAAATATATTACATACCTAAAATTTAACATTACAACTTGAAAATAAAAAAAACAGTAATTTATTCCATTATAAATGTCCAAGCCTCTTATATTATGCATGAAAGTCACTCATAAGTAACTTCTTCATATCCTGGAAAAATAAAACCTAAGAAAGGGGTGAGATCAGATGCTTAGTAAGGGTAAATAATTTATCATAAGCTATAAACATTTAAGGCAAGATGTGAAATAAAAAAAACATCCTTTCAAACATAAAACTGAAAATAATATGGAAAAAATAATTCAAAAATTACCATATAAACATGCACATGTATATTCTTCTAGTCGAATAATAACATCTAATAACTAATTTTATAATGAGGGAATGTATAGTACCAGACTTTAATTTCTGTGTTGAGGCCTCGTGCTAGGACCTAGGGGAAAACTGTAACTGGAACCCAACCCGGAGAGCCTCTGTAACCGGACTCCATCCCGGAGGGCCTCTGTAATCGAACTCCTTCCTAAAGAGCCTCTATAACCAGACTCCATCATAGAGAGTCTTTAGTAATCAGACCCCAACTCAGAGGGATTAATTTTACTTTTCCCCAACCTGAATTATTCTAGTCCAACACATTCATCTTAATAATAGGTTGAAATATAACATATTCATTCATATTATAACTATCACACGAAATGTCAAAACATTCAACATAAACCATGAATGGAATAAAAATAACTCATCCATAGTCAAACATATCAAAAATCCTTAGATACAATATGGAATATTTCTATCAACTTCCAACAAGTTTAAAATTCATCAAATGATGTTGACCTAGATGAAAATGATCGGTAAAATTCATTGAGAGAAATACCCATTTTTTGTGAAAACATTTAAAAGTCACACAATTTTGAAAAGAATACATTTAAAGATATTTTAAATCAAAGTTTCCCATAACACTTTGAAACTTTTGAAAGGAATTTACATTTTAAAAACATTCATGTCCATAAAAATAAATCCTTAAAAACCATTTTGAAAACATGGAAATTAATGAGAATTATTTAGAAGAATAAATATTTAAAACATTTAAAATGATGGTTTAGTTAAATATTAACTTAAAAAGTAACATTTTAAAATGTATTTTATGAATCATGGACATGGATAATAAACTTTTCCCAGAAAATAATCACACATAAACAATCTCAGATAATAATGAGATTGAGGAATTAACCCTTACCAATTGGGTAACTTACGAAACATACACCCCATGAAATAAGTATCATAAAATGAAGATGTAAATACATATAAATTAAATTTTATTACACAATGAATACAATTATGGGAAGTACATACACAATATAAAAAGAAAATAGGGGCAATATATCATGAATCTATTTGGAATAATGAGTGAGATGAAAACCCCTTACCTTGCACTTTCATTTGGTCGATGGTACATTTAAACTCCTGTATAATAACCATTGTATGTTATTAGATTATACCAGAACCATATTAATATTTATTATATCATACATGATTCATTTTTGACATTATACTACCAATTTAATAATGATTTTCATGTTATATTAACATTTTGGGTAATAATCTCATTCTTTATCGTACATATTTTAACTTGTTATTCATGATCGTATCATTTAGATCATGATTTAAATAATTAAAGAATGCAAACCTTTATTTATAAATATTAAATATTTAGAATATAAATATTTATAATAGGTAGATATATTAAATGGAAAACACCGTTTATGGGGATGCTAGGCCGAACGTACGCATAAACACTGTTTCTGCTTTCATATAGTATTGAAAGGAATTAAGTGAATAAGATATATGTAAGTACATATATATATATATATATATCTAGTAGCATTATTATTTAATATATTACATACTTATTAGTAATATATATTTTTTATAATCGTCGATGAATGGTGAATGTGGAAATGAATCTCTTCGTGTCTTGGAGACGGTATTCCGTACATACGCACGAGCGACAATATCATTTTGTTAAAGGTGTGGTATTGGATGGTATGTTAATTTTAAAAAGATATTATCATGTTATTTTCATTATTTATAGATATATTACTCATCATTATATCCATCCAAATAAGATTGTGTTGAAAAACAAATTACACCACGACATGGAGATGGTAAGTCGTACGTACGCATGATTGGTGACATTATCATTCATAGGATGGTTAAAATAATGAATATGGTAGTTAAATATATATAATAACATCAAAGTATATATAAATTACTAGAGTTATTATTTTGGTATGGTAATAACAAATAAATATTAAGTGGAAGAAGAAGAGAACTTGAAAGAGGGTGGAGAAATCAGTACCTCTTCTTTAGGTTCTTCCTTTTGATTTGATCAAAAGGCTCCTTAGGTTGGCTTTATGATCAAAATAAGGTCTCTAGGATGAAGGTAGGATAGTTGGTAGGATATTTGGATAGGGTTTGGCTGAGATAAATGGCTTTGGATGTGTGAATATGAGAGAAGGGGAAGTTCCCTTTTATAAGAGGTGTGAGGGGCACCTTAGAAAAAGATTGGAATATAAATTTATAATTAAATCATTTTAGGTTTATAATGGATTTAAAATGAATTATTTAAAGTATGAGGTAGGGATGGGTCGAGAACCTCTCGACCAATAGGTTTTGTATAGGTTTGGTTCACTATATTAACCTTATATTTTAGATTTAACTCTTAGTTAAATAGTTTGACATTTACCACGTCTCTTTGTATTTTTCTATTATATGGTAAATAAACGTAATATAAACTTCCAAGATAACCCCAAGTGGTTCATTAATGATTCAAATATCACTATATAAGTCTTTTTTCTGAACATTAGATTTTTACAAATAGAATATCAATTAATAATATAATATTTGATTTAAAAATTAATTTATGTCAATTTTGACACTATTTGGTATTTGGTTTTTGTGAAAGTCCTCACAACTTTATTGATTCGAAAAAGATACATTTAATCAACCCTAACATGTTTTATTCACCTAGAAAATTCGTGTATGTCATAAAATCTTTTAAATTATATTTATTTTAATATTTATATTACCATTTATTTGATTCTTTTATTAAAAAGGTAATTACTGAATCATCATTGTGTCATAAATAAATTTAATTATTTAATGTCTAAAAATTAAAAAGAAAATACCATGATGTATGATATCATTTTAAATTTATAATAAATATTTATAGTCTAGTTTATATATTGTTTAACCCTATATTAAAAATGGTTTAGTTATTAAACTTTGGTTTTAACTCTTTTAACTCATCTTTAAATAAAATAATAATAATTGCCCTAATCTAATCCAAGTGGACCTAAAGGATCATAATGTATTCCTCAGGTTGTTTTTAGTATAATTACACATATCAAATATAATTAGGACATGTGTTAGGTTAATAATAATATCATTTTTACCTTTAATTTTCCTATTTACTTAACTGTGGTAAATAAAAATAAAAAGTTACTATTCACCAAAAATTATTTTCATTTTATTGAACCAAATTTTTCTTACTGATATCAACCATGTATCTGATATTTTTTAAATTCCAATAACAAAAGCGGTAAAATTATGATTTATGTGAATTTATAAAAATTCTCCTAGGAGGTGGGTAAAAGACGGTGAAAAGTTCAATAAAATTTTATATATCTAATATTATTACAAAATGACACCAATGGATTAAATTGAACATATATTGGTATTATGTATCTATTTTTACGTAAAATAAATTTATATTAAATTCATAATTATATAAATGAAAAGTCGGTTTTAACCAATAACGTAGTGTTTTTCACTATTAATCAAAAATTGAAAGTTTTTAGAAACACACAACAAATTCACCCTAAGGTAATTTTGATATTCGAAATTCAAAAATGAAGTCTATTTTACCAAATTAAAAACATAGAAATTTCATTTATTAATTTAAAATTAATTCTCATTGTCAAACCCAAAAAGCGTATTTTTATGAAATAATAACTACCAAAAGATTGACACCTTTTTATATCCAATTTCATTGTGAGATTACGTCCAATGACCAAAATTGGATTAAATGGTAAAAATACAATATTATTATGCTTCCAAACTATTCATATGTATAGTTAAACACCATAAATTATTTTGATTAAAAAAATTTTCTTTCTGTTAAACTATAGTATTTTTTACTATTCACCCAAATATAAAAGTCATCAGAAAAACAAAAACAATTTATCAAAACTATGTTTTTATGTCTCTATATAAAGAAGATGTTTATTTTGTCAAATTTAATATATAAAAGCTTCAAATATTGGATTTAAAAAGGGTTCACCATTAAAAGGCGGTAAAATTTCAATTAAAAAAATACCTCTTTTATCTAAAAAATGAATTTGTTCTTATATTATGTCTAAGAAACTCATAATATGGATTCTAAAATATTAAGGATTTTATAAAATTCAAAATTCAATTAATACTATTCATAACTGGTTTTAAATGGCTAGTTTGGTAAGTCGTGGCGCGCTTGAACTCATTGCTGTGTGTAGTGAAAGTTATTGAATTACATTGAAGAAATAACTTACTATGAATTCTTGGGGTGTTACATTTAGAATTGACTTTTGAGTGGAGAATATATATATTTTCTAGTGGTTTGATGGTTTTTCCTTATACAATCTTGGATTTAGGAGTAGGTTGTGGGTTAATTAGGCTTTTAGTTGTGTTTTGACCAGTCATACACTTCCGTGGTGCATGATTTGACGTTGTACTTTCTGAAGCATGTATTTGGAATTATAGAAACATGATGCCATGAAGACCTCCAGTGGTATTCCATGGGGGAGGTGATGACCGTAATCCAAAGGCGATAGGTCATGGGCTACTGGTTGGTCATCATTTTGTGTCAGATGAGGCACCATGGGCTATTTTGAACATAGGTAATGAGGTACAGTTCTGTGAGAAATTCTTTAGATATATGCAGATATTCCAGGGGGCACCACATCCAGCATTGACTACGACTGAGCTGTCATGGGTGTTCCTACAATAGCATCTTCCAATATTTTCATGGTATGGGGGTCCATATGATGTTGCATTGTGGATTGAGACCATGCTATCTATTTTTCATAATCTAAAGACGCCTCCTGAGAACAGGGTCTGGCTTCGGACTTATATGCTACGTGGAGCAGTGAAGTGTTGGTGTGATGTTTTGAAATAGGTAGAAAAGCTGAAAAATTGGGTTGGATAATTTTCAAGACCATTTTTCCAAATACATCTACCCTATAACTCTGTGAGCTAAGAGGGACAGTGGGTTCATGTGTCTAAATCAAAGAAATATGAAGGTTAGGGAATACTTGACATGCTTTATAGAGCCGAAATTTTTTTCGCCGATGTATCTTACTGATGAGCCGTCGAGAGTGAGACATTTCAAGTATTGTCTTAAAAATTCTGTCAAATCTCATGTCAATGTGTCCTGGTTGACAACTATCATTGAGATTATCAATCAGGCCCTCATTACATAGCAGAACCTGAGGGAATTTTGGGGTATTGAACAAATGAGTGTTGTTTCTCACCCCAGTGTATCTACTTCATGAAGCATACAATTCCTTTTTTCAAGATTATAGTGAAATTAGTGCTGGTAAGGATATGTGAATATTTAGCTTACTATATTTCCATTAGTGTGGTAGGTGGGGCCACATGAAGAATCACTGTGACTGTGACCCATTCCAGTAATGAGCTTGCAGTAGGATGGGGCACATGAAACTGTTTTGCAGGACCTTCCCTCTAGATGTGAGTGGTGGGGGGTAATATCTGACATCAAGTTCCGAAGAAGTTTCTTTAGATCCACATCAGGTAGGGAGCTAGATCATTGGAGGATGGTCATGCCAATGTAGTGGTGGTTGTCGCCATAGTAGCCAGACACCATGTTTTTAGAGATAGTCAGGTGGATCAGCTCAGGGTAGCCAGGTAGTGTCCCAAGGACATGGTATTGGCCATACTTATGATGTGCAATAGACCCAATACGAGTAGGATGATTGATTTTCTATAATTAGAGGTAATATCTTATCATCTTCTCATATTTCATATTCTATTTTTCATACATGTTCATCACATAGTTTTATATCTACATGGGCAGTTAAAAGACATAGGCATATGGTTTTTCTTTATTAGGGAGTTAGAATACAATAAAAACTATTGGTAATTATATTTGGTGATGTGCACCAGTGTATGGAGTATTCCCTTGAGACAGGAGGGTGTCACATCATCTGGATTTTAAATTTCCTCGAGAAGACAGGGTTTGACAACATTCTTGGGATGGACTGGTTAGTTATTATCGAGTGTACATTTAATTATACCACCGGAGGGAGACTTTCACATCACTATAATGTACATGGTTTATTTAAATGGGGGAATGGGATGTACAGGTGAGCCGAGATGGACCTGGGCATCATGGGCTGGGCGGGATGACAACCGCGATTGCTAGTTTTGTTCTAGATAATCTGGGAGTGAATTAAAAAGACATTCCAATAGTGGTTGAGCACTTTATGAATGTGTTTTCCAATAACTTTTTTAGTTTACCACCTAAGTGATTTGTGTACTTATCTATCAACCTAGTTCTAGGAGAGGCTTCATTATAAATCCCTCCTTATAGGATGGCTTTGATAAAGTTTCAAGAGCTCAAAAAGAAACTAGAGGATTCGTAGGCAAAGGGGTTTGTTCGACCAAAAACTTATCCACGTGTTTTATTAGTCATTCTTGTAAAAAATTCAGATGAGAATATTATGATATGCATGGACTATCAAAAATTGAACATTATTAATGGTAAAAACTGATATCCCATTCCTTGGATAAATGATCTGTTTGATTATTCTCAAGGAGCTCGAGTGTTCTCGAAAATTTATTTGAGGTCAAGATACCATCAGGTTTATGTTGGGCCTATATACAAACCTCTTACAATATTTCAAAGAAGGTATGGTTTATAAGAGTATCTGGTTATGTCATCTGGTCTCAAGAAGATGCTATTAGTATCATGGATTTGATTAACCAGGCGTTCCATCGTTACTTGGACTCTTTTTTGGTGATTTTATGGATGATATCTTAGTTTATTCTCACAATCCACATGACTATTACAACCATATTGAGATCATTTTCAATACACTGAAAATGCTTCATTTATATTCTAATCTCACAAAGTTTCCCTTTTGGATGGATCATATTCTCTTCTAGGGTCACATCATCTTGGAGATATGAGTGTTAATGGACCCAGAGAAGGTGAGAGTACTAGTTTCCTGCTAAAATTTCACGAACATTTTGGACATTAAATTTTTTTTGGGGATAGCTGGTTACTACAAAAATTTTATATAGTACTTCTCATGCTTAGAAGTGCCATTGGCGGGATTGAGTAAGAAGGGTGTTTGGTTTGTGTGGTCAAATTCTTGAAAAAAATCCTTTCAGAAGCTGAAAGGAAGGTTGAAATAAGCACCAGTCCTGATCCTACCCAAGAAGGGACAGAGTTACATGTTGTACTATGATGCTTCAGGTGTAGTGATGGGGGAAGTACCGATGCAAGGATATAGAGTCAGGGTGTATGGGTCTCAGTAGCTAAGGCCTCTTGAGAGGAAATACCTTATGCATGATCTTGAGTTATCTGCTGCTATATATGCATTTCACTAATGGAGACACAATTTAATAAGGGCACATTTTGTGGTGTTTACGAACCAAAAATGCCTCATTTTTATCTTTACATAGTGGGATATGAATCTAAGGTAGTAAAGGAGGGTATAGTACCTTCAGTCATTTGACATCGAGATTTATGATACACATAGTAAGGGAAATGTAGTGGCTGATGCAATGAGTAGGAGGACTCAGATACATACAGTGTGATACGACAGTATCATGTGATAGCTTATGATGTTTTTTCTCTAAGATGCATCTGGAGGAGCATTATAGATAGGGTAATATTTTTTTTTCATCCTTAGCTATGAACTCTATCCTACTAGGCAAAGTTAGGAAGAGACAGTTATCAGATTCAGAAGGCCTAGTTCTATGAGAGTGTATGGTAGGTGGGGACCCACCTTCTAGTTAGAGAGTAGGTGAAGATGATATCCTATGTATCCATGGAAGTGTTTGGGTTCCATTAGTTATACATAAGAAGATGATGTTGGAGTTTCATGCTTCAGCTTGGGCAGTGCATCCCGACATCACCATGATGTACCGTGACTTGCGTTGTCAGTATAGGTGGATGGGTAAGAAAAGGGTGGTAGTTGGTTTTGATACAAGGTGTTACACCTATCATCAGGTGAAGGTTAAATATTAGTAAACATTCGAGATTTTAATGAAGTCACCTATTCTGGATTGGAAATGGGATGATGTCGTGATGGATTTTGTGACTGCTTTACCGAGGTCTCCTCGAGGTAAAGAATATTTGTGGGTTTTGGTTTATAGGCTTACAAAGGTCGCTCATTTCATGACGATCAAGGATACCTAGAGTGTTTCTGATCTTGGAATTTTCTATATCTGAGAGGTGGTACGACTTCATAGTGTCCCTCATTATATCTTTTCAAATAGGTATTCATTATTTACGTATCATTTCTAGCAGAGTTTCAAGAGGGCATTGGGTATACTGGTGCTTCTGATCACAAAATACCACCCTCAAACTGATGGCCATTTTGAGTGTATGGTATAGGTGATAGGTGAAAAATATGTGAGCATGAATCCTTGATTTTTGGGGCTCTTTGGAGAGACAAATTCTTTAATTTGAGTTTTCCTACAATAACACTTATCATGTGATGATAATGATGGAACCTTATGAGGCTTTATATGGTAAGTCATGTTGTTCTGCCATGTACTGGCTTGAGGCAGAAGAGGAAACCTTACTAGTACTGCATATTGTGAAGGAGACTTCTAAGTAGGTCCAGTTGATTCATAAGTGGATGAATAGTGCACATTCTTTTCAGAAATCATACGATGATCACTGCATATGAACTCAAAATTTTAAGGGCGGGGATTGGGCTTTCTTGAGTGTTTCACTGAGTCAGGGTACAAATGGATCATTATACTTTGTAATATTTCACCTAGATATGTTGGGCCATTCAAGATTCAAGAGGGAGTAGTGTCAATTTCATACTGGTTGTAATTTCGTTAGAGTTACATATCTATACACGATGGTCTCCATTCATCTCATGTGGCACACTATCACTTATACCCATCTCACGTTTTTCCGCCAGAGGAGGTTAGGCATCAGATTGATGCATCCTTTTAGGAGAACCTGATTTGAATAATTGATAAGAATATGAAGGTTATTTGATGCTGGTCATTTCCTCTAGTAATGGTGCTATTGAAACACAGAAGTTTATAGGATGAGACTTGGGAGGTGGAGGCCTATGTACATGTCTAGTGGCCATAGTTGTTCTCAGATGAATCTTCACCACCCTTCGGAGAGCAATTCGGGGAGGAATTACTATAATGGGGAATATTATAAGAACTAGGGTTTTTGTATGAGGTAAATAACCTTTTAATTTTGGTTTAAATGCTCTTTGTGGCCTTACATATGTACCCTTTGTGCTCATGGCTGTTTTGGAGGTTTTAGTGGCTTGATCAGAGTCTAGAGCTGAGTTTTATGGGATTTTTTTGACATGGTGAATGTTAGAAGAAACTGTTCGGGGTAGGTTTTATGGTTATCTAACCATGGATGTAGAGAAAGTAGCTTCCACATGGTTCCATAAACCATTTGGTACTGGTGGAACATATGTGTGCTAATTCTGAAATGTGGTAGACTTTTGATCGAGAGGTACCACATGGTTAGTCAAACCGTGTGGAGTAACCGTGAAATCCACCGAGAGTCTTGTAGAGACCATGTTAAATGGCACATGGTTAGGTAAACCATGTGCCTAAACCATGCAACCCAGTTTTTAATAGAAAATGACCATTTTCTTCCTAATTATGTTTTAATCCCAATGAAAAATTCTCCCTGGAATCATTTCACAAAAGTGGGATGGGTCTTGTTGGAGCTCTTTTAAAGAACAAACCTAAGGATTGAGTCTTGTCTTCCATTCAGCATTCATTTTCAGTGTCATTTGTCTCAATAGATCCATATAGATAAGTCCTACATTTCTTATTTTCTATATTTAATTCTTTTATCAATAGATCAAAATATTAGATTTTAGGCTCATTGACCAATTTTTTGTTCTTCATCTATTGTTCAGATTTCTCACAGACTAGGACGAATCGGGAATTGATACAAGATGATATCTCTACTACTGAGCTGAGGTAGGTGGTCTATGCTTTTATTTGTCTTTTCTATTTACTTTTCGGTGCATAAATGATATTCTACCCTACATACTTTCTAGAAAATCCCTGTTTTTTAGCGATCCACTTGTAGTAGGCTTAGTTGGACCTAGTGAGGATTTTAGTAGGTTCCGTTTAGCTGTGTTGGTTCCTGTTTGTCAAACCAAGGTCCGACCTGGGGTGTGAATTATGGGTATAAACTATTTATTCATTATTAGGAAACCAAAGTAGCACGTTCTTGTTATTTCCTAGTCAGAGGAATCCCATTATGGCTTAAATGAATTTGAATAGCTCGTCTTATAGATGTAATGCCTCATTTAATCTTCATATCATATGATTCCATGATTATTTTTGATAAATTATATTGAATTAAATTGGTTAATATGGGTGTGAATACCTATATAAATTGATTAATGGAATTTTAAATGGGTGATGTGGTGGGTAGGCCCATATGAACTGTGAATGTGCAATGGAATGCATGATTCAGAATACACATAGTTTGAACTTGTTTATGTGAGTGAGTATACTCACATGAGATTAATGGTTTCAATTTAATGAATTGAATGAATGGTTTTATAGATTCAATGGACTTATCTTTATGAATCTAGAATGTAATTGTGGTCTCCTTGGGTTGAATCTTCCCCACTGGGTCTTGATTGTGTGGGATTCCTCGGGCCTTGCAACCCCATGCATTCAGATTCCATGGACACACATTAAAAATGTAGGTATTCATTCTACTAGGACTCCAACAAATTCCAATATTGAGTTTCCACTTGGATGCCTGTGGGACTGGTTGTGGATGCCTTAGTATGTTACATCATGTATCTGGCCCTTCATGGTCTACACTTCTTACTTGTATTCCCTAGTAAGTGACACTTAGGAGCTCGACCATGGGGTCTAAACTTCATTATACGATTTCACCATGGTTTACTTGATATGTATGGATGTACGACCTGGATATGTGACCTTTTCACTTTTTTTTAACTTCCTTGTTAGGAGCTAACACTTCTTGTAGGGATCCATAAAGGGATGTTTGGTTTTACTTACTATAGTATATTTATGCCATGGGTATACAAACTTACTTTACTTTTTATCTTACTCATTCTTGAAATTTTATTATTTTTATTAGAATAGTATAGGACATTGTTGGTTACCTATTGGGATGTTTAACTCACACACTATTTTGGCCTCCTTGGGGACCCAAACAGATTACACTGTTTTAGGTGATGACACGAGAAATCTCCCTCATGTAGGTTGTCAACCGTGCCTTCGGAGAAAGAGATTGTAGGACCAAGTTAATGATTTTGATTCTACGATTAGTTTTTGGATTTTTTTTCTTTTTGGGATACCTGAACTATATTGTATTTCCATGTACTATTCTGGATTCTTTATAGATATGTGTATCATCTGCATCATTTTACATGATAAATTTCAATTTTATATTTTTGATTCTATATTGTCCTGATTTTTATTTGACTTCTTATTCACTTGATTCTGCTATTGTATGTATTTTTGTTCTAATATGACATTATAGAAATGAGGTCATAGTCTCCCCACTGACTCACCTATTCCCTCACTACTAGTCGGAAGCCTTTGTCATTAGAAGATATGCGCTTCAGGCCATGTGGACAACCAGGATCAATGCACCATTTTGGGTGGAATTCTGATCCAAGATGATACATATATGATGATTATGTTATACATATGATTGATGTTTTGATATGATAAATGGTTGGGTATGGTCGGACTAGTGAATATAAATCTCCGTTGGATTCATGGAATAATGTTTTGTGATTCCTAGATTGTGATTAATAGTTTAAGGATATTGGATTAATGCTCCACTCCCTAGTGCACTGTGGTTTTTAGGGTAAGGACCGAAACTCTTGAACGCAAGGCTATGGAATTGAAAATCCATGTCAAGGATGGGATGGTCGAACATGGTGATTTGAGTATCGGTTGGATTCATGGACTGATGCTATGTATTTTCCAACTTGTGACCTAGTGGTTGAGATAGTTAGACTTGATATTCCAAATCCCTTGAGATGTTTACTTCTGGGATAGGCTTATTGTTTGACATGATGTATTGAGATATATTATTCACATTATGTTCACTGACTATATATAGATAATTATGTCCTTATTTTTCTTTTCCATGTTGGATATTTTAGCATGCAATTCCTATGTGGCGTTGGGTGTTTATTTGACCCTTGTTAGAAAATATTTAATGTGATTTTTATTTAGACAAATAAAGTGGGTTTTTTTTGAAAAATGAAAATGGTGTTTGTGGTTTTGATATGGATAAGTCCTACGAATTTGTTTTCAAATGCATGTGTTTAATTTTCAAAAAATAAGGGAAGTTTTTTATAAGTTGTATCTGAATTTTATTTGTTTTGCTTAGAGGTGATTATTTATGTAAAGCATAATTCATAGATTTATTTTCAAACTACTATTGATGATTTTTATTAGGAAACATATTTCATAGTTTTGGAGGGTTTTGGGGAACTTATTTTTATTTTTCTCACTCCTATATCTTTGTAGGTTCTTAGTTTGATTTTTTTTCTTCATGGAAGGTGTGAGGGAGAGTTGGGTGGAGGTGTTTTGGGTCTCGACTTGAGTCAGTTAGTTTTTAATCTTGATTGTACCTATTTATTTTAGTTATCTTGTTTTTTTATAACATTGTTTCCAATTTCTAATTTTCTTTTGGTTAACATGTTTATATAATTTTCTATCCTTTAACTCTATTTTGGGAGAAATAGTTCCCAAAATATTTCTTATGATTCCTTGAAACTAGGCACAAACCAACGGGGATCGAGAACACCCTACATGAGTTGGAGAGAATTATGTTGCGTGTTGGGTAGGATGGGTTCCTATTATGTTTTTTTACAAATTAGTGTCAAATCCTATGTTCCCAATGGGGCCTAGGTTTGAATATCCAATGTTATTTGAGGATGTTTGGGTAGAAGGGAGACTAAAGTTATTACACCATGAGAGGTAACAATAGGGAGAATCTAGGTAGAACTTTCTTGTACCAAACATCAAGGTGGAGGTGGATGTTGGGTTTCAAATCTCGGATTTGAGGCTGTTTTGGGAGATTTTGATTATTTAGATGTGATTTATGTTTTTATCCCCTTTGAAAATGTTCATGATAATATTAGTATCTATTGGTCTCAGGGAGGAATGGGAGGAGAACATGATCTATGTGGTTGGAACACTGGCTTAGGAACCATGAGGTGACTATGCATTCAAGTCTTCCTCTTATATTGGGTGTCTTGTTGGGTTGGCTCGTGGTCCCCCAACCATGGGGCGAACACATGCATAACACCATTCCTTCTCCAGTTTGACTATTTTGGACTCCTTTTTATTCTATATTTCTCCAAAATGGGTTTTTTGTACTTTGAAGGTGTATTTAGAAGTGTTTTAGGACGTGTATTTTTGGGATTCATATGTGGGTTATTTTATATTACTTTTAGGTTCTTGGTTTTCAAAACCCATGATTGAGAAATAAAATGGGTTTTAATGAAAGCATATATTTTCAATCATGGTTTCATGACAAATTAAGACGATTGAAATTCATTGATCTTATAAAATGATTTATAAATTTTTTTTCCTATTTTTGAAATGGTGTTTTGAATAGAAAAGTGAGTTTTGATTGGGCATACATGGGAGCATGGTTTTCAAAATGAAAATGAATTTTGAAAAGTATTTTTCGATGTTTTTTTAGGTAAATGCATGGGTTTCACAAAGTTTTTTAGTTTGAAAGTTGTATGGATAGGTTTTTGGAAAATAACATGGTGGTGAGTTATTTTTAAAATTCGTTTTTGAGAATTATGATTTCAAAGGAATTGGTTTTTTGGAAAATACCTTGGTTGATGGTTATCTATTTTGAGAGTTTTTTTCACCTTATTATGGTTTGAAGTTTGTTTTAATTCAAGTATTTAGAAGTAATCATTTAGTATTCTTTAGGATTCAGGGATTGTTGAGGTCCATGTCAAGTTTAATTGCTTCTTACCCCCAAAATAGTTGAAGGAGTTTCTTTTGATCGGGTTCCTGCCCTGACTCTAAGTAGAGTAGTGGATGTGTAACTATCCTTGTGAGAGAGGTTGTGTTTTGTCTTATTAGTGATAATTGATTTTGATGAGGTGAGTTTATTTTTGAAGCTTTTCTTTTGTTGGTTGTGATCTCAGTTTTGGAGCTTTGGTTGTGGTTCTTTATATTTTGTGGATGTCGCACCTATTTCTCATCCAGCCATTGAGGTGCTTGTTTTTTTGGACATGATTGGGGCCTTGGGTGAATAATAAGGGAACTAGGGTGTTTGATCTACTAGACGATTTTGGTACACTAGATGGTGTTTAACTGTGGATGTTTGGGATGCACTGTGTAGGGTTGATCCGTGGATTAGACCATATGTTAACTGTATGGGTTGTGACCTGAGGTGAGACATATTGTCTCCTTTTAGGGATACTTGCGATGGTTCCTTTTTCTTTGGATGTGTAATTGATTTTTCTTGAGAATTTCTCTCTCATGTATATTCATTCATTCGTAGATATGTGTTTTAGTATTGCCTCTTTGTTTCAGAATTTTAGAGGTACTCTAAATAGTGGGGATACCAACTGAGTGGTTCCCGTGCTAAATAAGATTTCTTATTTAAGGATCTTATTATAGTATTACATGGAGATGTGGATTATTTTTATTGGGTTTTATTGATAATTTTTTATGATTTCAGTCATTTCCATTGTGGTTAATCCATGCTAATTGTTTCTTTTGGTTAGGTCCACTTTCAAGCATTCATTACCCTTTTCTATTCCTTTGACTGGGACATTCTGCCAAAAGAAAGTGGGATGGTGGGGAGATAGTGACCCCTTGAGTGTAAAAATGTTTTTATTTTGGATTATTATGAATTTTTATAGAGAGGGATTGAAATTTTGTTGTTGGAGGGCCAAAATTTTAATTTTTTTAGGACTTTAAGAATTTTTACAGTTAGCCTACATGGTGAGTATTGACCATATAGATACTATGGTGAGTCTAAGGTGTGGTCAACAACTTGTTTATGGTCTATTAAACCCTTTTGAAGGTATGTGAGTTTTCTATATTTAATTGTAGTGAAATGTTTAATGGTTTACTCAACCATGAATCTTCCATGGAGTAATTGTACGAGGGTTTTTGGCTTAGGTAATGGCCAAATCAATATTGGCGTATAGTTTGATAAACCATGTAAAAAACATTTGGGTAAAAAGAATTTTAAATTTTTAATAATTTAATTTTAATTTTTCTTTTTCTATTCCTTATTTTTTTAATCTCCCCTATTATCTTCCCTATTTTTAATGTGAGGACCTCCTACCCTCTTCAACTGGGCACACCAATTCCCCCTCTCAAATTCATCTTCATCCATTTATCTAACCAAATCTATTCATGGGTATTGGTTGACACATCAATGTAAGATCTCTTCTCTCTCACCTCTCTCAATTTTGGTCAATTTTTCCTTTTAACATCACCCAGTTTTATTTTTGAAACCCCAATGGTATTTTTAAACTGTTTTTTGTTGTTTCTTCATTGGCATGGGCTTGAAAAGGGCATATCCGACCGACTTTGTGTATTCTTCAGTGTTCAATAATGAAGGTAATACATTTTGGATAATTTCAGTGTACCAATGTTTATTGAGGTGATTTTTTAGTCTAATTATGTTTTTATCTCAATTTAATTTTGTGGGTCATTCGGTTATTTCGAGTTCAATTTTTATTTTTATTGCATTTTGCTCATCCTTGAGGTGGGTTCAAGTCACCAGATCCAAAAGAGACTTACCTATGTATGTGTAGGTTGATATATATATATATATATGTTCCCTGTGATATATATATATATATATATATTCACCCATTGAAACATGAATATATATATTGGGGATATTCTTTCTTATGTATATATATGAATGATGCATACTTGTGTAAGTTTAAATGAGTATATTCATATATAAGCATATATGTAAGGATCAACTTATATATATTCATGGACATTATAATATGTACTAAGGGTCTTGGTGTCCTTATATATATATATATACATGTGAAGGAATATATTCACAGAAGAGGGGAAGAGCATCTTTGAGTGGTCGTTGATGAATGTATTGATTTCCAAATTATCCCATCTTGGTCCTCTTCTCTTTGATGTCGGTGTTACTAGGAAATTTGTTTCCTTTTAGAATCATAATATTCTCTTACCTTTTTAAATTAACTTTTAGGAACATTTAGATATAAGATCAAACATATGATGCTTTTTCACTATTTGGGTGTGTTTTGTACTTGGCATAGTAGGGTTTTCATCTGCAATTTGTGTTCATGTTTTTAAATGGCATGATTAATTATTAAATACATTTACAAAATTACATTTATAATTTCTAAAATGGTTTTTAGAATTAGGTTATGTATTTTTAATAGGTTTTAAACCAATTTTAGTTTTCATTTAAGGAACACAATGCTTTAAGTTGAATTTGGTCTTAAATTTTGGTGTTTAATTCAAATGACTTAAAAAAGGATTTTTAGTTTTATTTAGAATCGTGAATTGAAATGTATGGGTGGTTCAAAATTTAACCATAGTCGTAGTTTTATTATATAAAGGTTGTATGATGGAAATGAAATGGGTATGTGCCATGTTTTTTCATAGGGTATCTTTAAATGTTGTATGAAATGGATGATTTTATTGAACCCCTCAAATGTTTTAAGTGGTGTTTTATGAAATCTGCGATTGAAGAAAGGACCTTTTCCATGTTTACAATTTTGGAAGTAGAGATTCATTGTGTTAGGGTGACCTTGATATACATTAATCGTTTAGGATATTATTTTGGAAAGAATCGGTGGATTTCTTAGTGTAATAGAATGGGATTTTAAAGTGAGATCCCTTTCGTGTTTTTATTGTTTACATGTTTTAAAATGGGCATTAGTATTATAAATTGAAAATGGAGTTTCCATTGAATTATATAGTATTTCTTGGATGTTTTTATGTTTTAATTTGTAATTGTGTTTGATATATCAGATTGTTATATAAATGGTTTTATAAATGTATATGATATAAGGGAAGGTTCAGTTGGCACTAGTGATGTGGTGTGATTGTCCCTTATTGAGACCTTATGACTATAGAAGATTATTTTCTATCCATGTGATTGATGTTTTTATGTGATTAATGGCTGGGGGTGGTCGGCTGAGTCAAGACAAATCTATGTTGGATTCATGGAATAATGTTTTGTGATTGATGACTTGTATTTTATGGTTTTGAGATGTTGGACTAATGATCCACTCCCCAATAGACCATGGTATTCGGGGTAAGGATTGAGGCTCTTGAACCTAATGGTTTGTACATGACATTCCATATCAAGGATGGGATGGTCGGACATGGAATTTTGAGTCTTTGTTGGATTCATAGACTGATGCTTAATGTTTTATGACTTCTGACCTTGTGGATGGGATGGTCAGACATGGAATTCTAGATACCTTTATATGTTTACCACATGGATGGTATTTTTATTTCACATAATGTAATGATATATATAATTCCCATTTTTTCATAGAGTATATTTTGATTATTATTTCATCCCTTTCCATGCCTTTTTAGATATTTGAGAATATTGTACCTAATTGGCCGTGGGTGTTTATTTAAACCTTTTTGGAGAATTATTAAACTGACTACATTCAATTAAATAATGAAAGTGGGTTATTTTTTGTGATATGACCATGGTATGCCCAGTTTGGATAAGTATTAAGCATGTGTCATGGTTTTTATGTGCGTGTGTTCGGTTTTGGAAAATTCAAGGGAAGTGTGTTGGAAGTTGTCTGTTGTTTTTATTCCCATTGGTGTGATTATATTTGTAAAGCCCATATCCTAGATTTATTTTCAACTTATCATTTATGATTATCCTTAGGTAAACTATTTCATTGTTTTGGCTAGTTGTGGTGACATGTTGGGATTTCTACTCAGGACAATATCTTTCCAGGTTAACTATTTGATTCTTTTTTTTTCTTCGTGGCATGGGGGAGAGTTCTTTGTAGATGTTTTGGGTCTTGACTTGAGTCAATTATTTTTTCTTCATGCTTCTAGTTGTTTCTTTTTTTATTTTTTTCTATATATTAATATGTTTTTTATTTATTTATTTTGGATATTTCATTTAAATCATTTTCTATTGTTTAATTTATTTTTTGGAGAAATCATTCCCAAAATATTTCTTATGATTTCCAGGCACTAGTCTCCAGCACGTGGGGATTGGGAATCCACTTTCGGCATTATGGAGAATTAGGTTGGCTGTCAGGTAGGATGGATTCCCAAGATGGTTCATTTCAAAGTGGTTTGAGATCCTATGTCCGCAACGATACCAAGATTTGTTATTTCTCATGTTATTTGGGAATTTTCATGTAGATGAGGGACTAAGATTATAAAATCATGAGAGATAATGGAAGGGAGAGTATATCAATCTATTTCTTGTCCCAATCCTCACGATTCCAAGTGATTTTGTGTTTCGAATCATGGATTGAATATTATTTTGGAATGTTTTGATTATGTTGATGTGATTAATGTGTTGATCCCATTTTATCATCTACGTGATATTGGGGTTTGATATTGGTCTCACGGTGTAAATAAAGTAGAAATTTAGTTTCATGGTTGGCACATATGGCTGGGGAAACCATGTGGTTCCCATGTGGTCATGTCTTCCTCTTATATAGAGTGTGTTTAGGGCTTGTCTTTTATTCCCCCAATTGTGGGGCCAACACGTGCAATACACCATTCCTTGTATATTTTTCCTATTTTGGACTCCTGGTGATTCTAGATTTCTCCAAAGGTGGTTTCCTCACATTGGATTTGGATTTAAGAGTGTTTTTGGATGTGGTTTTTTGTTATTTGTATGTTGTTTATTGTGTACAAATTTTGTGTGATTGGTTTGGAAAAACCTTGATTGAAAAATAATAAAAGGGTTTTATGAAAAAAATCATTTTCAATCATGGTATTGTGAAAAATAGAGATGATTTAATATCATTTATTTTGTAAAATGATTTATAAAAATGGTTTCCTCCTTGTGAAATGGTGTTTTCAAAAGAAAGTGACTTTTTAATGGGCATCCTTGGGTGTTGGTCTTCAAAAATAATTGGAATTTTGAGTAGGATTTCATGTGAGTTTCATTGTTTTGAAAATTTGTGGGTACCATAATGGTTGTTGTTTTTTATTGTGGGATGGCTTAGTTTTTGAAAAATAACATGGTGGAGGGTTATTTTTAAAATTAATTTCTGAAAATGATTTTTTAATGGAAATGTTATTTTAGTGTAATTTTCGTGAGCCCATTTTTATGTTTTTGTGCACCTTGTTAAGGATTCAGTTTTGTTTTGATTCATTAATTTAAAAAGAATCTCTTGGATTGTGTTATGAGGTAGGTATTTCTGAAGTCCATGACTAGTTCCATTTTTTCTTTCCCCTAGAATGGTCGAAAGAGTTTCTTTATATCTGACACCTTACCTGGATCTGAGTGGATTAGTATATGTAGAACTATACTTTTGAGAGAGGTTGAGTTCTATCTTGTCATTTATAGATGAGTTTGGTGAGGTTAGTTACTTTGGGAAACCTTTCTTTTGGTGTCTTTTATGTCTGTTTTGGAGATTTGGTTTTGGTTATATGGATCTTGTGGATGTTGCACCCATTTTCACATCTATATATTTAGGTGATCTATGTTTTGGACATGAGACATTCCTTGGGTTCACAATTAGGTAACTACTGTGTTTGATGTACCAAATGGGTTTGGTATACTAGTTTTTATTTGACAATGTCAGTTTTGGATTCACTGTGTGGGGGGTGATCTGAGATTTATAACATAGGTTGACCACATGGGTTGTGACCTGAGGTGAGACCTTTCTCTATTTATGAGACTCCTTACATATGTTCCTTATTTCTTGGGTGTGGAAGTGATTTGTATAGAGATTTTATCTCTTAGGGATTTTCAGTTGTTTGAGGATATGTCTTCTAGAAGTTATTCTTAGTAACACCATTTTATAGGATCTTTAAATGGTGGTGAGACCATTTTGAGGTTACTATAAGGAATAAGTTTTTTGGTTTGATGATATTTTTATAGTAGTACTTGGAGATGTGGATGATAATTAGTTAATTGTATCATTCATTTTATAATTATTTTAGTCATTAAATTTAATGTTATGCCTTATCGAGTGTTAATTTTGGTTATGTCCTCTTTGTACATTTCATTTTATTTTTCTAATCATCCAACCAAGACTTTTTGGGGACAAAAACCAGTATGGTGGGAGTATTGTGACACCATGGGTGTCACAGTGTTTTTTGTTTGGAATATTTTGTCTTATTATGGAGCAGGTTTGAGATTAGGTAGTTACATGGATAATTTTTTTTATCTTTGATCGATTTTTCTTGGATATCTCGCATGGTTAGTAGTGATTGTGCGATGCCTATATGTGTTCCCATATTATTCTAAGGTGTTGTGTATGACTTGCACAAAGTCTATTAAACCATGCAAGAACCATGGAATCTTGATATATATGTGGACAATGCCTAGTGGCATGACTTTATAATGGTTTTATCAACCATGCGTCTGCCTAAGAGTAACTGTTTGAGGGTGACTAGCCTAGGTAGTGACCAAAGCATGGTTGGTGCATGATTTGAAAATGCATGTGAAAACCATTCGGGTTTCCTGAATTTTAAAAATTTATTTATGTTAATTTATTTATTTTTCATTTTATTTCTATCTTCTTTATTATTTTTCTCTCCCATATTTTCCTCCTAGTGCATCATGTGAGGCCCTCCTCCCCTCTTATGCAATGTGCACCACCACCCTCTGCTCTGCTCCCTCTTCATATAGAAATATCACCATATTTATTTTGGTTTCATTGAATACACCTCAAGATAATCGCTGTTGTTCCTCCCCTCTACCTATTTTTTCTGATTTTTCCTCTCCCCATTGCTCGGTTCAATTCT
This sequence comes from Viscum album, assembly GCA_963277665.1. Taxonomy (NCBI): domain Eukaryota; kingdom Viridiplantae; phylum Streptophyta; class Magnoliopsida; order Santalales; family Viscaceae; genus Viscum; species Viscum album. The sequence continues at coordinate 1,379,642,252 of OY728140.1, read as the reverse complement.
CATGAACCCTAGGGTTATGGTTGACCTAATTTTTTTTGTTTCTTCCATGGATTGAGCATGAAAAAGTCCTCTCAGGTCGGCTTGGTGTATGTTTTGGTGTTCACTACTAATGATGATGCATCTTAGACCATTTCTATTTTCCCCCACCACTCATGTTTTGATTTTTTCCTAATGATTTGTCTCGCCCAATTATATTTGGGGCCTTTTAGGAATTTGGAGTTCCTAGTATTTTTTGTAGTGTGTTTTGTCATCCTTGAGGCATGTTCGAGTCTCCGAAGTCAAAGGTGACTTACCTATGTAATAATATGTAGGTATATATATATATAAGTTCCCATATTATATATATAAACATTTATTTCATCATGGAGGAATGAATATATATGTTGGGGCTAGGTGTGGTTATGTATATATATGAAAAGTGAATATGTGTGTAAGTGTATATGATTATATTCATATATAATAATTTATGTAATTATACCCTCATACATATTCATGGAAATGTAAATATGTTAATATGGGCTAGGTGTCCTCATATATATGTGATGGGAAACAATTTCAAATGTTTGGAGGAGAATCTTTGATTTGTCGTTGATGAAGGTTTTAAGTTACGAAGTGTTTGGGATTGGCCATCATCTCTTTTAGGTAGCTGTTACTATGAAATTTGGTTGCTTTTATAATTACAAAATTATTGTTTATTTATGAACATAATTTTAAACAAGTTTAGATATATGAATATCCCTGTGATGTTTTAAATCCATTTGAGTGTGTTTTTTTACTTAGCATATTTGGCTTTTCATGTGCAATTTATTTTCATTTTTTTAAATGTCATGTTTAGTTATATAAATATATAATGAAATTACTTTCATCCTTTTATGAAATGGTTTGGAAATGTGCATTATGGGTTTTAAATATTTTTAAACCCATTTTTGTTTTAATTGAGTGAAATAATTGTTTTAAGGGATATATGATCTTAAATTTAGTTGTTGTCCTAAAATTACTTAAAAAGGGGATCATTGCTTTATTTCAAATGGTGATTTAAAATTTGTGTATGGTTTAACTTTTTTGGAAACTCTGGGTTGTCTTATTTAAAGGTGATTCAGTGGAAATAAAAATGAATAATGAATTTTTTTTCATAGTGTAGCTGGAAAATATTTATGTAATGTATGATTTTGTAGAACCCCTTACAATGTTTTAAGTTGTGTTTTATGAAAAATGTGATGGAAAAGATTCCCTTTGTCACATTTTTAATTTTTAAAGAATAAATCCATTGTGTTAGGGTGACTTGGATATGATTTATTTTCCTGGGTTCTTATTTTTCAACAAACAGGTTGATTGGTTGATGCAATGTAATAGGGTTTTATGGTCAGATTCATTTTTTATTTGATGTGTTTACTTGTTTTAAAAATGGGGTTTAGGTTTTATAAGTTGAAAATTGAGTTTTTGTTGACTAATTTTGTTATTATTTGAGGTGTTTTTGTTTCCCTTTGGAATTGTGTTTGGAACATCAGATTGTTTGAGAAAGTAATTTCCAAATGTGTGTGATATAAGTGAAGGCCTAGAGGGAACTTGTTAGGTGGTGTGATTGTTCCATGTTGAACCCTCATGCATTTATATGATGACTTTTTTGTCTATGTGATTGATATTTTGATGTGATAAATGGTTAATTATAGTTATATGATTCAATAGGAACACTAGTTGGATACATGGAATAATGTTTCATGATTTACGATTTGTTATTAATGGTTTTGGGAGTTGGATTAATGCTCCATTACCCAATTAACCAAGGTTTTTAAGATATGGAATGATGCTCCGAAACCAAACTATATTGACATGATGTTACATATTGAGGTTGGGATGGTAAGACATTGTATTCCAAGTCTCAATGGGATTTATGGACGGATGCACCATGTTTGATGACATGTAACTGAGTGGTTGGGAAGGTTAAACATGGCATTCTAGACCCCTTAATATGTATACTGCTTTCATGGGATTGTTGTTTGACAACATGTAATGAGATATTTTATGGCCATTATTTTCACTTAGTTTGTTTTCATTATTATTTCCACATTTTCCTTTCCTTGTTGGATATTTGAACATGTTGTTCCAAAGTGGCCTTGGGTGTTTATTTGAACGTTATTAGAAAATGTTTAATGTGACTATTTCAATTTAGATAAAGAAAGTTTATTTTTTTAGGAATTAAAATTATGTAAATTGTTTGGATAAGGATTAGGCATGTGGATTCATTTTCAAACTCATGTGTTTCGTTCTATAAAAAACAAGGGAAGTGTATTTGAAGATGTTTATAGATTTGATTTGTTTTTCTTAAAGTTGATTATGTATATAAAGACCACTTTCTAGATTTATTTTCAAACAAGAATTGATATTAAGACTTATGAAATCCATTTCATATTTTCGGTCAGTTATGATGAACTACATGTATTTTAGCTCATGCCTATATCTTTTTAGGTTCTTAGTTGGATTCCATTTTGATCTTTGTGGTCAGAATAGGGAAGATTTGTGTGGAGATGTTTTGGGTCTTGGCTTGATTCAGTTTGTTTTTATTCTTACTTATAGTTGTTTCTTTTATTTAGTTTGTTTATTATCCTACTTTCCAAGTTATTAATTTATTTTGGGAATTGCATTTATATCTTTTGCTGTTGTTTTACTCTGTTTTGGGAAATATTATTCCCAAAATATCTCCTATGTTTCCCTAGAACTAGTCACTAGGCCATGGGGATCAAAAATTACATTCATGTGTTGTGTCCAATACTGTTGGGTGTCATGTAGGATGGAATCCCTGTCTATGTCATTATAGTTAAAACCACAAAACAATAGATCTCAGTCACTTTAGTTGAAGTTCCCAATCGGGATCTAAGTATCACTAAGAGGGGGAGGAGGTGAATCAGTGATGTATTTTTTTATGTTTCCTTATTTTTGAAACAACCTTCCCCTCTTTTTAAAGAGTTTCTTCTCTTTTGAACCCAGACAACCACAATGACACATGATTTACAACGGTCATTACTCAACAAGAGTAGCAACGTCCTTGGTATCATACAAAAATAATCCAATACCACACAATTGACTAGAAAACTATCCTTTGATGTGGAATACAACGAGTAGGATATACCATTTCACTCATGTAGAAATTTTAAAACAATCCTCTAGTGTGTGAGCACCCTCCTAGCACAAATAGGGAATTATAGTATTTCAGTGCTTCATTACAATTGAACAAGTGTATTCGTTGATGTACAAATCTTCACTCTCTTTCCCAGAATCTGGTAAGAACTATCTTATGCACAACCAAATATGTGAGAAGACCAAAAATCTTTCACGCACTCTTTTAGGTGTCTTGGGCCCAAATTTTACACCACATGTACAAGATTTAACTTTTTTTGTGAAACACCTATTGCGCGCAACATCAATCTTGCACGTAACTCTCTACTTGCGCGCAACTTCTCCTTATTGAGAGCAACTCTATTTATTTCGTGCACTCTACTTTTCATAATAATTTTCCACACCTGAGAGCTCGAAATTTATCTAAGTGTCAAGGAAAAAAAATGTGAGGGGGTTGCCTCTTATTTATATACCTCGTCGACCCTTGTGCATAAAAACCCCAATGTGTCACCCAAGATCCTGATGCGTCACGCAAAGCCCCATTTGACGTCACATTGGGTGTGTATGTCTCTTTTTCGCCAACATATTTTTTTTATGAACTTATAGAATATTTCTTGCGCTTACTTACTTTGACATTTTTTAACATTTTCAACTTGAATCATGCCTTGCATACAACATTCCAAACGTCACCCAAGATCCTAACACGTTGTGCAAAACCCCATTTGACGTTGCATTGGGTGCTTAAGTCTCCTTCGTTCCAACCTCATCTTTCGCACACTTCTTTGAATCTTTCAATAACTTCCATCCATTAACATTTTTTGAATTTTTGACCTCAAATCATAACTTACGATCGAGATTCCAAACTCCCTTCAATCTTGCGCACAAAAACCAATCCTGCACAAAAAACCCAATCTTGCGTACAAAACCCAATATTTTGCACAAAACCCAGTCTTTCGCGCAAGCATCTCCTCTTAAATATTTTAATTTTAGGATAATTGAAATACAATTGTGTGAAACATAAAAAGAAATCTTCAAACTTTCTCCCAAAATCCTTTTCCAAAAAGATATTTCTTCACCTCTCTATATTTAGGCTCTAAAATTTGGCAAACAATTGAAAATGGTGCCACCTTAAAACATTTTATTGTGCCACCTCTAGATTGTCTGTTCCTTTTTCATTTAAATCCTCACTACATCCGATAACAATTATTAATTTTTGATCATGAAATACACTACCATGATATGTATCCTTTGATCGAAGAGTTTTATCATTGTCATATTTTTAATGGGAAGTTTTGAAACATCCCTATTTTCTAGTAGCATCATTCCTTCCAATCAAAACTGTATATGACTGGCATCATAATTTATCCCCATTACATCATAAGTAATGCATCACATGTTCTATTAACTTATGATATTTGTGAAATATATATCAGAAAACCATCGTTTGACTTTCATGTTCTTTACAATGTGAATTGATTTATCTTCTTTGAAAACAAAAGACAACACTTTGTATCAGAAAAATATTCTTACTTCCTAATCCATCCATATTGGTCCCAACAATATTTGGGTTGGGAAAACATTATACCACCTGAATATTTTATGGAACAACCGATATTACTTATATTGAGATTACCTAACGCAAAAAACAATCCTTTTATAGCCAAAATTCTCATTTTTGAAAATTTTCATATAGTTTCTCCTTCCTTTGAGACTTTAGTACTATTCTCAACTAATATTCATTATAATCTATTGTATTTAAATATATAAGAACATTATCAATAAATACTACCACAAATTAATCAAAGAAATCTCTAAATACTATATTCTTTAAATCAATGAATATAATATAGGAATTAGTAAAACTAATTGGAATCACTATATATTCATAGTACCCATACATTATAAAGAATGAATTCTTGGGTATATCATCCTTTTGGACCCTCAATTTATGATATCCAGAATGAAGGTAAATCTTGGAAAAATATTGAGTACATTATAGTTAATTAAATAGGTCACCAATTTGGGGTAGTGCATTCATGTTTTTGGTCATGTTATTGTCCATCTCCTGATAATCTAAGCAGAGACACATCAATCTATATTTTATTTTAACAAAAAGGAAAAGTGTACCCCATGGTGAAAAACATTGAAAAATGAACCCCTTTCATGATTTTCATGAAAATTATTCTTCAATTACTTCATGTCAACCAAGGCCATTATATAGGATGTCTTTGAAATTAGGGCGGCAATAGATATGAGTTCTACTGAAAATTCAACATTACAATTTGGTGGAAGACAATGTACATCCAAAAAGATATCAATATAATTATACGCAATAGTAATTTCATTATTTTCATGTATCTCCCTAGAAAGATATGATAAGATCCTCCTTATAAATGGAATCAATACCTATAAAATGGATGCGATCTCCATCAAAACTTCATACTTAGAACCCAATTTATTAAAGATCATAGGTTTGTTTGGGACATCAAACACGATTTCACTTCCTTGATTTTTGATGCTGGATTTATGAAGAGAAAGCTAATCCAATCCACTAATAACATCAAATCCAATCAGAGGAATATTGAAACGATTTCCTAGAAGGATGTTCCCACAAACATTAAACAAAGAAGAGTCATATACATAAGATGCTATAATAGTACCATTAGGTGTTTTCACTACACATTCTATATCTAATCATTTTGGAGGAATCACGATACCCTTAAAAAATTCTTTTTACACAAATGTATGGTTATATCAAGAGTAAAATAAGATATTTTTAGGTATAAATTTTTGTTCAGGGTACCTTTCACAATGTTTTTTCACACCCCTCACCAGAAATAGTGATCACTTGAGATTTACACTTTTACATTATCTTGATATGTTTTTGATAATGATCATCTTCATTTAACTTTATATTTGGTCACTAGTTTGCTTAGTTTACATACTCTTTTCATTTGGAAGACTGGAGTGTGGCTGGTGAATTATTTAGCTTTCCCCATATTTATATAATTAGATAACATCTTCCCATAACACCAAGAATACATTTCTCAATAAAATTACTTCACAAACATAAAGAATTTACTTGTTCCCTAAACATAATTTAATCTATGTTTCCTTGTATCATTTGATCATGATGGAAAAATCATATTATTCTCTCCATGGTTTTTAGATCTTCCTTTGAACTCCATATTCCTTTTATTTTAAAAACCATGAGATTTACAGTTAAATCCCATGTACATTTTATATTTGAGATAGAATATAATAATTTATTCATATCTATTGAAGTCCCTCATGGATAATTCCGTTTAAAGACATAGTTCGAATCCACTAAAGAATCAATCATATTTACTTTGAGGCAGGATGATATATCTAGGATCATATCTAAAAATTCATCTAAAACTTTTCTAATAGACATCAAAATATTAACAATTCTTCTTATTTATCTCAATGATTTTTTCTCCGTTTTTGTACAAATGGTATGAGGGAACTTATAATTTAAAAATATTCTCTTAATCTCTTCCCACTACATAGAGTCAATATCTTTATCTTCCCTTGAATTTTTGATGATATTCCACCATTGATATGATTAAACTTCAAAATAATAGACATATAAAATGACTTCTTCATGTTCCAAAAAATATAGGATGAAAAATATATTTTTGGTGGTACTGATCTATTATTTAGAAAGTAGTGGATTAACAGAACCACTTAAATATGGTGGATGCTGCCTCATGAAGGAATCAATAAAACATAGTTCCCTGATTTTCACATTTTGATTTTTAACATGATTTTTATCTTGATAAATTTGTGTTATCATAGGTTAAATATTTTTTATTCCATCTCCCAAAATGGTTGGATTCTCTAGAGGAATGACATGGAATTTTACATCAAACCAATTATTGAAAAGGTTCATTTGGGTTCCAAATATTTACTAAAACCTTAATGAATTGTACAAGAAACAATAATCATAGTGGAGAACCACATTATTATGAACAACCATTTATAGGATGTATAAATCATGGAAACATATTTTTATTCTATGAAACCTTTCTTTATTCTTGTCCACTCATAGTCATGATCTATTTAAATCTTTCACGATGGTTCAAAAAGTGTTTTTGAATATAATAAGAATATCAATTGGGAGTGTCAACCCAAGAATGAATCAATTTATATTTTCATGAAGAAGGTGGTCATCACGTCTAGATCAATTAACCATTTTCAGAGTATTTACCACTTAATATCTATGTTCAGGAGCCACATAAACTTGTATTTTCTTGAAATGGATGGAATTTTTTGGAAAACACTCATTCAATCCTTCAACAAAATATTAAGAAATTTTCTTATACATTGACATAACCTTAGACTTATCCTCAGATATATACTTATATGTTTTATTAATATTTTCAAATCATACTTTCCAAATGATATCAAAATCTATCTTATAACACCAACTATAATAACCCAAACTTATCATACGTTTATATTATATCCTTTAAGATTAATATTCATTACATCAAAAAAACACATTCCCATGGATTTTAATAGTATAGTGCCTTTGGGAACATGGACGTATAAACAAATACTTTATAAGTGAGATATATCATATACCATTATGTTATTTTATAACTAGAAACCTTTTTAGTCATATAATACATAATACCCTTCATCACAACCTAGGGAAAATAAATATATGAAAGGGTGAGATTAGATGCACAGTAAGGGTAAACAAAGGATATATTAAAATATCATGAGAATATGGGAATGATAATATGAGAATGAAATTTGAAAACCAGATCGTACATATCATAAATAATAAACTTGAGTCATGAAATAAATCATTATAGTTCAGAACACATGAATCCTAATGAAAAAATACAACACTAACCATGAGAAAAAAAAATTTGTATAAGACATTGATTTTAGGTATACACATAAGCATAGAAAATTAAATCCTTGGTAGTTCAAGGCTCATTTTGAAGACTATCATAGTGGATTGGATTCAATCGAAAAACTATAACAACCTAGAGTAGATGTTATTTGTCACATGAAATAAATATGCGGTATAATGTAATATATAGTATTATAAACACAATGAAACATAAAAAATTATTTCAGTAATAAATACTATCAAATTATTTACAAATTTAACTAATTAAAATTATAAACAATACAATTGGATGAAAAATAGAAAACTGAAAATCTATGATATGAGAATGTGGTTTAACCTAACATACTAGAATCATCACCACCACTCCCAACACAATAGAAAAGAAATAAAATATTAATTAACCAAGTAACCATTTATAAAAAGGAAATATATAACATTTTGAGTAATTTAGTTAATTATAGAGTGAAATAAATGAGTTTTATATATTAGAGGTAATGTGACTGTTAGATTAGTTACCAAAATGTTTGAAATAGTAACCTATAAGATGTGAATAGTAATATGACCTTTGAAATAGGAAGTTTACCTCAAAATAATAAATTGTGATACAAATAATATTTTTCATGATTAATTTTAGAAAATATAAATATTTTAATTCCAAAAAATAAATTTCATTTTCATGAAACTCATAGAAAATATAAGCACAGTTATAATAAACTATATTTTAATGTATATTTAAAAAATATTGATTTTTTTGTTAAAAATTTAAATTAATTAATTTAGAAATTCATTTTGAGAAAATTAATATCATCTTCAAAATCATCATTTCTAAATTATCCAAGGATTATTTTTTTTGTAAATTTTCTGAAATATGTCAATTATTAAGGGAATAACAAAAATATCATTTTCACAAAACTATTTTATCTTTAATTTCATAATTCACGATACTATAATGAAATTATCCATTCTAAAACTTGAAGTTCGGCCTTGATATATTTAATTTCATAAATCATACCTTAAAAGATTGATAAATTAATTTCCAAACCTAATTTTTTCCCCAAAACCTAATGTCCAAGTGATTCATTAAGAAACAAAATTTTTATTCTTCTCAAATTTATTTTGAATAAAATTAATGAATTATAATTATAAGGAAGACTAAAATATTTAATCACATTATAATATATTTAAATATTATATATATTTTCAAAAAAATTATTACATATTTTACCTTTTATATAATATTTCATTCAATATTTCATTCAAAAAATAACCATCTCTTCAAGTATAAATAACCCTTTACCTTTCCTAATAAAACCACTCCTATTACCCATTAAAAAGCACAATATTGATCTAAATACTCTATCTCAAGAACCATATAATAATTAACAATGTTCTGTGAAAATATAAGTACAAACTCCAAGGGAGTTATTGCGTCGAACAAGAGAAGCTACATCGATGAAATGGTGAGTCTTTATTAACTATTCACTCTTTTATTATTCTCTATCTTCTTTTTGAAAATTAATTTAAAAACCATATACTGTAAAGCTAATCATGCAGTATGTTAAAATTATAATAGTAATGCTAACTAAATATAATTATCATATTTAAAAAATATAAATTTTATACTTCCCTTTCCCTCTCTTTTGATAACTAACCATTAAAGGTCGTCTAACCACCCACATAGACATTGGTAAGAAAGATCATATAACCACATTAATGTATGGATAATATTAATTATAAATAATATGTACATAAAAAATATATTTATAATAATATTATGGAATTAATTATACATTTATGTTAATGACATTAAATAACAATAGATAAATCAATGAGAAATGAAACATTTTATGAAAAATTTGACATCAGAGCACTTCAATTTCATCAAAATAAATTATGGAATTTAAAAAAATGATTATAATTGAAAATTATTTTTGTAAATGACTATAATCCACTACTGGAGAAATGTTTTAATAAATATAATTTTATTATTCAAGAGGAAACAAAGTGATGAAGTAAAGAGGGAATTATGGTAAGGGGATTCTCAAACCTAACTCCATTTATTTGGGTAATCCATATTTCATACCATTTTTTAATGTGGATGTTCCATTAATGATCCTTATATATAATAACAAAATTATTCCATTTTCATTCTCAGGATATACATTGATTCTAACTTAATTCTATGACAAATATGCTGATTTTGCCAAAATAGATTTTCTCCAAAAACACATATTAAATCCTCTTGAGTTGTTTCTTATTCTCTCAAGAAGGATGATTTATATAAAAATATGTTTTTAAAATTTTCATTTCAGAATGTAATGTTTATTCCTGAAATCATTATGGGTGAAATCCTTATCAAAACAATTCCTTTCCATAGGTTAATTGATGATTTAAATTATTATACATTATATATAGCATGTGAGATTATGTATGTGTTATGATGTTATGGGTGGGAAAAAAATTATATATCCCTGCAATGATTCAAGTAATGTAATGTATCTCACGAGACAAAGTGTATGACTCATGAAAATTATTTTATATTTTTCTCAAAATGATGATGTTATGATTTTACCTATATTTTATAAATGAGCATGATTCTATATTTGTTCAAAAACATATGAGGTATTTTACCACTAAGACAATATGTTTCATTTTGATGCATTAAAAAATTCCATTCATTTATCACATATTTCCCCCATGATATTTAGGATGATCCTATATTTATGATATGATGATAATGATTATTATCACCCATGTTATATTAATTCATGTCCTTTATTCATCCTCTTATTGGGACTTTACCTAACCCCATTCATTGATTTATATTCTCAGGTGATTACTTGTACTAATGAGAATATATGGACAACTAAGAAGATTGAGAAGAATGAATTAAATAATGTTTTTTTATTATTTATGAACCCAATTTTCTCAAGATAGTAATGTTATTTATCCTATATTTTTAATGATATTATGTTGTTATCATAAAATGATGTCACAGTCATGAATGGAAAAGTATGACTAATAATTGGCATTAGATCAAAATTTAGTTAATTTTGGAATTAGGATTAGAAAAAAAGTGAAAACAAGAAGTATAAGACAATGTATAGGGAAAATATCCTAAAATAATATTTTTTGGAAATTATAAACATAAAAATTCCATAAGATATGAATTTAGTGTCAACTGTGTATAAGAATTCATTATTCATGTTCTGTTGAATTAGTTTTGGTTCAAACAATTTATTTTTTAAGGAAATGGTGAGAACCAGGAGATACTAAGGAAAATACCCATGTATGGGACAATGGAATGATTTCCCAAATGACATGCCCAAAGCCAAGGGTGGTGGAGTTCAAAAAATCATGGAAATGCTTACACAGTTGTCTCAGAATATAAAAAATTACATGACCCACATGGAACATCCTACATCACCCAATAACGACCAACTAGAAATTAATTCTTTTATAAGGTAGAAACCACCAACATTGAGTGGAACTTCAAATAAACCTATCACGCAATAGTGGGCTAAATAAATGGAGAAGATCATTGCTATGATGCCCTATTATTAGAAATGGAAGGTGACTCCATCCATTTATCATTTAGATGTAGAAGCTAATCAATGGTCAATGTTGATAAAGAACGCCAAGCCAATGTATAAAATTTAAAATATATATATGGATTACATGAAGAATATATTTCTTACCTAGTATTTAAAACAAACTATATAAACAAATATATACAGAGAATTCATAGAGTTTTAGAAAAAGGAACATGAATCTATCATAGATTATGTGTCAAACATCCCAAGGCCTTCCAGATATTCCTCATGTTTTTATCAATAATTATGGAAAAATAGATATATTTTTTATTGTATTAAAACAAAACCTTCTAAAGGCTCTACCTATATGAGAATTATGGAGTAATGAAGAAGTTTTTTTTGTGATATCAATGTAGAGATAGAGCTCGAAGAATGGTCCCATAGTTAAAGAGATAGGATGAGATGAATAGAGATTAATGCTAGTTGGTTAAATGATAAAGGATGAAAGAGGATCCAACTAAACTCATGTAAAAAATACAGGAAACAGAATCATGAAAATTGCCTCAATGGGATATGGAAATATTTCTTGTGGGGGGTGTAAAGATTACCATTCTCACAAATTTTGAAAAGACATAAAGAAATTGGCCAACATGATAGTGGAAATGTAGACAATTAATTATGTACCACCCATGGTTCAATTCTTTAATGGTATGTTGAAAGGGATCTATGCAAGCCATTTCATAGAAACATGGGTCCTAGAGGGTAATTAGCATTAGCAACCGCCAAAACAAAAAGAGAAAGAGAATGTCTATGCCATAAATAATACTCAAAAGGATATTGAAAATGAAGTCGTACAAGGTATACTTATGATTCACTCAAGAATAGAAAAAGTGTTATTTTGGTTCTACGTTGTCCTCTATATCATTAAAGTATGATAAACTAGTTGAATACAATCCCTGATTATTTGAAGAAGTGATATTTATAAAAACACCTAGTGGTGAAATAATTAAAACCCAAGTGTTGGAATCTTCTCCTGCTAGAGTACATGGGAAGATTATTTCCGTGACTCCTATAATACATACCTTCTAGGATTTCAATGTTATAGGGATCATGGATTTGATCTCACTATATAGAGCATGCATAAAATATCTAGAAAATGAAATCTCATTTCATATACTAAACCGTCAAATTCTCATCTAAAAATTCAAGGAAGATCATTAATCTGATTTGGATAAAACCTCATTCCTATGGGTGTTCATAAACTATGAAATAATAAATTTTACCCAAATGGTTGAGTCAACTGAAGTTATCAACATGGAGGAAATTCCAATTGATAGATAATACCCTAATTTATTTCCAAAATAGTTAACCTTAATCCCCCCAGATCACGAGTCAGAGTTTTCAACCGAGCTCATACTCAAAGCCACTCCGATATCCAAATCCACCTACAGGATGTACCAGATCATACAAGAAGAGATAAATAAATAGTGGAAAGATCATTTGTACAAAGGTATTATACAACCCAGTGCATAAACATGGGGTGATACAATTCTCTTTTTTAGGAAGAGATATGGATCAATACTACTATCTATATACTATCGGGATCTCAACAAGATCACTATAAAGAATAAGTATCCTATTCCATGGATTATTTATTTCTTTGATCAAAATTGAGGAGCTCAGTATTTTTGAAATGTGGATCTACATTATGGATTTCATCAACTAATGTTGAAGAAGAAATATATTTTAATGATTACTTTTTTCAAAAGTTATGAGAACTATGTGTTCATAGAGATTCCATTTAAATGTAATAATTCCACAGATATCTTGATGGATTTGATGAATAGAGTCTTCAGAGATGACCTTGAATTTTTTTGGTAGTTTTTATTAATTATATTCTCATTTACTCCAAAAAAGGAGGAATAAGAATAGAATATAAGGATTGTGATGGTAACATTATAGATGATGAAAATGTATAACATGTTCAGAAAGTTTGAATTTTGGGTGAATAAAGTAATATTCTTGTGGCTCATGATCATAAGTGGGGGAATTAATATAGATCCTTGAAGAAAAGGCAATTTAAGAATGGCCAAGAACCACTGGTGTCATAGAAATTCATAGTTTTCATGTATTGACATGGTATGAGTGGCATTTTTTGAGGAATTTCTCATTATTTTCTATCCAAATAACTATGTTAATACAGATAAGGGTAATTGTAGGTCTGGATGATAGAATGTGAGAAAATCTTCAAGGTGCTCAATAAGTGGCTAATTATTACAGCTGTAATCACACTAACAAAAAGTAGAGAAGGTTTTGTGATATACAATGTTGATTAAATGAAAGGATTGGGTTGTGTATTAATGTAGACCAATAATATTATGGATTACACCTCATGAATGTTGATGATCCATGAATGTAACTACTTGACCGATGATCTAGAGTTAACAGTTGTAACCCTTAATATAAATATTCTGTGGAACTATATATATGGTGATAATTGTGATATATATATATACCAATTGTAAGAGTTGAAATTATATATTACTAGAGAAAGAGCACAAAATTTATCAAATAATATTGTTATAGCTAATCAAGGACTATGATTTCTTTATTCACTATAATATGGTAAAGTTAAACAAGGAAGCTAATTTTCTTAGTAGAAAACACATTCAAATCTATCCCTTATGTGGATAGAGAAAGACATTGTCCTATTGGATATTTAAAGGAAAAATTTCTAAATCGTAATGGAAATAATACATCCTACCTTTCCCAATTTATTTCCTAACCATCTATCCAAGAGATGGTCAATGAGGCACAAAGGGATGATCTGGAGCTACAAAAGAGGGTGAAAGTAGTAAAAGAAGATAATCTATATAGTTTCCCCATTGATGATGTTGGTGTGAGTCATTTTTGAATGAGGTTTTGTCTGACACAATCCCCTCATATAATGACAGAGACATTAGTTAATTCCACTAGCCAATCTTTCTTATCAATCCTGAAAGTACCAAGATGTACTATGATATTTGAAAATACTTTTGGTGAGCCAACAAGAAGAAGTATATTATATAGTATATCTCACTGTGTTAGGTATGATATGAAGATAAAGAAAATAAGTAGAAGTCTAATGGTATCTTAAAACCATTGCCTATACCCCTGTGGAAATGGAAGAATGTCGGTGTGAAAATTGTATCAGATCAACCAAAAATATCCAATAGAATCAATTATATATGGGTTGTGGTGGATCAAATCACTAAGTATTCCCACTTTATTACTATTAATGAAGATTTATGGGTTGAAAATTTTGTAAATATATAGGTGATGTAAGTGGTGTGGCTATATGGTGTACCACATTCTATTATATCTGATCATCATCCTCAATTCACATCTATATTCTGAGAAGTAATCAACCTAATTTGAGTACTAAATTGAATTTTAGGATGGTTTATCACCCCCAAATTGATGGACAGTCCAAAATAATCATTCATATTCTTGAGTAAATTCTAATAGATTTCTTAATGGAATTTAATGGTGGATGAGATCAACATATCCCATTGGTTGAGTTCTTGTATAAAAATAACTACCACTATAGTGTTAAAATGGATCCATATAAAGCTATGTATGGGAGGTGATATAGAACACCATATTTTTAGGATTAAGTTGGGGAATGAAAGCTTCTGGTACTTGATCTTGTGGAATATATGATAGATAATGTCCAATCCATAAAGAAACATATAGAATATACTCAGATTTAGAAGAAGTTTTAGGCATAAAACCAACAAAAGGACTTGAATTTCGAGGTTGGGGAACATTTTTTCATTTTGATAACACCATATAATTGATTTATGTGGTTGGGAAATAAATGGAATCTTAGGCCAAGGTATATTAGCCCCATTGAGATCCTTGATAGCATTTGAGCAGTGACCTTTCAGCTTGAACTTCCACCAACTATTGACCTAGTTCACGATGTGTTCCACATATTACCCCTGAGGAATTACATATCTGATCCATCACATTTACTAAATCCAACGAAGATACAACTAGAGAATGGATAATCATACGAAGAGAATCTAATGATGATATTTGATCATAGATACAAATTCAATGAAAAATAAAACTCACATCGTCAAATTGCTATCAAGGAACCATATGTTTGAAGAGGTGAAATTGGAATAAGAGGAAACAATGAAATAAAAGTTCCCTAAAATATTCTCTAATGAGAATACAATTTGAAATATCTGGGATGAAATTTTGGAATTGGGGTTGAAATTAACCACCTAAAGTAAATGATAATTTTTTTAGGAAATAAATTTGTGTAATAATATAATATATAATTCTATAGACATAAAGAAACCAAAAAAAATTACTTCATTAAGAAATACTGTTAAATTAATAAATAATGAAACCAACTAAAATTTCAAACATTACAACATAAAAGACAATTATAAAATAGAAAATCAAAAATGGGAAAATATGGATCAATCCAATCTTAAAGAATCCTAACCCCCAACCAAAACTATAGAAAAAAAACAAATATTTGTAAACAAATCAACATTATAGAAAATTTAATTATATAACCCTTAGAGTTATTTAGTTTAATATTTAATTAATGTAGTTATATATATATATATATAAGAAAATTTGATTGTTAGAATAGTATTGTGACAATTGGAATAGTAACCTGACTATTAGGAATAGTAACCTAAAAGTTGGAGTGGTAATTTTATATAATAATAATAAATAATGATAAAAATAATATTTCCAATGATTAATTTATTTAAATATAAATATTTTAATTCCATATAATAAATATCATTATTATACAACTCAAAGAAAATATAACCATAAATTTAATAATTGGTATTGAAATTAATTTATTAAAAATCATAATTTTTATATAAAAAAGTAAAATTACATATTTTAGAAAAATATTTTTTTCAAATGGATGTCATTTTCATGTAATAATTTGGAAATTATCTATGGGTATTTTTTGGGTATTTTTTTGAACCACATCAATTTTCAGATTGATATTAAGAATACAGTTTTTTACATAACCGGTGTATCTTAAATTAAAATATTAATGATTTAATAATGAAATAATACATTATTGATTTTTTATGGTCAATATATTTTTAGCCTCATAAATTATTCCATAAAATAAAATAAAATTAATTTCCACACCTAAAAATCATCTTCCCAAACCTAAAGTCCAAATTGATTCCCTAAAATAACCATTCTTTCTTCCAACTTTCCTTTTTAATGAAAAAATTAGTTAGAGTCATAAAAAATATTTAAGGTATTAAAACCATTATAATATATTTATTTTTTATTTATATTGTTAAAAATAGAAAATTACATGTTTTACCTTTGATATTATATTTTACTCAATATTTTATTCTAAAAATACCCCTCTCTTAAATTATAAACAACCAACCTCTCTTCCCTTGGACAACAAATCCTCCCAACCATTTTGAATCTCAATATATACCCAAATACTCTCTCTCAAATCCCCAAATAATCCTCCATTATGTTATATATAAATCCTACACCAATATAGTAAATAATTATAATGTTGTAAAAGAGAAGATTCAATGGGAGGAGAGTATGTCTCTATTAATTCATCCCTCTTTTCTTCTTCTCTTCATTCTTTTCAAAGATTTGTGTATTAAAAATATAATATAAAATTAATTAGGATGTATGTTTAAATTATATTAACGATTTAAATCAACTATAATTATCATATTTATGAAAAATATAAATTTCGTACACCCCTTTCCTACTCTTTCAACAACATCCCGTTACAGATTAGTTAACGAACTACGAAGACATTTCCAAGAAAAAATTATAACCAAATATATGTGTGGATAGTACTAATTATATATAATATATAAATAATTAATTAAATGTGTTATAATATTCATCAATTGGTTATAAATTTCGTTAAATGAATTTGAATGATAACATAGATATCAAAGTGAAATTAGAAATTTTTAGAAAAGCATGACATCAAAACTGTTCAATTTTATGAAAAGAAATTATGTAATATAATACAATGATTAAAAATGATAAATATTTTTATAAATAACTATAATTTACTTCTGAAAAAATGTTTAATATTTTTTTAGTATGCACAAAAGTGAAAAAAATTAAGTAGGAATTAAGGTAGGTGGATTCTTAAACCCAACTGCCTTTCTTGGGGTTATCCATATCACATACCAAATTTCAATGTCTAGGTTAAATTAATTTTCTTTAAATATAATTTAATTTTTCTTCAAATTTATTTTATTGGATATAATTTTTTTTGAATTAATTTTATGAAAAATATGATAATTTTCCAAAAGAAATCTTTTTTCCAAAAAAATGTTGACTCCTCTCATCTTTTAACATAATTGCCTAATAATGATTATTCATATACCAAATATGGTTTCCCTTTTTTGTGTGGGAACCCACATTTATTCATGAAATAAGGATTGATTAAATTCTTAGGAAACCCATTCCCTTCCATTGGTAACATTATGATTACATGTGTTATATGTTAAATATGTCATGCATGATTATGTAAATGTTATGATAGGATAGGTGGGGTAAAATTTATATATATCTCTAATTCATTGGGAAATGTGAAACATCTCATGATATTATTTGTATTATTCCTGAACATGATACTATCAATGTTCAAAATTATGAGATTGTGATTATGAAATATATTTTATGCGTGAACATGATGCTAGCTTTGTTCACAAAAATGTGTGGTATTTGAGAACAAAGGCATGATGTCTCATTTTTATAAATTTCCACATTTCATTCATTTATAACATGTCTCCCTCATGATGTTTATGATGATCCTATGCTTATAAAATAATGATGATTTTTATTATCACCCATGTTATATTGATTAATGTCTTTTATTCTTCATCTTACTAAACATTTGGCTTACCCCTTTCATTGATGTATATCGTTAGGTGATTACTTGTACTAAGGATAACAAAAGGGACACTAATAAGATTGAAAAGAATGAAATAACTATTTTTTTATTAGTTAAACTTTATGTACGAGTCTAATTTTCCAAATACACAACAGTATCTGAACTTGGACTTGTAATGCTATTATGTTTCATGTCAAAAATGATATAATAGAAAAGAATGAAAAAGCAGTGTTTATATTAAAACCATCACACCAGTCAAGGTTAACTCACAATAATATCATATTGGATAGATTCCCTTACTGAACTGGGTTAACATTAATGGATTTCATCTTATAAGGATAATTATTTTTAAAGAAAGACCACTTAGAAAATTTCTTATGGAAAATATTCATTCATTGATAATTAAATTTCATAATATTAAAATTTAATAATAAATTACTGAAATAATTTGTATTAAATTATAATTAAAATTTATAATTTAATATTCAAATTAAATAATTTCCATGATATTATGAAATTTAAATTCATACTATAAATGTAAAAATAAATAATCCCTTAACATTTTTGGTAAAAGATAGACATGATGTGTTTTGAAAATGGAATGAATATTCCATTTAAGATATTTTTTAAGATGTGAAAAAATGATTAATTTTTCTTATAAATCCTTTTTATAATAGTAGTAATTTTTATTAATAATGTTTATAAAACGTGGTTATGGGAGAAAATTGATATTCTATTGATGAGTGAAATAAAGATGATTTTTAATGAGAAATAATTTGGAAATAATTTGTAAATAAAGTGAGGAAAATTAAGGAAAAATATATTATCCATAAATAACTAATGGATATGATAATAAATGAGTTTTTTGAGGGGTAGATTCTAATATTTCATTATTCGATGTACAATCTTGAGTAATCTTAGTAAACGATGATATTATAACATAAAACCCTTACCACTATGGTAATATTGTATATGAAAGTACATGAAAGAATAATGTTAAATTAAACATATAATATCATGATAATCATTATATTAATGATATTACACATAAAAGAGGATTTATATACACCTCATAGAAGAAGATAGGTTCATAGAAAAACATATACCTCAAAGAAAGAAAATTGAGACAAAAATCCTTTACCTTAAGTCTTGACTTACATCATAAACACCCCCAATATCATTTTTTATTTTGAAACACATTTAATTGGAAGTGAAAACCCTTACAGTAGTATAGATTAAGCCCCAAAAGAAATAAAATTTTTGTTGAAGAAAAATTTGACCAGATTAGAATCAAACTCAAAAAACATTACCCAGAGAATAGAGCTTACCTGAGTGCCAGGATCGACCCCCCATGATGTCTTCATAATGTTCCACCAAGATGTCCCAAGAATGTATATATTCCTCCATGTTAATCTTCCCCATGTTGAAGCCTCTAATCAAGATGCAGTTCTACTTATCAATCCATTTACCTTCCCCTTTGTCATTTCCACTCTAAGAATTTTCCCCAACATTTGGTTGATAATGTCATGCAGAGCCTTAATATCCAAGACTCGATACACCATTTCTTCATTTTAGTGAAGAAGAAGATCCATGTGATTCATCACCGAAGAAATATGTTTCAGAAAGTCAAAAAGAGTATCCCGCTCATGCTGATGCCTAGGTGGATGAGTAGGTCGCACATCCTCTCTCTATAGCCCAAGAGGGTGTGAAACCTCCACCGGGGGAGGGTCAACCACAAGGTGCACCTGACCGACCACTACTTGAGAGACAGACGGCCTCAAGGGCATCCAGACACCTTTACATGTTTTTGAAGGAGGGTTACCTTTTCTTGTGGACCTAGTTACTACAGGACTGGGCTAGTTTAAATAGTCTTTCCCTGGGCACGTCCTTTGGGTATGCTTGATAAAGCCTTCTAAATCTATAATGGTGTTCTTTCCCTACCTTGAAGAGGATCTAAAATAATCCTCTTCCATCCCTACTTCTTTGGACTCACTAGGGGATCTCGAAGCTAAATCCTCAACATGGAAGACCTCCCCTCACTTAGATGAATCCTCACAGGGACTGTCCTCCATCACAATACCTTGACCAGGAGAATGACCCCCACCTTCTCCCAACACAATAAACTAGTTTTGAGAATTCTTGAAACTCCCTCCAGATTTTCCATTCTCAGCATAAGAAGGTTTTTCCATCATGGCCTGCAAAGATATTGATTGACCTCTTGGTTGTAAAATTCCATGACCCTTGTATTTAAATTTAATTGGAGTTTCATCCAATTCCATGTTTTGGGGATCCTCACCCATGGCAGTTTCCACATCAACTGCCTCATTCATGAATGTTTCCTTGAGTGGAAGTAGCTGCATACCCATACCAACATCCAATTGCACCTCCCTCTCCTTGTGCCCATCTAATTCCTTAACCGATCTTTCCTTCTCACGAACCCCAACCCTTCTTTTAGGAAGATCTTTAGAAGAACAGGGATCACCCATGTCCTTTTTCAGGTGGGGGAAAATATCAAAAACTTTTGGGTTCAATTGAGAATCCTTTGAAACCTTCTGGGGAACCTCCATATCTGCAACCCTTGGAACCAAACTCAATGGTTCATTATCTCTTTGGAGTCGGTGATTAGAAACTTCTTCCACATTCAAGGTAAAACCCTCGGGCCCTGTAGAAAATCCAGACTCACTCTGAGTAGCATGAATGACCCCCCATGATGTGAATGGCTAGAGTGACAGAAAAATTGTGAATTCCCCAAGCATTGACATGAAGAACAATAGTCCGACCATGATTCAAAAATCAGTGGTTTTCTACAAAGAAACTCATCCCCCACTTTGATCCATATAAAATATACCAGAGGCTTAGAAACATCCACTTCCAAATATATATGTGGGTATAGAGGGTGACAAACTGTGTTGGTACAGCTATCTGAACACCAGAAATGCCCGTCTAAATTTCCTCACATTCGATTGAAGGAGGAGTTCTGAAAAGGAAGGTCAAGACTAGGAAAACTTCCCAAATTTATATTGTTAGAGTATCTCGTTTTATATGGAACTTGTAGGACCATCCAAATTGGTATAACCGAGAGCCGTTATTTGTACGAGGAGCTCTGGCCCAAGCTTGAATTAGGTCCTCCTCCAACGAGAAGAAAACCATAAAATGGTGTTTATCGAGAAGCCTGACGATAACGTGATCCTGTAAGCCCCAAGCACCAAACAAAAACATATCAAAATCATTGAATTATGGGAATCTGTTCCTAAAACGGGCCACCAAAGTCTTGTTGAAGAGCGTCGAAGCTTCTGAGAACTCCGAGAGTGAAAGAGCAAGATTAGGGCATCTTGTGTTCAGATCGGGGACTTTAGGAAAGATCTCAATTTCTAGTAATGTTAGGAGGAATATTGTATTGGATAAAGAAGAGAGGATGGACTAGACTCTGATGGGTCCCTCCCCCTCCGACGGGGGAGGGACCAGATCTACAACCATCATCACCTACATCCACTCAAATCGCAGAGCTCTCGATGTCGTCGCTACTTTCCCTCAACTTACATCAAACAAATTTAAACCTCATGTATAATAAATAAAACTTTATTAAGTATATATTATATATATATATTTCCTACCATATATTATTTACTTAGGACCTTTTATTTCTTATTTATTAACAATTATACATTGAAGTCACGTTTTAGCAAATAACTTCTTTGTTATTCCTGAATATTTGTTTTTATTATTATTACATTGATTATTTTACCATAATTTAAATAATATTAAACATAATAAAAATATTATTTATAGAAATTGAATAAATCATAATACCTATATATAAGAGTGGGTGATGTAAATTCAATAACATTTGCTCATGATGAGCTTCCCCACCGTACACATGTATAATGATTTTGTATCCCATTCATTAGAAGTGTACATGGTTGTTATAAATTCCATAAACATAAAAAAACTATGTATATGGATGAAACTATGGTTATTATATTCACATGTTTTAATAGTAATTTAAGTAAGGGGGAAGAAATATAACATAAAAACAATTTGAAGAATGTTACCTCTTCAAGGGGTAATATCTTTAGGTTGCTAAAGAAAGAATTCATAAGATGAATTTTGACCAAAATTAGTATTTTAAAATGAGAGGAGGGAATTAAGGAATAGATTTGGGCTGGTTTTGGTAGAAACAAATGGTTTTGTATATGTGAAGAAGAGAGGAGAAGTAGTGGCCTATTATAATGATGTATTGGGAAAACTTGTAATTGTTTGAAGTAAAATGGTGTACCCATGTTTTTCACATGAAAAATGGATCCAAAATGGAATTTTCCTGATAATTATAAAATATAAGGAGGAAATATGGCCATACAATGTGATTTTTAAAAATTTTGAGTCATTTTTAAAACATATATTTTTAGATTAATACCCAATATAAATCCATTTGTAACATAACAGTGATAAATAATTTTTAATGTCATTACTATTTTATAGTAAGAAATTAATTTGAATGTATTAGATAATAAAATTTTTACACTTAAAAATATGGTATATATATTTCCAAATTACATTCACATATGCAGAAAAATATTATTTAAAAATAAAACCAGAGACTGGATGAGAAAGCAGTTTTCAAAAGTGAAAATGTTTAAATATTTAAACGGTTTTTATATCCAAATTCCACATATATATTTACTACAATGATTGAAATTGGATTAATTTTTTTATAATTTTACTAATTTCAATTTTCAGCCCATTGTTTTAGAAATATAAACCTTATAAATTCTTTAAATGAAATAGACGTTTTCAATAAAAACTAATATTTTTACTATTCATTGTGAAATTAATATTTTTAGACAAACCCTAGAAATTAATACTATGATAATTTTCAAATGATTATTTAATAAAATAAGTTTATTTTTTCAAAATAATTTTCCTAAATTTTAAAAAATAAAAAATATCAGTGTTCAAAATATATTATAAAATTGAATTTTAGAAACATAGAAATACATTACAAAAAATAATTATAATTTATCAATATGTTTTATTTATTAATTCCATTATACATAATATTTAAATTTTTTTTATTACTATTCATTAATCTATGTTTAACTATTAGGTAATACACTTATTTATATACAATAATATTAATAGTTCTTTATAGTTTATTAAGAACTCACTATTTCATGTAACACAAGATATTGAGAAAATTTAATTTATTTTAAAAAAATTATTAAAACCTAGGGGAATTGGTTGAACTAGTTTTTACACCTTATTTTGATGTTGGAAAATATTTTGTGAGAATATTACAATTTATTCATTAAAAATAGTTGAATTTCTTTTTAAATAATAAGTAATTGTACTTATGAATATATTTGAATATTTGAAGAATATTTTTTACTAAATAGTTAGTATTTAATAATTAATTGAATGTGGTTTGCATGATAATGTGGATTTAATCAATAGTAATCTAAATTAATTATATAGGTGTTATAAATTATTTTATTGTATAATTAAATTTTAAGGAAAATAAAAGGGAAGTGATCATTAAATTACATAGTACTTTGATTACATTAATTTTATTTATTTATAAACAATTATTAATTTACTCCTGTAAAATGATAATTACTTGATGAAATTTAGTACATGTAAAATATTTAAATAATGGAGTTGAAAATAATAAATATGTAATTTCATGAATGTTTCTGGAGATGTATCAATATTTTTTTTAGGATCTCTTTTTTCTTGTTTTGTGTAATTTTTGTTTGGATTTTATCTAGGGTTTTTTTGGGTGAATGTTTTACATTTTGGAGGGATTTTTGGTAGTTCATTATTGGTTCATTGTTTTCCAAAACTGTGTATCCTACCTAGAGAAACTATGCATCCCACGATAGAGGTATATTTCATAGTTTCCACATAGGTCGTCAAACTGTGCACCCTATTAATAGTAATCGTGAGACAACCCTAGGTGAGGGGCACAGTTCGGGTGGAAATTTAGTGTTAGAGTTTGTGGACTAGAACAAAATTTTGTGTTTTATATGATAACCTATATTTATTATCTTCAATATTAATAAACTTCTTATCACACCATAATTGTTCTTCTATATAACATTGTTTTTAATAATGTCGATATCACACTGAAAGGACTTAGCAGTCCCCCGCTATGATGAGAACACGGAATTGATACAACACTATTCGTAAATTTATTTTCTATAGATAGATGATATCATTTTGTGGACACAAATGGTATAGGATACCATAGGTGTAGACTCATAAGACTTTGAGTCACATTCTAATTTTATAAAACCGTGGTAATATCCTGCTTCTAATATAAAGAGAACAAGACTCGCATGTAGTAAATCCACATTTATATGTGTCATTGGATTTTTTCTATATATTGATATGTTTATTGATAAATATACTTTAAGATTATTATTAATTAATATTACAAGTTTTCTATTTTTATGTATTTATGAAAACTGTGACAATATATGTTCGTGGTGAGGTAGAATATGTTGGGGGCATCACAAGTAATTTTTCATTATTGAATAATGTTAGAAAGAATTTTACAATTTTATTCTTTTAAAAAAGTTGATATCTCGGGATTTTTATGGAAATTATATAGCCTAAATAAATCTATGGCTATTGTGTTCTATAGAATATTTCAATTTCTGGGATTTCAAAGAATGTGTCATCGATCACATAGGTTGATAGACCTAACATGAAATATTCTTGATTAAATATATTATGAATAATGGATTATATAACTTGATAAATGTTAATTCGAGGTATTATCTCATTATGGAAATAAATTATTTCCATATGAGTTCCTTGGACTATTACTATATGCTATCCTTGGAATTTAGGCAGCTTCATCAAATTCTACTAAGAAATAGGCACAGAGGGTCAAAGTTTATGTGTATTCAGAATCTTAGTTAAATAATATATTATTATTTATTATTTTACAAGTTGAATAAATATTATTCCAACCCATTGTTTAATAATTCATCATTTATTCTTGTTCCCATATATTTCATCACCTGTTATTCGAGAGAATATTAAGTGATCATAATATTTAGTAAATATATATTTTTTATTAAGTTAATATAATATTTATTTATTTATTGGTGGGTAATGTAGTGATATTTATTTATTAAATAAATACAAACTATTTATGTCCTGATAAATATTGTTAAGAAATGTAGGGTGGAGTTTAAATGGTCTGGTGGTAATTAATTAATATTTAATATTATATGATTAATAAAGTTTTTATTTAATTCTCAAGTTAACCGCTCTTCGAGAAATAATAATAGTATTATTATTATTATTTAACGTTTTTAGCACATATTAAATAATATAATAAAGGGAACTTATGAAATTGTTTAATTTTAAACCTCATAATATATAAACGCAATTATATTATTTTATAATAGATCTAATTCAATTGTTTGGTTGGGCATAAAAAATTTGTAGAATCCTCTAAAGACCTAGATAACTCCCTTCTCCATGAACACTCCCATTAATATGGATTGATCTTCCTCCACCTCCCACTCTCATGTCGAGAGGTATCATGAAGAATTATATGGTATTAATTCCCATGGACATCAATGGAGGATGAAGAATGATATAGGATCTTCCATACTAGCACCCAGATATTCCAATGATGACTTTCAAAGTTTTTTGGAACTCACATGGATCACCGCTAGAGGAAATCTAGTGTTTATTCCAACAACACAATTATAGTAGAATCCAGATCTATTGTAAAACTCATCAATGTGAAAATAATTCAAACATGTTAATTATTTAATTGATTAAATAAATTATAAATAATATACGATGATCTGATATTTCGTTCTAATGTTTTATCCATTGTCTATTTTATTTGATACAATTCCATTGATCAAAATTTATGATTGTGTAAATTTTGGATTGATCATCGATCTTGAAAAAAATAAAAGTAGGGCACAAACCATCACACACTTAAGCTATGGACAGAACCTAGATGTGGTATTATAGGGGTCACATAATTATTTATAATTATTTAGAGATTGTTTATTGATTTATGCATATATTTTTTCGATTTCAATTCATGTTTAATCATTATTTTGTTTTTCAGAATTTAAAGATCATATTTTCCACATTGATTTCTCATATATTTAATCAAAATAATTTATTTTATGAAGGAAATAATATTGAAGATATCATCTATAGGTGTTAAGGATTCTGGACAGATAACACAAAATTACACAACATGTATCCAGAGTTATTCATTGTGTACTTCTGTTCAATGACCATGAGTTAATTCAAAAATAATTCAAATAGGTTGTATTGATTAGAAATTGTGTATTTAATATCTTAAACTACATTTTGAACTAGATTTTAGGGTGAATGATCAACTGGAGTGCACACCATGTATCCTTCGTAAACAATATGTAGTCCTTTAAGTTATAAATGGACGATGTATTTTCATTCACATCTTACCTTAATGATGTCCATTTAATTTGGAGAGCACATGTTATTTAGCCCATTTTCACATCATGTACTCCATTTTTTCTAAGGCATGATCTACTATCCAAGTCCATTGGTGTGTGCCTCAGATATATAGTGAGACTCATACATTCCATGTTAGTCTCCTGTACACAAATTTTACTTGTAACAAATTATACAGAATAAATTTTTTTATTATTTTGTCTACCTTATTGACATGTGCTTGCATGTGGTCATTATGTTGATAGGACACACTATGTTATTGGTTTTAAGATATATATATATATATATAAATGTTTAAATAATTTCTGTGTAATTGTTTGATCTACATATCATGTGTGAGTCATAAGACATATATAACTATATGGGTATTGAAGAATAACACATTATAGAAAAATAATGTAATTAATGCAATAATTAATATGGTAGTATATTTCACAAATATATTTGATAATTCATATTTTTTATGTGTCACAAAATGTAAAATTTATATGTTTATAATATATTTTTTGAAGATTCAGACGGGTATTCATCGTGTTTACTTGAGGGTACATTTATGTACAATGTTAATTTAAAAAAATTATATAATTTGATTAAAATTATGATGTATGGGAATATCAAGGATATTCTTGATGATAATTGATATAAAATTATTTATTAATTAAAGAATATAATAGATTCAATCATGATTTATATAAAATAATAACGATAATTAATTGAATTCTACATTTATTAAATACATAATTCGTTACATGCTTGCAGATGATCATGAGAATAGACTACACCAGTGTATGTGATTGGTTACAATTAATTTATTACTAAATTAAATTGATATCATGTGTGCCTTATCACCTCTTATTATGTAAGGAACTACATGCCCGTGGTTTCTTTAATTTAAACCCCATTGTTTCCGTCATATACATGTGAGTTAAAGAAATTGTAATAGATGGATATATTAATCCTGTGTAGGTGGTTCATGTATATAGATGAGGTGAAACCAATCCAAGAGTGATACATTGGTAGTCAGGTGGAATGTTTTAATTCAAACCGTAAATTTTCAAGGTATTTTCTCCCATAGATCAATAATTAATTTATGAACTTCTAGATAAACTATCTAGTAGTAAAATATCATGAACATATTTCTTAATTATTATTTTTTCGGTCAGTTTGTATTGATATTTCATTATGAATATTTTTTCACAATCAAATAAATTAATGATATTAATGAGCTTGAAAGTTAGAACTAAAATAAAATTAATTATGTGTAAATATTATCTAATACATGGTTAATAAATTATGTAAATATACTTAATATTAACAATAATGTGATAAATATAAAAATTTCCAATTTACTCATAAAAGGGTAATATCCCTCAATAATAAATATTTATTCTGTATAGCCTTCCACTACATCAAATAAAATCGAACCATAGTTCTAAATGCTTGACCATCCAATGTTAGGGTGATTTCAATTATCATTTAATTTTAACTTGATTTTTTGGGATGAAATAACTTTGTTTAGTTAGAGGGTTAAATTCCAATTTAGGACTTGGTGTAACTATGAGGAAAGAGTTTAGGAAATATAATTTAAGGATAAAAGTATCAGGGAGTCCACTCAACAGATCACGAAACTATGAGTTAATGTAGTAGGCATTGGGAATGCCTACATAAAATCATTAAAATCCCTTGACCGAACAATTTTTGGGTAATGATAAGGGAAATATGGATCTTTGGCACTATAATGTCTAAGAAGTAGGATTTTCATAATCCAAGGGTGAGGGATATTGGGATTAGATAAAATAGTATGGTATTAATAAATATAATATTTATTGATTTGTATAAATTTTACTATATAAATTACTAAAATTATGCTATTAGTATTTTTTACAAACAAAATTAAAATTAATTGAAACATAACACTATGATCCATACATTATATGGATAACCTTCTTATGAGAATAAATTTCTATGAGTGGAAAATTCTCTTTTGACTTATCTTTCACCATGAATTTTTTTTATGTCCCTGAAGATCCTTTTCCTTATGCACCTAGTTACAAGACAAGTGATGAGGAGTTTTAATCTATGATAAAAATTATAATGATTCCACATATGATTAGTGTTTTATGCTATCATCAATGTCCAATGAGATTTTGAAGCTACACGGGGACATGGATACATATAGGATGATGTCTCTCCTTCAGGATCTCTATCAAGAGAAGGTGATAGAAAAGAGTTATGAAATCTCCAATTATTTGTACACAACTAATCATGGAGAGTCTAAGCTAGGTGGACCTCATTTAGTGAATCTTATTGGATGCATTGAACACTTAGACATATTTAGTATTTAATTCCTAAATTAGTTGTGTATTAATCTCAAAATTTCATCACTTTCGAAGACCTTCTATAATTTTATTATTAATTAAAATATTATAATTAATGAGAAGAGTCTCCCAGGACATCATACACAAAATTCTATAAGTAGATAAGTAAATGGGTCATGATAAACACAATGTCTATATGGTGAATAAGAAATGGAGAAACTAGGAGAAGGGGCCCAAGACACATAACATATCTAAATGTCATGAGAGTCTTATTTCCAAGAAGAATAAGATCTAGAGGGAGGGAAAAAATTTTCTGAGGTATCTTTTTCATGTGGCAAGCTAGGCCACTAGAAGAGTAACTCCATCTAGAAAAAAGGATAAACTAAAAGTAAATTCATTGACGAGTGTAATCTTTTAATATCTACACATTGGGTGTTAGATAGTGCTTTTGGTGGTAACATCTTTATCCAAATATAAGAACCAAGTATATTTTGAAATATTTCTAGAGGACATGAGGATTTGAGAGAAACTAATAGTTCGAGACTGGATGCTTTGACCATTGGTAACTACCACCTTTCATTTCTAATGTGTGTGTTTTTTGTTTTAAAATATTGTTATTATTTACCAACAATTACTAAGAACATTGTATCTATATCATGCTTTAACATAGATGAGTTTATTATCATGTTTGGAAATAAAAGTTGTTTCATTTTTAAGGACAAAAAATGTCAAGGTATGGAAAATTTAAATATGGGTCCTTATGTATTAAATTATGAAAACCATGTATTGGAAATTGATAATGAATCTTCTCCACATGACTCATAAAACACCCATCTATGTAGTCACTTTTTTGGCCATGTAAATGAGAAGAGTTTGAAAAATCTCTATCATGATGTTCATTTAGACTCATATGATCTAAAACCACTGGAATTATATGATACTTGTTTACAAAGAAAAATAACCAAACATCCATTCTATGTATTGGGTGAAAGATCCGCATAGACTCTAGGATTGTTTCACAGAGATGTGGGTGGACCACTAGTATTAGAAACTAGTGGGGGTTATTTGAACATACAATGTTTTAAAAATAACTTGAGTAGATACGATTATGTCTACAAGATGAGGTATAATTTTGAGTCCATTGAGAAATTTGAGGAATTAATGAATGATGTTGAGAATCAACTTAGAAAGAAGATAAAGAAACCTTTATTGGTTAAAGGTGGTGAATATCATTTCCAAGATTTTATCAACTTCTTAAGATATTTTAATATTCTATCTTAACTCACTCATCCATATACACCACAGTGGAATAGTTTTAGTGAAAGGAGGAACCATACCTTGTTAGACATGGAATGGTTGATAATGAGTCTTGAATATTTTCTATTATCCGTTTGGGGATATACAACACAAACTATGAGATACACATTAAATAGTGTACAAAATAAAGTGGAAAATCTATTTCCCTTGGATTTATGGAGTAGAAAGAAACCCATTTTCCACATACATGTGTTTGGTGTTGTGACATGTTTATTAAGGCCTTGTCTAAAACAATCTATCACCCCCGGGCACAAAGTGTATCTTTATAGGGTAAGATAAGGATATATAAGGATACTATATTTACAAACCATCTAATAAGAACAGGATGGTCACTAGAAAAGATGTCTTTCTTGATAGGGAAAACATCCTAAAAAAGGATAGTGGGATAAATATTGACTTCAATAATGTTTATGCTCTTGATACTAATGATTTGGCATAGATATAGGTTCAACAGTTCTCCATGGAGGAAGTAGTTTCGTAAACACAAGTACTGTGTTGAACAAAAATAGTTGTAAGATAACACAAGAGATAAATATTTCTATTCACCGAATATAGTGACTAATTATTGGCCGACAATGATGAACCTCTATCTTACAAAGAGGATGTAGAGATCTCATAAGTTATAAGATGGCAAGAAGCCAAGAATTGTTAAATGGATTCAATGTATCATAACCATGTTTGGGTTTTGTTTCATTCACCAATTGATGTAAATCCTGTTGGATGAAAATGAGAATTTGAGAGGAAACTAGATATGTAAGGTAAAGTAAACACCTATAAATAATGTATTTTAGATAAAGGGTTTAGAAAACATCTAGGAATTGACTATGATGAATATTTATCACTAGTTTCCATGTTTGAATCCATTATAATTATAATTTCTATATCCTCTTATAATATCTATGAGATTTGGTATAGGGATTTCAAAAATTAATTTATTGATGGGAAACTTTAAAGAAATGTCTATATGACACAAATATAAGGGTTTGTGACATTAGGTGGTGGAAAAAATATAATCAAGTTGCAGAGATCCATTTATGGAATGAAGAGAGCTTCCAAGTCATAGAACATTTTATTTGTTGAAGAAATGAAAGAATTTTTTATTATTAAGAATGAATGCAATCAATGTTTTTACAAGAGGTTTAATGAAAATAGTGTTATTATCCAAGTATTATATGTTTATGACACATTAATTAGTGAAACTGAAGAACCAGTCTTACAGTTTGTTAAGGACTGGTTAAACAAGTGTTTATTCATGATGGGCTTAGGTGAAGCAACCTATATTATAGGGGCCGAGATCAATCATGATCCATCCAAGAGGGGTCATAGGAAAAGTAAATGTATATATATTAAATAGATAATAAATATATTTTTCATGGAACAATCCAAGAGGGGATTAGTTCTAGTGCCCCATGGTTTACATCATTTTAAGAAAATATATCCTCAGACACAACATGAGAAAGATAAAATGTGTAAGACACCATACACTTCAATGATAACATCACTCATGTATGCCAAATTATTCAAAAGAATTGATGTTTCTTATACATTAATCATGATAGGAAGATATTAAGCTGATCAGGGAAAAACCAATTGGTCCCACATAAAGGTTATCCTCAGGTATATGAGAAGGACTAAGGACATATTCCTGATGTACAGTGGTGTTGAGGATAAAATCATCATATGTTTTACTGATACTTGTTTTCAGAGATATTACAATGATCTAAAGTTTCATTTAGGATATATTTTCTGTCTCAATGATGTAGCTGTGAGATGAAATATTTAAAAGAAAAAAGTTATTTCTAATTCTGCAGTAGAGTCTGAGTATATGGAGGCTTCTGATATAACCAAGTAATCCATTTTTATATGAATATTTGTCAACTAGAATGATGTTTTACCTAGAAGTAAATAACATATCACATTATGTTGTGATAATACTGTAGCGGCGTATATTGCAATGGATCAAAGTTCAAACTATTGTACAAAGCATATATTTCGTAATTAACACCTCTTGAGGGATTTTTATTAGAGGGGATGAAGTTTCACTATGTTTAGTACCCATAGAAGAGAACATGGTAGATCCCTTGACTAAAGTAAAATCTTAATACAAGCATGAGAATCAAGTGAGAGCTAGTGGATAGAAGGTTAATAGTAGTTGGCTCTAGCAAAAGTGAGTGGCTATTGGAGTTAGTTCTCTAGAACCAACTTCTCTATACTATATGATAACATTAATTGATAATATTTATTATTAATAAACTTATTATCACATCATGATTTTTCTTTTGTGTAACATAGCATGTAATAATTTCCTAAATGTAGTTGTCTCATTAAAAGATCAAAGGAGTTCCAGGTTATGATGATATTTTGGATGTGATATTAAATATTATAAAATATATATTAAATATCTATATGATATCATTTAAAGTGAAAAAATGCTACATTATATCAGGGGTGGAGACTCATAGGAATTTTAGGCACCTTCTCATGTTGTACGTAGTTGGTAATATCTAGTGAAGGATATTATGAGAACTAGGCTTGCTAGGAGTATATCCTCTTTATATGTGTGATGGGATGTTCCTATCTATAGATGTGTTTATTAATAATTAGAATTTAAGATTATTATTAATGAGTATTTTGTGTTTTTTAATTTGATGTATTGATGAAGACTGTGATGCTATGTGTTTTTTGTGAGGTATGACACACTGAGTGCATACTGAGTAATATTTCATTAATGAAAAATGTTAAAAATAACATACCCGTCATGTTCTTTAAGGGAAGTTGATATCTAAGGCCCTATTATAGAAATGATATAGAATAATTAAATCCATATACATGGTTTACTTTAGGAATGTTCAATTTCTGGGATGTCAATGAATAAGTCATTACAAAGGTTGATGGAACTAGTGTAGAACCTACATGATTATAGATATTGTGATAAAGGGACTATATCACATGGTATGTGTTTGTATGAGGTATTATTTAATTTCGACATTAAATTCATTTTCTATGGATGCATTGGCGTGTTTATTGTTACTAAACTCAGACTTTAGTCTCCTACTACTAATGCCACTATGAAATAATCCTAGAGGGTCAAATAAAAAGTTTATACAGAATCTCATCTAAATAATATAATATTATTTAATATTTAAAATGTTTGATAAATAGTCTTCCCACATGTGATTTAATAATTATTCCCATATTATAGATCACATACATTTCTACACTAGTTATTTGAGAGTATATTATGTATGAAGACTATTTAATAAATATTTATTTTCTATTTAGTGAATTTAATATATTTATTAATTTTTTCTAATATTTCATTGATATTTATTTGTTAAATAAATAGATACTATTCAATAACTTTTAATTATTATGGATGAATGATTGAATGATTTTAAATAGTGTTGTGGGAAATAGTAAATATTGAATATTATTAGCCTAAATAATTTATTATTTAATCCCCAAGTTAAGTGAATGTAGAGAAATAATAATAATAGTTGTATTATTATTTGATATACGGTTCAATAGGTATTAAATATAATAATAAAAGGGAACTTATGAAATTATAAATTTAACCATAGTGGTATATAATCCCAAATATTTTTTTAATAGATCCAATTAATTTGTTTATTTGTGAAAAAAAATTTAGAGATAGATCTTAAGACCTAGAGGTCTCCCTTCTCCAAGAATGATCCCATGAATAGAGAGTGATATTACCCCACCTCCATCTCTCTTGGTTATATAGATCAAGGATAACTCTTTATAAGTGATTATCATGGTGATCAAATCTGAACTATGTAAGTGATAAGATCTACCGTGATAGAACCCATTGATTTATATAACAACATTAAGGTATTTGTAGAACACATGTGGATAACCACTAAAGGGAATATGTTATTGAATCATACCACACAATGACGGTAAAACAAATATAAGTTTTTATACTCATCAATATGGAAAAAATTCCAATAAGGGTATTCCTTAATTGATATTAATTATAAATAATATGTGATGATCCTATAGTTTCATCATTTTAACTATTTCATGTTTTCATTGATTCAATTACACTGATCAGAATGTTTATCATTGTGTAAATATCAAATTTATCATTAATAATGATAAAAATAAAATCTTTTCCTGATCCATCGCATGCTTCTTCTATTCCTAGCACCTAAATTAACGAGATACCATGCGCCTAGAATAGTAAACCATACATTCTAGATTTTAAACACAATAAAATTATTAAAAAATATTACCGAACTCCCATATTGTACCCAAAAATGACCTATCTTGATCCATAATCTCATTCTCTCAATTTTACATAATCTTAGTTGGATTCCAATCCCTTTTGAACTCCATTCATGGAGAATCCTAGATCCACTAATGGATATGAACCTCTGTGGGTATTAGTTTCTTCCCAATTATGCATATATAAATATATCTTCCTCTCATCTTTTTTGGATAAAATAGTGATGTTTTCCACTATTTTCATTACATATAGATCTAGTTTTGTTGGAAATTAATCTATTTATTCATGGAATTTTATTATGGATCTAGATGTTTTTATTCATCGTAGTTGTACTTGTTCCACATTAATTGGGGAATTTTTGTTGGGGGATCAGTGGTCAACGATTTTATATAGGTAGTGTAAATTACAATCCCATAGACTTGATTTAATTACCTGTTTATAATTCTATGAATTTTAACTTCAAATATTGGGAAATTACATTGATAATTAATTTGATTTGTTTTAATTTCGATGTGATAATGATATGTGTTAATATTTCGAAACTGAATTGTTGAATAGAATTAATTAATTTTTAATTGATTAATGTGATACTGGGATTGTGAAATTTTATTGACTTGGATTAATTAATTTTTTAATAAATTAATTAAAATCTTTTAGATTATGAAATTGGAATTGGATTAATGATTTTTTTGATTAATAAATGAGATTTTGAGATTTGGATTAATTAATTGTTCAATTAGTTATTGGGATATTGATATTGTTGAATTGTTTTAATTAATTATGAAATTAATTTATGGGAACTTTTGGGGTTATTCAATTTTTTGAATTTTATTAATTATGTTTTTAATTACATAATAGGAATTTTTATGATTTTTTAATTGATTGAATATGATAAATTAATTTCGGAATTAATTAAAAGATTTTTTGAATGTAAAATGTGATAATAAGTAATATTTGATGACCTTGATTGTTATGATACTTGTGATATAGTTTCATATGTGATAACATTTGTTGTATATGATCTGTTACATCAAAAGGTGATAGTGATAAATTGGTTAATGAAAATTTGTGGGATAATATCTACAAT
The DNA here is from genome assembly GCA_963277665.1 of Viscum album. NCBI lineage: Eukaryota > Viridiplantae > Streptophyta > Magnoliopsida > Santalales > Viscaceae > Viscum > Viscum album. The sequence continues at coordinate 1,379,606,349 of OY728140.1, read as the reverse complement.
ATTAAATTAACATAGTGAAAAATTAGTTTGGGACATGAACTGCAGCTTCAAAATCCCATTTTTGTTGTAGATTAATAACTGAGTTGTGGGTCACTGACTAATACTTCAAAAACCAATGGGGTCGGAGGCATGGAAACCTAGATCCAATATTTAGGCATTAGACCATAGTTTCAATCAGTCATGAAAACGAATTACACTTAAATGTATATTGAATGATCATGGGTAAAACTGAATAGTTAATTGAATATGTGTTATATTTTAGAATCTCACATGTTCACGAGTAGGTATTGAAGTTCAGGTGTACTCAAGAACCCATCAGAGTTATGTGATTAAGTAAATTGCAATTTAATAAATGTATGGTTTTTTACTTTATTACTATTGTTTAGTATTTATAAAACATCATAAACTATTATTGACTAGATATAATTTAGACACTATTTGTAGGGGCCTACTGAGTTTCAATCACACCCTAATCATGTTTCTTGATTAGTACCCGTATTGATTTATGTAGGATCTAAATAGTGTATGTAGATGCTCAATTACAAGGGGGAGTGAATTGTATGTTTAAAAAAAATTCATTTTTATCCTTAATGAAAACAATGTTTAACAATGTTAAACAAGATAAATTCACAGTGCCTCTTTTAGTTCTATGAAATGAACTTGCTTAGGTCCCAAAAATATGAATCTGAAAATGAAACTAAAGAAAATTTTTCTTAATGGAAGATTAAACCTTAAGGCATGTAGAATATTATTTATCATGGATAGTAATGTACAAGAAAGTATAATAAAGTTATACTTTTTCCTTATATCAAAATACAAATGAAATAAAAACTTCAAAAAAAGCAACAAGTTGGAAATCATTTAACCCATAGAGTAGGGTATCCAATATCCTTGGATAAAGGTCACTTGATTTATACATTCAAGAAATTTTGTCTTACCCACACCAGGGTAAGCCCTCGATAGGAATATCAGAATCTGTATTGATATCCTCAAAATCCCTCGATCTTTTAGGTAGTCGGCACCTCTATCTTCCTACCCCCAAAAGCCCACAATTTTACTCAGCAATAATTATAGTCACATGAAGCAAGTTGAACAAGATGTTCATGAAATGCACAATGCCTAAGAGTCTTGGTCTTTATAGAAATCACTTCACAACATCACATCATGTAATATATATGGTGATCAAAAGATTGTGAGCTTGTTAAAAGGAGATTTTATTTATTGGAAAATCTTCAACAGTCGGCTTCCTCCTCCAATGGTCATATTTTTCATTGAATATTGGTGGGACCTATACACGCATCACTCAACCAACGGTTAGTTAGAAAAAAAATGTACGACATCATTTTTTACTTACAAAATCCTATGTATGGAAAAAATGAATTATCTTTACCAATAATGAATATCTAGAGTCTAAGGAAAAATACAATTAAGAGTCTTATCAAATAAATAATAAGATTATGGAAAACATGGATATTCAGATTCATTTTTATAAAGAATGTAGAATCGAAATTTTATAGATTCCAGGGTCTAAAATCCAATGAGATCAGAGTCTAAATTCTGAAGAATTTAGAGTCTAAATTATAAGGGATTTGATGTCTGAATTTTAAAGAATTCATAATATGAAATATGAAGAATCCGGAGCCTGAATTTAGAGGAATTAAGAATCTGAATTTTTAGGAATTCGATGTTTGAATACTAAGGAATTTGGATTCCAAATTCTGAGGAATTTATAGTCTAAATATCAAAGAATTTAGAGTCTGAATTTCAGTTAATTTGGATTCTGAATTATAGAGATTTTCGATTCTATATTTCAAAGATTTTAGAGTCCAAATTTCAGAGAATTCAGTGTATTAATTTCAGAGAATTTGAAGTCTGAATTTCAGAGAATTCAGAGTCCAAATTTCAGAGATTTCAGAGTCTGATTTTCAAAGAATTCAGAGTCTGAATTTTGTAAGAGTATATATCCAGAAAACTATAAGATTATGGGGTTTTTAATAATGAGCTGAAATTTAGACATATTAACAAAATGAAATTGGTTTTGAGATAACATAAAATAAGGTAATGAAAACCAAGGAAAGGATACAAATTTTCTTAAAGAAGGGAAACTTTCATTAATAAACTAATCCATAGGGAAATATAATATGTCTTAAGATAAAGTGTTTTTGATTTTGAAAACATATATGAATGGAAAACTCATAAGTAATCTTTATTGAATTTACAATTTCATGCATATAGGACAAGATAAGGGAAAGAGTCCTATGATAGAGCAATGATTGGTATTGATCATTTATGGGGGAACCAGATGTAGTTTAGGACCTACTTGGTATTTTTTAGTGTCTATATTTATTTTTTGGTTTTACATATTTATAGATAACATGTATTGGCATGAAATTTTTGTTTCATTAGATTGGGATTTTATATTTCTTATTTTGGTCATCATTTTACACCCATGTGTTTTAGTTATTGGTTATAACATTTGGATTTTGTTATTTATTTCAATTATTGTGTTCCTTTGAAAAAGAGGGTATAGTCTCAAAATTAATGACATTAAACTCTTGTTGTTAGTCTGTATCCTCTAGTTTATGGGTGCACACGATTGAGGTCACATAGTGAACCATCTTAGGCAAACAGTGTGTGGAACCCATGTCGAGATATTAAAAATTAGTATCAAATGAGTTTTATTTTCTTTTTTTATTTATCAAACTATTTGGGAAAGGTAGATATGAGAATAAGATGAGTTGGGCTCTAGTGAAGACCTCGTGCATGGGAGTAGTTAACCCATGTATGAGGGTAAAATACAATTACCCAGTGTGGTATTGTTGTTATTGATATGTGTTGTTATAGTTGATACTATTTCACTACGAGTGATGCACTTATTGTGTGATATGATTATTGTTTCTTAGTTTTTAGGATATTTTAATTATGGCCTAAAAAAATGAGAGTTAAGTATGCATACATCATTATAGGCACTTAGGAATATTTTTCTGACATGCATCATTTTATACAGACATGAGAAAATGACTTTTTTGTAATTTTTAGAAATTGAAATGTTTTAGATTCTTATGTAATTGAAATGGGAAAAGGTTCCCAATGTGAAAAAGAAATTGATAAATGACAAGGAAAATGAATAAATGGGTGTCTAATGTAAAGATTTAGTATTAATAATGTGTTTAACCATTTTTAAACATGACCTAGATGTAGGATTGTTAATTGTAGTTATAACACATCAATCATGACCATGTATAAGTTTTTTTTGGAAAAGACATGTTGTGGATTATTATGATTTTCCTCTTACCTAAATGTGATAATTTTGTGTTATGTGACCTAATACACATTTTGGGAATTATATAAATATTACACCATAATGAAATATTTTGATATTATGAACATAAGGCAATGGTTGGAAATGATCTAGCTGTAGTGGAATCTGAGGCACCGATAGTGTTAGGTTAGGAAGTCAGAGAGAAGTTCTTAGAGAACATTTCTTGATTCATGTAGTTTATGGAAATATACCCATGTTAGGCTGTGAATAACATGTATACCATGACATGGGAGTTTCAATTGAAACACCCTATGCTCTTTAGTAGAGATATTTGACCTGAAGTAGATGAGTTCTAGATTGATTCTATGTAGAATATCATTTTCCTCTTGGAGAATCCTTCTAATAAGACTGTCAAGTTAGATTCAAAGATACTACATAGTCTGGAGAAGCGATGGTGGGATATCCAAACATGGTATGGACATCTTGGAATGATGGAGTGGAGGGAATTTTTGGAGAAGTTATCAGGGAACTTTTATCCTGAGATTCTCAAGAAAGAGAGAGAATATGATTTAATACCATTGAGTCAGGGGATCATGTCCATGATGTATTATACATGATGCCTTATATACTTTCAGTTCAATTTTCTATCATTGGTGGGGGATGAGGCTACGTCTGTATAATGGTTTCAGGATGTGCATTAATGTTAAATTAATCCCCATGTGAATATCTTCAAGAAGAATAAGTTCTCAGAAGTGTAAGATCATGATCTCATGTATTAGGGGATCCAGTTGGAGGCTTATAGTGGAGGATAGGTGGTTTATATTAGGTGATAAATAGGTACAACTTCTGAGAGTAGGAAGCATCACTATGATAATGTTAGAGAGGGTGAGAGTTAGAAGAATATCCAAGGGGGAGGGTTAGTCACACATTACATTTTATAATAATTTTTCATTGGTGTGATGGGTTTGAAAACTTCCATAGAGAGTTCCCCCAACAACTAATAGTTTAAAAAATCTAGCCTTTTACATATATTATTACATTATTTTAAGCATAATTCATCATCAAATACAATCCATGGATAATAAATTGTAGTTTAATTGAAAGATTATATAAATAATTCAATTTCATGTACCTAAATTGAAAACAAGTTTATTTAATATACATAATGTCATACTAAATTCCATTTTGATCTTAAATCTAAATAGGATAAGCTATGGAATACATGAACAAATTGATGAGTTAAAAATCCCTGAAAAATAATTAACATATGAATAATGTATAGGAGATGAGTTAGAAGGAATAAAATGATGCCAAAAAAAGAAACAAAAATGAATCAAAACAAAGAAAAATAACATGTATAACATGGGAGAATAAAATCAAGGAATCAAATGTTTTTTTTTCAACAATATAAAACATGAAATAATTATGAGTCAAGGATCATTTCACATTGATTATCATGATTCATGGATAACAACTAAGACCATTGCACATGGAGCATGAGTCAAGGATAACAACCAAGGATATTTCACTTAATTTCGCATGAGACTAAAAACTACCCAATTAATTTGAGTGATATAAGGGAATACCCATCATAACATGTTTCTTAATATGTGTTCCACATGAAAATTAAACACAAGTGTTACTTATGGAAAGAAATGGATATCATATATATGTCAAAGATCATAATAAATGGGTGTATCATAAAAGTGTAAATAAATTCATGGATTTAAATCATATATGGAAATTAATAAGGAAAAATAGGAATAGATCATGATAATTTATTTTATAATGATGTGAAATCATTTAAAAATAATTTCTATGAAACTTTAGAATTAAAACATTTTAGTGTGGTTTAATGAAAATATTAAAGAGCATTTAAATAAATAAGGAAAAATAATTTATATAAAACCAGAAATGAACCAAAATATTTATTCATGATAAAATGAATGATTTTAGAAAAACAATGGTGAATTAAAATATATTATTGTGTTCACATAAAAATGGTTTAGAAATTGGGATGTTCATTTTATTTGGGCATGCTTATCAGGAAGAATTGAGAAGTGATTTTTTTAAAACATGTATTTTCACATAAAAAAGGTTATAATGATATGGATACATAATTTTAGAACATATAAAAATATTTATAAGAATTATATAAAAATAAATAACGATTACACTTGGATAAAGAGAGAAACCGTAACTGAAGGGAAAACTGGAGGTTTGAAAATAATCCCTTATTGTATGTCCGAAAGTGTTAAGAACATTATTATAATGTACCATATAATAAAATTAAATACATTAATTTGTTTATTCATAATAATTTATACATGTATTTGATTTAATATAATTTTTATGTTAATTTAGATTTTTTTGATGGGTAATATGATAAAATTTTATCATTTGAGAGCATTTGTTTACTTTGTTTTCGTGATCTGTTTACTTGTATACATCTGTATAATATTATGTGAAATGGGATTCTTTTTCAATAATTAAAATTATATTTTGTTTATGAACATAAATATATTAAATTTTATTATATATAAATTTGTTTCTATATGTGATGATGATTTATTACATAAAACATTAATGGTAACCATTTGGACTATTTGAGTGTTTTTTGATCATCACGAACTAGTATTGTTCTATTATTCAATATCAAGTTTATATAATAGTTAAAAAACATTAGGTAGGCTATAATAAATTTATCAAAAAAATTTCACCATAAAAAGGTTCCATGACAAGCCTTGAAGGTTATAATCGAAATTGAAAACTCATCGCCCTTGAATGCGATAAATCAACATATAAGGGGAAATATCTTCATTTTTAGTAAAAAAGGAGAGGGGAAGAGAAATGATGATGGGTTGTTCCATTAACACAATAAAACTATACTTTATAAAAGATACAAGATTTATCATTGCACTTGAATAATTAATTCTTTTTAGATAATAAGAAAATAATTGAAAATGAAAATAAATAAAATTAAAATAAACTATATTTTTACCTATTAAATTATCCTCCTTGATAGCCTCCTTAGGGGAATTGGTTTTGGACTTTTATTGAGAGAAAAATGTCTTGGAAATAGGGGGGGGGGACTCAAAGGAGAATATTTGGATGAATTTGGTTAATATTCAAGGCTTTACAGGTGTAAAGAGGTGAGTTGGTAATTAAAGTGGGAGGAGAGAAGTGTTTTTGAATATTTTATTCATTTGTTTGTTATTTTGGCTCAAGACTGTGAATAGTATTGATTAAAATTACTACATAAAATAAAGGGAAGAGTAATCTTAGATTTTATTAGATTACAGTATCCATACATCATCCACAACTCGAGAATTCCTGTTTGTAGATCATACCGTAAATTACCATATTTCACTATTGAAAAAAATTCAAATATTTTAAAAAATATATAAAAAAACCACCATAACCATTTTCCTATGTGTATAATTAAATAATTACTCCATGTTATTGAAATAATTTTCTACATATGTGAAATGTAATTTTAAATAAAAAAACAATTTACTCAAAATTATGATTTTAAAATTATAGCTCATTTTATAACACTTTTAAAAATTAATTAAGGTCTCATACAATTATGTTATAATCATAATAATAATAAATTTATGAAAATATTATATTAAAATAAATTTTCATTTATATCATTTTATTAATTATAGAATAGTAAACAAATATTTATATTTTATAAAAATACTAACACTTAATTTATCATTATCAAAAAAATTATTTACTTACAAAATGATATAATTATATCATATTTTCCTTTATAAGATGGATAATTTTTTTAATACATTCATAGGATAGGTTACTATTATATTCGGTTGGTTACTATTCTTAAGGGCCACATTACAATTTCACAGGTTGTGTTACTATTTTATTGGTTTAGGTTCCTTAATTTCTATAAATAGTTCTTATTTCATTCATTCTTCCTTTATAATGTTTTCAGTATGTTATATTTGTGATTTTATATAATTTATACAATATAACATAATTATTAGAAGGGAATTTTCATTGATAAAATTTATGGTCATTACATTCTTCCCCCATTATGAAATTTATCCACCGATTTTTTTTTACAATCTATGGGGAAAACATGTGACTATACTTTTCTTTCATTGCTTCGTATGGTTCCCATATTGCTACTTAATACTTATGATTCACGCATAGTACTTTGACTATGTGATTAGTCTTGTTGCATTGAAAAATATTTCTATGGTCCAAGATTTTATTGGCTTCTCCTCTAAGAGTGAACATTGTTTAACTGTACCACCTCTGAATTCACTAAATGTGAGTGATTTGGTATGTACATCCTCAAGAGGGATGTGTGGAATACATAATGTACTTGAGACATGATTGAATGTCATCTTAGTTGATATTACACCACTCTAAAAGGATCTATAATCTATAAGGTCTGATTTACCTAGGACTTAGCTTTCCCTTTTTCACGAATCTCATGATCCTCTTTTATAGAGATATGTCGAAGAATACTATGTCTCAAACATTAAACTTCAGGACTTATCAATGATTATCTACATAACTCTTCTATCAAATTTGGGTTTCATGCAAATGATGCTGAACTGTTTTCTCATTTTCTACCATTTATTTGTCTATTTCACATCCTATAAGTTTAGGTTCACTGAAATCATCCCACCATGTGGATTTTCTTCATATTTTCCGATAATGGCCTTCATATAAAGACATTTTTATGCTAGTGTAGAATGTTTTTTGTTAATGATATAGAACAGAGTAAGATTTTAGTACCATCCTCTATTTAAGTCCACAAAGAAACTCTCAACATGTCATCCAATGTCTGAATAGTCCTTTTATATTGTCCATCAGTTTATGGGTGACATTATATTTTAAAGATCAACTAAATTTTTAGAGCTTGTTAGAGACTTTTCCAGAACACGGAGGTGAATGTCATATACTGATTGGATACAATCGACAATGGTAATCCAAGAAGTCTTTACACTTAATTGATGAATATATTTTCATGTCTATTGAGTGGCAGATCCTCTAAAATGTCTATAAAGTGATTTTTCATTGTAATTCGATCCACAAAAACCCATATAAAATTGTTTCCTTTGGATTTATTTGGATGTTTGGTGACATAATCTATGATTATGTTAACCCAAATCCATGTTGGTATAAGTAATTGTTGAATCATGCCATCATAATTTTTCCTTTCACCCTTCACTGTCTCATATACCAAGAACTTTGATGTGTACTCAATGACCTCTTTCTTTATATTTTCCCACAAATAGTTCTCTTGGAGATATCAATTCATCTTTGCGCTCCCAAGGTGAATATATATGTTTAAGATATGTGCATCATTTAGAAGATATTTATTTATTTATGGATTCGATGGTTCACATAATCATGACCCAAATCATCAAAATCTATCCTCATTAACATTGACATCTATGGATTCCCTCTTTTTGATAGCTTCTAGATTTTTTAATGTTTCTACATCATTTATTTAAACATCATTTATTTTCTCCATGTTTTATTTGTAGAAATAATATGAGAAAATATTGATGATATTCCTTCATTAATTATTCCCATATTCATCCATTTATGGTCTAAGAAGATTGGATCCTTCCCAATTCTCATCATTGATAATGTTTCAAGACACTTTCATCATCGAGAATCTGCCACTTGGTTTTCCTTACCAGGATGGTAGTGGATTGAGCAGTTATAATATATAAGGATATCTAACCATGTTCATTAGATCATATTAATATAATTATGTTTGAATATATATTAACGATCTTATAATCAGTATATATCTCGAAATTATCCTCATTGAGAAAATGCCAGAAGATTTTCAACATAATGATCCCAACTACCAACTCTAGATCATGTGTAGGAATGTTTTTCACATGATTATTCAACTACCTTGAGGACTTGTCTATCCATTAATATTTTTCCTTAGTAAAAATCCTAAGACCTTATTTGAAGCATATCTATATACAATAACGAGTTGTCCACTTGTGAGTAGCATGAGTACTGGCATAAAGATAAGTCCATATTATTAACTCTTTAAAGCATTATTAACATTCATAGGATTAGATAAACTTCACCCCCCTTTGAATAATATTCGATATTGGGGTTGACCATCATGATTAGTTATTCACAAATATTCATGAATACCTTACTAAACCAACGAAACTACATTTCTTTATTATATATAATTTACAATGACACTCTTTGATTTTTTTGTCATGGAAGAGTCTATAAATATTTTTTGGGGATTACAATCACCATGAATGGTACTTAATCCATCAAGAACTCAGATATACATTAATTTTCATAAGTATTATCACTTCAAAAATTCTTGAGCAAAGTATTCTAGTGCTCCCCGTGTTCCCCCATAATCTTAGATTATATCAAAATATCATCAATAAACACTACCACATTTTTTAGATGTAATATCTAAAGACTCAATTATTTAAATCCACAAAAATTTCAAGAGAAATAGTGAGACCAAAGGGCATCACTATGAACTCATAGTGTCCCTATATTTTTTGAAAGGTAGTCTTTGGAATATCTTTCTTTATTACCTTTAATTAGGCATATTCCGATTGAAGGTCGACCCAATAAAAATATTTGGCCCCATGTGGTTGATCAAACATGTCATATATACATGTAAAGGGGTGTTTTTCTTTTGGATGATTTTTTTATCTTTTGAAAATCAACACATAGGTGCACTGATCCATCATTCTTCTTGATGAAGAGGTGTGGAGAATCCAGGGTGAAGCACTCAATCATAAAAAACATTTTTATATATTATCCTATGAATGATTCTTTAGTTCTTCCAACTGACCAATTTCAATTCTATAAGGTGTCTTTGATATAAGTAGATATCTATTGATATGTTCAATTTGGAACTAAAATTATTGGTTTGGAGAAGGACAACCAAACTCTTTGGGGAACACATCATTATAGTCCCTCATAATAAGAATATATTAGATCATTATCCTCTCCTTTGTCTCAATCATTTGAGGCAGATATGCTTTCTCAAAAAAAAATTAATATCCAAAATTGTAAAAATGATTTTTATGAAGATTCGTCCTCTTCGTTAAAATTATATAGAAGCATAGGATACTTTTGGATGTGGAGAGTTTCCCCCCTTTCCAAAAATTTGATTTTGGATTTTTATAATTATAGACAATACTTTCCCAATATAGCAACAAAATCCACAAGAGGAAGATAAACTAGATGTGAAGGGATGTATAGTCCACAAAATTACATGGGGAGGAGTTATATACATTAGATGCAATAATTTCCCCATTCTCTATTCTCATAAATAACTCAACCTCTATATTTTTTGATGTATTTGAGGATTTATAATACCACTGAAATATATGAAATAGTGTATAAAAGTTGAATAAAATAACATATTCTCTATTCTCAAACTAATAACCAAAGAAGTTGTCGCTAAATTGTTTTCAAGATACACCTCAATATCAGTGATATTATATGTCCTTCCATTCTGCCTTTGTGTTTTCTATTGTTGCTTTCCACCAACAACCCTTATCTTATGGTAATAGATCGAATAATTCCCATGTTACTTGCAGTTTAAACACCGCACTAAAAAGATCATCATTGATTTAAGAATTACATTATTCTTCCACATTAGTGGGATTATTCATATCATATTAACACTAATTATCTAGATTCACCATTCTTCCAAATTTCATGCATTTCCTTATTACATTTAAATAGTTTATATGAAGATTCTTGCACAACTTTTGGCACATGGGATGTTTGTTTTTTATTCCATAATGGGATTTTTATTTTGTTACTCCAATATCAAAATCCATTTTATAATTTTTATTACTAGACCCATAAGGAAATTGAGATTCACAGATATCTATTTCAACCGTAAGAAATAAATTAAAAATCTACTCATAAATATCAATGTTCCAAATCAATTTTTTTTGTAGAATGATCATTAGTATACTAAAAATCCATCCACCTTGTTTTCGGTGTTCATTAAAGAACCAAAGGAATATCTTAAAAGCCTTGTAATGTTTTCTTTATACACCCCTATAGACTCATCTACCTTTTACATGAATATGAGGAACTACTTCTCCATATTAGGATAAGGGATTCCTGGAAAATAGTTATTGAAAAATATTTTCTATAAATATTCCCATTCCACATAATCAATTTCCTCAGTATTTCTATTCTGAACCAGTTCCCACCGCTAATCAACTTCCCCATCAAAATTACAGTCCACCATCACAACTTTATCTTCCTAAAAGCACTGGAGGACAAATAATATCTTCTCAATGGAGTTAATACATTGTTAGTTGGGGAGGGGAACATACGATCCACTAATCTTGGAAGCCCTTTTAATAATGAAGGATTCTAACAAAAATTTATATTTACAAGTAGAAGTATATGGTTCCTTTTGATTAAAGGTTTTATTAATACCTTGATCTAGTTGATAAAGTAATATCTTGATGTTTTGAGAACTTCTATCCATCACATTTGTAAAATCATTATGGAAATCATCACATTGCCTATGACATTGAATGTTGGGAAAATGATTTTATTTATATCCATTAACTAAGAAAAATAAATTACAATTATGGGGTTTGAATACTTAGATAATAAGAATAATAAAAGGAAACATCAAACATATAGTGGTAAACTTTTTAATGAAAATTGTATGCAAAATTTATGATTCTCTATTTTTCAATCTTGGTTATCCATGGGGATTGAATTCTCCATAGAGTTCATAATAAATATTTCTAATCCAAATTTACCAAAATATCTACACCATTCTATAATAATAACAATAAAAACACTATGAATCTACCCATATTATTAATTTATTTTGAATATACTTAGACATCAAATATAAACCAAGGATCATAATGTTTAGTGTATTTGGAATATTAGATACATAATTAAATATTATGAAATAAAAATAAAAACATTTTTTATTTAATCATTTCAATGAAATCCTAAATTAATTTAGTCTATTATATATTTATATGATAACTAGGGGAAGATGTAAACAAATTTATGGGCTAACAATCCCAGTAAAATGAAAAACTTATGAATAAAGCATGGCACTTATTTTATAAGAATTAACATGATGACAAAAAAAGGCATCGAACATGAATAAACAAAAGGATTAATAAAAAATATATCATTGGAAAATATATTTATGTCATAATAGATATTTGTTATCAACATAAAACATGAAATAAACATTATTCAAGGCTCAGTTCACATAGAGGATCATGAGTGAAGGACAACCACTAAGACTGTTGAACATGTATCATGAGACAAGTATATCCACCACGACCATTGCACATGATGTTTCATGTGACTAAAAATTACCAAATTTATTTGAGTGATATATGGGTTCACACACCATAACATGTTCATGAATATGTGTTCCACATGAAAAATAAACATAAGGGTTACCATTTCAAATAAATGGGTATCATAATCATTTCATAAAGCATTATAAATGGGCGTATCATTAAATTTTACATAAAATAATGGATTTAAATTATATATGAAAACTAATGAGGGAAAATACGAACATATCATGATAATTAATACAAAAATAAAGTGAAAATATGTAAAAATAGGGTTTAAGAAACTTTAGGAATAAATTATTTTCATTCTGTTTAAGGAAAATATTAATGAGTAATTAAATTAAAAAAGGGAAAATATTTTATTTAAACCCCCAAATAAATGAATATAAGTTTTATTTTTAAAATGGATTATAATAGGAAAATTACAATGGATTAAAATAGATTACTGAGTTTACTTCAATATGGGTATGAAATTAGGAAGTTCCATGAAATCAGGTTTGATTATCGAGAAGAATTGTTATAGAAATTTCCTTCAAACATGTACTCCCCATAAAAAAAGGATATAATGATCTAGATAAATGAGGTAATTAAAAATAAAAATAATTTATAATCAGTATATAAAAATAAATAAGGGTTCTATTGAGATAAATAGATAAAAATCTTAACCTAAAGAAAAAAATGGAGGTTCAGAATGAATCTTATACCTTCTTCCCAAAAGTGTTCTTCACTTGGTCTTAATGTTGTGGATAATGAAATTAAATCAATTTAATAATTATTTCATAACCTTTTATACATTTATTTTATTTTTTAAATTTTATTTTGTTCATTTATATCCCTTTTGATGAGTATAAGATACAATTTTATTATTTGGGAGAATTCGTTTATATGGTTTTCATGATCTGTTTACTTGTATACATGTATGAAAAATCATGTAAAATGAGAATAGAATACTATAACTAAAATTATTTGTTTTTAATTAAATTTAATAATATTATATGTTGTTATATATTAATTTTATTCCATATGTGAGGAATATTCACTAGATAAAATGTTAATGGAAATCATTTTGATCCTCATGAACTAGTTTTGTATTATTAATTAACATCATCATTATATAATAGTTCCAGAATATTAAATAGGATGTAATATATTTATTAAAATATGTTTTATCCATAAATTTTTTCTATTACCATCATAGAAGGAATCAATGGTAATTGAAATATCATCTTCCTTGAATATGTTAAATCAACACATCAAAAATGACATTTCATTTTTTAGTAAAAAAGTATAGGGGAAGAAAAAAGATGGTGGGTGGTTAAATTAAAAAAATAAAACTATTTTATATAAAATATAATTAATCAATTATGTCACATGAATACTGGAAGGTGAAGAGTTAAATGGAAATGAAATGAAATTGAAAATAAATTCAAAGAAAAAGAAAGAGGGATTTACCTCTAGAATTATCCTCCTTAGGGGAATTTGTTATGGTATTTTGTTGAGAAAAATAGCTCTTATATGTGATGAGAGTATTGATATAGGATTTTTCATAATTATTAAAATATTCAAGGCTTTATAGGTGTGAGGTGAATTGGTTGTGAGGGATAATATTTATAGTGATAGGATAGTCGTGTTTTTGATTGTTGTATTCATTTATTTATTATTTTAGTTTTGGCTATGAATATTTTTGATTCCCATTTATAATTAATATAAATGGAGAAGTATGGTTCAATATTACGGGACTAAATCAACTATAAATCAATCATGAATCAATATTTAATGTATTTAACTTAAAATATAAATTACCATATTTCATTATTCACAAAAAAATAAATCCTTTTCAGAAAATTCTCAAAAATTCAAAATGAGCATTTATGGACATGTATAACTCAAAAATGAACTCCATTTAATGAAAATATGGTTCTAAATATAATAAATTAAATTTTTAATTAAAATTATAATTTACTAAAAAAATACCATTTTTAGAATTATAACTGACTGTATATCACTTGAAAAAATTAATTAATATATCATAAAGTTATATTATAATCATTGGAAAAAAATATTAATTTAAGAATATATTTATTAAAATAAAATTTCTTTTAAATATTTACATTAATTATAAAATAGTAAATAAAAATTTATGTTTTATAAAAAACAAACACATAATTTATCAGTATCAAAACATTTATTTACATATAATATGATAATATAATGTAATATTTTCATATATAAGTTGGTTAAACTATATTTTCACTTTCATAGGAAAATAAATTATTCTATTAGCAATGTTACTATTCTTAAGGGAAAAATTACTATTCCATAAGTCATGTTACTATTCCATTGGTTTAGGTTTCTAAATTTCTATAAATACTTATTATTTTATGAATTAGTATTTTATTATATATGTGATTTTTATCAAATTATATTTTATAAAATAATTAATTGAATAGAATTTTCATTAATAAAACATTGGGTTGTTATATGTAGACTTCTGAGGCTGTTGCATGATCAGACTTTTATAATGATTCATTAAGAATAAGTAATAGATAGGTAGTTATAGAAAAGATATGAAGAATTGGAGTATAGGAGGGGGATATATTGCACCGTATTAGTTTCAAAGCTATAGTTCTACTGGCCTTGGGAGTTGAGGTAGTGTACATGGTGCTTTGGGGAAAGATCACCCATGTCAGTAAAGAGGTGTAGCTGAGGGGTCTTAGAATACATCACATGTAAGAGGGGTGGCATAGTTACATTCATTTCAGACTGCACATGGGGATAGTGAGGCCAAACCATTGATAATTAGAAGTAGTATTCTTATATCTTCTGTATTATCTAGTGCCTTATATAATTCTTTTACCTCTCATACCTTTATATCATTGTGACTTGTGAATAGCGTGAGCCTTGTGGTAAAGTTCATGATTGGGGTTATGAAGATAAATAGACCATTGGTAGTACTGTTGTGTGACATCTACCAATGAAAGTTATGTTCTCTTGAGGTTGGAGAGAATCTGTTTCTTTAGTATCTTTACATTCTTGATATTTATAGCACTGACCTAATTTTGGTAATTGAATGGTTAGTGGAATGCTAATCCCACATTGATTGTTACCACATTAATGTGACGTTTATGTATACTATGGGTAGAAAATATGTTTTCTGTGTAATGTGGGACATTTTGGAAAACTGTATACGACCCATTCATCAGCAACTCATGGAGCTCACAACCCAGGTTTCTTGTATTTTTCTAGATGATGGGGGTAAAAAACAGGATGTATCTCCACCTATAGTGGACATATTTCATGTTGTTTTTACAAAGGATTTCTCAGGGTTTCCACATGAGAGAGATTTCAAATTTGCATCTAACCTCATATGTGGGGCTAACCCAGTTCCTATTCCACTATAAAAACAGTCACATACAGAGATTCTAGGGCTCAAGAATCATCTATAAGAGTTGATGGATAAGGGTTTATCAATCCAAGTATGACACCATGGGGTTACCTAGTCTTGTTTGAAAAGAAAGATGAAAAGACTCTATTGTTATGTTTGGAATTCCAAAATTGAACCAGTTTAATGTAAAGAACCAATAGATTCTACCATGTATTAATGATCTTTTTGACTTTTTAAGAGGATATTGTGTTTTCTAATAGATAAAATTGAGGGTAGGGTATAATCATTGGATATTTTGACCTTCTAATATTTTGATGACTACTTTTATGAGTAGGTATTACCATTATATGTTCTTGGTAATTCTAGTTGTGTTAATGAACTCACCATAATTCTTTATGGCCTTGATGAATAGAATCTTCCACCCATACCAGGTTCACTTTGTCATAGAGTATGTGGATCAAATATTATTGTAATCCAATATTCATGAAGTTCTTTTTGAAAATATTAACATTGTCTTGATTACACTGAGAGGTCATTAGCTATACACCAACTTAGCTAAGTGTCCATCTTGGAATGATCATGTACACTTCATGGATTACGTCATTTCCGAGGAAGGTGTTGCTAGGGTCCCCTAGGAAGTTCAAGAAATTTTTTCTTCGAATAATCCCATTAATGTTTTATATATTCATAGATTTCTGGCATTAGGAAGATATTATTAGAGATTTATACAGGACTTCTACAAATTGGAACAACCTCTTATAGGCCTCATCATGAAGGGGATAATGTTTGAATTAATAGAATGATGAGATAATTTATTCTAGGAGTCAAAAAAGAGTTTTACATCGACACTGATATTGATCCTACCCAATCCTAGCGAGATGTATATGGTGTTTTGTAAAACTTTTAGTACTATTCTTGGAGTACTGATGATGTAGAGATATCAAGTTGTGGCGTATGATTTTTGGAATTTGTGGAAACATGAATAAAACTATCCCACAGACATCCTTGAGTCAACTATTATGGTTTATTAACATATGTGTTGGTGGAATTGTCTTTTGAGAGAGTTGTTAACTATGTATATAGACAAAAAGAGCTTAAAGTATATCTCAATATAGCGATACATGAATATTTTTAAGTGGAAAAGGGTTAAGTATTGGTAGTCATTCAAAATTGATATAAAATATAAACTTGGTTATGAAAAGAGTGTTGATGATGATTTATGATTGAAAACTAAAACTCAAATAGTTATGGAGTTTAGTGATCAGTGGAAGATAATTAATTTATTGTCTATGATGCATGTTATGGATCATGGGAGTATGGAGTGGATGAATCTCATATCATTTTTAGTGGATCCTACACTTTTGAGATGGATTAGGGACTGGTAGTGTGTGGATCCAAAGTATTTATCCTCAGGGGAAAGTGTATAAGGTGGGGGGGTCACCTTCCAATTGGACCATATATGAGGATGATATCATCTATATTAGGAATCAGTTTTTTGTGCCTATGGGTATGTGGGATGATCTGATGCATGAATTTCATACCTCAGTGTTTATGGGGGCATTTTTGTGTGACCAAAATATAACGTGAAAAATGGTGATAGTTTTTGTGGACGAGAATTAAAAATGAGAATGTAGGGTTCCTGAGATGATGATACACCTGTCCATAGGTGAAGGCCAAGAAAAAATAACATGATTATTTACAAAATTCATTTCTCAAAATGATGGTGTAGTGGGATGAACTTGAAATGGATTTTTTGTGGGTCTCCAGAGGATTCCACAGAAGAATGACTCTATTTTGGGAGATAGTGGACCATTTCTCAAAGTTTGATCATTTATTGCCTATATGGGAGTCATTATATGTTGAGTAGATTGGGGACTTGTATGTTTGGGAGATATTCCATTTATATGGGGAGAAATAGAGTATTGTTTCAGCATGTGACACGTGATTTACTTTCCACATATAGAAAGGTAAATAGAAGGAACATGGAAAATATGTTTTAGTGAGTATGGATTCCCACCCACATATAGTTGGGATGTCAAAAAGTATGATACATGTTCTATAGGATATGATTCAATCATGTGTTTTAGACATTAGTTGGTCTTGCGAGAATGACATGGAATTGTGGTATATTATCTATAACAACAATTATCAACAAATGATTCATATGGAACCATACGAGGAACTATATGATAGAACATAAAGATCACCTTCATGTAGTATTAAATAAAGTGGTATAGAGAACATGAGACTGTGTCTCATAAATAAAATTCTAAAGTAGGTGTAGCTGATTCGGAATAATATTTTTATAACTCTGAGTAGGAGGAAGTCATATTCTGATTGATGTTGATGTCCCCTAATGTGTGAAAAGGATTATTGTGTTTTTATTTAGGTTTTTCCTAGACATGGTCACTACAGTATATAGAGATAGGTCTTGTTGGTGCTTAGGTTCATCATACCATTTGAGAAAATGGAGAGAAACATACTGGTGGCATACCGCTTGTCTCTTACAAAGAGGTAATGTGATATGCATGATGTTTTTTTGGATCTCACAGCATTAGTGGTATCGCCCAAATAATTATAATGTGATTGATCTGGATGATGTGGAGCTTGAAACCAAAGATTCCTTTCAGGAGAATCTGATATTCATGTTGGATCACATTAAGAAAGTTGTATGGGAAAAAACCATGCATATAGTTTGTGTATTGTGGGAACATGGTTGTGGTCAAGAGAAAACATGGGAGATATAAGTAGATATGATGGATCTGTGGTCCAATATTTTTGACTCTAAATCTTACATTTTTTAGTAAGTAGAGCTCAAGGTGGAGCTTTTATATGGTTGAAATATTGCAAGATCCTTGCCATTTTTAGAGACGTTTCAAGCTTTTTTCTAGTAATATTTTTCCTTCTTTTTAGTAATGTTTGTTTGGATTTTATCTTGGGTGAATTTGGGTAATGATTTTATGTTTTAGGAAGGATTTTGGGAAGTGAACAATTGGTGCATTCTTTTCCTAAACCACGCACCCTGGCCCAGAAAATGGTGCAACACAAGATAAAGGGGGTTTTCATGGTTAGATCATGGTTTGTCCAACCCTGAACGTGCTAAGGAGTAACCATGTTACACCCCTAGGCGAGGTTCATGGTAAGGGTGAAAAATTATAGGAAACCATGTGACCCAAGAATAAAACCATATGTTTGAGATTTTTTACTCCGGAATTTTTTTAAAAAATTTCTTGAACCACCATATTATGCCCAGAAATTCTATATATTGACCCATAATATATTTCTCCCATTCTTGGAGGCTCTGAGATAGATTCCAAGTCATTTTGACCTCTTCTATAGTCAAATATTGTATCCTTTGTTGGATATTGACCTCTTTGGGTATGTGGTTATTTATTGATTGGATCTATCTCTCTCTCCCACTTGTCTTTCAGAATAAAAGAGGGGTGTTTTCCCTATTTAATTAGATCTAGATCTGGGATTGTTGGATATTTATTTGTTTGATCATATATTTATGTTATTGATCTAGATATAGTTTTTCATCATGATCATAATTTCTAGGCTTCAATTGGGGATTTTCTTTTCAGAAACCAGTCATCAATTATTTGAGGTAGCTGGTATAAATTAGAATCCCATAGTATTGATTTAATTAGATGTATGTAATTGTGATAAATTAAATTTACATAACTAGGAAATTTCATTGATAATTGACATAACATTTATAAATTTCCATGTGGTAACAATATTGGTCAAATTGGGGAAATAAAATTGTTGAATTGAATTGAATTAATTTTTGATTAATTAATAGGATTATAAAATTGGATTGAGTTGTATTAATTAATTTATGAATTAATTAATTGAAAATGTTGTGATAACTAAATTGGATTTGGATTAATTAATTATTTTATTAATGAAAAGGATTTTGGGATTGTGGAATTTAGAAAAATTAATTGTTTAAATAGTTATTGCGATATTGATATTGTGGAATTGGATTTACTAATTGTTGAATTAATTAATGGGAACATTTTGGATTATAATATCATTTAATTGGATTATTTAATTTGTGAATTAATTAACGTGAGTTGTTGTGATTATGAAATTGATTAAATTGGATTAATTAATTATTGAATTAATTAACAATTTTTCTGATTGTGAAATGTGATGAGAAGGATAATTTTTATTAACATCTATTTATTTCATACATTTGATGTTGTGATATTTACGATAATGTGTTTGGGACATGGTCTGCTATATCAAAATACCATAGTGATAAATTTAATGATAAATGTTTATGGGACATGGTCTACTATATTAAAATCCAATAGTGATAAATGTGTGTTGGAATGAAACTACTACTTCAAAATCCTAATTATGTGATTGATTGATATAAGAGTTATGTGTTACAGAATGTTGCTTCAAATACCCATGGGGATCTAGCTATTGATACCTAGACCAAATAAGTTGGAATTAGTATATGGTTTCAATTGTCCATCATAATAAATTCATATAAAATGGACACTAAAAGAACTTCTGTCATAATATGTTGGTAATTGAATATGTGATAGGGTTTTGACTTTGGAGCGGGATGAATTTGGAATTGTTGTATGGGTGTCCTCGAGAACCAAGTAGAGTTATGTGGATAAAAAAGAGTAATTGAATAAATGTAAACTATTTACACTATTGAATTTATTTAGATTTTATACTCACTTTATACACTATTTTTCAATGTATATTATTTTTGACACTATTGGTTGTGTCCTACAGAGTTGTACTCACACCCTAATCGGGATGCCTGATCGGTACCCAAATAGATTTCTTGATTTAAGTACCTAATTAAGGCTAGAGTCTTATATTAGAGGGATGATTGGGACGGAAAATGGATGGAGAAACTAGAAATGGTTCATGAACCTCTTTAGAGTTGTCAGTTTATTTATTTTTTGTTTTTCATACTATCACCAGACTCATATTTTCATTACATATTCCCAGCTATAGTTATTATATATTTTGTTTAATATTTTTTTCATCATGGTATAATTGTGTGGTTTGGTTATTATTTATAAAATTTGGATATTTTTATTTAATTCCACTATTGTAATACTATGTTTTTGAGGGTATAGTCTCCCCATGATCGATATTAGACCCTCACTACTAGTCGAAAACCTCTAGTGTATGGTGTAACGACCCGAAATTTTGAATAAATCTTGTTTCCTAATTTCATGTGTTATTTTTTTATACTAAAAAAAAATGTTTTATTTGATAAACATGATTATAAATAAAATGAGACCATTGGTTTTTGAGTGTTATATGACCATCGGTCAATATGACCACCGTGAACAAAATGTTTTGATTATTGTCTCTAAATTTAAGTAATCTTGGTTAATTATTATAGAAAGAAGATTTGATGGCCTCACCTAGTAGCCTTGGGCCGATCGAAGCCCATCTAACAGAGATTGGGAAGGAGGTAGCACCATTGGGCTTTGCTCTGGACCAAATCCAAGCCGAACTTCATCATGTGAAGCTAGAACGGAATCGCCTTCGCGAGAAGTTCAAACTGATAGAAATTACTACTCGGGCAATGTTGACTGAGCCGCCCCAAAATTCTATCACCCTAACACACCTTACTCTTAGGTCCTATGCTGGTATTATAAGGGGTTATGTAACGAGACCGTAATTGCCTTGTGTAATCCTTTTTTTAAATAAAAAAATTTGGATTTCTTCTTATGATGATGTTTATGAATTTTCAAATGACCGGATAAATATTGTATGCATATTTTTGATGAATTTTAGAAAAAGGATATTTTAAAAATGGTTGTGTAAACCTTAAATAATTAAAAATGTGTAATGATTTTCGAAAAATGGTCTTCTACAATTATGTTCAGTACGAAATTTAGAGTCTAATAAGATCAACTTGATTTTTGATGAATAGTAAATTATGAATAGTGATTTTATGATTAGGATTAGTAATATGACCAAATAGATTAGTAATCTCACTTAAAGAAAGTTTTAAAATAATCTAGGCACCTTGATTAAGTAATGTGATTCAATAAAATAGTTAAATAACATTTTCATTAATTATTATTCAAGTATTAGTTTTTTCATGTGAATAGTGTTTTTTAATTTAAAATTTAAATAAAAATAATTAGAAAATTATTTTTATAAAAATGACTTTATTTTTGAACTCAGAGCATCGATATTATGTTATGGTAATTTTTGGGGTTTTTTCTGAAAAAATGAATTTTCGATGAATAGTGTTTTTATTTAAAAATTAAATTAAAATTATTTAGAAAATTATTTTTATAAAATGGAGTTCATATTTGTAATCAGAGCGTTGATATTTGGTTAAGGTGAAATTTTGGGATTATTCTGAGAAAGTTGAATTTTTGATGAATAGTGAAAATACAGTTTTTAAGTTACGGGTGTTTAATGACATCATTAAATGATGTATTAAGTTTGTAATCAATATGTTCGAATTATGAATAGTGAGATAAGGTATGAGGTGTCCCAAGTGGCCAATACCATGGGAAAATACCATGGGCAAGCCCATGGTTTTGCCAAAACCACTAATGAGGTGTCCCTTTGCCATTAATGCCTTGTCCCCTCACTTTCCCTATAAATACCAAGCCATCCTCTCATCCATTCGACTCCCCACTCTTCCCCAACGAAGTTCTGGTCTCATTACCTCCCAAGGAGTCCTCCCAAGGTGCCCCCAAGCCCTCAAGGTCCAATCCTTTGAGTTTCAAGAGTCACATTTTAAGGTATGGGATCCGACCCCTCTCTTTCTTTTCAAGTAATCTCTTTTATGTCTTTTCTTTTATACTCCATGTTCTTATGTTAGAGGATGTTCTTTTATATTCATCCTACTGCCTATTTCATGTTCATATGATGAGAGACCCCCCTTGCTCTCATCAATTCGTTTTAAGAATGTTTAAGTGGCGCCGTTAGGCTGCCGAATTTTCAAGGGATTCATTCACCTCTCTCTTTTTCAAAGTTCTACTTTCATGTCAAGTCTTTCAAGTTCATTTTTATTATGTTGGGGTACGATATCTAAATTTATCATACTGATATTTTATGATCACATGATGAGAGACCCCATTTGATCTCTTCAATTCAGTATTTTGATGTCTTAAGTGGCGCCGTTAGGCTGCCGAATTTTTAAGTGGTTCTTCACCCTTCTCGTTTTGAAGTTCTACTTTCATGTCAATTATTTCAAGTTCCTTTCTATTATGTTGGGGTATGATCTCTATATCTATCATACTGGACTCTTATGTTCATATTATGAGAGATCCTATTTGACCTTGTCAATTCAATTTTGTTGAAGTTTAAGTGGCACCGTTAGGCTGCCGAATTTTTAAGTGGTTCTTCACCATTCTCGTTTTGAAGTTCTACTTTCATGTCAATTCTTTCAAGTTCCTTTCTATTATGTTGGGGTATGATCTCTATATCTATCATACTGGACTCTTATGTTCATATGATTATAGACCCTATTTGACCTTGTCAATTCAATTTTTTTGAAGTTTAAGTGGCGCCGTTAGGCTGCCGAATTCTCACAAGAGAAATCTTTTTTTTCCTTCCTTTGATGTTCTTCATTTCATATGGTATATTTTCAAATTTCATTACCATGTTCTTAAAACCCTTATATTTTACCTCTATACTGTTTTATGGGTCATTTATGAATGATTGACCCATGTCCCCTCTCTTCTCAATGTTTTCTAAAACCCCGAAACATAGTCGTTATGCTGTAGAATTTTCGTCTCAAAGTGCCTCTCTCTCTTTTTAAAAAATTATTTCATGTTATAAAGTGAATACTCAAAGCTCTTATTTCTATAGGGGTATTCACATATATATCAAAATGTTCTATTTTAAATTCTGGGATTTACATATATGAAACCCGCTTTCCCTTTCCGTGGGTTTAAAGTGCCGTAAAGATCATGTCTTTAAAGCAGTTTTTAAAACGTTATGATTATGAAATGAAACCCATTTATTTTATGTTATGTGGGTTATTTATGAAATGTTTGATGATGATATATGTGGCTCACATGATAATAAAGGCAAATTTAAGGGTGCGCCTTGATAGCGCTCCAATGCATTGGGTAATGATGTAACCACTAGAGATTACAATTTTCACGATACCTTGGTGAATAACCTTGGTAATTTTCAAATGACACCTTGGGGATGGACCTTGGTGATATGTTCATGATTGTCTATGTTAAATGATGTAGCCACATCTTCAAGTTATGAAAAAGTTTTATTTTTATTATGATATGCCTCATGATTTCATTTTCATGCCTTAAAATTCTTTTCATGACTTTATTGATGTATCCCAAGTTCATATGTAAAATGTTCCTCTTGTTTCCCTTACTGGGCCTTCTGCTCACCCTTTCTTTTGATGTATGTCCCCAGGTTATGAGATGCAGTAATGAACCTAGGATGAACTTAAGGAGAAGCCTTTCAAGTGTTTAAGAAGAATGCTTTATGTTGTTTTCATGTATTATGTTCCTGGTTTCCAAGACACTAAACCTTAAAGATCCTCAGTTGTGTGTAATGTAATGAAAGTTTATGTTATAAAATGGCGGGATGCTATAGTTGGTATCAAAGGATGGTTTAGTTATTTGTGGAAATTAGGATATGAAAACTCTAGGAGTAACCCTATAGAAAAGTTTAATATAGGAAATCTTCTTGGTATTTTGGTGAGTATTGAGTAAGGGGTTGCCAAGCAAATACATCCCTGTCTGGATACGAGCAGGTAGAGGTGGCTCTGGCACAGATGTACATAGGGGTAAAACCCGAAAACACCGCTTTGAGCTAGACTCGAACGGGAACTGGTACACGACAACGGGCCTTGCTGCACTCTTGGTTACGACACTCCCGGGGGATATGCTTTGGTAAATTCATAAGCTTGGTATGAACCATTATTAAAGGAACAAAGATAAAATAAAATAAAGATTCACATAAGAATATATGATCATGGATAACCTAGATGGGAACCTAGGGGATCACAAGTTAGGGTATACTTTTCTTCTACAAGTTATCCTTATATGCATTAAGTTCCTTTTCATGATTATTGGTTAAGTATTTAAGCCTCTAATTATAATTTATCTTCTTAGTTAATGGTGGGAAATGGAATAACGTGTCCCAACAACCAATGTGATAGGAAATGTGACAATTTCCGTATTAATATGTCAGAGATGATTAGGGGATTAAAAGATGATTATTATTTTGAAAGGCGTTCACTATTTTGGGGACCCTATATGATCGAGGTAAATAGATTACTATAGTATTTTCATTGAGGAGTAAGGTTGACTTATATTTTGAAGAATTGATGAATTTAAGGTGGACTTATAGTAATTTAGGTTACTTTTGGGAATGATTAACCTATCTTGGGTAAAATATGTTTAGGTTAGCTACTTTTGTTATAAGATGTTAGGAGTGGTTGATGTTGTCTGGAGATGAACAATGAAGTTGTTTTGGAAGACTATGTTATCAAATCCTTCTTGTATTTGGGTTTCAATCTTAGTTTGGTTTATTTTGAGGAATTTTAAGGACCGTTATTTATGGAGTGGTCTATGATGAACGTTGGGTAGTACCATGGAACTTTGAAGATTTAAAAGTAGGTTCTATTCCTATGGGATTCTTTCTTTTTGAAGAGTTGTTTTACCTTAACCTTTCTGTTTTTGGGATAATGTTTAAAGATAGAAGAAATAGATAGTTAATCTTTTGTAGATTATGTGATTCTATAGAAGATGATTCTTGTGCATTTATGAGACCAAGTGTTTTTGATTTCTCATCATTTGGCGAAAAGATTAGTGTTGGTAGGGACTTGTTAAAGGATGAAACTCTACTTGAAGGTAGGTATATTTTCTTATTTTTTTTGTTCTATGTAGTAAATGAAATCCTCAAAATTATGAAAAGAAACGTAAAACAAAAATGTTGTTGGTTTACGTTTCCTACTAGGTAATCAAAGACCGTTTACACACATCATAAGTTTGGGATTTTCTCGTGGTCAACGTTCTCCTAATCATGTTTTCTATCACTCTCCCTCAGAACATGACCCTTTGTTTTCTCCTCCATGTCCATGTTTTCCTACATGGAACCCGAGTGTGGGTTAACTCGGGTGGCCTTTGTACTTCCTTTTCTTTCTTTTAAAGTAATGGTGTTACTGACTCTTTTTCCGATGTGGGACTTTCAATGAAATTTCAAAACCCAATTTTAAAAAAAAAAATTGCGAGGACGCAATTTCTTAAGGGGGGAAGATTGCAACGACCCGAAATTTTGAATAAATCTTGTTTCCTAATTTCATGTGTTATTTTTTTATACTCAAAAAAAAATGTTTTATTTGATAAACATGATTATAAATAAAATGAGACCATTGGTTTTTGAGTGTTATATGACCATCGGTCAATATGACCACCGTGAACAAAATGTTTTGATTATTGTCTCTAAATTTAAGTAATCTTGGTTAATTATTATAGAAAGAAGATTTGATGGCCTCACCTAGTAGCCTTGGGCCGATCGAAGCCCATCTAACAGAGATTGGGAAGGAGGTAGCACCATTGGGCTTTGCTCTGGACCAAATCCAAGCCGAACTTCATCATGTGAAGCTAGAACGGAATCGCCTTCGCGAGAAGTTCAAACTGATAGAAATTACTACTCGGGCAATGTTGACTGAGCCGCCCCAAAATTCTATCACCCTAGCACACCTTACTCTTAGGTCCTATGCTGGTATTATAAGGGGTTATGTAACGAGACCGTAATTGCCTTGTGTAATCCTTTTTTTAAATAAAAAAATTTGGATTTCTTCTTATGATGATGTTTATGAATTTTCAAATGACCGGATAAATATTGTATGCATATTTTTGACGAATTTTAGAAAAAGGATATTTTAAAAATGGTTGTGTAAACCTTAAATAATTAAAAATGTGTAATGATTTTTGAAAAATGGTCTTCTACAATTATGTTCAGTACGAAATTTAGAGTCTAATAAGATCAACTTGATTTTTGATGAATAGTAAATTATGAATAGTGATTTTATGATTAGGATTAGTAATATAACCAAATGGATTAGTAATCTCACTTAAAGAAAGTTTTAAAATAATCTAGGCACCTTGATTAAGTAATGTGATTCAATAAAATAGTTAAATAACAGTTTCATTAATTATTATTCAAGTATTAGTTTTTTCGGGTGAATAGTGTTTTTTAATTTAAAATTTAATTAAAAATAATTAGAAAATTATTTTTATAAAAATGACTTTATTTTTGAACTCAGAGCATCGATATTATGTTATGGTAATTTTTGGGGTTTTTTCTGAAAAAATGAATTTTCGATGAATAGTGTTTTTATTTAAAAATTAAATTAAAATTATTTAGAAAATTATTTTTATAAAATGGAGTTCATATTTGTAATCAGAGCGTTGATATTTGGTTAAGGTGAAATTTTGGGATTATTCTGAGAAAGTTGAATTTTTGATGAATAGTGAAAATACAGTTTTTAAGTTACGGGTGTTTAATGACATCATTAAATGATGTATTAAGTTTGTAATCAATATGTTCGAATTATGAATAGTGAGATAAGGTATGAGGTGTCCCAAGTGGCCAATACCATGGGCAAATACCATGGGCAAGCCCATGGTTTTTCCAAAACCACTAATGAGGTGTCCCTTTGCCATTAATGCCTTGTCCCCTCACTTTCCCTATAAATACCAAGCCATCCTCTCATCCATTCGACTCCCCACTCTTCCCCAACGAAGTTCTGGTCTCATTACCTCCCAAGGAGTCCTCCCAAGGTGCCCCCAAGCCCTCAAGGTCCAATCCTTTGAGTTTCAAGAGTCACATTTTAAGGTAAGGGATCCGACCCCTCTCTTTCTTTTCAAGTAATCTCTTTTATGTCTTTTCTTTTATACTCCATGTTCTTATGTTGGAGGATGTTCTTTTATATTCATCCTAATGCCTATTTAATGTTCATATGATGAGAGACCCCCCCTTTCTCTCATCAATTCGTTTTAAGAAGGTTTAAGTGGCGCCGTTAGGCTGCCGAATTTTCAAGGGATTCATTCACCTCTCTCTTTTTCAAAGTTCTACTTTCATGTCAAGTCTTTCAAGTTCATTTTTATTATGTTGGGGTATGATCTCTAAATTTATCATACTGATCTTTTATGATCACATGATGAGAGACCCCATTTGATCTCTTCAATTCAGTATTTTGATGTCTTAAGTGGCACCGTTAGGCTGCCGAATTTTTAAGTGGTTCTTCACCCTTCTCGTTTTGAAGTTCTACTTTCATGTCAATTCTTTCAAGTTACTTTCTATTATGTTGGGGTATGATCTCTATATCTATCATACTGGACTCTTATGTTCATATGATGAGAGACCCTATTTGACCTTGTCAATTCAATTTTGTTGAAGTTTAAGTGGCGCCGTTAGGTTGCCGAATTTTTAAGTGGTTCTTCACCATTCTCGTTTTGAAGTTCTACTTTCATGTCAATTATTTCATGTTCCTTTCTATTATGTTGGGGTATGATCTCTATATCTATCATACTGGACTCTTATGTTCATATGATGAGAGACCCTATTTGACCTTGTCAATTCAATTTTTTTGAAGTTTAAGTGGCGCCGTTAGGCTGCCGAATTCTCACAAGAGAAATCTTTTTTTTCCTTCCTTTGATGTTCTTCATTTCATATGGTATATTTTCAAATTTCATTACCATGTTCTTAAAACCCTTATTTTTTACCTCTATACTGTTTTATGGGTCATTTATGAATGTTTGACCCATGTCCCCTCTCTTCTCAATGTTTTCTAAAACCCCGAAACATAGTCGTTATGCTGTAGAATTTTCGTCTCAAAGTGCCTCTCTCTCTTTTTAAAAAATTATTTCATGTTATAAAGTGAATACTCAAAGCTCTTATTTCTATAGGGGTATTCACATATATATCAAAATGTTCTATTTTAAATTCTGGGATTTACATATATGAAACCCGCTTTCCCTTTCCGTGGGTTTAAAGTGTCGTAAAGATCATGTCTTTAAAGCAGTTTTTAAAACGTTATGATTATGAAATGAAACCCATTTATTTTATGTTATGTGGGTTATTTATGAAATGTTTGATGATGATATATGTGGATCACATGATAATAAAGGCAAATTTAAGGGTGCGCCCTGATAGTGCTCCAATGCATTGGGTAATGATGTAACCACTAGAGATTACAATTTTCACGATACCTTGGTGAATAACCTTGGTAATTTTCAAATGACACCTTGGGGATGGACCTTGGTGATATGTTCATGATTTTCTATGTTAAATGATGTAGCCACATCTTCAAGTTATGAAAAAGTTTTATTTTTATTATGATATGCCTCATGATTTCATTTTCATGCCTTAAAGTTCTTTTCATGACTTTATTGATGTATCCCAAGTTCATATGTAAAATGTTCCTCTTGTTTCCCTTACTGGGCCTTCTGGTCACCCTTTCTTTTGATGTATGTCCCCAGGTTATGAGATGCAGTGATGAACCTAGGATGAACTTAAGGAGAATCCTTTCAAGTGTTTAAGAAGAATGATTTATGTTGTTTTCATGTATTATGTTCCTGGTTTCCAAGACACTAAACCTTAAAGATCCTCAGTTGTGTGTAATGTAATGAAAGTTTATGTTATAAAATGGCGGGATGCTATATATGGTGAGGCCCAATTGAGGTCACATAGCGAACTGGATCGGGACGCCGATGTATGGAACCTAGGTTGTGATGTTACAATATATATATATATATATATATTATAATTAATTGAAATAAAATGGTAAATATTATAGCGAACCAAACCAAGTTGACTTGACATGTCACTCAAGATGCCCCACTATAAGGTACAGATCAATGAAAAGGACAAATTGTTTCTCATGTTTACCAAAAAAAAGATATAAAATTAGATTATTATGTAAAAGAAAGGGTTTTGAACCTTGATACATACAAAACTATACTATAAGGCTAATCCTGGAATCAAAAAAATCCAATACCAAGTCTAAGGTTCTATGTGACAATCTGTTACCACCAATACAACTCACTAAAATGATGAAATCAACCAAGATAATCTAATTATTTACATGTCACCCTTCCCATTATCTACAACCTTCAAAACCCAATCTATATATTCCTAATGTAATATGTGAGGTGTATGGAAAATACCAAATATGATACCCTAATAAATCTATGAAATGGTTCTATCTAATTATATTCAAGACATTCTTATAGATTTATCATTTCATGGTTTATGAAAATAATTAATTTGTTATCAACAGAGGATTTTTTAGGGTATTTCAACTTGTGTGGCATGTAAAGGGATTATACGAGATTTTATTTCAAAATATTTTTGTTCACCTCATTTGTTCTATGGATATTTTAAAATATTATTTTTACACTACAAAGAATTTTCAGACACGTGATATGTAATTCATTACTAGTAAAATCATTTTATAAAATTTTGAGAACTGTTAATTGATTGTTTTGTGGAAACATATCACCTTGGAACATTTAGGGAACCTTATGTGTGTGGGTTAAGAACATATACAAGACTTAGTTAGAGTAGCACCACTAGGTGTTGTGGTAGTGATACCGATAGACTATGGAAGGTCACGAAATCATTAGGATTCACATTATATCATCTGTCATTCCTTTTTACATCCTAGTTTTTTTACCCTAGGCTATATCCTATTTAGGCATTTAATTGATTTCATTAATATATAATTGTTTAATTATTAAATGTTTATTATTTTGGGTGATGGATTATTTTGAATACTTCTATAAATGTTATCATTCATATTTATTTTTATATTTTTAATTTATTGGGAATATAATATTTTTAAAGGAAATATAATGGATAGTTCAGGTATAATTCTTGAAATGATAGAATGTTATGAAAATTGTATTTTTATTCTAGTACTAATAGTTACATAGATACATACATTTTATTAATTCATGGAGGTATCACATTCGGAATTTATGTCACACCTTTTATATGCATTTGAATGTATACATATTTTTTATAAGATACAGATAAAAGGACAGGATTCATGAATGTCACCATCTTCCCTTGGTTGATAACATCCTTATAGAGAACTAGATTACTAGTGAATGTGGTAACAAGGAAACTTTTCTTTGGACCCTTTTGTTTTACTTTTGTGATTATCCTTTTGGCTTGGTTTTATATCTCTCATGGTTGTGGATCTTTTATTATATACTATACAATAATTTTAAATGTTTCCCTTGTAATACATGAAACATATTATGATCTTTGGGTTGATATTCACCCTGTAGAGGTCCATCTTAGGTGACATGTTAGGTTAACCTGGGTTGGTTCGTTATAGTAATAATTAAATTTATAACGTTACTAAAGAAATAAAGAGAGATATGAGTCAATTAATAAAGTGAATTAAATTAATTGATAAAATTAGATGATTTCAATTATTCTATTAAGGATAAAATATAATAGATATAACAACCCATACTTTACATACATTGTTAATACTTCAAAATTGAAGCATACTTATTACAACATATAACAAAACCACGAAAGGACCGTATAGGTATAGTGTCTTTAGAAATTGGGAAACATAAACAACTGGTTCATAAAGCGTCTACACTGTCTCCCATTTATTTCATCATATCTATAATCCCTTTTGGCATATATTACTTAATAAACTTCTTCCTGACCTGGGGAAAGAAAACATAAAAAAGGGTGAGCTCAAATGCTCAGTAAGGGTAAACAAAAGAAATATCAATCACATCATATACATAAGCACATAACTTTTTGAAATCTTAACCTGCAAAAGAGATCATAATTTCATAACATGGGATAAATCATGGCAGTGAAATTTAATCCCAATAATAATAACTTAAAACATGAAACTTTGTGGCATACACACATAATCATAGCGAATCATATCTTATTAGTCAAGACTCATTTCCAAGACTCTCTTAGTGGACAAAGTCCATTTCTGAACCGAGTCACCCTCGTTTCAGTCCTGTTTCACTGAACCGGTATAACCTACCGTTACTGCCATGTCTATATCATGAGATATAAAATCTTTACCCAATGCATTGGAGGGAGATATAGGTCCCACACATCTCATAATGATACCATTCTTTTGTGTGCCACAAAATCATAAATCATACATCACTGCATAACCCATGTAATAAAAATGGGAATCTTAAACATCGTGACATCATAAAACAATTCATATAAGATAAAGGAATTCATAAAAATAATTCCATCACAACATAGTCAAATCAATGTAATACTAGGGATAGAAACAGAATCCTTTATTATCATAGGTGTAAAATAATTTTGATAAAACACTTGAACTCCATTCTTGAGGAAAATATCCTTTCTACTTCAAAAACATTGATCCTTTCATAACATGTTATAAAATATTAAACTAAAAGAAGTTGATTAAAAATAAACCTGAAAACTTGTAAAGGAATCTTCTTGTAAATAATGTTTTATAAATCCATTCATACCGTATAAGTTAAAAAAACATTCTTCTCGTACTGTTGTCGGAAAAGTCAAAAAGTACCTCTTACAAAAAACGACAAAAGATTCCTTTCATGTCTTTTAATAAAAACTCCGCGAAGGGTAAAATTGGATTTAAATAATTGTAGGTGGATGGAAATAATATTACATATTGATGAAACATGGATGTGGATGATAAAATACACCCCAGTAAATTTCAAAGTATAAGCAATCTCAGATAAAAATGAGATTGTGATATTTCCCTTACCTTAGGTCCGTTTTGCTTTGTAAGTGTCTGAAACTCCTGTATAATGATTTAAATAATGTTGTTGACTTATTCCAGAATCATAATTATTTTTATGATATCATATATGGTCATTTTCTTAGCTTCTTAGTAGTAATATTTCATTGCTACTTGTTATTCGGGTGTTTATAACTTTTTGTTCTTATGCGTGTTTTGTCGAATAAATTCTTATTCTTATATTTAGGTTATAGATACCTCATTTGCAGAATTTTATTAGTGTAATATATATTATATTAATTCATTCAATTCATTTATATAATCATTATGAAATGAAGATCATGTAGAACGAGTCGCATCACATCGTGGAGACGGTATTCCGTACATACGCACGAGTGATGATATCGTTCCTATGATAGTGGAATTGTATTGGAGTGTATGTATACTATTTCAGAATCAGTATCACTTTATAATAGTCATATAAAGTCATTATTTAAACCCATTATACCCATCCAGGTAAGGTGGTGGTGGAAAATAGATTACACCACGGCGTGGAGACGGTATTCCGTACGTACGCACGCGCGGTGATTTATTTTTTCGTAGGATGGATAGATGGTGAAATAGGGTTGTTTCATACTTATAATAACATATCAGTATATGAGTTATACTGATGTTATTACTTCATAATGAAACAACTAAATAATAAGAAGTGGAAGAAGAAGTAAAGATGAAAGAATCGGTAACGGACGTTACCTCTTCTTTGAAGTGCTTCTTTGAGACCTTCTTTTAGGGCACTAAAATTTGTCTTTTAAGAAGACCAGGACCTCTGGGATGTCTCTAGGGAAGTGGAGAGGAGGAATTGGCATGGTTTGGCCGAGCTTGAAGGCTCAAAGTGGTGTGAGGAAGAGGGGGAGGAGGTTCCATTTTATAATGGAGGAGAGGGGCACCTTTGGGAAAACTAAAAATATTATTTTATTATAAAGTCATGTTCGGGTTTAAATAGCTCCAAATGGATATATTTCGAAGCTAAGGTGGGTATGAGTCGAAATCCTCTCATCCAATAGAATGTAGACAAGTTTAGGGTCCTATTTTAACCTTATCATTTAGATTTAACATTAAGTTAAATAAGTTTACTTTTTCCGTGTCTTCTTGTGTTCTTATACTATAAGGTTAATAAACTTACAATAAGAAGACAAAAGAACCCCAAGTTGTTTATTATTAATATATATATCCTTATCTAAGTCATTTTTCCGATCCTTAGATTTTTAGGAATAAAATAACAATTACTAATATAATATTTGTTTTAAAAACTATTTTATGTCATATTTGACACTATTTAGTAATTGATTTTTTTTGAAAATCATAACAGAATTATTAGTTCAAACCAAGTTAATTAAATCAATACTAACATGTCATATTAACCTAGAAAATTAGTGGAATTCATAAAAGGTCTCAAATTACATTTATTTTTGTGTTTATAACATTAATTATGTCAATATTTCATTAATAAGATAATTACTGCATCATCTTTGTGTCATAAATAAATTAACTTATTTAATGTCTAAAAATTAAAAATAAACTACCATTATGTAGGAAATCTTTTTATATTTATAATGTATATTTATAGTCGATTTAATCTTATGTATAACCCCATATTAGAAATTATTTACTTATTAAACTTTGATTTTAACTATTTTAACCCTTCTTTAAATAAATTAATAATAAATGTCCTAATCTAATCCATGTGGGCCTAAATGGTCATATTTTATTCCTAAGTTTGTTTTTGGTCGAATTACACTTGTCCAATATAATTAGGACATGTGTTAGGGTAATAATAATATCATCTTTACCCTTAATTACCCTATTTATTTTTTAACCGTGGTAAAAAAAGTAAAAAGTTACTATTCACCAAAAAATTATTTTCATCTCATTAAACCACATTTTACTTACTAACATCAACCGTGTCTCTCGGATTTTTGAAATTCTACTCACAGAAGCGGTAAAATTAAGTTTTATGAAAAATTCAGTTTTTTAACTACCACTTAGTGGTTTCACTATTCATCAAAAATTGAAAGTTTTCAGAAAAATACCAAAATTTCACCCTAGGATAATTTTGATATTCCGAATCCAAAAATGAAGTCCATTTTGAAAAATAAAATTTATAAAATTTCAAAAAGTGGTTATTACTATTCATAATGGCTAGTTTAAATAATATTTTAATAGCATATCGTTGTTTAGTGAAACTCGTTATTGCGTACGACGTAAGCTAACGAGGAAGGTCGCGATTTCGTGTAAAGAAAGCCAAGAAGGTGTTGTGTAGAAAAAGATTCCTTTGATGATTTCTATAACATAAAAGTCTCGGGTGTTACATTCTACCCCCCTTAAAATGAATTCGCCCTCGAAATTCATCACTTTGTAACAAACAGATGAGGATACCTCTCCCTCATCATATCCTCAAGCTCCCAAGTAGCTTCTTCTAATTGGTGGTTCCTCCATAAAACGTTCACCAGTCGAGTGGTCTTGTTTTGCAGGACTTTTTCGCTACGATCCAGAATCTCTATCGGTTGTTCTTCATAAGAAAGATCTTGCTCCAGTGGTACAACTTCTGAGCTGAGTACATGTGAAGGATCAGGTATGTATTTTCTCAGGAGAGATACATGGAACACATTGTGAACTTGAGAGAGATTCGGTGGAAGCGCCAATCGGTAAGATACCTTCCCAACACGATCCAGTATTTCGAAAGGACCGATATATCTAGGGCTCGACTTCCCCTTCTTTCCAAATCTCATAACCCTCTTCCAGGGAGATATTCGTAAGAACACTTTATCACCCACTTCAAATCTAGGTCTTTTCTTCGGTTGTCGGCATAACTTTTCTATCTACACTGAGCTGCTCTTAAGTGTAGTTGAATAGATATGACCTTTTTTGTCATTTCATCAATGAGATCATGTCCTAATAGCTTTTTTTCCCCAACTTCATCCTAGAAAGTTGGAGTCCTGCATTTCTTTCCATAGAGAGCTTCATAAGGATCCATCTGAATACTGGAGTGAAAGCTATTATTATAAGAATATTCCACCAAAGGTAGGTGTTGATCCCAACCACCTTTGAAATCCATAGAGCAAGCGCTCAACATATCTTCTAGGGTTTGAATTGTTCTCTCAGACTGACCGTCTATATGAGGATGATAAGCAGTGCTGAAACTCAACTCTGTATCCAGAGTATGCTGAAGACTTCACTAGAACTTCGAGGTAAATCTCGGATCCCGATCGGATATAATAGAAAGTGGTACCCCATGCAATCTTACCACTTCCTTTACATATATCCTGGCAAGCTGATCCAGAGAGAAATCCTCTCTAATAGCAATGAAGTGTGCAGACTTTGTAAGACGATCAACTATGACCCAGATAGCATTATTGCCTTTGGATGTTTTAGGAAGTCCTGTGACAAAGTCCATAGTGATGTTTTCCCATTTCCATTCGGGTATGGGTAATGGTTGTAACATCTTCTGTCTCTCAGCTTTAACTTGTTGACAAACCAAGCATCGAGAGACATATTCAGCAACATCTCTTTTGATGCCATCCCACCAGAAGTACTCTTTCAGGTCCCTATACATCTTCGTGCTTCTAGGATGAATAGATAATGAAGAACTATGAGCCTCATTCAGCAGCTCCTTCCTTAATTCGGGGATGGGAGGAACACAAACCCGATTCCTGAACTTTATTATCCCATCACAATCATGGTTGAATTCAGGAACATTTCTCACCTTCTTTTGTAACTCGACATCTTCTTTCTGTGCCTCTTTAATCTTCACATGTATAGATGGTTAAACATTCATTTTAGAAAGATAAGATTTTTCCCCTTCCATTATAATTCCAAGATCCATCCTTTGTAAATCCATAAATATTGGATATTTTGTGATCCTCATCATGGATAAACTAGCATGGTCTTGTCGACTTAATGCATCTTCCACATTGTTTGATTTCCCAGGGTGGTAATGGATTGAGCAGTCGTAATCCTTAATCAGCTCCAACCATCTTCTTTGACGCATATTCAGCTCATTTTGTGTGAAAATATACTTTAAACTTTTATGACCAGTATAAATATCACACCTTTCACCATAAAGGTAATTCCTCCAAATCTTTAATGCAAAGATTACCGAAGCTAACTCTAAATCATGTGTTGGGTAATTTTGCTCAGGGATTTTCAACTGTCGTGAGGCATAAGCTATCACCATATCATTTTGCATAAGAACACACCCCAATCCCTTCTTGGATGCATCAATATAGATCAACAAATTTTCTCCACTACAAGGCAGTGTGGGCACAGGTGCATTGGATAACCTTCTTTTCAACTCCTTGAAATTCTCTTCACATTCTTACGTCCAGACAAACTTAACTCCTTTCCGAGGAAACTTGGTGAGTGGATTAGATAATCGTGAAAAATCTTTCACAAAACATCGATAATATCCAGCCAAACCAAGAAAACTTCGGATCTCGGTTACTGTAGTTGGTCTCGACCATCTTTTGATATCCTCTATTTTTGCTGGATCCACAAATATCCCCTCTTTTGAGATTATGTGACCCAAAAATGCAACTTTTTGAAGCCAAAATTCACACTTGGTAAATTTGGCATAAAGCTTCTCCTTTATCAGGGTGTTAAATATAATTCTCAAGTGATCTTCATGTTCTTCTTTTCTCTTTGAATAGACAAGAATATCGTCTATAAAGACTACCAAAAATTGATCAAGATAGTCTCTAAAGACTCTATTCATCAGATCCATGAAGATAGCAGGGGCATTAGTAAGACCAAATGGCATCACTATAAATTCATAGTGTCCATACCATGTACGGAAAGCCGTCTTTGGTATATCCTCCCTTTTGACCCTTAATTGATGATACCCTGAACAATGATCAATCTTGGAAAAGTATTGAGCTCCTCGTAATTGGTCAAATAAGTCATCAATGCATGGGAGAGGATATTTGTTCTTGATAGTGATCTTGTTAAGTTCTCGATAATCAATGCAGAGTCTCATTGATCCATCTTTCTTCTTAACAAATAGAACAGGTGCTCCCCAAGGTGATGCACTAGGGCGTATGAATCCCTTATCAAGATTCTCTTGGAGTTGCTTCTTCAATTCCTGTAACTCAATTGGGGCCATTCTATAAGGTGTCTTTGAAATAGGCAAAGCACCCAGTACAAGTTCTATTGAGAACTCAACTTCACGATTTGGTGGAAGTCCCAGTAATTCCTCCGGAGAGACATCATCAAACTCCCGTACAATGGGCATATTCTTAATCGTGAGTTTCTCACCAACCATTTGAGATAAATAACCTTCATTTAGTGGAATCAAGACCCATAAGATGGAAGAAATTTCCACTGTAAGGTTATGTTCGTCCTTGAATTGATAGACGATCATAGATTGATCTGGAATATGAAATGTGACTTCTCTTCTTTGGAAATTGATATGAGCTCCATATAAAGAAAGCCAATCCATGCCAAGAATCACATCAAATTCCACTATAGGAAGGATCACAAGATTTTCAGGAAGCATTGTCCCACAATCTTCGATCAGAGACGAATTATAAACTTTTGATGTTACTGTTGTGCCATTAGGTGTTGTCACAGCTAACTCAACATTTAATTGTTGAGGTAATACAGTGATACCCTTAGAAAATTCTTCAGAAATAAAAGAGTGGGTGGATCCAGAATCAAATAAAACATTTGCTACTTTAGAGTGGATGGTAAGTTTACCTTTCACCACATCGTTATCGTACTCCACATCGCTGATAGAAATTCCATGTGACTTTCCTTTGTCTTTAGCCTTAAGAGTTTGTTGACGTCGACCATCATCATCAACCCTTGGATTAGGGAATTTATTGGCATAATGTCCCATCTCCTTGCACTTGAAACATTGAAGTGTAGTAGGTTCATTCTATGTATCCCTTACTTTGTTTGCATCATTAGACATCTTCTTCCCATAATCGCGGCATTCAAATGCCCGATGACCTTCCTTTACACATTTGAAACATTTACTTGTCCCTTTAAGAAAACTCCCTCCATGTTTCTTTCCACACTTTGAGCACAAGGGAAATCTCATCTTCTTTTCAGTGTGCTCTTTAGATTTTCCTTTGAATTCCATTTTCCTCTTCTTATCAAACCCTTATGACTGATGGGTTACTCCAATCTCCATCTCAACTTTGAGAGAACATCAAACTATTTACTCGTATATATTGAAGTCCCTTATGGCTAACTCCCTTCGAAGACTTGGTTTTAAGCCACTAAAGAATCGATCGATCTTACTCTCAGGTTGAATAATAATACCAGAAGAGTACCTTGAAACTCTTGTAAAATTTTCTTCATAGGTACCAACAGTTTCATCATCCTTTTGCTTCAGTTCAAGAAACTCTTTCTCCATCTTTGTTAGGAGAATATGAGGTAAGTACTTATTGAAAAATAAGTTCTTGAACTCGTCCCATTCCATGGACTCAATTTCATCCCTTTGCCTCGTATTCTTAATAAGATTCAACCATTGATCAGCATCTCCTTCCAAATGATACACTGCTAGGATGAATTTATCATGTTCAAAACATTGAAGAACTGAAAATATCTTTTCAGTAGAACTAATCCATTGTTCAGCAACTAATGGATCAGTAGACCCGCTGAAAGATGGTGGACGCTGCCACATGAAGGATTCAAAATAATGTTGCTCCTTCCTTTGCTAGTTTGGAAGTCCTGCATGATTCATAGCTTGAGAAAGTTGTGTGAGCATGGCTACAAGATTTTTCATTCCAGCTCCCATAACGTTTGGTTGCTCAGGGGGACAATCATTGCATTGCCCGTCGCATTCCGCATTAACACGGTTTCTTCGGGTTCCAGCCATTGACTTAAACCAAGAAGAATAGTGTGAGAAACACTAATTATAATAGGAAAACCACATAATCAAGAATAAAATTTCACACATAAGGTCTTATCCTAGGTTATTCATGGCCATTTCTAAAACACAAAGATTTTGTTCTATGCTTAGACTTATCCTTAGGGTTCTTACTAAGGCTTTCACATCCTAGTTTCCAAAGGTTGACTATACCTTTCCTTTGATACCAACTATAACGACCCATACTTTACATACATTGTTAATACTTCAAAATTGAAGCATACTTATTACAACATATAACAAAACCACGAAAGGACCATATAGGTATAGTGTCTTTAGAAAGTGGGAAACATAAACAACTGGTTCATAAAGAGTCTACACTGTCTCCCATTTATTTCATCATATCTATAGTCCCTTTTGGCATATATTACTTAATAACCTTCTTCCTGACCTGGGGAAAGAAAACATACCAAAGGGTGAACTCAAATTCTCAGTAAGGGTAAACATAAGAAATATCAATCACATCATATACATAAGCACATAACTTTTGGAAATCTTAACCTGCAAAAGAGATCATAATTTCATAACATGAGATAAATCATGGCAGTGAAATGTAATCACAATAATCATAACTTAAGACATGAAACTTTGTGGCATACACACATAATCATAGAGAATAATATCTTATTATTAAAGACTCATTTCCAAGACTATCTTAGTGGACAAAGTCCATTTCTGAACCGAGTCACCCTCGTTTCAGTCCTGTTTCACTGAACCAGTATAACCTACCGTTCCAGCCATGTCTATCTCATGAGATATAAAATCTTTACCCAATGCATTAGAGAGAGATATAGGCCCCACCCATCGCATAATGATACCATTCTTATGTGTGCCACAAAATCATAAACCATACATCATTGCATAACCCATGTAATAAAAATGGAAATCTTAAACATCATGACATCATAAAACAATTCATATATGATAAAGGAATTCATAAAAATAATTCCATCACAACATAATCAAATCAATGTAATAATAGTGATAAAAACAGAACCCTTTATTATCTTCGATGGAAAATAATTTTGATAAAACACTTGAACTTCATTCTTGAGGAAAATATCCTTTCTACTTCAAAAACATTTTTTTCATTTCTTAACGTGTCATACAATTTTAAACTAAAAGAAGATGATTAAAAATAAACATGAAAACTTGTAAAGTAAGATTCTTGGAAATAATGTTTTTTAAAAAAATCTATACATTCCGTATAAGTTAAAAAAACATTCTTCTCGTACTTTTGTCGGAAAAGTCAAAAAAGTACCTCGTACAAAAAACGACAAAAGATTCCTTTCATATCTTTTACTAAAAACTCACCGAAGGGTAAAATACGATTTAAAAAGTTGTACGTGTATGTAAATATTATTACATATTGAAGAAACATGGATGTGGATGATAAAATACACCCCAGTAAATTTCAAAATATAAACAGTCTCGGATAAAAATGAGATTGTGATATTTCCCTTACCTTAGGTCTGTTTTGCTTCGTAAGTGTCTGAACCTTCTGTATAATGATTTAAATAATGTTATTGACTTATTCCATAATCATAAGTATTTTTATGATATCATATATGGTCATTTTCTTATCTTCTTGGTAGTAATATTTCATTGCTACTTGTTATTCGGGTGTTTATAACTTTTTGTTCTTATGCGTGTTTTGTCGAATAAACTCTTATTCTTATATTTAGGTTATAGATACCTCATTTCCAGAATGGTATTAGTGTAATATATATCATATTCATTCATTCAATTCATTTCATTTATATAATCATTATGAAATGAATATCATGTAGAACGAGTCACATCACATCGTGGAGACGGTATTCCGTACGTACGCACGAGTGATGATATCGTTCCTATGATCATGGAATTGTATTGGAGTGTATGAATACTATTTCAGAATTAGTATCACTTTATAATAGTCATATAAAGTCATTATTTACACCATTATACCCATCCAAGTAAGGTGGTGGTGGAAAATAGATTACACCACGGCGTGGAGACGGTATTTCGTACGTACGCACGCGCGGTGATTTCTTTTTCCGTAGGATGGATAGATGGTGAAATAGGGTTGTTTCATAATTATAATAACATATCAGTATATGAGTGATACTGATGTTATTACTTCATAATGAAAAAACTAAAGAAGAAGAAGTGGAAGAAGAAATAAAGATGAAAGAATCGGTAACGGACATTACCTCTTCTTTGAAGTGCTTCTTTAATTACCCTATTTACTTTTAACCGTGGTAAAAAAAAGTAAAAAGTTACTATTCACCAAAAAAATTATTTTCATCTCATTGAACCACATTTTACTTACTGACATCAATCGTGTCTCTCGGATTTTTGAAATTTCACTCACAGAAGCGGTAAAATTAAGTTTTATGAAAAATTCAGTTTTTTAACTACCACTTAGTGGTTTCACTATTCATCAAAAATTGAAAGTTTTCAGAAAAATACCAAAATTTCACCCTAGGATAATTTCGATATCCCGAATCCAAAAATGAAGTCCATTTTGAAAAATAAAATTTTTTAAATTTCAAAAAGTTGTTATTACTATTCATAACGGCTAGTTTTAATAATATTTTAATAGCATATCGTTGTTTAGTGAAACTCGGTATTGCGTACGACGCAAGCTATCGAGGAAGGTCGCGATTTCGTGTAAAGCAAGCCAAGAAAGTGTTGTGTAGAAAAAGATTCCTTTGATGATTTATATAACATAAAATTCTCGGGTGTTATAATAGATTTAGCTAATTTAAATATATATTTATATAATTTCATAATAAAAATAAATTTTTTGTGAACTAATAAGATGAAATATATCAATATGGTGTTGGAAAAAATGATGTGAACCACAATAGAGTAAATTATGTTATTTAATCAATTTATGGAATAAAAATAATGTCATAAATAATGTTTCTGGAATTTATTAGTTGACTTGTGATTATTGAAAAGGTAATATAGAATGATAACATAAACCATAACAATTAGGTTGGAGAATTACATTAAATTTATATTTTGTTAAAATTTTAGAATGATAGGGTATATTATGGAAATAATTTGGATCAATTAGGATTTCATACTATAATGATATGATCTAGATATTGATATTAATTTTATAATGGTGTGGTGAATTGAGTAATTTAACAACTAGTTTGAAATTTTTATATATTTTATGGGATAATGGAGGGCATGTTTATGGGGAATGATACAATTTTTTTTTTCGATTATTTTATTTGATGTTGGGTAGATATATTATTTATTGGGGTGTGTATTTTTTTCATAATAATCTTACTTCAATAGGTGTTGATGTGTAGTGAATATTTTATATTAATGGTGATTATGTCATTCATATACCACTCTCCTACAAATTTTGAGAATTAAGTATGAATTATATGATGATATCTAAGCGTTTACTCTCTTAAAAATAAAAAATCTTAATTTGGGGATGATGATGACATATATGTGTGTCTCATATTGTAGTCACATTATTTTTGTTAAATTATTTTAAAGATTTACTTATGTATTCGAATGAAATCACACATATGATATTGGATTTAGATAAATGATGTTTAATTTCTGTGTTTACACTCCTCTACCAAAAATCATGGATTACTATGGAAGATGATGCGCAGAGTAATTACTAACTCCTAAACCATAACATTTGGTTCATGCAAAACATGTAAAAAGTCATATATTTAGTATGACATTAATTATAGAGTTTTTTATGAAGTGGGTCATGATAGTGTATCCTTACTGATTCATTGGGTATGAAAAAATATGACGGGAGGAGAGATGATATTATTATTTTTTTAACAAATAATTTATATTACATGAGTATTATCCACATAATGTGTGTATCAGGTCAAAATATACAAAGGGATTCATTTAGTGATTTTAAAATGGGATTTTTGTTATATGAAAATAAATCTCCAATGATTATGGATTATGGAATGATTAATTAGTACTCATAGAATATATAGAGGGATGTTGTTCACACGATCCATTCTTATCAAGATATTTGAAAATATAATAGTATAAATATAT
Source organism: Viscum album (assembly GCA_963277665.1). Lineage (NCBI taxonomy): Eukaryota > Viridiplantae > Streptophyta > Magnoliopsida > Santalales > Viscaceae > Viscum > Viscum album. The sequence goes on along the minus strand of OY728140.1, from coordinate 1,379,562,645 downwards.
ATATATATATGAAATTAATATTATTTTTTATGTTTGAATATGTTGAGATATGGTAATCTTATTAATGTGAGTGTAAGAATCATTATGATTTATAATGATAAATTATGATGTTTTTTAAATTATTTATTGTGGTTTGAAATAAAGGCTAGTGTTTATTTGTTTGACTCATTTCTTAGAAAACTATACTAGGTATTGTGAATCTCCCTTATATACACACTTTTATATATAACACAAATTTTTTCATGCATGTCATTATTTTTTCAAATGGAAGATGATCTGAGAGGACAAAGACTAACATGATATATTATAACAAATGGACTAGAGTCTTAATTAGAATGATTGATTCAATTATTTTAATTTTTAATATTATAATTTTCTTACTACTATATTATATAAGATATTAGTTTATAGAGATTAATTCCACTATTATATACTGTTTTATAGAGATGTTTATTATCCATAGACTTTTTATATTGAATTAATATTTAATCATTTAGAACATGGAGGTTTCAAATCAATGGAATATGTGGTCGATTATATATAGAGGTATTGCATCCCATAATTTTGTGAAGATACTTATGTGATGCTCTATTTCTCCTATCTTATTTCATGAAGACTTAGGGAGTTCACATATTGATATACCAATTAAAAATTATTCTATAAGGGATATCCTCCCATTATAGTTTTGAAGAAATACATTGGTGACATTATTATCTCAAATTGTTTAATTACTAACATGATTATTTTTACATTTTAAATAATTTTAATGAATAAAAATATTTCAATCAGTGCATGATCAAATATCATCATATTATTACTAGTTTATATATAAATATTATTTAGTGATCACCCATGTTTCAACATGTCTTAAAATTTCTAATGGCTCACAATTGGATGTTATTAGATGTTTTATAAATTCATATCTTTGAAATAATATCCTTGTAATTTATTATAAATGATTTTAATAATCCTGTATAGATGGAATGTTTGTTTACTCTATAATATTTCCTTTGATGGCTTGGAATTTTTTTGAGCTGAATATTTCAAAATATTGACAAATTCAATCTTGATTTTGAATAATATCATTGGTTTTCTTTAATTTATTTCATATGATAATTATTTATCAAATTTATATATTTACAGTAAATTTTTACACCCAATATCACTACATTTAGAGGATTTAGGTGACGTCAACAAGTTCAAGTTTAATGACATATGATTTTATAGAAAAATGAAAATTTAAAATGGAAATTACTTTGTAAATTTATATCAAAATACATATAATATTGAAAACAAAAAAATATACGAGATTATGTTCACCAATTTTTTTGAGTATCATGATATCTTTTAACTATGATGTTGGATTTATAGATTAGGTTTGAATTATGATTTCATTTTACCAGAGGAATATACTAATAAGTTAATAAATTTTTATTTCTACAAATTCATTCTTTAGGAAATAATCCTAGACTATAATTTTGAAATTTTGGGTAGTGTATATGAATTGAAAAAATTGGTTCTATAATACTATTCTATTGATTTTATACCATATAAATCCTCAATACCATAAGGTTATATTTAGTATGGTACTTATTTTTAGGCAATAGTTTTTTTCACTATTTTTTAAATCATTGTTTGATTTAGGGTCTCCTGAATCTCAATCAAATGAGGGTATTATTTTTCTTGAGGGTGGTATTGATAGGTTTATTTTTCTCTAGATGTGGATAAATTAGATTCAACCATGTTCTGCATTCGACTTATTTGATGGTGTTGGTACCAAATGTTTCAATTGTATTAAATTAATCAATATTTTTTTGGTGTGCGTAAAGGGAGTGATTTTTCTTAGAGGATTGTTATGGATTTGGAACATTCCATTAAGTGTCATGGCTGAACAACTATCCTTGTTTGTTATGACTATTTGTTAACTATTCATTGATATTAATACTTTTATGAATGATGAAACTATTTTTACAATATACTGAAGAAGAATATGAACTGATTATAAACTAAAAACTAAGAAAATTATTTGAATAAGTCCATGAAAAAATTAATAAATGATACATTTTGGTGAAGATAATTTAAATATTTAGTTTCCTAAAGAGATAAAAATTATGGATGTGTTTTTAAGATAATGCAATAATTATTAATTGAGGAGAATATGAATTTGGTAATGAGAATATGTATATATATTATATAATGGATTGGTTTTTATAGTCAGTTTTTACCAAATATTTATTTGAGTGTTTACTTTGTAAAAAATATTTCCATCCACAATCAAGCCAATAGTGTCACTCAATCTCACAAGTGGGAGTACTGGTCGCCATATAGGAGACATCCCACAAGAATAATAATGAGGTTGAATATGGGATTTAATTGACCCCATATGAATCACCTGAATTTTGAATGTAGAGAATTTACACAATTTTGATAAGATATATGGACAAATCCACAGAGGAAATAACATGGTGATGATATATTCATTGGAGAAAAACACAAATTAGAAAACAATGTTCTGAAGGAACTCATTAGTTTATATAGAATATAGAAAACACTGAGATATTCATTGTGGTATGGCCATTATTTAGGGAGGTATTCTTTCTCTTAAGGGGTAAAAAATATATTGATCTAGCCCATCGATGTGACTTGACCTTTTGATAAAGAAAACAATCACCTTCATCTTCCTAGAAAATTATTTGGACATAATCTTTTATATTAACCACATGGCTTATATTAGATTAACTGTATGTTGCCTATGGATTGACCATATATAGAATGATAAATTTCATGAAATTATTTTTGACCGTGTTATATTTTTTGATTGATCATTCCTAGGAGGATCGACTACATGGAATTTTATTTATCGTCTGTACAAAGCCTTCATTTCGACCACACCATATTTGGGTCAACCTTATCACTTTCGAGAAACATACCACATGATCATGAGATGATGCTAGTACAAATTTTTTAGATTATATTCAAATGAATTACGACATATAAAGATAAAATGAAAAAATTAAATTTTGATAAATAATGAATAAAATTAAAAATAAATAATCTAATATATAATGTTTTTTCATGAGATAGGTGATGGGTGTTTTTGATTATTAGAGGCATGATAGATTTGAATTTTCATGCACGATAATATAATTATGATTTGAATACATAGTTTTTAGTAGAAGATGCTACCAAGATGAGTTTAATTATCATTATATAAAGTTAATTTTGATTCCTATATACATATAAACTGAATAATAGAAGATTAAATGAAAAATAGTTTACCCAAATAGTCATGTTTTTATAGGTTTATCTAATGTTAATTTTTTATTTAATTGATTAAGACAATCCATTTGTTATTCCATGAACTAAATGGGTTTCTGATACATCAAATGTCATATCCATTCACTATCCAAAATTCAATCATACAACTGGTAAAAATATTACATCGTATGAATGAAAACACACCCCAAGATTATAGTAATTTGAGGAAACTTTTTGAAGGTAAATAAAAATTAATGCATACAATTGGTTTGATGTATGCATGTTATACTGTTTTGAAACATGATTGAGTGCACACATGGAATAAATAATGAGAACAAAATTATTCCTTAAACCATGCGATGGAGAAAACTGTATATCTAAATTTATTAATTATTTAATTTGAAATATAATGAAAGGATTTTGTGAATAATTATATTAAAATATATGATAAATTGTTATGGTTGTTCAAAAATGGAATAATACCCATGAAAATGAAGAGTTAATGAAATATTTTTGTTAACGAATTTGTTCCATGTATTTAATAAATATATTCATGAAGATTTATGAACAGAATAATGTCCTATGAAATATGATTAATATAAGACTTATGTAAAAAGAGATAAACACCCAATAATGTTAGGTATTTAAATTAGAATTTCTATGAGGAATAATTTTATGAAATTTTACATGGAATTATTTAAAAAATAATTTTGGTCATAAATTGGTATTTAAGAACCAAATAAAAATAAGGAATGTATCTGTTATCCATGATCATAGTATTTACAGATTCATGGATATTTACTATAATAATAAGGATGTTCATATTAATAGTATTATTTTCCTAATATAATTTATATTTTTATGTGATAAAGACTATGTGATATTATAGTGTCATGATAATCTGAGAGAACATGATACCACAATATACCAAATAAAGAAAGAGAATATAAGAACGGAGTCTATAAAAGAGATACTTATGGGTATTTGAAGATTAATTGATTCAAATTGATCAATAAATGAAAATATTATCATGGAAAAAATATTAGCAATATGTATTTTTTGATTACTTTGAAGAATTAAACATGATAAATCCAAGTAATTGTAGGCTCATAGAGGAAGTCTTTCATCCAGAAGGTTAGAGATCATTTATGTTGTGGGTCATCCAAAAAGTAAGGGAGAAGTCTTCCAGTGGACTCTAAAAGGAGAGTAATGTAGTTAGAATCTATATTTTTTGGACTAGGATTGTCACTGGATGTAATAATTTGTTCAATAGTGAATAATTCATGTTTTTGGGTGTAACAAACATAGAAACAAGTATGATTTTATGCTAAATATTATTAATACATTATATATATATTATCAAAACTGTACGTGAGGTGATATTGATAGATAATATTTAATGGATTAAAAAACATTAAAACATCGATAAGTAAATGTATAAATAAAGGTAATTCATAAAAAAATAATGTTTCACCCCAACTATGTGGTTCATATAGTTGGGGTACTAAAATTGGTATTCCAACAATGGTTCCCTCATAAAATTAAATAATTCTTATTATGAAATCTTAAATGGATTTTATTTATATTATAGACCTTTTGTAATGAAATTTTAAAAAGGGAAATGTTAAAAAGGAAGGAAAAAATTACCAAATTAGTGAAATTGTAATGGAAATATGATCCTTTCCCTATATTCTCCCAAGAATAATCTAATTTGAAGAAAGGATAAAGTTGATTTATCCATGTCATTCTTCCAAATTAAATATGAAATAAATATCTCTACCCTATATATAAAAGGTAAAATAATAATGAGTCAGATATAGAATCAAGGATTCTAAATGTGAATAATAATATTTTACTAATGGTTTTCATGATTAAAAATATAGTAAAATATCTTATGAATTATCTAGTTGAAAAGGATGAAATACATTCTAATCCAATTCAATAAGTAATTTTATTCAAGAAGAGGTCAAAAAATCATGATAAGAATTCATAAATTTAGTATAAGTAGAAGATGAGTATTATTAATTAGGTGTGATAAATAGTTTCACAAATAAGGTCACATATTATACTTTAAATTTTCAAGATAGACCTATTATGAAAAAAATGAAGAAAATAAAAAATGATGTATGAGGATTACCTAAGAAAACATAGAGAAAATATCGACATCAAAGGAAGTGATAAATATCCCATGGAGGCTACAAAACCATATTTAAAGTGAGGATAATTTATGAAAATGGAAAAAATAACACAAATCTTGATAGATACTGAACTAATCTAAAATATTTTTTTTTGAAAAAAGACCAAATGTAGTGGAAAGCTCGAGTAAAATCATATTATTTTCTAAATAAATTCATTGCCATAAAATAATAATTAATAAAGGGGGAGTCAATGTTAATATATGAGAAAAATATATCAAATAAATAATTTTGAGAGAATAAATTTATCAATAGTATAAATTCAAAACAATCCTGTATTCATAGAAGAAGTTTATAGGAGACGCTATTTAAAAGGTTGCAAGGATGAGGTATTCATGAAATTTTTAAAAGGATAGGTTCTCTATGATGATTAAGGAAATTGGTTTCAATATAAAACTAATGGTAAGTTAGGATAATATATTTATAATTCTAACAACTTCCTGAATGGGTTCCTAGTTTTATTTTTAAATCTATTGAAATTGGTTAAATAGTTTGGTGAATATAAATAACATTATGAGGATAATTGAATGAAAGTTTATTTATAAGGTGAAGTGATAGTTGATTTTAAGTTATCTACAAATGAGAAATTAATTATTCTGAATACCTAGGTTGGAAAATATATTCCGCGTAATGAATATGTTCTAGGGTAAATAAATATTATCAATCAAATGAGACAAAAACTAAAAATTATATTGAAATTTTAACTTTTTATGATAATATTAGAATAAAATAATTTTCCAGATTGAGAGGAATCTTTCATTCATAATGTTATTATATTCAAAAAAAGGACCCTCATTATTTTCTAGTATTTTATGTGTTCTGATATAACATGTAGGTAATTAAAGGTGAGGTTTTTTGTTTTCACATATGAAAATCATGGATAGATGTCATATAATGGTGTTTACTGACATCAATAAAATAGGAGTGTATAACCCATAAGGGGGAGAAAATATTATTACTTAATTATTTTTAATCCGTAAATTTGGACCAATTTCATATAATGATATTTATGTTATCTAAATCATACTTAGATTCATATTTCCATATATTAATTAAAAGATATATTTATGGTTAGTGTTGTTTTAGGAAAATGATGTGAAAAGGGGGAATTTCATATATTGAACGTAAAAAATATGATTCAATTTATAAAGTGAACATTGTTACATATTTCATTATAAATATGATTTATATATACCCATTTATGGAACAAGTATGTTCTATGAATGATATTATATATATAGTAGTTTATTGAAAACAGAATTTATGATGTTGTATCTCTCTACTTTTCTACAGTGAGTTACACTACGTAGGCTTAGAGTAGACCAACCAAATTATATTTTTCAAGGGAACCATGTAGTATCATCCATATCTAAAATATAGGTGATGATAATCCCGAATTCCATGAAATGAAGAATAAGATATGAGAATATCCTAACATAACCATTTTAATTTCATTATCAATAAGGGGGAGAAATATTTGAGCACACGTATTGAATTTAAAAATGTTTAGATACATCAATTTTTTTACAAATTGGTAGATTGTTGATCCAATTTTTCTAATATTTTTCTACGAGTCAATAATTTTTTGGTGAGAGGAGATTAAGTCATCTTTAATGGATGATTGTTATGGACTTTTAAGATTGCATTGGATGTCATTACTAAACTATTCTCCTTGCTTGTTTTAATAATTAATGAGATGTTCATTAATTCCAAATACCGTTTATAGATATGAAACATAATTAAAAACATTTTAAAGAAGTATATGAATTAAAGATGAAGAAGTGTGGTTAATGAATTCTGTGAGAACATTTAATAAGATTTTTACGGTGAAGATCATGCACATCGTTTCATTCAAGAATAGAATCCCATTCTGCAAGAGTTTTGAAGACCATGAATTTTTTCATGGTGATAAATTGGGGAGAAGAGGAATTTGATACAGATAAAATACATACATGAGAATGTATTTGTGTTAATACATTGTTTTTACTAAGTATTGTTTTAGTAAATCCTCATTAAAAATATTGGGCCTACCCTATGGAAGCCATCCAACTAGTTCAGCTATACGTGTCGGATCATGGCTCACCACATATGAGCCAACCCAAATTATAAGGAATAAGGTAATAGGTGGGAGTGAATAGAACCCATGGGGAGTGCATTCATGGAGAATGAAGATCATAAATATAACTCACAACAGATAAGTGGGAGACACAATTGTTGTAGTAGTACGTCGTGGTATGTTGGTTGAGAGAAGACAATATACTTGCAATTGTATCCCTGATTAAACCTTTTTTACTTATGTAGAAGAGGGAAAATGATATATATATGTATATATATATATATATTAAATGTGGGATGGTTGGAATATGGTACAATATTTCTACTCTTATGTGACCCATAAATAATCATATCTATTTAATCAACACAACCCTGCCATTCAATCAGGCTGAGAGGTACCTACATTTTCCTGACAAACTATTTGCACACAATCTATTATTTTAACTATAAAGATTATATTTAATGATAATATAAATCCAATATATCAACCATTGATTAAAGGATTTATTTTATGAAAAAAATATATCAACGATGCATCTTTTTTGGGATCGAATGTTCGTGGAGGATCAACAACACGAGATTTGGTTGATCGACCATATATAGCCTTTAGATCGATTAAACCTTATTTGGATCTACCATATGAGTTCTGAAAAACTTAAAACATGATCATGATATGATGATACTATACTTATGATGATTTTATATAAAAATAAATTATTATATTTTAATACTAGAAGAAGAGTGGAGGTTATTTATAAATAAGAACAAAATAAAAATTATTACATCTAAGATGTAGTGTTCTTAGATGATAGAGGGGATGTGTGAGTTTTGTTTACCTATGTATGAGTGAAGATGATCATATATATATGATAATTGTTTGATTAATTAAATTCATGACTATTAGTAGATTATTATTCTAAGATACAATGTTTTTTCACTAAATAATTATTATTTTGATGCTTATATGCATTTGAAGAAAAGAAGAATGAAAATTAACTAGGGATATTTTTCCCCATTAATAATGTTTTATAAAGGGTTTTATTGAGTTATTATGGTATTTAATCAATAATATATTATCATTTTATATTTCATTAAATAAATTGATCTCCATGACTTTAAAGTTTGATCTATTCGCAATATATATTACACGAATACAACAACATTAAATATTATTCATGAGAATTTAAAAATACAAAATACTTTTAGGTATTGAGGAAGGATTGATAAATATGTATAAAATTGAATATATGTTATTGGTTCCATGAATTAATTTTATGCTTATTTAACCCATGATATAGTGCATGAGATGAATATGTAATGAGAATTCAGTTACTCATTGACCTTATGAAAAAGAAAAGTGGATAACTAAATTTCTTTGTTATTATATATGATAAATTATGGAATGACTGGTTAAAAAATTATTAGGGAATTTATCATTAATTTTTATGGTTTTAAGATGAAAAATAATATCCATGATGGTGAGAAGTTAAAAAAAATATTTCTGATAGTTCATAAATTTAATGATTTTACTGAATAAAATGATGATAAAATTTCATGATTTAAGGCATAAAATAAATATTTTCACTATTAAATTATTTTATGAATAATAAAGAAGGAAACAAATAACCATTCCTATAAATTATTTTAATGATAATTTATATTTTTAATCATTAAGCGAAATTTAACACGGTATTATATCCAAAATAAATTGGGAAATAATTTCTGATTTAATTATCAAATTAAAATGGTCAAATATCATGCTATAAATGATCATTGAATTTACATGTTCATGGATACTTATTTTTATAATAACATTGATATTAATCAATTTTTTTATATAATAGATATATACTGGTGAGGAAAATTCAGGGAGATATAGAGAAATATTGTGCACATTATAGGATAATCAGAGAGAACCCGATACACTAAATTACCAAAGAAAGAAATAGATCTTAATAAATTAGTCTTTAAAGGTGAAACTCATAATTATTGGATTATTGAGAGAAACATTTCATTACAAATATGATTGTAGTTTAATGTACAATAATATTTCTCCATATAGCTTTAGATGACCTTGAAACATTTTACATGATAAAACATGATTCCATAGGCTAGTGTAAGAATATTTTAATCTAGAATGATTAACATATATAAAGTTGTGGATTATCATAAAATTATTTTATAAATCCTCTAGTAGACACTGGATTTTAATGAACACAGTGGGACTATATTTTGATCATACTTGGTTTGTTTGGGTATTTAATAACTTTTTTGTTAGTGAAAAATCTATGTTGGTGGTTCTAACCAAGACAACAAAGATTATACTTTTACGATCATCATTATAAATTATGTTTCCTTATCTCTCAATTATTACCACCACACACGAGGTGTGATTGATAAATATTAATGAGTGGATCAAAATCCACAAAAAATATAGGGGATAAATTGTAATCAAATATAATTCATAAAAAGGTAATGAATACCCCCTCACTAGTTTATCTTGGTAGGGGAACTTTAGATTCAATCTATTATCCTACAACTATGACCTACTTAGTTGTAGATAAATTTCTTATTTATAGATCCAAAAAATATCTCTTGAAAGATTTGAAATTATAACGACCCATACTTTACATACATTGTTATTACTTCAGAATTGAAGCACACTTATTACAACATATAACAAAACCAAGAAAGGACCATATAGGTATAGTTTCTTTAGAAACTGGGAAACATAAACAACTGGTTCATAAATCATCTATGTTGTCTCCCATTTATTTCATCATATCTAGAGTCCCTTTTTGGCATATCCTACTTAATAACCTTCTTCCTGACCTAGGGAAAGAAAACATATAAAATGGTGAGCTCAAATGCACAGTAAGGGTAAATAAAAGAAATATCAATCGCATCATATTCCTAATAACATAACATTTTAGAAATCATAACTTGGAAAAGAGATTATAATTTCATAACATGGGATAAATCATAGTAGTGAAACGTAATCCCAATAATCATAACTTAAAACATGTAACTTTGTGGCATACACACATAATTATAGAGAATCATTTCTTATTAGTCAAGACTCATTGCCAAGACTATCTTAGCGGACAAAGTCCATTTCTGAACCGAGTTCACTCCACGTTTCAGTCCAGTTTCACGAAACTGGTTTAACCTGCCATTCCAACCATGCCTATCTCATAAGATATAAATCTTTAACCAACACATTGGAGGTAGATATAGGTCCCACCCATCTCATAATGATATCATTCTTATGTGTGCCACAAAATCATATATCGTACATCATTGCATAACCCATGTAATAAAAATGGGATTCTTAAACATTGTGACATCATAAAAAAATTCATATAAGATAAAGGAATTAATAAAAATAATTCCATCACAACATAATCAAATCAATGTAATAATAGGGATAGAAACAGAACCCTATATTATCTTAGATGGAAAATAATTTTGATAAAATTCTTGAACTCCATTCTTGTGTAAAATATCCTTTCTACTTCAAAAACATTTTTCCTTTCTTAACATGTCATACAATTTTAAACTAAAAGAAGTTGATTAAAAATAAACTTGAAAACATGTAAAGGAAGCTTCTTGGAAATAATGTTCTAAAAATTCATTCATGCCGTATAAGTTAAAAAAAACATTCTTCTCATACTATGGCCGAAAAAGTCAAAAAGTACCTCGTACGAAAAACGACAAAAGATTCCTTTCATATCTTTTAATAAAACTCACCGAAGGTTAAAATTGGATTTAAAATTTTTTATAAGGATATAAATAATATTACGTATTGAGGAAACATGGATGTGGATGATAAATATTCCCCAGTAAATTCTGAAGTATAAACAATCTCGGATAAAAATGAGATTGTAATATTTTCCCTTACCTGAGGTCCGATTTGCTTCGTAAGTGTCCGAAACTCCTGTATAATGTTTTAAATAATGTCATTGACTTATTCCAGAATCATACTCATTGTTATGATATCATATATGGACATATTCATAGCTTCTTATTAGTAATATTTCATTGCTACTTGTTATTCGGGTGTTTATTACTTTTTGTTCTTATGCGCGTTTTTTCGAATAAATTCTTATTCTTCTCTTTAGGTTATAGATACCTCATTTACAGAATGGTATTAGTGTAATATAAATCATATTCATTCATTCAATTTATTTATATAATCATTATGCAATGAATATCATGTAGAACGAGTCGCATCACATCGTGGAGATGGTATTCCGTACGTATGCACGAGCGATGATATCATTCCCATGATCGTGGAATTGTATTGGAGTGTATGTATACTATTTCAGAATCAATATCAATTTACAATATTCGTATATAGTTATTATTTACACCATTATACCCATCCAAGTAAGGTGGTGGTGGAAAATAGATTACACCACGGCATGGAGACAGTATTCCGTATGTACGCACGCCTGGTGATTTTGTTTTCCATTGGATGGATAGATGGTGAAATAGGGTTGTTTCATACTTATAATAACATACCAGTATATGAGTGATACTGATGTTATTACTTCTTAATGAAACAACTAAATAAGAATAAGTGGAAGAAGAAATAAAGTTGAAAGAATCGGTAATGGACATTACCTCTTCTTTGAAGGCCTATTTGAGACCTCCTCTTAGGGAAGTAAAATTGGTCTTTGAAGAAGACCAGAACCTCTAGTATGTTTCTAGGGAAATGGAGAAGAGAATTTGGCAGAGGTTGGCCGAGAATGAAGGCTCAATGTGGTGTGAGGAAGAGAGGGAGGAGGTGCCCTTTTATAAGGGAGGAGAGGGGAACATTTGGAATAACAAAAACTGTTATTTCATTATAAAGTCGTATTCTGTTTTTAATAGCTCCAAATTGAGTTATTTTGATGGTAATGTGGGGATGGGTTGAAATTCTCTCATCCAATAGAATTTAGACAAGTTTAGGGTTCTATTTTATCCTATCATTTAGATTTAACTTTAAGTTATATAATTTAACGTTTTCCGTGTCTTCTTGTTTTCTTACACTTTAAGGTTAATAAACTTACTATAAAAAGCCAAAAGAACCCCAAGTTGATTATTATTAATATATATAACCTTATCTAAGTCATTTTTCAGAACCTTAAATTTTTAGGAATAAAATAACAATTAATAATATAATATTTGTTTTAAAAACTATTTATGTCAATTTTGACACTATTTGGTAATTGATTTTTGTGGAAAACAAAACAGAATGATTAGTTCGAACGAAGATAATTATATCAATACAATCATGTCATATTAACATAGAAAATTATTGGAATTCATAAAAAGTCTCAAATTACATTTATTTGGGTATTTATAACATTAATTATGAAAATATTTCATTAATAAGATAATTACTGCATCATCATTGTGTCATAAATAAATTAAATTATGTAATGTCTAAAAATTAAAAATAAAATACAATTATGTATGAAATATATTTATATTTCTAATTAATATTTATATTCGAATTTATCTTATGTATAACCCGTTATTAAAAATGATTTACTTATTCAACTTTGATTTTAACTATTTTAACCCTTCTTTAATAAATTAATAAAAAATGTCCTAATCTAATCCAAGTGGGCCTAAACGGTCATATTTTATTCCTAAGGGTGTTTTTGGTCGAATTAAACTTATCCAATAGAATGAAGACATGTGTTAGGGTAATAATAATAACATTTTTACCCTTAATTACCCTATTTACTTTTAACAGTGGTAAAAAAAAGTAAAGAGTTACTATTCACCAAAAATTATTTTCATCACATTGAACAACATTTTAGACCTTGATATTAACTGTGTCTCTCAGATTTTCGAAATTCCACTCACAGAAGCGGTAAAATTATGTTTTATGTGAATTTGCAAATTCTCCTAGGAGGTGGGTAAAAGACGATGAAAAGTTCCATAAAATTTTTATATATCTCAAATTACTATAAAATGACTCCAATTAATTGCATTGGACTTAAATAGACATTATTTATCAATTTTGACCTAAAATAAGTTTAAATAAAATAAATAATTATTTAAATAAAAAGTCGGTTTTTAAATAGTAACCTAGTGTTTTCACTATTCATCAAAAATTGAATGTTTTCAGAAAAATAACAAAATTTTGCCCGAGGATAATTTCGATATTCCGAATCCAAAAATGAAATCCATTTTGAAAAAAAAAATTACAAAATTTTAAAAAGTGGGTATTACTATTCATAACAGCTAGTTTTAGTAATATTTTAATAGCATGTCATTGTTTAGTGAAACTCGGTATTGCGTACGACACAAGATATCGAGGAAGGTCACGATTGCGTGTAAAGAAAGACAAGATAGTGTTGTGTGTAGTGAAATATTCCTTTAATGATCTATATAAAAAAAACATTCCTCTTAATAGTCTCGGGTGTTACAAAAATAACTTAATATGATGAAATAGATGCTTAAATATCATATCATAGATGATGACTCATCTTATTAAATATATTAAGGTAAGGGAAATTATATTATTCAACTTTGGTAGCCTTGTATATATGGACTATAGATAAATATTTTCATCCACCTAGTTTTCCAATTATAAGGATTAAGAGATTGAAAAAATTTCAATTTTAAAATAATGACTGATATTTTTAAATCCTCTTACTATTTAAATAACATTATTGGGGGTTAACACAATAATGATCCCGAGACTAAATGAAACTGGTCATAATAGAATGGAAAACATTTAATGACCTAGATTGATTTCTATTGGAGTTGTTTTTGAAATAAAACAAGATTTCATTTCAATATATAAATCATTAATTTGTGATTAAATTCCATTGATTAAGGCCACCCTTTATGAATTAATTAATGTTATGGGTTTCATTTTTATAAAGATGGAAAAACTGGTTATTTTCAATTTATTATAGAATAATCAGGTCTTTATGTAGAAATAAAATGCATTACAGTCATTATTATTTCCAAAACAACATTAGTTATGGAATATTGAAGTATTATTTCTTGTTCTAACTTAATATAGCAAGGCTTTACACTTCAATATGTGATGATAGAAGAAATTTTATTTTTTAAATTAAGGTCTATAATTTTCATATTTATACACCCATATAACATTATTTTTTCTATTACTTATATTATTAAATCATTTTATGTACATTTTTCTAATTCAATGGACTTCTCATACAAAACTAAATCTATTCAAGCATGTTTTAGTTTTCGTATCCTTTTTTTGAATCTTTTAATTTTTTTAATTTTCTGTATGATTTGATTTAATATCATTAATGATATTTTTCTTCAGGTAAATATGAACCTTTTGACTATCTATATTCTTCACTAATTATTCTCCCTTCCTAGAGAGTTATAAATAAACATGATTTGAATCTCAAACCATATTAATTTTTTTTATATATAATTTAAAAATATTGTTTTAAATCATTTTTATATTTTTTCTTAATACACACTATATTGTAGTTTCTTCCCCTTCATTATCAACTACTTCACCAACACTACAATATTATTATGCCTCATATTTGTGAGCCTTATGACCATTATCACCATCATCATAATTTTTTTGACTTATGTCACTATTAATATTGTATGAAGATTCTTGTTCATTTGATATGAAGTTTCTTCACTCATTCCATGGAGTTATTTTGACTTTCCCCTTATTGAGATATTTTTTATTGTAATTGAATATTTTTTAAGATATAAAATTTGTCTAATCATATTCGAAAAATAAAAAAACATTGGAAAAATCGTTTGACTTAAATTTAATAAATAATATAGTAAATAATGTACTTGATGAATGTACCACGTCTATAATGGTCTTGGCCAAAACCTCTAATAGTTTAGTGAAGATTATAAATCACCTAATAATTATTTCCATTTATAGAGATCCACTAACTAAATGAACCATTATTCATTGTAATTAGAACACCTTTATATCAGAAATAAGATATTACCATATAAATAAATAAGAGTGAATATAAATAGAGTTTCAATAATTATGATTTAGAACAAATTCACTTTAAGTTGTTACGAGAGTTTAAACTCCATATATAAATTCATATTTATTAAATGAAAGTGGCTCCAAATAATTATATTGTTTTTAAACATTCATTGACATAAAATGATTACATGTTGTTATATTTGTAACATAATTGGTTATTCTTAAGTATACATAATTTAATTTTATAAAAATTTTAAATAAATATGGAAATAAATATAAATTCTTCAACATGTCATTATTTTAAATGGAAGATTAATATATAAGACAAATTACATTATAGGATGAAGATAAAGTAGACAATGAAACAATGTTGAACTCTATAATATTACATTTTATGATGTGGAACATGAATATATATGAAAACTAACATGTAAGATGAAAATAAATTGGGAGAAGTAGAGAAATATTTTATATATAATAAACCCTATGAGTATATCAAAACATGAGATATAGTTTACTCATTAACATATTAGACCATGGGAATAAGCATTAGAAAATTATCACTTACAATAGTCCACATATACTAAATAATGAAACTATTTATGAATACTTTACATTATATTAGATAATTTGTAAAAACTTATGAAACTATACCCAAAGATCTATGGGATAAATCTATATAATCTATTGATAATTCTATCATATAAGATCTATTTGATTTTGGATAAACATTTTTTACAATAATAAATATTTATTCACAATGCCTTATGGATATACTTTTTAGTATTTTTAGTGTATATGGTAATAATGAATTTATAGTAAAAAACTATTTTATAATAGAATCCTTTTAGAAAAATGAAATTATTAAATAAGATGTATGAAGGTAAATAATTATCTCTCTCATAATAGTTGGACAATTATATTAGAATTATAAAAAAAATATCTCTATAAATCATTCATATTTATACATTATATTTGTTGAATATATCATGTTTAACCATGGGATAACAATTATTATAATACCAAATATTCTAAGTCTTACACTCTTGATTATTTGATTATAGTAAAAAAAATAGATGATTAATTTGAATGTCATCCATCTATGTATATAAACACATTATATATCACTTAACTCAGTATGGAAAAATAATTCATTTATTATATACAGTCAATTGGAAAAAATAGTACAAAATTTATATAAGAGTAAAACCCCATCATGGTTAAATAAAATCCACTTCATGATCAATAACATATCCATATACTTATTGATTATCTCAATCACAACACTAGATTAATAAATTTATTAGTGTTTCTAATTTCATATGTAGGTCTCTTTATTAACCTCATGGATCGGGGTTTATAATTTAAAACAACCTAAATGCAAAAAAATAGAATTATACGAGATATCACTTATTCTATACTCATGAAATTTAATCAATCCAATGGGGCATGATTTTTTTGATTAGTAAAATTCAGATGTTCATAGGATCCAATACATAAACTAATATGAACATATTATAAAAACTTTTTAATTTGTAAATAATCATTTATTTGGAAAAGATCAATGATTTAACTTTGAGGTGTAATTTTTCATTCAAATATAATTTTTTGAGTGAATTACACATGAATTAATAATGATTTGTTATATTTACTAATTTCAAAATCATGATAAATTTTTATATTCCAAATGATTTTCATCACATGAATACATTTTAAAATACACAATATATATATATATGTACTTTTTTTGAGAATTTAGTGCAAAATCCTTTTTTATATGATAAAAATTCCCTATTTATCTCTGGGTAGAGGGAGACCCATTATATAACACATAGGCCCAATGCTATGTGTCTCATGAAAAAGACATAAGGGCCCAATGCAGCGTCATGACTAAATCATCCCTGTGCCACCTCCTACCCTCGTCATGACTGCATCGTAAATCCCCTAAGGGGATTTCCAAGATTTAAAAATTGGTATATTCAAATTAAATGTGAAATGAACATGAAATAATTATACCCCATTATGTTCTAAAATGAAAAATCATTATATAAACCCTTGAACTAAAATCCCAAATGAGACAATATATTATAAGGATCTTTTTGAATTTAATGGTGAAATTATATTTCTACAAAATAATTGAGGTAAAATATGTTAAATAATGAACTTATAAATCCAAATATGTATATTAACTATGTTTTTGTTCCACTCAGGTTAGGGAAACCACCCTACTAGATTGGATTAATTAGTGTGATGAGTCTCTATTAATTTAAATCTTTTTCATTTTACCTATGCACTGGTTAAGTTGAATGGATATCACTCTCTTCTTCTCTCTTTAAGCTATCCGAGATGAAGTAATAATCTCAAAGACAATAAACATGGTTATGTAATAATTTTTTAACGGGGTTAAAATCCAACATGGATGATTACATCCTTGGTGTATAGTGGTTGATATCTAATTGACACACATATTCTCTCTTATTATTGATATGATACTTGGGAATAATTATATATTTGATCAAAACCTCCTAGAACCAACTAGGATTCATGAATGACATCAATTGACTCTTGGATTTGGTACTGAAATAACAACTTATTTCCCCAAACAATATATTTATTTATAATCACTTTACAAATGAATGGTAATGTATTTTATATAACTATTAGACAATTAAGATTCTATTTTATTACTAATTATACCATAATCTCAAGAAAATTCCTCTTATTATTATTTTTATAGTAGTATTCATGGATCCATATTATTACTTATTTTATAAAAAAATTCAATCACTAATCAAAAAATTCATTAGACCTTAAAATATATGAAATTCTATGAATGTATTATAAATAACTTCAATGTCCTACATGATAATTGGTAGAAAATGTTCTTTCCAATATCACTCATATCCTCTTTATTTTATTAATTGAAAAAGGATTAAACGTCAATGATACTACTTATAGATTAAGGTTTTATTTCACAGTATATCATATAGAATCGCATGATAGACTCTATTTTCTATAGTACATTTTTATCTTCCCCAAATCATCCCTTTTATAAGTCATAAAAATCTATCAAATTAATTACAATCCTATAATTAGAATATAGAATTATTGGAATATGGAAATGTTCAATAATAATAGATGTGTTATTTTCCCATTTTACCATCAATTTTATTCTTCAATCAAACCATTATATAATATACTCATTAAAATATCCATGTTTTACTTATCATAAAGCTTCATTTAAATTTTTTCATAACACTCAAATTTCTATTTATTTTTCTTCTAATAACCCCAAGAAACTCTCCAAAAAACTGTAACACAAAAGATCTATTATTCTTAGAAAAGAAAAAATTTCTTTTATCTTTATAGGAATGCATGTCGTAATTCACAGATAATTGAAATGAAAATTATGCCCCATGATGAATGTGAATACACTTTGATTCAATGAAAAAAATAACACATTAATATGGAATCTTCTATTGAGGAATGAAACAA
Source organism: Viscum album (assembly GCA_963277665.1). Lineage (NCBI taxonomy): Eukaryota > Viridiplantae > Streptophyta > Magnoliopsida > Santalales > Viscaceae > Viscum > Viscum album. The sequence continues at coordinate 1,379,543,685 of OY728140.1, read as the reverse complement.
TCCCATAACACTTCAAACATCAGTCACTACAGTGTTGAATGCTCACTGTGACATTATTATCCACATTTTCATAAAACCTCCTCAACATTATCAAACCATTACAATGTTTTATTTTTATATATGTCACAACCTTATATTATGTGAACTAAGATTGTATCATGATCACAAAAACTATTACGTTTCTTTTATCCCTTTTAAATAAAATGTGTATCATATAATTTATCATGTCTTGAAATTCTCATTTGAAGTGAATATAACATTTCATAAAAAACACAAGGATCTTACATAACCTTTAAGAATTTATAGATAAACTAACATACAATAGAATAGTTTCATACATACTCCATTGAATCTTTTATTCATTCCAACATATCAAGTCATAACCTCCACAGTAATAAGTTATTTTCACATAAGTTTAGACCTAAGGGACATTATCATCCAAAAATCATTATTAATCAGATATAACATATTTCAATGTGGGATTAAGGCAACCTTATGTGTATAATTATGTTTCATAGTTCATTATAAGTGAACTGAAATGTAAATATCTCATTTCCATAATGTTTAATTTCAAACAACACATCTTCCATTGGATAAATCTGACATATAATAGTTAATTTCTAATAAATTTACATATTTCTAGATTAATTCAAATTAACTAAGCAACATGATTTACAACCAACACCATGATCTTATAAACTCCTAAAAACATTTAAATGATTCAAACTAATTTTAAATATCATCAATTAATATTCATACAGAAAAAGAATAATTCTAATTACAACGAGGTATATTAATTATCATTATTGTACTTAAATTAATATTTTACATCGTTGATATACTATTTTAAATTTAAATAATTAATTTTCATATAGATATAGTATTCATTATGAACAATACTACATGGAATGTTTTATCTCATTCAAACCTACAAAAATACACGATTTAAATGAAATATTATATAACAGCCTCACACTTCAATGATCATTCTAAACATTGAAAATAATAATTGAAAGGTAATAAATAAATCCAAAAATAATCTATTCCACCTTATTGATAGTCCTTAATAATTATGATAAAAAAATATAAGATTATATTAAACCCCATGAATGTGTGAATTATCCAATCTTCTCAACTCAATACATTATGATTTCCTTGTTTGAGTGATTCACTCTTCATCGCAGAGGCCTGGGTAATTCAAACTTCATAAAATCTTATCATTTGTACACATATTGAAATTATGACCTATTGAAAACAAATAAACTATATCATAAATGGATGTAACAATTCCCTGCTTCATATTTTTTATAAAAATAATGATTGAAATTTTACATTAATATGGTCTTATTCAGTTTTTTTCTTTCTACCCCTTACTAAAAAAATAAAAATGCTGATATTAAATTTTAATGATATCAGTTAGTCAACCCTATGTCTATATAAACCATCCTCAAAGTAGAAAATAATAGTTCTGAATATAGGATATTCACAAATATATATTTGTAAATTTATTTTAACCTCACATGATAATGATCAATCGAACTTACACTCTTTACATTAACATTTATTATTAATCATCAAGGATGGGAGAATAAACAAGTGTGCCACATCAATGAAACATCATAAGAACCTTTCTAGAATTAAATATTCTATGTAAAAATAAATGTTGAAAAACTTACTGAAATACCCCCATTCAATGGTAACACTCCATAAACATATTTTTCAAGGGTGATAACTTCATCCAAAGTTATTTAATATACCAAATGTTATTATTTAAAAATGTATTTATGGGATTAAGGTGAGGATACAAAAATCAGAATTTAGGAAAAACGGAAGATAATTTCTTCCCATTAAATACAGTTCTTCCATTTAATTGTATTTTGAGGGAACTATACATTCTTGATTTTATGAACATTTAGATTGTATTCATCTTGGGTTTTAAAGTCTTATATCATTTTAAATCAATATTATTTTCTGTAATATCCATACTCACATTATACATTAGGGAACATTCATCTCATGGTACTTATCTCATCTTTTTTATCATATCAACATCAGTTTGCAGCATAATTGAACAGTCTTTGGATTTTTTTGTATCTTTACCTGTACCTTCCACATAGCTCTTCATGAGAATTTAATTCACATTATTTTGAAAAATTGATATGAAATTTTACATATTTATAAGTATTTTCTTGTTTTTATATGATATTATTCTTCTATTATTTTCTCATTTCATTTTACATTACTTTTTATATTTAGATGGACAAAAAATTAAGCATTCATTAGAATCAGGTTAAGTGTTATCATAATATGCACATGGTTTCCTAGAAATTATTCACCAAATTAATTCTACATTACTACATAAAAATATCATCCATGACTTGTTTGATGAAATATACAGTTTTCCCTTTCATTCGACAATAAAATAAGATACATATCTATAGTGTAGAATTATTACTGGTTTTCTTGGGTGTGCCAGTTTGAATTTTATTAATTTACATTATGTTGAAGTGTAAATAAAACTTTTTTTGTCCTTAAATTATATTATGTCTTTTTCTTATTATTTTAGTGTAGTATACTTGTCTACCACTAAGATATTTATTACACCTTCAACAAAATTTCCACAAACATTCAAATATGCTAGATGTTAACATAATATATTAAATATTATATTTTAATTGTATCCTCTAATATTTTCTCAACATTATAATAGATTTTTTTGAAATATATAAGTTGATATATTAATCCCAAATTCAAGAGAATTTTTCTTGAACCTTCAACAACAATAACAGTACCTAAAACACCATGGGTTTTTCTTTTGAAAAGCATTATGCAATGGTTTTGTTTCTTTCTGTTTTTATTTCACATTATAATTCAATTGGTATTAATCATGGTAGAAAATTATTATACACATTCCTATATCAAACTTTGATATAGGGATGGGTTTATTATAATATTTTTAAACTCAAATTTATATATAATTATAATTAACTTCTATAATGTGCATGTAAACAGATGTTGGGTAAATAAAACTTTCTAGAGAAAAAGGGGCTTTTTATTTGAGATATCATGATTTTTTAAATTTTATAATATAAATATATTAGTTAGAATATATATTTTTATATTTCCAAAAGACTATTATCCAAAGAGTGTATGACATAAACCATTCTTTCAAATGTTTTTAAAGTATCTACCTGAGTTTCTATATGATTTCATAATTTAAATTCAAACTCAATGCACTTCATTTTGAGGATATTTTTCTAATCATAAACATAAATAATTATACTTTTACACATATTTTTGAAAATAAAAACATGCTTCTATTCATTTATATGTATTTTCTCCTTTGATAATTTTTTTGGCCTTTAATGTTTTATTTTTTATTTCATGTTGTGTATTCTAAATAGTACCGGTTTCCTTTTTCCATAATTCAAATTTTAAAACATTATATTCAAGATATTATATTGATTCAACATTATTTAGGACAACATCAAGTATAATTTTCTAATTTGGGGAGGGATTTTATTCATGTTACATCATTATAGAAATCATGTATTTTCATTTCATGGTGAGATTTATACACATCATTAAATTTTATTCTAGGAAATTATATATATTATCATATTATTATTTAATGCGGAAGATATCATTGTACATTTATTTAGAATAAGAAAAAATGGAAATTTCTTTAAAAGTAGTTTGCACGGTCTTACTAAAAATATTATATGATCCTTCGTTAAATTATTCTGAGGTTTGATCTTCTTATCATGTTATAGGTTCATCTAGATATAAATTTTATTAATAAATTTTAGTTACATATTCATCACATAAATAAATTTAAACTTATATGGTTGAAGTGTTTTCCATCTTCATAATAGTTTATTTAACCACTGGATATTCTCTATACATGATATATCTCAATTCTTATTGATTTCAACATATATAGATGATGATTTCTCCCAGTTTGTTTATAGAGGTATACCTTATTAATTTGAAAAAATCATTCTATTTAATATTTTGGAGTCTTAGAAGAATTCATATTTATATCATTAATTGTTACTTCTTCTCTAAATCAACACTTCATGATTACTTTTGATGAGTAACTCAAAAACATCAACTAGTTAAAAGTTATATATCCCAAATGATGTGTAAACATACATATGGTTGGACTTTTTGTCATTAGGATTACTGAAATCACAATGAGGTGCGGGGAGTGGGGATTAAAAAGTGTAATGAATTTTTACCAAGATAGTTATTTTTTATTTTACCTCTGCAATGATAATACTGAATGAAATACACTCTCTTATTAATTAACATTGTTTTCACAGATGAATTACTAAATTGAAATTCAATAAACATGGTAAAATATGAATTTATTAATAAAGTTAAAAAACAATATTTATGACTGGATCATTAGTGAATAATGGCTATTATCAAATTCACAAATTCAATCACTTTTATTTTCATGAAGAAGCTCTGGAAAGGGCATATCCTTGAACATGTTTTCCTCGTACTTACTAGGTTATAAAAAATTAATCAATATGATATTTTAATTTGTACTATTACAATAAATCCCTCCAATAAATATCATATTGGGATTTCTCCTCCTAAAGAAAGAGCATAAATTTAAATCATATAGTCATTTGACTAATAATAATAGATATTTATCCAAAATATAAAGTAATTACAAGATCATCCTTCATATTCTAATTACATTCTTCCAGGTAATGCCTTATCAAATTGTTTCTACAATAATATTTTCCCAGTTTTCTCAACATTCTCAAGACTTTATGATATAATTAATCTTAGACCAATCTTCTCACTGTCATATATTTTAACATATATGATAATCAATAGATAACATGAACTCTAGTCTCACCCTTATCTTATTTCATCTATTAAAAAAATAATACACCATTAATGGTAGAAACAATGGATCATTCTTTTCCACAAAACCAATGTATAAAAAGATTATTGTTATATTTTTCTCAGTACCTCCTTTTCTTCCCATACTTTTCTTATTTATCACTTGAAAAGATTTATCACATGAATAATATTTACGTAATATAAATATTTGAATATTCATATATAAAAACCCTCAAGATTTCTAGAATATTTATTTTATTATTCATATCTCAATTTAAATGATTATTAGAACCATTATAGTATATTTTATGTTTCCCAAGAGAATAGGCATAAATATTTTATAATATTACATGAATATTACTAATATATCACAGTTATTCATACCATAGAACCTCTAGGTTTATTTTATTTATAGATTGGATATATAACCAAATTATACAAAATGAAATTATTAATCATCTATGTAACACCCTGATATTTTGTGAAATATTTTTTTCAAATAAATCTAATTCATTTTATATTTTTCATTACATACAATATTGAGTTTATCTTGTGTTTCACTCAAAAATGGTTTTAAACAAAACATGTATTATAATTTAAATATTATTATATAAAATAATAAGTGTCTCCTAGTAATTGAAATAAAAAGTATGATAAGGTTAACTAAATCATTTAAATATTTGTTTTACACGTTTTTATAAAATTAATTATTGGGTAAACCATTCATTAAAAATGATTTTTTTTGTTAAATTTTATTTTGAGAAAAACTAATTTTATGGAAACAAACATGTTTATCCTAAATCAATTTAAATAAATTTGGTGATTTTAATTAAATGTATATAGTATTTACTTAATAAACTCTTTAACATTCATGTTAAATGTTTTATAGAAACAGTACATGAAAAAATCAAACTTTACACATAAAAACTAATATCTTCTAAAATATAGTTTTGTCTAATTTTTACACACATATGTTAAATCTAATTTTTGAAACTTTTAGAAAATTTATTTATATATTAAAATAAATATGATTTTTTAAATCATCATGTAAAAAATTATTTTTGGGTGATTTGATTTATAATTTTATGAAAACATTAATTTTTTGATGAATAGAGAAACATACTGAATTTTATATCAGAACTGCATATTCATTTAAATTATTTTTATATTATAATTTTAAATTAAATTCATCTCAAATTAAAATTATTTAAATTTTATATCTATGAATCCAATTTATTTAATTTTAATATATTCATAATGAATTTTAATATATAAATATTGTAAACATGTAGACATTTTACCTTTGAAAACCCTCTTTCCCACTAATCTGTGGGATTAATTTAAAATTATATTTTACACCTACTACAAATGGAATTTAGAAAAATGGATTCCATATATTTATTCAAAATAATTTATAGTATCAAATTGGGTCAAATTATTTTTTACTATATATAATAATAAATATAGTAATAATTATTTTCTATCATTAAGTTCAAAATTGGTTTATCAGGGTTAAAACTAAAAATATATGGTTTTTATTTACCTAAAAGTTATCCATAATATATTTTATGGTCATATTTTCCCCTATAACATCTTATTATGGATAATAATATATTTTGGACCCTTTTTTACGTGAAAAACATGGGTACAAATCTTTCTTTACAATAATTAAAAGTGTTCCACTAACATCACTTATGAATTAACACCCCCTCTCCTATCATATTTATAGATTGAAAAAAATATATTTCGAACAATACCTAAACAAATAAATCAGAAAATAAACTATTCTCTTCCAACAATCCATATGTTTTGGAATAAATCCAACCGAGGATGTATTTTTGTGAAAACCTAAGGGGGTTACCTGAAGAAAAGTTAACATTCTTAGAAGAGCATTTTTTTATTTCTTCCTCCACCTTATTTAATTTTTATTAAACCATGATGATTTAATAAAACTAGGATATTCTAAAAAATGATATTCTTTTGTGTTTTGGTCATTACCTACAACCATCTACACCCCTATAAAATTGATTATGATATCATTATTTGTGTGTATGACAAATTACTGCCTCCCAAACTTATGTCATTCATTTTTCCATTATAACCTCTCACAGTTGGTTATAATGATAGGTATAAAGTATATATATATATAAAAGATATTTTTAGAATATTCATACATAATGATTAATTATTAAATATATAAATGTTTTTCTTTCCATTTTGTAGGGGATTCTATTACTCCACTTGTGTGCACGATAGACTGCTGCCTCATGAAGTGATGTGATTAATTTTTCATTAACATTTTACCTGAGATATAATAATGAAACATTAAATGAATATAAGTGATATAAAAGAAATAATTATGGTATTAAATACATATTTATCAATATTAATATTTAATATAACATTTTATTTCTCTCTTTTAATCTCACTACAATATGATAATGTCATTCCGGTATGTGTGGAAAATTTCCTTCATGAAGCATTATGACTCTATGTTTTCATCACCAGGAGACATGGATGTTCTAATTTAGTATATTTAATGAAAAAATATTATATTTATAATATTTTTATCAGTGTTGAAATATAAAATATTATTTACCTCTATTTAATAATTATACTTAAAAAATTGAAATGTCATTCATAGATACTTACAACCCACTATCTCGATGAACATAACATACCTTATTTATCCAAAAGATGAAAATTTTTTTTTATTAAAATTATAATTGATATATATTTATGTTTATTTTGTAATTATAATTAATATTAGATATTATAGACCTATTATCAATTTAAGAGGACACCAAAGAACAAATCAAAACATATATGAAAAATGAAGAGGTTATTACCCAAAACATTATTCTAATAAGGAATTGGTAACAAATAAGTAAAAAATGGTCATAAGTAAATAATATATTTTATAATATAAATAATTATGGTTAAATTATTTATGTATTATAAAATTAATTTTCTATACCGGGGGTTGAAACAGGTACGATAGATTACTAGACATAAGTGAAGGGATTTCCATCTTTTTTGTAATCATGTGATACACATACCATATTAAAAACATATTTATTCTATGTGGTGCGAATAATTCACAGGAATATAAATTATTATTAATATCCAAAAAATAATTTTAACTTACATAACCATTTTAGGACCTCTCTTTAAAAAGTTTTATTGTTCAAAAGTAAAAAAGTGGTAATTAATTCTTGCCTCATTTTTTCTTCTTAGAGTAACACGATTAGATATGAAATTGTACTGTTTTATAAGGTTTATATAAATACCCATTGAAATGAGATATAATGAATTTATATATTCTAAAGATATTATTTGTTTCATTTAGTGTTATGCATTTATTGAGATTTCTATCCACTGTTACTAGAGTGGTAATGGTTTTATTATACAAACTCATTATTTATCAAGATTATTAATGATAATGAAAAAAATAATGAAATATTAAGTTATATCTCTCAATAGACCCTTAAATTATTTTATCCTCTTATTATTTCATGATAAGACAAGTATAACCTTTATTTCCCTCTCTTTATTTAATCAATTGTTAAAAACAATGTTTTTAATAAAAAATATCTTTATTTCTACCTTCGTTTGAAAACCATTTTTCTTCCAAAACCATTTTTTCTATAAATGATTCCATTAATTATTTTTAAAATTATTTAAATAATTTTTGAAGACATTTATACCCATGTTTTAATTTTTATATATGGTTTTCTAAATGAATATTCATATTACTTTTAAAATAGTGGAAATATTTATTTTAATGATAATGTAGAAGATATTTTTTTAACAGGTATAAAAAGAACTCTATTTGACACAATCATGACCATTAATTTATTTTAAGATTATTTATATGTTTTTATTTTATATTCAATGAAAATTATTTTCAAATGTTTTTAAGATTTTTTATTTTTAAAAACTAATTTTCAGAGGAAATTTATTTTTATGAGGAAATTTTCAATGTTATATTCCTAAAAAATTATCCATCTAAGATCATATCTTTTTATTTAACTTTTTTTTTTCATAAGGATATAAACCAAGGATACCATTTTTATACTTTCTATGAATGGTATATCATGAAAATTTGTTTATGAAACCAATTACTCTTCACTGGGTTATATAATGACAAAATTATTTTAATACAAAATTATTTTTCCATGGGGTATGCTATGACGATATTATGAAATAATTAGGAAACCTATCTATTTACCAAGGTAATGATATGATGAAATGTTAATAAAACCAATTTTATTTCATGGGTTATTATATAATGAATTATTTATGATATTATTGGAAATATATGTATGATTTTCATCATGTGATGAGTAATACCTATATCTCTATCCAATGAATTCAGTAAATACCGATAAAAAAAGGTAAATATGTTATTTAGGAACTCGATTACATGTTCACAATGATATCTGTGAACCCAATTACAAATTTATAATGTTTTACATCAACCCATGTGTAATCCCGATAAAAATTTAACATTTTCATTGATGAATTAAGAAGCTAACATTTTATTATATTTTATACTATTATTAAATATTTACCATAATACAAAATAGTGTAATTTTATGGAATATTATCACATTTTTTATGTATTATTGGTATTTTGAGCATAGTTACAGAAATGCATAATTATGGATTATAACTAATATATTTCAATTATGTATTTCTAATACGAATAATCATAAATTGATTTTAATTATGAAATTACATTAATCTTCAATACATATGGGAGTTTAAATATTTTTTATAAACCCAAATCTCAATCCATCCTTTGGAGGCCAAAACCCATATCACAATCCAAGCATTGAAATATGTGCACAAAGTAGATCATGTTTAATAATGATCCCATATGTCCTAAAAAAATATCTAATAATGTGAAATATAACATGGATCTAGATAAATAATTAATGAAAAACTTTTATAATAGATCAAGTGTGTGATTATTCCTCCCATAGGGACATAAATACAAGGAAAACAAAAGATATAAAAAATAAAGTGTCTACCTATACATATTGGTTTTTAGAGTAAATCAGACATTATTCATTCCTCTTATTTCTAATCATGATCAAATATTTTTTTGGAATGATATATACATTGGGGAATAAATTTTATGAATATTATTTTCTATGATTTAATAATTTAATGGGGATGACATGTGGAAAAGTTCTGAGGACATATCTTAGAGCCATATAATTTTGACTTTTTTCTCTATACATTGTCCCCTACCATCCCATTTCAAATGATATCCTTTTTCATTCAATAAGGTCATTTTTAGTTCTATAATTGTTTTTAATATTTTCAATATATATTATATTCTACCTCTTCTTATCATGAATTTTATTTTCTTTTTTATTTTCTGTTTCTCCCAATGTGCATCTTTTATCCCCATGTTGGTGGAGAAATAACCCTTGCTTTATTTTGAGGGCAAGTGGTTGTATTTTATTATATTGATATTTAATGGTTTATCATGTTTTTAAAAATAAATTAATTATTTATTAAAAATATTTTGGTGAGCTGTCTCCCCTCTTTCTCTACTATTCCATTATTCCACCACATTCAACAATTTTCATTCTCATTGATATCAAATTCATTCAAAGGGTGGAGTTTGTATTAATTATTGATGTGGAATAGATTTATCCTTCATGTATTGGTCTTGTTTTAGTGTAATAAAATTCAAATTAGAGGGTGTATAGTATTAGATATATATCTCATCATTGAATAAAATGTTGACAGATACATTGAATGAAAATGATAACATCAATATGAAACCCTAATAAAAATGGCTTTATTTTGTTAATTTAATTTTGTGGTTTATTTATTTTACTTTTTGTTATATATTTTTATTTTGATAAATATTATATTACAAATATTTCTTGAATCAATCCTCTATTTATATTTGTATATAAGTTAGTTTTATATTAGTTATTTTGTAATATTGATAATAGATATTTATTTCATGTAAGTGAACACCACGTGATGATCCAAAGGGTGTGAAACTATGGAATATTATTAAGAAAAATAAGAGTTTAATTGATTGGGGATTAATAAAAAATCATGCACATCAAAGAACATGATTTCCTATTCATAGTGTTATACGTAGACCCTTATTTTAGGTCCACAATGATGTGAATGGACCTAGTATCCTATCCATATATTTATGAGAGGGAATTATTTCATGTACTTAACATAATGAATGCACAATCCTCTATTTATAGTTGTTAACACTGTTATACTTTTATGAGTATGCCCTAAATCTATGTCTAATTCCAATGTAATTATATCATGGCTCCTGTTCTTTGATTCTATTTTGATTCATCTCATATAAAATATACATATTTATTCCATGACACAATATTATGATATTTGATATTTATAGTATTATTTAAATATGTTATGCTCATGTTCTCGTACCCATAAGTACAATTTATTCTTACAAATCTCCCTTATCTACACTAATGAAGCCTCTGATCTCTCACCATTTTATGTTTCCTTTAACTAAGTTTTGAAGAAAAGTTATAAGTAGGGTATTTCTGTGGATATTACTAAAGGGAATGATCTTTATGGGATATGTTGAACATAATTCACAAAATTAAAATATTGTTTACATATTTTATTAACACACTATACTATTAATTTACTTAGGAATCTATTTGTGTAATGTTTTGATTATTCAATAAAAAAGATAAAATATATATGTATGATAATCCCAGGATTCTATATTTGTTTTCAGAGGAATGGTTTAGTTAAACATTGAATACTATGATAAGAAATATTTTGTGAGATACCAAGGGAAATTTCTAACGATATGTCTAGGTGTTTTATATGTTTATGTCTGAGTATGATTCAAATTATAGTAAAATTTCAGTTAACTTATTTAAATCATAGAGGGAGTGGTTTCCATGAAATTGAATCCTTTTTTGGATAACAAAAGTGGATGTGGCTCTTTCACATAGGTAACTGGGGGTAAGGAATTGTAAAAGGGAATATTGAGATGGACCAGACATTCACAAATTTCATGAAAACATTCCTTGATTGACACATATTTTTACACTCCCCATGGATAATCTTTAGTAATTAAATTTTTTTATATAAAAAATCAGATAGTATTTCCATGGAGGATGACTACTAATAACCTTGTAAAATTCAAAGGAATCATAGATTTAAAATAGTGTGTCTAGATTTAGACACCCTATAAATGATTTATCATGATTTTTATCCCCCCTCTACGATTATTGTTTCCTTCACTATTCTTTTTTGTTTTAGTCATTGTTTGGAACCCTAAAGAAACATATTAATGGAAAATGAAACAAACAATGAAATGATTTCATTCCAGAGTAATTGAATATTAGTAATTCTACTAATCCAACTTTTTAGAAATGCGGCACCACCACAGAAACTATAATTTCAATTTTCCAGTGCATAGATAATGTAAAATTCATTTTGGTGGTCTATCATTTGGAAGGCGTGGTATATAAATGGTGAAATATAACTATTAATATGTGGTATTGAGAATAAATTTAATCAATGAGGTGGGTTGAGTTTTAATGTTATTTTCCAATAATTAATTTCATCACATTCTTTATAAAAAAAATAGAGAAGTAATTACCCATGAATAAGAAGAAGGATGATTAATCTATTGGCACATAGGATGTCATAACCCCCTCCCCACAAAGTTTACCCCTCCAGGGCCCGCAATGTGAGAAGGGAGATATTGACCGCTGAGTCTCAACACCAGTAGGCCTTGGGTTGACGATTAACACTGGGGGTATAGTAAACACACAGATGGGAGGCATTACCCTCTAAGAGAACACATGAGGAAGAGAGAGATAATATAGACACCAACAAAATCCAACTCAACCGGTAAGATAAAATAAATCCCAAGTACACATATGAAATTTCATGTAAAACTTCTATAACTAAAAGGGGAAAAACTGAAAGTACCCAAAAGAAATTAAAACAGCAGCAACCACAAGCACGAACACCTCCAGCAACCCCAAGCTAGTAAACAACATCCTGATCACCAAGCTACTGCAAGTGACCTGAAAAACAGTTTATACATACATAGGGTGAGTATAACAGTATACTTAGTAGGATCCTCCCTGAAGCCCCTCATGAAAAAGTAAGGAAAGCATATTAAAGCACAGTGAACAAAAATTGAAACTAACTCGTCACCTAAATTGGTATACTATGTTCCCAACCTCACCATGGATACTCTAACCAAAAAAATCATCCAAGAATATATCATATAATAAATAATATCAAGGGTACCCCACTAATACTTCCCAACTGGTTTGCCTCTTTTGCCCAACGTCACACGTCCTGAGCATCTCTCTCCAAAAAGGCTTGCCCGAAAACACCTTGGAAAAGCACCACAACATGCATCTCGTGCAACAAATCCCCCACATCTATGTTAGAAAAGTAACTAGGTAGTTTTTTTGATCCACCACAGCCCGTATAATGTGTATCATACATCAGGTATTATACCTCAAGCCATTATATACCATATACCAAGTAAGGATCCTTAAGCCATTATAGTCTATACACGTTACACCTATAGTAGTCTATAAGATACTATATCTAGAATATATATGTGTGAATAACCACAAGCCATTATAGCCCTATACACTCTTATATGGGGATAACTAACCATTTTTCCTACCAACACAAGTATCTACATAGATAAGAGAGCGTGCCAAAGGGGGTAGTCATCCATTCATCCTCCCATCGAAGTGTTGGAAAAAAACCCCCCAGGATCAGAATCCCCGGGGTGTTAGTTGCCCTTACTGAAAGGGTGAAGTAGCATATAGAAACACAAAAAATATAGAATATACTATATCTCACCACCACACTATGGGAATAACCTAGAATTAGACTCGACTACATCTAACGTCTCTCTGACTCTGGGGTGCCACTTCTAAGACTAGGTATCCTATAAGCACACAACCATTTAATGAGATTTAATACATTATTTCATTCCCTTTTTACCAGTTTCACTTTTGTAAATTAATTCTTTAAACATTAATTGACCATGAAAAATTCCACATTAAATTTCATTAGCATCACACCCAAAGTTCACTATACCATTAAAATTACAAGCTCATAATTATGTTCCAGAAAACTCCAACCCCATGGATTAACACCATTTATTCAATTATTCATTACTGAATTACATTCCCATATTCCCAGGCTTTCTAGAAAAACATTCTATGCTACTAAACACAGGCAGGCTCAAAACGGTGAGTATATATACTAATAGTCGAGTCTTTGTCACCTATAGCAAGATATTAGACCCATCATTCCTTGAGAAGGTAAGCACGGAATGCACGTGGCATACCCCGCGCGTCTTCGCCTCTTTCGGAAAAAGGGTAAGCAAGACCAGTTGACTTAGGTAGTGGGGAAAAGTAAAATAGATAATCGACCAAAAAGAAACAGCATGCATCCAACAAACATATCCATCCAATTCCATCATCCCTGGTGTCCTCCCTGACACCCACATGCATAAACAGATGCATCTCACCATCCTAGAAGTCATTTTCTTCCACAACCAAAATTCTACGTGCCCCCACATATCCCAGTAGCCATCCAGGCTCACATCACAACACATGAAGCAGAAAAATAGGCATCAAATCAATTGGGATCTTGTCCTTTTAACAATTATGAGGGTAACTGCAACACCCCGCCCCTACCTCATTGGATTGAGGTGGCAGTGAGGGTTACATGGCCTTAAGAGACGTTCCCAAGGTGCCAAAGGCTGGAAGTAAATGTTGAGGGCTCTGAGAACAAATTGGGGAACAATTTTCCATTAAGAACAAACCAACCAAACAATCCAGAAACTATATGATGAATGTTAACAAACCCAACCAAACCATCCACTAACAACCAAGTTGTTCCACAATGAAAACCAAACCCAATACAACTAGACATGTCAACAACACATCAAAGTACAAAGCGGAAACTAAAAATCCAAACACCAACAAGCCATGACACACCTATAGCTCCATACCAAGATCCAAGCTCCAGGCTCCACCTTGACATCATAATGCTCCACTAAATGTGGGAGATGCCTTACCTTTTCCAATGTCATGGTACACAACATCTGAAAAGACACCACAACGCCAAAGCAGGGGCTGAGCACTAAAACTCATTAGGTTTTCCCCAAATGACTTTCCTACACATGCCACTAGGATAAAACCGTTAGCACATTTATATAAAACAGTTTATATAAAATAAAACACAAGTGAAACCATTTTTTATAAGCCAAACGTGCCCTTAGCAAGCCATCATACCACAACCAAGCATCCAAGGGAAAGCCACCAAACATGCCACAAGTCGTTCCATTATTTCACATTAACACCACAATTTCCATCTTGCAAAGCAATGTACAAAACAACCAAAACAATCAAACAGTGGTGCTTCCGTCCAACCGTTCACCCATTCACAACTATTGGCTCTTCTTGTACACTTATCCTTTGATGGTGGCCCTTACGTCCACTATCCATCCCCCTTCATTAATGTGGTATTTCCCACCCACTTCCACATAACATTTCAAAAATTCACACCCAATCATCTGACCAAACAAAAACACAATATCATGCAATCAACCAAATTCCATTGCATATAAATCCACTGCAATAAATCACCCATTTATTGAAAACCATTTTCCATGCCAAAAGCCCATTCCAATAAAACCACCCTTTTTATTGGATACCATTTCCCATCAATAACTTCAAAAATCAACCATATCATTCCATTTTAAAATTCCCATTTTAAAATTCACAACAATAGCATTTCATCACAAAACCCCATTTTTCCCAAAAACCCCCAAATGGATTTCCAACCAAATTCGCACATCAACATACAATTAATTTAAATCATAAAAAATTAATTTTAACATGTAACCACTATTTCGAACCAAGTGGATTCGACAGAGAAGCCACCTACCTTTAGGGTTCCCAAGAAATCGACCCACAAGCCACCGCACCTCAAAACTGGCAAACGCAGCAGCGAAACCTATCTAGATCCATTTCCCTGAGAGAAATCACCTTGAATACACCGTGGAACCCATTCGAATCTCTTCCATAATGAGTGGGTGGGAAAACCTAACCCCTAAGAACCCAAAAACCCGAGTGAGGCTTGAGTGGGAGGAAGTGAGGAGTGAAATAAGGCAATCCCGGGTGATCTCGGGTTTTAAAACCCTAACTTTAAGTGGCCGCATGGTTAGCCCGAACGTTTTGGAAAACCATGCGCTAACCATGTGCATGCCACTACCTCGCGATCCAGAGTCTTCATGGTTTCCTTTCATGGTTTGGAAAACCATGCGCAGGCCGTGCAAAGCCTACTGTCTCCCCCTGCACGGTTTCCGGGAGCATACGCCCGATTTACACAAACCGTGCTCAAACCATGCACCCCTTTAAAAGCCTCGAAACTCATCCATAACCATTCTAAACAATCCCAACCTTTTCCCAACTCATTCCATTCACTTTAAAAACATAAAAAATGCATAAAAAAGGCTAAATACCTCAAACCGAGGGTGCTACATTCTCCCCACCATTGGACTTTCCGTCCTCAGAATGTAGTGAACCCGCCCTTTGCCAAAAGATCTTGGGCCACTTCTCGACCATCTCCTTATCCTGCTCCCAAGTATCCTCTTTAATCTGACCATGTTTCCACAAAACATGAACTAAACCGATGCTTTTACCACACAAGACTTTCTCTGGCCTATCCACAACCCGCACAGGCATGTTCACCAATGAAGCATCCGGTTCTAGGTCAAAAAGTTCCCAATGAATTACATGGTCACTATCTGGATGATACTTTTTCAACTGCGACACATGAAACACATTGTGCACCGAACTAAATCGTGGTGGCAATGCCAAACGATAAGCCACCTCACCAATCCGCTCAGGAATCTCAAAAGGCCCAATATACATCAAAGATAACTTTCCCTGCTTCCCAAACCGATGATGTCCCAACCTAGGAGAGATTCTCAAGAAAACATGATCACTCACCTCGAATGAAAATGGTCATCGATGATGATCCACATACGATTTCTGACAACTCTGAGCAGTATCTATTCTTTTTTTGATCAACTTGATCTTCTCCATAGTCTCTTGAAAATGTCTTGGTCCAACCATTGAAGACTCACCCATTTCCACCCAAAATAGTGGAGAAGGACATGGCCGCCCATACAATGCATCAAACGGAGACATCTGTATGGATGCCTGATAACTGTTATTGTAAGAGAACTCAACCAACGACAAGTACTCCTCCCATGAGCCACCAAAATTTATGACATAAGCCCGCAACATATCCTCCGGAGTTTGTATCGTCCTCTTCGATTGACCATCCGTATGAGGGTGATACACCATACTCATCGTCAACTACGTTCCAAGGGATTGCTGTAAGGATTTCCAGAAATGAGATTTAAACCTCAGATCTCAATCTGATACAGTCGAAATTGGAACACCATGCCTCTTTACCACCTCCCGGATATAGATTTTGGATAGATCCTCCACCGTATGAGATTCATGAATCAGGATGAAATGGGCCTACTTCGTTAGCCGATCCAATATCACCCAAATGGCATTGATCTTTCTGACCGTTCTTGGGAGACCTGTGACAAAATCCATCGCTATTTTCTCCCACTTCCAAACCTGGATTAGTAAAGACTGCAACATTCTTGATAGCCTCTGATGCTCTGCCTTGACCTGCTGACAAGTCAAGCATCTCGAAACAAACTCAACCACACTTCTTTTCATACCAGCCCACCAGAACTGCGCTTTCAATGCTTTATACATTTTCTGAATTCTAGAATGAACAGCCCACCTGGAATGATTATACGCCCTGAGAAGATCCTCTTGACAAGCAACTAGTACTACCATCTGATTCGTAAAACAAAAAACTAAATCTACATTCAGTTTCCAACCCTCAATGGTCTCCCCACCATTGAGTATTGACCCCATGGTCACACACTCAGAATCTAATATCTGTGCCTCTCTAACGAGGACAACCAAGTCAGGAATCAAAAAAACCAGAAAGAAGATCACTCTATTGCCCTAGTCCTCACATTCCAACTGCATATCAGCTATAACCGACATCAACTACCACTGGTCTGATGTGTGTTTCACCACTTAGCATATTATTTCCTACTTAATGCATCTGTCACTGAATTTCCCATGCCTGGTGTGTACATCAAGTCAAAATCAAACATCTGGAGATATTCCATCCATCTCCTTTTCCTCATGTTCAAATCCCTTTGTGAGAAAATGTGTTTCAAGCTCTTATGATCTGTATATATAGTGAATTTATCACCAAAGAGATAATGAATCCATACTTTCAAAGCATGGACCACTACTGCCAAATCCAAATCATGAGTTGGGTAGTTCTTCTCATGCACTCTCAACTGAAGTGAGCCATACACAACCACATGATTCCCTTTAATGAGATCACACCCCAACCATGATCCCGATGCATTGCAATACACCACGTACCCTTTTCCTAGTTTCGGAAAAACCAAGATTGGTGCTGATGTCAGATGACCCTTTAACTCTTCAAAACACTGTTGGAACTGTTCATTCCACTGGAATGGAGCATTCTGTCTTATCAATGCTGTCATCGGCAAATCCAAACATGAAAAATCACGAACAAAATACCGATAATACCTAGCTAGACCAAGGAAACTCCATATCTCAAACAAATTCTATGGCGGTTGCCATGAGTGAACAACCAATATCTTTTCTAGATCCACTGAAACACCCCTTTCAGAAATCACATGGACAAGAAAATGAACTTCCTATTTCCAAAAGTCAAACTTTGAAAATTTGATATACAACCAATGATCCCTCAAGATCCCCAACACTATCTCTATATTCTTATCATGCCCCAACCTTGTCTTTGAATACACCAGAATATCATCTACAAACACCACCACAAATGCATCCAGTCATCTGTGAAATATATGATTCATCAATGCCGTGAACACTGCTAGCGCATTCGTTAGACCAAAGGGCATAACCACATATTCATAATGGATATATCTACTTTTGAAATATGTTTTATGAATATCATCCTTCCTCACCCGCAATTGATGATATCCCGACCTGGGGTCGATCTTGGAGAACCACTGGGCTCCCCTCAACTAGTCGAACAAATCATCAATTCATGGAAGTGTATATCTATTATTTATCGTAACATGGTTAAGTCTATGATAATCAAAAAAAATCCTCAAAGTACCATCTGCCTTTTTCACAAACAACACCAGCACTGACCACAGAGACATGATAGGTCAGATAAAACCTTTTCTTTCTAACTCCTCTAAATGGATTTTGAATTCTTGCAATTCAGCTGGTGTCATCCGATAAGACGGAAGTGAGATATGACTGGTCCCCGGGAGGAGATCAATTGTAAAATCCACTTCTCTTATGGGAGGTAACCCAGAGAATTATTGAGGAAAAACATCCCTGAACTGGTCCATAACTGCTGGAGGAACACTCTGCTCAACACCATATACTGATTTCAGTGACAACGCTGCCAACTGATATGATAACGTACCCACTGCTGGTGCCAACAAACCTGTTGCACCCTACCTTTCATGCCTCACTCCTCTAAAGAGATGTCTAACACCATCGTGTGTTTTAAAAGCCACAATCCGCGCATCACAGTCGATGTGGGCCTTAAAATACACCAGCCAATCCAATCCTAGGATTACATCATACCCATCCATATCAAGCATTGAGAAATTCCACACTATCTCAACCTCACACACAATGATACAACGTTCTTTACACAAGATGTATCAAAACACTCTTCAACCCTGATGATTTTGAAGTTTCAAAATGGAGGGAATCATTTCTACCCTAAAAACTAGCAAATAAAACACACTTGTAGCAATAAAAGAGTGTTAAGCACCCGTATGAAACATCACTTGCATCAAGGTAGAATTTAAAAGAATAGTACCTTGCACCGTGGATGGTCCCGACTGATCATCGACAACAACCTATTCAGCTTTGAACACATGTTTTCTTTCCACACTCTGCTCTATATTTCTTTGATGACGCGTCGTGGTATTTTGAGAATCACCATGACCCACTTTACTCTGCTGCCGAGGGGTATACTGCTGCCCCCGTCCCGTCGAAGCATACGACGTCTACGATCCCTAAGGAGTGTCACGTGCACCCGACCTTGAATAATTCTGACAATAACACTACAGATTCCCCATCTTCTTACAATTATGACATGATCAAGGTTGTGTCGTACAATCCCTCTTGATGTGGCCTGTAGGACCACACTAAAAACATCTCATCTTGCTCTGGGGCTTCGAATGAAGTTTTACCGATCCTGCCATCAGATTATATGTCATGTTACCACCCTGAGAATAAGTGTCCCTCCTTTTCTTGAACCCAGCATTAGAGTTCCTAGTATTCCCCTTGGGTACCACCATGCTTCCCCCGCTCGGAGTTCCCAACATATCCCGCTCATCCACCGATGCTCTATTCACCATCTCCATGTAATCATCCATACAAAGCACCACTATCTTTGAATAGATTTCTTACCTCTACCCCAATTCAAATATCCTTTCCTTCAATGACGTGCTACCCGCCACCTCGGGTGAAAACCGCGCTAAGTTCATAAACTTAGCTGCATACTCCGTCACAGACATCAGCTCTTGCTTCAAACTGAAGAAACCAGTCGTACGCTGAATTCTAAACGTATGTGGGTAGAATTGTCTGTTAAAAAATTCATCAAAGCCTTCCCACGTGATACCCAGGTTCGTCCCTGCTTGTACTACCAACTCCCACCACTGAAGGGAATGATCTTCCAACATATACCTGTCCAACTTCACTTTCATCTCTACCGACGATCCCAAGAACTCAAAGATCTTATTGATTCTATTCAACCATGTTTCTTCCCTTTCTGGCTCTGAATCACCCCTAAAGATGGGTGGATTATGCCTTTGAAACTGAACCGCATGATCTATATGACTTGGTTCATCTGTTTTATTCCCACTTCCCACAGCTTGGAAAGCTTGCAATATACTTTGCACTAGCTGCTGGTTCACCTGAGGCTCAAGTGCAACCACATTCTCACCAGCCTCCTCCAGTTGGTCTCTACGACGCCTACCTGATGCCATTTCTATGAACAAAAAACAAACAACCATGAGTCTCACTTCTGTAGATATCACGAAATCCCATTTGAAATCACATTACACAACACTATCACAACAAGGCTTTCCACCAGTTCACATTTTTCCACATGTGCCAAGTTTCACCATTTTGAAAACCAAACCATTTTCAAAATACCAATTTATTCACATTACAATTTCACATATTCTTATCACATCATAAATCATTATGCCCCAATGAAATATGTGTCCTAGAGGGAAGTCATTTCTACCATGCATGTCATGCTCATCTCATTAACGACAATGAGATATCCCATGCCTATAAGTGTCTCTAAAACACTTATTTACCCAACTCCCTGGTAACTTGAATTTCAGAATAAAAGGGTTAGCTATATCCTTTTATTCTATACATTTCATGTTCCGAAATTCCTACACCTTGCTACCATCCTAACTCAAGGAATGTACCACAACGAATGTCAACACCAAATCCGAGAATAAACTCCAAAGGACCGAACAATCTCATACCAATTGTAACACCCCACCCCTACCTCATTGGCTTGAGGAGGCGGTGAGGGTTACTTGGCCTTAGGAAAAGTCACCAAGGCTCCAAAGTCTTGCAATAAATTCCGAGGGCTCCGAGAACAGATTGGGGAATGATTTTCCCTGAAGGAAAAACCAACCAAACAATCCACAAACTATATGATGCATGTTAACAAACCCAACCAAACCATCCACTAACAACCAAGTTGTTCCACAATGCAAACAAAACCCAATACAACTAGACATTTCAACAACACATCAGAGTACAATGAGGAAACTAAACATCCAGACACCAACAAGCCATGACACCACCATAGCTCCATACCAAGCTCTAAGCTCCAGGCTCCACCATGACATCACAATGCTCCAGTAAAGGAGGGATATTCCTTACCTTTTCCCACGTCATGGTACACAACATCTGAAAAGACACCACAGTGCCAAAGCAGGTGGTGAGTAATAAAACTCAGTAGGTTTTCCGCAAATGGATTCCCTACACATGCAACTAGGATAAAACAGTGAGCACATTTATATAAAATAGTTTATATAAAATAAAACACAAGTGAAACTGTTTTTCATAAGCCAAACGTGCCCTTACCAAGCCATCATACCACAACCAAGCATCCAAGGGAAATCCAACCAAACATGCCACAATTTGTTTCATCATTTCCCATTATCACCACAATTTCCATCCAGCAAAGCAATGAAAAAACAACCAAAACAATCAAACAGTGGTGCTCCCATCCAACCGTTCACCCATTCAAAACTAGTGGCTATTCCCATCCACTTATCCTTTGATGGTGGACCTTATGTCCTCTATCCATCCCCCTTCATTATAGTGGTACTTCCCACCCACTTGCACATATCATTTCAGACATTCACACCCAAGCATCCAACCCACCAAGAACACAACATCATGCAATAAACCAAATTTCATTGCATATAAATCCATTGTAATAAATCACCCATTTATTGAAAACCATTTTCCATGCCAAAACCCCATTCCAATAAAAAATCCCTTTTTATTGGATACCATTTCCCACCAATAATTTCAAAAATCAATCATATCATTGCATTTTAAAATTCCCATTTTAAAATTCACAACAATATCATTTCATCACAAAACCCCCTTTTTCCCAAGAACCCCCAAATGGATTTCCAACCAAATTCGCACATCAACATACAATTAATTTCAATAATAACAAATTAATTGTAACATGTAACCACTAGTTCTAATCATGTGGAGTCGAGAGAGAAGCCACTTACATTTAGGGTTCTCGAGAAATCGACCCACAAGCCACCACACCTCAAAACCGGCGAACACACCACCAAAACCTTTTTAGATCCCTTTCCTCGAGAGAAATCACCTTGAATCCACCTTGAAACTCCTTCTAATCACTTCCAAAACGAGTGGGAGAGTACCCCTAACCCTTGAGAACCAAAAAACCCAAGTGAGGCTCGAGTGGGAGGAAGAGAGGAGTGAAATGAGGCAATCCCGAGTGAGCCCGGGTTTTAAAACCCTAACTTTAAGTGGTTTCATGGTTAGGCCGCACGGTTTGGAAAACCATGCGCTAACCGTGCGCATGCCACTGCCTCGAGAGCAAGGGTCCGCACAGTTTCCTCACACGGTTTGGCAAACCGTGCACAGGCCATGCTGAGCCTAATGTCTCCCCCTGCATGGTTTCCTGGAGCATACACACGATTTAAACTAACCGTGCTCAAACCGTGCACCCCTTTAACTGCCTCCAAACTCATCCAAAACCATTCCAAACACTCCCAACCTCTCCCAAATCATTCCATGCACTTTAAAAACATAAAAAATTCATAAAAAAGGCTATGTACTTCAAACCGGGGGTGCTACAGTAACTCAGAACCCTTCAAGGAATCATCAAACAATCAGTTCTTTAATCCATCTTGAATTAACCGATTAATTATTCATAGGTTAAAGTTTTTGGAAAACTAATCAGTAAGCTATCAAAAATAATTAAACATTCTTACTACACGAATTTGATTAACATCAAATGAAAATAAGAAGAACAATATGCATTTACATGCCTCTTTATCTAGTGCCAAAAATTATTAATTAATTCCAGTTTACGTTCTTTACCAATTTTCATCAAGAACAAATTGCTAAATGAAGCAAGCATGTATATCAAACTATTTAAAAAATAAGGTTCAATAACATATGATTGATATCAATTTATTTATCTGGTTCAAATATTTATTATGTAAATTCTATTGTCTTCCAGTGGGATAAAACATTCTAACAATACAGTTGCATGTAAAAGAAAATAGAAGAAACCAATCCCTTACCTCAAATAGTTATTGATGTTCTTTATCCACAAAACGGGTCATGATCCTCCTCTCGTGACAACTGCATCCACCTGAGGATGCCATGGTACGACCGAACCAACCAAAACCCAAGAAAACCCCATTAGAATAATTGAGATTACTTACTATATTAAGGAAAGGAGAAACATGAGAAGATGAACCCCAGAAGAACGATGATAAAACATACCTTATATCAAAGATTGACCGATACATCTTGGTTGCATCAAAACATATCAGAACCAATACATGGAGGAATGTTTTATTGTGTAGCTTCTATGAGAAGGATTGAAAGGTTACAACCTACAATTGATGAGAACAAAGATGAATAATTAGGGATGAAGATATCCTATCCCTTTAGAAGAATTAACGGAGCGACAGTTTAAGATACGCTTGATTTCCCAATAAAAGAGGATCGTATTAAACCACGCGGTTTGATGAAGTAAAAACATCCCTAGCCTTATGAATAATTAATATTGGAGTTATGGCCATTGAATCAGCCTTGTTGTCCTTAAATCAAGGCTTTAAAAGAATTTTACGTCAAAGGAAATGTGAAAGGGGAAAAATTGTAGGATATTGGAATCATTGTTCACAAACACGAAATTTGTAAAAGGAAATAGAGGTTACTTTTAGATCCTCACTGTTCTAGAAACACTGTTCTTGAACTCAAAATTTCGAGAAGGAAGGAAAAGGTCACAGTTAGAAGGTCACCGTTCTGGAAACACTGTTCATGAACTCAAAATTTGGCAAAGGAAAGAAAAGGTCATAGTTAGAAGGTCACCATTCTAGAAATACTATTCATGAACTCAATATTTGGCAAAGGAAAGTTCATAGTTAGAAGGTCACCATTCTAAAAACATTGTTCATGAACTCAAAATTTTGAAAAGGAAAGAAAAGGTCACAGTTAGAAGGTCACCATTTTGGAAACACTCATCATGAACTTAAAATTTGGAAAAGGAATGAAAATGTTATAGTTAGAAGGTCACCATTATGGAAAATCTATTCATGAACTCAAAATTTGGAAAAGGAAAGTAAAGTACATAGTTAGAACCTCACCGTTCTAGAAACACTGTTCATGAACTCAAAATTTGGCAATGAAAAGAAATGTTACCGCTAGAGGTTACTGATAGAACTGTTCAACGATGGAACTATTCATAGAATTGGAAATTTGGAAAAGGAATGAGAGGTTACTATTAGAGGTTACTGATATAACTGTTCACCAATGGAACTGTTCATAGAATTGGAAATTTGGATAAAGAAAGAGTGGTTAACATTATAGGTTACCGAGAGAACTATTCACTGATAGAACTGTCCATAGAATATTAGCAATGACACTATTCACTAAGGGTCACCGATTACACTGTTCATAGAAGGTTATAGATTACACTTTTCACCTAAGGTCACCAATGCACTGTTCACAGATGGTTATCATTTCACTGTTCACAACGGTCTAATGTTGGAACTGTTCACCGAAGTAGAAAATTAGCAAAGTGTTAGGGATAAGACCCATTGACCTCCTGAATCACCTCAAACACCATATTTTCACAATGGAATGGGTCAAATAGGTCCATGATATTACATCAGATACCTATCAAAACATTCTCATCCATGAGAATTCAAAACCCACCTGAAGTTTAAATGAAATGGGGTTTAAACAACCACCCATCGAGATACCTCTCAAAAGAGAGCAAGGCAGACAAGCAACAAAGGGATCCATCTCATAAACATGAAAGGTTAACAACCACATAAGCAACATCGATACATGAAAAGAATTAAACATCAAATAATTGTGTGTACTGAGCATGTATCTGTGACTCACATTCCTAGGTACTCTTCTCTATGCCACCGTGGCGCCACAAGACATGAACCAAGGGGATAGAACCCCTACTCAAGACCATCTCCTTGCGGTCTTGGACCTCCAATGGTTTCTCCTCAAATGTTGCATCATCATAAACATCTATCTCTACCCAATGGATGATGTGAAAGTCATCATGAATATAACGATGGATCTATGATACATGGAAAACATCATGTATCCGACTCACCTGCAGGGGAAGTGCTACTCGATACGCCACAGCTCCAACATGAGCTAACACATTGAAGGGCCGAAAAAACTAGGGAGAAAGCTTACTCCCATGATGGGGAGTCATCTTAAAAAACACATGATCCCCAAAATTAAACTCTAAGGGTCTCCTTCGTTGATCAAAATACGATTTTTGAGGAACTTGTGCTGTCTTCATCCTCTCATGAATCACCTGAACCATCTCTTTTTTATTTTTCACTAGTTCTTATCTAAGAATTACTAACTCTCCGACCCCAGTCCAGCACAACGAAGAACAAAAATGTTGTTCATTTAAGACTTTAAAAGGTGACATACCTATGTTGGAGTGAAAAATATTATTATAGGCGAACTCCGCCAAGGTTAAGTGATTCATCCACAAACCTCCAAAATCAAGAACACAAGACCGTAACATGTCTTCAAGAGTCTGGATGATTCGGTCGGTCTGACCATCCATTTGAGGATGAAAAGAAGTGCTAAGGCATAGTTGAGAACTGAAAGCATGATGGATACCTCTCTACACCCTGGAGGTAAAATGAGGATCTCGATTAGAAATTATCAGCGTTGGGACTCGATGAAGTCTCACCACCTCTTCAAGATACTACTTCGAAAAAACATCAATGGAGCTCAATTCCATGATAGCTATGAAGTGGGCCGATTTTGATAAATGATCTACTACCACCCAAATAGCATCATGTCCTCCCGAAGCTCGAGGTAAACCAGTATCAAAGTCCATTTAGATGTCCTACTACTTCCACTCAGGAATCTCTAAAGGATAAAATAGACCACCAGGGACATAGTGTTCTGCCTTCACCTTCTGGAAGACCAAACATCGAGACACAAACTCTACAACTGGACGCTTCAGTCTAGGCCACCAAAACTCACCCCTCAAGGATCAGTACATATTTTTCACGCTAGGAAGCACCACTATATGAGAAATAAGAAACTGTTTGAGAAACATCTCACACATTGTCAAAGCAAAAAAGCCTTCAGTGATATAACACTCGGTGTTGTTAATCCTCTAACCAACCATCAGGGGCCTCACCACAAACAACTCAGTCTCTCCACACCTCCACCTAAAGATCACCCAACTAGGAATCATCCACTAGATTCAAGAGAGATGACTGCACCATCATCTGAATTAGACAACCTATACCCCCATCATCTCCCAAATCATGATTTAATTCTGATAGCTCTTCCATTACTCTCCAAGAATCACCAGATTCATGCACAGCATCACTGCATGACTTTTCGACACAGCGCATCAGCTACAACATTCCCTTTCCCAGGTGTATACGATATTTAGAAGTCGTATTCTTGTGAGAACCCCATCCACCGATGTTGTCATAATTTCAAGTCATGATGGGAGAAAACATACCTCAAACTCCTATAATCGGTGAAAACCACAAAGCAGTCACCAATGAGGTAAGGTCTCCACAACAGCAGAGAAAACACCAAAACTGGTAAATCAAGGTCATGGGTGGAATAGTTACATTCATGGGAACACAACAACTGAGACCCATTAAACACAACTGACCTCTACTGTATGAGAACACAACCTAACCTCGGATGCATAGCATTGTAGAAAACATCAAACTGAACTCCCTCAGCTGGAAGACAAAGAATTGGAGCACTTACTAACTTCTCCTTTAGATACTAGAAAGATGACTTATACTAACTAGTCTATATGAACGCCTGATCATTCTTGGTCAATGTTTTTAGTGGATTCGCAACTCGTGAGAAATCAGCTACGAACCTTCGGTAGTAGTCTGCGAGACCAAGGAAACTTCACACCTCTGATTCTTTATTGAGGGCTTCCCAAGACACAAATGATTATATTTTTGATGGATGCACAACTACTCCCTGTTGGGACACATCATTATCAAATAAAAGGACTTCTCAAGCCCAAAACTCACACTTAGACAACTTCCCAAACACCCCATGTTGATGAAGAACTCTCAAAACGACTTGTAGATGCACTGCATGCTCCTCCTTAGCTGTGGAGTACACAAGGATGTCATCGATAAAAACTACCATGAACTTGTCCAGGATGTTACAGAACACATCATTCATCAATCCCACAAATATAGCTGAACCACTCGTCAAACT
The DNA here is from genome assembly GCA_963277665.1 of Viscum album. NCBI lineage: Eukaryota > Viridiplantae > Streptophyta > Magnoliopsida > Santalales > Viscaceae > Viscum > Viscum album. Next base: position 1,379,515,636 of record OY728140.1, on the reverse strand, counting down.
AAATGTCATTACAACAAACTCATAATGCCCATGACCACAAGAGAAATAAATCTTCAGGATATCCGCATCCTTCACACGCATCTGATGATATCCTGACTGTAAGTCGATCATTGAGAAACAACTTGAACAATTTAATTGATTGAATAAATCATCAATTTGTGGAAGAGGATAGAGATTCTTTATTGTCACTTTTTTTATGCAATGATAATTGACACACAACCGTAAACTATCATCAGCCTTCTTCACAAACAAAGCTAGTGAACCCCACGATGACACACTTGGACGAATAAAACCACACTGTAATAGATCATCAATCTATATACATATCTCTTGTAACTCACAATGGGCCATCCTATATAGAGACATAGAGATAAGAGATGCTCCTAGTTGTAGCTCGATCCCAAACTCGAACTCTCGTCAAGGGGGTAATGCTACTACCTCTTTTGGAAAGACATCATGGTACTCTTCTTCGACCATAGGAAATGCCAACTGCTGAAGCTATGAAGAACTCAACATCATCTCAGACATCATGGATTATAAAGATGGAACACACCTATGACCCATCCAAGGATATCGCTCACCAAAAAACCCCACCAGCTCTCCATCCGCACCACATAAAATGAATTTCTTCCTGAATCAATCCATGATAGCCTGAAACGAATACAACCAATCCATAAAGAGGATGACATCATATGGTTGTATTAATAAAAATAGGAAATCTCCCTGAGAGTGGTGCTACCCCTATAGTAGCTCACCGTCTCTAAATACTTCAAAAAAGACAGCTAGACCTCTAACTGGCGTAGTCAACACCAAGGGCACTCGAATCCTTTCTACCTCAAGTCCCAAATCATGGAAAAGGGTAGGTGATAAGAATTAGTGTGTCACTCCTAAATCAAACAAGGTATACACCAAGGTAGAAAACAAGCAAAGGGTACCTCGAATGTCATCTGGATCGCCTGGATCTAGAAACGCTGGAGTATGAATTTGACCAAGACTTCTTCCACAACCTATCTGACCCTAATGACAACCACCGCCACAACTGCAATCTGCTATATAAGGACGGGGAGCATCATGGGGTTTTCCTCTACCTTCCCCATCTACCCTCAATAGATCTAAAGCTGGTGGAACCTGCTGCTGCTGCCTTTGTTGGAACTGCCTCAATGGAGGAACCTGGAGCATAGCACCTCGTGCAAGATGAACGCTTTGAAAGGTCGAGCACTCCTGATGTTGATGACCATGACCACCACAAGAAAAACAAGCACATGATCCCTTAACATTGTCCTAAGAGTTGCTGCCTCTGGAGAAACAGGATGCGAAGGTCTAGGACCTACCCCCGACTAAACGAAAACCCATCTTCCCTGAAAACCAGGAACCCCGGACCACAGCTCTGCTTCATGAATAATCATGAAGATTCCCCTATCATGATGATACCGTCCTAACCAAAGTCTACTCGAAAACCTATTCCCTTTCCAACACCTCAATATATGTCTTCAATATAAATGGAGAGACCTGGAACTGGATCTCTAGACGCAATTCCTCCATGGAATGCCTCACCTTGACCTCCACTTCTGGTAATAGGTCCAAAGAATATCATAAAAGAATCCTGAAATAGATTCCAAACTCTCAAACACTGGAGCTCCCCTGTCAAAGGGTAAGAAGCTCCTGGCGACTAGACGCCTTTGCAGGTGAAGAGGGAAACTAGACTATAAACTTGTCTTGGAACTCCTCCCATGAGATCACTAACTCCTCCCGATCCCCAAGGAACAAGAACTACCACTGCCTCGCTGATCTATGAAAAATAGTCACAACCAAGTACACATAGTGTTCCAACCAAGCATAGATCGAACTGAATCCTATATCGACCTCCTCTAACCAGTCTTCCATGGATGTATCTAAAACTAATCCCTCTTACTTCTATATTCTTTGGTGATGATACTCTCATAGTGTCTTCCTCCAAGTGTTGTCGTTGTCAACCTCTACCCTACATCAATCTACTGGAACAACCTGCTTGAAATTTTCTACACAAACCTGATGAGGTCATCGACCTAGAGAAATACCTGAAAATAACAAACTTTTAGATCTCCAAAACATGGAATATGTAAGACTCATCATTAATTACGTAATTGTTTTCTTTGATTCATTTTATGTTAAACTATCCCACGGTCTACCCATTAAAACATAGGCACAAAGAAGAATGATTCATGATCCTTTCCTTGGTCTCTACCCTGCAACTAGTATCCCTTGTTTAGTAGCCATTGTAAACATAAAGGTCTATACATCAGATCATAGGGGGCCATAAATGTCTATGTCTCAGCTGGTCTCTAGTGTTTACCTCACTTGTTAAACACGAATGACATCATTGCCCTACCAACCCATGCAACCTCACCTGTGCCAAACTACAAACTCCATCCTATCCCTCAACCAGACCTCTGATATCACTCTGTCACGAACCCCTCCCAACAAAGTGTACCTCTCCAAGGCTGGCAGTGTGGGAAGGGAGATAATGACCCCCGAGTCCCGCCTTCAGTAGGCCTCGGGTTGGAGACTAGCACCGAGGGTACAATATACACATAGATGGGAGGCATTACCCTCTAAGTGAACACATGTGGAAGAGAGAGATACGATAGAAACCAAAAACTCCAACTCAACCAGTAAGATAAAATAAATCCCAAGTACACATATGAAATGTAATGAAAAATTGCAACAACTGAAAGGGAAAAAAATTTCACGTACCCAAAAGAAAGTAAAACAACTGCAACCACAAGCCCGGACAGCTCCTGCAACCCCAACCTAGTAAACACCAGCATGATCTCCAACCTACTCCAAGTGAACTAAAAAATAGTTTATATATTCATAGGGTGAGTATAACAGTATACTCATTAGGATCCTCCCCAAATCCTCTCATGCGAATGTAATGAAATCATGCTAAAGCACAATGAATAACAAGTGAAACTAACGCATCACATAAACATGTATACTAAGTTCCCATCCTCACCATGGCTACTCTCACCAAGTAACACATACAAGAATATATTATATAATAAATAATATCAACGGTACCCCGCTACTATTTCCCCATAGGTTTTTTGCTTTTCCCCAACGTCGCACGTCCTGAGAATATCTCTCAAATAAGTCTTACCCGTAGACACCTGGGTGAAGCACCACAACATGCACCTCATACAACAAAACCACCACGTTCATGAAGGAAAAGTAACCAGGTATTTTCTAGGAGCACCCAAAGCCCGCATGACATGTATTATACTTCAAGTATTATACCTCAAGCCATTACATCCAATACACTGAGTAAGGATCCTCAAGCCATCATAGCCTATACACGTTACACCTATAGTAGTCCATAGGATTCTATATCCAGAATATATGTGTGTGAATAACCACAAGCCATTACAACCCTCTACACACATATATGGGGAACACTAACCAATGTGCCTAACAACACAAGTATCTACCAAGAGTAGAGAGCATGCCAAAGGGGGTAGTCACCCATTCATTCTCCCATGGAATGTCGGGGAAAGCACCCCTGGTCTCAGAATCCCCAGGGTGTTAGTTGCCCTTACAAACATGGTGGAGTAGAGTATAGAAACACAAAAATTATAGAATATACAATATCTCACAACCACACTATGGGCATAACCTAGTCTTAGACTCAACTACTTCTAACTTGTCTCTGAATCCAGGATGCCACTTCTAAGACTAGGTATCCTAGAAGCACACAACCATTTAAAGAGCATTAATACATTATTCCATTCCCTTTTTACCAGTTGAACATTATGTTAACTAATTATTTAAACATTAATTAACCATGTACAATTCCACATTAAATTTCCTTAGCATCACACCAAAAGTCCACTATCCCTTTAAAATTACATCCTCATCATTATGTTCTTGTAAACCCCAACCCCATGGTTTAACACCATATATTAAATTATTCATTACATAATTACTTTCCGACGTTCCTAGGCTTTCTAGAAAAACATTCTACGCTACTAGACACAAGGGGGATCAACCTGGTGAGTAGATGTACTACCCATCGAGTCTTTGACACCTATAGCAGGAGCATAGACCCATACTCCCTTGATAAGATAAACATGGAAAGTGTGTGGCATACCCCATGTGTCTTATCCTCTTTCGGAAGAAGGGTAAGCAAGACCAGCTACCTTAGGTAGTGGGGAAAAGTAAAATAAATAATTGACCAAAAAGAAACATCAAGCATCGAACAAAAAAATCCATTCCATTCCATCATCCTTGGTGTCCTCTCTGACCCCCACATGTATAAACTGATGAATCATGCCACCATAGGCATCATTTTCCGCCACAACCAAAAGTCTCCATGACCCCACATATCAGAACAGCCATCCAGGCTCACATCACAGCACAAGCATCAGGAAAACAAACATCACATCAATTGGTCTCTTGGCCCTTTAACAATCAAGAGGGTAACTCAGAACCCTTCATGGAATTATCAAACAATCAGTTCTTTAATCCATCTTTAATTAACTGATTCATTATTCATAGGATCCAAATTCCAGAAACCTAATTAGTAATCTACCACTAATAATTAAACAAGATTGCTGCACCAATTTGATTAACATAAAATTAACACAAGATGAAATAGATTCATTTACATGCCTCTTTATCTATAGCCAACAGTTATCAATTAATTCCACGTTATGTTCTTTACTAATTTTCATTATGAAAGAACAACTAAATGAAGAAAACATGTTTATCAAACTATCTAGAAAGCAAGGGGAAATAACATACGACCAATATCAATTTATTTATCTATTTCAAATATTTATTATTTCAATTCCATTGTGGTCTAGTGGTATAAAACATTCTAACAATACAGTTGCACGTAAAAGAAAAGAGAAGCAACGAATCCGCTACCTCAAATAGTTCTTGACGTTCTTTATCAACACAATGGGCCACGATTGTAACACCTGAGACTTTTGTGTTATATAAATCATCAAAGGAATCTTTTTATACACAACACTTTCTTAGCTTGCTTTACACGAAATCGCGACCTTCCACAATATCTTGCGTCGTACGCAATACCGAGTTTCACTAAACAACGATATGCTATTAAAATATTATTAAAACTAGCTGTTATGAATAGTAATAACCACTTTTTGAAATTTTATAAATTTTATTTTTCAAAATGGACTTCATTTTTGGATTCGGAATATCGAAATTATCCTAGGGTGAAATTTTGGTATTTTTCTGAAAACTTTCAATTTTTGATGAATAGTGAAACCACTAAGTGGTAGTTAAAAAACTGAATTTTTCATAAAACTTAATTTTACCGCTTCTGTGAGTGGAATTTCAAAAATCCGAGAGACACGGTTGATGTCAGTAAGTAAAATGTGTTTCAATGAGATGAAAATAATTTTTTGGTGAATAGTAACTTTTTACTTTTTTTTACCACGGTTAAAAGTAAATAGGGTATTTAAGGGTAAAGATGATATTATTATTACCCTAAAACATGTCCTAATTCTATTGGACAAGTGTAATTCGACCAAAAACAAACTTAGGAATAAAATATAACCATTTAGGCCCACTTGGATTAGATTAGGACATTTATTATTAATTTATTTAAAGAAGGGTTAAAATAGTTAAAATCACAGTTTAATAAGTAAATAATTTTTAATATGGGGTTATACATAAGATAAATTCGACTATAAATATTCATTATAAATCTAAAACGATTTCCTACATAATGGTATTTTATTTGTAATTTTTTGACATTAAATATGTTAATTTATTTATGACACAAAGATGATGCAGTAATTATCTTATTAATGAAATATTGACATAATTAATGTTATAAACACAAAAATAATTGTAATTTGAGACTTTTTATGAATTCCACTAATTTTCTAGGTTAATATGACATGCTATTATTTATTTAATTAACTTGGTTCGAACTAATAATTCTGTTATGATTTTTACAAAAATCAATTACTAAATAGTGTCAAAATTGACAGAAAATAGTTTTTAAAACAAATATTATATAAGTAATTGTTATTTTATTCCTAAAAATCTAAGGTTCTGCCAAATGACATATATAAGGTTATATATATTAATAATAAACAACTTGGGGTTCGTTTGGCTGCTTATAGTAAGTTTATTAACCTTATAGTATAAGAACACAAGAAGACACGGTAAAAGTAAACTTATTTAACTTAATGTTAAATCTAAATGATAAGGTTAAAATAGGAACCTAAAATTGTCTAAATTATATTGTATGAGAGGCTTTATACTAATCCCCACCTTAGCTTCGAAATATATCAATTTGGAGCTATTTAAAACCTAACATGACTTTATAATAAAATAATAGTTTTAGTTTTCCCAAAGGTGCCCCTCTCCTCCCTTATAAAAGGGCACCTCCTCCCCCTCTTCCTCACACCACTTTAAGCCTTCAAGCTCGACCAAACCCTGACAATTACTACTCTCCACTTCCCTAGAGACATCCTAGAGGTCCTGGTCTTCTTCAAAGACCAATTTTATTGCCCTAAAAGAAGGTCTCAAAGAACCACTTCAAAGAAGAGGTAATGTCCGTTACCGATTCTTTCAACTTTATTTCTTCTTCCACTTCTTCTTATTTAGCTGTCTCATTATGAAGTAATAACATTAATATAACTCATATACTGATATGTTGTTATAATTATGAAACAACCCTATTTCACCATCTATCCATCCTACAGAAAAAGAAATCACCGCGCGTGCGTACGTACGGAATACCGTCTCCACGCCGTGGTGTAATCTATTTTCCACCACCACCTTACTTGGATGGGTATAATGGTGTAAATAATGAATTTATATGACTATAATAAAGTGATACTAATTCTGAAATAGTATACATACACTCCAATACAATTCCGCGATCATAGGAACGATATCATCACTCGTGCGTACGTACAGAATACCGTCTCCACGATGTGATGCGACTCGTTCTACATGATCTTCATTTCATAATGATTATATAAATGAATTGAATGAATGAATATTATATATATTACACTAATACCATTCTGGAAATGAGGTATCTATAACCTAAATATAAGAATAAGAATTTATTCGACAAAACACGCATAAGAACAAAAAGTTATAAACACCTGAATAACAAGTAGCAATGAAATACTACTACTAAGAAGCTAAGAAAATGACCATATATGATATCATAAAAATAATTATGATTCTGGAATAAGTCAATAACATTATTTAAATCATTATACAGGAGGTTCAGACACTTACGAAGCAAAACGGACCTAATGTAAGGGAAATATCACAATCTCATTTTTCTCTGAGACTTTTTATACTTTGAAATTTACTGGGGTGTATTATATCATCCACATCCATGTTTCTTCAATATGTAATAATATTAACATTCACCTACAATTGTTTAAATCCTATTTTACCCTTCGGTGAGTTTTTAGTAAAAGATATGAAAGGAATCTTTTGTCGTTTTTCGTACGAGGTACTTTTTTGACTTTTCCGACAAAAGTACGAGAAGAATGTTTTTTTAACTTATACGGCATGAATAGATTAAAAAAAACATTATTTCCAGGAAGCTTCCTTTACAAGTTTTCATGTTTATTTTTAATCAACTTCTTTTAGTTTTAAATGGTATGACATGTTAAGAAATGAAAAATATGTTTTTGAAGTAGAAAGGATATTTTCCTCAAGAATGAAGTTCAAGTGTTTTATCAAAATTATTTTCCATCTAAGATAATAAAGGGTTTTGTTTTTATCCCTATTATTAAATTGACTTGATTATGTTGTGATGGAATTATTTTTATGAATTCGTTTATCGTATATGAATTGTTTTATGATGTCATGATGTTTAAGATTCCCATTTTTATTACATGGGTTATGCAATGATGTATGGTTTATGATTTTGTGGCACACATAAAAATGGTATCATTATGAGATGGGTGGGACCTATATCTCCCTCTAATACATTGGGAAAAGATTTTTTATCTCATGATATAGACATGGCTGGAACGGTAGGTTATACCAATTCAGTGATATAGGACTGAAACGAGAGTGACACAGTTCAGAAATGGACTTTGTCCACTAAGATAGTCTTGGAAATGAGTCTTGACTAATAAGATATGATTCTCTATGATTATATATGTATTCCAGAAAGTTTCATGTTTTAAGTTATGATTATTGTGATTACATTTCACTGCCATGATTTATCCCATGTTATGAAATTATGATCTCTTTTTCAGGTTAAGATTTCCAAAAGTTATGTGCTTATGTATATGATGTGATTGATATTTCTTTTGTTTACCCTTACTAAGCATTTGAGCTCACCCTTTTGTATGTTTTCTTTCCCCAGGTCAGGAAGAAGGTTATTAAGTAAGATATGCCAAAAGGGACTATAGATATGATGAAATAAATGGGAGACAGTGTAGACGATTTATGAAACAATTGTTTATGTTTCCTAGTTTCTAAAGACACTATACCTATACGGTCCTTTCTTGGTTTTGTTATATGTTGTAATAAGTGTGCTTCAATTCTGAAGTAGTAACAATATATGTAAAGTATGGCTCGTTATAGTTGGTATCAGAGGAAAGGTATAGTCAACCTTTAGAAATTAGGATGTGAAATCCTTAGTAAGAAACCTGAGGATAAGTCGAACCACAGAACACAATCTTAGTGTTTTAGAAATGGCCATGAATAACCTAGGATAAGACCTTAAGTGTGAAATTTTATTCTTGATTATGTGGTTTTCCTATTATAATTAGTGTTGCTCACACTATTCTTCTTGGTTTTAGTCAATGGATGGAACTCGAAAGAACTGTGTTAATGCAGAATGCGATGGGCAATGCAATGATTGTCCCCCTGAGCAACCAAACCTTATGGGAGCTGGAATGCAAAATCTTGTAGCCATGCTCACACAACTTTCTCAAGCTATGAATCATGCAGGACTTCCAAACAAGCTAAGGAAGGAGCAACATTCTATTGGATCCTTCATGAGGCAGCGTCCACCTTCTTTCAGCGGGTCTACTGATCCATTAGTTGCTGAACAATGGATTAGTACTACTGAAAAGATATTTTCAGTTCTTCAATGTTCTGAACATGATAAAGTCATCCTAGCACTGTATCGTTTGGAAGGAGATGCTGATCAATGGTGGAATCTTATTAAGAACATGAGGGAAAGGGATGAAATTGAGTCCATGGAATGGGATGAGTTCAAGAACTTATTTTTCAATAAGTACTTCCCTCGTATTCTCCGAACAAAGATGGAGAAAGAGTTTCTTGAACTGAAGCAAAAGGATGATGAATCTATTGGTACCTATGAAGAAAATTTTACAAGACTTTCAAGGTACGCTTCTGGTATTATTATCCAACCTGAGAGTAAGATCGATCGATTCTTTAGTGGATTAAAACCAAGTCTTCGAAGTGCGTTAGCCATAAGGGACTTCAATAGATATGAGGAAATCGTTCGATGTGCTCTTAAAGTCGAGATGGAGATTGAAGTAACCCATCAGTCATATGGGTTTGATAAGAAGAGGAAAATGGAATTCAAAGGAAAATCTAAAGATCACACTGAAAAGAAGATGAGCTTTCCCTTATGCTCAAAGTGTGGAAAGAAACATGGAGGGAGTTGTCTTAAAGTGACAAGTAGATGTTTCAAATGTGGAAAGGAAGATCATCGGGCATTTGAATGCCGCGATGATGGGAAGAAGATGTCTAATGATAAAAACAAAGGAAGGGATACACAGAATGAACCTACTACACTTCAATGTTTCAAGTGCAAGGAGATGGGACATTATGCCAATAAATTCCCTAATCCAAGGGTTGATGATGATGGTCGACATCAACAAACTCTTAAGGCCAAAGACAAAAGAAAGTCACATGGAATTTCTATCAGTGATGTGGAGTATGATAATGATGTGGTGAAAGGTACACTTACCATCCACTCTAAAGTAGAAAATGTTTTATTTGATTCTGGATCCACCCACTCTTTTATTTTTGAAGAATTTTCTAAGGGTATCACCGTATTACCTCAACAATTAGATGTTGAGTTAGCTGTGACAACACCTAATGGCACAACAGTCGCATCAAAAGTTTATAATTATTATCCGATCAAAGTTTGTGGGAAAGTGCTTCCTGCAAATCTTGTGATCCTTCCTATAGTGGAATTTTATGTGATTCTTGGCATGGATTGGCTTTCTTTATATGGAGATCATATAAATTTCCAAAGAAGGGAAGTCACATTTTATATTCTAGATCAATCTATGATCGTCTATCAATACAAGGATGAACATAACCTTCTAGTGGAAATTTATTCCATCTTATGGGTCTTGATTCCACTAAATGAAGGTTATTTATCTCAAATGGTTGGTGAGAAACTCACGATTAAGAATATGCCCATTGTACGGGAGTTTGATGATGTCTTTCCAGAGGAATTACCAGGACTTCCACTAAATCGTGAAGTTGAGTTCTCAATAGAACTCTTACCGGGTGCTTTGCCTATTTCAATGACACCTTATAGAATGGCCCCAATTGAGTTGCAGGAATTGAAGAAGCAACTCCAAGAGAATCTTGATAAGGGATTGATACGCCCTAGTGAGTCACCTTGGGGAGCACATGTTCTATTTGTTAAGAAGAAAGATGGATCAATTAGACTCTGAATTGATTATCGAGAACTTAACAAGATCACTATCAAGAACAAATATCCTCTCCCACACATTGATAACTTATTTGACCAACTATGAGGAGCTCAATACTTTTCCAAGATTGATCTTCATTCAGGGTATCATCAATTAAGGGTCAAAAGGGAGGATATACCAAATACGGCTTTCCGTACAAGGTATGGACAATATGAATTTATAGTGATGCCATTTGGTCTTACTAATTCCCCTGCTATCTTCATGGATCTGATGAATAGAGTCTTTAGAGAATATCTTGATCAATTTGTGGTAGTTTTTATAGACGATATTCTTGTCTATTCAAAGAGAAATAAAGAACATGAAGACCACTTGAGAATTATATTGAAGACCCTGAGAAAGGAGAAGCTTTATGCCAAATTTACCAAGTGTGAATTTTGGCTTCAAAAAGTTGCATTTTTGGGTCACATAATCTCAAAAGAGGAGATATCTGTGGATCTAGCAAAAACAGAGGTTATCGAAAGATGGTCAATACCAACAACTGTAACTGAGATCTAAAGTTTTCTTGGTTTGGCTGGATATTATCGACGTTTTGGGAAATATTTTTCACGATTATCTAATCCACTCACCAAGATGACTCGGAAAGGAGTTAAGTTTGTCTGGAAGAATGAATGTGAAGAGAATTTCAAGGAGTTGAAAAGAAGGTTATCCAATGCACCTGTGCTCACACTGCCTTGTAGTGGAGAAAGGTTTGTGATCTATAGTGATGCATCGAAGAAGGGATTGGGGTGTGTTCTTATGCAAAATGATATGGTGATAGCTTATGCCTCACGACAGTTGAAAATCCATGAGCAAAATTACCCAACACATGATTTAGAGTTAGCTGTGGTAATCTTTGCATTAAAAATTTGGAGGCATTACCTTTATGGTGAAAGGTGTGATATTTATACTGATCATAAAAGTTTAAAGTATATTTTCACACAAAAGGAGCTGAATATGCGTCAAAGAAGATGGTTGGAGCTGATTAAGGATTACGACTGTTTAATCCATTACCACCCTGGGAAAGCAAACAAGGTGGAAGATGCATTAAGTCGACAAGACGATGCTAGTTTATCCATGATGAGGATCACAAAAGACCCAATATTTATGGATTTACAAAGGATGGATCTTGGAATTATAATGGAAGGGGAAAAATCTTATCTTTCTCAAATGAATGTTCAACCATCTATACATTTGAAGATTAAAGAGGCAAATAAAGAAGATTTCGAGTTTCAAAAGAAGGTGAGAAATGTTCCTAAATTAAACCTTGATTGCGATGGGATAATAAAGTTCAGGAATCAGGTTTGTGTTCCTCCCATCCTTGAATTAAATAAGGAGATGCTGGATGACGCTCATAGTTCTTTATTCTCTATTCATCCTGGAAGCACGAATATGTATAGGGACCTGAAAGAGTACTTCTGGTGGGATGGAATGAAAAGAGATGTTGCTGAATTTGTCTCTCGATGCTTGGTTTGTCAACAAGTTAAAGCCGAGAGACAGATGCCTAAGGGGATGTTACAACCATTACCCATACCTGAATGGAAATGGGAAAACATCACTATGGACTTTGTCACAAGACTTCCTAAAACATCCAAAGGCAATAATTCTATCTGGGTCATAGTTGATCGTCTTACAAAGTCTGCACACTTCATTGCTATTAGAGAGGATTTCTCTCTGGATCAGCTTGCCAGGATATATGTAAGGGAAGTGGTAAGATCGCATGGAGTACCAATTTCTATTATATTCGATCAGGATCCGAGATTTACCTCGAAGTTTTGGCGAAGTCTTCAGCACACTCTAGATACAGAGTTGAGTTTCAACACTTCTTATCATCCTCAGACAGACGGTCAGTCTGAGAGAACAATTAGAACCCTAAAAGATATGTCGAGAGCTTGCTCTATGGATTTCAAAGGTGGTTGGGATCAACACCTACCTTTGGTGGAATTTTCTTATAATAATAGCTTTCACTCCAGTATTCAGATGGCTCCTTATGAAGTTCTCTATGGAAAGAAATACAGGACTCCAACTTGCTGGGATGAAGTTGGGGAAAGAAAGCTATTAGGACCTGATCTCGTTGATGAAATGGCAGAAAATGTCAGATCTATTCAACAACACATAAGAGCAGCTCAGAGTCGACAGAAAAGTTATGCCGACAACCGAAGAAAAGACCTAGAGTTTGAAGTGGGTGATAAAGTGTTCTACGAATATCTCCCTCGAAGAGGGTTGTGAGATTTGGAAAGAAGGGGAAGTTGAGCCCTAGATATATCGGTCCTTTCGAAATACTGGATCGTGTTGGGAAGGTAGCTTACCGATTGACGCTTCCACCGAATCTCTCTCAAGTTCACGATGTGTTCCATGTATCTCTCCTGATAAAGTACATATATGATCCTTCACTTGTACTCAGCTCAGAAGTTGTACCGCTGGAGCAAGATCATTCTTATGAAGAACAACAGATAGAGATTCTGGATCGTAACAAAAGCGACCTACGAAACAAGACCACTCGATTGGTGAAAGTTTTATGGAGGAACCACCAATTAGAAGAAGCTACATGGGAGCTTGAGGATATGATGAGAGAGAGGTATCCTCATCTGTTTGCTACAAAGTGACGAATTTCGAGGGAGAAATTCATTTTAAAGGGGGAAGAATGTAACACCCGAGACTTTTATGTTATATAAATCATCAAAGGAAAATTTTTCTACACAACACTTGCTTGGCTTGCTTTACAGGAAATCACGACCTTCCTTGATAGCTTGCGTCGTACGCAATACCGAGTTTCACTAAACAATGATATGATATTAGAATATTATTAAAACTAGCCGTTATGAATAGTAATAACCACATTTTGAAATTTTATAAATTTTATTTTTCAAAGTGGACTTCATTTTTTGATTCGGAATATCGAAATTAGCCTAGGGTGAAAATTTGGTATTATTCTGAAAACTTTCAATTTTTGATGAATAGTAAAACCACTAAGTGGTAGTTAAAAAACAGAATTTTTCATAAAACTTAATTTTACCGCTTCTGTGAGTGGAATTTCAAAAATCCGAGAGACGCGGTTGATGTCAGTAAGTAAAATGTGGTTCAATGAGATGAAAATAATTTTTTGGTGAATAGTAACTTTTTACTTTTTTTTACCACGGTTAAAAGTAAATAGGGTAATTAAGGGTAAAGATGATATTATTAATACCCTAAAACATGTCCTAATTCTATTGGACAAGTGTAATTCGACCAAAAAAAAACTTAGGAATAACATATGACCATTTAGGCCCACTTGGATTAGATTAGGACATTTATTATTAATTTATTTAAAGAAGAGTTAAAATAGTTAAAATCAAAGTTTAATAAGTAAATAATTTTTAATATGGGGTTATACATAAGATAAATTCGACTATAAATATTCATTAGAAAGATAAAAATATTTCCTACATAAGGGTATTTTATTTGTAATTTTTAGACATTAAATAATTTAATTTATTTATGACAAAAAGATGATGCAGTAATTATCTTATTAATGAAATATTGACATAATTAATGTTATAAACACAAAAATAAATGTAATTTGAGACTTTTCATGAATTACACTAATTTTCTAGGTTAATATGACATTTTAGTATTGATTTAATTAACTTGGTTCGATCTAATAATTCTGTTATGATTTTAACAAATATCAATTACTAAATAGTGTCAAAATTGACATAAAATAGTTTTTAAAACAAATATTATATTAGTAATTGTTATTTTATTCATAAAAATATACGGTTCATCCAAATGACTTAGATAAGGTTATATATATTAATAATAAACAACTTGGGGTTCGTTTGGATACTTATAGTAAGTTTATTAACCATATAGTATAAGAACACAAGAAGACACGGTAAAAGTAAACTTATTTAACTTAATGTTAAATCTAAATGATAATGTTAAAATAGGAACCTAAACTTGTCTAAATTATATTGGATGATAGAATTGCAACTAATACCCACCTTAGCTTATAAATATATCAATTTGGAGCTATTTAAAACCGAACTTGACTTTATAATAAAATAATATTTTTAGTTTTCCCAAAGGTGCCCCTCTCCTCCCTTATAAAAGGGCACCTCCTCCCCCTCTTCCTCACACCACTTTGAGCCTTAAAGCTCGGCCAACCCCTACCAATTCCTCCTCTCCACTTCCCTAGAGACATCCTAGAGGTCCTGGTATTCTTCAAAAACCAATTTTATTACCCTAAAAGAAGGTCTCAAAGAAGCACTTCAAAGAAGAGGTAATGTCCGTTACCGATTCTTTCATCTTTATTTCTTCTTACACTTCTTCTTATTTAGTTGTTTCATTTTGAAGTAATAAAATCAGTATCACTCATATACTTATATGTTATTATAAGTATGAAACAACCCTATTTCACCATCTATCCATCCTACGGAAAAAGAAATCACTGCGCGTGCGTACGTACGGAATACCGTCTCCACGTCATGGTGTAATCTATTTTCCACCACCACCTTACTTGGATGGGTATAATGGTGTAAATAATGACTTTATATGACTATTATAAAGTGATACTGATTCTGAAATAGTATACATACACTCCAATACAATTCCACGATCATAGGAATGATATCATCACTCGTGCGTACGTACGGAATACCGTCTCCACGATGTGATGCGACTCGTTCTACATGATCTTCATTTAATAATGATTATATAAATGAATTGAATGAATGAATATGATATATATTACTCTAATACCATTCTAGAAATGAGTTATCTATAACCTAAATATAAAAATAAGAATTTATTCGACAAAACACGCATAAGAACAAAAAGTTATAAACAACCGAATAACAAGTAGCAATGAAATATTACTACTAAGATGCTAAGAAAATGACCATATATGATATCATAAAAATAAGTATGATTCTGGAATAAGTCAATAACACTATTGAAATCATTATACAGGAGGTTCAGACACTTACGAAGCAAAACGGACCTAAGGTAAGGGAAATATCACAATCTCATTTTTATCCGAAATTGTTTATACATTGAAATTTACTGGGGTCTATTTTATCATCCACATCCATGTTTCTTCAATATGTAATAATATTTAAATTCACCTACAATTTTTTAAATCCTATTTTACCCTTCAGTGAGTTTTTAGTAAAAGATATGAAAGGAATCTTTTGTCGTTTTTCGTACGAGGTACTTTTTTGACTTTTCGGACAAAAGTACAAGAAGAATGTTTTTTTAACTTATACGACATGAATAGATTAAAAAAAACATTATTTCCAAGAAGATTCCTTTACAAGTTTTCATGTTTATTTTTAATCAACTTCTTTTAGTTTAAAATTGTATGACATGTTATGAAATGAAAAAAATGTTTTTGAAGTAGAAAGGATATTTTCCTCAAGAATGAAGTTCAAGTGTTTTATGAAAATTATTTTCCATCTAAGATAATAAAGGGTTCTATTTTTACCCCTATTATTACATTGATTTGATTATGTTGTGATGGAATTATTTTTATGAATTCCTTTATTGTATATGAATTGTTTTATAATGTCATGATGTTTAAGATTCCCATTTTTATTACCTGGGTTATGCAGTGATGTATGGTTTATGATTTTGTGGCACACATAAGAATAATATCATTATGAGATGGGTGGGACCTATATCTCCCTCCAATGTATTGGGTAAAGATTTTATATCTCATGAGATAGACATGGCTGGAACGGTAGGTTATACCGGTTCAGTGAAACATGACTGAAACGAGGGTGACTCGGTTCAGAAATGGACTTTGTCCACTAAGATAGTCTTGGAAATGAGTCTTGACTAATAAGATATGATTCTATATGATTATGTGTGTATGCCACAAAGTTTCATGTTTTACGTTATGATTATTGTGATTACATTTCACTGCCATGATTTATCCCATGTTATGAAATTATGATCTCTTTTGCAGGTTAAGATTTCCAAAAGTTATGTGCTTATGTATATGATGTGATTGATATTTCTTTTGTTTACCCTTACTGAGAATTTGAGCTCACCCTTTTTTATGTTTTCTTTCCCCAGGTAAAGAAGAAGTTTATTAAGTAAGATATTCCAAAAGGGACTATAGATATGATGAAATAAATGGGATACAATGTAGACGCTTTATGAACTTGTTGTTTATGCTTCCCAGTTTCTAAAGACACTATAACTATACGGTCCTTTCTTGGTTTTGTTATATGTTGTAATAATTGTGCTTCAATTCTGAACTAATAACAATGTATGTAAAGTATGGTTTGTTATAATGATACTCCTCTCGTGACAACTGCATCCACCAGAGGATTTCATGGTACAACCACACCAAAAAAATCCCAAGAAAAACCCATTAGAAGCGTGGATATTACATGCTATAATATGGACAGTAGAAATATGAGAAGATGAAACCCAAAATAATGATGATAAAACATACCATATATTGATGATTGACGGATACAGCTTGGTTGGATCAAAATAGGGAAGAACCAGTCAGAGTTGGAATTTTTGATTATGCAAATCCTATGAGATGGATTAAAAGGTTCTAGCGTCTCATAGCTGAGAACAAAGAGGAAAAATTATGGAGGAAGATATCCCATCCCTTTAGAAGATTTAATAGAGCAACAGTTTAAGATATGCTTGATTTCCCATTAAAATCTGATCACATTAGACCACAAGGTTTGACCAAGTAAAAACATACTGAGCCTTAGGAATAATTAATATAGGAGTTTTGGTATTTTAATAGGCCTTAAAGTCCTTAAAACTAGGATTTATAATCATTTTACGTCAAAGGAAACTTCAATGGGGAGAAATTGTAGGATGCCAGAAACACTTTTCTCAAACTCAAAATTTGGATAAGGAAATAGAGGTTACCATTAGAACCTCACCGTTCTAGAACCACTATTCAAGAACTAAAAATTTGGAAAAGGAATGAAAAGGTCACAGTTATAAGGCCACCGTTCTAGGAACACTTTTCATGAACTCAAAATTTGGAAAAAAAAAAGAAAAGGTCACAGTTATACGGTGACTATTCTGAAAACACTGTTTGTAAACTCAAAAGTTGGCAAAGGAACAAAAAATTCATAGTTAGAAGGTCACCATTCTGGAAACAATGTACATAAACTCAAAATTAGGAAAATGAAAGAATAGGTCATAGTTAAAAGTTCACCATTCGAGGAAACACTATTCATGATCTTAAAATTTTGAAAAGGAAAGAAAAGGTCACAGTGAGGAGGTTAGTGTTCTAGAAACACTGTTCATGAACAAAAAATTTGGAAAAGGAATGAAAACGTCACAGTTAGAACCTCACCATTCTAGAAACACTATTCATGATCACAAAACATGGCAAAGGACAGAAAGGTTACCGTTAGAGGTCACCGATAGAACTGTTCACCACTATAACTAGTCAATGAATTGGAAATTTGGAAAAGGAAAGAGATGTTACCATTTGAGGTTACAGATAGAACTGTTCACCGATGGAACTGTTCATAGAATTAGAAATTTGGAAAATGAAAGAGAGGTTACCATTAGAGGTTACCGGTAGAACTGTTCACTAATGGAACTGTTCATAAAAGGTTACCAATGACACTGTTGACCTAGGGTCACCGATGACACTATTCATAGAAGGATACTGATGACACCGTTCACTTAAGGACATCGATGCACTATTCAGAAAAGGTTTTTGTTGCACTGTTCATGAATGTATACCATTTGAACTATTCACCAAACAAGAAAATTGGAAGAGTCTTGGGGATTAGTCCCCATGACCTCCTGAATCACCTCAAACACCATATTTTCACTAAGGAATGGGCAGGAGAGGTTCGGGCCATTACATATGAATAAATTTTTACAATTCTTGAGTAGTAATCCTTAGGTAATTACATTCATCCTAATGGTTAGGTTGATCGATTCTTCGGTGGATTAAAACCAAATCTATAAAGTGAGTCAGCTATAAGGGAATTTGGATGATATAAATAAATAATTGGATGTTAATTAAAATAGAAAATGGATATGTGGAATCCTATTAGTTCTCAATATAAAAAAATTAATATTGGGTGACCAAGAAATTCAAATGATATGTCACATAGCTAGAAAAAGATATTTGAAATTCGAATTTCCAGAACCATGGGAAGAAATACATTGGAGAGTTTTTCAAAGGAACAAGAAGGTGTTTAAAGTGTGGGTAGCCTATCTATATAGAAAAAAATGTAGATGCAGGGTGAAGAAGAAAGTAAATGAAATGAATGGAGAGAGAGCCCAAAGAATACAACACTCACAATTTAGTGTTTTATTATGAGGTTGTTTTTGAATTATGTATATCAGTTCCTCAAACCTAAGGATAATGTGGAAGATAATTCCCCAAAACCTATAAAGAAAAAGGATAATGGGAAATATTATACAATCATAATGGTTTATGTGAATCATTTCAATTATCTTACACTTATCCGCCCCTAATTAGTTAGGAATTTTATATTTATATTGTTTTAATGATCCCTATAAATTTTATATTTTTAATCATTTAGTAAAAAATCATTTGATTATCCCTCGCTACATGGATTCAAGAATAGTTAAATCAAACTTGAAATTCTATCGGTATAAGGATGATCCCAATATTCTGATGAATTGTTTTCCATTAATATATGAGTTTATATAATTAATAAAGTGTTAATTAACCATTTTTAGTCTATATTTACCCATTTAATATTTACATAAGAGTTATGGATACCATCATGGGTTTATGAATTTAATTTTGATCATAATTTCAAACTCATTGACACCCATTTTTTGGTATTATGTGATTAGAGTTTATTAATAATATAGATATAATAAGAAAAATTTTTTCCAATAGAACCCATTGGTTTTGTATATTTTTTTAGTGATAAATTTATTTGAGTAGGAATGCCCTTTCACTTTGTGGACAAATGAATAAAGGTACTAGTAACAATTAGGGGTTATCTTATCATTGATGTTGAGGTAATAATGGGTTGTAGTTGATCATATTATAATGTCAGCAAAACAAATTTATACTAGAGAATATTTCTCCCAAGATCCTCTAGATAGAATATACCTTAATGAAGTTGTAAGGTTTCATGGTGTACCAAATTCAATTGAATCGAATCAGGACACTATGTTTACCTTGATGTTTTGTAAAAGTATTTAGAAATAGTTTGGTACAGAGTTGGGTTTCAACACTTCGTTTCATCCGCAGATAAACAATCTTTCTATACAAAAAATTTTAAACTTATTGAATATTCTATGAACTTGTTCAATGTATTTCAATTGAGGTTGGGATAAACACCTTCCAAATGTGGAGTTTTCTTTAAAAAATAAATTTCACTTGAGAATTAATATGGATACTTATAAATCCATTTATGGAAATAAGTATAGATCTCAAATGGACTGAAATGAAGATGCATAAAGAAATATATTGGAACCTAAGTTAGACAATCAAATTTAATTGATTTTTATATCTATTTAAAAAAATATGGGAAATTTTTAGAGAATTATTAAATAGATAATCATTGATATGATATATAATTTAAAGTTGTTGAGAAGGAATATATATAAATTTATCCATGGGGGAATTAATGGAAAAAGATTCCCTAGTTATATTTTTCCCTTTGAAATTATTGATCATATTAAGACCATATCTATTCACTAGGAACTTTCACCAATACTCTGTCTGGTTCATGATGTGTTCCACGTATCTCTCTAAAGGATGTACATACCTAATCCATCACATGTATTGAAATCAGTTTTATTCTACGAGAGCATTATATTTCTAACGAGGAACAAAAAAATAGAGAATATGTATTGAATAATGATTGTTCTATGAAACCATGACCACTTACCTAGTAAATGGTTTGTGGAGAAACCACGAGATTTTGGAAGCTATGTGGAAACCTAATAATGTAATAGGTCATAAAAGTCCTCAATTGTTTGTAAAAAAGGGACAAATTTCAAGAGAAACATTCATTTTAATGGGGGAATAATGTTACAATGATAGATTTTGTGATATTTTTTTCTATTTTATTAATATTTTTGATATTCTACATGACACACAAAAATATGTTTAGATTATGTTACATAAAACACTAAGTCTTAATAAAATATGACAATCTACTAAAATAATATTTTTTTAATTGATAGTTATCATCTTACTATTGGAATGGAGGGTTTTAATATGATTAACTAAGTTATAAAAATATATGGCTTATAACATTTTAAAATAATGAATTACTTGGTGAGAAATTATTTAAAAATTAATGTAAAAACAATTTTGAAATTAATGGAAATATATTTCAAAAAATATTTTTATGAAATAAAATTCATTTTATCAAAAAAAAATTAAAAACCCACATTCAGTGAATTAATTTAATGAAAAATATATATTGTATAATTATAAAACTTTTTAGAATTCATCTTATGTGTTTTCTTGTAAATATATAAGAACAAGTCCATTTTACGGTTAATTTTTTTTACAAAAAGCAGTATGTTACCTTTTTGTTCACACTATTTAATGATAATTTTTAACTCATTTATTAAACTTATTGGAAAGAAATATGTTAATTTTTTAAATAAAAAATAAATATTATGTTAGAGTGGGTTTTTGGGATTTTTTCATAATGGATTAATCTTTTCATTTATAGTGAAAATACTAAATTTTAGTTTAAAACTGTCTTTTAGTTTTAATATTTTATAAATTAAAATTATATTTTAAATTGGTTTGAAATTAAAATTAGTTAAATTTTTTATATATTAATCCAAATTTTCTCATTTAAATCATTTTAATATTCGATTTCTATATAAAAACCATAGAAACTCTTGAACATTTTCTCTTTCAAAATACTTGTTTCAAGTCATATATGTAGGAATAATTTCATAATATATTTTTTTACTTATATAAATATAATTACAAAAATTGAATTCCATTTCATCCATAATAATAATTTAAATTATCTGATAAGTTTAACGAAATTTTTTGACCATAATGAATGGTTAAAATAGTGAATATTATTTTCCA
This sequence comes from Viscum album, assembly GCA_963277665.1. NCBI lineage: Eukaryota > Viridiplantae > Streptophyta > Magnoliopsida > Santalales > Viscaceae > Viscum > Viscum album. The sequence continues at coordinate 1,379,493,928 of OY728140.1, read as the reverse complement.
CCTTTATGGTAAAAAATTTGTCTTAAATGGGGTTAAACTAATAAGATAAGTGTTAAAATGACATAAAAACATGTCTAAAATATATTAGTTGGGATTTTAAGGAACATATAATGTCTAATTATATAAATTAATCAATGTTTTAAAATTTTGTAATATATGTAATGGGGATGAAACTTTTTATTATAAAACATTACAAGTGTTCCACTCACCTCAATTATTGTATCCCACACCCTATCCTATCATATCCAAACATTAAAACCATTTTTGGGGAAATACACATCTAAATGTCATAAAATAATCCCTACTATTATCATTAATGCTTTATGTTTTTTATAACTCTAATCAATGAATTTTTTTTTGGGGAAAAGTATGGGGGTTACTCGAAGAAGTGGGAACATTCTTCAATTAGTGTTTTTATTTTATTTATTCCTAAACCTCCATAAATTATTGTTAAAACAATATTATATAAAAATATATATATATTAAATAATATTATATTCTTTTATGTTAAGTTAATCACCCATGAAAATCTATACTACCATCAAATGTGTTAAGAAATCACCATACTGGTCTACGATGAACTACAGTCTCGTGAACCGATGTCATTCATTTTTTCCATTACCACCTCTCATGGCCAGGTATGATGATGGATACAAATTATTTATATATAATATTTGTAACATATTTATTCCTCATTATTTATTATATAATATCTACCATTTTACTCTCAATTCTACTATAGATATGATAAAGTTACTCCGGCGTATGGCAGACTACCTCCTCATGAAGCGATGCTATTCATTTTTCACTAAAAAATTACATGGTAGATAATAAAGATATATTTAATGAATATATGTGTTATAAATGAAATAATAATTTTATAAATAAAATTTATATTATTATCAAAATATATTTTTTCGTTTTATTTCTTACCTTTTCACTCACTGTAATTTGATAGCAACGTTCATGTTCGTGTGGAACTCCACCTTCTCGAAGTGATGTAACTTTTTTTCATAACCACACCACATGAATTATATTTATATATATATATTTATAAATAATTAATATGGTATTTATAATAATATGATAATTTTTTAAATAAAAAATATCACTTAACTTCTTTCAAAATTGATCGTTGAAAATTCAAAACGATACTCATACGTATGGATGACCTACCATCTCAATGATCATAACATACTTCATTTGTTAAAGCCATATTTTCTGATTGGTATTAAATTTATTAATGATTTATAAATATGATAATTATTTGAGGATAATTATTCGGTATGTAATAGAACCATGGTGATAGTAAGATGATTGAAAATACAAAAATCAAAATATATATGAAAAATAAAGTGGTTATTACCTGAAATAGGATTTTAACAAGAAATTGGTTATAAACAGATAATAAATGGTCATATATAGTATAATATACATATTTATGGTTCTATAATAGATTTTTAACAAACAATTTTTTTTATAATGGAGTTTTAATTGTTTAAAAAGTATGTTGAGACAACTGGAAAAATATTTTCATCTTACTTTTTTACATCTACGAAACACATTATGTATTAAAAAAATATTTATTTTATAAAATGTAAACAATAACCATGAATATTTTTTTAATGTTCTCCTAAAATTTATTAGGATTTAAATATCTTTTTTTTGGAATCCCATTTCAAGAAGATAACAGTTCAAAAGTTACTAAACCAACATTGGATTTCTGTCTCAATTTCCCTTATATATGAAATATGTTATGTTACACACCTATATTATTTTAGGAGGTGCATACACATTAAATTTTAAAAGTAATAAATTGAATTTATTTTTTATAATGAAATTATTATTTTTCACTTAATGTTATTATTTAATTGGTCTTAATGTTTAATGTTAAAAATTGGTGTTGGTTTTGTGATATAATCTCATCAATTATTAATATTGTTTATGATTGTGTTTCCAATGATGAAATATTATGATATAAAACTAAAAAACTAATGAATTTTCATCTAATTTGTTTATGTAATTATAATATTTTTTATCTTTATATTCCTCTATTTATATACTCAAGAGTTGAAAATAACAATTTTGACAAAAAAATATTTATATGTCTCTTTGACCCAAACCCCATTATCTTCAGAAACCACATTTATAAAAATGTTTTCAATATTTTAATTATTCAAATTAATTATCAAATTCAGTTTTACAACTGTTATACTTTTTGAAAATTGATTTGAAATGAATCTCTAAGTCATTTACCAAACAATTACAATTTCTCTATTACCAAAAAATGAGAAGGGATTCAATATTTTAATGTGTTTAGAAAGAATATAATTTTCCACCATCATGGGAATTATTTTAATTGATACTTCATTTATATAGTTTCATGGTTATATAAAAATAAAAATTTTAAAAAAATGTTTTATTTTCTTTTAGTATTAAAATGTGATTTTCAATGAAAAGTTATTTTCCTCATGAAATGTTTCAAGTGATCTTCCAAAATAGTTTTCCATATAAGATGATATCCATTGATGTAACATATTATTTATTGAGTAAACTATTATAACTTTATTATTTGTTATTGGAATGGATCGACATGACATTTTATTTATGAAATTTATTTATCTTCTATGGGCTATAACATGATAAAAATTATACAAAACCTTATTCTTTTTAAATGAGTTATGAATTGAAGAAATAATGAAATGATTATAAAACATGTAAATTTTCTAATGGTTATGATCCTAGGGATCAAAAATATATTATTACCATTATGCTATGGGTAGAGACTTTCTCTCCCTCCAATGTATTGGGTGAAGATGCATAACTTCTGTAATGCCCCGACCCCAGTTACCCAGAGTCGGTGCATTATTACATAACATTGGCATGATAAAAAAATATCAAATACCGAAAGATCGATTAGTTTAGTAGCCTTAGAAACACTAGATATATTCATAAGTCCTACATTACATCATAATGTGAAAAAAACTACAACAAAATCTTGTCTTAATATCCCCTCATACTATCCCTGCAGGTCATTCATAAAACACTTCTTCACATCCTCGGAAAAATAAAATATAGAAAGGGGTGAGCTCAGATGCTCAGTAAGGATAACAATATAGTAGAAACTTTCATAAATAAACATCATCATTTAAGGCAATGTATAGCTAAAACAAAATCCTTTTAAACATGAACTTAATCATAATATAGAAAAGATAAAATGATATAATTCCATTTACTTATTCACATAGATATTCTACTAGTCGAATAATGACATGCAATATCAATAACCACTTTCATAATGAGGGAATGCGTAATGCCAGACTATCATAACCACATAGTCAAGGCCTTGTTCCTAGACTACAAATAAGTTTTGGTCAAGGCCATTTTCCAAGACAATAGTTTTTTGCATGAGACCTACCGATGCATAGAGAATCTATAGCCGGCTCCACCCGTCACTTACTAAGTCCAATGCAATCCTCATATGAACAGGATTAAACATATCATAAACATTCATATTAAAACTAGCATACGAAAAGTCAATACATTCTCCATAAACCATCAATGGTATAAAAATAACACATCCACAGTCAAAAATACCACAAAACCTTCAATACAATATGAAAGTTTTGTATCATAATTAATTAACTTCAAATAAGCTTAAAATCCATCAAAGGAAGTTGACATGGATGAAATAAAAACTATTTCAGAGAAATATATATATTTTGAAATCATTAAAAAGTCACATAATTATAAAGGAAAAAAATTACTTTGAAAATATTATTATAAGCTTGTAAGGGAAGCTTCGATGATTTTATAACAGCGGAAAATAGCCACACCCACCGTATAAGTTAAAAAAGACATTCTTACCTTAATTCTGTCGGAAAGGTTAAAAAAAAACCTTATTTGAAAAACAATAGAAAGATTCCTTTATAAAAATCTTATAAAAAGTCAAAAAATGTTATAAATTAATTTAACCCATATTATATAAAATAGTAATATTGTTTTGAAATATATTTTTAAAAAACATGGATGTGGATGATAAAGGTGTCGCAGTAGACAATTACGTATAAACAACCTTGAATAATGAAGAAATTGTGAAATAAACTCTTACCTTGTACTTTTCCTTGGTCGAGGGTTAGTTTTCCTCATGTATAATGGTGAAATAATTGATATTAAATTATACAAGAATCATATAAATTAATATGATATCATATATGATCTTTTAACATTGCTTTGTTAATAATATCTTATTATTATCATCATTTCGGGTGTTAACATACTCATTTTCTTTTATATGTTTTGTTACATAAGTCATGTTTGTTATCCATAGGATGTGTATTATTCATATCCATAATGACATCAAGTCCTTAAACATTATTTTTAATCAACAAATGAAATTTTTTCTTGAATGGATATGATGGAGAATGAATCTTATCGCGTTCGTGGAGATGGTAGTCCGTACATATGCACGAGCGACAATATCATTTTTTGATATTAAAATAATATATAATTGGATGGTATATCATTTATATAGAATCATTTTAATGTTTTATTTATTATTTACTTCAATTACACATCGTTATCATACCCATCCAAATAATAATGTTTTGAATAACAATTACAACACGACATGTAGACGGTAATCCGTACGTACACACGTATGGTGACATTTCATTCAAAGGATGGATATATTACTTAATATGTATTTAACATATTTATAATAACATCACAGTATATAGGAGATACTAGAATTATTATTTTAGAATAGAAATAACAAAAATAGAAGAAGTTGAAGAAGAAAGGAACTTAAAAGAGGGTGGTGAAAACATTACCTCTTCTTCGGGTTCTTCCTTTTGATTTGATGAAAATGGATTTTTAGGTTGGATTTATGATAAAAATAAGGATTCTAGGCTGAAGTGAGAGAAGTTTAGAGAATATTTGGGAAGGTTTTGGCCGAGCCAAAAGTTTTGACGGTATGAATTGGAGAGAAGAGGAAGTGCCCTTTTATAAGAGGGGTGAGGGGCACCTTAGGAAAAACTGAAAATATTATTTTATAATAAATTCATATTCTGTTTATAATGTATAAAAAGTGACTTATTTCGAGGATAAGGTGGGGATGGGTCTAAATCTTTTCATCCGATATATTTTAGACCGGTTTGTATCACTAAATTAACCTTATCATTTATATTTAACTCTTAGTTAAATAGTTTGACATTTACCATGTCTCTTTGTATTTTTATAATATATGGTTAATAAATGTACTATATACATCCACGAAAACCACAAGTGGATCATTAACGATACAAATATCATTATATTAGTCCTCTGGATGAACCTTAGATTTTCTGGATTGGAATATCAATTAATAATATATTATTTGTTTTAAAAACTCTTTAATGTCAATTTTGTCACTATTTGGTATTTTGTTTTTGAAAAATTCATAACATCATTATTACTCCGAACCAAATTCGTTTAATCAACCCTAACATGTCATATTAACCTATAAAATTCTTGGTATTCATTAAAAGTCTCAAATTATATTTATTTTGGTTTTTATAATATCAATTATTTTAATATTTCACAGATAAGGTAATTACTGCATTATCACTGTGTCATAGATAAATTAAATTATTTAATTTCTGAAAATTATAAATAAAATAAAATTATGTAAGAAATATTTTTATCTTTATAATAAATATTTATAGTAAAAAATATATCCTATATAACCCTATATAAAATTTGATTTTCTAAAAGATATATGCTTATGTCATTTTTGTACTTACTTTAGCTTAATTAATATAATGTGTCATTATCACTTACAAGTGGATCCATTAGGTCCCCAAATCGACCCAAAGGCTCCCATGGTAGGACATGTATCAACCAATCGGGTTAAGACACGTTTTAGGGTAATTTATTATTATTATAACATTATTTTTACCCTTATTTACCAGACTTACCCTTTAACCATGGTAAATAAAATATTTAACGAAGTAATTATTCAGAATGTCTAAAAATAAAAGTTACCTATTTACAAACCTTGGAACTCCTGATTCTAAATATTGAATCCATTTTTTAAATTCAAAACACATAGGTGGCAAAAATTAATTTAAAATTAATTGTCATCATCAAAACAAAAAGCACATTTTTAAGAAATAATAACTATCAAAAGATTGACACTTGTTTATGTTTGGTTTAAATGTGAAATTATGTTCAATGATAAACATTGTATTAAATGGTAAAAATATATTCTAAATATACCTTAAAACCAAAAAATTTCATAATCTATCATTATTAATTATTTCAATTAAAAAAGATCTTTTTTATTAAAATTAAGTAATTTTCACTATTCATCAAAATATGAAAGTTATCAAAAATGTACCAAAAAATCACCTTAAGATAATTTCGATATTAAGAATCTAAAAATGAAGTTCATTTTGAAAGATAAAATATATAAAATTTCAAAAAGTGGGTATTACTATTCATAACTACTAGTTTGATTGGTTGTGGTGTGTGTTAGAACTCGATGTTGCGTACAACACACGCTATTGTATTATTCAAAGAGAAGCATACTGAGGATGCTTTGGGTGTTACATTATCCCCTAATTCAAATAAGTTCATCTTCAAAATTTCTGTAATTTTAATACATAAAGAGACTCAGGTGGTTCTGCATCATAAGTTCCACGGGTTCCCACGTTGCCTCTTCCATCTTATGGTTTCTCCATAGGTCTTTTACCAGACGAGTCGTCCGGTTTCTCAGCACTTGTTCTCTTGTATCAAGAATCTTGATAGGTTCTACGTAATAAGACAGATTAGGTTCCAGTTCTAATTTCTCGTAGGTGTGTACATGCATTGGGTCGGGCATGCATTTTCTCAATAGTGATACATGGAACACATAGTGAACTTTGGAGAGACTTGGAGGCACTGCCAAACAGTAAGCTACAACCCCTATTCATTCTAGAATTTCGAATGGTCTGATGTACATGGGACTCAATTTACCTTTCTTACCAAAATGTATAAGACCATTCCATGGAGATACCTTCAAGAAAACATGATCTCTTACCTAAAAATCAAAATCCTTCCTTCGGTTATTGGCATAGCTCTTTTGACTACTTTGAGCTGCTTTGATGTGGTTTTAGATTACCTTCACCTTTTCCAACGTTTCCTCCACCAGTTCTGGGCCTACGTGTTTTCTTTCACCAACATCATCCCAACAGGTTGGTGTGCGACATCTCTTTCCATATAACGCTTCATATGGTTCCATCCGAATACTTTAATGTAAGCAATTGTTATATGAAATTTATACCAGAGGTAAATATTGATCCCAGATACCCTGAAAGTCAAGTGAGCTTGATCTTAACATGTCTTCTATGGTTTGAATAGTCCGTTCTGATTTTCCAACTATTTGAGGGTGGTAGGCAGTGCTCAAGTGAAGTTCAATATCCAAGGACTTATGAAGACTTTTCCAGAATCATGAAGTAAAACGGGGATCAAGATCAGAAAAAATCAATAGTGGTACTCCATGAAGTCTCAAAACTTCATTAATATATAGTCTTTCTAGACGTTCAAGTGGTAGATCTTCTCCTATAGTAAGAAAATGTGCTGACTTGGTAAGACAATCAACAATGACCCATATATTTCATCATTGCTTCTAGGAGACTTTGGTAGTCCCATGACAAAGTACATCATAATATTATCCCATTTCCACTTCTATATAAGAATAGGTTTCATGACTCCTCCAAGTTGTTGCCTTCCTGCTTTCAGTTGTTGAAAAACCATATAGCTTGACACAAAATCAGCAATCTCCCTCTTCATGTTGTCCCGCCAAAAATGTTCCTTCAAATCTCTATACATTTTCGTGCTCCCAGGGTGTATAAGGAAATTTGAACTATGAGAATCGTCCAACAATTCCCTTTTTAGATCAGGTATATTGGGAACACAAAGTCTTCTCCCAAATTTCCAAATACCATCTTCATACACAAAGTCACTCAATCTCCCATCATTCACAGCTTTAATATTCTTTTGAAATTCTTCATCATCGATCTGAGAACTCTTTATCTTGTCCAGTAAAGATGGTTTGGCAACCATTTGAAAATGTATCGATGTTTCACCTTCCATGCTAATTCCCATATCCATCTTCACTAGATCAATGAAAATGGCATCCCTTTCAACTCTCATCTTGTTCAAATCTCCATGATCCCTTATGCCCAATGCTTCTTCCACCTTATTTTCCTTTCCTGGGAGGTTGTGTATAGTGCAATAATAATCCTTGAGTAGTTTAAGACATCCCTTTTCCTCATCTTGAGTTCTTTCTGTGAGAGAATATAATTCAAACTCTTGTGATCGGTATAAATCTTACATTTTTCACCATAGAAATAATGTATCCCTATATTCAAATAAATGATTACAGCAGCTAACTCAAGATCATGAGTATGATATTTTTGCTTATGAATTTTCAGCTGTCGTGATGCATAAGCAATAACCCTATCATTCTATATAAGTACACAACCAAGCCCTTTCTTTAAAGAATCACTATAAATAACAAACCCATCATTCCCTTATGGTAGAGTTAATATAAGAGAATTGAATAATCTTATCTTAATTTCTCCAAAACATTATTCAAACTCTTTTTTCAAAACAAATTTAACCCCTTTACGTGTGAGCTTCGTTAATGGGTTAGCCAATCGGGCAAAATTCTGCATGAAACGCCGATAATAACCTGCTAAACCAAAAAATCTGCGTACCTTAGTTATACTCGTCGGTGATGACCATTCATGGATTGCTTTGGTCTTAGAAGGATCAACAGAGATTCCATCCATGGAGACAATATGGCCATGAAAATAAATCTCTTGAATCCAGAATTCTCACTTGCAAAACATCCCTTATAATTCAAGTCTTCTCAGAGTCATCAATATAATGCGCAAGTGATTTCCATTATCTTAGTACCATTTGGAGTATACCAAGATATCATCAATAAATACCACTACAAAATAATCAAGATATTCCTTGGAAACTCTGTTCATTATATCCATGAAAATAGTTTGTACATTAGTCAGCCCAAAAGGCATTACTGTAAACTCGTAATGCCCGTACCTAGTTCGAAATGCTGTCTTCAGAATGTCTTCCTTCTTCACACACAACTGATGGTATCCAGATCAAAGTTCAATCTTTGAAAAATATTGAGCTCTATGTAGTTGCTCTAATAAATCATTAAAGCGAGGTCGGAGATACTTTTTCTTTATTGTTATAGAATTGATCTCCCTGTAGTCGATACATTAACTAGATCCATATTTCTTCTTAACAAAAAGGATAGGGGCTCCCCATGGAGAAACACTAGGGAGAATAAATCACTTATTACTCAATTCCTCTAGATATTTCTTTTGTTACACTAATTCCATAGTTGCAATTCTATAAGGGGTCTTCGATATGTGCCTTGATCCAGGAATTAAATCAATGGATTACTCAATTTCTCATTCTGGAGGATTTCTAGGTAAATCATTTAGAAACACATCAATATATTCTCTCACAATAGGTACATCCTCTATTTTAACATTCCTTTCCTCACCCATAGTAATTTCATTCTCTGCCTCCCCAATAATTGAATTTATTTGAGCTATTGGGGGTGGATCTAGATAAGAATTAGGTGGTGATGATTCTGCTCTAAAGATAAGGTGTTCCTTATCATCATTATCAAAAAATCATAACCTCCTTCTTCATACAATAAATCATTGCATCATGGCCTGAAATCGAATCCATACTGAGGATTATATCAAACTCAATAATAGGTATGATGATGGGATTAGTAGATAAAGAACATTTATATGATCTAATGGGAATGGATTCACAAAAAATTGTTGTGATTATACTTACCTTAGGAGTTTTAACTAATAACTCCCATATGAAATCAAATTAGAAATATCTAATTTTCATAGAAAACTAGGAAGATATGAAATAATGTGATGATCCAGAATTAAATAATGCATTTGTAAACTTGAGGAAACCATTAAATTACTTGCCACCATGACTTTCAGAGCTTCTACCTCAGTAGTAGTGAAAGCATAAGCTTGGCCTTGATCCCTGGGCCTCTTCCGAGGGAAGTTCCCTCTAACTCTTAAGACATTCATTTTCATAGTGTCTTATCTCCCTGAAATTGTAGCATTGAACATCAGTAGCTTCTTTCTTCACCTTTCAATCACGAACTTGGTGGCCTTTTTCACCACAGTTGAAATGGACACCCATTAATTTTAAACAAGTACTGGGGTGTGTCTTCCCACATTTACTAGAGAGTGGATATTAAACTTTTACTTTCTTCCCCTTATTTCCATTTCCAAAGTGACCAACAGATCACTTTTTTTCTTGCTTTGCTTTAAATTCATGAGGCTTAAAAAATTGTTTTATGTCTTGATAGCACATGAGACAATTTCTTCATACGACGAGAAGGATTGTGTGACTAATTCTCAAAGAAAAAATGGTTTTATCCCATAAAATAAACGATCAATCTTACTTCTTCGGTTGAGTATATAATCTGTAGCTTTCCTTTCTAACCCTGTAAAGTTAGCCTCATAGTTTGCAACATTCTCATCCTTGTTTTTACTTAGACTCAGAAATTGTATTTCCATATCTGCTCGATGGTCATGAGGAAAGTATTTTTCTAAGAAAATATTTTTAAACTCCCTCCATTCCGTATTTGATACTTCATCATCTTACTTCATGTTTTGAATCAATGACCACTATTGATCAGCATCTCCAGTGAGGCAGTAAACTTCCACAACAACTTTTTCCTTTAGCTACTCCCCATAGTGTGGAATATTTTCACTAAGGAATTTATCCATTGATCAGCCACTAATGGATTTTGACACCCATTGAATTTTGGTGGTTGTTGCCTCATGAATCGATCTAACATTGATCATCCATGCTGCGGATCAGGGTGCTCCATACGGATAAGGTTATTATTCATAACCTGAGTGAGTTGTCCTAGTATAGTGATTAGCTGATCAACATTAGTTGCATCACCATCTACACTATAATTATCTTGAGATGGAGGGAAATCCCTATATGGAGTGAGTGCATTTATAAGGTTTCCATTCCTTCCACTGGGTGCCATTTCTAAATAATGGCATAAACTAAACCAGTTTATGAATCAAAATACATAATTCCATACATGTAAAACACTTAACATAAATTGAAATATTTATGGATATAATCCATAATCATAAAAATAATGTTTTATTTGAGGAATTATATACTAATAAACCCTTCATAATGGTTTGTAAAGAAAATGAGAATTATCCTAAGCGTATCCCCTAGGAGTTTCGTAACCAAGAGTGCAGCAAGGCCCGTTGTTGTGCACCAGTTCCCGTTAGAGTCTAGATCAAAGCGGTTTTTGGGTTTTACCCCTAGGTACATCTGTGCTAGAGCCGCCTCTACCAGCTCATATCCAGATAGGGATGTATTTCTTGGAAAACTCACAAAATCTCTATAATACCAAAATTGTTGGAAGTTGTTCTATACTAATCCTCAAAGTCCATCTTAGGTCTATGTGCTCTAATCAGTGTTTATCTAAATCTAGCTTCCAAGGATTGAACTAAAATCCTCTTATACCAACTATAATTCCCCGACCCCAGTTACCAAGATTCGGTGCATTATTACATAACATTGGCATGATCACAAAAGATCAAATCACTACATCATAAAGTGAAAAAAACCACAACAACATATTGTATTCATATCCCCTCATACTATCCCTACTGGTCATTCATAAAATACTTCTTCACATTCTGGGAAAAATAAAATATTGAAAGGGGTGATCTCAGATGCTCAGTAAGGATAACAATATAGCTGAAACTTTCACAAATAAACATCAACATTTAAGGCAATGTATATCTAAAACAAAAGCCTTTTAAAATTGAACTTCATCAGAATATGACAATGATAAAATGAAATAATTCCATTTATTTATTCACATGTATATTCTACTAGTCGAATAATCACATCAATATCAATAACCACTTTCATAATGATGGACTGCATAATGCCAGACTATCATAACCACATAGTCAAGGACTTGTGCCAAGACTACACGTATGTTTTTTGTTAAGGCCTTTTTAAAAGACACTAGTCTGTCTCATGAGACCTACCGATGCATCGAGGAGTTATAGAGGTCTCCACCCATCACTTACTAAGTCCAATGCATTCCTCATATGAACAAGTTTAAACCTAACATAAACATTCGTATTAAAACTATCATACAAAAATTAAATAATTTCTCCATAAACCATGAATGGTATAAAAATTACACATCCACAGTCAAAAATATCAAAAAACCTTCAATACAATATGGAATATTTTTATCATAACAAATGAACTTCAAATAAGCTTAAAATCCATCAAAGGATATTAACAAAGATTACATCAAAACTATTTGAGAGAAATTTATCTTTTTTTGAAATCATTAAAAAGTAAAATAATTATAAAAGAAAACATTTACTTTGAAAATATTCTTATAAACTTGTAAGGGAAGCTTCGAAGATTTTATAATGGTGTAAAATAGCCACACCCACCATATAAGTTAAAAAAAGACATTCTTACCTTAATTCTGTCGTAAAGGTTAAAAAGGACCTTGTTTAGAAATTGACGGAAAGATTATTTTATAAACATCTTATAAAAAGTAAAATAATGTTATAAATGACTTTAACCCATAGTCTATAAAATATTAATAATGTTTTGAAATACACTTTTAAGAAACATGGATGTGGATGTTAAAGAGGTCCCAGTATATAATTACATATAAACAACCACAGATAATGAAGAGATTGTGAAATAAACCCTTACATTGTACTTTTCTTTGGTCGAGGGTTGTTTTAACTCCTTTATAATGGTGAAATAAGTGTTATTAAATTATACAATAATCATATACATTAATATGATATCATATATGATTTTTTAACTATTCTTTGTTAATAATATCTTATTATTATCATCGTTTCGAGTGTTAACTCGCTTGTTTTATTTTATATGTTTTGTTACATAAGTTGTGTTTTTTATCCATAGGTTGTATCTTATTCATATCCAGAATTAAATCAAGTCCTTATAAATTATTTTTAATCATCAAACAAAAATTATTCTTGAATGGATACGATGGGGGAATGAATCTTATCGTGTTCACGGAGACGGTAGTACGTACGTACGCACGAGCGACAATATCTTTATTTTGATATTAATATTGTATATAATTGGATGGTATGTCATATATACAGAATCATTATAATTTTATATTTATTATTTACTTAAATTACACATCCTTATCATACCCATCCAAATAATAATGTTTTTAATAACAATTACACCACGACATGGAGACGGTAATCAGTACGTACACACGTATTGTGACATGTCATTCAAAGGATGGATAGAATACTGAATATGGTTGTACAATATTTATAATAACATCACAGAATATGGGAGATACTGGAGTTATTATTTTAGAATGGAAATAACAAAGAATGAAGAAGTTGAAGAAGAAAGGAACTTGAAAGAGGGTGGTGAAAACATTACATCTTCTTCGGGTTCTTCCTTTTGATGTGATCAAAAGGGCTCTTTAGGATGGATTTATGATAAAACTAAGGCCTCTATGTTGAAGTGATGGTAATTTATAGAATATTTGGGTAGGGTTTGTCCAAGCCAAATGGCTTTGAAGGTATAAATTTGAGAGAAGGGAGAGTGCCCTTTTATAAGAGGGGTGAGGGGAACCTTAAGAAAAACATAAAATATTATTTTATAATAAATTCATATTCAGTTTATAATGGCTCAAAAGTGACTTATTTTGAGGATAAGGTGGGGATGGGTTGAAATACTTTCATCCAAAATATTTTAGATAGTTTTGGGTCACTAAATTAACCTTATCATTTATATTTAACTCTATGTTAAATAGTTTGACATTTACCACGTCTCTTTGTATTTTTATATTATATGGTTAATAAACATACTATATACATTCAAGAGAACCCCAAGTGGTTCATTAACGATACAAATATCATTATATAAGTCCGTTTGTGGATCCTTATATTTTTAGGAATAGAATATCAATTAATAATATAATATTAGTTTCAAAAACTATTTTATTTTAATTTTGACACTATTTGGTGTTTTGTTTTTTCTAAATTTATAACTGCATTATTACATCAAACCTAATTCATTTAATCAACCCTAACATGTCATATTAACCTATAATATTTGTGTAATTCATTAAAAGTCTCAAATTATATTAATTTTGGTATTTATAATTTCAATTATTTTAAAATTTCACTAATAAGGTAATTACTACATCATCATTGTGTCATAAATAAATTAAATTCTTTAATATATGAGAATTAAAAATAAAATACCATCATGTAGGAAATAATTTTATATTTCTAATGAATATTTATATTCTAAAATATAACATATATAACCCAAATTAAAAATTATTTTTCTAAATGATATATGCTTATGTCATTTTTGTATTTACTTTAACTTAATTAATATAAAGTGTCATTATCACTTACAAGTGGATACATGGGGTCCCAAAATCGACCCAAAGATTCCCTTTGTCAGACATGTATCAACCAATAGGGTTAGGAAACATTTTACGGTAATTTATTGTTATTATAACATTGTTTTTACCCTTATTTACCGGATTTACTCTTTAACCATGGTAAATAAAATATTTTTCGAAGTAATTATTCTAAATGTATAAAAACAAAATATACCTATTTACACAATTTGGACCTCCTTATTATAATTACGGAATGAATTTTTCTAAATTCAAACCACAGAAGTAGAAGAAACTAATATAAAATTAATTCACGCTGTCAAAACAAAAAGTGTGTTTTAAAGAAATAATAACTTTCAAAATATTGACACTTTTTTATGTCTGTATTAAATGTGAAATTAGGTAAAATATACAATAAAATAGTAGAGTAGTATTTTCCCGAGGTCTGAGTTTATATAATGTATTGAATATTAATATACAAATATGTAATATCTATCTATGAGAATCATGGGTTTCTATAATATTCCACAAACACTAATCATATATGGTACCCTTCTTGACATATCAAACAAAATATTCATCTTCTTATCCTAAGTAAAAGAAACATTGGAAAGTCCTTGATCAGGTTCTCAATAAGGGTAATAATGAGTGATAACAACCAAATATCCTATGTTAGAAATAAATTAATGTGTTTTTGTGTGAAAACAATCAAGGAACGTTAATATAATATAAGAAAATCAAAACCAACTAAACACAAAACATTTATCATGAACCATGTATTGAGGATTTCAGTTTGAAATAAGAAAATATTCATTATCATCAACATATTTATTTATTTATATGCCGAATACGTACAACAACAACAAAGGAAAGAAAAAATACAAGAGAAAGAGGACGGTCCCTTAAGGAGGGGAGTAGTGGTAAAGCCTAAGAGCATAATCTCAAACTAGATTCACCTGCTTCAGGAGGTAGAAAAATATCATATGGACAGAGTATAAGATCATGTACATAATTAGACAAAGAAGCAATAAAATCATCTACCTTGTTGCCCTCACACCGATTGTGAGTAATTTTTAAATGGTTGTAAATGAGGTCACTGCACCTCTTGCCTATGTATGCATTTGACCATAGAAATTCAATAGAATTCATTAATAAATCGCATAATATTAAACAATACTTTTCCACATCCATTAGACCCACATTTCACTATCTAAAAACAATCAGTCCAGTTATCATCCCCATAGATTCATCTTTATGGGAGTAACTACAGCCAAAAAAACTGATAAAGCCATGATTACATTTCCCCTTTTATCATAACCACCCCTCCATCTCGCATGAATCCCACTGAACATGATCTATTTGTATTAATTTTGTTACATATTGTGTGGTTGGTCAAATTAACCTAGATCCCCTAATAGGGGCCACAAACCATGTGGGGGGAAGTCATTTAATCATGTAGAGGATGGAGGGTGTGATAATCTTTTCAATTATCCATGAGGTGAATAATATCCAGTAAAATATTTTTCATTTTGATAACTGGGGCCATACACACTAAGGTCCCCCTTCAAGTCAAATGGCGATCCTTGCTTTCCCTAAGCACCAGCATCTTGCAATCAAAATCAAAAAATGTCCCATCCTCTAATGTCCCTTCTACTCTATTCCTTGAAACCGTTTACTAACAAAAGGAGTGCCTGTTATATAATTCTCTTAAAACCCTATGAAATCCCAAAAATAATCCCAAATCAAGAAAACATATTTAATTTTAAAAAATAGGGGATTAATTCTTTTCTACTACCTGTTTTTATTACAAGAATGGCTAGATTCTAAGCTAATACCTATCCAAATTATATTATCATCATTGTATGGAAAATGATTCATTATTCTCTATAATAGGAAATTATACATTTTTTGTATCTCTTTATAGTAGATAAATTCTTCTTGAGGATCCTGTTGATTCTAAGTGTAAGCAGTCTGTGATAATACATTACAGAAAGGATACTTTAGGTGGTGTCCATAAACACACACCAATCTGGGTCCTCATTAACATCAATGAAATCAATGGCTACACATTGGTCTTTATCTTAAAATGTGTTGATGATGTTTGGGTGATTACTTTCTAGTATGAAGTTGATAGATGTTGCTAGACATACTGGGAAGCTACGAATTATGCCATCCTAGTTGTAAAACATATATGAGCTATCTTGTCTTAGGTACATTTCATAACGTAAGATTGTAACACATATATGAGTATATAAATAATTACATTTATTATGTATAAAAGGAATGGTATTAATGTCCTTGTGGATAAGGCTAACCACTTACCCAAAACATGGTATACATAAGGTTAAAAATTGGTTCTTGTTGCATCTTTAGGCCATGATAACCATTTTTTCCCATCCCACTATCATCAGATATAAAATAATTTAATTCATTGAAGGGATATTTCCGACCCACTATCTATATACTAAAAACCGTACATATAGGTGCCACATGAACGAAAAAATAATAATTCCATCATAGGTAAAATAAATAATGAAAATGAATATGGACTTAGATGATAATGACTCAGAACCTAAAATAGAGAAATATAATGAATATAGACTTGGAGGAGAAATATTCCCTACAAAAAACAAGAGATATGGTCTTCTCAACCTAAAAAAAAATTTCAATTGAATTATGAACCAAATGGATATTAAATTCCAGGATTCCTTGTAATCCCTAGAAATAAATTGAGAAAAAATAAAATTGATGGTATTTTAGAAATAAACATCCAACATTTTCCTAAACTAGGCACTTAAACAAATATAATCAAAATTTCAAAGTGATATTAAAAAATAAATCCACATTTATTTAGTAATATTTGAATCAAAATCACAAAAAGGAAAGAACATATCATGGCTATGATAGTCCCATGGATGATAAATATATTAAAATACATTTTTTTGTTAGTATATACACAATATAAATAAATAAGTTGGTTAACATAGAATATATCTCAATGAAGTGAAATTGAGATTATAAATACTAACATTTACACTTTAATTCCATAGAATCTATTTAACCTATTTTAGAATAAACATATCCATATCAATTATTTAATTTATAACCCTATAAAATATATTAAATTTTAATATTTTAAATTAAAATTATTCATCACACACATACTAGTCAATTATAGAATGTTTGTATCATCAGATGTCATAAATGTTGATTGTCTCAAAAAAATTTCATGATGGTGATATTGATCCTCTTTATTTGATTCCATGTTCATAATTATAACATTATGGATTTTTTGGAATTATTATGTTTTAATTATTCATTTATTCCTTAGTTTTTTTAATGTAAGGTAATAGTATGGTTCACAATAATGGAATCCATGAGGAATATATTTATGGCAATTTATATATAACAGTGAGTCAATTTATATTAATCATTAATTTTTTATTTCAACATTACAAATATATATTATTAACATAAATTAATATTTAATATCAAACATTACAAATATGAATTTTTTATTCTCATTCATGTTTGAATATTAAAGGATAGTATATCTTTGATCACGTTAGTGGCTGAACCATCCCAAACAAGAACACATTATATTAATGAAGGAGTAGGAGTATAGAGTTATTAAATAGTAATATAATCTTCTAAATTGCATAAATATATTCATATTAATACATCACAATCATGAATGAATTTTATAAATAGTCAATATAAGAATGTGATTATAAAATATGATGAAGAATTATGTAATTTGATGAATTCCATTCTTTTTTATGTGTTCTTTACGATTGAATGACATTTATTGGATATTTCAAATAGAATATACTAAGAAATTATCATAGAATTTTTGGAGATAAAATTGGAAAATATTATATAGATAATATAAGGAAAATAGTTCTTTGTTTGGGGTAGAGTATGGGTTCTTTTATAGGTGATTTTTGAGCTTCAATTGTGAAAATATTCGTTTCTTACTGTTTAGTGGTTCCATTTTAAAATTTAAGTAGATAAAAAGTGGGAAACATAATGAAGTTAGTTACTAAATACCCTCATACATAAAACTTATAGATATGGATTTATGATAATTTATGTCTTTATAATTTATTTTAACCATTTTGCATCATTTACCTTTCTGGGGTAATTAAATTTTTTACCTCCGTAACTTATTTTTACATCTATAAATTTAATTTTAATTATTAAATAATTTCAATATTATGAATAAAATTTTCAACTCCACATAGTCTAATAAAATTTCTATATATCAAAAAATTTAAATTTAAATTTAAAAAATAAATCACATAGAAAAAACATTTTTATAGACAAATAAATTTTTAAACTTTAAGCGTTCTATATCTTATTTCATATCTATTAATAAATAAATAATTGTTAATTTAATTTTTATGTATTAAAAAATAATTTTATCATTTTTATTTAAAATTGATCAATTTAATATAATAATATTTAAAAATATACTACTTTAGAAACATTTTATTAAATATAACTTTTTAACATTATTTGATTTAAATCACTTCCCCTTAAAATCAATTTTTTATTTTTTTGAAAATTTAATTTTTTAATAAATTGTAAATATAATCATTATTTTAATTTTATTGATACATACAATCATTCCTTTATAAAAATATTTATAATAATACGTAATCTTTTCAAAAAATATTGAAGAAAAAATATATTTGAAGTAAATTTTTTCACTATATTTCATGTAGGAAATATTTATTATCTATTACCTTAATTATTTTAAGTTTTTACTAAATATTACAAAAAATCAATATATATATTTTATATACAATTACCCAGTGATCATATATATAATGACCATATTTCTGCTGATTGTATATCTAACACCCACATTATTAAGGACCAAATTTATAAGAATCATATTTTATTCATATATTTAACCATACATAAATCACTAAAATCAATCATTCTATTAATTTTCCTATCTCTAAAAATTTAAATTCTATTTATTAATCATTTTCATATTTCCATAGTTCCAATCGTGGATTTCATGTTCACAAAAAACTAATTAGATTAAGATCTAATATTTTCAGAATTTTTATCTTTTTTTGGTTTAATTTTTATTGTGATACAAATAATAAAGTTCCATATTATATTCTAATAATTTAATAATTTTTATATTTTATGGTAATATTTTTTATTAATAATATGTTTTCACCTTGTTTTAGTTTGATTTTTGGTGCGAAAAATGTTATTCAATGCATTATTTTGGAGAATTGAATAGTAAAATAATGGGGTTGTATATTCTACCCCCTTTAAGAGAATTTATCCCTTGATATTTTTTAACTATGATAAAATTAAATTTTGAAATGTTCTGTTCTCATTTATTATTTGAGTTTCTTGGTTACATTAGCAAACATATCAATTATCCATATAATTTTACCTATGGGAGTTCCCCTGCATCATTAAACATTATTTCTACGTCCACAATTTCTACTAGTTTTTCATCAAAAGAGAGGAAAACATCTAGTTGTACTCCATTTCAATTATTCACATGTGATAGGTTATCTATTTTATTCCCAAAAAGTGACACATAGAATACATCATGGACTTGGGTGAGTTTCAAAGGAAGGGAATGTTGATAATTTATCATCCACACATGGTCAAGGATTTCAGAAGGGACAATGTATATAGGGATTAATTTTCAATTTTTCTCAAATATCATTAGTCTATTTAATGTAGGAATTAAAAAGAATAAATTTTCCTAAAAATTGAACATAAATTATAATTAATGATTGTCATTATAGCTTTTTTTGACATTTTCTAGTTTGAAAGTGATGCTGAATGGTTTGAGATATCATTGTAGGGTTGAAATATGAATATAGATGCTCAATTAAAAGAGGAGGGGGGGGGGCTAGATTGTAAGTTTAAAAAAATTAATTTTTATCCTTAAGGAAAATTCGGTTTAAAAAATTTAAACAATGTAAATTCACAAAATCTCATAGTTCTACAAACTTGCTCGGTTCCATAAATATGGTTTCTAAAATGAATCATAAAAAAGTTTACAAAGAAAAAGATTCAACCTTAAATCTTGTAGAATCTAATTAATCAGTGTACATAAAAGAACAAGAAAGTATAATAATGTTATACTTCCTTCTATTATCAAAATATAAAAGAAATAGACTTGAAAAAAAAATTAACAAGTATGAAAGATTTTAACTCAAAGTGAAGGGTATCCAACAACCTTGGATAAAGGTCCCTTGATTTACACATTCAAGAAAGTCTGTCTTACCCACCCCAGGGTAATCCATCAATATGAATATAGGGTTCTGTCTTGCTATCCATGCAAGCCCTCGAACGTCAAGGTATTTGGTACCAATATCTTCCATATCATGTAATTCCTCAAAATTTAAGGTAGTCGACACCTCTTTTTTCCTATCCCCGGAAGTCCTTGATTGAACATAGAAACAATTGGAGTTGCGCGAAGCGTATTGAACAAGATGTTTATTATGCACAAGGCGTGAGAGTCTCTTTCTCTAGAAATTATTTCAACAGCATGTAATCTCAAGATTAATGGATAGATTCTTATTTGTTGTGATCTCATTCAAACGAGCTCCTATTTATAGGCATTTCTCCGACGGTCGGCTCCCCCCTCCAACAGTCATATTTTTCCTTGAATTTCGAAGGGACCTGTATATGTGTCACTCAAAAAATGGTTAATTTGAAACAGAATGTATGACATCATTTCGTAACTATAAAAGGGTCAGAAAAATATGATTTCTTAACCAAATACAATTTTCAGAGTCTAAGGAAAAATAATGTTCACCGTCTAAGAAAATAATAACTGGGAGAATATAAATCATGGATGTTCAGATTCTATTTTCCAAAGAATTAAAAACCTAAAATCTATAGAATTTAGAGTCTAAATTCTGAGGAATTGTGAGTTTAAATTTTAGAGAATTTGAAGTGTGAATTTTATAGAATTCGGAGTCAATATTCTAAGGAATTCTGAGTTTAAAAGTCAGATAATTCAGAGTCTGAATATCAAGGAATTCAGAATCTGAATTTCATAGAATTCAGAATCTGAATTTCAGTGAATTCAGAATCTGAATTTCAGGAAATTTGGAATGTGAATTTCGTAGATTTAGGAATCCGAATTTCAAATAATTCATAATATGAATTTTAGAGAATTTGGGATCTAAATTTCAGAGAATTCAGAATCATAATATTAGATAATTCCGAATCTGAATTTCAGAAATTTTGGAATCTAAATTTTAGATAATTCAGAATTTGAATTTCAAAGAATTTGGAAATTCATAGAATTCAGTATCTGAATTCTAGAGAATTAAAAATCTTAATTCCAAAGAATTCGGAATCTAAATTTCAGAATATTCAGGATATGAATTTAAGGGAATTCAGAGTTTGAATTTCAAAGAATTTGGAATCTGAATTTCAGGGAATTCGAAATCTGAATTTCAGAGAATTCGGAATCTGAATTTCAGAGAATTCGGAATCCGAATTTCAGAGAATTTGGAATCAGAATTTTAGAGAATTCAGAATCTGAATTTTGGAGATTTCCAAATCTGAATTTTAGAACTTGAAAAAAGAATACTCAATATCAAAGGATTTTTAGGATTCCATGGTTTTAGATGTGAAACCGATTCTTAAACTTTATATGTAAAATGAGTTACAAATAGAAAAACTATATAAAGAACAATGAAAACATAGGTTAGGAATGAAAATTCCTCAGGGAAGAAAAACTTTCTTTATTTATATAATTGTAGGGAAAATAAATGTTTTCCTTACGATAGGGTGATTGTGAGTTTCAAAACATGAAGGAATTGAAAATTCATAAGTAAATCTTATTGACTCATCAATCTCCGCCTTTTTGGAAAGCACAAACATCCTTACGAAAAGGAACATAAGGACATACAATTTTATAGATATGAAAATAAGCAAATATCTCCCATTACATATAGATCAAATTCAATACGACTAACTCCCCCTTAGGGTTTAAAAACACTAAAGATCATATTCTTGATTTCCTAAAACATATTTCACATTTTCATTTCATACAAAAATATTCTTTGATAAGAACTTACCCATAGATGAACTCCCCGTTACTTAGGGAAATCTCTTCTTTCTTAGTATTCTTTTTATCATTCATTTCTCCCCCTTTTTTATTTTCAAAAAAGAATATAGGGAATAAAAAAAGGGTACGTTAAAAATTCGTACTAAACAACTAGAAAATGGAGAACAACCAAAATTTCATTATGATTGAAAGAATTTGAACAAGGAAGAAATACAAAAAAGTCCAGAATTGGGGAAATTATCCTTCTTTCCCCTTCGACATCACCTTCTTGACATTGGTTTTCAGATTCTTTATCTCCATGTGATCTTCTTCCATATGATTAAGTAGCCGATCCTGATCTTTTTTTCTTCTCCAAGTCTTTAATTTCCTCTTTCGGAGCCTTAAGACATTCTGCCTAAGCTTTCAACACTTTTTCTTGCATAACAAGATTCTATTCAAATTTGATTATTAGATCCCTTTCCCTATTCCAATTCAGGGCCACTGAATTGAGATTCCCATTCATATCTCTAACTCCCTGCTTCTGAGTAGTATGTTTGAGACTTATACTTCCCTCAAAAATATTAGTAAGGTCCTAGATCTTCCCATCTTCAGTGTCAAAATCATCCTTGAAAATTTCATGAAGTTTATCAAAGACTTTGAGCTCTTAAACTGTCTTTATTGGCTAGTATGTAATCTTTTGGAATGATCTTTTATGAACCTCATAACTAATGAGAAAAGATCTGAAATCTTCTTTAAGATTGAAAAATTTATCCATAACCATGGAAACTAAATATAATTTCTGAATTATTGAATTTTGAAGCATCTAGAATCTGGAATCTATTTTTGGAAATAAGCGAAGATATCCAAAAAGATTTTTCAAAGATTGAAGAATAAAATCATGTCCAAGAGAGGATGAATCTGAATCTGAGAGTTTGGATTGTGTGGATTATTTTAATATCTCATCAGTTTTCCTCTTCTAAGAAGCACAAAATTATTTATTCTTGACCACATATTTATTAGGTGTATCGACTACCACCTATTTTCCCTTATCAACTCTCTGAAAAATGTCTTGTGTTTTGGGTGATTTGTTCTCATTTTCTGATAATTGAACAATCTAATCTTCATCAAATATTATTTCTCTGCATCAACCACATGATATTCTATATGAATGAAATCATGATTGATGCTTTCTTCTTTAGATGGTTTGTTTACTTATTCCTAACCCTTATCATGTTTTCCAGGTGTATCCCATTTTGAATACTCTGCTTTAGAAGTTTGGATTTAATGTTTCTCATAAGGACTCTCCTTCTCATGATAATCCTCCACTTGACTTATCAGGTCATCTGGATCACTACTTCCTTCTTATTCTGCTTCTTCTTTGACTCCTTCCTCTTCAACTATTTATTCTTCTTGATGTGGTTCTGGAATCACAACCTCCTTTCCCAGAGTAACATGGAGTGATTCGTTCAAAAACTATTATGGTACCTGAAGTTTTTCAGAGGCTTTCTCAGTAACCTTGAGAAGATATTGTACTAACTCATCCTTAGACAACTTCTTCCTTTTCTTCTTTTCTTTTTCATGTTTCTCAAGATTCTCAGTAGCCTTTATCTTTAGGTCTTTTTCCTCAGCAGCATCCAATCCAAAAGTAGGCTCCCCTTTATTCTTATTTTTCTTATCATCTCTCCACATGGAAACCACTTCCTCAGGGTAACACTTTTGTTACTTTGGCTTTGGTGGAGCTGATTGAGTTTCCTTAGGCATATGGATTTTTTCATTCTCTTTCGATTCAATGGAATTCTTCTTCCTTTCACCCTTCTTTTAAGTTTCATCCACTTATGGTTTCTTTGACAAAGGATCTACGTATTATTCAGGAAAACCATAGAATTCTACTAATTCACTAGAAAAACCAATTTCCCTTCTTTTTAGAGTTTCACCACTCAACAACATCACCATGTAATATCTCATCTTAGAACTACATGGAATTTTGAAAGACTCAATATAAAGGGAAAAAATATTTGAGAGAATAGTCAGATACATGATGATTTGAGATTTCAAATTTCCATTCATGATATTCTCAATTATAACCAAGATATACATAACTAGTATTATCTTCATGAATTTCACCATGAAATCCAAAATGTAGATATCAGCCTTTTTCAAAGTATCATTATCTCATTTTCTTAGAATAAAAAATCCTTGAACCAACATTTCAAGAATCTAAAAATTCATAGATTGATGAACAATCTTTGTAGTATTTACCTATCAAAAACCAAGACATGCTAGAGCTTTGTCCTTATCAAGAGATCATGCTACTTCCGATAGCTTGTGATTACAAAACTCGGCTTCTCCTTTATAAAGAATTCTAATCAAACTTGCTACCTTGCCGTAGGAAAGGGAATAAGTCTTCCCATTGATCTTGAAAGAAAACTTATCTCTCCCTCCTTCATTGAAAAAAATTATTGACTCAAAAAGTTCAATCAACAAGTCCAAATAGACTAGATCTTGTGCCTTTAGTTTTGATATACATAGGCTCTCCCAGCCATTCCGCTTAATATTCATTGAAATAATAGAGTCATACTTAGCATAAAATTTCATATCGATCAACCTTTCTTATTAAATCTGCCACTCAAAGATTTCGTTTATAGATGATATTTATTTCTAAGGAGAGGCTTTTACAGACATTCGGAATTGAGAAAACCTTAATGATTCGAAACAACATTAATTAGAGCAGCATGTATCTAGTACGTAAGAGCTTCAAGATCGATGTGGGACAAACTTAGAGGGGTCCTTATATATGCAATTGGGGTGATGGTTCAACTTACATACTTGATCCAATGGTTATAATACTTCTAATCAGTTTTGACAGTTTATATGATAACCGAAGAAGAATATTGATAGGTTCTGATCTTTTGAGGTTTTAAAGATAAACATTCGGTTTTAAGAGAAAGTGAATATAAAAAAGTTTATTGAACAAGAAAAATAATAATAACAAGTAGAAAGAAGATTAAGAAAATTAAAAAGGAAACAGACCTTCCAAATTTCAAGTAAGATTATTCATAATGGGGAAGATTCTTCTTGAAGAACTTTATATTACAATTTTTTTAAAAAAATATGACTACTAAAACAAATTGAATATGAAAAATTTTGAATACCAAAAATTTTGAATACGAAATTTTTTTACTATTAAAAATTTTTACTACCAAGAAAATGTACTCCCCGTATTAAAAGGAGTTTCTTACTATAAAGTGAGATGTTTCAACAAGAAGTTAACACGGAATATTACCTTATGGTTATCATTCCTATCTTATGTTTAATGAATTCAAATCTATCAGAGGGTAATGATTTTATGAAAATATCATCATGTTGATCTTGCATTCCAATAAATTGAAGAATGATATCTCATTTATGTGTGTGATCCCTAAGAAAGTGATGCCTAATAACTTTGTCGTTTTCACAAGAGTGATGTGCAGGGTTTTTATATTGGGAAATTCCACTAGTATTATCACACAATATATGTTTTTTGGTAAAACTCATACCATAGTTTGTGAGTGTGTGTTTCATCCACAAAACTTGTGCACAACAACTTCCAGCTGATACATATTCAACTTCACCAATGGAAAGTGCTACTGAGTGTTTCTTTTTTGCATAACCACGAAACTAATAAATCTCCTAATAAATGAAAATTTTGGAATGTAATTTTCCTATCCATTCTGTATCCACCAAATTCAACATCTAAAAATATTTGTAAAAAAATCATTTCTAGAAGTAAAAAAGATTCCTAAACCCATGGTTCCCATTAAGTAGGAAAAAATTCATTTCACTACCTTTAAATGAGATTCCTTAGGATTATATTGATATCTTGCACATAAGCATACTGAAAACATTAATTATGGATGACTAGCTATCATGTATAGTAAATTTCTTATTATACCTTTAAATAATGTTTGATCTACTGATTTCCCAGATTCATCAAGATCAAGTGAATTTGAGGTACCAATGATAGTAATAATACTTTTAGGGCTGTCATATTCATAATTTTTATGATCTTTAATATACTTATGTTGATATATAAAAAAATATTGGTTTTTGAGAAATTTGAAAACCTAGAAAAATTGTAACTCACCCATCATACTCATTTCAAACCTAGATTTTATTATATTCACAAACAAATCAGTTAAATATTTCTAAGTTGAACAAAATATAATGTCTTCAAAAGAAATCATAATAATAAAAAATTACTATCTTTATTTATAAAGATATTTTGATCAACATTTTCTTTAATGTAATTGTTTTGTAATAAAAAACCTGTATGTCTATTATACTAGGCTCTAGGGGAATGTTTAAGTCCATATAAAGCTTTTGTATGTTTGAAAACATGTTGAGGATGCTTTGTATATTCAAAATTAGGAGGTTTTTCAAAAAAAAATTCCTCTTGAACATAACCATTAACGAAATCACATTTGACATCCATTTGAAAAAGTTTGAAATTAAAGAATGCTACGAAGGAAAGTATAATTCGAATAGATTCATGTCTAGATATTTGAGAATAGGTTTTTTCATAGTCTATATCTTCTTGTTATTTATAACCATTAGAAACTAATCTAGATTTATTTATTACTATGACTCCACTTTCATCAAACATATTTTTAAAGATCCATTTTACTCCAATACCAGATTTTTCCTTTGGTCATTTAACCAAGTTCCATAATTTATTCCTTTTGAATTCATTTAGCTCATCTTGCATTGATTTTATCCTATAATCATCACTTAAAGCTTTATCAGTTCTTTTTGGTTTTAATTGAGAAAGGAATGGTAGATGTTCTACTTCATTTTTTAAGGAACTTATAATCCTTACAGGTTGATTTATATCACCAATGACCCTATCACTAGGATGATTTTTAAGAAACCACTTATTTCGGTTTTTTAAAACCTGTTCAATAATGTATGGTAGGAAATATTCCTGGCTAAATGTCTCAGAAGTAGTTTCTTGAACATTTTCCTTATCAGAAGGATATTCTATCAAGGGTTGATAATCAGTTTTCAAAAACACATCGGAAGATGTAGGTGGAGGTTATTTAAAAACTAAGGGAATAGTTTCATCAAATTTAACTTGTATAGTTTCTTCAATAGTATAATTGTTTTTATTGAATACTCTATAATACTTGGAAGTTCTGGAGTAGCCTAGGAAAATTTCGCAATTAGATTTGGGTGCTAATTTATGATTATTATCTTTAGTATTCAAAATGAATACATTGCAACAAAATACTTTGAAGTTGGAAAGACTAGGTTTTCTACCATTCCATAACTCATAAGGGGTTTTGTTATGAAAATTTCTAATCAAAACTCAATTTATAGTATAGAATGCAGTACTTACAGCTTTAGCCCAAAAATATTTGGTTACAGAATATTCAATAAACATGGTTCTTGCTATATATTAAAGAATTCGATATTTTCTTTCAACAACAGCATTTTGTCGAGGGGTTCTTGGTACTGGGAAGATATGAGTAATGCATTTTCTACTACAAAAAGTTTCAAAATAAGAATTTTGAAAGTCTCCTCTATGATCACTAAGAATAGTTATCAATGGAAGGTTTTTCTCATTTTTATCTTGGGCTCTAAAAATTTATAAATAAGAAAAAGATTTAGATATATTTTCTAGAAATTAGACCCATACAAATCTAGTGTAATCATCAAAAATAAAAAATACATAATATTTTCCTCTAATGATTCAAGTTTGTGTTGGACCAAAAAGATCCATATGCACCAACTATAATGCATCAGTAGTTGAGACTTAATCGACTGATTTAAAACTTGATTTATGTTACTTTACAAATTGACAAGGATCACAATCTTTTGAATAATCAAATCTAAGATCTGATAGATCCTTAACTAGTCTTTTCATAGAGTGTTTTCATAGGTTTATAAATTTATAGTTCCCTAATATTCTATGACATAATCAAGAATTTTCTACCATTGCACTAAGACAAGGTAGGTCTTGGATCAAAATATCTTCTATGTTTATTGTGTATACATTCTCTTGCCTGTTGGAAGAAAGAAAAAACTATTCTTTTGAATTGTGTACTAAATATTTATCATTCATAAAATTTACAAGGTAACCTTCATCACATAATTTATTTATGCTAATGAGGTTGTGCTAAATAACCTTAAAAAATAAAACATTAAAAATCAATGTTTTTCCAAGAAGAATAATTTTACCTACACTAATAATTTATCCCTTAAAATTATCTCTGGAAGTTATGTTTCCACTTTTCGTCTTGATAATCTTTTTAAATATGTTTTTGTTACTAGTCATATGCTGGGAACATCAACTATCCATGTACCATGTATTGATGTTGGTACTGTCTTTATATTTTTTTTAATATAAGAGTGTCAGACATTCGAAACCCAAAATTTCTTGGATCCGAAATCATTAGAAAGAAAAACTTTAGGTATCCACATTATCTTAGAAAAATAAGCCTTATTAAAACCTAAATATTATGTTTTGTTTAAGGAACAATTTTTTTCCAATTTCCACCACACTGACATTTAGTGCAGAATGGGACACATTTAGGAACAAAATAATTGTGACAAAAAACTTTTTTAGAAAGAGCCTAACCAAACCTATAATAATTCATTAGAGGTTGAATTTAAGAATACATCTTATTAAAGTTTTTCTTACCTAAGGTAATGTTTGAAAAACACTTCTTCATGGAAAATACTTCTAACTTTTGTTTAATCACGATGTTTTTGTCCTCAAATACATTGTTTTTAGCACTAGAGTTAGTATCTAAAATATTTTTCATAGAAATTACTTTTTCAAGATCCTTGGAAAGTTTATCCTTCCCAGAATTAACATCTTCATGGTTTTTTAAATACTTTCAAAATCAAAAAATTTCTTATCAAGATATTTAGAAATATATGATACTTCTATAGTAAGAATAGAAGTTCTATAATTTACATATCATGATTTTTCTTGAGTTTAGAATTTTCATTCTCAAGGAGTGTAGAATACCTAGTTAGTTCTTTATAAGTAGGTAAAGTATTATCTTCATTTGAATAAGATTCTTCATCCAAAGATTCATAATATTTATTATCACTATAATTAGCATTTAAGGAAAAATTAGTTATCGATTTAGCACTATGTACCTTGTCCATTAGCAATGATTTTAATGTGTAATATGGCTAGTAAATGAATATTCTGTAGACTAGAAGATTCATACTATGAGATTTCATCCAAAGCATCTCCACCACTAGCACTATAGGTTTCATTATCTTTCACAACTTTCTTAGCTTTAGCTTTGTTGTACTACATTCTATTACCCTTAGAATGACTTTTATTTCAATCCTTTTTCATAAGCATTGGACAATCTGACCTTATGCCATGATCTTTTTTATTCCTAACAAGTGACTTTCGAGTCTTTCTTGTCCTTTTATTCTGTCTTTTTATATATATACTGAACGTCTTTCTTACCATCTATCTTGTTCATCCTTCAATCATGTTTAGCTAACTCATTCTTAGAATGATCACATTCACTGGATTCAAATAAAATAGCGATTTTCTATGACTTGGATTGTGTAAAACTTTCAGGAGTCTTGAAATTAGTAGTAGTAAAGGCTACACTTCCATTTCCATTCTTCTTCTTATTCATATCAGTATCTCTTTTCATTTTTGTATCATGTTGAAGAAGAGTTCCAAAAATATTATCAAGAGTAAGTTGAGATACTTTCTTGCTTTCATCAATAGTTATTCTCTTAGATTCCCACTCAATAGGCATGATATCTATAATCTTGTCCACAAGTGCCTCACCATTAAGACCTTTCTCATCCATGGATTGTAAACTGTTAACAATAGTCATAAACCTTTGTTGTACCTTACAAACTAGTTCTCCCTAAGGAAATATAAATACATGATATTCTTCTCTAAGCATAGGTCTTCTAGTTTCTATAGCATTGGATGTACCAAAATGAGTAACCTCCAATTTGTTCCAAATACAATTTGCAGCTTCACAAGAAGATATATGACTATATATATTCCTTGTCATGGAACACAAAATATTATTGCATACCGTGTAGTTTAGTTGATATTCCAACTTTTTATGATTAGTAAAAGTTATGGATTATTTATCAAGAATCTTGTAATCTCTAATAAGCATAACAAATTTGTCCACTCCACTTTTAATAACCAAAGTCTTCATACGATCTATCAAATATTTATAATCATTCCCATCAAATATAGGTGGTCTATTAGGATTTAGATATTCAATTGAACTGACATCCAGTCCTACCATCTTATAGAAAACATCATTCCATAGAAACATGTTAATAGTATAAGTTTGAAAACAAGGATAAAAATCCTAAGCAAGGAAAAATTAGAACAATGAAAAATTGATCAAGAAAATGTATATGTGAATATAAGTATTTTATAGACCATCTTTGATATCAATTTGAGGATCAAAATATGAATTTAGATGACCAATTACAATAGGGAGGGTGAATTATATGTTTACAATCATTCATTTTTAACCTTAAGGAAAACTATGTTTAACAAAATTAAACAATGTAAATTCACAAGACCTTTTATTTCTAAAAACATTCTAGGTTCCAGAAATATGGTTCCGGAAATGATTCATAATAAAAGTTTACAAGGATAACATTCTACATTAAAGTTTATAGAATCTTATTAATCAGTGTAAATAAAAGAACAAAAATGTATAATAATGTTATACTTTCTCATTTTTCAAAATACAAAGAAAATAGAATTGAAACAAAAAACCAGTAACAAGTATGATATATTTTAACCCAAAGTGATGGGTATCCAACAACCATGGATAAAGGTCTCTTGATTTATACATTCACGAAAGTCTGTCTTACCCATATAAGAGTAAGGCCTTGATAAGACTATAAGATTTGTCTTGATATCCCTGAAATCCCTCTAACTTAAAGGTAGTCGACACCTCTGTCTCTCTTATCAAGTAAGTCCTCGAACTTTAACGTAGTTAGTACCTTCATCTTTTTATCCCTAGATGTCCTTGATTGTACATATCAACAATCTGAGTCACATGAAGCAAGATAAACAAGATTTTTAGTACGCACGAGGAATAAGAGTCTCTCTATCTCTATAAATTACTTCAGTCACATGTATTCTCTTGAATAATGGATCGATTCTCAGTTATTGTGATCACGTTCAAATGAGATCCTATTTATAGGAATTTATCCAACGGTAGGCTCCCTCCTCCAAAGGTCATATTTTTTCCTAAATTTTGGATGGACCTGTACACAAGTCACTCAAAACACAATTAATTATAAATAGAATGTACGACATCATTTAATAACTATAACAATGGTAATAAAAATATGGCTGCTTAACCAAATCTAATTTTCAGAGTCTACGAAAAATAAATGTATGATGTGTAAGAAAATAAACACTTGGAGACAATAAATCATGGATGTTTGGATTTTTTTTTTCAAAGAATTTAGAATACGAATTATATAGAATTCTGAGTCTGAATTATATTGAATTTTGAGTCTGAATTTTAGAGAATTTAGAGTATGAATTTTAGAGAATTGATATTCTGAATTCTATGGAATTCAGAGTCGGAATTTTAGAGAATGTGTAGCCTCAATATCTGAGAATTCGGAATCTAAATTTCAGAGAATTCAGAATATTAAATTAAAAGAATTCGGAATCTGAATTTCAAGAAATTTGGAATCTGAATTTCATCGAATTCAAGAATATACATTTTAGAAAATTTGGAATCCTAATTTCAGAGAATCCAGAATCTGCATTTAAAGGAATTCAGAATCTAAATTTCAATGAATTCAGAATCTTAATTTTAGGGAATTCAGAATCTATGTTTCATGGAATTCAGAATCTTTATTTTAGAGAATTTAGAATCTGAATTTTAGAGAATTTGGAATCTAAATTTCTGAGAATACAGAATCTGAATTTCATGGAATTCAAAGTCTGAATTTTAGAGAATTCGGAATCTGAATTTCCAGGAATTAGGGATCATAATTTATGCGAATTCAGAATCATAATTTTAGAGAATTTGGAATCTGAATTTCAGAGAATTCAAAATCTGAATATCAGATAACATGGAATCTGAATTTCAGAGAATTCAGAATCTGAATTTCAGAACCTAAAACCAGAATACTCTTTATCTAAGGATTTATAGGATTCCAAGGTTATAGATGTGAATCTAATTTTTAGACATTATAAGTAAAATGAGTTTGAAACAGTGAAAATATATAATGAACAATGAAAAAATAGGTAACGAAAATAATTTTATTAGTGATGGGAAGTTTTCCTTATTAAGATAATTATAGGGAAAATAAAAATTTACCTTGAGATAGGGTGTTTGTGATTTGCAAAACATTAATGAATGGGAAAGTCATATGTAAATCTTATTGACTCAATAATCTCTTCCATATCTTGAAAATGATATGGTCTAATAATTTTATGCCCTCAATATTTATCACAATAGATTTTATTTCCCTTTCTATCTCCATATAAATTATATATTGGTTCTATTTGGATTCCCTAATAAAAAATTCTATTATATTATAACTTTACCATGGGAATTTTTTAATCCCAAAATCTATTGGAACCCATAAAATATGATCTCAATATATCATCCCATGTTTTAATACACCTTTTAAATAGAAAATTAGTTTTAGGATGATAAGCAGTGATGACGCTCACCTCTGTATCTAATTATTTTTTATAACTTCTCCAAATCATGGATCTTAATATGTTAAAATTGAGTGTTACTATAGGAATCCACAACATTTCCATTATATATATAATGGAATTTTGATCAGAAATTAAATATTCACTTATAGAAATGAAATTACTTTAACATCTACAGCGATTAACTATAACCCAAACATATTTATAAGCATTATAATTCATAAAAATACCATTAATTAAATCCATGGTAACATTCTATAATTTCTATTGAGGAATTGGTGATAAAACAAATTAAATCATTCCATGAACTTTTTCATAGAATCCATGATACAGTCGCCACTTAGATAACATAGCTCGGGTTTGAGTACAAATGTATATCCATACCCAATGATGAAGTAATTTTATCTCTATGTTCTACAATTAGTACTCACACACCCAGGGATAGAGATCCTCTATAAAGGTCATCTAGTCTAGTGATATTGCGATGAGAACAGCCTTTGGTATATCATCCATGGATTTCACCAATTACTAATAATGCTCTATTGAGACAACAAAACATATTTTTGATAGTATTATGGGATGTTTTAAGACTTATAAAACAACTACTACTAGGGAAATCCATAAAATTTAGATTAGTTCACTTCACTATGATTGAATTGACTTCTTGTGAAACAAAACACCTGGATCAGATGTTATGGTCATTTGGAGATACCCATTTATAAATATTTCTTGGAGGTCATATCAACCCACATGTTCTCCACCAAAGTACATCCTCCCATGAAAAAGATACATACCTATATTCCATCCCCTATCTGAATTCCTAACCAAATTTCCCTTATTTTTTGCCTAGATTTTCACCATGCATGCCTCTATCTATAAATACACACCATATCATACTATTATTGAAATACATATTGATTCTCAAAATAGTAAGAATATTAATATATCCCATCATCCTTCCCAATCCAAATCCCCCACACTATGATTCCATGTTCCATATCCATCCCAAAAATTGTATACTAGGTTCCACATTTCCTAGTCATCATCATGAACCCTACACTATGAAGACCCACTATATAGGGTCCCCAAATAGGGTGATTATTCTCTTAGATACCCCTCACTTTTAGAGCCTTCACCATGGGCTTATAAATTGGCGAAAACCTTTATTCAGGGCCCCTAACCAGGGAGACCCTTCACTAGAGGCCTAATAGTTGGGAGAAACATAGGGGATCTTAGGATGTTTTTGACATGGGCCACACCCATCCCTCCAATTCCATCTAATTGGAGAGAACCCAGAAACCTACATCTACAATAATAAGGGGGGACTATTAGAAATTGTATCCCAACATGGTGGACCTCTTTTATAAACTCATTCACAGTATTCTTACACTTGTATGTCCCTACGAAGGATAACTATTAACCAATTTTTCATTCATGGGGTCCTTAAATAGGGAGAAGTAATTCATAAAATTCTAGTACATAGGATTCCCTACCGAGGAGAACTCAATTACCCTTGTCTCAAACATGGGTTACCTTACAACAAATAAAAATCATTCACCTTTGTCTCACACCACACGAACCCTATTAATGTGAACCAATTTTTCAATTTTTCTCACATGGGTGGACAAACTATAGAAACCCCAATTTAATGATTCTCACACTTGGGAACCCCAACTAAGGTGAACCAATATTTCTATGTCTCACGCCAAGATGAACCTACTAGGGAAAAATGATTTTCCTTAGTCTCATAAACGGGAACCCCTCCTATGGAAAACCTATTTTCCTCTGTCTTGAACCTAGGTTCCCTTATTACGGTGAACCCATTTTCCATGATCTCAAACCTGAGAACCAATTAAACTATGAGCTCTATATGAGAACCCAAAAATACCAACCATTTATTGTGTTTGTATTATCATTTTGGTCTCTAAAATTCCATAAATTGAGATACTACTCTTGGTTTCCCCATATAGTTGTTCTACCAAAAATAAGTCCAAAAAATATAATATTGTCCATGTAATCAACTAGGATATACACATTAGTGTGGAACCATTGTATAATATCTAATTAATCATATATTTTCACCTCTTTCATGACAAAATCATCCTATATTTATTTCATTAAAATGAATGAAAAATCATGTTATACGACCTTAAACAATAACCCTAAAAGTATGTGATCATTGATACCTATTAAATAAGATACATAGGGTATCTATCAAAGCTTAAATACCAAAATACCCAGATACAAATCTTCCCCTATGTGAGGAGTAAGTGGTTTCATTCCTATATGTATATTTTTGAGAATCTTCTTTTATACATCTTCATCTACCTCGTGTCAAGATACACATCTTTATTTCCCCAAGTTACTGGAGTTGAGATAATACAATTATAACATGAAAAACTATTTTATTCTTCTTACTTTATCTCATTTCTAGTAGTATAGTGGTGGACCTATAATCTTGGAATCCTTTTTTTGAAATCCCAAAACCGAAGTAGCTTCTACTAACGTGATGAGAAAAAGAAGTCTATATAAAGAGAATGAGGTTACCCAATCCTTTTAAGGTGACGAGGATAAGGAAATTGTGATCAACCTTCTATAAGAAATTAGATGTGTATCCCTTATGTGATGAGCAAGTTATATCTTTATGTTGACAACAGTAACGTGAATCTTATTTATTTGGTAAAGTTGTAGGTTTTCCTTTAGTGAAGAGCTACAGATGACTCTTCTAATTAGTCAGATATTCCAATAAGGATGTGTTTAAGATGGTCTATCATCTCTCATATGTTAAGCATGTGATTTACTCCTGAAAATTCATAAGGAAAATAAAAACCCAGATAACTATATAGGTTCAATCCATAACAATATATTCCCCATTTTAATTGGAATATATTTAAAAGAGATACTCAATATGTCCCACACTGATTATATATATGAAATGTTCACCAAATTTTCCATTTTATATGATGCTAAATAGTTTGGATGTGGTACTCACCACATGACCTCAAATTAACTTATGTAAACAATTAATTGGCCAAAAACTATGTAGATTCAAATTTCCTTCACTCAGATATTTATAAATCCCATTTCATGGTTATCATAAGAACAAAAAAAACATAAATTTCCCTATTGAATTATGTTAATCTCTAGAGTTCCAATTTGTGTCTATAAATCATAACATCACTACAAAATATGTGAGATATTGAGAACATCTAATATATTTGGATATTCCAATTAACACATGGCTTCGATCAAATCACCCAGACAGCAGTTAGGAGTCACATGCTAGTATTTTTTATGGAATCACATATATAACATAAATATATAAGAGTATCCCTTAGTAGAAAATAATTCCCATAAAGGGTTTGTTGATCCATACATCCCATCCTATGATCAATGACTATCCTTAACCATTACTGGTAAGAACCCCAA
This sequence comes from Viscum album, assembly GCA_963277665.1. Lineage (NCBI taxonomy): Eukaryota > Viridiplantae > Streptophyta > Magnoliopsida > Santalales > Viscaceae > Viscum > Viscum album. Next base: position 1,379,457,232 of record OY728140.1, on the reverse strand, counting down.
TGAACTCCTTCCTTTAGAAAATGTGGTCCAGAATTAAATTCACATCATACCATTATTAATGAGGAATCCATCAGAGTATATATTAGAATAAATAGTTAACTCAATAAGAATACTTTTATGGTGAATGTGATCAATCAACAATGAACTATTCCTTTTTATTCTATATTTTTGGGATTATTATTTTTATTTCCCCTATAAGACCATCAGGACACAATACAATCAAAATGTAATCACAAAATGAAGTAATTGATATAATTATCCTTAGGAATGTAGGTAGGAGTTGTTGGATACTTCAATCCATTGTGGAAAATATGATGATGTGCTAAATATAAATTTAAATTTCCATAAAGACCATGACCCTGAGGCCCTAGCATATATTTCCTCTAAACTGGTGCCTCTAATTCATGTTGGTGAATGGTCTAGTATAATAATAATATCTAAATGAAAATATTTATACTTTTTAGGAATCTCATGATGGCATCTAGATTCCCTAAATGTTTTATTACTGATGATTATCCATAGAAAATCAAGTGATTTCTCTTTCCACATCCAACTAAATCAGCAACATATCCCCAGAGTGAAGAAAACATACATCCCGTACCGTATGAAGGTGAAGGAGGATATCAAAAGACTCATAGTAACCACCCAAAATCAACCAAATAGGGATCCTATTCATAGTGGTTATTATCACCAATGTGTGAAACAAATTCTTGAATAAGCTACAAAGGACGTTGAACTAATCACATTAATCATGAATCAAAAACCTGGAAGGGGGGGATCATTGATGGAATACAACTAATGAAATTATTGATAAGGTCCATTTCCTTACTACGACTAACACCCCTAAGGCCCATCATCATATCATGATAGTGGTCCAATTACAGTTACATATCACCATAATCTAGAAGATTTTCACTTCATCACAACTAGCCTTAGTGACTGTGACATCCAAGGGGAAAACCTATACCATAGGGTTTTGGGAATTCATACCCCAATTATTGTCTCTAATATCATGAATTTGACATGAAACTACACATATATTCCTCCTCTATATAAATTTATTCTTTTTTTAAAAGGATTCACATAAGTAAATTTTATTACTATTTGATCCAATGATGATGAAAACCATGGGACCATTAATGAATAAATAGGTGTTGTGACATTCACCTCTAACCCAAAAGTAAAAAATATTGAATAAAAATTAGTATAAGGGAATATTTCTTATGTAAAATACAAAATAGTATAACATTATTATATTGATATGAAAATTCTAGGTGAAAACATATCCACTGAGTTCAACCATCATGTCAATGCCAATACACCTCATATACCTGAACCAATCCAATGGGAGGAGATTACCCACCCAAAAAGGTAGAGTCGAGACCAAATATAAATTGATATCCTGAAATTATAAAACATAAATACAATTCCCATTGATTATTAATATTTCACACCATATAGATACATTATCATCAGATTCAATAAATTAAACTAGGTTTAAATCTGGTTATGGTATACCATAAATTACTGAATGCTCTCACTAAAAGGATGGATTAACTTGAAGTCCTATGTGTATAGTTATAACTATAGAGTAATATGTATCCTGATTTTATGGATTCGACTCTTCCTCCACAAAACATTAGGAATCCACACTTCTTATTGTTTTATGGAATGAGTGATCCAAATCCGAATGTCTAGATATTTTTATATTTTTTTCGCAATATTGGATACCCTATAATAAAAAGTTGTTTCAATGTTAATATTCCATACACTGACCTTGGAAGTACTAACCTATAATTGGTAGAATAACCATTTATATTAGTCTATTGTATGTTGGGAATATCTATATTAGTATTTCCTCTTATAATTCATATTTATGTTTTATAATACAATAATCTCTTACCTCTCCATCTATACATAATAATATAAATTGAGTCATGGTTTTCATTTCTTTATGGAAGGGTCTAACAAATTTCATAGAAACACATCTACCCTAATAATAATTATATGGGATCTATTTAGAGAACCTACAAGATGAGTTACTAACCATAGTCAATTCTCAGAAGTATATTGGTGGTTTTTGAAAGTTCATGGTTCTAGAATAAATTCTGTACGATGAAATATGTTGAATATAAGAAAAGATATCACCCACCACCACCATTAAAAATATGAATACTGAGGAAAATTGAAAGATCTCATATAACCATTAAGATGAGATGTTTTAGTTTATGTTAAATTGAGAAAAGGGTGACTAAAATTTAATCCTTACAAAATGATCAATTTACTGGGAACTTCATATCATCCTTAGGGAGTGACCCGATCACATTTACAAAAGTCATGAAGCCAGATGAATCAGTTTTGGATGATCACTAGAGTTATTTCCCTTATAATATTATATAGAGTAATGTGATCCATTAATTCTTAATTTTCAAATATCTAATACAAAATACATTAAATGAAGGTTATGTTCCATTGTAAAATCACATGGTGTCTGTGGAATATGAATTAGTTAATCTCTCAATTGATGAAAAACAATAGGAAAAAGAAAAATATGGTAACACTCAATAATTTGATGAATTGATGAACTAGAAATTCATGTATCATGCATATTCCATCATGGACACATTAATTATTTATCCATTCATAGCCTCAATTAAATCTATGTTTTCATTATGGTACTATGAGACCTATGATACTAAATACTCTAAGGTTTACAGTCCCACTAAATAGTACAATGGTCACTGACCCTAAAAATTAGATATTATTCTATTGAGGATCAAAAATGTTCCTCTATTTCCCACAATATGTTATCATATAGGTCTGATGTATTAATATCTACATCCAAAATGCACACTCCTAAAATTTATGAACACACAATTATACCATTATCTATGGTCTAATGGGTTCATCATCCTATAATCCAATCATGATTGATTAACAGTTTGGGGATACCCAATCCACCTCTATGTAAAGATTCATCAACCTTATTGACGCTTCAAAATATAGTCCTTATTAAGAAAATTATAAATTAAAAAAGTAGATATATTCAATTTGATATATAGCAGGACATCCATCATCAGCCTCCTATAATTCCATTAAAAATGGAATGGTTATTGGTATGTATTTACCCTGTAATTCCCATAATTCTTATATGGAAATTATATTGATGAGAATATAATTCAATTTCATTAATAAAATGAATATCTAAATGAAATTTTTATGTAGTCCGTTAAAGGATGATTTCCTTATTGTGAAATAATAGCATCTTACTGGGGAGTTCATACTTTAATTGAAATACCCTATCTAATAATGTATTTGAATTTCATTTTTTAACCCCTTGATATAGAAAATTATAAAAATATTCATCCTCAATGATCACCACATAGTCCCAACACTAGTTTGAGATCTCTAGTCTAGGGGAGTCATCACTGATTCCTTAATCTTCTATAGATTCATTATTTTCCTCCCAATTGGTCAAGATTAGGTCACCACTAATATTGCCTAAGATTTAACCATGTTATCATAACAATCACAGAATATTTTGAACACTTGGGATGAAGTATTTTCACCTATATATCGATTATTAGTAGACAAAAGTATATAATTTCATGTTAGATCATGTTTCTTAGTATTTTTTTTCTCCATGGAAGACTATTTGAGTGAGTTCACTAGGATAAAACCCAAAATGTGAATATTTCTGAGACAATCTCAATTACTACCCATAAAATTGATTATCAAGGAATACAATCAAGATATTATCTAACAATAATGAATGATTTCAAAAGTTGATAAATGAGGTGGTAATGGAGACAATGAAGCCGAAATCCAAGATTTAGTTATGCTAGATCTTCTAGATTATTGTACATACCATTTAATTTATGGAAATATGATTGATGAATGTTTCCACTTTACAAATAATATTTAAAATAAAAGGGATTAAAGCATAACTGAGTTAGATAATATTGATACATGTGACATGAATTCATTCAATTCTCACTGTAATAAATGTACCCCTATTGAAGAAGTTAGGTCATATATCTATGTATTTTCCACACAATATTAATCTATATTTCATTAAATTTCTTATTACTTCAATGTCTAATATAATAAAAAAAAATTGTTTGATGAAATTATACAATAATACATCATTTTCCATGTTTCACGACTCTAAATTTCATTTTACATCATCCTTGCAGCATGACATTAAGTTATATGACCTAAATAAACTTCGAATGACTATATATTTCTCAAATGTTTTCCTTCTCACATGACTTTCACCAATATGACATATGGAAATTATGTACTTCCAAGCATACATTTTGTATATGAGATAGATCTATTTAGAATTCTTCTAATGTATTTGTTTATTATCTCATTCTATGTTTCTTAAAATTACCCTTCACTAGGAAAAATATATCTCACCTCATCCCGACGATGATACCTCATCCACAGTAGGTTAATTTTCTTCTCATTCTTGGTAAATAATAAATTTCATTATTAATTCCCTACCCATGAGATAGGTCTATACAGAAAACAAATTCCCCCATATCATTTAATAATTATGTATTGATATATTCTTATACTGAAACGGTACTCAATGATGTCAAGAATTCTTATGCAAGCCCCATTCAAAAAAACTAGTTTAACCCAAATGAACTGATATAATATAGAACTAGTAGTCCCAATACTTATTTGGATCATTGATAAAAATAATAAACTTCCCTCTCCCCATATATGAGGTAGATTATTTTTGGGTTATTTCTTATTAGAACTTTGTAAGGATTTATTCGAATACTTATAAGATATTAATTGATTCCCATTAATCCAAAATTGGTTCCGTCACTAAAAATTGATATTGCTCTTATCTTGTCTTGGTGCCTGACCCTTAACTCACTAACATTGAAACTTTTCCTAACTCATCTTGAAGATGAGTTTCTTATAAATCATGCATGAATGGTTTTTACAAAAAAACCCAACACAAGTCATTTTGGTATGACTCATTTCATCCTCTCAAGATGATGCTAAACTACTTGTTTAATTTTAAAAACAAAATTTTAGTCTTTCATAGTACAAGTAGTCTTCCAATTTCCCCTCGATTATCATAATGTTCTTGACTCATGTGAGTTCAGTGGCTATGGTTTTTCACATATATCAGCACTATCAAGATATATCATACCCAAAATAATAGAGTCGAATTTCCATTATGCATAAATATAAAAATTATATCATAATTTCTTTAGCAGATGAAGTTACATGATATGGCGTGATGTCATTATCTCATGAAATTAATATCCATGATGTTTTATATAATATGTATAATGTCAAACTACAAAATATTTTTGGTCCATCCTGTAAGAAAATAAAATACAATGAGTGACCTAATTTATATAGACTAGTTTTCTTACATGGGATCTATATATATATATAATCCCGACAATAAAATGGGTTACACCTATATTACGATGGAATAATATCAAAATAAACATATTTTCCAACTTCCCCAGTAACGTTAGTATTTCTCTTTTTGTGGCTTAGTGTAAAGAAAAAACAATTTCATGCTTCCCATGTATGATCTAAATTCACCAGGGATTCCTTTGATGAGGATTTATTTGGTTAAAATCCTTTATTGAGAAGTAATACACCCATGTGTAGGTGATCAATACATTTGAGGGATCACATTTTATATAGATGTTTTATTTATGATCTCAATTACCCACTCTGGTGTTGTGGGTAATATATATATTCATCGAAAAAATTCCTCCCTCTTTTGGATTGCATTCATAGTGCTCTGGTTATATCATTCCTAGTGGTTCTTGCAATAATATACTATACAATATAACTTTTGTTGAAATTTTCTATTTAGAAACTATTTTATTCAATTGTTTCTGTTTCCCCTCATCCATGAAGAGTGCCTTGAAAACAATTATTTGATATGCAGACACATATTTTTCTCATGGATAATACAAATCTATATAGATCCCTTAACATAAAAGTATAAGTATGTGAACCTAAATATAAATACCAATATTTCATAGTCACAAAACTCTAAATGTTAAAATATACAGTTCCAGTCGTAAATTCCTAAACTACAAAAAAAACGAGTTCATTACCACATAACCATAAACTATGTATGGAAAAATTGATCTCATTTGGTATTAAACTACTCAGATAGGTCAATCGTAGGTTATCATAATCAATAGATAAAAAATCCCAATTTAATAGTGATTCCTAAAATCATTCCATTTGAGGTTTAGTTTACACTCTAATTAAATTAGGGTCTATTAATAAATTTGAAATAACTTATCCTCATATGATGGTTTATCAATAGAGTTTTCTAGAAGATTTTGCACAATAACCCTTCCACCCAACCAACTTTCTACATTTTGATGTCTAAATAACATTGATGCCAACAAATTCAGTGCAGATACACCTCTTGTGTATTAATGAAATTAAGGCCATAGTTTTTTTGTATAATCCTATTTTTAAATAGGTTGATAGGGAAACAATACATTATGTAGGATTGAAATAATGATTTAGATTCTCAATATACAAGAGGTGGGGGGGGGGTGAATTGTATACATTAAAAATTCTATTGGAACTTTTAATGATGGTAAAAACGTTCTTATAGTTTAGCAATATTAAACAAGGTAAATTCACAAGACCTCTTTGTTCTAAAAACATTATAGATTATGGAAATATGGTTCTGGAAATGGAACATATGAAAAGATTATAAGAACAAAGATTCTATCTTAAAATTTGTAGAATCATACTAATTAGAGTACAACTATATGAATGTATAATATAGTTATACTTTCCTTATTAATAACAATGCAGCAGAAAACAAACATCAAAAAACACAAATAACTAGTATAGAATATTTTATCCTAAAGATTATGGTATCCAAAAACCATGGATAAAAGTCCCTTGATTTATACTTTCAAGAAAGTATATCTTACCCAAACTAGGGTAATCCCTCGATAAGAATATCAAAGTCCATCTTGCTATCCCTGCAAGCCCTAGAAATTTAAGGTATTAGCACCACTGTCTTCCCTATCAAGGAAGTCCTCGAACTTTAATGTAGTCGGCACCTATGTCTTCCTATCCTTGGAAGCCCTCGATTGTACATAGAAATAATCAGAGTCGCACGAAGCAATATAAACAAGATGTTCAGTACGCAAAAATAATGATAGTATCTCTCTCTAGAAATCACTTCAACAACATGTAATCTCAAGATTGATAAATGTATATAGAGCTCATTCAAATGAGATCTTATTTATAGGCACATTTCCAATGGTCGACTCCCTCATCCAACGGTCAAATTTTTCCTTGAATTTCAAAGGTACCTATAGACATGTCACTCAAACAACCGTTAGTTTGAAATAGAATGCATGACATCATTTTATAACAATATCAAGGTTAAGAAAAATATGGTTGCTCAACTAAATATAATTTTCTGGAGTCTAAGGAAAATAATGTTCGGTTTCTAAGAACAATCAGATTCTATATTATATGGATATTCAAATTCATTTTTCAAGGAATTCAGAATCATAATACTGTAGACTTAAGAGTCTTAATTATGAGGAATTTGGAGTCTGAATTCTAAAGAATTCGTAACCTTAATTCTAAGGAATTTAGAGTCTGAATTCTAAGGAATTCAGAGTCAAAATTATATGGAATTTGGTGTCTGATTTCTAAAAAATTTGGAGTCTAAATTTCTGAGAATTAAGAGTCTTATTATCAGAGAATTCAGAGTCTGAATTTCAGAGAATTCAAAGTCTGGATTTCAGAGAATTTGGAGTCTAAATTTCATAGAATTCGGAGTCCTAATTTCAAAGAATTTTGAATCTGAATTTTTGAGAATTCGGAGTATGAATTTTAGAAAATTTGGTGTCTGAATTTCATAGAATTCAAAGTATGAATTTCAGAGAATTCAGAGCCTGAATTCGAATCCTAAAAGTATAATACTCTATATCTATGTATTTATAGAATTCCGAGGTTTATATATAAAACCGAATTTAACACTTAAGAATAAATTGAATTATATTTAGATAAAATAAAATATGAACACTGAAAAACATGGTAAGGATAAATTTTCCTTGGGGAAGGAAATTTTTTCTTTATTATGATAAAACATATGGAGATAAATTTTCCATGAGATTGTGTGTTTGTTATTTTCAAAACAAATAGGAATGAAAAAGTCCTAAGGAAAACTTATTGACTCAACAATATCATCTTTTTTTGAGTGAAAAAACATCCTAACTAAAAAGAATATATGGACTTCAAAATTCCTATGATCTTAAAGAAAATATCTCCCTTTACTTATAGATCATAGTTAATATGACTAACTCCTCCTTAGGCTTTGGAAACCCTAAGGATTGTATCGTGAATTCCCTGAATGAGATTTTTCATTTTATTACGTACTAAAATTCTAACATCCCAAGTATGTAATGAATAATAGATATTTTTATCTATTGCTATTAATGATTAAGATAGTGTTTTAGAGGCTTAAAATGAAAATAAATCCAATCTTAAGCATGGAATACACTAATATTTTTAAAAGATTGTTTTACTGCATTTTAATGGAAAACCATTTTTGAATCTATATATTGAAAATTTTATAAACTATTTTTGTCAATATAAACTTATTCTTTATGATTGGGACATCAAAATTTACTTTGTGTGAATTTTTGGTATTTTTTTGACAATGTTCATTTTTTAATGAATAGTGAAAAATACTGCATTTTACATCAAATCTGCTTTTTAATCTAATTTATTTATATGATTAGATTATCTTTTGAATTGGTTTTGAAGTGAAATTAGAATATATTTTTACCATTTAATCCAAAGGTGGTCATTGGAATCATTTTCACTTTGAAATCGGACTTAAACTAGTATCAATCTTTTGATACTTATTGTTTCATAAAAACACGCTATTTTCTCTGACATCGAGAATTAATTATTAAATTAATTAATGTGACATATATGTTTTGAATTTTATAAAATAGATTTCATTTTTGAATTTGGAATATCAAATGTAGCTTAGGGTGAATTTTTGGTAATTTTCTGAAAAACTTCAATTTTTGATGTATAGTGAAACAACTAAGTGGTACTTATAAAAACTGATTTTCCATTTAAATGTAATTTTTTCATCATTGTGTTTTGAATTTCAAAAATCAGACATACATGGTTGTCATTAAGAAGTAAAATGTGGTTCAATGGGATTAAAATAATTTTTTGGTGAATAGTAACTTATTAAGTTCTTAATCGTGATTAGTGGTAATTAGTGTAGTTTATGGTAAAAATAATGTTTTAATAGTATGAGATGAGCTTGAAACATGTCCTACGCTCTTTGGTTGTGTCGTGGCCGACCAATACAAGCCATGGGTCAACTTGGGGACCCCATGGAGCCACTTTGGTTGGGAAATGACATAAATAACTTTTTATTTAATGTAAAAGTAAAAACAACACAAACATAATATGTTTTACGAAAACAATTTTTACATGGGGTTATAAAGATAAGATTTTTGATTATAAATATATATTGGAAATTTAAAACGATTTCCTACATCACCATATTTTTTTATATAATTTTTAGACATTAAATAAATTAATTTAATTATGACATCATGATGATGCAATGATGACCTCATTAATGAACAGTTTAAATAAAATGAAACGATAATATAAAATCTAAGACCTACACTTGTCCAAAAAATATTGGATGGGAATAATTAGAAGCCTTATCATCTTATCTTCTAAATATATCAATGTGGGACCTTATAAATTCGAAAAAAATTTGAAAATAAAATAATAGTTTCATGATTTCCAAAAGTTCCCCTCCTCTCCTCTTATAAAAGGCCCCCACCTCTCCCTCATTTCACACACTCCTAAAGCCTTTGGCTCGGCAATACCCTGCCCATTCACTCTCTCCACATCTCTCTCCTCATCCTAGAGGATTCCCTTTGGGCAGAATCCTTTCAAAGGAAGCCTTTAGGCTCAAATCAAAAGGAGTTGCACTTTTAAATGTAATTCATTCTCTCATGTTCATTTGTTTTATTTTGCTTCTCCAACCCCCTAAACTCTTTTTATTTACTTTTGTTGTAACAAAACCAGTATCCTCAATATACTAGGATGTTTTTATAAGATTTATTTGAGCTACACTCTCACACAACTACATCAAATGGTTAAAAAACATACGGTTTCCGTGGATGGCGAAATTCTCCCTCCCGAAACGATGATTGTTCAATACTCATTTAACACCTTAAAAGGTGGACATTATGATGTCACTATTTTTATATATGATATATAATATGTTTATTCTTTCCTTAATCTTATTTATTTTTCATTTATGGCATACCATTATTGTTTCCATTATGGGTAAACACGATATCTTAATTTTAGGAAGTGCGGACTACCGCCCCCTAAAAGTGATTTGATTCGTTAATACCATATGTGGGATGTGTAAAGGATAAAGTTAATGATATTATATATTTTATTATACTTTAATTATAAAATACTCTTATATAATTATGATTCCATTCCATAAAATACGAAATAGAAATGGAAGTAGCGTTCATGCGTACGTATGACTTACCGTCTCCATGAACGGTGCATTTCATTTCTTACCTCTAAATGATTATGTAATATTATAAATGCATACATGTACAGGATATATATGACTTATATGATATCTACATCATGAATACCATTCTGGATATAATGGATACATGAACAACTTGTAATTATAAAGGGTATATTTTTGACTCAAGTACCAATGATCGTTAAAATGACCGTTATTAACATAAATAATTACATAGTGTTCATGAAATGGTAATAAGTGATATAAAAGGAATAATGAGCTTGAAAAAGGTTCTTAAGAAAGTATAAATTAACTCAAGTTTATTATTCTGGACATTAAAGAACGGTCGAGTCAAGTCGGATACGAGGTAAATGAACTTCTTAACCCAATTTATATTCTTTGGGTTAATCTCCTACTTTCAAATTATGTCATGATATTATTATGTCCTATCTTGTATTTGTAATTTATTTATGTGTACTTATAGTGAATACACATACTAGATCTACTTTATTTAAAAAAATGATCTTTGTATGGGACTTCGTCTCAATCTCCTTTCATTGAGGCATATTTTGTTTTATACACAACCTTCTTTTATACGATGTATAAACCCCTTTGAATTTTACGTTTATTCAAAAGGAATCTTTTTTATACGAATTGTTTACTAAACGACAAAAGGGAATGTTTTTGTCGTACGTATGCGGCGACAACAACTTCTCCGCTGTCGTGACCATTATTTGAGTTTTGGCTTCCTCTACAAGCCATACCTTCTTTTAAGAAAAAAATAAATACCATGTTTTACTTTTCTTTTATTTTGGTATTGAAAATGGTTTTCACAATGTTTTTATTATATCAATGTGTTGTATTGATATCTTGTGATTGAAATGTGGAAATGTTATGTTTCCTTTATGCATGTTTTATGTGATACGATTATGTTATGGGTCTTGGGCATTATTATGAAGACGGGTGGTTCTGTGATAAACTAAGGGCGGGTGAGCCTGATAAAGCTCTCCAATGCATTGGGTAACGTGAAGGAGTGAAACGTTATGGTTTCTCCAAAGAGATTTAGAGAATATACTGTAATGGGTATTCCAAACGTAACCAAGAGGGTTACTCCCTACGTAAGAATGTGATGAATGCCTCAAGTTACCTTTATGTCTTATGATTTATTCTTGATTTGATGAGGTATGTTAAAGTGCTTATGTTTTATGGGTAAAGTATGATATCATCCTTATGTATATATGTACCCATGTTTCCTTTCCATATTTTCATATCCCTTACTGAGATTTTTATGCTCATCCCAAGTTTTTTTGAAATGTTTTTCACAGGTCAAGGGAAAGGTACATGATATTATGATAGTGTCAAGGAAGTGTCAAGAAAGAATCCATGTTTTATTTTAAATATGTTTCCATTGATGAGAAAGAAGAATACTATCTTTATGTAACCACTTTGTTTACATGTGGAATGTAATGCATGTTTTATGATCTAATTCTCTAAAACTCTAAACCCAAAAAGATCCTCAATGTGTAATCTTGTAATAACTCAAGATTAAGTAAGGTTTAAGGCTAGGGCCTTATAGTTAGTATCAGAGGTCGGTTTAGATAACTTTAGGAGTTAGAATTATATTAAATGATTATCCAAAAATATTGTTTTTGAAGTGATATAGCATTTGAAGATTACCATGTTGCTTCATTAAAGACATGTTTGTTCAGAATGGTTTTCCACAGAGGAAACAGGGAAGCAGTGCTAGGAAGGCATATAGAAGGAAATAACCTTCCGAATCCGCATCCTGAGATGGTCGGAATTGGAACTGAACAGTTTGTTGCAGTAATGGCGCAGTTGACTCAGGCTATAAATGGTGGTGGTATCCATGCGCGAGATCAGCCAGAAAAACCACAGAGGAACATGTCAGTGGTGGAACATTTCATGAGGCAACATCCCCCATCCTTCAGAGGATCATCTGACCCTGTGCTAGCTGAAGGGTGGATTAAAGCACTGGAGAAGATTTTCGATGTCATGGGGTGTTCAGACAATCAGAAGGTTAGTCTTTCTATTTACCGTTTGGAGGGTGAGGCAGATCAGTGGTGGTCAATGGTTAAAAATATCAGGGAAGCTGATGAGATTGATGCTCTCGACTGGGATGAATTCAAAGGTATGTTTCTTGAGAAGTATTTTCCTAAGGCTGTTCAACTTAGGATGGAAAAGCAATTCTTGGAATCGAGGCAATAGGAAGACTAAGTGGCTGCCTATGAAGAAAGGTTCACTCGATTGGAAAGGTATGCTACAAATTTTATCCGAGACCTTGATAGTAAAATCAATCGTTTTTACTCAGGATTAAAGCCAAAATATCGAAGGGAATTAGCTTCTCGTGAGTTTAAAAGTTATGAAAAGCTTTTTCGATGTGCTGAGAAGGTGGAAATGGAGTTTGCCGATGACCAAGTGTTCTATAACAACAAGCGGAAGAAGAGACCAAGGTGGTAAGAGAAAGGTAAGAATTCTTTAAAAAAGTCTGATGGTAAGAAAACTAAGTTTCCAGTTTGTGATAAATGTGGCAAAAGGAATGCTGGGGAATGTCTTCTGGATTCTGGAAAGTGCTACCGATGTGGTAAGATGGGACATAAGGCTCGTGATTACACTGAAAAGGATCAAGGTGAAGGTAAGAAGAAATTTGATTTACAGTTAGTGAAATGTTATAAGTGCAATGAGATGAGTCACTATGCAAATGAGTGTCTGACAAAGAGCTTGAGTGATGGGAAGCAGTTAGACTACAAGCAGAAAGGGGTGGTGAAATATTTTGCCACTACTTCGGCAGACGTCGGGCCATCAAATGAAGTTGTATCAGGTACTTTGTTTGTTTTTCAGATTATGCCAGTGTATAGTTTGATTCGGGGTATACACATTCTTTCATATCTGAAACCTTTTCTAGTAAAATGGTAACACCATCTCAAGTAGTGACTCCTGATCTTTTGGTAAAAACACCTGGGGGGAATGTTGAGGCAAAAAGAATTTATAAGAATCTTCCTATCCTAATCTGTGGAAAGAACCTACTTGCAAACCTTATTGTTCTACCTCTAGTAGAGTTTGATGTTATCCTAGGTATGGATTGGCTCTCTATTTACCATGCTAAGATTGACTGTAGAGCTAAAGAAGTTTCTTTTTAGAAAGACTTTCAGTTTGTGTACAAGAATGAACCCCTACTGTTGATAACTTATCAAGAGGCCAAGAAACTTGTAAAAGATGGAAATGAATGTTACCTTGAACACATCGTTGAAAATAAAGGAACAGTTCAGATTAATGATGTGCTAGTGGTAAATGAGTATCCTGATGTTTTTCCTGATGAGTTTCCTGGAATAATACCAGATCGGGAAGTTGAGTTTACTGTTGACATAGTTCCTGATGCGAAGCCAATTTCAAAACCCCCTTATCGAATGACACAAATTGAACTTTTAGAGTTGAAGGATCAATTGCAAGATTTATTAGAGAAAGGTTTCATTTGACCTAGCACATCACCATGGGGTGCTCCTGTTTTATTTGTTAAAAAGAAAGATGTTTCTATGAGACTTTTCATTGATTATAGGTCCTTGAATAATATCACTGTTAAGAACAAATATCCTTTGCCTCATATCGATGATTTGTTTGATCAGCTCCCGGGAGCTCTGTATTTTTCAAAGATTGACATGAGGTCGGGGTACCATCAGCTGAAGGTAAAGGAAGCAGATGTTCCGAAGACTGTGTTTCGTACAAGATATGGCCATTATGAATTTGTAGTCATGCCTTTTGGGCTAACCAATGCACCTGCTGTATTCATGGACATAATGAATATAATTTTCCATGAGTTCTTGGATAAGTTTGTGGTGGTTTTCATTGATGATATTTTGGTGTTTTCTAAAAGTAATGAGGAGCATGAAAGACATTTAAGGGTCATTTCGCAAACCTTAAAAGAAAAGAAACTGTATGGAAAATTCAGCAAGTGTGAGTTTTGGTTGCAACAAATTTCATTCCTTGGTCACATTGTTTCTAAAGATGGAATAACTGTTGATCCTGCAAAAACGAAATTTGTGGAAGAATGGCCAAGACCCCCAAATGTAACCGAGATTCATAGCCTCCTTGGTTTGGCAGGTTATTACAGAAGGTTTGTTAGAAATTTTTCACGATTATCTAGTCCAATGACTAAGCTAACTCGGAAGGGTGTTAAGTTTATCTGGACAAAAGAATGTGATGATTGTTTTCAGGAATTGAAAAGAAGATTGGTGAATGCTCCAGTTTTGGCACTACCTTCCAGGAATGGTGATTTTGTTATATATAGTGATGCTTCATTGAAAGGACTTGGTTGCGTCCTAATGCAGAATGATCAGGTAATTTCTTATGCTTCACGACAGTTGAAGACTCATGAGGTAAATTACCCTACACGTGATCTGGAATTAGCTGCTGTTGTTTTCGCTTTAAAAATTTGGAGGCATCATTTGTATGGAGTAAAGTGTGAAATATATACCGATCACAAATGTTTAAAGTATATATTCACTCAGAAAGAATTGAACATGAGACAAAAGGAGATGGCTAGAATTAATCAAGGATTATGATTTTACAATTCATTACCATCTGGGAAAAGTAAATAAAGTGGTTGATGCTTTGAGTTGAAAAATTAATGCTTCATTAGAAATGTTGCGTTTGGAACGTGATCCTTTGGTTAAGGATTTGATGAACTTTGGCATAGAAGTTGTTGGTGCAGGAAGTTATTCTGTTTTGTTTCAGGTATCAGTGAGATCATCTCTATCAGATATAATCAAGCAAGCACAGAAGCAAGACAGTGAGTTGCATAAAAAGGTAGAGCTGGTTCAGAAAGGTAAGTTGCCTGAATTCAACATTGATAATGATTGCGTTTTGAGATTTGGGAAGAGATTGTGTGTGCCTTGTGATTCAGAGTTGAAGAGAGAGTTGTTATGTGAAGCTCATAGTTCTCTATTTTCAGTTCATCTTGGCAGTACTAAGATGTATAGAGATCTGCGGGAGTATTACTGGTGGGATGTAATGAAAAGAGATATTGCTGATTTTACTGTGAAGTGTTTGACATGTCAACAGGTTAAAGCAGAGCGGCAGTTACCAAAAGGGATGCTTCAGCCTTTAGTAGTGCTAGAGTGGAAATGTGAGAATATATCCATGGACTTTGTTGTGGGATTACCGAAGACATCTCGAGGTAATAAGGAAATCTGGGTTATTGTTGATCGCATGGCTATGTCTGCTCATTTCCTTGCTATACGAGATAATTTTTCCCTAGATCAACTTTCCCGTTTGTATCATAAAGAGGTAGTCAGGTTACATGGAGTTCCTCTCTCCATTGTATCTGATCGTGATCCCAGGTTCACTTATAACTTTTGGAAAGGCCTTCAGAAGTCGTTGGGTACAGAATTAAATTTTAGTACAGCATTTCATCCTCAATCAGATGGGCAGTCGGAATGAACAATTCAGACTATGGAGGATATGCTACGAGCTTGTTCTATGGATTATCAGGGAAGTTGGGACCAACATCTTTCTTTGGTTGAATTTTCATATAATAACAGTTTTCATTCCAGTATACAGATGGCACCATTTCAGGCATTATATGGGAAGCGGTGTCGAACTCCAACTTTCTGGGATGAAGTGGGTGAAAGGAAGTTGATGGGACCAGAATTGGTGGAAGATTTGGCAGAAAAAGTTCAACTGATACAGAAACACATGAGAACAGCTCAGAGTAGGCAGAAGAGTGATGCGGACAACAGGAGGAAGGATCTCTTTTTTGAGGTAGGCGATCATGTTTTTCTCAAAGTATCACCATGGAAAAGTGTGATGCGATTTGGTAAGAAAGGAAAGTTGAGTCCAAGGTTCATTGGACCATATACAATTTTGGAGAGAGTTGGATTATTTTTCATACCTGGTGGATTTACCTCCGAGTTTATCTCAGGTACACAATGTTTTTCACGTTTCGATGTTGAGAAAGTATATGCCAGATCCATCTCATGTTTTGATTACAGAGGTAGTTCAGCTGGAAGAGAACCTATCTTATGAGGAACAAACGATCCAGATTATTGACCACAGGGAGCAAGTGTTATGGAATAAGGTGATTAAGCAGGTAAAGGTTTTTTGTAATAACCACATGATTGAAGAGGCAACATGGGAATCTGAAAATGCAATGAGGGATAAGTACCCCCATTTATTTGATAAGTAAATAAATTACAGGGTCGCAATTTTTTAAAGAGGGGAAGGATGTAACATCCCAAGTAAGTAATGAATAATAGATATTTTTATCAATGTCTATTAATGATTAAGCTAGTGTTTTAGAGGCTTAAAATGAAAATAAATCCAATCTTAAGCATGAAATACACTAATATTTTTAAAAGATTGTTTTACTGCCTTTTGATGGAAAACCATTTTTGAATCTATCTTTTGAAAATTTTATAAAATATGTTTGTCAAAATAAACTTATTCTTTTTTATTGGGACATCAAAATTTACTTTGTGTGAATTTTTGGTATTTTTCTGACAATGTACATTTTTAATGAATAGTGAAAAATACTGCATTTTACATCAAAACTGCTTTTTAATATAATTTATTTATATGATTATATTATCTTTTGAATTGGTTTTGAAGTGAAATTAGAATATATTTTTACCATTTGATCAAAAGGTGGTCATTGGAATCAATTTCACTTTGAAATCGGACTTAAACTAGTATCAATCTTTTGATACTTATTATTTCATAAAAACACACTATTTGCTCTGAAAACGGGAATTAATTATTAAATTAATTAATGTGACATATATGTTTTGAATTTTGTAAAATAGACTTCATTTTTGAATTTGGAATATCAAATATAGCTTATGGTGAATTTTTGGTAATTTTCTGAAAAACTTCAATTTTTGATGAATAGTAAAACCACTAAGTGGTACTTATAAAAACTGATTTTCCGTTTAATTGAAATTTTGTCATCATTGTGTTTTTAATTTCAAATATCTAACATACATGGTTGTCATTAAGAATTAAAATGTGGTTCAATGGGATTGAAATAATTTTTTGGTGAATAGTAACTTATTATGTTCTTAATCGCAATTAGTGGTAATTAGTGTAGTTTAAGGTAAAAATAATGTTTTAATAGTATGAGATGAGCTTGAAACATGTCCTACCCTCTTTGGTTGTGTCATGGCCGACCACGACAAGCCATGAGTCAACTTGGGGACCCCATGGAGCCACATTGGTTGGGAAATGACATAAATAACGTTTTATTTAATGTAAAAGTAAAAATGACACAAACATAATATGTTTTACGAAAACAGTTTTTACATGGGGTTATAAAGATCATATTTTTTATTATAAATATTCATTGGAAAGATAAAAAGATTTCCTACATCAGGATATTTTTTTATAATTTTTAGACATTAAATAAATTAATTTAATTATGAAATCATGATGATGCAACGATGACCTCATTAATGAACAGTTTAAATAAAATGAAATGATAATATAAAATATAAGATCTACACTTGTCCAAAAACTATTGGATGGGAATATTTAAAAGCCTTATCATCTTATCTTTGAAATATATCAATGTGGGACCTTATAAATTCGAAACAATTTTGAAAATAAAATAATAGTTTCATGATTTCCAAAAGTGCCCCTCCTCTCCTCTTATAAAAGGCCCCCACCTCTACCTCATTTCACACACTCCTCAATCCTTTGGCTCGGCCATCCCCTGCCCATTTACTCTCTCCACATCCCTCTCCTAATCCTAGAGGATTCCCTTTGGGAAGAATCCTTTCAAAGGAAGCCTTTAGGCTCAATTCAAAAGGAGTTACACTTTTAAAGGTAATTCATTCTCTCATGTTCATTTGTTTTATTTTTCTTCTCCAACCCCCTAAACTCTTTTTATTTATTTCTTTTGTAAAAACAACAGTATCTTCAATATACTAGGATGTTTTTATAAGATTTATTCGAGCTAAACTCTCACACAACTACATCAAATGTTTAAAGAACATACAGTTTCCGTGGATGGTGAAATTCTACCACCCGAAACGATGATTGTTCAATACTCATTTAACACCTTCAAAGGTGGCCATTATGATGTCACTATTTTTATATATGATATATAATATGTTTATTATTTCCTTAAGAGTCTGTATTTTTCATTTATGGCATACCATTATTGTTTCCATTATTGGTATACACGATATCTTCATTTTAGGAAGTGCGGACTACCGCCCCCTGAATGTGATTTGATTCGTTAATACCATATGTGGGATGTGTAAAGGATAAAGTTAATGATATTATATATGTTATTGTACTGGAATTATAATATACTCTTATATCATTATGATTCCATTCCATAAAATACGAAATAGAAATGGAAGTAGCGTTCATGCGTAAGTACGGCTTACCGTCTCCATGAACGGTGCATTTCATTTCTTACCTCTAAATGATTATGTAATATTATAAATGCATGCATGTACTGGATATATATGAAATATATGATATCTATATCATGAATAACATTCAGGATATAATGGATACATGAACAACTTGTAATTATAAAGGGTTTATTTTTGACTCAAGTACCATTGATCGTTAAAATGACCGTTATTAACTTAAATAATTACATAGTGGTAATAAAATGGTAATAAGTTATATAAAAGTAATAATGAACTTGAAAAAGGTTCTTAAGAAAGTATAAATTAACTCAAGTTTATTATTCAAGACATTAAATAATGTTCGAGTCAAGTCGGATACGAGGTAAGGGAACTTCTTAACCCAATTTATATTCTTTGGGTTAATCTCCTACTTTCAAATTATGTCATGATATTATTATATCCTATCTTGTATTTTTAATTTATTTATGTGTACTCATAGTGAATACACAAACTAGATCTACTTTATTTAAAAAAATGATCTTTGTATGGGACTTCGTCTCAATCTCCTTTCATTGAGGCATATTTTGTTTTATACACTACCTTCTTTTATACGATGTATAAACCCCTTTGAATTTTACGTTTATTCAAAAGGAATATTTTTTATACGAAGCGTTTACTAAACGACAAAAGGGAATGTTTTTGTCGTACGTTTGCGGCGACAATGACTTCTCCGCCGTCGTGACCTTTATTTGAGTTTCGGCTTCCTCTAGAAGCCATACCTTCTTTTTAAAAGAAAAATAAATACCATATTTTACTTTTCTTTTATTTTTGTATTGAAAATGGTTTTCACAATGTTTTTATTATATCAATGTGTTGTATTGATATCTTGTGATTGAAATGTGGAAATGTTATGTTTCCTTTATGCATGTTTTATGTGATACGATTATGTTATGGTTCTTGGGCATTATTATGAAGACGACTGGTTCTGTGATAAACTAAGGGCGGGTGAGCCCGATATGGCTCTCCAATGCATTGGGTAACGCGAAGGAGTGAAACGTTAAGGTTTCCCCGAAGATATTTAAGGAATATACTATAATGGGTATTCCAAACGTAACCAAGAGGGTTACTCCCTACGTAAGAATGTGATGAATGCCTCAAGTTACCTTTATGTCTTATGATTTATTCATGATTTGATGAGGTATGTTAAAGTTCTTATGTTTTATGGGTAAAGTATGATCTCATCCTTATGTATATATGTACCCATGTTTCCTTTCCATATTTTTATATCCCTTACTGAGCTTTTTATGCTCATCCCAAGTTTTTTTGAAATGTTTTTCACAGGTCAAGGGAAAGGTACACGATATGATGATAGTGTCAAGGAAGTGTCCAGAAAGAATCCATGTTTTATTTTAAATATGTTTCCATTGATGGGAAATAAGAATACTATCTTTATGTAACCACTTTGTTTACATATGGAATGTAATGCAAGTTTTATGATTTAATTCTCTAAAACTCTAAACTCGAAAAGATCCTCAATGTGTAATCTTGTAATAACTCAAGATTAAGTAAGGTTTAAGGATGGGGCCTTATAAAAATGTTAATGATAAAAACACCCCCTTGGATGAACTCCCCCATACTTAGTGATATTTATTCTTACTTAGTATTCTTTTTGACATTCCTTTCTCCCCCTTTATTATTTTAGAAAGGGAATAAAGGGAATGAAAAAGAAATTTGGTACCTGAAATATTAGTACTAAACAACTAAAAATATGAAGTGAAATAAGAAATTCATTAATATTGGATGAATTTTTACAACATGAAAATAAAACAAAATATTGGATTTGGAAAAGATTATCTTTCCTTCTCCTTCAGAATCACCATCTTCACTATGTTTTTTAACTTCTTGAGCTCCTTGTGGTCCTCTTCTGCACGCTTGATCAACTGATCCTGATCGTCTATTTTCTTCTCTAAGGCTTTAATTTTCTCTTCCTTAGCCTTAATAGATTCTTCCAGGTACTTGATAACTTCTTCTTTCATATCAAGATTCTCTTCAATCTCAATTCTAAGATCCCTTTGTCTCTTCAAATTCATGGCTACAGAGTAAAGCTTGTCATTCAAATCCTTAACTTCTTGCTACTAAGAAGTCTGTTTAAGAGATAGATTTTCCTCAAAACTATTAGAGAGATTCTTGATCTTAATATCTTTAGTGCCGAAGCATCCTTGAAACAATCATGAAATTCATCATAGATTCTCATCACTTATATTGTTTTCCGTGACCATCCTGTCATCTACTTTCAAGATCTTTCATGAGCTTTGTAGCTAATGAGAAAATTCCTGATGTGTGCCTTGAGACTGACAAATTTATCCATCACCATGCATACTGAGTCTAATTTTTTATTTAATGTATGATGAAGCATCTGGCATCTCAATTATATAGTAGGTAATATTGGAATAATACAAACACAATTTTTCAAAGACTAGATGACAAAGTCATGTCCAAGTGAGGATGATTCTGACTCCGAGACTTTGGTTGGTTAGGATTGTTTTTCTATTTCAACAACCTTCCTCTTTGATGAAGCACAAAATTCTTTCTTCAATACAAAAAATTTTCTAGGTGTATCCACAACCACTTGTTTTCCCTTATCATCCTTAGGAATGATTTCTTCTTGATTTAGAGATTCTTGTTCACTATCTTATAGATGAAAATTTTTATCTTTGTCAACTTCTTCCTTCTTGACTCCTACCTCAACATCCCCAGGGTGATTGAAATCATGATTTCTACTTTCATTTTCAGACAACTTATTTACTTATTCTCCACCCTTCTCATCTTTTCCTAGGGTATAAAGTCTTGAAGACTCAGCTTCATATGTTCATATTGATAATTTCTTAGAAAAACTTTTCTTCTCATGGAAATCCTCTACTTTATTTATTAAATCTTCAGTATCACCATTTCCTTCTTCTTCTTCTTCTTCCACTTCTTCTTATTTAACTATTTATTATTCTTGATGTCAGTTTAGATTCACTAACTTATTTCCTAGAGTCTCTGGCAAAGGTTCTATAAAAAATTATTCTAGTACCGAAATTTATTCAGAGGCTTTTTCAGTAGCATTGATAAGATATTGAATGACTTTATCTTTATACAATTTCTTCAATTACTTCTTTTCTTTTTCTTCTTTTGAATGATTCTCAGCAGCCTTTTCCTTCAATGATTTCACCTTAGCTAGGTCCAGGACATACTTAGTCTCCCCTACCTTCATATTCTTCTTATCTTCTATTAACTTAGCCACTACTTCTTCAGGACATGATTTTTTCTTATTTGTCTTTGGAGGTGCTAATTTAGTTTCCTTAGCCACTGGGGGTTTTCCTTTCTCTTATAGTTACTTCGCCCTCCTCATCATTCAACATTTCTTATAAGTTTTTGCCACTTCCTGCTTTATTGATAGAGCATAAAATTATGCTTATGACAAATCATGAAATTATTTGGATTGACTATTAAATAAAATCTTTATCCTTATTTGAGTATCATCAAATAAAAGCATCGCCTTACAATTTCTCATCTTAGAACTGCAAGGGATCTTGAAAGAATGAATACAAAGAACAATGATATTTGAAATAATGGGTGGATACATTATAATCTAAGAATTTAGAGTTCCATTCATTATATTCTCAATCGTAACCAAGATATGCTTAACCAGGTTTAACATTATTTGTATCTAGAATGAATACCTTGAAACCAAAAACCTTGAAGTAGGAAAGTCTAGGTTTTCTACCATTACATAACTCATAAAGTGTTTTATTAAGAAAAGGTCTAATTAAAACACAATTTATAGTATAAAAAGTTGTACTTATAGATTTAGCCCAAAAATATTTGGCTACTCAATATTCAGTCAACATAGTTCTTTTTATCTCTTGAAAAATTCTATTTATTCTTTCAAAAACACAATTTTGTTAAGGTGTCCTTGGTGCAAATTAGTTATGAGTAATGGCTTTTCTACTACAAAAATATTAAAAATCATAATTTTGAGATTCACTATCATGATCACTATGAATATTTATCATTGGAAGGATTTTCTCATTTTTAACTTGGGATTTTAAACTTTTGTAATAGGAAAAAGCTTCATATTTTTTTGCTAGAAAATAGAGCCATGTAAATCTAGTGTAATCATCATATGAGAAAAATACATAATATTTTCCTCCAATGCTTCCAGTTTGTGTTGGACCAAAAAAGATCTATATGAAACAACAATAATGCATCAGTAGTTGAGAGTTCACCAATTGATTAAAAACTTGATTTATGTAGCTTACCGTATTGACAAGGATCACAAACTTTCGAAGAATCTAATCTATGCTCCTGTAGATCCTTAACTAGTATTATCTTAGAGAGTTTACAAAGGTTCCTAAGGTTACATTGTCCCTACCTTCTTTTCCATAACCAATAATTATCTTCCATCTAACTGAGACATGGTAGATCTTGGATCCTAAGGTCTTCTATGATTGGTGTGTAATCATTCTCTTGCCTATGGGCATAAAGAATAAACTCTTCCTTGGAATTGTGTACTAAATACTTCTCATTATAAAAATTAACAAGGTAACCTTCATCACATAATATACATATGCTAACAAGGATGTGCTTAAGACCTGTAAAAGATAAAACATTTGAAATAAACATTTTTTCAAGAAGAATAATGTTACCTATACCAATATTTTCTCCATGAGCATTATCTCTGAAGGTTACTTTTACTCCCTTCATCTTGATAAACTTTTCAATGAATATTTTGTTACCATTCATGTTTAGAGAACATCTACTATCCATGTAGCATGTATTGCGGTTTGTACTATCATTAATTTCTTGAAAACAAGAGTGTTATACTTTTGGAACCCAAACATTCTTGGATCCGAAAGCATCAGAACTTTTTTTAGGAATCCACATTTTCTTTGAATAATAAGATTTATGAAAACCTTAAGACTATGTTTTTTAAGGAACAATTTTTGGCCCAATTCCCACCACACTAACACTTAGTGTAGAATGGAGTACTTTGAGGAACAAAATAATTGTTACTAAAAATTGGGTTCGAATTAGTATAACCAAAAACAAAATTATTTATTAGAGGTCAGATTTGGGAATACATCTTATCAAAGTTTTCCATACCAAAGGTAAAGTTTGACAAATAATTACTGAAGGAAAATATTTCTAACTTTATCCTAATAAATATGTTTTTATCCTCAAAAACGTTAGTTTTAGCACTAGATATAGACTCAAAAACATTTTTCATAGAAATTAATTTTTCTAGATCCTTAGAAAGTTTATTCTTCTTAGAATTAACTTCCTCAAGGGTTTTTGAAATACTTTCAAAATCAATGGTTTTATTATAATTATATATAGAAAGATCTGATATTTTCTGAGTAGGAATAGAAATCCAAGAATTTGTCTTATCAAGATTTTTAATGACATTAGAATTTTCATTCTCAAGGAGCTTTGAAAACATAGAAACTTCATCATAAGTAGGTAAAGTATTGTCTTCATCATAAAAATATTCTTCATCTGAAGATTCATAATATTTACTATCATTATAATTACTATTCAAGGATACAATGGTTTTAGATTTATAATTGTGTACCTTATCCATTAAACAATGATTTTCAATATGTAGCTTGGCTAATAATCAAATATTCTTCTAACCAGAAGATTCATACTCTGAGGATTCTTTAGAAGAGTCAATACCAATGGCACTCCATGTGTCATTGGCATTCAAAACATTCTTAGATTTTCCCTTGTAGTACTTCTTTCTATTCAACTCATAATTCTTTTCCTTTCTATATTTTCTCTTAAGCATATGAAAATTTGGAATATATGCCCCACTCTCTGGCATTCATAATAAGTGACTTCAGAGTATTTATTATCCTTTCATTCTTTCTTAATGTTTGTATACTGAAAGTCTTTTTTCTCAACTATCTTGTTCACCATTAGAGAAAGATTAGCTAGTTCATTATTAGAATGTTCGATTTCACTTGATTCGGATTGAATAATATTCCTAGTATATTTCGATCTTCTAACTCCCTCAGGAGTCCTGGCTTTCATCTAATTTCATGTAGTTGTAAAAGCAACACTTCCATTTCTGTTCTTGTTCTTATTTAGATCATCATCTTTTTTCATTCTGGTTTCATGTTAAAGAAGGGATCCAAATAGCTCATCAAGAGTAATTTGTGAGACTTTCGTATTCTCATCTATATTTATACTCTTAGATTCCCACTCATTAGGCATGATATCTATAATATTGTCCAAAAGTGCCTCATCATCTAATACTTTTTTACCCACAGAATGTAGACTATTAACAATGGTCAAAAAATGCTATTGTACCTTACAAACTGGTTCTCCATAAGGAAAGAAAAAACCATTTTATTCATCTCTAAGCATAGTTCTTCTAGTTTCGATAACTTTGGAAGTTTCAAAATGAGTTACCTCCAATTTCTTCAAAATAAAATTTTCTGCATCACAAGAAGAGATATTTCTATATATATTCTTGTTCATGGAATACAACAATCTATTTAATTCCTTATAGTTAAGTTGATATTCTGACTTTTCTGGACTAGTAAAAGTTATGACTTCCTTACTATGAATCTTATATTCATCAACAATAATTACAAAGTTGTCCACTCCATTTTCAATGAAAAAAGTCTTCATACAATATTTCCAATATTCATAATCATTAACATCAAATATAGGTGGTCTAGTAGGATTATGATTTTCAATCGATCCAATATTCCTTTCTACCATCTCAAAGAAAAAAACATTCCACACAGACTTGTTAGTAATAAAAGTTTTTTAAAAAGGATAAAAATATCATAAGCAGGGAGAATATATAACAATGAAAACATTACAATAAAAACATATATGTGAATATATGTATTTCATAGTCCTCCTTTGATACCAATTGTAGGATCTAAATAATGATGTAGATTCTCAATATACAAGAGGTGGAGGGGCGAACTGCATACTATAAAAAATTCATTTGGAACTTTTAAAGATTCTATAAAACTTATTATTGTTTAACAATGTTAAAAAAGGTAAATTCACAAGATCTCTTAGTTTTATAAAGTTTCTAGATTTTGGAAATATTGTTCTAAAAAAGAAACTTAATAAATGTTTACATGAACAAAGATTCTACCTCAATGCGTATAGAATCATACTAATCAGTGTACATGTACAATAAATTATAAGATTGTAAAACTTTCCTTATTAATCAAAATGCAGTGGAAAACAAACTTCAAATAGTACATGTACCAAGTATAGAATCTTTTAACCCATAGAGTAGGGTACCCAACAACCTTGGATAAAGGTCCCTTGATTTAAACGTTCATGAACATCTATCTTACCCACACCAGGGTAAGCCCTCGATAAGAATATCGGAGTCTGTCTTGCTATCCCTGCACACCTTCAAACTTCATGGTAGTCAGAACCTCTGTCTTCCTAACCCCAGAAGTCCATGATTGTACATCGCAATAATCGGAGTCACATGAAGCAATCCGAACAAGATTTTCAGTTTGCACAAAACATGATACTCTCTCTCTATAAATCACTTCAATAGAATATAATCTCTATATTGATCAACATATATAGAGATATTTCAAATGAGCTTCTATTTATAGGAACATTTCCAACGGTCGGATCCCTCCTTCAACTGTGATATTTTTTCTTGAATTTTGGAGGGACCTTTACACGTGTCACTCAGACAAAGGTTAGTTAGAAACAGAATGCACGACATCGTTTTATAACAATATCAAGGGTGAGAAAAATATGGTTGATGAACCAAATATAATTTTCTGAAGTCTATGGAAAATAATGTTCGGAGTCTAAGAACATTCAGATTCTATATTATATGGATTTTATAATTGTATTTTTCACGGAATTTAGAATCATAATCTTATAGTATTTAGAGTCTGAATTCTGAGGAATTCAGAGTCTGAATTTTAAGAAATTTAGAACCTGAATTATGAGGAATTTAGAGTCTATATTTTGAGGAATTCGGAGACTGAATTATAATGATATTCGAGTTTGAATTCTATGGAATTAGGAGTCTGAATTTCATGGAACTTTGAGTATGAAATTTATAGAATTTAGACTCTGAATTTCAGAGTATTCGGAGTCTGAATTTCAGAGAATTCAGAGTCTGAATTTCAGAGATTTTAGAATCCAAATTTTAATGATTTTTGAGTCTGAATTCTATAGAATTTGGAGTCTGAATTTTACGGAATTCAGAGTCTGAGTTTCAAAGAATTCGAAGTCTGAATTTTAGAGAATTCGATGTCTAAATTTCATAGAATTCGGAGCCTAAATTCGGATCCATAGAATAGAATAATCTATATCTATGTATTTAAATAATTCCTAGGTTTTTGATATGAAACCCAATTTAACACTTAAGAATAAAAAGATTTAGATTTATAGAAAATAAAATATGAACAATGAAAAACATTGTATGGATAAATTTTCCTTGGGGAAGGAAAATTTTTATTATTAAGATACAACTTGTAGAGAGAAATTTTCTTTAAGATAGAGTGTTTGTTATTTTCAAGACATAGAGGAATCGAAAAGTCATAAGGAAGCCGTATTGACTCAACACATTAACTATGATCATGATTCAGAAGGCCCAATACATAAACTGAATGCTTAAATACTTGAATACACTAGAACCACCACTCATAAGAATATTATTCATTGATAGTTCCATGATCTCCTCCCCGAATGGACAAATTGATATCTTTTCCCCATGCAGAGATACATAGTTTGTGGTACCAATGGAGATTAACATACACTCTCTTAATTACCAGTATGGTAACATGGATTTGGTGGCTGTTACATCCTATAATTCCTATTCATGTTCTTTATATAGGATGGAATGACTTTAATTCTTTATGTTCGAAAGGTCTTGTTTCCCAAAATCATATTTATTGAAGGACTAAGGAGACTTGGATGCCCTGTAGCCCACATGCCAATGGTTGATCAAAGGTGTTTTATCCTGTAGGTCGAAAATAGTGGCATCAGTGCCAAAAAAATGGATGAAGAGTTACACTTCTATAGTTTAACTAACATACTAAAACAAAACATATAAATACTTATCAACCATGATTTTATCAGGTGTTTCATGAATGATTATGGGGTTTGTTAACCACTCAGATTCCACACCAACTACCAAAACACTTATTTTATCCCTTGAACCTTTTGTGAATCCTCTCAGTTTCTACATTTTCAAAGTTAGTATTAGTATTATTAATTCTATTCAAATAGACCCATCATTGAATGGTGTATAAAGACAAATATGATAAGTTACACTTTATGTATGTTTTAGTCAACAATGAAATATATCCTGTAAAACCATGTTCCATTCCTTAGTACTGTTACATTGGTCTCTCAATTACTAATAGTCAAACTAGTCCCAACATCCCTTATAGTATGACATTGGTTTTTTTTCAATTACTAATTATCAAACTAATCCCACTACTAATCAATTCTTCATATTTTATCCATATATTTAGAGACATTATTTACATCATCCATATTCATTATGAAAATTGGATTAGAAATATATCTAGTTTTATTCCCTTATTCATTGTATACTATTTTAAGGATGCACAATGTCAGTTATGTATAAATTACATTAGATATGTGTTTAAGTTGTATAGTCTTCAATTTTTTACACCTTTTTTCTTATCACATGATTCTAAACTATGTTTAATATAGTCCATCCCACATTAATTTAATCTATTTTGAGTGGATTATCTAGCCTGACTCTGAAATACTTGGAAGGGTAGATTCTATATGTCCGAAATAAGAAATTACCTTCCCTAATGTAACACCGCCATCTATATAGGGGTTACTTATATATCACTAAATGATATATTTTTTATGTCTACAAAGGTCATCCATGAAGCATTGACTTACAAAACCAATCAACAAAATTTTCAATTGATAAGAATAGCATGTAACATGATTGTTATACTATGGTATATTTATTGACATCCAGATAACTTATCTAGGGAACAATAACAAATACAGTCAATGGATGAATGTTCATAGTGTATAATATCATCATTTATGTTGAGTCTATCTATAAAATACTCAATGATTTGGTAGAAATACTATTTACCAAAAACAATATGTGTATTAATTACCACTAATTTAGGGAAACTAGTGATGGAACAACATCCAATCATTTGATTAATTATAAATCTGATTAGCTTAAGCCTTATGTCCATCCTAGTGACTAATACCTCCTCATTCAAATTTTTATTATCTCCACTAGATCAACACTATAACTGAGCCATCTCAATTTTTATTTTTGAGATAGTTCAAAGATTCCATCTTCCACCACTCTCAGGATTCTTTATCATATTGATTCACTAATGTATACTTATACTTAATGAACATGACAAAGGTATAGATCCTAGTAGTCTAGGAGATATAGCATCAGTAATTGATGAAGCTTCTCGGTGTTTCTAATGGACTTTGGTAGTGAGTTTGTGATCCAAAAAACCATCATTCTTGGTCTTCCATATATTTTTGGTCTTTGGGGTTAGAGTTACAAGCTTTGATATTGACCTTGACCCACAAATCATTCTATGTGGTTTTGGATTGAGATGATGATTTATTTCAGACATGGCGTAAGGGCCAAACATCTATATATTGGTGAGATTTCAATATGGCTTGGTGGGTGATGGAGATACATCAAGGGAGTAAATCCTTACATGTTAAAATGTGGATAAACCTTCATTTAATTTAACTTACATTTTAAAATGGAACATTCAAGGGACCCAATGTATATTCTTTAGGATGATTCCTATGTTCGAAAAAATGAACACTTCATTTTAAATAATCCTAGGTTGTATAGATTAATGATGAAATGGAAATTTTTCTCCCAATCAAGGATCATATCATCCTTTGTGTGAAATATTCGTTCAAATAGTGTCAAGATATCATCTACCCTTATCCCCCAGGCACTACTCAATTTTTCCATCTGAAAGTTCAATTGTAACCATTGTGTAGAACATATCATCAAGTTGATCCATGTGGGAAGAAGTTGGAGACTATAAGTGGTTAATTAGTTCACATTCAATAAGGTCTTAGAATTAATCTTCTATTCTAGGAGATATCTCGGGATACTAAGAGGTTTGAAGATACAGTTATCCCCATACATGATAGTCTGATGGATTATAAATCTGAAAATATTTCTGGATGAATTATTAAAGAGAACAAAAATATATCATGTCCTTGGTTCCTTTTAATCCATATACCTACTAAAACATTATATATTTTATATTAATCTATTTTTGAGATCATATAAATAAAATTGAGGGAACGTATCTTGCTGAATACTCCACTATTTGTTATTGTCCCCACAGAGAACCAAAGCCATCCATTTAGAGACTTCTCATCATAGGATCCCCTATAATGTGTTATCACATGTTTAGGAGAAAAAATTCGATGATGATTACCCTTAATCCATGGCCCTAAAATTGTAACTTACCCAAATAAGAGATTCTTGA
The DNA here is from genome assembly GCA_963277665.1 of Viscum album. Lineage (NCBI taxonomy): Eukaryota > Viridiplantae > Streptophyta > Magnoliopsida > Santalales > Viscaceae > Viscum > Viscum album. The sequence goes on along the minus strand of OY728140.1, from coordinate 1,379,426,744 downwards.
TCTATCTTGCATGCATGTATATTTAACAAGTCATCCCAATAAAGTTAAGGGAAAGGCATGTCTCTACAAGCTCCTTCTAGTTTGTAGATAGGGAAAAAACACCAATATATGCTTTCCTAACTCCACATGCAATAATATTTTCCTCTCAGTATAATAGATTATGTATGAGATCATAATTTAAACACACTTAGAAGATATTTTCCTCTCTATTTAAATGGTTCAAGTTTCTTAAGGCCAAATCCAGGAGAAAACAATATCAATGATCCCACCTCACATTTGGAATTTCTATATCTTGGGTTAGAGGGTAAAAAAATATTTCATCACGATGGAAATTCACAATAGAGATGTGTCCACTATTTTTGTTCTTGATCCCAATAAATTTTCTTCCAAAATTGGATTGTTTCCATGTAGAATAAGAATGTTTGCGTTCATGCATTCCAACCCCAATAACCCACATATATTGATCTTCTAACACCTCCACATATTAGTGAAAATTATGCACATGGAAGACCCTTTTATCACTATAATAGGTTATACAGGCATTAGTAGCTCATTTTCATCCTTTGTTTATAGAAGTTGTAATTTTCAATGATGATAATCCCAAGGAAATATACATGAATTATACAATCTAAGGGAATTCCCAAGAATCAATAAACTAGACATTAAATTCCTTAATAATCATAGAAAAAGGAAGGGGAGAGGTCCTTACCACCAGAAATCTAACATATATTTATATAGTTCATGCCTAGAAATGGGCTTATTGATATGGGTTACATTGGGGACTGGTTCACATGGTGAAATAAACAAAAAGAGAGTATTCAAACATAGTCCCGTCTTGATAGATTCCTTGAAAATGTTCATTCTATATATTAATATAACAATAAAATGCATCTCACAATGTATGAGACATATTTGAACAATCACCCCATGGATATGTGGGGTCGTTTCAACAGATCATGCACATCCATGCAGGAGTTTTTCATATGTTGGTTTCTGGGTTCGGATCAACATGGTATGGAGTCGAAGATACTTAGTATCATGGATAATAAAATATTCTGGTTTATATTGGAGGCCCAGAATAAATCCAGAATAGGTGTTCAGACAATAGTTTCACTATAACAAGTTAGAAAGAACGAACTACTGCATGATTTTGGTTTGTTGGTAAAAGGTGGTAGCAATCCCATAACCTTTTCAATCTTCAAAATTGTCATTTGGCCATCACAAGATCACATAGAATCTGGGTTAGATGGAAACCTTCATGGAATGATTTCAAATTGAATTTTTATGGGTCATTTATAGATGGCCAGATGTGAGGGGGAGGGATGGTGCGAGATATGAACTTCTTGGTGATAGTTCCTTTTAGCAGCTTCCAAAGGCCAGAAATCTCACTAGGGGATAATGTATGTGCATTGAAAAATTGAGTAATTATTCAAAAAGGTTCTCCTTGGTGGTATGTGAATTGGAATCGGACTCCAAGGTGTTGATTCAAGCTTTTCATGAGAAAGTTGAGATGACCTTGGATTTTTACCTATCTTGTTTATAGCTGCTTCATGGAGATTTATATTTGTGGTTATTTTTGACATATTCTAAGGGAGGCCAACTTTGATTTGGATACCCTTTCTCGAGGGAGTATCCCTAAGGAACCCCTGTTTGTTTCCTCTGGCAAGGGTTCTTTGCATATGGAATGTAATGGTTTTGTCTTAGGGGATTCCCTAGGGCTCCATCACTTTTGACCTTCTTGATTTCTTGTCTATGTGGATAGGTTTTCTACAATATTTGATTAATAAAAATAAAATAAAATTATCAATCAATACAAGAACAAGTAACAAGTATGAAATATTTTAATGTAATTAGTAGGGTATCCAACAACCTTGGATAAATGTCCCTTGATTTATAAATTCATGAATGTCTGTCTTACCCACACCAGGGTAATTCCTCGATAGGAATATCAGAATCAATCTTGATATCCTTGCAATCCCTTGATGATTAAGTTAGTCAAAACCTCTATCTTCATTTCCCCAGAAGCCCTTATTTGTACTCAGTAACAATTAGAATTGTATGAAGCAAGCTGAACAAGATGTTCATGATTGAAAAAGTTGTTGATAAAACACACAAAGCAAGAGAGCCTTCCTCTATCCAAAAAACACTACACAACATGTAATCACTAGGATCATTAGTTTATAAATGGATTCATATCGAGCTTGTTCAAATGAGGACCTATTTATAATAAAAACATCAATAGTCATCTCCCTACTCCAACGATCATATTTTTCCTTGAATATTTGAGGGACTTGGACAGGTTTCACTCAACGAATAGCTAGTTAGAAAAAAATTTCATGACATCATTTTATAGTAACAAAAGAATGTGTAATGAAAAATATGTAGCTTAGCTAAATCTAAATAATCGGACTATATGGAAAAATAGAATTCAGATTCTAAACATATAAACAATATGATTTTATAAAAAAAAGGATATTCAGTTACTATTTTAAAATGAATTTGAAATCTAAATTCTATAGTTTTCAGTGTCTAAATTATGATGAAATTTGAGTATGAATTCTGATGAATTCAGAGTCTAAATAATGATCAATTTAGATTCAGGATTTTGAGGAATTGTGTGTTTTAATTCTAAGTAATTAGGAGTCGGAATTATAATGTATTCAGAGATTGAATTATAAGGTAGTCAATGTCAAATATTCATAGAATTAAGAGTCTGAATTTTTAAGAATTTTGAGTCAAATTCTATGGAATTTGGAGTGTGAATTCGGTGGAATGCAGAGTCAGAATATCAGAGAATTTGGTGTCTCAAATAGTAAGACTTGGTAATTTTTGAAACTTTATAATTTTTAGGTTTTTGGAAAGGATCCTAATTTTTTACTTTATTTAAAAATAAGACATGGGTTTTAGAAGACATTAAATAAGATAAAAAAATATGGCATGGGTAAAAAATTTCTTAGAGAAGGAAAATGTTCCTTAAAAATAACTCACAGAAAAAGATAATCTTTTTTATGAAAATATTTTTGTGGTTTTCAAAACATATAGAAATAGAATGTCATAAGGAAACATTATTGACTCAAAAATCTCCACCTATTCGAAAAAAACCCTTTTGAAAAAGAATATAAGGGATAAGGAATTTTCTTTTTGAACTATAAAAGAAAAACTTACCACCCTTTACTTATGAAAAATGATGAATACAACTAACTCCCCATTAGGTTTTTAAATACCAAGGGATCATATTCTTGTCTTTCTTAGAGAAGTTACTTTTTCTTGCATAAGAAAATATTATTTAAGTAGACTCCCCCTTACATGAAATCCCCCTTAATTAGGGAATTATCTACTATTTAATTATTTTTATTTTGATCAAAATTTTCTCCACCTTTTTTATTTTAAAAGATGAATAGAGAGAATGGAGAAAATATTACCTGATAGATTATACCTATACAAAAAAAAAATTGAAGGATAATTTTTTTTCATTACGATAGGAAAAACTCTTACCTGGTAAAAAATAAAACAAATGATTGGAATTACATTAAAATAACTCAACCTTATTTCCCATCAGAATGATCATCCTCATGGTAGCCTTTTACTTCTTGAGATCTTTAGGATCATCCTCAAACTACACGAGAAACTTTTCATGATCTTGATTCTTGTTTTCTAATGCCATGATTTTTTCATCGTGAGAATTTATGATTTCTAATTATGACATAACAACTTCTTCATAATGATTGAACTTTTATTGAAAATGTTACATAAGTTCCCTTCCTCTCTTCTAATTTAAAGAAAATAAATTTAAGTTCCCATTTATATTTTCACCCTCATTGTTCTGTGCTACTTGTTCAAGATTCGGCTTTTAAGAAAAGCATTTTCAATGGTTTTTGATACAATAATCAAACTTTTCAAAGGAATATTTTACTAAATCATGGAATTCATCAATGATTCTCATGTCTTCAATCATTATTTTTGACCATTTTTTTATTTCCTAACATGATCTCTTATGAGAGTCCAAACCAATATAAAATGTTTTGAAATATTCCTCAAGCATGATGAATTTTTTCATGAGCATGATAATCAAGTCCGACTACTGATTGAAAAACTGTTGAAGAAACTAACATCTCAAATCAATACTAGGGATCTAAGGTTTTGTGTTCACTAACTTATCCAAAGATGGAAGAAGAAAATACTAACCAATGGAAGATGAATATTCAGAATTTGATTCCCTTGTAGGAGAGTATAATTTCCCACCTCTTCATATTTTCTCTTGGATGATCCATTAATATCCTTATTATATTTTACAATAATATCCTTCTTGGGTTTATCAAGATCCACCTGCTTCCCTTTTTCATCTTAAGATAGAACTTTCTAAGCCTTTGGTTATAAAGACTCGGAATTTTCAATGTAATTTTTTAAATATATGGGAATTTTTCGAGTCGGTGAAAATTGGCAGCGTGTGATTCTGAGGCCCAGTGTGCTCGTAATAAATTTCTGAACATTTTTTGGGTATGTTCAACAAACATGCGATCAGGTTTTTCTAACTTTTGAACCGGTGCTCGGAATTAAAATCTGGGGGCACTATTGAACTCACAATGCCAGTTTTCTCTTTAGAAGTCATTCACCTCGACGATAGTTGGTCGAGTTTGAAAGTTAGTTTTTGTGTTTTTCATGTAAGAATAATATTAAAATAAAGGTTCATGACATTTTTATTTTTATTGGAAACACTCATGTGGATGTTCAGGGGTGGGGTCTACCGTAACTAAACCTCCTCTTCATGTTTAAATATGGTGGGGACCACTTGAGTTTTTAATAACCTCCCAAATTGAATTTAGGTGTGGGGACCACCTGACCCCTATTTATATGGGGAGAATAAACCAATCAACCCCCCTCTTTAATGTTAATGAGCCTCTTGAGCTTCCTCTACATTAATTACACCAACCCACCTTAATTAAATGTGCCATCCTAGGTGTTTAATTATGCTTTTTTGAGTTTGTGCTAATGATTAATGTTGGGTGAAACACATCAGTTGGCCATTTTTTTTGGTGGAGCCTTGGGAGAAAAGCACTCCAATGAAGAACAATATCTCCAAAGTAAGAACATGTTCTTCCAATGAAGAATGCTGATGAAGAACGCCAACCGCGACTTTGACCTTCTTCTTAGAGACTTCCTCCGACGTAGGACATCTTCGACTATGACGAATCGATACACAAACTGACATTCGAGGAAAACGCCGACGACACTAACATCCATCTTTTCCCCAATGATTCGTCTTCTACCCCATGACTCTGTTGACATATCACCCCGAGGTAGGGGTTCAATGCTTTTTTTTATCACATACTAGGTACTTCTATATTAACTTGTGCGGGATTAGGAATGATTAAATTGCAGAAGATCATGGTTGACATTCTTCGCTTCGTTCTTGCGAACCCTATGCTACTTCTCTAAACATGGAGGGAGTGGGCCAAACTAACATTCCCCCTTCCCCCACCGTTCTTCTTTGTGGTGTTCTTCAGAATGAAGGAAGGTGGAAAAGGCAAATAAGGCAACTACGCCGCCGCCCACGGACACAACGACTGACGCCACCCCTATGGTGCTCTGGCCTCCCAACCGAACTGGCCCCGCACCCTATGACCATGCCACCACCCACCGGTCATGCTACCCAACTGCTGCGCTACCCGACGACCGCAGCGTCTGCAAGCCGAGCCACCTGCCGGCCGTGCCGCCAGCCGGCCACCCCTCATGGCTCACGCCACCCACCAGCATCCATAAACAGCCCATGCCCTGCGCGACGCCCTGGCCGAACTGGACCTCTGCCCTCACGGTTCCCTGGCCACGCCGAACCGCTCCCCTCACAGTGCCCCATCTGAGCCAGCCCTACTCCCTCGCGGCACTCCCGCAGCTGAGTCACCCCGCGACACCTGCGGGCTTCACGGCCCCTAGTGGCCTACTAGACCTCCCAACAGCTCGGGCCGTATTATGGGCCCGACCTAACCATGCGAGTTGGGCCGAGTCAACCCGAACTAGGTCAACCCATTCCAGGTGGGAAAGTTTAGTCCGACCGGGTCAGACCGGACCCAGGCCCAGTACGACCCGTATATTTCTTTTGGCTATAACATTGGCACCGAATGTCCGTTTGATGAACCGTCAATGTTGTTGGGAACCTTAGAGAGAGGCGGTCCCTTTGAGTGATACCCCACTGAGTTTTGGATTTAGATGGGGTATGGTCAGGTTGGGTCGAGCAAGAATCCAACTGGGCCCCCATCACTAAAATGCTAATAACTAAGAGACTGAGCTTGTGATTGACGCACTGTCCGTTACGTTGAGACCCCAATAACATGGAAGACCTTTGTGATACTACTTTATGGTACTTCGTGACAGTTGGAGTATCGACCAGTAGCTTGTAGAGCAGATCCTTCCAGAGACGAGTGAGCATAGTCCGGAGACCTAGTAGTTGGCTAAGAGCTGACGACTGCTGACCGTTTTGACTCAGAGTGGCTCTACTATACTATGGGGAGCGACTTGGTGTCACAGAAGACCCACAATGGAGAGCACCATGGTGTCTGGACAACCCACGATACTCGACTGGAGGAGTACCTTAGTAGGCTATAAGGGGGAGCACAGTTGGTGATGCGGCAGACCCACGGTGGGGAGTGCGCTTGGTGATGTGGTAGATCCATGGTACTCGACAGGAGGAGTACCTTAGCAGTCCATGGTTATTGGGAAGCACACATGGTGTCGTAGAAGGACCACTATACTTGATAGAGGAGGAGTTCTCCAATAGCCGATGTTTTGACAATGTGACTGGGGATATTACATGATACTACCCCTAGAATAAAATCTTGGTTGAGCGAAGTCATTTTTTTTGTTTTCCTCATGATTGAGATGGATCACTTGATAACATAGGTATATGTATGGGCATATTCCCAAGTAATTTTATCTGTTGATTTCATACTTTGTGGTTTATCTTGGTTGGATTTTGTGAGACCTTGAGGGTCTCGGGGTCCCTACTGAGTATCATTGTACTCACCCCTACATGGGATATCCCCACAACTTGTTGTGTTGGTTGCAGAAGACATACATTACTGACTGTGGATGAGAGTACCAGGACTAGATTGTACCCGTAGGTGGACTATACAACATGTTGGTACATGGGGGAGACGGACGGATGCAAAGTGCTGAGTAAACGATTTGTACCTACCCATCATGTAGGAACCTCAGAGGATGATCTAGTAGCTATATTTTCTCATTCATCAGTTGTATTGAATTTCAGTTGTACTTGTACTTACTATTTGGGCTTGTATTCTAGCCACTTTTTACTTACTGTACTCACTTGTTTACAATACAGTTGACTTGCGTTCATATCTTATTGTGTGTTTGGTTGTGTGTGTTTACAGGTTATAAAGGCAATGACTTCCCAGTTTTAGGGAATTCACCTTTGGTCCTAGTTTCCAGCCACTAGCCTATGGAAGGCAGGCTTGGGGTAGTCTTGGCACGGGCCCCGTGGGACGGGTCGTGACAAATTAGTATTAGAGGAGTCGGTTCTAACGCAGAACATAGGACACTGATCTTTTTTTTGAAGCAATAGTGTTATTTGTAATGAGTGTGATTTTTAGTTCAAGGAGTCCAATGTTGGTGCGGTATCCGACGTATCCATACACCAGGACCCTGACTACTAATTTTTTGACTCAGTGCATGAAAAAACTGATTGCATGTGTGTTTTCAAAAGTTTTCTTTATATCAGCTCACCAGGTCATCTCATCAGGTATAACTTTTTAATCGTAGTTCACCTATTTCTTTTCATAATTCCACCACACAGACAGCTGGATAGAGTTCCTAGTGTTGTATACACTGATAGCCCACCGAGAGACGAGGCTTCGGTGTAGGGCCCTATTTCAGCAGAGGAACTAGCGGTACCTTTCCCCATTGGGCCACCAATTCCACCATCTCCAGCAGCTGATAGTGCACGCTGCTTGAGCATGTTTCAAGAGTTCTAGCACCAGAGGCCACATATGTTCAGTGGAGAGATAGACCCACAAGCAACTGAGGATTGGCTCGAGTCCATGGTGTGGGTTTTTGACTGGTAGAGACACCAGTCAATCTCATGGTGATTTCTGTTGCCATCCTTCTACAGGCAGCATCAGGTAGATGGTGAAACTCGATGCTCCAGGTCTAAGATAAGGTGAAACTTCTCTGGGAAGACTTTTAGAGATTATTTCGGGAAGAGTTTATTCAAGTGACTCTTCACACAGTTCCTAAACATGAGCTACTTCATCTGTAGCAGGGCAGCATGACTGCAGATCAGTACTCAGAAAGGTTCACTGACCTCTCACGTTACTCCATAGATATAGTGCGGGACCCATTCTTCAGGGCCCGGACCTTCGATTAGGGACTCATGAGGGAGATCAGGGCTTCAGGGATCTCACTTAGCATCCTGACATAGGTGGGGGTGTTAGAGAGGGAACTCATTGTGGAGAGTTTTCTTCCAGAGTAGTCTCTAGCAGTGAGACCCACCACTAGTCGACACCTAGTAGAGTCTTCAGCATCTAGCAGTAGACAGATGTCGTAGAGGTCCTAGAAGAAAAATACCTACAGGTGGACAACCACATGATTTGATGTCGGTTGTGCGGGGCACCCGAAGTGAAGACAGACATGCCAAGAGTGGGCATTGTTTCACAAGTGGCGGGTAGGGTTACATGGATTGTGACTGTCTGACCCACCATTCGGATGATCAGCAGATGGTCGAAGGACCGCCCAGGCAGAGACAGAGGTTTGATCGAGGAGGTATGTAGGCTAGAGGTGGATGTGGCAGAGGAGCAGGCCGTGTAGTAGGCAGTCGATGACATTTCGAGATATTACCTCCACCACCACTAGGAGGTCCACCCTGGCCACAGGAATCTGGTGGACATGGGAGATCTCAGCTCCAGGAAGCTAAGGATTATGACCATGACACTCTGAAGATGATTTGAGGTACGGTTTGTGTCTACTACATCATAGATTCAGTACTTATAGACACATGTGCCAATAATTCTGTCATCTTCAGTACCCTCGTTCGGAGCTCAGAGATTCAAACAGATCCGTTGGCTAGATCATTACGGCTAGATAATCCTACGAGAGAAGATTCCACAATTACACACTGGTGCAGGAAGTGTGAGCCTACTCTTGGAGTTGAGAGCTTCAGTTGGGATCTCTTAGTAGTGGTGTCGAGGCCTTACAACGCCATCTTGGGTACAAATTAGTTATCTATAGTCCATTCTCAGATACACTGTATTAGGCACAAAGTGCGGTGTTTTTGCACTGATGGGAACATGTTTATGCTCATTGGTGAGAAGGGATCCTATGAAGTGCAGGATGGACTTACCCGAAGGAAAGTGCAGCCGATCACTCATCAGTTGGGTAGCCTTACCCTTAGATTTGTTGATGTGGAGAGTCCGAGTTATCCTGTAGGGGTGGACCAGTATGAGGATGTCATCTCTAATGATTTTTTGGTTCTAACTTCTCACAGATTTGTTGAATTTTACATTTATTTGTACCCTAGGACGACATTGATATCTACACCAACATATCAGATGGCTCTTGTAGAGCTTCATGAGCTACGAGTATAGCTAGAGGACTTGCATGGGAAGGGGTTCATCTATCCTAGTGTTTCTCCTTGGGTAGCCCTGATTCTGTTCACCAAGAATGCAGATGGGTCCTTGAGGAACTATGTTGACTATCGACACTTGAAATAGTTGAACATGAAGAACAAGTACCCACTTCTGAGAATTTATGACCTCTTTGATCAGCTGAAGGGAGAACAATGGTTCTTGAAGATAGACCTCGGATCAGGCTATCGCCAGCTCAGACTGCGAGATGAGGATGTACAGAAGACAAACATTAGATGTCGGTATGGCCAATATGAGTTCTTGGTTTTTCCATTCGATGTATCCAATGATTCATAAATGTTCATGGGACTCATGAATATGATCTTTCAGCTATACCTTGATCGCTTCCTGGTAACCTTCATCGATGACATTCTGATCTACTTGACTATTGAGGAAGAGCATGCCTACAATTTGTGGGTAGTACTGAACACACCTCGAGACCACCGGCTTTATGGTAAGCTCTTGAAGTTCCAGTTCTAGATTCAAGTGTTTCACTTCTAGGGACATGTCATATTGGAGGCTAGTGTTGTAGTGGATCGAGCGATGATTGAGGCAATACTTACTTGGGAGCCACCCACGAGTGTAACGGAGGTACGGAGTTTCCTGGGATTGGCTGGATGTTACTGGAGGTTTGTGCTAGACTTCTCCGGAGTTGCAGCACCACTATCTTCATTGACAAAGAATGGGAAACCCTTCGTGTGGTCGAAGAGATGCTAGAAGAGATTTCAGGTTCTGAGGCAGAGGCCGACTAGGGCCCCCATCTTGAGGCTCCAAGAGGTGGGCATATGGTATGTAGTTTACTATGACACATCAGGGACCTGGCTCAGATGTATACTGATGTAGGAGCAAGTACTGATCACATATGGTTCTCAAAAGCTGAGACAACATGAGCTGAACTACGCTACCCATGACATGTAGTTAGCAGTAGTGGTCTTCGCCTTGAAGATGTTGCGACACTATCTGATGGGCGAGCGCTTTACTGTGTACTCTGATCATAAGAGTCTCAGATATATCTTCTCCCAGAAGGACATGAACCTGATATAGCGATGTTGGCTTTTGTTTCTCTAGGACCATGACTTCAAGATAGTCTATACTCCTGGGAAGTGGAACGTTGTTGAAGTTGAACTCAGTAGGAGGTCTGGTATACAGCTGCTAGGCAAGTCGATAGAGCAGTTGATTGCTTTATAGTTATCCTTTGTTGATAGAGATAGAGAAACCTTTCTACAGTCTCTTATAGTCACTCCCCCACTTCATCAGCGAGTCAAGGAGGTGCAGTGTGTGGGTGCTGATGGCGAGAAACGACGTGCTCAAATATCCAAAAGAAAGGATCCTGATGGATTTCTTAAAGGTGGGGAGCAAGTCATCCTCTTTAGAGGATGTATCATGGTATCATTGTATCTTAAAGAAAAGGTATTGAGGAGGTTCCACAAATACCCACTAGCTGTACATCCTAGAGTGGCGAAGATTTACCAGGACCTCCGATGACAAAATTAGTGACAGGGAAGGCAGAAACGAGTTGCAAAGTTTTTCTCTCAATACCACACTTGCCAGCAAGTGAAGGCAGAGCATCAGGTACCAGAAGGCTTGGTTCAGCCTTTTGAGGTACCAGACTGGAAGTGGGATGGGATATCGACGGACTTCTTGATAGGTCTTCCTTGTATATCCAAGGGACATGACTATATCTAGGTGATCATGGACCAAATCACCAAGTCGGCCCACATCCTACCGACCAGAGATCATGGTTCAGTAGAGTGCTTGAGATTACTCTATTTGTAGATGATTGTGCGGCTACATGAAGTACCTTTGAAGATTGTCTCCGATCGTGACACACGTTTTACTTTTCGACTATGTAAGGGGTTGCAGGAGGATTTCTGGACACAACTTTGTTTGAGTACCACCTTCCATCCTCAGACAGATGACCAGACTGAGAAAACCATTCAGACCCTCAAGGACATGATGCGTGCTTGTGTCCTTGACTTTGGTCTTAGTTATGAGGATCACTTACCTATGGTGGATTTTTCATACAACTAATTATATCACTCCACCATTGGGATGGAACTTTTTGAGGTGTTGTACAGGCGACCTTGAATATCACCTTTGTGATGGACTGACCAAGGAGAGTCAACACTCGTGGGACCGGAGATAGTATGGTCTACCACAGAGGAGGTGCAGATCATCTAGGAGAAGATGAAGACTGCACAGAGCGGACATAAGTTATATGGCCAAAGGGGATAGAGACCTCTGGAGTTCGTGGATGGAGACCACATATTTCTATGAGTCTCACCTCAACGAGGTTTGCAGATATTTGGTCGAGGTGGAAAGTTATCTCTGAGGTTTATCATACCCTTTTAGGTCCTCAGTAAAGTTGGCAAGGTGGCATACTACGTATCCCTTCTACCTCAGTTGCACTGGGTGCACAAAATCTTCCACGTATTCTAGCTAAAGAGATACGTGCATGACCCATCTCACATCACAAACCATGGAGATCTGGACGTCAACGATGATGCGACTTTTACGGAGGTTTTAGTGGAGATTGAGGATCCAAATGACCGGGTCCTTTGTGTACAGTCGATACCTTTGTTGTGCATTCAGTGGAAGCATGGGAACCTCAAGGAGAGAACATGGAAGCGAGAGGCTTAGATACATCCTCAGTACCACCACTTGTTCCCTTAGTTTGAGTTGTGGACAATAGGGACGTAAATACTGAGGTGGGGAGAATGTAAATACCTGGAATTTTCCATGTATGTTTTTTAAATATATTTGAATTTTAAGATTCTGAAAAAATTAACGTCACCTGATTCTGAGGCCCGGAGTTCCTAGAAAAAATTTCTAAGAAACTACTAAACCCTCTTCTTTAATGTGAAGGAGCCTCTTCGGCTTCCTCTACATTAATTAAGCTAACCCAAATTAATTAAATGTTCCATACTAGGTGTTTAATTAGGATAATTGGAATTTGGGCCAATGATTAAAGTTGGGGGAAACACATCAGCTGGAAGTTTTTTTTTTGGTGGAGCCTAGGGAGAAAAGCTCTCCAACGATGAACTATTTCTCTGAATGAAGAACACGTTCCTCCAACAAAGAACGCTGGAGAATAACACCGACCTCGACTTTGACCATCCTCCTTGAGACTTCCTCCAACATAGGACGTCTTTGACTCTGACGAACCGACACACAAACCGACGATCGAGGAAAATGCCGACGAAACCGACATCCTTCTTTTTTCCAATGATTCATCTTATTCACCGCGACTCTGTTGATGTATCAACCAAAGGTAGGGGTTTAATTATTTTTTATCACATAACAGGTACTCCATTATTCACTTGCGTGGGATTGGGAATGATTTAATTTCAAAAGATCATGGTTGATGTTCTTTTCTTCATTGTTGTGAACCATATGCTACCACTCTAAACGTGGAGGGTGCGAGCCAAACTAATAGGGCCTGAACCCTCTCCGTCATTATTCTTTGTGGTCTTCTTCAGAATGAAGGATGGTGACGAAGGAAAAAAAGGCAACACCACCACCACCCATGGCCACCACAACCCCCCCCCCCCCCCGCTGTGCTCCAGCCTCCAGGTCGAACAGGCCCCACCCCCGCCTACCACCCCACCTCAGCTGCACCGCCCTCCGGCCGCGCCGTCTGCTGACCAAGCCACCCACTGACCATGCCACATGTCAGCCATGCCTCCACAGCCGCGCCTCTCGCTGACCACGCCTCCCCAGCCGTGCTGTCTGCCATGCGCGCAACCCTCCGGTCGCGCCACCCACTCGCCACACCACCTGGCTCCCTCCTCCCTCTAGCCTCCCGAAACGGCCTGCGCCCCTCATAGCACCCCGGTCGAACTGGCTCTTACCCCTCGCGGTGCCCCGAGCGAACTGTCCCGCACCCCTCGTGTCAACTCGGTCGAACAGGCCCGCGCCCCTCGCTCCACCCCGACCGAACTGGCCCGCAACCCTATCGGCGCCCCGGCCGAACCGGGCCGCGGCCCTCACGACGACCCAACTGATCTGTCCCTATTCCCTTGAGGAGCCCCAGCCGAACCATCCATGCACCCTCGCAGTGCCCCCATGGCTGAGCCACCCCGCGGCACCCGCGGGCTCCGCTGCCCCTCGCAGCCCTCGCAGTCTGCTGGACCTCCCAGCAGTCCGGGCCACATTACAGGCCAGGATAGACCCTGTGGTTTGGTCCGAGTCAACCCAAACCGGGTCGACCCATCCTAGGTCATGCCAGGTCAGTCCGATTGGGTGGGACCGAACATAGGCCTACTACGACCCGTATACTTTTTTTTCCCATAACTATGGCACCAGACGTCCGTTTGACAACCCGTCAACGGATTTGGGAACCATTGAGCAAGGCGGTCCCTTTGAGTGATACCCCAATGTTTTTTGGATTGAAATTGTGTGTTATCGGGTTGGGTTGAGCACGAATCCATCCGGGGCCCTGAAACTAATATGCTAATAATTCACAAACCGAGTATCTGATTTATGCGCCATCTGTTATGTTGAGACCCCTATGACGTGGCCGACCTTTGTGATAATTCATAGTGGGACCTCATGACAGTTGGAGTATCGAAAAGCAGCTTGTGATGCAGATCCTCTCGGAGACAACTGATCATAGTGTGGAGACTTATTAGCTGGCTGAGACCTGATGACTGCTGACCATTTTGACTTGGAGTGACTCTACTAGCTCAATGGGGAGCACCATGGTGTCGTGGCAGACCCACAGTGGGGTGTGCATTGGTGTCACGGAAGACCCACGGGACTCGACCAGAGGAGTACCTCAAGAGGCTACAAGAGGGAGCACACTTGGTGACACGGTAGACCCATGGTGGGGAGCACGCTTGGTGACATGTCAGATCCACAATACTCGACAGGAGGAGTACCTCAGCAGTCCAAGGTTAGTGGGAAACATGTTTGGTGTCACAAAATTACCACTGTACTCGATAGAGGAGGTGTTCTCCATCAGCCAAGATTTCGACAATGTGACTGGGGATGTTACTTGACACTACCCCTAGAATAAAATCCTGGTTGAGTTGTGTCAGTTTTTCTATGTTTTCCTCGTGATTGAGACGGATCACTTTATAACTTATGTATTTATATGGACATATACCTAACTATGGTTGTTTATTGATTTCATACTTTTTTCTTCATCAGTGTTGGATTTTGTGAGACCTTGAGGGTCTGGGGTCCCTACTGAGTATCATTATACTCACCCCTGGATAGGCTATGCACGCAGCTTGTTGTGTTGGTCACAGATGAAGAACAGTGCTGACTGAGGCTGAGAGTACCAGGACTGAACGGTGCCCAAAGGTGGAACATACGGCATGTCAGTACGTGGGGGAGACAGACATCAGCAGAGTGCTGAGGAGGTGGTCTGTACCTACCCTTCAGGTAGGAACCTCAGAGGACAATCCAATAGATGTATTTTCTCTTTCAGCAGTTTTATTGCATTTCAATTATACTTGTACTTTCCAGTAGGGCTTTTATTCTGGCCCCTTTTTACTAAATGTACTCACTTGTTTACTATACAGTTGACTTGTGTTCGTATCTTGGTATGTGTCTGGTTGCATGTGTCTACATGTTATAAAGGCAATGCCTTCCTAGTTTTAGGGAAAATGCCTTTTGTGCTAGTTATCAAACCCTAGCCTATGGAAGGCAGGCTTGGGGTTGTCTCGGCACGGACCCCAGGGACAGGTTGTGACATTGGTGACTCATGCTCACTATCAAAATGATGTACTATCATATCTTTATCAACCTCTTATTTCTCAAAATATTTTTCAAATACATTAGGTTGGATGAAATTATGGTTTCTACTCTCATCATCAGTATGTTTATCATCTTCTTGTTGTCTATCATCAACTTTTACTTGAGAAACATTTGTGGTTGACTCAACCTAGGATTTTTGGATTGAATTCTTTTCATAAGGACTTCCCATATCATGGAATTTTTACACATTCTTTATCACATCATCACTCTCATCATCTCCCACTTAGTTTTATTATTATTCTTCTTCTACTTATTCATTTTAAACTATCTCTTCTTCCACACCAGGTTTTAGAATTAACATTTTCTTTCTTAATGATTCTAAAAGAACTAATTATTTGAGAAAGGATTCTGGTACTTGAATCTGTTTATAGGAATTACCAGTATCCTTGATAAGTGTATGAACCATATCAGCTTGAAAATTTTTATTTTTCATATTCTTCTACTTTTCATGACTTTTAGGCTCCTTAGAAGCTTGAATTTTCTATGCTTTTGCCTCAGCACGATCTAAGCCAAAGAATGAATATCCTTCTTTATTGTTCTTCTTTTGTTTCCTCCACATTGTTACAACTTCCTCCGAGAATGTTTTTTTCTTTTTCATATTTTGTGGTTCTTACCGGCATTCCAGAACAATATATTTTTCTTTTGTCTCCAGTTTCTTTTCTTTTCTTTCATTGAATAATTATTGGAGGTTTCTACTACTTATACTTTCTTGACAAAAGCATGAACTACACTTTCTAAAAAATCCCAAAACACACAGATTTGGTATGGAAGATGACTTTAATCCTCCACAATGGGTCATAACTCAGCAACATGATCTCGAATTATTATGTTTTATAACTTTAAGGAATTTTGAAGGATTATAAACAAATAACTATGAAATTTGATAAGATAACTAGATATATGATAATGTGAGAAATTAGTGTTCCATTATAATGATGTTTTTTGTGAGAAGGAATTAATTTACAAGATTTTCCATTCTCAGGTTATCCAAAAATTCCAAAATAAAGATATCACTTTTCTATAGGGAGTCCTTGTCTCCCTTTCTGGTAATGAGTAATCCATGTACCCATAATGAAAATAATCTGATGTTCATTTAAAGATGGTCGATCTTTGTTGATTTTACTCCCTTGAGTCCAAGGTACTCAATTTCCTTTTACTTCCCAAACCAACATGACTCATCTAGAAACTTGTGAGTGTAGAATATTTCCTCACCTCTATATGGAATTACAAGAATATTTATTACCATATTGAATGAGGGAGAATAGTTTTTCCCATATTTTTTGAATGAAAACATCTCACTTCAACCTTCCTCATAAAAACATATTTTGTCATTAAATTCTATAAGCAATTAAGGATAAATTGGATCCAAAGTATTGGGAGTAGAAAGGAAAAAACTCTTCCATCCATTCAGCTTGATATTCATCATAATTAAAAATTTATAGTTATCAAAGAATTTTGGGTCAACCAATATTTCCCTATAGATTTGAAAATCCTTGATTTCCACAGTTGAAGACATCTGTTTATGTGGCGAAGCTTCCAATGACATCCAGAGTGTAATAAAACTAGAAAACATAATGTTCTATATGAAGAAGAGAAAAGATTCATTACAAAAAGTCTTGATAACCGATGTGGGACATAGATTATTGGTACCTTTATATAATCTTCGAGGTGAAAGTTTGAATTCTCGATTTAATCTAATGGTTGTAATAAACATGATCTGATCTGACGGTTGAGATGAATTTCAAAGAACTATTTGGAAGGTTATGATCTTTTGAGGTTTTAAGGAAAATCAGATATAAGAAAACTAAATCCAATGGAGTTTTCTTAAAATAGAATAAAAATAAAAACAAGTAAAAATTTAAATTACGAAAATTTTATGTAAGGAAACATACTATTTGGATTGACTAAAAAAATTGACAGCCATAAAAAAATGATCTTTTTAAAGAACATTAGATTCTGGAAAATTTTATTATGTAAAGGAAATTTTACATTCTAGAAATCTGAGTTTCGAAAAAAAATTAAGAGAGAATGCGAAAAAATTGGATTATGAAAAATAAATTTGGGTAAAAAATAAATGTACCCCCTATGAAAAAGAGTTTTGTAATGAAATGAGATAGTTTAAAAAAATTAATATGGAAGATTAACTTATTGTTATCATTCCTATATTTTTTTAATGTATTGAAATCTAACAGAGGGTAATGATTTTGTAATAGTATTATCTAGTTGATTATGCATTAAGATTAATATTAAAATAATATTTCTTTTAAGTGTATGGTCTTTATAAAAGTTATGTATAATATCTATGTGTTCTGAAAGAGAGTGATGTGCAGTTATTTTTCATAGGGAAATGGAACTTGTATTATCACACAAGATCTTTATTGTGGTAAAACTCATTCCATAGTCTGTGAGTGTGTGTTGCATCCAAAACACATTAGCACAACAACTTCCACCTGCTATATATTTGGCTTTAGAAATGGAAAGTGTTATTGAGTGGTTCTTCTTGCAAGACAATGAAATTAAAGAATCTCATTAAAAATTACATTATCCAAATTTACTATTTCTACCCATTCTATATCCACCAAACCCGCATCCGATATATTTTTGAATAAAAAATCATTTTTATAAGTCTAGAAATTATCTAAATCCATGGTTAACTATAAATAGTGAATATTTTTTTAGTAAATTTAAATTATATTCTTTTGTATTATATTGATAGAATTCAATAATCATACTAAAAACATTATGTCTATATTACTACCTGGTAAGTATAATAAACTTTATATCATACCTCTATAACTTGTTTGATCTACTAGTTTCCTAGCTTCATCAAGATCAAGAGAACTTGAGGTACCTATTTGAGTACATATACTTTTACTGTTGTCATATCAATACTTCTTAGAAAGATATTTAATATATATATTTTGATATATATAATTACTTTCATGTTTTTGAGAAATTTGAAAACCTATGAAAAATGTTAACTCACCAATCATACTCATTTCAAAATGAGATTTAATGAGATTCGCAAACGAATCAGTTAAAGCCTGCTGGGTTGATCCGAATATGTTGTCATCAACATAAATTTGAAAAATCAAAACCTTTTTCTTATCATTATTTTTAAAAAGAGATGGATCAGATGTTCCTTAACCATATAGTTTTTTAACAAAAATCATTTAAGTCTATCATCCCAAGCACTAGGAGATTGTTTAAGTCCATAAAATGCTTTGGTAAGTTAGAAGACATGTTCAAGATGTATTGTGTCTTCAAATATAAAATGTTTTTCAAAAAAAATTTTATCAGGAACATATACATTAAGGAAAAAACACTTCATATCCATTTGAAAAATTCTGAATTTAAAGAATGATGCAAAGACAAGTAAATACGAATAGAATCAAGTCTAGAGACAGAAGAATTGGTTTCTTTGTAGTATATCCCTTCTTTTTTATTATATCTTTTAGAAATTAATCTTGATTTATTTCATAATATGATTCCATTTACATCACATTTATTTTTCAAGACCCATTTAACACCTATTACAGATGTTTCTTTAGGACATTCAACCAAGTTCCGTACTTTTTTCCTTTTAAATTCCTTTGGATCATCAGGCATTGATTTCGTCCAGTCATCATCACTTAAAGCATTATCATTGCTATATGGATCTAATTGGGAATGGAATTATAGATGTTCTAAATCATTTAATAAGGAAATTCTAATCATATTATGTGTATTTATATCACCAATGATACTATCACTAGGATGATTCTTAATAAAAAAACTGATTTGGGTTTTGTAAAACCTATTCATCAACAAATGATTAAAAATATTCTGGGGTAAATGATTCAGAAATATTTTCTACAATGTTTTATTTATTTGATGAATCTTTTACCAAATGTTGATAAGTTTTTTTCTAAAACACATTAAAGGATGTAGTTTGGGTTTTTTTAAAAAATCACCTGTTTCATCAAATTTAACATGCATTATTTAATTAAGAGTACAATTATTTTTTGTTAAAAGCATTATAAGCCTTAGAAGTTGTGGAGTATCCTATAAAAATTCCATCACTGAATTGGGGTGTGAATTTATATAAGTTAACATTATTTTTCAAAATGAAAACTTTACATCCAAATTCTTTGATGTAATAAAGTTTATGTTTTTGACCAATCTAAAATTCATAAGGTGTTTTGTTAGGAAAATGTCAGATTAAAACTCGATTTATCGTAAAAAAATAAGTACTAATAGAATCAGCCAAAAAATTATTAGAAATAGAATATTCCCTCAACACAGTTCTAGTTATCAGTTGAAAAATTAAAATTTTCTTTCAACAAAACCATTCTATTGAGGAGTTCTTTATGATGAGAAGTTATGAGTAATGCCTTTCTTAAAACAAATTTTTTCAAAATATAAATTTTGAATTTATCCTCCATGATGACTATGTATAATTATTAGTGGAAGATTTTTCTCATTTTTATCATGGGATCTAGACGTTCTTAAATAAAAAAAGCTTCAAATTTCTTTTTTAGAAAATAGAACCATGTAAATCTAGTGTAACCATAAACTAATACAAATACATGGTATTTTATTCCAATAATTCCACTTTTTGTTGGGCCAAAAAGATCCATATTGACTAAAAATAACAAATCAGAAGATGTGACTTAACCCATGATTTAAAACATAATTTATGTTTCTTTCTATATTGATAAGGATAAAAAAAATTTAAAGAATAAAATATAAGCTCAAGCATATCATTAAAAATAGTTTTCTTTAAGATTTTTTATAGGTTTCTAATGTTACAGTGTCCTAGTAATCTATGCAATTACTATGATTAATCTTCCATTACACTATGTCAAGGTTGGTATTGGCAGCTACGAATATCAATGTTTTGTTTATAAACATTCTCATGCCTATGGGCAGAATGGATAAACTCTTCCTTCCAATTGTGTACAAAGAATTTATCAATCCTTACATTCACATGGTAAATTTTTTCACATAATTGTCTTATATTAATTAGGTTGTTCTTAAGACCATTAAAAAATAAAACATTTGAAATCAATGTCTTTCAAAGAAGAAAAAATATTAACTATACCAAAAATTTATCGCTCAAAATTATCTCGGAATGTTACTTTTCCTCCATTCATAATGATAATATTTTCAGTGATGTTTTTTATACCTATCATGTGTTGGGAAAATCCACTATTGATGTACCTTGTATTGTTATTTGTACTATCTATATTTTATTGAAAATAAAAGACTTAGAATTTCGGAATCTAAACTTTTATGGAATCTGAAATTTGAAAAAAAAAATTACGAAACCACATTTGTCGATAAAAATAATCATTATGAAAACATAAAGATTAGGATTTACTTAAGGAACAATATTAATCCCATTGTCCCCCACATTAACACATAGTTCAAAAGGGAGCACTTTGGGAAAGAAAATTATTATCACCAAAAACTAGTTTTGAATGTGTATAACCAAATCAAGAACATTTCCTCAAAGGAAAAAGTTGTGAATAAATTTTATCAAATTTTTTCCATCCCAATGTAATATTTGATAAAAGTTTCTCTAAGGAAAAAATTTCAGATTTTAGTCTAATGACTAAATTATTATTCTCAAAGTCATTAATTTCAGAATATGAGTTATTCTATAAAGTATTTTTCTTAGAAATTAGCTTTTCAAGATCCTTAGAAAGTTATCCTTCTCATAATTAATGTCTATAAGGTTTTTTAATAACCTTTAAAAATAAAAAAAATTACCATCAATACCCATTGAATGATCTGATACTTCTTTTTTAAAAATAGAAATTCATGAATTTTCATCCTCCTACTTCTATTTTGTCTTACAGTTATCATTTTAAGTAACTTTGCAAACTCATAAACTTCTTAAAATGAATGTAAGGTATTTTATTTTTATCTGGATGATTCATCATCTATAGATTAATTATATTCTTTGTTAGGAATAGTATCATTTTAAGAAATATTGGTTAAAGATTCAACATTTTTTACCTTATCCATAAGACAATTATTTTCAATGGGTACTCTAGTTTCTAGACCAATATTTTTATGACAACAAGATTCATATTATGTAGATTCATTGGAAGAATACCCACCACAGGCACTCCAAGTGTTATTTTCTATCCAGGAATTCTTAGCCATAGACTTGTAATACTTCTTTCTGTTTCATTCATAATTCTCTTCCTTCCATTCTTTTCTCTTAATAATAGGACAATCATATCTAATATGTACAACCCTTTTACATTCATAACAAGTTACTTCTTTTTTTTTTGTATTTTCTATCATTCATAATATATATATTTTGAAAATATATTTTTTCCACAATATTATTCATCCTTCTATTATGATTTGTTAATTCATTTTCTGAAAGATCACTGTCACTTGATTCTGATAAAAAAACAGTTTTCTTAGATTTATATGTTGTTACTCTTTATGGAGTCTTGAATTTAGCTTTAGTAGTGAAAGAAACACTTTAATTACCATTATTTGTTTTTGTTGAAATCAATATATCTCTTCATTCTAGTTTCATGCTGAAGAATAGTTCTAAATAACACATCATGAGTAATGGCAGATACAATTTTGTTCACATCATTAGCTTTCCTTTTTTGATTACCACTTATTGAGCATGATGTCATTAATAAATCCACAAGAACTAGATCATCAAGACTTGTCTCCCCCATAAATTGAAGACAGTTGATAATGGTCATAAATCATTATTGTACATTATAAACTAGTTCTCTATAAGAAAATTGAATTCAATGATATTCAACTCTTAACATAGCTCTTCTCGTTTATCTATCTTTAAATGTCCCAAAATGTAAAACATATATATTCTTCCAGATGATGTAGGAAGCTTCACAAGAATATATTTGAATATATACATTATTTGTCTTAGAAGACCACAAAGTATTGTGTACCATGTAATTTAGTTGATATTCTTGTTTCTCTTGATTGGTGGTGGTTCTGATTTACATTTCTGGAATATTATAAGCTCTTGTAATGATGAGAAAGTTGTCTACTATATTTTTAATATCAAAAGTCTTCATCCTACCTCTCCAGTATTAATAATCATTTCTATAAATAATTGGTGGTCTGGTAGGGTTTAAGTTGACAATGGAACTAACATTTATACCAATCATTCTATAAATAAATAATTTTACAAAAAATCAATTTAATATAAAAATATTACCCACAAAGATAAAAATATTTAAGAAAATGTCGAACAAGAATGGTCATGGAATAAAAACTTGAGCAAGAAAACTTATATATATGTATAAGTATTTTAGTGACCTCCTCTAATACCAATTGTAGGATCTAAATAGTGTATGCAGATACTCAATTACAAGAGGGGTGAATTTGAAGTTTAAAACATTCTTGTTTAAACATAAATAAATATATGTTCAAAAAGGATAGATTTTTTTAAAAAAACTCTCTTTTGTCCATAACTAAAAAAACATGATTAGGGTCCAGAATGATGAATCTGAAAATGAAATTGTAAAAAATTTTCACAGAGAATTACTCTACCTTAAAGAATATAGAATATTATTTATTAGTTTATGTAAAAGAACAAGAATGTATAATAATGTCATAATTTATTTCAATATCAAAATATATTGGAAATATAAACTGAAATAGGAACATGTAATAATTAGGAAACCTTTTAACCCAAAGTGTATGGTATCCAACAACCTTAGATAAATTTACATTGATTTATAAATTCAAGAAAGTATATCTTACCCACACCTATGTAAGTCCTCGATAAGAATATCAAAATCTATCTTGATATCCCCAAAAGCCATTGAATTTTATGGTAGTCATCACCTGTGTCTTCCTATCCCCAAAATCAATCGATTTTACTCAGCAATAATGAGAATCACATGATTCAAGCTGAACAAGAAGTTCATAGTTGAACAAGGTGTTCATAAAATGCACAATGAATGGGAGTATTTATCTCTCTAGAAATCACTTCACAACATGTAATATATAGGATCACCAGTTTCTAGATGTATGGATATTGATCTTATTCAAATGAGATCTTATTTATAGGTAAAACTTCAACAATCAGATCCCTCCTCCAACGATCATATTTTTCCATGAATCTTATAAGGGCCTGTACATGATTTACTCAACCAATTATTAGTTAGAAACAAATTTGATGATATCATTTTATATTTAATAAATCATATGTAAGGACATTTATGTAGCTTTTCCAAATCTGAATAATCATATTCTAAGGAAAAATACATTTCATAGTTTATTCATATAAAAAATCATATTCTAGAAACAAATGGATATTCTGTTTCTATTTTACAATGAATTAGAAATATGAATTATATTTTTTTTTGAATTCTAATGAATTCAGAGTCTGAATTATGAGGAATTCAGCATCCAAATTTTGAGGAATTCATAGTCCGAATTCTGAGGAAATTAAGTAAAAAAATCAGAGAATTTGGAGTCGGAATTTTAGATAAATAGAGTTGGAATTCTGCAGAATTCAGAGTCCCAATTATAAGGAATTCTGATTCCAAATATTGGAGAATTTGGAGTCTATAAATAGTAATACATGGTATTTTATGAAACTGTATGATTTTGAGGTTTACGAGTAGGATTCATTTTTTTCTTTGTGAAACATTTGACATGGTTTTGATAAGACATTGAACAAGATAATAAAAACCAAGGTAAGGGTAAAACATTGCATAGAGAATGAAAATATTCCTTTGGAAAGTTATTCTTTGAAAAAGATTATTTTCCCTAAGAATTTTTTTTAATTATTTTCAAAACATAGAGAAATGGAAAACTCATAAAGATACCTTATTGACTCATCTGCGATTTTGTGATTTTTTTCATAATTTGTCCTATATTTTAAATATTTATCATTTTATTTAACATAGATAGTTGTTTATTTTATATTAAATAACTATGTTTGGATTACATGAACTAAAAAAACATACATTTTATCTTTCATTACATAGAAAACTGAGGTTAACTTGCATTACACTTAACAGAGACTATCCTCGATTTCTTGTATAACACACATGATCAAGGCTTATCGAATAATAATATATTTTTAAAACTTTATGTAACCTAGATGTGAAATCAGATTTTGTGAATATTATTAATTAATTAAAAAAATATATTGTTTTCAAAAATTATAAAATGAATTAACTAGTTACAAATTATTTAAAAATGAATATAGGAACCAAATGAATATAAAGGGTCATTTTTATAGAAAACTATTATTAAGATCAGAAGTTGTTTTAATCACAATAAATTAAAATAATTACAAATTGTGTTAAATTTTAATGTAATATATGTTAAATATCTTAGTAAATATTTATTATATTCATCCAATAGTTTTTATAGGCCTAAGATAATAAAAAAATCAATTTAACACAAAAAACACAATATTATTATTAAGATAGTTTTATAGGCTTTTAATTGAAAACCATTTTTAAAGAATATTTTTGAATCCTTTATAGAATTAATATGTCAAAAAATCATAATATTTTAAATCAAAACATAAAAGATATGTTATGATAATTATTCAGTATTTTTCTGTAAGGTTTCATTTTTAATCAACAGTTTAAAATCTAGAATTTTAATTCAAAACTAGTTTTCCATATAATTGATTTATAAGGTTAAATTATATTTTTAATTTGTTTAATATTTTAATTACATAATATTTTCATTCAAAAAATCCAATTTAGTTCATTTTAGCCAATTTTACATTGAATGTAGAAATAAAAAAATTCTAAAATTTTAACATTTCACTTTAAAAAACCCTCTTTTTTGTTTTGTCCATGGAATTAGTTTTAAATATATTTTTCCCAATTCAATATATTGAATTAAGTAAAAAGGATTCAATATATAGAATCATAAGGTCCATATTTAGTTTCTTGGTTAATTTTATTTTATATATAAAAAAGATACCATGATAAAAAAATTATTTACCATTGCATATGTAAAATTGTGACAAGGGATTTCGTGAAAAGGTAAAAGCATAACATACCATAAAATTGAATATTAAAATGGTTGGGTTTGGAGTGAATCAACCCTAAAAATAATAAAATATTTTAAATTAATGTCTAATTATTTTAATTTAATTCCTCCTCAGTGTGGTTAGCTTTAAATATAAAATAACAAATAAATCAATCACTAGAACACACATATCCTAAATTATAAATACCACACCTCACCTCCCTATTTCAACCCAATTTTTTTTTATACTAAAATATCTTCCCAAAACTATCCTCCTCAATCTATCCATGTCCTAGTTAGTTTGGTCTCACCAAAAGACCAAATCCAAAGTCCTCAAGTGTCTCTCAAGGAGGTGTTATCCAAAAGGCAATCTTATCAAAGTACATCCCTTAATTTATTTTATTTTTATAAATTATCCAATAATCCATCATCTATCCATTAATTACAACTATAGAATCATGTATATAATGGAGCATTATGTTTCTAATGTAATATCACAAATCTAGGTCATTTTTCACCTCCTCTTTTTCAATGAATCAAAATTATTGTCCATGTTATGTCAGTTAATCGACTCCTTAAAATATTTGTTTGTTCTTTTTTCCGTTACATCCTTCAATGTTGGTCTTAAATAAATTTTATGGTTAAATATTTTTCAAATTGTTAAATTTTAACCTATTTAATATTCTGGTAATGTTATATTAAATATAACATCATTCTTTCCATGTTGTGGTAATATGATAATTTCCTTTGAAGAAGTGAGGACTACAGCCCCCTTAAAGCAATGTTATTCATTTATACACTACCTGGAATGTATAAAGGATGGATGTATTAAATATTTATAAAATATATGATATAATAAATCTACATTATTAATTATATACACACACACATATATATATATATATACATATATATGTATTTTACTTTCTTTGCTTCAACCTGACACTTAAACGGAAATAGAGTTCATGCGTACATACTACTTGCCGTCTCCATAAGAGGTGTATTTTATATAATTATTATATGTCATATGGATTATTAAACTAAAAATATACCAGATATAGAAGATATTTATATCATTTTTTAAATTCTATAATCATGATATAAGTATAAGTACCAATGATAAATCAAATTAAGACAAATACGATGAACAAAGAGAATATTAGCTGAAGTAAAACCATAACAAATGATGTTTAACAAGAAGGTAATACAAGGTCACAATAAATCAATATATGATATTAGATATAAGTATATGGTTATTTAAACTCTGTATACTAAATTTATATTTATTATTAAAGTGTTTTGAATGAGTATGATTAGACTCAAGACTCAAGGTATAGGAATTTTGTCTCCATTTTAATTTTCAGGAGATGTAAGCCATATTCACGGACTATTTTTTGCATATGGTATAAGTACTTCCCCTATTATATTTAATATTATGAATAAATTTATCTTCATGGTCTTTAAAGATTCATTTGAATATACCAGGATTATGATTTAAATGTACAAACTGGTATGGGACGCTTTGAATGTTTAAATAATTAATCATTTCTCCATTTCAATATTTTTGAAATTATTTTTCATAACTATTTTTATAGAATTCAAAGGGGTTAAAAATTAAATTTTATTTATGTTTTTATGTTTATTCAAATGTTTTCAAAATACAATATTTTTATTATTTTAAGTAATAGATAATTTCACAATCCCAATTTTATCTGATATTGTTTATATATATGTATTTAATAGGGTTTATTTATCATTTATGTGAATGTTTTCTAAAAATTCGTCCATATAATGTTTTATTATTCTACTATGGATTTTTAAATGCATTTTTACCCATTTTTTAACATTTTACTACATGGTTTCAGTGAAATGTTACTTTCATTTTCCAAACAAGGTATTTTGTTTTACTTTTAAAAAAAAGTATGAGAAGAATTTTTTACACTAACTTATACGACATGAACGGATTTTTATGCTTTTTTGATTCCTGATTTATATGAATAGTACCTTAATAATTTATATGGTTATATTCAAAGAAATAATTATTTTTTAAATTGTGTGGTGTTTTATGAAAATAAATTGTTTTCAACGAAGAATGAATATTTTCCTCAAGAATCAATTTGAAGTGTTTTGTAAAAAAATTACATATATGATGTCATTCCTTAATAGTATTCCTAATATTCCTATGTTTTTATTTTTTTTATTAAATTTATGAATCCATTTGTTTACCCTAGATTATGTTAGGATGAAATGAAGTTTCATAACACCATTTTGTCCCTTTGTTTATTCTATAATGAAATGATTATGAGCTGGTATCTTTTTCCACGGCTTATGACATGATTACATGTTCATGATACAAAGTTTATTTCATGGGTTATGATATGATTGTTTATGATTTTTTAGAAAATTAATGTATGATTTCATAACGAGATAGTTGGGACCTATATCACCCACCCATTCATTGGGAAAAGATTTATGTCTCATGAGACAGACTAAGATGGTTTAGGGATTGAACCATGACTACCAAGATGGTAAGATGTGTGGACTCAAACTACCATGAAGAACATGGGAGTGAACCATGAATACGAAGATGGTATGGTGATTGAACCCATGATACTAATTGGTCTTGGAATAAATGTCTTGTATAATATGGAAATCAAATTATATGCTTATGTGTTTTCCATAATTCCATCTTTTATTCTTATGTTAAGCTTTCATGTATTATGTTCTTTATTTCCATATGAATCATTTCAAATGAACTATCAATATTTTTGAATTGATTTATGATCTTTGATCTGTAGGGTAAGATCTTTTAATGCTATGATCACATTCTCATACCCCTATGACAATGTTTATGTTAACATGATTTGATTGTTTACCCCTACTGAGAATCTGAGTTGAACCCTTTTTATGGTTCCTTTCCCCCAGATTATGAAGATACATGTTATGTTTAATGTGTCAAAGAAGGGACCAATTAAGGAATAACCTTGTGGGAGTTAATGTATCTCACTAATGTCTTTGTGATTGTGTTTCCATGTTTCTAAAGTCACTATACTAATACAGACTTTAGAAATATGTTTGTCTAATGTATTATGTATTTCAAAAAAGTAATGTAATTTCCATGTACGCCAATCTTAGGGTCATTGTAGTTGGTATCATAGAGAGGTTTTATTAATCCTTTGGAAACTATTATGTCAAAATATTAGTGAGATCACTAGAGATATTTTGAAGGATATATCTTGGGATATGCTGAAGATAAGTTCCATTATAGGTTAAAATCATTGAATGCTTGTAATGATTATGAATAACCTAGGATTAACCCAAATAAGTTATAGATTTAAATTCATTTCCCCATATTATGTGGTTTTCATTAATGATATGTGTTTCTAACCATGTTCTTTATAGTTTTAGCTTATGGAGGAAGCCAAAATAAATTGGGCTAATATTGATTTTGATAGAGAATCTTGTGATTAAGAGAAAATAAATTGGATAATGACTAGAGAGAAATATAGTGTGATCATGTTGAATCAAGTATCACAATAGCAAGAAGATCAGGGTCCTCAAAAATAATATATAATAAAAAAAGGAGTTAGGCATACAAGGGGTTATTACATAAGCGAGTGTGCAATACACCACATCAATCTGCCTCCACCATCAGAGCACAATAATCTGGGGCCTTGAAAGACCACATCATATCAAGGTAAAGTATAGCCTTTTTGGAAAGTGTATCCGCAACCTGATTAGCCTCTTGGTACACATGAGAGACAACCATCTGTAATTGATTGATTTGGTAGATACAGTCAACCCACTGAGGTAGAACACGCAACGACACATTTCGCTTTCTAGTGCTCAGAGCATGAACAATAGTCATTGAGTCAGATTCAATCCAGATCCATTTCTAGTTAAATTGAAAAGCATACCTTATCGTATGAATCATTGACCATAGTTTAGCTTAAAAAGAAGTGCCAAGGCCAATATAGTGATAAAAGTATCTCTTAATTAACCCACGAAACGTGCGGAATACTCCTCCACATCTAGATGGACCTGGCGCACCTGATGCGGCTCCATCAACATTTACTTTGAGGAATGATGTAATCAGTGGTATCCATCTGATATGTTTAAGCATATGAGGTTTGTGTGGACGGCCTAAAACACCAAGTATCCTAAGAGTTTGGAGGTCAAAAATGGTTTTAGACATTACACCATCTTGGATCACTGAAGTAGTCTACACATCCCTGTGGATGTAGCTCATTCCCTTCTAGACATCATCAACTACACCATCAAACAGGGCATTGTTCCTTGAGTCCCACAAGGTCGTAAAAACTGCTACAATAGCAGTAGTGTATAGGTTGGAAATCATCTCACTGTAGTGCACCTACAGCAGCCCATACATCAGATCAAAAATCTTGTTTCTGGAATCCACCGCTATTCCAAATAGCACAACCAACCAGTTCCAGAGTTGATGGGATTGATCAAAATCCATAAAGACATGCTACATAGTGTCTTCCCCATCCCTGCAAACAGGAGACCTGGATTCTATCAGAAATCCCGCAAACTTCATGTGTTCAGAAGTGGGGAGTCTGTTTTTCCAGATCCTCTAAATTAAGATACACCGGGTTGGCAGAATGAATGGAGCTCTAAAATTCAGCAGCCTAGTTGGGGCATGGTCATTCCCACCACATGCAATCTTGTAGAATTATTTGGTGTAAAAGATTACATTATTGTTGTGAAGCCAAATTAGTTTGTCAGAATCCAAACAAGCATAGCTATTAATTTGAAACAACACATAATCAGGAATATTCAGCTCATTTAAAGAATGATATGATATAAAATCCGAGATGGATAAAGAAGCAACTTCATGTGTGACATTCAAGAGTTGCAAGGGATGATCAAACAACAAGGTGCTCCAATAGCTAATATTGGAATCCCTA
Organism: Viscum album; assembly: GCA_963277665.1. Lineage (NCBI taxonomy): Eukaryota > Viridiplantae > Streptophyta > Magnoliopsida > Santalales > Viscaceae > Viscum > Viscum album. The sequence continues at coordinate 1,379,396,431 of OY728140.1, read as the reverse complement.
CTGACCATCCATTTCGAATCCTATATAATGAATGCATATGCCTAATTAAGGGAAGCCCATACCTAAGACTTTAGCTGGTATTTATAACCATTAACCAGCCGCTTTGTAAACCGACTCGACAGGAATTCATCATCACCATCATTTGAAATAAGCCTCCAAGAAAACTTTCCAATATAGAAATCATTAAATGTATGATGATCCTTCACTCATAATCCTCCCATTTCCATAGGTTTTATACATTCCATCCATTTCAATGTGACCAACTTCCTTTCAAAGATTGATCCTATCCATATAAAATTTCATACCAGGATTTGAAGTTCCTTAATCAATCCTCGCGGGAATATGTTGAGAGAGAATGAGTAGACGAATTTGGATGTAATCACCTAGTTCACAAGGTAAAACCTCCCAGCCATTGACATAGATTTCCCCTTCCAACCGGAAAGCTGATGAGTAATGTGGGCATAAATACCTTCAAGATATCGTCGTTTCACCCTTCCCTAGAAAAGAGGCACCCCAAGATACTGAAAGGGAAGAACTCCTCGCTTCACCCCATGATAATGAGTGATCATATTCTTTTTCCAACAAGGATTCCATTTCAAAAAACAATTGAGGACTTCTCCCAGCTTATAGCCTGTGCAACCACATCCTCATAATGAGTGAAATGAGCCTTAATATTAGATATGGTTCTCCTTGAGGCCTGCCCCATCAATAGGATATCGTCAGCAAAGATAAGATGGGATGGGGAATGATCATTAATACCATCCCTCATCCTTTTATACATTCCCATATGTGCAAGCTCATTGATGCATTAGCTTAAATAATCCTCCACAATTGCAAACAAAAGACCCAATAATGGGTCACCTTGCCGAACACCTCTTGAGCAAGAGAAGAATCCTATCGATGCACCATTAACAAGTGTTGACATATGTGAGGATCCTATAATATTGCTAATCTTGTTCAGAAAACAATTTGAGAGCCCATTCCTGTGATGTATCTCAATTAGAAAGCTCTATTTCAGGGTATCAAAAGCCTTAGATATGTCAATCTTAAGGGAAAAGTTCCCTTACTTTGACTTCCTTCGCATGAGGTTAACACTCTCAGAGGCCATGAAAAGACACTGCTGTATGTTCCTTCCAGGGACGAATCCAAATTGATTAACAGTGATCATTCCTCCAACAATTCCACCCATCCTTCACATAATGATCTTGTTTATGCGTTTAGGAATTGTATTCCCAAGAGAAACATGTCTGAAGTCTTTAATATCAAGATCATTTTCCTTCTCTGGAATGAGTGAAATAAAGAATGAATTCATCCCATGGGGAATATATGAATTGGAGAAAAAATCATTTATTACATGCTCAATATCATCCGGCACAATATCCCAGTAGAACATAAAAAAATTATTAGTCAAGTCGTCCGGACCCGGAGCACTCTCAAGATTAAGAGATATGAGAGTAGATCTATTTTCCTCCTTCGAAGGAGGGGTTGTAAGAGACTGATTCATCTGCTAATCAACATTGGGGCTAATGTTGTCCACCAGGTTAGTGGAGCAATGCTGTCCATTATCAGAGTACAAACCTTTAAAATAATCAACAACAGCTAATGCTACCCCATCATCATCAGAATAAATGTGATTACCAATTCTGATCACATTGGTTCTAGCACGTTATCTCTTATCCTTATGCATTCTATTGAAGAGCTTAGAGTTTCTTTCACCATCCTTAGGCCACTTCACATTCAGCTAATTCCTATCCAGCCTCTCCTTTACCATGAGAAGGTCATCAAGCTTATTCTACGCTATAATCCCCTCCCTAAACAGGGTGGGATGGTGCTCATGCTCAGTCTAAATCTTTCCAAGATCCTCCTCAGCCTTTTGAATTTCCACATTAATATTAGAAAAATATCTCATGATCCATTCCTTAAGAAATCCTTTACGATGCTTCAGCTTGACAGCAAGTCTGTAGAGAGGACTCCCAAAGGGCTCATTCCTCCAAGCCTCCAAGACAATTTCCCTGCACCCAGGGATGACAAGCCATGCATTATTAAACTGAAAGGCTGTTGGGGCAGACCTCATCCTTTGGAAATTGACATCAACAAATATTGGATTATGATCAGATTGATACGTGGGAAGAGTAAACCCAGAGACCCCATGTATGTCATTCTGTTCATCAATTTTCACAAGGCATCGATCAAGTTTATTGTCTTTCTTCTCTTCCCATGTGTATCTACACCTTGTGAAGTCAGATCCAGCAAGAGGGATCTGAATTAAATTACATGAATCAATACGCTCAGAGAAATCATAGGCTACAGCCCCATTAAAGTTTATCCTTGTTTTATCCTCATGCATCAAAATATTTTTGAAGTCACAAACAAGCATCCACCTTCGCTCTATCCTTAGTGATGTAGCTTTAAGATCCTCCCAAAGTTCCCTTCTCTTCAAGTAAGAAGTGGAAGCATAGACAAAAGAGACAGAAATATTCTATCCAGCAATATTATAGCTAACTAGAATATTCTGAGGTCCATTAACAAATGAGTTAACTTGGATGATATCATGTCTCAAGACCCACAAGTGGTCCATGTTTGAGCTATTTTGATTGCTAGAAATCATATTGAATCCAAAAGAACTCCATTTGAAGCCTTTCCAATTTCCAAAGAGAATATTTGGCTCTACAATTCTGACAAGCATTGGTTTATAGGTCATTATATAATGTCAAAGGGATCTGACTGTATGGGTATTTCCCAGCCCTTGACAATTCCTATATAAAATACTCATTAACATTGAGCCCTGCCCCTTGTCTGGGGCCCCCTGTTCTCTCAGTAGCACATTGAATTTGTCCTTTCTTTCCCTTACCTTTCTTAGTTCCCTTAGAGGTGGATTTGGAGGCCTCGCAAGGTTGGACAACCTCACTACTCTCATTCTCTTTACCGAAATCAATCACACCAGCCATTTCATTCCTTGCAACATCATCCACACCAGAAACAACCTCAGGACCAGCCATCCTTCCAGCATCAACCTCGTCCATTTCATCAGACCAGTGTTTCCCACTCATAGGAGTGAACATGTTCTTACCATTCATGGGGGAAGAATGAGAATTAATTTCCTTTTTATTACTAGCCGTTTTGGAAGGAGAAACCTAGACAAAGACTCCATCTGGATCAGGTGCAGCTACATAAGCAATGCCTGGACCACACCCATTATTATCATTGCCTAGAATTTCACCCTGCTCAGGCCTCAATGTTCCTCCTATAATATAATCCTCACAAATAGGAATCATGTAGACGTCAACATGTTCCATAATACTCTCCCCACTCCCAGCTGCATTGTTGGGGGTGTTTTTATCATCCACATGTCTAGAAATTGCCAAAGTAGCCTCTGCATTCCCAATATTCAAGTTTCCTTCATCAGGTGCCTCTAGAGAGACCCCCTGACCCAAAGCATTCTGCTCAGAAACAAGACCTTTCCCACATTCATGGAGCTCCAAGGAAGTATTCTTAGCTTGTTCCAGTTCAGTCCGCGCAGCAGTAGGAAATTCAACCAGACCTTCAGCCTGCCCCAAAATATTAACATTCTGTGAGATCCTCTGCTCAGAATCAGCCTGTTCTAGTTCATTCCGCACAATAGCAGACAATGCAACCAAACTTCCAGATGTGTTCCCAGAAGCAGATCTAATTTCATGAGAATCTTCCCCTTCAGCCAGAGGGCCTTTTTCCTCTTGAGGCTCCCCCCATCAAGTAATGTCACCTGGTCAGAACCACCATCACCCTGTATAGGCAAGGTCGCTGCCTTGCCCTTTCTTTTATTATAGGTGGTACCATCATGAGCATTTGCATTACACAATGAGCATATTTTATCCCACCTACACTCAGAGGTCAGGTGACCAAAGATCAACCAGTTTATACAAAATTTGGGTCTCCTTTCAAAAATAATTTCCAATTTCATGCTATCATCCCTCTGTGTGAGGATAACTTCTTCCACTAAAGTGCTATACAGATCAACTTCAACCAAGACACGGGCATAGTTCCCATATCTAGGATTGTCTGTTTGTATATCCATACGAATTTTATTACCCACAACCGAGGAAATGTCCCATAGGATACGTGGATGCCTATAAATCCAATTGAACTTATAAATCCAAATACACATTTGAGTGTGTGTGAATCGAACTGTCATGGGATCAAAATTCCTATTCAATTCATGGATACTTAAGAAGCCACGGTTCAAAGGTAAGGTACCTTTTCTCTACGCCCTCCTCTTGCTCACATCACATGGGAAGACAACATGGTAGTATCCCTTTCCCTTTGACGTCATCCTCCAATCATCAAATCCCCAGAAAGCTGAGATCTTTTTCGTCAATTTGTTGAATTTCTAAAGCCACTCCCCCTTAGGGGTGAGAACCTGAGCAATAATCGAGTGCCAACACAGGATGACATGTTCTTTAATAGCTTCCTGATTAGCCGAAACATGAGAAACCCTTCCTCTCTTAATCACACATCCAAGTGGTGGGGTGACAGGGTCAGGAAATTATGTTCCAGATGCGCTCTTTACAACATCTGCAAATTTCATCCGGTCACCTTCCAGGCCAGCATGAGAGGGGACATTCCTATCCGTCCTAGAAAGTGAAAACATTTCCTGGTGGCCAATATTTTATCTAATCTCACCGGCCACATCATCTCTTCGGAGTTGCTCTGAGGAGTTATCAGTAGATCCATGATTCACAATCCCTGAAACCCCTTGAGCTGCCATCCTCCCATCACAATATATTATTAACAATGTGAACATTGGTTACATTACCAACATATCACATAAAAGTAAGATGAACTTTTATAAATGATCAAATTTAATGAATCATAGAGGAAATAAGATTCAGATAACTACATTTCAAGAAGAAGTTAAGAAGAACCTTCATTAATACTTTAAATAGAGAAGAAGATGTTATCTCTAAGAAAAAAAGTGTCATAGGGTGATGAATTATTATATAATTTAATGTGTCCACTGTAGAAAACATGGGTTTTAGCCAACTCAATTCCCATACATAAGGATATACTTCTAAACCATGGATGGAAATATTCCACGCTAACCATTAATGTTGAAGGTTTAATGTATTTATATATTTGGATCCATGAATTATGTATGGTGAAATATTTAAGGAGTATTCATTTTATATTTTTCACTAAGGATTTTCAAGAATATGTTTAATAGTTAAAAATTACTAGAAATGTGAATTAAGTGTAAGGTGTTATATTTGGAGAAAACATGATTAAGGGAAAGATAACACTCAATATATGTTAAGATAATGATTTTAGGATATTGATATATCGGATATGAATAAGTAAATTGGATTATACTAGTTTCTTGGGTTCTAATTATGGATTTATTATTTATAGAGATATGCTATCATCAATGCATATAAAAATTATTTAGACCTAAGTTATTTATCCAATATGGTTTGAATAATGACACATTCATGTTTTCAATAAGCATATATGGTAATTAAAGTTATTACCATGACTCAATAGACTATATTATGAATGTGTTCACATGTTTATAATGTGAACAACAAGAGATACCTTATGAAATATGGTTGATAAATTTTAATCATATTTAGTTCACATTTTTCTAAAGTTTTGGACTTTCATTTTTTAAAAGGATTGTAATGTTATACATTTATGTATAGTATAAGTTAAACTCTAGATGGAGTTTGTTAGATTAAATTCTTATATCACTGTAGGTGGACGTATTCATATTCGAAAACTTTTTCTAACATTTTTTGTTGCGATAAATACATATGGAAAGGCCAACCATTATATTTAAGGATCACATGACCTGATAATGCTTCAACAATAACAAAATCCACATCATTTCCATGAATAATATTTGAAGGCGAAATTGTTCAAGGCATGAACAATGATGAGATACTACTAAAAAAAGTAAATATATATGCTCATGCAAATTATTAAACATTAAGAAAGGAAATCATGAATTAAAATAGTGTCTTAGTATCTTCATTTTTGCTGATATTAGTGACCACTTTCACACTTCCTTAGTATATGATTTTGTGATGGTAAAATTTAACTATATCACCAAAATTCTTGTGATTAGTTCTCATTATCCATATTTATGATTATTTATTGTTTTCCACCATGCCCAATCTTTGCATTTTTTCTTCTACATTGTGACCTAGTCATTATTTACATTGGAAACGTTTTATTTACCAACTATTACTTTTTAAAAAGATGTCTTAGTGTCCATTTTTATGATGTGGGTTTTTATAAATGAAAATATCAAGTAGTAAACATAGGATATCCTAGAAAATTTTCTAGGGTGAAATTCATTTTAAGGGGGATATAATGTTACTTGGAACCCAACGGTCAACATGAGTTACACACAACAGACTTTCCTCGATGGCTTGCTTAACATGTACTATCGAGGCTTAGAGATCAGTAATAGATTAATAATAAATGATGTAACCAAGCCATTAACATAGATTTCATGTATATTTTTAGCTAATTTTTTAAATATTTTGATTTCAAAAAATATAAAATGAATTAATTAATTACAAATTATTTATAAATGAATATATGAACCCAAATGAATATAAATGGATCATTTTTAGAAGACTATTATTATGATCACATGTTGTTTTAATACTAATATATTAAATTAATTACATTTAGTAAGTAATTTTAATGTATTATAAATGCTTGATATCCAATTAAATATCTTTTTTCATATTCATGAATAGTTTTCATAGTCATAAGATAAAATAAAATCAATTTAACACATAAAACACAATATTTTTATTAAAGAAAATTTTCCACCTTTTAACAGGAAAACAATTTTAAGTATAAATTTTAACACATTTATAGATTTAATATGTAAAAATGAACTACATATTTGAAATAAAAACATAAAAATTATATTAGGATAATTTTTTGGAATTTTTTGGTAAGGATTCAATTTATAAGAAATAGTTAAAATCTAAAATTTAAATTCAAAACTACAATTTCCTCAAATTCATTTATAGGGTTAAATAATATTTCTAATTTTTTAAAAAATATAATTAGATAATTATTTATCAATAAATTCAATTTAGTTCATTGTAAATAATTTTAAATTTAAAATATATATAAAATCATTTGAAACTTTTGAACATTTCACTTTTAAAACCCTCTTTTTTAATATGTGGAATTAATATTAATTAAAATTTTCTAAATTATATACAGTGAATTTGGTAACAGATATTCCATATATGGAATATTAAAGTACAAATTTGGTTTTAAGGTCAATTTTATGTTTAGGTTTAAAATTTTTAACATGGTAAAAAATTATTTACTATTGTATATGTAAAATTTGGAAAAGGGTTTAAGTTAAACGATAAAAGAAGAACATTCCCAAAAATTGAATCATTTGATGGGTTTTTAGGTGGGTATTGAACCAAACAAGCCTACACATCCATAAATTATTGTCTTAATCATTGGAATTAATTCCTCCTCAATTTAGTTATATTTTAATATAAAATAATTAGTAAATTAATCACTTGAACCCACGTCTCCTCATATATATATACCAAACCTCACCCCCTAGACCCCAAAATCCTTGTAATTGATCTAATATTTTCAAAAACCTCTCCTAATCACTCTACCCATGTCCAAGATCTTTTTTTCTTACCAAAAGAATAATCCCAAGGTTCTTAAGAGTTATTCAATGAGGTGTAATTCAAGAGGTAATTTTCTCAAAGTACCTCTCTTAATTTCTTTTCTTTTTCAACTATACCCCCTCCTCAATCAACCATCAATGCAGGATAACTCTATACTAATTTTTATTCTTTATCATTATGTTTCTAAAGTAATATCTCATATTCATTTCGTTTCTGACATTCTTTTATTCAATGAAACAAAATTGTTGTCCAAATTATGTCGGTTAATCAACTCCATAAATAATATTTTTGTTCTTTTTTCAATTACCGCCTTCATGGATGGTCTTAAAACTTCTTTTATGATAAAATGAAATATAAATTTCTATTCTATAAAATATTAAATATTATTCTAATGTTATATTAAAGATACCTTAATTCTTTCCATTTTGTGTTAATAAAATTATTTAGTTTTAGGAAGTGCAGATTACCGCCCCCTCAAAGCATTGTGTTTAGTTTATATATTAAATGTAATGTATTAGTGATGGATGTACTGAAAATAATATATATATATAATATAATAAAGAAATTTAGTAATTATATATAAATAAATATGATTTTATATTATTTCCCACAACCCAACAATTAAATGCAAATAACATTCATGCGTACTTATGGCTTACCGTCTCCAAGGACAGTGTATTTTGTTTCATACTTCTATATTTTAAGAATTATTATAATAAAAATATTATGGATATAAATTATATTTATATCTTTTTCTAGATTCTGGAATCATGGTATAAGAATAAGGATCAATGATATAACGAATCAAGAGACATGCGAAGTACAAAGAGAATATTATCCAAAGTGAAACCTTATCATATGATTGTTAACAAGTTGGTAATACAAAGTAATAATAAAAAAATATATGGTATAAGATATAATTATATGTCTCTTTAAAATATGTATAAAAAATTTATATTTATTATAGATGTGGTTTGAATGTGTGCAACGAGACTAGAGACCCAAGGTAATGTAATTCCATGTCACTTTTAATTTTCGTGAGATATTAGCCATATTCACCACAAATTTCCTACATATAGTGTATGTAATGCGCCTATTATATTTCATATAAAGAATAAATTTATATTCTTTGTATTTAATGATATATTTTATGGTATTAGGAGTATGATTTAAATGTTCAAAGTGGTATGGGATGATTTGAATTTTTAAATAATTAATTTTTTCTCCATTTCAATATTCATGATATAATTTTACAAAACTATTTATATGGATATAAAGTGATTATAAATGAAATTTTATGGCTATTTTTATGGTTATTAAGATTTTTTCAAAAAGTAACCTTTTTAGGGTATTTTAATGGATAATTGTTTAGTCTCCTTATTATTTGATATTGTTTATACATAAGTATTTACTAGGGCTTATTTATATTACACATCTATGTATTCAAAAAATGATTTAAATAATTGTTTACTATTATATTATGGATATTTAAAGTCATTTTTACTCCTTTTTTACTTCTGACTATATGTTTCAAAAGGAATAATTCATTCATTTTCCAAACAAGTTACTTATATTCTTTTCCAATGAAAGTATAAGAAGAATTTTTTATTTTTACTTACATGGCATGGATGAATTTTATGCTTTCATGATGTCTTATTTCCATGAAGCTTCCCTTACTATTCTAAATGTTTATCATCCAAGAAATTATTTTCTTTTAAAATTTTGTGGTGTCTTAATAAAATAATTTTTTTTATATAAGAAAAGATATTTTCTTGAAGAATCAATTTTATGTGTTTTATAAAAAAATTTATATAAATTAAATTCAATAGTAATATCCCTAATATTCCAATGTTTTGATTTTATTTATAATATTTATGAAATACCTTTCTTTTCCCTAGATTATATTATGATGTAATGATGCTTGAGAATCTCATTTTATCCCGTGGGTTATTCTATGATGAAATGATTATGAGCATGTATGATTTTACATAGGTTGTGATATGAATTCATGTTTATGATACCGATTTAATTTCAGGGGTTATGATATGGTTGTTTATGATATTTTGGTAAATATATGTTTGATTTAATTATGATATTGGTGGGACCTGTATCTCATTCCAATGCATTGGTTAAAGATATATACCTCATGAGGTAGACTAAGATGATCTTGAGAGTGAACTGTGAATACCAAGATGGTTTAAGGAGTGAACTCATACTTCAATAAAGACCATGGGAGTGAACCATGACTACTATGATGGTACGAGGAGTGAACCCATACTAATAAAATGGTATTGGAAACAATTTAGTGGATAATATTTAAATCATATTATATTCATACGTGTTTTTCACAAGTACATGTTTTATTCATATGTTATATTTTCATAGATTATGTTCTTTATTTCCCTATGATTCATTTCAAACAAAATATCAAGATTTAGGCCATGATTTATGGACTTTTATATGTAGGTATTATCTTTTGTTGTTAATATTATGTTCTCATACCCCTATTCTAATGTTTATGTGTACATGTTTAGATTTTTTCCTTAGTGAGCATATGAGATCACCACTTTTTTATGTTTCCTTTACCCTAGGTTTTGAAGAAACCTATTTATTTTTATGCTTTTAAGAGGGGATCAATTCAAGAATAACCTAGTGGGAGATATTGTACCTCAACAATGTATTTATTATTACATTTCCATATTTCCAAATTCCCTAAAACTAACACGGTCATTGGGAATATATTTGTATAATGTATTATGTCTTCCAAAAAAGTAATGTAATGTCAATATACACCCCACTTGGTGAATTTCCAGGAGTGGTCTGAGAACTTCAACTTCTCTTATCTATGGACCAACACACTAGGATATCATCAAGTTGTAAGTAATTCCTGGAATAAGAACATTTAAGTATGTTTATGGATTGGGCCACACAATAAGATAATATGCCAAATAACAATCTACATTTTTTTGTCCTGTGATCAACCCCCACTCTTAAATGATGATTGTTGTAAAGAAATAGATTGATCAGCTCAAAGATATCCTCGATAATTACTTCAATGATACATTGTCTAAAGAACTCACTATAAGAAAGGATACACTGGTTGAAGTGATCTTGAGGAAAGGATGAGTGGATCAAAATAAATCAAGAATAATGTGTCTTTGATAAAGAGTTATAAATAAAACAATATTACATGACAACATTTGAGAGAAACAAAATTTTATTCGAGACAAGATAATTATTTCAATGATGGATTTCCAAATACGAACAAAAAAATAAGAGGTGATTCTGCTCCTTAGCCCTAAGATTTCTCCAGGACCAGACAACATCCCATTATCTTTTTAAATAGATTCTTTGAATGTTGTTAGGAGTGATCTGTTTAGGACCATTCGATACTTTTTTCATGGAGGAAGTCTCCCATGTGTTGGTTATACCACAACTTTAGTTGTCCAACAAAAATTGTGGGCCCTTTTTCCTTCCATTATTATAGGCCAGTGAGAGTGAGTAATTTTCCATATAAAGTACTAGAAAATGACATTAATAAAAGGCCATCCATTCATCTCCCTCATTGGATCTATGAGGAGAAACATGGTTTTATTAATGTGAGATCAATGCATGGGGAAATAAGAATTTTTCCATGAGGTTTCTAGTGATATAAACGGAAAGTATCATGTTTAAAACATGAGAATCATGTTAGAAATGGATACAGATTGCAATAAAATTGATTGGAGTTTTATCATCAAGGTGTTGGAAGGTATGTGTTTTCCTTCTCGAGCCTCTAAATTGATTTTGATATGCATTAGATCCTCATGGATGGTTTTTTCATTCATAGGGAAGAATCATGGCCTCTTCAATGATACTAATGCGATGAGATAAGGAGACCCCATATCCCTAATAATTTTCATCCTTACCAATGATTTCCCAAGCTTCTTCATTACAATGACCATATCGAGGGTATGTATTCTGCCAATATTTTGTCAGTTGAGATCTCATTTCATCCCCAACATCATGTCCACATATGATATGATTGTCTTTAGGGACAACACCAAGTGATTAGCTCTAGTAATAAATAAGGTTCTTAAAGATTATTTTCATTTGAGAAGAAAAATCATCAGCTGAGAGAATAATAACCTGTACATTGCAAGAAGATTCTTGGATAGATGAGTTAATTATTTGTGTAACTATTTGGACATACCAAAAAGTATCATTCTAAAGGAGTACCTGGGAACCATGATGTCACCAGGTTGGCTACTCATCCCCCACTTTTTTCAAATTGTCTATAGAATCATGGGCCATGTCATGAATTATAGAAACTATTTAATATATTTTAGAGGTAGGATATATTTGGTAAAGGGTTTCCTCTATACCATACCAATACATGAACTAGATGCTTTCCGTACCCTAATTGGAATTATTTCTAATATTTATAGGACTACATCCAATATATTTTATGATTCACTCTATAAGGGAACGTTGAAATGGGATTCCTATGCCAGAATGGAGAGGAAAATATATGTAGGGGAATCAATGTGAATAACATCTTGGAGACATAATATTTCAAGTATAGAAAGATGGAATGGAAAATTCTAGTGGAGTGAACCCTCTGGGACAGGGTCATGGATACCAAGTTTAGAGGGGATGCAGATATAGAGGGAAGCTATTCTTCTCCATTATGGACCATGATTTTACCTCGTATTTTGAATCATCAATCTGATACCTAATGGATAATGAGAAAAGGTGATATACTATTTTAGTGGCACAACTGGGTTGGTTATAAAATTTATTTTATAGGATATAAAACATGAAATATCTCCATTATGGATGCTAGTATGCACTTCAATATCCTTAATTTAAGAATGGGAAAGAACGAGCCTGATAATAAGGAACTCATAAAATTGAGCACAAAGTTTGACATGTGAAACTTTATGGACTCGACATCATGTTATTTTTTTATGGGGGACTTCAAAAGGGAGACCATCAGCTAAGACAATGTTGATAACTGGGGTGAATTCATGTGGTGTAAAAATATTCATACACAATAAAATTTCTTTCTATGAAGAATTAGGAATCACTAACAACCTACTGATGACAATACTAATATAAAATCATCAACATCACTTCCAAGTGTCTGTATTATAAGGACCACTGGTAGGATGTCTCAGAACATCTATTTTGAAATATAAATGGCTGTGAGAATTATGGATATTATTTGGTGAATTAATTATCTTTTCATCCTAGGACTATCTGTGAGTCCCATTTATAGTGTGATGGTTTCATGGATTAGGTGCGTCCATCCCTAAAAAGAAGCCTTGGGAAATAGTGATGATCACAGGATGGTGGTTTATCTAGAAATAGAAAAATAGGGACCAATATGAGGAGATTTATTTCTCAAAGAAATCTTGAATCATCAGATCCAAAAAATGTTTGAATGACACATTTAGACTCTTCAAGAACAATAAAAATGATCCCACTCTATTACCTTTACAAGTAAGAAACCCTATCAATAAATGAATTCTAAATGACTCTCAGGGCCACTGGATTCGATGGAAACCTTATCATTCATTTTCCTTACTCAATACCGATAGATCCTGCAACATGGGAGACATGTGGGGAGGAGTGTAGTTTGAAACCCTACAGGATCTGTTATACATTTTCTCATAGTGCAATTCATATGCGATCACACCCTCCACGATGAAGCCATGAAATTATATGTTTCCTCTTTCTATACTGAAAAAGTAATATAGAGCGAGAACGTATGGAAACAACATCTATTAACATACACAACTCTCTACATGGAACATGTTACATCAAATGGTGAATATCCTATGTCATTAGAAGGTTCATGATTTACATAAACAACCACAAGCATGTACGTAACATGAGAATTTGGAATTATAAGGTTGTGGGAAACCATGAAATTTAGTAGTCTAGGGGAAATGTGTCACATAAATCCCAAGAAAAATCTTCATTACACATGAGGGGGTAAAAATAGTGATAGGAGATGCTCTAAGGATCCATTATTTCTGGTTTCCTTAAAATTATTATTATTTATTGTATCTCTGGATTAAGTATTTTAAATATTATTGAATAAATAAATGATGATGATGAATATATGTTCTTTTATGTATAAGCCTAATTATTTATAGCATCCCTTTCTTTGATTCATGTATTGTGTACTTATGAGTAATACCAATGTGAGAAACCCCAACATATGGTTATTTATAAAAAAATTTATGCAATGAAAAAAAATTTCCCCACTATAAAGAGTTTCTCTAAAGTGAGTTAGACATCTCATTATTTTCAGGTACATTATTTGACTTATAATATGATGGATCCAACACACCCTATCCATGTGATAAAATTTTATTAATATCTTGTTTCTTTCAATCAATGTGCATGGTCATTTTTTTATTTAATCACTATCTTACATATACATGATCTCGATCTAGGTAGACGTAACTTGTATGAATAATGTTCATCTTGATTCATGTTACAAATGAACATGTATTAATTCCCAAATCACCTATAATGAACTCAAAACCAAATACCAATCAATCCCACCAATTCCACCTTGATGTGGATTACCTCTAATTCATATCAATTTTACATCCATCGGTTTTACACTTAGATGAAATGGTTTCATTGTTAATGTTAGGTAGACCTCTGCAACACCATATATTTAGAGGTCATAATCACATGTCCATTAACTATAAAACATCCTAGTCACTTCCATATGATTTTGAACTCTATTAATTGTGGTACTTCCGTCTATTTCATAAGCTACTGAGACATGCCAATATTATATGAACCTACTTCCCTAGATGAAATTTAAATTAATGTAAATGCATGAAGTATATAGTCTATATCCAAAAATTTAATATATGGATGAATAGTTTTTTCCTATAGAAACCCAAATCTCTAACTCTTTGTATAGGGAAATGATCTTCTCCTGGGATAAATCCCATTTCATAATAAAAAATTCAATGTATTTGTATATAATTCAAACATATTAAAGGAACATTATTTATTAACTATGTGTGGTTTAATTAGAATTATCCAGGAAACATTGTGATTAATAGACCTCCTATCATATGACTAGATGAAATTTTTTGTCTTATTCACTAGAAGAAAACCTATAACCTTACAATTTTTTAACCACTTTATAAGATAGTATATAATAGTAGTAAGGTCTCTCATTCATGTAAGGGTCATCTCTCTATTTTTATAAAAATAAATTCTCACCTTCTAGTCAATTTTTTTGACCGTAAACCCAAAGAATAGTTTCTCAAATATGTACGAACTTAAATTATGTCCCTTAACAATCAAAAATTACATACTATAAATTGAAAATAAAAGAGACCTAATGGATTGTCTGATTTCAAATAGGTAAAGTGTGTGTTGAGAAATATTTTGTCCATATTATGTAAAACATTTCATTTAATGGTTTAATAAAACATTTTAGTAAAAAAAGAAAATTTAACAAAGATTTTAGGGGAAAATGTTTCTCTTGAAAATGTCATTCTATGTTCACTAAACCATACTTCTCTTGGACACACTTAGAGAAGATCGTTCATTCCCTATTCAACTGATATTTTCTCACGTGTATAGTTCCATTCAAGAAACCATTTTTAAACTATGTGGATCACCCATTTATGTGACCATGTACAAAATAATTTCATGTTGCATCATTTCACTATAATTGTGTACACAATAATATACGTTGAGATAAAACCCTTCATGAATATTCCACTATTCATGAAACAAATCCATATATTTGATATCTGAATAATCACTAAAATATTCATTGAGTCAATATACTCTTAGTTTAATGAAAATAAATTGAGTTGATTAATACTCATAGTTACCCCATTCTTAGAAATATTTTTAATAAAATTATTTATTTATCTGAATAAACCCCATTAGAAATTGATGGTGAATAACATAGTCTACTTTGAGTTACTATGTAACCAATGTTGGATTTTTTTAGTATTAGAGGAATGGCCTCCTTAACTCCATGTGATATTCCTAGATGATGTGACACTTTTTGTTGCCACTATTAATGGTAACCCTACTCACATAAGCATCAATTTCCTGTTGATTGTCACACTCTTATGTCATGATTTATCCTTTATACAACCCGTCTATTCAAGTGGATCAAAGTAATATTAATGTCACACACTTGTGTATTGTAAATAATTCCAACAATTTATTTTCAAATATAAGTCTGGTAACATTCCACATCATAGAGTACATCTCTTATTAATACATGAATTCATTGTGTTTATTAATCATCACGGAAACCCAAAAAAATTCTAAATTGAGACAATCCATTTTGAAAATTCAAAATTGATAATTTTTCAATTTTTTTTCGAATCAAATTTTAAGACATAGTGTTTCTGGTAACCCATAGATATTTTACAAGAACACTATGTTCAATAGCTTATATGACATACAACACTGGTTAAAAAAACAACAAAATATTTTTCTTTAAATATGTCCTTTATATCCTTTATGCTAAATTGTATGGTTTGAATAACATTAATGAAATTATGAGACATATTTAGAGGAACTAAAAAATGATAAATTTGTGATTAATTATTAGTATAAAATTACTCCATTTTTACTAAAGCTATTCTATGATTCTAAAATAAGATTTCTTGAAAATCAATATTATAGCTTATTGTGAGGAAATATTAGAATTAACGTTTGAAATTATTTCAATTTTATAAAAAATTTCACTTTTAAAATCCTCTTACAAAATTTATCTTCGGGTGAAATTTTCACTTTTTTAAAAAAAGATTTATTTTTGAGTGAATAGTTAAAAATCAGGTTTTTTTATTGAAAACAGTATTTCTTAAAACATTTAAAAAGTTTTATTTTATCTTAAATGTTTTTTAAAGTAAAATATTCATATTATATTAATAATAAAAATAACATGTTAATTTTGGGTCAATTTTACGATTCAATTTATCAGAAAATCATTTCTATACATATAATGACATTTTAGGAAAAAACTTTATATTTCTAAAAATCCATTTTCATCAAAATTTTAAAAATGATTTTAATATAAATTTAGTTTAATTATAAGTATTGAATGTGATATAAATGAATCCACATTTGGAATTATGAGGATCATATTTTTCAAATAGGTCCTTTTTTATTTTTAGTCATTTTGATCAGTAACATTTGTAAAAGTTATCCAATCATTAAAGGGTAAATGAGATTAATATAGGATAAAACTAAAGGATAAGGCATTTTTTTAACATAATTCCTATTAGTGGAAGTTAATTTTACCCTCTTCACATTAGCCTCAAAATAAACATCATTTATGCACACATGTTCTTGAAAATGACCCTTATAATATTTAAATCAATGAAAGTTAAAATATATAACTCTCTTAGTTTTAAATATATATAATCCTTCCAGATAGGGAAAAAATCATGTAATGATGGAAAATAAATTTATATTTGGAGTTTAATGATATTATTTTCATGAAAAAAAAATATAATTTTAATTTTTAATAATTATACAATTACCAGAAATTCTTTTAAAACAGTAATACAATTTTTCATAGATTAACTCAAGACTAAAAAAATGATTTTAAATTTAATAAAATTGATATCATTTGAATGCGATAATGTGTACAATGAATTTTTTATATCAAAATGATATTTAAGGGTAGTTTTCAAGTAATATATTCTAATTATTCATTTTAATGACGTATTTAATGTCAAATTAAATAGATAGAATCAGAATTGATAGAAAATATAATTTATAGAAATATTAATTTTTTTAAAAAAACTTTATATTTAAAACATTATATTTTTAAATATTAATTTAAAATGGAAATCTCAACATACATGGTCTATTAATGTCTCATATGTCCATTTACAGTTACAATATTAAACACTTATGATTAAATTATTGGTTACTGTGGTCAGGTTAAAAAATAATTAACAAAGGGGTTAATAAAAAAGATAAGGATGGAAATGATATAAAAAGAAATGTAAATACAATTAGTTGATGTAATTTAAAAATTATAAAATTTTTGTACATGCTCATGGCCATATATTTTCATTTAGTTTAAGAATAGTCTTATTACATTTTATTTTTTTTGTGAAATTCTAAAAGTTCCTTCACCTCAATTATAAAAGGGATTCGATTCATTCAAATGTTAAAACCACATAAAAAATATCTAAACAAAACACTAAATAGTATTATTTTAAATATCATTGTAAAATTAACTGATATAGTTTTCTTCCCAAAATAACAACCCAAGGTCCCATCATGAGATTTTGAATGTAAGCCTACCGAATAAGGTGTGATTATTTTTTCAATGTTCTTAAAGGTTATTTTTTCTTATACATATTCATAATGAATTTTACAGAAAATAAGATAATAATTATTGTATTATAGGTATACGTACATTTTTATTACGATTATGGAAAATCAATAATTCATATATTTTCCATTAAATGAAAAACAAACACGTTATCGTACATACATTCAGCTTACCGTCTCCATATATCTGTGTAATTATTTTTTCCTCACAAATTTAATTTGGAGGTTATAAAGAAGTTAATAATGAATATTTTTTATATTTATAATATAAATTTCATTTTAAAAATATAATACTAGTAATACTAACTTACCTTCAATTTTTTTGAAATCATTAATGTTCATCGTGCTTACATGTGGACTACCACCTCCATGAAATGCTGTGATATGTTTTTCATTTATGCTTTACAAGGATGGTAATATTGATATATTTAGATAATATATATGATATATATGAAATAATAATTATTTTTAAAGGATTAATTATTAATTCCCATTTTTTCCTTTCACTGAAATTTAAAGACTAAATTCTTGTGTGTGTATAACTTACCATCACCACGAATGATGTAATTCATTTTTTGTCCTTATTTATTGATGATTGAAAATATCTCTGTATTAGATATATATATATATATATAATTAAAATATATATATTGTGGAACCATGAAAAATAAACAACGACCAAGACCATTGAATCAAAACATATTTAAAAAATAATGTAATTAACACCAAAAATATTATTAATAATAAAATAATATTAATATACAGGTGATAAAATATTATAAATGGATCATATATGATATCATATATATTAATTGGTTTATGTAATTATAATATGTTATAATTTATTATACACGAGTTTAGAGAACCTATATGATATATTTTACCTATGGAAAAATTCTTCTTCTCAAATTACACTCCATTGAATCATTTTTTATTAAGAAACTATTTATATTTATGGGTTATATATACTAAAACATTTAAGAAATTACAATGAATTTATATTTATTAATTATAATGAAATTTCATTTATTTTATTTTTCTCTTAATTAATTTCATCATTTTATACCGACATTTCCAATATTTTGGGACCTGAATAAAGAAATATAATGTTTAAATGAAAAAGAAACCTTATTTATCTTCTATTAATATATATATTTTTTCCATAAATTTATTTTTTTGTACTTTTTTAGATATTTTTTTAATAATCTAAAATGATTAATAAAAAAAAGTTACACTTCTTTGAACATTTACAAAATTGTTTGAAATAAATCCCTTTGTTATTTTCAAACAAGGTACATTGTGATAGTTTTTGATAAAATTATGGAAGGATTGAATTATTAAGTTATATGTTCTTAGTGTATGTCTCCAAATTTATAAATAATATTTTCTTTGAAGAATTATTTAAAATTTAACAAGTTTATTTTAAAATAAAAAATATCACTTTATAATTGAATAGTTTTTTCTTATAATAAGTGAATTCCAAAAAAGTGAAGGTTATTATCCACAAGAATTATTTAATAATATTTTATTGTAATATATATTCATCAATGATAAAAATACCTTTATTATAGTTATTTACCATTTTGTAAATGTTCTAATGATACCATAAATTGATGAATTCACTCACTTATGGTAGTATGATGTTACAATTATCTTATATATCCATATTCATTGTATCATCGATATGATTACTAATTAAACCATATGACATATATATATGGTGTTATACATAGAAAATAATAATAATAATTTTTTATTTTTTTATAAATTCATATTATTCACTCAACAACAATATTTTTTGATATGGAATATTTTTAATGAATTAAATTAATCATTCGGTATATGAGGAATTCATTGGATATGTAGTGATGGGTGGGGACTGTAATTATATAGCTCCTCAATGAATATACATGTCTCATGAGACAAATTAGTAAGCTATTATTATGTGGTTTTCTACCCATAGAATTAAACTATCTTAGAAAAATGACATTACGATAAAAATAGTATTGTTTGTGAGACCAATGGGACCAATATTATACATTTTGTTCATTGATAATTCAATTATCATTTATGAGGTTACTTCATTTTTATTATCAATTGATTATTTTTTTCTCAAATTATTCATCAAATGGAATATTTGTTTACCTGTTTTCTTTGAAATACTAATTATTACTTTCTTAATCATCACAGATTCTATTACATGTAACCATTTTTGTGTTTCTAGTCTCAACCATTTATTTGATTTATTTTCCCCAATATATGAAAAAGGATATTATGAATATTACCATGGAAGAAAGAATGATTTATTAATTTTATTAGTATTTCCAATGTGAAATGGGATTCAATAATTTACAATGTTTACTAAGACTAAAAACGTATTCAGCCCATTAGGATGTGATTTCTTTTATCTTTTACCAATGTAAAAATGTACCCACCTGCTTTGGGATACAACAGTTAGGGTTTTAGTAGTTAGTATTAGAGATATTTTAGTTGAAACCATGGGAACGACATTTGAAAATAAATTTATCTAAATGATAATTATTTTTATCGATTATAGTATTTGAAAACCTTTACAATTCTAAGGATTTTATTTTATGGATCAATATTTATAATTATTATTAGATTAACTCAGTGTGTGATGTTTTTCCGGATGATATCTAATTGATAAAAGTTTATATATACCTTTAGATAATGTTGGGATTTTCGAGAAGAGAGAACAAATATAGATAATTTTAATACTAAGCATTTCATGGCTATAGTAGGGTAGTTGAATAATGTTATGCCTAATAACCTTGCCTATATCGAACAACTTGTTGTTCTACAACATGATTTTCATATATAATACAAATTTATGTGACAAAATACTAAATATTTTAGTGGAAATATTAATCCATTGTTTGTTATAAAATGGATTAAATATATCAAAAAGATAATCCTAGTTTTGGGATGTAATGAAAATGAAATGGTTATTTGGGAAGTAAATTGATTAAAAGGAGATTCCAATCAATTTTTGTAATTGATCTAGAATACTAAATATGAATATGAAATATAATCTTTGTAATGGAAAACTTTTTAGGTGATTTTCATTCCTCAAGAATAGTGATCTAAAATGGTTAGAAAGTCCCTAATTTCAATGCAAGATGAATAAGGAAGTGGGGTTGAGTGTGAGATTAACATTAATAGACAATATAGATATATAACAAACTACATACATAATCCATAAATCAATAGTGAACATTTCATTTATGGTTTATATTCAAGTATATAAAGGGAACTAGTCTCTTAATGTTTTCCTCTTACAATGATATAATATCATGTTCCATTAATATAAAGAAGAAATATTCTAGATCATATATCTTAATGGGAAATAATGCGAAGAAGAGGTCAAATGATCAACCAAAAAAGGAAATGAATCAAAATATAAATAGGAAATTATGAAATTTCCATGAAGTGAAATTTATGAAAAGAAACATCATGTAGAATTTAGGAAGTGTGTGTGTTTTTTACTAGTGTATAGATAAGGTTCATATAGATAATTAATGTATGGAAAATAAAGAATCCAATAATATTAAATGATTTAACTATGAATAGAAGGGTAATTATTCAAACTAGTTCTGTAAGCGTTATTGTATCCAACCATAGTCGAATACAAGGTGAGAAGGTGAAGCTTATGATATTATAATAGCCAACTACAATGAAAAAATTGATTGGGTATTTGGATTAAAATATTTATAGAAGTAATTTATCAATGATATTTTCATTATAAGATTCTTGGAATATATAAATATTGTGATGAATTATTTTTTTGAGGATTTAAATCATATATCATATGGTAATGGTAACCAAGAAGTGTTATTTAATGGTAAAATGAAATTTTTATAAAATATATAATGAAGGGTAAGATAAACATTAATATGTTTCAAATGTTAAATTAATAATTTTTAGTAGGGATAAAGAGTATATTTTAGTTGTTGATGTATGTGTGATAGTGTTGGTTAATATAAAAATGGTTAGTGATTTGATAATGAAGTAATTAATGAACGAGTACACTTCATTTCTAGATTTATCAGATATATGGAATAATGAAAAAGTTAATCGACTTGACCATTGATTTCCAATGTTTTTAATGTGACCTTATGAACTGCTTAATGTTTTCTATGGATAAATTTCATTTTTTTGTGTTTTGGAATATGGATAGTAATATTTTCGAGTAGTGTTGAGGTTAACTACTAGAGAATTTGATTAAGATGAAATATGGATATTATTATTTGAGAGTAACATATAACATATCACATTGGATAATTTATTCTAACTATTTCAGTATTGGTAAATATTTATAGGCTAAATGACTTACTTATTGATCTTATGATTCATTAAATGTGATTCAGGAATGAAAAATCCAACTATAATATTCATCTCCTGGAGTAAGACCGGGAGATTGAATAAATAAGAGCACAACAAAATGATGAAATTATGCTTATGATGTGGAAACACATAATGAATAATTATTTTATTGAGCGATTTATTTTGAAAATTAACGAATTCATTGAAATTATGAAAATAACATTAATTAAAAACATTACCATATTAATTTTCTTTCCCAGAAATCCATGTTATTTTAAACACTAAAATATATATAGTTTTTTGATGGTTAAATTTCTCATGAAAATGTTATCCATTGCTCCCTATTAATACATGGTAATTAGTTTTCTATTAAATATCCATATTTTTATTTCCCACTAATGTTATCATATTTGAAAATTGTTTTTTTGATGACCATTACATCCCCCATTTTTATTTTAAAAGACATTTTATCATAAAAATTTATAATGTTGGATTTCCACAATGTCCTTTAAAAATGTAAAAAATATATGTTTCAAAAATAATGTTCAAATTGTGAGGGAATACTTTTTTAAATGAATATGATGTTAAATGAGTTTATTTTAATAGAACACTATGTTCAATTGTTAATAAGACATCCAACACTGGACCTAATGAATCTTATTATATTAATACATTCATTATAAAGTAGCCATTAAATTTGAGGGTAAAAATTACATTTAAAAAATTATTAAATATATATAAAGTTCCTACACAATGAATAATAATTTACTAATACTTAGGAAATATGTACTTAATTTTCAATAAAGTTGTTCTATGCTTCTTAGATAATTTTTTTTAAAAATGAACTTATATATTTATATGAGAAAAATGTTATAAATAATTACTTGAACTTATATAAATTATAAAAAAAATATTATAATTTACGAAATCACCATACCAAAATTATCTTATAGTGATATTTTTATATTTGTTAGAAAAGAATTATTTTCCGATGAATAGTAAAAAAATATCACTTAATATTGAATTTTTATTGTTTTTACTATTTTTAAGGATACATTTTATTTTAAAATGGTTTAGAACTGAAATTAGATATATTATATTATGAATAATTCCATTAGGTCAATTTTTATCATTTTTAATTTAATTTGGTATAAATAAGTTTTCTTATATAAATATTCATTTTATGAAATTTTTTATTTTTTTAAAAAATGAATTTTTCATCATGTTTTGTACAATTATATTAAAATTAATTTCTTCCAATTATTGGTATTGAATTTGATAAAATTGATTACATATTTTTCATTAGGAATATCAAATTTACTCAATAGGTCCCCTTTTCAAGCATTATGAATAGTAACTATTGTAAAACTTTTCACATAGTTAAAGGGTAAATCAGGATAATATAGGGTAAAAGTGAGTGATAAGACCAATATTTTTCATCATAAATCTTATTATATGAATGTAATTAGTCTCTTAACTCCTTATTCTGGGAATTAAATTCATTAATGGACACTATTCAATGGAAGTGACCCATATAATATTGATATCCAAGAATGTAAGAAAATGTCACTCACATAGTTTTGAATATATATTACGTGTCAATATAAGAAAAAATCAATATATGAATGAAGATAAATGTATAGTTTTATTTTAATTATTATTTTTAATGATATAAATTTATTTAAAATTTGTACAAATTTTATAAATACCTTAAATTATAGGGAAACAATAATAAAATAGTGATATAATTAATAAGAAAATAAAATAAATGATATCATAAATATTAAAATTGAAATAATTTGAATGTGATATTTCATCCCACTAATTTATATACCATTTTAAAATTTTAGTGTAGAATTAAAATATTATATTCTAAAAAATATGTTTTTCATGATGTATTCGAAATAAAATTAATTGAATGGTATCAATTTTGACATTAATGATAATTTATCAAAATTATATATTATAAATTCATCTAAAATTCATTAAAATATTATCATCAATAATTTCAATTTAAAATTTCTAAAAAATAATAAAAATTTCATTTGTGAGTTAGTTTTCAAATTATAATAACACTATAAACTTTTTGTGATTAAAACAGTGTTACTACTATTCAGGTAAAAAATTATTAACAATGGAGTTAATAAAATAGATAATGATGATAATTATATAAAAAGAAGTTTAAATTTCATTGGATGATGTTATTTAATCCCTATAAACATTTTCTTTATCTTAATTACTGTATTTATGGATTTTGATCTATAATTTACTTATTATATTTTAATTATTTAAGAATTCCAAAATTCCCCAACATCTTAATTAAAAAATTCCCCCTTTCTTCCCTTATTTATAATAAATTAAGAAATATATATATAAAACCCTTCTAATTACTATTATAAACATCATTTTCCATGTTATTTAAGTTTTTATCTCCCCAAAATACGTACCCTAGGTCTCTTTAGAAGTGATCTAAAGGAAGTCCACTAAAGAAGAGGTAATCACATTTACAAAGTGCTTCATGTTTATATCTCTTTTTTAATTCTTATAAATGAGTTTTAATAACCCTAATATAATATGAAATGGTTCTTAAATATTCTTATATGTTATTATGAATATGTTACTACCATATTCTTTATCTTTTCAGTCCAATGAAAATTGAAAACATCACCCCCTCACATACGACTTACTTTCCCAAGGCAGTAGTGTAACTCGTTATTCATAACCAATTCACGTGGTTGGTTATAAAGACGGTAAAATTTAATTTTTAAGATTTTTAGGAAATAAATGTTATTCTTTAAATATAATATCATATATACCTCCTTATCTTCCAATCTGTTGGAAAATGATAACATTGCTCATTTGTGCATGTGGACTACCACCTCCAGGCAGCGATGTGATATGGTTTTCAATTAGGTTTTACTTGGATGGTAATAATGATGAATTTAGTTAATATATATGATATATGTGACATAGTAATGATATATGTGGAGTAATTATTATTTACCATTTTTCTTTCCATCCATTAAAATGTGAAAATAGTGTTAATGCGTATGTATGGCTTACCATATCCTTGATCGATGCCATTAATTTATCTATTTTATCTATATGAAATATTATAGATATCTTTATAATGGATAATTATTATATATATATATTTATATCTCATAAATAAAATTATAGAGTTGATGAAACCATAAAAAATAAAAATGGACCGATAAAACTGAATCAATACATACACCAAAACTAAGCAGTTAGCTTTAGAAATTATAATAATTATTAATTATTATCAAAAGGGTTATAAATTATTATATATGGATCATATATGCTATCATAAATTTCAATATGGGGTTTTAATGAATTTATAATGAATTTAGATTTATTATAAAAGAGTCTGCAATATATACATGACAAGTTGGACCTAAGGTAAGGGATTTTGTCACAATTTCCACTCCACCATGACATATTTGGTATCGTACACCTATTTGTTATGTGGTGTAAATACATACGATTTGATCCAATTAAAATGAATATTTATTAAGTAATTTTTATTTTATTTCATTTCAATTTTACTTTATTACATATTTTTCATATTTTTTCAAAACTATTCCTCTCTTTGGGACTTGAATCTGGAAAATTCAGGTTACAAAATGATATTACATCACGTTTTATTGGTTATATTTTTATTAATTATTAATATTTTATATAAAATATTTTTAGAAGTGTATTTATTCTTATAAATGTATTTATGGAAAGTCATTTTTGATCATGCTTTACTTTTTACAGAATAGTTTGAAAGGAATCTTTTCCTTGTTTTCTGAATGAGGAACTTGGTGAATTTTTTGAAAAACAATAGAAGTTTTTTTTGCTTATGTGTAATGAGATGGTTTTCCAACCATAGTGACTAATATTTTCATTCATTTTTTCTTTATAATTTTATGAGTTTTTTTTCATAGAAAAAATTGACATTATAATTTTATGCTTTTTATAGCATGTTAATTAAAAAATGGAAAGGTAATTTTCCTCAAGAATGTTTTAAACTTTTTTTAATTGAATTTATATTCATAAATAAAAAAACATTACTTTATTTTTTCACCACTTGGTATGATTTGTAATGATACTATCATTTAAATCATTCGATCACATGTGACCACAAGTCTTTATATTTCTATTATGTATACATATTCATTTTATCATGTATATAATTATTTCATAAACTGTGTTAAATTTCTATATATGGTGTAATAATTGGAATTTATTTTATTGACTGTGTAAATATTAATAAATATATAATCTTTATATAGTACCAATATTTTATTTAATAATTTATAATTTTTGTGAATTACATATATCATTTGATATTTGGGGAGTAAATTTGAAATACTATGATAGGTGGTGGCCAAACTAACATAAGACCTGAATGCATTGTCATGTATCATTAGGAAAATATGTATTCTTTCAATAAATAGGTTTCGAGCCAATGTTTTAAAAGTTATAATAAAAAAGTATTTATCGTATAAATACATTGATGTCTAAGATCATAACATCCAATATTAATCACTTCCTTCACTGAGAATTTATTTATTTTAATGATATTACTACATCGATATCAACCATGGATGAATTATGTGGTTAATTTATTGATTAAATGGTATTTTTTTGGTTATTTACCTTCCCATAATTATTATGCCTTATTTACACATGATAGGTTATATTGTATGTAAACCTTGCACAACATATGAGATCACCCTTTTAATTTTTTTTTCATTTCTTCAGGTTATGAAGTAGGACATTACGAATAATATCAAGGATGGAATTTTTTTTATGCTGTGTATTTTATTTTTCAAATGTAATTCTGGAATCATGAATGTATTTAGACTACCATGACTAGTAAACTATTTGATCCTTTAGGATGATATTTATTGTATCCATTACCAATGTAATAAATTAATAAGTGGATCTAGGTAACTTGATTTGGGGTCAATATAGTTTTATCATCATGATCATAAATTATAGGATCTTATACTTGTGGTTATCTATGATTGTATCTTTGAAATATTATAATTCCCAATAGACATATCACCCATGTTACTATTTAACCATCCTCACTATTTTAGTCTAATTTATTTTAACTTAATTACAATACCATATTGTTTTGAGAACAATGACCTTAAAATACATCCAATATTCTATTAGGATGCCCAAAATTATTATTTCATGAAATTTATACCTGATATTGTTTTTACACATGCTACCATTAATACCAAATCACTTTTTTCAGAAATAATTTCCGTAAAGATTAATCAATATTTTTCTAAAATCCAAGACCATTGATATCCAATGATGAGAGATATATTACTCTCTAGGTAGAAAACCCACAAAGGAGAAAATATGAAGTAGGTCTATCTACTATCATTAAAAATGGACATAAAATTTTATATGGATGAAATTTAGTGTAAAAAAATAACAAATTTTTTATTGGATGTGAACCTATAAAAGGAATAACGAGAAACATGCAAGTTCATTATTGTTGGCTTAATAAAAAATAACGTTACATTTAAAAAAAATAAAAGGATGATAGGGAATTTTTTTTCTCAATATAATGTAATCAATGAACATTAGTTCTATCGACCTAGAAAAAAGAGTTATATCTGTTATGTTTCAAGGGAAAAAATTCTTAGTTGCATGAATTAAAACTACACGGAATTTGGTATATCATATATTAATTTAAATCTTATTATTTTTGTTTTTTTATACAACACAATATTCATACATGAGACCATGTTCCTTATTATATTTTGATAGTGTATGTACCATTATCAATAGCCAAACATTATTTAAAAATTTTCTATAGCCTTGATATCAATACATTACTATATCTTATCACATCCTCATGAGTTATATATGTGTTAAGATAATTTTATGAATCATGTGTTCCTTTATTCATGTAATTACATGATATGAAGTGACCTCCAAATATAATATCTTGGATCCACCTTACAAATCCACTTTAATTCTATTATTTTTTACATCCTAGTATACGATTCTACCAATTTAGGATGTTTGTAAATCATGTTAACATAGTATATTTGGAATGGTTAAAATCCTTGGGTTTATTATTCCTCTTAGAAAACAAAAAAATTAATCAAAATTCCCCTATTGGTTTCAAAATGAATTGAGTTTAATCAAAATATTGGTAAATATCCTCCCACTAGTGAGGATTCTCCTGAAGCTTGAAAAATATTCATGAAATGAGAGAAATTTGAACCATGTTAACAAAGAATTAAATTCTTATTTTTATAAATGAATACAATTAAATGTTGTGGGTGGATTTTTTTTTTCACTATGAAATTACATCCATGCACTTTTCCACAGAATCCATGATATGATCCTCACTCTAGAAATACATGTGTAGTTTTGTAAGCAATATATCTTCATGACTGAGGAAGAAGAAAATTACATCTCCAAGTGATAGGAATTTTTTCACAAATCAATGGATGGATATTTAAAAAAAATAATTCCTAGTATGGTGATGATGTAGTTAGGACATACTCTCTAGAGATGTATACGAATTTCATTCATTGCTGATAAAAGACTATCACAATCATAAATACCATTTCTGATACAATTTTTTTAACTTTATAGCCTAAAAGAGTACCTATTATTGGAAATACTATAGATATTGTGTAGTTATACTCATAATAATTGAGTGGACTAATCGTAGAACTAATATGGACACCCATTGTATGCCCCGACCCACGTTACCCAGAGTCGGTGCATTATTCCGTATCATATGCATGATCACAAAAGATGAA
Source organism: Viscum album (assembly GCA_963277665.1). Lineage (NCBI taxonomy): Eukaryota > Viridiplantae > Streptophyta > Magnoliopsida > Santalales > Viscaceae > Viscum > Viscum album. Next base: position 1,379,367,279 of record OY728140.1, on the reverse strand, counting down.
GTCTCAAAAGACCTATTAGTTTAGTAGCCTTGGAAGTACAAGATACATTCATAAGGTATACATTACATCATAAAATGAAAATCTACAAAAAAATTGTTTCCATGGAAAATATTGAGATCCCATAGACTATCCCTACAAGACATTCATAATATACTTCACACATCCTGAAAAAAAAAACATAGAAATGAGTGAGCTCAAATGCTCAGTATGGATAACAATATAGCGAAAACATTCATAAATAAGCATAAACATTTAAAGAAATTTATAAAACTAAAACGAAATCCTTTCCAAGATAAACATCATCATAATATGGAATATATAAATCAAAATAATGCCATTTACATACTCGCATGGAAATTATACAAGTTGAATAATCACAAAAAAATATCAATAGCCACTTTCATAATGATAGAATGCAAAATCCCAGACTTCATAACCACATAGTCAAAGCCTTGTGCCCAGACTAAAAATAAGATTTTTTCAAGGCCTTGTTCCTAGACACTAGTTTGTCTCATGAGACCTGCCGATGCATCGAGGAGCTATAGTGGGCTCCAACTGTCACATACTAAGTCCAATGCATTTCTCATATGAAAAGATATAATCATAACATAAAAATTCGTATTAAAACTAGCATACCAAATGTCAAAACATTATCCATAAACCATGAATGGTGTAAAAATAACACATCCACAGTCAAACATATCACAAAACCTTAAATACAATATGGATGTTTTGTATCATAATAAATCAACTTTGAATATGCATAAAATCTATCAAAGGATATTGACATAGATAAAATCAAAACATTTTGTAGAGAAATATCTATTTCTATTTTGAAACCATTTAATAGTCATATAATTATTATAAAAAATTATTTTGAAAAAATTATTATATGCTTGTAAGGGAATCTTTGATGATGTTATAACAGAAAAAATAGCTACACCCGTCATATAAGTTAAAAAAACATTCATACCATAATTTTGTCGAAAAGGTCATAAGGTACCTTGTTTGGAAAACGATGAAAATATTCCTTTAAATTTTTTTTATAAAAATAAAACAAGGGTATAAATTAAATTAACCCATAATCTAGTAAATAGTAAAAATGTTTTGGAATACATTTTTATGAAACAGGGATATGGATGATAAAGAGGTCCTAGTAGATAATTACGTATAAACAACCTCGAATAATGAAGAGATTGTGAAATTAACCCATAAATTGTAATTTTCCTTTGTCGAAGGTATGTTAAACTCCTGTATAATGGTGAAATTACTTTTATTAAATTAATCAATAATCATATACATTAATATGACATATTATATGGTCTTTTAATATTTTATTGTTAATAATAATTAAGGATTATCGTGGTTTCGGGTGTTAACTGATTCGTTTTCCCTTATATGTTTTGTTACATATGTAAGGTTTGTTATGGATAGAATGTATCTTATTCATATTAATAATTATATTAAGTCACTAAAAATTATTTTTAATCATTTAATGAAAATTAGTCTTGAATGGATACAATGGGGAATGAATCTCATCACGTTCGTGGAGACGGTAATCCGTACGTACGCACGAGCGACAATATCACTTTTGTAATATTAAAATAATATATAATTGGATGTTATATCATATAAAAAGAATCATTTTCATGTTATATTTATTATTTAAATTAATTAAACACTGTTATTATACCCATCCAAATAATAATTTATCGAATAACAATTACACCACGACGTAGAGACGGTAAGCCGTATGTACGCACGTATGGTGACATGTCATTAAAATGATGGATAGAATAATGAATATAGTTGTACCATATTTACAATAATAACACAGTATATATAAGATATTGGAGTTTTAATTTTTTAATGGAAACAAAAAAGAAAGAGGAAGTGGAGGAAGAAAGGAACTTGAAAGAGGTGATGAAATATTTACCTCTTCTTTGGGTTCTTCCTTTTGATTTGATCAAATGGGCTCCGTAGGTTGAATTTCTGACTAAAGGATGGCATCTAGGATTAAGGGAGGATAGTTGATAGGGTATTTGGGTAGTATTTGTCTGAGAAAAATGGTTTTAAGGTGTGAATTTGAGAGAAGTGGGAGTGCCCTTTTATAAGAGCGGTGAGGGGCACCTTAGGAAAAGTTATAAATATTATTTTATAGTAAAAGTAGTTTTGGTTTATAATGCCCCAAAAATGAATTATTTAAAGTCTAATGTGGGTATGGGTCAAAAACCACTCAAAAAATAGGTTTTATAGAGGTTTGGGACACTATATTAAACTTATCTTATAGATTAAACTCTTAGTTAAATAGTCTGACATTTACCAGGTCTCTTTGTATTTTTATATTATATGGTTAATAAACATAAAATATACTTCAAAGAGAACCCAAAGTGGTTCATAAATGATATAGATATCATTATATAAGTATTTTGTCTGAACCTTTGATTTTTAGGAATAGAATATCAATTAATAATATAATATTTTCTTCAAAAACACTTTTATGTCAATTTTGACACTATTTGGTATTTGTTTTTGATAAATTCATAACAATATTATTTCTTCCAAAACAATTAATCTAACCAACCCTAATAAGTAATATTATCCTAAAAAATATGTTTAATTAAAAAAAAGTATCAAATTGCATTTATTTGGATATTCATAATATCAATTATTTTAATCTTTCATTAATACAGTAATTATTGCATCATTAATGTGTCATAAATAAATTTAATTATTTAATGTATAAAAAGTATAAATAAGATTCCATTATGTAGGAAATGTTTTTATATTTCAAATGTATATTTATAGAATAATGTTTCTTATTTTTATCCTTATATTAAAAATGGTTTAGTTATTAAACATTGAATTTAACACTTTTGACTCTTCTATGAATTAAATAATAATAAATGTCCTAATATTATCCAAATAGACCTAAAGGATCATATTTTATTTCTATGTTTGATTTTGGTCGAATTAATCTTATTATATAGAATTATGACATGTGTTAGGGTAATAATAATATCATTTTTACCCATAATTACCCTATTTACTTTTAACCGTGGTAAATAAAAGTCAAAAGTTACTATACACAAAAATTATTTAATCTTATTGAACCACATTTTAATTACTGAGGTTAAATATTTCTATTAGATTTATGAAATTCAACTTATAGAAATGGTAAATCTATGTTTTATGCAAATTCTCAAATTCTCCTAGGAGGTGGGTAAAAGATGGTATAAAGTTCAATAAAATTTTTATATATCTAAACTTATTATAAAATGAGTCGAATGAATTATATTGAACTTATATAGTTATTATGTGTCTATTTATACCTAAAATTATTTTAAATAAAATAAATAACTATTATTATAAAAATTCGGTTTTAACCAATAACTTAGTATTTTTCACTATTCATCAAAAATTGAATGTTTTCAGAAAAATACCAAAATTTCACCCTAAGTTAATTTTAATATTATGAATTCAAAAATAAAGTCTATTTTACCATATTAAAAACATTGAAGTTTCATTTATTAATTTAAAATTAAATCCCTTTTTCAAAACCAAAATGCATGTTTTTAAGAAATAATAACTAACAAAAGATTAATACTTGTTTATGTTCAATTTAAAATTGAAATTATTTATAATGAATAAAATTGGATAAAATGGTAAAAATATAATATATTTAGACTTACAAATCATTAAAATCTATAATTTAACATTAAAAATTAATTTTATTAAAAAATATGTTTTCAGTTAAAATATAGTATTTTTCACTATTCGCCCAAATATAAAAATTATCAGAAAAACACAAAAAATTTATTGAAACTAAATTATTATGTCTATATTCTAAAGAAGTAGTTTCTTTTTGAAAATTTAATCTGTAAAAGTTTCAAATTCTGGATTTGAAAAAGGGTTCGCCATTAAAAGGTGATAAAATTGCATTTTTTAAAATATAATTGTTTTGTCGGAAAAAAATGGTTTTATTTTTTTTCATTAAGTCTATGAAACTAATAATATAGATTATAAAATTATAATGATTATATAAAGTTCAAAATCTTGTTAATACTTTTCATAAACTCTTTTGAATGACTAGTTTGGTAAGTCATGGTGCGCTTGAACTCGGTGTTGTATGTAGTGCATGTTATTGAATTAATTTGAAAAAAATAATGTAACATGAAATCATGGAATGTAACATTCTACCCTCCTTAAATAAATTTCATACTCTTAATTTGAAATTGTTTTTCTAAAATAAAAGGTTGAAAATATAAAATACCTTTGTGGGGAAACCCACATCAGAAATTGGGTTAATAAAATTTATTCTTAATAAGGGGAATAATGGAATGAAAAAGTAACCACGAAATTATGAACTCGATTAAATGAAAATTGGTGGAAATTAGAGAGAAATAATTGGAAGAAAAATGTAAATATTTATAAGGAGTGATTGAATTCATCAGTCACAATCAATTGTAGAATTGAGGGCCTTAGAGCCATCAATTTATGATGATTTAAAATATCATCGGTTCAACAAAACATAAGGTATTAGGATAACACATTTTTAGTTTTAAGATCTCTTAACTAAAGTTTAAGAATTAATTTCTTCATAGAATAAGAGAAGAAAAATATATATACTTGACAAGTAGAGTTCAATCCTTTTACTAATTTCAACCACAAACTCATGTTTCATTCAAAAAGATAATAGAACATAAAAAATATATTCTGTTTATCCTATTAATATAGGGTTCCAAAAAAAATAATTTATAATTCATCTTCCAGAACTTTAAAAAAAACAACATTATTCAATCTAGGACATCACGTGGGCCAGTGGTAGGTGATACACCCTTGTCACCCTTCCGTTGCATGTTCAAGTCTTGCGGCCTTTCCGGACGCGATAGGTTGCCGCCCGACCTTCGGGTTGTCCTTTTTATGGCAATCCAAAAAAAATCTCAAACTAGACATATCAAAAATACTTCTGTCCAAACTCAAATTCCAAAATTTATAAGAAAGGTAAACACAATGAAGATCCTTTTTTCCACGTAATAACATGTGAACACCTTCATCATGTATTATTTTAAAACACCGCAACATCATGAATTACCATAAAACCTTATTGATCACATTCTCGCTCCCTTATTCCTTATAGAATACTGGATATACTCCTTCTATCCAAAAATGTTGTAAACTCCAACAATGATGGAATATACAAATAATTAATTAGTTTTAAGGTAGTCAAGAATATCCAATATAATTTATCCAAGTAAATCTTATATTATTACAAAATAACTACCTCAGTATCAGAACCATATTATGGTTTATATTTCTCTCAACCATATATTTTCCAAAAATTTAACCTTCAATTGAGTCACTTTTCATGGTTCCACACAATCTCAAGTCCTTAATGAAACAGTACTGCAGTACAATCCATATATACTCTATAATTATTATAACATGTACATCATAAATACAATACTCAAATGACACAATAATTTAATAAAAACGTAAGAAATATAATCATTCCTCTTCATCTTCGATAGTATCATAACATTATTATTATCCAATAGCATCATTTGGGGTATACTCTGATGATTTGTATATTGATTCGCATAGTGTCCCAACTCCTTGCAGATAAAGAATTGTATATTTGAAACATTTTTCTTACCCTTTCAATCCTGTACATGGTGTCATTATTGTCCACACTTATAACAAACTCTCATTCACTTCAAAATTATCCAAGGTGATTCTTTCCACAGTTATCACATGTGGGAAAATCTTTTTTTTCCCACTTCCATTTATCCATATTTCTCTCTTCTATCCTTTTCTTCTCTTACTTCTATACAAATCTATTGGACTCAAAGAATTATTTAATTATATTACTAACACATGATACTATTTCTTCATATGTTGAGAATACAAGGGAGGATATTTCACTTCTAAATGATGGCTTAATACCGTGAAAGATATGATCTTTCTTACTATTTGGATAATAAGTATTGTAGGAGTTCCCATTCCTTCTAATAGGAGCCATTTCTATACCATGGCATACACTTGGTCAGTTTATGAATTATAATGAATAATTCCAAACTTGTGAAATACCTAATTTAGATTGAACAGTTTATGGATATAATTCATAATAATAAATATTTTATCTTTAAGGTGGTATATACTCATCAATCCATCATAGTGACTTGTAAATAAAATGAGAATTATCCTAAGCGTATCCCCCATGAGTGTAGTAACCAAGAGTGTATCAAGGCCAGTTATCACGAACCAGTTCCCGTTCGAGTCCAGCTCAAAGTGGTGCTTTTGGATTTTACCCCTACTTACATCTGTGCCAGAGCCGCCTCTACCTTCGTATACAGACAGGGATGTATTTTCTTGGAAAACTCCCAAAAGATTTATATTACAAAAATTCTAGGAAGTTCTTCTATACTAATCCTCAAAGTCTATTTTAGGATAATGTTCTTTAATCATATTTTATCTAAATATAGTTTACATGGTTATTTCTAAACTTTCTCTGATACCAACTGTAACACCCTGACCCTAGTTAAATAGAGTTGGTGCATTATTACGAATCATTGGCATGATCACCAAAGATCAAGTCTCGAAATACAAATTTGTTTAGTAGCCTTGGAAGTACTAGATACATTCACAAGGTTTACATGACATAATAAAATGGAAAACTACAAAAACATTGTTTCCATGGAAAAAACTGAGATCCCATAGACTATCCCTGTAGGTGAGTCATAATATACTTTTTTCAACCTGGGAAAAATAAAACATAGAAAGGGCTGAGCTCAAATGCTCAGTAAGGATAACAATATAGTGGAAACTTTCATAAATAAGCATAAACATTTTAGGTAATGTATTGAACTATAAAAAAATAATTTTCAACATAAAATTCATCATAATATGGAAAATAAAAAAAATTCCATTTACTTACTCACATGGATATTCTACTAGTATAATAATCACATTAAATATCAATAACCACTTTTATAATGATTGAATGCATAATTCTAGCCTTCATATCAACATAGTCATGGCCTTGTGCCAAGACTAAAAAAATATTTTGTAAAGGCCTTGTTCCAGGACCCTAGTTTGTCTAATGAGACCTACTGATGGATCAAGGAGCTATAGTGGGATCCACCCATCACATACTAAGTCTAATGCATTCCACATATTAAAAGGTGTAAACATAACATAAACATTCGTATTAAAACTAGAATAGGAAATGTCAATACATTATCCATATACCATGAATGGTGTAAAAATAACACATCCATAGTCAAACATATCAAAAACCTACAATACAATATGGAAGTAAGGTATCATAATAAATCGACATTAAATAAGCTTAAAATACATCAAAGGATGTTTACATATATGAAATCAAAAAATTCTTTAGAGAAATAAATATTTCTATTGTGAAACCATTTAAAAGTCATATAATTATAAAAGAAAACATTGATTTTGAATATATTCTTATTATAATGTAAGGGAAACTTCGACGATGTTATAACGGAAGAATGTATTGGCACCTGCTGTATAAGTTAAAAAAAATTCTTACCATAATTTTGACGACAAGGCCATAAGATACCTTGTCTGGAAAATGATGGAAGGATTTCATTCAAACCATTTTAAAAAAATTAAAACAAGGTTATAAATGAATTTAACCCATAGTCTAGTAAATAGTAAAATTTTGTTGGAATACATTTTTAAGAAACATGGATGTGGATGATAAAGAGGCCCCGATAGATAGTTACATATAAACAACCTCAGATAATGAAGATATTGTGAAATTAACCCTTACCTTGTACTTTTCGTTGGTCAAGGGTATGTTATCCTCCTGTATAATGGTGAAATAAGTTTTATAAAATCATACAAGAATAATATACATTAATATGATATCAAATATGATCTTTTAATATTTCCTTTTTATTAATATTTTAGTATTATCGTCATTTCAGGTGTTAAATGATTCATTTTCCTTTATTTTATTTGTTACACAAGTAATGTTTTTTATGAATATAATGTATCTTATTCATTATAAGAACAATATTAAGTCTTTAAACATTATTTTCAATCATTTAATGAAAATTAATCTTGAATGGATATGATGGGGAATGAATCTCATCGTGTTTATGGAGACGATAATTCATACGTACGCACGAGCAACAATATAATTATTTTGATATTAAAATAATATATAATTGGATGGTATATTATATATAAAGAATCATTATAATGTTATATTTATTATTTAGATCAATTACACATCTTTATTATACCCATCCAAATAATAATGTATTGAAAAACAATTACACCACGATGTGGAGACGGTAAGTCGTACGTACGCACATATGGTGACATGTCATTCAAATGATGGATAGAATAATGAATATGGTTTTACCATATTTATAATAACATCACAGTATATTGAATATATTGGAGTTATTAATTTAGAATGGAAAAAACAAAGAATGAGGAAGTGGAAGAATAAAGAAACTTGAAAGAGGTGATGAAATATTTAACTCTTCATCGGTTTCTTCCTTTTGATTTTATCCAAAAATATCTTCAACATGGCTTTCTAAATAAAGGAAGGCCTATAAGATGAATAGATGACAGTTGATAGGTTATGTTTGAAGGGGTTGGCCGAGCCAAATGGCTTTGAAGTTGTGAATTAGGGAGAAGGGGCAGTGCCCTTTTATAAGAGGGGGGAGGGGAACGTTAGGAAAAGCTAGAAATATTATTTTTTAATAAAATCATTTTCGGTTCATAGTGGATCCAAAATTAATTATTTAAAGGATAAGGTGGGTATGGGTCGAAGAAAACTCAACCATTAGGTTTTAGATATGTTTGGGTCACTATATTAACCGAATCTTTTAGATTTAACTCTTAGTTTAATACTTTGACATTTACCCTGTCTCTTTGTTATTTTTATATTATATGGTTAATAAACATACTATATATTTTCAACAAAACCCAAATTGGTTCATTAATGATACGCATATCATTATATAAGTCTTTTTTCTGAACCGTATATTTTTAGAAATAGAATATCATTGGATAATATAATATTTGTTTAAAAAACTGTTTTATGTCAATTTTGACACTATTTGGTATTTTGTTTTTCTAAATTCATAACAGCATTATTACTTAGAAAATAATTCATTAAAACAACCTTAATATGTCATATTAAACTAGAAAATTAGTGTAATTAATAAAAAGTCTCAAATTACATTTATTTGGATATTCATAATATCAATTATTTTTATTTTTCATTAATACAGTAGTTACTTCATCACCATTGTGTCATAAATATATTTATTTATTTTATGTATAAAAAAGAAAAATTAAATACGATTATTTAGGTAATATTTTTATACTTCTAATGAATATTTATAGTCAGATTTATCTTTTGTTTAACCCTATATTAAAATTGGTTTATTTATTAATCTTTGAATTTAACACTTTTAACTTCTCTTTGAATTAAATAATAATAAATATCCTAATTTAATCCATGTGGACCTAAAGGATCTTATTTTATTCATAAGGTTGTTTTTGGTCAAATTAAACTTATCAAATAGAATTAGGACATGTGTTAGGGTAATAATAATATCATTTTTACCCTTAATTACTATGTTTACTTTTAAACGTGGTAAATAAAAGTCAAAAGTTACTATTCACCAAAAATTATTTTCAACATATTGAACCACATTTTACATAATGATGTCAATAGTTTATCTCTGATTTTTTATATTCAATTAATAGAAAAGTTAATATTATGTTTTATGAAAATTTTCAAATTCTCCTAGGAGATGGGTAAAAGATAGTAAAAAGTTCAATAACATTTTTATATATTAAAACTTATTATAAAATGAGTTCAATGAAATATATTGAACTTATATAGGTTTTATGTATCTATTGAGACATAAAATAAATTTTAATAAAATAAATAATTATTTAAATAAAAAGTCGGTTTAACCAATAACTCAGTGTTTTCACTATTCATCAAAAATTGAATGTTTTATAAAAAATACCAAAAATTTCACCCTAAGCTAATTTTAATATGATGAATTAAAAAATTAAGTATTTATTTACCAAATTTAAAACATAGAAGTTGCATTTATTAATTTAAAATTAATTCCCACTTTCAAAACCAAAAAGCGTGTTTTAAAGAAAAAATAACTGACAAAAGATTGATACTTGTTTATATTCAATTTCGATGTGAAATTATTTCAATGAATAACATTGGATTAAATGGTAAAAATATAATCTATTTAAACTACTAAACCATTTAAATATATAATCTAAAACTATAAATTATTTTTATTAAAATGGTTGTTTTCAGTTAAAATATAGTATTTTTCACTATTCACCCAAATATGAAAATTATCAGAAAAACACCAAAACTTTATTGAGACTAAATTATTATGTCCCAATTCTAAATAATAAGTTTCTTTTGTCAAATTGAATATATAAAATTTTCAAATATTAAATGTTAATAAGTGTTGTCCATTAAAAGGCATAAAAAGTGCATTTTTAAAAGATACTTCTTTTATCAGAAAAAATGAATTTGTTTTTTCATTAAGTCTAAGAAACTCATAATATGGATTCTCAAATTATAATAATTATATAAAGTTAAAATTTTAGTTAATAATATTCATAACATCATTTGAACGACTAGTTTGGTAAGTCGTAGTGTGTTTGAAATCGGTGTTGCGTGTAGTGGAAGTTATTGATGATTTCATGGAGTCCATGGCTACACTCTGGTATAATTTCTAGTTATCCCTAAAAATTTTAAATTAAAAGAATATATTTTATAACCATCTTACATGACTAAAATAATAACACAAATTAATTTCTTAGTCTACCTAGATCTATAAAAAGACACCCTCATCCGAAATTTTCAAAACACATAAAGAAACATGTTAGTGGAAGAGAGGTTCGAACACCATTCACCTTACCCATTATAAATTAACCTTAATGAGGAATTTTTCTCACTCACCATTCCAGGGATTTTGTATGATGGAATCACACACCAAATTCATCCTTAGAGAACCTTATCTAGAAGTCCCAATTTCATATCCCCCCCTAATAGGTAGTGACTTAACCTAGTGAACCCTCACTAGGGAGAGCGATTTCCTAGGGATTTGAACTAGGAATAACTCATCATCTATTGTCCCAACATAGGTCACCATTTTTGAATTCAACAAATATCAGTGAAATACTTGGGTATATAGTCTCCATACAAGTGGATCCATTCCTATCCCTCAAAGTCCATCTTACTAGGTTAAACCCTTCTCTCACATCCGCAAAACGGAGTACCCATTCACACTGGTCTGACACCTAGACACCCATAGGAGTATGAACTCATTCAGCTACGGTTATCTAATAGGATAGATAACACTTGGGGATAGGGTGAATCAATGGTTCCTTTTTCATTTTATAAGAATTATTTTCTCTTCCTCTTAAGAACATTTTATCTTATAAATATTTTTAATGTTAATATCCACTCAAATATAAAATCTCAACCTCTCCTTTCATATGAAAAGATACAAAGAGAAAAAAAACCAATGATTTTTATAAGGTTCGGTACAAAGACATATTATTTTTGATGATGGATAGTCCCACCAACAACTATTATTTTACTAACTTGTTTTCTAAATTCTAAGGCAAAAAAAGTAAAATATTATAAAATCATTTTATCGAATTTAATTTTTTATTGGTTATACCCACAACATTCATTTAAAGTATACACATTCCCATTAAAATACATTTCAGCAAGATGTATTTATCCAAATTTACACGATTCATATTCTTATTCTTTTCTAATCCACTTTAGAATGTCTTCACATCCTCTATAAGTTAGATGAATCAAAATTCACCATTTTTACACTCTTCAAGATCATAAAAAAATCTCAAAGGAACCTTTTGTTCATGATAATTATTATAGAAACTCAGTGTTTAAATCATCATCATCATAGTTAGTCTGATATTACTAGTTCGGTAACCTCTATGTAATGATCATTGTCTAATGGTTAGTCCTGTTAAAATTTACATCTACTATTCCTTATTAAACTAAGTAGAAACTCAACTTGAAGCTCACAAATACTATGTATTATAGAACTCTTCCTAATGAAACTCTCTATAATGGATTTTTTGGTGATGAGATAACTCTAATGGATGTTCTTTGATGAATTTACATCCCTTGGAACTCTCTCATCAGATCAGATTGAACCCCACTCTGATGAACTCATTCTGATGGAACATCACTAAAATGACCCTAAACAATTGTTGGAAACTCAGTACCATATCTATAATTTTTAGAGTTCTACAATACATGAACATTCCATTTTTCCGCACTACAATACCAATGAATTTTTCACTAATTTTTATTGAAAACCAAGAGATGTTTTGATCAGGATATTGAAAATTTATCACACTCAACCAAATTTTCCAAATCATCAATCAACCAATAGTCTTGGATAAATATATAACTTCTTCAATCAATTATTTTCTCATTATATATTTGTTCAACATTTAAGTTCTTCAAGATTACAAAAACATCTTCATTGATATTCTTCAGTCATATTTTTTATTATGATTCTTCATTTTGATGAAGTCATATGAATAAGTGGAGAGAAACAAATATAATGACTTTGAGATTACAAAAACCTGTTCATTTTATTTCACCTTTAACACAATTCCTTAGACTGATAATCCCTTGTCTGATGACTTAATGAGGGTCATCCTGCACCGTGGATTAGTCTCTCATTCACTCCTATGAACATTATGAGTGCCATTTTGATTGGAATTCACCACTTTATGAGAAATAATCAATTGTTTTTCAATTAAACTAATTTAGAGATAATAATGAATGAATTCATGTTTTTCTTAACTCAATTGAAATATAATTCATAAATTGTCACACATTCCACCTACAATATTACTCTGTATATGATGTCTTAAAGATTAAAAAAATTAATAAAATATATCGGTGTTAGAATCCATTATTAAGGATCAATAACATACCGTGTCCTGATGAACCGGTTTTGGTAGCATCGACTTCCGAAACATATTCTATGTTTTTATTATGATTAAAGTAAACTTCAAGAACATATATTCTTTCTCTAATGAATTTTTCTTCATGAATTATTGGCATGTCTAAAAACAATTACCTTCATTTTATCACATTCAGATCAACCTTCACATACTTTAAATAAATAATTGTTTGGTGTCAGGACTTGTGAGAGGAAAACTTTTACATTAGACACTATCTTCTTCTACAAACAAAAACTAGTATCATGACATCCTTCAAGACTTTTAATATGTCAATGATCAATTTCTGGATTGACGAACCTTGTTTATTGTGTATTAAAACTTCTTAGACATCTAGTATGTTATTTCTTACAAATCAATTCTGAATATGATCGGTCTCACCATCTCTTACATTTCTATTATAAAATTTTCATCACAAGTTAGATAAACAATTATGAAATTTGGGAATTAAATAAACATAAATCATCATTAGGTCTAATATCAGAGCCATTAACACTTTGAAAACTTCCTCATTATGACCACCACATTTATTATATACTTGTTATAATATCTAGAAATTTCATTCTATCTATAAAAATCTCAATCTCCAAGATCGTGATGAGTTATGCTGATGTGATAGATCAGATTCGCATGCCGATAGTCTGGATCAGATTAGAAAATTCACACATACCATTCCTCAATCTAGATTTCCATTACCTTCTCAACATACTAAATTTCTTCAACACATTCAACCTAATTATTTATTGATAAAAAATAAAACCTAAACCTAACTAGGATCTAAAAATATTCCCTATTGTGTTTTTTTTCATTACCCACCTTAGTCAATACCAACGTAAAACATTTCTAAACAATCTACTTTTTGTTTTCTTTTCACTCATTTCCCCCCCACATTCACTTCTTTCTCCCCATATTTCTTATATCTGCCCGTTTCCTTTTTGGTCTCCCTTATTTATAATCATATTCAAGGGTATCATCACAAAATTATTTCCATTCATTGGAAAATGATCACAATTCTTAGGATTGAAACCTTAAATTTCAAAATCATAAAACACCTTTTCTAGAGAATATAAGTATCCCATTAGTTTCATAAAAAAGTTCCTTTTCCTAACATTTACAAGTCTTTGTGGGAGATCTTGATGAAGAAAACAATGTTAAACCCCAAGACATTACAATATTTTTGTTTCTGAATTAACTCAATTTTATTCATTGCATTCATTTTATGAAATATCATGCTAATCTTATGCAATAAACAAAATGTGTTGGATTTTTTTACACACAAATCCTACTGTTACCGAACAACTATATTTTAATAAAATATTATTATTTAATATGATATATATCATTTTTGTTAAATTAGAGGTTATGAATTTTATTAAACACATTTTGAATTGAATATATTCCATATAATTTCAACATTTATATTATTTGATTCTTATAAAATATAAAAAAATTTGATTTTTTTTGGATAAAAGAAGAATTTATTTAAAAATGTTGTTTTGCCGCCTTTCTGGGCGCTCCCATTTTAAATCCAATATTTGTCACTTTTATATATATTAAATTATATAAAATAAAATTATTCAATGGAATCAGGAAAAAAATTAGTTTGGATAACTGTTTTGCATTTTTCTCATAACTTTTATATTTTTATGAAATGTAAAAATAATACATTTTAATTGAAACCAAAATTTTGAATTAAAATAGTTTAAAGTGTGAAATTATATATTTGAATATTTATATAGTATAATTATATTATATTTTTATCATTTAGTATAATTTAATTAATTGTAATTATTTTCAAACTAAAATTAGATATAAAAACATGTAAATGTTTTGATTGTTTTTACAATTAGAAATCCAGTTTTCCAATTTTGACAACAGTGATTAATTTTAAATTAATTATTGCTACATGTGAGTTTTTCTGAATTTCAAAAAATGGATTCCATATTTGGAATCAAAATTTTAAAATTTTGTAAATAGGTACCATCTATTTTTTGGACATTATGAATAGTAACATTAGTAATTATTTTTATTTTCCACATTTAAAGGGTAAATAAGGTAAATAAGGGTAAAAATAATATTAAAATAATATAAGATTACCTAAACACGTTTCTTAATCTATTTTAATGATACATGGATGACCAAAACAATCCTTATGTCAATGTTTTTGGATTTTGGAACCCAATTGTGTTTGATAATGACATGTTATAATAATTAATTTAATGTAAAGAGAAATATAACATAAACATGTATCATTTTACTAAAATAATTTCAATACTAGGTTATATGAATGATATCATTGACTATAAAAATTCATTAGAAATATATGATTATTTCCTACATCATGATATTTTGTTTTTAATTTTTAGATATTATATAACTAATTATATTTATGACACAATGATGATGCAACGATTACCATATTTATGAAAATATTAAAATAAATGATATTATAAACTTTAAAATCAATGTATGTTGAACATTTTTATTCTATACACGAATATTATTGATGATTATGACATCTTATCTTTGATTTTATGTAGTTTCTTAGAATGAATCAAATTGTTATGAATTTAGCAAAAGTCAACTACTGAATAGTGTCACAATTTACATAAATTGGTTTTAAAATCAAATAGTATTTTATTAAATGATATACAAGTTACCAAAACCTAATATTCAGCCAATTTTCCTTGATAATGTTAAAAATTTCATTAAATATCCACTTTTTTTGATCTCTTGGAATATTATATTAAATATATTCTCTATATACTGTAAAAATTCTAGAAGACATGGCAAGAGATAATTTTTTTACCTAAGGGTTAAATACACAAGATAAAATTCAACATGTGACATAAAATTATAAAAACCTATTTTTTGAGTGGATTTTAACCCATAATCATCTTATCCATGAAATAAATCAATTTTGAGATGTTAGAAACTGAAAATAAATTTATAATAAATTAATATTTTATGATTTTCTAAAGTGAAACACACCCCTTTATAAAAGGGAACTTATGCTTATTTTTTAATCACACCTATAAATCATTTTGGATTAGAAATACCTTGCCAATTTATTCTCCAAAAGTATATAAATAAATCCTAGTGGCCAATTTTTTTTAGAAATCCATCTTATGGAGTGTTTTTGTATAAATCAAAAAGAGACACCTGAAATATAGGTAGTTGTTTTATCACCTTATTCAATGTTTTTTCTTCTTCTACTTCCTATTTATATGCTATTCCCATATCAAAATAATAACTAAAGTATCATCCATATACTGATATGTTATTATAATTATGAGGAAACCTTATACCTAATTCTATACATCCTATGAATAATAATATAATCATGTGTGCGTATATACGACTTATCTTTTCCACACTGTGGAATAATTTTTTATTCAATAATAATTTATTTGGATTGGTATAATGGTGATTATAATGGATATAAACAAATAATATAACATGATAATTATTATTTATAACTAATATTTCATCCAATTCCAAACTTTTTATCCATCCAAGGAATTATACAGTCACTCAGGCGTACGTATGACCTACCATGTCCACGACATGATGAGATTCATTCTAAACAGTAACAGTTAAATAATTGTTGTAATATGTAAATGATGAGTAAAAATAATAATAACTAACTTAATTTCATAATTGTAATGGGTAAAATACATCCTATGTATAACAATCCTGACTTACATGGAAAAATAAGAATTGAAAACGAAGCAGTTAACACCCGAACAAATGGTAATATTGAAACACTATAAAAATGATATAATAGGATCATATATGATATCATAAATTTATATATAATAAAAATATATTTTAGTAACATAAATTAGCCATTATATAGGAGTATAACACACCCTTGAGTAATAGAATGATCATAGTAAGTGTTAATTTCACAATCTCTTTACTAGTCGAGATTGTTTATACAGAAGTATCTTCTGGGGCATACTTATAAACCATTTCCATGTTTTTTAAAATATAATCTAAAATATTTTCGAAAATATTTTAAAGTTATTTTAACACATGCATGACTTTTTTATAATTTTTTTTGAAGTTAATCTTTCTGTCACTTTCAAAACGAGGTACTTTATTTACTTTTCATCAAATTATGAAAAGAATGATTTTTTAAACTTATACGACACTTAAAACTATTTTCCACCATTACTATACCGTAACATTTTGAAGAATTAAATTCAATATTATAATTTTATTTTCAAAATAAATGTTTTCTTTTATAATTGTCCAGCTTCTAAATTATTTCCCAGTAAAAAGGGATATTCCTCTTAATGAATTTTAATGAATTTATTAAATTATTTTCATTTAAGTCAACATCCTTTTAAAGCTTAAATGATTATTTGAGGTTGAATTATTATTATTGAATCTTTCATATTTTATTTAATGATTTATGATATATTTGACTATGGATATTCTATGAATATAACATTCATGGTTTATTGTTAACATTTTAATATTTCGTATGTTAGGTTTTATAAAAATGTTGATGTTATGTTTCAGAATTTTCTTTAGAGGAATGCATTGGACTTAGTAAGTAAAGATCAGGGCCCTCCATATCCCCTTGATGTAACAGTATGTCTCATGAGAGAAACATGTGTCTTGAAAGATGGCCATAATGGTAGGGTAATGTTCTGGTAATTGGGCCTTGATGGTATGGTTATGTTGTTCGGAATTATGTATTTACCCATTATGAGATTAGCTATTGACATTACATGTGTTTATTAGACTATTAGAATATCCAATTGAATGTTTTAAATGAATTATTTGATTTATTCTTTCCATATTGTAATAAAGTTTATGTCTAAAAGGTTTCTATTTCAGTTTTATACCATGCCTTAAAAGTTTATGCTTATTTATGATAACATCCTATATATTTTTAATCATTACTAAGAACCAGAGATCAACCATTTATTATGTTTAATTTTTCCCTATGATGGGAAGAAGTATATTATGATTGATCGGTAGGGATGGTATAAGGTACATGTGAGTTTTCAAGGTGGAAAATATTTTGTTTTTTATTAAAAAATGTAATGTAGATAACATGTTTTTCTCTAGAATTTAATAGGCTAGTGAACTGACCTGTTCTTTGGGATTTGATTATTTCTGATCATGCTAATGAATAAAAATAATTCACCGACACTAGGAACCTATGATCGGGGTGTTATAGTTTCTATTAGTGGAATTTTATTACAAACCTTGGAAACTAGATTTAAAAAACAACCTTCATCAGGGAACATTACCTTATGGCAGACTTTGCGGATAATTATAAAAGATCATCCTATAATTTTGGTAGTATAGAGATTATTTGGATATTACTAGAAAATATATCATTTTCAGGATACTATATGTGGATATGGTTTTGGATTAGATATACCTAGGGGTGAAAACTCCAACAAGGTGTTATGAGTTTGGCTTGGGGTAACCTAGTGCACGACAACATGCCTTATAGTGTACCAGGTTTGACACTCCCGGAGGATATGCTTAGGATAACTCATATTTTAATAAAAGAATATTATAAAGTTTTTATTATAAACTATGTCCAAAAGAACCCCCATTTATGATTATATATTAGAGATTATTTAATTTTGCAATTTATGTTTTATATTTTACTTTTTGGGAATTATAAATGATGATTATAACCTAATCTAGTGTATGCCATTATATAGAAATGGAAACTAGTTGAAGGAATGGAAATAATATCAATGTACGTAATCTTGGTAGGTATTCCCTTAAAATGCAAGATAATGATAGTGGATATGGTTGCATGATTGGTACTGGATAGCTTATAACCATACTGGGACATCTGACACGGGTTATGAATAAAAACATTACCTCTTTGGAGCATCTTGATCCACGATATGGAAGATTAATGTTTGAACACTTCATGAGACAACAACTTCAAATATTCAATAAGACTAAAAAAACATTTTTATATGAGCAATGGATAAGGTATTTAGAGAAAATATTTGTTTCTTTGGGATGTAATGAAAGGAAAAAGGTTTTCATGGCAGTTTATTTTCTCTTTAAATATTTGGATCAATGGTGGCCATTAATTCAAAATATGAAAGAGGATGATGAAGTATAAAATATGTAATTAATGGAATTAAATGATATTTTCCTATAAAAATACTTTCCTCATGAACAACAAGCTGATATGGAAAATAAAGTTTTGATTATAAGGGAAAAATAGGATGAGAATGTTACAAAGTATGATGCTAACTTCTCAGGGTTAGTAAGGCATGCTGGAGACTACACACGTAACCCAAGATGTATGATTTATCAATTTTCTGATTGTTTAAAACCATTACTCTAATAGGCATTATTCACACAATAATTATCAGCATATAAAGATACAGTCTTGAGTTCAATCAAGATGAAAATGGAATTCACTAATTCTTAAGACATTAAAATAATGTATGAAAATAAGAGAACAATGGAGAAAGAGATGGATAAAGATAACATGGAAAATAAGGATTTTTACCTTATGTGATTTTTGTGGGAAGAAACAAACGAGTACATTCATGGAAGGAATTTGTGTTTATTACAAGTGTAGAGAAAAAGGTCACTAGGCTATTGATTGTTAGGGAATGAAAGAACCTGTAAATGTGAAATTCTATAGTTATAAAGAGATAGGGAATTATATAAATTATTTACCAAAATTTCCTATTAATATAGCTCAGAATAATCAAATATATCAAGTTCAATCTTATGATGTTACTACCGTCGAAGTGGAATAGTTAATGTATTTTTGTATTTGGATTCAAGTATTATATTATTATATTTTGGATTGTACTATAATACTTATTATTTAAGTTTTTGGAAGCATAAATTATTTGATTAAGTGATTTGAGGTTATAAAGGTATTTTCAAATAATAGATACATTATCTTGTTTGGGAATCTGATTTTATGATCAGTTTTTGAAAATTTAGTTATATATTTAGACATATAATTTGGACAAAAGTATTTTTTATATTTCTTTAGTTAGGAATGGTATAATTTATATATTGGATATTATTTTTTTGAGGTAAAAATTTTTAAGGTTATTAATGGAATTATAAAATAATATAGTTAGTGAAAATTGACTAACTACAAGCCAGCCAACAACCCGTCACATTAGACAAGGGTGCATGAATCAAACCGACAACCAATGTTTAACAAGGCCTTATCGCCTACAATTGGACTACAGGAAGTCCCTAGTTAGTATAACTTATGTTTATTTATTAAAATGGTATAAGTATATATTTGGAACATTATATGATAATGATAATAATAATATTTCTGACATTTTTTATCTTTTGGAGGGAAGGATGAGTTTTTTGTTGTAATTATTTTAAGGATTAAACTCTATATAGAAATTAGGTATTACTCCTTGTGTTCTTACTATATGAATGAAGTGTATTATTCAACACCAGGGAAAGGATATTGAATCCAAAAAATTTTATCCTATTATTATTTCGATGAATCAAATGATCCCTTTGATCATCACATATTTATAGATTTGTGATTGTTAACTTTCTCCACATAATGTTTTCTATCCCTCTATATTAGAGCATGCTGGTTGGATTTTTATTTCAAGTCCATGTTTTTTTACATGGAACCTAGTATGTGTTATTTCAAGTAAAATATGTACATATATTTATTTATTTTGAAATGGTGGGAAAATTAATAAATTTTTTGATGTGTAATTTCAACAAAGAAATTTTAAAATTTCAAACCCCTAGTTTTCAATCATGAGTTTAAATCGGGAGGATGCAATTTAATGAAGGAAGGGAGAATGTAACTGTAACACCCTGAGATTTTATGAAAAATGTTCTGTTAATTTCATTAATGTCTTGTTTTGTATGCTACACCAAGATTACCTTGCGCTATACGCAACACCGTATTAGCTTGCAGTATACACAACACTATTCTTGGATCGTGTTACACACAATTTTGATAATAGTTATTCTACGCAACATTGAGTATATATATATATATATTCAATGTATAAATGAAACATGGTTGGATTCTGTTATACAAAACAACGAAGTATTCTTGCACAACACGCAACCCTGACTTGGCTTGCATTACACGCATTCGCGACCTTCTTCGATAGCGTGTGTTGTACGCAATACCGGGTTTTTCTAAACAACGATATATTAATATAATATTATTATGAACTAGCTGTTATGAATATTATTAACTAAATTTTGAATTTTATAACATTATTATTCACCTTACACATTTTTTAGAACATGGTATAAGAACAAAATAAATTTTTCGGGTAAAATGAGTATTTTTCAAAAAATGCAGTTTTGCTGTCTTTTGATGGCACACCCACTTTAAATCTAGTTTTTACATGTTTATAAGTTCAATTTGAAAAAATAAAATTCTTCTTTGGAATCAATAAGTAAAAATTTACTTTGGTTTAATTTTTCATATTATTTTGGTAACTTTCATATTTTGATGAATAGTAAAAACACGCTATATTTTAATTAAAGACAACTTTTTTCATCCCAATAATTTATATGGTTAAATTATAATATTTAATGGTTTTAAAGTATAAATAGAATATATTTTTACCATTTAATATAATGAATGTCATTAGCATTGATTTTACATTAAATTCGTAGGTTAAATCAATTCAATCTTTTGTAATATTTTAAATAAAAACCCGTTTTCTTTCGACAATGGGATTAATTTTAATTTAATTTCTGCAAATTTTGTGTATTGAATTTGGAAAAATGGATTCCATAGTTGTAATCTGTGGATAAAAATTATGTTAATAATCTACTTTTTTTTTTGGGAATTATGAATAGTAACAACGATAAATTTTATTTACCATAGTTAAAGGTAAATCGGATAGTTAAGGGTAAATATAATATTATAAAAATACCCTAACATATGTAAAAATCCTATTGGATGACTAAAAGTCGACCCATATCACCTAAGGGTCGGATTAGATTCATTTAATGGACTTTTGTCCATGAAAATAATTTAATTATTATTAAAATCAAAAAATGTTAACACATGTCACTTTCTTAAATCTTATAAGTATAATAATTTTAATTTAGTGATAAACATCATAAAACTTCGAAAATAAATAGTCTCCAAAACGATAATAAAATTATATACATCAGGATAATTTATTTAGAATTTTTAGGGATTATATAATTGTCATTAATGGTGATACATTAATGATACAAAAATTATTTATTAAATGAAAAATAAGTAATATTGTTTTTATTGAAATAATAATACCCATTAAAAGACTCAAAAACCTGACCAAATATTATTGGTAGTGTATATCTACACCGTAATCATTAAATTACCTAATATATAACCGTTTGGAGCAATATAAAAGTGATTATGACACTTATATTATTATATTTTAAATGATGCCAATGTTGTCACCTTCATAATTTAATAAATATAAAAATTTAAATATTGTGATTTTAAGATTATAAATTCTAGTAAAAGTATTATTGTGAAAGGTAATAGATTTATATTCATCATAGGATTTTATTTTTAATTTTTATGCAACAAATAAATATATTAAATAATTATACAAAAATGATGTAGTAATAATTTTATTAAGATATAAACCAAATAAATGGTTTTAAAAATAATAAAATAAATATTATATGAACTATTTAATGTGATAAACTAATTTTATAGATACATATGACCTTTTATGAATCTATTAAATCTTTTAGTTCGAACATATATTCTGTATATAGTTTATTTAAATTCAAATAAATGAATACTGTCAAAATTGACACAATTGTTATTTTATAAAAATAACATATTATAAAATTGTTTAAAAATCACAAAAATATTTAAAAATTATAAATTTAAATCTATATGGTATATAATGTTATAAATTAAACAATTATGGAAAATTAAAAACAAATAAGTAATTATTTGTTATAATTTATAATTTAGAATTTTATTACCACAAATAAACATTAATAGATTAAATAAGGATAAATCAAAATGATAAGGTTTAAAATAAGATCCAAACATGTCTAAATTTTATTGGTTGATGAGATTACAACCCTATATCATCTAATATTCGAATATGAGTCATTTTTGGTGGTTTTTAAGTGGGGTTAGATTTATTATAAATTAATATTTTTAAGAATTCCAAAGGTGCCCCTCTCCTACCTTATAAAAGGGAACCACCTCCCTCTCCTCCTCACACCAATTTGATATTTCAAGCTCGGCCAAACCCTGCCAAATTATATTCTCCACTTCTCTAGAAACATACTAGAGGTTCTGGTCTACTTTAAAGTCCAATATTAATGCCCTAAGAGGAGGTTTCAAAGAGGCGCATCGAAGAAGAGGTAATTTCTTCTCCCGATTCTTTCAAGGTTCTTTCTTCTTCAACTTCTTCTTCTTTAGTTGTTTCATCATAAAGTAATAACATCAGTATCAATAATATACTGATTTGTTATTATAAATATGAAACAACCCCATTTCACCTTCTATCCATCATACAGAAAACAAAATCACCTTGCGTGCGTACGTACGAAATACCGTCTCCACGCCGTGGTGTAATAGGTTTTTCCACCAACATCTTACATGGATGGGTATAATGGTGTAAAGAATAACTATACATAGTTATTATAACATCATACTTATTATTATATATTGTATCATCCACTCCAATTCAATTCAATAATTATGGAAACGATATCATCGCTCTTGCGTACGTACGGACTACAGTCTCCACGACACGATGAGATTCATTCTCCATGTTAACCATTTAAGAATGATTATAAAGTATATATAAGAAATAATAATGAAATATATGACATTATAAAGCTACTGGATTTATTTATATATGTATGTCATCTACTTAATTCCATTCAACTCAATAAGGAAACGAAAACAACGTTCATGCGTACGTACGACCTACCGTCTCCATGAACAGTGTATTTATTTCCATTTATCGATCTATTATATATATGTATATATTATGAATATATATTATTTATAAATCATGTTTTATATTCTGGAATTATGTAATCATGATCTAAGTAATAATATGAATAATTACAAGTCAAAACACAGACGACAAATGAAACGATTTTACCCAAAACACTACTTTAACATGAATTTACAAAAGAACGGGTAATATAAAGTCATAAGTGGACCATATATGATATAATAAAAATGAATATGATTCTTTAATAAGTCAATAACATTATTTAAATAATTATATAGGGGGTTCAGATATGTACGAAGCATATCGGACCTAATGTAAGGGATAATTTTGCAAATCTCATTCTTATCCAAGATTGCATATTTGAAAGTATTTACTGTGGTTATTTCTATCATCCGTGTCCATGTTTTATAAAAGTGTTTTCATGAATGTTTAAAGTAGTTTTTGCCCATTTTTTACTTTTACTACATGGTATGTAAGGAATCTTTCTTTTGTTTACGTTACGAGGTACTTTTTGACTTTTCCGGCAAAAGTACGAAAAGAATGTTTTTTTAACTTATACGGAACGGACGGATTTTTACGGTTTCATAAAGCCTTATTTTCATGAAGCTTCCTCCAAAATATTTCATTACTGTTTTCAAAAAAATCTATTTCTTATAAAATTTCATGACGTTTTGTGAAAAGAAATTGATTTTGAAGAAGAAAGGATATATTCCTCAAGAATTCATTTGATGAATTTTATCAAAAACATTTTTCATCTAAGATGAAATTATTTCATATGTGTATGTTTCAAGTATCATGACTCTATGATTTAAATGGTTTCAATTTTCTTATTATGAAATGATATACATTTCTTTTATATGGATTATGTGATGATGGAATGATGTTTATGAAACCCATTTTGTTTATTGGGTTATTATGAATGATGTATGTTTTTTTGTGGCACAAGTAAGAATGATTTCATTATGAGATGGGTGGGACCTATATCTCCATCCAATGCATTGGGTAAAGATTTTATATCTCATGAGATAGACATGGATGGAACGGTAAGTTAATCCGGTTCAGTGTTACAGGACTGAAATGAGGAGTGAACTCGATTCAGAATGGGACTTTTTCCACTAAGATGGTCTTGGCAGCAATGCCTTGGCTACTATGGAAATAATTACATGTGATTAATGGATGCCACAATTACATGTTTTATTCCAATGATTTTTTTTCATTATTAATGTTTCTTTATGATCTATGCCTTACGTACTTCCATGTTTTATGTCATTTCTCAAGATTTTGATGTTTAAACATTATGTTCATGTTTTTAAGTTCAAATGTATATGGTATGTTTTTATTTTATCCATGATTACCCTTACTGAGCATTTGAGCTCACCCTTTTTTTGTTTTCTTTTCCCCAGGATATAAAGAAAGGTTTTAGGTATGAAAAAAAGGGAACGATCTTTATGGGAGATTTTGAAGATCTTTCACCACGATTAGAAGATTACCTTCCAAGTTTCCAAAGACACTAAACTATTACGGTCCTTGTGTGTCTGTTTTGTTATGTATTAAGTATTCCGCTAAAGTAATGTAATGTCCATGTAAGTCAAGCTTTGGGTCTCTACAGTTGGTATCAGAGGAAAGGTTTAGTCAACCTTTGGAAACTAGGATGCAAAAACGTTAGTGAGATCCCTATAGATATTTCTAAGGTATGTCTAGGGATGTACCTAAGAATAAGAATACGTATTGGATATAGTCCTAGAATTACGGTAATGATCATAGAATTTAACCTAAGATGTTAGATATTAAGGGTGCTCCCCCTTTACTATGTTGTTTTCCCTAGCATGATTTTTTCCTCTCACACTATTCTTTTTGGGTTTTAGAAAATGGCTGGAAACATGAAGATACATGATAATGGAGGATATGATGGACAATGGAATGATATTCTTCATGAGAAACCAAATGAAATGGGAATTGGAATTCCAAAAATCGTTATTATGCCTAATCAGCAATCTCATAATATGATCAATAATCTCAACTTTGGTAAGTTTCCCACTCAGATAACAAGAGAAAGAAAGAGTTTCATGATGATCATAGAGGAAAGAAAGTTCTATTTCCCCTATGTAAATCATGTGGGAAGAGGCATCAAGGAGAATGTTTCAAAGGAACTGGAAGATGCTTTGGGTGTGGAAAAGAAGGACATAAAGCCAGTAAGTGCAAAGGAAAAGGTTCAGTTAACACCATGGATGAGGATAATGGTATTGCTACGACATCAACAATGGTTAAATGTTTTAAATGTGGAATGTACGTGCATTTTGAAAACCAATGCCCTAAGGGAAAGTCTCATGAATAGAATCAATATGATCGTATGGGTAATATTTATGTTGATGATGATGAAGAGACTACAAAAGATATGTGAGATGAAATAATTGTTGAAGCTCGGTCAATGGTTTAAGAAGGTAGTGGAATGATTACATGTTTATCAAGTGTAATGCTGTATAAGTAATCTCATGGAACTATGGAATAAAGAGACATCTAAGGATTGTTACACTGTTTTCATTCCTAAATTTTGAAAGTGTGTGATGAATGGTACCAGTAACCATGAAAGGTTATTCAGATATTTTTGGAAAGTAGATGATATGCGCATAATGAAGGGATAAAAAGATAATGAGATGTTTGATTGTATTCATGAGCTCATGATTGATATAAGGACTAAGTGATATCATGGTTTGAGTATATAGAATTTTGGGGATTTTGTTATGTGGAATGTGTTAACTTTTAACTGCATTCATGTTTTCACTAAGGTTCAATGGGTATTCATTTTTCAAGAGAATACATGATTAAGGCCTTCAAACGTTTGTAATGTGACCAACAAGACATATCTTATGATATATGGGGATCAACGATGGTATTAACATGCTTCTTTTATGAAATATATGGTAATCGTTTTCACTATAATATGAAAATGGACTCCAATATTATAGATAAGCCTAAAATTGGAATGGATTATGTTGAACATAAGTTAGTATTGTTTAAGGATAAAACCATTTTTTCGATATTGTTGATGGGATGATATAGTAATGTAGTTTTAGAAAAAGGAAAACCTATAGGACGGGCGACAACCCATTGTGTCGGACAAGGCTGTGGGAATAAAACCCACAACCGAAGTGTGACTGGCCTTTATCACCTACCACTGGCCTACAGGAAGTCCCTGGTTAGTAGAAACTAGTTTTATTTTGTTAAGCGGTATGATATATGAAGTATAAGTTCATTTTTGGAACCATATACGATTAATCTAACCATAAGATGGACTTATAACTTTTTCTAACCTTTTGTTTGAAACAGATGGAATGACCCATCATTCTATCACATGATCTACTAACACATCAAGAATAACAAATTCAACTTCATTTCATTAAGGGATGAAGTGGAAATTGTTCAATTCACGAACAACAGTGAGATTGTACAAAAATCATGTAAGTATTTTTTTTAATTCATCAACTTTAGGGAAATGATCTTGAAAACCAAAAATGTAGTCCTAGTTTCCTTATATCCGATGAAACATATGGTACCTTAGATCATCACAAATCTATAGCTTTGTGATTTTTGGCTTTTTCCTAGCCATGTTATCTACCACTCTCCATCAGAACATGATTGTTAGGTTTCTCTTCCATATCCATATTTTCACCTATGTTCTCCTATGTGGAAACCCAGTGATTAGTTAATTTGGGTAACCGTTATGTTTCATACTTTAGTTTTGAAATATTGGTTTTGGTATTCCTTTTTACGATGTGAGTTTCTATTAAAGAAACATTCGAGTAGTAAACCATTTATAACCCCAACGAATTTCGAGGGCGAAATTCATTTTAAGGGGGGTAGAATGTAACACCCCGAGATTTTATGAAAAATATTATTTTAATTTCATTAATGTCTTGTTTTGTATGCTACACCAAGATTACCTTGCGCTATACGCAACACCGTATTAGCTTGTAGTATACACAACACTATTCTTGGATCGTGTTACACATAATCTTGATAATAGTTATTCTACGCAACATTGAGTATATATATATATATATATATTCAATGTATAAATGAAATATGGTTGGATTCTGTTATACAAAACAACGAAGGATTCTTGCACAACATGCAACCCTGACTTGGCCTGCATTACACGCAATCGCGACCTTCCTCGATAGCGTGTGTTGTACGCAATACCGGGTTTTACTAAACAACGATATATTATTATAATATTATTATGAACTAGCCGCTATGAATATTATTAACTAAATTTTTAATTTTATAACATTATTATTCATCTTACACATTTTCTAGAACATGGTATAAGAACAAAATAAATTTTTCGGGTAAAATAAATATTTTTCAAAAAATGCAGTTTTGCAGCCTTTTGATGGCGCACCCACATTAAATCTAATTTTTGAAATGTTTATAAGTTCAATTTGACAAAATAAAATTCTTCTTTGGAATCAAGAAATAAAAATTTACTTTCGATAAAATTTTCATATTTTTTGGTAACTTTCATATGTTGATGAATAGTAAAAACACGCTATATTTTAATTAAAGACAACTTTTTTCATCACAATAATTTATATGGTTAAATTATAATATTTAATGGTTTTCAAGTATAAATAGAATATATTTTTACCATTTAATATAATTTATGTAATTATCATTGATTTTACATTAAATTCGTAGGTTAAATCAATTCAATGTTTTGTAATGTTTAAAAAAAAACCCGTTTTCTTTCGACAATGGGAATAATTTTAATTTAATTTCTGCAACTTTTTTGTATTGAATTTGGAAAAATGGATTCCATATTTGGAATAAGTGGATCCAAATTATGTTAATAAGCTACTTTTTATTTTTGAGAATTATGAATAGTAACTACGGTAAACTTTATTTACCATAGTTAAAGGTAAATCAGGTAGTTAAGGGTAAATATAATATTATAAAATTACCCTAACACATGTAAAAATCCTATTGGATGACTAAAAGTCGACCCATATCACTTAAGGGTCGGATTAGATTCATTTAATGGACTTTTTTCCATGAAAATAATTTAATTATTATTAAAACCAAAGAATGTGACAACATGTCACTTTCTTAAATCTTATAAGTATTATAATTTTAATTTAGTGATAAACATAATAAAACATCGAACATGAATAGTCTCCAGAAAGATAATAAAATTATATACATCATGATAATTTATTTAGGATTTTTAGGGATTATATAATTTTCATTAATGGTGATACATTAATGATACAGAAATTATTTATTAAATGAAAAATAAGCAATATAGTTTTTATTGAAATAATAACACCCATTAAAAGGCCCAAAAACCTGACCAAATATTATTTTTGGTGTATATATACACCTTAATCATTAAATTACATAATATATAACCGTTTGGAGCATTATAAAAGTTATTATGAAACTTATATTATTTTATTTTAAATGATGCCAAAGTTGTCACCTTCATAATTTAATAAATATAAAAATTTAAATATTGTGATTTTAAGATGATAAATTCGAGTAAAATTATTATTGTGAAAGGTAATAGATTTAGATTCATCATAGGATTTTATTTTTAATTTTTATGCAAAAAAGTAAATATATTAAATAATTATAAAAAAATGTGGTAGTAATTATTTTATTAAGAGATAAACCAAATAAATGGTTTTAAAAATAATAAACTAAATATTATTTGAACTATTTAATGTTATCCACTAATTTTATAGATACATATGACCTTTTATGAATCTATTAAAGCTTTTATTTCGAACATATCTTCTGTATATATTTTATTTAAATTCAAATAAATGAATAGTGTCAAAATTGACACTATTGTTATTTTATAAAAATAACATATTATAAAATTCTTTAAAAATCACAAAAATATTTAAAAATTATAAATTTAAATTTATATGTTCTATAATGTTATAAAGTAAAGAATTATGGAAAATTCACTACAAATAAGTAATTATTTTTTATAATTTAGAATATAGAATTGTTTTACCACAAATAAACTTTAATAGATTAAATAAGGATAAATCAAAATGATAAGGTTTAAAATAAGATCCAAACATGTCTAAATTTGATTGGATGATGATATTACAACCCTATATTATATAATATTAGAATATGAGTCATTTTTGGAGGTTTTTAAGTGGGTTTAGATTTATTATAAATTAATATTTTTAAGAATTCCAATGGTGCCCCTCTCCTCCCTTATAAAAGGGAACCTCCTACCTCTCCTCATCACACCAATTGGAGCCTTCAAGCTCGGACAAACCCTGGAAAATTATCTTCTCCACTTCTCTAGAAACATCCTAGAGGTTCTTATCTACTTTAAAGACCAATATTAGTTCCCTAAGAGGAGGTTTGAAAGAGGTGCATCGAAGAAGAGGCAATTTCTTCTCCCGATTCTTTCAAGCTTCTTTCTTCTTCAACTTCTTCTTCTTTAGTTGTTTCATTATAAAGTAATAACATCTGTATCAATAATGTACTGATTTTTTATTATAAATATGAAACAAACCCATTTCACCTTCTATCCATCATACCGAAAACAAAATCACCGCACGTGCGTACATACTGAATACCGTCTCCACGCCGTGGTGTAATATGTTTTTCCACCAACACCTTACATGGATGGGTATAATTGTGTAAAGAATAACTATACATAGTAATTATAACATCATAATGATTATGATATATTGTATAATCCACTCCAATTCAATTCAATAATTATGGAAATGATATCATCGCTCGTGCGTACGTACATACTACCGTCTCCACGAAGCGATGAGATTCATTCTCCATGTTAACCATTTAAGAATGATTATAAAGTATATATAAGCAGTAATAATGAAATATATGACATTATAAAGCTACTGGATTTATGTAAATATGTATGTCATCTAATTAATTCCATTCAACTCAATAATGAAATGAAAACAACGTTCATGCGTACGTACGACCTACCGTCTCCATGAACGGTGCATTTCTTTCCATTGAACGATATATTATATATATGTATATATTATGAATATATATTATATATAAATCATGTTTTATATTCTGGAATTATGTAATCGTGATGTAAGTAATAATATGAATAATTACTAGTGAAAACACAGACGACAAATGATACGATTTTACACAAAACGCTACTTTAACATGAATTTACAAAAGAACGGGTAATATAAAGTCATAAGTGGACCATATATGATATAATAACAATGAATATGATTCTGTAATAAGTAAATAACATTATTTAAATCATTATACAGGGGGTTCAGATACGTATGAAGCATATCAGACCTAAGGTAAGTGATAATTTTGCAAATCTCATTTTTATCCGAGATTGCATATTTGAAAGTATTTACTGGGGTTATTTCTATCATCCATGTCCATGTTTTATAAAAGTGTTTTCATGTATGTTTAAAGTACCTCTTACCCATTTTTGACTTTTACTACATGGTATGTAAGGAATCTTTCTTTTTTTTACGTTACGAGGTACTTTTTGACTTTTCCGGCAAAAGTACGAAAATAATGTTTTTTTAAATTATACGGCACAGATGGATTTTTACACTTTCATAAAGCCTTATTTTCATGAAGCTTCCTCCAAAAGATTTCATTACTGTTTTCCACAAAATATATTTCTTTTAAAATTTAATGACGTTTTGTGAAAAGAAATTGATTTTGAAGAAGAAAGGATATTTTCCTCAAGAATTCATTTGAAGAATTTTTTCAAAACCATTTTTCATCTAAGATGACAATATTTCATATGTGTATGTTTCAAGTATCATGTCTCTATGATTTAAATGGTTTCACTTTTCTTATTATGAAATGATATCCATTTTTTTTATATGGATTATGTGATGAAGGAATGATGTTTATGAAACCCATTTTGTTTATTGGGTTTCTATGAATGATGTATGTTTTTTTTGTGGCACAAGTAATAATGATTTCATTATGAGATGGGTGGGTCCTATATCTCTCTCCAATGAATTGGGTAAAGATTTTATATCTCATGAGATAGACATGGCTGGAATGGTATGTTAATCCGGTTCCGTGTTACAGAACTGAAACAAGGAGTGAACTTGATTCAGAATGGGACTTTGTCCACTAAGATGGTCTTGGCAGCAATGCCTTGGATACTATGGAAATAATTACATGTGCTTAATTGATGCCACAATTACATGTTTTATTCCCATGATATTTTTCCATTCTTAATGTTTCCTTATGATCCATGCCTTACGTACTTCCATGTTTTATGTCATTTCTCAAGCTTTTGATGTTTAAACATTATGTTCATGTTTTTAAGTTCAAATGTATATGGTATGTTTTATTTTATCCATGCTTACCCTTACTGAGCATTTGAGCTCACTCTTTTTATGTTTTCTTTTCCCCAGGATATAAAGAAAGGTTTTAGGTAAGAAAAAAAGGGAAAGATCTTTATGGGAGATTTTCAAGATCTTTCACCACGATTAGATGATTACGTTCCAAGTTTCCAAAGACACTAAACTATTACAGTCCATGTGTGTCTGTTTTGTTATTTATTAAGTATTCCGCTAAAGTAATGTAATGTCCATGTACGTCAAGCTTTGGGTCTCTACAGTTACACCCCAAGACATTACAATATTTTTATTACTGAATAAACTTAATTTTATTTCTTTCCTTATTTTTATGAAATATTATGTTAAGATTATGCTAAACACAATAATGTGTTGGCCTTTATTACACACAAGGCCCAGTTTTACATAAAACTAGTATATTAATAAAATATTACTATTTAATATGACATATAACCTAGATGTTAAATTAATGGTTATGAATATTAATAACTAATTTTTATATAAAATATATTCCATAAAATTTTCCAATTCATATTATGTGTTTCTTAGACATAATATAAGAACAAATTCAGTTTTTTTGGATAAATGATGCATTTTTTAAAAAAATACAGTTTTTACACCCTTTGATGGAGCACCCATTCCAAATAAAATATATTAAAAATTTATATATTCAATTTGAAAAAAACAAACATCCCATTTTGAAGTGTGAATCAAAATTTAATATTAATAAATTTTATTTGTTTTTATGAAAACTTTTATATATTTATGAAGAATTAAAAATACTAAATTTTAACTGAAAACAACATTTGTAATAATAATAACATACTGTTAAATTATATATTTTAATGTTTTTAAAGTATAATTATATTATATTTTTATAGTTTAATATAATTTAGTTCATTGGAATTATTTTTACATTAAAATTATATGTAAACACATGTCAATCTTTTGAAGTTTTTTACATTTGAAAACCCTATTTTCTCATTTTGTCCACAAGGATTAATTTAAAATTATTTACATAAAATTCTTTGATTTTTTGAATTTGAAATATGGGATTCCATATTTGGAATCAAAATGTCAAAATTTTGTGATTAGGATACTTTTATTTTTTAAAATTATGAATAGTAACTTCCATAATTATTTTTATTTACCACAATTAGAGGGTAAATTACGTAATTGAGGGTAAAAATAGTATTCTAATATTATAAAACTACTTTAACACATGTACCATTATTATTGGATGAGTCATGGGAGAAATAAACAATCCTTAGTCTTAATTAATGACATTTGAATGAAAATTGGGTTTGATAATGACATGTTATAATAAATAATTTAAAGTGAAATATAACATAAACATGTATTTTTTACTAAAACAATTTCAATATGGGTTTATATAATTTATCTATTTAACAGTTAATTGTTATTAGAAAAATTTATTTTTTCTTACATAATTTTACTTTATTTATAATTTTTTCACATTAATGAAATAAATTTATTTTTGACACAATGATGATGCAGTGATTAACTTATTAATGAAATATTCAAATAAATGATATTAGAAATATTAAAATCAATGTCAGTTGAATATTATTATACCATACACGAATTTTAGGGATGATTATATCCTTTTATATTTTATTTAATGATATCTTTTTGAATGAATTAATTTTTTATGACACTGACAAAAATCAATAACTAAACAGTGTCAAAATTGAAATAAATGAATTTTTAAAACAAATACTATTTTATTAAATGATATAATAGTTATAAAAATATAATATTTTTTTATATATCATATAAAATGATAAATATTTCAATAATGATCTGTTTTAGGTTAGATTGACATTATATAGTAAATATTTACCATATATTGTGAAAATACATGAAGATAAGGTAGGAGTTAATTGTTTTCAACTAAGTGTTAAAGCTAAAAGATAAGATTACATTTGTAACCTAAACCAGTATAAAACCTGTTGATTCAGATTATTTTTACCCATCCTCATCTTTTCCTTGAAATAAATCACTTTTGAGATATTTGAAATCGAAAATAAATGGATAATAAAATAATATTTCAACATTTTCTAAAAGGGCCCCTCACCCCCTTTATAAAATGGAACATATGATTCTCTATAAATCACACCACTAAAGACATTTTGGTCATACATCCTCCTTCCATTTCCTCTAAACACTACCTCAATACATCTTAGAGGCCATAAATTCTGAATTAATCTATCTTAAGGAGTCCTTTTGTAAGAATCAAAAGGAGACACCCGGAATAGAGGTAATTGTGATTTCACATATTTCAAAGTTCATTTTTATTCTACTTATTCTTTCTATGTTTTTACATATCATAAAAATTAAATCTATATCATACATATAATTTTATGTTAATATAATTGTGTTATAACATTACCCCTCCTATTATCCACCCTGTTAATAACAATATCACCATGCATGCTTACGTACAACTTACCATCTCTACACTTTGATGCAATTTATTATTCAATAATACATAATTTTTATGGATATAATGATGAGTATAATTGATATAAAAAATGAATATAACATGATAATTATTATTTATAACTAATATACTATCCAATTTAACACTACTTGACCATCAATAGAATGATATTGTCGCTCATATGTACATACAGACTACCATCACCAGGATGCAGTGAGATTCGTTCTCTACGTTAGTAATTAAAGAATGATAATAAAATTTATATGATGAGTAAAAAAAATTTAATGTACTTAATTTAATTATTGACATTAATAAAATACATCCTATGCATAAAAAACATGACTTACACATGAGAACCTGAATGTAAAATTATGTAGTTAACACTAAAAATTACGGAAATATTGAAACATTATCAACAAAATTATATAATAGGATATTTATGATATCATAAATATGTATATGGTTATTATATAATATAATTACATACATTAACCATCATAAAGATGGTTAACACAACCTATTTTAACAGAAATTACAAGGTAATGGTTAATTTCACAATCACGTTCTTATCCGAGATTGGTTATACGTAAGTATTTACTAGGATATTCTTATCATCCATGTCCAGGTTTATTAAAATGTAATTAAAAATAGTAACAAAATTTGTTAAAGTCATTTTTACCCATGTTTTACTTTTAAAAAAATGTTTGGAAATGAAACTTTCTATTTTTTTCCAAACCAGGTACTTTATAACCTTTTTCAGAAAATAAAGGAAAGAATGATTTTTATCTTATACAGAGAAGGTGACTATTTGACACCATTTTGATGCCTTAACATTTTGATGCTTTCCTTACAATATTATAAGGTTTTAAAAAAAATATTTAATTTTATAATTGTGGAAATTCTAAATTATTTAAAAGTAAAAATGGGATATTTCCATCAAAGAGTGTTAATGAATTTATTAAATTATCTTCATCTATGTCAACATCCTCTGTTGTATTAAATAAATATTTGAGGATAAATTATTATGATACATTATTCTGTTTTGTATGGAAGGGATTATGATATATTTGAATGTTTTTATTCTATGTTTATACCATTAATGGTTTAAGGTCAATGTATTAATATTTAATATTCTATTTTTAATATTAATGTTTATGTTATGTTTCACCTTTTTCATAAGAGGAATTTATTGGACTTATTATGTGACTGTAGGGGCCCTCAAAAGCACCTCAACGCCTTGGAAGTTCTAATGATATAAATTAATGACTTGAAATATATTCTTTATGTTATTATAATGGTCTTGGAATGAGGCATTGATGGTATGGTTATGATGTGCAACATTAAGAATTTCCTCATTATAAAATTAGTTATGGATATTTTAGTTGATTATTCAACTAGTAGAATATCTATATGAATTTTCTAATGGAATTATTTGATTTTATCTTTTCATATTATGCTGAAGATTATGTTCAATGTTCATGGGTTTCAGTTTTATACCCTTAATAAAAAGATTGTCCTTATTTATGATAGCTTCCCCTATATTGTTTATCCTTATTGAGCATCTAAGATCACCCCATTATTATGTTTAAAATTTCCCTATGATGGAATGAAGTATATTATGATAGGCCTGCAAGGATATTCTAATTGATCTGAGAGTTTTCAGGGGGGGTAATATGTTTCTTTCATTTCAATATGTAATTTAAATCTTATATTTGTATCTAGTATATATAATGCTACTAAACAATCCAATCCTTCAAAATGTAATTCCTTATGATCATTCCAATTAATTATAATAATACACCAGCTCAAGGCATCCGGGGTTAGGGAATTTCAAAAAATAATGTATAATTTGGGTTGTAAATGTTGTCTATTTCAAAAAATTGTTATAAAGAACTTTTATATTTCGTTCCACATTCCCATTTACAGGGAAATCATGAGAAGGATTTTATTAAGAAAAAAGTAACCTACACCCATCTCAACAAATATATTATAATGTTAAGGTTAATTAAATGAACAATAAAATAACTTAATTTTTTTAACCTTATTACATTATATAGAAGGAAAATTAAGAGACTCACCAAAATAAAATTCCTTATTTTAAATCCATAAATTCCCTACAAGTTAGTATACATTAAAATATAATGCAAATAAGTAGTAACCTCATAGTTTCTCAGAAGTAACATTTAAACTAAAGGTCCTCTTTTAGTATTGTCTTTTCCTTCTTCTTCTTGGATTTTTTATTTGATTTATTTTCTTCATTCAGTTCACTC
Organism: Viscum album; assembly: GCA_963277665.1. NCBI lineage: Eukaryota > Viridiplantae > Streptophyta > Magnoliopsida > Santalales > Viscaceae > Viscum > Viscum album. The sequence continues at coordinate 1,379,330,162 of OY728140.1, read as the reverse complement.
CTCAATGATTTATATCAAGTTTATATCAAATTTATATTTTTATAATAAGGATTGTAAATTATTTTCCTCTTTTTAAACAATTTTAAATTGATTTTCTAAAAACTCTTTAATTTTTTCCTCTTGTTCTATAAGGATGGTAATTTTTTTAGTAATATAGCCTTCTTACTCACATCTCTTGAATATTTTATGAACTTTTAGACCATAATATATTGATATATTTTGGTCAACTTTTCTCACATATTCAAAATCCCTTTTATTTCCCTTTTCTCTAGGTAATAGTTTTACTTCTAAATTTATAACCATGTAAAATTGTTCTATCCAAATAAAAAATAACTCCCTATTTTTGGACACAATATGTTTGCTGATCTCTATTTTCATAACATACCCTACTTTCACCATCTTTTGAATTACTTTCTTCAGTTCCACGTAAGTTTTAGAAACATTTGATATTTCATTCTCATCATACATCCCCTTCATTCATACATTTTTCTTGGTAGTTATATGTTGATCCAACATGAATATTCTTTGTGTCTAAAAATTCTACAACAAAATAGATAATTTTGAATCATAATCTATTAGACTGAGATTAAAACCTATTAGAACATTGTTTTTTTGTTTCTTCACAAATCTTGGACCAATTTTCTCTGGAGGATACTTTCCATAATAATTCATATCTTTCTCGGTGATGGTCGTTTTCCCATGAATATAATTTTCTAAACCTTTCATTTAACATTATCATAGATTTTCACCTTTAAAATTAATATCCTTGTTTATGTTTTTTTCATATTTATTAGTTCATTCTATTTTATAATAAATATTGATTGTGTTTATAGAAATTAATAATCTTTTTAAACCAACTTAATTTTAATAATATCTCATAATTGTTTAGATTCCTCTATCTCCAAATTATTTTTTATACTTCATTAAAAAAATTTAGATTATATCTTTATTATATTCTCATTTTTTTTGAATTATCTTCAAAAAAATTCAATTTTATATCACGATTAACATTCTGAGATTTTATTTCATTAACATATTTCTACAACTTACTTCCTTCTATGTGGATTTTAGTATTTTGTTCTACTGCATTCTCCAAATGACATTGGATAATCCCTTCCATTTTGATCATCTCATCTTAATAATCATTACCAATAGATGAATCACTTCCATTACTAACATGATAAAAATATTCAGTTGATGATCATGTTTATCACTGGATGACGAATTATACTAATTTAATCTATTTCTATAACATTTCTTCTTCTATTCATATGAACTTCTTCCCTATATTTATTCTATTTTTAGAGTAAAATCATCATATTCCTAGGAATCATACTCTCCAACATTCATCCTTTGATAATTTTTTAGAAAATTTTCTTCCCTTCACATTTCCCATATTTGGGATTTTTACTTCTCATATTTTGATTATTATATTTCTTTTAGTAAAGTAAAAAATTTATATTGAAATATTATGATTCATCCATAACTTCTAAATCTATTTAATCTTAGACCATTTTTTATTATCTTTTTTCCCTTTTAACACTTATTTTATGTCCATTTATTGATCACCATTTTCTTTACATTCCATTAAATTATCACTTCTCATTTCATATGTAACAAGATTATTATCAAGATAATCCAATGATTGAATTTCAGGATCATTATCTACTTATGATGAAGGTTAGGAATCATTCTTATCATAAAGAATTATCAAATACTTTAAAAAATGGTGGAATCTTCCAACATCTAACCATGAAATATTATGCTGATAAAAATATGATTTACCCTTTTAAATAAGTCACCAATAGATTCAGAATCAATCATTTTCTTGTTCTCTATACACCTTTCTCTAAAGATGTACCTTTTCTTTATTCACTATTATATTTCCTTCATAAATGTTTGTAAAAATGTCCCATATTCATTTGTAAGTTATTTCCCACATTACTTTAAGAAAATAATTTTTAATTAGTTACGAGTTTGATGAATTTTTAGCTCTTCTATAATTCTTAAGATTTCTCATAACTACAATAGTACGAGGAGAATTCATAATAAAAGGTTGAAATAAATCCATAATATCTTCCAAAACATCATACCAATGAGAAGTAAGATTTGAAATCATTCAATATTTATAGATATGATAGTTATTATCATTGAGGATAGTAATCCAATTATGTTCATCACATTAAAATTATCTTTTTTTATAGATGTTTCTTTTAGAGGGAACATCACTCTAATACCAATTTTTGTTCGCTAATTATACTGAGAGCACTAGGAGGGGGGAAGAATTAGTGGTTCATTTTCATTTTTATATGAATTATTTTTTTATCCTCCTATAAAACATGATTATACTATGAGAATTTTTGAATTTATGGTCCACTCAAATTTAAATTTTTAGCCTCACCATTTGTATGCAACCAATATAAAGATAAGGAAACACATGATATTTAAAATGGTTTGTATATATACCCACTAATTTCTTTCTTTGATAGTCCCAAAAAAATTGGATTAACTCACAAAATTCATTCTAGAATAAAATATAACATGATGTGATCAATTCTATAATCCCAGTGGTAGATTTCCCACTGTAGTTGTTTATACCCCCAACTATCTTTTTTAGTATCAATGTTCCCAAGAGGTGATTTTTAGCAACTAGTCTGTATAAATAGTTAAAAGATTCAATTTCTTCTTCATTAAAATTATACTTAATAAAATCTTCAATTCCTGAAAAAAATAACAGGAACAAAACTATAGTTGTGTAAAATATTCATGTACATGAAAACTTATCTATGGAAAATATTAGTCATTAAAATTATTTCAGAAACTCAGTCTGAAAATCATCCTCTATAGACTCAGTCTGATATTCCATGCCCAATATACTTTTTCTAATGGTCTCCATATAATATTCTGTAAAATATTATTTACCTTTTTATTCCTCCTTTAGTTGAGTAGAAAATCAATTGGAAGCTCACAATTATTCCATCCTATAAAACATGGACATATGGTCCTTCCTATGATGAATTTATCTCTAATGGGGTCACTTTGATGGACAAGCTCTGATGATGTGTTATCCATTGGATGAAGACATGGTTATAATATCTAAAATGTCATGGTTGGAGGTTTTGTATCATACTGAATCTCTAATGGGGTCACTCCAATGGCCTCTATCTATTCATTATGATTCTTCATTTAGATTAAGGCATGTTAAAAAATGATGACAAACCATTATGATGAATTATTGTAAATAATGAATGTATTCTCGAATGGAGGTTCCATATCCACTCTTATCATCTGAAATGTCATCAATGTATTTATCATTTAATATAATTCCTCAGACCAATGATTCTTCATCCAACAAAATTATCAATTCCAACATATTATTTATAGAGTTTTATATTATTATCTCTAATGAACATTATTAGCATTAGTATGTTAAGTCTATTTGAGAAATATTTAATACATTTTTTTCTCTTTCCCTTCACAAAATTATAACAGAACAAAGAATGTATTACTTTTTTACTAACAGAATCGAAATACAATTCAATCTTTACCAAACATTATTCCTATGATATTACTCTATATATGATGTCTTAAAGTTACTGAAAATGCATTTAAAAAATATATTTCAGAACCCATTAAGATGGATGAATGACATACTGCATCCTAATGGACTAACGTAAACATCTTTGGCTTTAGAAACTTCTTTTATTTTTAGATTATGATTGAAATGAACTGACATCAGTTAAATTATTTTTATAAATATTTTTTCCCATAGAATTTTGATTTGAATTAAAACCACCAATTTCGGTTTCTCGTGTTACAATCAACCATTCTAGACATTAAAAAAATCCATGTCTAGTGATCTCAAACCAATGGGCTTGAGGCTAGAAATCCATTACATTTTTTACATCCTTGTTTTAAAGACTTCATCTAGTATCATAAATACATTCATGACTTTGAAAATGTTTATAATGAGTTTCAACATCATCTGACTTACTTTTGGATGTATTGTAACTTCCTCCATTTCTAGTGTCTTCATCCTTAAAAATAAATCGACAAAACGATTGGCCACACCTTCTCTCCCCATTTATTTTGTAAATAATTCACAACAAGTTCCTTATAAAACATATGAATTTTGATAATTAAAAAATCAAAAATGAATCATAAGATATAATATCAGAGCCATACAACTCTGTAAGACATCATCGTTATGATCGCCTCTTTCAATCCATAATTTATTCGATTTCCAACTTCTTCTATAATTCAATAAAAATCTCAATAAGTCAGATCAATTTATCTCATCAAATTATTAATGAACTGATTCTCATTCTGATAGTATGGATCTGATTGATAAATTCCCACATACCTTTCGTCAATCCAGAATTCCATTACCTTCTCCAAAATATTCTTTCATCAGCATATCCAAACTACTCATATATTAAATAAAAATAAAACTAAAACCTAACAGGGTTCTAATATCAAAATTTTATGTCAAATGGGGAAACCTACAATGAAGAAATCATTCACTCAAGTATCTCTTCGATTCCCCTAATAGGGGGAACTCATTCACCCTGAACTGACACATTGGATCCACTATGAGTTAAAAAACTATCTCAATGGTCTCATACATATGCTACGCATCATGGGATAACCAATTATACAATGTCTAAATCATTGGAAGCCCCAAAAGGAAAAACATATTTCATAATTCCTCACAAATGGGTCCCCAACTAGGCCAGACCGATTTTCCTTGGTCTAAACTTATGTGACCATTCATGGGAGAACCGTTTTTCATGTGTTTTAAACATAACCATAAAAATAGGGACAATAAATTTTCTTAGTGCTAAAAGTAATTTTATACTACAAGGCAAACCCATTTTTCAAGTTCTAACACTTGGCAACATTTTCATGGGAGAATAAATTTACCCCTATTTCACAGTTGGGCACCAATTACATTAGGACCAATACCTGGGCACCCTACTTTACTAAACATACCCTAATTTGAGATTCAATTGTTGGTATGAAAAAATTCCTTAATTTGATATATTACACATTTTTCCTTATATGGGACCCCTATAAATATTAAAACCCAAAATATTCTATTTTAAAAGTCACCAAAAATGAAATATAGTTCAATGTTTCTCTAATAGGTAACTCCGACTCAGACCATTGTTGTCTCCAGTTTTATGACAAGAACATCATTCTCACATGATGTTAAAATTCATGGACTTGGCCAGTCATATGAAAATTAACTATAAACAATGAATTATGTGAGATATTATTCCTATTAACAAGGACATGTTGGATTCATCATTTAGTTTCATTCATAACTAAATAAAATACTAATTTTCCCAAATCTGATGCAAATTTTCATTCATTACATTATTAAAAAAATATGTGATTCCTCTTTTTTACTTTATAATCTACCATGATTTGAGATAATCCACTTAGTTTTAAATATTTCATTGAGTGAAGATACACTTTATTCCACTTGAATTACTTTTAAGTAATCCTTCTTCGGGTTTTTCCATTATATAGGATGTGGAAATATAATAATGGGATTTCAAATTGGTGTAAGAATTAACATAATCTAACTATATCTCATGTGATGAGTATGTGAAATACATGTGATGAGCATGGGGTTAGACAATACTTTCTTAGGTGATGATTCTACTGAATTCGCTATCAACCACCCCTAGGTGATGGGCATAAAATAATCCATTTGATAAGAATATGATTTTATAAATTTGTAGATAACAATTTTAATCATTTATAAACGATTATGATCATTAAATCACCCTTGTGAAAATTCATTGATACCTATTATGCTTGTATGACCTCAAGCTTCCATGGTACGTTTCCCTTTGAATAATAGAATATCATGCATTGTACGCAACATCAAGATTCTAACACACCACGACAAATTAAACTAGTTGTTACCAATAGTAATACCCACTTTTTGAAATTTTCTAAATTATATTTTTAAAAATGGACTTCATTTTTTATTTCGGAATATCCAAATTAGCTTAGGGTGATTTTTTGGCATTTTTCTGAAAACTTCCAGTTTTTGATGACTAGTGAAGAACACTGTGTTATTGGTTAAAACCGACTATTTATTCAAATATTTATTTATTTTATTTAAATTTAATTTAGGTAAATATGGATACATAATACCTATATATGTTCAATTTATTTCATTGGATTCATTTTATAATAAGTTTAGATATATATAAATTTTATTGAAATTTTTACTGTCTTTTACCCACCTCTTAGAAGCATTTGAAAATTTGCAAAAAACAAAATTTTACCACTTCTGTGAGTTAAACATAAAAATCCTATAGATTTGGTTAATATTATTAAGTAAAATTTGGTTCAATAAGATGAAAATAATTTTTGGTGAATAGTAACTTTTGACTTTAATTTACCACTGTTAAAAGTAAATAGGGTAATTAAGGGTAAAAATGTATCATAATTACCCTAACACATGTATTAAATCCATTGGATAATTATAATTTGACCAAAAAAACCTTATTAATAAAATATGATCATCTTTGGTTCACTTGGATTAGATTAGGAAATTTATTATTATTTTATTTAAAGAAGAGTTAAAAGAGTAAAATTCAATGTTTAATAACTACACCAATTTTAATATAGGGTTATACATAATATAAATTAGACTATAAATATTCATTAGAAAGATATAAATATTTCATACATAATGGTATTTTATTTATAATATTTAGACATTAAATAATTTAATTTCTTTATGACACTATGATGATGCAGTAATTACCTTATTAATGATATATTAAAATAATTGATATTATAAATAGCCACATAAATATAATTTGAGACTTTTAATGAATTAAAATTTTTTTATAGGTTAATATGACATGTTAGGGTTTATTAAATAATATTTTTTCAAAGTAATTATGCTGTTATGATTTTCCTAAAAACCAAATACTAAACAGTGTCAAAATTGATATAATTGAGTTTTTAAAACAAATAATATGTTATTAATAGATATAATATTTCAAAAAATATAAGGTTAGGCCAAAGTACTTATATAAGGTTATATATATTAATAATTAACCACATGGAGTTATCTTTTCTTATTATAGTAATCTTATTAACCATATAATATAAAAATACAAAGAGACATGGTAAATGTCAAACTATTTAACTAAGAGTTAAACCTAAAAGATAAGGTTAATATGGTAACCTAACCTATCTAAAACCTATTGGATGAGAGTTGTTCGAACCATACCCACCTTATCCAAGAAATAATTCATTTTCAAGCCACTAGAACCCAAAAATTAATTTATTATTAAATAATATTTCAAGCTTTTTCTAAAGTGACCCTCACCTCTCTTATAAAAGGGTACTTCCACTTCTCATAATTTCACACCACTAATGCTTTTTTCCTCAGCCAAAAACTTCCCAAATATCTTTTCAACTATCCTACATTTAACCTAGAGAACTTACTTTGTTCAGAAAGCTTTCATAATGAGCCCTTTTGACCAAATCAAAAGGAAGGACATAGAGAAGAGGCAAATATTTCATAACCTCTTTCAAGTTCATTTATTCTTCCACTTCCTCTTTATTTGTTTTTTCCATTCTAAAATAATAAATCTAGAATATTCTATATAATTTTAGGTTATTAATATGTTACAACCATATTCAATATTCTATCCATCATATGAATGACAAAGTCAACATACGTGCGTACGTACGACATACCATCTCCACGTCGCGGTGTAGTTTTTTATTCAAACACTTCATTATTTGTATGGGAATAATAATGAGTTCAACTGATTTAAATAAAAAATATAACATGTTATTGATTATTTATATATGATATACCATCCAATTACATATGATTTCACCATCTATATAATGATATTACCGCTTGTGTGTATGTACGGATTACCGTCTCAATAAACGCAATGAGATTCATTTTCCATCGTAATCATTCAAGAATAATTTTCATTTTATAATTAAAAATAATGATTAAAAATTTAATATCATTATGTATATGAATAAAATACATCCTATCCCTAACAAACATGGCTTACGTAACCTAGAATATAAATAAAAATAGACCAGTTAACACCTAAAAAGATGATATTACTAAAGAAATATTAGAGAATCAAAAAGGATATCATATTTATGTATATAGATTGCATATTATTTAACTGTTATGAAAGAAGTTAACGTACCATCAACAAAAGAAAATTACAAGGGAATGGTTAATTATACAATCTCTTTACTTATCCAAGGTTGTTAATATATAAGTATCTACTAGGACCTCTTTTTCATCCACATCCCCGTTTTATTAAAAATGTAATTTGAAACATATTTTCTATTTACTAGAATATTGGTTAAATTCATTTATACCCTAATTTTACCATATATGTTTTGAAAGGAATATTTCTGTCGTTTTCTAAAAAAGGTACATTATGACCTTTTTGACAAAATTTAGGTAAGAATGTCTTTTATTACCTTATACTGTGGGTGCGGCTATTTTCCGCTGTTATAAAATCATCGAAGCTTCCCATACACTCTTATAATATTATTTTCAAAATAAATTTTTCCTTTAATAATAATGTGACATTTAAATGGTTTCAAAATAGAAAGAGGTATTTCTTTTAAAAATATTTCCTTTAATCTATGTAAACATCATTTGATTGATATTAAACTTATTTGAAGTTGATTTATTATAATACAAATCATCCATCTTTTATTGAAGGTTTTGTGATATGTTTGATAGTGGATGTGTTATTTTTGTACCATTAATGGTTTATGGATAAATTATTGACATTTCGTATGCTAGTTTTAATACTAATTTTTATGTTATATTTAATTATTTTCAAATGAAGAATGTATTGGACTTAGTAAGTGATGGGTGGAGCCCTCTATAGCTCATCAATGCATCAGTAAGTCTCATGAGTCAAACTAGTGTCTTGGAACAAGGCCTTGAAAAAATATTATTTTTAGTCCTGGAACAAGCCTTTGACTATGTGTTTATGAAGTCTGGCATTATGCATTCCATCATTATGAATGTGGCTATTGATATTGCATGTGATTATTCGACTAGTAGAATTTCCATTTGAATATGTAAATGGAATTATTTGATTTTATATTTTACATATTATGCTGATGTTTATGTTTAAATGTCTTTTGTTTTAGTCTTATACATTGCTTTAAATGTTTATTGTTATTTATGAAAGTTTCCACTATATTGTTATCCTTACTAAGAATATAAGCACAAACATTTAAATGTTTTATTTTTCCCAGGATGTGAATAAGTATTTTATGGTAGACCTATAGTGATAGGATAAGGATATAAGTTTGTTCAAAAGGGGTGAAAATGTTTTTTATGTTTTTACTTCAGGATGTAATGTAAAACTTATGAATGTATCTTTTACTTCAAAGGCTACCAAACTAATCAGTCTTTCGGGACATGATTCTTTGAATCATGCTAATGTTAGGTAAAAATGCACCGACTCTGTGTAACTGGGGTCAGGGCATTATTGTTGGTATCATAGGAAGTATAGAACAAACCTTGGAAGCTAGATTTAGAAAAAAAAACTCTGATTGAAGAATATTACCCTGAGATAGACTTTGAGGATTAATATAGAAGAACTTCCTATAATTTTGGTAATGTAAAGATTTTATGAGTTTTCCAAGAAGTAAATCCTTGTCTGGATATGAGCAGGTTGAGGTGGGTCTGGCACAAATGTTGCTAGGGGTAAAACACAAATACACTGCATTGAGCTAGACTCGAATGAGAACTGGTCCATGACAACAGTCCTTGATGCACTCTTGGTAATGACACACCTGGGTGATATGCTTAGGGTAATTCCCATTTTCTTTAAAAAAACTAAGAAGAGTTTATGAGAATTAATTCCTTTTAAGAAAACATTCTTATGAATGTGGATTATATCCATAAACTGTTCCACTTTTGATAACTATTTAACAAGTTTGGAATTATGTATTGTGATTCATAAACTAATCTAGGGTATTCTATTGTTTAGAAATGCTTCCAAGTGGAAGGAATGGAAACCATATAAACTCACTTAATATTTATAGGTATTGCCTTCCTACTCAAGATAATTATTGTGGAGTAGGTGGAGCAATGGGTTTTGAACAGCTTATCACCACACAAGGAAAACTCACTCATGTTATGAATTATAACCTTACCCGTACGGAGAACCGTAATCCCCAACACAGAGGATCAATGTTAGACCTCTTAATGAGGAAACAACCACAAACATTCAATGGTAGTACAAATCCAACAGTAGCTGAGCAATGGATAAATTTCATAGAGAATATATTTAATGCTTTGGAAAGTAGAAAAAGGGAAAAAGTTTTCATGGATGTTTATCACCTCACAGGAGATGAAAATAAATTGTGGTCATTAATCCAAAACACTAAGGAAGTTGAATTAGTTTCAAACATGGAATTGAGGGAGTTTAAAGATATTTTCATGGAAAAATACTTTCCTTGTGATTGTGGAGCAGATATGGAAAGGAAAATTATGAGTCTATGGAAAAAGGAGGATGAGAATTTTGCAATGTATGAGGATAACATTACAAGGATAGAAAGGCATGCAACATATTATATACGTAACCCAATGATTATGATTGATCTATTAGTTGATGGGTTAAAACAATTTCTCCATCAATAATTATTTTCACAATCCTTCTCCTCATACGATGATATTTTCTCATGTGCTATCAGGACAGAATTGGAATTCTCTACTTCTTACCACTTTAATGGAAAGAAAGAGAAAAAGAGATCTACAGAACACATTGGAAATGGAAATAAGGGTAAGAAAGGAAAATTTGAATATCCATCCTACAGTAAATGTGTGATGAAACACCCCAGTACTTGCCTGAAGGGAATGTGAGTCTGTTACTAGTGTGGTGAAAAACGCCACCAAGCTCATGATTAAAAGGGAAAGAAAGAAGTTGTCAATGTTGAATGATGTAATTGTATAGAAATAGTGCATTATTTAAATTAATGTGCTAATTTCCATGGGAACAGAACTCATAAATGGCCAAGGGAGAAAGGAAAAGCTTATGTGATCACTACTACTGAGTTTGAAGCTCTGAAAGATGTGGTGGAAGGTAATTTAAAGGTTTCATCATGTTTAGCCAATGCTTTATTTGATTCTGGATCATCACATTGTTTCATATCTTCCCAGTTTTCTAAGAAAATTAGATATTTTTAATTTGACTTACCAAGGGAGTTCTTAGTCAAAACACCTAAGGGAAGTATCATCGCAACAATGTTTTGTTAATCGGTTCCCATTAGGTCATATACATGTTCATTATTTGCTGATATCTTCTTCATACCCATAATTGAAATTGATATAATCTGGAGAATGGATTAGATTTTGGACCAAGATGTGAAAATTTATTTTAAGAAGAAGGAGGTTACAATTTTCGATGATGATAAAGAGCACTTTATATTTTGAGTAGAAACATCACCACCTGATTTTTATCTAGATCCACCCCCAATAGCTATACTAAATTGAATTATTGAGGATTAAGACAATAAAATAACTATGGGAAAGGAAAAGAATGTTCGAATAGAGTACGTACCTATTGTGCAAGAATATGATGATATGTTTCCATAGGATTTACCTGGACATCCTCAAGAATGATAAATTGATTTTTCCAATGATTATATTCTTGGTTGAAGGCCCATATCAAATAACCCTTATAGAATGACCACTGTGGAATTGGTGGAACTAAAGAAACAACTTGAGGAATTAAGTAACAACGGATTTATTTACCCTTGTGTTTCTCCATTGGAATCCCCTATCCTTTCTGTTAAGAAGAAAGGTGGATCTATAAGGTTGTGCATTGAGTACAGTGAGATCAATACTATAACAATAAAAAAAAGTATCCCTTACCTCGCATTGATGATTTATTTGACCAAATTCATGGAGCTCAATATCTTTCAAAGAATTACCTTTGATCTGGATATCATTAGTTGTGTGTGATGAAGGAAGACATTCTGAGAACCACATTTCAAACCAGTTATGGGCATTATGAGTTTAGAGTAATGCCTTTTGGATTGACTAATGCACCCCTTGTCTTCATGGATATAATGAATAGAGTTTTCAAGGAATATCTTGATGACTTTGTAGTGGTATTTATTGATGATATCTTGGTATACTCCAAAAGCTACGAATATCCTGAAAATCCCTTGCTCAGTATTCTAAAGACTCATAGAAAAAATGAATTATATGGGATGTTTAGAAAGTGTCAATTCTAGATTCAAAAAATTTCTTTTCATAGCCATATTGTCTCTATAGATGGAATCCTTGTTGATCCTTCAAATACCAAGGCAATCCAATAATATCCATCACCAATGATTATAACTGAGGTACATAGTTTTATTAATCTAACAGGTTATTATCAGCATTTTTCTAGAATTTTTCCAGAATAGCTAACCCATTAACCAAGAACAATCATAAAGGGGATAAATTTTATTGGAGAAAAGAGTGTGAAGAATGTTTTGATGAAATGAAGTAATGACTAGTCAATGATATTATCTTAACTCAACCATCAGGTAATGATGGGTTTGTTATTTATAGTGATGCTTCAATGAAAGGACTTGGTTGTGTCCTTATGAAGAATGATAAAGTTATTGCCTATGCATTATGGAAGTTAAAAACTAATGAGAAAAAACTATTCAACTAATGATCATGAGTTAGTAGTGGAAATCTTTGCTCTGAAAATAATGAGACACTATCTATATGGTGAAAAATATGAGATTTATACTGATCGCAAGAGTTTGAAGTATATTTTCTCACAAAAATAACTCAACATGAGGCAAAGGGTATGGCTTCAACTACTCAAGGACTATGATTTCACTATACACTACACCCCAGAGAAGGCAAATAATGTGTACGATGATTTGAGTAGAAAGGATTATGGAGTTTTGAAGAAGAGGAGAGTTCAAATGGATCATATATTCATGGATATTGTAATGATGGATATGGTAATAACCATGGAAGATGAAACATCAATACTTTTTCAAATGGTTGCCAAACCTTCTTTAGTAGAAAGGATAAAGAGTTATCAGACTGATGATGAGGAGTTTTAAAAGAATATTAATTCTGTTAATGATGGGAGATTGAGTGACTTCATATATGATGTTGGAATTTTGAAATTTGGGAAGAGACTTTGTGTTCTCGATATACCTGATCTAAAAAGTGAATTATTGTTGATTCTCATAGATGAAATTTCTCTATACCCCTGGTAGCATGAAGATGTATAGAGATTTGAAATAAAAATTTTTGTGGGATAAGATGAAGAGAGATATTGTTGATTTTATGTCAAGATGTATGGTTTATCAACAAGTGAAACCAGTAAGGAATCAACCTGGAAGATTCAAGCAAACTCTTTCCATACCTGAGTGGAAATGGGATAATATAACAATGGACTTTTTCATGGGGATACCAAAGTATCCTAGAAGGAATGATGCAATATGGGTCATTATTGATCATCTTACCAATTCAACACATTTTCATGCAATAAGATAAGATTTACGACATGAACTTCTGGAAAGACTATATATTAATGAAGTTGTAACATTCCCTGATGTACCCCTATCATTTGTTTTTTATCGTGATCAACATTTTACATCAAAATTTATTGAAATTCATCAGATGGCCCTGGATACTGAACTTTGTTTTAGCACTACCTACCACCCTCAAACTAATAGAAAATTAGAACAGACTATTTGAACATAAAAAGGCATGTTGAGATCTTGATCACATGACTCTAAAGGTATGTGGGATCAATATATACCTCTGATAGAATTTTCTTATCACAATAACGTCCATTCAAGTATTGAGATGGCACCATATTAAGCGTTATATGGAATGAGATTTCACACACCAACTTGTTGGGATGATGTTGGTGAAAGAAAACTCATATGCCCCGAATGTGTTGAGGAAATGATGGTAAAGATGAAGGTTATCCAAACCCACATCAAAGAATCTCAAATTATGAAAAATATCTATGCCGATAACCAAAGGAAGGAATATGAATTCCAAGTAAGAGATCATGTTTTCTAGATGGTATTTACATGGAAGAGTGTTATATGTTTCTGTAAGAAGGATAAATTGAGTCCCATTTACATTGGGCCTTTCGAAATTCTAGAATGAATTGGAGTTGTAGCTTATCGTTTGGAAATGCCTCCAAGTCTCTCCAATGTTCATGATGTGTTCTGTGTATCAATGTTTAGAAAATACACACCTGACCCAACACATGTATTCACCAATGAGGAAATTGAACTGGAACCTAATCTATCTTATTGTGAAGATCTTGTCAAAATTCTTTATACAAGACAACTAGTGCTGATAAACCAGATGACTGGTATAGTAAAATTTATAAGGAGAAACCATATTATAGAAGTGGAAATGTGGGAACCATAAGAACTTATGATGAAGAACAAATTGAATCTTTTTGTGAAGTAGTATTATAGAAGTTTCTAGGAAGAAAATATTTTATGGAGGGAAGAATGTAACACCCCATGCTTCCACGGTACGTTTCCCTTTGAATAATGTAATAACATGCATTATACGCAACATCGAGATTCTAACACACCATGACTAATCAATCTAGCCATTATAAATAGTAACACCAACTTTTCAAATTTTATAAATTTTATTTTTCAAAACTGACTTCATATTTGAATTCAGAATATCAAAATTATCATAGCATGGATTTTTGTATTTTTCTGAGAACCTTCAATTTTTGATGAATAGTGCAAACACTGCGTTATTTGTTAAAACCGACTTTTTATTTAAATAATTATTCATTTTATTTAATCTTATTTTAGGAAAAAAATAATTACATAATACCTATATAAGTTCAATGTAATTAATTGGAGTCATTTTACCATATATGACTCACCTATAGAGATAGAGTGTAATTTTTATTATTTTTAACACTTGTACTATTCATGGGAGAAGAAATATGGTAGAGATATAAATATTTTTAGAGACCATTAGTTTCCGAATTGAGAATTCGTGAAGGATTTATCTTCATAGAAGAATAATTTTGATGATCATATTTTGAGTTTCTCAGATCAGACTAGGCCATCTGACTGGGAAATAAAATTGAGTTTTCTGGACTATGATAGATGTTTTTTTTGAATTTCTGCAGGATTATGGCAGTGTTATATCATCAGAATAAAAAATTAGTCTGGGAATCAAATTGGGTATCATAAATATTATCATTACGATACCTATAGAATATCCTACATTCTACTAGGTTGAAAATGAAATAATTGTTTTGAATAATTTATTATTTAAATTTTACAAGGTATCACTCTAACATGTGTTGATGTATTTGGTGAAATTTCATACCTTTTTCACAAATATTGTTATATCATTTCTTTCTACTTGATGAACATGCACTATTATATTGATCATAATACTAGAAAAGTGTATGTGCATATCCTACTAGTCTATATCCATATAAAAGGATTATTTTATAGAGGGTTTTATATACTAATTTTGTTTCCCAACCCCACCAGGGATGTAGTTCCTCTTTTTGATTAGTTAACCATGTAATTTTTTATGTTCATGTGGATGTGTTATTGTTTTGTTTTCCACTACATGATAACTCTTTAACTGGTGATGGAGTTTGTTTCAAAAGAAACAATACATAAAATAATGGATAACACTAATTAAACTCCTCTATGTGATACATTGATCTTATCTAGTCAATCTTATACCCTTAATTGATGATATTCAGATTATAGATTGGTATTTGATAAGTATTGATCCCCTCATAGTTGACTGAACAACTCATCAATATTTGGTAGATGATACTAGTTCATTAGAGTGATCATGTTGAGTTCCTGATAAACAATATAGAGACACATTGATCAGTTATCTTCTTAACAAAGTGGACTAGGTCACCCTAGTTGAAGCGTCAGGCCATATAAAACCCTAATATAATTTATATTGTGGTTTTGTATTTAATTCCCCTAATTCAATAGGGGATATTCTATAAGGAGTATTTTATATATCCATTAATCTAAGTATGATTTTTTATGAAATCTGAAACTCATGTTTTTAAGGATGAATTGGAAACTCTTTTGGTTATACATATATATATTGAAATTCTATTAATATATTTTTTCTCCAACCATTTGAGCAAAATACCCCTAAATATGTTGTATCCAATCCCATATAATGAAGTGATTTCAATAGGGAGTTTTGGATTACATTATACTACTATATTAATATCTTTTTATTTGATAATAAAAATCTGAATTCAATATCCTGATAATTATTATGTAATATATGTAAGGAGAAATAGTCCAGAAAAAAAAGAACATAAATAATTAATTAAGTGGGAATAATAATTTTTAGAAAAAGTAGAATCATAGAAAATTATATTGGAGTGTAATTATAGACATGGTATCCTATCATCATTCCACTAAGAGTATTAAACGATAAATAAATATCTATAAATTGTTGGAGATGATTTGATTCTCATTAAAAAATTTATGAATATAAAATAGTGGGTAGTTTCATAATAATATAATAAATTTCTCATAATAAAGTGGATAATGATTTTACCCTCTACAAATTTATTTTCATGAAGCAGATCAGTAATTATGATAAAATTTTATTTCAATTTCTCACTTGTATTTTTCAATTTTTGATTTTTATTTTAATCATTAACCCTTTTTATGGTGAATTATTTAGTTTAATTACTACTAAAAAAAGACTTGGACTGTGGGTTGTTCATTAGGTTGATAATTATTTTTATCAATCTTATTATTATTGATCTTTATATAATCTTAACATTAATGTACATGATTATATTATCTTACACACTTATATAATTTACCTGTTTTTTGAGATAGTCTGCCAAAATTCTTCCAGCATCATTGACATGCTAGAATTTCCAAAAAACTCTGTTTTCATCATCTTCACCATTAAACCACACGAACAATTAGAGGACATATTTTTATTTCCAATTTTATAGAACATAGAATAATCTATTCTTATAAAATGAAGCCAATTATAGATACCACTTTTTAGAGAGTTTGTTATGAAAATAAATGAATTATTAATTTTATTTATATGGTTAAAGATAATATGAGATTAAAAGAGTATAATATTTTTATTTTTTATTTATAGGTACCAATGGATTCATACATCATTCAATTTATTTCATGAAATTATCTCTCGATTTTATTGTGAAGACTTTGGAGAAAATATTTTTTGAAAAATATTTTTAAATTTTCATCCCATTCTATTGTGTAAATTTATTCCATATACTGCTTATTATAAACAATATTCCATTAATGATCATCTTAACCATCCAAATATGGAGCATCTAAAATAATTGTTTCATGCTTGAAGAACTGGAGAATATAAATTAACTTTTCTACTAAGTTTATCAACTAATCATGAACTAACAGAAAGGAAATTCCACTAAATGATGGTTGATGTAACTGAATGAAGGAATCAATTGAATTTTTTTCCTTCCTTGGTAAATTTGTTGGTTTAGAATGAATTAAATTATTTTTCACTAATCGAGAGAGTTATTTGATCATTGTTACCTTATATTTTCACTTTAGATCATATCCAATTTATATGGTCATTAGGAAAATCAACAAATTTTTTGTGACACCCATTGTTTACTTTTATCCTTCTGGTTCAATCCATTGAAAATAACAAAAGTGTTCCATGAGTATAAAAGAAAAATTAAAAGTGTGATAAATAATATTGTAATGAAAATACATTGTTATATGTTCCAAATAATGACTCCTTCATTTCAACCAATAGAATTTTAGGTTTATCATATATCACTTTTTGTTCACTATAAGTTCTTTAGGATATATACTTCAAGTCTTCAAAACATAATTGCAAAAAATAAATAATCCCAACTAAAATACCAATAAAGGATACCCATGTAAAGCATACATATAAGTAATAACACTTTTCAAGAATATACCATCTAACATACAATAATTATATTCCAGAACCTATAATTAAAGTGTTTTGGTGATTAGATACATAACCCATTTTTTTTTAAAAAAATACTAACATAACCCATATATACACATAAAATATTATACTATTATTGATATATCATATAAAATATTCTCTTCAAAATTAATGGATTAGAAACATAATAAAGGGTGACATCAAAAGAAAAGTAAGGGTAATCATGAGGAAAAATAAGAATTTATAAGCGAGAATAATAAGAGCATATGTATATGAGAAAATAATCATGTTTCTTCAAAATAACGTAAGGAAATAATATAGAATTAATTATGGGTCCTATATAATAAAATATGAAAAAGGGACATTAGAATAATATAAGTTATTATCCATGGGGGTGTGAAAATATACATCAATAAGTCTGGATTATCATGACTTGGGTACATTATTTGATATAATAATATAGATCAAATATAAGAATATAAATCATATCACATGTTAGGGATAGGAATAAACCAATTTATATCATAATGGATTTGGCTAATGGCCTACGGATATCATTGTAAAGTTGTGCAAAAAAATCATGTCCTAGGACCATTTTAGGATTGGGATACCCAACTGTGCCCTATCCCAATATCACGTGATATAAAAATTTACCCAATGAATTAAAAGTCTATATTAGATAGACGCATAACATTCTGATAAATCATATATATGAGTTCCACATAATAATGAATGAAATAATAAATCCCCCGTATATTAATTACCACACGAAAAATAAACTCTTTTCATAATGATTTTAACAAATAATTATCATAAGAAATGAAAATATGGGATATGGATTTTATAATTATAGATAATACAGATTGAAGTATATGAATAATTAATTTAAGTCAATATGAATTAAATACTCAATTATAAGTTTTTTATAAAACTAAATTAAAAAATAATTATAAATAACCATAATGTTGATATATGTTATTTCAAAATAAAATAATTTATAAAACAATTGAAATATAAATTACACTAGAAAACTATGAAAAAATGGAATTTTAGTTTCAGAAATAAAACTAATGATGATTAATGAAAAAAAATTTCATGTGGAAAATATTTTATAAATATATTCCTATCAAGAATTTGTAGAGAATTTCCAGGTGAATAGAAAATGTAAAAATACATAAGAAATGATTCCATTAATTGATTTAAAAATACAATCAAGAAAAATTAAAAATGACCTTTAATAATAATATACATATTATTAAGGAAATCCCTGAAATTGTATAATTAATATCAACATGGAAGAGAAATATTCATGACAAAAAAAAGAGAGAAGGTCAACTCGACTTACGATCATCCTTTTGATCTAATTATAAACTAAAGAGAGAAGAATGGGTATGAAGGCATGTAAGCCCTATAAATAATACATAGAAGAGAAAATAGATAGGGTTTTTGAGTGAATGAATATAATATTTCCAAAAAAAAAGAATTTAACAAAGAAAATGTCAATTTCAATGACATGTTGGAAAAGAAAAATTGATGTCTTTGATAACCATTAAATTGAAAGCCTGTAAAATAAATAATATAATATATAGTATAATAGATAAGAAATTAAATTATAAATATGGTAAAATACATTCATCAAGTATTATATTAAACATATATGGAAATAAGGTTATGAATATAGTATATATCATAATGAATGAAAATTTATACGATGTACACATGCCATTACACTTGACTTCCATGAATTCAATTTAACCTCCTACCTAATAAAGATAATGATATTATCAATTTATTTCAGAACCTAATCCATATAGATGTGTTTTTATACTTTTCAATAACTATTATTCATTAGTCACTTATAAATTAGTTATAGTTCATTTTCATCCTTATCTATCAGCAATGTTGAATATCTCAATCATGTTTTAAAATGGCGGTATTGATCCATGCTCATTGATTACAAGCTTGATACACAACCAGTTATAGATATATAATATTTTAATTTATTTTTTATTTATGTATTGGGTTAATTAATTTTTTGGAAAGGGTTAGAGGTGAGCCTTGTTGAAACAGGCTTCATGATTCACCATAGTGTAGTGTGGGATATAGTTCATGATATAGGCCGCTATGTGGAGGCACTGTGTGTATGTGAGTCAACCAAGAAACAATGAACTCACAATTCCATAAATATTATCATTTTTGTGGGTTTGGTGACTATTTAGTGTCACTTATATTAAATGGTAAGACAAATGTTCCCATATATGTGGTTGTTGTGGTTGTCTCGAGGAAAACTCAATCTTATCCACACTATCCAAAATAGAAATGAGAAATTTCATATAATAGGACACAAATCATGGTGTGATAAAACATGATGGAGTGAACCCTATGACTTGGTGTCCACTCATTGGGATGGGAGTTTATGTGAGAATTATGATTAAGGAAATCTCTTTGGAATGTAAGTCGGTTTGCACACCTTAGCTTGGGCATGATGGTCCTGTAGAGGTAGGTGTAATCCAATGGGGAGGTTCAAAAACAACACTATATACTTACCTATGATATGAAATGATCCATGGTGGGATTCAAAAATTTAGGGCAATTTTACACATGAAAAAGTCATTATCATGGATCAATCATCAAGTTTCTTTTAAATAATGGACATTGTCACTCAATCATGGATGAAGTTATGTGATCTAAAAGGAATATATGTTACTTATTTGGGATGTCATTTACACAATTTTGAATCACATAATCCAACGAACCCCCACTATCCAGCTTCTCACATGGGTTTTCATATTAGGATATTCTAGAGGTGAATTTGGAAGAATATTTTTCATCTGATTTTCTCTTTTCTAGATAATCTATCAAAAGTTAAAGGATGAACATCTTTTAACAACTAACATGTTACATTCCTAAACCGAAATAATATATAAATTATTACATATTTAAATATATTTTGGCACTATATTACCAAATATTATTTTAAATCATGATTCTATTCTGGTGGTTGTTGACCCACATAACAATGTCAATAAATTTATTCAAATTAAAGAAATGGATTTTGCGGATGAGTTAGAAAAAATATATAGTCAATATGTGGGGATTTCAAATGGGGTACTTGATTAAAATTTTCTTTACAAAGACCCCAGATTCACCTTATAATTTTGGTCGAATCTTCAAAAATTTCATGGAACCTTGTCTACCATGAGAAAAAATGTTACACCATCAAACTAATATATAATATTACGATAATATTTATACATTATATCATATTATTAGAGAATATGTGATATAATATATTTAATAGGAGGACCTAGTTTGATTATTACTGTTTTTATACAATACTATTAATAAAAAACATGTACATATGTCTCCATGAGAAGAAATTTATATCCAACCACGTCTATCAAAAATATTTTCTTAAGGAACGGTTAAACATCCCATTGAAGACCATTCTTGTGTATGAAACAACAAAAAAATACAGATAACAATGAAGTATATGGAAATGGACCAGAGAAATTAGAATTCATAGGCATATAACCATCATCTCAAATTATATTTTGAAATAGGTGATCATATTTTTTATGTGTATCAATGAGAATGGGGAACCAATGATTGGGTAAGATGGTAAAGCTAGCTCTTAAATATGTGGGGCAATTTAAATTCTTAGAGAAAATTGGTGATGTTACTTATGAGTTTCATAAACAAAAAATATTTAGTTTAATAAATAATTCGTTCTATATATCTCAACTAAAGATGTACCTAATAGATCAAGCTCACTTTTTTATTTGAGATCGTGAATCTATTGATTATACTACTTAATTCATTAATAATATGAATTTTTTTATTTATAAATTTTGATCATAAAAGATAGACACATTTACTTGTTTTTTGTGCTATGGAAAAATTTAATGATTCTACAGGATAGTTGCGAATGTGAGAATCTTATAAAAGTGAAATGGATGTAGATTTTATAATGAACCACCACACTCTAGGTTTCTGATGAAGGAATTATTAATTATGGAGTGAATGTAATACACAAAATATGAAGTATATTACAATATTATTGTGTTTTTATGTTACTAATTAGGTTCATACACTTTTTAAGGTTTGTAGATATTATTTATTCGATCATCTTACAACATTTACTCAAAAAAAGGATCTACGACGTTGAATGTTTTAGCAATATATGTTGGGGGGATGAGGGTGTGGGTGTTAGACAAACCAAAAGGACATAATCACACCATAAACAATCATAATTTTTTAGGAATAATGATTGACAGCGGTGCCCCTTTGTAAAAGGTCGTATAAAAATTCATCTATAAGTTGGTGTAGTGGTTGAGTCACAGAATGATTTCCCTATTCACATTGTCCAAAATGATCTGGGAGAAATGCCTATGTTGGGGTGTAAGTCATTATGGGATAGAAAATAGTGAGGTAATCCACCCTACACAGTGGTGATCACATATAGGGAGGGTCATTTATGAAGATAGAGAGATTCAAGACATCCATATAAAAAATGAGAGTGTTATGACATTGTATCAGTGGGCATAATGTCGATAGGGAAGTAGGTTTGGACTTTTATATGGGTGTGAGGTTAAAACAATTATTAGGGAATTACCTATTCCATAGTCCAATCCATGGTTGGAAGGAAAATGATGAGGTAATTTAACCAATTATATATTCCACTCTTGTGGCCCAAGTTATTAGGTTTTTTTATGAAATTGTTAGAATTTCTAGCAAATATTTTGGAAGATGTTATCTAATTTAAAAGTAAACAACGTGTAAAAATTTGGGGGATTCATTAAATCAAATTGGAATCAAATAATACCCCTAGAATAAACATTATTCAACTTGTTATATGGTTCTCATATCGTGTGATTCCCAAGGAGTCATTGGATGAATCTTATCCATATGATTTGATAGTGGTTAGAATCTTATGGGAGAATGCATTTGAGGTTGGTGGATTCTCTACCACTTTAAATATTTTATGAACATAAAGTATAAGACATCTATGTGAAATGGGTTTTTTTATAAATGATAAATCATGAAAACCCACTTGAAAATGTTAATTTTGGTCATATGAATTTCAATGGAACCCTTTGGAGTTTTTTACCTAGACATGGGAGTAATATTTTCATGTGTTCATATTGTATTGGAAGTGGAATGACTAAATTATATTTTTTATATGGAATTTTCAGTAAATATGTTTACTCTACCATGTAATGATTTGGGTTAGTAGAATATGGTTTCCACTGTAAAGATGATTCTATTATAAGAATCCATGTTTTGTGATGGGATAATTGGATGCATTTTTTGGTTCTTTATTAGAGGTTTTGATTTTATATCACAATAGGTAACACTATTTATTTCCTATATTAGCATTATTGAGCATTGATAATTTTGTCACTCTTTTTTATAAATATATATTTCATTTTTGATATATTTATTATCATTTTATTGTTGTGTGTGTGATTTCACCAGAGTACTTCCAATAGGGATTTATAATCACCCATGTAGATACACTTTGGTGTCTATATAGACATCATTAATAATGATAAAATTATAGTAAATATACTTATATTTCTATAGGATCACAATTATTTTATTCTAATTATGATTTGAGTGTAGATCATGGTTTGATTTTGGTTCTAAACATGTTTTAGTGTAACTTTTTTCGAAAGAGTTCTCTCAGATTCCTTTAAAATTTATGGACACATCTTAAACTACAATTTTCATTATTTTATTTTCATGATTAAATTGAGTGTTTTTTTCTGTTATTAATATTATTTATTTCACCCCTTTATCGATTTTTATTTTTATATGTTTTGTACATGAGGATAAATCATCCTAGAAACTAATACACATTCTTTTCATTTATTGGTAGCCTTTTATGTCAAGGGGTCTTCTAAAGGATAGTGGTACCTCTATCCTACACATGCCAATGGTTCTGGGATAGGATGTTACAAAGTTATTCTATCCTACATCTTTTATTATAGTGGAATCATTATTTTCTAAATATTCATTTAGTCACATGTTTATTTAATAGTATGTAATGATATGATTTATTCTAATAGAATCTATAATGGAAATGTTTTGGGTAATTTACTGGTAACAATGTGATTCTTCATATTGATGATTCATTTTTATATAACCCTTAAAAAATGATAATAATAGAAATTACTATATAATTTCAAAAATTACCAGGATTAATTTCATGACACTCATTCATTTTGGAAATTGTTTATAGAAACATTCATGTTGGGGGTTGAACTATCCCAAATAAGACACGTTATATAATAGTAGTATAATAGTAATATAATTTCCAAAAAAATATAATTATTTTAATTTAATATCATTATATTGGGGAATAATATTTATAAAGACAGATATAAGAATTCTATTGAAAAATATAGTGAAGAACTGGGTACTTACTTTGATGATCTATCTCTTATATACGTCTTCCTTTTAGAAATAAGGATCTTGGATTCCTTATATGAAATAAATCTACCAAACATATAATAATTATTTGGCAGAGGAAACCTATAGAGGGATTCAATGTATAATGTTTTTATTTTGAATGAAATGTTGATTACAAGTGGAAATATAGTAAATTATGGCCATGATTAAAACAGTTCACACAATTTAGAGATATTTTTTATGATATTTTAATACTTTACTACTTTATTTAATCATATTTACATTATTTTTCTTTTACCAAGTTAACTAAAAGTTTACTCGGTAACTTTTTTCTATGAATAATAATGAAAATACATTTTTATCTAATTTAGGTTTTATGATTAATAATTTGATCTTCGTACAATGTAATTAATATTTTTAAAATATTCGAATCGAATTTTAATTGAGAACTTGATATATAGAGAAAATATTTTTTTCATTGAGAAATTAATTTTAAACCATTTTGTGTTCTTAAAATTATTTTAGATCAATTACTAGTAAAATAACTATAATAATATTTTATAATATATTTAAACATTAAATTATATTCATCATTTTAAATTGATACATTTAATTAATTAGGATAAAAATGTACAATACCTGAAAAAAAGAATTTTGGGAAAAAAACACAATTTTTAAAATTAATGCATTTAACCACATAACCATAGAATTATTTATTTATATTAGAAACATTTACTTGAATCCATAAATCAATATTAAAACTATTATATTAATTTTAAATTTTTTTAACATTATTATTTAATGGAAATAATTATAATGATAATATGAAATTCATAAAAATATATTTTTAAAACTAAATATTTTAATTAAAAATTAGACGATTAATTGGTTCTAGAAATATGTTTTATTTATGAATTAAATTATATAATTGTTACTAAAAATCGAAAAAATATAAAATATCTATTAGATACAGGTTTATCCACTGGAAATATATCAAACAACCATATTTCCAATGACCATATATCTAATGACTATATTCTGAAGAACCATATATATAACATCTAGATTTAATTCCTATATATTGCCTCACATAATGTACTAATACAGAGAACCACCCTAGAAACCCCGATACCTTAAAAATTGAGCCATCAATAACATTTATGAGAGGGAATTCTCAATCCCCATGGGTTGGTGACAGACACCAAACATCATTCAAGATAGAGTGGGAACAATATTTCACCCAAAAAAGAGGAATTAATAGTTACAAGTTAGAATGCTTGAAATAAAACCCCATAGGGATAACATTATATGATGTTAAATAAGTTTAAACAACACAAATTACATAAGCAATTTATCATAAAACATGAAGAAAAACAACCCAAGTCCCAACAGGCAATGCTCTCCAATCATAAGGATAACAACTCAAGATTTTATGGTTAACACCTATGATAGATTTTATTGGATGAAAACCCATGTAAAAATAGACCATGATATACTAAAAGATATAAACATAACCATTGGAATAGTGGTGTGACTATAAAAAATTTAATCTATAAATTAGAATAACAACCTCACATATGAAAGCAAAAAAAATTCATGTATCTAAAAAATGAAAAAATGAAAATTTTAAATAATTTAATAAATAAATAAATGTTTTAAAAATTGAAAATTATGTCTTTGTATTTTTTTGAATAGAAAATGTTTATATACAGTTTTATTATTCATAAATACATTTAATAGAAACTTATTTTCATAAAATAATTTCATAAAATAATTTTTTTATAATTATATGAAAACTTTATGAGATCATAATTAATTTTTCTAATTGCCATAAACTAGGTTATCATATAAAAATAATTATTTTCAAAATAAATGAATATTTTATTTAAAAATCATAATTCTCGGAGAAATAAAAATATTTAAATCTATATGTAAAAAAAATTCTATGGTGAATTATTGTGATTTTTTCAAAAATAGTTTATTTTTTGTGAATGGTGAAATACAATAATTTACTATATTTAAAATTTTAGGTAAATAAATGATTTGATTTTTCATGGTCAAATCTTTGATGATATATGTTTCCAATATCCCAAACATACATTCTCTAGTTTTTAAATGAAGTCAAAACAATAAATACTATTAACTAATGAGTAAAATAATCAAAAAACACTCATCTCTTATACTATATATACCACACCTCACCAGCACTTCTCCTCACATAATTTATGATTTTTAGATTTCTTATATTCTTACTAATTTCAATAAATTACCTCTAACCAATAATATTTTCTTTCTTGTCTCCACAGAATTCATTTCCATAAATCTTAACGAGGTTCTCAAGGAGACGACACTCAAGCGGTAAAACCATCCCTCTTTGTTTTTTAACTGCATTCCAGTTCATATCCTACCCTCACCTACCCAATCCAAAGTGGTATGGTAAATATAATATGATATGTATATATAATATTATTTTTCTATGTTAATAGAATGTCCATAATCATGTATATTTACTTCCCTTTTATTCTAGAAATGAAAACAACATTCATGATGTGTGGATTCATCACATTCATGGGTGACATGGTTTTTTTCATTACCATTATCAAGGCTGGTAATAAAAAAATTATTATCATTTAAAAAGATTATAATTTATGTATTACAACTTATTTAATGATTTAGAAAAAGTATATAAATAAAGTGTTGAATAAAATGATACTAATTGATGATATTTGTAAAAAATGGAAAAATAAATTAAATCATTTTCATTAATGTTTTATCTAATGAATCAACACCACATCATAATAAAATGATATATTAAATCATAAATAATAATCCAATTTATTTAATACTATGTAATTTATCTTCAGGGAATGTTATTACCATTTTACATGAACTCCATCATTTATACTCAATGGAACTGACCATAAAACCATGGAACAAATACACCCAGAACAAAAATCATTAAACATTGTAACCCTTAAAAATGGTTGTATATGAATGTAATAATGTTTTAATATATAAAAAATCTTTAATAGTTTCTTAATTAAATAATTAATAAATTTATTTTGATTATTCTATACATTAAGCACCAGGTCAAAACACTTCCATTCCTAAGGTAAGGGATTATCTTTAAAACACCATTTTCATTTAGGCTACGCTTTCTCCCTCATTACCCAATTTTAATCCTTAATTATTTTTATGTACATCGAATAAATTATGTATTTATGTTTCAACCATATGTACCTATCTCAATTATTATTTCATTGAAAATAAATAAATGTTCTTTAAGGTACCCATTTCAATTCGTCTAAATAAGCAATCCCAATTAAAAGGAACTTCCTTATTTTTTACCCAAATTCTAGTAAACTCTATAGTAAATTTCATTCAAAAAAACATTTCAACAAAAAAACTATTTTTACCTTAAAAAAAATCTTAGTTCAATAATAGATTTATAAAAACAATTATTCCTTTTTTAATTTAAATACTCTTTTAAATGGAACTTACAAATTGTTTATTCATTATGTCATGATTATGATACACATTTCTTTCCATGGTAAACCCTTATTTGAATTTATTATGATTACTTAAGGTTGATATCTTATGATGCTATCTACCATATTTCATTTTATTGGTTATGATCATTTTTACAAGAGATGTACTACGTTGATACCATTCACGATTTTACTCTTGGTAGTTTCTGACTATGTTTATTGATTAAGGGAATTATTTAAATTTTATATGATTGTTTCAAATTCTATTGTATATGTTGATTATATTTATCCCAATTCATATGATGAATTTTTTGGAATTAATATGTTTTAGGAATGTCAAGTAATAGATCTTGGATCTATCAATAAGTACCATGAGATAAACTAGACCGGGATTTGGCCAATGAATTAACCATAAAGGTAGATTTCCTAGTCGAGGAATTGATAGTTTGTTGATGATGTCTTGAATTATAGATTACCACATTATGAGATTAGTTATTGATAAGCCTGGTGATTATTCATCTAGTTTAATTACCATAGCGAAATATCATTCTTATGTGGTTATTAATGGTGTTATTTAATCATATTTTATTCAATTCATATTATAATCAAGATTAGTATTCAATGGTTTCTGTTTTTAGCTATTCACTTTTCCATATTTTTTTATGTTTATTTATGATATCTTCTTCCATATTTCTAACCCTTATTGAGGGTCTGAGATTACCTATTTCTAATTGTTTATTTTCCCCCAGGATTCAAATATATATATATTGTTTGACATGAAAGGATAATATAGTTGAATATGAATTTTTACAAAGGAGTTTCTATGTTTTATTTAAATTAATGTTACAATGTAATAAGTTGGTTTTTCCTTATTTTTTAGAAGCAACCTAACTATTCAGTCCTTTGAGATGTGATCTCTTGTTCATAGTACGAATGTAATAATATATGGAACTAACTCTAAGATAATGAGGTGAGAGTATTTACTATTGGTAATAGAGAATGTTAAGTATAAACTTCATAAATTAGATTTAGTATAACATATATTAGGTAAATATATCAATATAATAGACATAAAGAATATTTTTAATGTAATCAAGATTCTGATTTATAGATTTTTTATACATAAAATTTTAATTTACATTAAGTGTTTTTATAGTTTTAGATTACATAGTATGTTTTATAATTTCATGATCTAATCTAGTGTCTGTCATTGCATATAAATTAAAACTAGTGGATGGATTGGAAACTGTATCAACACATGTGTTCTTTGGAGTGATTTCGCTTATATGCAAGAAAAAGATGTTGGATATAAAGATTCCACTAGATCTTAATAACTTATAACTATAACAGGACAACTAAATCAGGTTATAAGGAGTAAACTTACTTGTATGGATATCCTGGCCCACAATTCTATAAAATGCTGTTAAACCACTATATTCGATAACAACCTACGCTATAAAATGGTACTAGAAACACATTTGAATTTAAACAAATGTATAATGTCTATAGAGATTACTTTTCTCACATTGAGATGTAATGAACAAAACAAGGATATCATGTAAATTAATCATCTATCAGTAGATGTATATCAATGGTTTTCACTAATTCAAAGCAAAAAAGGATGAAAAAATAAAAATATGTAATGGAATGATTTTAATGAAATATTATTGGAAAAATATTTAACTATAGAACAATGAAAATATATGGAGAAGAAATTATTGAGGTTTAGAGAGAGAGTGGATAAAAATGTTACTAATTTTGTATCTAACATTAAAAGTTAGGAAAAAATGTTGTACACTACAAACATAATACGAGGAGGAATACTGACGGTTTCTTTGACAGTTTTAATCCAATTATATAAAGTTAACTCATCTCCTAAGCATTATCATCACAAGAAGATATATTATCATGTTATATCAAGTTGGAAAAATAATTTTACATGGCATATGACTTTAATTTTAAGAATGGTATGAAGATAGATGATGAGTACTGTAGAAAAAGAAATAAGTTAATAGATAAGAAGGGAAGAATATAATTTCCAAAATGTAATAAATTAGGAAATATAAATCAGGGAACATGATTTTTGTGAATGAGAGTTTGTTAAAAATGTGGATAAAAGGGAGACTCGTCCCATGCTTGTTAGATAAATAAATAAATTGACAATGTGGAAGGATTCAATAGTAATGATATGTGACACTATTCACCCGAATTTCCATGATGCGAAGAGAAATTTCCATATAAAATTCAAAGGGAATGACACTTATTTTGTAGTCACAACAATTGAGGTTGATGTTCTTAATGATTTTGTGTCATATAATCTAATCAAATACTTGAAATTATCCAAAGAATTATTTGATAATGCATCATCACATTCATTTATGCCTTTATATTTTTTAGAAATATTAGGTATTTAAAATTAACCTTTAAAATTAAGTTTATTGTAAAAACTCAAAGTGGAAAACATAGTAAGTCAAATATGTGTCGTGATATTTTAAAATTACAAATAAAAAGTGCCATAATTTCTGATTTTAATTTCATACATGTGGTTTAATTTGATATAATCCGTAGTATGGATAGAAATTAAAAATATAAATAATTATTTTAAATGAGAATAAAATCTTGATTTGTGATGAAGATATTGAATTTCACATCTTTAGAGGGGATACTTCATCAAATGAGTCGTATATGGATCCACTTGAAGTACATATTCAAAACGATATTATAGGAGGGGATGATAAGATATAACCAACTGATGAAGAATGTGGTCTTCAAATAGATGATGTTCCTACTGTACAAGTACATTTTGAAGTATTTTTAGGGGATTTAGCTAAAAACACAATAGAGTGGGAAATTTATTTTTCAATTTATTAAATCCCTATGGTAATAATTATATCAATGACTTCTTATCTAATGGCCATGGTGTATTTAATTGAGTTATAGTGAAAACTAGTACAATTGAGTGATAAGGGGTTTATATACCTTATTTTCACCTTGGGCAGCTCCTAT
This sequence comes from Viscum album, assembly GCA_963277665.1. Classification (NCBI taxonomy): domain Eukaryota; kingdom Viridiplantae; phylum Streptophyta; class Magnoliopsida; order Santalales; family Viscaceae; genus Viscum; species Viscum album. The sequence continues at coordinate 1,379,299,259 of OY728140.1, read as the reverse complement.
TCTTATCATTAATAAGAAATATAGATCTATGATGCTCTAAAATGACTATATAGAGATCAATGGTATTGAAATAGATAAGAAGTAACATATTCGACACATTGATGAGATATTTGACAAACTTTAAGGAGTTTAATATTTTCAAAGTATTAATCTTAATTATTGATATCATCAATTTCTTGTAAATAAGGATTATATTCAAAATGAAACGTTTCAAACAAGGTGTAGAGATTAAAATTTTACATTTACTCCATTTGGGATGCTAAATACACCCCTTTTTATATATTTAATGAAAAAATTATTCAAGGAATACCATGATAATTTTTTTTTGGTATTTATTGATGATGTCTAGGTCTAACCCAAATGCAACAAGGACCATGAAAACCAACTTCATATTGTTATAGAGACTCTTAAAAGATAAGATTTACATATGAATTTTATAATTTATGAATTATAGCATAAAAATATTTATTTTCTTTTCGATATTATCCCAAATGTTGTAATCTATGTTGATCCTTTGAAGATAAATGAATTCCAAAATTATCATACACCAATGAACATAAATAAGGTATTCAGTTTCATATGTTTTGTAGGTTAATATGGGTGTTTCATTTAAAATTTTTCCTAATAAGAAAACCCATGAGGAATTATTTCTAATAAAGGGGTCATGTATATTTGGACAATGGTAGGTGAAGGATCCTTTAATGAATTGAAGAAGATATTAGTGAATTAAACCATATCGAATCTATAATAGAGAAATGAAATATTTTTGATTTATAGTGTTTCATAATAGAAATGGATTTGTTGTGTCCTTGTGTTTAATGGTAGAGTTATTAGATACGTGTCAAGGTAGTTAAAAATCATGAGTAGAACTATCCATCTCATGATCTTGATTATAGTATCTAATATTTAGTCAGAACATATTAAGACAATATCTCTATGGTTGAAGATTATAGATATATTCTGATGACATGTGTTTGAAATATATTTTCTCATAGAAATAAGTTAACATGGGGAAAATTCAATGGATCACGCTACTTAAGGATTATTATTGTTCAATACATCACCACATAGAGATGAAATATAAGGTTGCAGATGTGTTAAACTATAAGGATCATGGTTTTATGAATAATATTAGTATTTATAGGGATTCTTTATATATATTGATCTAGCAAACATGGAAATGTAAAATATCATGGAATGTGAAACAAAACTACCTTTTTCAAATAGTTTTCAAACCATCCTAATTAGAAAGGATTCAATGTTCTTTGTTTGATGATGATAATTTCAAAGAAAATTAAATTTGTGGAAGATGGGAGATTGGTAGACATTATATATAAAGACGAAATTTTTAAATTTGGTAATAGGAATTGTGGTTCTTATATATCCAAACAAAAATGGAATTATTTTATGATATTCATACCTAAAATTTATATATAAAACTTGGTATCACAAATATGTATATATATTTGAAGTAAATTGTTTTTGGTATAACATGATATAGGAAATTTCTGATTATGTATTAAGATGTTTGGTTTTTCAATAAGAAAAGGATAGAAGACAACATCCTAGAGGATTCATGAAACTTTTAACCTTTTAATTCATGGAAATCCAATGACATTACTATATAGTTTGTCACTTGATTACCAAATACTACAAGAAAGGATAATGATATATTCGTAATTATTGATCGACTTACCAAATATACATTTTTACTTACTATAAGGGAGAATCACCCACTATGGATCCTTTAAGGACTCTATAATAATGATGTTGTAAGACATAATGGAACACCAGTTTCAATTGTGTCTGATAGAGACCTACAATTTATTTCAAAATCCTGTAAGAGACTTCATAAATATTAGGATACCGAGGAAAATTTGAGTATTCAATTTCACCTACAAACAGATTGACAGTTTGAATGGATAATAAAATCTTCAGAAGACATGTTTATATCATGATAACAAGAAATTCAAGGTATGTGTAATCAGTATTTATGTTTGGTAGAGTTTTCCTACAATAATTGTTTCCATTCAAGTATTGAAATAGAACCAAATGGAAAATTATATGGAGAGAGATGTTGTACACAAACTTTTTGGGATGAAGATGGTCGAAGGATACTTGTAGGACTTGAACATGTGGAGGAAACAACATCAAATATGAATAGTATTCAAACCCATATTAGAGAATCTCAAAGTATAAAAATGAGTTATTCTAACAACCAGATAAATGATTTATTTTTTCAATTGTGAGATTATAGCTTTCCAATAGAATATCCATGGAAATTTATTATATGGTTTGGTGTGAAAGGGAAATATAGCCCCATGTAAATTAGAGCTTATGAAAATTTAGAGATAACTGGAGGTTTGGATTATCTTTTTTTAAATTCCATTTATCCTTTTTGAAGTCTAGAATGTACTGAACCTATTAGTATTATGAAAGTACATGCCAGATGCAACATATGTTATCAGTTATAGAGTAATAAGTTTTGAACATGATTTATCTTCCTATGGAGAGCCTATCTAGATTTGAAAAAATTGAGAACTGGAGTTGAGGAATCAGAAATCTTGGTTGGAAAAGGTATTTTGGAAAAATCATTAAATTGAAGAGGTGATATGGGAACCAAATGAAATTATGATGAAGAACTACCTAAATATCTTGATGAGGTGGCACTATAAAATATTTGGGGATGAATTCTTTATGTATGGGAGAATTTAATACCACAAGACTTAATGGTAGGTATCTTTTAAAATTAACATCATCGATAGTTTATGTTGCATGCAAAATCATGCTTAAACGAACTGTGATATACTGCTAAATACTAACATAACCATTAGAATAGTGATTTGATAGTTATAAATTGTTATCTAGACATTGGAATTATAACCTCCATTATGAATGTATAATTATAATTCAAATATCTCGTAAATGAAAATATAATTTATTTATATAATCGAATAGCTAAATAAATATTTTCAAAATGATGAATTCAGTGTTTGTAATTTTTGAAGTGTAATTGTTTTTTGAAATAAAATATAATAAATATTATTATTTAAATGAAAATTTATTTTCATAAAATTGATTCATAAATTAATATTTTCATTCTTTATAATTAGAAGGTAATTTTATGATACCATAATTATCTTTTTAAAAGTAACATTAAATTGGTTATTATATTAAAAGAAGAATTTGTAAATAAATAAAAATTTTATTAAAAAATTAACTTTTAATGTTTAGAAAATTATTGAAAAATACAGGTTAAAAAATCATTAGTTGTATTTTATTGGATTTATCTAAAATATTTTAATTTTTGTTGAATAGAAAAATATGATAATTTACAGTTGTTTATAGTAGAAGTAAATAAATGAATTTTTGATTCATGGTTTTAGTCATGGATGATGTACATGGGCATTATCTAAATCTCACATGTAGTAGTTACTCTATTTAGTCACAGGAATCATTACTATTTATAGTCTAGAGACAACATTATAAGCTAATGAATAAAATAATAAAAAACATTCCTCTCCTCCACTATAAATACCACCGCCACCAACCATTTTCCTCACAAATTCTATGCATTTAGGATTTCTTATATTCAGTCCAATTCCACTCCCAATCCTATTTTTAATATTTTGGTAATTCTAGTATGAACAAAATATCATTTTGAAGTTCTTTAAGGTGGTTCTCAAGGAGACGACACTCAATAGGTAAAACCACCCTTATTTCACTTTATAAATAATTTTTTCTTATCCTTCCCTCACCTATGCTATACAGAGTGGCTTGGTAACAATATTATTATACATATAATTAAATTTCAATATAATATTTGAATTTCCAACATCATGTATCCCCCCAACTCCTTTTATTTAAAATAATTAACCATCATCCTTGAGGTGTCGATTCCCCACTTTTATAGACGATGGGTTTTTATTTTTCAATACCACCTTCATAGATGGACATAAAATAAGTTTAATGGTTGAGAAATATTATAATATGTATATTAATAAATATTTACTGTTTTATAAATATTATATAAATATAGTATTAAAGAAATTAATAATTCATGTTTGTCATAAAAACTACAATAATAAATTAAATCATTATCATTAATGTTTTATCAAAATAATCATCCACATTTAGCGTAAAAAGGGATATATGAGATCATATAAACTTATAGATTTTAAAAATTAATATATAATTTTACTTCTATAAAAGTGATTACATTTTTAAAATAACTCCCAAATTTATACTCAGGGGAACTGACCATAAAACAATGAATAGAATGCTGTTAGAACAACAAAATTGAACATTATAACCCATCAAAATGGTCATAGATGAACTTAATAAAATAAAAATAAATCAAATATATGATAAATATGTTCTGAATTAAGTAATTAATTAATCTAATTATATTATATATGACCTTAATGACAAGTTACAAATTCTTTTAGACAAAAGGTAAGAGATACTCTCCGAACATACATCATTCCATCATGTTACACGTTCTCTCTCATTAAAAAATGTAGTTCCTAATTATTTTTATTTATTCATCATAATGTTTATGTATATGCTCCAATAATATCTACCTAGTTCAATTCTTCTTTATTTTTTGTGGAATTTCATGTTTTATAAGGTTCCCTTGTCAATTCATCCTGATAAGTAATCACGATTAATACGAACTTCTCAATTTCTTAACAATTTACATGTATAATATTTGATATATTTTAAGAAACCAATATTTATGTAAAATAAATATTTTTATAAATAAAAATTATCTTATTTCATTTCTAGTTTAGTGAAAATAATTCTTCCATTTTATCTTTAAATACTCTTTTATATTTTACTCAAACCGTACTAATGTGGCTCAATTTTAAAGTTTCTTAAACACTATTTTTGCATGTTTTCACTTCAATTAGACCTAAATTATCATGATATATTACAATATTACCTATATAATTAAAATTAATCATTTAAATCCATTTTTTCATAGACATCACTATGATACACCATTTTGTTATGCCTTATGACATGATTATGATACCCATTTCATTCAATGGGTAACACTTATGTTAATTTCTTATGTTTAATTAATATCGATCTATTATGAAAATATATTTTAATGAGATTTTTGTGATTATTTTTATAAGGTACATTCTATCTTGATACAATTCACCATATAATTGTTTATATTTTATGATTATGACCACTGATTTGGGATATTATTTACATTAAAAATATGAGTTTCAATAAAATCTTATATATTGATTATGATTAACACATTTTCTTATGAGGTACTCATTAGACATAGTCTGTTTTGGGGAGAGGCTAGCTATATCTCATAGATTCATCGATAGGTATCATGATTCAAACTTGATTGGGTTTTGCCGAAGGCCTTACCAATTTATATAGACATATTGGGTAAGGCCTTAATGGCATGTCAATAATTTCCAATATTCTAAATTACATCATTATTAGATTAGTTGTTGATAATATATGTGATTATTTTACTATTATAATATCCATGGTTATGTATCATTATCATGTGATTATTTATATGGAATTATCTAATCATATTTTATTTCTACCATATTATTCCCAAGATTATATTTCCATGGAATGTGTTTTTAATAATTCTCCATTCCACATATTTTTTATTTGTGACAACTTACTACATATTTCAAACCCTTATTGTTCATATAAGATCACCCATTTCTTATATTTTATTTCCCCATAGGATCCTAAAATTTATTTTTTATTTAGATTATGGGATAATATATGATAATGTGAAGGTTTCCAAAAGTGTTTCTATATTTTAATGCATATCATGTTTCAATTTTCCAATATTTTTGTATTCAGATTTCCAATGACACTAATATATTTGGTCCTTTGAGACATTGTTACTTTTTTATGGTACCAATTGAATATTGTAATGAACCAACTTTAGGTTACTGGGTTTAGGGTCTATACACCAGGGACTAAGAATAACAATCACCTCCAAGGGGCACTTTACCCAAGCTCAAACATAATAGAAGATAATCTACAATAACCCAATGAAATAAGAAGGGTGTGAGATAAAATCCCAGAAGGGACTTGTAACATCCTGGGTAAATAAAAAATATGACATTTCCATATTTATTAATATTTTTGAACGGAATGTTATGTTCGATAGCGTACCTAATACGCAACAATGAGTTTCTTTGAAATCTTACGTTGCACACTACTTATATAATAATAGTATTTTAAATGGTAGATAACGACTAGCCATTGTAATAGTGGAAATGAAGAAAAATAACTACAAAATGATTATATATTTTTGTAAAATATTTTTACTTTTATCCAATAAATGATAGAGGCTTAAAATGCGAATGAATCCAATTTTAAGCGTAAATATTATAATATAGTTTAAAAGGTCGATTAACCACCGATTAATGGAAAACCATTTTTAAATCCACCTTTAGACAATTTTATATTTTATATTTGACAAAATAAAATCCTTCTTTAGAATCGGGACATCAAAATTACTTTGTGAATGTTTTTGGTATTTTTCTGATATAGTTCATTTATTAATGAATATTAAAAGATGATGTATTTTAATTCAAAACCTCATTTTAATCTAATTTATTTATATGGTTAGATTATCTATTTAATTGGTTTTAATGTGAAATTATAATATAATTTTAACATTTAATCCAATGGTGGACATTGGAATTAATTTCACTTTGAAATTGGACAAAAAAGTGTAAATCTTTTGACATATATTGTTTCTTAAAAACACGCTATTTTTTACAACGGGAATTAATTATTAAATAAATTAATGAAACATATATGTTTTTAATTTTGTAAAATATATATCATTTTTGAATTCATAATATCAAATATATATTAGGGTGAATTGTTTGTATTTTTCTGAAAAACATCAATTTTTGATGAATAGTGAAACCACAAAGTGGTAGTTAAAGATTTGATTTTTTGTTTAAATGAAATTTTAACACTTCTATGAATTGAATTTTCAAAATCATACATACATGGTTGTCATTAGTAAGTAAAATTTGGTTCAATGGGATGAAAATAATTTTTGGTGAATATTAACTTTTAAGTTTTATAAATAGCGATTAGAGGTAATTAGTGTAATTTATGGTAAAATAATGTTATAATAATATGAAATTACCTTTAAAATATTCCTAATCTTATTGGATGAGTCATGGAAGACCATGAAAGTACATGGGAAAACTTGGGGACCCCATAGAGCAACTTGGGAAAGAAAATGACATTAATAACTTTTTATTTAAAGTAAAAATAAAAATGTAACAAACTTGTATTGTTTTACTAAAACAATTTTTACATGGGGTAATATAAGTTATATTTTTGACTATAAATATTAATTAGAAAGATAAAATTATTCCATACGTCATGGTAATTGTTTTATAATTATTAGGCATTAAATAAATAAATTTCTTTATAACACCATGATGATGCAGCAATTACCTTATTAATGAACGATTTAAATAAAATGAAAAGATAAGGTAAAATCTAAGACTTATACTTGTATAAAACCGATTTTATGGGTATATTTTGAACCCTTATCACCTTATCCTAGAAATATATCTTTTTGGGACATTTAAAATCCGAAAAAACATTTCATAATAATGTAACATTTCGTAACCTTCCATGAGTGCCCCTCCTCCCTCTTATAAAAGGCCCCCACCTCTACCCCCTTACCCACACCTCTAAATTTCATGGCTTATCAAACCCCTGATCATATTATCTATACACATACCTCTATTTATCATAGAATCCTTAATAAAGGCATAAATCTCTTCCAGAAACCCTTTTGGTTAAAACCAAAGTGTGTTACCCAATTTAAAGGTAATGTCTTCTCTTATGTTCTTTTGATTTATTTTTCTTCTCCAACAGCCTAAAATCTTTTTATTCATTTCTTTTGTAACAAAAACTGTATCTTCAACATACTAGGATGTTTTTATGATAATTATTAGTTCTACACTTACACACACCTCCGTCTAATGGTTAAGGAACATATTGTTTCCGTGGATGGAGAATTACTACCTCACGAAATGATGATTGTTCAATATTCTCCTACCACCTCTCATGGTGGTCATTATTATGTAAATATATTTATATATGATATATATTATATTTATTTTCTCTATATTCTTCTGTATTTTATATTTAATACATCCCTATATTCATTTCATGTTGTGCAAAAGAGATAATTTTATTTGAGGAAGTGTGGACTACTGCCCCCTCAAGTGATGTGACTCATTCATGCAATAAATGGAATGTATAAAGAATGAAATTGTGAAACTTATTTGAACTATATAAAATATATTTTATAATAGAATTATAATATATATATATATATATCTCCCATTTATTTTTAATTCCATTAATATGACAAAGAAATGAAAGTAGCATTCATGCGTATGTAAGACCTACCGCCTCCACGAACGGTGCATTTCATTTTTATCTCCAAATGTTATGGAATTTTATAAAATGAATATATAATAGTTATGTATTTTATTTAAATAATTAATAATATTATGGATATTATTTACTTATAACTACATCGACATTTCTCTTCAGACAAGTTTATTTTTGACTCATGTACCGAACATCGACAAAAACGACTGATATGAACTAACATAATAATCTAATTATTATAACATGATAATACATGAAATTAATTGAATAATAAAATTTAAATGATATTCTTAAGAAATTATAAATTGACCAATGTTTATTATCCATGAATATAATGAAACGAACAAGACAAGTTGGACTCACGGTAAGGGATCTGACCTCTCTCTTTCTTTTCAAGTACACTATTTTATGTAATTTCTTTTATGCCCCAAGTTATTATGTTGGAGGATGTTTTTTTATATTCTCCATACTTTAATTTTTAATTTAATATGATGAGATACCACCTATTACTCTCATCAATTCATTTAAAGAATTTTTATGTGGCGCCACTAGGCAGCCACATTTTTGTAAGGGGATTTCTTATCTCACTATTAATTCCATGAGATTTCCATTGTTCGCCACTTATTTATTGCATATGGTGTATTTTGTACTGCCAAATTTTATCATGATTCTATTTATATTCATGGTATTAAGGGATTCATTTGGTTTTTATTATCTTTTGGTCATACGACTCGATTTATTACAACGAGGTAAGGGGTTTTTATCTCAGTTTTATTCCCATGAGACTCATGCTATATTTGTCATTGTATTCTTTTAGTGGTGTATATACTTCCAATTATTATACTCGTTGTATAATATAATTTCATTTATGGGTATTTACATCAAGATTGTATGGTCCTTCTTTCATGGGGTGTACGTTTCGAAAGTTACCCAAATCGGTAAGGGAACCTTTCTGGCTCCTCTTTTTAAAAGACTTCTTTTTGTTGGGTATTTTAATTTACATCTTGTTATGTTGGGATATGTTCTTCTATATTCTTATTTCTATAAATATTATGTTCAAGTGATGAGATACCCTTTTCTCTCCCATCAACTCTTTTTCTGAAATTTTAAGAGACGTTGTTAGGCTGTCGAATTTTTTCAAGGGAAATTCTTAACCTAATTTCGATTCTTTGGGTTAAAATTGTACTCCTTGAATATGTCATTCTATGAATATGTGTGAATTACCTATGATTGTTTTACACTTAATATCCACTTATATTTGGTGTATTATTTTGTCACACATAATTATCTAATTGATTTATCCTTAATCAAAGGATATTGTCTTTGTAAGGGACTTCGTCTCAATCATCTTTGATTGAGACATATTTTGTTCTAATACAAGACTTTATTTTATATGTTGTATAAACACCTTTGAATTTTCATTTCATTCAAAGGGAATCTTTTTCTAAAAATAATTTTACTAAATGACAAAAAGGATTTCTTCTTTTAACGTACGTGGTTACACCGACCTTTTCTGCCGTTGAAAGTACTACTTGATCTTTGGCATCCATAACAAGCCGTAATATATTTAAAAGAAAATAAATACCATATACTCTTTTATGTATTTTGGTGCTGAAAATGTTTTTTATGATGTACTTGTTATGTCAATAAATTTAAGGGATTTATTTTGATTCAAATATGGAAATGTTTTATTTCCTTTATATTTGTTTTGTGTCTTATGATTTTATAAAGGTACTTGGAAATCTGACAGGTGGTTACATGATAAACCAAATGACAGGTGGTGCCGTGAATACTAGGATGGGTGGTTATGTTATAACCTCCAATTCATTGGGAATGGATGTCAGCCTTATGGCTATTCCATTTAGTGATATGTGTGGAAGTCGACCGTATGGTTATTTCATTTATGTATGTTAATGTACCAAGTTACCTTTATATGTTATGTGTTCTTTATATGGGTTTTATGGTAATATTTTGGTTACAAAAGGGTAAGTAATGATTTTTTATTCAGTGAGGAGTATTTTCTACTTCATAAAGGTGAAAATTATTACTTATGATAAAGTATCCATGATTTACTTATTGTTTTGAAAAACTAACAATTTACTTTCTTTGTGTATCCTTTACTGGGCTTATTATGCTCATCCCATGTTTTTGAAATGTTTTCCATAGGACTTAAAGATGAATTGGGTCAAGGACGGGATCAAGGAAAGACATGCTATCTAAAACATGTAACTAGACATGTTTCCTTTTTAGAGTTTTTATTTTATGAAAAAAATGGAAACTTAGTAGAAGTGTCTACTTTGTAATCTTTTGAGATGCAATAGATATGTCCTAATTCCCTAAAACACTAAACCGGAAAAGACCCTCTATGTGAATTATTCATTTCATTAATGATTATATATTTTTTTAAGGACAGGTACTTATATTTGGTATAAAAGGTCGGTTTAGATAACTTTAGAGGTTATAGTGTTGTTTAAGCATAAGTGACAAGTTGTGTACAACCACAATGGATATTAAATTAGATGGATTCATTGTTATTTTTGAAATTTGGAATGAGTTTGAGATAACTTGGATAAGTATATCTTAATTTTTATCTTCCTATTTAGAACATGATGATTTTGTTGATATACTCACACTAACATTATTTGTTTTAGTAAATGGATGGATCTAGCTGGCACCAAAGTGATAATGGGAATGAAGGTAACTATGGTGGTTCTCTGATTAAGAGACTGGACGAAATGGGGGATTAAATGAGGAATATCATGGTTATTCTAAACCAACTTTCAAGGAGTCATGATTAACCATTAGAGCCTTGGTGAGTTCTCTAAGGCACCATGTACGAGTGGACAAACTCGTTTTACATGTTCTGGTAATAATTATAAAGGTAACCATTATGGTTTATATAATCCTTACATTTGAGGTAATTATGGGTTACTATATTTTGAGGATAAAATATGTTATGGTTATTTTTGAAGATTTTATCTCTTTTTGGGGAATTTTTTAGGAGTTATATAGTTTTGAAAAAAGGAAAACACGCAGACCATGTGAAAACCCGTCGCGTTTGACGATGCTGTGGGAATCGAACCCACAACCGAAGTGCGACTGGAATTAATCGCCGACCACTGGACAACGTGAATTCCCTTGTCAGTATGACTAATTATTTTTAGTTATATGATTTTATGAATTAAGAATAAGTTGATTCTGGGTTATCTATGGAAATGATTAACCAATCATTGAGGATATGTGATTAGGTTAATTACTTTTTAGTATGAGAATTTAAGAGAAACTGATGTTATTTGGAGATTATTGTTAAGTTTACATTAGAAGAGTATGTGATTAAATCCTTCAGAGATTTGGGTTTTAATCATAGTTTATTTTATTTTTGAATAATTTTAAGGGAAATTTTTTATTGAATGGTCTTTTCTGAACTTTGGGTTGTTCGAAAAACTCTGGAGATTAAGAGTAGTTTTTATTTTTGTAAAAGATTATCTTTTTTTGGGATTATCTGATCTTATACTAACAATTTTTTTGTTTCGGTTAATGTCTAAAGACATGGGAAATATATTATTCTCTTTTTTGGATTAGGTGATTCTCTAGAAGTTGATTATAACGCTGTTAATGTGAACAAGTCATCCTAAATACTCATCTTTTGAAGAAAATATCAGTTTGTGTAAGAAATCTAGTAAGAGATGACAGTCTACATGACAAGTATGTATGTTTCCTTTTGTTTTAGTTAAGCTCATAAATAAATTTCTCAATGAAAAGTAACTTAAAACAAAATGGTTTTCTGTTAATATTTCCTATTGAGGAATCAAATACCGTTTAACCCATCACAAGTTTGTGATTTTCTAGTGGTTAAATTTCTCCTGGACATATTTTATATCACTCTCCTTCATAACATGACCCTTTTTTTCTCTTCCATATACTTGTTTTCCTACATGGAATCCTCGTATGGGTTAACTCGGGTGACCTTTTTACTTCTCTTTCTTTCTTTTAAAGTGATAGTTTTACTGACTCTTTTTCTGTTGTGGGACTTTCAATCATGACTCAGAGACTAATTTTAAAATTGCGAGGACGCAATTCTCAAAAGGGGGATGGATGTAACATCCAGGGTAAATAAAAAATATGACATTTCCATATTTATTAATATTTCTGAATGGAATTCTATTTTCGATGGCATACCCAATACGCAACAATGAGTTTTTTTGAAATATTACGTTGCACACTACTAATATAATAATATTAATTTAAATGGTAGATAATGCCTAGCCATTATAATAGCGGAAATGAACAGAACTAACTACAAAATTATTATATATATTTTTTAATTTTTTTTAATTTTATCCAATAAATGATAGAGGCTTAAAATGTGAATGAATCTAATTTTAAGCGTAAATATTATAATATTCTTTAAAAGGTTGATTAACCACCTTTTAATGGGGAACCCTTTTTAAATACACTTTTTGACAATTTTATATGTTATATTTGACAAAATAAAATCCTTCTTTAGAATAGGGACATCAAAATTTACTTTGTGTATGTTTTTGATATTTTTCTGATAAAGTTCATTTTTAATGAATAGTGAATGATGTTGTATTTTAATTCAAAACCTCCTTTTAATTTAATTTTTTTATATGGTTAGATTATCTTTTTAATTTTTTTTAATGCGCAATTATAATATATTTTTACCATTTAATCTAGTGGTGGACTTTGGAATTAATTTCACATTGGAATTGGACATAAACAAGTGTCAATCTTATGATATATATTGTTTCTTAAAAACACACTATTTGTTTTGACAACAGGAATTAATTAATAAAATAATTAGTGAAACATATATGTTTTGAATTTTTTAAACTAGAGCACATTTTTGAATTTGGAATATGAAATATATCTTAGGGTAAATTTTTTCTATTATTATGAAAAACTTCAATGTTTGATGAATAGTGAAACAACTAAGTTGTAGTTAAAAAACTGATTTTTTGTTTAAATGAAATTTTACCGCATCTATGAATTGGATTTGAAAAATCCGACATACATGGTTTTTATTGTTAAGTAAAATTTGGTTCAATGGGATGAAAATAATTTTTTGGTGAATAATAACTTTTATGTTTTATTAATCCCGATTCGAGGTAATTAGTGTAATTTAAGGTAAAAAATAATGTTATAATAATATGAAATTACCTTTACACTTGTCCTAAACTTATTGGATGAGTCATGGACGACCATTAAAATCCATGGGTCATCTTCGGGACCGCATGGAGCCACTTGGGTAAGAAAATGAAATTAATAACTTTTTATTTAAAGTAAAAATAAAAATGTCACAAACATGTATTATTTTACTAAAACAATTTTTTTTACATGGGGTTATATAAGTAATGTTTTTTACTATAAATATTAATTACAAATATAAATATATTTCCTACATCATGGAAATTTTTTTATAATTTTTGGACATTAAATAAATAAATTTTTTTAGGACACCATGATGATGCAACGATTACCTCTTTAATGAATGATTTAAATAAAATGAAAATATAAGGTACAATATAAGACTTAAACATGTCTAAAACCTATTGGATGGGTGGATTTTGAACCGTTATCACTTTATCCTCGAAATATGTCTTTGTGTGACCATTAAAATTTGAAAAACATTTCATAATAATGTAACATTTTATGACCTTCCAAGAGTGCCCCTCCTCCCTCTTATAAAAGGCCCCCACCTCTACCCCCATACCCAAACCTCTAAATCCCATGGCTCATAAAACCCATTCTCATATTATCTCTCCACATCCCTCTATTAATACTATAAGCCTTTCATTAGGCATAAAGCTCTTCAAGAAACCTTTTTGGTTCAAACCAAAGGGAGTTACCCGATTTAAAGGTAATGTACTCTCTTATGTTCTTTTGTTTTATTTTTCTTCTCCAACCCCCTAAACTCTTTTTATACTTTATTTTTTAACAAAAAATAATCTTAAATATACTAGGATGTCTTGATGAAAATTATTCGAGATAAAATTACACACACCTCCGTCTAGTGCTTATAGAACATACTGTTTCCGTTGATGGAAAATTACTACCTCACGAAATAATGATTGTTCAATCGTCTCCTACCGCCTCTCAAGGTGGTCATTATGATGGAACTATATTTATATATTATATATATTAAATTTATTTCCTCTCTATTTTTATGTATTTTATATTTAATAAACACCTCAATTATTTGCATGTTGTGAAAAAGTGATAATTTCATTTGAGAAACTGTGGAGTACCGCCCCCTCAAGTGATGTGACTCGTTCATGAAATAAATGGAAAGTATAAAGAACGCAATTAAGGAACTTATGTGAACTATATAAAATATATATTATAATTTAATTATAATATATATATATATATATATATATATCTGTCATTTATTTTTAATTCCATTAATATGACAAGTAAATGAATGTAGCATTCATGCGTACGTACGACCTACCATCTCCATTAATGGTGAATTTCATTTTTTATCTCAAAATGTTATGGAATAGTATAAAATGAATATATATTATTTATATATGATATCTAAATTATTAATACTATCTTGGAGATGATGTACTTATAACTACATGGACACTTCTCTTCAAACATGTTCATTTTTGACTCATGTAACGAACATCGACAAAAACGTCTGATATGAACTAACATAATAATAAAATTATTATAAAATGATAACATGTGATATGAATTGAATAATAAAATTTAATGTATTTTATTGATAAATTATAAATTTATCAATGTTTATTACTCAGGAATATAAAAAAACAAACATGGCAAGTTGGACTCGAGATAAGGGATCTGACCTCTCTCTTTCTTTTCGAGTATTCTCTTTTATGTCATTTATTTTATGATCCATGTTATAATTTTAGACTATTTTCTATTATATTCACCATTCTGTAATTTTTATTTTCATATGATGAGAGACCCCCTCTTACTCTCATCAATTAATTTGAAGAATTTTTATGTGGCGTCATTAGGCTGCTGAGTTTTTGTAAGGGGGTTTCTTATCTAACTTTTAATTCTGTGAGATTTCCATTGTTTGCCAATTATTAATTGCATGTGGTGTATTTTGTACTTAAATATATTATCATGATTATATTTATATTCATTTTATTCATAGATTCATTCGGTGTTTATTATCTTTTTGTCCTACTACTTGATTTATTTCAATGAGGTAAGGGGTTTTTATCTCACTTTTATTCCCGTGAGATTCATGATATATTTTTCACTGTCTCCTTTGAGTGGTGTATATATGGCCCATTATTATACTCTTTGTGTAATATACTTTAATTTATCGGTATTTACATCAACATTTTATGGTCTTTCTTTCATGGGGTGTACGCTTCGAAAGTTACCCAAATCATCAAGGGACCCTTTCACCCTCCTCTTTTTAAAAGACTTGTTTTGGTTAAGTATTTAATTTACATCTTGTTATGATGGGATATGTTATTATATATCTTTATTTCTATAAATATTATTTCCATGTGTTAAGAGACCCTTTTTCTCTCTCATCAACTCTTTTTCTGAAATTTTAAGAGACGCTGTTAGGCTGTCGAATTTTTGCAAGGGAACTTCTTTACCCAATTTCGATTCTTTGGGTTAAAATAGTACTCTTTGAATATGTCGTTTTATGAATATGTGTGGTTGATCTATGATTGTTTTACACTTAATATCCACTTATAATTGGTGTATTCTTTTTTCACACATAATTATGTAATTGATTTATCCTTAATCAAAGGATACCATCCTTGTAAGGGACTTTATCTCAATATCCTTTCATTGAGGCATATTTTGTTCTAATACAAGACTTTCTTTTATAGTCTATATAAACACCTTTGACTTTTCATTTCATTCAATGGGAATATTTTTCTATGAATCATTTTACTAAACAACAAAAATGAATGTTTCCTTTAACGTACGCGGTGACAATGTCCTTTTCCGCCGCCATGAGTACTACTTGATCTTTGGCTTCCTTAACAAGCCGTAATGTTTTTAAAAGAAAATAAATACCATATACACTTTTATGTATTTTGGTATTGAAAATCGTTTTGATAATGGATTTTTTATGTCAATATATTTAAGGGATATATTGTGATTGAAATGTAGAATCATTTTCTTTCTTCTATATTTGTTTTATATCTTATGATTTTATAATGGTACTTGGACATTTGATGGGTGGTAACATGATAAACCAAATGACGGGTGGTTCCGTGAATACTAGGATGTATGGTTACATTATAACCTCTAATCCATTGGGTATGTAAGTTGGCCGTATGGCTATTCTTTTTAGTGATATGTGTGGATGTCGACCGTATGGTTATCCCATTTATGTATGTTTATATCCCAAGTTACCTGTATATGTTATGTGTTCATTATATGGGTTTTATGGTAATCTTCTGGTTACAAAGGGTTAATTAATGATCTTTTATTCATTGAAGAGTATTTTATACTTCATAATGGTGAAAAGTATTACTTATGATAAATTATTCATGATTTACTTATTGTTTTAAAAAACTAACAGTTTTATTTCTTTGTGTATCCTTTTCTGGGATTTTTAGGCTAATCCCATGTTTTTGAAATGTTTTCCATAGGACATAAATATGAATAGGGTCAAGGATGGGATCAAGGAACGACATGCTATCTAAAACATAGAACTAGACATGTTTCTTTTTAAGATTTTTTATTTTCTGAATAAAATGGAAACTTAGTAGAAGTGTATGCTTTGTAATCTTTTGGGATGTAATTGTTATGTCCTAATTCACTAAAACTCTAAACCTTAAAATATCCTCTATATCTATTATTCATTTTTTTGAAAGATCAATTAACAGCCATTTAATTCATTATTATGTATTGTTTTAAGGCCGAGTCCTAATAGGTCTCACCAAAGATTCCATAATAATATTCCACATTATATATCCAAATAAATCAATCGATTCTAAATAAATGTGCATTCTCATGAAAAATAATATTTTAAAAAATCCAGGTATTAAATTTTAATTGATTTAAATATTTCAAACAATGGATAAATAAACATTTTATATTAAATACATTATCTAAATTCAAAATTCATGTGAAAAAAAGTTTTAAAATAATGGAATATATATCAGAATAATAAAAAATAGATTGTTTGTATTTCCAGAGTTATGGAAGCACCAGGTTGTTGTATCATCACACAACTAAACAAGAGGTCACCAAAATATGTGTACACACGTCCCTCAGACACTGGTAAAATAGGACTCATAACTATCCTATCAGGTATGTGTCCTTCTACAATATGTTTTTTAGGGTTGAAAAACATTAATAGTGTGTTAACTCAAATATTTCACTAATGAGCTAGGAATTAATTTCTTAAAAAACAATCAATAATTGTAATATTATTTTGAAATGATTCGAAATAAAATATCCCCATTTTCTATTTGAATAATCCAATTTCCGTTTAAAAACTAGTAAAATTTTTTTTAATCAATTCAATACATTTACATGAAAAAACCAATGGGTTCTTATCGTAATAGTATACAAATTTTTTCCCAAATTAAAATTTTAAATCAATTTCATATTTCAATTTCATATTTTAATTCCAAAATTTAATTCCCCAATTTTCCATAAAATTCCATAATCACACCCTAATTCATTAGAAATTAGGGGTTTTCTCTAATTTCATTCAAAAAAACATACAGATACCAAATCCTAGGGAATTGATATTTTCATAATTTAATTTAAATAAAATTCATTTAGATCTATCAAATAAGGGTTGAATCAATTATCTAATCTTAAACAAAACCACCTACCAAAACATGGAGACCGCATGTCAACACCCACAACTTGAAACTACAATAATGAACGTCAGTAGAAGAGATCTATAAGTCATCCATATATTCATGAAACCAAAAAAGTAGATTAGATCCTCTAATAACACATAGATCTATCAAACCATAAGGAGGAGGGAGGAATATAGTGGGAGAGAAGGAATGAAGAAGGAATTATTTTGGGAAATGGATCAAATGATGACATATTAGCTTCAATATTCCTTGGATAGGGATTTTTAGATCCAAAAAGGGTCCATGAGAGTCTTATAAAACTTTTAAAATGAATTATAATTATTTAATGGATACTAGGGGTTTGAAATCAGGTCTGAGGAATTTTATAATAGTTTTTGGAATTATTATGTATTTTACGCACACTTCGTTGGGATGGGCTGTAGGGTGAGACAAATGGTGTTCCCTAACCCTGGACCCCTACGACGGGGTTCATAGTTTGTACTAGGTGGGGCCATGATTGGTCAAGACATGTTCAATCTGTACAAACACCCACCATTAGGGTTTTCTTGGTTTACCTCGGGTGGGAGTATAGTTAGGGAAAATTGTGTACCAACTATTAATATTCCAGTGATTTCAAAAAAAATTAAAATTTTCACCCAATAAACCCCATAACAAATAAAAACCAAATAATTTTCAAAATAGGGTTAGTGAAGCTCTTGAAATTATTAATAGGGAATCACAACCTCCCAATGGTATAATCATTCTATCCCCATAAAATTTTTCCAAAATATTCCATGCCATAGAGATTATACCACTATAATCTCATCTGTATTTCAATCTACAATATGTGATGAATATCAAAAATGTTCTTTCATTGCACTCAAAACAATGAAATCATCAACCCAAAAATTATTATGTGTCTAGAATAAACTATTATAACCAGATGATCAGTCACAGATAAATCAGGAACAATATCAATACAACTCTAGATTAAAATATTATTTAGATAAGAGTGATACTTACACAGTTGAGATACATGAAACATGTTATGTATTGAAACCAATAGTGGATAATGTTTTGAGAATTAATCCATATTCCCCAACTACTCAAAAAACACAAAAGGTGCAACAAAATGAAGAGCTGGATTCCCACTCCTCCCATTTCGTCTATGACACAAATGAGGTGAAGATTTCAAGAATACCTGAGCCCCAAAAGAAAATTCCAAGGGTCTATGGAGATGATCAACATAATAATTTTACCATATATATGTATTAAACATTATCTGATGAATAAACTAAATTCCTTTTTTTATCTTAAACCACACATATTCAACCTGAGGAGCCCTCACTAATCTAGCACAAACACAAAAGACATTTACAGGGATTGCCATAAAAAGCCTAAAAAGGATCCATTCTTATCATACAATGGTAATTATTTTTATAAGTTAACATAACCAACATCTGATGGTCTTACGTTGCACCACATAAGTCATGTAACATAAGGTGAAACATATAATAAAAAATATATATATCAATTTCTGTATTCCCATGTGATTTCAGATGGTATGTCATACTCCAATGAACTAATGATCCAAGTACCTCTTGAAGGACTCTACAAAAGAGATAAGTAAACCATGAAACTCTATCAGAAAATATAGCAGATGCAATTCAGTGTAGATGAAGAATAATTTTCACATAGATATTTAGCAGCTCCTCAAATATGACTGTATAAAAATGGGTATAAAGTTAGGTGATATGGTCATCATGTTGATCACATACCATATTAAATTATTATTTCTCTTATTGCATGGAAACCATACCAAATATTCCATTGAGATGCCATCCAACATCCATGTTTGCAATTGAATTAGATGAATCAAGCCCCAAGGTTTTTGGTGCTCAACCTTGGCCCATTGGAATGTATAACTATGAGATTGAAAATAAAAAATGGCCCATATCATACATGGACAACATAATAAATTTTTCATGTCATAGAAAATCTTTAAGGTTCCTAGGTTAACTAACCACAAGGAATTATTGAAATCCCCTATAAAATATTTCTTGAATGACAATGGTACAACAAATTGATTTCCATAATATATAATTCCCTCTGTGGTGAACGAAAACTCCACAACAATCTCCCCATAATAAAGATAGTCTCTACTTCTACAAAACAAATAATCTAGATGATGTTCACAAAGAATCATCTCAAGACAAAGTTGGTCAATTCAAAAGTAGGGGAAAAACTCAACCCCAAATTCTGAGACTCTAATATGATACTGTAAAAAATGAGCAATCATGTTTCGCTCTTCTAGTGATTCTTCTATAACCTGGGGATGGATTTTAATAATTAGAGTATCTGGAATTAAATTCCATTTCCCCAAGTTATATGCAATGTTAATTTCAAAATATGTAAAGTTTCTGACCCAATTATTCTTTTAGAGATTCCAATAATTTTGAGATAAGATTGATTCAAGATATTTAGTTCGGATAATAAGACAACCAATTCTTACAAAATGTAAGGCATCCAAGTCTTAAGCGTGGGAATCATAGCTTCATGTTCATGGTCATTGGTCAGATATTTCATTTCAAGTGAACTATGCTTTCGACAACAATAGCTTAATGTTCATGGTCATTGGCCATGCCTGGCCTCTAAAAGATTCAACACTGAAATAATAGTCAAAAGGTTTTTAGATAGTCAAAATAAATCTTACATTTAACATCCCAAAAAAAATCACTCCCTTATGGGTAAGAGATGTAAATGGATAATCAAATATCAAGAAATACTTTATGAATTGATGATAATTTCCAGCTAAACCCAAGAAGAAAAAAATCCTGAAAACATTTCATGATTTCTCCCATGTAATTACAAAATTTACCTTTACTAGATCAACCATGATACCATGTTCTAACACCACATGTCACAAAAATATCACTTCATGAATATTGAAATCACAGTTTGATTGCATTGAATAATTTAGATAATTTCTCAACAAATCCAAAACTACTCCCATATGATGAACATGATCCTCATCAGACATAGATTAAATAAGGATTTCATCTACCAAGGTCCCCAAAATAGCATCAAGATACCCTTGGAATATCCTTTTAAATAAATCCACAAGGAATATATGAGCATTGGTTAGACCCAATATTTCATTCCCCTTCCCCTGATGCCCATTCTGTGACAATACCAAGCCTACCTCTCATGTGGTAGGGGCTGGAATCTATTTCCACATAGGAATATCGCACACGTGGGAGGCATTTTTCCTAGTACCTATAAGAATATACATGTCTCTATGAAAAAACTGGAACTGAAAACACTAAGTAAACAGAGATGAAACACAAAAATAAAACCTACTACGAGTAAGGTACAAAACTAGAAGAAAAAGGGGCCAGAATAAAAAAACAAATGAAAAGGAAAAGTACATGCTTCTAGATATCTTCTGTAGAAAACCCTACCTGAAGGATTGGTACAGTAAGATGCCAAAATGTCACTAAATTGTACCATGTCTATCGGGTCACCCTGACACACCACTATCTCCTTCCAACCAAGGACTCCATAAAAGTTGTTGATCAAATGTACAAGACATGACATGTGCAGGAAACACCTGTACATGGGTGAGTAAAAAAATACTCAGTTTGGAACCCAAAACACAAAGTAATTACACAATGTATACCACAAATAAGATCAATAATAAATACTCTAAGAAGAATACGAAAGAGGCCCACAATGTGTACCCTCTACGAAATATAATATATAAGTTCACTAGAGCCAGCTCAGACTATTTATAGGTCTATTGTATGTACACATGATTGTCGTAAGAATCCATAGTGCCTCTAAGAATTAACACACATAGTGTTGGTAACATTGGGAGTGTAGGTAATAGAAGGAGTTTTAGTTAATCAATGATTATAGGTACACATGGAGTGTAGATAACACACTGAGTGTTGGAAACACACAGAATGTAGAAAAAACATGGAGTGTAGGTAGCACACAGAGTGTAGGTAACACATAGTGTGTAGGTAACACACAAAGTATAGGTATCAGACAGAGAGTAGGTTACACACAGAGTGTCATAAAATAATAGATGACCCTCACTCTTGTGGGAAAAGAGAGTACCGAATTTTTCTTGGTAAGACACAAAGTCTTGATAAGGCACATTGACATGGTAAGACACATAGTCTAGGTAATGACATATCTTCTAGGCCGTATCCAGTTGCAAGATTCCTTCCTTAGAACCGTCATTCCAGAGGACTCCTACTCCTAGAGCCAAATGGATATATTCCAACTTGCATGGAAACTCACATAGAGTAAATCAAAAGGACCACCTCAATGTGAGGGTCCCAATGTTGTAAATGACTCGTCAAATGGACACAAAATTTGAGAAATATGGGAAATCATGTAAAAATGATTTGGTTGGGTCCGGGTCCATGCCCACCCATGCAGGTCGACCCAAAACGATTCTCACCAGACCCAAACCGTCGGTTCTACCAGACCTACTAGGTTCAACACACCTCGAATCGGCTTGTCCCGTTCCACTGTCTGTCCTGTCTGTCGGCTTCATCCCGACCTGAGTGAGAAGGATAGTTCATTCACTAAGGATACAGATGGTGCCGCATACACACCTAGTCATTGAAGTCTTCCTCCATGTTCAACATTGTTATCTACCTCATTCAACATAGATTCTTTCCATGTGAACCACCCCATAGAGGTTGTCGCGATGTCCTGCCCCGGTTCTAAAGGTCTGCAGCCGGGAACCATGTGAGGTAGCTTTGGGCCACATCTGGTGAAGCCCAATGTTGACCATCAAGGCAGTGACCTTATTGGCCACCCATGACCACTGAAACACAGGGTCCTCCGCTGATGTCCATTGACCTTGTGGTTGTCTACTTCCAGGCATCCACATCGATGTACTCCCCTACCAGTGTCGGTGCACGCCGCCATCAGCTACCCTACTTCCACGGGTTTCTGATCACACTCTGGTAATCCATTTTTCAAAATGGAATCACACCTATGACCCTTGGGTCATGTTCTTCATCTCCATGATCCCCAATTCTTCTCACTATCACTATGGGGTCCGACCACATTCAGAACCTCCTAGAAATACACATTGCGACCATGAGGTTCTGCCGAAGAATATATGAATGTGGAAGAGATATATTAACAAGAACACACTTATAACATACATTGTCCTTGTTCATGTTACCCATGGTCCATTCATGTCAGATGAAGTATGAATAGGGAACAAAAGAATATTCAATAATATTCTTCCCCATTAATCCAGTATCTTTATCCATCATAAATGAAAGATTGAACCATGGATCAATCTATTCGTGGGTTGGTTCGAATTTTTTGTTGGAAACAAGAACGGGGAAATGAAATAAGAAAAAAAATAAAACCCCTTCCTGGAAAGAGAATCAGTCAGAGGAAATAATTCATCGTTTATAGAGATCCATCCATGAATGTCCCCAACCCACAATTATTCTTTCATCGTCTCTGGTGAGAGAGCTTCCTCTGATTCTAGATAAAATCTCCATTATTATGAATTCTATTTCTAGTCTCTGATCCTAATTTACAGAATAAATTAATTAAAACAATTATTCATTTTTATTTCCCTTTAAAACTGCACCACCATGATAATTCATTTATGAATGCAAACAACTTCTTTATCGCTGGGTAGCAGTATTGGTCTGATGTCACAAAATGATAAAAGAAAATAAAATTAACAATTTATGTTTATGTATATTCTTCTTTAAGACGCCTAAAAAATATTTTCCACAGTCGACCAGAACGAGTCAAAGTTAGGTCCATCCTATGAAAAACATACTACTCTAAATACATTGGTTTCCACATATTTCAAATCCAAACACTAATTTTAAAATTACTAAAATAGTACCTGAGCGCTCATTTTAATAAACATAAAATAGTTCAAAAATTTATTACAGGAACCCCAGGACTCAGAATCATGTACCGTCTCAGTTTCTAGTCTTGAAATAATCCCATAAAATTTTCAAAAAAAATACATGGAAAATCTGGGGCATTGCATTATCCCTAACATAGGGCCTTACATCCTAGAAATCCTAAACAAGGGATAGACAATCAAATGGGGATAATGAGCATCAATATGAGGCTCCTGCTTCCAAGTGTTGTCTTGTAAATTCATGTGCTACCAAAGAACACACACTAGGGGAATCATCTATCCATGATGAAACCTCTCCTATCAATCCTCGATCTCTACCAGGTACAATGTGAAAGTGTCCATGTCGTCAATGTCCATATCAACCCAGTCAATGATATGAAAAAAGTCTTGTAGGTATTTCCATAGCTGGGATACATGAAATACATCATGCACCTACTCTAATTGTAGAGTTAGATACAAGCGGTATGCCACCTCACCCACTCTACATAGTATTCTAAAAGGTCTGATTAACCTCCTAAGTAACTTGCTGCCCTGGCCAAATCTCAGTATCTTTCATTGATGGGAGACCCGAAGGAACACATGGTCTCCATCCTAAAACTCCAAGGGCCTAGATCTCTTATTAGAAGGAATTTTGAAAGCTCTGTATAGTCTTTATCCTCTCGTGGATGACCTTCACATTCTTCTTAGTGTCTTGTACATCCTCAAGGCCCATGAGTGATGAATCTCTTAGGCCAGTCCAACAAAGTGGTGACCTGCTATGTCATCCATGAAATGTGTCAAATGGTTCCATATCTATGGTGGATTGGTAACTTTTGTTTTATGAAATCTCTTCCAGCGGTAGGAGAGCCTTCAAATTGTGGCCAAAATCAATGATGCAATCACATAGCATGTCCTCTAGGATCTGAATGGTATACTCTATCTGGCCGTCTATTTTTGGGTTGAAATGTGTTCCCAAACACAAATAAGTCCCAAAAACCTCCCACAATACCTTACACTACTAGGATGTAAATAATTCATCTTGATCTGATACTAACGTCAATGGGAATCTATGGAGTTGAACTATCTCCTAAACATAGATGCATCATAGGCTCTCTACTAAACCCTGTTTCTGAATCATGAAGAAGTGGACTGACATGGTGAGTGGGGCCAAAAAAACTTAGATGGTATCGTGCCCCCTGGACTGATGTTGTTGATCCTCCATGAATTCCATTGATGATCCATCCCACTTCCACTCTGGCACAACAACTGGTTGAATTAAACCCACTAGAACATGGTGCTCGGCCTTTACTTGCTGAAAATTGAGTCATCTAGAGACATACTCTACTACTTAATTATTTATCCCCAACCACCAAAATTGATGTTGGAGGCCATGGTAAATATTTTCCACTCCTGGATGTGTCTCCAAAAGTGATGTATGGAACACCACCATCATCGTCCCTCATAACAACGCTGGTACAACCGTTCATCCTCTTAAAAGGTTGATGTGCTCCCCACCTTTAGAATATCTATCTAGGGAATAAGTTGTGGATATATGATCATGACTAGTTTCATAGCTAACATATCTAAGTTGTTCCTACCTAACATGTTGTAAGAGTGGAGGGGTAACCACCACCCTCTGGAGATAAGCTACGTTATCACCATCCATGAAGAATATCTAAAGTGGGGCCAACTACTCGGAGGCCTCATTCAGTAGTAATGAAATCATTCTCCAATTGATAGAATCCTCCACCATGTTCCCCATACTGTTAGTATATACTATTTTGAAGTCACAGTCATAGAGGAAATCTAGTCATTGTCTTTATCTTGGGTTCAGATCCTTTTGTGAAAAGATCTACCTGAGACTTTTGGGGTCTGAGTAATGATAAACCACTCGCCCATAAGGTGGTGTCTCCACATCTTCAATGTAAAGACTACCAACAATAAATCTAGATCATGGGTCACATTGTTCTTCCAATGTGGTCTCAACTACCATGATCCTTAGGAAATCACATCTTTTCCCTACATCAAGATATTACCAATACTAATCCATGATGCATCACTGAACACCACATACATGATTCCTTCTTGTAGAAATATCAGGATGGGAGTGATATTCTAACTCTGTATCATCTACTGAATGGTATTTTGGCACATCTATATCTATATGAATGGTTTCCCCAATCATTTAAGGTATTTCATTATTGCTTTTTCTCTGGAAATTGTAGGAATGGACCTCGGATAGTATGAACCCAATCCAAGGAAACTCTGCATCTTAGCAACGTTCTTGGGTGGATCCCAACAAATCACCACCTTTATCTTCATTGGATCTAATAAAAATACAACCTCTAATAATACGTGTCCTAGAAAGAGGATTTCTCACATCTAGAACTGTCACTTAAAGAGCTGCCCATAAAGCTGCTACTCTAAGAGTAAGTATAGGACTGTCTTTAATTACATCGCGTGATCGTCCTTAGATACCAAGTACACCATGATGTCATCTATAAAGACGATTTCAAACTAGTCTGGGTTAGGTTTGAAGATCTTGTTCATGAGTTCCATATACAGTGATGGGTAATTCTTCATGCCAAACAGAATCACTGATTACTCGTAGTGACCATATCTTCGTTCTTGGAAAAAAATACTAAGCCTCCCATAGTGAAACATTGGGTCTCAGAAATCCCTTCTTATGAATGTCTTCCTATTTAACCTCAATTCACATAGTTCTACGAGAGACATCCAATTTTTTGGTTTAGATATTGGTGCCATCCAGGGGTACATTTAAATTTATATGTTTACCTTCTTGTGAAGAGGTAGCCCAAGATCATCGTCCAGAAAGATGTCATCAAACTCATCCACCACTACTAGAAAACGAGGACTTGTCTAATCCACATCATAGAGGTTCGTTCCAGCTTACTGATGTTGATCAGAAACCACCTCTTATGTGTGGGTCCATCCTATGATGCTTATGTCTCCCTCTCATTGACAAAGGAAGACATGCTTCCACCTCCACAAACTCACCACATTTTGTGCCTAAAATAGTGAATCTGAGCATGGACTATAAATAACCATTCCATACCCAGAATTATGTCACATGGCCTTGACGCTTCCACCTGGGGACCTCAACCAAAACTCTCACCCACAAGAGTAAGGGAACACTGTAGACACCAGTGTGTGATCATCGAATCTCCTCCCGTAGAAGTCTCGAAGCATAGTGATCAAATCAACAGTTCCACTGGAATCTCTATGTCTAAAATATAGGTCATGGTGAGAAAATATTGACTGGAATCCATGATTATAAAAGAAAAAAATATTGTGGAAAATAAACATATCATAACTCTAGTCATATTGGGAGTCTCAATATCGTAAGCCTATATTTCCTGGATCAACCCTCTCCCCTATCCAAAATCTCCATGGGCTTAGGATGGACCACCTAGGATTGGTGGTGGTAGTTCCCAAAAACTCTATCCGTATCCTACTAATCATCCCGATCCTCTACCACATCCACGACCTATCTGACCACCCTGTTAAAGCCTCTTCCACTGCCTCAATGGTCCCTCGACCATCTTCGGGTTAGTAATTTTGCTAGTTAGACAATCTCTTACCTTATGTCCATGTCCATCATAAGAGAAGAAATGTTTTCCCTTCAGTTAACATGATCTGGACTATGAGACTCTCATCAATGAACCCTTGTTCTATAGTCATCCCATTGACTACTTGAATTGCATGGGTCACTACGTCAACATTCAGCTATATGCTGCTGAAGACTCTGATATATGTCTCCCAGTGGTAGCTCCCAGTATTAGTGCCTACTCCATACAAAATATCTATACTAGTATGGATCTATCCATAACCCTATCATGTGTTGGGATTCTAAGGGATACCATCAATTCCTTGACCTCCAAGTGTAGTTTCTACTATTAGGTTCGTTCCCTGAAGAACGGGTCCCGCACCTTGCTGGTAGAGTAGCAAGAATTATCTATGAATGTCACTGAGTACTCTCCAAATAAATAGATTCCCTATTGCAGGTGAATTAGCTCTTTTATACTCTTATAGGGTAATGATGTGGGAAAGAACCCACCCCCCCTCCGAGAGGCACTCGATGTATATTCATAATAGTGATAGCTCCCCATGAATTTGAGTAATCAGGATCGAACATCTTTCCACCTATCCCTAAAGAAGACTCGGTGCTAGGACTACCATCTGGTTGGGAGGTGGCCTCACTATGTGTAAGACTCACATCACTACATCCAACCAGTCCTCATCTACATGAGGGTCCCTTTCACCTCAGAGCCTAAAATTTCACTACATCTGTAACTCATGAAATGAACTAATTCGGCATTTGTTCTCTATTGATAACCCTGGTAGGAACTGATGCTCTCTGGTGGTGGTATCGCTAGTGCAACACTGAGTTGTGACATCTCCTGAAATGGTCCCTACACTGATCCCTCACCACTCGATGGACCATACTCATGGTCACACCTCAGAATCCTAGCAAGTTTCAAGTTTGGAAGCATGTTGAAACAAAAAAAGATGTATCACAATCAATAGAGTATACCCAGTTAGATGACTCAAATTTCGAAAGGACATGAAAACACACTCAATTATTATATGATGCATGTACGATTAACTTCCCACGCAACAAGTGTTTTCTTGTACTGAGCCATGAATCATAATTCAATGTCTTTATGTATGGATACATCAACCACCACACCACCACTAGTTTCCATTTCCTGAAAGATGAAGTCGAAACACTTAACACTATTTCCCATAGATCGAGTGTAAAACCAACAGACCTCTAATACCACTCTATCACAAGCCGTTCCCCAGGGTCTATTCCATGACTACCTCAAGCCCACCTCCCATAGGCCAGGCGCTGGAAGAATACACTAAGTAGCTATATCCCAGAAGTGGGGGGCATTTTCCATAATACTTGTAAGCACGCAACCATCTCCAAGCAAAATATAATGCTGAAAACTCAATGTAATCATGGTTGAAAACTACTAAGAAAGCTCAATCCGAGATAGGTAAAAAAATGGATGAATAATTGGTTGCAATACAGGAACAATGTAAAAGGAAAAGTACATGATCCTAGATCTCATCTGTAGAAAACCCTACCTAAATGGTCAGTACATTAAGCTATCAGAATGCCACTAATGTTTACCACATCCTTCAGGTCACCCTAAATCACCCCTATCTAATTCCCACCAACGACTCTGTAAAATATTATGATTGTTTTCCCATGACACGACACATTTCGGCATATCCCTTGCTGGGGTGAGTAAAACAATACTCTGTAGGGGCCCCAAACCACAAAGGAATTACCCAAAGTATATGGAAAATAAAATCACTAAGAAATACCCAAAGTATAATACCAAATAGGTACATGAAGTGTATCCTATTATAAGCATAATCAAGAGATTCATTATATTCATCCCACTCCATGAATAGGTCTATGAGATATAATCAAGATTATCATAAGAATCCATTGTGACCTGATGTAGTAATATAAGGATTGTTGGTAACACATGAAGGGTCTGTAACAAACAGATTGTAGGTAGCACATGGAGTGTAGATAACACCCTGAGTGTTGGTAACAAAATTATTATAGGTAACACAATGAGTGTCATCAAATACTGTAGTACATGCACCCTGGTGTGATAGGGGAGTACCAAATTATTCTTTGTAATACACAACTTCTAGATAAGACACATAGTATCGGTAAGGCACGAGGTCTAGGTAATCACATTGCTTATAGTTTGAAGTCAGTCACATGATTCATTCCTCAGCACGATCGTTATGGGAGCACCTACTCCTACAGCCAATAATACACACATAATATTTTATTGATATTCACTTAGATTTTGAAAAAAGGTTGGCCTCATCGAGAGGGTCCCAACTCCTCAAAAAGATCACAAAACGGACACACAGTTTGAGAGTTATGGGAATTTAAGTAAAAAAAAATAGTTGGGACTGAGTCTATTACGGCCCTGAACCATTGGGTATAACCCGCCTTAGTCGTGCCTACCCCATTACCATCTTGGCCCACTACTATCCAAACCAACTGTCGTCCCGGCCCGCCATTGGTCTCATCTTCCAGCTACAACTCAGCCCACTTAAGCATGCCATTTCATTCAGCCAGGATACTGAGGGTGATACATCCCCACATGGTCAACATAGAAGACTTCCTCACACAACATGGTCAGCAGCTGTTTGCACTGCCCCATTATGGTTGTCACAGGGTCCTACAGCAGTCCCACTGGACAGTGGTTCTGCGCCACATGACACGACTTCATGACTTTTATTGTTGAGCATGTCGTCATCCATCAAGTGGGAGTCCCTGTATTCCACCCACGAACATTGATATATGAGGTCCTCCTCTCCAGACCATCAAGGTGGAGGCTATGCCATCACGGAACGCCTCTGGCTGCCCTCCTTCCGTGGTCCACCAGTCTTACTCTAGTTCTCCATTTTTCAAAACGAAATCACACCTGCAACCCTTCAGTCACATTTTTATCTCCATGAGCTCCGATTCTTCTTGTCGTCACTTTGGGGGTCCAACTGCATTTGAAGCCGCCCAATAAAACACATCACGACCTCGATGGTCCACCAACAAAACAAGAAAGAATGAGGAAGAAAGACCAGAACAAGAACACCCTTAGAACAAACCTGGGACTTATTTGTGTCGACCATGGTCTGTGCATGTAAGAGTAAATATAAATGAAGAACAATCAATATTTAATTAGTTTCACTTGATTTAATCCTATAATTTTATCCATCTTAGAAGAATGATTGACCCACGTATCAACTTGTTCATGGGTTAGTCAGTGTTTGTCATCAGAAAGAAAAAATGGGGAAATGAAATCATGAAGAAAATAAACCACCTACATAGAAATAGAACATTTCAAAGTAAATAATTCATTATGGAAGGTGATTCATCCATGATCGTCCTCAATCTATTTTTCGTCGCCATTTTTTGTTTGTCATCGCTGATGATAGAGATTCCTTGGGTTCCATCGAAAATTTCAAGTGTTATGAATACTAAAACTAGACTCTATTTCTATTTAATAGAGGAATCAAATTAATTCATTTAAATAGTAATATTTCAATTTAAAAAAAATCTTCATGTTATTTCATTTATGAAATGAAAGAGTTTCTTTTTCACTAGGTTAGAACATTGTTGAGTCAGAACGAAATTCTATAAAAATAAAATAATATTTTTTTGTTCAATTTTTTTCATCGTTAAAAAACATCAAGAAATATTTTTTGATGTCTACCTACATCCATCAATGTTAGGTCCTTCATAAAAATAACCAACTACTCTAAAAACCACAATGCCCTCATATTTTAAATCCATACACTTTTTTAAAAGTTACAAAAACCACACACGAGCCTTAATTTTAATAAACCTAAAACACGTTTGAATATTTATTCTAAGCACCCCAAGACCGAGAATCTCATGATGTACCCATTCATGGTACCAAAATATTCCAATAAAATTATCAAAATTTTACATGGAAAATCAGGTACAATATAGAATAAAATGGTTGGGTACTCATAACGTCCATACCTGCTCTATATGGCGATATTATGAATGTACTTTTCTATTATTCTCATCTAATGGTTAAAATATTGAATATAAATCTTTCATAACCACTTTCCCCTTTTATCTGATCAAATAGTTAATCTGTACCTATCAATAGATATATGTTATTTAACATAACTCAATTGAGTTTTCAGTTATCCACACAATGGTGAAGTGAGCCATCATTTTTCCTAGAAAAGTGAATTGACATCGTACAAATTGACAAAATCAGGTGTATGATTTTTTTTAAAAATATCATCCAATTGAATCTTCCAAAAATTCTTTTTACATGGTCCCTTATGGTGAAAAAGAATATAAACTGGTTGAGTATAAGATAGTAAATCAATAGAAACTATACCTCCCTTACCAATGAAAAACCATAAATTTCAGAAGGATAAATTTCATGAAACTGATGGACAACTAGATAGAAACCATTTCTCAAAGATTAAATGTTGAGATGAAAATAGAACACTAATATTTATACCTCTAAATCTAGATAAGAATTCCCATCTCTACTCAACCTCATGACCCAATATCTTTGAATGATATTGAACAAACCATTGAGGGTAGTGAAGGAGACCTGTTAAATATAAAAATAAATCGTAGATTTATTGGGAATGATCAAATCCATCCATAAAATAATGTTAAGTAATTTCATGTCGAGTACTATAGAAAGCCAAGTAATATCCATCAAAAAAGATAAAAGATCTATAAGAAGATTTTGCATATTCACAATACAAGTTCAAATGTATGAATGAGATGGACCTATATCAAATAATGAAGAAACTATTGATGAATCAATAGTGATGGTGCCTCTCATAATCACTGGACCCATATCAACTTCTTATGGAGACTATTCCACATAAAAAAGACGCTTTGTTCTAGATGCATGTGGCTGGTTCCCCATTGTTCATTAATAATTTTATTTTAAAATAGTTATATAAGGTGATGATGATCTCATGACAGATTTTGGAGTAAAATAGAAATTAAATAACTTATTTATATGACCTAATAATCTCAAGGAACTACATATTTTGGGTTCTTCAATGCAACCCCATTTCGAGTGCCTAGGTTTTCCAAACTAGTAAAAAATAAAGGATCTACTTCTATAAACTACCAGAAGACCAAAAAAACCCTTATGTTGAGAAAATTCATGAGAATCATCATGATTCATCTCCCATTTATGGGAAATCCTATAACTACCTTGGGGAGAAATAATAACTCTTGTTAACCCTAAAAAACCCACCAGTTCAATTTCAACAATTAAAAATCTATCAATAACATCATCATAAGAATGAATGTTCAACCAAAAAACTTGAGAATAAATATCATATCAATGTGACACGTCAATCCATCTAGAATTCGTATTCTATTTCAATAAATATAACTTTAGATAAATATACAAAAAGCTTAACAAAGTGATTTTCCTATTTTTTCATGATCCTTTCTGCTTGCTCATGTTTGAAAACTCTACATCCTTATCCATCCCATTGACTCACTATAGATCTGGTTAGTGAAAATTACTCTACTTTCTTTCAACTATAAACCCTTGGGTTTCTTAATTGTAATCATCATGTCCCAAGATCTCCTTCAAGGCCCCTATAGATTTAAGGTCGCACATTCCACCTTCATTTCACCAGGAGTCTCCATGAACATAATTAGAATCTTGATATTTTTCTACCAATCCTCAACTAGTTTAGGATCTTTATAACACTAGAACATTGGTGAATTTTAGATAAGGAAATCCTTTTCATTAATCTGGATGTTTTCACTCTGAGGATCCACATTTAGAGCCTGAATGGGAATGGGTGCATGGGCCTATCCCAGAGCATGGAAAACACACATAACACCATCAACCATATTCTGGTACATGAGGATTTTATAACTATGGTTCATCTATAAATTCATCTTGGATCATATTCAAATTACTCATCAGAGGAATGTTTCAAGACGAAATCATAAGACCAAATAGTTTACATTATATTAACAATCAAACAAAGAAACAATGAAAATTACTCCCATCATATAGATTATAAAAATGTTATCTCATCCTATCAAAAACAATTATGGAAAACACAAGAACTAATTCTTAATAAATCATTTCCAAACCACACTAGGGAAATAAGGCTCATAATGGTTAGACATGTCCATACACTCAATCATACCTACATCATATGTAAGGAAATGATTTAAAAATTTCATACTATCAAAAAGGAATGACGATTAACCTACACCTCTAAATCCACTTATTCACGAACTAGTCTGGATTCCCTAGTATCCTAATTCCCATACCAACACTGACATAGCCCAATGATAAATTTTGGATCCCCATGGGCTATTAAAAAGCACCCGGTATCATAAAAGATAGTATGGGAACATTATTACCACATAAAAAATGGAAGGAAAAGTTACAACTAAATATGTTCACAATAGAACTCCACTAGTAGAACTATACACAGAGTAAAATAGGTATGAAAAACCAAAATTAAATCATCAATATACCATAAAATAAGAAGAAGAAAAAAATCCCAAATGAAAAAATCTATCCACGTCCAGTTGATCAAAAAAAAGAAACAACTTCTAGTAGCACATTACCCATGCTAGAACCTATCCAGAGATAGTATACAGACACCCAAATTCAAGGTTATTGCATGATCTAAGAGGCCAGTACGGTCTGGCCAAGGATTCCATAATATGATTCCATAATATTTAACCAAATAAGGCTTCATATTTTCATTAACTAGCATGCTAGTATAAAATAATATTTAAATCAATCCATTCCTTACAATTTAATTGATGGAAATATTTTAAAAATAGCCTAATAAAAGTTTAATATTTATTAAAAATTCATTCTTAGAATATATTACTAACAATTTAATATATATCAAAATAATCACAAATGAAAAACATAGTCATCTTACAAGACATATGATATTTCCAGGTTATTGGAATATCACAAACTCAAATAGGTGATCGAGATGATATTTATACTCATGTCCTTTAGACAATAGTCTATGGGGACTCATCAGGATCCCATCAAGGATTTGACCTAATATAATATGTGTTTTTAGAGTTGTGAATCATCAATAATGTGTTGTCCCAAACAAATCACTTACATCCAAGTATTATATGTTTTCAAACAACAATCATTATTTTGAAAATTATATAAAAATATTTAAAATAAAATTGCACGATTTTTTATTTCAAATGCCATGTTATATTTAAAAACAAATTCATGGGGTTTTAATGAATTCATGCCATTTTAATGGATAAAACCAATGGGTTATTATCAAATACATATAGACAATTTTTATAAAATAAAATTTTTTAATCAATTTCACAAAAAAAGTACTATTTATTTCCACTATTTAATTTCACAATTTTCTATCAAATTCCACATTTACAAGACAAATCATTTGAATTATGTGGGTTTTCCCCAATTTCAATCCAAAAAAATATACCATTTCATTGAAAATGATGTTTTTTCTACGTTAATGGAATGAAATTTAATTTAAAGATAGGGATATATGGTTGAATGCATTGTTCAATATTAAATGGGCCTGCCTAAAAAATAAGGAGATCACATCTCGCAACAACTACAATAAAAAAGTTCAAAAATGAATGCTAGTAACCGAGATCAAGGAATATGTCATACATTAAAGATCCCAAAAAAAAGATTATATTCTACAAAAAACTGAATATTTATCAAAACCAATGGAGGAGAGAGAGGATGAGAGAGGGAGTGAAAGAATGGGGATGTAATTCTTACTAGGAAAGTACTGAATGATGATCACCTAGATTTGATTATCCTTGGAGAGAGTTTGGAGGAGCCACAATGGGTCCTTTAGAGCCCTATAATCCTTGGAAAAAAATAACTCTAATTGAGGTGGAGTGAGGGACCAAAATGGGATTTGAGGAATTATAAAATAGTTTTTTGGAATAATTAACTCTTGTATGCATGTTTATGTAGACATAGCCACATAGTTAGAAAAACCGTACAACCTAACCATGTGCCCCATTTTCCAGTTGCATAGTTTCTACTAGGAGGGGGAACATTTTTTCAAACCATGAACCATCCATGAAAACACCTGCTGTTTGTGTTTGTGTGGTTTAACCTTGGTGGGTGCATGATTTGGGAAAAATGTCTTCCAACCGTGAACAACCCAAAGATTTCATAAAATTTCCAAATGTTCACACAAAGAACCCTTAAAAAAACCAACTAAAGCATAAAAATTAGTGGGGTAGAGAAGTTCCTAAAATAAGTAACATGATTTTACAACTAAAATTATTCATCCAATTAATTTTTTTCTCTCTTAACTTGTGCACTATATTTATAATTATTTCCTTTATTTCAATATTTTTAATTAGGGTAATGGTCTTCGTAGAAAATAACGAGGATAAATATTTTCGGTTTGTGGTGTTTTTATTTAATTGTGGTTTTATTGTTCTTATAATTATGTAGATAAAGATTAATATTTTATTCATATAATTTATTAGTCTTTTTCTTGTATTTTATTATTTTTTCTCAATATAGGTGCAACAGTTCATTTTAGTCAGGTATTGAGTGTGAAACAAGCTATTAAACATATGTATTTTTTTGAAGTAAAAAAAAATCATTAACTCATAGGGAAATAAAATATCCTCAATAAAATATCAATTATTTTATACTCACTATTTTTTACTTAAACTATTTAATGATATTTATTTTACTATTACTATTTTTTGAATAATATCCCCTATAAACCCTCAAAAAGGTTGCATAAAATATCATTTTTTCTCTATAAAACTGTATTCTATTAATTCCTATAGGAATTCATGATTCCATTAAAAGATAATTTATGTTCTACATTCCACTATATTATGTAATTATCTACATATAAAGTCTATGAATCAATAACACTATAGACGTTTATATTCAATTACAGTAGGAAAAAATCCCACAACACTCTTTTCAACACTCGTTGTAGTCTGGAAACCTCATTATGATATGAAAGTTATAATATTTTTTAAGAACCACCTCCAATACATAAAAATTTATGGTGTGGTATTTTTATTTATGATATAACATTATCTTTCATTAACTCATGTTTCATCATGATCTCATAAATTATCATGATACTAATATCCCTAATGAATAGGAAAAACATAATCTAATTTAGTGGGGGCTTATTATTTACCTAGGAAAAGGATTCAATGTCATGTAAATAACATAAGACTCCTACACAACTAGAAAAACATCAATGCAAAAAAATATATATTATTTTTATGTGTAATACATATACCATGTAAAATAATATTCATTCTACATAAAATTTTTAGATCTGTGATTTATATTTTTCATCGAAAATATATTCTTACGTGGCATTACATAGGAATGAGTTCATCTTAAATATCTCAAGATGAGTTTTTAATAGCCTATGTGACATCTATATTAAGCTGACAAAATGCCTATTATAATCCCTTATTTATCAATATTTTTGGACTTAATCTTAAACAGAACATAATTTTATTTATTTAATATCATGCAACTCATCTTCTATATGATTAATCTGACATATATTATTTAATTTCAAATAAATTAAAATATATTTATAGAACATGAATTTCACTAATATATATATATATATATGAATTCTAACCAATGCTATAATTTTATAAACACAATCAAAATATATCAATCACTTCAAAATACATTTAATTTACTTCAAATCAACATCAATCATATGAATAATTCAAGGGCCTATATAGTATATAAATAATTTGTAGAGTATTAAATAGGACCTTCCATTTCCCCAATAGGATATTTCTCAATAAAATTTGTTCTTATGTATAGAGACATATTATAAAATAAGATTAAAAACATCACATAACACTTCATCTTATTAAAACATGAAAAAATTTATGCTTCATGTAAAATATCAACATGTGGTCTCAAGCATCAATGAACTTTTCTAAAGTTTATCAAATTAAAAAAACTTTTAATTGAAAGAAAATTTCAACCTCCCAAATAAAATGATTCTTATTATAGATAATCTTCTATTAGAATGAAAATAATTTTTTTAGAATACCTCAAACTAAATTATTCAATTTTTTCTGCAATTTTATCGACTGAAAATATAATTATATATTTACCTGGGTGCTTAACACTTTTTCAAAAAAAAATTGTAGCATTAAACTCATTCCATGATTCTTTTATCAATATATATTATAAATTTTAATTATTGAAAAACAGAATATTAAAAATGGGTTTAACATATATGTAACAATACTACATACATAATTTCATTTTAAAACAACAAATTCTATGAACTATTACAGTCCATTTTTTTACTATACATGTAGAAAAAACACTAATCGTGATCGTTTCACATTAATGAGACACCATTCTATGTTCTATTATTCAAATTATAATAAATTACATAAATCTTGAATATTTTTTAAGGATGTTTTTATCATAGGCTCATTAACTCAAACCAAAATCAAATTATTGTCCGAAAATGACAATACGAACTTTTACCCGTATATCTTTATATATCGTTATGTCTAATAAGTATAATAATATGTATTTTATTTAAGAAAATATTATATTTAATCCATTATCCTGATAAATAGTTTATCCAAACCCAACAATAAAAATTTATTGCCCTCTGAATATCATTGTTATATATAAAACAACATGAGTAACATAATCCCTCCATGTTTTCAAAAAAAAAACATGTAAAACTGAACCCTTCATCATGAAAAAATTTCCCATCTATTGATTTGGAATGTAACTAATTACACTCCCTAAAACTAGTTTTGTAAATATATATTTTTCTTAACAAACATATAATGTTAACTAAACAATTTTTTTGTATTATTATATCATTCAAATAATTAAATATCATTTTATTTTGATAAATAATAAAAAAACTATTAATCAATATATTCTATGGTGTCATTTATATTATATTAATTAAGGTATTGTAATAATAAGAATGAATAATAACGAGACAATATAAATGATATGACTGATCATAGTATAAAACCATGTCAATATATAACATCATAACAAAAAATGTTGTCTCAAAGAATTAATTAATTAAGTATTAGAGAAATCTATCAGTACCATTTCCATGTTTGTTTTTAATTTATCTTTAGGCCCATTTATAAATGAAATTACTTAAAATAATAAACAGAACTTTCATATATTCACTTTCAAAATTCTCATAAATATTCATTGTGTATAATATTTCAATATACTATTACCGTTTTCAGAAAAAAGAATTCCTTAAAATATTTGTCGCATAACAAATGATCCATAATAAAATGGTATTAACAATCCATCTCACTGAAACATTAGAATAATTTCATATTCATATACAGTGGGTGAAAATGAAAAATTTGAGTGATTTTCAAAACAATATAATTTGATTCTTTTTTATATATGTTATAGAATTGGTTATTTAGGTTTACAATATATAAACCATTAACAACATATCATTATCCATATAATAAAATATTAATACTCTCACAAACCATCCCTCAAATTACTCCCCTCTAGGGATGGAAATGAAGAAAGGGATATAGTAACCTTCGAGTCCCACCTATAGTAGGACCCGAGTTGGTGACTATCGCCAAGGGTATATAAAGATAACAATATGGTAGGAATTACACTTTTTTTGAACCAATGTTAGGATATATGATGGATCATCCACAAAATAACTCCCAGACATATATGAAAGAACTAAAAAACCATCCCATTTGATTTTTTTAAAAAAATAACATTCACATGTAACCATGTATTGATGAAAATACAAGATTAAATCTAATTAGTGACACAAAAAATGTCCCAAGACTAAACTATTAATGTCTATCACAGTCCGCAGAATCCTCCTGGAAACCTGAAAATAGTTTTATATACATATCATGGGCATAACGGTATACTCAGTAGGAAAACCAATGTCTCATGTGCACATGTAGTGGTAGCATACTAATATCCAAGTCAGAATAAAAAAGATACAAACAACATCTAGTAGGTATACAAATCATCCTAACCTCAATAAGATAAGCTCACCAAATAACACAAGTCATATAAAGTTATATAATTCAAATTGAATATTGGGTACCCCCACCACTTTCCCACTAATTATCCGGTCTTTCCCAATAAAAAAATAAATAATGCTCCTACCCCTTTTAAATATACCACATCAAAACCCTCTGACACACACCTGGGCCTCAAAAAAACCAATACTACTCACAGTTACTCAGACCAAAAACCACATCACATCCCACACTCAGTCTCCTAGGTTACAAACCACATCACATCCCGCCCCCAGAATCCTAGGCCAAATACCAAATCACAATACATACACAGAAACATGGGACAAAAATGAAATCACATATGATCCCATAGGATTCTAGGCCACAAACCACAACCGCATCACACCCACAGACCCTTCGGGCCACTAACCACATCACATCCCACCCACAGCCACATGGGCGACAAACCGCCTCACATCCCACCGACAAACACCTGGGCTATAAATCACATCACATTCCAAACACATACACATGGTCCATAAACAACAACATAATAATAAAGACACCTGGTAAAGAATAACACATCTCATACCAAAGACACCTTGGAATGAAACACTCTCCCCCACACACATTGGCCACACAAACCACAACCAGCCTGAAGGATCTTAAGCTATCACTTCCTTGAAGAAGGAGTTTGGAGAGTGGGTGGACATAATATTAACCTCCCACCAAGATGTATGTGAAATACAACCTCCCTATGATTATGGGGGTGTTTGGAACATAGTGCTCATCTAGGGTGGGGTGCGTATAAAAATCAAAGAGAAAATAAAATTATATAAATATATGGTAACAAAAATGAAAACCCAGCCTATGGGTTATCAAAAACACCACCAACTCGCAACACTGCCAAATTTGATGGTACCTATAAATGCACTACACCACAAAATTGGTTTCTAAAACCACTCACTTTACCAACTAATTTAATTAACTATTTCCATTTTGTATCCAAACCAACCCAAGCCGTTATTGTAATTATTAATTAATTTTTTTCATCCCATCATTATCTGAGAAACTATTCAATACAGAAATAGTCAAAACAATCATAGTTAACAATGTCACAGTCATTTTAGAAGGTGAAGAGAATTTTAATCCAATGTGGCTTGATGTTATAAACATATCACAGCATGGCCTCTAGCAACGGGGTGAAGCCTTCTTCATGCTACTCATGGAGATTCTCTAGGATAATTACACATACCAATCATTACTTTCCTCCTTAAAACTCTTCAGCTGAATTAACACATGATCAAAACCAACCCAAACCCACAAGCCCAACCGATAACAAATTTCTATATAACCAGTTTTACAGACCCCATGCACAAATATTCTCATCTATTCCCCAATCATCCAATATATCAACTAAATATTCCATTACACCACCCATGCCATCCCAAAACACACAACCATGCAAGAAAACCATACTATGACACAACCAGAGAAAATCCATACATCACATCACCTCATGTACCAAGGAAAAACACAATTCCATATTTAACAAGGTATATATTTTTTAATTCCACTTTTTTAATTACGGTGTCATCATAGAACTGTATGATCCTAGGGAACCCATTCATTAGATGGATATACATGATTTTGTAATTTCCATTTTTGGTTGATACCAGAAAATCTTGGTCATGAATCATTGATGAAACACATATACAGGGCTAGAAAAGACAGCAATGACCACAATTTTTTTTGGGGGTGTTTAGCCCATATAATAACAATATCAAAATCATAATATCAAAATATAAATGGATTGTAAAAGGAATACCTCTACATTTTTTCAATTTCATTTCACCGAATCTTATATTTTCTTAATCAGGAACAACAAAAAATCAAAGATATACAAAACTAAACCCCTTTTGCGTGATGAAAAATTAAGGGAAATTACGGAAAACTTACATCAAAAGTGTGTCAATTATCCTCGCACAAGAACATGCCACACAACGAATCTAAGATCATATATCCAACAATATATTCATTCATAAAAGGATAAATCAACACCAACACATCTAAAACTACATCATATAATCCAATTTAGAACCATTGTAGATCATCTTCTCTCACATGGAAAGAAGAAACGGTAGGGGAAAAGTAAAGTGGGAAGAAACTGTAAGAACACAGGACGTATAAAACATAGATTGAATATGGGTCACTATAGATCGAAGGAGAGGAGATAAGAATCAATATTTGATGAAGGAATCATCAATAAACCGAGAAAGGGTCACCGGATCACCTGGTGGTGAGGAAGTGTCGCTACAGCCATAGGATTTTACATCAAGAGTTTCTGGAAAGGCACTAAAATGATACAACAAGGGGGTGTTACACCACGTGTAAAACACATTCACACCTTTTAATTTATCATGGTCTAATTCTGTTGAATAAACCATCACCTCTTGATTTGTTTTATTTTTTTCAGTTCCCAAAAAATTTCACGCCGTGAAACTCTCTTTAAAACCATATAAAATGTATTCACATAATGAACCTCGATGACAAGATGTGAAGCCAAAATTAATATCATGTAATTCAGTTATACAATGTGTAATCCTATTTCATCCCACTTTTAGTAACCAAAAATCGACAAAATACTGAGGATCCTCCAAATTCATAAAATAAGGAAAAATAGGAATGTAATGAAATGTCAGGGAACATTCTATTACAACATATATCTCATAAACAATTATATACATAGAGAATCCAAAAACAATACTAGAAGAAAAGGACTATAAATAACCACCCCATGACATAAATCTCTAGGATATCATATTACCCCAAATGTTACTAAGATTGAAACACACCACAATGAAAAACCACAAACACACTATAATACCTCATCACTAATACAACGCAACACCCCCTCTTACACGACCATATTTCCACACAACCATTGCACAACAAATGAACACCACTATCCCAACCACACGAATAATAAAATCTCATATTTTATGTGGAGATACTATATTCTATAGGTTTTATTGACTCACATTCATGGGTTTAATCATATCATAATTAATGCATCTCAATTAAGAATCATTTCCTCCCTTTTTCTTACATCAGCACTTTACAACCTATAACAACACATCAAAATCACAAACAACAGGAAAAAACTAATCTAACAAAAAATGGATTAAATATTAAATTTCAAACCAAATATAGAATTTAAATACTCAAACCAACATCGATTACTAGGCACACATATCGGAATATCACTCTTATATACTCTCCTCCTAACCATAATGCATCCACAACACATGAACCAAGTGAATGGTCCATCCATGATGCCCCTTTTCTTGAAGATCTTGTATTTCTACTTAATGTAATATGAAAGTTGCATCTTCCTCAATGTCCATATCTCCCTTGTCAAGGTCATGGGTTCATCATGAAGATATCTTCTAAGATGATAGACATGGAAGATGTCATAGATTCTATCCAACTATGGTGGAAATTCCAACTGGTATTCCACCTCACCAACTCACCCCAACACCGCAATGGGTCCAAAAACATGGGATAATGATTATGCCCTATAAAAAAATTCATATACGTATGTTGAGGGGAAACCTTCAAAATCATGTGGTCCCTATCATTAAACTCCAAGGGCCTCCTCCTACGATCAAAATATGATTTCTTTTAGTCTTAGGTTTCATTCATCTTCTAAAAAACAAGCTAAACCTTTTCTATCATTTTATTCACTATTATAAACCTAAGAACATATATGTTCCAAACCTCAATTCAACATGATAGAGTACTAAATAGTCCCCTATAAATAGCATGAAATGGATTCATGAAAATGGAAGAGTGATAGTTATTATTGTATGAAAACTATACCAAGGGAATATATCATACCCAAGGTTCTCCAAAGTGTACGATACTTATCACAACATATCCTCCAATTTCTGGATACTCTGCTCTGTATTCCTATCTTTTTTATGGTGGTAATCAGTACTATGATGTAACTAGGTGCCAAAATCATGTTGAAATACTTTCTAGACTAATGAGGCAAATCCCGTGTACCAATCTGAGAAAAAAGATCTATGAATTCCATGAAACTGTACCAGTTCATGCACATACCTTTCTTCCAAGGTATCCAATATATCTGACTCCTTGATCACTAAGAAGTGACATGATTTCATCAGCCAATCCACTATTACCTAGATACCATCATAACCTTCCTAATATCTAGGTATCCCTATGATAAAATCCATCAAGATTTCATCCCAAATCACCTCGATAACATCTAAGGGATAAAAAATACTTTTTGGAACATGGGGATCTACCATTAACTTTTGGAAAACCAAGCATCTTCCAAAAAACTCTGTTATTTCTCTCT
Source organism: Viscum album (assembly GCA_963277665.1). NCBI lineage: Eukaryota > Viridiplantae > Streptophyta > Magnoliopsida > Santalales > Viscaceae > Viscum > Viscum album. The sequence continues at coordinate 1,379,255,139 of OY728140.1, read as the reverse complement.
TTCACCTGGGCCACTAAAACTATATCCTCAATCCATGTTACACCTTATAATAACCAAGAGAATCCTCTAAAGGTGACCTATGTATCTCAAGAAGGACTCCCTCGATCATCGCCACCGGAACAAATAATATCCCATGGAATAAAATCTAATTCTGAATATCCTATGACCATCTATCTGAAGCATCACCTTGGCCAAAATGATCATACAACACTTATACCTTTGAGTCTCCCCAATAAGACACTTACACCTACTATATTATAGAAGAATTCACTATCCTCTAAAACAAAAAATCCCTACCACCATCACTACCACATAAAAGTGTAAATATTCCATCTCATCCATCATTCTCCATGAATCCACATATTCCCGAACTACCACTATATATGACTTCCTTCATAAAGCATCATCAAAAAAATTTCATTTTCTCTAAGTTGTAGGAGATCTCATAATCGTAGTCAAAATGAAACTCCATCCACCTATGCTCTCACACATTCCGATATCACTGGGAAAAGATATACCTCAAACACTTTTCATCCATAAAGACCACAAAGTGATCCCCAATGTGGTAGTTCCACCACAACTACAGAGAAATAACAACCGTTGTTTGATCTAGATCATGGGTGGTATTTTTATGCTCATTATGAAGTATTTTACAAGACCCATAATAGATCACAACTTGTTTCTGCATCAAGATGAATCTAAATCCCATTTGGGAAGTGTCACATAACACCTTAGACATCACCCCTTACATAGTAAAGTAGAGCACTGGAGCACTAACCAAATTCCCATTCTTATAGATGAATTCTACTTGAAATTGATCAATCCAAACAAAAGATTTGTATTTTATGGGTAAATACCTTAATGGAAATGAAACTCAAGAGAAATCAATTACCAACCTCTCATAATAGCCTGTGAAACAAAGAAACTATAATCCTCTTCCATGTTCTTGGGTACTTCCAAAGAAACAACTACTTTACCCTTCTATTGGTTTATTGTTACACCCTGTTTAGACACCACATGTGCAAGGGAATTTAACCCTCACTCCCAAACATAAACACGGATGACTTTCCTTAAATTTATTAGAATCAAAGAACATACAAGATATATATACGATGCATGGTTTTCCCCACCTATGTCATCATGTAGATTACGATATCCTCAATGAAGATGATGAATAACTAGTTGAAGAAAATAATGGAACACAATATTTATATTCCTAATAAACATAAATAGTGTGTGTGTGTAACTCAGAACGATAAGAATACAAACATGAAGTTCCCATACCTTCATCTGAATACAGTATTTAAGATATCACAATCCTTCACCCTCAACTAGTCATATCCAGTCTGTAGATTGATCTTGGAAACCCATCTCACCCATCACAACTAGTCGAAATGATCATCTATTCTGGGAAGAGGGTAAAAGTTCATAACCATTACTTAATTGAACCATTTGATAGTCTATATACACCCTAAGACTACCATCCAACTTATTGGAGAACAACATTGGAGAACCCCACAATGACAAAATTGGCCAGATAAAACCCATCTTCTTCGTATCATCAATCTGAATACTTAAATCTTGTAGCTCAGAAGGTTCCTTCCAATAAAGAGTCATTGAAATTGGAGAATCACTAGGATGCAAGTCCATCCTAAACTGAATGTTACTTAGAAGGGGTATTATCACAACCTTCTCATGGAAAAATTCTATGCACATCCCAATGACCCTTGTCAGTTCTACCACCTCAGAATCCATTGATTCCACTGATATCTTAGCCAATAAAGAATGGAGAGGCTCCACAGACTGACTCCCCACCTGTCAGCTCTGTTCTCTAATGAAAATTCCATGCTGTCCATATACGTTTGAAAATTTTAATCTCCTAAAAAAATAGTCACTAGTGGAAAGAACTAAATATGACTAGATTTTTCCATTGTTGAAATCATGTGGTTTCATATGTAGAATGAAGAGATCCCCATGGTACTGATGTGGTCTAATCATTAGTATACATCCCCGACACACATCAAACAAACAGGTCCGGGTGTCAACTTGTGTACTCAACACCAGAAGAATGAGAAGGCTCTTAATATCTAGTTCCAGAGCATGGGCTAGAGAAGGTGTAAAAATGAGTGAAAATATCTCATATCAAAATAATAATAATAAATGGTACTAAACAATTCGATCATTCCTTTAAAGATCTTTGTACCTACTATAACAACTGCCATCAATACGAGCATCGGACCACACCCAACTCCCCTACCTCTATAATGATAACCACCTTTATAACTATTCAAATTTGATGACCCCTTAACATGTGGAAATTCATGAGGTCAAACTCTACATGCTCAATCTCCCATCGGTGGAGAAAATCCTACTACACCGGATGCTGAGACAGTTTCACCAAAAACTGCTACTGAGTTTATCACAGAACCAATCCATCTTCCCCATACTGGTCTCGAATGGATACTAGATATTAGTTTTGAATATGTCCACAAAATACACAAAGAAAAACATTAACCCCATTTCTAGAGGATGAGAATGAGGACACGATGTTCGAAACGGGAAATGTTGTGTTCGAATCCCTACAGGATGAATCCTCGAAGTACTGGTGCCTGAGAACTACCATCAGTAACTTCTCCTATCAATGAACTCTTTTGGCTCCCCTAACATGGTAGACCACCTCATGAGTGGATCTTCTCAATCACCTCTTCCTTTTTCATAACCTCTACGTACGTTGGAAACATAAAATGAGTAACCGCGTACTGGATAGAGGGACATACCTCCTACTAAATATGTCTCACACATGAATCCTCATCCAGAAAGTGATCATGTGAAAAATAAAATAGGTCCTTGAACATTATCCCAAGCTCCAACAATGCATACTACCATTATTCAGTGAGAAGAAATACTACCTCTTACCAACCATTATGGACTATAAAAGGAACTCAAATTGGAATTCCTTCTCAATTTTGACCCACAAAACATATACTTCCTTCATATCCACTAGACAAAAATTCCACCACCGATGAATTACTCCTTACATCTGACTGACTACCAAATGAACCTAACACTCCATTGGGGCCTAGATAAAATTGAAGGTGATCTCAAGATCCTCGAGCAAGATTTTTGTCTCCATGTTTGAAACATCACATTAATAGTTTCTCAAAGCTTTCAAATAGAAAGCATGAAACGTCCTCTTCCACTAGTCATCCTCCTCAACTCGATCAACCCTACATCAATCAACCAGATCATCCTTATAAGCCTCAACCACATAATCCACATTCATATGACAACTGTGATCCATAACTAAAAATTTAAAAAAGAGTTCCAAAGCCCGAGTAGTGTGAAAATATTATTTAAGATTCATTTAATCTAATTGAAATCATTTTTTAATCAATATAATTTTCCAAAATAACTCAATTCATGCAAGAAAACAAGCCTTTATAAAAATTTTACCTTTCCTGCAGTATCTACCGTACAACTGGTTTAGCCTTTCTTAGTCGTTCGGTAGGATCAGATTCCTTGAATTCGATCAAAGGGGGCCCTAAAATATCTTTCCTATCTGGGCTTCCATAGCCTTTGTCATGCACCAAGATCACTTGACACTGTCTCCCTTCTAATACAGGAAATACTCACTATGAATAAGCCCAACCTCCATCATATAACTAAAACATGAGTCTCTCATAACATTATGTCATGACCCCCTCCCCCAAAGATCTCCATACTGGGATGGAAATTAATAAACATTGATAATGTCACCCTGATTCCCTCCTCCAATAGGACCTAGAATGGAAACTAGAACCATGGGTATAATGATCTCACATTTTAGGATGAATTTAACTTTTTCCTGAAACAAGATCAAGATATATGATTGATGATCCAAAAAACCACTCCATGACATATATAAAATAAATCCAAAATCCACCCTGCATGCATGTTTTAAAGTAGAACTATGTCAATTACAATTGTCTCCAAGTATGTACCAAAAGTAATGTTAAGTAGTGGCACAACAACTATCCCAAGCACCTAGTAGGTACACTAATAACCCCAAGATCACGAAGGAATTATCACCAAATAATGCATTTCATGTAACATAATATAATTCATATTAATGATATGGTTATCCACAACACTTTCTCACTAATTATCCACTATTTCACAATGGAAAAAATCCTTTAACTCTTACATCATTCAAAAGTATCATGTCACAACCCCCCATATACAATTTTCCTCAAAAACAATACCCCATACTGCCTGTAGACACCTGGTCCACAGACCACATCTCATCCCTACTGTAGAAAACTAGGGGACAAACAACATCTACTCCGGCCCAGAAACACCTAGGCCAAAAACCACATCACATCCCGCCCGTAGAGACCCGGGCGAAAAACAACAACACATCATGCCTAAAGACACTGGAGCCACAAATCACAACCTCATTACACACATAGACACTTGGGCCATAAATCACATGACATCCTCCCTATATAATCCTGGGCCACAAACCACATTACATCCCACCCGTAGACTCATGGAACTTAAACCACAACACATTCCACCTACATACACATGGTCCCCTAACCAAAACCTCATCTTAATGTCTCATGTGAAATCATAACATATACCTTCCTGAAGACACATGGGAATCACAACTTGCTCGTACACACATGGGTCTCATAAACCCTAGCTGGCCCAATGAAAAGTGGGATTTCACGACCTAGAATATGGATCATGATAAAGTAGGTGGTCATCCATCCATCCTCCCACCAAGATTTTTGGGAAAGAATCCCTCCGCCACATTGATAGGGGTGTTTGAATCATAGTTCTCAACTAAAGTGGGGTGCATATAAAAATTATTAGGGAAATAAAATTGTAGACACATATGGTACCAAATATGCAAGCCCAACCTCTGGGTTATCAGAAAAACCACCGAATCACAACACTACCAACATTGCTTCAACCTTTAAATGCCCAACACCTTACAATTAGCCACAAACCCCTTCCAAATTGAAACCCAATTTAATAATCATTTAAATTATGTTATCCAAACCTACCCATTCCAATCTAATCATTATAATCAATTATTTATTTCATCCCATCACAATACATGAAAATATGAAATACATAAATATCAAAAAATGTTAGGGTGAACATAGTCACAGTCATTTTAGAAAGTGAAGATCTTATAAACAAAGTTGGTTTGAAATTATAAACACATATTACCATGACCTTGAGATATAGGGCAATGTCTTCTTCATGAAACTCATGGAGAAACTCTAGGTAAATTCACCAAACCAAAAAATATTTTCCTTCTTCAAACCCACCAGCCCATGTCACATACCAAAAGAACCAACCCCCAACTAAAATCTCCAACCAATAACACCTTAACATAAAACCATTTTTGTTGCCCAACTACAAAAAACTTTTCATCCATTCCATAATCAATCAATCTCTCAACTTGGGATTCCGTTACACCACCCAATCCATACCACATCACAAAATCATGCTCACAAGCATACTACAAAAACCATATAAATTCAGACCATCACATAAACCTATGTACTAAAGAAAATCACAATTCCAGATTTAACAAGGCATCCCTTTTATAAATCAACTTGATTAATTCAATGGTTATCATAGAACTGTATGATCCTAGGGAATCCATTCAATAACATGATAAATTTTGATCAACCGATTTCCATTTTTCTGTGATATCAATGAATCATGATTAAAAAATTTCAAAATAGATACCCAACGCAAGATAATCCACCAACGACTAAAATTTTTAGCAGTGCATTTTGTTCATTTAATCAAAATATCATAAACACAATATAAAAAATCCAAGGAAAATAAAATTAATTTATCACCACCTTTTAATTTCATTGGACTAATTATTATAATTATTAATTTGGAACTACCAAAGTGAACAAGTAAACTAAAGTGAACCTCTCCTACAGGATTAAAAATTATGATAAATGAAGGAAACCCATCTTTGAAATGGTTTCAACAATCCTTGAATAAGAACCAGCCATGCAAGAGATCTTTGATCACCTATCTTACTATATCAACATCTATCAATGATTTTCGTTTCACTATCCCACAATGGAAAATAGAAGATGATCACATTTAAAACCATGGGTCATCATCCACCCTCACATAGCAAGAAGAAAAAGAGGGTAATGTGGCCAAATAGATGAAAACCAAAGAACAGAGGTAGAACACACTTTAGATTGAAGATAGATTCCAAATTATTGAAGGAGGGGATCTAGGAAACAATCCTTGATGGAGGAATTTTCAAAATTCCAAAGAAGGATTTCTAGGTCATCTGGGGTAGAGTAAGGTTCACTACAGCCATAGGGTTTGGCAATATGAATGGGTAAAAAATACATTAGAGTAATAGAAGTTGTGTATTACATGACGTGTAATACCCTTTCATGGAATGGATTTCCCCATGTCTGACTTCCCCCAAAAAAATCACTACCTCTTGATTTTTTTTTCAGACCATGAAACATTTCACTTCAAGAAACCCTGTTTTACGACATGTAAAATTTCTAGGCATCATTAAATATCAACAACATGCCATGAAACAAAATACCACCTCATGTAATTCAGTAAAAAGACATGTAATCCACTTTCTTCAAGATTTTCGCAACCAAACTTATCAAAACACATCTGGTCCTCCTCTGAACACCACTAACAACCATAAACATCAATGTAGTAGTATAGGAGGTCACAAACCATTAGAAATTCAAATAAAATAATTGTCAACAAAATACAGGAAGTAAAATACCTTAAAATTAAACAAGAAATATAAATAAAATTTATTTTTCAATGTATACACATAATAACATATTTAAAATTATAAAACCAAGATATTGAGTATATTTTGGACTTATACCCTAATTTTTATCTAGTAACGCATGCTTCATTAAAACCTTAAAAAACTAATACTTCCTAAATCGACTGACTTGTATATTTATTATTATAAAATTCCACACATATGTATGGTGTATTATGAAAATTTTGTAGGTTTGTGTTATACATATATAGATTGATTTATATTACGTATATACCTTAATTATTATAACAAAATTTTAATATTTATGATCACATATCGAGATATAATAAAAAATTAGTAAGTTTTTATTAATTTTTTTTATTAATAAGGATAGATCAATTTAAAATGTTATATATTTTTTCAAATTCACACATTAGTAGAATTTTTCATCTAGTTATGATGTTTAAAATTCATTCATGTGTACTTGTATGAAATATAAAATCATTAAATTGATTAATAATTACGTCATATCAACTGTTAGACCATGATAAATATTACACAAATAATTGAGTCCAGTTTAAAATTACTCTCATATCATATCTATTTCAGAACCATCATGTCCAATATATCACATATATATTTTATATTGATATATAGAAAATAAATTTCCATGATTTATAGAATAATTCTTCTAAAAAAAATTCCTCTCGCTACATAACCATTAGAGTTACCTAGAATAGAATAAATCAAAGCTTTCTATTATATATTTCATTGTGTTTTCTGTTTTCTTTGGCATTCCTCTTGAAACAGAACTATTGTACACTTCATCCCATATAAAATATACTCTATAAACACTTTACTTTAGAAAAACCCATATAATATAAATGAATGAGGCCAATAAATATTTTTAATTTATATGGAATATAACAATTGGTATTTTTTAGGGACATTAGAGACCATAAAACTATTTTTAATGTAATCTCTTACACATTAAATATGTAAAAAAAATTAATGATTTAATTTACACATATCAATCCATTTAAGCGATATTAAAATATTTTTATCTTGTCCACATAACATATTTCCTTTTCAATTAAAAAACAATATGAAATGTTTCACTCAAAAAGTATACATGTAATACATTCCATAATTAAAAATTAAATAATATGAATCCAAAATTCAATACTTGATCATGTAATATTAGACTAATATATAACCACCTAATTTCCTAGATATAATTTTAGATTCCATCATAATAGGAATTTTCACCCAAATCTATAGTTTCAATAAATTTATACATAAGAGACATTTAACATCTCAAACATTATTTTAACTGAAAATACAAAATAATATTGACAACAACCATTTAATTTAAAACTATAAAAAAATACGAATATAGATTGAATTGAATTATATCTTTTATTATATCAGGAAGGGATCAACTTAAATGTATGGTTTTTAATTTATAATAATAAATTAAAATATTTTAAATAAATCATTATTATATTTACACCTAAATATATCACATTTTTATAATTTTTAAAACTAGGATTAAATAAGTAAATGATGCTTTTATAAGTAAAAATATGAAACTTGTGAATACATCCTAAATTTAAGAATTTAAAATATTAACATGATTATAAACAATTTATAAATAAAATTAAATATTATCTATAATTATGATATATGTAACATAAAATTATATTTCACATGTATTATATAAATATTAGAATTTAATATAAAATTGTTGTATCTAAATATTAATGTATCAAATTCATGGAAATATACAATTCCTAAAAAATATATACCATTTAAATTCCATTTAATAGTTTATATGAAAAAATAATATATTATAATCCATATAGTGGTCAAATTGGCATACAATTTAGCAATATTTCCTTATAATATTTTCACATTACAATTATATATCTTCTTGGAAAACAATTTTGATAAGATCGAATGTCACAATGATTATACATGGGCCAATAGGTTTTGAATACATGTAGATTTTTATGTTAAGGAAAAAGACCAATTTATATTTCTCAATTAACCAATTAATATATAATTTTCAATATAATTACAAACAAATGAAAAATTTAAATTTAAAATACAGGCGTTTCATAAAATAAATCTAATCATTTTATGGTTCTACAATTATATAATTTATATAAAAACTAGAAAATGTTGTAAATTTTTTTAATGAAAAGGAATTATTTATTGAAACACCTATATCATAGATAGGGATTTATGATTTCACTTTATATTATATTTAATAATCCACTATCATTCAAAAAAATCATGATTATGAAATGTTGTATCATGAGATAATATCATATAGATTGATATATAATCTGACATCCTATGGTAATATTTTCAAATTTTCCACATTATTTTGGTGTATATAACTACAATAGATTCAAAATTATGTGCTATAATCTGACATATCATTTATAGTGACTAATTTACACAAACTAATTAAATCACATGACACCCACTAAAATTATAAAATCATAGATATTGATACAATGTTATGTTTTTGAAATAGATACCTCCCTTAACACAAATTATGATATACCATATTTTATAATACAATAATGTGATCAATGAACAAGATATATGTATATGATATTTTTTTCTTATCAATAAATAATTATGTATATATATAAATGTCTAAGACATTATTATCTTTACTCATAATAATATTTTTCTCAAAAATTATAATTTCACTAAATCATTTTTCGATTTTATTTGATATGAAAAATAGGATTTTAGGAGATATAATATATTTTTAGATAGTTAAAAAAACCAAAATTAATGAAGAGTTGATTAAGAAAATTTACAATAATGAAAGTGATGGGTTTTCATAGATCAACATGTTTTAATATGTTGTATATTATCACTAACACCATATACATAATAACTGGCTATTTGTTTGAATTATAAATACGAAAATGAAGAAATAAAATAAAAATTCGAAGCATATTTTTCATAAATCCTCTATAATGTATTTAGAGATATCCCTAAGAATTAATAAATAAATTAATTAAAACTAGGATAATCGATCGGGTGAACGATTCTCCAGTCTCAAATGTAGAATTGTGTATTTCTCTATGAGATGATATATTATTGATGATTAATTAAAATAGAGGATATAATCTATAATATGGATTTACATTATTGAGTGTTATAAATTAATTCATATGATCATTTCAAATCGTATAAAAAATTTATATTTCATTCCACAGATGCTCCATTGATTCATAAAGAAATCCATCATCATTAAACCATAACTAATTTGTTTAAATAATTCATAACACTAAAAATCCTTATAAAAAATGTTTAATCCTTCCATTATTTTTTTTAACTTTTAGACAACAAATATTATCATTTAAAACACATTAAATTTAATTTTATGAAGGTATAGTTAATATATTACAACTTATAATGAAATACTGATCGATTAATATGTTATACCATAATGCATTCACTACCATTAACTAAACCATGATCTATTTACCTTCTTCACTATATGGTTTACATTAATAAAAAACATTATATAATGATATTTATCATTATATGGGTTTTAATTATTGAATATTTATTGGTTTATGAACATAAATAATATATTTTCTCTTTGATGATATATATTATCACCTCTCTTATGTTTATTTAATATCCTTAAAAATAATTTATTGTTTTATACATCTATATATGATACATTAGTAAATATAATCCTTTATTATAACTATAAGACCTTCCTAATATCCGTGATATTCTTATACCTCACAACTAAAATAGTGGTAAAAAGAGAGGCTATTCCATAGAAAATTTAATTTTGTTTACATAAATATGGAATGAGAAGATCATATCATGGTGTAACATTATTTGATTTATTAAATGATGTTATGAAGAAATATTATTTTTCAAAAATAATCATTGATGTAATGTCATTGGAATAAACCTATACCATGTTACTTGATCAGAAGCATTACATGAACTATTGCATAACACCTCAAATAAATGATTTTATTGACCTATGAAAATGTTTGTGTAATATGTATTATATATATATAGCTGTTATTGTCCGCATAAATAATGATAAGGAAACAAATATCATATAAAACATCAAAAAAATGTGACATTTCTAAATAAAAATATCAATAAAAAATAACATAATAAAATTCTATATTTATATAATATCGTATCATTATATATGATATATAAATTAGAAATGTGATTTAATTATGGCCATGCATAATCAATAAAAATATCAATGAAAAAATATATTTAAACACTTATAATAAATGAATTTTCCTTATATGAGTACTCTCATCACATCACTATTAAGATACTATATCTCAATGTATAACTAGTTCCCTATGTGTAACCTATATTTTAGACATAAGGTTTTCACATCCACTAAGGTTCACATGTTGGGTGAAAGTGAATAACATAGTAGGAAACCCCCAAAACGTTATATAATATAATCTAAATTATATGCTAATATAGGGGTATAATGATATAAAATATAATAACAAAAATTATATGTCAAATGTATTGTGTCTTCATCTACTTATCAAGATCCCAAAAGGGTCATCCTTAACTTCTTATTCTAATATCTATACTTTGTTATAGTTTTATTGATTTATAATTGTTGAGATATCATTCATAAGAAAAGGTGGAATGAAATCATGAAGGATGGTGTGATCATATAATTAACAATGTGTGGATAATGTACAAAAATGTTTTTATAATCATTTCAATTATGTTAACATCAATTATGAACAATAGTTTCCTAGGTAGGATCCTTCTGATAAATGTTTCTATGTAAAAAATAATAGCAGTTTGATAGGATAGATAATCATAAAAATGATTCCTTGACCTTCAAGTTCAAAAATCACACGAACCAATATATAATCTAAATAATCAAAGATCAATAGAGTGAAAATATAGGATATAATCTATAGAGTCACAGTTCGGTAGAGTGATAGATCTTAGACACACTATTCTTAATTACTAGTCAACAGATAATATAATATTGGATATACTCTATTGAATCATAAGTCAACAAAGAAATAAATCCTAACTACCCTTTAGAGATTCAATGTATAATAGTGATCCCACTATTGAACATAATACGTAGAATAGTGTATTAGAAGATCAGAAAATATTAGGTGTACTATTTATGAATAATTTGTCAGTAGAGAACCAAATACAAGATATACTCTATAGAATCATGGGTCTTTAGAGTTCCAGATCATGGATATACTCTTTTCGATCTCTATTTGGAAAAGTTACAAACGTTAGATATAGTCTATTGTTGTTTCATATTATATATTAATACTAATTATTCTTGTAATACTCTGAATAATATTCTTGAAATAATAATAATTACCTCATAGAAATCCACAGAACACAGTATAAAAAAAATAGTTGGGGTAATAAACACAATATTGTAATATCGCACTGTATAGACATACCCCTTATCTAATCCCCCATATTTCCTAGTATGTATGTCTTCTTAACATATATTTCTTCCATCCCTATACTCTAAAAATATTGTCTATTATAATGAGAATATATGTATAACCTACTCAAATATTTTCTATACCAGACATTACTCTTTATACTTACTAGTTATATCATAGACGACCGAATCCATATATTACTTATCATTAATCCAGTGTCAATAGTCCTAATATGGACATAATATTGTAAATAAAACTCAATATTTTATAATATCACAAAAAATAATAAGTGAATGAATCCATTATTGGTCTCTATTTAAATTTAACTTTCCTAATACACAACACCTCATATGTAGTGACTTATCCTCTAAGGATCAATACCAAACTCCTCGTGGTCCAAAAGTAATAACTGAACCTAAACCATCTTTTTCCCCGAACATGATAATCAATAACCGAAACTATCTTACAGAACTTATAAGGTGTGAAAAATAGCACTGAGGTTCCTTATAAAGAATTAGGTAATTGTTTAACTACTTAATAAAAAATTATTCCAATGCTGGATTAAAAAAAAAGATTCATGACACATATGTATGTCATAATTTTTAAAAAATGAATAATTTTACTCTATGACATCCTAATAAAATAATATAACATAATTTTTAAATGAAGATTCCATTAAAAACAAGATACCTTTCAAAAATATTCAATACCTACCAATGAAAAAAATATAGACTAATAAACTCATACGTGAATAAATTAGTCTAGGAAATTATCTTAAATGAATCCTACTACTAATTTATTTGTATATGATCTAATTATTCATAGAGACTAAAAATAAATATGTGACATCAAATCCAAAAAGTATACAAGAATTTAAACATCCACCAAATTACTTACTCAAACCTAAAATGAAAAAAATGATGTTACATTTATGGAAGAGTTCACATGAAAGGTGTGAGAATAAAGACTCAGTTAGAACCATCGATGTTCAAAACTCAAATAGATAATAACAAGTGTTATTAAATATAATGTGTTCATGTTTTTATTTTTCTATTAATAAATTGATTTTTCTAAATAGTAATCAAATCATGTAAAAATATAACAATAAGGAGATTCTTGTTCTTCCAATATTTGATTAAGAATACTGAGTGGGGGGAGGGTGAATCATTTATTCCTTTTTTTATTATAAGTTATATTTTCTTATCTCTTTAAGAAAAACATATTTAACCCCTCAAAGTTGTTAGATTTATGATCCACTCAAATATAACACATAATCTCAACATTAATATGCAAAAAAATGGAAGGAATCACATTATATTCATAGAGACTCCCTCATTTCCATGTTAGATAGTCCCATCAATGTGGATTCATTCATTAATATCATTCCGAAATTAAAATTTACATGTAGTGATAAATTATAAATAACATGTAGATAATTTCTCTATTATAGTAGGTTATACTACCTAACTATCCATTCTGGTATCCACATTCCATAGGTTATACACCCCAGCAAGCAATCATACATTTTTAATAACATGTATGTATCCGTAGTTATAATCTTCACTTTCTTCATCTTTTATGATCCACATCAATGAGTATTCAACTCATTCCCAATTAAGATGAATAAAACTTTACCTAGATACAACCTTTATGAAGATAAAAAATTTCGATGGAAGTTATTGGCCTTGAAACTTCATCCAGAAACATACTTTGGAAATATTTTTTAGTAGAGTCGGTATGATTTCCTTGCCTTGAACCCTCAGTATGATGACCTTTCTTCAATGTTCAGTCTGTTCTAATTTGAATTATACTATTCCTTCTTCAATTGATTAGGAATTTAATTAGCATCTTAAAATTCCGACATCTGATATAACTCAGTCCGAGGAACTATGCTCTAATGGATGTTGCTTCAATGGGTGCACTTTTAAGGACTTGTTCTGATGGAACTTCGTCAGATGCATCTTGGTCTGATGATCATTTGGAACATAAATATTCTGATCTTCCTCATCTTCATCCTGAAACACAATTATTGGTTGGTTACTCAATACATTTTGTACAATTTCTATATACCACGATTTTGAATAGACATGGATTACACTTTACAAATTCACTGAAATATCTTTTTATAGGGAACTCAATAGTGGATTAGGTAGGGCTTTGAAAACCATTTTGACTTAATCAAATTTCCCAAATAATTGTATACTCTATAATCTCTGATATAATGTTGACTTATTCAATGATTTTTCAAATATTCAAATCTCCTTAAGTCTCATATTTATCCTTGACTTCATTAGTATTTCACATCTCTAGTTTGATTCTGATTCCAATGTAAATCTTGATTTCTTCATTATGAATTTCTATTATTCTTCATTATTATATGAAGTTATATGAAAAAAGTATAAAACTCATTATGAGGACCCCTATAATTGACCAAAATTATTAGAATATAAATTATTCATCATTTTTGAAAAATACTTCATTCCAAATTGAGAGAATTATATAGAAGTCAAATAAATTCAACAATACATTGACAACAAAAATATATATGAAATGTCTTTAATGTATTTCTTACTTTCATAAATTCCTTTGATAGATTATCTTGACTCTAATGAATTTATCAGTATTATCTTTTTTCAGATTAAGTAGTCTCTTCTTCACTCTGATCCTTAATTTCATCCAACAATTCACATATTCTTAAAATATTATTCCCTTAAAAAACAATACATGCAATATACAAAGTCTACCAAAAAATTGTAAGACAAATCGGTGTCAGCATTTATTATGATTTATAGGTGGTATACCGCATACGATTGACCGAGGTGCATAATGAATTATTTTATTCAGAAAGATAAATCATTGAGACTTTGTAAGTTTTCAGACCATTGAATTTCATGTTGATGTTCTTTTTTCCTTTTATTTATAGCTTCCTTCAAACATGTGAACAATATCCAGAATACTTCATATCATATTATCCTCTCTTCCAAAATATTTACCATTGTATAATATTTAGTTGGAAATCTTGAATTCCTCATGAATTTTAATTTGTTGAAGATCATATTTATCATCATTTGAGTTACAATAAATATTATTTTAACATCATGTACTTAAACAAACATATTCCATTCAAACCATTAATCAATACAGTTTGAAGCAACAACTACCCCCATTTATTTCATAAATATTTCATCGCATGTTCTCTAGATAACATAGGATATATTAAATAATAAAAAATAAGGCATCATTAGGTATAATGTAGAATGTAGTCACTGATACATCTTGTCATTAAATTCAAAACTTGTATTCCAGACACAAAACGATTTTTAGTAGCTTCTAATAGAAATCCCAATATGATGGATCATATTGAATGAATGATGTTGATGGACGAAGTTTAGTTTTAAATTTGGATGAGGTGTGTCCAAAAACCAAGAAATCTCATTTTTATCTGTTTTATGAATACATCATCTATTGAAAAAAATAAAACCAAAACATTAATGGTGTTCAACAATCTCTCATTTTTTTGGTTACAATACCAACCATATTCAACACTCACTTCAACCATTCAAAACAAACTTCATTTTTTTTATTTTATAACATTTTCTTTTACCTATTCATTTCATTACCCCATATTTCCTTTCCCTCCCGCTTTTTCATATCTTCTCCACTTATTGAAAAAAAATTCTAAGGCGCCATCATGACAATTTTCCCACTTATTTTTAGAAGATATTATTTCATTGGTATAGAAATTTTCATCTCAAAATCGTATAAATATTCATTAGGATAACATATGAATCAAATGTTTTATTAGACAAGGTGATTTTACAAAACATCTATATGTATACACGGGTAAACACAGTGTATAAAACAAAAGTGAACAACCATGTTTGTCAATTTTTTCTATTTCACTACATTCATGTGTTACCCTTTTAATGTTTCTTTCAACATTATATTTTTCAGGGAATGCATGATAGGATTTGTCTATGATAAATGTTACTTATATCCATCCTAAAAAACATTATAATGTTCATAAAATATCACCTCTTTCAAAAAAACATAACTTCATTTTATTATTTTTTATGAATAGTAAGAGATTCAATAATATTAACTTCTATATATTCGACCCCATCAATTTCCTTCAAGTCAGAACAAATATAAATATTTTGAAAATCAGAGGGAACCTAAATAATAAAATAGAATGATATCTCTAAATGTGATTTCACTCTCAACCGTTTCATTTAATTTCTCTTCTTTAAGTTTTCATTGAATATATTTTCTTCATTTTTTTCATCCTTCATAGTTTTGTAATAATATTCATATCATCTGCTAATTATTATGATAAGGATGTCAGAATTTTTTTTCTCCAGTAACCAATTTTTTTAAATGATTTTTATTAAGTACCTCATGCCTTCTTATTTTTATGTAATAATAGTCAAAAAAATTAGTAACATTCCCTTATTTTTCATATCTGTTTCATATGTTTTGAATTTTATGTACACAATATGTTGACATTTCGTATCAACACTAATCACATATTCGTAAAAATATTTCTTCCCCTTTTCATAATATTACATTTTTTCGCTTATAACTTTATATCCATGTATTCTTGTTCTAGACAAATGATTAAGGACAATTTCATTTCAGACTCACTTAGTTTTTTTTTCTCGACATTCTTAACATACATTACATTATTCATGTTCTAAGTTTTCTTATTTGGTTTTGAAAAAATAAAACTTCATTTCTCATCAATGAACCCCCTTGAATCATACATATTTCTTAGTAGAGACATGTTATACCATCATGAATAGGTTATGTGTCTAATACTTCCACAACACCAATAATGACCTATGAATTTTGATCTTTCTATATGAGAGTAAAATTGATCAAAACATTGATGTTGTTGTTTCCTCACAAATTGTAGACCACATTTTTGTGGAGGATACTTTACTATTGAATCCCTATCTCTCTTGGTGAAATAAATTTTCTCATAGACTGAATTTTTTAATCATTTTAATTCGAATTGTTTAGACATTTCACCTATAACATAAACTACGTTAGTTCTGTTTTCTCTCACCTCTCTTATCCACTATATATTTTAGGAAGCATATATTGTGATTATAACAAGTATACTTCTTCCTCAACAAACATAATTTTTATAACATCTATGAATTTTTTAGATTCAACTATCATTCACTGGTTCTATTTAAATTCATCAATATGTTGTGATTCAAGGTTTTTGATATTCTTATATTTAGATAGCTTTTCTTCAGAAATTTTTAGTTTTATTTTATGATCGTCATTTTTGAATGTTATGTCTTTAACATGTTTCTAGAACTTTTTCCTTTGTTTCTTTAGTTGAGTATTTGGTTTTAGTTCATTCTGTAAATTCCACAAGGGAATCCATTGCATTTCTATTATATAATCATGATAATCATTACATCTATGTGAATAAATTAAATTTTTTATGTGAACAATAATGTTTCATTGATGATCATGTTAATCACTAGATCAAGAGCAATCCTTCTTAAAATTTTCCACATAAATTTTCCTCAGCCTATCATATGGAATTTTTTCATTTTCTTTCATCCAAATTTGTTTTCAAGGATTCTCATCATCTACTTCATACTCTTACTCTCAAATTTTCTTCTTTGGACAATTTTGGGAAAAAATTACTTTCCCTAAATAATTCCAATATCTAAGAGTTTTACTTATCACCTTTCCCTTATTATATTTCTTTTTAAGGAGGGAAACATTGTATTGAAATATTCTTATTTTTCCTCTTCTTCTAAATCACATTTTTATTATTAAATTTCATTATCATTGTTCTACCCTCATAAAAAATATTTGAAGGCCATTTTCTAATCACCCTTTTGATTAATTTTTATAACCAACAATCTTATAATTTAATGAGTAACTAGAGTACTATTAAAATCACCCAATAATAGAGTTTCAAGATATCATACTTACAAAAGATGAAAAATTGGCATCAAACATATCCTAAATAATTCTCAATATATATTAAACAATGGTTGAGTGGTATATTTTCTCACCAATACATTTTATTGTTATAAAAATGTTATTTAACCATTTAAATAAGTTCCAAATAGATTCATGCTCATCTATTTTTATATGTTCATATTTCTACCTCCAATGTCGTAACATTTATTTATTCACCTTTGTATGGCCATCATATTTTTTTTTAAACTTATCCGAGATACCATTGGGAGTTGCAACTAACTTTAATTTATGAAACTCACATTCACTAATCGATGAGGGTAAAGAATTTTTAGCACCTCCCAATTACGATGATCTATTATAATCATTTTAAATATTGTTTTACAAATGCTTCTTGTCAATCAAAAAATGATTGATAACATATTGAGAGCATTCAATAGGATTCAAAAAATCATTCAACCATAATCTTATAAAACAAACATATCTAAAATCTATTTAGAGTATTTATAATTTTATTCAATTAATGTGGAGGATGATCTAGAGTATGGTGAATGTATCAATATTGTCTTTGTTATGAGTAATTCATACATATTTTATTATGATTAATCAGTGACTCCAAAAATTTGAACTTTATTAAAACATTATTACACAAAAAAGACTTCATCAAATTTTTAAAGGATACCAACAAATTGTATGAAAAATCAGATTCAACATTCAGTTAAATGGGTCGGTGGTATACCATGCCCAATTGACCAGTGTCGAAATTGATTTTTCTCCTTCTGGAAGATCAATATTTCTACCTTATGATATGGTCACATATATCATTCTCAAACTTATTATCTTTCATTATTCTATGTCAAATGTTCTTTATACTAATTATTAGTAGATAGTATACATCATATATTATCCTCATATCTTCCCAATATCTCTTCTTTTTCAATAATCATGTTGTAATCATTACATCATAATGAATTCGAAGATGTTTACGATTAGAATCAACATCATCTGACTTATATTTAGATGTATCAGAACATCCCTAAATTCCATAAACGTCCTAATTTAAAACCAATCCTTGATACGATTGGTAGCATATGATCCCCCTTTCATTCGTAAATATTACATGACATGTTTTTCTAGATAAGTAATGTTTCATGGAATAAAAAACAACAGAGCATCACTAGGTTTAGTGTCTAATTCATACACCAATACAACTTTTCATTATAACCATCTAATTTATTACATAATCAAGATTATTTCCCTATCTCTAATAGAAATCCTAATACGATTGATCATATTTAAAAACTCACACAAATGGGCTGATTCTGGTTCCTCATTATGATGAGGTGTGTCTCGAAACAAAAAATTATCCTTTTTCACAATTTTAAACAATCATTATCTATTAATAAAAAATAAAACCTGAACATAGCAAGGGTCCCACAATTAACAGATCAATTATAAATATAAATAATAACTCCCTATACAGGGAGGATAAAAAACATCATATTCTTGCTTCAAGCAGAGCTTAGAATTTTTTATAGATACTAAATCTTATTTGTCGAACCATATTGTGAGAAAGTATATATATTAGATCTACATCATCTCAAAATACTGTAAATGTTCTGTGGAAAGGAATTATGTCCCCTAAGTCAAAACTAATGAAGAAAATATACATGAAAAAAATTACTACTCTCTCTTTGTTAGAACTAAGATGTAAATAGACGTGAAAAATGGAACTGCATCCCCTTTGGTTGAATCAAATAGGAAACCATACAAGAAAAGTGATCTATACCCTCATAGTTGGAACCAATGAGGAAAATATTCAAAAAACATTAAACACACCTACATTTTCAAAACAATAAATATAGAAATACTAGTAAATAATTATATATATTTAAATATAATGTATGCCTAGTATATCCCTAAACACTCTCATGATCATCCATCAACCTGGTAATGGTTTAACTAATATTTGTTCCCTTTTAATCTTTTTAGAGTAAAAAAGAAACAATATGTATATATATATATATATCGACATCCATTATCTCACTAAAATATAACATAATAAAAGCTTTAAAATTTTCAAGTCATAACTAGTAAATTATATTAATCCCAAATGATAGCATGGAAATCCAAAAAACAGTTAATTATAGAAATGAATGTATTTTTTAAGAATATTAGATTTACCAAATGGAAGAGTCAAATTAATTTAATAAACACTATATTAAAAAATGCTAAAATGAAGCTATTTAACAAAAATATAGTTCCAATGTGAGTGCATATCATTATGTACTCCATTGAGAAATGTACATTTAGTGGACACAACCCATTATATTCCTACCTACCCATTAAGTTGTTTTATTTGTGGAAATCAGGTTTTGAAATGTAATATATTGATGAATGGGATACCGTGAAATTAATTAAATTGGCAGTCAACATCGATGATAGGTTTGTCATGCCATTTCTGATTATCATCACTGCCATGGTAGAGTCACCTTCAAGCCAAATGTTGAGCCATCTTCATAAACCTTTCACATCAACCACAGTGATGATGTGAATAATTATATTTTAAAAGGGTTGTAATAGTACAAAAAGGAAAAAAAGATACATTCCATAACCTTACCAAGGTGATTTATAAAGATATCCACATACCCAGAGTTTCCAATTTTCCCCTTGATGAATCATTCGTGTAACATTTGATCCAGGTCGGAAATGAAGGAATCTTTTTAACATCAAGGGTTTTGAAGGGAGGGTGATTATTAACTGAAATAAAAAAATAATTATGAATAGTAATATAATGTATAGAGTTACGACAAATTTATTTATCATTTTAAACATTCACAACCAAAAAATATTGAGATTGAACTGTTTGATGAAAGAATGTGATGCCTTCCTGAATATGTCTATTACGGCTCGATTAAATCACATGAACTATTTCAGTACAAGCCAAAATGATAATGTTCTATAGCTATTGTGAGATGAGAAGCTAGATAGAAGCATTTACATTCTCCCTGATTCCAATAGATAATGGAATCTTAACATCAAAGAGATCACCCATTTCTTCCCATAATGAAGCTACTATAACATAATTTTGAAACTTTTGATCAATATACTCTAAATTTTGACTATATAGTACACATATAAAGTACTCATTAATTTCCATAAACTAGAAAATGTCACGTATAGGTATCATGTAATGCATAAATATATAAGAAAGAGTCATTTTGGAAGGTTGAATCCATATTATGCTCCAATAGTTATCTTAGGTACAGATATATCCCTATGTTATCTCATGATAAAAAGATATTCAAGAGAATTTTTAATTGGTTTTAGGCTCTCAAAAAGGAATATCCTAACCCTTAATGAATTTATACTTCAAAAACATTCCTTGATATCAGAAGGAGAATAACCCAATAATCCTCCATCTGATCCTTAATTGATCTATGTGTATCAAATGGAATGTCCTCAAAGATTATGTTATTAAGGACATGAGTACATATCTAGTTTTCTGTAAATTAATTGAGTGACGAATTAGTGTTGATTAGACATTGATAATTAACTTCAATATTTTAAAAGGAATGTTTCAGGGCTGGCCATATGTATGATTCCATATTTTTCACATTCACATTATTTATGTTTATAAAAAATAGGGACTTTAGGGAAGAACGACCTTCTTAATTCTCACTGATTAGTACCAACAAAGTATTTTCAAATAAATCCTTATTGAAATTTCAGTGGTTTTTAATACCAATCACCTCAATATAAATAGTATGATAGAATTTCTCACATTGAATTGGGGAAATCATTATTTGTAGGATACATCTACTTAAAATGAAATTCTTGATGGAAGCGTTGATTTTTTTAATTATATAATATATATAAGTATAAACCATAAATTAATAAATGAATATATGGAAAATAACAGATTTAAATCGGTTGATCTGTCATTCCATTCAATTATCTTTGCATTTCTACGAGGATAACTAGTTCCTAATAAAAATGAAAATGTTGGAAAATTACTATCATGGATTTTTACAGAATACATGAGAACACCAAATTCTATGAAATGGAACACACCTTCACATATTCTCAAATTATTAATGATATTAAATTTTCTAGGATTAGGAATATTTTTTCTAAAATAAAAATATGACTTGCTCCAACTAAACATCTTCCCTACAAAATTTTCATAATAAATGTGATAATTTTTTAGTTTTTGGATATTTATTTTTTTTACCTTTAGTAAATAGTATTATGTAGTCAATATATTACAAATTAGTGGGAGAAACAAGTCATCTACTAGCCCTGATAGGTGTCTTTTTTTTATCCACAATATTACAGAGAAGCCAACATAATTAATTATCCATGATAAAACAATTATTACTGAATGAGGATCACATTTCCTGACCCTCTTGATAAACTAAAATATCCTTCAAGTGATACATTAATTAGAACTGGAATGCGTGATGAGCTCAAGAGGCCTTCAACCCATTAAACAAAGACATCCTCATATCGAACTCTAGTTAAAACCGTAAATATAAAGCACAATTATATTGTAAAAAAAGCCATTTTAATATCAATATTTAGAGAAATATTACATCATATAGGTGTTTTCCTAAGAATGATAACACATTTAGAAGTAGTGATAAGACAATCCTAACTAGTTCCATATTTAATGAATCCTATCTGGTCTGGGTACACTATCTTGATAGTAATGATATAAATCCTATTTGAACAAATATTCTAAATAATTTTTTAAATATTATTAACCTAGGAAATAAGACTGAATATTTTAATCTCATATCAACATATACTTTAGTATTGTGGGAATAAAATTGGGCCTTATTTCCTAGAGATAGGAGGCCTTCTTAGAAAAATAGGGCTTGGCATGGCTAAAAATGTCCAATTAAATAATATATTAGGCATTTTGAAAGAAGAAATTTTGTAAACCATCCATCACAAGCGAGATTCTAGAGTTTAAGTCAAAAACTAAATCTATAATATCAAATTCATGAGTAAGTATATATAAATTTTAATTATACTCACGTGTAAATATTAATTTTCATTGCCCTTGTAAGTGAGTTAAATAAATTAGTGTTTTTCTTACCATCGTTTGGCCATTTGAATTAATAAAATTCCCTCTAGATGGCTTATTTTAGGTTATGTAAATACTAAAGACCACAAATTACCTCATTTTCATAATCAATTCCTATTGAGAAATAAAAAACAATTTACTTCTCTTAAATGGAGTGTTTTAGGGAATCAAGATGATCAATGTTTTCATCAATGTGAATAAATCCTTCCACAATTTCAATAGTTTTCTTTTTCTTGATTATTTGATGCTTTAAAATGAAATCTAAGGAATCAAATGTAATGAAAAAAGTATCATTGGGTTTAGGAAAAATTTACTATAATTAGGATATACAGTGTAAGTATTTCTGAATCTATAGGGAATGTGATGTTTTTCTTCTTTTGTATTAAGATGTAAGAAAACAAGAAGATGACTAGAATTAAACTGGGAATGATTTGAGGAGGAGATAGAGGCACAATCATTAAGGGATAAATCATTGAAAAATATTCTATCTAATTTGTTAGCTACAATCTTATTAATGTTCATTCTATACCAAGTGTATTTTGATCCTGCAAAATTGACTTCATAAAGATTGTTGTTCTCAATACAAGCAATAAATTATTTGGTTGAGGTAAAGGAGTTTCCCATTCATAACCATTCATCTCAATTCCTAATGGAATTGAAATATCCAATAAGGGTCCATGGAAAATTAGTTGGGAAAAATAATGTCTTGAATATTTTGAAATAGACCCAGTAATTACATATTTACATTATAGGCTTATATAAAGTAGTATAATTATTTCATTCCCATGAAATTATAACTAAACGAGACCATTTGTTCTGATAAAATAGTAGAAAAATTATATATAGTCTCGTGTTAGAAAATACCAAATGAATTTTTATGCCATTATTAGATTGGTTAATATGTACAATATGGTAAACTATATTTTCAAGAGAAAATTTTTTATGAGTAAATCCACTTTGTTTTTGAATTAAAAAAATATTATTCTTATACTGGCAGATAAAATAATGAAGGTATCAAACTGGTTTAGGGTTGGTTTTCCCCTAATAGTTATAGAAGAGGATATTCATTTAAACTTGTGTTTAGATAAAGTGATATTTCATTTCATCCAACGAGAAATTCTATGTTTTATTTATATTCTGGTGGAATGTGAAATTTTTTAATCATTTCTGGTTAATTGTCCCTTGGATAATATTTTTGGACTTGTGGAACACACTTCATTCCTATGAGTTAGAAGACTTTCATATCCACTGCATTTATCAACCAATGAATAATTTTAGTTATAGTCACCATTTCTCTTATCTAGAGAACTATGGCTGAAATTTCATTGATAAACCACAAAATAATTCAATGATCTTTTATCAGACATAACAAGTTAATGTTTATTGATTGAATTGGAATGAAATTATGAAATTCCCTAGATGCGGGACTTTAAATATGTTCATGATATCTACTATCAATAGTTATATAAGAACCCCAAGGTGAGTGTCTAGTAAGGATAGAAACAGGAGAAGAAGATACATAGTAGTGGTTTGATGTGAATTTACCAACAATTGAAGTGTTTCTAGAACAATCAATAGATAACTGGAGTTCTAGTTTCTTGAATTTTTGTGATAGATCTTTATTCATGTTGTTAGAAGGGGGATTTATGAAACATGTTCATGATATCTAGTTCCTCTACATGTATAAAAATCAGTATTTTATTGTCTAGTATGGACGTGAACACAAGAAACTTCAATTTGTGTCCCATCTGAGTTTTCATTTCATGTTTAAACTATATGTTTAGTAGAATCCACTATAGTGGTAGAATGAGAATACTTATACTCGTGTAGTATATGTGTAGAATCTTGTTGATGAGATATTTCTTACACCTCAATGGAAGAACCATTATCAAGGTTAAATGAGGTCATGTTTTCATTAGAGGTAATAAAATATAATGGAGAAGCACATGTATTAGTAATATATTGAATTCCAAAAAAATCTTCAAGTTTATCATTAGAAACACCACCATGTCTGGTATGTAAATGACCAATAAGACACATAATGTCATGGTACATTTCAAGAAAAATATATCCATCATCATTTATAGTCACTCTATTATGAACCATAAATTCCCCAAAGGGCCTGAGTCAGATCATATTTTTGGATGGATGAGGTATATAATATTCCTTTTCATCATCAGCCACAATAGAGGTCTAATTTTTTCTAATGATGTTTGAGACATCATATGCGATTGATTGATTCTTAACCCATTTCCCAGGTTCATCCATTCTTGGTGGATCATTGTTTTCTAGGGATGTAGATTTGAATTTCCTCATCTAGTTAGCCTCATTACATGTATTAATATCTAAAATAAGAATTACATTCTTTGAGATGACATTGTAGTTAGAGATATTGTTCCCAACAATTCTACGAAAATTGCAAGAAGGAAGAACATGTTCTAACTATAGCATTACATAAATATAGTGATCTTTAGAACTTATTTTTAATTGAATCTCATAGATTTGTATCAAAAAAATAATCAACAAGGATTCTATCATATAATCAAATCTCTCTATGAAGGGAGTGGTGTTTTTTCTTCAAAGGAATTCTAATTCGAGAAGTAAGATCATTCTAAATTTTAGGACTCCAACACATATTGTTTAGACCATTTAATCTACCCCAGATTTGGGATGTTATATTAATTTGATTAAAATGATCTAAAATTAATATTCCAATATAAAATCCAAAGAATTCTAGGATTTATATTAACATTAACATTTTTCTATACTACTTTATGATCCACTTTACCATTATAAAGGATATGGAATAGGATTCTTGCAATTAGAATCATCTCCCAGTCCCTACCTCCCAAAAAATGCAACATCCAGGATTTTAGATCATCATTTGACCATTGTTTTTCTCCCTTAGAGTACATAATACTTCCAATAATTGAGTGTTTTCATAGATCGAGTCTTTTTTATGGGCCTCTATATCAAATATGAAAAAATATGACAACAGTCCATTTTTAAATAAAATTGTTCTATGAAGACAATCGTTAATGACATTAGAATCTCAATGAGATTTCACAAAGTTAATACCTTTATTTTTTAGCATGAATTAATGAATTCTAGTATAAATTTATGAGAAATGTATGATATATTAATATCAAACACCGATACATACTAGTAGTATATCAATATTTTCTTCTTTGTGTAAAATTTTATATTTTCATCCTATGTTTTGAAGAATATATAATAATGAAAAGAGTTATTCTAATGTAATCATCAGCTATATTCCATCAAGGATAAAAAACTAACCATACCACCCAACATTATGTAACCCAAAAATTACCCTAAAACTAATAAAACCCCTTTATATGGTTAACTGTAGTTCATTGGTTTGTAATTAATCATTATTTAATTAAAAGAAAATTATTTGATAATTAATACATTATAAAAAATAATGAGGGAATATTTAATATTGAAAATAGTATTCTTTAAAACATTATCAAAGTAGATGCAACTAGGATTTGTCAAATTATTTATTTATTTAAAAATAAATTAAAAAAATACTTTAGGGAACTAAATATAACTAATATTTATAAATTATGACATTAGTTAAAATTTTTTTTTATAATCAACACATTTTCAAATTCATAATGACTAATATTAATACCCATATTTATATTCAATAGTGTATACATGTAAAAACATATTAATAAATTGATGGTATTATAATATTTTTTTATTTCCCACACATTATCAAACTCAGTACGACCAATGTATATGTTATTAATATTTATCTAATAAAAAATGATAAACTAACGTTTTAGCCAAAAATATGCATGTTTTTCACTAATTTTTTTTTATTTTTAAACTCTATTCCATAATCACTAAATACATATACATAATAGAATAATATAAAATCCATTGTTTAGATTTTATCTTCCACAAAACCCAAATTATAATTATATATTAAAAATTTTATCAAAGTTTATTAATAATAATTGCATAAATGTTTTGACAAAAAATTATTTTTTATATCACATTAAAATTGAAAATTTATTTGATGTTATATTCATATATAATGTTAGTGGATTCATTTAATCAACTCCAAAGACACATGTTATTGTATTATGTTTGTAAAATATGAAAACAAAAATAATTTATCATAATAATTATTTTTTTAACAAAATATAGAATAAATTACTGATCTAAATATGTCATTTATTGGTAACCAAATTTTTACAGATATCTATAATGCATATGAATTATAAAAAATACATAAGACACTGAGGGGGTAATCCTATTATATTCAGTACAATTCACATCACATTTTTATGGGAGGATGTTTTAATTAATCTCTTGAACATATATATTAAAAACATAGAATGCTATAAAAAATATAAACATTATTAAAGTTATAAAATCATGTGGTTGACATATCCCTAGAATTACCCAAATAAAATGACATAAAGGGTTCATAGAACCTATGAAAACATACTTTAAAATGAAATTCCATGTAAATATAGTGAATAATATATTTATAAATATTAAATAATTTTTATATAACCATTTAGATCGAAAGTGATAATCATAATAACGTAATAATTTTAATAGTAATGGTGAACACCCTTAGATTACAAAACAGAAATGACTCCCTCATTAATAATTACTAAACCCTAATTTATATAACTACAACAATATTAAACCTTAAACCAAAATAATGTAAATACACCAGATAATCCATTGATCATTGAATCATTACAAAATTGTGATTATCTATTGGGAAACATTATCATTAAAATTATCTATGAAATAAATTCCAAACATATTTTTTAATAAAACATAGATGGGGACACTCGGTACCTAATACCCAGTCATCATGAAGTCAATAGTACATTTGGGATGATACCCCACAATCTTTTCATCACAATGCACCCTATGATCCACTACTAGGTACCTAGTGCAATCTATATTAACAAGATACTAATAGATCCTAGAAAAACTATTAAAAATACCCTAAAACATCATCTAAAACCTCTAAACAAGTGTAAATAATCCTTAATTAAACCCACTTACATGAAATATCATTATTGAGTCCTAAAAAGAAAAATTCCCCCTACTCTAGATGACCTCGGACATGGATTAGTCTCATTTCCACTATTATTTACCGACCACTATAGTAATAGAATCTTATAGTGGTGGTTATTTTTAGGTTTATTTATAGTTAAAAAAATGCATAAAAATTATCCAGAATATTATTAATAAAATCAGTAAATGTTATGCCACTATTAAATTTTTTTGGTAAAATTTAATGAATAATACTTTTTGTAAAATTCTTTAGATTTTTGTGCATTAATAGCTTGTTCCCATAATGTAAGTTTTTTAGTCTAATGATAATAAAAAATTGAGGTTTAGAATAATATTTGAATACAAGATATATATATATATATATATATATATATATATATATATTCTTTTCTTAATTTCACTATGTGTTTTAAAATTAAGTGGTGGTTTTACAACCTAATATTTTTTGTTGTGTTTTTATAATATTTTTTCTTGAAATTATAACATAATGAATAACCTATTCTATACAAATTGGATGTATGAACATTATATAAATAAATAATGGTGGATAAAACAACTATTATTTACTAAGAGGTGGTTAAAATCACCACTAATAGTGCCTATAGATGAACAAAGAAGGCCATATTTCATTTTATAACATTAGTGAAAAATAATAAATATGTTTATATATATATAGTCTAGAAATAAAATTCCATAGATTAATATACAATAGAAAATTGTCTAAAAAACAAGTTTTTAATATTAAAATTTCTTACACATCAATTTTTATGTTTTCCAAAATCCACCTAATTCTTCTATATTTAACAAATTCATCATTTATAGACATTACATATTGGATTTATATTATAATTTTTATGAAATTAATTAACTGGGATTGTAAAATGTATATCAAAACTATAGATATATGAACCATGCGAATCCAAAATCTCTAATGAACACAAATTTTTAGGAAATTTTGTTGATCATCTTCTAAAACACAAATTGCAATACACTCTCCAAATATGAGACCCCATCATTTTGTGTTTCAATATTTTTTTCAAAACATTACAAGTTTTCTTGAGTGCATGATGTTCATTTTGGGATTCAAGATCCAATAAATTTATAAACCCATTTCAGCCAATTACATTTTCAATGTTAATTAATGTGACCCACCAAAAGCATTCTATTGTGATGCTTCACAAAAATACCACCATCACATGATATTAATCAGTATTTCATAAAACTCGAGTGATTGAATCCAATGAGGATAGTAATGCTGATAGGGAAGAGATGAAAAAAACATCAAGGAGTTTAGACTAGAAATTGAATAATAATAATTTTTTTTGTAACTTATTGAAACTAAATAACACATAAAACTACCTTACCTTATTTTTTCTCATTTTTATTAACATATTTTCCTCCATTTTTATATACATTAAACCATTACTCCATCCATCCAATAGACAGAACAACATCAAATGAATGAACAAAAAATGATCATAACTATCAATTAAAAATACTAAATTAATTGAATGTTATAGATATAACTGGTAATTAATTAACCAAAATATTTACACCTCATTTCCCAATTAAAGTCGTCATCCTAGAAGTGTTGAAAATAACATTATTATAATGAATGGTAAACTTTCTCAAAGGTCACACAAGATTAGATCATATAATTAATATTTTTTTATTTATGAAATCATTATTAATATATTGATATTTACTAAAATACCTAATGTGATAGGAAATGATGATTGGAAAAAAACTTCTACAGGTACATATCTATTCTGTCAAGGACCTTCTCATACATGTGTGTAACTATTGAATGCTAGTCATTACATTCATGGGATAATATCAACTTGAATAATTCCATTTCTTGCAGATGTTTTTTTTCAAATTTCCATGGACATTATATTTCATATGTCCTATCAATATTTAATAATATCTTGTAATAAAATTACTAAAATACCTTAGAATATAATATTATTAGTAATGAATATTAATGTAATCATATATGAATACATAATTAACATACTACCATTTTCTCATATATAATCAACTCATTCATCTAGGACAATGGATTGTGAAACAATTATGAATAATTAATGGGTATGGATGCACCCTCATAAAATACATGACATATTTTTTACCCATAAATTCATGATATATTTTTAATTGGAGTCCTATAGTTATAAAAGTGGACAATAAAATTTATATTAGGGAAGTTTAAAATAACATAATTTGTTTATGATTTTACCCATTATATTATTATTTTTATTTATTTTAAATTTGAAATAAATTATTGATATAAACTTGCAGAGAATTAATATTACTATATAGAAGCTTACAATGATTACTATGAAACACAGGTAAGATCTAGATTATTACTAGTTTCTCTCATGAGTTCTGTGAGAATTCATCCTAGGTGATCTCCCTAAATCCAAAATACCCTCTAAAAAAGGGATATTTGTAGAAGAAAGCATAATTGGATTAGATGAAAGGGTCCCAAAACCAATATTCAATGTATGTGATTATGTGTTCTTGGTGTCATAGGGGTAGAATGAGAAGAAAGTGATATAGATCGTGTCGTATCTTCATTTCCCTCTACGAATAGTGTACCTAAAAATATATCAATATAAAACAAAATTAAATATGTAATTCCTACACAAAGCATTTGATTTATGGTAGGTGATGAAGTGTACATAAAAAATATAAATGTTATGTGATAATGTGTGTCGTGTGATGGATAATAATAATCTAATGATAAAGAGTGGGTTACGTTCATAATCATCCTTGATCTTGAAATACCTTTATAATATATCATAAAAAAGAAATAACTCAATAAAAAAATTAAAATCATTTACTAAAATTTACATTTATATTTATTAAAAAAAATATAAATAAAAAATAGTCCAAAAGATTTCTGATAATATAAAATTAAGAAAAAAATCCTAATATTGGTTGTGCATAATGTAATCATCATCGATTATTAACAGCAATTCTTTTATTTATCCTGCTATTTCATCACCCACTTGAAAGGGAACAATATTATGTTCCATCATGGAATAAAAATTTATTCTATTTATATTGATGGTATTCAGTGTCAAAAATTTTTCACCTTGGTCACCCACATCGAATATTTCCATCATTTTCATGTGTAGAGAAACTCCCAACTCTTTATCTACTATATAATCACTATAAATATATAAATTTTATTTGGAAGAAAAAATATTATGATAATGTTCTTAATGATCTCAGGTATTTATTAACCAATTGATGTTGAAAACATTAAATTATAAGGAATCTTTCTTTTTGAAACATCTTAATATCAACCAACCAGTATTTAAATAAAAAAAGAAATGTTATCATGAAAATTTAACTCATTTATATCAATGAAATTTCTATTTTTAAGTACTTGGTCTTTCACATAGTTATGTATCCATTAAAATTTCGGTCAAAATCATTACTTTGGACCTCATATGGCTACCTAAGAGTTGAAAAGGTTCTTAGGGGGTGTTTAGGGAATGTTTAGATCCCTTAAACCATCTTTTAGACAAAAAAGGACATGTTGCATGGTTGGTGCATGATTTTCATTACAATTTAGATGGACTTTTTTTGGACAGAACCACTTTAGATGGTTTATGCATGGTCGTGCGGCCATATCATTAGAAGTTACATTTATCCTAGGAAACCCTACTTGCTTAGCACATGGTTTTTCAAACCATGTTAGAAAACCATATGCATTCCATTTTTCCATGTAATATGAAAATATTTATCTTAATGATCTAATTAGAACCCATCTTCCTCCCAAATCTTGATTTCCACGAGATTATTGTAATTTTCTCTCATTTTGGAGCCTATTGAGGATCTAAGGTAGGATTCAAGAGATCTCCTTCACCAAGGATCTGATCAAGCATCCACTTACCACTTTGGATGCACAATGGTAAGTAACTGAGTCCTCTTAAATATTTATCCATCTATCTTACACTCAAACGAGTTATCATGGTATGAAAACTTTCCACCTTTTCATAGATCTAATCCGATCTAGGAAAAATCAAGGGACAATACCAAAGGAGGAGGGTCATAAAAGCCTACGGTTGGTGGTCTATAAATCATCCCTCAAGTTCATTGATTTTGGATTTCTCATGGAGGGACACTAATTTCATCGGGTGACTTTAATAGAATTTATATGACATTCATATAATCATTAAAATAATATAGATAGGATCCTTTCATATGAGGGGTCAGTTGTTGGTGGTTATGACCACAACTCCATCCTTTACTTGTTTATGGTTATGCCATAGTTTTTCTTTAGTGTTTTTACATGTGTTTGCTACCGTTCTGGTGTGCATTGGCTTGACCATTCTAAGGATAAGCATGCATTTATTAAATGGATAGATTTAAATTGTAAATTCCTAATAGAATGTACCATGAATGCTTACAACATGACTTGAAAAAGGTAAGTGGTTGATATTGATAATTAAATGTGATATTGATATTCTCAGTTATACTATGTATATGACTTGACTGAATTATATGTGAATGATTAATTGGATTCTTGTCTATAACTCCACTTTCCATATTAATGGAATGTATCTGAATGAACCTTAATTATTGATTATGTGATAACTGAATTAAATGAATGGTTTCATTCTTGTTAGCCTTATCACACTAATGAAATTCAAGTCTTGAACCCAACATACTTTTTGAATAATTATGACTTGAATTAATTGGTTTCATGCTACTTGAACTTATGACACTAATGAAAGGAAAGGGTTGAACAACTGTTGCATGATACATGGCCATTTCACAATAATGAAAGGAAAATATTGAACCAAAATAAATATTACATGACATCATAATCAATTAGAAGTGGTTTAACTTATGATCACCTTGGAATTTTATCGCAGAATTCCCTGAGCACTCGGTAACCAAATTCTGAATCAAGGATACAGATTTCTTAGTTTGAGACCCAAGTAGATCCCAATCCTTGTCTATTCATGGATTCTCTGTAGGACACCGTAAAATCCTCTCAAATTATTACTGGATTATTTGGATATACTCCTTGGATCCTTCTTTGACAAGAATATTACATGGTTACATCCCATAGGGCCCTATCTGCACATAGCCCTTTTTCAACTTGGACGATCAACATAGACCCAGTAGCCACCTCATTGTGTAATTCCTTGAACTATGCTACTTGGATTACACTCTTACCTCATGCTAGTATTCAATAATTACTGAGTTTGAAACCCTTGAGTACTAAATCACCTTGGTTATTACATTGGGACATGACTATTAAATATAATTATAATTTTTCTTTGTTACATCTGGTGCCATTCACTATTATTAACATGTGATATATTATAAACTGGTAACAAAAAATAATCAATTTTTTATCTTCTTAGATGCTAGATGATGGATGAACCGAGTACTTGGGTATTCAGTTACATAGTAATTCACTTTATATATTCATGGTTGCTCATTGTAATAATTCTATTTTATGAGCCATATGTTTTAGACACAATTGGTGGTGGCCCACTGAGATTTATCTCACACCCCCTTCAAAATAGTTTGGTACTCGGTGCATATTACATGATTGAAGGTGTTGCAAAAGGAAATCATACAAATTCAAAAACATCATTTCTTGTTGTTTTTTATGGATCTAGATAGTAGATGACTGAGATAAATCTCCATATTCATGGTATAAACATTAATTTCATTTATTCTATTTTAGAACGTGCTATTCTAGCTATCTTGTATCCATGTTTTCCTATTTTCTAGTGACATTACATATCATCAGTTGAAAAATTCTATTCTAGTAGTTTCAGCTATTGTTACTGTTTTCTTTATTTTATGTTATTCCTTCTCTTTAATTATATTTACTTCTCAATCTAATTATGTTTACATTCATCCAAAACACTATACATCAGTAATTAGGGCATAGTCTCCCCATGAATGCACCCTAGGCCTTCGTTTCTAGTTGGAAGCCTCTAGAATTTGCGGAGATGTGCTAGAGGACATGAATCCCACTGAGTTTGGGGCACCCATTGAGTGTCAACATGGTCCTGGACTTCACAAATTGGTAGCATAGCAGGTTTATTGTTCTTCTTTACTGTTTGGACAAAATATATTAGAGATTAGGAATTATTGTTACTATGTCATAAGACATGCTTGGGCGTCGTGAACCAGTGTTTGGGGTAAAAGCCATGTTATCTATAATATAATTTTTGTTCTGATTTTTACTATTATAATAATATGATTTCATTTTTTGTTGACACACATGTTGTGTGAATTTGTATAATATTACTCTATTTGTGGATATTCTTTCATCTATGGCTCAATGAAATGTGGGAAAGGATCATTCTTACATGAATCATTATAGGCTCTTAGAATTCACATTTCATGCATATTTACCTTCCATATAAGCTGATTTCCCTTATTTTCATTGCTTAATATGTTTGTGATTTTGAGTGAAGTGGTGATAGTTAAATTCTACATGTATTACTTTAATTGCGATTGAGTGATTTCATATCTCAATTAATATGGTGTATAGTCCCTCATGGGCTTGTATAAGTAATAAACTGTTTCGAGCCATTATGCCATAAATAAATGGTTTTAATTTCTGGTGATAGGTCTATGAGAAATGATTCATCTAAAATGGCTACCCATTATAAACTAATTCATGAAATTAAATGTGAAAGGTTTTCAAATACTTATACCACCTGCTCATGTTTATGAATGAAAATGGAGTGAACATGGTAAATAAATGTAATGATAAACTAAACATATAATTGAGCACTTACTGAAACATGGTTGTCTAAGTGTGTAGCTGAGGTAGTATGAATTGGGTAGGGAGTTTTTATATGTTCAACTTCCTCTAGTGATGCAATCATTCTAATTATGCTTGTTCTAAGGCATGTGCTTGTCCATTGTAGGATGATGCATCCATGGAATCCTCGTATCATATGCTGGGAGGGTGGAAATGACTATGCTCTAGACATGGTGGGCCATGAGTCGTGAGAATTACCTCTAGGAGTACCACTTGAGGAACCTCCTTATGTATCAGATATGGGAACTAATTCCCATTTTCATGATTGTTTCATACATATAATGAAGTACATGCATGGTGATCCATGGCCTACACCTATGATAGATGATTTGACTCATTAATTACAATATCAGCTACCTTATAATTTCTCAGGGATTTTCATTGCACAGTCTGCATGTTATAGATTATTGGATAGATAACACCTTATCTATCATTGACAATTTAGAGATTCCTCCAGAGCGGAGGTCGTGATTTATATAAAAAATTTTCGGACTCGGCCAAGTGTTTTTGGGATTTTATTACCCAAGACAGTCATCATCAGTGTATGTTATGGGTCGATTTGCAGACTTCATTCAATGATAAATTCGTTC
The DNA here is from genome assembly GCA_963277665.1 of Viscum album. Taxonomy (NCBI): domain Eukaryota; kingdom Viridiplantae; phylum Streptophyta; class Magnoliopsida; order Santalales; family Viscaceae; genus Viscum; species Viscum album. The sequence goes on along the minus strand of OY728140.1, from coordinate 1,379,219,378 downwards.
GTTGGACCCTGATAGCAGATATAGCTAGAGAGTTCATGCATATCAAGTAGGGTTATATGTCAATTATAGAATATTATGAACATTTCATTATTTTAAAATGATTTCCAACACTTATAACGTGTTATGATCATTCACATTCGAGACATTTTGAAGATGGTCTCCAATTTTCCATCCGTATACTCGTGAATGTATTTCTTCTGCCTACATTTTATGAGATTTTCAATCTGGTCATTATCACTATGAAATACCTGAGGTATAGAAACTGTATCAGGATTAAATGATATGTGCCTTGTTAGGCTAGTAATTCTAAAGGTGGCGAGAAGTGTTACCTTGAGGTTTCTCATCAGGCTAGTGAAAACCATGGTGTTCATTTTGATATCTCTAAAGCATCTCATTAGTGTGGATGATGGGGGAATTTGAAACCTCAGTGAGATAGAGACTCATTGGAGTTCCAGACATGCGGCCGTATAGGAAATCTTCAATATTTCCGTAGGACATTTTCACTAGATTCTAGTGGGAAGGTATCAACACTATCTCCAACATCATGAGCATGTTATTTAATGTCATATCAGGCTAGGAGATAAAAGGGAACTCATATGTCTAGCTGAGGAGGAAGTGATGGCTATGGTTACCAGACTATTGTTCAAAAACATCACCAACAGAGCAGTTATGATCATGGTAGTCCATCTGTTGCACAGGGTCGTGGATCAAGCCAGTTGAATGAACAATAGTTGATACCCAAGGATCTGTCAATGGGACTATCTACAGTAGGAAGTATTATTCTAGTAACCAATATTATAGTATATTCTTTATTTGATATATGTGATTTAAACTCTTTTATCTATATATTTATCATGGATGGTATTAGATAAGAGATACATTATTAACATGGTCTAATGACCCTAGATACACTATTTGGGGTATGAAGAGAGCGAATAAACTCGTGTAAGGACTATCCCAATAAGGTATACAGTTACCCTTTATTATGGAAGATCATTTATGTTGAGATGAAGGGACTCGATATCATACTTGTGATGGATTGGTGGGTTCCCTCTCATGATATTGTATAATTCTATCACCGCAGGTTATATTTTACAAAACTAGAAGAAAATATTAATATACATAAGGGTGAGTGGGATTTCTAGGCTGGTAGAGATGGACAAGATCATTATAGTCTCGATGGAATGACCACCTAGATTGAAAATCACATCAAGGAGGATCCGAGTTTACAACAAGCTGATTTACCTCTGTTAGTGGATCATTTTAGGGATGTCATTCTAGATGATTTTTCAGGATTCCCTTATGAGAGATAAGTAGAGTTGACAATCAATCTTGTTCCAATAACAGCTCCAGTGGACATTCCCCCATATAGGATGTCACCAACAGAGCATCAAGACATTAAACACCAAATAGAGGATTTAGATTCTGAATGATTTTTATGGCCTAGTATATCCTCTTGGTGATCGCATGTGACTTTCAATAAGAATGAGGTTGGAACCCAAAGACTATGCATGTATTTCAAAAGGTCAAACCATCTTACGGTCATGAAAATATATCCAAATACTTGAATAGATGATTTATTTTTCCTTTTATTAGGGGAAACTGTCTTCTCTAAGATTGACATGAGATTGAGTTATCCTAGGGTGCAAGTTTTACCAACCGATATACCTCGTACAACTTTTCGTAGTAGGCATGGTCAGTATGATCACCTTATTAATCCATTCAATCTTAGAAATTCTTTGGTTATTTTCATGGATCTAATAATTATGGTTTTCCACCCCTATTTGGATTATTTTTTTATTTGTCTTTGTGGATGACATATTATTTTATTTTCATAGACATAGAGACCATTCCATACATATAGAGATCATTTTGGGTACACTAAGAGAGCTCCAATATTATGAAATGTTTTTTTAGTGCCACTTTTGGATAGAAAAATCTCACTTCCTAGGTAATATATTTTTAGAATAAGGAATATCTATTATCCCAGAAAAGGATAGTGTTGTAGTTTCTTGGGATCATCCCATGAACATGTTTGATATACAGAATTTCATGGGGATGGCTTTATGTTAGTGGAATTTCATATAAGAATTATCACATCCTGCTTCATTTATTAATCTTCTTAAAAAGAGGGTGTCAAGTTTATATGGACAGAAGCATGTCATAAATCCTTTCAGGAAATGAAAGGGAGGATTTTATTAGCACTTATTCTAAACCTTCAAGAGACTGGAATCGGTTATAATGTCTTCTATGATGAATCTATCATTGACCTAGGAGCTTTGATATTATAAAAGGATAAAGGTGTTGCATTTGGGTCTCAACAGTTGAGGCCTCATGAGATAAATTACCTGATTCACACCCTTGAGCAAGATGCAGTTGTCTATGCCTTACATTTGTGGAGAAATTATCCAATGATTTATAACATTTTGGTGTATACGAACCAAAAGAGAATTAAATATATATTTTCATGTCATGAGTTGATTCTCTGACATCAGAGATGACTAAAATATCAAAAATCCTTTGATTTTGATATTACCTATATGTAAGGTAAGATAAATGTGGTAGAAGATGCACTTAGTCAGAAAACTCAGACACATGTTGTACAAGAATCCAACGATAAAAATAAGCTAATAACATTATTTTATGATCTATAACTAGAGTTTCATGATAGCCATGACCAGTGTTAACTCCCATCTATGACAGTTACCTCTTCCCTCCTTGAGAAGGTGAAGTGTATATAGTTTTCAGATTCTAAAGGATTAGTTCACAGTGAGGTTGTATTAGTAGATAACCTGCCTCTAAATTCATATATGGACAGAGATGGCATCCAGTGTCAATGTGGACATATATGGGTTCCTACATATCTAACTAAGGAGTTGAGGAATGAGTCTCACGCTTCTTAGTTGGAAGTCCATCTAGAAATCTCCAAGATGTATTCAGATTTGCGACACTAGTATTGGTGGCCTGGGATGAAACATCAGATTTATTGCTTCATCACTAGGTGATCCACATATCAATAAGTGAAGGTGGATAACCAAAGACCTATAATCATGTTACATTCACATTTAGTACTAGAATGGAAATGGGAAGATGATTCCATGGATTTCATATTTGTCTTACCTTGGTCATCTAGGGGAAGAAATTCTATCTGGAAGGTAAATGACCAAATAAAAAAAATCATCCAACTTCATTTCTATTTATGATACTTTCTTAGTAGACGAACATAGAAGACTACATGTCTGTGAGAACATACGACTACACAGGGTCCCATGTACTATCGTTTCAGCAAGGGATTCCCGTTTCACATCACAATTATGGTAGGGATTGTAGAATGATATGTGAAACTCATGTAGTTCTAAGAAAATAATTTTACCCTCACACCCATGGACAATCATAATAGAGAATATCGATTATAGAGTATATGCTCAAAGCATGTGTTCGGATTTCAGTGGTTCATGGAAGAAACATATACCTCTCATCGAGTTCACCTAAAATAAAATCTTTTCGGGGAAATATAGATGGATCATATTGAGGCCTTATATGTTTTTCCCTGTCATTCACTAGTTGAATGGCTAGAAGCCGGTGAGACCACCCTACTAGGTCCTCATCCCGTTCAGGATACATCATAGCAGGTTCAACTGATCTTAATGTGTACGACTACTGCTCAGTGTAGATGGGAATTTTATGCTGATCTCCTTTATCAAACACTGGAGTTATAAGTTGGGGATACTTTTTTTCTTTGAGTATCACCCAGGCTAGGGCACATACGGTTACAAAAGTAGGGAGTGATTTCACCTCATTATGTAGGGTGTTTTGGGATTCCAGAGAGAGTTGGGTTGGTATCCTATCCGTTTCTATTACCTCATAGGTACCATTCCATGCATTAAGTCATTCAGGTTTCATATATTTTTTAGTATCTTGTTGATCTGTCTCATATATTTTTTCCCATGGACGTTGAGTTAGATTTTTTATGTTACTTCCATTAAGGAGTATCCAATACCCATCATTTATTAGAGAACTAATTCTATCTAAGGTCATTCTATCCCTCCAGTACCAGTGCTATAGAAACCCAACTGAATATATAAAGAGACATGACAGAGGGAATACAATTAACTTTCCCAGTGGAAAAAGTTGTTACCATACAAAATTTCTCCACCCTTGGATGGTGAACTCAAGACGAGTTCTTTCAAGGGGGGGAAGATTGTAAGATCATGGTATTTCACTCAGGTATAGATCTAATAAACTTTCACCCTAAAATTATATTTTGGATCAAATATAGATCCCAAATTAGTTAGAAATGGTCTTGGGGGTGTCTAGGGCATGTATGGGGCCCAAAACCCATCTTTTTGGGGAAATAGAACATGTCGCACAGTTGGTGCATGGTTGGAGCACATTTTTCCAAACCATGAGGACAATCAATTTCCGGATAGAACAACTTCCCCAAGATTGGGCATGAACATTCATCCTAACCATGAAATGTGCCCTTATAACTAGTTAAACATGTAGACCAACCATGCACATGCCATTTTTCTGGGTAATTTGGCAATTTTACCCTTAATGATATGATTAGAACCCCTCTTGAACCCAAATATGTATTTCAATAAGATTAACCTAATTTGATTTCATTTTGGAGACTATTGAATATATAATGTAGGAATCAAGAGATCTCGTTTTTCAAGTATATGTTCGAGCTTCTGTTCACTATGTTGGAAGCACAATGGTATGTACTCATGTCATAGTCAGCCTTTCTCCTACTCTAATTCCCTTGAATGAGTTATCTGGGTATGATTGTTTTCCTTCTATTCTTAGATCTTCTCTAATAAGATTCATGTAATGGGCCAATACTAAAAGAAGGTAGTCCTAAAAGCCTAAGGGGGTATTCTATAACCTATCCCTCAACTTCATTGATTTTGAATTTGTTGTGTGGGGCCCACCAATTTCATCAAGTGTTGTTAATAGAATTTATATTCCATGCATATAGTCATTAGAACAGTATTGATTGGATATTTTCATATACATTATTAATTTTTTATGGTAAGGATAACAAATCAATCTTTTCCATGTCGAAAGTGATTCCATAATTATTTGTTATTGTTTTTTTCATGCTGGCGTAATAGTTCGAGAGGGCCATGGAATGACCTTTCTAAGGGTATGATTTCATATAGTAAATAACGTCATTTAAATTGTGAATTAATTGATGGAAATTAACATGAATGTTTAACACTTAACCCACCTAAGGTAAGTGTTTCATATTTATAATTAAATGTGAAATGTAGATTTGTATGTATACTATGTATATGAATTGATAGGATTAAATGTGATTGATTAATAGGTTTATTGTCCATAGAACCCCCTTCCACATTAGTGGAAGGTAGAGGTATGATACTTAATTATTGAATATGTTTTAATTGGATTAAATGAAAGGATTCATGCTACTTTTCCTTGTCGCACTAATCTAATGGAAGGCTTGAACCAAATGGACTTATTGATTAATTATGACCCGATTAAAAGGTTTCATGCTACTTGACCATATCATGCAATTGAAATGAAAGACATTAACCAATGGTTTCATGATACTTGACCTTATCACACTAATGAAAGGAAAGTCATGAATTAAAAGAAATAATAAATGACATTATTATAAAATAGTAATGTCATGACTTCCGCTCACCTAGGATTCTAATTGAGAATGACATGAGGACTTTGGAAACGAATTCTTATTCAAGGATATATTTTTCATAGGTTGAGACCCACCTAGATCCAAATACATGTTTATTCTGGGATGATCTGTATGACACACCCATATCACTTCACATTATTATATATTTCCTTGTATAGACTCCTTGGATCGATAATTAATAATTTGGATCCATTATTACATCCCATAGGGTCCAATCTCCACTTAGCCCGATTTTACCTTATATGATCACCTTGGACTCAATTGGCACTTCATTATGGAATGATCTGGACTATACTCCTTGGATTACACTCTTACCCCATGGCAGGCTACAATTATTACTAAGTCGGTGAACATTGAGGTATATGTTGCCTTTGTTATTAACTTGGGGCATCAATATTAAATAACCTTATGGGTTTCATTATTACATATTAGAACCTTCACTGTTTACTATATTCTATATTTTATAAAATTTTAACTATAAAATAATGAATTAGTCAATTTCTTAGATTTCAGGAAAGGAATGAAGTAGGTATTTGGGTATTTAGAGACATTTTAGTTCAATGCCTTATATATTCATGCTTGAGTACTATTAAATTTACATTGCACATGACAGATGTTATAGAAACCATTAGTGGTAGACCACTACGATTAATCTCACACACTCTACGGGTGTTTTTTGGTAACTGGGGCAGATTACATGGTAGCATGTGTTGACAAAGGGAAGCATACAAATTCAAACACTTGATCTCTTACTGTTTAGGATGGATCTTGATAACAGATGACATATCAAGATTATGAGATTATTGGTATATTCTTTAATTTCCCTTATACTATTGTGGAACATGTTATGGCTACTGTATTGTATCTATGTTTTCCTATTTTCTAGTTTCATGACATATCATGAGTTGTTAAATGCTATTAATGTTGTTTCAGTTATTGTTACTCTTGTCTCCATTTTCTATTGTACCTTCTATTTACTTATTTTTATTTTTCAATTTACCTATGTTTACTTTCATCTAATGTGCTAAACCATGGTATTGAGGGAATAGTCTCCCCATAGACACTCCCTAGTCCTTCGCAACTTTTCAGTAGCCTCTAGAATTCAGGGTGATACACTTGGGGCCATGTGGCCCACTAGGCATGGGGCACCCATTGAGTGGAATCTGTGTCTGGGAAGTCAAACATAAAACCATGTTCTTAAATATTAAATATACCACTATTTTTGTGTTAAATCCTTCCTCACAATCAATTGTATAAGTCATTTATCCCCCAATATTGTAAGCATAATATAATATAGCTTTCCTTAAAGGACCACCTTCTAAATACCAGAAATTTATGGATAGTTTAGTTCAATTATCACCATTTATTGTCTATAAATGTTTATATAAAATATTTTTCAATAAATATTATAATTATAAAAATATTCAAACCATTTATTAGATTTAAAACTTACACAACGTGAAAACCACTCAACAAATTCTTTGATAACCACTTTTATTATTTTTGCATCATTTTTTTACTTCGATGGCATATCTTCATTTATTTCCCTAACTCTTCTATATATCAGCCTCCAATATTAGTATTATCTATGTATTAAATGATAATCTATCATTTTAAATAATGATTCATTTCTAAATTTTTTCCTTATAATTGAAAACATTGATGATTCGTATTGTTTTCATTAAAATTACATGGTTTATAATCAATATATACCAATTGATTCATTAATATCTCTATCAAATCAATATATCTGAAATTGAAGGTTAAGAACACTTCATCAATGTATCCTTATTCTTCAAAACAATCTTATTGATATTTATTCTTTCCCAGAAGGCTTCAAAAGTCTTAGATAAATAATTAAAACATGTACAAGATTAATAAATAATATAATTCATTATTGACTAGTGAATTTATAATTCTCTAATGAGATAAATTGAAAATAAAATTTAATGACCCATTCCATCTAAAGGAAACCCTTCAAGGATATAATTAAAGAAATATTGATAGTGTCCCCCATGTCCTGCGATCACTAGGCACAGATATGGCATCTAGAATTGATGGTGAAACGATATATCACATATAGAATTAATGAAATCTAGTTACATAACTTTTTACTGGTTGGTATGATATAAACCCCCATGAAAATATATGTCATAATGAAAATGGAAAAACAAAAAAAATACCATTATTCGTGTATATTGTAAGAAAAACATTCATAGTGTCCAAATAAATACGACAAACAAATCATAAGGTAGTGAATCAAGAAAAAATTCAATTTCTATGTAAATAATGACCATTTTGGTTTAAAAAACCTTTCTGTAAACAATAAAAATATTTATTTATATGAATAGTGATAATGACATGTGTACTCAGTTGGATCAAATCTAATATCCCTTGTGAACATGTAAAAAGAATATACCAATGAAAAATTGAAAAAAATATTAAAAACATGAAAAACTGTCAACTAACCAATCCCTTCCTCACCCTGAAATTTCTAATAAATAACACATTCATGGGTAATAATACAGTATAGACAATATCTATTAAGGAACGCCACAACACTTTTTGATTAAATGTCCATCCTCACACCCCAACGTCATATGGATGAACACTCCCATTACTTGCATTACAATACACACTAAATACACTTGGGGATCCACATTATATCTGGTATGAAGTCACATAGAAATCGATACCGTGCATGTCACCCTTTCTGTAACTTATCATCACATCTACATAATACCATAAACACTACCATATATGTAGAATAGAAAGGTATATTGAACATGATAGACATCCAAATAATTCACCACTCCTACCATGAAATAAACCCACTATTAACCACCTCACTAATATCATCAATGGAATCCATAATTTCAATCAACCACAATTCATCATAGACATTGCATTAGAATATCTCATAGAATATATAGTAGGGAAGAGGGGGTATCCATACATCCCTCGTAAACCTATGGATTTTTGGGCACACAACAACCCAAATTATTTGGGTGTTGACATATAGTTATTGAATTTTTTTGGTTGAGTATAGAAAATATTATGAAACTGGAATAAATTATACTAACATAGAATACAAATTCACATGATTATAAGAAAAATATCATCACAACATACAAAATTCAAAAAAGGTATCAAGACCTCTGTCACTTTTTCTACAACCCCTAAATTCATCACACCACACTAGCAAGATACAAATCATAATACACACTTCATCCTCCACTACAAGTAAATATATTTTTATATTTTCTTATTTTCTACAATATTCCATTATCAATCAGATTTATTTCATGCTTTAAAAAAACCAATTTAACCATACTTCCAATTTTAGTTCTATAATATCATTTATCATCCCCCCAAATTTCATTTTGGATTCATCATAAACATTTATTTTAGTCTATAATATAAAACTAACTAAACATGACATATATAACCCCAAAAACCCAGCCTTTTCACATAAAAAAGAACTGCATTTCATTAAGAACATATCCCAACTACTCAACATCATAATCAACTAAATTTACCACCACTCCACACAACAAAAGCTCCAAAAATAAAAATAATTCCACACATCACAACCACTGCACATATAAAATATATCTATAAAAAACTGAGTTCCATAATATTTATTTCAATATTAGCAAGGTTATTTTCAAAAAAAAATTAATTCTATGAAAAAATAATTTATTTTATGAATATACATTATATGATAATTTCAAGATTAGTGAGTAAAATAAATAATAATAATAAGGTTTACCAATTCAATAACCAAAACAATATAACAATTATCTTCATAATACATTGATATAATTAAAGGAAAGAATGTAGAATCCTATTCAAAATCAAAATATCTTGTAAAACTCATCTAATTTATTATTTCAGGCGTCAGTTTCAATTTGGTTAATTAATTATATTCATTATGCCACCTAAATAAATATACCAAAAATAATAAATGATAATGTTGTTCAACAATGTACATCTAACAGAGGTAATACAATGGATATGCTGCCTAGAATAATCTTCATAGAAAAAAAATACAATTATCGTGTATAAGAGACTACTGATCTCAATGGAATCTCCATCAGATTCATATTCAAAGGATTCCACTATAAAAAACACCAGAAACATATGATAACTCCGACCTCAGTAAACTCTAGAATAGTATATAATGGGGGGAAGGATTCAATGAGGAATGGGGGGGATAACTTAGTATAATAGAATCCTATCTAAATGATCTATGATAAACCAATGGGTATGAAACACCATGAGTGATGATTAGATAAGGGGATGCCGATAAGGGTCATCCAACAGTGAAGATAATTTAGGAAATTTGAATCAAGGAGGTAGTTGAATGCAATTTTATAGATACTTTTCAAGTACAATCCGTAAGGATTGTTGAAACCCCCAAAAATTCATAGTGACCCTTGGTCAATGTGCGATCTAAATCACTTCCATGATATCCTCCTCTTTTATATATTCTTAAAAACAACATTCAACCACCACAACAACCTAGACTATGTCATGGTACAAGCTATAAATGTTATTCTGTCTTCTATTTTGGATATATTCCCTGACAAAAAAGAATCACTAATTCCTTTTACTCGCTCCATTCCCAAGGCTGTGTAATGGTGAGATTGAGATTCCCATTTTGTACATGTGGTCCTCAGAGGTTCCACAACCTTTTCCAGACCATTTTCAAGGAATTTTAGTGCTACCTATAGAACACTGGGTGACCAGTAGGCCAATAAGCCCATCACCAAATATTCCCCAGGGCATGGTTAGACAACACAATTCAAATATGAGGAAATCCAATCCAAAATTCCCACAAAATATCTTTTTATTCTATTTCAAAATATTTGGTTTCCTCAAGAATTCCAAACACTATCATAGTCAAAATGATTAACTCCAAACACAAACTAATATAGCCAAATTTATAACAATTCATTTCCAAATGAATATACATCAAGTCTGGATAAGTAAATGAGGGGGGGGGGATATTTAAAATGATACCACTCAGGGATATCATTAGAACAAAAACATAACAACTAACTCACACTATCCTAGAATTATCTCTCTCACACTACCATTCACACCTCTAGTTCATCCCTTACCCAACCTATGCTAACAACTAACACAACCATCACCCATCATAGAACCATGAACACAAATCACGAAAATTCACCCCTCAGAATTAGATATATTTTCTATATTGGGTGACATAGACACAACCATGTGGTGTTATATAATTTTAAACAAATGAAAAATGTTAATTAATAAGAGGTTTTTACCTTTTCAATGGCATAAATCATAAAAACAAACATCTCCCAAAAAAAGAAAAAGGAAGTTTTCATTAATCAATAATATTCAATACTCATATCATCAAAGACAACAAAATGAGAGAAAACCAAATAATATATTTGTGTAAAAGTCATATATCTATTTACCACACTCCCACATACTCATATTTTAGCCACCATGCCACCTGACAATATAAACCAAATGAATGATTTTCCCATCCAATAATTTCTATCAATGATACTAGATCTATAATGGTCACTCCATTAATGTCACATCATACCTGATATTAGAATATATATATATATATTTACTATAATATTTGAGATGTTTTAAGTATATATATAAATTTCATACATGTTTATGATATTACAAATCATGGGCATCCATGATGGAAGTTCAAAAATATGTGCCACCACACCAATAAGATCCAACACCTTGAAGGGTCCATTAAACCAGGGAGAAGGATTCCACATTCTAAACCACCACTATCCACAATGGGTTAAAACCTTTACAAAAATATTTTTTCAAACATAAAATACCATTTGTCTCATAATATGATTGATAAAATATTTTTATCAGTCTTCAACCCCTACCATCAACTCATGAACTTCTTAAGCCATATCTGTCCTGATTTTCACCACAATGAGACTAAGAACCAATGACTCCCAAACCATTGTCCAACATAATGTATAATTTCACAAACATCTATAAAACACCTCAAAAGGGGACATGTTGATAGATTAGTGACTACGTTTTATAATAAATCAAAAATAAAGGGGAAATTATTTCCCTAAGAGATGTTGGAAACTTTTATGAACCCAAGAAACATATCTTACACCATACAGATGGTCATATATGTCTTTCCAGATATATGTGGGTTAAGACTAATGATTTGGCATAACTGAGTAGTAAAACTGTTACAAAAACCCTAAGAAGTAGTGAGGCTAAATTTTAATCCTTACACATTAAAATGGACCTAGTTACTATATGTAGCTGCAAGAGGTCCTACACATACATAATTCCCGAAACATCAATATTTATAGACTCCATGATTTTTAGGAAGTGACTCAATAACATTATCATATCATAAATTACACAAACAACATTTTATAATCCTCGATATCAAGGTAATATTGTGAATATATCTATCATGATGTCTTCCAACATCTAATTTGGATTATCCAAATGCTACAACAAACTATTAAGAACATGGTGTTCAACATTTTACTATTGGAAAAGTAGACACTTATCCTTGAACTCTACCAAAACGTATTTCATTTCAGGATACCAAAAATGCATCCTCAAAAAAATTTATATATTGAAAACTTTTGGTATACCTACTAAATTTGATTTGTGATAATCATTATAGAATTACTCACACGTAATCACTAAAATGAACCACATCAACTAATAGAATATACTACTATGTCCTTATTCTGTGAATCCCTCTAAGGAATTAATTTGGAAAACATTAAATTACATCACCTAAACCTCTATGTCTCTATACTAAGACTCCTCCACTTTGTTTTACTATAGAGGACTACACTATCTCCTGGAACAAGAATAATACACCATATACTACCTAAATATCTAAATACTTGGATACCAACTCTTCCACCACCTTATAAAAATTCTCAAGATCTTGAACAACAATAATTTACGATTTATGGATCACTATGTCAAAAAAAATATTTACCTTTCATGATGGGTAAGATATCTCAACTTTTAAGTCCTTAAGAATATATATCCACTATTAATTTTATAGAAGAAGGGTGTGCTAATGGAAAATATATCTTAATTAATTATTACCAGTAAATAACAAAAAGAAATCTCTACTATAGAAATGTCACAAAATTATCTATGTGGACAGAACCCCTGGTAGCTCTAGTTCATGGGTAGTATAGTTAAAATCATTGAATTTAAACGTCCTAGAACCATAATATATCACTGGTTTATTCTACATCAAGATGCATCCCAAATCTAGATGGGAAGAATGAAAAAAAACACCAAACATATCCCCTTCCTATGGAAACTTAAGAACCTTGGAATTGATCAATATCCCATTATGGTATACAAACAATACATTATAGTAATAATTAAAGATGAATGCCTTAACTTTCCTAATAATATCAATAAATTAGGTTACAATCTATGAGTTATAGATGTGAACCTTTGTTAATAATCAAAGAGATTGAAGAAACTGTGAACCTATTCCGCATTCAAGTGTTATTACAAAGAAACAAATTCATTGATCTTCTATGTGTCTAGATATACACACTATTGGGGCCACACATGCCTTAGGAAATTAACAAATTATATCCAAAACCTTAACTTGTATATTTTCTCATAGAGTTTATAGAACTAGTGGACTTGGAAGAAATTTCTGAGCTGATTAGAATCTCCTACCAATTACTGTGAGTAGATCAATATGATGTTGTTGAACATGACCACAAAATAGTATATACTTTTGAGGAAAATATGTCTCTGATCTCTATAAATATAGAAGGTGTTTTTGTGACACTGAAATACATGAATACAAAATCTATGTTCTAATTCAAATTCTAGAAGGTATTCATTGGGATATCTTCTTCTTTTGACCACATCTAGTGATATCAAGAACATATATCAACATTAAAGAAACATAATTTCTCCTAAAAAATGGTTAAAAAAAGCATCAGTCGATTTAATATTTTATATATTCATGATCACTACTTGATTCAGCCATTGATAGTCTATACATGGCCACAAACTAATTTTGGTAAATAACACAACAGAACACCTTAGTGCAACACTAAGCTAGATGAAACCCTTATCTATCAGGAAACCTAATAGAATCATGAACTCGAGTACCTCAGAATGTTCCATTTGATTATAAACCAAAGAAATAATAGAAGCATCCAACTATTAATCTATCATGAACTCAAAGTCACATTAATGAAGTTGTGTCACAACCGCCTCAGAAAAGATATAAATAAATCCCTCGACAACCCAAGGAGTCTCCACCATTCTAGAAGCACCTAAATTTATTGAAAAACCTACCATCTAATAAATATATAGTTCCATATTCCTACTTCTCTTTTGATAAACTCATTCGAGGATGAAAAATGGAATGATGGCCATCCACATATGATAATTATATAATCATCTAGATGAAATCAGTGGCTAAATATATTGAATATGACCATTAATTTCAATGGAAGACAACATATGACTATATCTATAGTAGGAAAAGATCCTCCCAAGAATGATGATACACCATCATCAATATACACCATTAGAAAACATTAAACATGAAGGTATGGCTACTAATTATCATATTCTACCCTAGGGGAATGGAAATCCCCTCTTTATCTATTCTAAAATCTTGAACCATGGTAGATGAAAAAATTAAGTGTGAAGATATTGAAAAATATAGTTCAAAATGAAGGGTAGATAGTATGATGATCATACCTCTACTAACCATTGGTTCCTCAGGTGTTGGAACCTTTATAGAATTTATTTTTCTATTCATGTTTTCTTTAGCTCGTTGTTGATGTCCACTTTTTTTACTAATTTTTTTTATGATACCTATATATTGGTAACATGTTGTGTGGAGTGCCTAAAACCCCTTAATCCTTTTGGATGACAATAGGAAAAATCCTAATCATAATAATGTGGAATCATTTGTAGCTACTGCTGAGGATGATTTTGAACCAAACCACACCAGTTTTATATGATCCAAAAAAACTAAGAACTATTACTGATAATTATCGTGTTCCCTATATACATATAACACCAGTATAGTTCCACTAAGAAATTAATAAGAGTAATTTTCCCTTATAGGATGAAAAGTATGTTACTGGGGTAAACATCACATTTTTCAAAAAAGTAAAACCTTTTGGTTTCAGATAACCTACCTATAACTCTCCTACAAGAGGAACAATTCCTGATCCCCTCCCATGATATCCTTCCTCATGATTCCATATGAAAAACAACATCCACCCTCTTCTGTATATCTAAATTATATTTTCAATATAAATGGAGTCACAACATACTAGCTTGTTGGGAAGCTTTCGTCCACAAAATGAAATCATGGGACTAGAAATCATGAAAAGGTTAAAGGGTGAAACATGATGGATCATCGAACATTATATCAAGATATTTAACATCCATACTCCACTACTAACTAGAAATAAACTCATGATTCACCAGTTCCTTAATAGTCAATAATAGTAAATCTACATAGATATCTCTCTAGAATTATTCCGAACAAACATCCTCCTCCTTTGGATCCCCAAGATTCAACATCCACCATGAAGTCAACGGAACCCAAAATATAACCATATATTAATGGAACATAGTATTCTTATAGGGAATAAATAAAAGAAAAAATGATCACATGATCCTGTAACATGTGTTCTATCTCTAGATCAGTAAGGTTACCTCATTATACTTTAGATGTTGCAAATAAAATGAATGAAATGTATTATACCCCCGATTATCCTCCTCAGCTAGATGAACCATCTGGAAATAAATAAACCAAAATTACTAATCCTCATCAACTTGAACCAAAAATTGATGATGTCCAAGATCCAAGAAGTAATTGAAAACAATGGTTTCATAAGCATGGTAGTAAGATGTTTTATTAGTCTTCATCGAATAAATTCCTTCTAACTTCCCAAGACAACCGAATTTAGAAATGAACACTAATAATCAAGATGTATGTGCCTTTCGAAGGTCTCTACCCAGAATGTGACCCATCCTCACTTTATAATTGGATAGAATTAGAGTCCATATATCTGGTCATAGGGGTCCTAAAATACCAAGTCATAGACAGGGTTCCATATCCTATGTCACACACAAAGATCAACTGATATACTTTAGTATAAAAAAATAAAATCTTTTAGAGTTGGTTACCAAGATATTTATTCTATGTAAATTATGATAATCTTTATCCATTTTTTAATATTAATAAACTCATTATCACATCATGAATGTTCTTTTATGCGTCATAGTATTTGATAATATCTTAAGAGTATCTATCACACTAAAAGGACATATTGGTTCTATTCTATGTTGATAAACCAGTAGAGATATAAAACTATTCAAAAATATATGTCCCCTAGGTTGATAGAATCATTTGTGAAAAAATATAGGCTATAAAAGGAGGAGGCTGAAAGGAAATAGATGCACCTTCTCGAGGTATACACCCTTTGTCAAACCCCGAACATGGACGCCTATGTTTTTCTTATTTTCTCGATCCCACGACTCTGGGTATAGTCGGGTTTGGGTCCAAGTTTGAATTTTTGATGATTTGATGTTTTTAGTGGGACTTAGTCCAGTGCGCAGCCACCGCACTGCTAGCGGTCACCACGCATTCGGTCCGGGTGGGTGCACGATCACAGCGCATTCGGTCTGATCATGTGTTCTGACCTGGTGAGTGTGCGGTTACCCATGTATTTAGATAAATAATAAAAATAAATGAGTAATTTAAATTGAAAAGAATTTTATAAGTTATTTAATAATATTAATAACAATAATTTATAGTATTGTTATTATTATTATTATTAATGTTGTTGTTATTGTTATTATTATTATTATTCTTATTATTCTTATTATTATTATTCTTTATATATTATTAATCATTTATTTTACTTTTTTTTATTTTATTCTAACCTTTTTTATATTTTCATCTCCTTTATTATTTTATTTTCTTTCTTCCATGCGGCTGATCCCTCCTCTCTTCATCACGCAGTAGTGACCCACATCTCAGCTGGATCCCTTCCTGCTCGCCGCGAGCTCAGTCCGCCGCCACACACAGAACCCGCCCTCTGCCTGCCTCGCTGCCCCGGTCGCCCGCCAGCTCTCCTTCAGCAGCTCCAGTCTCCCTGTTTTCCACCCACTATCTCTCTGACTCATCCAGTGATATGCCTCTCTCCACACATACAGCAGCAGCTCCCCTCCTACACCACATGAGCAAGCCCGCAGCTCGTCGTCCCTACCTCCTCCACCTGCACAGCTGCCTCCCGTAGCTAGCTCCTGCTCCTGCCTTGCCTCACCTCGCCCCACCTGCCTCATATATGACCTCAAGTGCCTCGCCTTCCTCCTAATTCCTAATGTCTAGTCGCGTACTCCTCCTATAGCGTCTTTTCCGGGCCTCCTGCCTTCTCTGCCTACCGACCCTGCTGCCCCGTTCTGGATCACCTATCGCCAGCCGCGCCACCCACCTGCGGTAGCGCCATGTCTAGAGTCCTCCCCTTTGTCCCCCTATTCTGCAAACGACCCTCTTAGGTCATCCCCAGGTCACCCATTGTCTCCACTCCGCCAGATCTGGCGCCTCCTATAGCTACCCCCTCCTTCGTCGCCGCTTCCCCGCATAGTAGTTCGCCTCCCAACCTCCGCATCGGCATACATCCCGCTCCGCCAGCCACCCTCCCTACTGCTTTTCTCCCCAGCCGGCCTTCCTTCTCCTTCCACAAAGCAGTTCCCACCAGCCTTGTCTGGCGCTTCCTGCTGCCGACTCCCCTGTCTACATATCCTTGCGCTCATACAACGCCAGCCGCACTACCCTCCCATGCAGCGCCTCCCTGCTCAATCAAGCCACTCATATGTTCTGTCCGGCATCTCATCTACCTCTCCTACATTCCGGCCGGCCGTTGCCCAGCACCTCCTGCCATCATGCAGCACCTCTGCCAGTGTCCCGACCTGCATACAGCCTAGCGGCGCTGCCCTACAGCGTCACGGCATCGCCGAGTCCCTCAACCCACCTCTTGTGATTTTTTTTCTGGCCTCCTCCAACAACACCCTCCTCCCATAAGGCCTGATACAACCCACCTCCTTTCCCCAGCGTGGACCACCTCCTGTCGCGGCACCCTACATCGGCCCCTTGGCCTGCACGACACTGCACAACACCCCTCTTCTCCACTTCCTGCACAGCTGTGCCCATCTGCTGTCATCCTCCCACTACCCATCCGCATCGCCAGCCGCAAGCCCTATTAGAGAAATCTGGTGCCCCAGTTCCACCTTCTCCCCTCTCCGCCACACCCTCTGAAGCCCCCTTGTTGCGATCCAGTCGCCATCCCTACTCGCCCAGGACCTTGCGCCACCACTACCTTGCACACACCATCCCCAACGGCGCTGCCTCACATGCGCTCGAGCAGCCCGCCAATGGCCTTCCCTCCTCAAACCTCCCTGCTCCTGCCGATCAGCAGCCAGTAGCCCTCCCCCTTGTAGCGCCAGCTTTCACCGCAGGTGCCCGACACCCCATCTCTCGTCCGCCTCACCCGCGTGTTTCCCACTGCTTCCCAGATCACTCGCACCCTGCCCATCAGCCACCTCACATCACCACTATCTAGCAACCCTTTTTCACACCCCCTGGTTGGACCGCATCCATCCACGCGGACACCTTCCGCTGTTCCGGGGCGACGCCTTCGCACAATCTGTTTCTAGTCGTGACCCCACCTCCGTTGGTATACCATTTTTGTTTATGCTTCATTTGATATTTATATTTGATATATATATATATATATTCCTTGGTTTGATTAGAAATTTTTATTAATAAAATATTATTTGGGTCAGTTTGACTTTCTAGGACTCTCATGGGTTGTTTCCGAGTGAGCTCCATCACCGCACTTGGTTTCTGAGTTTGCGTCATCATCGCTCTTCAGTTTCGAGGTGAGGTTTTCATCCTACCACTTGGATTCATATACATTAATTGGGGTTTTGGTTATGTTTCAAGTTCTTAGTGTTTTGTTTGCAGTATGTGGGACCTTACTATGTGGTGTCGGACGTGCGTCTTCCAGCTCATCTCGGAGTTGAGGTAGGTCCACCACTGCCCTTAACATTAAATTTAGAATTTATTAATTGCTTGAAGTTTTATTAATTTTTAATAAATGGGAAATAATAGAAGAGAATTTATTTTTAAAATATTATTTGGTGTAAAAATTACAGTTTATTTAATACATGACACTTGAGATATTTTCATGATGAGCGGACACCCATTAGTGAATGGATGTCATTTTGTCCGTTAAACATAATTCACGGAATTTCAATTATAGTTCTAGTTTTAAAGATAAATGATTTCTTCTGAACAAGTGTTTTGGGTTTTCTTGAGAAATGAGGTTTTTATTTAAAGTTGGTGAAGGCCTATTTGGCAATTTAATAAAATAAATTATTTTGGAAAAACACATATTGGGGTTACTCAGGGGTGATCGTTGGTGTGTGTTGATTGCGTAATTTTTTTGTGATATTTTTGCATCGTGAATGATTGATTTAAATTGCGAATGCACCCATTTTTATTGTATGTGTTGACATGGGAACCTGGCATAGTGAGTGAATCTTGTGAGAACGATTGCTGCACTAGTTTAGATTACGCACTAGCTACTGACCCCATAGTAGGGGAATAATGAGTTATTGTTGCTATGGGGATTGAGCCCCTCTATTAGGCCATGTAGGGATATGCCGAGCATTAGGGAGTAATGACGTCATCGAGTGAGGGCATGCCTTCAGGATGAGTCACATGTATAGTACATTCTGGATTGTTCACAATATCCTAGGTTCGACCCATGTTTCTTTTAGTGTTTATTTGTATGTGGTGGATGATTGAGAGGTCTAGTTCGGTAGTTGGCCCCTATGGGCCACTTTATCCGTATCCCTTAGTGTGTGTTGCGTGTTGTGTGGTTTTCCTTTTTGGCTAAAAAATGATGTTTGGATTTTTATATGGTTCACAAAAAGTATTTTAAAAAGTAATGTACCTATTCCTTTCAAACATTAAACATATTTTTAAATTAAAAAGGGTCTTGGGATGATACATGTTTTAGAAATGAAAGTGTGTGTGGAAACTAATATTTTATATAATTTAGTTCAAACCTGAAATTGGTAAATTCTTCATTTAAAGTTAGTGCATTGGGAATAGATATCAGGCTAGCCAACTGAGTTTTAATACTCACGCCTATAGTTCTTTTCTATTTTTAGTGTTTGTAAAGGATACAGCTTGGGTGCATTCGCCTTGGTCGACGTTCGGTCATGAGTGGGAGAGTAACCCATGAGGTCACATGGAGATAGTGGTTGTCTCTTTTGGTTAGTTTCATTTTCTTTTGTTATTGTTTACTTACTTTACTTTGTTTATTTACTTTGTGCTGCTCTGTTTTATTTCAGCTGCTTTATTTATTTATTTATTTATACTAGTCAAAATCATTCCCACCACCTTTGTTGATGCCCTGGCGCTTTTCGCCAACCTGGAAGGATCGGGAACGCCTCTCGGTGTAACACCCCAAACTTTTACGGTACGCTTTTCTTTGAATAATACAGTAGCGGGTGTTGTACGCAACTTCGAGTTCTAACACACCACGACCAATCAAAGTAGCCGTTATGAATAGTAATACCCACTTTTTGAAATTTTATAAATTTTATCTCTCAAAATGGATTTAATTTTTGGATTCGGAATATAGAAATTATCCAAGGGAGAAATTTTGGTACTTTTCAGACAACTTTCATATTTTGATGAATAGTGAAAATTACTAAATTTTAATTAAAAACAACTTTTTTAATCAAAATAATTAGTAGTGATAAATAATGAATTTGAGTGGTTTTAAATTATATTTAGAATATATTTTTACCATTTAATCTAATGTTGGTAATCATATATAATTTCACATTTAAACCGAACATAAACAAGTGCCAATCTTTTGATAGTTATTGTTTCTTAAAAACACGCATTTTGTTTTAACAGCAGGAATTAATATTAAATTAACAAATGAAAATTATATGTTTTTAATTTGGTAAAATAGACTTCATTATTGAATTCGTAATATCAAAATTAGATTAGGGTAAAATTTTTGTATTTTTCTTAAAACATTCAATTTTTGATGAATAGTGAAAAACACTTAGTTACTGTTTAAAACCAGATTTTTATTTAAATAATTATTTGTATTGTTTAAATTTATTTTAGGTCAAAATAGATACATAACACATATATAAATTCAATTTAATTTATTATAGTCAGTTTATAATAATTTTAGATATATAAAAATTTTATTGAGCTTTTTCACCGTCTTTTACCCACCTCCTAGGAGAATTTGTAAATTCACATAAAACATAATTTTACCTCTTCTGTGAGTGTAATTTCGAAAATCCGAGAGACACAGTTAATGTCAAGGAGTAAAATGTGGTTCAATAATATAAAAATAATTTTTGGTGAATAATAACTTTTTACTTTTATTTACCACGGTAAAAAGTAAATAGGGTAATTAAGGGTAAAAATGATATTATTATTACCCTAAAACATGTACTAATTCTATTGGATAAGTTTAATTAGATCGAAAACAACCATAGGAATAAAATATGACCCTTTAGGTCCACTTGGATTAGATTAGGAAATTTATTATTATTTAATTCAAAGAAGAGTTAAAAGAGTTTAAATCAATGTTTAATAACTAAAACATTTTTAATATAGGGTTATACATAAGATAAATTCGATTATAAATATTCATTAGAAAGCTAAAACGATTTCCTACATAATGGTATTTTAATTATAATTTTTAGACATTGAATTATTTATTATAATTATGACACAATGATGATATAGTAATTACCTTATTAATGAAAAATCAAATAAATGGTAATATAAATATTAAAATATATATAATTTCAAAGTTTTAATGACATCCAAGAATTTTATAGGTGAATATGACATGTTAGGAGTAATTAAACTTATTTATTTTGAAGTAATAATGTTGTTATTATTTTAACAAAAAAACAAATACCAAAAAGTGTCAAAATTGACATAAAATAGTTTTTAAAACAAATATTATATTATTAATTGATATAATGGTCCTAAAAATTCAAAGTTCGTAAAAAAGGATTATATAATAATATATATGACATTAATTAACCAATTTGAGTTCGATTGGTTGTATATAGTATGTTTATTAACCATATAGTGTAAGAATACTTGAAGACACGGTAAAAGTTAAATTATTTAACTTAGAGTTAAATCTAAATGATAATGTTAAAATGGTAACATAAACTTGTCTAAAACATATTGGTTGAGTTTTTTTGACCTATCCCCACATTAGACATTAAATAATCCACTTTGAAGCTATTATAAACCGAATATTAATTTTATATAAAAACATATTTTATGTTTTTCCTAAGGTGCCCCTCACCCATCTTATAAAAGGGCATTTCCACTTCTCTCTAATTTACACCTTCTAAGACATTTGTCTCGTCCAAAACCTTCCCAAATACACTCTCAAATATCCTACCATCATATTAGATTCCTTAGTTCGATTAGAAATCTAACCTATGGAGCCGTTTAGATCAAATCAAAAAGAAAAACCCGAAGTAGAGGTAATGATTTCACCACCCTCTTTCAAGTTCCTTTCTTCTTCCAGTTCCTTTTTATTTGTTTTTTACATTATAAACTAATAAATCCAGTATATTCTATATACTATGATGTTATTATAATAATGGTACAACCAAATTCATTATTCTATCCACCCTTTGATTGACATGTCACTATACGTGCGTACGTACGGCTTACCGTCTCCACGTCGTGGTGTAATAGCTATTCAATACATTATTATTTGGATGGGTATAATAATGGTGTGTATTTGATGTAAATAATAAATATAACATGATAAGGATTATCTATATATTATATAACATCCAATTATAAGTTATATTAATATCAAAAGAATGATATTTTTGCTCGTGCGTACGTACAGATTACCGTCTCCACGACGCGATGAGATTCATTTCCAAGTTCACCATTCATCGATGATTATAAAAATATATATTAATAATAAGTATGTAATATATGAAATAATAATGCTACTGGATATATATATATATATAAGTATATATGTACTTACATATATCTTATTCACTTACTTTCATTCAATACTATGTAAAAACGGAAACAACGTTTATGCGTACGAATGGACTACCATCTCCATACGTTATGTTTTCCATTTAATATATACATCTTTTATAAATTTTTATATTCTAAATATATATGATAAATAAATCATGTTATATATTTTAGAAGTATTTAAATCATTATCTATGTGATACAATCAGGAGTAACAAGTTAAAACACGTACGGTAAAGAAAGCGAATATTACCTGAAATATTAATATAACATGGAAATTATTATTAAATGGGTAGTATAATGTCATAAATGAATAATTTATGATATCATAAATATTAATATGGGTCTGGTATAATCTAATAACATAATATAGTCTTCATAAAATAGGCTAAACGTACCCTCAACTAAAGGAAAGTGCAAGGTAAGGGGTTTTTATGTCACTCCGTATTCCCGTGAGATTAATTCCATATCGCCACTATTACCTTTTGTGTGGTCTATGTACTTTACTTAATTGTATTCTCTGTGTAATAAACTTTAATTTAAGTGTATTTACATATTCATTGTATGATACCTCTTTCATGGGTTGTATGTTTTGTAAGATACCAAATTTGTAAGGGTTAATTTCACAATCTCTTTATGATCCGAGTTTGTTTTTACGTAAGTATCTAATGTGACATCTTTATCATCCACATCCATGTTTCTTATAAATGTCTTTCAAAACATTTTTACTATTTAATATACATTGGGATAATGTCTGTTATATCCTTATTTTACCTTATAGGTTTTTGAATGGAATCATTCCGTCGTTTTCCAAACAAGTTAATTTTTTGCCTTTTCGAAAAAACTAAGGTAAGAATTTTTTTAACTTATATGGTAGCTGCGGTTATTATCCACCGGTATTACACCTTTGAAGCTTCCCTTACATTATTATAATGATATTTTAAAAATAATGGTATTATTTTATAATTAAGTAATTTTTAAATGAATTAAATATATATATATATATATATATATTTCTCTCAAATAGTTTTGATTTCATCTATGTGAACATCCTTTGAAAACTTTTACACTTGTTTGAAGTTGATTTATTAGGATACAAATCTTCTATATTGTATTTATGGTTTTGTGATATGTTTGACTATGGATGAGTTATTTTTATGTCATTAATGGATTATGATTAATGTTTTGGCATTTCATATGCTAGTTTTAATACGAATGTTTATGTTATATTTCATCATCTTCTTAAGATGAATGTGTTGGACTAGTATTATATTGGTTGGGTTCCGGTTATAGCAGACCCTCCAGGTTGGTGTTCGGTTATTCGAGGAACTCTGGGTTGGTTACCGGTTTTTAGAGGCACTCTAGGTTGGTGTCTGGTTATTAGTGGCACTCTGGGTTGGTGTTCGGTTATTAGATGAACTCCTGGTTGGAGTCCGGTTATAGAGGCTCTCTGGGTTGGGTTCCAGTTATAGTTATCCCTTAGGTCTTAGTACGAGGCCTTGACACAGAAATTAAAGTTCGAAATTATGAATTCCATCATTATGAAGGTCATTAGTGATATTTCATATGATCATTCGACTATTAGAATATCCATGTGAATGAGTAAATGGAATTACTTTATTTTATTTTTTCCATATTATGCTGAAGTTCAAGTTTAAATGGATTTTGTTTTAGTTATACATTTCCTTAAATGTTTATTCTTATTTATAAAAGTTTTTGTTGTATTTTTATCCTTACTGAGCACTTTAGCTCACCCCTTTCTAGGTTTTATTTTTCCTAGGATTCCAAGAAGTGTATAGTGATTGATATGCAGGGTTAAGACAAGGGAATAATGGCGTTCGAGAAGGATTATTTATGTTGTTTGGTATGCTATGAAGTGTAATCTAACATTCATGCATGTAATCTATTATCCAAGACAGCTAAACTGATCGGTCCTTCGGGACATGATTCCTTGTAATCATGGAAATATATTAAAACAATGCACTGAGTCTGGGTAACTGGGGTCGGGACGTTAAAGTTTGTATCATAGGAAGTTTAGCAATAAACATTGAAACTAGATTTAGATAAAATATGATTTGTGTACATAGCCCTATGATAGACTTTGAGGATTAGTATAGAAGAAATTCCTAGAATTTTGGTATTGTAGTGATTTTGTGAGCTTTTCGGGCAATACATCCCTGTCTGGATATGAGCAGGTGGAGGCAGCTCTGGCACAGATGTACCTAGGGGTAAAACCCAAAAACACCTCTTTGAGCTAGACTCGAACGTGAACTGGTGCACGACAACGGGCCTTGCTGCAGTCTTGGTTACGACACTCCCGGGGGATATGCTTAGGATAATTCTCATTTTCATTAAAAACCATTATGAAGGGATTATGAATATATAATTACTCAAATAATTTTTTTTATAATTATGGATTATATCCATAAAATATTTAATTTATGTTAAGTGTTCTAAAAGTTCAGGATTAGGTATTGATATTCATGAACTAATCTAGTGAATGCCATATTTTAGAAATGGCTCCCAGTAGAAGGAATGAGAACTCCAGTAGTACACATTATCCAAAGAGTAATAAGGATCATGTCTTTCATGGTCCTAAGCCAGAATTTAGAAGGGAAGTAGTCTCCCACATATTATCATCATATGAAGAAATAGTATCATGTGTTGATAATACATGTAAAGAATTTTTGGAGTCCTATCGCTTTGAAGGGAAGCTAGAGAAGGAAAGGATGGTAGAAAGAAGAACAGATAAAGGGAATAAGGTAAAGAAGGATTTTCCCATATGTAATTACTATAGAAAGAATCACCTTGGAAAATCCTTAATGGGAATGGGAGTATGTTATAAGTGTGGAGAAAAAGTACACCATGTATGTGACTGCAAGGGTAAGAAAAAGGTTTCAAATGTACAATGTTTCATTTTCAAGGAGTTTGGAAACTACGTGAACCAATGTCCCAATCATCAGACTATGCTGAAAATGATGCTATTGGATAATAATCATGTTATGATACTACCACAGATGAAGAGGAATGACTAGTGTTATTATGTTTTTATTTTGTAATTTTTTTCATTGAAGTGTTGTATCAATGATGTACTGGAAATAAATAAGGATTGTACTGTAGTACTATTTCATTGAAGATATGATATTTTATGGTACTAAGAAAAGTGACTCTATAGTGAGTTAATTTTTTTGGAAACTACATGGTTGAAGGAACGATAAACCTTAATATGGTCCTAATATTGAGGTACTGATTTTGGGAAAAAGATATGGTTGATTTGGGTATATTATATTTGATATTCTTGACTACCTTGAAACTGATTAAAGATTCGTATATTCCATCATTGTTGGAGTTTACAACATTTTTGGCTGGATGAAGGATATCTAGTATTCTATAAGGAATAAGGGAGAATGAATGTAATCAATAAGGTTTTATGGTAATTCAGGATTGTTCAGTGTTTTAAAAGAATACATGATGAAGGTAATCACATGCTATTACGGGGTAAAAAGGATCTACATTATGTTTACCCTTCATATAAATTTTGGACTGAGAGTTTACGTAAGTATTTTGGATAAGTATAATGGTTGGAAGGGATTATGTTTGAATGGTTATTTTTGGATTTTTATAAAAGGACAACACGCAGACCGTGTGACGACCCGTCGCGTCGGACAAAGCTATGGGAATCGAACCCACAACCATAGTGCAATTGGGATTTATCGCCTACCGATGGAATACGAGATGTTCCTGGATGGTATAATATAGTTTCTTATTTTTAAAAGGTATGATATGTGAATTATAATATTCATTATATTTGAAACCCTATTCGATTAGGATAAATACAGTATTATTGAGTTGTATTATGTTTTGGGGTGAAAGATGAGTTTGTGGTAGAAATTAATTAATGGATAAAACTCTTATTATAAAGTAAGTATATCTCCTTATGATCTTATCCAATCTCATAAATAAATTCCTTAACATTAAGAAAAGGAACATAGAATAAAAATTTTATCCTAGATGGTTCCTTAGATAATCACAAATTTATGGCTTTGGGATTGTTGGCCATTTCATAGCCATGTTCTCTACCACTCTCCATCAAATATTGATGGTTATAATTCTCTTTAATATCCATATTTTCCTAAATGGAACCCTAGTATGTGTTATTTTCGATAACCTTCATGCTTACCACTCTTTATTTTCAATAGAGGCCTCATTAATCCATTTTTTGATGTGGGATTTCAACTATGATATTTTGAAGTGTCAACCCCAAGTTTCCAATAACGAGTATAAATTGCGATGATGCAATTTTTTGAAGGAGGGTAGAATGTAACACCCCAAGCTTCTACGGTACACTACTCTCTGAATAATACAGTAGCGTGTGTTGTATGCAAATTCGAGTTCTAACACACCCCACGACCAATCAAAGTAGCCGTTATGAATAGTAATACCCACTTTTTGAAATTTTATAAATTTTATCTCTCAAAATGGATTTCATTTTTGGATTCGGAATATCAAAGTTATCCATGGGTGAAATTTTGGTACTTTTAATATAACATTCATATTTTAATGAATAGTGAAAATAATTTTTTTTTGACAAAAGAAGACGGATCCATTAATGATGGAGATCAGCAGAAATACAGGAGCATAACCACGAGGGAAAATGATTGAACCACAGCAAATCCTCGTAAGGAGGGCCAATGCCTGCCATCTTGTGAGCGGCTTCATTCGCTTCCCTTCTAATAAATGAGAAATTGCAGTAATTGAAGCCTTGTCTCCGCGAGTGAATACACCGGATAATGGGGCTGAAAAGTTGAAGCCCGCCGTCAGTGAGATTGATGGCATTGATAACAGTGAGACAGTCGGATTCGATGTGAATGGAATCCCAACCGCGATCTTTTGCAAAGTCTAGCCCAGCAAGGATGGCGGCGGCCTCCGCGACTGAGGGCTCCCAAAGTGCATAACGTGCTTCGTATTTGGCAGCGATGAGATTTCCCAGGTTGTCTCGGGCCAGTAAACCAAGTCCAACTGGGCCATCCCTAGGGAGAGAGGCATCCACATTGATTTTAACCATCCCTTCTGGTGGGGGGCACCAATGTTGGGGAAGAGGAGGGGGGGTTAAAAGTCTTTGTTGTTCAGGGTGGTTATGCCAGACAGCAATCCAAGACAAAGCCCGGTCAGTCCAAAATCTGGGGGGCCTCCGGAAATGATTGAAAATGGCCTCATTCCGCCTATTCCAGAAAATCCACGTCAAAATGCACAGGGCGCCTGCTTTAGCCGGCGAAAAGGAGGAACACCATCGCATCAGAAGAGATGAAGGATCTGAGGCGGCGTCCAGTCTCAGCTCTAAAGTTGATCCCCAGCCATTCCAAACCTCCTGAGCCCCGGAACATTGAAAAAGGTCATGGAGAGGGGATTCAATCACAGAGGGGCAGAAAGGGCATGAGTTGTCGTTTGAAAATAATTAAATTTTAATTAAAAACAACATTTTTAATCAAAATAATTAATTGTGATAAATAATTAATTTTAGTGGTTTTAAATTATATTTAGAATTTATTTTTACCATTTAATCCAATGTTGGTCGTTGGACATAGTTTTACATTTAAACCGAACGTAAACAAGTGTGAATCTTTTGATAGTTATTGTTTCTTAAAAACATGCATTTTGTTTTAATAGTGGGGATTAATTTTAAATTAATAAAGGAAACTTCTATGTTTTGAATTTGGTAAAATATAATTCATTATTGTATTCATAATATCAAAAATAGCTTCGGGTAATTTTTTTGTATTTTTCTGAAAACATTCAATTTTTGATGAATAGTGAAAAACACTGAGTTATTGTTTAAAATCGGATTTTTATTTAAATAATTATTTATATTATATAAATTTATTTTAGGTAAACTTAGATACATAATACTTATATAAAATCAATGTAATTCATTGGAGTCAGTTTATAATAATTTTAGATATATAAACATTTTATTGAACCTTTTCACCGTATTTTACCCACCTCCTAGGAGAATTTGTAAATTCACATAAAACATAATTTTTACGAATCTGTAAGTGGAATTTAAAAAATCTGAAAGACATAGTTAGTATCAAAGTGTAAAATGTGGTTCAATAAGAAAAAAATAATTTTTGGTGAATAGTAACTTTTTACTTTTATTTACCACGATAAAAAGTAAATAGGCTAATTAAGAGTAAAAATGATATTATTATTACCCTACCACATGTCATAATTCTATTGTATAAGTTTAATTCGATCAAAAACAAACTTATGAATAAAATATGACCCTTTAGGTTCACTTGGATTAGATTAGGACATTTATTATTATTTAATTCGAAGAAGAGTTAAAAGAGTTAAAATCAAAGTTTAATAATTAAAACATTTTTAATATAAGGTTATACATAAGATAAATTCAATTATAAATATTCATTAGAAGCTAAAACGATTTACTATATAATGGTATTTTAATTATAAATTTTAGACATTAAATTATTAAATTTATTTGTGACACAATGATGATGTAGTAATTACCTTATTAATGAATGAATCAAATAAATGGTAATATAAATATTAAAATAAATATAATTTCAAAGTTTTTATGACATCCACTAATTTTATAGGTGAATATGACATGTTAGGATTGATTCAATGTATTTTTTTTGAAGTAATCATGTTTTTATTATTTTATCAAAAAAACAAATACCAAATAGTGTCAAATTTGACATAAAATAGTTTTTAAAAGAAATATTATATTATTAATTTATATAATGGTCCTAAAAATATAATGTTAGGCCAAACGACATATATAATAATATATATGACATTAATGAACCAATTGTAGTTTGATTGGTAGTATATAGTATGTTTATTAACCATATAGTGTAAGAATACATGAAGATGCTGTAGAAGATAAATTATTTAACTTAGAGTTAAATCTAAATGACAAGGTTAAAATGGTAACATAATCTTCACTAAAACCTATTGGTTGATTATTTTTTCGACCTATCCACACCTTAGACATTTAATATTCAACTTTGGAACTATTATAAAGAGAATATGTATTTTATATAAAAAAATAGTTTAAATTTTTCCTAATGTGGCCCTCACCCCTCTTATAAAAGGGCACCCACTTCTCTCTAATTCACACCTTCTAAGAAATTTGTCTCTGCCAAAACCTTCCCAAATACACTCTCAAATATCCTTCCATAATCCTAGAGGACTTATATTGATCATAAAGCCATCCTATGGAGTCATTTTGATCAAATCAAAAGGAAGAAGCCAAAGAAGAGGTAATGATTTCACCACCCTCTTTCAAGTTCCATTCTTCTTCCACTTCATTTTTCTTTGTTGTTTCCATTATAAAATAATAACTCTAGTATATTCTATATTCTGTGATGTTATTATAATTATATTACAACAAAATTCATTATTCTATCCACCCTGTGAATGACATGTCACCATATGTGCGTACATACAGCTTACTGTCTCCACTTTGTGGTGTAATGGTTATTCAATACATTATTATTTGGATGGGTATAATAATGATGTGTATTTGATATGAATAATAAATATAACATTATAATGATTCTGTATATTTTATATAACATCCAATTATATATTAATTTAATATCAAAAGAATGATATTTTCACTCGTGCGAACGTACAGATGACCGTCTCCACAACGTGATCGGATTTATTTCCAAGTTCACCATTCATCAACGATTATAAAAATATATATTACTAATAAGTATGTAATATAATAAATAATAATGATACTGTTAATATATATATTTATATATATAAGTATTTATGTACTTACATATATCTTATTCACATACTTCCGTTCAATACTATGTAAAAACGGAAACAATGTTTATGCGTACGTACGGACTACCGTCTCCATAAGCGGTGTTTTCCATTTCATATATACGTCTATTATAATTTTTTTTATTCTAAATATATATGATAAATAAATCATGTTTTATATTCTTGAAGTATTGAAGTCATGATCTATGTGATACAATCAAGAGTAACAAGTTAAAACACGTACGATAAAGAAAGCGAATATTACCCGAAATACAATTATAACATGGAAATTATTATTAAATGGGTAGTATAAAGTCATAATTGAATACTTTATGATATCATAAATATTAATATGGTTCTGGTATAATTTAATAACATAATAATGTATTCACACATGAGACTAAATGTACCCTCGACTAATGGAAAGTGCAAGGTAAGGGTTTTTTATCTCACTCCTTATTCCCGTGATATTCATGCCATATCACCACTATTAACATTTGTGTGGTGTATGTACTGACCATAATTGTATTCTTTATGTGTATTTACATATTCCTAGTATGATACCTCTTTCATGGGTTTTATGTTTCGTAAGTTACCAAATTGGTAAGAGTTAATTTCACAATCTCTTTATTATCCGAGGTTGTTTTTACGTAAGTATCTACTAGGACATCTTTATCATCCACATCCATGTTTCTTATAAAGGTCTTTCAGAACATTTTTACTATTTAATAGACAATGGTATAAATTCAATTATATCCTTATTTGACCTTATACGTTTTTGAAAGGAATCATTCCGTCGTTTTCCAAACAAGTTACTTTTTGACCTTTTTGAAAAAACTAAGGTAAGAATGTTATTTAACTTATACAGAAGGTGTAGTTATTTTCCTCCATTATTAAACCTTTGAAGCTTCCCTTACATGATTATAAAGATATTTTCAAAATAAAGGTTTTATTTTATAATTATGTAATTTTTAAATGATTTCAGAATAAATATATATTTCTCTCAAATAGTTTTGATTTAATCTATGTCAACATCCTTTGATAAATTTTACACATGTTTGTAGTTGATGTATTATGATACAAATATTAAATATTGTATTTAAGGTTTTGACAAATGTTTGACTATGGATGAGTTGTTTTAATGCCATTAATGGTTTATGATTAATGTTTTGGCATTTCATGTGCATGTTTTAATACGAATTTTTATGTTATATTTCATCCTCTTCTTAAGATTAATGTGTTGGACTAGTATGCTCCGGGATGGGGTCCGGTTATAGAAGACCCTCCGGGTTGGTTTCGGGTTATTAGAGGCACTCCGATTTGGTGTCCGGTTGTTAGAGGCACTCCGGGTTGGCGTCTGGTTATTAGAGGCACTCCTGGTTGGTGTCTAGTTATTAGAGGCACTCCGGGTTGGAGTCCGATTATAGTGGCTCTCCGGGTAGGGTTCCGGTTATTGTTATCCCTTAGGTCTTGGCACAAGGCCTTAACAGAGAAATTAAAGTTCGGAATTATTCATTCCATCATTTTGAAAGTGGTTAGTGATATTGCATTTGATTATTCAACTAGTAGAATATCCATGTAAATAAATAAATGGCATTACTTCATTTTATTTTTTCCATATTATGATGAAGTGCATGTTTAAAAGGCTTTTTTTAGTTATAAATTTCCTTAAATGTTTATGCTTATTTATGAATGTTTCCGCTGTGTTTTTATCCTTATTCAGCCTTTGAGATCACCCCTCTCTATGTTTTATTTTTCCTAGGATTCCAAAAAAGTGTATAGTGATTGATATGCAGGGTTAAGCCAAGGGAATAATGGAATTCGTGAAGGATTATTTATGTTTTATTGTATGTTTTGATGTGTAATGTAACATTCATGTATGTAATCTATTTTCCAAGATTTCCAAACTGTTCGGTCCTTCGGGACTTGATTCCTTGTAATAATTCCAATGTATTAAAATAATGCACCAACTCTAGGTAACTGGGGTCGAAACGTTACACTCGGGCCATGTCGCGGACCAGCTCGGGTGACCGATTCAGGGTCGACCAAGGTTGGTTCGGGACAAAATGTTATCATAGCAGGTTGGCCCACAACAAACCTCACTTTTTAGAGTTCCCTTTATTATTTGGAATATCTAATAGAAGGAGATTAGGACTGTCAGGGCTCATGAGGTAGGTTACGGGTCAGGGCCTGATCGCCACCGCTTGTGAAGAGACCTGAGTTAGCAGGGTTAGTCCAAGATTTGAGTCACTTGTCCTTGGTCGTTTCGGATTGAAGGATGAAAATGGAGGTGAATCAGTTCACTTTGCGGCCTCACATGGGGTGGTGACCCATGTGGAGTCCAAGTGCCCGGTTTAAGGTCCTCTTAGTATTATGATTTACTTGGGGCATGGATCACCACCATGTCGCTGGGTCAGACATATGGACTAGTTCCTCATTCAAGTTGGTTATTGATGCTTGTGTTTTTTTTAAGTATCAGTTTATTTGAGTGTGCGTTAAAGGTGAAATTGGTTTTTAAATGGAAATGTTTTTCTTCCAAATTGTTTTTGAAATTTCTAAAGTGGGTTTTTAAAGAGAAGGTGTATTGGTTTGAAAAAACATGGTATGGGTTTGGATTTGGTAAGAAAAATAAGTGTTTGAACCTTGTAACACTTTATAGAGGGTCACACGTGCGGGTGTATGTATAGAAAGTGTGTGGGGGAACTTGTTTGCAGATTATGTGAACATGATTGAATAAACACACATGTGACGGTTCATAAAGTTCCATAGGTGAGTTTTTAAAAAAATTATAAATAAATAATGGGTTTGGAAAAGTGATTTCCCATTGTGTTGTATATGTTTGGGTTATGGGACTATTTCCCTTGGCTTGTATTGTTACATTGATTGAGTTTTGGATTGATACCAGTTTTGATGGTGTTTCTCATGTTGTCATGAGTATGTCGCCCAGAAAGTCTCTAAAAGTTGTCAATCAGTTATTCTTAGTTCTCAGTTCATTTTGTGTGTTGCTTTCTTTTTGAGGTAATCAAAGTCTGTTAGAGGTAGTTGTATTGTTCTAAAAGATAGTGTGTCTTCTGGTTGTTGGGAACTCGCAGGGTAGTTAAGGTTTGTACCACCCTAAATTTATTTGAGGGTTTAGTTCTGGACTAGAAAAGATGATATGTCTCATCACCGTTAGAGTTTTGGGTGTGATTAATGGTGGTCGAATTCCGCGAAGGTTCCCCATCTGGAAAGGAGTGCTGGCCAGTAGAACCTGTCTCAAAGAAACCATCCTCGTCGGTACCGTCTCCTAGTTCGTCAGACCGCTCTCTTTTATTCCACTAGTATGGCCTATCCGAGCATTCTAAGACATCATGTTGCATCCCTTTGAAGATTTATGTCCAACATGGTTGTTGAAATCATTGAACGGAAGGAGTTAGAGACCATAATATGAAAATTACGGACTGTGAGGCTAGTGATGCTTCATCCATCAGGCCCCCAACCACAGGTCATGGGGTGAAGCTCGCACACAGTCAGGAGTTGAAGAGTGTGTGTGGAACCTTGGTCCATATAATGTCTTCGACTTTGGAATGGAAATATCCATAATTTTCATTGTTCTATTCTCATCACTATCATAATCTCATCCTTGTTGTGGTGGCATAATGAGCTCATTCCACCACAATCCAAGCTGTCTAATCTACTCTCAGTGTGGTTCTTATGTTTTATTGTCTCTTTGAATGGTGTGGGCCCATTAATAAAGGGACATGTTCTAATTTTGAGTTGGTATCAGTTGTGTTCATTATAAAGGTGTTAGTTTCGTGAAATTGATGGGAGGCGTTGAGTTATTTTGTCATCATCAAGTTGTTGGATTGTTCCGTAGAATGCTTTTCATCAAGTCTCCGGTGTATTGTTCGGTACATGTGGATAAAATGAATGAGTTTGGTTTGGGAGTTCCCACGTTGGCCCCAAAGGGGGGTGGTTCTCTCAGGTTTCAAGGGGTTTAGGTATTAGTAAATTCTTGTGGGGGGGATAACCCTCCTATGTTCTCACCTCAATCTCGGGAAATGGTTTTTCTTGAAATGGTCGGGTGTGATGTTTGTTGGGAATGGTTACCCTGAAACTCTCGGTTCTATATGATTTGGTCTATGAATGAACTCAAGTTGTGTCAACTGTTGGCATGGTGACTTTTTTGGGGGAAGAAAGTGTCTGTGGTGGGGAGAATTGTCACACCCTGACCACGAACGCCTATGTTTTTATACTTTTCTCGGTCCCGCGAATCTGGGTATAGTCAGGTTTGGGTCCTGGATTGAATTTTTGAATCTTTGATGTTTTTGGTGGGACTCGGGCTAGTGCGCAGTCACCGCGCTGCAAGCGGTCACTGCACATTCGGTCCAGGTTGGTGCGCGGTCACTGCGCATTCGGTCCGATCATGTGTTTAGACCTCGTGAGTGCGCGGTTACCCACCTGTTTAAATAAATAATAAAATTAAATGAATAAATAAAATTGAAAATAATTTTATAAGATATTTAATAATAATAATAACAATAATTAATATTATTATTATTATTATTATTATTGTTATTATTATTATTATTATTCTTATTTAAATATTATTATTCATTTACTTTACATTTTTTAATGTATTCTACCATTTTTTCTATTTTCTTCTCCTTTCTTATTTTCGTTGCTTTATTCCATGCGGCTGCTCCCTCCTCTCTTCTTCACGCAGTAGAGACCCATAGCCTAGCCAGATACCTTCCTACTCACCACGCGCTGAGTCCGCTGCCGCACACATCACCCAGCCTACACCAGCCTCGCTGCCCCGGTCCCCCACCAGCTCTCCTTCAGTACCGCCTCTCTCCCTATTGTCCGCCTACAATCTCTCTACCTCGTCTAGTGATCTGCCTCTCTCCCCGCATTAAATTGCGGCTCCCCTCCTGCACCACTTGAGGAAGCCCACACCTCGCTGTCCCGGCCTCCTCCACATGCATAGCTGCCACCCGTAGCCGGCTTCTGCTCCCGCCTTTCCTTGCCTCGCCCTAGCTACCTCATCCAGGACCTCCAGCGCCTCGCCTACCTCCTGCTGCCCAATATCCAGCCACGTCCTTCTCATGTAGCATCTCCACCAGGCCTCCTGCCTTCTCTGCCTGCCGACTCCGCTGCCCTGTTCTGGATCGTCGATCGCTAGCCGCTCTACCCTCCTGCAGCAGCGGCATGCCTGGCGTTCTCCCCCTTGTCCCCCTGTTCTGCGCGCGACCCTCCTGGGTCTTCCCCAAGCCACCCCTTGGCTCCCCTATGCCATATCTCGTTCCTCCTATAGCCCCCCTCCTTCCTCGCTACTTCCCCACACAGCAGCCCACGTCCTAGCCTCCGTGCCTGCAGCCTGCCCGCTCTGCCAGCCGCCCTCCCTGTTGCTTTTCTCCTCAGTTGGCCCTCCTGCTCCTTCCACACAGTAGCGCCCAACAGCCTTGTCTGGCACCTCTTGCTGCCGACTCCCCTGTCCGTTGAGCCATACGCTCTTACAACGCCAGACGTGCCACCCACCCATACAACGCCTCCCTGGTCAATCCAGCCACTCATATGTTCTGTCCGGCGTCTCCATTGCCTCGCCCACATCCCGGCCTGTCGTCGCCAAGATCCTCCTGCCATCGTCTAGCACCTCTTCCCACATCCCGGCCTGCCGACAGCCCAGTAGCACTGCCTTGCAACATCCCAGCCTCGCCGAGTCCCTCAACCCACCACTTCTGCTCTTACTGTCCAGCCTACGCCAGCCACACCCTCCTCATGTAGGGCCCTATGTAGCCCTCCCCCTTTCCCCGGCCTGCACCACATCCTGTTGTGGCACCCTACAGAGGCCCCTTGTCCTGCACGATGCCACACAACACCCCTCTTCTCCAATTCCTGCATAGCAGCACCCGTCCGCCCACATCCACCCACTGCTTGTCCGCATCCCCATCCACCAGTCCTCCAGGAGAGATCTAGTTCCCCAGTGTCTCCTCCTGCCCTCTCCGCTGCACCCTCCACAACCCCCCTATTATGATCCAGTCGCCATCCCTGCTCGCCCGGGACCCCGCGCCACCCCTGTCTTGCGCACACCAACCCCAGCGGTGCTGCCTCGCCTGCACTCAAGCAGCCTACCGATGGCCTTCCCTTCTTAGACCTCCCTGTTCCTGCCGATCAGCAGCTAGCAGCCTTCCGCCCTTGTAGTGCCACCTTACACCGCAGCTGCCCAGAACCCCGGCTCCCATCCGCATCACCCACGTACTTCCCGCTGCTACCCAGATCAATCACACCCTTCCCATCAACTGCCTCGCATCATCACTGTCAGGCGACCCTTACCGCACACCTTGGTTAGACCACGTCCAGTCGTGCAGATGCCTTCTGCTGTTCCGGCATGACACCTTCCTACGATCCGTTTCAAGTTGCGACCCCTCCATTGGTATACCATTTTTCTTTATGCTTATTTTGATATTTATTTTTGATATATATATATATGTATTGGTTTGAATATAATTTTTTATTAAATAAATATTATTTAGGTCGGTTTGACTTTCTAGGACCCGCGCGGTGCGTTTCTGAGTGAGCGCTATCACTGCACTTGGTTTCTGAGTTTGTGTCATCCTCGTGCTTTAGTTTCGCGGTGAGGGTATCTTGCTACCTCTTGGCTTCATATATTTTAATTGGGGTTTTTGTTTTTGTTTCAAGTTCTTAGTGTTTTGTTTGTAGTACGTTGGACCTTACTTTGTGGTGTCGGACATGCGTCTTCTACTTCATCTCGGAGTCAAGGTTGGTCACCCAATGCACATACCATTAAATTTAGAACTTATTAATTGCGTGATGTTTTATTAATTTTTAGTAAATGGGAATTAATATAAGAGAATAAATTTATATAATATTATTTGGTGTAAAAAGAGCCGTTTATTTTATGCACAACACTTGGGATATTTTCATGATGAGTGGACACCCAGTAGTGAAAGAATGCCAGTTTTGCCTTTAAACATAATTCATGGAATTTCATATTTAGTTCTGGTTTTAATGATAAATGATTTATTCTGATCATGTTTTTTGGTTTTTCTTGAGAAATATGGTTTTTATTTAAAGTTGGTGAAGGACCGTTTGACACTTTAATAAAATAAATTATTTTGGAAAAACTCACATTGGGGTTACTTAGGGGTGATCGTTGGTGTGCGTTGATTGTGTGAGTTGTGTGTGATATTTTTGCATTGTGACTTATTGATTTACATTTTGGACGCACCCCTTTTTAT
The DNA here is from genome assembly GCA_963277665.1 of Viscum album. Taxonomy (NCBI): domain Eukaryota; kingdom Viridiplantae; phylum Streptophyta; class Magnoliopsida; order Santalales; family Viscaceae; genus Viscum; species Viscum album. Next base: position 1,379,181,490 of record OY728140.1, on the reverse strand, counting down.
TGTATGTGTTGACATGGGAACCTGGCATAGTGAGTGAATCTTCTGAGAATGATTTTTGCACTAGTTTAGATTACGCACTAGATAGTGGCCCCATAGTAGGGGAATACTGAGTTATTAATGCTATGGGGATTAGAGCCCTCATTTAGGCCATGTAGGGCTATACCGAGAGTTAGGGCATTATGACGTCATCGAGTGAGGGAATTCATTATGGATGAGTCACATGTATAGGATTGTTCATGATCTCCTAGGTTCGACCCATGTTTCATTTAGTGTTTATTTGTATGTGGCAGATGATTGAGAGGTCTAGTTCGGTAGTTGGCCCCTGTGTGCCACTTTTTTATTTTCCCTTAGTGTGTGTTGCGTGTTGTTTGGTTTTCCTTTTTGGCTAATAATTGAAGTTTGGATTTCTAAATGGTTCGCAGAAAATGTTTTACAAATTAATATACCTATTCCTTTCCAACATTAAACATGTTTTTAAATTAAAAATTCCAATGGGATGATACATGTTTTAGAAATGAAAGTTTGTGTGGAAACTAATATTTTATATAATTTAGTCCAAACATGAAATTTGCAAATTTTTCTTTTAAAGGTAGTGCATTGGGAATAGATATTAGTCTTGCCTACTAAATTTTAATACTCACGCATGTAGTTATTTTTTGTTTTTACTGTTTGTGCAGGCTACAACTTGGGTGTGTTTTCCTTGGGTGAAATTCCATCGTGAGTTAGAGAGTGACCCGCGAGGTCACATGGAGATAGTCGTTGTCTCTTTCGGTTAGTTTCATTTTATTTTGTTCTTGTTTAGTTACTTTACTTTGTTTATTTATTTTGTGTGTTCTGTTTTATTTCAGCTGTTTTATTTATTTATTTATACTGGGTGAAATCATTCCCACCACCTCTGTTGATGCCCTTGTGCTTGTCGCCAGCCCCGGAGGATTGAGGACGCATCTCGGGCCATGTCACGGACCGGTTTTGGTGACAGTTTAGGGTAGTCCCGAGTTGGTTCGTGACACCCTTAGTAATGTCTAGTGTAATATATTTTGATAATAAGACCTTATAGTAGAAAATACACATTTATATTTTTCATTGGATGTTCCAGTATGCAGTGGTTTGTATTTATACTTTTAAATTATGATTATTTTTATAAGTATTATAAGTTTTATACTTTTATGTATCATGGGAAACCATGGTGATATATTCTTCCATAAAGGTAAGATATATTTAGTGGTCTATGAGAAATATTTCATTAATGAATAATGGAAGAAATGATTTTTCACTTATGTTCTATATGAAAAGTTGATATCTTTGTTCATTTTATGGAAATGATATTATAAATAAATCCATGAAGATGGTGTTATATATTAATGTTTAATTTCTAGGAACTCAATGAAAGAGACATCTATTGAATAGTTTGATGATTCTTACATGAAAAATTTTTGTTTAGGGATTTCATAATAGAGGGATTTTAGTACAAATTATGCATTTGCATGTGGGATTAAATTAGTACTCCATTGGGGCCATGGTGTGTTTCTAGATGTTCTACTTGGACATTATGTTCCTTCACCTAATGACATTTATAAAGAGAAGTATAGGCTAGCGCATATCTTGTATCCAGAAAAAATAATTAAATGTTATATTATTATTAATTATTTATTCATTTGAATAAATATTATTCATGTATTTTATTAATAACAACTCATATTTTTTCGATCACATATATTCCATCACCAGCTATTTGAAATAATATTATCTTAGTTGAATATTGAATAAAAATTGTTTTTTATTTATTGATTGTACTTTTTATTTATTTATTTGAGAATAATATAGTGTAGTCGATTTATTAAATAAATCAAAATTATTCAATACCATATAAATATGGTGGATGAATGGAGAATAAAGTTTAAGGGTTCAATGAGAAATAATTTATATTGAATATTATTTGAATACAAAATATAAAATTTAATTCCTGAGTTTATCGCGTGTAGTTAAATATTATTATTACTATTATAGGAGTGTCATTCTATAGGGATTTTTTAATTAACAAAGGTCCCATTTGAGTTTTTTTACCCTAGTGGTATATAAAACAAATTATATTATATCCTTAAGAGATTTAATTCATTTCTTGTTTTTCCAAAATGAAAACTAAATAGAATCCTCTCAAATCCCTAGATAACTATATCTCCAAGAATGCTCCCAGTAGTGAAGAAAAATACTCCTCCTCCATCACTCATAGTTCAAAATTGATTGAAGAAATCCCTTTCTTAAAGTTGTTCTTAGAGAGATCAAAGGTGAATGACATATGTGTTGGGATCTGTGATGCTAGAACCAAATGATTCCTATATCAATGATCATATTTTCATGGAACAAGTGTGTATCAGTAATAGAGAGAATATATTCTTGATTCCAAAAATATCAATATATAAAGTTATATATATGTTTCATATCCATCAATGGCGAAATAATTTCTCACAAGGTAATTCCATAATAACATTAATTAATTGTAAATAATAATTTATGATCTGGAACTTTTGTTTTTGAGTTTATACATTGTATATTTTACTTGGATCCATTCCATTAATCATTGAGTTTATCATCATGTACATGTTAGATTGATCCTTGATCATGATAAAGAGATTTTTTTTGCATTCCCCATATAATGATTCCACTATGGCTAGAACCTTAATATGGTTTTAGAGGGGTTATATAATTACTTATAATTATTTGAATATGATCAATTGATTTATGAATTTTTCTTTATTTAAATTATATTTTAATCATTATTCTATCCAAATTATGATATCTTCTTTATTCCTCTTTGTTTCCAAAAATATAATAAAATTGATTAATTTTATGAATTATGCAAATTTGATGATCACACCCAGAGGTGCCGAGGCATCTAGATGGATAACATACAAGTAGAAACCATGTAGCCTAGATGTACACACTATGTACTAGGGACCAATTAACCAAGAAATAATTCATAATTCATTCAATCCAAGAAGATTTATTATAAACTATGAAATTAATTACACAAAGGGTGCTGACCATGACATCCTATAAAACAGTCATCCATAGTAGACACTATTTAGAATTAGTACAAGAGGTTAAGTACTCTAGCCATAGATGGTTTGAATGTTCAATTATGTGGACTACATGGCTGGTGGTCATTTAACATAGATACCATATTCCTTATAGCTCATTTATATTATTTGTATTATAGAAGTTTTCGTTTCATTATTACATGTTGTGTCCTGAAGACTTTTTTACAAATAAATAGAGATAAGAATTCATTTTCTATGATGGGTTATGTATATATAAATGTATAATTAATTTCTGGACAATTTTCAGATTTTCATATTACGTACACATCATATAACAGTTATTACTCAACATGTATTGAATCATACCGCCTTACATAAATACCATGTGTCACATGTGGGAACATAGTTGATAGTGGATTCCATAAAATTACATGATATGTCATTTATGCCATATGTCACATGAGTGAATAGTATTTAGATATAATACATGTTTTTTATTTTTGATGGGTACTCACCATGTCTCCTCTCTGATTCATTTATAATCACAATAAATTTTAAATAACATATTATTGAAATAATGATCATTGTGAATATAATAAAAATTCAAAAGAAAATTAAGATAAATTAATTGAAAAATAATATAAGATATTGAATTGATTGGATTACAATTTCTCTTAGATAAAAAAAGATTATAATTGAATTATAATTGTATTAAATGTATAATTATTTTCCTACTTGTGGATGATCATGAGTCCATACTAATCCTTTTAATTTGATTCATTTTAGTTGTTATATTATTAAATTAAATGGTTGACAAGTGTTTTATCTCCCCATTCATTGTTTAAGGGCCCATGTGCCTATGGATGATTTTATGTAAACCCATTTAATCAATCATTTACATTCAGTTTCCTATATAGAAGTAAAATAATATGTAATTACAGGATCTCCCAATATAGTGGAGGTTGTTCAAGTTTTCATATAAGGTGAAACCTATCCATGAGGGATACATAGATGGATTGGTGGAAAGATGTAACCTGAACAATAAATTTTGTATCATTTACCTAAATTAGATTGATCATAATGGATCACCCAGATACTTTAATCTAGTAACAAGTGAGAGGGATCATGTTAAATTTTCTACCCTGTTTAATATGATTTCCTCAATATTTTATGACATATGTTCTATCAAGAACACCATACATGAAGTGGACAATATGTGGTTTCCATATTATATACCCATGGTAGAATCTAACATGATGGTATACAATTTTACATGAGTCCTATCACTTGTTTCTTGATTAATCTATCCAGGTGATCCTTCATGATAAATCTAATTTATGTAAAAGATATAAAATTTACTTGGTATATCACTCATGGATGAATAAAAAATATCCAAGTAGGTCAAAAATAGTCACACATATCCCTATAAAATCATTCTATAACTGACTTTCTATATGATTTCAACATTTATTCAATTCCATTATGTCTACATTTTCATTATCTAACAAAAAAAACATTGAATATTCCTAGAAAATATTTATTATGCTCATAGTGGACACTACTCATTTTTTCATAGTCATTAATGCCTTTATGGTATTTAAATAATTCCTCCACTACCTATTTCCCAGGATCACAATCATACAACACATACTAAAACATGTAAAATGTTGGAAAAATATAGGTACAATCTACCTTATGGTAAAAAGAGTTAACAAATATATAATCAAATGTTTATTCATCCACCACGGTGTAAAATAAAATATTCTAAAAAAATCCTTTGAAAATTTAGTTCATGGTTTGAGGGACACTAAAAATCGAGGAAACAAATAAATAAAAGAAACTATGGTATTAACATTACCATTTAATGATTGATTTAATGGATGTATCATGAATCTTGGAGGATATGTAAATTTTTGAGCAATATATGTTGATTAAAACATAAAGGGAAGCATGGTTTGAGAATTGAGAGAATTTAGCACACTAAAACGAATCGAGGTTGGATTAATATGTTTATAATATATATTTCAATTGAATTGAATTAAAAAACTAATCAATATACAAATAATCTCTGAAACCATTTCCATTATCTAATTTTTTGTAAGGTCTACAATTCTAAAATCTAGTTAATGGTCCATTGGGTACTGAGTGCACCACCATCGAGTACCCAGTGGTATCTAGTACAAAATGAAATTATCCCACCACGCCCTTTCATAATTGAAAATAATAATCTAATTTTGCAGTTTTATATCAATAATCATTTAAAATACCATAAATATAAATATTTTATCATCATAACCCATATCCAAATTTTCATAAAAATAATAAAAAATAAAAAATTACCCAAAATATTGTTTCTTTCCCTCTTGAACTATACCCAAACATTTGTAGAAAAGTTATAAACCTGGAGACCCCATTATTAAATTTTACTCTAATCCCATATAAAAGTCCTTAATTTTAGAGGCAAATATGGTATCACTGTACTAAATAGACGGAACATAATTTAGTATATATTACTAGAAATAAAAAATACCAATAATTATTAATATTGGATTCCTATTATAGATTCACATGACATTCACATTAATCTATTCTAGACTAGGATCATATCCTTGAAAAATTGATAGTAGACATCCCACCATAAGATTTCCCTCAAACCCCTTCTGTGAGAACCAATCTTATTGAATTCCATTGTCTCTTGAATATTATCCAACAGTTTTTTATCATTGTAACCCAAATTCACGTATAATATGGCTTTTTCTATATTTAAATATATCATGATATTCTAGGATATCAATATCTCAATTATGAAAAACATTGTTTTACCATACCAAAGTCCAAAAGATTATTTCATACGCAACCCATGCAAATTTATGATGGAAAAGTCGAAACAATATGTTTTCAAAAAGTATATTACATTGAGGCCTGTCCAAAAATATTTCCACCTTTGGTCACTTTCATTTGATACAAATTTTTAGGGATAACATGAATAATTATACTTATCAAAATAATTTCTAAATTTCATGAATTCCCATATTATTATTATCAAGGAACCTATTTGGTTTTTGGAAACACTTTTCTAATTTCAACCATATCCTCTCATACTCGAAATCAATTTAGGCATGAAATTTATCTTTGTTGATGCGGTGGAGAACTACAAAACTAATTTATTATACCATTATCTCCGTGATTCTAAACAATATTCTTTCACTTCTACCCCTCCATTATTTGTACATCAATAAAATAAAGAGGCATGGATCCAATTATTCTGCTATTAATGCCTTTTTAACTACGTGATAGTAGTTTCCAATTACAATGGTTATAATAATAACTCAGATTAGACAATAATGTTAAATTTTAAGGTAGTGGTCATTCATTAACTCATTTATGTACTATAATATTTTATGTAAAAATAAAATATCTATCATAGAAACATACTCAATAATAACTTATAATGTTAGAGCTCTAATAACATAGAATTTATAATATTGTGAATAGCCTTGAAATAAAATATATCCATGAAGAGATAGTATATATATGACCTAGAAAATATCCCAATATCATTTTTTGGGTCTATATATTCCTAAAATTATTTGTCATCATTTCTCCCTTTAGAAACTTCTAATGCATATGGTAAATTCCTCATTGTACCCGTCAATTAAAAAATATATTATATATTCTAAATATAATTTCAACTTCTTTGGAACTCAATAATATTCTATTGATTGAGTAAAATTGTTCCCAAGACCCATATTTTCCTCTACCCATGACCACTTATCCTTTAGTAAAACCTTAATTAAATTCCAATAAATCCCATAATATTTTGTTTGAATAAGATAACTCCATTGGCTAACCACCACTTGATGTTTTCACCATTATCTTTAACTTATTCATAAGGTATTAATAAAAAACATTTATTATATTTAATTAATATTATAACCCATTTGGATAACTTTTTTTAAATATAAAATAATTTATTGTACCATTTAATGAATTACATTCCACAAAAAATCCATTTATGAAAACAATGGATAAAAACTAAAAAATCCTAATTAATGAAGGTTTGTATAACACATTAAAAATTCAGAGTCTGATTTTTCCTTTCAAAAAAATGAGTAATATGAAAATTATGTTACCATACGTTTTAACAGGATTAAATCAAGGTTATATAACTTATATCCTTAATATTATGATATTAACAATCCATCACACTACTTATTCCACATTATTTACATCAAATTATATTTTTTTGGCATGTTATCATATAATAAATCTAAATGACCCCATAAACTACCTCATATATTGTATTTTTATCACCCTATAAATACCATGATTATAGAAGAAAAATTCCCAAGAATTAAAACAATAAAAATTTATCTTTATTTTAACCAAATTTCATCCAGGATAAAAAATGAACAATCATACTACCTTGATACACAACTCTTCTCATGATATTATGAGTGATACCTCATTGATATTCTTATAAAATGACTACATAATGATGTTAGGTATCCCACTTATAATACCTTTCAACCATAATCTATATATTATATATAATAAATATCTTTCTATTCTTACACTAACCCAAGGCACTCACATTCTTAGAATTTTTTCTCAACCACACAACACCCATTGTTTTAAATATCAGGTGAAGCATCTACCAATGATCGCATCATCTAAAGTAATCCAAGATATTATAAAGAAAAGTTTCACTACAATCCTAACTCATATACAAATATCTAAAAATATACCAACCACATATATATTATAATCTACCTCATATAAAAACTATAAAAGTACCTTTATATAAAATCCAAACATATATATATAGTTATTTTTACCAGAGAATATTCATATATATTCTACCTACTCATGTGTCACCATCACACCAATTTTCACCCTATAAAGACATTGATATCAAAAAAATGGATTATGTAATCCACCATGATGGGTTTCAGTTAATTTATACATGAAAATTATTTTATTACGGAATTCATATAATAAGATATTATATAAACTTTTATTAAATGGAATCCATTTTTTGAATATCATCCCCAACCCAATTCAAATAAGAATAAATCATATGAATATACATGTTAGTTATGATGCATGCATGAATTCATCATTATTTCCAATGTAAGGATTAAAATAAAGAATCGTAATTTATAACATAAAAATTTATAAAAAATAACTCACTTGAAAAAAAATGAATCATCACAATCCCAAATCAAAAGTAACATGGATATATATTATATAAGTGTTAGCTAAATACATATACAATGTTAATGCCTCATTATGAATTAAATATCTCCATATTTAAAAAATTAAAACCATAAAAAATAAAACAACGAGCTCGAATATTTTTTTTAACACCAATTGTTTGGACTTGTCTGCATGATATAACATGGATTGTTATATAAACATATATTCCCCACTAAATACACTAAAGAGTGCTAAAAAGAATTGATGGTTATGTAATACATAGTGGAAATACAATAAACATGAAATCATTATCATAAATAATAATAGAATGGGGAAATAATATAAAACATCGAATCATAAATTTGAATAAAATCTAGTAGATATATTTAATAAATTAAAAAATAATATATAATATAAAAGAATAAAATAATAGGGTTATACTACAATAGAATAGGTCAACTAAAACTCATTACTATTTACCTATTCATATTTAGGTACCCTAAATAAATTCTATTACTAGGCCTCTAAGGCTGACATGCATTCTAAAAAAATTTATAAACATCCATGAAGGTATATTTATATGACGTCGACGTATAACTCAATTGTATTTTACTAATAGTTTCTCAAAGATAAACCATAATATATGTCAATATAGGTAAAGACTGATTTGAATGGTTGTTACATAACTAAAATATGATCTAAATTAAGTAATTGTAAAACTGTCATGATAAATTTATGAATAAACAAAAATGATTTATCCCTTGATAGTAAAATGAATATTTTGGGTCTATGTATATTAGTTGGGATGTTATTCCTCAAGAATTATGTCACAACAGTACATAGAATATTAATTCACAAATAATAATTACCATTAAATAACATGGAAATATCTATTTCCAATGTTATAAATACTTTTTATTCAAATAATACACTGTCTATATCAAGGGACGATCCCATAGATAACAAGATTTGCATATGATCCTAAAAATAGATTAACAGATTGAAAGTTATTTAAATTGTTCTAATAAAATATTAATAAAATTTCATCTGATAATGAATATAATATATATAATGCTAGGATTTTATAGAAAATAATCATTAAATTAAATTATAAAATTAATGTTCTATAGATAATCCAATCCTTGAAATACATTATAGTATTATAGACAGATGAAGTCCCCAATATTAGATATACTTTATAGAATTATAGGTCATCAAATATTCTGATATAGGTTATAATTAGTAGAATAAAAATTTCATAAAGTTATAAAATTTTAATATAGTCTATATAATCAAAATTAACAAGATTTTTGATTAATACATATATTATATAAAATAATTGTTATATAGTGCCTCATCTCTAGATATATTTTATTAAATCATAGGTTGCTGAGAACCAAATCCTAGATATAATTTTCATGGGTTTAGATGGAATAGAATTTATATAATATTTTAGTATTACACTTAATAGTAGGCCCAAAGAGTTCACATTTTCCCCTTTATGACCTTCATGATTTTTTTAAATTGAACTATTATGGAAAAAAACACAATCATGTGTAAATTAAAATCGTAACTCTGAACCTAAAACTAATCTATCATTGTTCTCATCAAATTGAACATTATAAAATATTGTACATATTTATCTTTCCTATAATAGTCTATTCTTAAATAATATGTATCATTATAAACTTTTCTCATAGAATTTCTATCATAGATAAATCTGATTATACTTAGATATTTTCTTATTGATGACATATTCCCAATGATATTTATCATTAATCCAACATACAAAGTACATAAAACATACATAACACTTGATTTAAAGACTTATCTATACCCCCTTATTAGTTATATTCCTAATAACATGACACTAAGTATAGTCATAAATTGTAGTCTATGTTCATAATACAAGTCAACTTGTCGGTGGTGACATAATATTTATGTTACAATTCTAAACACACCATTGTAAAACCCCTAAAGTTAACCACACACTATGTTGATAAAAACTAATCTATACTTGGTATAATTTCATTGAAATATGTATGCAGTCATATTATTTATTTCTCTAGTATCACAATAATGTTATCCGATTCAAATTCCAAGTGAATCTAATTTAGATAAAATATTTTGAAATAACATAGTGCATCACCCTGACAAGACACATTACTCTCATAGAGCATATAATATTCTCAAAATAGATGTCAAAAGTGTATTAATTTAAATAACTAATTATGAAATCCATCTCACGCTCCGATAGAGATTTTATGAATCACCAAAAAGTCCTGGTAGCCTCTTGATAACTATTAAAAAATTATAAATCTCAAGAAGAATATTTATCAATTGTATAAAGTGACCTACCCATTTTTATACAAGTACCAAAGACATACTTATCATTGTTTGTTTTATTATACTCAATTAAATATACAAAAAATTATACACCACATAAAAAATCATATAAAATGTACAAATTTTTTAGGGGGCACCTACATAGGCACTTACTTGTATATAATCTTGAATTGATTATTTGGTTACCGACTGAAATCAATGAATCTAAATGAACACCCAAAATAAAAGTTTTAGAGTGGAGTACTACTGATAAATATGGTAATAAGAAATAATGTTTGAATGGAAATTTATTATATAAGGTTACTTCTAAAAGTTTCTTTTCCTAAACATTGAATTTGCCTATCTTTTTAGTTTTACGAATTTTTGGGTGTCCTTATTTACCAAATGATGAATTTTAATGGTTTTTAAAAAACCACAATATGTTTTAAAGGAAAATAATCATTTCAATATAAAAAAGGTATATAATTTTTACTTTAGTAGAATGCGGGATTGAGAAATAAAAATTTCTATTGTGTCTAGAATATGGCAATAATCATTAATTATATTTTAATAAAATTTAGACATTATTGAAATTTATAGAGTTGGTGGAGAAATATAATATAAATAATATATTTTTTAAAGGCAAGGACCAAGGAAAACACTAATCCATGAAACACCATATGAAGAGGTAGAAAAATTTTGAAATATCCAAAGAGGACAAAATTAAATTTGTAAGAAGAAATAATTACTAATATTTTTAAGAGGCATTCCATCTGATTACTATAATAATGGTAAATTATTTACACCTATCATTAAATTGGACTTACACTTTGGTTTCAAACTAAACCCAAAAAATTTAATTAGCCTCGAAATGAAAATATTGACATGTAGCACTATATATTACTACTTTAAAGAGAAATGGAATGGAATTCTGAAAACTAGACATTATAACGATTGATTCAACCACTATTGAATGGAGGATTCACTAGAGAACATAGATTCATCAGTGGGTTGTATGATGTTTTGATCTAACATCACCAATGCTTAAAACAATAACCTTTCTATATAATTTAAAAGCATATTTTCTACTAATTTATTATTCAAATGTAATCCATATATTATTAATATTAAATGGGTATGAATATGATGAAATTATAATAACACTAATCCATGTTATAAATTCATGTGATTTTTAGAGATAAGTTCCTCATTCCAAAATATATCTCAAAAATATAAAATAAAATACCAAGAAATCATTATGAATGAATTTAGTATATTTTTTCTTGTCAAGAGAAAATGTTAACCATATAAATTTTTAAAATTTATAATTATGGTTATTGAAATATTTAAAAGACATGATCAGATAAAATTATTAAAACTGAATTCAGGATAAATTTATAAAATGAGGAATTATATTAAAAATGATATTCAATTTCTTAAACCATGAATATACAAAACTAAAATTACTAATCTTGAGGTCCCCTTTTTAGTAAATAAAATCTTTTGAAAGGTATATATCCCTGCAGTTAGAAATTTAAAAAATTATTCTCATGTTGAAAATAAATTTAGTGTACTCACAAGTCATGGTTGTATTTAAATGAATGATTATGATACTTGTATTTGAAAATTGTATTATACTGATTAACTTATAAGTGAGGGTCTATTTATAGGATGGTGGGATTGGGTTGAGGATTGATAAGGATTTCTAAATCATGAAATTAATTTCTTACAACTATTTTTTAGACCTTTTTTCTCACCAACACATTATAAATAATGCGGAATTGAGATTAGCTAGTGGTAACATTGAGGTAACATGCATTAATATGTTTGGTTTTATATAAAACTTGTTGCAACATGTATGATGTGTACCTTTTTTTGGATACATCACATAGGTAGACATATTAGGGAATGACTGAGTGATTGGAAAGTATATTATATCTAAAATTCCATTTTGAATGGATCATGTTTTAATATGTTCAAGATTTTACAATAAGGACCTAGGTTCCCATCATCCCAGGTACATGCTAAAAAATTTTGGGTTTAGTTTTCATTATCTCTAGGACTATAGAATTCATATAGTGTCACATTTGCTATATCATATAGGTTTTATTTTTTTTATTAAAACCATTATCATTATGATCTATGGTTAAATGAAATTGGAAATTTTATGTTTATATAATAGGTTAGAACTATTTTATGTTAAAACTTTAATAGATCAACACTTTTAAATTTTTTAATATTAATTATATATTGAGAACATTTTTAAATGGAAAAGCGTAAAACATTTATTATAATTCAATAATCAAATTTTAGAACTGATTTTTTTAAACTATATTTTAATACAACATAAAATGAATCCTCCATTTAAATGTTATTCCTAGGGGATGGTTTCATTTTTCATTCCATTAGGGCTTCCAAAATCACACCGATTTACATTTCAGTTTCGGGTTAAAAATATGATCTCTCATGGAGTGTTTGTAATAATGGTGTTATGGGGTTACCTTTTATGTCACACATATATATTTTTTTGGTTTCTAGTATAATATTAATAGATTTTAGTTTTATCAATATTATCAATGAAAACCATTCTTTTATGAGATATTGGTTCAACTTTATGTTTTATACTTCGGGATTTTTTGTTTATTTATCATTCATGTATTTTTCATCATTGTTTTTTAATTATATATTTATATTAATTATTTATATGGAACTATGATATAAAAATTGGTAATGCTAAAAATTTAAGGAGAAAATAATTTTTTTAGTTTTTGAAATTATTCAAATTCCATGTATTCTGATTCCCAAGAACAATTATTATCCCTTAGTGATCTAAAACATTCCAAGGGAATGTCATGATCTGGTTTGTGCATCAATACTTTTGGGGATTCATAATATTCTCATGATTTTTTATCAAACTACCAATTTTTATTTGGTTCTATATGGTAGACTGAATTTAAGACTATCATATATATAATGTTTGGATAAGGAAGAATCTATCTATCATTTTCTTATATTAAACCTTTTTCATCCATGTGATTTTTTGTTTAGGGAATTATATTTTGAGTTTTTATAATTTATTACTAGAATATTATAATTTTGATTGGTGGTTTTTGTGGATTTTAATATGTTCTATGGGATACTAAAGAGATTTTGATGTCGTGGTGATAAAAAGGTAGAATGAAATAGTATAAAAAGTTAGACCACACATTCTAAAATTATATGCAGAGTCAGTGTGATTAGTTCTATTTTAGCACCAGGTGAATTTTTACAGCAAGTATATAGTTCTCCAATCCATGTAGCCAACCGTACATAAAGAATATCCATCCTCAAAAACTAATTTTTGATTCCTTTAGATTTTGGATTGTTCTATGATATTTTTGGATCTTATTCAAGGTTAATAAATTTTGATTATCAATGTGAATTTAGATTATGTCATTTAATATTGATGGGGTTTCACAAATAAAATTTGGTAACATAAAAGATTTATAAGAAATATTTTTGAAAATTCCAAAATCAATTATGTTTAGTGTGTTCATAAATATATGGTAATTGTTTTAGATATAATAATCTTTTTTTGAACTATAAAATTAGTTTTTTTTTAATATTTACATGTTTCATTATTGAAAATACTAGTGTTTTGAGATAAAGGCATGGTTTTAATGGTAAATGAATGATTTTTAAGAGAATAAAAGTCAATTTAAAAAATGTTTCAAAATAAATTATATATTTTATAGTTTATTGGAAAATCATAATAAATGATTTATAAATACAGATATTATTATTTATTTGATATTTTTAAATTAAATTAATATTTTTTTAGATGAATATTTTGGGGTGAATTTTTTTTGAATTCATAATTGTATTAATGAAAAATCATTAGAGGCTTATAATGATTTTTAAACTATTACATATGAGTTAAAGATGAATTTTTGGTTTCATAAATGAATTTAATCATGATTGGGACAGTGATTTAGTTATTTTAATTGCAAATTAGAGAGGGGATTTTCGATATATTTAATGTGATTATAATTTATAGAATTGGATATATCTTGTGCTTATTTTTTCATTTGAATTATGCCTCCTAGAATTGTATAATATATTTATAGAGATTAATACCCATGATATTTCATTTAGAATATTACATCCTAGGACATGAGTGTTGAATTTATATTTGGTGGTTATACCCATACAATGAGTGGAGTGGTATACTAGATCCACCAAGTTCAATCAGATTGAGTTAGTAGTAATTTTTTTTCCATTATAGAAAATATTATCTCTCTTCATAAGAACCCTAAGTGTGTTTTGAGGATACATACAATTTTTTATTTGGAGAAAAAGATTGTGGCTCATGAGGTGATATATACATCATTTTTTTAATTCCATTTCGAGTCCTTTTCAATTGGGAATTTTTTTAATATCTTATTGAGATTTTTTTTGAATGTCGAGGTTATTTTCCCCATTTCATTATAATTAACATTCTATGGTTAAATGTTATTGTGGTTTGAGAGTCTTGGATGTGACACATTTGTGAGTCATTTATGCCTAGTAAATTTGGATAATCCTTACGAGGTATTTGTTTTGTTGTTATGGTAGCTGTGAGATTTATTCTATGATCATTCGATAAGTGAAAAATATTGGAGGTTTTCTTCAAATGGAAAAGGCATATGTTATAACAATTTATTGTTCTTATTAACTATAATTGATATAATTCTATTTGGTACCATCAGGATTGATATTACCAAAATGTTTTCCAAGGTAATCTATCCATGTTACTTAGTCTGTTGTTAGAGAAAATGATTTTAGGGGAATGTTTTTGGTATATTTCTAATCACCTTATCAAATGGATATCATATATTTTCTATCATGATTCCAAAACTCAATTTATCTCTATACGATGAACGTTATATATTGGGTTGAATTACCAAACCCTACCCTTGTATTTAAATTCTATATAATTTCTATATTTTCTTTTGAAATTATTATTTAGTTTCAATATGAGATTTATTTATTTTTGGGTTTTTAATATTTTCCCCCACCATAAGATTTTAATGAATAATCACCAAATAGTTTACAAAATCATGTGGATGAACAATCTGTGGGTTCTCCACATCACATAGTTTTCAATCCATGGTTTAATGTAAATTGGGTATGAACCCTTACATGGAAATGCTATTATTCAGATTCCATTAATGCATGGTAAATGTGAATCGGTATAACATGTTTTGATGAAATACATTTGAGTCTATATAGAAATAATTATTGCTACCCATAGATGAGAAGTTTCTAGGGAAATTTCTATGGTGGTTTTAGAGAAAATGTGTGGAAACTGTCTAAGTATGTATAGTTTTTTAATAAATGGGTTTGGAGTGTTGAAGTATGTTTTGTTAAACTGTTTGACCATACTATCTTACCTTCTAAAAACCATAACATAAATAATAATACCACCTAGGTATTATTCCCAAAACCATTTTCCCTTTCTCCCTTCATCTCGCATGGCTCATAGTTGTCAATCATTGAACTGACGTCCCTATCATGGTGATTTTGTGAGATTTCCTCATGTTTCATGAGTTATTTCTTAAAAAAATATCCTCTATACTTCCCAATCTCATATTTTCCGTACTTGTTCATATTTTTTCATACCTTTTATAGGTTGTAGAGACCATGTGAATCCCTTCAATATTTTTGAATTTGGGGATTTTGTGTGCTTATGGTCAAATTATTTTCTATGAAGTCTCATTCAACACTAGGGTGGATTAACAGAAAATTATAAGCTAGTGATGATTCAAGGTATGTTAATACATGTATTTAAATTTAATTAAATGAAAATTGATTTATTCCATTTATATATTCATTTTGGGTATATTATTATTTAATATATTATAATTATGAATTTCTAGAGTATAAAATGGGTTTCCACAAGGATTCTATGAAATAAATAGTGTTTCCCATTTAAATTTATTATATAAAAATTTTTATAAGAAAATAAATACTAGATTTATATTAAAATAAGGAAATGGAATTTATTTGTGAATTTAGATATATCATTAGGTATTATAGTCTTTAAATTTTTTTAAATGTTACTTATAGTGTTTAAAGGGTTACATAGTTCAATGGAAAATGGACATATACAGTGATTCTATTGAATGTTTAGGAGGCCATGTTTTCACATTGAATATGGAATATTAAGATTAAAACATACATATATATTCCAAAATATTTTTTCTAAATATAAGGGTGTAGACCAAGAATATGAAACCAATATTATATTTATGGAATTTTATTTATTGGGGTATTTCAAAGTGGTGTGTTCATGTGAGAGGCTTGTTTATGTTTTCTTCCTCATTAATCTATTTTAAACAATTGGTTGTTAATATTATTGGATCACCCAATTTTATTCATCTTGGGAAACTGAGAGTATCTGGTTGAATCTAGGAGGGAATGTCCATTAGTAGTTTATGATCATTATTCAACTAGTGGACCCAATTTTGGTGTTCACCCAACTTCTGGAATTTTTCCCCTAGTAAGGAAAGATATAGAAAGACCATGTATCAGGGAACATGGATTTTATTAGGAAATCCAATTTTGATGGATCTTGTTTATGTGTGTTCTATATATTCCACCAAAGTACTAGGTTCACATGAAAAATGGCACTTGATTATATTTATTTACATATTATTCCATTATCTTTATATTAGTGATACAGTTACAATTTCCTATTTACCTTATCTCATGGTAGTAGTTGTAGTTATTATTTTTAGTATTATTGTTGTTTTCGAAAATCTGATATTTGAAAAAAATAGGTTAAATAATTTTTCAAAAATTACTTGAACTATTCTATGTTAAATCATTCAAATACCGAGCCCTAGAAATATTTTAATTTCGTTCTTTTAAATGGAATGGTGTTAAAGGAAAAGGACAAAGGATATATTATTGGATTATCAAAATTAATAGTAAGAACTTATATTACATAATCTATATTTTATACTAGAATATGATGAGTCTTATTTTTAATGGTTTTTAATGGGTTGTGATCTAATTTGGAATACTTTTCTAGAATCTGATGCCACTCCTATTATCATTTTCTATCAATTTTATCATATGATCACACGTGGGGGAATTTATAGTTTTTAGGTTAAACGGTGAACTAATGGGTCAACTGGAGATCTATTTTGGATTAATATTTTATATTATATTATGTTTCAGTTTTATCTATCTCAACCAATTCATCCATATTTTCTTGAGATCTTGTTTTAACATTATGAATCCTGCTATAGATTCGTTATTTATTTATCATTCAAGTTTTTATATGATTGGTTCAATTTTTCTTTTGATATTATGTCTACTAATGTTACTTTCGTATATATAAAAATCTTATAATTTTAAAAAGTATATGTTCTATTTCTTTATTTATTGGGTGAAATCATTCCATGAACATGTAATCTGATGTCATAGAACTAGTTTGCATCCTAGGGTGACCATTAACATTCCTCATGTATGTGATGTTCTGACATGGGTGTTTTGGGAAGGGGTTTATTAGAGAATGATCATGAAAATATATCCCCACCCATCTTAATTTTTTTTATAAATTGATTTCACAAAAAATACCAATCAATGAATGATTAATGTGTAGTTTAAAGAAACCACATCAAAGTGATAAAGTATGATTTATATTTTAGACACATTTATATTATTTTACATATCAACTTTAATATACTACATTAATTTGAATAATTTCTTTTGTGGTATAATTTATTTTATAATGAAACTATAATAATAAGTAGATCATCAAAGACACCATATACATAATTTTTTTTGATTTTTTTAGAGTTATTCAATGTTGAAATGTTTTAACTACCTATACCAATGATGTCATAAAAAACTATTACTATCTTCATTGACAGTTTTCATAAACATTATTAGGTTTAATTATGTAAAAAATAATTACATATTAATTTGATTCATATTTTTGAATGTGTGAATAACCATATAATTTAAAAAAATCATTTTAAATTTTCTGAAAAACAGGTTATAACTACAAACCATTAATCAATATGATTTATTCTTAATAAAAAATTATTCTCATAGAGAAATTTTATAAATTATTAAGTATTTGATCTTCATGAATGATAAATATGGAATATATATATACTTATATGTTTATGTACTCATCTTCAAGAACTTCTATAATTATATATAAACTGAAGAGTCCGAAAAAACAGTTGAGAAACATCCATAGGATGGAGAAAATGACCACAATATCCAAAATAAATATTCAAAATTGAATATAAAATAATAAAAATAAAAAATATAAACATAAAAATGTGAATAAATGATTTATTAAATATTTTTTTCCTTTATAAAGTTAGACACACATACCAAGTCACTCAATACCTCAGGAAATGAACTCTGAAACCCCACTCAATTCTATGATTTATATTTTCTCTATATTTACCTATGATTACTCCTCTCTTAATCATATGTAATAATTCTACAGTCTCTCTATATTTTTCATAAAAATATTTATAATTTAGTTTCCATTTTTTCCATGGAAATATAAAATTTTCATGTTCTATTATTAGAAAGACCAGATTAAATGGAACTGTTTCATTTCTAATTAAATTTCATATATCACTTTAAAAAATAAATATTCATTAAAAACATCCCAAAAAATTGTCTGTTTTATATAAAACATATTTTGGTTAATTTTGTTACCGATATAAAACACTATAATCTTTCCCCTTTAATGTTCATTACAAATTCCTGAAAATATCATTTAAGAGGTTTATTTTATTACCAACTTTTACACTCATTTATTATGAGTTCTCATAAAAAATACTACATATTCACATAAATGTTTTATTTATTAATGTACTACTAACTAAAAAATTTTAATACATTATTTTTATTATGATATTTATGAAATACCATTTTTTAATGCTTTGAGATGTGATTTTGTGCCCCATTACATTCTTATGTGGTCTCAAAAGCATATGGTTTACGTAAAATTAAATTTACATATGTGTCATAGAGATGCATTTAAATAATATTTTATTGAAGGTTTATAATAATTATTCCACTCTTTAATGTTCTTGGTAATTTTTTCATCTCATAAGATACCATGTTTCATGCTAATAAACATTGATTGTGGCGTTTAAATTTATGTCCCTTAAACAGTACTATTATTGTATGATTTTATTATATCAGCTTCATTAATCTATTTTTTTATTTTTTTTATTTATATTATCCTTCTCTGTTATGTTATATTTAAATCCCACTTCACTGATGCTATAAATCATGATCTTCTGTGTTCTCTTAATTGGATTTATAACTCACCAATTTCATTGTGTTCTATGGGTATATTCTATTTTAATAAAAATTAAATGGTATCTAGAAGACCTCTGTAGAGACCCAAAGCTTGATGTACATTGACAAAGCATTAATTTTGCCTAATACTTAATGCATGACAAAAATAGATCCCAAAAGACAGTATTTGTTTAGTGACTTTGGAAACACGGAACATACTCTAATAATCATGGTGGAAGATCTTCAACATCTCCCATAAAGATATTTCCATTTTGTTTTCTTACCTAAAAACATTGTTTATATTCTGGGGAAAAGAAAACATAAAAATGGTGAGCTCAAATTCTCAGTAAGGGTAAACATGGAGAACATAAAACAATCCCTAATCATTTGAACATACGAAAAGGAACATAAATCATCAAAATCATGAGCAATGACATAAATCTTGTTAGTGCATAAAGAATATATCATATAGGAACAATAACCATCATAAAATAGAATGGGAATAAAACATGTAATTGTGGTAAACCATTAAGCACATGTTATGATTTCCTCCATATATGTCTGAGGCTCTGGTATGGTGGGTTTAAAAATATTATTAACTTGTAACAGAACCATAATAATATTTATTATATCATATATTATTCACTTAGGACTTTATATTACCAGTTATTTTTTCAATTCTATGTAAAAGCAACATTTTAGGTAAAATCGTTTCATTTATCATACGTGTTTGGACTTTTTGTTCTTGATATTATTACTTATATACAAATTTAAAAATTCTAGAATTTAAATCATGATTTATATATAATATATATTCATCGTATAAATATATATGTTAAATTGATAAATGCAATGAAATACACCGTTCATGGAGACGGTAGGCCGTATGTACACACGAACGATGTTTTCATTTTCTTATTGAATTGAGTGGAATTAAGTAAATGAAAAATATATGTATATAAATACAATATCATTATTATTTAATATCTTTCATGATTATTTTTTATATATACTTTATAATAATTCTTTAAAGGTTAACATGGAGAATGAATCTCATCGCGTCGTGGAGAAGGTAATCTGTACGTACGCACGAGCGACGATATCGTTTCCATAATTGTTGAATGGTATTGGAGTGGATAATAAAATATATCAGAATTAGTATCATGTTATAATAATAATATATAGTTATTATTTACACCATTATACCCATCCAATTGAGGTGGTGTTGGAAAAGGAAATTACACCACGGCGTGGAGACAGTATTCCGTACGTATGCACGCGCGATGATTTCATTTCTTATAGGATAGATATATGGTGAAATAGGTTTGTTTCATATTTATAATAACGTATCAATATATTATTGATAATGATATTATTACTTAATAATGAAACATATAAATAATAGGAAGTATAAGAAAAAAATACATTTGAATGAATCGGTAAAGGATATTACCTCTTCTTTGACGAGCCTCTTTTAAACCTCCTCTTAGGGCACTAAAGTTGGTTTTTAAAGAATACCGGGACCTCTAGTATGTTGATAGGGAAGTGGAAAAGAGAAATGGATAGGTTTTGGCCGAACTTGAATGCTCAAAATGTAGTGAGTAAGAGAGAGAGGAGGTTCCCATTTATAAGAGAGGAGAGGGTCACTTTTGGAATCCTCCAAAATATTAATTTTTAATAAACTCAACAACCACTTCCAAATCCCAAAAAATTACTCAATTCGAATAAGATATAATATAGGGTTGTAATCTCATCAACCAATAAACTTTAGACATGTTTTATGTTTATTTTAAACCTTATCAGTTTGATTTATTATTATTTAAGCTATTTAATTTTATTTGTGGTAATAATATTCTAAATTTTAAATTTTATAAATATTTAATTATGTGTTGTGAATTTCAAATAATTGGATAATTTATTACAATGTAGACTATATAAATTTCAATTTATGATTTTTAAATATTTTTGTTATTTTTAAACAATTTAATAATATGTTACTTTTATAAAATATCTATAGTGTCAGTTTTGACACTCTTCAATTATTTTTATTTCAATAAAATACACACAGAAGATATATTTTACCCAAAATATTTAATAGATTTCTAACATGTCATATTATTCTAAAAAATTCATGGATCAAATTAATTTATTCATATAATATTTATTTTAATATTTTGAAAACCATTTATTTGATATTTCAATCAATAAAATAATTTCTACATCACTATTCTATCAGCATTAATGATTATTATTTAATCCCTAAAAATTATAAATAAATTGACATGATGTAGTTAATTTTATTATCTTTCTGTTAAATATTTATGTTCAATGTGTTATGAATATTATAACTAAATTTAAATTATTACACTTATAAGATATAAGAGAGTGATTTGTTGTCACTTTCTTGGGTTTTAATAATAATTACACCCTTTTCATGGTCAAAATTCCATGAAATGAATCTATTCTGACCATTAGGGGATATGGGTCGACTTTTATTCATCCAATATAATTTTTCCAGCTGTTAGGGTAATTTTATAATCATAATTTCCCCTTAATTACCTGATTTACCTTTAACTAAAGTAAATAAAATTTCCCGTAGTTACTATTCATAATGTCAAAAAATTAAAAGTAGAATATTAACATAATTAGGACCTACTAATTAAAAATTTGGAATCCATTTTCCCAAATTAAAAACACATAAGTTGTAGTATTTAATTTAAAATTAATCCTGCTGTTGGGAAAACAGGTTTTAAAAGTTAAAACATTGGAAAATATTTAAATGTTTTTACCTATGAATTCAATGTAAAATTAATGATAATGACTTGAATTGTGTTAAATGGTAATAATATATTCTATTTATACATTAAACAATTCAATATTAAAATTTATCCATATAAATTATCTTGATGAAAAAAGTTGTTTTTAATTATATTTTACCGTATTTTTACTATTCATCAAAATTTGAATGTTAACAGAAAAATATTAAAAAAATTATCCAAAGTAAATTTTTATATAATTATTACAATGAATAAGATATTTTTGTCATATTAAACTCATAAACATGTGAAAAACAGGACTTTATGTGGGTGCGCCTTCAAAAGGCGACAAAACTGTATATTTTGAAAAATACTTATTTTACCCAAACAATTTACTCTGTTCTCATACCAGGTACTAGAATATGTGTATGATGAATGATAATGTTATAAAATTAATAATTCGGTTAATACTATTAATAATGGCACTTTCATAAGAACAATATATCGTTATTTAGTAGAACTCGACATTGCGTTCAACACACGCTGTTGAGGAAGTTCTCTCTGGCGTGCAACAAAAACCAAGAATAGTGTTTGCATATACTATAAGATAATATGGTGTTTCATATAGAGCATGATAATTTTAGTGTATCAGACTACAAAATACATCAATGAAATTAAAAATAATATTTCTCATAAAATCTCGGGGTGTTACATTCTACCGCCCTTAAAATGAATTTCTCCCTCAAAATTTTTCAGGGTTATAAATTTTTTACTACTTGGAAGAATTTTTCATAGAAATCCACATTGTAAAAAGGAATACTAAAAATAAATTTTAAAAAGGAAAGTTAGAAACATAACGGTCACCCAAAGTAACTCAACACTGGGTTACCACATAAGAGAAAATAAGTGAAAATATGTATATGGAAGAGAAATCTAATCATCATGTTCTGATGAAGAGTGGTAGAGAACATGGATGTGGAAAATACATCAATCACAAAGCCATAAATTTTTTCTGATATAAGGTACCATTTGATTCATCGGATATGAGGGTACCTGGACAACATTTTTGGTTTTCAAGATCTTTTCCATAAATTTGAAAATTTTTAATTTGAAGAAATACTAACTTGATTGTGGTATATTCTCACTGTTGGTCATTCCTTGAACAATTCCCACTTCATATAAAAAAGAAATGAATTTGAATTTATCATTATTGAAGTGTTAGCAGATCATGTGATAGAATGATGGGTCATTCTATCTATCTCAAAAAGAAGGTTAGAAAAAGTTATTAAATATACATAAGTCCATATATGGTGTTATTAATCGTATATGGCCCCAAAAAATGGAATTATACTTAAAATATCATACCAATTAATAAAATAAAACTAATTTCAACAAACCAGGGACATCTTGTAGGCTAGTGGTAGGTAATAAAGTCATGTGGCACTTCAGTTGTGGGTTCGATTCCCACATCCTTGTCTTACACGACGGGTTGTCATCCATCCTGCATGTTTTCCTTTTTCTAAAACTATACTATTATAACATTCTAGAAAAAAAATTTATCCTTAAACAATAATATCTAATGTCTAACATAATCCATTCCAACCTTTAAGCTTATCAAAAATATTAATGTCCAATATCATAGTATTAAGCAAATGATTACTAGAGTGGCCATTTACCAAACTTGTGAATACCATCATTTATCCACCATATATCATAAGATATATCTATTTGGTCATATTCAAAACATGTGAATACCTTAATCATTTATTCATGAAAAATGAATTCCCATAGAACCTTAGTGAAAATTTGAATGCTGTCAAAAGTTATACCAAAATACCAAAATTTCTATAAACTCAAATCATGATATCACTTTGTCCTTATATCATTCATGAGATCAATAATTCTATCAAACATTTCATTATCTCATTATCCCTTCATTATGTGCATATTAGGTTCTTTCCAAAAAATATTTCAATCACTTTTCATGGTTACCATTACCATATTGTTATTGAAAACCACAACAATCCAATAAATAAATATTCCAATATTCCACGATACTATAAATGAGATTCCAAAACACTATTTTGGAATCAAATTACATATACACTAAATCATTCCACCACTTCGTTGTCATATACAAAATCACAAATAGCGATCGCATGTGACATCCCTTTGTCCTTTGCCTTAAGAGGTTGTTGATGTCAATCATCATTAACCCTTGGATTAGGGCATTAGTTAACATAATGACACATTTCCTTGCACTTGTAGCATTGATGTGTTGGTGGTGTGTTCTCTGTAGTCTTTTATCCATTGACATCATTAGCTACCTTTTTCCCATTACTTCAGCTCTTAGCTGCTCGAGGACATTCTTTTCTACACTTAAAACATTTTCTATTCCCTTTAAGATAGTATCCACCATGCTTCTTTCCACACTTTGAGAATAACGAAACATTCATCTTCTTTTCACCATTGTTTTGAGACTTTTCCCTGAACTCCATATTTTCTTTCTTGTCAAAAACATAAGATGGATATGTAACACCAACTTCAATTTCTACCTTTATAGAACAACAACCAATTTCTTCATAACTACTGAAGTCTCTTAGTGCTAATTCCCTTTCGAAGACATGGTTTTAAGCCACTAAAGAATCGATCAACTTTTCTTTCAGGTTGGATGATAAAGCCAGATGCATACCTTGAAAGCCTTGTAAAATTCACCTCGTATATACCAATAGATTCATCATTCTTTTCAATAATCTCAAGGACCTCCTTTTCCATCTTCATTCAAAGAATACAAGGAAATTACCTATTGAAAAATAAGTTCTTGAACTCATCCCATTCTATCGATTCAATTTCATCTTGGGCCCTTGTATTCTTAATTAAAGTCTACCACAAGTCTGCTTCACGTTCTAAATGTTAAACAGCTAAAATGACTTTTTCATGTTCTGAACAGCGGAGTATAGAAAATTTCTTTTCAATGGTACCGATCCATTGTTTAGCAATAAGTGGACCAGAATACCCCTTGAAATATTGTGGATGTTTCCTCATGAAGGACTCAATGGAATATTGTTCCCTTCTCTGCTCATTTGGATGTACAGAATGATTCAAAGCTTGTTTAAGTATGGAAAAAGGTTTTTTCACTCCATCTCACATAACATTGGTTTGTTCAAGAGTACAATATTTTCATTTTTCATTACATTTATCATTAACATGGTTCCTTTGGGTTCCATCCATTATCTAAAACCCAAAAAGAATAGTGTGAGAGGAAAAATCATACTAGGAGAATAACAAAATCAAGGGGAGTACATTCAATCTATAACATCTTAGTTTTTATCCTATGTTATTCATGATCATTATAATAATTCTAGGACGGTAACCTATACTTATACTTATCCTTATTGACATCCCTAGACATACCTTAGAAATATCTCTTGGGATCTCACTAATGTTTTCGCATCCTAGTTTCCAAAGGTTCACGAAACCATTGCTCTAATACAAACTATAGAGACCCAAATCATGATGTACATAGACATTACATTATATTTGCGAAATACAAAATATATGAAAAAAACAGATTCCCAAATACCGTATTAGTTTAGTGTCTTTTGAAACTCGGATCATAATCTTCTAATCATGGTGAAAGATATTCAACATCACCCATAAATATCTTCACCATTTTTTTCTTACCTAAATCCATTCTATATATCCTGGGGAAAATAAAACATAAAAAGGGTGAGCTCAAATGCTCAGTATGGTTAAAAATGGAGAACATAAAACAAACCCTAAACATTTGAACATAAGAACATGAACATAAAACATCAAAATCATGAGTAATAAAATAAATCAAGGTAGTGCATAATCCATAGATCATAATGGAACATTAACCATGATAATATAAATGGGAATAAAACATGTAATTATGGAAAACCATTAAGCACATGTTATTATTTCCATTGTATCCAAGGGATTCCTTCCAAGACTATCATAGCGGAGAAATTACATTACTGAATCAGGTTTACTTGTTGTTCTAGCCCTGTATTACTGAACCGGATTTTACTTGTCGTTCCATCCATGTCTATCTCATGAGATATATATCTTTATCCAATGCATTAGAGTGAGATATAGGTACCACCCATCTCATAATGAAATCATTCTTTTGTGTTCCAGAAACTAAACTTATATCATTCATCATAAGCAAACGAATAAAATGGGTTTCGTAAACATCATCCCATCATAACATAATACATATAGAATAAATGGATATCATTTCATCATAAGAAAAATGAAACAATGTAAATAATATATACATTATACTTGAAACATAATCATATTAAATAATTTCATCTTAGATGGAAAATGGTTTTGATAAAACACTTGAAATGTATTCTTGAGGAAAATATCTTCTCTTCTTCAAAATCATTTTCTGTTTTCAAAATGCCATGAAATTTTAAAAGAAAAGAATTTGGTTGAAAATAATCCCGAAATAGTGTATAATAAGCTTCATGGAAATAAGTCATTATGAAACCGTAAAAATATGTTCATTCTGTATAAGTTAAAAAAACATTCTTCTCGTACTCTTTGCTGGAAAAGTTAAAAAGTACCTAATATGTTAAACAAAATAATGATTTCTTCCATAAAATGTGGTAAAATTAAAAAAAGAGTAAAAATGACTTTAAAAATAAATGGAAGAATAGTAAAACTTTTATGAAAACATGGATATAGATGATAAATATAACCCCAGTAAATACTTTCGAATAAACAATCAGAGATAACAACGAGATTGGAATAATTATCCCTTACCTTAAGTCCAATTTCACCCATATGTGTCTGAGACACCTGTATAGTGGGTTTATACATATTATTAACTTGTAACAGAACCATATTAATATTTTTGAAATCATATATGATTCACTTAAGACTTTATATTACCCGTTATTTTTCCAATTCCTTGTCAAAGCAGCATTTTGAGTAAAATTGTTACATTTATAGTACGTGTTTGGACTGGTTGTTATTGATATTATTACTAATATACTGATTTAAAAAAATACTTAATGTGAAACATGATTTATATATAATATATATTCAGAATATAAATATATATTATAGGTCGATAAATGGAATGAAACACACCGTTCATGGAGAAGGTAGGCTGTATGTACGCATGAACACTGTTTTCATTTCCTTATTGAATTGAATGGAATTAAGTAAATGAAACATATATGTACCTAAATAAAGTATCATTATTATTTCATATTTTTCATGATTATTTATTATATATACTTTTTAATCATTCTTGAATGATTAACATGGATAATGAATCTCATCACGCCGTGGAGACGGTAATCTGTACGTACGCACGAGCGACGATATTGTTCCCATAATTGTTGAATGGTATTGGAGTGGATAATAAAATATCACAGAATCAGTATCATGTTATAATAATCATATATAGTTAATATTTCCACCTTTATACCCATCCATGTAAGGTGTAGGGGGAAACACAAATTACTCCACAGCGTGGAGACGGTATTCCGTACGTATTCACACAAGGTGATTTCGTTTTCCATAGGATGGACATAAGGTGAAATAGGGTTGCCTAAAATTTAAAATAAAATATCAGTATATTATTGATACTGATGTTATTACATTATAATGGAAAAATAATTAAGATTATGTAAAAGAAGATATAAATTTGAAAGAATTGGTAAAAGATATTACCTCTTCTCTGACGCGCCTCTTCTAAACCTTCTATTAGGGGACTAAATTTGGTCTTTTAAGAATACCGCAACCTCTAGAATGTTTTTATGAAAGTTGATAAAATAAATGGATATGGTTTGGAAAATCTTGAAGTCTCAAAATGTTGTGAAGAAGAGAGGGAAAATGTTCCCTTTTATAAGAGAGGAGAGGGTCACTTTTAGAAGCCTCCAAAATATAAATTTATAATAAACTCAAACCCCATAAAAAATCACCAAAAATGACTCAATTAGAATATTAGATCATATAGGGTTGTAATATAATCAACCAATGAAATTTATACATGTTTTCTGTTTATTTTAAACCTTATCATTTTGATTTATCCTTTTTTAATCTATTTTATTTTATTTATGGTAATAATATTCAAAATTTTAAATTGTTATAAATAATTACTTATATGTTGTTAATTTTCCATAATTGGTTACATAATGACATTTTAGTCCATATAAATTTCAATTTATAATTTTTAAA
Source organism: Viscum album (assembly GCA_963277665.1). NCBI lineage: Eukaryota > Viridiplantae > Streptophyta > Magnoliopsida > Santalales > Viscaceae > Viscum > Viscum album. The sequence goes on along the minus strand of OY728140.1, from coordinate 1,379,152,647 downwards.
TTTTTTTGTGATTTTTAAAAAATTTAATATTATGTTATTTTTTTAAAATATCAAAACAGTCAATTTTGACACTTTTCAATTAATTGAATTTTAATAAAATCAACACAAAAGATATATTCGATAAAAAATATAAAATAGATTCCTAGAATGTCATATTAACCTAAAAAATTAATTGATCACATTAATTTATTCATATATATTTATTTTAATATTTTTAAAACCATTTATTTGATATTTTAATCAATAAAATAATTTCTACATCACTATTGTGTACCATTAATGATAATTATATAATCCTTAAAAATTACAAATAAATTTACATGATGTATAAAATTGTATTAGATTTCTGGTGAATATTTATATTCGATCTTTTATGAAGTTTATCACTATATTAAAATTATTACACTTATAAGATATAAGAGAGTGACATGTAGTCACTTTCTCTAGTTTTAATATTAATTACATCCTTTTCTTGGTCAAAAGTCCATGAAATAAATATATTCTGACAATTAGGTGATCTAGGTCGACTTTTATTCATCCAATAGAATTTTTTCAAGTGTTAGGGAAATTTTATACTATTATTTACCCTTAATTACCTGATTTACCTTTAACTATAGTAAATAAAATTTACCATAGTTTCTATTCATAATGTCTAAAAATATAAAATATAATATTAAAATAATTTGGACCTACTTATTCCACATATGGAATTCATTTTTTCAAATTCAAAACACAGAATTTTCAATATTTAATTTAAAAATAACCCTTGTGTTGAGAAAACGAGGTTTAAAAGTTAAAACATTTCAAAAGATTGAAATGTTTTTACCTATGAATTCAATGTAAAATTAATGATAAGTCCATGAATTATATTAAATGTTAAAAATATATTCTTTTTGTACTTTAAAACCATTAAATATTATATTTTAACCATATAAATTATCTTGATGGAATAAGTTGTTTTTAATTAAAATTTATCGTATTTTTACTATTCATCAAAATATGAATGTTAAGATAAAAATATTAAAAAATTTCCAAAGTAAATTTTTATATTCTTTTTGCAATGAATAAATTTATTTTGTCAAATTGAACTCATAAATTTGTCAAAAACTTGTTTTAATGTGGGTGCATCATCAAAAGGCGGAAAAACTGCATTTTAAAAAAAATATTTTTTTACCCAAAACAATTATTTTGTTCTAATACCATGCTCTAGAATATGTGTAAGATGAATGATAATATTATAAAATTCAAAATGCGGTTAATACTATTCATAATGGCTAGTTCATAAGAACAATATATTGTTGTTCAGTGAAACTCGATGTTGTATACAACACACATTTTTGAGGAAGGTCTCTCTTGCGTGTAACACAAGCCAAGAATAGTGTTTGCATATACTACAAGCTAATATGGTGTTGCATATAGTGCAAGAAAATTTATGTGTAGCGTACAACACAAGAAATCAAAGAAATTAAAAAGAATATTTCTCATAAAATATCAGGGTGTTACATCAACTTTTGATATTAAAATTAATAAATATTAATTTATTTTTATGTTCATTTATATGCATCGAACATCCCAATTCCACTGGGCTTCGATGGTGAAATTAGATGATTCAAACGACGCATTCAAATTCACCTCCCTTATTTTTAAACTTTTCGACACATGTGAATTATTTTCTCATACCTATTGTGTTTAAAAAGATGAAAATACCTTTGAAATGTTATGATTTTATTAACCATCATGCTCTGGTAATTAAGATTTGTCCACCTCTCTTGTATTCAAGCATCTTTAAAACTTATATAACCACATGAGATTTGGATCAATTTTTCCAAAATATTGGATGGCTAGGTAATTATATTATACCATTGGTGTTAGTTATACTAAACATTTAAGTTTGTTACAATATGGTTTCCCTAGCATTGTGGATGGTTCTATATTAACATTATAGTTACCCAACTAACATCTTTTGATTAAATTAATTTATTAGGCACCCAAATTTAAATAAATGGAATCTAATTACATTTTTTTGGGAATAATATCTTATCTCTCAATTAATTCTTATGGTTTTTTAAACATATTAAAATAATTTTCTATAGGAAATATCTATATTACCTCATATATATTTTGTTTTCCACATGTTTTATGATGAAATCATTTATTTTTCCTAGTCTAATGTAGTGAGTCCTAGTGAAATATAATGTTTTCTTGTGTGTCATTTTTTCATGATAATACCTGATTATATAGGATCAATATAAACATCAAATTGGGCGAGTCATCCAGGATTACCTATTCCTTACTTGAACATAGACATTTTAATGATCCTTTGGTATTATTTTATGTATTCTCTATGTATAAATTACGTTAATTTAATTATACATATAATGATGGTAGAATATATATATATATGTCGATATGGACCTCACCTTGCCTTTAACAGTGAATATATATTTTATATTCATCTCATTCTTCCATTATTTGAAGGATATTGATTTTTTTAACAAAGATTAATTTTGTTTCCTATTTCATATTTTGGACCATACATCTATTGTACACAGAATATCATCCAAAGAATAATATATAGTTTGTATAGGGAAGCCATGGTAGGATAATGATATTGATTTGTTCGATAAAACTCTCCCAGTGTCCCAACTAATTCCTTATATGGGTACTTTATGTCCACGATATGAGCAACAAAATATTTACCAAGGTATTTTAAAATATAGCTTTATCAAGAGAATTTTCTTAAATTCTTTTTGTGGCATAAATTTCTCAAAACATTAGTATCCCTTAGGATTTGGTTTGGGAATATCTTGATTATGTTTACCCCCCAACTAATGAAATTCAGGGTATCACTCACCTTTAAAAACACTATATGCATATGATGTAAAAACTTCCCCTTCAAACATTGGGATATGTTCTTGTAGGAGTTTTTCATATGGAAATCATCTCCTATGAGTTATTTCTTGACTAACTATTTTAACTAAATCTCGTACATAATTTTTTTTAAATAGTATGGATACCTATATTCTGATATTAATCTCCAGGAGGAAGCTATTTTTTATTTTAGTTCATAATAGGACCCCGCCCAAGTTTCTTATATTCTATTAGTTTTGTTTTGGAACTCTTATTAGTTGGAAAAGTGTTGGTCTATTATAAGAGTCCTCATTGGGAGGTTTATTTGAGACTGGTTCCCTTTAAGGCTCTATCTCTATGATGGGTTGTCCCCTAAGATCTCCAGTATCTCAACCCACAACTTTGTGGTCATTATAATGTAAAGATAGATTGGTCACATTTTCATAGATAGTATTCCAAAAGAGGAATTATAGTCATTCTTCTTCAGGAGGCATTATTATAAGATATCAATCTTTTTAAAATGTACTTATCCAATATTTAGATTTTCAAATCATAACATTTCATTCTCTAAATTCCATGAATTCACCCTCTATCTATTCTCCACGTCTTCAATTATAATAAATAATTATAAAAGCCTTATATCACTATCCAAATGTGAGTTTCTATGTTATTAATATAGTTCGTAATGTGATACTCTTATTTCAAATTTGGAACCCAAGTAGAAAGAAGATTATATTAAATCTTTCTCATTGAAACTCAATGTTATATGTTGCATAAAAGGATTTATGAACAATAAAATCATATATATATATATTTGAGTATGTATTTATATGACAACATTTTAAGTTATACATCCAAAACAATTATGGTTTAATTGATCCAATCATAATTATCTACATATATTTTTATTGTATTAGCAACTGGTGATGGTTGTGAAATATAAAATCTCTTTTGTTCACTCTGATAATTAGATATAGTCCCTAACCAATAGATAATTTTATGTGATTTATATATAACACTTAATGTGTATGACTTATCGTAGTGGAGGGTAGTTTCCTTATAATTGAAATTTTTTATTTTAAAATGATTTTATTACATGAAAATATTTTGAATCATGGGTTATTAAAAAATATTTATACATGGTTTTACAACAAGAAATATTGTTAGAGGACATGAAGTCATATAAGAATATTTTTATAAGAACTATAATTGATTTTCCTCATTATTAATATATTTGTGGTAAATATCGGGTGAGATACTTTTGACCATTATCTTATACTAATCTATATGAAAATATCAGTAGAATGTTTTCAGGATTGTTTCTTCACAAATCCTTGTTAAAAGAACCTAATATCATTATAATTTAACAATATTATTGGAGTGTTACCCAGAAAGGGAATTCATGTATTTTGATAAAAAATAATCAAAGTATACTGAAATATGATTTAATTTTTATTAGGTAATGGAAATTCCAAAAATAATATTAGTATAGATTACTTATGAAAAGGATCTTAGAATATCCATTTCATGTTTCTAAGAGACCGAATCTAGAAAAATAATGAGTATTTTGTATCAATGATGTAACATCACAATCATTTATTAATGAAAATTACACTTGATGTAATTAAATTTCTTATTATGAAAGATGGTTATATAGAATATGAACTTCCTTGTTTTATGATTTTGGATTTTAAAATACCATTACGAATTGTGAATATTGCAAATATTGTTGTGGAATAATGATCACATTATTAGTATAAATTTAGGGCTTTAACGAATCCAATTTACTCAGACAAAGGAAGTGATGACCTCATCCAGTAGACATTCCCCGTATGAAGACCATTTCTTCAGAGCTCGGACTGGTTTTATAATCGTTGGGATTTTCTCTTGATCATGCCCAAGCTGAGCTTCAACATGTTATGTTTGAATGAAACCACCTATGAGAGAAGTGGAAGATGATAAACAATACCACTTGAGAAATGTTATCTGAGCCACTCCAAGAGTCTGTCAACATCACATACCTTACCAATCTATCTTATGCTGCTGTTATATGGGTTTATGTAATGATTCCATAGTACTATTATTATGTATACAATTATTATGTTGAGAGTATACATTCATTTTATTATTGTTACTTTCTAAATAGTTTTTAAAACACAAATAATATTATTAGTTAGTATTAAATTAAGAAATATATTTGGATGGATTATTGGATTTTTAATTAAATAAGATTTCAATAAAATATTATGACTAAATTACATTTTATTAAATATAAATGATCTTATATTTCTTAGGAATCCAATTATAATTTTTATTAAGGGTTGAAAGCAGTTTTTGTCAAAACCCATGAATTCTTTATAAATGTCATTTTTTAAAGTAAAAATACACATATTTAGAAAGAAATTTAGATAAAATGAATATTATTTTTGGATTCATAATGTCGAAATAATCCGATGGTGAATTTTTCCTAATTTTCGGAGACAGTTGAATTTTTGGGAAACAATTAAATATCGTTTCAAAATATAATTAGTTTTATGAAATCATAATGTCCCAATAGTGACGTAATGAAATACTATAAACATTATTATTGGACAATAATTTTTTTGACATTAGAATAATGTGATTTAATTTTTTTTTATTTTTCAATGCTTTAGTGGCCCCTTTAAGATATATAAAACATTTTACCTTTTAAATTAATTTCTATGAGAGTGTGACTCACCTTCACATAATGAACCATAATATATAAAGAATTTAGGCCATTAGAATTATAATTTTTTTTTCACTACCATTTGTATAAATCCATGGGAAAAAACCAATGTATTGTTTGTGTTTTGGATTAGTTTAATGTGTGGTGAGCCAAACCAAAAAAATAAATAATTCCCTCACCTTTCCAAAATAAACCCACCCAATCTCCCACATCCTCTTCACTCAAAGAATTTAGAGCTCAACCAACCACTTCAATCCTATATCTATAATCCTCCCATGTCTCCCCATGCTCTCAACAATATTTTATGAATCCCCTTCTTATCCTTTGGGTTCACACATTGATATAAGGGATTGTTTCTTTTCTTATTTTTATCAATGCTTCATTATGTTGTAATAACCATTTACATTCTATCACAAATGATGGGGTATGATTTATACCATCCCCCATATTACCCTTTATATGTTTTAATTATGAGAGACCCCATTCTCTCTCATAAACTTCTTCTATGTACACCTGTTACCATGCCGAAATTCTATAATGAAATTATCTCTCCTCATTTACAATCAAGCAATTATGTTGTATTATAAATCCAAATTACATGACTTATGGTGGAATGTGTTTCTATATGACACCCTTATTGTCCATTTAATGTACATATGATGATACACCCCTTTACCTCTCATCAACCATTTTTATGAATTTTATGTCATGTCGTTATGCTGCCGAAATTGCACCGCGATTTTCCAATCCAAAGTCATTTTGTAGTGAATACCATGCCCATTCCTTTATAAAGGGTATTCACTATTATGAGCATTTACATCTTGATTATACAATTTTTTATATTAATTCCACATTCCTTTGTCGTGGAATAAATGATGATGTTTAATGCATCCATATTTTATTACCAATATGGAACACTTATGCATGAAATTAAATAATTAAGAAGGGTGCGCTCTGATAGTGGTCCAATGGATTTGGTAATGATTAGTATCATGATACATCAAGTGAAATGAAGATTTACCCATGATAATTCATGTGAAATTATTATTTACCCATGATAATTCAAGTTTTTTTAGTGTTTACTCATGCTCTAATTGCAAAGAGTCTTGGCTCATGCTAATTCCATGTTAAGTGTTGTTGCCACATTTTCAAGATAAGATAATCATTATATATCATGAATTTAGGTTCATGTTTCTTTTATGCTTCATTGATATTCCAATTTCCTAACATGTATTTTATTCTTCTTGTTATTCATTGTTTACTCCCTTACTAGTCATTATAGCTCATCATTTTCACATGTATGTCCTCAGGTTATCCCAAGAAATGCTAATTATGAGTGACTGTCGTGGTTATGTAAATGATGTTTTCAATAAAGATGTTGTGTTTTTATGTATTATTTTGTTATGTAATGATTCTAAGCCCAAAAGACTCTAGTCCACCCAATATTTCTTTTTGTATCAACAGAAGATCTTATGTAATAAACTATTTTTATGGTTTTAATAAAATGTAGGGTTTTCATTGTTGGTATGAGAGGACAGGTTCAATTATTTTTGTGATTAGGATTAGAAAACCCTAGTGAAGGCCTCATAAATAAGACTAGGTAAAATTAAAACATCCCTATGTTTTGGTGAGCATTGAGTAAGTTTTGTTTCAATAAAATATATCCATGTATAGATATGAGCTAGTAAAGGTAGCTCTGGAACAAATGTTTCTAGGAGTAAAAACTCTAATAAGGAGTTTCGAGCTTGACCTGGGGTTTCCTGCTACGTGAAAAAGGGCCCTTCTGCCCACTTTCTTAAGACAGTCTGATGGGATATGCATTGGTAATTTTATAAGATTATTATTAACCATTTCTATGGGAATAAAAAATGCACCAAAGAATATATGTTTGGAAGTAGATCATGGATAACAGATATTGAAGGCTATAAATACATAAGTTAAGGAAATAAAAGTAATTTATAAGTAATCCCTTTTTGTCTTCAGATTCCCCTGTATCTATTAATATGTTTAGATAGTAATCCTGATGTATATATTCGATACAGTAGAAACGAAATCAAAAATTGAAAGGTAAGGTTATCTTCCATGGTTTTACTCATTATTTTATACCCCAAATGTTTAGTAGAACAATCCCAACACCAGAAAAAATCTTGGAAGTAAAGATTTTTGTGAGTAAGAAAAATGGGGAAATTATTGAATCCCTTGAATATAAATCCTCACCTATCATAATCAGTGGATTGAATATCCCGAAGATCCACATCATACTCCCTGTGGTGGGATTTGATGCAATTCTCTGCATGGATTGGATTTCCTTATATAGAGACACAATAAATTTCAATGAATGGGAAATCACTCTCCATAGGGAGTATCGATCCTAGATTCTATAAAAGTGAAATGAGGAATATTAATCTTCTTTAACACCATAATCTTAAGCATGGATATTACATCCCTATTAACAAGCGTATCTGGCATAGATGATTGAGTTTAAGGAGGAAACCATCCCTAAAGATATTCCTACTGTAAGGGAATTTACTAAAGTGTTTCCTAATGAATTCTATGGTTTTCCTCATATAAGAGATGTTGATTTAAAAATTGAACTTATACCTGAGGCGTCACCAAAATCAAATACTTTTAATAGAATCTTTGTTTTGAAGCTTGAAGAGATGAAAAACCATTACAGGCAAATTTGTATAGAGGGTTTATACACTCAAGTGCCTCACCATGGGGCTCTACATTTCTCTTCTTCATGAAGAATGATGGGTCAATGCGCCTTTTCATCTATTATCACAAGCTAAACAAATTCATGGTAAAGAAAAAGTATCATATTCCTGGAATAGATGACTGGTTCGATGATCCATGTGGAGAAGAATACTTCTCTATGGTAGATTTGTGGTCGGGATATTATCAAGTGAGGGTGAAGAAGGAAGATATCCCAAAGACTAATTTTTGTACATGATTTAGGCACTATGAATTCATATTAATGCCTTTAAAACTCACTAATTATCTAGTAATCTTCATGGACATGATGAATAGAGTCTTTAGAGATTACCTTGACAAATTTGTGGTAGTCTTTATAGATGATATTCTAATATAATCCAAAACCAAGGAGGATCATGTGGATAATCTAAGAACTATACTAGAGACCTTGCAGTAGAAGAATATATAAGCAATATATATCAAGTGTGAGATCTAGTTGAAGGAGGTATCATTGTTAGGTCATATCATCACAAGCAATAGGATATTTGTGGATCCCTCCTAGATAACTGCAATTGACGGATGACAGAAGCCAACATCAGTAACAGATATCCGTAACTTCTTGGGTTAACTAGATTTTTCCATTGATTTTTGAGAAATGTTTTCATGATTTTCCAACCGTCTTACCAAGATAACTCAGAAGAGAGTAAGGTTTTCTTGGAGCGATGAATGCGAAGAGAGTTTCAAAGAGTAAAAAAGGTGGATTATCACAATGCTCGTGCTCACTTTAACCACATGTGGAGATGTTTTTGTGGCACTCAGTGATGCTTAGAATAATGGAATTGGTTCTTTGTTGATGTAGAATGATAAAGTGATATCCTACACCTCAAGGATGGTGAAAATCCATGAGAAAAACTACCCCACACATGATCTTGATTTTTCGATTGTGATCATTGCATTGAAAATCTATCATCATTATCTCTATGCAGAGAAATGTGAGATATATACTGATCACAAGAGCTTTAAATATATATTCACACCAAAAGACCTTAATATGCACCAATTAAGATGGATAAAATTCATCAATTATTAAGACTGCTCGATAAACTACAATCTAGGTAAAGCAAACACGATGGTAGATTCTCTAGGTAGAAAGGATCATGAATCATTATCAATGATGAGAATTGAAAGGGATCCAATCTTATTAGATTTACAAAGGATGAACATTAGAATAATTAAGGGAGGAAAATAATCAATCCTTTATCAAATGATTTGTCAACCGTCCATCATAGAGAAAATAAATGATTCTCAAAGAAAAGATGAGCAAATTCTCAAAATGGTCGAAGCTATTAGAAATTGGAAATCCACCGAGTTCATGGTAGAAAAGGATGGAATTGTGAGATTTGGGTCATAATTAGGTGTACTATCCTATCCAGAGATAAAAAAGGACTTTCATAATGATGCACGTAGCTCAAACTTCTCTATTCACTTAGGAAGAACAAAGATGTACAGAGATCTCTGAGAAAACTTTTGGTGGGACAATATGAAAAGGGAGATTGCAGAATATACATCATAGTTCATGGTATTTCAGCAAGTGAAGGCTGAGAGGAAAAAGTCTAAGGGGATGGTGAAACCACTACACATACCAATATGGATGTGGTACAACATTACCATAGACATTTTTACTGGACTAACAAGGACTTCTAGAGGAAACAATGTTATATGGGTCATTGTGGATTTTCTTACAATGACATCTCAATTTATCATGATTCGATAGGAATTATCATTGGATCAATATTCATATTTTTAAATCAATGAAGTGGTAAGGTTTCATGGAGTAACACAATCTATTTTATCTGATTCTGATCCTAGATTCACCTAGGTGTTCTTGAAAAGTCTCCAACATGCTCTAAGCACTGAACTGACCTTCAGTACGGCCTATCATCCTTAAAATTATTGTGAATCTAAGTTAGTTATTTTTAAACTAGATGATATGATAAGATCATGTTTTATGGACAAAAAAGGTGGATGATACCAACATCTTCAACTGGTTGAATTCTCCTACAATAACAGTTTCAACTCTAAAATCCAAATGGCACCATAAGAAGACCATTACGGGAAATGGTGAAGAACACAAGCATGTTGAGATGATGCCAGTGAGTGTAATCTTCTAGGACCTAAAATGGTGAATGAAATGGTAGAGAAGATGAAAATCATTCAGCAGAATATCAAGGCTGCCCAAAGTCAACAGAAGAGTTATGTAGATAACTTTCGATGAGACATTGAGTTCAAAGATGGAGACATTGTATTTCTTTGCATATCTACATGGAATAAAGTCATAAGGTTTGGGAAGAAGGGGATGTTAATTCCTAGGTACATCTTCCCCATCGGGATTCTTGATCATGTCAGGGTTATGGCCTATCAACTATAACTTTCATAAACTATGGACAAATTACTTGATGTCTTTCATGTATACCTATTAAGGAAATACATATCAGACCCTTATATTTCACTCTCATCATTGGTAGTACAGTTAGAGGAAGATATTTCATATGAGGAGAAAGCATTGAAGATCCTAGATTATTGAGAAAATGGTCTACAAAATAAGACAATTCCACTGGTCAAGGTGTTTCGGCACAACCACATGTTTGAAGAGGCAAAATTGGAATCAGAGGAAGTGATGAAGCCAAGTTAAATGCATCTATTTTATGGTAGGAAATGTAAATTTCTAGGTAAAAATTTCTTAAGAGGGGAAGATAGTAATGAACCAAACCTTTATTATTGAAAATTACTCTTGATCTATTTAAATGTCTTATTATTTAAGTGGTTATATAACATATGCACATCATTTGTTTTATGATCATAGATTTTAAAATACAGTTAATAAATGTGATTCTCTCTAATATAGTCGTTGAATAGTGATAAGATGATTAATATAAATATAGGGATTTAAGAAATCCAATTTACTCAAGAAAAGGAAGCGTGGCCCCATCTATGAGGTTGGCCCCATACGAAGCCCATTTTTTGGAGCTCAGAAAGGAGGTGGAATCATTGTTAGTTTCTCTTGATGAAGCCCAAGATGAGATTCAACACATTAAGATAGAATGGAACCACTTATGAAAGATGTGGAAGCTGATAAAGATTACCACCGGAGTGATGTTACCAGATCCACCCCAAGAGTCTATCACTATCGGACACCTTAGCCTTCAGTATTATACATGTGTTATAAGGGGTTATGTAACAAGACCCTAGTACCATGAATATGTACATTATTTTTGAATAGAGAATTTACATTCATTTTATTATTGTCACATTTTAAATAGTTTTTAAAGTATAAATAGTAATTTTAATAGATATTCAATTATTAAATCTATTTTGATGAATTATTGTATTTTTGAAGTAAATAATATTTTAATAAAATATTATTAATAAATTACGTTTATTTAAATATAAATGATTGTATAATTTTTAGGAATACAATTGTAATTGTTATTATGGTTTGAAAGTTATTTTTGTCAAACCCTTGAGTGTTTGATAAATGTTGGAATTTATTTAAAAAGTTAAAATTCACATATTAAGAAAACTATTTAAATAAAATGAATATCATTTTTGGAATCAGAACATCAACATTATCCAATGGTGTTTTTTTATAATTCTCTGAGATAGTGGAATGTTTTGTTAAAAATTAAATATCATTTAAATATATAATGTATTTTATATCATCATACTGACTTAATAGTGATGTAATAAAATACTATAAACATTATGTTTGGATAATAAATGTTTTAAAATTAAATTAACGTGATTTTAGTTTTTTATTATTTTACAATGATTTAATGGACCCTTCAATACTTATAAAACATTTTACCATTAAAATCGATTACCTTGTGAGTGTGACTCACCTCCACATATAAAACCCTATAATTTTAAAAAATTCGGCCATTGGCCTTATAAAATATTTTTTTCCACTCCCATTTTGCTAAAACCATGGAAAAAATGGTCTGGTTTGTGGTTTGAATTAGTTTAATATGTGGTGACCTAAACCAAAATAATAAATAATTCTCTCACCTTTCTTATATAAACCCACCCAAGATCCCAATTCCTCTTCACTCAAAGATTTTGTAGCTTGAAAAACCCTTACATCATCTCTCTAGAATCCTCCCAAGGTTCCCCATGCTCTCAATAAATCTCTCTCAAGCCCCTCCCATGCCTTTGGGATCACACTTCCAAGTAAGGGATTTATTCCTTTTTTATTTTTATCCATGTTTCATTATGTTGTAATAACCTTTTACATTCTATTAAAAATATTGGGGTATGACTTAAAACCTCCCCCATTTTACCCTCCCTATGTTTGAATGATGAGAGACCCTTTTCTCTCTCATTAATGCCTCCCATGTACTCCCATTACCATGCCAAAATTCCGTAAGTAATTTCTCTCTCCACTATTATATTCAAGCAATTATTTTGTATTATGAATCCAAATTCCATTACTAATTTTGGTACATGTATCTATATGACCCCATTACTGTACATTTAGTGTAAAAATGATGAGACACTCATTATTCTCTCATCATCCATTTTTTGGAATTCTTCTATCATGCCATTATCCTGCCGAAATTGTACCGTGATTTTTCATTCCAAAGTCATTGTGTAGTGAATACCATACTGATTTCCCTATCAAGTGTATTAACCCTTATGCACAATTACATATTGATTATAGACTTTCATTTATGAATTAATCATTATTTTATTGTGTAATAACTGATGATGTTTAATGAATCCATGTTTTATGATCCATGTGTCACACTTAGGCATGAAATGAAATGATTAAGAAGGGTGCACCCTGATTGTGCTCCAATGCATTAGAAAAAGATTTGTATAATGATACATCAGATGAAATGAGGATTTAATCATTCTATTTAATGTTCAATTAGTATTTACTCATACTAATTCAAGTGCAATGATTGTTTACCCATGCTCTATGTGCGATGAGCCTTGGCTCTTGAAAATTCCATGTTAAGTGTTATTGCAACATTTCCATGTTATGATAATCATGATATAGCATGCCTTTATGTTCATGTTTCTTTTATTATCCATTTATATGACTATTGCCAAAAATTTATTGTATTATTCTTGTTATTACTTGTTTACTCCCTTACTAGGCTTTATAGCAAACCCTTTTCACATGTATGTCATCAGGTTATCCCGTGAAATGCTAAGTATGAGAGAACATTGTGGATATGTAAAGGAAGTTTTCAATAATGATGTTTTGTTTTTATGTTTTAAGTTATTATGCAATATTCCTAATCCCCAAAGTCACTAGACCACTTGATCATCCTTTTTTATGTTATAAATCATTTTTAAGGATGTAATAAAAACAGGGGATGTCATAAATAATAGATACTAAAAACCTAATATTTTTACTATAGTATTAATTAAATAGAATATATGAGAAATATCAATATGTATCTGGATGGTGGATAATTTATCAGTAATTTTTAGGTGAACGTTCATAATGAAATTTCTTATTTACCTTCCATATAAAAAAATAAACATTCAAGTAGTAAGATAATTCATCCTATTAAGGGTGAGGATCATTGTTTAAAAGATAATATCCTATTTATTTTTAACCATAATCATAATGATTTTATATAAACCATCCATTATATGGAGGAGATCATAGATTTCTTCTTCAAAATAAATACAGAGAGTGCCTCAGGCCCTAATGAACTTATAGGAAAATTGTACATTGTACTATGGGATATCATCAATGATTATGCTACAATATCTGCATTGGATTATAATGAAGGATTAATCTTACAACATATTCTTGAATTAATGTTCCTCTACTAAACCCCAATATCATCAACTGTTTTCCTTCAACCATTATCCCCCCATTAAAATAAATAATTACTCCATTAATATTGTATCTATAATTATAAATGATCAAATTCAAAACATCTCCATCATCCTAGTCACTGAATAATACAATGTTTTTTAAAGGAAACTATATTCAAGGTTCCATTATTTCTATATAGTAGATTATGTTGAATATTGATTGGAATGTCGAAATATCAAACACCATGGTTAATATTGATATGTAGAAATATTATGATATATTATAGTTTGATATTAACATGATGTTTATGAGGAGATAAAAATTATTATAATGGGTATTTATTTACACATGGACAAGTACCCTTCATAATGGGTTTTAGTATCTCTATTTTTTATCATGATAGGGTTTTCTAAATAAAGACACAAACTTTCTCAAGGTAAACCTATCTAATGTATACTATTTTTTCTCTCACAGTACGTTCTTAGAAAGATCCAAAATATGACTATTATAAATGGGTTTTTATGATTTTTTATGCAGTTATGGTTTTGTGAGTATATCTCATGTATTTTTAACTTATAGAGAGGTATTTCTCTTAAATTGAATAAATTATCCTTTCAAAAAATTAAAATAATACCTTTTACTATATTTATATTGGAGTAAAAATGTTACCAACAACTATAAAATAGTTATGTTAATATCAAAGGTATTCATTAAAAAATAGACTCATTTTTTTAATATGGATTGAATTATATTAATTGTGATTTCATATGGACTACATTAGATCTATATAATAAATATGATTAATTTTCATAATCTCCATTAATGATCTATTTTAGACAATTAAAGATTAGATATAAAATTCTAATAGTTACATTCTTTTATTATAAGGATGGATACCTCGAATCTCAAGTTCCATTAATATAATTTTTAGTCACATGTTTTTAGTTATAAGGGCATTAGAATCTTTATATATGTGTATGAGAATTATCATTAAATTTTTTGGGATTTAAATCAAGAAAGAAAAATCCACATGGAATAATTGACATGAAATGAAAAATCTATAACAGAACATTGCATAAATATAAAAATAATCTTATTTCATAATGTGGTTTGACTAAACATTATAGTATAACAAAAATTTGAAGAAAACAACAAACATTACATTGGATATATGAAATACAATTCATTGAATATTTCATCTTTTTTTTGAGAACTCACCTTGGATAGTTGGGTGAGGTTTCAATTATTTTTGGAAGATAACTAGTATTTTTAATCAATGTATTATATAGATTTTTGATACCCAAGGATGATATTTCATTTAACTATAAAGAATCACACTTTTATAGGTGTGGTTCTCATTGATGACTGTATATTTATATTGGTTACTATAATGTTGGTCAAATGTAATGAAAGTTTCATGATTACTTATGAATGATTTGAATGATTCCATACTATTTATACTCATAATCTTATCCTTGTATAAACATTTTCATTCTTATAAATAAATTTTCTCTAGGAAAAATACACCCCTCATAAAAATATTATATTTTTGAGAATAATTCATATATATTTTCCCACTAGAAATATAATTGATGGAAAATATAAATTTTTTTTATTGAAAATGGAGTTTTTACTTGTATTCTAAATGAGTGTCCAAATGTTCATCTATTTCTAGTAGGAGATAGGGCATGAAACACAAGGTATATCCTCTTAATTTTTTTGGGTATCTCTATCTTTATTAGAGACCTTGATCATTTTTATGATGAATGGTACTATAATATTGATTCTTCTTTATGTAAAGGCCAGGGCTATAGTGTATTATCTATTAATGGATTTTGATTTAGATGGGTGGAATGTAATGAAAAGAGACACATGGGTAAAGGCTTCAATTAAAGACTTATCAAAATGAACTTAATTTCTATGATTTATGATGTGTGTTTCCATTAATCATGAGTATCCCTCATTTTCAATAAGAAATATTCCTTTCAATGATCAAGAAACATGTAAATGTAATAAAAATAAACTGCATGTCCAATCCATGCACATGTGTTCCAGAGAGAGTGAATTAAATTATATATATATGGGTCATGTGTTGACCTATATATATTATATAGTGGAATTGTCCTTGATATCTTTTTTTCATTTAGTTTTGCTTACAATTGATTCTATGGGGAGAAAAATTATCTTATCATAGATGTAATGGATAAGATTATAATTATTTAACCTTATATACTATACAATATTTCTCCCTCCATTATGGAATAAATATCTTATCTAAATGGTAAATCCATGAAAGGAATTTCTTATATTCATTGGTCCACTACATAATTTTCTTGTGCAAGTGAGTATCTTATAATTAAGAAGTGTAACATTTTTTAAACTATAAGTGATCTTAATAAAGTGATTGATCTATGAAATTATAAAGGTGACCCCTTAGATAATTAAGATATATTTAAAAAATATTTATATATCAAATTTATTACGAAAATATTATTCTTGTGGATTTCCTTAGGTAATATAACATAAGACCTATATGAGATTTGGTTTTTCGGTTATGACATTTAATAAGAATTAAATATTTCAATGATACTATACCAAAATATTTATGAGGATTTTTTTATATATTAAATGTCATGTAAAATAGTCTTTATATGAATCACATTGTTATAGTCGGTATCCAAGTAATAAAAAGATAATTTTTTTCACGACTAGTTTCTTTTGACTTAAATTGAAATAATCCATGATTAACCTAGATGTAAACCCATAATTTGAAAATATATGATATATATATATTTATTATTTATTATTTATTCCTTATATTTTTATCTTTTTACCATTTATATTATTATTAATATGTATATTCCTAACATTGTTTTTCATATATTGATAAAAATAAGAGGCAGGACTCATTAACCATTTAATAGTTAATATAATGATTTCCAAAAAAGAATTCCCTATATAGTGGAATAGATATTTGAGATAATCATGATGGTACTATCACGACTGACTCAATTTATGAATAAAAAATTAAATCACATGGATAACCATCCATGTCTATGTAGAGATATAGTTTAATTCAAGTTATTCATGTAACAATGGATTCCCAATTTTAGTGGATCTTATGGTCCCTTAATACAAAATTATTGATTTATTTCTATTGATATGATAGTATCTATTATCTAATACTCAAGGAAGGAGAATATACTATTTTTCTTCTATAACATAATAGGAGAAGATGATTAGTGGTTTTAATTGATCAAGAATAAGAAATTAAAGGAAGAAATCAAATGAAGAGTGTGGGATTAATTTAAAAAAATATATTTAATAAAACATTAATACAATTATCCTTTTCAAATAGAGAGGTAGATCCATGGATTCAACAAAATGGAGAATAAATAAATCACTGATTATGAAAATGATTCACAAGGATTTCAAGGTGTTCTATGGATTTTAAATTTCGACTAAATGTAAGGTCAGTTACATCATTAGTTTTGTGATATTTAGTATTTGAAAAGATTTTCAAATTTGAGACTTTGATAGCTTTGATAAAATCATTCAATTTTATCATAAATATAATCTTAATATTCATGATTATAAATTTTTTCAAGGTTATTTAGACTAATAGAGGATTATTGAGTTCAACATAGCAGGATATCTAGATAAATATCATAAATATAAGAAAATATAACTCCCCACAAGTCATAAGTGTGGGAAAATAAATTTTTGTAATTTTTATAAGGGAAGAAGGTGATGTATCATATGTAGAATGGAGGGGAATCAATCTGATTAACGTTGAATGGAGATAAAGAATGAAAATAATATAATAACAAAGTAGATTATGTTAATCAATAAAATACATATAGTCCGACATTTAATCTATAATGAATATAGATACTATGGAAATCAATGAACTAATCCGAGGGTCATTTAAGAGAACCACAGAAAACTAACTCGAAGTAAAAGATAGAATATATGACAATAATATATTAATAGTACTGAGATAGATCATGAAATGAAGTGGAAATATTTATACTTGTTATTCAATAAATAATAATCAATTAACTATTTGATTACATATTAATAATTCTTTAATATCATGAATGTTTGGTAGAAACATTTGTTCATCACCTCATGTCATATTGGTTTTGTTAAAAATAAAAATTTGACGTGGTAAACTTTATTCATAACAAGTTATAACTCTTCCCCAATTAATATTTGTGGGAAAATATCCATGAAAACCTTCATTAAACTCACTTTTTTAGAATTTGATTTTGTACTATGCATTGTTAAATTTTCTATATATAAAAAGCATGTTAACTGCTTGTATGAGGTAATCCATTTGAATATACTAAATTAGAATCTTATTTTATAGAAGTGTAAGAAGAATAAAGAATATCCATATTAAAACCATTCTCAAGAATGTATATTGTATCCTTTTATGAATTAATATATAAATAAATTTATTCAAGAGAATTAGATGAATGACCTTGAAGACATTTCCATTATACAAGATTATGATGATGTAATTCCAAATGTGTTGCATGGACTTCATCCTAATTTAGAGGTTGAATTATCTATTATTATTATACCTAGATATAAACTAATTTCGAGAGTACCTAAAACATTGATCCCATTTAACATGATGAAATAATGTGGAAACTATAGTAAATTATTTACAAGTGTTTCATATTCCGAAGTGCAACGCTAATGGGCTTACTAGTACTCTTTATAATGAATAAGTATGGATCAATATATCATTGAATTTATTATCCTAATATCAATATGATCATGGAAAATAATTAGTATCCCTAACATTGATTGATGAAATTTTCAGTCAAATATGAAGTGGTTAATACTTTCCAACAGTGGATATTTTATTGAGATATCTTCTTTTGATGATGTGGAAATAATATATTCAAATGAAAACCATTTGTATAATGTTTGGATATTATGAGTTCAAATTTATCACTTCGACAAACAGAAGTCCTTGAAAATGTTTCATAGATTTAATTAATAAAGATATTACATATTTTTTTCAAAAAATATTTGGTGATTTATTTACATGATATTATAATATACTCTAAAATAAATGAGTAACATGAGGTGGAATTATGTACTAAGGTAATGAAAATATGAAAGTATAAGATATATATAAATTATAGTAAATGTTACATTTGGTTAGAGAAATTGATATTCTATGTAAATGTTATCATAATAAATGTGAAACTGGTCAATGGATCAAAGATAAATATTATTCAGAAATAGCCAATACCATCATCTATAAAAGAGATATCAATGTTTTTCAAATTATATGGGTACTATTTAAAGTGACCAATGATAGAATTGAAATAACAAGTACAATAATGATATAATTAAAATAAATCATCTCACAAATAGTTACCTAAACTTGGGAAATATTGGTTTAATTTTTTAGTGATTGTTTACATAATGATTTTATTTTTCTATAATAATAAATTATCTTACATAATTGTTCACATCTAGACACATTGATGACACATTAAAATATAAAATAATACTAATAACATGTTTAATGGAAATATAATAAATTGGTGGCCTAAAATTATTATTTGGCTAAAAAAGAATAACATAAATTATAATATCATAAAAATTTAGGATAATATCAGGCATACATAAATATCATAGTAGAGGATCGTAACACCAATTATGAAAACTATAATATCATTAAAATATTATTAGAGAAGCATGAGTGATATGATGTTGGATGAAAAAAATTTATTAAATCATAAAACTTAATTTTTTTGAATAAATTTAAAAAATTAGATTACTGATAACCTGAAATTTTATGTAAACAAAATGCATCATAAAAAATTATTATAACATCATAAAAATTATGGAGGTGTATTAAAAAAATATTTATAAAAAATCATTTGTGATAAAACCCATTATTTCCACATATATATGACATAATCATTATGACATTTCCTAAAAATGTGAGACATCCCATATTTCTCATTCCTATGTAAACAAAATCATTATCTACATGTATGAAAATATCATCAGATATAGACATAAACCAATGTATTGGTGGGTGATATAGGACAATGCCTATCATTATTCATACATATGTGCTCCAGACATCATTATATCATAACTAATAAATGGAGAATGTATTAGATTCATGTAAAAACTACGAAATGTGATAGAAAATAATTTTTTTATATTATTAATAATTAATAATTTGACATTTTGTGTTCTTATTCTATATAGTATAAATAGGTAATTATTCAGTCATTTTTTTTAAATTTATATCCAAATTGGAATTTCATGAATTTTATGGTTTTATTTTAAAAAATCATTTTCAAATTATTGAACATAAATTTTAAAAAATGATCACCAATATTTAAATAATATTTTTAAAATATTTTTACAATGTTTTATTGATATGTTTATTAAACATGTAATTTTTTGATGAATTGTGTAAAGAATATTTTTTTTTGGAAAATATCTATTTGTTTCAAGCATTTACGATCTTTAATTTTGTTTTAAATAAGTTTGTATGTATAATTATTTAAATTATTTTGTTTATAATATAATTATGGAATTAATGATAAATTTAATAATAGAATTTGGTAAAAATAAATTTTACTTAAAAAGGTAATTTTCTAAAAAATAATTTTTGATCACGCTTTACTAGTATAATGTTAAATTATAATTTATGACTTATGATAATTTTTTTGATAAAATGGATTTCATATTTTTTAATAATATTAATTAATATTATGTAATAATGTATAATTACTTTTTAGCCATAATGTATTGTGAAAATAATAAATATATTATACCCTGGTCAGGGCTCAAATAATTCTACCTAGTGGTTAATTTAGACTGACAATGGTTAAAATGACCTATAAAAGTTTATTATTTTTATATTATTGATATATTTGAAAAATATATCATATAATATTTTGGAGTGGTTTATTTCTTTGAATTATTTATTGAGAATGATATTTATATATTTTAATATATTTTTCAAAAAATTCGATCTGTGTCATTTCCCCCACTTATAAGAGGAAACACGCTCTCCTTTACTAAGAGTCCTTAGATATAATTTTTTTTCCAATGTACACAAATACCTTCCATAAAACCATAAAAACTTCATATATGATTTCTTGATAAGAAATCTAACCAAGGAAGGCCTCAGGTATAAAGTGACAAATGTTTTCCGAATAAGAGGTGGTGTTCTTAAACTAAAATGATTAAACAATTTAATCTTGAATCTCCTAAAAATTTATTAAATGTTACTAAAATATTAATAAATGATAAAAAAATAATATTATATGTTTTTATATTATTCATAGGAAATATTTTCATCTCCATAATCTATGAAATTGGAAATTAATATATCATTCGTCTGTGTAACAGATCACCACCTCATGAGCCCATATAATTCATTTTCCATCACATAATCTCTCAATTAGTTATAATGACGGCTACATTTTTTATATTATATATTGATTATATATATATATATATCAAACTTTAAAGATAATATATCATCCCTTATGATACCGTTCAATCCATTGAAAAATGATAACATCAACTATGATTATATACTAATTACAACCTCCATGAAGTGATGTGATTCGTTTTTCATCACATCATCATAAATATAATAAACGTAAATTAAAATAAATAAATAATATTATATTTATAATATAATCACTATTATATAAATATGAAATAATACAAACCTTATTTCCATCATCTTCTTCAAGAATGAAAATCATTACTTAGGTGTATGCATGTCTTACTTTCATCATGATCGTAACATAGTTTATATTTCATTGTTGGTTATAAAATTATAATTTATGTATAAAATAAGAAATTTTTTCTTTATAATTATTTGATAGATGATGGAATAAGGAAAACATTGGCCAACATCAAATTATGAACACCAATTTCAACATAAGTGCCAAATAACATCAAAACATCCCAGGTGAACTTAATTGATTCACTAATTTTAAATTACATGATATTAATTAAAATAAAATACATATAATATATGATTGATTTTAATAATACATTATTTAATTAGAATATTATTTCTATTCTCGGGGATAAAGAATATACGTGTTTTTTCGGACTCAAGGCAATGTATAATTGACCTTAAAAATGCCTTTTTAATTTTTTAATGATTTATTTAATAAATAATGTTAATCTATGTTCATATTGGAAAAAATATTTTATGGAATTATTTGTGTGGAAACAAATTAATTATAATGTAAATTTTTTTCGATTTTGAGTATATTTTAATTTTTTTTAATTTAATATTTTTATGTATTTTTTACGGAACGTTGTTATTTTCATTACAAAAGAAAAAATGAATATTGTATTTCAAATAATATGGAATCAAATTCATTTAACTCTTAAATAATTAAATATGTTATGTTGGAATTTATTTATAATACCTGTCATTTCATCAATGAAAAAATGTTTTTGACCTTTTTTCAAGAAATTTATTTTTAAATTGGGTTTTGAAAGAAAAAGTAATTTCAATATAAAAAGGTGTTTTCAATTTGGGATTAATATTATTTTTCAATTTAATTTAGGTATTTGTTTGAAATTTTTATATAAATTCTTCAATTTATTGTCATTTTAAATTATTTATAATAATGAGTGATACTGGTGTATATTTAAAAATGGGAAATACCTAAATATAATTATAATCCATTGGGTTATGATTATGTTATTGAGATAATTATTTTTTAAGTTACTCATTTTTGTTTTTATGCATGAAAGGGTTCTTAGAAGGGTTCAGTGATGTTTATTTCTTTATTAATGTATATAAATATTAATTTATTTCTAGTGAGTCTTTGTGGAAATTAAATTATTTTAAATGTTAGTCTAATGATCAATTTTTTGAAAGAAAAATGAAGACCTTTTAGGGTAAATAAGTTATGTTTTAATGAAAATGATTTTCATGGGTTCTCATATTTTCTATGAAATCATCATGATTATGAATTTTCCATTATATTTTCTTATAATTCCTTTTATTTGAATTTATTATTTCCCTCTACTTTATTATATGTCATTTATCGATGGGAGACACTTTTCCTCAATTTTTTAATGTTTTCTAAAACCATGTTGTATAGTCGTTTTTTTGCAGAATTTTTATCTCAAAATCTCTCTCATTTTTAAAGAAATTATTTTATAATATTTATTTGAATCCCCCAATATACTTTATTTCAAAGGGTTGTAATCAAGACATAAATATGATATATGTTCTTATCTAATTGACATACATAAAAGCCTCATTCTATTACAATGGGTTATAAATGGCATAATGATCTTGTTTTTTAAACTTTTTTAAAACATCGTGATTTTGATATGAAATCAATTTTTGTTATTCACTCTGGGTTATTTATGAAATGTTTGATTACGATCTATGTGGATAATATAAAAATAAAAACATATTAAGGGTCCACCCGGATTGCAAAATAATTCACTGGGTAAAGAAATTAATATCTAGAGATGACAAATTTTAGAAACCTTTGTCAATAACCTTGGTAATTTTTACGAAACCTTGGGGATGGACCATGGTGATATGCTTATGAATGGATAAATTAAATTTTGTAGCCACATTTTTATGTTTTTTTTCATTTTAATATTATCATGAAATTACCCTTTATCATTCCTTTAAGATATTCCCCATGATCTTATTGATATCAGTCAAGTTCACATGTAAAATGTTTCACTTGTTTTCTTAATTGGGCATTCTACTCACCCTTTACATTGACCTATTTCTCCAGGATATGATATTTTGTAAATATTCATAAGATTAAATTTTCATAAAGACTTTTAAGAGGAATAAAAAAATGTTATATGTTTTCATATATTATGTACCTCATTTCTCTGATAGTAGTGTTTAATGATCTGATAATTTAAAAATGAAATGAAATGTTATGTAATAAAAGGTAGGATCCCGTAATAATTTACTCATATAATTTTCCCATTTCCACCAAATTAACCAAATTATCCTTTATTTTCATTGTTAGCATAATTCCTTTGTGTTTCATACATTTATTAAAACAAAAAACCGACGTGTGAGTAACAATAATCATAGTGTAAAACCACATAATAAATATAAATCACTTACATGATGATAAATCAAGACACCATATTTTCAATATAAGATATCATAGGTATATCCTAGATCATTCATTATCGTCATATATTTATATCTTCTATAATAAGTTTTAATTATCTTAATCAGATACCTTGGGAGTTACAAACCCAATGAACTGGACCAAAACAATGTCCCCTCTTAAGAGTTATTATCCATAGGAAAATCATTCCCAAGTGCACGCCCACATGTATTATCTAGACAATGATGTATTTCAATGATAAACCCTATAATTTAAACATTACCAAAATAGTTATTAATTTCATCTAACTTATCCTCAATGTTTATTTAAGGGATGTGATCCCCAATCTATTTTATATAATACTACATCTCATGGTTTCTACTAAATATCATCTCATGTAGAAGGTAATGAATCTAACTCAAGTAACCGAGAAAAAGGATTTTACATTATTAAATTAGAATAAGATACAAGGAATCACATCCTATAATACTGAAAATTTTAGTAGAATTGGTGGACTAGAGACATACATGATTCCTATATTACATTTGATAAAATAAAAAAACATTTAATTTAGATAACATCATATTGCTTCTATAATATCATTAAATATATTTCATTTTACACATCATGTATTCTTTAGAAAGGAAAAAAAATACAAGTGTGCTCAAATTAGACATAAAGGGTAATTACAATGTAAGATATCATGAATTAATATACAAAACAATATAAAGGTATATAACTGAAAAAACATTCCATTTAAATAATGTCACTATCTTTATAAACATGGAAAGGTAAATAACTAAAAACATATTCCATTTAATCAACAATATGACTATCATAACTGGATAAGGTATAATCAAAATGAAAATGTAAATATATTAATAACAATTCCATTTTATAAATAAACTGAGAATAAAATGCATCTAGGGATAATATCATTATAAAAAAATCATGGACAATTATAACTAAACACTCAATAAATAAAATTATAAATTATTAGACTTCATGATATTTTTGACTTTGAAATCTATAAAATCATGACCTTTCCAAAATGGTTTAAAACTATTGGGTAGGTATATGTTAGAGAACCATATTACCAAGGCAATCCAACTGATTCACATCATGAGACTATAGAAGCATAACGTGGATATTTATAATTATACCCCACTATATCCTATTATACAATGATTTTTTCATAACTTGAATGATTTATTTAATAAATGATCAATATTACTTATAATCAAATATAAATATTTTTTATGGAAAAAAATTTATCAAAATATCCTTAGTTGATAAGATTACTTTCAAATTAATAATTGTTTGTATAAATTGTATACGATTTAAGAAATAATCACATACATAATATAAAATAGCGATATATAAGATAAAATTAATTTCTCATGAAAATGATCACTATAATGTTTATTTTCAATATAATTTAAACAATTATAAAAGAAAGACATATTATATAATAAATTATTTTATAATTTGGTATATTTTAAATTAAAACCCCTTATAGAATTAATTTTAAATGAAAAATTAAAAGTAATTAATAATCCATATTTTCCTTTTTAAAATATTATATGTTCAATATATATAGAACATAAAATTGAATAGTTTTATGTTGAAAACTGAATCTTAATGAAATGTAAATTGAGATAAAATATCTTTCAAAGATAGAACCCATGAATTAGGGACAAATCCTTGAATTTATCATTTGAATCAATTACAAATACACATAAAAAATTGAAATATGACATAAACGTTTCAATTTTAATTACAAACATAATCATAGAATATGAATGATAATTAAGAAGTAATAGAAAACTATTAAAATAAATTGAGCTATGAAATTCTAGACCATTTTGTGACATTAAATTCAACCCCCTTAGATGAAATAATATGAATTTAATCACAAAATAACATGAATTTTGAACTTTCCATGATATTTCATGATAAAACGGGTGGTGTATACATTATATAAATGAAATTAGTTTCATATCAAGACAATATGTTTCAATGAAGGTAAATTCAAATGACGTCCCTTACCTCACACTTCCCTTTCGTTGACCATGATTTAAAGGCAAGCATATGTTTTTTAAATATGTTATTAATTTCTACCAGAACCATATTCATATTTATAATCTAAATCATGATCCTTTTATGTAGTTACCCACCCAGGATTCCATGTACCAATTTCTCAAGACAGTGGCCATAAAATCACAAGCAGGACTCCCCTAACAACAGAGGTCGTTGACTATCAACAAAGGTATTTGTTGTATCTGTGGAAAGACAATGAAAAACTTGATTATAGTAGAGTGTAAGGAATTATATGTAATAAGTAATAGATTATGAGTATTCTATATTAACATAGTAGTAAAATTACACAGGGGAAGAATTAATAAAAAATAGATATCGACAGAAATAAATAGAAATAATCCAAATGATATCGGTGAAAAAGAGGTAGCTGAGTATTAAAAAAATCACACAATGATTATGAAAACATGATTTAAACTATAAAAAATTAATTATACATGGTAAAGGGATATATGTATATACAACATCCCATAAAAATAACAAAAACAAGAAAAACAACTATGTTTTTTTTTCAAGAATCTAATCAGTCATATGACCACATAATCTATCCATGTAATGGAAATTAAAGAAACCTAATTTAGTTGTTTACCATTATCAAAACCTATACTAATATAGTCTACTCAAGTTTCAATTATAGTATGAGTAGTGTGTACTATAAAATCCCATTGGACCACCACTGTCATTGTCTAACTTAATCCATGTAATGCATTAAAAAATTAGAAGTGTGCCATTAATAATAAATGTGAGACAGAATTAAATTAATAAATAAATTGGATTGGGATCCATTTTGAAACCATCTTAATTCAATATGGTTCATCCTAAGCTAGAAATTCTGAACTAAGGGGTCCTGTGAAGTTAATGTGAGTGATATAAAGTGTATGAAGATAACCTATCGCTAAGATTATGATAATGATTGGCTACCCATCCATTTGTTTCTATTCTAAATGGTTCATTTCTTATTTTAAATAATTCACTTAATGTTTAATTCAACATAACATATTCATAGAACATAAGGATTCACCATGATGTTTTCCATGGAATTTCTATGAGAATTTTCAAGTATCGCTCTAGGGGAACATTATAATTCCTGTCAAAGGGAATATATCAAACGTGAACTATGAATAAGATACCAAGTGTCACTCTAGACGTGGTGTGATTAAAATAAAAACTTGCCTATGAGTTTGTACTTGGTATCACATATAGGGTCCCGAGTCTTAATTGTGGTGCAACCCTCAAGCCATGGATCCAATCCATGGGGTCTTACCTATGGATCCAATGTCCCTTCTCTGGAGGTAAAAATGAATAAATCTTATTGAGCACATCTAAAAAATATCTAATTTCCCTCCTAATTTTTTACTTTTAAATAAAAAATCATACCACAAAAATATGTTCCCATCAAGTGGGTCATAATTTGAAACACACTATATCATCTATAGTAGAATATAAAGGTTTGATTTGGTTAGAAAAACCATGCCACTAACAAATTAATAATATATAACTTTAATGGAATATTGGTCAACGCATTCAATGAAACAACCAATTTTCTATGTAAAAAAATACACATGTCGTATCCTATTGAAAAATAAATTTACTTAAATAATTTCATTTGTGGGTTGAAGGGTAGAGGACCATCTCAGGGAACAAAATTCCAAACCACTCAATTTACCATTTCAACTCATTTATGATAGGAAAAATATCCCTCATGTTTTTCAAGAAAATTTACAAAATAGGGAAATAGGAAATATAAGGTGGATTACACTAATTGGGGTGGAATAAATCAAGGTGAACAACCAAATGGTTTGATTCACCTCTAGATCGGGTGACAAATGGATATGTATGGATTTATATTTAATTTAATTATAATTTATGAGGTGTCACTAAAAGGGATTGGTTCATGTCACAACGATGCTTGATATAACATGAAACAAAATAATGGGAAAGAACCTAGACTAAATTCTTTAACCATGTAGTTCTTCCCTCATCCAACATCAACATTTTATTTGAGCTAGAAAGGATGATATAGATGAAATCATCAAGTGACCCAAAAATGGTGAAAAAAATGTTTCACTAAGATAGTTTAACAGAGATGAATGATTAAATGAAAAAGAAATTATATGATTGAAGAGATTAAATCTATCTTCCTGATGAATATTTTAGTGAGTGAAACAAAAACTAGATAGGGGAAAATGGTTATCCCTACATTAGAGAAGGATGAGATCTCTTATTGGAAGATGTGGGATGGTCTCACAGTGAGAAATTGGTGGAGGAATGAGGGATGTATTAAAATTTTAATTAAAATTAAAAAAAACCAATTCAACCACAAAGGATGGGGTACACGGTTTGGCTATAGAATTGGCCAAACTATGTAGCAACCATTCACTAGGTTCTTCTCTAAAGGGTCCCTCGCATGTTCTAGGCACACAATTTGATTAACCATGCACATTCAATGAAAATTTACTTTGTAAGAAAAATTAATATTAATAACATTGGTGTGTTCCTAGGTCACACGGTTGAAGAAAAGTCAATTATACCCCATCACACCACTATCTGCACCTGCACTATTAGAGAAAACATGCAGTCTAGGTGGAACAATGTTTACTAACTATGCAGCCTAGTTTTTATCATTAATTCTAACAAATATGGGCTCCAAAGGTTCCTTTAATTCCCCCAAAACATCATTAACTCCAATAAATGAAAATATTAAGCCCAAAAAAGAATTAAATAATAATAAAATTTTCAGTGACTTTATTAAAGTCTAGGACATTAAAACCTCCCCAACTCAATAAAAGTCCTCCTTGAGTAGCTCTTACGATGATGGAAAGACATCTTTTAAAAAAGGAAATAGACACAATGCATGTACATCAGCCTCTCACCCCAAGGTCTCATTCTCTATGAATTCATGATTTTATAGCACCCAGATGAGAGGAAATAAACTTAGAGTTCATTTTTTCTTTGATCATTGATATGTATTATATTTTCCCCTATGGATGCATCCTCCTCCATCCCATTATCAACAATGTCAAATAATTAGGTGGTTCAGGACGATACTATAGAAGATGACATACATAGAAGAATTTATACATGGAATTATACCTCTACTGTAACTGAAACCAATCAGATATTTTCCTGACTCTCTCCACATTATTTAAGGGACTAATAAATCGATGAAATAAGTTTCATTATCTACTAATAAATCTATGACCAAATATATGTGATACATGAAGAAAGTCCCAAAGTCCCACCTCAGACTCTAGTGGTATACATTGATCATTATTATAGGACTTTATTCTAGATTGTTCTATAGCTATATTGTTCTAAATATCTGAGTCATGCTTTAATGATTACTGACTGAGATGAGTACCCAGTAGAGCTAACTCACTTGCCTCAAGCCAAAAAAGTGGTAAAAAAATGGATTACTGTATAGGGACCCATATAAGGAAATTTGAATCATTTATGTACATATTTTTTTATAGGAAAACCCAATAATTATTCTCCCATGAAACTCCATAATCATATATTAATTCACAAATCATAACATCTAACACCCAATTCTTCTTATCAGTCTTCCAATTAGTCTGAGGTTGATTTGTTGTACTTAAGATCACCTTCAAACACAGTACCATATTAAACCCATTATAGAACCATGATGTAGACCAAGTTTTTATATCTGATGCAATTTAACTAGGAACACCATTAAGATTCAGTATCTCCCAGATGTAAATCATCCCAATATGATCAATAGTGAATGCCTCCGAAATATATTGAATGTGTACAACAATGGACCCCCCATCAATGATCACCTAGACAACATAATTTCATCAAGGGGATATTGGAATAATTTTCATTAAATACATTGTTTCATAATTTCATTTCAACCCAAGAATGAAGATATGCAGCACATGCATTGGAGGTTGCTGGTGCACTACCTTCACATTCTGATAGGTGGAGCACTAAGTGATGAAATTGGGTATCTTTAACTTCATACCTAGATACCAATATTGATGATTTGGATTGTTTTACATCATGGTAATCCCAGGGTGAAATTCCCAAATAGAGGCATAAGATTCCCACATTAGCTCTCCGTGTATATAAAAAGGTACCCAAATATGCCCACATTAGTGTAGGCTCTCTTTCTTGTCAATGAACCAACTGGGAGTGGGGGTTATCAAATGTGATTCTCTCCCAGATAATGATGCCATGACTATCAGTTATCTACATCATTTGAACCCACTCGATAAGTTAATATTCCACTTCTGGAGAATCTAAAAGTGGTTTCATATGATCTTCTTTATCCTTAATATGCATCTTAGAGAACATAGCCATCAACTACCACTCACTATTAGTCTCATTAACTAATTTAATAAATGTATTCTGACAAAGTAATCAACTATGGAATTTCACTTTCTGGTGAATAATAATGCAAAAAAGTCAAAATATTTTAGGTATTTCACCCACATGCAATACCCATTATTCAATTCTCATTGTTCAGAGATGTATGTGAGACAATTATTATTAATTTAAATAATTAATCTCTCACCCAACTAGTTTTTCAGCCAAACGAAATATAACTTGAACCATAAATTATAGCTTGGGTTCATGTGGAGGGTAATTCTACTTATGAGGGCTTAGTTATATGGATCCATATAGTATGACATGATAGAAATGAATCAGAACTACCCTCAGCATGATTCATTAAGTATCCTAGTAAAAAGTATAGCTACTTTCAGGATTAGGCACAATCATGATCAGTGATAAAGAAAGTCATCTATTTAACTCTAGAAGGGTTTTCTCAAAATCTTTTTTCTAGTTGAATTTAACACCTTTATTGGTTATTCTCATAAGAGATGCTACAAAGTGTGATAAATCCTATAGGAATCCACTTAAATAGAAAATTATCCCAATGAAGATACTTATATCAAACTCATTCAATAGATTATCCAAGGAATCCAGGACAGTAAACATATATGGATCAATTGACACTTGTTATTTAGATATGATGCAACCTAAGAAGTAAACTATTCTAATCCAAAAGTGGCATTTTATGAGCATTTCATACAGCTAGACCTATCTCATTGTACTCAATGTAACCACAAGAGGATTGGCATGGTCATGTGTACGGTGAGAACACACTATGTTGAAGCCTATGTTGAATTCCATAAAGGAATCAAAATATGAGTGAAAAAACAAATTCATTAGAGACATGAAGACTCCTGGCATGTTCGTCTGTCCAAACACCATGACCCAATACTCTTAAAAGTGATAACTGCTCTAGAATGATATACGTGGTTTGTTTTATTTACACACACACACAAACCTGATGGTAACCAAATCCAAAATTGATCTTATATAAATCCATGGTTCCTTGGATATGGTCTAAGAGGTATCCAATATGATGAAATGGGTACCTAAGTTTTTTGAAATGGTGTTTTGGTCAATGGTAGTCCATGCCCAATCTATGGGTACGATCCACCTTCTTTTTGAAAAGAATAGGTGGACCCCATCATTTTGTTCTTGTTCAGATAAATCCCTTACCCTCTAGATATTAATTATTCATCATAAGTTCATGGATCTTTGTAAGTTCCCTCATATTTGGAGGAATTAACATAGGTTCTATAACTAACAATAGATAAATGGTGAACATGACATCTCTCTCAGGATGTAAGCCAGATTAATCATTATGGAATTCATCCCACAAAAAACCTACTACTTGAGAAAATTCCATAAGCTGCATCCCATAACCACTAAAAAAGTGACTCAACATCTGCGATGTCACCACACATATCCTATTTTTCTTTATTCTATATATATTTTTTGGATGTCTCATTTGAATTTATGGATATATGTGTTGTTCATGGTTTATGTTAATGATACCAACAATGATAGAAATCCACATGGGCACAATAAGGAATAAGCCAGTCCATATCAACAATGATTTTGAAGCTAGTCATCTCAAGAATGAATAAACTCCAAAAAAATAGTATCCACCTATTTCATGGAGGAACTCCATACAATGTCATATACCTTGAAATAAAACTCATAGAGATGTGTATAGGGTAATAATCTCACTAGATTATTAAATCACTATGCTCATACTTAACATTTTTGTAGTAGATATAAATGTTTGTGATGAACCTATATAAATAATGGAATAAAATATATATGAGACTAATAGAATAATACCTCTAACTACAGATCTCCATAGAATCAACTCATATACAGTAGGCTGTACAACATAGATATATCCTGATCTGCAACCTAGAGATGATTTATGAGTATATAGGGAGGGTCCAATCTACATTCCTTATAACTGTAGGGCCTGATTTCCTTGGCCACTGACACCTACTCGCCTCGGCTGGTTCATAGAAGACCAACTTACTACTTGAAAATGAGTGCATGATCATACACCTAAATGTGGTGTTGGCATGAAACCCCACTCACATGTCAGTGGAGGTAAGGACTTGTAGAAATGTTTGAGGGGAACCATCCTAACCCAAGCACCAAAATATAATAGGGTCCTCATACACTGGGGAATTTTATGGTTTTTCTTTCCACATTGGTACCACACCACATAACTTCTAGTGTGATCCAATTGGATAGTACCCCCCCCAAACTGTACCATCGAAATGATTATTTCTACCGACCGATAATCCAATACTCTACCTATAAGCTAAAGTGTCCTATTTCAGACTTCTTAATCTCCCATTTGTTTCACTTTTTAATGATGGAATAGTTCACTATATTTGATATGGTGGTCAGTTGATATATTTTCACCTCTAGGAATATGGAATATGAAAGAATATACTCAAATCACCTCATAGTATCCATCTCATCATCGTTCATGGGTGGTTCAAAACATAACAATTATATGAACAAAACTATGTATTACATCACTAACATGCCAGCATGATGATGGTTCATGAACACCAGAATGTGATTTGTTCTCATGGTTTGATGAAACACTTTTTTGAAGATAGATTTCTGGATGTTCCCCCAAACCGTACCCTAATGTAAACCATCTTGTGTGAGAATTTTAAACCCATTCCTTTTGGAGCTGATAAACATATCAGTTATGATCTTGACTATCCACTCTAAATGCATCTCAATATTCTCGATGATAGACAACATGGCCTAAAATATATGACTATGTAACCTGTAGGCCACCATTCCATAAAAACGTGGCAGGATATTGCAGCTAGAACACCCAAGTTAGCTCTACCATGTTAGGGGAAAGCTTTTGGGCACCCTATATAGTCTTTATTAATAATAATAATCTATGAGAGAATTATGAATCAGCACCGAGTGGGGGATCTAGATGATGTGCCTCAGGTGGATCTATAGAAGGTACCATGGGTGGGTTAGGGCCTACTACCTCCAAAGTATGCTCATCACCACTCTATTAGAGTAAAAACTGCGGATTTCGTGGGGTATATCTTTATAATTACCACACTCACCACTTGGATATGATTTATAACATATAAAGAAATTGATAAAGATGGAGCATGCATAAGGCCTTCCCATAATAATGTTATAATGGTTATCCTACTCTAGAAGAAAGGTCAAGGTGATCAGAAAAGGTCACAAAAGGATCAAAGGAGACACAACCAACTTCTCATCATGACGTTCAAGTTAGGTTCATGGTCTCATAGTTCAAATACAATTTGACAGTTTCATTTTAAATAAAATTATTAATTTTTATTCACTATCAGTTATTAATTTTTATTTCCTTTAAATTATTGAATTATATTTATCCACATTTCCAATTTAATTGGTACCATGAGCCTTATAAATTAAAATAATGTTCCAACTAATTGAAATACAAAATAGCTTCTAGCACATGAAAAATAAGGCGCATGGATCAACATTTCATAATTAACAATTTATCATTTCTATTTTTACATATTATGGAAAAAACTATTAGGATAAGTCAGACACATTATGTGTGAGTTATGTTTTTCCATAATGTAATGAATGTTGGAACATTTTTATATATAAAAATCAGTGAACTGTATGGAATAATAAAAAATGAAAGATCCAAAATCACATGAAAGATAAGAAATTCATATTGATAAGTATATATTCATTGAATAATGTATGAATTTTAAATCCTAGAGTTCCTAGTATGATTTATTCATCATTGTTCCCCAATACTGTCGTCCACAAATAAGCAACTCTTTATTACATAATCAATATAAATAAAAACATATAAATAGGTTTGTCACCCAATGGTAAAATCCATGAGACTATAAAAACACAATCAATAACTATATTTACCCATATGAGAAAAATTTGGGATTCCCCTTTACAAGGGTTAGCTACTTTCGAGAACATGCTTATAACAAAATCCATATATCCTAGTCTTCTTTAAAAGACGAAAAAGTAAGAAAAACTGAAAAAGAAACACATCTAAAACCAAATTGTAGTATCTCTTGTGGGATTTTACTTAGGATCCCCCAAGATGATGGCTACATGACTTTAAGCATGCCTCCCAAATGCCAGAGGATTCCAACTAGCAGCGAGGTTCTAGGGTGTGTCCATGCAGATACTATTTCATCATTGATTAGAGTGGAGTGCAATAAATTATATGGAACAATATGCAGTTGGAGTAGATACTAAATGACAATAACACTAACTCACCATAGAAAATGTAGAAATAAAAAATAAATACCAGTATAAATAAATGGAAATATAGGATTCAAAATAAATGAACAAGAGGAAGATGGGTAATTAACAATTACATAGGGATGATAATGACATGATATTTACTATAAAAAATTAAGTATGTAGAGGAATGGGAATACCAATATATACCAAATAGTATTCAAAATACCAAAAAAACCAAAACCAACTATGATTAAAAGCTCATGAATCAGCTCAATTGTCTGGACGATACTCAATCCTAGAACTAAAAATAATGAATCATGTACTGGATGATTCCCAATATAAATTTTTTCAGTCATAAATTCTACTTGGGTACCAAAGGCTGCCTGAGTAGCGTGTGAGATAAAATTCAAGTAGGCCACCACCAACAGTGTCTAGATAAACCTATCTGGTGAAATATTAATTCTAAATGTATGTCGAAATTAAATAAATATATAAATTATAATATGTTCCATTAGGAAACCCAACTAATTCTACCTAATTCATCCAAAGATGATGTGTTTGAACTAGGGAGTCATGTTATGTTAAAGTGAGTGATATACTATCAAAGAAGATGGATTGTCCCCAATATTGTGATTGGGATTGGTATATTCATCCATTGGTTTCAAAGATAAAAGGATTATTAAATATTTTATATAATTAAACTACTTTTAAAATCAATTTAACATCTTAAAAAATATTAAGAGTCACCCTTATCCTGTATGTTTAAATTTTGATAGAATTATGCAGTATATTTTGAGGGGTTTTTATAAGTATAATTACATGGTATTCCATCAAAGGTTATCCAAGAAGAAGATCCCAAGTGTCACTCCAAGCATTATGTGATGACATCGTGAACTAGCCTCTGAGTTCATCACTAATATTGAATGTTGAGGAATGTTTCTATCTTGGGGCATGCTAAACCATCATGTTATTGAGCCCATCCATGGACATCCCCTGGGGAACTGGAGTCACTCCTCTTAAGGTAAAATGTAATTATGCTCACCAAACCCATATATGAACTATACAATTTCTGCCCCAACATTTATACAATGTATTTACAAAGTCTATCAAAGGCATGATGATCTATTTCAATGGGTCCAAAATTCATTACCCATTGTATTTCCCACCTAAAAAAAATAAAGGCATCATTTGGTTTGCAATACCAAACAACTTAAAATGTAATAATTTATTACATGAATTTAAATTTGGTCATCTAATAAGATAAATAACTCATTTTTTATTTTAAGGCATAAGGAATATGGCATAACCTCTTGAAAAGTAAATTTATATCAACAATTTCATTGATTCTATGAAGGATAAGGGCCCAAATCCTGGAGGACCCATCTAAACCATTCACCTATTTATATAAATTCATTTTATAGGAAATAATAACCATCAAGTGTGCCATGAAATTTATAAAAAAGGTAAAATTAGGTATATAAGGTAGAGTGCACTAATTAGGGTAGCATAAGTAATGTAAATATACCTAAGGGGATGATTCACCACTAGCTTGGGTCACATTTGGAATGGTATGGTTTTTAATTTAATTTTATTAAAAATTATGAGGCATCATTGGAACGATCTGGTTTATGGAATGATGGAAGAAGACATAGGATATAATGAAACAAGGGAAATGAATGTAGACATTTTACCTTATCCCCATAGTGCATTCCTCATCCAATTAATGCCCTTCATTTGAGATATAATGAAAGATATCGATGAAACCAACAAATCCATATAAATGAGGAAAATTAAATTGCACTGAGATAGCCCAAGAGGGAGTATGAATAAGTTGAAATAGAATGGACAAGATTTAGGTTTTTAACTATATATTACCATTAAATATTATAGAGAGACAAAAATATTATATATTTAGGATAAATGGTGATCTATATATTGGAGAAGGAGGAGAGTTTTATGAGTGGAAGAGGGCTTGTCTGTTGGAGAAAAAGATAATGGGGGAGAAGGGTTGGATTAAAAAATTAATTATGGAAAACAGCATCAATTCACCCACATAAGAAGGAGGAATAGGTTTTTGAATGGTTTTCCAAACCATGTACCAACAGTGAACCATGTTATGCTCCAAGGGGACCCTCACATTGACAATGTGTATGGTTTGATTAACCATGCACACCAATGAAAATTTCCTCTACAAAAAAATATAGATATCCAATAATAGCA
Organism: Viscum album; assembly: GCA_963277665.1. NCBI lineage: Eukaryota > Viridiplantae > Streptophyta > Magnoliopsida > Santalales > Viscaceae > Viscum > Viscum album. Next base: position 1,379,115,515 of record OY728140.1, on the reverse strand, counting down.
TGAAGTTGGGGTATCATAGTTTCAAAAAACATATGCCACCCCAATCACCCAAATATATGAAACCAAAATATTAGAGAAACTATGTGGGATGGGAGGTGTAGTTTCTACTAACCATGTGGCATAGTCCACCTTTTTAATTTTCGAGGATCTAGGATATGAACGAGCCATGGATTACCCCTAAAACTCAATGAATCCCTTAGCAAATATGTTAGTAGCCAAAAAATAAATTATAGATGAAAAAGGTCCTTAAAATTAGGAAATGTGGGTACATTACATCTTATAACATCTTTTAACCCTTTCGTTAATAATCGTTCATTATTTTTTTCTTGGTTTTAATTTCCTTATATTCTCAAACTTGTTTTTCAATGAAATTTATGGTGAATGGTTTTCAGATATTATTTAGTCATTTAATGAATTATGTTAATGTTATTAATATTATTTTTATCAATATTTACTATTTTATAATCATTATTGAAATTTAAACATATAGAAGGGACCCCATAGCTTCATTGATATTTCACGTCTTACGTACACACAAGAAAAATTATCATTATCTGATTGTGTGAAAGGGTATGAAAGTGGGTGATATAATAATACAATATAAATAATTTCATATCAAATATTACATATATAGTCATTAAATGTGTCATTATTACATTCCATGTAATGTGTATGAGAAAAACATTAGTCACATCGCTTCTCAAGGTGGTAGACTTCCTTACACATGAGCAACGTTAACATAATTTAAATAGAATTTAATTCAAGAAGGTATATATGATATTAAAATTATATTAGTATAATAAAATAATAAATATATAAACATCTGGTGAATCCATTATTATATCCATTAATAAAATGTGGTAATAGAAAAAAAAATTTATCGGTTCATGATACTGTACCAAACCACACAGAGGATGAATGATTTCATTTCCATTTGATGAAAAAAGGGATGGAAATAATTAATTAACTTATAGGAATATAATCTATGTATATTTAATATTATGATGTTTTTATACAATCGTGTTTTAATATCACTTCAGCAGTGGCACTGTGGTGAAGGAGAGGGGTACAACAATGTTGTTCTTTGGGAGGTGTACGGTTCAAATATTGGGAGTCTACTCGTGGAAAAATTTCTCCATCCCCTATTATCCTCTCATCATTCTGAGTCAGTAGGTTTCAGAATGGGAGGTTGAAATTAGGAGTGCATCACATATGCTGATATATTACTTTATAGAACCATCACATATCATGTCTTCACCTTCCCTGATGCTCTGTCATCTAGGCTGGCAACAACTCCTTCCCACCCGAGGTTATCTCTAGAGTGATCCCTTGGTGAGGAGGGGGGTTTCTTTCTGTGGAGGGTTCAAAAAGGCCACACTTAGGGATTCCATTTTCTCAAAATAATATAATACTTAGTAAATAATAATTATAAGAGGTTGTAGAAGAAAAAAATAAAAAATTCTCGTTTAAGGACATTACGCCTTCTTCGAGTGACCAACTTAGGCATTCACCAAAAGTGTCCATAGGATTTATTTATTATTCAAAAGTTATCTAGGATATTGATTGGTGAGTAGGGATATTATTTGGGATGTAATTGGCTGATATAAATGGACTTGGTACTCTAAATAAATATGTAGACTGTGTGACCTTTAATAAGTGGGGGAGATGAAACACATGGAATTTTGGAAAATATTCCATTTCACAAATGTTTTCATAAAAAAGAATACAAAAAAATTAATCATTATCGAACCTTATAGGTTATAATCCTAAAATATTTCCATAAAATTTGTTTTAGAAAATTTATTATGTTATATTAACACTTATATGTATTAGTTTAACATTTATGTAAATCAATATTTACTGAAACAACAATAATTACATTTTTACTTCGTATATTATTAATGATTTTTAAAGTTAATATTGACATTATTAAATATGAAAAATTATTATGACACTAAATATAGAATCCTTTTTTAGAAATTCAAATCACAGAGGTAGTAGAATCCAATTTAAAATCATACATACATACTTGATGAAAGAGTGGGTTTTCAAAGATAATATTTCCTAAAGTATAGAATGTTTTAATTTGGAACATTAATATTAAAATAATTACAAAGACATAATATAAATAAATTTAAATATAAAAGGATGAATATTATTTTAAATAAAATTAAAATTTAATTCATGTTATGATTTGTTTATATTTAAATGGAATTTTAAATAAAAATATATATTTCTCAACATTCCTTGATTAATGATGAGTTTAAAAAAATAAAAAACATCACCCTAAGATAATTATTATTTGAGGATATGAAAAAAAATTTATTTTTTTAAATAGATTTTCTAAAATTTTAAGAAGTAAATTTTATATTGTGTGTGCATAATTGGACTAAACTATAGTTTCGAAAAACAATATTTTGGAGAAAAATATCATTTCTTTTAAATGTTTTTATCAAATTTTTAATATATACGTAAACATAATTTTAATAATTTAATTTCTATAATTCATACCCTCTAATCTAACTATTTGGTTATAATGGTATATTATTTTATGGTTTATTTAGTCTCAAGGTTTTGTGTTCCACAAGCTATCAAAGATAATAAATTTAAATAAATATATTTCTTAGGTTATTCAAGATTTGTGTTTTGTGGGGCATAAGTTATTAAATGTAACATTATTATTTCCTAATTTCCATCTGTTAAAAGAAACAGAAACATTGAAAATATTTACATGTCCTCTAGAATTGAAAAAATTCTATTTGATTAGGTAAACTAAAATCTGTTAACTTTTGGGAAAATAATGAAAGTAATAGATATCAAAAGATAGTTATATAATACTGTTAAAAGTTAAATAATACATATTTGACATAGAGAAGCCATAATTATTATTTCTCAAAACATATATCTTTTAATTTTTTAAAAATATTTTTTGTGACAAAATAATAAATATAATTAAAAGTATTTCATACTTATATTATATAAAATAGTATATGGTTTATATAGATGATAATATTTTTTTATGGTGTCATAAATTTTTTTTCAACGGTTTTGAAATATGTGTGTGACATAAAAATTAGTATATCATTTACTAAGTAATGTATTTATTTTGAAATTTATAATAGTAATGTTAATAAAATAATTTGGATAAAATTGATTTCATATTTCTAATCATATCCATAAAATTTGGTTGCTGTGAAATTTTGGTATTTAAAAAAAACTAATGTGAATAGTAAAATAAGGTATATGTTTTGTGTTTTATAATTATTTATATGATTGAATTTTTAAGGTTTCTAGATGTAAGATGAATATTTCAGTGAAATAACTCATATTTAATCATAATCCTCTAAATATTAATTCTTATGTTTTGTTACCAGTTGAATATATAATATTTTAGTCTAATATTTTACTTTACAATATCCCCTACCCCTTATATATACGACCCTCATCACCCATTTCTACATTCTCACAAAAAATTAATATTCTATAAAATCTAAATAAATACCTCCCCAACACTATTTGAAATATATGAGATGTTCAAGTCTCACAAATTTCTTCTCTATGAAGGCTTAAGGTGTCGTTTATAGTAGACACATATATATGATAATGTTTTAAATTTATGAAACCAAATATGTTATTCTCCAAATTTCCACAATATTTTTTTTTTCAAATTAACATTCATAATAAATTCATCATAAAATTAAGAGTACAATTATATTAAAATTTGAATTATATTATTATATAATTTGTAAAATCTATTTCGAAAGATGTTTATGACCCTCATATCATAATGTTGATTTTTATTTCATGTGTAAATAATGTTATAAATAACTATTACCACATTCTTTTATGGTTATTATAAACCATTTCATGGTTAAATATTATATTTATAATCTTATTAAAATATGATTCAAATTATATAATGGTTGAACAAGTATAAAATTGAATAAAATTAATTTAGTACAAAATGGATGATAAAACCACATAAATGAACAACACATTATATGAAAATAATTATTTTCAATAGACCTAGAATATGAAAAAAATATAATAATATATAGAATCATATAATCATCAAAATTTTGAATAGTTTATACCTCAATATTTTTTGGAGTTAGGAATTAATTTGATAAGAATATCCATCATTATCAATAAAACAACTTCACAATGAAACCATAAAATAGACATCCTAAATATGGTGAACATGAAGAAAATATACCAATAAACTGATCATAAATGAACATAAATGAACAAAAATAAATGAGATGTAATTTAAAATCTTGTTGATGTAAGTATGTAATAAATTAAATTTTAATATTTAGGGGGTCTGACGCATGTATATAGTGACTTAATGCCAGAGTTCAGGGAAATACCAAACCATCATCTTTTTTGTTGAGTTACTATTTCTCTACATTTACATATATTTATCTCTTGATAGTCATCACTTTTAGTTACTCAACATTCTGTATATATAATCATTAAATATATTTATAATTTATTTTCCCTTTTTTTAGGGACATACATGTTTTTCATATTACCTTATTTTAATTTAATTTAAAGAAAAATCAAGGAAAGGGATGTCATATATTCATTATTCCATTTCAGATAACACACATTTAAATTATATTTTCACCATGATATCACATATGAATATATGATTTCTAAAAAAATATTCAAATTCATTTATTGTTTGGACAGAAAAAATATTCCCTTTCATTCAACAAATTTTATTTACTCAATTGTTAAAACATTTATCAATAGGTCCATTTCTATAAATACTTATCAAATACTTTATTATTAATTATTTATCAATAAATCAATATATTATTTACATATGATTATTTATTTAATTGTGAACATTAAAAAAATTCCATATCTTTTTTATAATTTTTTATTATTCAATACGGTTTTGCATTAAGAAAAGATTATTGAAATGCCTATAACATGCACTTCTAGATTCAGTACTAAAATATGTTGTGTATTTGTGTTTATAATAGATAATATAAAAATAAATAGTTCATTATACATCTGAGTACCGTTTCCACTCTAGGTTTGGAGAATTAGATAGAAAATTACATAACTTGAGTCAGAGTTTAAAAAAATAATAACTACATAGATTCATCTGCACTAGCAATGAATATTTCTTTTTAACATCTAAGTAATATTGGAAATACATTTTATAAACATGGGATGAAAAAAATAGCTCTGTGAGGGATATACAAATAAAGAAAGAAATTATTTTTCCATAAATACTTATAAATTTTTTTTGTTGAACATAAACATAATAACATTTCTTATAAAAACTAGAGGTTACCATAAAAGCATCACAAGTATAAATAATACAAATTGGTAACATGGGGAATTACTTACTTAATATTGTAACTCCGAGAACTCCCACATTATTTTTAACCCTCATGGCTACATTATAATGTAACCTTTATGACTACATTACAATTTCACCCTCACAACTACTTTGTGTTGTACCCATCATAGTTACACAATGAGTAACCAGATGGTTGACCTTCAACATAATCATACCCAATGAATTTTATTGGCATATAGGTCCAACAATTAATAATAAAAAATTCTGAATAACCATAACATAATTATAAGACTTGAATAATTTGATAAATAAATTTCTTTTTAATTTCATAAAATTGAATTTTAAAATGGTATTTTTATGGAGAAGTCCCTTATATGCATCACATAATTATTGTGATATATAATATAAGGAACATAATCTGCATATATTCTATAATAAAACATAATGAAACAAATATATATAAGCTGATTGGGGGTATAATTACATTAAACACAGACACACCACTCAAAGAGGCCTGAAAGTTAGGCCATATCCGGCCCAGGGATAGCCCACACATCAAGCCTTAATTATTCAATACATGGCTAGAAGGCCCAATTGTAATGAATACCATTACATGGACTGAATTCCCATAATATGTCCAATAGACCTAGTGAAGTGTCACTCCCATAACATGCATGTACCACTATCTTCTTGGGTCATGCCTGCATCACTACTTGCATGCGTCATGGGCTGCCTGCTTCACCACCTACCTATGTCACCGCCTACCTGCGAATATTCCCTCCCACTCAGATTTGATCTCGAGTCTGATGTAGAATCATGGGGCTCCTCTACCACTAAGGAACACCCCAAATACACATAATTAAACATAATATAAACAAAAATTAATTAAACCAATAATAATAGTACCATATAATTGATGAAGTATAATGTTAACCCAAAGAATGAAAATTTGGCTAATAATTCCCTTTCCTCAGGTTCAACATACATTAAATGCATTTGAACCACAACTATAATGGTTAAAATGGTGTTATTAATTTTTTTATTGAAACATATTCATGTTTATAACACATTATTTTATCATTTTATTACACCATTCCACCCATTTATTAAAAAACTTTGTTATTTAATTATTTCAGTTGTGTTATTTACATGATTTCCATTACTAGAACATAATGGATCTCCTTGTAAAATGGAAGATAAACAGTATAAGTGGATTGAGTTGTTAATAATATATTTCTTGAATTTTATATCACACAATACATCATTTTTTATCATATATGATTATGAATCATTAGATAAAACATTAACGATATTTAGATTATTTTGGAAGTTCTTCAACAATAACATGATAGTTTCATCATACAGAATTATTATTATGCATATAAGTTAATTGTATAATATAAGAGAGGTAATATGTTACACCTAAGAATATTATTAAACCATTAAGAAGTTTTTAATAATTATTTTGATGGAATTAAATGAAATTGAAAACACATCATCCACGAATTTGGTAAATTGACACATCACATATGATGTTTTATTTTGATAATAAGAGGGGGATGAGAATGAGGGTGATAAATAATAGTTCCATAAACATGATAAAAATATACCATATCTAATATATTAGGTCCTTCGTGTATATTGGATAATTGGACATGAATATAGTATAAGAAAATAAAAACAATTGAAAAGAAAACTCAACAAAATGTAAGAGGATTTTTACCTCTTCATCCCTTCAACTTGAGATAGACCTTAAAGCCTTTGGTTTTGGCCTTTTGATTAGACCAGAAGTTCAAAATACGTGGTAAGAGCCTTAGGAATACTATTGGGTATAATTTATTAAATTATCAAATATTGAGAGGTTTGAGAGATAGATGGCACAATGGTGGTATTTATAGTGGAGGAGAGGAGGGGGATTCAATTATTGTAATCATTAGGTTACTAATTTTTATAATGAGTATGAATATTATTGATTCATGTGACCCAAAATAGTAAATAGATAATTCGATTTTATTCTATTTTTTATTAAATTATCCATGATTCTATGAATGGTGTATTTAATATATAATGTTCATATACGTAAATTACCGTATTTCACTATTCTAAAAATATTCATGATTTTTAATGAAATCCCAATAATTTAACCTAACCATTTTTTCATGGATAATTAAAAAAAGAACTCTATTTTTTCAAAATAATTTTTTTAATAAGTTTAATTTATTTTTAATAAAATCCTAATTTATTTGATAATAATAATTTTAAAACTATGAAAAATTCTATAACACATTAAAAATGTAATCAATGTCTCATAAAATTATACTATAACCATAATAAAATAAAATATTAATTTATGATAACATTTTATGAAAATAAGTTTTTTTATATTGTTCAGTCAATCATAATATTGTAATTTAATATCTATGACCCACAAAAATACCAACACTTTTATAATGATCATATTATAACTTATAAGATTCCTTTTTTATTATACATTGAATGGTGATTTTACTATTCATTTTGCTAATTTAGTATTCCTAAGGGTCATGTTACTATTCATAAGGGTATTTTTATTTTCTTAAGGGTATGTTACTATTCCCCAAAAATTAATTTGGGTGTAGTAGACTCCAAATAACGTACTGATTGCAACTGTTTATGTCCCTTTTTCCAAATTCAAAATACCGAAGAGGAAAAATTGAGTTTAATGGTTAGTCTATAAAGGCCACATAATATTTAGTAATTCATTTTTTCACATATTGTTTCCTTTTATAATCTTAGGATGTTCTATTGTCCCAGTAAAATGAATTGAGCCTTAGAAATGAATTTCTTGTACATATAATTCAAAATATACATATTGATAATTATGAAAAAAATTTATTTATATGTATTTAATTTACTAGAAGTTCATAATTAAATTGTATCACTAATTGTTATTAAAAAAATTGGCAATGTCAAATATCCAACGATCTCTGATCCATTCCTCTGAAACCAACTGTAATGTCCTGAACCCACACATACAAATTTAGTTCTAAAATATGATTTATATTACTGTTAAAAAATTTTATCAAAAAAATTCATATTATATTATACATCTGAGGACCTTTTATGGTTCAGGATTTGGAAAATTTGATTAAAACTTACTTACAATGAGTCCGAGATTTAAAAAATAATTCCAAATTGGATTCATCTACACAAGCACTATAAATGTTTTTTTAATTTCTATGGAATCATGTGAATTATTTTTATAAACCATGGATTATCAAAAATTCTCAAAAAAGGATATAAAAATATTGACAAAAACTATTATTCCATAAATACTTATAAAACATTTTCATACAAACATGAACATAATAACATTAATTATGAAAACAAGAGGTTATCATAAAAGAATCACAAATATAAATAAAATATATTGGAAATGTTTGACATTACTTAGTTAATATTATAACCCCTGTGGCTACAATATTATTTGTAACTCTCATGGCTACATTACAATGTAACTCCCAATACTACCTTATAATGCCACTATCATGGCTGCCTTATAGTGTTACAATCGTAGTTACACATGGAGGAACCCTACATTACACCACCAACATAATGATAACCAATACATTGGAGGGATATATAGGTCCCACAATGCGTCATAAATAATTCCCAATAACAATAAAATATTATAAAACCATTAATAATTTCATAAAAACATTTCTCTGGATTTTCATAAAATAGAATTTTAAAAGAGGATTTTTAAATAAAAAAAACATACCATTATCATATATTTGATGAGATAATTATTTGGATTTATGGATTATGTGTATATTTATAAATCAAAATAATAATATAAAATATAAAAAATTCATTACAACAATAATCTTAATAACATATAATTGATGAAGTCTAAGGTGAACCCGAATAATGTAAATTGGGTTAAGAATTATCTTACCTCAAGATTTTCTTAAATAAAACGTGTTTAAACCTCTTTTATAATTGAAAAAATGGTGTAAATAATATTTTAAAGACACATATTCATGTTTATAACACATTATATGATCATTTTATAAACCCAGTCCACACTTTTAATAATAATAGTTTTTCATTTTAGTTCGTTCAGGTGCGTTCTTTAAATGATTTCCATGGTCGGTTTGTAAAAGTTTTACTTGTCAAATGTAATAGGAACACTAGAAGTGAATTATTTGTTATTAATACAATTTCATATTTTTAAAATAATGAATAAATCATTTATTTGTAATATATTACGATGAATCATGAGATAAAATATTAAAAAAAATTAGATTATTTTCGCGGTTCTTCGATAATCCCAATCATGTTTTGTCACATACCATTAATGGTATGTATATTAGTTAATTGCAGAACATAATAGAGTTCATATCATACATATTAGAATCTTTTCTATCTAGTGAATCCGTTTTAAAATCATCTTCTAAGTAAGTAATTTAAATTGAAAAAACAGCATCCACAATTTAGGTAAATCGACACATTACACATGGTGTTTTTATTTTTAGAATAAGGAGAGGAGAAAAAATATGACGATTAATTTTTACATAAACATGATAGAAATAAAGTATATATAATATAAATGATATTTCATTGATCTTGGATAATAGGGTGCTATAATAGAAAAAGAAAAGAAGAATAACTGAAAAGGGAACACAAGAAAATCAAAGTCAATTTTTACCTCTTGATATCTTATCTTTGAGACCCTCCTTAAGTTATTTGGTTCTTCCCTTTTGATGAGACCAGAAGGACTTAGACGTGAGTAATATCCTTGGGAATATTATTGGGATTAATTTAGACAATTATCAAATTTTGATAGATGTGAGTGGAAGAGGGGGTAATGGGGGTATTTATAGTAGAGGAGAGGAGGGGTTTTTCCATTATTTTAATCATTAGATTAATATGTTTTATCAAGACATTGAATAGTATTGATTAATGAGACCCAAAATAATAATTATAGTATGTTAGTTTTATCCAAGGGTGACTAAATTATCTATGATACTAGTAATAGTTTATTTAACATATAATGTATATATAGTAAATAATCATATTTCACTATTAAACAAAAATTCAGTTATTTCAGAAAAATCCCAAAAATTCTCCCTAATTTTTTTTGTTGTAGATAATTAAAAAATGACCTCCATTGTGTCCAAATAATATTATTAATCAATATAATTTATGTTTTAAATAAAATCATAATTTATTAAAAACTAAAAAATTTGAAACTATAACTCATTTAAGAGAAAATTGAAAAATTAATCAAGGTCTCATAAAATTTTGTTATAACCATAAGAAAATAAAATAAAAAATTTATTTTAACATTTTATGAAAATAAATTTTACATTAAACTATATAATTAATCATAAAAGTTTAATTATATATTTATGACTTATAAAAACCCCAACACTTATATTATGAGAATATTGTCACATAAATGATGCTTTTTTGTTATACATTCTTTGGAAATGTTAAATTTCATTTGAAAAATTACCTATTCATAGGGGTTCATATTACTATTCAGAAAGATTTGTTACAATTTATAACGGCATGTTACTATTCACTGAAATTAATTAGGTTCTATCAGACTTCATATAACTTACTGATTTTAACTGTGTATGTATATTTTTTGAAATTCAAAACACAAAAGCCAAAAATTTATGTTTAATTGAAAGATTATAAAAGTCACATAGTATTTATTAGTTCATTTTGGCAAATATTATTTCATTTTAAAATCTTGAGATGATAAAATTATATAACTCATTAACTTCACATCCACTTTCTCATATTCTTGACATAGGTATGAATTATTTTCCATAGGTGGAACACATTTGAATGTCAATATTATTTGATAATTGGTTTTTTGGAAATTATATTACCCCAATGAATTTAGTAATTATTTCATCTTATTAGATTCCATGAATTGTGAATGGTAAACAGTTATGAAACACTTTGTAATGTTATCTTAGACGTGACCCATGAATTATTCGTATAATGCCATGTCCTATATTATTTCCATATTATTACGATTCCATTTTATAATGATATCATCATTTTTATGCCATACATCCATGTTTATATATATATTCTCATCTTCTATTATGATATATTATTATATCACTTGGATTATATATAACATTTTATAATAACATTTTCCCATTACTTGGGATTACATCTCACCCTTTCTATATGTCCACAAGGTATCAGTTATATTAATTGTTTTTAAATGGATTTAGGGGAAAATTATGGATATTGAAATACTGGTTTTGTACTCTATTTTTATGTAGATGATTTAGGAATATAATATCCCAAAGGAACTAAGCCTCTTGATTTATTGGTTGTGTTTTTTGGATCATTATGTTAATAAAATGTAATAATATGTGTATTGAACATATGTTATTATAATCCACCTTAGGGATCAATGGAGTAATAACCCGCCAATCTTCATTGGCTTGAGATTGCAATGAGTCATTACTAGGCCTTAAGCTACATCCCCAAGATGCCAAAGGCCGGAAAAAAATTCCGAAGGGTTTCAAATATAAGTTGGGGATGATTAACCCTTTAAAAAATAACCCATAAACCAACCGATCAAAACCAAACATTCAGCATATGATGCATGAACACAAGATAGACCACTAAACAATATCATTATGTAAAACCACATCATGAACACAACATAAGAAGACCAAACTAAGCATCGTGGTACATAGCAGATGAACAACTCAAGACTCTCAAAAGAAACCATGACTATATGCTCCACAAGCTCCAAGCTCCAAAACATCTCCCAAGCATCACAATGATCCACTAGCAATAAGATGATTTACCTTTACCTGTTTCCCAGAATAAAACATCTATAAAATCACCAAATTGACAAAGCATGGGTGAGTATAAAACTCAGTAGTTTTTTCCCCAGTGACTTCCCTACTCACGCCAATAGGATAGAAGAGTTAGCCACATTTATATAAAAATATTTTATATACAACTTTTTCTGAAAATCAATTTATAACTAAATATAAACATGTTTCCAAAACCATTCATAACCAAATTCATTCCAAATCCATTGAAACCAATTTTCCAGCAACTTATATTTCCAGAAAAATATCAAAACAAGATTAAGAACCATTTCACAAGCATTCCCTTTTTGGCATACCCAACCATTTCACAAACTCCTGAAACCAACCATGAGTGCTACCTGGAAGAGGGGAGAATCCCTAACCCTTATCCATCCCGAAAATGACGGGGGATACTTTTTACCATTATCTAACCCAAATGAACATGAATTCTTGATAGGGGAGATCCCTAACCCTTATCAATCCCAGCACTGATGGGGGAGACTTTTAACCCTCATCTGTCCCGAATGCAATATGAATGTTTGATAGGGGATTTACCTAACCCTTATCCATCACAACACTAATGGGGGATACTCTTAACCCTATTCCATCCCGAATGCAATATGAACACACACCACATCTTCCCATCAATCATGCCAAAACACCCTTTCAATAAAAACACCTTTTTATTGAAAATCATTTCCATAAAAACCATTTCAATTCCAAAGAATTTCAATAAAACTCCCTTTTATTGAAAACCAAATCCAACACCGTCATTTCAATCTCAATCCATTTCAATAAAACACCCTTTTTATTGAAAACCAATATTTATCATCAAACCATTTACAATTTCAGAAATCATAAATTTAAATCAACATTTTAAATTCATGAAGCCAAATCATTTTGCACAAAAATTCAACAAGATTTCACAATTACATGAAAACCCTAAATCATTACTAAATATGATTTATTCCTTGCTTTTCAAAATAAAAAATGTTCGAATAAACCAATTTGAAACTGATACAATCAATTTTAATAAGAGGAGTCGAGAGTAAATCCACCTACCTCAAAGGTTTTGACGAAAACCAAAACTGTCGAAGAACGCTCAAGAAACCTGGGTCGATTCTCCGAAAACACGCCTTAGATCTATTTTTCTAGAAAGATCAAGACTAAATCTCAACAAAATTTTCATCCACACACTTAGATATAACCATAACAGATGTATATCTAAGAAACTGAGAGAAGAGGAAAATTATATCTATGTAGTTCTACAAAACTGATCAAGAATGATGAAGAACGATAACATACCTCAAGAATATGGCTTCTATTCACCAATAGAAGCTTTTGGATCATCTTCGGAAATATGGGAGAACCTTCTCTAGCCTTAGGAGAAGAAAAATCCCAAGTTAGGACCTATTAAGAGGAAAAACGAGGCACTTAGAGGTAAAACTAAGTGAGATACACTTTTGTAGGATCTCATTTAAGTGGCCACACATATTTTCCCACACGGTTAGAAAAACTGTGCACTAACCATTCATTAGACACTACCTTGAAAGACATTACATGCATGTTTTGGATGCATTTTTAGACAAACCGTGAGCCACCCATTTGGAAGCTACTACCTCCAAGAACAACTATGAACGGTTTGGTCACACGGTTTAGACAACCCGTGCACTGCCCGTGCGACTTCCCCTTTGCCTCAAAACATCATTAAACGTTCTCCCGACTCTCCCATCATCACCCTTAACATTAAAAACATTAAAAGAATCATGAAAGGGTTAAATACCAGAAAACAGGGGTACTACATTTTCCCCACCATTGGTATTTTTGTCCTAAGAAATTAGAAAATGTTCACCCAACTGAAAGAGTTACAGCCACTGCACTTTCATTTCCATCTCACATTCCCATGTCTCTTCCTGAATCTGACCGTGCTTCCATTAAACCCACACTAGACCGATTCTTTTTCCCCTCAAGAAATTCTATTGCCTATCCAAAATCTGTACTGGGATATGTAACAACGAAGTATCCATCTCTAGATCAATGTGATCCCTTCTGATCACATGGCCAGGATCAGGTTCGTAATTTTTCAACTAAGATACATGGAACACATTATGTACCAAACTGAGTAGTGGTGGTAAGGCCAACCAATATTCCACCTCTCCAACCCATTCCAGTATCTGAAAAGGGCTAATGTATCTAAGAGATAACATGCCCTGCTTCCCGAAAACGACGATGTACAATCCTTGTAGAGATCCTCAAGAAGACATGATCACCCACAAGAAACGACAATGATATTCAAAAGTGATCTGTATAAGATTTCTGATGATTCTGAGCCATCTCCAACCTTTTTCTAATCAACTGGATCTTCTCTGTTGTCTCCTGGATAAGGCTTGTCTTGACAAGTGATGTTTCACCCATTTCCACCCAGCATAGTGGAGAATGACATGGACGACCATACAATGCTTCAAACGGAGCCATGTGTATCGAGGCTTGATAGCTGTTATTGTATAAGAAGTCCACTAAGGGTATATGATCATCCCATGATCCAACAAAATCCATTACAAAATCCCAGAACATATATTCCAATGTTTGCATCGTCCGCCCAGATTTCCCATCTGTCTAAGGGTGATACTCTGTGCTCATAGTCAACTGAGTTCTGAGGGCTTACTGTAATGATTTCCCGAAACGATAAGTGATCCTCAGATCTCTATCTGAGATTATAGACACTGGTAGACCATTCCTCTTTACCACTTCTCGGATATAGATTTCTAAAATATCTTCTACCATATGAGTTTCACAAATAGGGATGAAATGTGATGACATAGATAGACAATCCACTATCACCCAAATCACATCGTGTATTTGGACTGTTCTTGGAAGACTTGTAACAAAATCCATTGTTATCCGATCCCATTTGCACACTGGGATATGTAATGTTTGCAACATACCAGCTGGTCTCATATGCTCTGCTTCAACCTGCTGATAAGTTAAGCACCATGAGATGAACTCGACCACCTTACTTTTCATGCCGCTCCTCTAAAACAACACCATCAACACCTTATACATCATCGGTGTACCTGGAAGTATAGACCATCTTGAATGGTGGTAAGCATAAAGAAGTTTTTACTGGAAAACCATATGCACCATCATGTGATCTCTGAAACACAGAACTGAACCCCAATCAAGTTTCCATCCATCAATAGTCTCCCATCCATTGAGTTTTGAACGTACAACCAGACATTCTGCATTATATGTTTGTGCTTAATTGGTCATCTTTACGAAATCAGTAAAAAGTGTAACTAAAATGAAACCATCAACATTACCTTATTCTTCACATTCCACATCCATCTCGGCTAAGACCTAAGTCAACTACCATTCATTTAAAGATTTTTTTTCCAACAGAGCATATGACTTTCTACTCAATGTATTCGCTACCAAATTCCCTTTCCTGGGTGTGTACATAAATTTAAAGTCAACCATTTGGAGATACTCCATCCATCTCCTTTTCCTGAGATTTAAATCTCGATGTGAGAAAATGTGTTTCAAGCTTTTGTGATCCGTAAACACATTAAATTTATCATTAAGGAGATAATTTCTCCATGTTTTCCAAGAATGGATGACTGCAACAAACTCCAAATCATTTGTTGGGTAATTTTCCTCATGAACCCTCAACTTCCTTGAACCATAAGCAACCACATGATCTCTTTTCATGAGAACACAAACCAACCCTAATCCAGAAGCATCAAAATACACCACATTCCCCTATCCTGATTCAAGAAAGATCATGATAGCTACCGATGTAAGCTGAACATTCAGTTCCTGAAAGGATTTATGACATTTTTTCTTCTATTGGAAGAGATAATTCTTCTTGATAAAAGCTGTCATTAGTGAATCTAGTATTAAGATATCACAAAAAAAAAGCGTCAGTATTAACCATCTAGACCATGAAAACTACATATCTCGAACACATTCTTCAGTGGTTGCCAAGAGATAACAGCTTCTATCTATTCAGGATCAAAAGAAATGCCTTTCTCAGAAATGAAATGGCCAAAGAAACGTACTTCTCGTATCCAAAAATCACACTTTTATAATTTGGAATACAAACAATGATCTTTCAATATTTGTATCACTTTTTCCAGGTTCACCTCATGATCAACCCTAGTTTTTGAATAGTACAAAATATCGTCCACAAATACCACAAAAAAGAATCCAAATATCGCTGAAATATCTGATTCATCAAATCCATGAAGACCACTGGTGCATTCATTAGACTGAAAGGCATGACTACAAATTCATAGTGGCCATATCTACTTCTGAATGTTGTCTTTAGAATATCCTCTTTCTGAACTCACAATTGGTGATATCTTGATAACAAGTCAATATTAGAGAACCTCTAATCTCTGATTAATTGATCGAACAGATCATCAATGCGTGGATGTGGATATCTTTTCATTATCATAACTTGGTTATGCTTATGATAATCGACACACAGTCGAAGAGTTACATGTACCTTCATCACAAACAACACTGGTGCTACCCCTAGAGAAGTACTTGGTCAAATGAACCCTTCCCTTTTCGTCTCCTCTAACTTCACATTCAATTCCCCTAACTCTGTTTGTGACATCCAATAAGATGGAAGGGAAATATGACTGGTCCCCGAATGGAGATCAATCGTAAACTCCACTTCTATTAGAGGTGGTAACCCCGAGAAGTTATTGGTAAAGACATCTGGAAGTTGATCCAAAATAGCTGGAAAACTATTTACCTCAATTTCATCCATTGATGCCAGAGTCAACACTGCCAGTTGGTAAGAGATCATTCCCACCATTAGTTCTAACAAGATTTTTTCACCTTTCTTTACTATCCTCTCTTCTCTGAAGAGATGGTTGATGTTGTCCTTAGTCGTGAATCTAACTATTCTCCTATAACTTTTGATGTGAGCCTTAAATATTATCAACCAATTCATACCCAGGATTATGTCATAGACATCCATGTCGAAAATCGAGATGTACCATTTTAACTCAGCTCCATCAATAGTTATATCACATGCTCTAAACACAAATTTTTGATGTTCTATTTCACCACGAGGAGTTTTCATTTTCAAAACAAAAGGCATCATTTCTATTTTAAAACATAGAATGTCAATAGCATTAGAAGGAATGATGAAATGTGATGCACCAGTATCAAAGAGAATTTTCAGAAGGGTAGAATTCAAAAGAATCGTACCTCTCACCAATGATGGTCCAGCCTGATCATCGTCAATCATCTGCTGAGCTCTATACAATTGCTTCATTGTTGCACTGTTCACCTTGTTGCGTTCTTGAGATTTCCCTAGTTGAGGAGTCATGGTATTTCATGATTCACCATGGATATCATTGTTATGTTGACGAGACTGATTCTGTTGTCCACGTCATGTCGAAGCATATGATGCTTGCGACGCCTGAGGGTTGTCATGCGCAGACGACCTCGGTGCATTGCTACAATAGCATTGAAGATAACCCATCTACTTGCAATTGTGACAGGCTATAAGTAGAGCCGTATAATCTCTCCTTTTGTGGTCAAGTGAACCTCATTGAAAACAACCTAGTTGTTCTGGGGTTGTGGAGGAAGGTTCACGGATCCCACTATCTGATAGTGATTTCCACTTGCACTGTGGAAATAGCTGTCCCGTTCCCTCTTCTTCCCAGAGGTTGAGTTCCAATCATTTCCTATAGGTATCATCATTCCTCCTCCTATTGATCCTGAGATATCACGTTGAGCAACAGTCGCTCTGTTTACCATCTCTGTATAATCTGTAATAAAGAGCACCATAATCTTCGATCGAATCTCTTGCCTTATAACCGATTCAAAGATGCATGCCTTCAATGATGCACCTGTCGTGACCTCTGGTGACAAACAGGACAAATTCATGAACTTATCATCATACTCTGTGATATATAGATTGTCTTGTTTCAAGATGAAGAAGTCCGTCATTTTATAGATCTTGAACTTGTGAGGATAGAATTGTTTGTTGAACAATTCTCTAAAATCTTCTCAAGTAAAATCTTCATCTAATTTATCTTGAACTGCTAAATCCCACTACTGATTTGCATGATCCTCAAGAATATACATCGCCAAATTTACTCTCACCTATACTAGTGTGTCGATGAAATCGAAGATACGATTCATCCTACTTTTCAACACCTACACCTTCTCGGGTTCAGTAACACCCCGAATGGTCAGTGGATTATGCTTCATGAACTGGATGGTATGATCCACATGCCTTGGTTCATTCCTCCGGTTCTCTGTATCCACAGCATGAAATGCCTTGACAATAATATGAACCAGCTCTTGGTTCAACCGTGGCTCTGGTGAAACCACATTCTCTACAGCCTTTTCGAGTTGGCTCTGACGACGCCTACTGGGTGCCATTTTCTAAACCAAAAACAAACTCTGTCAATCTCAATCACTTGAAACTGATGGCTTAGCATTTCAAATTATATCACATCATATATCACAACATTATTTTCAATAAAAACATTTTTCCATGTTCAATCATTTTTGAAAACATTCCTCATTCCTTTTGAAAATCAACCCATTTTCAAAATACACCAAATACCATATTTTCAAAATGTTTTACTTGAAAACAATTTCTTTATTTATCAAAAACTCACACCTTGCACAAAATCCAAACTCATTCCTCACAATGAGATATGCAATACCAGTGGGAAATCATTCTTCTAGAAGGCATTTCATTATCATCTCATTGGCTAAACCCATGACAATGAGATTTACCAACCTTCTAGAAGTTTATCCAAAACACTTATGTACCCAACACCCTGGTAACTTGATGTTCAGCATAAATTAGTTAGCTACGTCCTTTTATGGAATACATTTCATGTTCCAACAATCCCACTCCTGTATTAGATTTCAACCCAAGTAATATAAACAAATGAATTTCAACTCCAATACCAAGAACATCGATGACTACTTGTTAGGCAAGGACCGAACAAGCTGATACCATTTGTAATGACCCACAAATTCTCATTGGCTTGAGAGTACAACGAGTCAGTACTAGGCCTTAAGCAACATCCCCAAGATGACGAAGGCTGGAAATAAATGCCAAAGGGTTTTAAATATAAGTTGCGAGACGATTTACCCTTTAATAAATAAACCATAATCCAACCCAGCATAACCAAACATTCACTATATGATGAACGGACATAATAAAGACCACTAAAAAACTTTATTATGTCAAGACACATCACGTAAACAACAATGAAAGACCAAACTAAGCATCAAGTTACATAGTAGATTAACAACTCAAGACCCTCAAAAGACACCACGACTCGGTGCTCCATAAGATCCAAGCTCCACAACATCTACCAAGCATCACCATGAGCCACTAGCAATAAGATGATTTACCTTTACCTATGTCCTAGAATACAACATCTACAAAAGCACCAAAGTGCCAAATCCAGTGTCAGTATAAAACTGAGCATGTTTTTCCCCAAGGGCTTCCCTACTCATGCCACTAGGATCGAAGAGTTCTCCACATTTAAATAAAAATAGTTTATATAAAACTTTTTCTCAAAAGAATTATATAACTAAATATAAACGTGTTTCCAAAACCATTCATAACCAAAGTCATTCTAAAGCAATTGAAACCAATTTTCCAGAAAGTTATTTTTCCATAAGAATAACCAAACAATCTTGAGAACCATTTCACAAACATTCAATTTTTGGCATACCCAAACATTTAACAAACTCATGCAACTAACAATGCATGCTACCGGGAAGAGGGGAGAAGCCCTATCCCTTATCCATCCCAACCGTGATGGGGGATACTTCTTACCCTTATCCAACCCAAATTCACATGAATTCTTGAGAGGGAAGAGCCCTAACCCTTATCCATCCCAGCAATGATTGGGGAGACTCCTAACCCTTATCAGTCCCAAATGGAATATGAATGTTTAATGGGGGAGAGACCTAACCCTTATCCATCCCAACACTAATGGGGGAGACTCCTAACACTATTCTGTCCCGAATTCAATATGAACACACACCACATCTACCCATCAATCATGCCAAAACACCCATTCAATAAAAACACCTTTTTATTCAAAACCATTTCAATCAAAACCTTTTCAATTCTAAACCATTTAAATAAAACTTCCTTTTATTGAAAACCAAATCCATCAACGTCATTTCAATCCCAAACCATTTCAATAAAACACCCTTTTTATTGAAAACCCAACATTATCATCAAACCATTACCAATTTTATCAATCATAATTTAAAATAAACATTTTAAATTCATGAAGCCAAATCACTTTTCACAACAATTGACCAATATTTTACAATTACACCAAAACACAAAATCATCACTATAGAAGATTTATTCCAGGATTTTCACAATGAAAACCATTCAAAAAAACAAATTTCAAATTAAGACAACCAATTCTAACATTAGGTGTTAAGAGTGAAGCCACAAACCTCAATTGTTTTGATGAAAACCACAACGAACGGAGAACGCTCAAGAAGCCTTGGTCGATTCTCCAAACACCCGCCTCATATCTCTTCTCCTAGCAAGATCAAGACCAAATATCATCATATTTGGAATCCACACACATAGATCTACCCATAAAAGACATAGATATAAGGAACTAACAGAATAAGAGATGTATATCTAAGTAGATATAAGAAACCGACCAAGAACGATGAAGAACGATCACATACCTCAAGAATCTGACTTCGATTCACCAAGGGAAGATTTTAGATCACCTTCAGAACGATGGGAGAACCTTATATGACCTCCGGGGAAGAAAAATCCTGAGTTAGGGCCTCTTAGGAGGGAAAACAAGGCACATAGAGGCAAAACAATTGATATTCGCTTTTATAGGATCTCATTTAAGTGGATGCACGGTTTGCCTACACATGTCGAAAAAATGTGCGCTATCCGTGCGTTAGCCACTACCTCGGCAGACACTCTATGCATGGTTTGGATACATAGTTATAAAAACTATGAGCCACCCATGTGGAAGCTACTGCCT
The DNA here is from genome assembly GCA_963277665.1 of Viscum album. Taxonomy (NCBI): domain Eukaryota; kingdom Viridiplantae; phylum Streptophyta; class Magnoliopsida; order Santalales; family Viscaceae; genus Viscum; species Viscum album. The sequence goes on along the minus strand of OY728140.1, from coordinate 1,379,094,327 downwards.
CCAAGACCAACTATGAAAGGTTTGGCCTCATGGTTTAGACAACCCGTGCGCAGCCCGTGCGACTTCCCCTTTTCCTCAAAACATCATTTAATGTTCCACTGAATCTCTCATCGTCAACCTTAACATTAAAAACATTAAAAGAATCAGGAAGGGGTCACATACCAGAAACTGGGGGTACAATATTCTCCGCACCATCGGTTTTTCTGTCCTTAGAATGTAGAAAACCTTCAACCAACAGAATGTGTTCCGGCCACTATCTTTCATTTCCTTCTCACTTTCCAAAGTCTCTTAATGAATGTTACCATGCTGCCATAAAACTTGCAATAGACCGATGATTTTTTCCCAAAAGACATTCTCTTGCCTATCCATAATATGTACAAGGATATGTATCAATAATGTATCCGACTCTAGATCAACGTGATCCCATCTGATCACATGGTCAGGATCGGGTTGATATTTTTTCAACTGAGATACATGGAACACATTATGCACCAAACTGAACAATGGTGGTAAGGCCAACTGATATTATACCTCTCCAACCTGTTACAATATCTCAAAAGGACAATTTACCTAGGAGATAACTTTCCTTTCTTCCTGAAATGATGATGTCCATGCCACATAGAGACCCTCTAGGAGAGATGATCACGAAAAACGAACGACAACAGTCTTCGTTGTTGATATGCATAAGATTTCTGATGACTCTGAGCCATCTCCATCCTCTTTATAATCAAATAGATCTTCTCTGTTGTCTCTTGGTCAAGGATTGGCCTGACTATTGATGTTTCACCCATATCCACCCAGCATAGTGGAGAACAACAAGGTCTCCCATACAATGCTTCAAATGGAGCCATGCATATTGAGGCTTGATAGCTGTTATTGTATGAGAAATCCACTAAGGGTATCTTCTCCTCCCATGAGCCACCAAAATACATTACACAAGCCTTCAACATATCTTCCATTGTTTGTATCATCTGCTCAAATTGCCCATCCATCTGAAGATGATATGTTGTGCTCATAGTCAACTGAGTTCTGAGTGATTGTTGTAATGATTTCTAGAAATGAGATGTGAACCTCGAATATCTATCTGAGTCTGTAGACACTATTACATTGTGCCTCTTTACCATTTCTCATATATATATTTTTGAATTATCGTCCACCATATGAGTTTCACGAAAAGGGATGAAATGGGTCGACTTAGTTAGAAGATCCACTATCACCAAAATGGAATCATGTTTCTGGACTGTTCATGGAAAACCCGTAACAAAATACACTGTTTTGTGATCCCATTTTCACACTAGGATGGGTAAATATTGTAACATACTAGCTGGTCTCTGATGCTCTACATTAACCTGCTGACAAGTTAAGCACCGCGAGATGAACTCAGCCACCTTCCTTTTCTTGTCACTCCACCAAAACTACACCTTCAACGCCTTATACATCTTCCATGTACTTGGATGTACATCCCATATTAAATGTTGGTAAACATGAAGAAGTTGTTCTTTACATACCATAGGTACAATCATGGGATCTCTGAAACACAAAACTGAACCCCCATCAAGTTTCCATCCATCAATGGTCTCCCCACCATTGAGTTTTGAACTTACAACCAAACATTTTGCATCAGATGTTTGTGATTCATTGATCATCTTTACTAAATCCGGAACAAGTGTAACTGAAAAGAAAATAGAAACATTACCATGGACGTCACATTCCACATGAATGTCGGCTAAGACCGACATCAACGGCCATTCATCTGATGCTTCTTTCGCCAACTGAGCATATGACTTTCTACTCAATGCTTCTGCCACCAAATTTCCTTTACCGGTTGTGTACATAAATTCAAAGTCAAACATTTAGAGATACTACATCCATATCATTTTCCTAAGATTCAAATCTCTCTATGAGAAACTATGTTTCAAGTTTTTTTGATCCGTAAACATAGTAAATTTCTCACCAAAGAGATAATGTCTCCATGTTTTCAAAGAATGGACAACTGCATCCAACTCCAAATCATGTGTTAGGTAATTTTACTCATTTACCATTAACTACCTTGAACCATAAGAAATCACATGATCTCTTTTCATGAGAACACAACCCAAATCGGATCCCAAAGCATCACAATACACCACATACCCCTGTCCGGATTCTGGAAAGATCAGGATAGGTGCCGATGTATGCCGAGCATTCAGTTCCTATAAGGATTTCTAATATTCTTCTATTCATTGGAAGAGAGCATTCTTCTTTGTCAAAGATGTCATTAGTGAAGCTAGTCATGAGAAATCACGCACAAATAATCATTAGTAACCAACTAGACCAAGAAAATTGTATATCATGAACACATTCTACGGTGGTTTCCAAGAGATAATGGCTTCTATATTTTCAGGATCAATAGAAACACCTTTCTCAGAAATTACATGTCCAGGGAAACGTACTTCCCATATCAAAAAATCACACTTTGATAATTTAGAATACAAATGATGATCTATAATGATTTTTAACACTATTTCTAGGTGCACCTCATGATCAGCCCATGTTTTAGAATAGACCAAAATATCATCCACAAATACCACAACAAAAGAATCCAGATATCAACGATATATCTGATTCATCAAATCCATGAAGACCGCTAGCGCATTCATTAGACCGAAAGGCATGAATAAATATTCATAATGGCCATATCTACTTCTAAAAGTGGTCTTTGAAATATCCACCTTCCAAACTCGCAATTGCTGATATCTTGCTCACAAGTCAATATTGGAGAACCACTGAGATCCACTTAATTGATCGAACAGATCATCAATGCCTGTAATTGGATATCTATTCTTTATCGTAACTTGGTTAAACATACGATAATCAACACAAAGCCGAAGAGTTCCATATGCCTTCTTCACAAAAAACAATGTTGCTGCCCATGGAGAAGTACTTGGTCGAATGAAACCCCTGATTTCTAGCTCCTTTAACTGCACTTTCAATTCCCGTAACACTATTGGTGCCATCCTAGAAGACGGATGGGAAATACGACTGGTCCCCGAAAGGAGATCAATCGTACACCTTACTTCTCATAGAGGTGGTAACCCTGAGAAGTTATTGGGAAAGACATCTAGAAATTGATCCAAAACAGCTGGAAAAATATTTTCCTCAATCTCTTTCATTGATTCCAATGTGAACACTATCAGTTGGTAAGATATTTTTCCCACCATTGGTTCCAACAAGCTTTTTGCACCTTAAATTACCATCCTATCTTCTCTAAAGAGATGTTTGATGTCGTCCTTAGTCGTCAAACTAACCGTTCTCCTATAATAGTCAATGTGACCCTTAAACATTGTCAACCAATCCATACCCATGATTATGTCATAGACATCCATGTCCATCATCGAGAAGCCCCATTTAAACTATACTCCATCAACAATTATAGCACAAGCTTTACACACAAATGATTGACGTTCTCTTTCACCAAGAGTGGTTTTCAGTTTCAAAATAGAAGGCATCATTTATAGTTTTAAACATAGAAAGTCAACAGCATGGGAAGCAATGAAGGAATGTGATGCACCAATATCAAAGAGCACTTACCCAGGGGTAGAATTCAAAATAATTGTACCTCTCACCATAGATGGTCCAGCCTAATAATCGACCATCATATGTTCAGCTCTATAAAATTTCTTCGTCGCTGCACTGTTATCCTTTTTGCCTTGCTGAGATTTCCCTAGTTGGGGAGTCATGGTATTTCGAGAATCACCATGGCTATATTTGTTATGATGATGAGACTGATTCTGCTGTCGACGTCCTGTCAAATCATATGATGCTTGTGATGCCTGAGGGGTGTTACGCACACCTGACCTTAGTGTATTCCTAGAATAGCGTTGTAGATGCCCCATCTGCTTGCAATTGTGACAGGCTCTAGTTTGCATCATACAATCTCGCCTTTTGTGGTCATGTGTACCACATTGAAAACAACCTGCTTTTCTCTGGGGTCGTGGATGAATGTTCACTGATCCTACTATCTGATATTGATTTCCACTTGCACCATGGAAATAAGTGTCCCTTTTCTTCTTGTTCCTAGAGGTTGAGTTACCACCTTTTTTTGTAGGTATCATCATTCTTCCTCCAATTGATCGTGAGATATCACGTTCAATAACATATACTCTGTTCACCATCCATGTATAATCCTATATACAGAACACCGCAATATTCAATTGAATCTCTTACCTTAGCATTGATTTAAAGAAGCTTGCCTTCAACGATGCACTTGTCGCGACCTCTAGTTCAAAACTGACTAAATTCATGGATTTAGCCACATACTTTGTGACAGAGAGAGCCTCTTGTTTCAAGCTGAATAATTCCATCATTTTCTGGATCCTGAACATGTGAGGATAGAATTGTTTGATGAACAAATCTTCAAAATCCTCCAAGGCAAGGCCTTCATCCAATTTTTCTTGCACCGATAAATCCCAAAACTGACATGAAAGATCCTCGATCATATATGTCACCAACTTTAATTTCATCTCCACTAGTGTGTTGATGAAATAGAAGATACAATTCATCCTACTTAGCGACACCTCCACCTTCTCGGGTTCAGCATCACCCTGAATGTTCAGCGGATTCTGCTTCATGAATTGGATGGTATGATCCACATGCCTTGGTTCATTCCTCTGATTCCCCATATCCATAGCATGAAAATCCTAGACAATAATCTGAAATAGCTCTTGGTTCACAGGTGGTTCTGGTGCAACCACATTCTATGACGTCTCTTCAGGTTGGTTCTAACGATGACTACCTGGTGCCATTTTCTATACCAACAACAAACTCCATCAATCTCACTCTCCAGCAACTTTTGGATAAGCATTTCAAATTATATCACACAATCTATCACAAAATTGATTTCAAAACAACCTTTTTCCCATGTTCAAACTTTGTTTTAAAACATTCCTCATTCCTTTTAAAAATCAACCCATTTTCAAAATACAGCAAATACTGTGTTTTCAAAATCATTTACTTGAAAAAAATATCTCCATTTTTCAAAAATTAATACCTTGAATAAAATCCTTACTCATTCCTCACAATGAGATATGAAATCCTATTGGAAAATAATTCCTCTAAAATGCATATCTTTCTCATCTCAATGGCTAAACCCATGACAATGATATTTCCCAACATTCAAGAAGTTTATTTAAAACACTGATGTACCCAACACCCTGGTAACTTGATGTTCAGCATAAACGGGTAAGATACATCCATTTATGCTATAAATTTCACATTCCGACAATCCTACTCCTATTTAAGATTTTGACCCAAGGAATAGAAATGAATTAATTTCAACTCCAAGACCAAGAACATCGATGAGTACTTGTTAAGCAAGGACTGAACAAGCTGATACCATTTGTAATGACCCGACAATTCTCATTGGCTTGAGAGTAAAATGAGTCATTACTAGGCCTTATGTGACATCCCCAAGATGCCAAAGGCTGGAAATAAATTTCTAAGGGTTTCAAATATAAGTTGGGGGATGATTTACCCTTTACGAAATGACCTGTAAACCAACCCAGCATAACCAAACATTCACTATATGATGCTTGAACAAAAGAAAGACCACTAAACAACTTCATTATGTCAATACACATCAAGTACACAATAGAATATGACCAAAAATAACATCAAGGTACATTGCATATGAACAACTCAAGACTCTCAAAAGACACCACAACTCCGTTCCCCACAGGCCCCAAGCTCGACAACATCTACCAAGAATCACCACGAACCACTAGCAATAAGATTCATTACCTTTAACTATCTCCCGGAATACAACATCTACATATCACCAATGTGCCAAAGAAGGGGTGTGTATACAAACCCCATATGTTTTTCCCCAATGAATTCACTACTCACGCCACTTGGATAGATGAGTTAGATACATTTTTATAAAAACATTTTATATAATACTTTTTCTAAAAAGCAGTTTATAACTAAATACAAACAAGTTTCCAAAACCATTCATAACCAAAGTCATTCCAATGAAATTGAAACCAATTTTCCAGAAAGTTGTTTTTCTAAAAATATAACCAAACATTCTTGAGAACCATTTCACAAACATTCCCTTTTTGGCATACCTAACCATTTCACAAACTCATGAAACCAACCATGCTTTCTACCTAGAAGAGAAGAGAAGCCCTAAACCTTATCCATCCCAACCATGATGGGGGAAGCTTCTATCCCTTATCCAACCCAAATTCATATGAATTCTTAACAGGGGAGATCCCTAACCTTTATCCATCCCAGCACTGATGGAGGATAATCCTAACCCTTATCCTTACCGATGGAATATGAATGTTTGAAAGGGGAGATCTCTAACCCTTATCCTTCCCAACACGGATGGTGGAGACTCCTAACCCTAGTCTGTCCCGAATGAAATATGAGCACACAACTCATATTCCCATAAATCATACCAAAACACACATTCAATAAAAACACTTTTTTATTGAAAACCATTTCCATCAAAACCATTTCAATTCAAACCCATTTCAATAAAACTCATTTTTATTGAAAAAAAATCCATTAAATTCATTTCAATCTCAAAACATTTCAATAAAACACCATTTTTATTGAAGAAACATCCTTCTCATAAGACCATTTACAATTTCAGCAATCATAATTTAAAATCAACATTTAAAAATCCTGAAGCCAAATCACTTTGCATAACAATTCACCAAGATTTCACAATTACATAAAAACTGTAAATCATCACTGAAGAAGATTTATTACATGCATTTCACAATCAAAACCATTCAAATAAACCAATTTGAAACTAAGACAATCAATTCTAATAAGAGGATTCGAGAGTGAAGCAACCTACCTCAAACGATTTGATGAAAACCACAATGGTCAAAGAACGCTCAAGAAACCCTGGTCGATTCTCCAAAATCCAACCTTAGATCTCTTCTCCTAGAAAGATCAAGAAAAAATGTCATCATATTTCTAATCCACACACTTAGATATACCCATAAAAGATGTAGATCTAAGAAACCGAGATAATAGGACACATATATCTAAGTAGATCTAAGATACTGATCAAGAACGATAAAGAACGATCACATACCTCAAGAATCCATCTTCGATTCACCAATAGAAGCCATTATATCACCTATAGAACAATTGGAGAACCTTCTATGACCTTAGGAGAAGAAAAACCCTGAGTTAGGGCTGCATAGGAGGAAAAACGAGGCACTTAGAGGCAAAAAGGAGTGAGATCCACTTTCATTGGATCTCATTTAAGTGGCCGCACTGTTTGCCAGCATGGTTAGAAAAACTGTGCACTAACTGTGTGTTAGACACTGCCTCATCAGACACTCCATGCACAATTTAGTTGCACGGTTAGACAAATCGTGTGCCGCCCGTGTGGAAGCTACTGCCTCTAAAACCAACTACGCACGGTTTGGCAGCACAGTTTAGACAATCTGTGTGTCGTCCGTGCGACATCCCATTTTCCTCAAAAAATCATTTAATGTTCTCCTGACACTCCCATCATCACCCTTAACATTAAAACCATTAAAATCATAAAGAAAGGTTTACATAGCAGAAACTCGGGTACTACAAATGGTCATTTGTCCCCTACATTAGATAATATTTTTTGAAAAATGACAAATAGTAAAAAAGTAAACATAGTTTGGTGGGAATATCAATACTATGTATAATCATCCCATGTAGTGAAAAGACCATATAAAATTACAGTATATTTATTCCTCAATATTAATAAATAATTAGAAAAATAAAATATATTGTTGCAACCATTTGACATAAAAGTAATTATTAATCATAATCAAACTACTCAGGACTCACTTCATGAGAGTCATTAAATAACAATGGCTCCATGAAAAGGAAAAAAATTTCCACTCTCAAAACTTCATTGATTTATGGATTGATAATTCACCCAAGATATATTGTCTATTATTTGATTGAGGAAATACACATCCCTCCATATAATATATGTTCTTCTGAAAGTAGACATATCTAAATTTATTAGCTATATATATGTCTTATTATTGATGGAAATACACATCTCCAAGCCTATAAATATGTGTCATGGTAATGGAAGAAATACACATATATTGGGATACATATATATATATATTCCTCATAAATAACAATTCAAATGGAAAAATATGAGATAATTTCTTTTTCATCATCGTCAACTTAGATTCTAGTGCAAGGGAAGAGAAGCGTTTCCACTATATGGGTGAATTGCTATAACATGTAATCTGAGACCATAGATTCAATGTAAAATACCAATATCCCATATCATAGACCATAAGAAATGAATGAATAAACAATTTCTACCTATTTACATTAAAGTACCAAATATTTTTCATCCTAGAGTCGTGGTATAGTTGACTCAAACAAATGTATAATACGTCATTAGTCTATCTCGACAAATCAGTGATAATGAAATTATAACAACAATCTCACATTATCCCTATATAGAGTATTAGTTTAAGGATATCCCATAATTTATATATTACCATTGATATATATCCATAACAATCAATAAAAAAAATTATATATTGGTTTATTACTCAAACAATCACACAAAATTAAATCATGGATCCTCACATTTTCAAAAAAAAACATCCAGTGAACAAATCTAGATACTACATCATCCTAATTGAATCCTCAATTCCCAGGATTGAGGAATGAAAATGATAAATATATAAAAACATATGTTAGTTAGTGAATTATTCAAAAAATCTTATCATATCCAAATTAATTTCACTACCCACGTCATAAGCATTGGATGAGTTATAAGATGTAATATAACGACCCATACTTTACATACATTGTTAATACTTCAAAATTGAAGCACACTTATTACAACATATGACAAAACCAAAAAGGACCGTATAGGTATAGTGTCTTTAGAAACTGGGAAACATAAACAACTGGTTCATAAATCTTCTACAGTGTCTCCCATTTATTTCATCATATCTAGGGTCCCATTTAGCATATTCTACTTAATATCCATCTTCCTGACCTGGGGAAAAGAAAACATAAAAGGGTGAGCTCAAATGCTCAGCAAGGGCAAATAAAGGAAGTAAAAATCATATCATATCTTTTTGAAAATCAAAACCTGCAAAAGAGATCATAATATCTTATCATGGAATAAATCATAGAAGTGAAAATGAGATCCCCATAATCATAACATAAGACTTGAAACTTTGTGGCATGCACACATAATCATGGAAAATCATTTCTTGTTAGTCATGACTCATTTCCAAGACTATCTTAGTGGACAAAGTCCCTTTCTGAACAGAGTTCACTCCTCGTTTCAGTCCTGTATCACTGAACCGAAATAACCTTCCGTTCCAGCCATGTCTATCTCATGAGATATAAAATCTTTACCCAATGCATTGGAGGGAGATATAGGTCCCACCCATCTTATAATGAATCCTTTCTTATGTGTGCCACATAATCACAAAACATACATCATCGCATAACACATGTAAAAAAATGGGATTGTTGAAACATCATGACATCATAAATCAATTAATATAAGATAAAGGAATTCATAAAAATAATTCCATCACAACATGAAAAAATCAATTTAATAATAGGGATAAAACATAACCCTTTATTATCTTAGATGGAAAATAATTTTGATAAAACACTTGAACTCCATTCTTGAGGAAAATATCCTTTCTTCTTCAAAAACATTTTTCCTTTCATAACATGTCATAAAACTTTAAAATAAAAGAATTTGATTAAAAATAAACTTGAAAACTTTTAAAGGAAGCTTCTTGGAAATAATGTTTTAAAAATCCATTCATGCCGTATAAGTTAAAAAAACATTCTTCGTACTTTTGTCGGAAAAGTCAAAAAGTACCTCGTACGGAAAAACGACAAAAGATTCCTTTCATATTCTTTACTAAAAACTCACCTAAGGGTAAAATTGGATTTAAACTATTGCAAGTGGATGGAAACAATATTTCATATTGAGGGAACATGGATGTGGATGATAAAATACACCCCAGTAAATACTTACGAATAAACAATCTCGGATAAAAATGAGATTGTGATATTTCCCTTACATTAGGTCCGATTAGCTTTGTACGTGTCAGAAGCTCCTGTATAATGGTTTAAATAATGTTATTGACTTATTCCAGAATCATACATATTTATATGATATCATATATGATCATATTATTAGCTTCTTGTTAGTAATATTTCATTGTTACTTGTTACTCGGGTCTTTATAACTTTTTGTTCTTATGCGTGTTTTGTCGAATAAATTCTTATTCTTATCTTTAGGTTATAGATAATTCATTTCCAGAATGGTATTAGTGTATTATATACCATATTCATTCATTCAATTCATTTATATAATCATTATGAAATGAAGATCATGTAGAACGAGTCGCATCACATCGTGGAGACGGTATTCCGTACGTACGCACGAGTGATGATATCATTCCTATGATCGTGGAATTGTATTAGAGTATATATATATTATTTCAGTATCAATATTACTTCATAATAATCATATTTAGTTACTCATTACACCATTATAACCATCCTTGTAAGGTGATGGTGGAAAATAGATTACACCACGGCGTGGAGACGGTATTCCGTACGTACGCACGCGTGGTGATTTCATTTTTCCGTAGGATGGATAGAAGGTGAAATAGGGTTGTTTCATATTTATAATAACATATCAGTATGTAAGTAATACTGATGTTATTACTTTATCATGAAACAACTAAAGAAGAAGAAGTTGAAGAAGAAAGAAATTGAAAAGATCGGTAATGGATATTACCTCTTCTTTGGAACGCCTCTTTGAATCCTCCACTTAAGGAACTAAGATTGGTCTTTGGAGAAGACCAGGACCTCTAGGATTATTCTAGAGAAGTGGAGAGGAGAAAATGTCAGGGGTTGGCCGAGCATGAGTGCTCAATTTGGTGTGAGGAGGAGGGGGAGGAGGTGCCCTTTTATAAGGGAGGAGAGGGGCACCTTAGGAATATCTCAAAATATTATTTTATATTAAAGTCAAAATCGGTTTATAATGGTTCCAAAGGGTCTTATTTAGAAGATAAAGTGGGGAAGGGTCGAAATCCTATCAACCAATAGGATTTAGACAAGTTTAGGGTATTATTTTAACCTTATCAATTAGATTTAACTCTAAGTTAAATAATTTAACTTTTACCATGTCTTTTTGTATTCTTTCACTATATGGTTAATACACTTACTATAACATGCCAAACGAACCCCAAATTGTTTACTATTAAAATATATATCCTTATCTAAGTCATTTGGCCGAACCTTAGATTTTTAGGAATAAAATAACAATTAATAATATAATATTTGATTTAAAAACTATTTTGTGTCAATTTTGACACTATTTGATATATGATTTTTGTGAAAGTCATAAAAGAATTATATGTTCGAACCAAGTTGATTAAATCAACATTAATATATCATAGTAACCTATAAAATTAGTGGAATTCATAAAAAGTCTCAAATTACATTTATTTTGGTGTTTATAACATCAATTATGTCAATATTTCATTAATAAGATAATTACTGCATCATCTTTGTGTCATAAATAAATTACTTTATTTGATGTCTAAAAATTACAAATAAAATATCATCATGTAGGAAATCTTTTTAGATTTCTAATGAATATTTACAATTGAATTTATCTTATGTATAACCCCATATTAAAAATGATTTACTTATTAAACTTTGATTTTAACTATTTTAACCCTTCTTTAAATAAATTAATAATAAATGTCCTAATCTAATCCAAGTGGGCCTAAATGGTCATATTTTATTCCTAAGTTTGTTTTTGGTCGAATTACACTTGTCCAATAGAATTAGGACATGTGTTAGGGTAATATTAATATCATATTTACCCTTAGTTACCCTATTTACTATTAACCGCGGTAAAAAAAGTAAAAAGTTACTATTCACCAAAAAAATTATTTTCATCTCATTGAACCACATTTTAGTCCTTGATATTAACCGTGTCTCTCGGAATTTCGAAATTCCATTCACAGAAGCGGTAAAATTAAGTTTTATGCAAAATTCAGTTTTTAACCTACCACTTAGTGGTTTCACTATTCATCAAAAATTGAAAGTTTTCAGAAAAATACCAAAATTTCACCCTAGGCTAATTTCGATATTCTGAGTCCAAAAATGAAGTCCATTTTGAAAAATAAAATTTATAAAATTCCAAAAAGTGGTTATTACTATTCATAACGGCTAGTTTTAATAGCATAATGTTGTTTAGTGAAACTCGGTATTGCGTACGACGCAAGCTATCGAGGAAGGTCGCGATTGCGTGTAAAGCAAGCCACGCAAGTGTTATATAGAAAAAGATTCCTTTGATGATTTATATAACATAAAAGTCTCGGGTGTTATATTCTACCCCCCTTAAAAAGAATTTCGCCCTCGAAATTCGTCACTTTGTAACAAACAGATGAGGATACTTCTCCCTCATCATATCCTCAAGCTCACATGTAGCTTCTTCAAGTTGGTGGTTCCTCCATAAAACTTTCACCAAGCGAGTGGTCTTGTTTCATAGGACTTTTTCACTACGATCCAGAATCTCTATCGGCTGTTCTTCATAAGAAAGATCTTGCTCCAACGGTACAACTTCTGAGCTGAGTACATGTGAAGGATCTGGTATGTACTTTCTCAGGAGAGATACATGGAACACATCGTGAACTTGAGAGAGATTCGGTGGAAGCGCCAATCGGTAAGCTACCTTCCCAACACGATCCAATATTTCGAAAGGACCGATATATCTAGGGCTCAACTTCCCCTTCTTTCCAAATCTCATAACCCTCTTCCAGGGAGATATTCGTAAGAACACTTTATCACCCACTTCAAACTCTAGGTCTTTTCTTCGGTTGTCGGCATAGCGTTTCTGTCGACTCTGAGCTGCTCTTATGTGTTGTTGAATAGATCTGACTTTTTCTTCCATTTCATCAACGAGATCAGGTCCTAATAGCTTTCTTTCCCCAACTTCATCCCAGCAAGTTGGAGTCCTGCATTTCTTTCCATAGAGAGCTTCATAAGGAGCCATTTGAATACTGGAGTGAAAGCTATTATTATAAGAAAATTCCACCAATGGTAGGTGTTGATCCCAACCTCCTTTGAAATCCATAGAGAAAGCTCTCAACATATCTTCTAGGGTTTGAATTGTTCTCTCAGATTGACCGTCTGTCTGGGGATGATAAGCAGTGCTGAAACTCAACTCTGTATCCAGAGTATGCTGAAGACTTCGCCAGAACTTCGAGGTAAATCTCGGATCTCGATCAGATATAATAGAAAGTGGTACTCCATGTAATCTTACCACTTCCTTTACATATATCCTGGCAAGCTGATCTAAAGAGAAATCCTCTCTAATAGGAATGAAGTGTGCAGACTTTGTAAGACGATCAACTATGACCCAGATAGCATTATTGCCTTTGGATGTTTTAGGAAGTCCTGTGACAAAGTCCATAGTGATGTTTTCCCATTTCCATTCGGGTATGGGTAATGGTTGTAACATCCCCTTAGACTTCTGTCTCTCAGCTTTAACTTGTTGACAAACCAATCATCGAGAGACATATTCAGCAACATCTCTTTTCTTGCCATCCCACCAGAAGTACTCTTTCAGGTCCCTATACATCTTCGTGCTTCCAGGATGAATAGAGAATGAAGAACTATGAGCCTCATCCAGCAGCTCTTTCTTTAATTCGGGGATGGGAGGAACACAAACCCGATTCCTGAACTTTATTATCCCATCACAATCAAGGTTGAATTCAGGAACATTTCTCAGCTTCTTTTGTAACTCGACATCTTCTTTCTGTGCCTCTTTAATCTTCACATGTATAGATGGTTGAACATTCATTTGAGAAAGATAAGATTTTTCCCCTTCCATTATAATTCCAAGATCCATCCTTTGTAAATCCATAAATATTGGATCATTTGTGATCCTCATCATGGATAAACTAGCATGGTCTTGTCGACTTAATGCATCTGCCACCTTGTTTGCTTTCCCAGGGTGGTAATGGATTGAGCAGTCATAATCCTTAATCAGCTCCAACCATCTTCTTTGACGCATATTCAACTCCTTTTGTGTGAAAATATACTTTAAACTTTTATGATCAGTATAAATATCACACCTTTCACCATAAAGGTAATGCCTCCAAATCTTTAATGCAAAGATTACCGTAGCCAACTCCAAATCATGTGTTGGGTAATTTTGTTCATGGATTTTCAACTGTCGTGAGGCATAAGCTATCACCATATCATTTTGCATAAGAACACACCCCAATCCCTTCTTGGATGCATCACTGTAGATCACAAACCTTTCTCCACTACAAGGCAGTGTGAGCACAGGTGCACTGGATAACCTTCTTTTCAACTCCTTGAAATTCTCTTCACATTCCTCTGTCCAGACAAACTTAACTCCTTTCCGAGTCAACTTGGTGAGTGGATTAGATAATCGTGAAAAATCTTTTACAAAACGCCGATAATATCCAGCCAAACCAAGAAAACTTCGGATCTCAGTTACTGTTGTTGGTCTTGACCATATTTCGATAACCTCTGTTTTTGCTGGATCCACAGATATCCCCTCTTTTGAGATTATATGACCCAAAAATGGAACTTTTTGAAGCCAAAATTCACACTTGGTAAATTTGGCATAAAGCTTCTCCTTTCTCAGGGTCTTCAATATAATTCTCAAGTGATATTCATGCTCTTCCTTGCTCTTTGAATAGACAAGAATATCGTCTATAAAGACTACCACAAATTGATTAAGATAGTCTCTAAAGACTCTATTCATTAGATCCATGAAGATAGCAGGGGCATTAGTAAGACCAAATGGCATCACTATAAATTCATAGTGTCCATACCTTGTACGAAAAGCCGTCTTTGGTATATCCTCCCTTTTAACCCTTAATTGATGATACCCTGAACGAAGATCAATCTTGGAAAAGTATTGAGCTCCGCGTAGTTGGTCAAATAAGTCATCAATGCGTGGGAGAGGATATTTGTTCTTGATAGTGATCTTGTTAAGTTCTCGATAATCAATGCAGAGTCTCATTGATCCGTCTTTATTCTTAACAAATAGAACAGGTGCTCCCCAAGGTGACGCACTAGGGCGTATGAATCCCTTATCAAGATTCTCTTGGAGTTGCTTCTTCAATTCCTGCAACTCAATTGGGGCCATTCTATAAGGTGTCTTTGAAATAGGCAAAGCACCCGGTACGAGTTCTATTGAAAACTCAACTTCACGATTTGGTGGAAGACCCGGTAATTCCTCCGGAAAGACATCATCAAACTCCCGTACAATGGGAATATTCTTAATCGTGAGTTTCTCACCAACCATTTGAGATAAATAACCTTCATTTAGTGGAATCAATACCCATAAGATGGAAGAAATTTCCACTGGAAGGTTATGTTCATCCTTGCATTGGTATACGATCGTAGATTGATCTGGAATATGAAATGTGACTTCCCTTCTTTGGCAATTGATATGAGCTCCATGTAGAGAAAGCCAATCCATTCCTAGAATCACATCAAATTCCACTAAAGGAAGGATCACAAGATTTGCAGGAAGCACTTTCCCACAAACTTCGATCGGAGAAGAATTATAAACTTTTGATGCGATTGATGTGCCATTAGGTGTTGTCATGGCTAACTCAACGTCTAATTGTTGAGGTAATACGGTGATACCCTTAGAAAAGTCTTCAGAAATAAAAGAGTGGGTGGATCCAGAATCAAATAAAACATTTGCTACTTTAGAGTGGATGGTAAGTGTACCTTTCACCACATCGTTATCGTACTCCACATCGCTGATAGAAATTGCATGTGACTTTCCTTTGTCTTTAGCTTTAAGAGTTTGTTGACGTCGACCATCATCATCAACCCTTGGATTTGGGCATTGATTGGCATAATGCCCCATATCCTTGAACTTGAAACATTGAAGTGTTGTAGGTTCATTCTGTGTATCCCTTCCTTTGTTTGCGTCATTAGACATCTTCTTCCCATTATCACGGCATTCAAATGCCCGATGACCTTCCTTTCCACATTTAAAACATTTACTTGTCCCTTTAAGACAACTCCCTCCATGTTTCTTTCCACACTTTGAGCATAAGGAAAATCTCATCTTCTTTTCTGTGTGCTCTTTAGATTTTTCTTTGAATTCCATCTTCCTCTTCTTATCAAACCCATGTGACTGATGGGTTACTCCAATCTCCATCTCGACTTTGAGAGCACATCGAACGATTTCCTCGTAGCTATTGAAGTCTCTTATGGCTAACGCCCTTCGAAGACTTGGTTTTAAGCCACTAAAGAATCGATCGATCTTACTCTCAGGTTGGATAATAATACCAGAAGCATACCTTTCCAGTCTTGTAAAATTTGCTTCAAAGGTACCAACAGATTCATCATCCCTTTGCTTCAGTTCAAGAAACTCTTTCTCCATCTTTGTTCGGAGAATACGAGGGAAGTACTTATTGAAAAATAAGTTCTTGAACTCGTCCCATTCCATAGACTCAATTTCATCCCTTTGCCTCGTATTCTTAACAAGATTCCACCATTGATCAGCATCTCCTTCCAAACGATACACTGCTAGGATGAATTTATCATGTTCAGAACATTGAAGAACTGAAAATATCTTTTCAGTAGTACTAATCCATTGTTCAGCAACTAATGGATCAGTAGACCCGCTGAAAGAAGGTGGACGCTGCCTCATGAAGGATTCAACAGAATGTTGCTCCCTCCTTTGCTCGTTTGGAAATCCTGCATGATTCATAGCTTGAGAAAGTTGTGTGAGCATGGCTACAAGATTTTGCATTCCAGCTCCCATATCGTTTGGTTGCTCAGGGGGACAATCATTGCATTGCCCATCGCATTCCGCATTAACACGGTTCCTTCGGGTTCCAGCCATTGACTAAAACCAAGAAGAATAGTGTGAGCAACACTAATTATAATAGGAAACCACATAATTCAAGAATAAAATTTTCATGCTTATGGTCTTATCCTAGGTTATTCAAGGCCATTTCTAAAACACTAAGATTGTGTACTATGCTTAGACTTATCCTTAGGGTTCTTACTAAGGCTTTCACATCCTAGTTTCCAAAGGTTGACTATACCTTTCCTCTGATACCAACTATAACGACCCATACTTTACATACATTGTTAATACTTCAAAATTGAAGCACACTTATTACAACATATGACAAAACCACAAAGGACCGTATAGGTATAGTGTCTTTAGAAACTGGGAAACATAAACAACTGGTTCATAAATCTTCTACAGTGTCTCCCATTTATTTCATCATATCTAGGGTCCCTTTTAGAATATTCTACTTAATATCCATCTTCCTGACCTGGGGAAACGAAAACATAAAAGGGTGAGCTCAAATGCTCAGCAAGGGCAAATAAAGGAAGTAAAAATCATATCATATCTTTTTGAAAATCAAAACCTGCAAAAGAGATCATAATATCTTATCATGGAATAAATCATAGAAGTGAAAATGAGATCCCCATAATCATAACATAAGACTTGAAACTTTGTGGCATGCACACATAATCATGGAAAATCATTTCTTGTTAGTCATGACTCATTGCCAAGACTATCTTAGTGGACAAAGTCCCTTTCTGAACAGAGTTCACTCCTCGTTTCAGTCCTGTATCACTGAACCGAAATAACCTTCCGTTCCAGCCATGTCTATCTCATGAGATATAAAATCTTTACCCAATGCATTGGAGGGAGATATATGTCCCACCCATCTTATAATGAATCCTTTCTTATGTGTGCCACATAATCATAAAACATACATCATCGCATAACACATGTAAAAAAATGGGATTCTTGAAACATCATGACATCATAAATCAATTCATATAAGATAAAGGAATTCATAAAAATAATTCCATCACAACATGAACAAATCAATTTAATAATAGGGATAAAACAGAACCCTTTATTATCTTAGATGGAAAATAATTTTGATAAAACACTTGAACTCCATTCTTGAGGAAAATATCCTTTCTTCTTCAAAAACATTTTTCCTTTCATAACATGTCATACAACTTTAAAATAAAAGAATTTGATTAAAAATAAACTTGAAAACTTTTAAAGGAAGCTTCTTGGAAATAATGTTTTAAAAATCCATTCATGCCGTATAAGTTAAAAAAAACATTCTTCGTACTTTTGTCGGAAAAGTCAAAAAGTACCTCGTACGGAAAAACGACAAAAGATTCCTTTCATATTCTTTACTAAAAACTCACCTAAGGGTAAAATTGGATTTAAACTATTGCAAGTGGATGGAAACAATATTTCATATTGAGGGAACATGGATGTGGATGATAAAATACACCCCAGTAAATACTTACGAATAAACAATCTCGGATAAAAATGAGATTGTGATATTTCCCTTACCTTAGGTCCGATTAGCTTTGTACGTGTCCGAAGCTCCTGTATAATGGTTTAAAAAATGTTATTGACTTATTCCAGAATCATACATATTTATATGATATCATATATGGTCATATTATTAGCTTCTTGTTAGTAATATTTCATTGTTACTTGTTACTCGGGTCTTTATAACTTTTTGTTCTTATGCGTGTTTTGTCGAATAAATTATTATTCTTATCTTTAGGTTATAGATAATTCACTTCCAGAATGGTATTAGTGTGTTATATACCATATTCATTCATTCAATTCATTTATATAATCATTATGAAATGAAGATCATGTAGAACGAGTCGCATCACATCGTGGAGACGGTATTCCGTACGTACGCACGAGTGATGATATCATTCCTATGATCGTGGAATTGTATTGGAGTATATATATATTATTTCAGTATCAATATTACTTCATAATAATCATATTTAGTTACTCATTACACCATTATAACCATCCTTGTAAGGTGATGGTGGAAAATAGATTACACCACGGCGTGGAGACGGTATTCCGTACGTACGCACGCGTGGTGATTTCATTTTTCCGTAGGATGGATAGAAGGTGAAATAGGGTTGTTTCATATTTATAATAACATATCAGTATGTAAGTAATACTGATGTTATTACTTTATCATGAAACAACTAAAGAAGAAGAAGTTGAAGAAGAAAGAAATTGAAAAGATCGGTAATGGATATTACCTCTTCTTTGGAACGCCTCTTTGAATCCTCCACTTAAGGAACTAAGATTGGTCTTTGGAGAAGACCAGGACCTCTAGGATTATTCTAGGGAAGTGGAGAGGAGAAAATGGCAGGGGTTGGCCGAGCTTGAGTGCTCAATTTGGTGTGAGGAGGAGGGGGAGGAGGTGCCCTTTTATAAGGGAGGAGAGGGGCACCTTAGGAATATCTCAAAATATTATTTTATATTAAAGTCAAAATCGGTTTATAATGGTTCCAAAGGGTCTTATTTCGAAGATAAAGTGGGGAAGGGTCGAAATCCTATCAACCAATAGGATTTAGACAAGTTTAGGGTATTATTTTAACCTTATCAATTAGATTTAACTCTAAGTTAAATAATTTAACTTTTACCATGTCTTTTTGTTTTCTTTCATTATATGGTTAATACACTTACTATAACATGCCAAACGAACCCCAAATTGTTTAATATTAAAATATATATCCTTATCTAAGTCATTTGGCCGAACCTTAGATTTTTAGGAATAAAATAACAATTAATAATATAATATTTGATTTAAAAACTATTTTGTGTCAATTTTGACACTATTTGATATATGATTTTTGTGAAAGTCATAAAAGAATTATATGTTCGAAACAAGTTGATTAAATCAACATTAATATATCATAGTAACCTATAAAATTAGTTGAATTCATAAAAAGTCTCAAATTACATTTATTTTGGTGTTTATAACATCAATTATGTCAATATTTCATTAATAAGATAATTACTACATCATCTTTGTGTCATAAATAAATTACTTTATTTGATGTCTAAAAATTACAAATAAAATATCATCATGTAGGAAATATTTTTAGATTTCTAATGAATATTTACAATTGAATTTATCTTATGTATAACCCCATATTAAAAATGATTTACTTATTAAACTTTGATTTTAACTATTTTAACCCTTCTTTAAATAAATTAATAATAAATGTCCTAATCTAATCCAAGTGGGCCTAAATGGTCATATTTTATTCCTAAGTTTGTTTTTGGTCGAATTACACTTGTCCAATAGAATTAGGAAATGTGTTAGGGTAATATTAATAACATATTTACCCTTAGTTACCCTATTTACTATTAACCGCGGTAAAAAAAGTAAAAAGTTACTATTCACCAAAAAATTATTTTCATCTCATTGAACCACATTTTAGTCCATGATATTAACCGTGTCTCTCGGATTTTCGAAATTCCATTCCCAGAAGCGGTAAAATTAAGTTTTATGCAAAATTCAGTTTTTAACCTACCACTTAGTGGTTTCACTATTCATCAAAAATTGAATGTTTTCAGAAAAATACCAAAATTTCACCCTAGGATAATTTCGATGTTCTGAGTCCAAAAATGAAGTCCATTTTGAAAAATAAAATTTATAAAATTCCAAAAAGTGGTTATTACTATTCATAACGGCTAGTTTTAATAGCATAATGTTGTTTAGTGAAACTCGGTATTGCGTACGACGCAAGCTATCGAGGAAGGTCGCGATTGCGTGTAAAGCAAGCCAAGCAAGTGTTGTATAGAAAAAGATTCCTTTGATGATTTATATAACATAAAAGTCTCGGGTGTTACATGTAAATCATGGTATTTCCTCATTGTTCCCTAGTCAAAACAGATCTATCAGAATCAATTCCATAAAAATTCAGTTGTTTTACATATTACCTCCACTTCATCATTCTTAATTCTTTTCTCTTCAATCGTAGCACACATCTGGGACTCCCAGACACATTCAAGAAGGATCCTCAACATTAGAGGAAAAAATCATCATCAGTAATATACCATCTATTTGTCTTCATTAGTGACACATTACCCAAATAATTATATCTACATTTTAACATGAAATATTTCTATCCACATTATTTTTTATTATAAATCTTGTTTCTTTATATAATTTTACACATTTATAACACCATTTGAACTATGATGTGTTCATTTTCAACAACAACTTCTTAATAATTCACCAATACTCTAAAAATTATTTTCCAAATTATGTAGTAATAATTCAACCTTGTAGAAACATGATGTGAAATTTCATAACCTACATAAACTAGAATATGAGTCACTTACATTTATTTCATCATTTACATAATAGAAAATTTCATTATTCATTAAGTTGAATTTCAATATTAGTTGATGAATTCATAATTTCAGAAGGTATTTTTTTACATATTTTTAGAATAATCATTTCAAATATAAAAAATTCTCTCACCTATTTTATTAGAATCTAATCTTGCTACCTAAATGATAATAATTTATTAGTTTTACTAATCCTTAAAAAATAATCTATCCAAATTTTTTATTCATGAATCCTCCAGAAATTAAATAAATTTTCTTTTATATATATTTTTATTTTTCAATAATAATAAATTATCTATATAAAAAAAGTAAATTATCATGGAAACATGGTAATATTTTCCCCACAACGAGTTCATCTATTTAATAACTCAATTATAGGTTGTTAGAAATTAATATCAATGTAATTTGTTTTGAGCATGTTAAATTATTTCTATTTAAAAATTAAAATTTCTAATTGAAAGTTAAAAATTTCAACGTAAATTTTTAGTGAAAAATATCCGGATTGATAAAAAACCATTGTGAAATTATATTCTATTTTTCTAGAGGATCATGATACATAATTTGGTGTTCGTATTAGACCCTCCACATTACCTCGCATACCCTAAAAATTCTTTTACTACTATGAGGGTTCTATGGGGAACTCTGTATACTACCAATTGTGATAACCTACACACTATCCCTTGATTGAGTCTCATATGTCTCATAATTGATTGGAAGATGATGGTTCTGTCTTGTTTCCCCCTTATGATTCCTGCCTTCTTTCATCCACCACTTATCGAGCTCATTTTTGGATGGTCCTCCCAATCACAGTCCATTTATTTTTCACAAACACAAGAATCCATACACTTAGAATGAATGGGTGATAATACTATTTAGGTATTTTTGTGGGTTGTGATTTTGTGACCCCATACCACACATTTAATCAATATATAAAATTTTTATGTGGAGACAGAAATATATTGTAGCACCACATCATCTTGGGTTGAACTGATATTTTTTCTTCTATTTACCCTTGTAACATGAAGACCCTCATTTATCAAATATTATCCATCAATACCTTACCACCATTGTATCAACACATTCCCTTGAAAATAATGTACAATTCTTGATTTTGGATAACTGCATCTATTAAATACCCAAATTGATACTATGTTATTATTTACAACATGATTCTAGATCCAAACTATGTTTCTCCTAATTCATTCATTCATTAGATAAAAATTAATGTAGAAGTTGTAAATATTTGAAACTTATCTCCATCATTTCATATAAATATAAATTTTAATAGGATTGATTATAATGTTATATGATTAATATAAAAAACAACATTCTACTAATATGTAATATAATTATTGAATTTCTCATACATATAAGTTAATTATAGATTATTAAAAATGACAAAAAAATATCTATTGTATCTATCAGAATTTATGTGTTTGATTTTAAGGAATCAACTGGAAATAGTTTTATCTCATCACGTAAAAGATGTAAGAACCTGGGTTGTCACTTAGGTATGCATCCTTTTAATTTTAGTCTAATTCATTATTATGAACCTAATATGGATTCCTAGTGAGTTATTGAATGTATTTTGGTTGTCCAGGGATTTTTAAGGTCTCAGAACCTATTTTAAGTGTGAAAAATTAATGTATCGTGGTTAGAGTAAACCATCTCAGTTAAGAAGAATAAATAGTTTTATCCTTGTGGGGATGGATGTCGAGTAGCATGAGGGTGCTCAGTTTTCCAAAACAAATTGATTTGGGAAACACTACCATGTAAAAACTAATGACCAAATTATAGTTGAGTTTTTCATGTTTGGAAAATAGTTTCACTAACATTGTGGCCTAACTATACGGGTGACCCCATCTTTAATCAGACAATGTATGGTTGGTGCATGGTTTGGAAAATCGTGTATCCAAATTGTGTGAATGCTACTTTTGGGTGATTATATGGTTTTACCCTTAATGATATAAGTACATTCTCCCATCATTTCCATTGGTCATTATGGTATAAAACACTCTATTTTTTCTATCTTTTGATCCATTTTAAATCTTAAGAAAAAAATTGAGATCAATCATCCTTCCTTAGTCTGATTTGGTCCTCGTTCATCTAATTATATCCTTACTGGTAGTATCTTGAATCAATTTAATCTTTTATCATTATTCTTCCTATAGTTTCTGATATTGAGAAGTAGGTTCATACGCCCCATTTTTAGTGCGTTGGTATATTATTTAGTTCTCTTCCAGTATAGGATAATCTAGAGGATGATACTAGATGAGTAGATTCCTAAGTGTACGAGGTAGGTGGTCTATAACTCTTCCCTCATGATTCTCGGCTTTTAAAATTTTCATGTGCTCTTGTTGATTTCATCAGGAATCACTAATTTAATTAATATTCTTGGGCTTGACTTTTTTAAGGGCGAGCCTTTATTATTTAAATTACTATTAAAGTAATTAATATCTAGTACCATGTGTGATTTTCACATTAACCGACTATGTTATGTGCTTCAACTCAATTAATAAATGTCAAATGGAATTGGAATGTATGTTATAAATGTGTGATTTGGAATTATTTAAAGTAAACGGATGTTTGGTTGCATTATTACAGCACCACTATCCATTTATTAGGGAAAGTAGTGTAATGAATCTTATTAATTAAAAAAGACTCATATGAATAATTAATCATTGCATGAACCATGGCTTTATAATTCTAACCAATGGAATGTCTACAGAGAAATGAACTCATTTAATTATTATGACTTAAATGAATTGTATCTGGTTTCATGCATTGAGATGAATTATCACATGTATGAAAGTTATGGAACAAACCGATGACTTGTTAAATGGAAAAATTGTTATATTGAATAATTAATACATTTTATCAATTTTAAGGCTCCTTTTTATTGACCATGACGCATTTATAAGACAAGTTAAAATCAACTTTACCTTTGGATTCTGTGTGATTTCGTGAGCACTATTGGATGCCATTCCAATTCAGGGGCGTCGGTTCCCAATTGTGAGACCAAACTCAGAACCCTATCCTCATCAACCAATAAACTCCTTATATGACACCACATAAAAACTCATTTAATATTTCAATATTCTTTGAATACACCCCTTGGATCTTAAGTTACTTATAAAGACATGAGGTTCTATAGAAAATCCCATGGGCCTAGTCACTACTTATCACGTTTTACCTTGGATTTATTCCTTTAACATAGTTAGACCACACTATTGTTTAATGACTTGGATGATATTCCTTGATTTAAAATCACACCCCTTAGGTATGTGATAGGTACTAGTGAGATGGTGACCCTTAAGGTTAAGGTTTCCTTGGTTATTACCTTAGAAAATCCTCACTAATATCATCATTAAGATGCCTTGTAATAACATGGAACATTTACTGATACTATCATGAGGTGATATCAGTGCCATTATTACCTCATCAGACATATTTATATAAACTATATCATAATTAATTAATTATATAGTTACATTTTTAGACACCATCCATGGGATAAAGCTGATAATTTTGTATTTACATTACTGCACTTCTTTATTTTTTCTTATTCATGCATCCACATTATCATATTTTATATTATGCAGAATAGATGTTACTGATGCTATTGGTGGTGTTCTCAGGATAATATCCAGAAACCAAATTTGGAAAATTGGTACCCTGGCATACTATAGGAATGAAAGTGTTGATAAATTGATGTGTACCACTTAAGATAATAGGTTTTTTTTTTGATTTGGGATAGAGCTCGTAGTCGAAGGTTGAATTGTAGCTCAGGATACTGTGGATAGTTTATGGTTTTTTATACCTTTGTATATAATTTTATTTATTCCATCTTGTATCCATGTTTTCCAGCTTTAAAGGTACATGAAAAATCTTTATCAGTTTTTCATGTCTATCAGTTGTTTGAGGTGATTATTATTTCAGTCTAGATCAGTTATGCCATCTATTTATGATATTGATTGTGAAGATTATACATTATTATATTTTATTCATCCTCAATGATACAATCTAGTAGTGAGGGAATAATCTCCCCCATAGACACACCAAAGGACCTAGTTTCTAGTCAGAAAACGCATGTGTTTGGGGAGATGTTTTTGAGGCCTAGTGGCCAACTAGGCTTGGGGAACATTCAGTGGAATATGGGTCAGGGACATCAAAAAGTGTTATCAATGGAAGGTTTCATTATTTATTTAACATTTTGAGATAATATATTGGTTATTAATAATTATTAGAATATGGACACAATCCGTGCGTGGGGGTCATGAACCTATGTTCAATACAAATTTGAGTTTCCTGAATTTTAATTTTGGATTTGTTTTCGCTTATTTCTATTGGCATTATATCAACACTTTGTGATGGACATACTAGGTGGTTTTGTTAAATATTATTATTGTGATTCCATTCTATCCATGACCCGATGATATGAGGGAATGAAGTATTGTTACATGCATCATCACATGCACCGATAATTCACTTGCTAATTATATTTTCATGCCATACAGGTGAACTTAAAAACTAGAATTTTATATATATGCATGCTATAGTGGAATGATCCTTTTCTATATAGGTACAATATTTCTAATCATGATTGTGATTGATGGATTTCTAGTCTCTATTCACATATTCATATGGTCTCATGTGTGTTGGAATATGTAATTTATCGATTCGTACCACTAGATTAAAATCAAATGGGTGTCACAATCAGTGATAAGTTTTACGGGACCTCACTCATTAGGAGTGAATATTAATTTTGTATGAACCATGATATATGAAATTGATAAAATGAAAATTTAAGAGTGAAAATAAGATTATTATGTGAATTTATTTTCATTAAATGATGAGGTAAGGTAATATTGACCAATCATATTCTATAACCATTATAATTTACACTAGATCACATATTAATTAATGGCTTTTTAAGAGGGTATTTGAGACGGTGTTAAATGGATATGGACGTTTTATTATATTTATATTTCACTTGTGTTAGTATTTAACTACTTATTGTTTTTGGTTTGGCAGGTGCTTATCATGTTTACCGCAATTCAACAATGGCATCCTCGTTTCATTTCTTAGGAGGATGGAGATTAACTTGCTCTAGATGTGGTGGTCCTTGATCCTAGAGTATTTATTCTATGATTTCCACTTGAGAATCTTATTATGGTACTTGATATGGGAATTGAGGTCTAGGATCGAGGAACTTTTCGGCATCTGAGGTAATCCATGCGATGTGCACCACAACCTACCCCTATGAGGCACGATTTGTCTCATGGGTTCTAGAAGCATCATCCTCTTAACATATCTGGGGTTGGTAGTCCACAGGATTCTGAGCCAAAGATAGAGGATACATTTTATATCATTGTGAATCCTGAGAGTCTAATGGATCATAGGGTCATGCTATCTATTTATATTCTACCTGATTCATCCAAGCTCTAGTGTGATGTGATTACCTGGATGGCCACCATCAAGACATAGTATGGGGTAATTTCCAGACTGATTTCTCTGATTATTATGTTTTACAAAAATTGAGAGGAAACCAAGATAGAGAGTTCTTGCTTCTAGAGCAGAGTGATACGCCCTTTATGGAATATTCAATTAATTTCATTAATTAACATCACATTGATCCCCTTCTATATATTGATTATATTCCTAATGCTAGAAGTTTTGAGGAAGGTATTTAATTTTCCATCCATGCTATGTTGAATGTATTTCACATAGCAACATTATTTTAAATAGTAAATTAGGCTCTTATAAATTAGAAAAACATGATGGATAGTGATAGAACCGAGCAAAGAGGATTAGTGATAAAGCATACCAATAGTTATTCTGGTGGCAAAAAGTTTCCCTCATTGTTTCTGTTCAAGGAAGTGGCAGCCAGAGTACCCATGATTGTGTATCCCTGGTGTGAAATTTGTGTGGACAATATTTTAACTAGAAGTATCAATGTGATAGAGACACTATAGTGTGATGGTCATGTAACCGTATGGTGAATCATCATAGATTTTTGGACCTTTCCATCAACTTATAGTGGAAGAGGATCCACTCCATATCCACCTTCAGGATTTGGTTCTTTTACATCTCATTATGTCGGGAGTTTGAGTATCATAAGAAGGACTGGTCAAGGAGGAGGTAATTACAATGGTATTTAGACCTTAAATAACCAGAATCACCAGGAAAATAGTTTTTATAATTGTAGTCCAGATATTTAATAGGGCCATGGATCACACATATTGGATGATTTACAGCTGATACCTAATGATCAGGCTACAAGACCATATATAGTATGTTGTACAATTCTAACAACTTCTACTATATTTTCATCTCTATTTGATACATTTTCTTAACTCTAATTCATCTATTTTTATACAATTTAATGTATCAGGGTGTAAATATAGTATTAATATTGTGTAATGTCCATGGATACACCATTGGAGTAGTCCAATTGAGGTTGGATATTACACATTCATATGAGACCACTATTGTTTGATATTATAGGCTTATATAGCATTATGGGGATTTATTGGTTAGTTTTGTATCATTACATTCTAGACTAATAAAAATAAGTGTTTTTTACATCACCATTTGGAAATTTTTATCTACACGAGGTTCAGTGGGATGTCTGAGATAATAGAGATATACCAATGAATCAAGGGCAAGTTGGAGTGACTATCCAAATTAATAATCTCTTAATAGAGGATCAGTGTATACATCAGCTAGAATTCCATCTAATAGTAGATACTATCAAGTATATATTTCTTGATTACGTTACTAGATTAACTCTTGATAGATAGGTAGAGATTATGATTAAGCTCATTCTAGTCGAATCTTCAGCTTCCCTTCCCCCATATATAATGGACCCCACTAAGCTCCAAGAGCTCATGTTGTAATTAGAGGACAATGATGGAATTTTTTTATACGACACAATAATTCATCTTGTTGTTCACCAACTATTTTCACTAAGAAAAATTATGGGACCCTTCATCTATGCAAGGATTATAGTTCATTGAACTAGATTTTGGTCAACAAACGGTGTCTAGAACCTCAAATAGAGGATATACTGGTCCATCTCCAAATATCATAGATCCTTTCTTTGATCAACCTATGATGAAGATAAAATTTGGGGCGTGTTAGATCATCAAAATAACCCCTTACTTATTTTCATAGAACTTATCATCTATATGACTACTTTTTTATGTAATTTGTTCTTACAAATGACCCTCCCATATTCATGGATCTAATGAATAGGGTATTCACCCACTATCTGATTTATTTTTTCATATTATTTTGTGGACTACATCTTGGGGTGTTATCACACATGTAGATACCATGATATGAACCATGATAGCATTTTGGGTATACTAAGAGAGAATCATATTTATTCCATGATGTATAATTGCCACATATGGATTAAAAATGTTCACATAATGGGTCATTTTATCTCAGAATCAGGAGTATCTATTGACCTATAGAAGATGAGTGTTGTGGTTTCCAAGATTCTCCCCAAGAACGTATTTGATATAAAGTGTTTCTCAGGAATTTAGGGTTACTATAGAAAATTCAAAAAATACTTATCACTCCTTTTTGTAGATTTTTCCAGTCCTAAAAATATTGGTGTTATGTTTCTATGGTCCAAAACATGCCATAATAACCTAAGATATCTAAAAGGGAGGCTATTCATAGAACCCATTCACAATATTATAGAGGACTAATGAGGAAATACCATGTTCTGTGATTGATTAAGAAATATAATTGGAGTAGTGATAATGTAGGAGTATATAGTCGTTGCATATAGATCTTTTCATTTGAGGCCTCATGAAATAAATTACTCGATGCATGAATTTTAGCTACCATTTATTTTCCTTTCCTTACATTACAAGTGAAATTGTCAATTGGGCGAGTCTTTTATGATGTATATAGACCACATGAGCCTCAAATATATCATTACACGTCATGAACTAAATTTCAGATAGTAAAAATGGTTCTAATATCTTCATTCCATCAAATTTGAGCTTCCCTATATGCCCATATAGGGAATTGTTGTTTTTGATGAGTTGTGCCAGTAAAGTCAATCACAATGCATAAAAAGTCAATGATGATTGGAAATTGATGGTCCCCTTCTTTAAGATTCTTCTAGAGTTTCATGAATGTCCTGATGAGTCTTATATTTCATCCTTTCAAGTTACCTCATCCCACCTTGAAAAGGTGAAGAGTAATTATTTTTCCGATCCTGAGGGATTAGTTCTTCATGAGCATGTTGCAAGAGATTACCCACCTTTGAATTGGTCTGTTTATAGAGAATACATCATATGAATTCAAGGACGTGTGTGGCCTCCAACCGATACTATAGAATAATTTATTCATGATTCAGATGCTTCTCATTGGGTAGATAATTTATGCATATCCATGATGTATCGAGATACGAGACACTATTATTGGTGGACTAAGATGAAATTCTAGATAATAGGATTTACCACTAGGTGTTCAAACTATATAGAGGTGATAGTGGGGAACCTTAAACCTTCTATATTGTTATATCTTATTCCACCACTAAATTAGAGTGGGAGGATGTTTCAATTTACATTATAGTATGTTTATAGAGGTATCCAAGCAGTAGAGAAACTGTAGGGGTTTTCATTTACAGGATAACAAAAGTATCCCAATTCTTTCATACATGGGTGACTATCTTATTTGATGAGACTAGAATACCATATGTACATGATATCATAAGACTAAATAGGGTCCCTCGTACTATCATTTAAGAAATAGATTCTTGTTTCACATCATTTTTCTAGAAAGGGTTTTAAGAAGATATGGGTACACAAGTGCTTTTGAGAACAACCTTTTACCCATAGACTGATGGGTAGTTAGAATGAACAATACAAGTTACAAGGGACAAGATCCAAGCTTGTGTCCTTGATTTTAGTGGTTCTTGATAGACATATATTCTTCTCTTCAGGTTCTCTAACAATAATGGATGTGAAGAGATGATTAAAATGGATCCTGTTGATGCCTTATATGATAGGATATTCCACTTAACCACGTGATGGATAGAGTAATTGAAGGAATCATTAATGGGGCCTTCTTTCATTCATTAGACTTCTAAATATGTTCATGTGATCCTATAGTGTATGTGTACTAACCAGTTGAGTCATAAATTGAATGATGATTTCCATTGGTGTCCTCTGGAGTTCCACATAGGGGATCATTCTTTAACATGGTTATAACCCAGGCTTGGGCATAAAAAGATATAGTGGAAAGGGAATCTATAACCTCGTTTTGTAGGTATATTTGAGATTCCGAAGAGTGTTGGGATGATAGTATGTTAGATTCTACTATGTTATTTGTACCATTACATGCCTAATTACTTCAAAATTTCATAGCTTCATTATTATAATGTGGAATCGTCTCTCACTTTTCATCTGATTCATGTTGAGAAATTTACCAATTCTTCATTTTTTGGAGTGTTCTGTATGCATCATTGAATGGAGAACGAAGGCTCTCAAAAGGCCAGTCTATCCCTCTAATTCATGTGCAATGGTTGCATGACCAGGTACATGATTATAATTGGGAGAAAGGGGTCTATGTAATGTATCAATGGCCATAGTTTTTCTCAAATAGTGTTTCACCACCATTTTATAGTGAACTCGAGAATGATTTCCTTTAAGGTGGGGGGAGACTATATGAACCGGGCATTTCACTTAGGATTTTATCCTTTTAATTTTTTAATAAGTCATTATTTTGGGCACTATATGGATTTATATGGAGTTAATGAAGGTATCAATGGATTTTAGTGGTTATTCAGAGCAAAAATCCTGGTTTTAGGGGTGAAAACACTTCTTTCATAGTTAGTGTAAAGTGTGTGGGGAAGGTCACGTTTTTCATTTTTACAATTTAGGGATACATAGTGAGCATCTTGAAGGTGTATTTTTTTTCATAACCATGCAATTTGAGGAGAACAACCCTAAAAAAATTACAGACCAAATTTCAGAGTTGTTTTTTAGGTTTGGAATATATTTTTCCTAACCATATGACCTTTCATTGATAGTGCCCCTTCCTTTAGCGGACCATGAATAGTGGGAGCATGGATTGATAAACATGTATCCAAACCATGTGAGGTCTAATTTTTGGTGAGTTTATGGTTTTACACTTAATGATATAATTATGTTCACCCCCTATCTTTTTGTCATTCTAGTGGACAACCATTATTGATCTCACTATTTTTATCCTATTTCATCCTAATCTAAAATTTGATACCAAGAATCTATTAGGAGTCCTATTCGGTAATTTTTTATATCATTATATCTGCATTAGTAATATATCAATTCGTTTCTATCAATCATCATTATTCATCCCATCGACAATGCTATTTTTATGCAGGCACATTTACCCCATTTTTAGGGAATTGATTCTTTATTCATAAAATCGTCCAATCCCAGCCAAAATAGACACTAACACTAGATGAGGAGAGGTGTATGGATATGATTTCTGTGTTCTATAACTCAATCATCTAGTTTGATAATTTTAAAAATCGTCTTCTTCTTGCACTGATTTCATCACCCATCACCTTTTTAATTATCAAGACTTCGCTTGACCCTTATAATAATGAGCCTTACTTATTTAAATGACTATTAATTTGATCCAAGATTTTACAATGTGGGTTTCACTTGATTAATCAATTTTATGGGCTTCAAATTCATTGATCATTGTTAAATAGAATTGAAAATTATTTGACAAATATACGACTTGGTCTCATTAAATATAAATGGTTGATTGGTTGTATTTCCATATCAACCCTTTCCATTTATGATGAATGGTATTGAAATGAACATTATTAATTTAATTAAACTAATATGAATTAATAATGTTTGCATGACTATATCTTTGTCACACTAATTAAATGAAATGCTTGAGCCAAATGAACTTATTTAACGATTATCACATATATTGATTATTAGTGGATGTGTGCCTTGAGATGCATTTCTACATGTATGAAAGGAATGGAATTAATCATTGACTTATTAAATGGAATAATTATTATATTTCATAATTAATACACTGAATAAATTTTATGATTCCCTGTAGATGGACCTTGAAATATTTGTAGGTGTTTTCTAACCAATGTTCTCTTTTTTGGTTCTGAGGGAATAACATGAAGGCTTGTGGACATTATTCTAATTCATGGATGATGGTTTCCAAGGTTGACACTCTCCTTGTAACCTAAAACATTTATATCAGTGGATTACTCATATAATACTAATGGATCCATCATTTACTATCACTGGATTCCTTGGATTCACTCCTTAGATCCATCTTGACTTTAACATACATGAGGTGACTTAGATACTCCCTTTTCCTTGTCACTACTTATCTGGTATTACAAAGGGTGTATTCTGTGGACTCAGTTAGAGTACACTATTATGGAATTACATGGATGATTATCCTTGGATTACACTCTTATCACATAGGCAAGTAGTAGTTACTCCTGATTTTGTGACCATTGAGGTCGTGGTTTCCTCAGTTATTACCTCAAAACATCTTCATTATTATCATCATCAGGTTTCTTTGTTATAATTTGGAACATTCACTATTACTATCATGATGGGGTTTCAGTGTTGGTTTTACATCACTAAACATAATTGTATAAATTAGAACATAATTAATTATTGACATCCATACATGTTAATACTCCAATTGAGGGATAATGTCGGTACTTCTGTATTTACATTATTTTTATCATTTAATTATATATTTTCCTTCTTGAGAAATATTTCAGTTTATATTACATGGACTATATTAAATAGAAAACGTTGTTGATGGTCTACTGATATATATCTCTCACCCTATTCATCTACCCTTGGAACCTGGGCAGGAAACATGTATGAATGTGTTGATAAAGGGAAGAATATGGCTTCAGACACTTGATTATTTTATTTAGGATGGAGTTAGTAGAAGATAACTAATATAGATCATAAGATGTTCATGATAGTTTTTAGGTTCTTTTTAAACTTTTGAATATCATTTTTGTGAATTATTCCTTGTATAAATTTTTTCCTCTTTATAGGGACATGACATATCGTCATTAGATTTGTATATGAGTAGTAGTTTTTTCAGTTTCTTTTTTACTCTAGTCTTTTTATGATGAGATATCCTATTAGTATATTTCCTCTATTACTTATTTAATTTTATAGTATATTCATATGATGTGATATACTCTAGTAATGATGGAATTGTCTCCCCATAGATTCACCTCAGGACCTCACTACATTTTGATATACTCTGGAGTTTGGGAAGATATTTTTGAGTCCTCTTTTCCTACAGTTCTTGGGGTAATTTTAGTTGAATCGTTGTCTGTGATGTCACAAAAGATGTATATAAAAAGGTTTGATTTCATTGAATCAAATGTTACCCACATCGAAGAGAAAATTTCTTGACATTAAACATCTCTTCAAATTTACTTGAGATTCATGCATTGGATTTTTCAAATTCTATGTGCTGTATATTATTATAATCATAGATAATTAAAATCCATAATATTTTATGCATCAAAATATTGGGTCAATAACTAATGTGAGTGGATTTTAGGTTTAAGATGAATCTTTCGTATCATATATACTTTTCTTTTTTGAATAATTTCATCTTTTATTATCCATGATCCATTGAACTCCCCCAAACGACCATGGTAGATCTATAATAAAGAAACTAGAATTTTATAATACCCCAAAAATATTATTATAATGGTGATAATTAGGTCAGAAGTCAAATAATTTATTGATTATTTATTTTTAATTTTCCACTAAAAAATATCATCACAGACACATAATATCTAATAATCATTCAAAACTAGCCATAATATTATCCTTGGTTAAACACGCATTAACAAATATATGTATGTTTTCAATTCCTCAATCCAACTCTACATTGTGGAGGAATTTAATATTTATATATTTTTTAAGAAATCTATACATTTTCCATAAATCTCATAGGGGAGATCAATATAAGATTCCAAGGGGTGTTACATAACTCAAATTGGGTGATTGTAAATCTAATGACATCAAGATATGTGTAATATTACATGAATGGAAAAATATTTATTGGGTGATGGACGATATTGTTACATCACATTTGGTATTTTATATAAATATAATGAAGAAAAAAAAGTAAATTTATAATGGTGTGGTTGATTATTGATGAAAATTAGAGAATTTATTTTTAAATTAATAATGAATATATTTTTTTATTTTTTTATTACTTGAGTGACCATGATATAGTGTTATGAATTTTCAATTCAAAAAAGACTCCAATGATGATATGGATTACTTAATGAAAGGATGATCAAATTTTTTGGAAATAATTTTTTTTAAAAATATGAGAAGTTAAATTGAAACTAAAAATAAATGACATGAAATTCATAAGAATACTATGTGACATTTTATTAAATTGAAACTATTAAATACGAAAAATATTTTGAGAATATGATGATGAAAAATAATCATAAGGGATAATATGTATTTCCTATGAATAATGTAATTACTTTGAATCTATAATTAAGTCTAAGGATTAACTTGGGGTAGCATAAGTTGTTGAGTCTTTATTAAAGTGATGTGGACATCTTTGGCCACTAATAGAGAAACATGACATAAATCCCATCATTTAATGAGATAGTTTTCTTGAGAACGCATATGAAAAATATTTTCCTTTATTTTTTGAAAAATTGTATTTTTATTTTGAAATACCTACATTAAAATGTGTCTTTTGGATCTTTAAGGATTCACTAAGATGAGTAGGGGTGAATTAGTGAATCATTATATTGTATATCTCTCAACCAGAAAACCTTCATGACCTATTAAGGTGATTGAATTGTTTTTTATTTTGACATAATTTCTTCTCGATTAAACAATATTAATTATTTAAATAACATAATTAAAGAACTATTGACATTATATAGAAACATACCACATTCATAAAAAATTTATGAGGTCCAGAATTCCAAATAAATAGATAAATCCTAGGAATTATATAAAATAACCTATATCACATAGTCTATTAATGATCATGGATACAAAGATCATGGTTTATACATGAACTATTATTACAAATAAATGACTCCAAAATTTTCAATTTTCTCTAATATGATAAAACAAGTAATCTTTAAAATAAATAATACATAATTCCTTATACCAATAAATGAAAATCTAATTTTCAATTGGTGAACATCTACTTCTATATATTTAATAATGAATAATTTTTTTATCAATCATTGAGAGAAATGTTACATTGAAAATAAAATATATTCCTTACAACATCAATCATACATCATGATAATTGAAATTATATTTCAAATTCAATCCATGAAATATAATTAGAACCCTATGGACATACCGAAACTATCAACCATCTATTTAAGTATATGTTCTTACATAAAAATCCAATTATTTCAACTTAGTGAATTTAATGGATATTTTTTTTATGAAATAAGTATTTTTATTTGGTGACTTATCCTTTTTATTCTTCTTTTAATCTATCATAATGTCATACTGGCTGAGTCTCATAACTATGATTTTTCTCATCCTAAAAAATGATAGAGTACCTTGGGATGGAGAGTGAATATTCAATAGTAATGATGGTTAGTAATAAACATAGTAAAGTTGTAGATCTGAATCCCAATGATGATTCCCATTTATATGAAACTTTCTTTATATGTTATTAGAATTTGGTAGAGAGTATTTGTGTGTAGAAACAACAAATGTTGGTTATTTTCGATCAATGATAGCTAGATAATGATGTTGATACGGACAATAAATGAAAAAGAATAATTTTCAAGAGATGCATATGGAATTGAAACTAAATTTTAATGTGATGCTCAAAAATAATTTTTTTATAAATCAAAAGAATAATATGCTGATTGGATTTTTGTAAAATATCTCTATGTTCACATCAAAGCTAAAAAATTGACATAGCTCAAAACTCAAAATTAAATTCTTCTTTAATTCTTCAAGGATGCCGGAATCAAAATTGAATAATATCTTAAAATATTTTAAAATATGTCTTCCCTTGTCAAAAATATCATTAGATAGGAGGAAAAACCAGATAATCTTCATTTCATGTGGGTTCTAAAAAATTTCTAGATATATAAAATTCCAAGGATTATTGGGGATCATATAGAATATCCCCAACTGGGAGTAAATTAGTCATATCCCCTTAAATAATTTTTTTTCTTTCCATATTTCCAAAGTAAACATTAAAGACTATATTCTCAAAATATAATACAAAATTACATAGATATAAGGAAGAATGATACTATCTTTTATTTAATTTTGAATTTCAATTTCAAAATCACCAATTTAATTCCATTCCAAAATTTCTTACTAAAATATAAGTAATTGGATTAATTAAACTCTTTTAGTCACACTTAATATTAATATGTATCTTAGATAATTGAGATGGAACAACCTAGGTATCAATAATAATTCCACATTATACATAAAGACAAATAAATATTTTCTAATAGAAAATTACGTATTTAGGTTCCCCAAACCATATTGAGAATAATATTTTATAAAATATTTTGGAAACACCCCTGAACCATGGCAAACCATGATATAACACATTATTATACCTTTAAATTTTCATACCAAACCATGCATCATTACTATATTAGTAATTTCTAATGTTTTTAAGCCAAATCATGATAATTTCAAATGTTATATTGTGACCACATCCACTTGACCCTAAAATAATGGACCACCCATTTTTAATAATCATCTACGGACCATGACCAACAATATCATAACCAAAAAAATTATGATAACCTTACTAGTGGATAAGTATTTTTATACACATTCTCAACCATCCATGACTTCTGAAAACATTCCCTAGTCATTAGAATATTTTTTTCCTTAACAAAATCATCCATATAGAGGAATAGACTAAATAATGAAATCTCTTTCCTTCTCTTTAAAAATATCTAAAAAATATCACCTTCAATTCTCTTCTAGACACATCTAAAATTATAAATTAGCTTCAGGAAATAAAAAAGTACATGATTCACTTTATATTTAATATTATTTGGCTAGTGTGTTGCACCTGAATGAAAATTACATACTCATACATAACATAAAAAAACATCAAAATTTAATAAAATTATATGTTTTTTATAAAATAAAAACAACTTAGGTAATATTCATTCTCAATCATCTTATATGTCATAATGATCACCCAATGGTTTATTTCAAATATTATTCATAAATGACTCACAAATATTGTTATGTTTCATCAGTAATTTTATCTATTCCAATATGTGTTAATTAATTTAGAAAATATCATTACTAAATAAAAATTTGAATAATTTTTAAAAGTGTAAAATAAATTAACAATTAAATTATCAGTATAAAATACCATATTCCACTACAATTTTTAATTAATCAAATAAAAAACCATTCTTATACATGTGACACAAAAAGAAATTAGATACATATTTTAAATAAAAATTAGATATTTTTACACATAAACAACTTTCAAATATAATTATTAAATAAAATATTTAAAAGAACAATATAAATCTGTATGATGAATTCACTACCTTCCCCTTTTTAAAAAATACCTCAAAATATTTAATACCAGCTAGAAAAATATTTATCCCTTAATATGAAAATGAATATATCATTGGATTTTTTTTCAACATTTATACCACTTATACAAAAAAACAAATGAAAAATAAATATTTTGAACATCATAGAAATTATCCTTGAGAAGATATATGATGAAAAAAAATCATTAATATAAACCATTGAAATAAATATTTA
This sequence comes from Viscum album, assembly GCA_963277665.1. Taxonomy (NCBI): domain Eukaryota; kingdom Viridiplantae; phylum Streptophyta; class Magnoliopsida; order Santalales; family Viscaceae; genus Viscum; species Viscum album. Next base: position 1,379,056,260 of record OY728140.1, on the reverse strand, counting down.
TTAAAACCTAGGTAAACAACTAATTTAATCGCTAAATTTGAAGAGTAAAATCCATATTAAGGAAAATATTTTAAACCATTTTGTTTATTATAATGTACATGAAATGTATGTTTTGAAATCAATATTTTTCACTAGTTTTTATAAATTATTTATCAAACATTCAATGTCACAACTCATATGTAATGGTAAAATTTACTCCACCATGAGACTTCATGTCGAGTTCTAATCTATATCAACATTTTTTTCTTGATCTATAACATACGCCACATTGACTACACATAATGTAATAATTTTTTTCCATTTTTCTGTTCTAAGAGAAACTTAATTTTTTTTAAATAATACTATATCAAATTAATTATTATTCTCATCAATACATCCTTCCCAATGCACACCAACATATTCTAAAAATGTGGATTTCATTTATAATTATATTTTAAACCCATGTGTGAGGAATATTTTTATACCATAAAATACATATTTATTTTATGAAATGTGATTTATTTGGATTAAATTAATATATATTTACACAATATAAAGATATAAAAACATAAAAACCTAAAGATGTACAATCCAAATCAACCAATAATAATCCTAAAATATTTTTTAATCAAACCCATTTACATAATTATAAATCGAATGGTTTGTTACCACATAATATTTTGTAGAAACTATAAACGTTATCATTAATTACCAATTACTTTGAAACCCAGACACATACTTCTCATGTGAATTGATGATATAATCCTTTTTAGGAAAAAGTTTGATTTCTAAATAATTTATACATCTTTAGAAGCATTAAAATCACAAATATTTTATTCGTTGGAGTAGACAACTCCTTGTTAATAATTACTTCATTTCAATAAAATATAACATCAATAACCTGAATAATATTAATAAGGTATATATCTTTACATTATCTTATTTCTTAGTTTATATACATTCAATTTTTTAAAAATTGTAATAACTTTAATCCTCAGTTATGATTCTAATTCATTCCCACATGGCATATTTGAACCCATAAAAATCATTTTTGTTATATAAAGAAACATATTTTATAATCTCCATGAAATATTAATTTAGGTTTCTTTAGAAAAAATTTAACTTCAAGTTAAATATTTTATTAGTTGTAAATGAAAACTGTTTACAATATATGGTTTTATATTTAAGAATTTTTAGAAATAATGAACCTTATGGTCTTAGGACATACAACCATATAAAATTTGTCATAATATTCACTATCTTATATGATATTAGAATAAAAGTTATGATATGATGATTTTGTATTTTGTTTTAGGTAATGATTATGAAGTATATCTAAAGGGATCTGAGTATATAAGTGTAAATATGAGTTAAATGGAAATGTATTATTAATATGTGTACTGAAATTATTGTTTAGATAGATTTAATATAATGAAACATGTATATTTGATGATGAGATACCTTTTCATCAAAGGTGTATAAATTAAATGTGATTGGATTAATGGATGAAAATTATAATATATTATTTTTATATGACATAAGATCTCAATTATTGGGGATATTAAATGATGTAAGTCATTAGAAAAAGGTTAAATTTAATATGGATGAAATCCTTAGAATGATGGATATTTTTAATGTTTCTATAAATAAGAGATAATGGCTTGTTTGATAAGGATTCATTGATATTCTATATGAGTGTTGGTCATTAAGAATATGTGAAGCTAAAACTAAGAGGTTCTTAGTTAATTTAATGTTATTATATATGGATTTGAATCATTATTTGATTCATTTTTAGTGTCATTATGTTAATAAAATGTCCAACACGTATATACAACACATTAATGATTTCACTAACATGGAAGACATTTAATTTATCTGTTTTTGATTTGGTTATAAAGTAATAAATTGAATCTACACTTATGTGATTAGTATATTATGTTAGAAATTTAAAAAACATGAAATAGATTCATCTAGTGTGTAAGACATTTTCTCTTAATTGAATTTAATTGGAATGTGTGTAAGAAATATATTATATAAAAAGAGTTTTATTTATTTCATGTGAAATTTCATAATTATGGATTAATATCTTCTATTGAATAAGATATTTTAGAGCTGCACATAATATTTTAGGTTTTTAAAATTTTCCAATTTAAATTGTGTTTCATAATGAAATTTAAATATGAATTAATAATCATTATAGTTCCAAAGGGAGAAATACCCTAACAATAATTGAATTATTCTGTGTAATATTTGATGATGTATTGAAATAAATTAAAATTTTTAAAAGACTGAGATATTTTAGAACTACAAATTATAAATGGGAATAAATCAATTGAGGAAAGTTTATTAATCTATAAAAATTCAACTCTCCTTAACATTCACATTTTTTATGATAAGGCTAATGTTGAAGGATGTATAATCACATGATATGTTAGATTGTTGAGATGTGTTATATATAGTATAAGAATATTCGACATCATTGTGATATGAATATAAATATTTGGATAGGAAATATGAGGCTAACTATTTCTTGGTATATAATGATGTGATATTTTCTCTCACATGAAGATGATAAACACACCCCCAAGTATTCCCAGAATATTTGAAGAGTGTTTTTATTGAGAATTTAAATGAGATTGATTGAGAAAAATAAATTCAAATTCATTTTAATGATATAATTCGGAGATAATTTGTATTATAAAATATCAAATATGGTCCAAAATTCACTAATAAAAACTAAGATTATTCACAAAATTATATTGTAAATATAAATATATGAGATGTGAAGAATTAAATGTTTTTGAAAAATGTGATTTCTCAAATAATCTTTGTGAGAGCATATTAACTATTTTATAAACATCACTATATTGAATTGAGAAGTATTTTGATGTTATGAGTCACTAAAAAATGATGAAGACAAGATGTATTACCATGTATTCAAAGATCAATGAAAAACCAGTTTCTCTATAGAACCAGAGTATTTACTAGGCCAAAAATATTTTTTATAAAGAAGAACATGATGTATAATATTTAGATCTATAAATGATTTGATATGTTGATCTAGAATGTGCATGGAATAAGATCATATCTCAAGTGGATTAGAAGAATCTAAGAGTATAAAGAGGTAATTATATAAATGGATCATATTAGGTATGAGAATTTTATTTCTTCATTTGGGATTATGATCTAGAAAACAGTGTGAATCTATTTTCATTTTACTGGGAATATCTATGGTTGTATTCACTTATGTAGAAAATTTGTTTTCCGTGAATAGAGGACTAAAAAATTAGAGAAATAGTATAATATTGTAGTTGAATATTACAAAAACTATGCACCATGACTTTCTTTTTTAATTCTACACATTAGATGAGGTTTTAAAAAATTATTGAGTGGATCAAGATGTTATACCGTCAATTTTTAATATTTAAAAATGGAACTATAAAATCCTCTCCATAATTCAACAACTATTTTAATGTCAATAAATCTTGGAGAGTCGTAATTGGTATCAGTGATAATATAGGTTCACCCTGATGGATCTAATATGTAGCTATATAATGATTAACCAAATTATATGAATAAATGATGTATTTCAATAATATATTTTAATCACAACCACGACTCTAAGGATAAGATTATATATTACCTCATATATCTAATCCTATAAGTAATAAATTCTTCAATAATATATTTTCCACCCATTTTAGAAGTATCCTATACCACACACTTCAATAAGAGAAATATACATGTTAAAGAAAAATGGAAAATAATTCAGTGATGTCTCTTTTTGAAAATAGTTTTATAAATATAATGCGACTCTTTCCTACTAATAACTTATGTGATAAATTAATAAGTAGTTATGAGGTAAATATAAATGTACTAAAATCCAAATTAGAAGTTTGTATGAGATTGTATAAAGAATTAAATACTTATAATGATGATAAAAACAATGTCTTATTTACAATTTATGATGAGATCACAATTTTCAATGGTGGTATTGGTGATAAGAGAGATTATTCCACTAATGTTAAAAGTTTAACAGGAGAATTTTATAGATCCATTTTATCCAGAAATAATAATCCTGGAAAATACAGAGGAATACATTTTTGTTTAGTAATGTAAAATGATCATTTTCGGTAAAATGGTAAAAGATTCTCATTTAATCAAAAAAATCCTATGGATTTTAAGACCATGTGATAAGGAAATTATAGTGAAGAAAAATGTGGCCAAAAATGTTATATATATGTTGATGAGGGTGATAACGATATTAAAAATTACTTATCTTCTCAAAAAAAGTTCATAATAGTAACAGGTACAAGAAATAGAATGAAATTTCAAATTTCTATATTTGTAATGATAGTGGTAAATTTGATAAATATTAACAAAGAATGAAAGATGAAGATTCTAAATTTGTTGAGGAATATTAGAAATCTTAAAATTATGAAAATTGAAACATTTAAAAATATTTTATAAATAATTATATAATATATCTAAAATAAAAATTGATAGGTTGACTCAAAAAATTAATCAGATGATAAATTAAATTTTCATTTTCATTTCATTAATGCATCTTCAAGATCTTGTAGTGATGATGTGGAATAAATAAAGAAAATATAGTTGAAGATAAAAGGTAATATGGAATCATATTTTGAGAAGATTACATATCTCTTGAATGAAAAGATAAATCTGAAAAAAAAATTATATTATAAAAAATGAGATGGTAGAACATGTTAAAAAATATGTTTTTATATGATATTATAAATTTGAAAATAAAGATAACTTAAAAAGGGATAATTGAGAGAGATCTCAAAGAGAAACTGGCTTCCATGTTAGTGGATCTATGTGAAAAAAATTTATTTCTCTAGTATCTAAAATTTATTTGAATGGGATCAAATAATAAGTCTCAATGGTTATTAAGGTTCTAGGAGAGTCCTCATAAGCTAGTGAGAATGGGTCTATAAATAAGGATAATAAATGCATACATAATATATACCAAATTAAACTCATATATTTAATATTATATGTGAAAATCCATTGAATAAACTCTCTAATACAAGTTTATATTTGAGTGGAACTATTCTATATTAAAGGTGTGTAATAATATTCTATGGTTACTATTACTCTTTATGAAATAGTATAATTAGATTCATAGAGGAAAACCCTGAAAGAATTATGATAAAAATTCTGCTGAAAATGGGAGATTCTGTTTTAGTAGATTTAATGATTGTTGAGAGGGGTATGAAGTCAAATTAAACTACTTTTAGTCTAATATATCATAACAATGAAAATTATACACTATTGAAGATGATATATGGTGAGAAATTTTGGACATGTTGATTAAGGACTTTGGCTTGATCCACAATGAATCAAATAAAACCATTGAAAACAGATTTTGGTATCTTAGTGAAATGTTGTGAAATATGTGTGAAATAAGGTTATAAAAAAAAAATTGTATTTATATGCTTCATAAGGAAGTTACATATAGTATAAAAGTTATTAATATTAAATTGGAAAAAAACAAAAGATTTCCAATATTGAGGAATAAATTAATTTTTTTTAGAACAAAAGAAATTTTTTTAGTCATAAAAGAATGAATAGAAAAATATATAGACCTATCAAATTGTTTCTTATATAATAATGAAGATGATATAAAATATTTGGACCAATAAGATATGGTGGGTATATAAGAATATACAATCATGGATGATAAATTTTCCACCAGTTATGATTGCAAGATCTTGGGAATATTTTGAGAAGGATGTGTGTAGTTTGGGACTGGAAAACAAAAATGTATAACCATTTTTACATTGGATGAAGAATTTTTGCGGATGATTATTTTGACATTGGGAAATAAGGTAACATTAGTATCTAAGGTAGAGGAAAATTGTCCACACATTTAATCTTCTTAAGGGTGTATAAATAGAAAAACTAAGTGGATTTTGAATAGAATGAGAGGACCTAAATTAGAAGAAGCTATCACCCCAATGCTAATATAAAGTTATAAAGTGATCTCTCTAAATTATTTATTATTTATATATATTTTTTCTATAAAATTTATAGAATTGATGGATAAAAATGTGTTTCATACAAACATGTGTACATTCATGAACTATTTTATATATAAAAAATTAGTGAAAGAGTGTTAATCCTTTAATGGGTAGAAAAAAAAATAATGGAGCTATCATATAAAGAATCTAAAAATTGCTTATAGCTAAGAAAAAGTTATAAATAATGTAGTTCAATCACACATTAACTATTTATTTTTTCTTATGTTAGTCTCATTCACTAATTTTGATGTTGGTTGGTGAATAGTTGAGATAAAGGGGATGTTTTTTGATTTACACAAAAAAAAATTAAAATGAATTATGATTTTTGGGTAAGATTATATATTTTGATGGGTGTATTTTTCTCGAGTAGCCTAAAATATTGATAATCTATGAATAGTTTCACATGTATAGTTTTTATATACAAAAATACAATCCAATGATAAATCCACCATGTATTTAATATTGTTTTTCCTAGTACATCATAGATTTTACTAACTAATGTATTTTGGTAATGGAAATAATTATGGTTCCATTCTTCCCTCGCATGTTGGTAAGGATTCTACTCTAATTAAAATGAGGAGAGGAAAATTATAGGAATGAATCGAAAAAACTAATGAGGAGAGATGTATTACAGCCTGGACTCTAAAACCAAGATCTGATGGTGATAATAAATTGTTACCACATTATACAAGTGTTCACAAAGGATCCATCAATTAATTATTCTTGATATAATAAATATATAAATAAATTATATATTAAAATATATGATAAAATAGTAAAATATTACAAGAACATTATTATCCCTTACATAGAATCATTGAAAATTATACTTATTTCTCTACTATGTTTCCTATGGGAGGACAAAACAATACAAGAAAAATCAGATGATTAGTTAATGAGTATTATAGATAATAATTCTACATAACTCAAACATAAAAGAAATGATATGGTGGGAATAAATGAACAAAAGGAAACTGTAATCATCTAAAACTAAAGGAATTATTTATACATGGCACTAAATGAATACGTGGATAGAAAATATCATTTATCTCATACTAATGGAATGTGTTGTGAAAGAAATTAAAATATTTTATAAATGGTTTTTTCTATAACACCATCCTATTTGGGGAAGATGTATACACAAAAACTAAATCATTTTTATCTCACGAGGATTGTTGATTATGGGAGGGGTTATATAGTTTCAAGACCAACCCATCGCCATATCATTCCCAATTCAATCACGATAAGTGTCATTTGGATATTTCATTCAACTCCCTAACGAATCACAAATATAATAAAACTAATCTATCTATACAATGAGAAAAATGAGAATCAATGTATTCCACATTTAATAGAATAATGTGAATGAATCATAGAGTATACAATAATCAAGTTTCCAAATTTGGGGTATTGTTAATGCAACATGAAGTACGATTATCAATGAAAAAATTTTGATAGGGTAACTACAATGTGTTAGGATATTCGTGGATGATATAAATTTCATTTAATAACAGCCATTTGTTGGAAAAAATCTTCATTATTATTTAAAATAGTCATGTGAATATTAAAAAGAATATCCCTTATATGTTTTCCCCCAGGTGTGTAGTGTTATGTCCATTTATCATGGATCAGTGAAATGATTATGTGAAGGATAAACTAAGACTTTTCTGGATGATTATCCATAGGTACATTTGTACCATATCAATATCCATTTATTAGTATCTATATAATGATATATTTTCTAATAGAAAGGACATAATGTTTTATTACCAAAACATTGGATAATTTTTACAACATAGAATAAACCGTATTTTAGAGTTGTCTAAAGAACTCTTGAATAAAATTAACATGATAGAGGGATAACAATATAGATTTTAAAATACATTAAATTTCATGATTAATATGGTTTTATGTCTCCTGTGATAATATTTGAAACACACAAAATTAAATAATTAGTGAATATAACACGAGTCCCATGAAATGAATACCAGGGATTTTTTTTCTTATTGTGGTATAAATTAAATAAAAACGTGCTAAAATGATAGAAATTAAAAATGATCTTCATATACAATGAATATGATAATTTTATGACATAAAATCTCACATGGGAAATATATATACACCCAAAAAAAATTTGTGCCTATTACAAAACAAGTGTCAAAAGTGTAATTTAACATAAAAACAGCTTACCTCTTTTCCACACATTCACAAACATACATTAATGATATCCATATATTTATATATATATATATTTTATTCATATAATTAAAAACCATAATAATATCCATCTTTATTTATACGTTTTATAAAATGTCATCCCCTTTATGAATTCTTCTTATTTTCTAAATCATGTTTTTGTAGTCTGGATAACTTACACTAGATTCTTAATATATGTGTTCTAATTGATTTAAAATTAAAATATAATCATCAAAATTTAATAAAATTTACCCTTAGTTAGTATTTATAAAAATTATAGATGATTGATGTTCCTTTTTTATGTTTTTTGTCTTCATACTTGAAGTTGAAATTGAAAACAAGAATTTTTAAAATATTCTTGATAATCGAAGGTCATTTTCATAATTGATGAATAAAATATTCATAAAATATCTATCGAATAAAAAATTATTATTTTGACGATTTAATATATTAATATTCTAGTAATTAAGCTTCCATATCCATTCATGATTTATATTTATAGTATTGTTTTGGATGGTGGACAAACCGACCCAAAAATGAACATAACCTGATTAAATAATTCATTCTGATGTGTTATTGTTGTAATATCATTATACCAGAAGCATAAATATCATAGTTAATTTGTATTAATTTTATAAGCCATAAATGGAATGAATTTGGAGCATATTAAATGGATATGAAAATATTCCACAATGTGAATACATGACCTCTTTGTATGCATATTTGAAATAACCAAATTAAATATTATAATTTTCTTATCCTATAACTAATATGATGTAAAATTTTAAATAATAAAAGTATAATTATATTATAAAAAACATATTACTAATTAAATGAATTATAATGACAAAGAATGATGTCTGATCATGAAAAATGAATATTATTTCTCATGGTGGGATTTTTCTTCACATACACATGAATAAAGATTTCATTATTCTTAATTGATGGGATAGAAGAATAGATAATAATAATATCATTAATATAGTATAATTAACACATATAAATGATATTAATATCATTATATTAATGTAGATATAATAAATTTTATTGCATATAATTAACAAGAAAAGAAATGTAGTTGATAATATGCATGACCAATACAAGAATTTTCCTTCGAAGTATAATTTGAAATGAAAGCCTTATGATAAGTTATATTGAAAAAATTACTTATAAATTGGTATAGGGTTCTTTGAAGTGAATTTTTTTATGTTTATCATAACAATTCGGATGTTACGTGGGGTTATATGTTGAAGAGATGTTAAATTTTTATATCTATGTAGAAAGGTATATTTGGGAGAAACCCTAAAAATAAAAAAACATTTAAGTATAATATTCCAGTATAAAAGTCTAATAAATTGGAAATTGAGGTTTTAAAAGATATCATAGGCCAAAATCAATTCAATGACTTCATTTAGAAGAAAATTTGAATCTATTACTTTTTTTATTAAATTTTTTAATTTTACCATAATTTTATAATACCTTGTTAATTAATTTCCAACCTTACATTTCATTTTTAATGATAAATATAAGGATATGACCATATTATAAAATTTATAATTATGAATTTTTATATTAAAATAATATTATAAAATAATTTTTTTAAATGAATGAACAAATAATTTTTTCAAACATACACATACACATATAAAAAATGTTTTTTTAAATAAAATTTTGATGATTTTAATTTAAAAATAAGATAAAATTATATTGGATTGTAATTTCAATTATATACATTTATTTATCCAAAAACTAAATGTTAGGAGGCTTCAATTGAAATCCAAAATTGATTCCACATTGAAAATCCATGCTTCAAAGAAAAGGATAAAAAATATTCTTTAATAAAGTAAGATTTTAATTATTTTAAAAAATGTTTGATATAGGACATAAATGATAATTGAATATTTTAAAATTCATATTTTCGATGATTAAATTTATATTTCACAATATATAATGGTTTTTAAAGTTCAATTTCATTGTTGTATTATTCTAAATTCATACAAATTAAAAGTTTCATAAAAAATGTATTTATTTTCTTAAAAACCACTTTTAGTACAATATTAAAAAAATTACTAAGTTAATTGTTATATGATTAATTCAAAAATGTAGATAAAAAAGATAAATTTCATACTAAAAATTTAATTTTTTGAATGATGTTAGGAATGAAGGATCGTTAATGTTCAATTTCGTGATAGTTCAGGATATATCATTTACATTATATTAAAGTGTCATAAGTATTACATCCTCCCCCTGAATAATTAAGGTCATCATATAAATTTGACTATATATTAGTTATTTAACATATTTGGATATTCCTTCCTCATAACTACATTTGGATCCCAGGATTCCACTTCTATAGTTTTATTTCTCTAATGGTCAGTCACCAATTAAGTTATCCAATTCTGTAACACTTGTTCTCTTGTGTAATGAATTTGGACAGGTTCTTCATTATAATAAATTTTTAGGCTCCAAATATATTCCCTCATATATGAGAACATTATCTAGATCCAATGTGTGTTTCCACTATTATGAAATGTGAAAGGATTCATTCACTTTAGAAATATTGAGTGGGATAAACAATTAGAAATATAACACAAAAAGTGTTTCTATAATTTTAAAGGTTATAATTTTCCAAGGTCTTATGATCCCATTATTTCCATATCCTAGAATAACTTTCCATGGCGAGACCATCATTAATTCGTGATCCATAACATGAAATTCCATGTCTTTAATTTAATTATCAACAATGATATTTTTTCATATATTGTGTTGCTTTGTACAATCTTGAATAATTCTTACTTTTAATGTTTTTCTACTAAAATATATGGGCTAACTATCTCTCAGTATCTATTTTTTTATAAAGAAGTGGGAGTGAACAAACTCTAAAAATAAAATCCTTCATATATTTCCATATATTATTTTTAATGGAAACAATTATTGTATAAAAATTCCAATAGAGGTAGATACTGATCCCATAATCCTTATATGTAAAGAGAACATGATCTAAACATGTTGTAACAAGTTTGGATAATCCTTCTAGAATTCCAATCATGTTAGGGTTATATGTGGTGGTTAAATTTTTCTCAGAATTGAGATCCCATTTTTTAGTATTATAGAATTTCATTATGAACCATGGGTTGTGATCAAATACCATCAATAATGGATCTCCATAAATTCATACTATGTCATTGATAAAGATTTTTTTCAAGGAACACAATTGGTACATATTATCGTATCATTAAGAAATGACTAGTCTTAGTATGTTGAACAATGTGGACCCATATTTCATCATTATTCTTTGGAGCCTTTTGGAGTCTAGTGAAAATGTACTTAAAAACACTATCCCATCTCCATATATGTCTCTTAATATGTTTTATGACTCTATTTAGATATTTATGTTTAGCCATTACCTTTCAAAATACTATGCATCTTGACACATAGTTCACACTTTAATTCTACACTCCATCCCATTAAGAATTTCTCTTAAATAACTATACGTCATTTTAATAACAAGGTGTATAGAGAAATTTAACCTATTTAAATCATCTGGATGATAAATTTCTAAATCTAGTATACATGAAACACATAACCACTTCTAAAACATCAAAAAATATTTTTTAGATAAATTCAACTAATTTACCATCATTCAGTACTGGGAAATTTTATTGTATTTTCTCATTATCATACTATGACTTCTGAATATTTTCTATTAATGTAGGTTTTGAAATTTATGGTAAATGTAATGATGGATCTTTATTCCATGAAATCAATATATCCACATTTAGAAGACCTTTATATATAGAATCCTTGTTAATATTCATCGTTAAAAAATCTCTGTGGTCCATCATACTGAATACATTATCAACTTTGTTTTCATTCCTTGGTTGGTTGTATATTCATAAATCATTGTCATTGAATAGTTAAAACCATATTATTCTCTTCATGTAAAGCTAATTCATATTAAAGATATACTTTATAATTTTATAGATTTTATAAATTTTATATTTCCCCATATTAGTAGTGTCCCAATATTTTCAATGTAAATATTATGGTTTTCAAATAAAGGCCGTGAATTGGATAGTTTCATCCATGAATTTTTAATTTCCATGATTCTTATAAAATCATAGTATCATTATTTATAAAGACCCAATTATAGTAATTCATTGACACATAAAAATATATTAAAAATACTACGTTAAATGGCTGTGAAAATAAAAAACATTAATTAATTAGTCTCGGCTTTATCTCTTTAAAATACTCCTTACAAACAATAACCATGTGAGTTTTACCCCTTTATGTGTTCACCTATTCAATATGTCTGTCAACCTGGTATCATTTTGAACAAACCATTGATAGTATTTTTCTAAACATAGTAATACTCAAATATCAGATCAGTTCATTGGTTTGGTTCTATCATTGAATGGTTTTTTAATGGTTTAATAGAAATTCCATCCTTGGAAAAAAAATATGTCCATGAAAAGAAATATTATTTTGAAAAATTCCACATTTATTATACTTACCATTTAATTCCTTTTACTAAGGGCCTCTAGAATTATTTGAATATTACTCCCTTGATATTTATTTCTATTTGAAAATATCATGAAATCATTAATAACTTCCACCAAAATGTTATTATGATACTTATGGAATACTCTATTTATTAGATCTATAAAGAAATAAGGTGAAATTGTCGATTTAAAAGGGAAAACTGTTAACTCTTTATGTCCATACCTCATTCAAAATTCTGTATATGTTATTACATCATTATTTACCCTTAGAACATGATACCCATAGCTTATATCTATCTTTGAAAAGTTCACGGATTCTCATATTTGATAATATAGTATGTCAAGGAAATAAAATGGAGAATAATTATTTATAATAATTGTTTTGATCTCCCTATAATCGATGTAATGTATCATTGACCCATATTTTTTTTCATGAATCACATATGGGATCCCCATGGTAAAACAATAGGTTTTGAAAATCATATATCAATGAACATCATGAATAATGTCATCAACTCAATCAAATCCCCTTTTACTAATATACATGGTCTTTTAGATATAGTCCTTTTATTAAGATAGAGTTCAATTGATAACACAAATTCAATGTCTTGTGAATGACCATAAACTTCTTATAAAAAATCCTCAATTTATTTTTTGTACCATAGGAACAATCTCCAACCTTGAAACTTCTTCTTTATTTATAAATCAAGACCACAATTTCTCTATTCCCATAATTTCTTTATGTATTGGTACTATGGTAGGATCTAGATATGTTTTATGTGATTAGTTTTTCCACATAAAGGATTGATATTCCATCTCAATATCATGAATCATTATATCCATATCATGGTTGTAAATTTTTTCATTGTACATTTATGCCAATATATACAACGGATTATAATATAGTCAATCAAAATTATAATAAATATGTTTTAAAATAGAGTACACACCAATCATATTAACTTTAATTTTCTTCTATTTATTTTTCTCAATAAGGAATCTGCTTAGTTTCATAATATATAATTCCCTTTCTTGGGTTCTAGGGAAATATTTAATGTTTTATTGGAAAACCTGGAAGATATAATGAGTGTGAAGATACATAATACAACAAAAAAATTACTTAACCCTTCAGTTATGGTGAATGTACATGCCACAAAAAATTAGAATCTTTGACATTATTTTGGGTAATAATAAAATAGTTTCCATTCCACTAGACATATTTAAATAAAATTCCCTTTCCATTGGGTGTAACAGTTCACATAATATTCATTCTTCCAGTAATTAATGCATTTATAATTAAAAAAAATCCTATATTCCATTTTCATTATTGAGAATAATAGACATTATCTCCATAATTTTAATAAACTATATATCCCCACTTATAAGCCTCGTGAAATTTATCCCCATAGTTATCACATGTGGGAAATCCCACCCTTCATTTCTTTTCTTTTTTGAATATCTATTTACCTGATTCCCATCATAACCCTTTATATCCTGGTTGATCATGAATTCATATCCCATAGAGAACTTCTTTTCTGTATGGATAATACTGAATAATATATTTTTATAGAGTGAAAACGTATGTGGGATCATTACCATAAATGTATAAGCATTAAACAAAAAATTAAATGACAAATATGACTTCTTGGTATTTTAAAATTGTATAAAACAAGTCCATATTAATATGTAGTGTTATCATTATACTCAAAAATGTTTACATCCTCCCACTGTATAATATTATAAACCAATCAATTAATTTTTATTAATTGATCTTGAGGAATTTTGTTTTTCATATAATACCGCTTTAAAGGTTCCTCGTTATATATAATTTCTCAGACATACCACTCTAGTGTTTTGAATTACGTACCACCATTGGTCTGCATCTTCCTTTAGATTGTAAAATCCCATGATGACTTGTTCATTTTAACTAGTTCTCAATGGGAAAATATCTTCTCTCGGGACTTGATCAATTATTTAGATAAAAAATTATTTATAGTCCCAAATGATGTAGTATAGTATTACAATATGAATAGATAAAACATAGTTACATCGTGTAGGTTATCAACATATAAATTAATATGAGCCAGATTATTAATCATAAATTATGTCTAATGTCTTAATATAGTTGTGGTTTTATTAGACTCAAATAATGCTTCATTAAACAGTTAGGGTGAACATTTATCCATTTACTAATGTTATTGATATAGTGCTATCCATATTTAAATAATATAATATAGATAATTAACTAATAAAATTTAAAAATAGAAATACAATTTTTATTAATTTTCAAAATTTTTTCTGTATAAATATTGAAGGTCTTTTATAGAACATGTACAATCTGACCTAGATCCATGGAATGTAATCCTTAGTTTTCAAAAAAACAACCTTTAATACCAACAGTAAAATCTTTATCAGTTAATACCAGGAGATGAAAATTATATTACATTATTGGAATATGATACAAGATTATGAGAAGGATCCAAGACATTATTGGCATTAGAACAAAAGATACATTCATACATCACATTTAAAAACATAATATAAAACATGATGATATTGGGAGAAAATTAATATTCCTTGCATCACATCCATGAGTATTATAGATATTCATCCATTAGTTTTCATGGGGAATGAAGAAACATGGTTTAGAATATATTCACAGTATGAAGTGTCAGAGAGATGAATATTTTCTAACATAAACATTTCATATGATATAGAGAGAGAAAAATGTATTAATGAATCTATAATTAAATGAATTGATGTATTTATTTATCCATGATAATAGATTAAGACATCTATAATAATAATAATAATTCATCTCATTCTTATAGAATTCATTTTTTTTTATTAGAACATGATTTAAAGGAATAGTTCTAAGAATCCTTTCTATTATGAGGTGAAGAATACACCAAAACAGAAAAATATTTTGTCACATGAAATATGTTGATTCATCAAGGGGTATATAATGTTGGGCCCAACATATTACCTGACTATGTAAATTTCAT
This sequence comes from Viscum album, assembly GCA_963277665.1. Taxonomy (NCBI): domain Eukaryota; kingdom Viridiplantae; phylum Streptophyta; class Magnoliopsida; order Santalales; family Viscaceae; genus Viscum; species Viscum album. The sequence continues at coordinate 1,379,040,531 of OY728140.1, read as the reverse complement.
TCACTATAAGGGTCAGAATGAACAATCATACCATTCCATAGGGAACCTATTATTGAATATTGTTGGCAATCCATCTATGATAAATATGAAAACCAAATACATCCATATTCATAGAATAATGTCATCTAAGAGAACATCCCTTAATCTGCTTTTAAACTATGGGGTGTCATAAAATAACATGAATTACCATTATGAAGTAAATTTTGTGGATATGATACATATAATGTGTTGGGTTATCCATTTAATATAATAATTGGATTCACCAACTTTCTTTGGAAGGAGACCAAGTAAATGGAAATAAAAATATTTAATCGTGTCTTATAATGAAATTATGAATATTGAAAAGCATATCCCCAAGGAGATTCCAGCTAGGTGTGCATTCTTTGGACCATCATTCATGAATATGAGTGAGGATTCAGTCAATTCCCCACAAACATATTATCGAGAGAGTACACCTATATGAATATGTTCCATAGCTAAATCCATATTCCATTATCCTTATACATATTAATTTTCTAGAAAACAAAAAATACAGTTTATTAACTAAATCATAGGATGGGTTTACCAAAATGGGAAAGAATTCATTATTGTATGGATTTGGTTATTATTTAATCAAATAGACATGTGGTAGGGTTAAAAATATAGATATGAAAATACCCAATCATTCATGAGTAATAAGTTAAAAAAATTTCAATGAAATTTATTCACCTTACCAAAGAAAATAGATGTTGAATTTAATATAGGTCCCAAATAATGAAAATTGGGATGGAACAATAAACATTCGAATTAAGTAGAAATTGTATCATAACCTCTTAAAAGATTAAGATTGAAGTTAGTTATCAATATCTATTGATAATGTAATTTCCTTATATAAAATATCACATTGGAAATTTGTATATTAAACACAATGAGAATATGTTGAATAATAAAAAACATGTCTTGAAGATTGGAATATCAGATGAAAATTCCCTTACCAATTTCCCAAACCATAATAAATGTAATATATCATTTTGAGTAAAAAATATTCATTCCCTAATTAGATAATGAATAACATTATTCAATTCTATTTCCAATCATAATCTTGACAAGCATTCATTATCAATATGAATACATTATCATTTCCCAACATGTCCTTATTATTTTGAGAATTTTTATTAGTTTCATAATATATTTTTTCATATTCATTATTCATCAAAATTTTATCATTTCTCGGAAATTAGAGTAACTATGACAGAAGTTTTTTTAATACATAATTCATTTAATTTATTTCATGAGTGACTTAGTATTTTTCCATGAATATGACAATTATAATAAAAATATTTCTATGGTTCTTGATGATCAAACAGTTATATCTTAATTAATAACGTAAATATTGATATAACATATCTAAAATTAAAAATTAATTCCTTATATATTAATAATATATTATACTCATATTTATGTATCCATATTAATTCCTGAAATAAATTTATATTATTATTCTTATTGGTGGTTAAACATACCCAAACATTAACATACCCCTATTTAATAAATGATTATGAAAATATTCTTTTGAAAAGAAATTATAAAATAAGTATAATGATATTATTTAGTATTTATTAGTGTTTTAAATCCAAATTATGTTGAATAATAATTAATGTATTTGATAATATTTCATAATTAAAATAAAGGATCATCTTCTTAGTATTCATATTTTATAAGATTAAAATATTGATGATAGTTTGTGGATCGTATAAATAATAAATCCCAAAACATGTCATAGTAAAACATAAAAAATTCATTAATATTATATTTTCTCATTCAATCCATTCTATAAACCTTCAATGATGGGTTGTGATGAAAAATGTCTTTTTTCTCTCATGACAGTGGTAGTCTAAATGTATGCACAAAGGAAGATTTAGTTTTTTAGATGGAAGTGATTGATGAATAGATAATGAAATTAACCTTAATATAGTAAAATTAATATATTATAAAGAAAATAGTATCATTATATTATTTTTTCCTTAAAAAATTTGAAATAATAAATTTATCAATAATATTTACGTTGTTGGTAATACACACATCAGTTACTTAAATTTTCCAGGGAAGTATCCTTGGAAATGATTTCCTTACTATAACTAATGGTGACATCAATATTTTTATAATAAGACATGATTTTTTGAGTATAAATTTGAAGAGATTCAAGAAGACATTTTAAGTATTGATGAATCAAAATGTGGTGTAGATGTTACTCTTTTTTTAGTGCGCGGAAGGGTAGTTTCATTAGTAACCATTACATTTTAAATAATGTAAGGTTATTTTTCAAGTCTGAAGGATAAAAAGTGTAAAAACATGGTGTGGATAGATATTTTGTGTTAACATTAACTTCAAAAACCCCCTTTAGACAAAATTGTGTGTTTTAGTGCTACTTATATTAAATTTTTTACCACTACCCTAATTTAATTTTACCATGGAAATTAATTATTAATCATTTTAATCACATTTAATTATGAATATTTTCATTTTTCCCCATTAAATTATATTATAATTCTTATTTCATATTTTAAAAAAAAATTAACTTTTTTTAGTAAAGTGTTTAAATATTAATTTTAATATAAAAAATTTTATTAGCTGAAAATAATTTTTTACTGAAATACTATTTTAAGATATAAATATTCATTTTCATTGAGTTATCGTGAAAGATATTTTAAATGGAATAAATTGATTTATCAGAAATCTAATGCGTACGATGACTTGAATGTATTCCCAAAATATATTTCTTTTGAAAATAATTAATTCAAAAAAAATATTGAAAATAATTTTTTATCTAAGTAACCGTTTATTTTTTTTAATTTTAAACATAAGGAATATAATTCCAAAAAATATTTTAGAATGTTTTTTTACAAACTACGATATGATATCATTACTGGTTTTTAAAAAATATTTGATAATTATATAATGATATAGTCATAAAATGTAAATATTTTTTGAAACCCACATTTATCATCCAAAAAATCATTCACAAAAGAAGGTTAAAAATTTATATTGAATAATTTTGACAAGATGCATCCCAAAATTTAGTTAATTTGGAAATTTTAAATTATCAAAATTATTATTTTTAAATTTAGCCATGAATAAAGGCTCTTTAAATTGATAATTTCATAAAAGTTTATTATATTCAATATAATTACTGTAGTATATTCTTATGTATTTAAGATGATCCCCATTTTATATTTTATTTATTTCAAATATATGGTAGATAAATTGCATTGACTTTGTAAATATGAGAAGAATATTAATCCAAACAGATAAAGGGGGAGATTGATGTTCCCACATGATGATGTTATTTTTTATGTCAATTAAGGACTGAGAAGTAAAGAAAATGGGTTATGAAAAATGGAATGTTCCTCCATTATAATTAGATAAGTATCATGAGAAGTTTATTGATATTATTATTTTAGTAGATGCAAGTTAAATAATCATATATTCTTGGTGATTGGAGAAACATTATTCAATGGTATGTAAATGAAAAATATTATAGTAAATGGAAACACTATCTAAAACATATATTAAAGGTGTCCGATGACCTGGATGAATGGGGAGATTGAAGGAATTAATTCAAAAGAGAAGAATTTCATGAATAATTAAGAGATAATATAAATGATTTTGAGTCTTGAAGGTACTAAGAATAGTTGAAAAACGTTTTCTAGATAGATTTAGGAAAAAGAATCATGTAATTGCGATGATTAGAGATCTTTCAATCGAAGGTTAATAAATGAAACGTGATATGATCAATGGAAAAGAAGTTTAAACAATTTTTAAATGTGTTTTATAGAATTTCCAAATGATTATATTAAATGATGAAATTCAGAAGAATAATTTCATCTTGAAGATTTTATTTTATCTAAATGATGTTCAGTTTTCAAAAATATATGAATAAACTATACGAAATATTTGATCATGATTTTAAGAATATTGGAGAAGATTTGTGGTCATTATGAATGATTTGAAATCAACTAAATAGGTTTTACCTCAACATGATGTTATTGTACATTAATTTTAGGTAATTTTAATCTTTATGTTTGAGAGAATAAAACAAATGAAAATGTATTTTATCATATTCTTAATATTTTTTAACAAAAAATAAGATATTACATTAATATGGTAGTTTTTTCACATATGTATAATACTTTTCATCTACATTAAACTTTTTCCAGTGCACAAGATAAATCCATTTACACATAATTAATTTGGAAATCATGTAAGGCATTTTATTTATAAGGAATTTATTTTTCCAATGAATAATACATTTCATCTATATTTAAATGATTTGGAGAGCATGTAAGACATTTCATATATATAAAATTAAATTGGTCAGTGTGTATGAGATATTTTAGTTATTTGATGAGATTTGAGTTTTCTATAATTTATAAAAGAATAAGGTCATATAACGAAAGAAATGTTTGCAGACCATTAATTATTTTTCCAAGACCATAGTATAATTATATGATTTGTCTTATATTTTTCATTTTTGATATTTTTTGGAGCAAAAAAAAATAAAGTTTACAATAAGAAATACTTAGATGATTCTAAATTATATACTCAAAAATAGAATACATCAGTCAATGAATGGTGAAATTATATTCATGGATTCAAATATCATGATTATTCACAATGATAATTTTCCAATAAATTACTAATGTGATTCTTATACGGTGAGAATCTTGTATGTAAAGATTATTTCAACATGGAAAAATAATGTTACACATGAAAATTCCACACACATGGATATTTGTAATGGAAATTTCAGGATAAATATTTGATCGATAATAAATGTGTGACATTTCTGAATTCAATTAGATAATGTAAAAATTCTAATTCAGATGGAAATTTGGGAAGGGTGATTTAATAAATAATTTAAATGCCAATTAATTATAATAATAAAATCATAAGTTTTAACCTAATTATTAAGGGTGTTCATTTCTATTAATGAGAATGTGGTTTCCAAAAAATACATTACCAAAACTAATATTAATCATCAGAGTATTTTTGGAATGTGGATATGAAAAAATGGAAAAATTAAATTTTTCATAATGTTCATAAAGTTTTCACACACTATGGGAAATATTTTATGAGGTCCTCATACACCAAAGTATATTAAATAATGGATTTTTAATTTAAGAGTCATAGATGATGAAGAAGAATACTTTCTATATTCCAAAATGTAAAATTAATATTGCAGAGTATGTTTTTTTTTGAAGAATTGGATTGTTAAGCTGGCTAGATTACCATAATTAAAAAGACATCGGCCCACAGGTCATCGATTGATACACATGATAAACAATTTACCAAACCATTTCATGGATGAAGATAATTTTCAAGATATCTCGAAAAATACTGGATCATAAGGTGGTCTTTATACAAGTGGATCATATATATATAGTGAGAATGGTATTTCACCTAAGTGACTCAAGATGCGGAATGACATGTTATGTCATATTGAACAGAAATGATAAATGTGTTGTTATATTAAATTATGTATATATTGGATGAATCCGTGAGTGTGGGGAGAAACTAATCAAGGAAAACAATATTCTATTCTGGATGAACCTGATAAATTATTTTTGCCTCTTAATTTACTACTACCAATAAGGTTAGGTTTTGATAAAATTTAGTGTCTTTCAAGACATTATAATTTCTAAGAGGATTACTCCAAAATGGAGATCTGAAAAATAAGACCACTAATTCACCCACCCTCTTAATGGTCAATATAGAATAGGGAATCAAAATATCATTTTATAAAAATATTAATTTATTCCTCAAAAATTTAAACACTTTATTTAACTTGTTACAAAATAAAATATTTATTCAAATAACAATATTGTTCATTAGCATACATTCTAACTAATAATTTCTACCATTCATAATCTAATTCAGTTCATAAGTCATAATATTTACCGATTAAAGATGCTTCAGTTCTTCACTCACACTTCTAGGTCCTATAAAATTATCTATGAGTTATGTTATGAAGTACTCAATGTCTTCCTTTTTTGAATTATTTTTCTATGATTATCATTTATATTTGGGTCCCCAAATTTATTTACCAATCATTATAGTATTAATGTTTTTATACAAACATTTTATAAGGTCTAAAAATAATCTTCCCCACGATTATCACATAATATATTACTATTTATTTAATGTTTTGTTTTTTTCTAATAAATTACATATTATCTTTATCACATTTAAAACATTTCCTTGTTTTGACAAATTTATACATTTAGTATTATTAGAGCATAAAACAGAAATAATCGACAATAATACCTATTTCATTATTATAACAATGATGCCCCCTGCCTATAGAATTTATGTTTTTTGGATGGTATAATAAGATCTATATTGGGTTAAATGGATCTTGCTACAAACAACTAAAAGGCCATGCCTAGAGCAGAAAAAAATTGTGAAAAAAACAAAGAATCAATGGATAATGGGTCACCCAAACTCCAGGTTAAGATTCATGTATGATCCAAATTTCAAATCTATTTCAGATGATCTAGTGGTTGAAGAACATGGAATATTCAATGGTCCTTATTATAAATAATCTGGAATATTAATTATTGAGGTATTTAACATCAACACCCAAATATTTTCAAGAAAACTACAACAATGTCCTAAAATCTTTTAATGTTTCAATATTTAAATAATATACATGTTCATAAAACATAGTGAAAAACAAACACTAGATAATCTAGATACTATAATTTAGTGAACTGAATCATTTCATAAAATTTAAATATTCATATTTATCACACCATGATAAAATAAACTATCAACCAACCATCATTGAAATAACAGAGAATAAAAACACATGAAGAGAAAAATCCATAAATGAAACATTCACCATAGAAGAATATAAAAATAATTTATATATAAATAAAATAAACAAGTACCTGGATAAGAACAATTAAACTCAACCAAAAGAAATGGGTATCACACTGGGACCCCCATGTCATTATCTATATTATGTCATCCTATGATTGAATTTCCATTCAATATGATAAAATTTCAACAACTATTTAAAATGGGGACTTGTAAAATGATATTTCTAGAAATATTAGTGGATTTGTATGGGGGGAGCAATAATGAGGAGATCAAAAAAAAACCTCAAAATATAATACAAAAATTAATAAAAAATAAATAAATTTCATCTCCAAAAAAGTCTGAGGCACAAAAACCTAAAGATCCACTGACAAAGTCAACAAAACATGAATATAATAATGTTTTAGAATAGGAAAGTGATATGAATAAAAATTTAGGTGATATGAATAGGGTAATATGATGTTCACTGCTCATGAATATTAGCAAAATCTATTAGTAAACCAAAATAAAAACTCCTCAGGTGAGGGACGAGAAAATGATATCAGAAGGCATTCATTTAGAATGGGAATAAGAAAATAAGAAAATAAAATGTTCACTAAATTAATAATGGGGATGAGGGGAATGAAAAGTTTCCATATGTTAAACCCTATACCTATAGAGTGTGAAATAAAGTATATTGGGGAGATAAAAAATTAACAATGTTCCAATTATACAACCATTTATTTAAAGGTAAAAAATTGGAAGTAATATATATACCTCATTATTCAAACATTAAAAAAATTTATATTTTAAATTTAATAATACAAGGGATTCCAAAACCGTTAATGTACATCAATCTTATGATTTTCAATCTTTAGATTTAAGGGGTAATATGTTATAATTTTGTTAATATAATAGGTGTTTCTAGAAATTCATTACTACCTGATCATTTTTTTTCAAAAATACCCATTAAATATCATGGTCAAATGACATCATTAAACACATCTCCACAATAAAAATATTATTTTGTATGGTCAAGTCATTTTATTATTGGTTATAGAGTGAAATATAATATTGTTAGGAACTAATGTTTTACAAATATTTTTCAAATATTAAACTTGTATACTCTTCTCTATTATAAATTCTAATTATCATAATTGATAAATCATATCCCTTTCTAATATAATAAATGTAATAGAACTTAAATTCAGAATAAAATATCTAAATTACATATATCACTTTATCAATTTGTTACTTGTATGCCTTGAAATATATGAATGAAGATGTTATAACTGGTAATAAGTTTAAATCTCCACATTATTATGAGAAAAGTTCACAATAATCCCATTTTTTATTGTTAAAAAAATATAATTCATCTATTTTTTGCGTATTAGAACATTATAAAATTTTATCTTCATATATTTAATTCATTTTAATTCGTCCATTATTCCAAAATCATTCATTCTATAACTATTTGAACTCATTTATAATGAAATTGTAATGAATTTTTGAGTCTCCCCCATGAAACATGTTTTTTATCAATTGTAACATAATAAAAACATGACTGTACTTATTAATATTAACAATATATCCATTATTTTGAAAAATAACATCATTTATTTTATCTAAATATTTTGAAACACTTTGAAATTGTTCTTTAACACACAATCATGAAGTGTATTCTATTATTTCATCCTTATCACGAGAGTGTCAGTGGATTCTTATCCTTTTATTTGGAATGACCCATAATTTCTAAAAATCATTGTTCATAAATTGAATTATATAATATCATTCAAATGAATGAAATCTCTTATAAGATGAGATGAAAATCATATACTAACAATACTACACAATTCCTTATGTGAAACATTTATTTTAACTTTCACCACAAGATATTTCCCCATTCCATTATATTTTACTACAGTAAAATATATTTTATACATATTATAATAAATATTGTGGAACAAAATTTAAGAAAAATATTGTTATCTAGACTAATTTAATCGAACCATACAAAAATGTCTTGGCATCATCTAAAATTGATTACTTTTTTTCACTTTAAAATTTTCATAATTCTTTCAAATTTATATTATTTATGTTGGATGAGTGCCTCTAAACTATTATATCCTAATCAACCATATTTAAATAAATTCCACTCATTAAACAAAAATATTAATTCTAAATGTCTAAAGAAATTCCAACACAAAATATTTACATAAAATGGAAGTTTTCAACATTCAAAATCCCATAGTTGAGATTTTATTACATATCATGTTATATTATTTTAATCTATGATTTATGTTATTTTTTATGAACTAAATATATAAAAAAATTAGAAAATAATAACTCAAAAAATAATAATTTGTGTATGAAAATTTTAAGATTATTATGTTAGAAGAAATTTCCTCTATGTTAGAGTTTTCTAATTTTTTACATTTCTTTAATGTTCTTTTTTTTCAGATAAAATTCATTTAAAATGTCATAGATTTCATATCATTTTTTTCTTTTAAAAATATATGAAATTATGTCTCTATTTTATATGTTACACTACGATTAACATAGTTATTGACCTTTTTAGGTACTCTACACACTTGATAATTTTATAAAATCTTTATAAAACTTCATACATAAATTTTTCAACCATAAAATCGAACTAGATCATTTGAAATTCCCAAAACAATATATTTCATAAAAAATAGTGATGAATATTTTTCATTATCCATAATCATTGATTCTATATAATCATTCTAATTCACTTATTTAGTATAAAATACAAATAAATATTCACTATCCTCCTACAATTTTGATTCATTTTTTGTATGAGTAAAATAACCACAATTTATATTTTTATAATATATATTGAAATATTTATTATATTTACCCAAAATATAAATAATTTAATGACACTAAATAAACTCTGGAATTATATTAATATTTTAAAAAATAATCATTCATTTTTATCTCAATTACGATTATCAATGGTACCCTCCAAATTATTTACATCAGTAACCAATAATTTATCCTCAATTTCAATTAAATTATCAAATTTAGTTTTCTCATTTCCAATTTCTATACCTTATAACATAGAAAAATGTTTATATATTATAATTATTATAAATATTTTTACTTTTCCTCGAAAGAAAACTATAATTTTTAAACATCATGGAATTCTTATTCGAGGTAATTCTTGATGACCCTTCTTCATTAAAACTTTATTCATCTATAATATTTTGACTATTGGTACGTAAATTTCAAATAAGTAAGAATATATTATACTTTACTAAATGATCACCTTTTACTCACTATTAAAATTTTAAAATATTCTTCAGATTAGTAAAATCAATTTATCAAACATTTCCTCATCTATTCATGATCAAATATATTCTCCAATTCATCCTTGAATTTTTGGGGAATCATATCATATATTATATCAATAATTAAATTTTATTTTCTATATTTAGATATAAATATTCTTTTTATTAATATTCTTTTCATTACTCATTTCACAATAAATTACTATAATATTTCAATAATCCAATTGAAATAAATTAAGATCATTTCATTGAAGTGTTGATAGAATTACATCAAATTTATCCAGAAAGATAAGAATTTTTTTATCTTTCGTATAAAATTCAACAATATTTTAAAAACCTATAATTTGGATGATATAGACAATAAATATTATATAAATTCATTAATTGAATAAGATTCACATATTTAAAAATATTCAAAATAAATGTTCCTTATCTATAATTATGTTTTTCTAATATTACATTTCAATTTCAAATATATTATATATTTTCGAAAATTCGTTATAATATATTATTAACCATGAAATTTATGTATTCATTCATCAAAATAAATGATAATTTTTTTAATAATGAACATAATTATATAAATTCTTTCTAAAAATATAATATAATATCTTCACCGTCGACATGAAAAACATGTCCATTTTTAGAAACTTCACTCATATTAAAGATTATATATTATTGGTATAGAGAAATATGATCTTTTAAAATATTATCATTATTCCAATTAAACATAAAATTATAATTTAAATTTAGAAAATTTATATTATTGATTACAAACAGAAATTTAAGAACCATCTAATCCTTTAAAATAGAGAACACTAATCACATAAAATATTCCATAAACGTAATGTCCTTATAATTGTATTGTAAAAAACCTCTAAAAAATTATGTATACCTACATGAAAAAAAGTATTTACAAAACCCAAGGATTCACATGGGGTGGGGGTTATTTAGTGAATAAATTTATTTTATGATGGTTTTGATTTTTTAGTTCCCCTATACTAAATGTTAATGATTTTAGTCTCAGAATTCATAATTCTAAAATATAAAATACACATGTAAAGGGAATTAAAAATTTACATGGTTCACTATTCGAATTGTATGGAACAATTCTTTTCTTCTTTATTAAATATTAAGATCACAAAATCCACTATTTATCACATATATAATGATTATGGATTGTCATTGAGCTCTTATTACATAAAAAATTTGATTGAATAATGTTATATACTAAAAATCAATTATAATGGTTATATTTAATAAAAATAGTAATTCTATCCATAAAACTCTATGAAAAAACTTTATATATTTTTAGATTAAATCCATATCCTCTTCAAATATTTAATCAAAAATTTATTATATAACTACAAATGAAAATATAGTTTCAAAACATACCACATTAATTATGTAGACCGTAATAAATATTTATTAATACAAAGAAAAACAAACATAAATAACTAATAATACTAAAAAACACCACATTACAGTCAATAAGAAACCCCTTTTCCTCAGTATTAATATCGAGATTCATTTTTCATGTGTTTAGAATTTATGAATTGAATGGAAAAAATTATATATAGTTACTCTATTATTTGTATCCTACTACTCTTTTTTCCTCTATTATACTATCCCAAATTTATAAAATACTTGTATATTTAATCTTTACTACTGTAAACAACAATATCCATGCATTGTCTCTTTTATATTGTTTTCATTTTAAAAGTAAGAATATATAACCAAATTAAATTCTCATCAAATAATATATAAATAGTATTTAATTGGTTAAATATAAAACCTGTAATCACACTAGATTTGAATAATGTATTTAATGAATTGAGTTAGAGTAGCCTTTGTATGATTAATAAGTCCATACATCACAAAAAATATAATATGGATCATACCATCTAACACATTACGGTGAGTATCACCATGATATATTTTGATTCCGTATTACTTAATAATTTTACAAACTCAAATTAACTGTAACCAATCAGTATATACCATTGAAATTGTATTCCATTTATTTACTTCATATACATAAACCATGACTAAATTACAAATTTATGTTATTATAGATCAAGAACAGAACAATTGAATCATTCATAACACACACAAAAACTATATGACAATGAATTAATGGTCTACCCATTAAAATTAAATTTTCAATGGAAATGAGGAATCTTTACATGATGGTGGAATAAATATTACACTTTATGGTGGAGATGGATTATCTAAAAATTATCATATAACATAAATCAAAAAATTCCCATTTCAATGTATTCAGAAGTTATTTTTCTTGATAAACTCAACCATAGTGCGGTTTATACTCCATTGGTACATAACTGTTATTATTTGTACTCCAAATAACGTCAAACTTCAATATTCACAATTGAAAGACTCATAAGTTTATTAAAACTACCAAATAACCACCACCTCACATGAATTTCTATAATTCATCATAGTTTGAATATAATTCAAATTATTAATAATATGTTGAAATAAAATATGATAAAATGAAATAAATCAAATGAAATTAATTTTAACATGAATGAAAAATATCAATCATTATAAAATAAATCCGCATTTGATGTTTATACTCACTTAATAATATATTTGGTCAAAAAAAACTCTTTAAATTTTGATGTAAATTTTTGATCATTATTCAATCTTAAATATATAAAATAATCATCAAAGAATTACTCTAATATTAAATAAGAAGGAATAGTGTATAAATTAAGAATAATATGAAATACTATTTTTTAATCCTAACTAAAAATCAGTTCCTTCCATAGGGATTACTTGATTCTCGATAAAGCGTGTCATGATGTGTTTAGTGAGTGTCATTCCATGACACCTTAAACTAGAGTTTGAAATTTTGGTGAAGGAATATTGGGTAAATATTATAACATGAAGATTATATACCCCCATCAAAATTAATATTTCATAGTTTAGGTTGTATAAATCATCAATATTAGAAATTAATGGAAGGGGGAGTCACTTGACCATTAGGGAAAAGTGTGAAAACTAATGCTTCTCAAATATATATATTCCACATTTTTAGATAAATTATCATTACATTTTAATATAAAATCATGGGTATGAAATTATTTTAGTGATATTTAAAACTAGAAATAATTTTTTCATATTTCATGATATATGATTAATATATCACATAAATATCTTCTTATTAAGTAAACTTCATGGACACACCCTACATAACACATTTTTTTGTAGCACAGGGAAAGGAATCCAAAGAAAGGGTAAGATTAGATGTAATATATGTTTAATGAAGGGAAATAAATAGACATAAATTTTGAATAAGGTTATCAGAACACCTTTTATATATATGAAAACAATACACTACATATCAAGGACCAATATCATATTTCATGGAATAATGATCAGTAGTTTAGAAGACATGAATCATAATGAAATAAAACGACCTGATCCATTATGGAATAACATTTCCATATGATATGGAATTGTGGAATATAAAAATTCATGGAAATAAATTTCAATATTAGGAACATATTAAATCTTATTATCTGATATTGTAATGTGTTCACTCTTAAAACAATCACAGTGGTCAAAGTTCATTCCCAATACCATCATAGTAGACAAAGTCACTTACTAAACTGAGTTTACTACACATTCTAGACCATATTGTATCAAGAGATATAAATCATTACCAAATAAATTATAGGTATATGTTGGTCCCACTCAATAGATAATGGAAATCATATGTTTTTTTCCATTTGATCATAAAATAGTCATCATATCATAACCAATTAAATTAAATTTGATTCATAAATATATCATTATATGATACCCATTGTAAAATAAAATAGTTTGATGATCATTTCATCATTTAAACATCTCATAACCAATGAAAATAATAATGTTTTATAATAATTTTATCATGGTATAACATATGGATGATAATTGGGTCTTATAAACATATTCTCATAAAAAACCGTCTAGAGAAATAATAATAATGGTAGTCATGGATCATATCCCTAGTAAATCTTATATAGAATAAAATGATTTCATACTAAATGAAAAATTATTTTTAATTAATATTTAAAAAAGTCATAGAAAGAATAAGTTTTCTTAGATAATATCATCAAAAACATATAATGTATGCTTTAAAAATAATTTTATACATTTCATGAGAAAATTATCCATTCCACTTTCAGAAATATTTATTATTAAAAAATGTAAATTTTTTTTAATATTACATTCCATGTAATTATGAATGAAATGAAATAAAAGGATTGTTATTAATCATTTGAAACATTTATAGAGGATAATATCCACTCTGTGTGGATTAAATTGTCTTTAAACATTAATCATTATTAATTTCATTTTCATTGAGAATTAAGATTAAAAAGATTAATGGATTATTTAAAAATCATTTTAACAAAATCCTATCGAAAATAACCCTTCCTCTAGGGAAAAAATGTTTTAATAAATATTTTTAAAAAATATTATTCTTTCAATAGAACAGTAAAAACTATCAAGGTAGATTAAAAATCATTTAAAACATATCTTGAGGATATTATCATTTTCTTATTTAAAAAAACATTTTAACAATAAATTTGAAAGTAAATTTCATTGAAGGATTCCTTGAAATAATATAAATTATTATTTAATGTGATTAATGGCCAGGATGGAAATAAATTCCATTCATTCGATACATGTTAAAAAAATTATTCACTTCATATTTCTTGTAAAATCCAAAAATGAATTGTTTGGAAAATGACATGAATATTCCATTGGTAACATTTTTTAAAAAATACATAAAAATAATAAAAATTACTTCCATAAATATTTTTTATAGTGATTGTAAGATTTTTTAAATCATGTATTTAAAACATTGTTTTAAAGGTAAAAGGGTTTTCTCCTAAAGAGAGAAATAATGGGAATTTATACTAAAACCATATTATAAAGTACTGAGTAAATTATCGGAGTGATGTGAAGGGAGGAATGTTTTTCCATGATATAAATATAGAAGAATAAAATTCATATATTTCTTGACATATAGTTCATAAAATGTTTTCATTGGAAACATAACTATAAACAATTATACTAAATTACGAGATGTTAAAAAATATATATTTACCACTAGTGTCACATTAAATTTTAAGGAAAAAGAAATAATAATAGTAAATGAAAAGAAATATCAATATAATAAATATATTAGTGAATTCACATGTTAGTGGGGTGGTCTATACACCTCATAGAATAAGATTGGTGCATTACATAACATATGTCTTAATGAATGGAAAATGAGATACAAATCCATTATAGCTTCGATATCTTTTGAATTATAATCCCCATTAAATATATCTAAAATATTGTATATGTGAATCACAATAATCATCATGATAATATTAATATAATAAAATAATGGTAATTATATAAATCATATAAATGAAATAGGTGGTGAATATGGCATGTGTGTCACAGATGAAAAAATTGATATATAACACCTACTACTTTTGTAGTATTATGGATTCTAATAAAAAACGAATAATATCACACAAAATTAATACTAATTAAAATAAGTATACTCGTGATATATCATGTCAAATAGTCATTATAGAGGCCAGAAAAACTAAATAAATTTCGAATTTTCATATTTGTTGCAGAAATAAAAAATAGACTAAAACACCTCTACCTTTTGTCTTGACTTCCTTCATAAAAATTAGACTATACCATAAAATAAATATAATAATAATTATAAATATATTAATAAACCATAATTTTACATATCATACCAAATATGATTTAACTATGACCTTTTATTATTAATTTTTTAATAATTCCATTTTATAGTCACTTTCAGACAATAACTGCATTGTTTTCAAGTATTCTTTTATTTTTTTGGTAATTTTACTTTGTTCATGGTTCCATAATATAAATTATATTAATTATGAAATAAATATCATATAAATTATTTAAATCTTTATTTAGTGATATATAAAATATATAGATAGAGAAAATGAATTATACTGTTCACACAAATGGTAGGATGTACGTACGTAAAAACTTTTTTTCCATTTTATAAAAAAGATGAAACAAATAAAATTAAATAATATTTTAACATTCCTGATAAATTTTTTTAAATTATATATTTAATTTTAGTAATAAAACCATCTTGATTACCTTCTATGTTAATCATGAATGGACCAGATTGCTTCATGAGGCGATTGTCCTCCGTACACCTGAATGATGTTATAATATTTCAATTGAATAAGGATTATGTATTTATATGTCATATAATTTTTATATAAGAATAATAATATAATAAATATCATATATAAACATTAAATACAACATTTTATATTTATATTATGGGTGGTGATGGAAAATGAATAACATTACTTCATGAGGTGGTGGTCTTCTGTACACATGAATGATGATTTCATGACCCTTTTAATAATATAGGAGAAGGATTTATGAATTTTAATTAACATATTAACTTTTAGGTATTTTAAATATACACATATTATCATATAGTGATTATCTAATATTAATTTATTGATTTTGAGGAAGAAATAAGACAACATGATCTACAAGGGACACAAACACTTTTTCAGAAAACTTATAATTCATTCCACCAAAAGGATTATTAGGTAATATTTATGACTAAAATAAGGCTTCTATGATGATATGAGAAATTTATGTATTTTATTTTGGTAGGTATTTTCTGATACATTGTTTTTTATAGTGTAAATATGATAGAAGAGGGGGTGGCCATTGATAAGTGAGATGAGTGGGAAAAATGTTGTTTGGATTAAAAAAGGGTGTAAAAAAATTTTGTCCCATTACATATGCCTCCAAAAAGTTCCATGTTATATAATAGATGAGGTGAGATCGATATATTTCCATAAAATGTGATTTTCATGAGTTTTGAGTCATTTTTAAGGCTTATCATCTTAGTTTACTCCCAAGTAAACACATTTTCACCTTAAATGTGGTAAATAATTTTTACAGTGATACTATTAGTTAAGTTCATCAATTAATATTAATATACTAATTAATATAAATGATAATGATTCCAAATATGTTATCCATTTTTGAAAATTCCATTGACGTAATATATAAAAATTATTTACAAATTAATCTTTCATATGTGATAAGAAACTATGTTTTCAGAGAGAAAATGTACAAATCGTTAAACTGATTGCATATAAAAGTTCAAACTAACATATGATCTAAAAGAAAAAAAATTATTAATTGATATAAAAATTATTAATTTTTTTTCATTTGAAACAATTTTAAATCCATTTGGACGTTTTTAAAACCATTAAAATAAATGAATTTTCATAATAAATTTATTAATTTTTACAATTCATTGAAAAAATTATATTTTCCTAAAATTATAAAAAATTAACTCCATGTTAACTTTGAAATTATGATTTGAACAATTAATTTTACATTTTATTATAAATTTTATAAATTTTTTGAACATTAATTTTAAAATATGAGTGCCTAAAATGAGAAAATAACTTTTTTGGAAAAAAATAATTCTTAGGAATAAACTTGTTTTATTCTATAAAATTATCTAAAATGAAATTATGATTATTGTTTAAATTTTTATTGAATATATAATATATAAATTTCTTTAAAATAATTCATAAATATATATTCATTTAATTTATTATGATAAAACATGTTTTCCTATGTTAAAATATATTCATAAAAAAACATTCCATTACATTTCTAATTGTTTTTCAATTTATAAATAATTGGCCACCAAGTAATTAATTATATATACATGAGTAAATTATATATTCTCATAATTTAGTTTATCTTTTCTATAAACTTCATTCAAATGAATAGAAGGTAAATATAGTATTAAATAGAATTATTTTAATAGTATGTCTTGTTTTATTTAAACTTGGTTTTGCGTGTATCAGAGATTCACGCAATGTTTTGTGTATGAAAAGAAAAAAAATAAAAATTTAAATTAATAAATTATTATGCAAAATCTCAGTGTTTTATATGATACCCCCTTAAATAAATTTTTTCCTTTCAATTTTACACTGTGCTCGGTTAATAAGGATTTAACATTGGAAAATCCATTTGTAGTAAACCGACATTATAAAAATGGATAATAAACTATTTTCTAGAAATGACAGAATGTGTTGTGTGATGGTAATTTAGAAATACACATACCGTGTTTCTAAATAGGGGAACATATGTGGGTATTGAAAACACGAAAATACAATAGAAAACTAAAACCCAATTAATATGGAGAGTGATCAAGAATATTTCCAAGATATATTTCAAACTGAAAATTCATAAATCATTGATAGGTGATATGGTCATTCGTTCATAAAAAATGTAGTTAAATGTTTCAAATTCTATTTTATGATCATTATATTAATATTTCATAATTTTCAAAAGAATAAATACTTATAGATATTTATTCTAGTCCATTAGAACAATCTCATCATTTGATTGCACCTTTATTAGTTTCTACGTCATCTATAACTCTAAAAGATGAATTAGATCCATAGTATAATTATAATTTATTCAGGATAACTATTTATATCTTCATAAAAATTGGTTATCACAAGTTATCCAATACACATAAATCTTTATATGTTGAAGTAATACATTTATCCCTAAAAACTAATAATTTTTTTAACATAATCTATTTCATAAATGGTTAACCTTGTGACCCTTCCAAAAGATTTTAAAACAATAATTTATAAGTAATTTCAGTAAATTTATGAAAAATTGAAATTATATATAATCCCCACAACACCATGATGTAGATTTTAATTTTAACATTACAAACATTTTAATACCTTCATCATGTATTTTTAAAGATCTCATATTTCTCGATGTGGTATAGATCCATTTATTTTCATTTAATCATTTTTTTAAGTTATCATTTTATTTTATAACTTTTATAAAGGACTATGGTCCATTTTTGTTGTTTTGGAAGAAAGTAATAAGGTGAAAGATGAATGTATATAGTCAAATCACATGAAATATATTCAGAATACATGGATTGTACTCATTAAACAGTGTGTATTTTCTTGGGCATGCAACTATATAATGTATAATGAAGCTCCACTGGGATAGAAAACCTTCGGATTATGGGGTCCATAATTAATTTATCCTCAATAAAAATTATGAGGACAGGGTTTTAAAATAATAATAAGAGGGTCTTTTATTTATTGAAGGCACCCCCCTCATTTTATCTCACATAGGAGAATGGTAGTAGGAGTACCTCTAAAACATAAACATACAATTTTTCTATTTCTCTCGAACCCAGATATCATTTTGAGAATCACCTATTGCATTGCATATCCACTAATAATCTCTAACCTCCTTATTATTTTTGAATGTAATTCTTTATATCAATGATGTTATTTTGGTGCAAGCTATTATCACATATTTTCAAGGTATTTAACTATTTTTTATTCTGTTCAATCTTGTTATAAGGGATAATACTGTATGAGTGTTCTACCATGGGAATAAGGTAGGTGGTATAAAACATTTCTTGAAAAGTCAAATTGTCTGATACCTAGTTTCTATTATGATACATTCCAGACTATTTAGGTGATTCTCTTAAATTAATAAAATTTCTTTATTAAATTATTTTAACATTGATAGAATGTTCACATAGTATTATTATATGGTGGGATGTTTTCATCCTAATCCTAGAGCACGCAAGAGGTGTTTTTATATTTCTTCCGCATGAGTTACCATCCTATTAGGTGTGTGTGAGGTGTATCCATCGTTTTGAGAGCCTTAATGACTTTTATATGATAATAGGGGTGGGTTTATGCATCAAT
The DNA here is from genome assembly GCA_963277665.1 of Viscum album. NCBI lineage: Eukaryota > Viridiplantae > Streptophyta > Magnoliopsida > Santalales > Viscaceae > Viscum > Viscum album. Next base: position 1,379,020,562 of record OY728140.1, on the reverse strand, counting down.
TTCCATGCGATTATATGTTATGAAATTGGTTAAATGTAATAAATGTGAAATTTTTTATGAGATGGATGGCCTCTTGGGTTTGAAATTATTATTTAATAGGTTAATAACTGATTAATAAAATCTTTGTGATTATAATGGATGATTTTGACATTTCTAATACTTTTACATATACCTTGAGGTTTTTTCATTTTATTATGTTGAATGACCTGGAAATTTATACTCTATACATTCATTAGTACATTAAATGCCATGAAAATTTCTACTCCTTGGATTTAAGATTTTATCGGATTCCATATAATTTCCAAAATAATGAAACCAAATTATATGGGATTATATGGAAATTATAACACCTTTGTTCTAGCCATTGGTTTTGATATGTGATTATATGACATAGGCCATTGTGGATTCCGTTTAAATTTCTACTCTGTGGATCTGTCCATATAGGCCAAACATTGGATTACATGGAATAAGCTTTTATCATTTGTTAAATATAGAAATTTATTATTTTTTATTATTTATGGGGATACATGTTAGGCTAGATTGTATCAAAAGTACATGTTCAACTAATTTTTATTCAATTGTATTATTTATATATTTTTTCACATTGTACAACTTATACATAGAGAATATATTTCTTATTGACACCATTTGTGGAGTCTTACTAAGTGCTATCTCGTAACCTATTTGGGCTTCAGTTGGGTACCTGAAAATACATTATGGATACTACTATAGTGAATGGAATTACCACAATATGATGCTAGATTTATTAGGAATTAGAGTAGGGGGGTCATATGATTGATCTATGCTCCTGACGCAATATGGAGATAGTTGGGTTGATCATTTTTAATATTTGAGGTATTTATTTTATAAGATAAATACTTCAATGTATTACATTAATTTTTTATATAATAATTTCATAATCATGTTTATATGATACCACCACAGATTGATTATTGTTATTATTTCGGTAATCTAAATGGCAATATTTTTTCGATCATTCACAGTGTGATTTCTCTTATTAATTTACTTTAGGTAAATTTTTATTAATCTATAAATGAGGGTAAAAACTCTCTACCATGCCATTAAAGACCATATATACTAGCCGGGAACCTCTAGTGTATTGGGAGGTGCTCTTGAGGTCAACAGACCCACCAACTCAATGCGTTCTTTAGTGGCTACCCGGTCTAGACATTAAAAAGTGGTATCAAGACTTTTCAATTTGATTAATTTTTATTATTTAATTTTTATGATGATAGAGAGGAGAAATAAAAAATTGTCATAATTTGGTAATGATCTATACGTGGGTGTAACATACCCCCAAAAATGAAAATACAAATTTCCTAAGAATGGGAATTGTTGATCAATATTTTTTTAAATAATATTTACTAGATTCCACAATTGGTTGATGCACATAATATGTGATTTTATTATTATTATTATTATTACTAATGTTTTCACATTATTCATTTCATGATATGGAATGGAATCATTTATCATGAATCATATTTGGTACCTTATTGGTCTCACATGGAAAGAACATTTCATTCCATATGTGGTTCACTAATTGTCTATAAGACATTTATTTTGTGTGCCTTCTCATATAAATTTTTTTTGAGAAATTATTCATGATGGATGTTTCGAAACATAATTCGTACTTAAAGTTCATGCCACAACCTAAACATTGATTTCATTTATAGGATACAACTAACACCATAGTATTTCAATTATTCCATGTTCATTAATAGAAAATGGGTTTCATTGGTGGGGATGTGTTATGATTGAAATTAAATAGATGATGAAATTCATTCTATAAGGTGTATGTTCCAATAAAAATTATAAAATGCAGTATATATAATTCAACCACTTGAAAAATTATAATATAAATATGAAAATTAAATGAAATAGAATTAAGAAATAGAAAGCTCACCGATAAAAGGAGTTGATAGTTTCACGTGACATCCTATATATCATGAGTTGTGTTTTGATTAGTTATTTTTAACCAAACATGACATTAGTTATAGTAATTATAAAATTTCCTTGGTTGTCTTTATGTCTGTTCCTATTACAAAGTCATGGATGAAGGAAGAGAAAAAGTGGTGGGGTTCAGATATAGGAAGTATTGTGCATATATTTATGTTTCTGATCTATTTGTTATTGAATCTTTTATAAGGTGTGTGTTTTTAATTTTTAGAGACATGACATTGTGAATGCCTTCATTGGTGCAACATTATGGTCCTGATGGGAATTATTAGGATATGGTGGACCCTAAGACACTATTAGAACCTTTATTCATGTCACTCTCTACACTTCCAATTTTTCCAGATATGCATGGTGATGACCAACTCCATGAGGGTTTAATATGCTTTATAAAGACTATTAGGGGAGACTTGAAGCATGCCATGACTATGGTAGAACTACTGTGTGTGTTCCAACAGTACCATCCACTAACATCCTCAGGGGATAGAGTAACATAAGACATAAATATATTGATTGGTAATTTTTGTCAATATTTAAGAACATTGAGACTCATATAGATTACAATGTCCATATCACAATATATATTCCTCTACGTTCAACAAAGTGTAGGTTATATTTTCTAAACCTGGTTAATAGGCTTTGAAATATGGGTTGAAGGTATTTTCTATCCATATTTTATGATTAATTATGATAATTTGAGAGATGAATGCTCAAATTAGTATATACATATAGGGAAGGGTTTGATGAAAATTATAGATTATGAATTTCACTTTATTAAGATTCAGTTATTTTAAATTTTATGTGATTCTGATGAGAATCCAAGGGAAATAATCTTTATATAAGGCCTTAATTATACTCTTTCATTATAAGTGAATGTGTTTTTGTTGGGTATTATAACCGAGATTGAAAATCAAGAATGAATTGCAGGACATAACCTGAGGCAAGATGGGGTTGTAGAGTATGGTTGCAAAGCATTATGATCCAATATTTCATGTAAAACGTGATGGAAGTGGCATTTTGTGAATTTTCATCAGGGGAATACCATACAGGGCGTGACTGCAAGTAGTTCTATCCTCTGTAGTCATTGTTAATGGTGTGGAATCATTACAATATAGTGTGATAAATAACTAATTGTTAGTGATAACTATTATATTATGTTCTATATACATTAGTTATATATGACCTGTTATGACCCCCTCCCTAAAAGGTGTACTAGTCCTAGGATAGTAATGTGAGAAGGGAGATAGTGACCCCCCCAATCCCACCTCTAGAAGGCCCTGGGTTGGGTACTAGCACTGAGGGTATAACAAACACATAGATGGGAGGCATTACCATAAAAGAGAACACATAAAGAAGAGAGAGATAAGAAAGACACCAACCAACTCTAAATAAGACTACAATATAATATCAAACCCCACTACACATTTTTAATGTCATCGTAGAACTAATAAAACTAAAGGGGTAAACTATATATACAAAAATAAAGTTAAAACGATAGCGACCATGAAGACCTAACATCTCATACAACCCCAAGCTAGTAATAAGTAGCTTGATATACAACCCTATTCAATTGATATGATAACAAAAGTATATATACATATGGTGAGTATAATTGTATACTCAGTAGGATCCTCCCTGGAGCCTATCATGTAAATGTAAAGAAAGAATACTAAATCATTGTGAACAACAATTGAAACTAACTCATCAAATAAACAAGTATACTATGTTCCCAGCCTCACAATGGATAATCTCAAGATATATTGAATACATGAGTATATAATATAATAATTTATATCATGGTTATCCTGCTAACACTTACCCACTATTTTTCTTCTTAAACCCAATGTCACACATCCTTATCCATATCTCTCAAAAATGCTTGCTTGTAGACACCTAGGCGTAGCACCACAACATGCACCAAATGAAATAAGACCAACATGTCCATGTAAAAAATTTAACCAGGTAGTTTCTTATAGCCACATGAGCTCTCATAATGTGTTTCATACATCATGTATTCAACCTCATTCCATTATAGCACATTCACAGAGTAAGGTTCCTCAAGTCATCACTGCTTATACATGTTACCAATATAATAGTATATAGGAAACAAAATACAGAATATATGAATGTGAATAACTAATAGACATTACTGCCCTCTACACATATATATGGGGAAAACTAACCGATGTGCCTACCAGCACAAGTAACATTCATGTGAAGGGACTGGAACCAAATGTGGTACTCCTCCATCCATCCTACCTCCAAAATGTTACGGAAAACACCCCCAGGGATCAGAATCCTTGATTTCTCACTCACTTGGATCGAGAGGGTGGGGTAGTGTATAGAAACACAAAAAGTACATGATTCACAATAGCTCACACGAAAACTATTTTCATAACCTATTATTAGACTCAACTGCATTTAATGTCTCTTGAAACCTGGGTTAAACTACATAGACTAGGTATCCTATAAGCACAAAACTATTTAAGGATCTATATTAAATTATTTATCCATTTCTCTCAGATATACATTATGTTAATTAATTCATTAAACATTTCTTAACTATTATTAATTCCTCATTAAATTTTATTAGCATCCCATAATAGTTTTATTCCCACTATGAATAACCAATCCATGTCCATAGCTTCTCAGAAATATTACCTCGGCATTTTAATCTAGGAAACTCAAACCCCATGGGTTAACATAATTTATTCAATCATTTGTTAATATCATTTTTACTCTCCAATATTCCCAGGAATTTTTGGATAACATTCTAAGGAACTAAAAACAAGGTTGAACAACAGAGTGAGTAGTTGAACTATCCATCAATTCATTTAGACCTATAGAAAAAGCATAGAACCATCCTCCGTAGAGAATTTAAACATTGAATGCATGCGGTATACCCCATGTGCCTTAACCCATTTTAGAAGGTGGGTTAGTAGACCATCTTCCTTGAGCAGTGGGGAAAGAAATGATGAAAAAAACATGATCCAGGAAACATCAAAAATTTATATCAAATTTTTTTTATATCTCTAGTTTCCTGCTTGAAACCCACATGCATAAACTGATGCATCTTGCCACTCCAAGAGTCAAATTATTCCACAATAATTGGGATTCACGGCCCCCCACATATCACAAAATCCATCCAGGATCTCATCATAACAAAAGGAGCATGAAACAAACATCATATCAACTAGGCTCTTGGAATTTAAACAAGGAATTCTTCCTTCACACATAATGAGCTCTCACTACTCCATGCATAAGACTCTGGGTATTTGTAAGAAATTGGGTAACTCAGAACCCTACAAGGAATTATATTTTATCAAACAACCTATTCATTAATCCAGCTTGAAAAAAATAGTTCATTAATAGTAGGTTACAACTATGGGAACCCAAAATAGAATGAAATAATAGCTGTCACAAATAATTAAACATGATTTCTAAACCCATTAGATTAATATAAAATTACAACAACAACAATCATATTAATTTACATGCCACTTTATTCATTGAATAATTATTACAATTATTCTGGGATTATATTATTTACCAATTTCTATCAAAAATGACATGATAATCAAGGCTAGTATAGATATCACACTATCCAACGAAAAAATATGTAATAACTTATAATCGATTACTCTTTATTTATCCAGTTCAAATATTTATAATTTCAATTACATTGAGATCATGTGGGATAAAATATATTTACTCCAATGTTTCACGTAAAAGAATAGAGAATCCACAAATATCCATACCTGAATGGTTCCTGACGTTATTTATACAAGAAATATCCACACTATACATTATGATTGACTCCCACTCCAACAATTGCATCCACCTGATGATGTTGTCACACGACTGCACCAAACGACACCCAAGAAAAATCTTTTAGAATCAGGGAGATTACATGAAATAAAATGTCATGAGAAACCGTAGAATAAGGATAGGTGAACACAAACGAATGAAGGAAGATCATAACTTATATCGATGATGAATCGACACTTTCTTCTTGAATTAAGGTTTGATCTTAGTACTCTTATAGATGAATGCATGCTTCCATCTTCTCGCCCTAGTGAATAAGAAGGTAGAACAAGGTAGTAATATATATCATCCATTTGGAATATTTAATAAACAATCAGTTTCAGATATGCACGATTTTCTATTAAAATGGAATCTCATTGAACAAAAAGGACATAGCAAGTAAAGGAATCTTAAGCCTTATGAAAATTAATACAGAAGATATAGGATTTTAATTGGCCATAAATACCTTAATTTGAAGTTGTGAATGAATTTTTCATCAAAGAAAATTCTTAAGGGGTGAACTATAGGAATTTGACAACATTGTTCACTAATGACTCACCTATTGCACCGTTCACAAATTTCTCACTAATTGAAATGTTCAAAAATGACTTACCAATAGCACTGTTCACATATTACTCACTGATAGAATATTTTATAAATGAATAACCAAGAGAACTATTCACAAATGAGTCATCGATATCACTATTCAGAAATGACTCATCGATAACATTGTTCACATGTGGCTCACCAAAATCAATGTTCACAAATGACTCACCCATAGTACTGTTCCCAATTGACTTACAAACAACAATGTTCAAAAATGGCTCACTAACATCACTGTTGAAAAATGACTCACCAACAGCACTATCCATAAATGAATCTCTGACAAAACTATTGAAAAATGACTCACTGAAATCATTGTTCACAAATGTATCATCGACATCATTTTTCAAGAATGACACACCAAAAACACTATTCACAAATGAGTCACTAAAAACACTATTCAAAAAGGACTCACCAACAACACTGTTCACAAATGACTCATTGATATCACTATTCACAAGAATCACCGGTAACACTGTTAACAATTGACTCACCGACATCACTATTAAAAAAACTGGATTCACAATTCACAATGATAGAAATTTTAAAAAGTGTTACAAATAAATCACCTTGACCTCTCAAAACACCCCAAACAACATATTTTCACAAAAATAAGGGCCAGAGTGGTCCGAGTCATTACATTCGGAACCAATCAAAACATTCTCGTCCTTAAGAATAAGAAACCAACTGAGATAGAAAATCCAAAAAGAGGTCCAATCAATGACCCTTCGAGATACCTATCAAGGCTCTTAATAACAAATGAGTTCAACCGATTAAAATGGGGACATATGAGACCACATGACAACTATACCCAACTCCTAAAACATCTCTAGAGATAGATTCATGTCATATATAGAATTCTTCAAATGAATCTAAATAAATACATATCATAAAAAAATATTTGAAAACCACAAATGAATATCATTACAAGAAAAGAGACAAACATAAAACAACATGGGGTACTGAGTGGGTATCTATGACTCAAATTTCTAGGTACTCTCCTCTATACCCCTATGTCACCACAAGACACTAACCATGGGGATATAATGCCCATGAAACAGCTTCTCCATGAGGCCTTGGATCACTACAGGTTGCTCATCAAAGTTCATGTCATCTTCAAGGTCGATCCCATACCAATCGATGACGTGGGAGTAATAATGAAGATACCGACTGAGCCGCGATAGATGAAAAAAATCGTGTATCCATCTCATATGCAGGGGAAGTACTACCTGATACACCACTACTTCAACATGAACCAACACCTTGAAAGGTCGAACAAACTAGGGAGAAAGATTGATCCAATGAAAAATAATTTTTTCCCCATGATGGGGAGTCACGTTCAAAAACTTGTGATCCCCAACATCAAACTCTAATGATATCCTCCTTTGATCGAAATTTTATTTCAGATGATCCTGAGCTGGCTTCAACTTCTCGCAAAGCACCTGAAATATCTCTATCTTATTTGGCACAAGTTCCAGTCCAAGAATTTCTGACTCTCTGACCTCAGTATAGCACAACATGGAATGGATTGGTTATCCATACAAGGCTTAAAATAGAACCATAATTATGGTGGTGTGAAAAAAATTGTTGTAATAAATCTCCATCAAGAATAAGTTCCATATTCATGAACCTTCAAAATCTAGTAGACAAGAGGAAAACATGTCTTAAACGGTCCTGATGGTATGCTCTGTCTGACCATCCATTTGTGGATGAAAAGTAGTTCTAGGGCATAATTGTGAACAAAAATCATGATGGTGACCTCTTCACACCCTATAAGTAAAATGAGGATATTGATAAAAATTATTTTTGTAGGGACTCTATGGAGTCTCACCACCTCTTCTAGATACTTCTGGGAATAAAAATCCACTAAGCTCAACTTCTTGATCGATATGAAGTTGGCCGAGTTTGTTAAATGATCAACTACGATCCAAATAGTGTCATAACCTCCTTGAGCCCGAGGTAAACTAGTAAAAATGCCCATTGGCATTTCCTCCCACATCTATAGTGAAAAATCTAACAGCTGGAGCAATCTAATAGGTGAACGGTGCTCAACCTTCACCTTACAGAAGACCAAACATCGAGACACAAACTCCACAACTGCATGCTTCATCGCATGCCACTAAAAATGACACCACAAGGCTTGGTACATCATTATTATTCCAGGATGTAATGATAAATGGGTACTATGTATCTCTCTAATAACCATCTCATGCATCTCCAAAGGAATGAAAAGCATTCCCTGATACAACACTATGTGTTTTTCATCCTTAGGAAAACCATCATGGGCATCACTACAAACAACTCGGTCTCTCTAGACCTCCACCTCTAGATCCACCAATCGAGACTGTTTCACTTGTTGCAACAGAGATGAATACACAATCATCTAAAAAGGACAAACTCTTCACCAATCTTCTCCCATATTCATATTCAATGTGAAATGTTATTCCATTACCCTCTAGAAATAACAAGATTCATGCATTGCATTACTATGCAACATATTGTTCAGTGCATCAGCTAAAAAATTCTACTTTCCAGGTGTATATGATCTTTTGAAGTTGTATTCATGTAATAACTCAATCAACCATCATTGCCTCAATTTAATTCATGTTGGAATAAAACATACCTCATGCTTTTGTGATCGGTGAAAACCACAATGTGCTTGCCGGCGAGGAAATATCTCCACCACTTTAGAGAAAACACCACTGCTACCAAATCAATATCATGTGTGGCATAGTTACATTAATTGGGATGAAACTGTTGATACACATAATAAATAAATAATCTATGCTACATTAGAACCCTATCTAACCCAAGATGAAAAGCATCACAAAAAACATTAAACTGAACTCCCCCTTATAAAAGACAATGAACTAGAGCGCTTACCAATTTCTCCTTCAGATACTCAAAAGCTGACTGAAATTGATCTGTACAGATGAATTCAAGATCCTTCCTGGTCAATGATGTCAGAGGATTAAAAAGCAATAAGAAATCAGCAATTAACCTCTTATAGTATCCTGCAAGGCCAAAAAAATCACTCTTATATAACTCTCTTGGGGATACCCAAGACACTACTACTTCTATCTTCGATAGATCCACAACTACTACCTATTGGGATACAACATGCCTAAAGAAACTAACTTCTCGAGGAAAAAATCACCCTTCAACAACTTCCAAAATAATTGTTATTAACGAAGAAATCAAAAAACATCTGGTAGATACTCTGATTTCTCCTCCTTAGACATGGAGTACATAAGGATTTTATCGATGAAAACCACCACGAACATATCTAGGAACTAATGGAATATTGTGATCATCAACCCCATGATCACAGTTAGAGAATTCGTCTTACAAAGCAACATTACAATGAACTCGTAAGGCCCAGGACGACACTATATTCTAGTTATTTGGATTTTCTCATTTTTTACACGCACTTGATTATATTCCAACTGCAAATAGATCTTTGAGAACCAAATTTCACCTTTCTGATGATCAAATAAATCATCACTCGTTGGAAGAGGATATTCAATATTCACTATATATGTGTTTAAGCGATGATAATAGATACCCAACCGCAAACTACCGTCAGAGTTATTCACAAAACAACTGGTGCACTCCACAGTGACACACTCGGCTGAACAAAACCGCACTATATAAAACAATTGAGCTATATATTCCACACTTGTAACACATAAGGATCCATCCTATTTGGACACATAGATATAAGAGACACCCCTGTTTGTAGATCAATACCAAACACAATCTCTTATCAGGGGTGTAATGATACAACCTATTCTGGAAAGACATCAGGGTACTCTTCTACGACCATAGAAAACACAAAATGTGGAACCTCTAGAGAACTTAGAATCAAAACAACCATGAATGATGAAAATGATATAACATTCCTCTGACCAATCTGAGGGTCTCACACACCAAAAAACACTCCTAGATCACCATTAACAATGAAGAACCCCACCTGCTTTCAGAAGAAATATTCAGTAGAATGCACTAAATACAACGCAATCCATGAAAAGGATGACGTTGTATGGTTGTATCAGTAAAGAGAGAAAATATGCCCCAGAGTAGTGCTTCCTCAGTAGTAGCTCATAGTTTGAACATACTTCAAATGAGTTAACTCATCCTACAACTAGCGTAGTAAACTCCAAGGGAACTGGAAGCTTCACTACCTCAAGACCTAAAGAATGGAAAATGGAAGGTGATATTATGTAGCGCGTTTATCGTGAATCAAACAAGGAATACACCCAATTATAAAAAAAGAAAAGGGTACAACAAACCATGTTTAGATCACCTAGAATTGGCAAGGATAAAGCATGAAGCTGGTCATGATGTCCTCCAATGACTCTTTGACCCTATTGATAACTATTTCCGTAGACTCACTCAGATATCTAAGGATAGGAAGTATTCCAAGGATCTCCTCTGCCTACCCCATCTTCAATCTGCTGATCCAAATCTTATGTAACCTGCTACTGCTTCCTTGACTGGAACTGCTTCAACAAAGGAACATGGACTGGAAAACATGGTGCACGATGACCACTTTGAAAGGATGGTCACTGTCAATTCTCATTACCACATAATCTAAAAGGAAAAAATGCATTATCCCATGGTATATTCGTCAAAACCACCACCCCTAGATAAACAATATTCTTAGGGCTAGGACCTACCCCTAGTTGAATGAAAACTCTTCTGCCCCAAAAACCGGGAACCCTAGACCACAAATCTACTTCATGAAGAATCATGAAGACTCTCTTTTCATGATTATCTAGTATTGCATAATTTCCTCTTGATGACCTCTACCCTCTCTTGCACCTCAAGATATGTATTTAGTATAAATGAGGTGACATGGAGCTGGATCTCTAGATACAAATCCTCATCACAATGTCTGCCCATGGGCACCTCATCTAGAAACAAGTCCAAAGAATATCATAAATGGTTCATGAAATTGATTCTAAACTCTTACACACTATAGATCCCTAATAGAGGTGTATTTAAATATGGCTGACTAGAATCTTTCATGGTCTAAGAAAGAAAATAAACTCAGAACTTATCTTGGAACTCTTTCTAGGATATCACCAACTCCTCGCGATCCCTGAGGAAGAAGAACCACCACTGTTTTGCTTCCCCACATAGAATCATCATAACCAATGACACATTGTGATCCGTAAGAGCACAGATCGAACTGAAGGATGTATCAACCTCCTTAACCAGTCTTCTGGGATGGAATCTGAAATGGATCTATCATTCTTCTGTAAACTGTACTGCTAAAACTCATGGAGATTCCTCCTCCATGTGTCGTTGTCATCAACCTCTACAATGTGGTGATCTTCTAGAATGGGCTGTTGGACATCTTCTTTGCGAACCTGATGAGGACGTCAACCTGGATCCATACATTCTAAATAATAAATAGTTTGTTCTTCTAAATTTGGAATATGGAAGAATCAACATTAACTAATTAATTTCATTCTTTTATTCATATTTGGTTAACCTATTTCATGGTCTACCCATTAAAACACATGAATAAAGAATAATGACGCATGATCCTTTACTTAGTCTCTTCCCTAAAACCAATATCACCTTGATTAGTAGCAACTATAAACATAATGGTTCATTCATCAGATCACAGGGGGCCATAAATTCATATGTCACTACCAGTTTCCAATCATTAAATAAATTTATAAACATGACTTAACTATTTCACTACAGACCCATGCTACCTCATCTGTTCCTAACACCAAAATCCATCCAATTCCTCAGCCAGACCTCTGATACCACTATGTCACAACTCCCTACCCACAATGAGTACCCCTCATGAGATGGTAATGTGATATGGGAGATAGTAACCCTCTTAGTCACACATCAAGTAGGCCACGGGTTGGCGACTAGCACTAAGGGTATATAAAACACACAGATAGGATGAATTTCCCTCTAAAAGAACAAATGAAAAGGAGAGAGATAAGACTGACACCATCCAAATCCAAATTCGACTTAAATATAAAAACCCCCCAAGTACAAATATTGAATTTAATGGAATAACTAATATAAATGAAGGGGAAAACTTAAAGAACCAAAAAAAGTAAAAAAGGCAGCGACCACGAAGCTCGAACAGCTCTTGCGACCCCATGTTAGTAATAACCAGCCTAATCTCCAACCATCTCCAAGTGACCTAATGAATGGTTTAGATATACATAGGGTTAGTATAATAATATACTCGGTTGGATACTCTTCATAGCCTCTCGTGCAAATGTAAAAGAAATCATGCTAAATCATATTGAACAACATGTGAAACTAACTCATCAACTAAATAGGTATACCATGATTCTAATATCACCATTAATACACTGAAAAAATATCTCATACAACATAATATAATATAATAAGGAATATTAAGGGTACCCTAATATCACTTCCCAATGGGTTTTCCTCTTTTCCCCAACATTACACAACCTAAGACTTCTCTCTTCAAAATGGATTTCCCACAAACACCTAGGCACCTCAACCCAACTTGCACCTCATTCAAAAAAAACACCACTTCTATATAACCAATGTAACCGGGTAGGTTTTGAGATCCACTAAAGCTCAAATAACGTGAATCATGTTTCATGTATAAAAACAGAAGCCTTTATAGCCAATATATAGAGTTTGGATCGTCAGGACATCACATCCTATACATGTTTCACTAATAGTCTTCTATCAAAACTATATCAAAAAATATATATGTGTGAATAAACACAATACATTAATGCCCTATACACACATATATGCTAGAAACTTACCACTATTCCCACTAGTACTATTAACTACCACGATAAGAGAGCAGGGCAAGAGGGGGTAGTCATCCCACCATCCTCCAACTATAATGATGGGAAAAACACCTCTCAGGGAACATAATCACCGAGGTGCTAGTCTCCCTCACTGACAGGGTGGGGTAGCATATATAAACAAAAAAAGTATATGACACAATATATCTCCCAACCACATTATATAAATAACCTATTCATAGACTCAACTACAACTAACATCTATCAACTCCCGGATGCCATTGCTAAGATTAGGTATCCTATAATATCACAACCATTTAAAGAGATATATTAGACTAAAATATCCATTTTAATTAGTTTCATTTTATGTTAATTAATACATTAAATAGTAATAAAATTTTATTAATTACACATTACATTTCATTAGAATCCGACAAAAGATTTATGCCCTCTATAAATAACCAATCCATGTCTACATGTTATCATAAATATTACCTCATCATTTAATCCCATAAAGCTCAAACCCCATGGGGTAATGTAACACCCCAACCCTAGTTACCTAGAGTTAGTGCATTATTACATAACAATGACATGATCACAAGGAAATCATGTCTTGAAAGACCGATCATTTTAGTATTTTTGGAAATAAGATTCATACATAAGTTCATTATTAGAACATGAAGAGAAATAAAATAGACAAATATTTAATTAGAAACATCTAATCCTCCTAGATTATGGATGAAAGTCACTCGTAACTAACTTCTTCATATCTTGGGAAAATGAAACATAAGAATGGGGTGAGCTCAGATGATCAGTAAGACTAAGCAATAAAGCGGAAGATAACATAAATATTACGCATGGTGAATAATTGAAACCACATGCCTCTACCAATAATAAAAATGAATACTTTAATCCCAGGAATATGATTTGAGTAAATAATTACATAATAAAACATAATAATAGGTATTCTTCTAGACGAATTACTACATGAACCATAAATATTATTTTCATATTGAGGGAATGTATAATGTCGGACATTCTGAAACATTTTATCAAAGCCTCGGCCAGGACGTCTAAAAATAAATACGGCCTCAGCCAAAACCATATATCGAAATTGGGAAAGGGCCTCAGCGAATTCCATTTATAGTTGTCTCATGAGACCTACCGATGCACCGAGGATCTATATAGGGATCCACCCGTCACTTACTAAGTCCAATACATACCTCATATGAAAAGGATGAAACATAACATAGACATTCGTATTAAAAAAATCATATGAAATGTCAACAATTTATCCATAAACCGTGAATGTTATAAAAATTACACATCCATGATCAAACATATCACAAAACCATCAATACAATATGGATGATTTGTATCATAATAAATAAACATCAAACAAGATTAAAATCCATCAAAGGATGTTGACATTGATGAAAAATATCTGTAAAATTATTTAATAAAAAAACCCCTTATTTCTTGAAATCATTTAAAATTATCAAAATTTATAATGGAAGTCATTTAAAATATATTTTTTTATAAAAGTTTCCTATACCACTTTGAATATTTGGAATAGAATTTTCATTTCAAATCATTCATGTCCATATAAATAAATCCTTAAAAATCAATTTGAAATCATGGATATTGATTAAAAGGGTTTAGAAAGAAAAATATTTAAATCATTTTAAATGCTGTTTTAGTATCAAGTCCCATATAAATAAACCCTTTGAAAACCCTTTTATGAAACATCGACATGGATAATAAATATTTCCCGGTAGATACTTACGTAAAATATCCTCAGATAATAAAGAGATTGTGAAATTAACCCTTACCACTTTGGTATCTTACAAAACATACACCCCATGAATGAAGTATCATACAATGAATATGTAAATACACATTAATTAAAGTGTATTACACAAATAATACAATTATGGGAAGTACATACACCACACAAAATGTAATAGTGGCAATATAGCATGAATCTCACGGGAATAAGGTGTAAGATGAAAACCCCTTACCTCATGTCCGACTTGACCTGTTCATTTTTTAATATCCTGAATAATAAACTAAAATTAATTTCTACTTGCTTAATAACCTTTTTAAAATTCATTATTCATTTTATATCACTTATTACCATGTTATAAACATTGTGTAATCATTTAAGTTAATAAAGTTCGTTTTCTCAATATTTGGCACTTGAGTAAAAAATGAACACCTTATAGTTACAAGTTGTTCACATGGTCAAACGTTCATTATATCTAGAATAATATTAATGATTTAGATATCATATATATCATATATATCCAATATATACATGTATTTATTACCGTACATATCAATTTGGGGTAAGAAATTAAATGCACCGTTCATGGAGACGGTAAGTCGTACGTACACATGAATGCTACTTTCATTTATATTTCTTATTTTGATGGAATTAAAACATAATGATACATATCTATATTACAATTCCAGTATAATATCATATATAATATCATTAACGCCATCCTTTATATGTCCCACAAATGGTATTAACGAGTCATATCACTTTGAGGGGGCGGTAGTCCGCACATCCTCTAATGAAATTATCGTGTTTACCAATAATGGAAACCATTAAGATATGATATAAAAGAAAAATATAGAAGAATGAAGAAAAAATAAACATAATATATATATCATATATAAATACAGTGTCATCATAATTTCCACCATGACAGGTGATAGGAGGTAATTGAACAATCATCGTTTCGTGAGGTGTTAGTTTTCAATCCACAGAAATATTATGTTCTTCACCCATTAGATGGAGGTGTTTGTAAGTGTAGTTGGAATACTTATCATAAAAACATCCTAGAATATTTAGGATACTGGGTTTTCTTATAAAAGCAATGAATAAAATTATTTTATTGGTTGGAGAAGTAATATAAAAGAAAATAAGTTAAGAGAAACTGTTACCTTTAATTTGGGTAACTTCCTTTGGTTTAAACCAAAAGGATTTCTCAAAGTGCCTTCTGCCTAATTGAAGGCTTTTAGGAGGAGGATAGGGATGTATGGAGCATAATTTGGAAGATTTTGGACAATCCTAGAGGCTTGATAGGTGTGATAAATTTGTTAGAAGTGGTCTCCTTTTATAAGGGGGAGGAGGGGCTCTTTAGGAAAGTGTGAAAATATTATTTTATTATATAATGTTATTTGGTTTCTAATGGTCCAAAAATCATTAGGGTCGAAGATAAAATGATTCATGGTCACAATAAAATCATCCAATAATAATTGGACATGTTTTGGATATTATTTTAATATATATAATCTAATTTATTTAAATCATCTATTAATGACATAAATAACACATAATTATTGTGTCATAAATAATTTAATTGATTAGAGGTCAAAAAATTATATAAAAAAAACCATGATGTAGGAAATATTTTTATCTTTCCAAATAATATTTATAGTCAAAATTATTAATTATATAATACCATATAAATAACAATTACTAATTTTTTTTTGTTTCTGTCAATTTCGTCTTTACATTAAATTAATTAATCTAAAGTATCATTATCATTCATAAGTGGCTACATGGGGTCTCGAAATCTACCCAAGGATTCCCATGGTCATCCATTAATAATACAATCAGGTTAAAACATGTGTTAAGGTAATTTGGATTATTATAATATTCTTTTTTACCTTGAATTACCCGATTTAACTTTTACCGTGGTAAATAAAAGTAAAAAGTTATTATTTCCCAAAACTTATTTTCATCTTATTAAACCCTATTTAACTTACACAGGTTAATCATGTCTCTCAGATTTTTGAAATTCCACTCACTGAAGTGTTAAAATTATGTTTTATGTGAATTCGCAAATTCCCCTAGGAGGTGGGTAAAAGACGGTGAAAAGTTCAATAAAATATTTATATATCTAAAATTATTATAAACTAAATCCAATAAATTAAATTGAACATATATAGGTATTATTTATCTATTTTGACCTAAAATAAATTTAAATAAAATAAATAATTATTTAAATAAAAATTCGGTTTTAAACTATAACTCAGTGTTTATCACAATTCATCAAAAAATTTAATGTTTTTAGAAAAATACCAAAAAATTCACCCTAAGATAATTTCAATATTCCGAATCCAAAAATTATGATCATTTTGAAAGATAAAATTTAGAAAATTTCAAAAAGTGGGTATTACTATTCATAACAACTAGTTTGATTGTTTGTGGTGTGTGTTAGAACTCAAAGTTGCATACAATACAAGTTACTGTATTATTCAAATAGAAGCATACCGTAGAATCTTGGGGTGATACATTCTCCCATCCTTCAAATAATTTTGTGCTCCAAATTTCTAGTATACTACCACATGAAAAGACTCAAGTGGTTCTTCATCATAAGTTACTCGAGTTATCACGTTGCCTCTTCCATCTTATGGTTTCTCTATATAACTTTTACCAGAGGAGTCCTCTGATTTCTCAACAGTTTATCTCTTGTATCAGGAACCTTAACATGATCTTCGAAATAAGACAGATTGGGTTCCAGTTCTAATTCATCATAGGTGAGTAAATGCATTGGGTCAGTAATGTATTTTCTCAACAGTGACATGTGGAACACATCGTGATCTTTGGAGAGATTTGGTGGAATTTCAAAATGATAAGATACATCCCCAATTCGTTCTAGAATTTCGAAAGGTCCCATGTACCTAGGACTCAATTTTCTATTCTTACCAAAATGTATAACACCCTTCCAGGGAGAAACCTTCAAGAAAAAATGATCTCCTACCTAAAATTCCAAATCCTTCCTTCGGTTATTAGTATAGCTCTTCTGCCTACTTTGAGCTTCTTTGATGTGGTTTTGGATTACCTTCACCTTTTCCGTCGTTCCCTCCACCAGTTCTGGGCCTACAAGTTTTCTTTCACCAACATCATCCCAACAAGTTGGTGTGTGTCATCTCTTTCCATATAACGCATCATATGGTTCCATCTACATACATGAATGGAAGTTATTATTATAGGAAATTTCTACCATAGGTAAATACTGTTCCCACATACCCTGATCGTTAAGTGAGAAGGACTATAAATAAGGACACAACCAAGTCCTTTCATTGAAGCATCACTATAAATAACTACCCCATCCATACCCGATGGTAGAGTCAATATAGGAGCAATGACTAGTCTTTTCTTTCGTTCATCAATACATTATTCACACTATTCTGTCCAAACAAATTTAACCCCTTTACATGTGATCTTGGTTAATGGTTAGTCAACCTGGAAACATTCTGGACGAAACATCAATAATAACCTGCTACACCAATAAAACTGCATACCTCGGTTATACTCATTGGTGCTGGCCATTCTTGGATTTCACTTTTTGTAGAAGGATCAACATAGATTCCATCCTTATAGACAATATAGCCAAGAAATGAAATATCTGGAATCCAGAATTCACACTTCCTAAACTTCCAATATAATTCATGTATTCTCAGAGACATCAGGACAAGTTGTAAGTGATTTTCATGATTTCGTATATTTTGGAGTATTTCAAGATATCATCAATAAATACCACTACAAAGTCATCAATATATACCTTGAAAACTCTATTCATTAGATCCATGAAAATAGATGGTGCATTAGTCATCCCAAAAGGAATTACTGTAAACTCATAATGCTTGTACATGGTTCAAAATGCTGTCTTCGGAATGTCCTACTTCTTCATGCACAAATGATAGTATCCAAATCGAAGGTCAATCATCGAAAAGTATTTATCTCCATGAAGTTTGTCGAATAAATCATCAATGCGAGATATGGGATACTTGTTCTTTATCGTTATATCATTGATCTCCCTGTAGTCAATGAAAAACCTCATAGATCCATCATTATTCTTAATAAAAAGTACAGGGGCTCCCCATGGAGAAACACTAGGGTGAATAAATACCTTATTACTCAATTCCTCTAGTTGTTTATTTAATACCACTAATTCCACAGTTTCCATTCTATAAGGGGCCTTCGATATGGGCCTTGAACCAGGAATTAAATCAATGGAAAAATGAATTCCTCATTCCGGAGGATGTCCAGGTAAATCTTCTAGAAACACATCAACATATTCATTCACAATAGGTAAATACTCTATTTTAACATTAATTTCCTCACCCACAATCATTTTATTCTCTTTCTCCCCAATAATTTAATTTAGTTGAGCTAATGTGGGTAGAACTAGTTAATAGTTAGGTGGTGGTGATTCTGCTCTAAAGATAATGTGTTCTTTATCATCGTCATAAAAAATAGTAAACTCCTTCTTTTTACAATAAAATTTTGCATCATGGTCCAATGTCCATTACATACCGAGAATTATATCAAATTAAATCATGGGTATGATAATAAGATCATTAGATAAATAACATTTATTTGATCTAATGGGGACCGATTGACAAAACTTTGTTGCGATGATACTTCCCTTAGGATTTTTGACTGACAACTCCCTTGTTAAATCAAATAGGAAATATTTAATTTTTTTAGCAAAACGAAAAGATATAAAAAAATGTGATGATCTAGAATCAAATAAAGCATTTTCTAAACTTGAGGAAACAATTAAATTACCTACCACCATGTCTTTAGGGGATTCAACCTCAGCAGTACTGATCGCATAACCTTGGCCTTGATCCCTTGGCCTTTTTTGAGGTATGTTTTCTTGACTCTTAGGACATTCATTTGCATAATGTCCCATATCTCATCAACTGTAGAATTGAACATTGGTAGCGTCTTTCTTTCCCTTATAATCACCAGCTAGATGGCCTCTCTGTCTACATTTGTATCAAACTCCTTTTCCTTTTAGACAGGCATAGGGTGCTTCCTTCCACAATTATCATAGGTAGGAAATTAAATTCTTCCCTTATTCCTTGTTTCCTTATTTCCATTCCTAGAGTGTTTAGTAGATCTCTTCTTATATTGCTTTGATTTAATATCATAAGACTTAGATAATTCCTTTTCTGTCTTGATAGCACAGGAGACAATATCTTCATATGATTAGAAGGATTGTGATACTAATGCTCGATGGAGAAATGGTTTTAACCCATCAATGAAACGATCAATCTTACTTCTTGGGTAACGTATATAATCTAAATCATTCCATTATAACCTTGTAAAGTTTGCCGCATACTTTGCAACATTCCCATCCTCCTTTTGCCTCATACTCAAAAATTGCCATTCCATATCTTCTCGATGGTCACGAGGAAAGTATTTTTCTAAGAAAATATCTTTAAACTCCATCCATTCCATATTTGATACTTCATCATCTTCCTTTGTGTTTTAAATCAATGTACACCATTGATCAACATCTCCAGTGACGTGGTAAACTGCCATTATAACTTTTTACCTTTCACTACTCCCCAAGGCATGGAATATTTTTTCTGAGGAATTTATCCATTGCTCAGAAACTAATGGAATTTTACTCCTAGTGAATGTTGGTGGTTGTTTCCTCATGAAACGGTCTAAAATTGATCCTCCACGCTGTGGATCAGGGTTCCCCATACGGGTAAGGATATTATTAATAACCTGAATGAGTTGTCCCAGTATGGTGATAAGCTGATCAGCACCAGTTGTATCACCAGCTCCACTATAATTATCAAGACAAAGAGGTAAATCCTTACATGGAGTGTGTTCATTGATATAGTTTACATTCCTTCCAGTAGGTGCCATTTATAAACAATGACATACACTAGATTAGTTTTTGAATCACAATACGTAAACCCAAACTTGTAAAACACTTAACAACAATTCAACTATTTATGGATATAATCCATAATCATAAAAATGTTTTCTTTGAGGAAGTATATACTCATAAACCCTTCATAATGGTTTGTAAAGAAAATGATAATTATCCTAAGAATATCGCACGTGAGTGACGTAACCAAGAGCGTAGTAAAACCCATTTTTGTGCAGCAGTTCCCATTCAAGTGTAGCTCAAAGTGGTGTTTTTAGGGTTTTACCCCTAGGTAAATCTGTGCCAGATCTTCCTCTACCTGCTCGTGTCTAGACAAGGATGTATTTGTTGGAAAACTCATAAAATCTTTACAATACCAATATTCTAGGAAGTTCTTGTATATGAATCCTCAAAGTCTATCATAGGGTTATGTGCTCTAATCAAAGTTTATCTAAATCTAGTTTCTGTGGTTCGGACTAAACTTCCTCTGATACCAACTATAATTCCCCAACGCCAGTTACCCAGAGTCAATGCATTATTTTAATACATTAGCATGATTACAAAGAATCAAGTCCCGAAGGACCGATCAGTTTAGTAGTCTTGGATAATAGATTACATACATGAATATTACATTACACATTATAAAATAAAACACAACATAAATAATCCGTTATGAACATCTTTATTCCCTTAGCTTAACCCTGCATATCAATCATAATACACTGCTTAAAATTTTGGAAAAAATAAAACATAGAAAGGGGTGAGCTCAAACGCTTAGTAAGGGTAAGAAATACAGCGAAAGATAACATAAATATTAATCATGGTGAATAATTGAAACCACATGCCTTTACCAATAATAATCATGAATAATCTAATGGTAGGAATATGAGTTGAGTAAATAATGCCATTATAAACCATAATCATGGGTATTCTACTAGACGAATTCCCACATGAACCATCAATATTATTTTCATAATGAGAGAATGTATAATGACGGACATTCTGAAACATTTTTTCAAGGCCTCGACCAAGATGTATAAAAATGACTAATACCTCGGCCAAAACCATATATCAAAATTGGGAAAGGGACTTGGCCAATTGCATATCTAGTTTTCTCAGGAGACTTACTGAGGCATCGAAGAGCTATAGCGGGATCCACCCGTCACTTACGTAGTCCAATACATTCCTCATATGAAAAGGTTTAATCATAACATAAACATTCTTATTAAAACTAAAATTAAAATGTCAATAATTTATCTATAAAACATGAATGGTAAAAAAATGACATTTCCACATTCAAACATATCACAAAACCTTCAATACAATATGGAATATTTTTATCATAATTAATTAACATCAAACAAGTTTAAAATCCATCAAAGGATGTTGACATAGATGATATTGATCTGTAAAATGATTTGATAAAAATACCAATTTTTCATGAAATCATTTAAAAGTATCAAAATTTATAAAGGAAGTCATTTAAAATTTATTTTTGAATCAAAGTGTCCCATACCACTTTGAAACTTTTGAAAATAATGATCATTTTGAAGCATTCATGTCCATATAAATAAATCCTTAAAAATATTTTTTATATCATGGACATTAAATAAAAGGTTTTAGAAAGATAAATATTTAAAACATTTAAAATGTTGTTTTAGAAAAAAGAACATTAAAAATAATCCCTTAAAAACCCTTTTATGAAACATGGACATGGAGAATAAATATGTCCCAGTAGATACTTACGTAAAACAACCTCAGATAATAAATAGATTGTGAAATTAACCCTTACAAATTTGGTAACATACAAAACATACACCCCATGAAAGATGTATCATACAATGAATAAGAAAATACACATAAATTAATGTTTATTACACAAAGAATACAATTATGGTCAGTACATACACCACACAAAAGGTAATAGTGGCAATGTGGCATGAATTTCACGGGAATAAGGAGTGAGATTAAAACCCCTTACCTCGTGTCTGACATGACCCGTTCGTCCTTTAATATCCTGAATAAAAAACTAACATTAATTTATACTTTCTTCAGAACCTTTTTCAAGTTTATTATTCCTTTTATATCACTTATTACCATGTTATAATCATTATGTAATCAATTAAGTTAATAACGTTCGTTTTGCAGATATTTGGCACTTGAGTAAAAAATGAACACCTTAGAGTTACAATTTGTTCATATGGTCAAAAGTTCATTATATCCAGAATGATATTCATAATTTAGATGTCATATATATGATATATATCAAATATATACATTTATTTATAACCATTAATATCATCTTGGGGTAAGAAATTAAATGCACCGTTCATGGAGAAGGTAAGTCGTACGTACGCATGAACGCTACTTTCATTTCTTTTTCTTATTTTAATGGAATTAAAAAATGATGATACATATGTATATTATAATTCCAGTATAATATCATATATAATATCATTAACTCCATCTTTTATACGTCCCACATATGGTATCAATGAGTCATATCACTTTGAGGGGGCGGTAGTCCGCACTTCCTCAAATGAAATCATCGTGTTTACCCATAATGGAAACCATTAAGATATGCTATAAAATAAAATTACAGAATCATAATGAAAACATAAACATATTATATATATATATCATATACAAATACAGTGTCATCATAATGGCCACCATGAGAGGTGGTAAGAGGTAATTGAACAATCATTGTTTCATGAGGCGTTAGTTTTCCATCCACAGAAACATTATGTTCTTCATCCATTAGAAGGAGGTGTGTGTAAATGTAGTTCGAATCCTTCTCATAACAACATAATAGTATATTGAGGATACTGGTTTTATTATAAAATAAAGTAATAAAAAGATTTTAGGGGTTGGATAAGTAAAATAAAATAAAAGGAGTTAAGAGAAACTACTGCCTTTAATTTGGGAAACTTTCTTTGGTTTGAACCAAAAGTACTTCTTGAAGTGCATCATGCCTTAGGTAAGGCTTTAAAAAGGAGTAGAGGGATGTAGGAAGATTATTTTTTCAGATTTTGTATGAGACTAAAGGCTTGATAGGTGTGAGAAATTTGTTAGAAGTGGTCTCCTTTTATAAGGGGGAGGAGGGGCTCTTTAAGAAAGTGTAAAAATATTATTTTATTATATAATGATATTTGGTTTTTAATGGTCCAAAAATCATTAGGGTCAATGATAAGATGACTCATGGTAAATCTAAATTCATCCAATAATAATTGGACATGTTTTGGATATTATTTTAATATTTATAATCAAATTTATTTAAATGATTTATTAATGAGGTAAATAATGCATCATTATTATGTCATAAATGTTTTAATTTATTTGATGTATAAAAATTATTAAAAATACCATAATGTAGGAAATAATTTTATATTTCCAAATAATATTTATATTCAAAAATATTACTTATATAACACCATATAAAAACCTATTACTATGTTTTTGTCAATTTTTTCTTTACTTTAAATTAATCAATCTAAAATGTCATTATCATTCATAAGTGGCTCCATGGGGGCCCAAAATCTACCAAAGGATGCCCATGGTTGGTCTTTACTCATCCAATAAGGTTAAAACATGTGTTATATATATTTGAATTATTACAATATTCATTTTACCTTGAATACCTTTAACCGTGGTAAATAAAAGTCAAAATTTACTATTCACCAAAAATTATTTTCATCTTATTGAACCACATTTTACTTACTGAGGTTATTTGTGTCTCTATAATTTTTTAAATTCCACTCACATCACTGGTAAAAGTATTTTTATGTGAATTTGAAAATTCTCCTAGGAGGTGGGTAAAATACTGTGAAAAGTTTAATAAAATTTTTATATATCTAAAATTATTATTAACAGACTCCAATGAATTACATTTAACATATATTGGTATTATGTCTATATTTTTACATAAAATAAATTTAAATAAAATAAATGATTATTTAAATAAAAATTCGGTTTTAAACTATAACTTAGTGTTTTCACTATTCATCAAAAATTGAAAGTATTCAGAAAAATACCAAAAATTCACCCTAAGATAATTTTGATATTATGAATCCAAAAAATGAAGTCCATTTTGAAAAATAAAATTTATAAAATTTCAAAAAATGGGTATTAATATTCATAATGGCTAGTTTGATTAGTTGTGGTGTGTGTTAGAACTCAAAGTTGCGTATAATACACGTTACTACATTATTCAAAGAGAAGTGTATCGTGGAAGCTTGGGGTGTTACATTTAACATCATTTATTCAGTAATTCATTAAGAGAATTATTAATTTCACATTTTCCTTGGAATTCTAGAAAATCACTCAATGCTACCAAACATAAGGTGGATCAACACGGTGAGAAGTGTAAATACCCATCATGTCTTTGAACCCTATAGAAAGAGCGTAGAGTCATCCTCCCTTGAGAATCTAAACACGGAATGCTTGTGGGATACCCCACATGCCTTAGAACCTTTTTAAAGGAGGGAAAGCAAGGCCAAATTCCATAATATGTGGGGAAAGTAATGCATATAAACAACCAACAAGATTATAAAATTAACCAACATTCATATCCAACCCATTTTTTCATATATGGTGTCCTCCTTGACACCCACTTGCATAAAAAGATGCATCTCTCCACTCTAGGAATCAACTACTTCCATAACCAATGAACCCCCCCCCCCACATATCAAAACTTCCATACAAGCTCACATCAAAACACAAATAGTAGGAAACAAACACTAGATCAACTAGGCTCTTTGAAATTAAACAAGGAACTCATTTTTCAACTGTAATGAGATATCATAACACCCAGCATATGGCTTATGGACATTAAAAGAAAGAGGGTAACTCATAACCCTATGAGAAATTATCTTATATCAAAAAACTAGTTCTTTAATCAATCTTGAATTAACCAAGTCATTAATAGTTGTTTCCATATATTGGAAACCTAAATATAATTCTATCATTTCTATAATAAAAAAATTTATCATGCTTACTGCACTAATTTGAATAACCTCAATTTACAACAATAATACTCATATTCATTTACAATACTCTTTTATCTCCAATAAATAATTATAATTAATACGTGTTTATGTTCATTTCCAATTTCCATCATGAATTACATGATAAACAAGGAAATATTAGATATCACACTATCTAGCAAAAAAAGAGGCAATAACATATGATCGATACCATTTTATTTATCTGGTTCAAATATTTATTTTGTAAATTCCATTTTGACTTAGTGGGATAAAACATGATAACTCTACAATTTCAAGTAAAAAATAGAAATGCCATGAATCCACTAACTCAACAAGTTCTTGATATTATTTAAATGAGAATGATTCATACAACGAATTATAATCACCTCCCCCATGACAACTGCATCCACCTAAGGATGCCTCCACACGACCTCACCAATGGACACCAAGGAAAAAACCTTTGGAAACATGGTTATCACATGCCAAATCAAGGAAATGATAAATAAGAAAATAAGGATCTATGAAAACACTTGAATGGTGGTAGATCATACATTCTATTGATGAGGGCTCGACACATGTTGCATACACCAAAACTGGGGGTGCACATGAAGAAGGAAGAAAAATAATGGGCAATTATCCAAGGATTAAGGTTCGATCCCACCCCTCCTATGGGAAGAAGCAAAGGTTACATTGTCTCACACTGGCGAACAAGATGGTATAACAGGGGGGTAATATCTCGTCCCTTTTAAAGATATTATAGAGGAGGGGTTTAAGATACTATGGATTCCCCTTTAAAATTTGATCGTAATAAACTATACAGGATGACCATGTAAATGAATCCTTAGCCTTAAGAAAATTTATGCCAGAGTTATGAGCATTGAATCCACCTTAAATCCTTTAATACAAAGTCTAGAATGCATTTTCCATCATAAGAAATTGCTAAGGGGTGAAACTGTAGGTAGGTGGAAATAATATTCACAAATGACTCACCAAGACACTACTCACTGGTGAATCCCAAATAGCACTGTTCAGAAATGTGTCACTAAATTCAGTATTCACAAATGACTCACAATCAAAACTATTCAAAAATGACTCACATACATCACTGTTCACAAAGGAGTCACTGAGATCACTATTCAAAAATGACTCACAGACAACACTGTTCAAAAATGACTCACTGATAGTACTATTCACAAATGAATCACCAAAATCATTGTTCACAAAAGACTCACTGACAACACTATTAACAAATGACTTACTGACACTACTATTCACAAATTACTCACTAGAAAAACTATTAGAAATAATTCATGGATATAACAATTCACAAATGACTCACTGACAACAATATTCACCATGGAAACAATAATATCATTGTTAAAAAATTACTCACCGACATCATTGTTCACAAAGGAATCACCGAAAGAATTGTTCAGAAATGACTCACTAAAACAATTGATCAGAAATGACTCACCAAAAACACCATTCACAAATGACACACCACATCATTGACCACAAATGACTCACCAACAGTAGTGTTTACAATACAAGAAACATTGTTCAGAAAACTGAAAATATGGAAATGTATTGAAAAGAAGCCTCATTGTCCTCTCAGGACACCCAAAACACCATAAATTCATTAAAGGAAGAAAAAGATAGGATCAGTGCATTAAAGGACCATTACTATAATGGAAACATTGAGGTGGTCATAACTTTCTCAAGGTTCGGGAGTAATATTGACATATACACATCAATATTGGAGTTAGATACTAGCATTCATTATGGTTTAGGAGATTGTCAGAGCTGGTTGATCCAGAAACTAGTTGCACTATCACATCAGAGTGGCCCTATTAGTCATCGTCCGAGTAATTCTCCAGGCTGTGGTTCAGAGAAAATTTATTCATTATAGCCTATACCTCATGAGGAGAGTGTCACTACATTAATAGTGAGATGTAAGATCATTGAATATTATACTCTAGTATCCCTTGTTTCTAATATAATTTCTTATCATAGATTCATATATGTACTTATTTTGGGGAGACATGGACTTAATGTCAATTTTTTTATTGGCATGGTGACACTCAATACTCCATTAGGGATCAGATCAAAGTGTGTATGCTAGTTCAGAGAGTGAAATATTGGGATTGGTGTGTATATTTTTTAATTTAATTTCCTTATTTTAAAAATTTTGGGATTTTAAGTCATACTCTAAATGGATAGATTGTTTCATTTCCATGCCCATTTATATTTACATCACCAGAGGGTAACATTGACATCACAAAATGTGGTAGGTACATCCACAAGGGTTAGTGGGATGTTAATGAAGGTAGATTTGGACCTAAGAATCAATATATGAGAGGGGTGATAAGACATATTTCTATCCACAATATAGATAATTAGGGAATGCAACAGTATGAATTCCATTCCTTCGTTGATTATTTGAGTGATGTATTCCTAGGTGAATTTTATATTTTACCTCCCCAGAGGTATTTTGATTCCTCTATTGATCAATCTGGACAATGTAAAAATATTTACATTAATATATTTACAATAGAAACTATTGGGATGTCGGTGCTCAGAGATAGCTAGGGGATTTAGAATAAAAGAGGTTTATATGACCCAATACTTTTACATGGGGCTTATTAGTTCTTTTAAAAAAACAATGGAATTTTGGTATACTTTCGGATGATTAAAAATTCAAATATTCGATATTAAAGAATATTTATCCTTTACCCCAAATAGATGATCTCTTCAACTTCCTATGAGGAGCTTCAGTTTTCTCAAAAAATGACATGAGATCGCGTTATCACCATGTATGTGTCAGGTCAGAAGATATAAAAAATAAAACATTCAATACAAATTAGGATCCTTATAAGTATCACTTTATACAGTTAGATCAATGGAATGTACCACCATTTAATGATTCCTTGATGAATCTGGTTTCCAATCTATATTGTGATTTTTTCAAGGTTGTTTTGTGACTGAAATATTTGTGTATTATTCGGATTGACATGATGGAAACAAACATATTGACATAATTTAAGATAGATTGAGAGAGCAGAGGTTGTATTTTAAGATGAAAAAAATTAATTTTTGTATGGATAGTATTCACTTTGTGGGTTGTATTATCTCAGTGACAAGAGTATCAGTTGACCTAGATATAGTTAGAAATGTAGTTTCATATTTCTATCCCAAAAACATCTTTAACTTACAGAGTTTCTTGTGGATAAATTGATATCAATGTTCTTGAATTATGACTTTCTCTCTTAGAATATGAAATTTTGGGATTTACGAAATAGGGCTTCATGTTCTTCTAGGCATATACCTATGAGAAATAATTTCAAAAGAAAAAAGGGAGATTTACTTCAGCACTGATCCTCATTCATTCTTGATCTAGGAAGAAATAATGTATATTTTTATGCGTTAGGTTTTTGAATAAGAGTATTTAAGATGCCAAAGTATCAATTGATTGATTGAAGGTCTCATATGTTGATCAAAAAATGATAGTAACTACCCAAGATCCAATTTTGAGTTAACCATTATTTTCCATGCATGGCTTTGTTGGAGACACTATTTTATGGGAGTGTATTTTGTGGTTTTTACAGACTAGAAAATCATGATGTACATATTAAAATAGAGAGACTTGAATCATAAAAAATGAAGGTGGCTTGAATACCTATCATATTTCAACATTGAGATTTCATATATTAATGGATATGGAAATATAGTTGTTGATGAACATAGTATGAGTACTTAGATACAGTCATTTCAAGAGATCAGTACTGACAAGAAACTAATGTTGTTATTATTTGAGAAGCACATAGAGGTGAAGGATAGTCTCAGAAGGAAATTTTTCCTGTCATTAGTGTTGAATTGAACTCTTATTATCATAGTGAGGATGAGAAATCATTTTTGTTATGAGGTCTTAGTCCGAAGGGAGGGTGTGGGAGGTATATACTGGCATCCTAGTCGGACGATTGGAGGGGATAAAATTAATTTCATACATGGTTGAATTTAGGTCCTTGAATATATTCCAAAGGATATGATATCAGTGTCTCATTCCTTATCTTGTAGATTTAATATCATTGTAATGATTATGTACTAGTTTTTACACTGCCAATATTCATGGCTACATATGAAATGAGAGTTAGATGGGTTTTTATAATAGTTTCCTCCTATTAACAGTTGAAGGTAGAACACTTGTGACCATTTGAGAAATTTGAAGTAGTTTTATACCCCTGAGTGTATGTTTGATGATAATTCTATGGATTTCATGAACAGTTTACTGTGGTTGTCCTGAGATAGTGGTGTTATAAGGTTTATTGTGTACATTCTCACTAAGGTCTCAGTATTCCTAAATAATTAGTAAAATTTATTAATAGATGAGAGTGAGGGAGTTTATATCAGTTACATTTGTGCACCCTCATGGGGATATGTATTCTATTTTATCTTATAGGAATACAAGATTTACATCTTAGTTTTGGCAATGTTTATAGAGTGTTTTGGGAAAAACGTTCTATTGATCATGGAATATAACCCTCAATCATATGGCTAGAAAGAGTGCGCAATATAAGTTCAACAAGACATTATTAAAGTATGTGGCCCAAAAATGGGGGGAGGGGTGCTTCGAAGAAGCATACAACCCTAGTTGAGTTTTCCTTATAAGAAAAGATATCAGAAAACTAAACAGATGTATCCCTATGTGGATTTTTATTAGAAACTATGTTGATCAACTAAGAGCACATTAGGGGAAGAAGATGTGTGGAGTATCAGACCAAGTTTTTTATAGGATAATTAGGATTAGGTCCAAATCAATTGGAAATAGGGTGGAAAATGAATCATGTATAAATAAATCATACCCTGATCACTATTTACGAACACTAGAGTTTTACATTAGGGATCTTGTCTCTTAATGTAACACACTATGGTTGGGGAATAAACTAATTTTGAGATATTATAATATTTCACCATAATATGTCTGGGCTTTCCTGATTCTAGAGACGGTGTAGCCCGTATCCTATCAATAGAAATTATGTTAGAGGTAATGATCAAATTATGGAATCTTTCATGCATATCATCTATGTTATTATCACAAAGAAGAATCACTTACTCTTCATCCAGATGTGGTGGAGGTACATGTAGATTCATTATTTGGGGTGAATCCACTATGTTTCATTCATCGGAGTAGAAAACATCTCCAAGGCAAGTTTGTTCATTTTTTTGGGATCTATGGAAGCATGCCTGTGTGAGGGATGAGAACTGGGAGAGGGAGTTGATGATGTATAAGATTACTGTATATAAGTATTTTAAGAAGCTTCTCCACCCATGGAAGAGCAACATGGTGATGATTTTTTATTAAGAGTGTGATATTATAATATATTGGGTTTTATGACGAGGTTCTGATCTTTTTATTTCTTATTAAACTATATTTTTTCCTTTTTGGTTTAGAAACTAATGTTGGTCTCATGGGATAGTTGGGATGTTTTGGGAGGATTAATGAAGGGCGATGGGGGTATTATGATGTGTGATGGATTTTGAATGCCAATTCATGATCTACGATGAGGATTCCTTAGTAGTGAATTTATAATCTTTACTGTAAATTTAACGTATTTACATTCCATGAATGTTACTAGTGTTAGTTTTAAAAATTAGAGGCAGTGCAACCTTTTATGAAAGAAGAAACCCCCATTATTTTCTATTTAATAGGTGGACCATTAGAGGATTACCTACATATCATAAACCTATGATTTTCTATAACTATCCCATTTAGACTATATTTGGAGAATTTTGAATCATGTTGGATATCCACCAGTATGTTATACCAATACATTAATAGTCTAGTTGATAGTTTCCATTTTTCACACACCGTACCTTCTATGCGTTTCTCCTAAACTAATTAAATTTATTGATTAAATTATTGGATACGTGATTGGGTTTCCATATAGTTCCATGATATGGTTAGAGGTTTTCTACCTCAATTCATACCTCCCATTAGGTGTGTTTACTTTTTTCCCAACAAGTATCCACCAAATTGGGTATTTTTGTGATATCTCTCTCAAAATGGGAGCCCCAATGAATTAAATGAGATAATATGAATGTGTTTATGCCATATTTACCGTATTATTACTTGTTCTGAAAATGGTTAAATAGTTTAAATTGGATATATGGAATGAGTTGGAATACTCATGGTTTATAACTGATTATGAAATGGGTGATACACTAGTTTATGGAAATCGTTAATTTATATTAGATTCCATGGACATTTCTACAATTATTAGCTGGCACATGAGGGTTTGAATTTTTATTACATTGAATTCCATTGAAATTATTACTCAATGTGTTTAAGATTATATTCGACACCTAGGAAAATTAAAGTCTATGGATCCAGATTTCAAGGGATTCAGAGGACATTTCTACTTCTCAGATCTAACAGTAGGGTCTCATATATTATTTCATGGAATATTCCATTGAGGATCCCATGATTATTTATTGTCCTTATACATGGACATGTAGGTTTGGAACTAGATTACTCGACATGGGCCGTAGATTATGTTTTTATAAAACCTGTATCTTTTCATGTATTTTTTTTAATATTTGGGAATATTACGAGTCCACGAAAATTGACGGCGTGTGATTCCAAGGCCCGATGTTCCCTAAATGAATTTTTATAACTTTTTTATGTACATTCAATTAACATGCATGCAGGATTTTGCATCTTTTGAACATGTGATCGGAATTGAAATCTGAAGGAATTGTTGAACTCGCAATGCTGATATTCACTCAAGGAGACCTCCACCTCGATCATAGTAGGTCCAGGGTGATTGTTAGTTTTTGTGTTTTTTTTGGGAGAAAAAAAAATAGAGTAGCTTTATTTTATTTATGGAGTTTAATCCTCAAAATTTTATTTTTGGTGGTGGGGACCACCCTAGCTTGAGAACTCCCAATTTGAATTCAATGGTGGGGACCACCTAACCCTTGAACAACCCCTTTAATGGGAGGTAACTCATGGTTTCCTTTTCACAATGATGTGTGGAATAAATTAGTCTAGTTAATAAACTTAAAAATATTAATTTGGAATTTCACTTCTTGGTTGGAGGATTTATTGGAAAAGGACGGCTTTGGAGAATTGTGGAGAAACAATCTCTCCAACGAAGAACTCTTTCTTCAACGAAGAACTCCATAGAAGGATCCCCAATGACGAAAATATTCAACGAAGATGAACCAACATCTTTCCTTTCCTCTCCTCAGTGAAATAAACGAGAAATTGAGGTAGGAATTGTTGTTTTTGTATACCCCTCACCCCGCTCTTGTTGTTCTTCTTGAATGAAGAACACATATGTGGATTTATACCGTTCTAAAATGGAGAGTGTGGGCCTAACGGATATAGACTGAACTCTTAGCAACCCTTGTGGATTTTGGTGATCTTCACAGCTTATTTTACTATTGGGAGATTTCCCACCATTGTGGTCCTGAATCTATGGAGACTTAATGAGATGTGTGTGGGAGTCTACGGAATGAAGAACATGCCACCGGGGCGCACCTCGTGCCCCTGGAACATCACCGAAAGGGAACAGGAGCGGTGGTCATCCCTCTAGATTTCCGCAATGACGGCAGCGGTGTGAATGTGCCGCCAGAGAAGGGTCATGGCCCATTGGCCATATCAGGGAATGTGTGGCGGCCATCGCATGTCTGGCCACACAAATGGGACGACGACGCCCATTCGTGCCGCCGGGCATGCTGGGGTCATAGCATGAGGCCACGACAGCGAAGGAGGTCGATCACCTCGCTGCCAGCTGCCAGTGGGGGCATGGTGCATGACCGCTCCGCACGAGAGGGCTTGCTGTCCGGCCTATTGGGGAGTCGAGTGGGACCCGGGGTCCTGCATTCCAGCCGTCGGCACCACGTGGCACCGACCAGTTGGTCACCCAACCCAAACGACCCATCTATTCGGGGTACCAAGGGGGTGCCTCCCCTTGGGTGACGTCTAGGGTGAACCCCACCATGGGGCCACCCAGCGGGATAGGTCGGACACAGGGCTGGACCCGGGTCGGGCTGGGTTGGTCTGACCGGGTCGGTCAGGACCCAGACCAATTTCGACCCGTTTTCACTCTTATTGCCATAACGTGAGATACAAGTGTCTCATTGATGAACTGTCTGTGGAACAAGAATCCATGGATAAAGATGGTCTATCTGATATACCCCACTCATGATTTGGATAATGTTGGGGTATGGTCGGGATGGATCGAGGATGAATTCAACCTGGACCTCAGAACTAAAAGTCCAATAACGTACTCACCAGACGTATGACTGAATAACTGTCTGTTGAATTTAGACCCCTTTTACAATGCGGTCCATTGGGATACTTCATAATGATAATTCGTAGTATTTGGAGTATCGATATGTGTCTTGAGGATCAGACCCTCTCAGAATCATGTGAGCTTAGTGTGGGAATCTTGTAGCTGGCTGTAACATGAGAAATATATCATATGTGGGTCTGTGACATGTGATCATATGTGGGTCTGTATTCAAGGATCCCACATGGATCTTCTCTATGAATCCACATGGGACTAATCTAGGATCCTATGTGGGTGAACTGTACTAGGATCCTATGTGGGTTAGATGATTTAGATTTCTACGTGGGTCTGATGATGTAGGATCCTATGTGGGTCTTCCTCTAAATAGAGTAAGATGATTCAGTAGTTACATATAATCATCTTTACTACCATACCAATGTTATTACTAGTTTGATATGAGTCCTTACATTTTTTTCATTCTTCTATGTGGAATTACATTTGTGGTACTTACATTTGTGCTTATACCTTTATGGTATTCTTCTGTATGTCGATACCATTGTGGTACATACCTTTGTGGTGATACCTCTGTGGTATACTTATGTGTGGAATTACCTTTGTGGCACATACCTTTGGGGTGTTACCTTCATGTTAATATTTCCTCTATGGTAAAGTTGAGCTTTGGACTTCTGAGTTGGGCCTTCTGTTTCCTCATTAATGAGATGGGTATACTTAATAACTTAGGAATATGTATGGGCATATAACTAAGTAGGGTTTTTAGTTGTTTACATGCTCTCTGGTATATCATTTGTGGATTTTGTGAGACCTTGAGGGTCTCGGGGTCCCTACTGAGTATCGTTATACTCACCCCTACTCAGGCAATGTCCGTACCTCATTGTGTTTGGTGCAGACGACAAACATCACTGACTGAGGACGAGGGTACTAGTACTGTAGGTAGCTGGGTGGTGGACATTAGAAGAGGCATACCGCATGGAAGACCATTTGAGAGCTTTACCTACACTTTAGGTGGGATACCTGGAGGGTGTTCACCGGAGCTGTTTTCTGTTTTACTTGTACTATTCAGTTTACTTGTACTTTATAGTAGGACTTGTATTCTGGCCCCTTTCTCATTCTGTACACACCCTGTTTACTATCTAGTTTCACTTTGTGCTTGTATCCTGATTTCTGATTAGTTGTATGAGTTTAAAGGTTATAAAGTCAATGTGTTTCTAGTATTAGGGAATACATCTTTCGGTGCTAGTCTCCATCCCCTGGCCTATGGAAGGTGGGATTGGGGTAGTCACGACATGAGCCTCGGGGGACGGATCATGACAAATTGGTATTAGAGGAGTCGGTGCTACAATAGGACATTGGAATCTGATCTTATAATGGAACTAATGTTAAGTATTATTAGAGTGGTTATCAGTTTAGGGAATTCAGTGTTAGTGCGGCAGTCGACATAAGCATACACCAGGACCCCGAATTCTTATTTCTGACACAGTGCACGAAATCACTGATTTCATGTTTGTTCTGAAATGTTTCCTTTGGGATCTCTTTGAGTCACCTCACCAGGTATAACCTAATGATTGTGGAACACCTATTTCTTTTCAAGATGGCTCCATGTAGACAGCCAGCCATGGGTTCCGGGTAGAGTACATGATGATTTCCCACCACGAGATGAGGCCATGGTGTAGGGTGCTTTATCAGTAGAGGCACCAGTGGAGGAACCAACGGTACTGTTACACATTGGGCCACCCATGATACAAGCCTCAGTAGCAGAGGGTGCACTCCAATTGAGTGCATTCCATGAGTTCCAGCGCTTGAGGCCAGCTAGGTTCAGGGGTAAGATGGACCCATAGGTGGCTAAGAATTGGCTGGAGGTCGTGGTGAGAGTTTTCTGACTGGTAGGGACACAATCTGATCTCATGAAGATCTTCTTCATTTGTCTTATGAAGGCTAAAATAGGTAAAAGGTGGGGCTTGATGCTCCAAGTTCATGATGAGATGACACTTATCAGGGAAAACATTGATATCCTATTTCAAGTAGAGTTTTTCCTAGCGACCATTCACGCTGTGCACACACAGGAGCTTCTTCATCTGCAGCAGGGTAGTATGACTGTGCCTCACTACTCAGTGAGTTACAACATCCTCTCATGCTACTCCACTAATATGGTGTCGGAACCATTCATCAGGTCTTGGACCTTCGAGCAGGGACTCGGGTGGGAGATCAGGTCTTTGATGATTTCTATCCGCATCCCAATGCAGGCGGGGGTGTTAGAGCGAGAACTCATAATAGAGAGTTTTAATGTTGAGATATCACTAGTAGTGAGACCCACAATTGGGATTCACTTACCGGAGTCTTATACAGTTGGAATTAGACAGATGTCATAGAGTTCCAAGAGCACATGAACTACAGGTAAATAATCATAGGATTTAGGGTCGGTTTTGTGGGGCACCCGAGACAGAGCTAGTCATACAAGGAGTAGGCAGTGTTACACATGCGATGGGTAGGCTCACATGGCTTGTGACTGCCCGACCCACCATACAGATGATCAAAAGACTATTTAAGGACCTCCCAGGCAGAGAAAGAGGTATGACCGAGGAGGTCCGCAGTGAGTAGGAAGGCGTGGTAGAGGAGCTGACTATGTAGCAGGAGGTGGGAGACAATTCGAGGTGTTACCGCCACCACCACAAGGTAGATCACCCCGACCATAGGGAGTAGGTGGACATTGGTGAGCTTAGAATCAGCTAGTTGAGACCTGTAACCACAACACTATAGAGGTGATATGAGGTACGATCTGTGTCTACTCCACCATAGCTGAAGTATTTATAGACATAGGTCCTAGTCATTCTTTTATTTTGACTTCCCTCATTCGGAGCTCAGAGATTCTGGTGGACCTGTTGGCAAGATCCTTAAGGCTAGAGACTCCTACATGTGAGGATTAAATGATTACACACTGGTGTTGGAAGTGCGAGCTTACTCTAGGAAGTGAGATCTTTTGCTGGGATCTCCTAGTTGCAGTGTTTAGGGCTTACAATGTCGAGTTTGGTATGGACTATTTATCTATTGTCCATGCTCAGATTGACTATATTGGGAAAAAATTGAGGTCTGTTTGAAAGGATGGGACTACGTATAACTTCACCAACTAGAAGGGAGCCTTTTAAGTACCAGATAGACATACCTTGGTAGAGTGCAGTCGATCACTCATCAGTTGGCTAGCCTTACCCTCGAAGTGGTAGATGTGGAGAGTTTGAGCTATCCTGTAGTAGTGGACAAGTACGCGGATTTCTTCCTTGGTGATTTTCCAGGTCTACCTCCTCATAGAGAGGTGTAATTTTACATTGACTTGTACCCTGGAATGAAACTGATATCTACACTAGAGTATCGGATGGCTCCTACGGAGCTTCGTGAGCTATGGGTACAACTATAGGACTTACAGGGGAAGGGGTTCTTCCGGCCTAGAGTATCGGTTTTGGTAGCCTTGATTTTGTTCTACAAGAAGGTGGATGGGAGCTTGAGACTTTTTGTTGACTATCTACACCTGAACTAGGTGACCATGAAAAAGAAGTACCCACTCCCTAGGATTTATTAACTCATTGATCAGCAAAAGGGAGCATAGTGGATCTTGAAGATAGATCTCAAATCATGCTATCACCTTCTCAGAGTACGAGATGAGGATGTATAGAAGATTGATTTTAGATGTCTCTATGACCATTATGAGTTTTTGGTCATTCCATTCGGCATGAACAATGCTCCATTAGTGTTAATGGGACTCATGAACATGATCTTTCAGCCATATCTTGATCACTTTGTGGTGGTCTTAATTGATGACATTCTGATCTACTTGATAACTAAGTAGGATCATGACTATCATTTGCAGATAGTTTTGGACAAACTCCAATGGAAGTAGATTTATGATAAGCTCTCGAAGTTTTAGTTCTCTATTCGAGATGTTCACTTTCTGGGACATGTCATCTCAGAGGATGGAGTTGCGGTGGATCCCATGAATATTGAGGCTGTACTAGCTTGGGAGCCACCTAGGAGTGTGACAGAGGTACAAAGTTTACTGGGTTTGGACGGATACTACCGGGGATTTTTGCTAGATTTAACTAGAGTTACATAACCTTTATCAACATTGATGAAGAAGGGGAAACCCTTCGTTTGTTTGGAGAGACGCCAATGGCGTTTTTAGAAGCTGAGGTAGAGTCTGACTAGTGCCCCCATCTTGAGTCTTTCAGAGGAGGGAAATTGGTACGTAGTCTACTACAACACATCAGGGACCAAGATTGGATGTGTCCTAATATAGGAAAGAGTAGTTATCACATATGGTTCTCGATTGATAAGACAAAATGTGAAGAACTACGCTACTCCTGACCATGAGTTAGCAGCAATGGTATTTCCTTTGATGATGTGGCGACACTATCTGATGTGCAAGAAATTTACACTTTACTCTTATCACCAGAGTCTTAGGTAAATCTTCTTATAGAAGGACCATAACATGATATAGTCATGATGTCTTGAGTTACTCCAGGAATATGACTTTGAGATATTCTATAGTTCTGGGAAGGGGAATGTTGTAGCTGATACACTCAGTAAGAGATCTGGTATACCACTGCTAGGTGAGGTGACCAAGTAGCTGGCCTCTTTGTAGACATCCTTTGTGGATCAAGAAGGAGCATCTTTTATTTATTCTCCTATATTCACTCCCCCACTTCTTCAGGCAGTCAGGGAGGAGCATAGTGGGGACACTAGCTGTGAGGCTCGATGTGTTCAGATATCCACAGGGCAGACACCTGATGGATTTTCAGAAGGTGGGGAGCATGACATCCTCTTCAGAGGATATACCATGGTACCAATGTCGAATTGTGAGGAAGTGTTGAAGGACTTCCCCACATCCCCTCTAGCAGTACATCCACGAGTGAAAAAGATGTACCAGGACCTCCGACGACCACACTGGTGTTTATGAATGAAGAAAGAAGTAGCAGAGGTTGTCTCTCAGTGCCTCACTTGTCAGCAGGTGAAAGAAGAGCATCGGGTAATATAAGGCTTTGTTCAACCTTTAGTGTTCCCAGAGTGGAAGTGGGATGGGATATCCATAGACATTGTGACAGGAAATCCACTTACATCCCAGGGTCATTATTCTATCTAGGTGATCGACGAATGACTCACCATGTCGCCCCACTTCTTACCAATTAAAGAGCAGGGTTCATTAGAGAGATATGAATTCCTCTATGTGTATGTTATTGCATGGATACATGGAGTACCCATGATGATTTTATCCGATCGGGATGCACATTACACTTCTCGGGTATGAAAAGGGTTACAGGAGGCTTTCAAGATGCAGCTTCATTTGAGCACCGCCTTCCATATTCAGGGGGATAGCCAGACTGAGAAGACCATTAAAACCCTCGAGGAAATGCTGCGTGCGTGCATCCTAGACTGTAGTTGTAGTTGGGAGGATCACATTCCCTTGGTGGAGTTTTTTTACAACAACAGATACCAATCCACCATTGGGATGACACCTTTCAAGGATCTGTACGACCGACCTTGTAGATCAACATTGTGTTGGACTAACCCAAGGGAGTCAGTAATCATGGGAACATAGATGGTATAAGCTACCACAGAGAAGGTGCAGATCATCCAGGAGCAGATGAAGACTGCATAGATCAGGTAGAAGTCTTATGCTGACAGGAGACAGAGACCTCTATATTTTGAGGATGGTGACCATGTCTTTCTACGGATCTCACCTCGATGAGGTTTTCAGATATTTTATTGGGAAAAAAGTTATATCCTATGTTCATCGAACCCTTTAAGGTCCTTAGCAGTGTTGGTGAGGTGGATTAACACCTAGTAATTCCCCAATAGTTGCACCCGGTGCATGATGCTTTTCATGTATCTCAACTGAGGAGTTACATGAATGATCCTACTCAAATAATTATCTGGGGTGAGCTAGAAATCGACGAAGGGGAGACGTTTATGGAGGTTTTAGTAGAGGTTGTCGATCAACATGAGAGAGTCCTTCGTGGGTAATTGATACCTTTAGTGCATGTTCGATGGCATCACGAAACCTCCAAGAGAGCACAAGGGAGAGGGAGGCTCAGATACGTGCTCAATACCACCTCTTGTTCCCTTAGATTGAGTTGTGGCTTACGTGGATGCAAATCCCTGAGATGGGAAGAATGTAGAGACCTTGATTTTTTCATGTATATATTTTTTTACTATATGGGAATATTACGAGTCTGTGAAAATTGACGGCACGTGATTCAAAGGCTCGGTGTGCCTGGAAAGAATTTTTGAACTTTTTTTAATTATGTTCAGTAAATGTGTGAGTGGGTTTTTTTAACTTTTTAACCAATTATCGGAATTGAAATCTAAGGGAACCATTGAAATCACAATGCTGATATTCGCTTAGGGAGACCTTCACCTCAACCGCAGTAGGTCGAGGGTGAAAGTTAGTTTTTGTTCATTTAATGGGAGAAAATAAAAAAAGTATATTTATTTTATTTATGCAATTTAATCCTCCCAATATGATTTTTGGCGGTGGTGACCACCTGATCTTGGGAACTACCAATTTGAATTTAATGGTTGGAACCACTCGACCCTTGAACTCCCCCTTTAATGGGAGGTAACAATTGGTTTCCCCTCACATTGATGTGCCAACTCAATTAGTTTAATTAATAAAAATAAAGATATTAATTTGGAATTTCTCCTCTTTGTTGGAGGATTTGTTGGGAATAGAGGGATTGGGAGAATTGTGGAGAAACAATCTCACCAAGAAAGAACACCTTCTCCAATGAAGAACTCCAACGAAGGATCCCCAAAGAGGAACCTCCTAAATGACGATGAACCGACATTCGTCCATTTCTATCCTCACTAAAGTCAATGAGAAACTGAGGTATGGATTGTGGTTTTTGTACACCCTTACCATTTTCAGGCCATTATTATTTAATTATGAACACCTATTTTGATTGCTACCTCTCAAACGTGGAGAGTGTGATCCAAATAAACACGGCCTGACCTCTCTTCCACCCTTGTGGATTTTGGTGTTTTTCGTGGCTTATTTTTGGGTTGAGATATGTCCAATAGTGGTGGAATTGAATCAATGGAGATGTCCCGAGATGAGTGTGGGAGTCTACATAAAGAATAATGGGCCACCGAGGTGCTCCTGGTGACCCAAGAAACATCGTAAGAGGGGCACAGAAGTTGCGGTTGGCACTCTAACAGGCTACGAATGCGACGGCGGCGTGGCCGCACTGCCGGATGAGGGTGGTGGCCCATCGGCAGTGGCAGAGGAAGGGATGCTGTCAGCACACGGTCGGTTGCACAAAGGGGATGGTTGTGCTCGTCCATGTCGTCGGGCGTGCAGGGGCCACGAAAAGAGGCCACAGCGGTGAAGGAGTGTAGCTATCTCCCTGACCGACGTCGGTGGGGGGGGAATGAGACTATGCAATGCATGTGGGCAAGACGTCCAGCCAACCGGGGATCCGAGTGGGACCCGGGGTCCTGTGCGCCAGCTGCCGATGCCATGTGGCACCGGTCGGTCAGTCACCCAACCTGAACCACCCAGTCATTCGGGGTACCTAGGGGGAACCTCCCCATGGGTGGTGGCTAGGGTAGACCCCATAGTGGCGCCCCCCATCTGTGGTCAAACTGTGATCTGGGTTGGGGCCGGCACATGTCCGGAGATGGGTTAGGCTGGGTCGAGTCTAGGGAAAGAGTCGGGTCGGGTCGGGTGGGTTCTCCCATGTCGGACATCACTCGGGCTAACTTCCACCTTTTTTTATCTTTTGGCCGTAACTTGTGCTTTAGTTTTCTGTTTGAAGAACCATCTGTGGTACCAAAATACTTGGATCAAGACAGTACTTTTGATATACCCCACAATGGATTTGGATAAATTTGGGGTATGACAGGGATGGATCGAATACGAATCCAACCGGTCCCTCATGACTAAAAGGGCAATAAGTTACAGACCGAGTGTCAGATTGATGCACCATTTATTACATTGAGACCCCTTTAACATGGCAGTCCATTTGAAAATTCACCATGGCACTTCGTGGTTGTTGGATTATTTACCTGTGATTTGAAGAGAGAAACCTCCTGGAATCAAGCGATCTTAGCG
Organism: Viscum album; assembly: GCA_963277665.1. NCBI lineage: Eukaryota > Viridiplantae > Streptophyta > Magnoliopsida > Santalales > Viscaceae > Viscum > Viscum album. The sequence goes on along the minus strand of OY728140.1, from coordinate 1,378,978,316 downwards.
AGGGAACCCTATAGCTGGTTGTAACATGAGAAAGGGGACATATGTTGGTCTATGCCTTGGGATCCTACATGGATATTTGTTCGAGCATACCACTTGGATCCTCTCTAAGAATCGACATTGGAATACTCTAGGATAAAACGTGGGTCTAATATACTAGGATCCTATTTGAGTTAGATTATTTAGGATCCTATGTAGGATATATGATGTATGATCCTTTGTGGGTCTAACTCACAACATAGTAAGATGATTCAGTAGTTAAACCTAATTATCTTTGCTATCATTCCTAAGTTATACCTACTGTGAGCTGAGTCCTTACCTTTGTGGAATTCTTCTGTGTGGCATTACCTTTGTGTCACTTACAATTGTGGTGTTACATTTGATGAAATCATATGTATGGTGATACCTTTGTCGTACATACCTTCGTGGTGATTCCATTGTGGTATACTTCTATGAGGATTTACCTTTCTGGTACTTACCGTTGGGGTGTTACCTTCATGGTAGTCTTTCCTCCGTGGAACAGTTGAGCTTTGGACTTTTGAGGTGGGCCTTGTGTTTCCCATGAATGAGGTGTGTATTATTGATAACTTAGGTATATGTATGGGAATAAAAATATATAGGGATGTCATTTGCTTACATGCTTTGTTTTTTATACTTTTTTAATTTTCTGAGACCTTGAGGGTATCAGGGTCCCTACTGAGTATCGTTATACTCAACCCTGCTGGGGATATGTCCTCACCTTGTTGTGTTTGGTGTAGATGATGGACATCGCTAACTGAGGAAGAGGGTACCAGAACTGGAGGTAGCTCGATGGTGGACATTAGATGAGGCGTACCATAGGGACAACCATTTGAGATTTGTACCTACCCTTTAGGTAGGATCCTTGGCGGGTGTTCACTGGAGCTGTTTTCAGTTTTACTTGTACTTTTCAGTATACTTATACTTTACAGTAGGGCCTGTATTCTTTTCCCTTTTTCATTCTGTATACACCCCTTTTACAGTATAGTATCAATTTTTTCTTTTATCCTGCTTTATGCTTATTTGTGTGAGTTTAAAAGTTATAAGGCAATGCCTTCCTAGTTTTATGGAATATGCCTTTCGGTGCTAGTCTCCAGCCCCTGGCCTATAGAAAGAGGGGCTGGGGTAGTCACAACACGGGCCCTAGGGGATGGGTTGTGACATTTTTATCATGTTTTCAAGATACACCATGATTATGATGGTTTGTTTATAGGGAGCAAAGGTAGGCATGATAGTATCACAATTACATGTATCACTATTATATATTCATTTATATTTTTGTTATTTTTTTTGAAATTTTCAGATTTTTTATAGATATTGGATAGTTCAATGATATCATTTGGGGTGTCCTAATGAGTGTTATCTCAGAACCTATTGTGGCCACCATTGGGTGCTTATATAGACTTCATGGAAACAGGTAGTGACTAATGAAAGTGTCATCCTTTTGTTTCTGGATTGACTGTGCATGGGAGAATAGGAGAATAAGACCAAGATGTGTCATGATAATATATAGAGATAGTTATTATGGTCTTTTATAACTTTTGGTACATGTATTTTATGATATTCCATTTTCAATTTATTTCCTACAATTTTGTATCAAAACAGTGAAAAATTAATTTTATATGATACCAAATAGACTTGATTATTATTATTATTATTTCAATTATTGGATATTCTATTATTGATTTATATTATGCTTCTACTTTGTGATATAGTTGTGTTACTCTTTCCATGGTGTTAGAATCCATCAACTATACAATTACACACCCCCATTACAAGTCAGAGGCCTTTGGAATATGTGGAGTAATGCTTGAGGCGATGCTAAACACTTGATCATGGAACTATTTATTGGCTCCTAGGGAGGGAGGTTACATATTCTCTAGAAACAGGGTAACAACCTGAAATACAATAAAACATTGTTGAAAAAATTCATCATTACATATTCTTTAAATAAATCACCAAATTATTTAGCATATTCCATAAATCCCAAAAAACAAATTAGCTGTATATTTTTTAACACATAACCCATTGTTAACAAATAATGAATTAGTTCTTGGGTTATCAATAAGATCATGGGTATATTGTCGATATCAATAATATTTTTTACACAAAAAACACAGTTTTCATACAATCATGAACATATTAAGGGGTTTCTTCCATTAATCATTTGTTTTTCCAAAAAATGGAACATTTACATTAAATATAATTTATAGGTCATCAGTACTATTAAATATTTTCTTGAAAATTCACAATAAAAAAATAAAATGAAAAACCATGAATATTTAATCATTCATTTAACATAAATATTAAATTCCATCATATAAACTCTCCAGTCATTGCACTTCATTTTTAAATAGCTATCAAGGATTCAACTTCTTATTCACTAACACTTCTTTCATTTTAAAAGTCATTTTTATTCTCTACGACATCTATAATATAATAATTAACCACACAGACATGTTGATTATATGGCCAATCGTTCCCATTAAAACATTGATATTCATAATTCTAATACATTATAAAATTGAAATATTTAACCGTTGATGATATCTTAGTTAGTCCATTATTCCAATCCATTGGATTAACAAAACATTCCATTTTAAATTCAAAATTAATTTCATTGGATTGTTATTTTCCAAAATCAAAACATCATCCTATTACTTTAAAAGACCCACTTGTGGGATTCTTACAACATTTTATACACATAAGAAACAATATCTTCTATCCTTTATGGTCTCCACCACCCAAGAACTCACCAAAATATAGAATTATCTTCTTTGGTGAGGTTCACAGTTGATTAAGGTGAATTATTTTAATATTATAAAATTATATATGATTAATAATAATAACAATATACATCACCCTAGATGTCATCCCCTTTGGTTTCACATTAGAATAATTTATATTACATTAATTGTTGATCATGTTTGATATAATTTAAACCATAGACTATAAAATTACTATTGTGAAAAAAAATAATCATAATGGGGAACAAAAAAATCACTAAAAACACTTAAAGGATGTCAAAATGATGAACCCCTTTATTCAATCCATCACACATTAGGTTTTTATTAGGTTATTCGTGGTCATTATTAAATTCTTTCATTACTTTTCCAAAAGTGTTTATAAATTTCCAAATATTATCCCCTGGGAGTGTCAAACAAAGTGTTTAGCGAGTGCTGGCGCAAAACACTAAGTGATGATTACGCACAGATCGAGATGTTATTAGGGTAATTTCAGTTATATACCACAATGCTAATGCCACATCCGCTTGTAGTATGCCAAAAGAAGATATAATATTTTTGAAACTACATGCACATTCCTTTAAAAATTCCTTGATATTTTTAATACATATCCTTATAATTATCCTTAAACATGTACATAGTGTTATAAATAATGTTTTTATTTCATAGTTTCCAAAGGTAAACTAAACCATTCCCTGGATAGAAAATTTAATGACTGAGTCTTTTCATATATAAATATTAAATATTTTTATATGGATATTTTATATATTAAAAAAACATATTCCTGAGGACTATAATGATTTAGTGTATTTGGATACTAGATACACTATCTTCTTATTACATGAATGAAAATCAATTCCAACTGAAAAAATCTTACTGCTAATAAATATTCTTACACAAACCCTACTTATATAATTTCACCCTAACATAAGGAAAGGAAATTAAAGAAATGGATATTTGAGATGATTATTTAGAGTAGACAAGGTAAATTCATAAATAGAAAGAGAAAATAATGTTATGATAACATTATAAAAACATATAAAAACCATAAACCATATATCAATTATCAACATTCTAAGTCATCAAATAAAATTTGGCAATACAATAGTTATTAATCATAAGTAAATTCTTGAGAATGAGTCATGATATCTTAATATTGACATAAGACATGGATTTTCATCATAAAAATAAGAATATTAAATTATTTCAATATTAATAGTGTCTCACAACCAAGTAAATCATTATGGACTTTTTGTACTCCCCAAATCATTATAGATGTCAAGGTTCACTCATATGAAGATCATGGTGGAAAAAATACCTTACTAAACAGGGTTCACCTCCCATTAATGTTTTGTATATCTCATGAATTTTAAATCTTTACCTAATTCATTTTTTTGTAGATATATATCCCACTCATCATTTCATAATTTCATAAACCATGAAATTAAATTTGTTTCATAATAATTTTTTCATGGTTTAACCTATGGATGAGAAATAGGTTTCATAATCATCTTTTCTTTAAAAATAAAAAAACACTATGAGAATCAATATTATGTGTATCCTTAGATTATTTCCCCATAAAAACATAACTAACAACAAAGGATGTCAAAATAGATGGAAAATAATTTTGACAATATTATTAAAAAAAATGTAATATAATTTTTTTTTGATGAAAATAACATTTCTTTTATATTTAAATTAAATTGAAAAATAACTTATAAAGTATTTTTGAAATAATTTCCATTAAAAATAACCTTTAGAACAAAAAATGGAATTTTTATAAATCATTTAATGAAAATTTTGATGAAAATATACTTCATTCTTCAACAAACCATCTTATTTAAACATTATTAAAATTTAAAATACCGTTCTTTGAAAATGACCATTAAAAAAATAATGGAATCATTAAATGTTAATCAAATATTTTATTATAGAAAATATCGTTTCCATTAATATTTTTAAAATTAATCATTTTCAAAATACCTTTCTAAAAAAATATAATTCAAAACATATAAATGAAGATTCCTAAAACATTAATAAAATTTATTGAGGAAAATATCATTTCTATTTAGGAAAAAATAGTCTAAAACATAGAATATTTGTAAAATTATTTTTTATGAATATAAGCTTTAAATATTATAAGTAAATCATTAAAAATTATATAAAAATATTCTTGAAGAATATTTCCTTTTTGATTTGAAAAAATAATTTTCAAAATTGTTACTTTTTTATAATAATTGTATTTCAATATAACATTGAAAACATATAATGGAAACATTAATAAAATTAATTTTCATGATTTTGTGAAATATCTTTCATACCATGCATGTTAAAAAAATGATTCATTTCACATATTTTTTAAAAAAATACTGAATTTCTTATAAAAATACATTAATATTACATTGAAATAATTTTTCATAATTCAAACATGTGTTAAAATTTACTTGTAAAATATTTCTGTGAATGATAATATTTATTTTGAAATCATTTCTATAGAAAATAATCGTTGATGAAAAAGGTTTTTCAGAGGGAAATAAATATGATTTTATAAATTTTGTTGAACTCATGATTATATAAAGTGATAAAATAAATAAAAAAAAATTATTCATCTGAAATAACCAGAGGAGAATAATTTTCATGAGTTTCTTGAAAGGTGGTTACAAATATATTATCATCAGAAATTTAATATTCAAAAATATTAATAAATGAAGGAAGAGAAAAATATAATCTTTACCACTTGGGTAACATTAATGTGTATGTCCCATGAATGAATATAATTAAAATAATCATAAAAAATAATGAGAATAAATAAATTCTGTAATGTTCATGTCAAAGTATCTTCTTAAATGCATATTAAAAAGAGTTAGGTTCATAACATAAACAATTTATAAAGGATTTAAAATTGAGGAAAAAACCACCTTATCTGCTTTCAATTATTTTTTTTATTGAAATAAACCACCTTTTAAGGGCTGAGGGGAAAACCATCGAGACATCAAGACTTAAAAAAAATATATAGTCTTCAACCGACCGAACATCCAGAACAAAAGCAGCGCTCACTACAAAATAGAAGCTCCTACCAACAAAAAAATTATTCACAATGGATGTAAATAATTTTCATGATAATAATAATAAAATAAATTCATTTTAATTATATATACCACATAAAATAAATTAGTGGTGAATATGTCTTGTGTCTTATATATGAAAAATGTGAGATGAAAATCCCCTAAGACTTTTGTAATCATCTAGATCACAATCACCAAAAATTAATAACATAAAATGAAAAATAATGTATCACAAAAATATTTCGATTTATGATAAATCTTTTCAATTGTTAAATATACACACCACATAAAAAAGTATTGTTGGATTTTCATATGTGCCCAAGAAGTAACAGAGAGACTAGAAATATCATGCTGTATGTCTTTACATCCATTGTGCATGTTCAATCCTCTTATATAATAAGTATACAGTTATTATAAATATATAAAAGTAATATACATATATATCAAAGAATATATTATTTACATGTGAAATTTATTACCCTTTTATTAACAATTCATTGTTAAAGGCACATTCTGTGAATAACTACTTTGTTATTAATTTATGTTTTGATTATTTAATTTTTTGTTCATAATAATTTAATAATGATTCTAAAATATCCAAAATAATAATGATTATATAAATATAATATATATTCAGTATATATGTATCTATTTAATTCTATAAAATTTAGATATTGAAAATGAAATACATCATTTTGGGAGATGATAGGTCATACGTATGCATAAATGTTGTTGATATTTTTTCAATGGGATAGATAAAAGAGAATGAAATAATATATTTCCATTAAAACCAATATTTTTGTAATATATATCATATATTTTTCTTATTCCCATCCTTATTACCTTCTATGTAAATCACTAAAATCAATCTCATCGCCCTCCGAGGTGGTAGTCCATAATAAACATAAACGACGTTATTGTATTCCCAAGAAATGGAAGGGAAAAAGAAATAAGTGATATCATGATTAAAAAAAATTATATTATAAAAAATATTATATGTATACATGAAGTCCAAAAATATATCTATTATTGAGAGATAGTGATGGAAGATGAATAACAGTGTTTTGTGAGGTGGTATTCCGATGTATAAATCATTGACTATTTCACAACACCTATGATGGAATAAGAGAAGGATTTAGGTTTTCCTACTAATGGAATAAAAAACCATTATACAGAAGATAAGTAGACCTTCATATATATATATATATATATATATATATATATTTGAATTATAATTCAATGAGGTTGAGGAATAAATAAAATAAAACACTCAATCCATGAATTTACTTCTTCTTCAAACAATTTATTTTTATTCGCAACATAATGATTTTTATTTTGATTTTTGGATAAAAATGTCTATTAGGATGAGAGGATGAATGTATTGAACATATTATTTTATATATTTTTTTTAACCATTTGTGTTTAATGTCTGAATTCCAGAAGGGAGGTTGTGGCCATTCCGAAGTGACGTGAGTGGCATGATTGTAAATTTTTAAAACATAAAGGTATAACAACGCTTTTGGCATTCCAAAGGCTCAAAAAAGGGAATTAATCTAAAAAATAAAAGATTAGGTTAAAATTTTACATGAAAATGGATGTTTGACATGTTTTGGGTCATTTTAATCGTAGACTTTTTATTATCCCATTATAAACATTTTATAGCATAATCTAGCTAATTTTTTTTCTATTTTTATTATTAATTGTGAAATAAAATTAATTTGAAATTTTTATATTATAAGAATTATTATTGTTAAAAATATTGAATAATTTTATCCCAATTTAATTCAAAAAATTCCGTTAATAGAATTATAAATAAATTCCACATATTGGATGAGAAACTAGTTTTTCAAAGGGAAAATGTTCAAATGTATAAATTTTTTTCTAATATTATTCAATATTATAATGATTAAAATGAACAGAATGGAATTAAAAGATATATACATTAAATTATTTTCCTTTTAAAATAATTTTGAAATGATATTTTTATCTTTAAAATATTTAAATTAAATGGCAATTCAGAATGAGAACTAGTATATTTTAATATTCATAAAAAAGTTATATTTTCATAAATTTATAAAAACTTCACCCCAAAAAAATTTTACATAATGATTTAAAAAATAAAATTTTTTTATTTAATTTTCTTAAATTGTAAATAATATATTATAAAATTAGTGTACAAATGGTGACTAACCAGTTTTTTTAGAAAAAATTATCTTTCATTTTTCTATTTCATTATTATATCTTCAATATAAAAAACATAAGATCAATTTTAAATATTTGATAGAATATATAATATTAACATTTTATTTTAATAATTAATTGAAATTGATTTATATAACTTATTAAGATAAAATATGTTTACATGTTGAAAAATATTTTATTATAAAAATAATCACATTATTTTCAAATGGTATTTTTTATTTCAAATTAATTGGTCAAACAGGAATTCATTGTATATACATGTTTAAATCGTATCATTTTGAAATTTACATAATCTTATTAACATGTTCCATTCAAATTTCATGGTTGTAATCATCATATGATATTATAATATTTTAATAGTATACCACGATTTGTTTTAACTGAATGTTTTGGGTAAAAAACGAAACACTCAATGTTTAATGTATGAAAAATATAAAAAATAATGAATTTATATTATAAACTTATTTCCCAAAATATTTGGGTGTAAAATAAATTCTGTGGTTAGATATTTTTTATTCCAAATTATAATTAAAATCATTCCCTATGTAGTTGATGCATCTCACTACATGGTGTCAAAACATGAGTCGTGAGTGTCACAACATTATTCCTTCTACCTAAGACACACATCTACCATGGAGGACTCTTGGTGATGAAATATAATTTCTAATTGATCCCCTACCAATAAAAATGAATTTTCATAGTTGAGGTTGCAATCTCCCCCCTAATGTGTAGTTAGTTAAACTAAAAAAACAATGAGGCAGTGAGGAAAAGAAAAACAATATTGTAAGAGGCACTCAAATAAAAATTTATTCTTAAAATTTATCATAATTTTTTTAAAATATATCTATAAGATTAAATGAAATGGAAATTCAAAAAATAACTATTAAATATATTTATTTATATTATCAACTAATGTCACCTTTTTATGAATTTTTTTTAAATTGTTAAACAAATATTTACATACAGAAACATGATAAACAAATTAAAATAGTTCAGTCATCGAATGATTTAAAAGAACCCACTAAAACGAATAATTTAAACCCACACAAAACATTTTTATGTCATAATATCTAATATTGTCTTATTAGAAACATTACCTAAATATTTAAGATTCATTAAAATAAATTATAACCCGCATTATGTAAGAAAATATAACTTGGTATTTATATTTCTGTCATCAGCACCTTTTGAAAATAACATACATTGAAAAAGTGAGACTGGGAATAAAATATTATACCTTATTATAGAGAAGAATTTTCTTGAAATCCCATCATCAAAAAGGACTCTAAAATAAATTCAATCTTAATATTTTGGTAATCACATGTTCTAGTTAATTATTGGGGGAAATTAATCACACATTGTTTAAAAAGTTTCATTATGAACTGGTACTAGATATTTATGTACACTGATTGAGAATGTTTATCCTAATTTACAGAAATATTTATCACACTTTTATTTTCATATCAAAAATGTAATTATACCTTTATATCCTCATTAATATCTTCATTTTGAGTTATCACATAAATAGACAAGGTTGATTTTAGAGTTACAGTAATAATATTATTTTTTATTAGGCATAATCTAATGGAATGTTACACAATTTTATTTTGAGGTACAAATATTTCTACCATGAATAATAGTCATCTATATGTTTATTTATTTTATTAATCATTCATGAAAAATATGTATATCCAAAAAGATAAATTATTCCTTTTTCAATAAAAAAAATGAATGATTTAAATAAAATATGTATACCATAAAATACTCTTTTCTATTATAAACTATTACTTTTTTCAAACACATTAAGTTCTTTAAAATAATGTAGATCCAAATAAAATATCTACTCTCATTGTTTTCAAATATAAAATGAATCCTAATATGTGTTTTTAACAAAGTTAATCAAATACATTTCAAATATATATTTTGAATGTTTGGTTCTCATGGAATGTAAGGTAGATACTTTATTACAATCTAATATTATAATATTATTTGATAACTATTATGCATACTTTTCTTGATAATGGTGGATATAATACTTATACTGAGAAATTAAATTAAATTTGAAGTAATACTTATATCTAATCATTGATATATCATGTATATTATTCATTTATATAGTAAATTAATTGAAAACACATTCTACATTTTTGAAAAATAAATTATCATAATATAAATAATAATTATAAAATGGTCATATTTACTATCATTTACATATTGGTCACTGTCAACTATTACTTATTTAAAATTTACCTCATTCTAACATGATCCAATTTTAAAAAACTACACCATCATTGTTTATTGATACCTTTATAATTTATTCATTAAGATAAAAACTCTACATTCATGATCCCTAAGAAATAATCCTTTAGTATTCTATATGTATTCGTCTTCTTCAACTTTAATAATTATAAATAAATTCTTAACATTAATTTTGGATAACTTGTATCAAATTTTAGTAGTGAATCAAAGTGAAATACTTGTTTTTTAAATTCATGAAACTGATGGAAATTTAACTTCAATATCAATCCATATATCTTGATAATAACCATTACAATCTGGACTTTATTTATTCTCCAAAAATTCTCCCATTCCCTTCATTATTCTTGAAAATAACCACAATGTTCCAATAATTTTATTTTTTCTTGGATTTGGTGCCAAATGAATAGAAAAAAAGGATTTCATTGTGATATGAAAACCATGGAATGATCCTTAATTACATGACCGAAATTTATAGGAGTACCTCAATTTATAAATAATAAACCTATGGGACCTCTATATTCTGTATTATTTATCCCTCACTAAATAATGCATATCCTTCAAAAACATTCCCCACATAGGTGTAATGATAATGAGTGATTCTTATAATAAATAATAAATGTATTTCATCCATTATTGACTGAATATTTTGTATTTATGTTTTGAGTCTTCTAGACCATTTTAATTAATGTTATATGGTATTGCGGTACCAAGTATCCTTAGGTAAACCATTCTTTTATAATTATTTAATAACTCGTATTTCTAAAATAGATATAGGGGTCAAAATTTAGAATTGTTTCAATATGAATTCTATTTTTAAATAAATATAAAGGAAAATCACATGACTATCCACATAGGACCCATATGGTGAAATTGTTTTATATGAGATATTGAAGATTAGAATTTCCAATCCCTAATTTTTTTCATTCTGGTGTTGTATTTTTTGGAACATCATTTTCAACATAAATTTTTTAATTACATAAATTAATTTAGATTTATATATATTCAAAAAAAATTGAGAATGGATAATGAATAGAAGGATGAGATTTGTAAACCAAGTCCATAATATGAATATATTCAATATAAGGATATCTGGTAATCTTTTTTAATGAATAATAATCATACCATGTTTAGAAAATTACATAAAAATAATGTTTTATGAAAAAAAATCTAGTGATGATTTACTATTCAAAATGTTTCAAACATTATGAGTTACAAAAGATCTCATGATATAAGTGTAAGTATAAAAGGGGGAAAATCAAATGAATGTTAAAATTTTCATATTGCTTGGCTCGCTCGTCAGGTCCAGGAAACTCCATTTTTTTGTTACTATTGTTGATACCAAATCCAACATTTTCCCACTTATCCTCTAAAACATGGTCCAGATTTTCATACTAGGGTTCCTTTTTTCCCATGGCATGTAACCAAATACCCGCACCTCCTCCTCCAGTAAATCAATCCCGCCTCTTCCATCAAATGAGTGGATCGACTGGAAATAAGTATTGTTGAGGGTAAAAGTACTCTTGATAAGTGTGTGAATTGTATTTTTTAGATACTACAATTTAATCTTGGAATATATGTTGTAGATCACTTGCTTCAGGTACAAAGTCTTAAGAACCAGTACATGCATCACAATTGGATAACATGATACCAATTTTTGATTGAAACATTTTTCCATGATAATTGGAAATGGATTTACAATAATCATTTCATGTTTTATATTTTTGGAAAGCATATTTAAGAAGAAGATGGAAACCTGAAATTATGGGTTTCTTATATTTTAACATGCGCTAGTGTGAATATTGTGTCTTGGATTATTTTATCATGAAATGATGTTTACATTGGAGTATTGAGTGATGTTTTTGGAATGTTTTCAATTAGTGATCTAGTAAAAATGACCTGGGATTAGAAAAAGATCCTTGAAGTGATTATATATGGCCATTTTGTTTCAGAGAAGGTTCTGGATGGTTCCTAGTCATCAACATGAATATCAGGCTCATTTTTTCGGAAGAATTGGACCATATTGAAATCCTTTCAAGTGCATAGATTGGGGTTTTTCTAGGGTGGATTCATTGCAGAATTTTATCACAATATTTGGATCAGGATTCCCATACCGAGAAAGGAATGTCAAAGATATATTTATTTTAGATTTACATTTTTCATATCTAGGAAAAAATTGGGTTACAGTTGCAGGGTCTTGTGTTCATGAATCTCTTAGAATCTTGATCCATGGATTTTTGTGCATTCCAGAGCATTGGTGATGAGGTTTTCCTATTAAGATACCTAGATTAAACTCACTTATAATCTAACTTACATGAGTTTATTCAAGTTTTCTGAAATTATTTACATGATTTGAGTTAAAATTTGTTATTTGAATGGGTTGGGAGATGTACTAACGCCCCAAAAATACCCGATAATGGGAATCTATTAAGGATATGAATGCATTCCATTCAAATTGAAAATATAAAGCAGATAAGTTTGTCAAAATGATTATAAAAATATGGTATGGGGATGATTTCTTGACTAGGGATTTCAAAAAATGTTTTTGTTTTTCTGAATTTTGTGTTCAAAATTAATAATGTGAGGGATTATATGAAGTATTATCTGTAATCAGTTTTGAATATTATTGATAAAATATAATTTTTAAATCTGATAATGGGATGTTGTGGTGGAATATCTTTAAATTATTTCCAATATATGGAATTACAAATAATATTATGTTTCATAAGAAATGAATTCATCAAATGAACCATAGTTCATTATGTGATTTAATTAAATAGATGGCTTTATAAGAAAGACATGAGTCATAGATGCCTAGTTCGGGTAATCAAATTGATTAAATTCCTTGAGGAATTATTCCAATGAGGTCCCATGAAGATATAAAGGATTATCAAATATATTATTAATAGATAATGAAATCCTATAATGTTTTCATTAGAAAAATTAAGTGGTATAATATATTTTTGGATTGAATTTATTTATGAAAATTTAGAAAATATATATAATTAATGGTACAAATATGATATTTAAATCATAAAAATATCATCATAAGAATATCCATAATTTTTTTAAAATGTATAAGAATTTTTTGTAGATGTTCCAATTTGGGAGATGGTTCAAGAATTATCTTGAATTTTTTAGAAGCATCAAATTCATTTATTGGAGCGGTATTTTTGAATCTGATGTTAATATTGACCTAGAAAATTAACTAGACTTCCATGAATTTCACATTCATGAACTAATTTATAAATGGGGTGTTCCTACACAATATATGCTGTTTTTTTCACTTGTATAAAATATTAACTATTATAAAAATAATTGATAGTGATACATGTTGAAAATATGAAAACTAATTTTTTTAGAATTTATTATTTCGAAACAAATTAATATCTCAGTTAATGTTGAAGTTGATGTAAAATATATTTTTTACAGATTTGAATGGATGAATTTACCATATGTAAGTGGCATAAGATTTCAAAAGGAAACAAATGTAGTCTTCCATTTGTATGTCCAGATAGAGAAACTGAATAAATAGTTTAAATGAATAAGGTTTTAGGAAGAAGTCTAATGACGAAGTTCATTCGTACTACATCTAATGGAAGGGAAAAAGATATTATTTCAAGAATATGAAGTATATAAATGTTTAAGAATCATACATACAATAATATAACCCTATTGGTGATGGTTTCTAACAACTTTTAAGAAAACTAATTTCATTATAGTTTTTATCATTGAATTGATCACATACAATATTACATGATTATATTCCAATAAATGTTTAAATATATTACTATATTTCTATAACCACAAAAATGAAGGATTTCTAGTGGATTTCAGGCTGTTTTATTATTTCCAAACCATTATAATGGATATATTTGAATTTTGGTTATTGAACAATGTAAATGATTTTCTTTGCTTGGATAGTTCTTGGGTTATTATTTTTAGTAATGTTATAACTTCTAACAAGAGGAAATTATTATTTCATAAGAGATACAAGAAAAAGATATCCCTAGTTCACCCCTCCACCCCCAATGATCACAAAATACCTTATTGTCCCCTTCACATGGTATCATATATTGGATCCTTTCATCGACAATTTTCAAATTATTGAACAAATTTAAATTTTAAATGGACATTTATAATTATATGAATAATAAGGGGATACAAGTTTATAGTGCATAAAATGTCAAATATTGAAATATATAATGTTAAATTATATTTTTTCTATCGAATATGATGTCCATGGGACTATGAAATATGGTTTCTATCACTTTTTTTTGGACTTTTGAAAATTTATTGTGGTAGTTAATATATTGAAAATGATAGTAGACAAAGAAATTATATTATTTTATTCAAATTTTGTAGTGGGATTCATATATTTAAGGGAGTTTGAACTACTAATGGAATCTAAGAGATGTTGAAGAACATATATGAATGAAATCTGTAAGATAAGAATAAAAAGTAACAAATAAATAGAATAAAGTTTGAAGAAAATAAGGCGGGTGGTTTTAAATTTGTTGGATACTTCTTTAAAATTGTAAATAAAATTATAAGAACTTTAAAATTTCTTTCATTGATGTTTGAATTAAAAAATTAAAAAACATACCATTTATTTAATATAACATTGATGATAATGTTTCATTATTACAAGGTATAGATCATAAAACTCATTCTCTATATGATATTTAAAACACTCTAGTAACATATTTAATGAGACTGTCAAATGTTATAAAGAAAAAATAAAAGGAAAATTGAGAAATTTCATTTAAAGATTTATAAAATTTAAATCTATGAATATTATGGAATAATACTAAGTTTGTTACTCTAAATTCATAGATGAGGTAATTAATTATTTTGATTATTTTATGTCCTTTTATGGTATAAAATATAAAGGAGGCAGATGAATGTATGATGGAAATTTACAACTAAATATCCTTTTTTACAGAGAAATTAGACATTTTCCTACAATTTATCATCAAATAAAGAAAATTTAAGAATGTGTTTAAGATTATATAATTTCAGTGAGATCCTTCAATCATATGGTTGGTAAATATTTGGCCAATTCTTGTGGATAGGATAATATGTTCTCTAAATACAATATAAGAAACTATTTTACAATGTGTGAGGACTGTGATGGTATTAAAAAAGAAACTAATAATATCAGTGATGATAATTCTAGGAAAACTATTTTAGGGGATGTGAATAATGAAAGGTTCACCATATAAAAAAGTAGTCTTTTATGGATTGAGAGAGTAAATTAGAGATTATTATCACTCATCAATTTAAATAATTTCTTGTAAAATTATATCACATAAAATGGATAATATGAAGTTAAATAGGGGAAATATTTGAACAATAATAAATAATATTTTCATGTAGGAAAATAATTTTTTCTTAAATATATTTATATTATAAAGAAATTATTCAAATAAAAGAATTTATTTAACATCGATATTAAAGAATATTTGAATGTAATGTCTAAGGAGTTGAATCTTTTTTAATAAAAAGTTCATACAGTTGAGTAAGGAGTTAAATATTTTTAAAAAATAGTTAAAGAATATGTTGATTTTTCTGAGAAGTGTAAACCTATGAAAGATCAAAAAAAAATTTCTCCAAATTTTTATAAGAAGATATATGATACCTATATGGAAATCGATTTCATTAAGAGATTTTATGTATCTAAAATAATAATCATCTAAAAAATTGTTTTTATCATTACAAAGATGAAACGAAAACAACTAACTATAAGCGGTTCTATTATATATGATTATATGTATAATTTTAGGATGAATATCTTAGGTGGTAACCAAAACATTTGAATTAACAAAATTTAAATTATATGGTAATATAGTAGATAAAAATGAGGTACTGAACATCAAACTATGTGTATGTTAGAAAGGTAAATAATTATTTTTGGTTTACTGAATTAATTTTTGAGGATTTTAGAATAGATAATATATGTTTTTGTTTAAAATTCAATGATTATATAAACCCATAATAAATTGGCGAGTGAATTTTAGGTGGATTCTTCTCACTCAAAGAATACAACTTGAAAAAATTTACATAGATTTTGATATTAGAATCCATCCCATGGGAGCTACTTATGAATGATATGAACAACCTATGCATCATTCGAATAGATTTATTATCATGAAAATAATACAGTAATGTTTTTCTAAAAAATATCAATTATCCATTTGAGAAGAATGAAAAAGGAATTGAAAAATTATTATTTTTTTCAAATTTATCATAAAGCTACAAGTTGAGAATTTCCTAGGTTTTTTGGATAGTGGGTTTTATTTATATATTAGTTTTGATATGATGAATTTAGTGAATATGGAATATTTTAATTAAGTAATTGTTACTTTTGGAAATGACGAGTCACTTAGGATCAAAGGCATTGGATCTACTATCTTTGGGGAGGAAAAGATAAAATTCAGAAGTGACTAGTTTATTAATATGATGAAACACAAAATGTTTAGGGTTTCATATCATTTTGTGGAATGTTATAAAGTTATTTTTTTACAATGATGAATTTTTTTAATATAATACAATATGAAATAGTTGTAACAATAGGCCAATGAATAGAGTGAAAATTATTTCGTGTTGGTAAGGAATACTGTTCAAGCTTTTTGGGAATGACGTAGGAAAATTTTCATTAGAATAATATATTAGTCAAATTTTTCAATTGAACATGTGGTATGTTACAAAGTGAAAAAATATTCTTCATATTATTGATATGATATGAATATGATATTTGTGTTCCATATACCAGAAAAGTATTATTATAGTCTATTTATATAAGATAGATGAGATACATTCAACTTTATTGTAGTAGTCGATGTAATATTATATTTCATGAACATTGAGCAATAGATTAATACATATAGATAAGAAATTTATTTCCTTCTTAGATATCATTTTTATCCTTATATATATTTAATTTCTAAAATTTAAATTAATTTCTCTTAACAAGTTTATGTGTTTCATGAGATGTAAAATGAAAGAATGTGTATATTAATTGAAGAATATTCTAAATAATAATGGTGCAAAATATAAAGGAGGAATTATTAAAATATATATATAATAGCATGAAATTCCTCATTACTTCAGTTCACTATACGCCACATTGAAGAATAGTGTTCCTGAAATAGGAAATCTAATTTTGGTTTATTTGAAATGATCAAAGTGGTTTAAACTTGATTCAAATCTCCATTCCTAGAGACAATCTATTAGAGTATAAAAATGAGTTCAGAATTAATGTTTCTAAATACCTAACTCTTTTTTGAATACATATGAGATATGTTACAAAGATACCTTATTTATTATCAACTATGAGAGTTTGTTAGTATTACTTTATAATATTCATGGGTAAAAATCATGATAAAAATGAGTGGAGAGGTGTTGAGTGGATAATTCTTATATACCCGCCTAGTGGTAGTGGACATACATTTTATAATAAAGAAAAACTGAAATATTTTTTACTATATTGATGTTTTTTTTAAACAAATGGATACATGAATTGGTCACCCAATTCATGCCCCAATGAAATTTATTAAATAAAATGTATTATAAAACAAGCTCGAGTTGTAATGAGATTACACAAACCAAAAATAAGAACCAAAATTGAGATAGATCAAGAAAGATCACTCACCTAAAGCCAAGAATACATCAACCTTGTGAAATCTCCAAGGCCTCAAACTGATTCAATGGTATTTTGTCCATGGGACTTTGTCTTGCCCAACATCATCAACCTTAGCAGATATAATTTCTACTTCTAGGATTTTGAGTCACTACCTCAATGATTCTCCACTTCCATAACATTCTTGTGACAAAGCTTTAGCAACCAATGCACTTGTATCTTTGTTCAAACTACATTTCAACATAAATGGTGCTATGCAGGGCTAGACAATGATCGACGTTCAGCTTGGTTCTCATTGAATTGTTGCAATCATCATAAAATAACATCATAAAAAAATCATTGGGAACCGCGAATGAACAAAATTGATCATAAATAATCAGGGAGTGTGTATAGACACATGAACCAACATCATATAAAAAATTAGTTCTTAATATTGAGATAAGTTTCCACATATATTTCACCATTTCTGACCCTTTGGTAGGCCATTTGAGATTCCAACACATTACCCACCTCCTCGGTATAATTATCTACATACTTCATAGTTGGGATACAATCAACATTTGGGTTATCATCAAGGGGTACAAAATAATAATCAACCTTAGGATGTGAAGGAGAATCAGTAGCCATTACAGATGGATGGACACCATTCGATGATGCTGTAAATTCATTGTTTTCATTTTTAGAAGCATCAAGTGATCTCGCGACCATTTTTTGTTATAGGTTAGAATAATCCCTATATTTTCTTGTTTTTTTGGGATTGGGATTAATGAATCCATCAGCATCCAACATTTTCTTTTTTCCTTTTTATAGAGCTTGATTACAAGAAATATTCCACAAATGGAGTGGTTTTTTCATCAAAATCTAGTAAGGATGTGGAGACGGGCTGTGCTAGGAAAGTGTCCAAGTCAGATTGAGAAGTCCCAAAAATATTTAAATTAGAGGGTTCACACACATCAAAACAAATATCCACATTACCCTCACTATTTGGTTAAGAGTCAGTAGTAATTGTTGTCACATTGGTAGTATAATGACCATAAATTGAGTCAAAACAATGATAATCTTAACCGGTTTTTCTACCTAAACAGAAGTGATCCTTTTTTCGACATCCATTTTCCCCAAAATTGAAAAATGTGAGGTGTGGGGAGGAGCATCCCTTTGAGTCCCATAGTAATTCATGAGGCTACCAATTCTAGATCATTTTATACAGTATGCCGATAAATTTTCAAACACAACATCCTGTAGAAACACATATTCTCCATTCTATATCCAAAACCATGATGGAAATTCATGAGAGGTGTCAATTTCAATAAAAGTTTTTGACACTGAAGGTATTTACATATTAAATATAGTAATGTCTAGCCTAATTTGGTGTCCTAAGAGTTCAGAAATGGGGAATAAAGCACTTTTCATGAAAAAATGGAGAGGAAAACCTGGGAAACCAATCCAGAGAGGCACAATGGGGGGTTCAGAACCAACATCAAAATGCAGAGACTATTTCTAAACTATTATACAAGATCCCCCAAAACACCAAGAACCATAGGTCAAAAATCAGTAGTAATCATTCTCCATGGAAAACCAAAAGTGAACATTTGACAAATTCAGTATGCCGATATAAAAATTCATGAAACATATACCTTCTAGTGTTCTACATAGAAACAGAATTGAAGGATGATGCTTGAAAAAATTACCAATGAGAGAAAAATTAAGATCCAAAGAGATTATGTGTACTTCTTAATTGAAGAAATAAATGGTTAATATACCTCCGTGCCAATACTTTTTTGGAGCAGTACCCTCTGAGGTCTTTGATTCAATGAGAGTGGTGCGACCCGTGATGATTTCAGTGAAGGTCCAAGCACCTCGGTTTCACTTTTGATTAGTGTGGTTAGGGTTTTCGTCCATGATCATCTCGATTTGTTTATTACTTTCTTATATGACCATTGAAAGCCCATTTGACTCTATTGATGTAAATGTTATTAAACAATTAAATAATTATGTTTTACTAATTAAAAATATATGTAATAATGGGAAGATGTTTTGGTTTCTATTAAACAAAAAAACCCAGTTATTAATAATTTGAACAATGATGATGCTATAAAGTTGATGATTTTTACTTTGTATTATCATGATATTTGAAAAAAAAATTCATTCCTCTAATTATAAAATACTAAATAATATAAAATATCAACATATAATAGGTGACCAATGAAAAATGATTAAAATAGAAAAACATCATGGTTATTTTTAGAAAAATATATATATTTAAATGATTGGTAAAGATACATTGATAACTTTTATAAGGATCTTGAGCGGGTTAATGCTTTGAATTATGAGATAGATCAGATTGAGAAAATTAATACATGTGAGGTTTACTCAGATCAAACCATTATAATGTTATTTGGTTAATGTTTTTATTATAAATCTAGAAGAATGAGGACGGTTGAGTCACAATAAACAAGGAGAAAATGGTTTGAAAACATTACTCACAAATTGAAGGATATGATTTTAATAAGGATACTTCTCTAGTTAGAAGAAAAAAACAATCAAAATCTATCTTGGAAGAATAGAGTAAAAAATAAATAAAATATTTTTGAAGGAAGTTAAGAAATATTTTCTAAAAATTGACATCAATGAATATTTTTATATTTAAAAACATGTGAGTTCAAGATTGGGAAAGATGAATGTTTTGTGTGAAAGATGATATAGTATTTTTATTGGATGATGAAAACTAAAAAAGATTTTTATTCAAAATTATATACCATCATAATGATGTTTAACCTCAATAAATGACTAGTATATTGTAAACATTAAATCAAATAAAATTTAAATGCTTCCCTCATTATGTGAATCTATGTTGATGATTTAATTTTTTTTGTGAAGGATGGTGAAATATGTAAGACGTCTTAAGAGGAGATAAGAATTTGATTTAAATTACCCATGATTGGGAAATTGTAATATATTACTGGAAGAAAAATATTTCATAATAAGAAATAGATTATTCTATATCTCTATAATTAATAAATGGAAATTACATGGAAGACTTAAATAGATGATTGAAATCAAAATTTGAAAAAAATATGAATTTTGTTTTTGAAAGAAACATATATGAATGAGGTAGATCCAAAGAAGTTTATAATTTTGGTCGAGTTATTACTATAATTACTTTTTTCATGAATAGATATAATGTATACTATAACACATTCTTTTAGATATTAAGGTTATCCAAGAGAATCTGATCTAATTGATGGATAAAACAATTCTATGATAAATCAATGGTGTAAAAAATTATAATATGAAATTCTAAATTCTAGGAAATATTTAATTTATTCATTATATAGATTAATATTAAACATCCAATATTAATTAAAAATATCCCCATATTATATAATGTCTTTGGGAAATTTCTTTATCATACAAAAAATAAATATTTATTAAATTTCAACCCCTATAATGCAAATTATTTAGCTTTCTCTCAAGCTGAAACCCTACATGTATGAATGAAGACTCGATAGAAGGATTTAATGGTAAATGTATAGTCGATATTTATATTTGGGCCATGATAAAAATATTTATAAAAAAATAAATATTAATACAGAAAACCATTCTTTTAATAAAAACATTGATATTAAATATCACTTCATCAAATAGAATGGGGATATGATTGAGAAAATACAAGTGTTTATTCCTATAATGGAGAAATTTTCTAATATAGTTACTAATCCATTTCTTAAGAAAATGTATTCTAAAATAAGGTTGAACATGGGTGTAAAACCAACCTATCTTTATGGTTATGTTATGTGATAATATTTTCCTATTTAATTTTTTTGATAGTGTTTTAATGGTGATAACAATATTGTACAAAAATTCAATATATTTGTTTGTGTATTACCTTATTAAGAAAATCATGATTTATGAGGAGTTCATAAAAGTACTAAGTTGACATTCTAGTATGTTTTTCATATTTTTATAATTTTTTTTGTATTTAGTAAATTTAGTTCTTACTAGTTTAATATGTATTTGTAATGAATATTAAAGTGGAAGAAGATGTTTTGTACAAGGTGTATGAAAAATAAGTTTATTTAATCACTTCATATGGACCATAAGGTATTTTTTATCACATAATTTAATTTTCATAAATAATTTATCTCATGATTTCTTGGAATTATTTTTACATGATTTCTTTCAAATGATAAAAATATTCAATGATTTATATTCCATAGATGAAGGTAGAATGTAGTTTGGAGATTATTGGTAAAATGATAGTGAAGTTGTTATGAAGGAGTGGTTGGATTTTAGATATTACTAGAAGTAAGGATGTTTTCATTGAGGTATTATAATTTTTTTGCAATGGTTACTAAAAATATTGTTAATTATAAAAATCACTAAATTTTTTCAACCATCTAATAAATTATGGAAAATAGATAATAAAATAATGACCATTTTAATCGAGGCCATTAGTGGAAATATTTTTTAATGATATTAGAATTTTTTTTTGCTGAATGATTTTAATATTATTTATATGATGTTCAATTAGATAAAATTTTCTGTAAATGTTAATCAAGATATTATTTTCATATTCTTAGTGATTCCAAAGTCATGTGTTATAAAATATCTCATAATCAAAGAAAAATTTGAATGGATGTGAAAATAATTTCATGTATAATGTTCATATAATGATGATATGTGGATATCTTCCATATATATGATTTTGTTATGAGATACCATATTAATGGGTGTGATTATATGCATCATATGTATTACTATTAATGTGTGTAAAATTAAAAGTGATATAAAAATAGTATTGGAATTATATTTTAGAAGAAAATATGATATCAAATAGTTGGGTATGTAATGTTTCCCACCAAGGAATTTTTTTAATGAATGTCTAAGGATCAAACAAATATTATTTTGAGTGGGATAGATAGACATATTACAAAGAAATAATATATGTGTTTAGAAGAGGCATAATTGTGTCATAAAGATGGGTGGTTGGATAGAGAAACTAGATGAATATGGTAACTGATTAATGATTTTTATAGAATTATACAGAGGATTTTTTTGCTGGCTACTGGGAATGAAGATAAACAAAAAGTTCATGTAAGAAGAGGGATTCTGAAAGAAATCACACAGTATAGTCAAAAAAATAATGAACGTGTTGGTGAATGTTTTAATTATATTTATGAAAAAAATTCACATATTATATCTTTATAAATTCCACAATATATATTCATTAATTATATTAAATTTAAAGTGTAAATAAATCCCATTCTTACTGTAACAACATATATGGACAGTTTCTAAGGCATTATGTTGTGTGGAATTATTTCCAAACCATCGAAGGACATAATTCACTTTTTAAGTAGTAAAGGCTATAAATAGTTTTATTCTTATAAATTTTTATTGGGTGATTGTTTGCATTAGTGTCGCAACACACTACTATGAGTTGAAGGGTATTTCATAAGAAAAACATAAAATAAAAATGTGATGAATAATTCACCCCTCTTCAACTCAGCGATCACATAGATCCCGATTGGTCCTTTCATAACCAATTATGCATGCCTGAAAATCCACTTATATATAGGGAAAATTTATCATTAGGAACTGAATGATTTTAAAACTATGAAAATACATTCATTCCTATGAAATGTGGTGTAACTAATACCAAAAACCATATAATTTTCATGAAGTTTATACACATTAAAGAACTCAAAATGTTAAAATTATAATAAATTATATTTAATCAATGTACATTGAATCATTGAAAGACTATCCTAGTGTGAATAATTATTCATGCATGTATTACATTCATTCATTTATCCTCTAACTTCTTTCACGATAATATTTTATTATTCCACACCCCATTCTTCCAAATGAACATGATTTTGTTAAAACATGCCTCCACTAACCCTTTAGTTTAGAGGATAATTGTCTGGGAAATTAAAGAAGTTATTAAATTTAATAAAATTAATACCCTTTATAAAATAAATTCAACGAATATAGTTACATAGAATCCCCATACTGCCAACATTTCTACCAATGCATACCTCACCTCAATGTTCATGGGTCATTTATGATCTCATGCCCTTTTTCATATAGACTATGAATTTTACTATAAAACCCATAGAGTCCCTTAATTTTAATGGTTATCATCTTTTTTACTTTAAAATATACGAATAAGAGAAACATTCAAATTATGATCGTAGACTAACATGCTGCCTCATGGAGAAAAACCCACACAATATTAATAAATCTTTAATATGTATGTACCTTATCCAAAATCAAATGTGATGAAAAATTCACCAAGGTATTTTCATGGGTTACAATTGAATGATTAAGCTTATGTAATCTTGATCATAAAAAATTATTCTTAATAATAATAAAACATATTAGTTTGAGGTGGTTTACACTACACATTTATTAGTATGTTTCCATATGTAAGACAATTATAGAGAAACAATTCCACACACTATGACCTAGTTTTAGTGAATATGAAAATCTTAACATATACCAAATGTGTCCACGATATATAAGGTCCAATTCTATTAATATTTAATATAAATGACATCCTTTTTAAAAAACATGGAATATTTTTATTTTCATTAATTTCTTAGGACGATGATCAAAAATTTAAAAAATTATTTTATTATCATCAAATACTAAAACTACTAAATAAAATTATATTAATGTTAATTTTTTTGTCAGTTATCTGGTAATGAAACACCCAAATTCTTTTTGATTAAGTAATTATTATTTAATGGTTCTTAATTATAGAAAAAAAATTGAACAATTGTTAATTAAATTAATGGATAATTAAACATAAGAAAAAATAACATGACAATAAAGAAATTTTCCCTTAAAACATTAATTATTAATAAATTTAAGTGTTTTTTATTTTTTAAAAATTTTATTATTTTTATCATTTAGGATAAAATGTTTTTATTTTATGTGATATTCCCTAAGAGTAATAAATTTTCTGCTGTTAAATTTCAATTTAAGATAATTTAATTATTTGAATTCTCTTTATGTCAAAAGAGACCTAATTAAGCTAATGTGTCTTAAAAAATTATGATTTTGATAATAGATATTTCATACTAATCACTTCTTCCCATCCATCCCTACCATTGTAGTGATCCTAATTTAATATTTACTTCACTAAAATTACTAATCAGGGATGTGATATATAAATTAATCAATAAGACACTAATCCAAATCATTGACCCATAAAAAAATAATCATAAAAAGACACCAATAACCTTATTTTATTATTATAATTAATTGTTGGTAGTAATCACTCATGTAAGGAATAGTAAACATCATTAATGTAAATTACAACTTATGATGTTAAATAAGTATTATAAAATTTAAATTAACCAAATATAGAATGAAATAGAATTTTGTAAACTCAAATATCATTAAAGACATTTATTGTAGATATCTAGAGAACTATCCTCTTATACCATGTTATATAATAGAATAATAAAATATTTAAAAAGTGTTTCTATCATTAAATAATTTGGAAATAAATAATGTAAATTATAATAAACCAAATCATGGTGTAACTTGGGTCATTTCAGTCTGACTATAATATCTCTAGTGATAATTCCTATATTTCTTTGTAAAGGGTAGGGTTGTGTAATTATTTGGATATTTCTTTATAATAAAATAATTCATCCATAATAATTAATTCATATACATTATAGTTATAATAAATTATATAATTCATCAAATATTACCCAAAAGATAGTTAGACACTAAGAGAAGTATTAGTTATAACGTTATATTTCAGTTCTTTACTGATCAACTTATCTTCTCCTAGTTGTTGTGTGAGTGTAAAAATTATTGTTTACTCTACATAATTGTATTTTCTTAAGACATTAATCATACATATAATTATAATATTAAGGTTATAATCATGATGAAATGTCTCATAAACACTTCCAACTTATTTTTACCCAATTAATTATTATAATCGAATGCGTGGAATTCTCTATGGTTTCTTTTTGGTTATTAAAACAAATATTTACATGATATTAATAATGTTAGGATATCCATTGTAGTAGAATTATTTTCCTTGAATTATATTCTTTTTGGAATTTTTCCATTTTAAAAAACATTATTTCTCAATATTAAAATATAAATACAAATATTATGTAGTGTCTTATATAATAACAATTAATGACATATCCAAACTAGAATACCCCATTTTTTTCAATTATTCTACACATAAAAAATTTATTATACATACAAAAAATTGATAAAAAATTAAAATCTAATCCAAATCATTATCACAAGAAACATTAAAAAAATCTTATTCAGTGAAATACATTTAAAATGATTCTAAAATATATTAAATCTATCCATAGAATAATATTCTACCTTAAACCCAACATATAAATCAAACCACAAAAAATAAATTGTATTAGTTCAATACATTTTATGATATTTAAAATGAGGGTTCATATTGGTAAAATTCAAAACATAAGGCTATAAAAGATTCAATAAATTATTAATAAAAATGACTAAAGTGACATTATGATGAATTAAAAATAGATTACTCATTTTCTTTTCCTTAAAATTATATCAATCACCCCTCCCATTATAGTCTTTATCAATGGATTGAAAATCAATCATGAAAAATAGTATTGAAATCATCTAATTTTGCCTTGTTTTTTATTTTTTTCTAATTGAATTTGTTTATGAATAGTCTTTCACCCCTATAGACGAAAAATTGTACTTTAGTCACATTAATGAATATCCTTATAAATATAAATTTAATAGTATAAAAAAGTAGGATTTTTTTATTACTATTGGAAAATCTAAGGTATTTTAGTAATCAGTTATTTCAAAAAATAATTGACCAATTTAATACAACCAAAAAATATTATTTAAGAAACATTACAAAAACATTGGAGAAAAATTATAAATTTTTTCGTTTTATTATATAATTTTAAATTCTCCTTGAAATCACAAGAATTCAATTAATAATATTAACAGAAATCGCACAAGTATAAAAATAAGTTATGATATGAAGAATAAATAGGCTTGTAATTATCATCCTTTAATGAACTTCATAATATATATATTTTCTGAGTCTGATTTGATACATTTTTTCTCTATATATTTTGGATGAATAATTTATGATTTAAAAGAACCATATAGGTTTAATAGAGAATCATTTAATATTGGTTAATTATTCATTCAAATAATTATTATTCGAATATATTGATAATATTTTCTTTTTGAAGATAAATTATTTAAATTATCATTGGTCTAATTGTCTCATAATATTTGGTTTAGAATTTGTTTTATTCTTGGTTGAATATACATTTAGATATAATTTTCAAGCAATGTTTCTATATTGGATGTTTGGAATTAAATTATGTGTCATAGATATTATTTTTGAATTATAATATTATGATATAATTTAATGAAATGTTAATATTGATTAAGAATCATATTATTTTGGATAGTTCACCTATCATATCACTTAATTAGATTTTTTATATGGCTTATAATTCCCATAATAATTTTCCCAAAAAATACTTTATTTCTGTTTTGTGTGACTTCTATGATTTTCATATTAATTTTCTATCAAATTCATATTACATTAATTATTATTATAGTTTTTGAATAAATCTCACCTAATGGTATTATATATTCCATAATTATGATGCACAGACATTTATGTGTGTCTTAGTACTCACATAATGGATATGGCCACCATGTGCCAATGTCATCCCATGTTTTGAAAAGATGCATCATGGTAGATCATGTGGTCTTGAGGATCCATATAATTAAATATAATCTAAATTAGAGTATCACTAATGATTCAGGGTTTGGGTTTAGAAGATAAGAAATCACATCAAATCTCTTCTCACATCACATGATTTGTGGTAGGAAATTATTTTTTTTAACTGTTCAACAAATAAAATAAAATAAAACAAATCCCTTATTCTTAAATCACTATACTATCGAATAAAAATAGATGATCAAATAATATAATATTTTTCTATACAAATATTTAATATTTCATTGTAATATGTGAATATTAATCAATAACCCACAGGGGATGAGTGAAAATTTATAAAGGGATTTTTCTCGATTCAACTGAGGAAGATAGTGATTGGGAATGAAGTTACACATGGAGACATGAGAGATGATCATTGAGTTATATGTATTGAGTAATGGTGTTGGGATTTGATAAGAGATTGATTTTAAAATTATAGGATCAAATATTCATGGATGTTACAAGATTTTTTGGGAGAATAATGATATGAGGAAATAATATTTTGATAATGATGTGACGTTTGACTTGGGATGGGAGACAAGAACATGGAGTGAGATTAATCGTATCAATAGATAATATTGAACCAACCATTTTTCAATTTTTATTACTTTTATATACTATTATCATGTAACTATTATATATGATTTAGTTAGAATATATGTTTACTAGTCATTAGTATGAGAGGTAGATTATCCTATTAATTATTCATTACATTGTTATTAATGAATTTTCCTATTGTATAAATCTTGTTTCTTCTAACCATAAAATATTTCAACTCAAATAATCATTCTTGGTCAGTGGAAATTGTCTAATTTAATATTTTAAATCTTTTCCAAAAATATTTCATATAGTTAACATCATGGTTTAATATTGAAATTGTGAGTGTAGTGTACCAATATTGAATAAAATTTCAGTCATGGTATCCAAGACCATTACTGTATTTTGTAGGAATAATGGAAAATAAATTCATATATAAGAAATAAAATATCCTCTCATCCTTAAATTATAAGATATCCCATATTTAAAATTGTTATGATTATTTACTATTTTAAAAAGGAGTTTCAAAAAACTATTCTATTTCAATGTTTCACCGCATTCATTAACTCATGTTTTCAATATTTTTTGATTATTATTTTTGATTCACACAATACATAATTATATATGGTTAAGTTTACCATAGTGGTATTGTTAAGTAGTTAAAAGCATTAATTTTTCAAATAGTTCAATAACTCTCCTATATAAAAGTATAGTAATTTATTAGAAAGGAAAGTGTTCTGAATATTTTTTTGAAAATAAAAAAGATTGAAAAAAATTCTTTTAATTCTCCCATTTATTATACTATATAATATATTGTTGGAACCAGGGTCTTAAAAGCATGATTTGGTATATGGTTTGTGCTTGTTGTCAATCCTCAGTGGAAGTTCAGGGTGTGTACCAACAAAGCGATCATACCATTCAAGCAGAAAACAGTAGTGAACGTGGCGCTGTTTCCCAGTGTTTTCCAAAGTTTTGGGCCTAAAAATCGGCCAATAAAGTAAAGTGTTTTTGGCAAAGGTACTTGCGCGCCGTGCTCTTGAAGGATATAAGACTTGCGCGCCATATGTTTTTGAGGATCAGAACATCAAAATTTGGCTAAGGAAAGAAGGTCATGCAAGTGTCGGTTGGTTCGCGCAAGTGAGTTGCGCGACAGAGGTTATTGAAGACAAGACTTGCGTGCCGTCGAGGGACTTGCGCGCTGCCGCGCAGGGGTTCCAGTTTGCCTATAAATACTGTACCACCCCTCCTCATTTCTTACGGAGCTCAAGACTTCGAGATTTTTCGATCCCTCGTCACGCAGGTGGTTGAGTCGCGCATGTGGTTGTTTTGTTGCGCAAGTAGAGCTTGCGCGCCGGTTGTTGGCTGTACGCCCAAGGCGGTTTGGAAGAGAAAGGAAGTGGACCGTGCAAGTTTGAAGTCGGGGAAGGAAGCGTCGCGCAGGTTTGTTGATGACACTTGCGCGCCAGTTTGGAATTGCGTGCCGTAGTGGGACTTGCGCGACGGTCTTGGAGAAGCGCGCCTGGTTTTGATGAAGCCAACCGGCCTATTTGGAGCTGCACAAAATCCAAGAGACTACCCGATACATTCGAGGAAAAGTGATATTCTTCTTCTGGTGAGAATCGGACTTCAATAGAGCATCTACATACAACAAAGGATGCACTCTTATGCAAAATATGAAGAGACCATAACGTCTATAAACTGAGTGGGACTTCACCAACGGCAGTTAGCCAGGGGGAGTCAACAGGAGTGACCCGAGGGACGCAGTGAACTATCACTGAACAATTGTAAAGGCAGTGAGCCTGGGACAGAGTGTCTGTACCCGAACATTTGTATCCCCAGCTAGTGAAGCATAGTGGATTTAGGTAAGACCGGAAACCTGTCGGCGTATGCTCCTTGGACGTATCCCTTAGTGGTGAACCAAGTAAAAATGGCTGTGTCTTCTCTGTGCATGTGAATGTTTTCATTCTGATCATAATCATCATACAGGTTCAACAAGTTCCTACCAACGTGGGAACAAGATCCAACACATTAAAAGAAAAATTGGTCACCCTGATTCACCCCTCCCCTCTCAGGGTGTCCCGGGGTCCTTCAAGTGGTATCAGAGCGTAAAGGTTGCTGGTGTTGAATCTGACCTTCTTCGTCATGGAAAACACGGTCAATGTCAGGGGAGTCCCTCACTTCGATGGAAGCAATTTCCAGATCTGGAAGAACAGAATGATATCTCATCTAAGATCTCTTGGAATGGAAGTTCTTTTTTCTACTGTGCAAGGAATACATGTCACTGATCCAACAGGTCTGGCTATGACTGAAATAGACAGGAAACTTCTTGATACAGATGCTAAAGCACAGAATGCTCTCACTGTAGCCCTTTCTGATCAGATTTACCTGAAGGTGATGAATTGCACCTCAGAAAAATCCATGTGGGATAAACTTGGGAATATTTATGAAGGAGACAGCAAAGTTAAGGAGGTGAAACTACAAGTGCTACAAAATCGGTTTGATGATCTGAAGATGCATCCAGACGAGAATGCAGACTCTTTCTTCAATCGAATTACTGAAGTTGTTGGAGAAATTCGTGGTTTATGAGAAGAAATCAAAGACATTGACATTGTAAAGAAAATATTAAGAAGACTTCCACCTATGTATAATGCTAAGGTGTCAGCCCTTGAGGAAATAGATCTCTCCAAACTTTCTCTAGATGATCTACTGAGCAGCTTGGTAGCATATGAAATGAGAGTCAAACCAGAAGATTCTACGACTCGGGTGAGAAAGGAAATGGAATTCAAGGCCATGGATAAATTGAAAATCTCAAAGGATAGTAGCGGTGATGATGACGAAGAGAAAGAAATTCTTTCTCTCATTGCAAAGAAGTTCCAGAAGGGGAAAGGGAAATTCAAAGGGAAGTTACCTCTCGCATGTTTCCATTGTGGATAAGTTGGGCACATTGCCTCTCAGTGCTTGAAGAATATCAATGATGATGATAGTGAAGATGAAAACTTCAAGAAGCCTCAGAGAAGGTTCTTCAAAAACGGAGACTTCAAATCTGGAAAGAAAATACAAAGGAAGAGTTTTGTCTGTGAAGAGGAGGAAGATGACAATGAATTCTGTGATGAAGAAGAACCAGAATTCAAAACTGGGAACCATGCTTCTATGATGGCCACTGTTGAAAAGTCAGAAGATAATTATGGAGAAAAACAACTGAGAACTTGTGTATATCTTGAGGTTCAACTTAAGGATGCAGTTAGTAAGCTTAAAATTAAATGTAAGAGCTACAATAAGTGGAAATCAATTGTAGAAGAATCGACTGAATATGTTGATCAACTTGAAGCTGAAATTGAACGACTAGAAGAATTTGTGAAGGTACAGTCTAAAATAATTGAATGCAATGATGATGTAGTTGATCTGAAGCTGAGAATTGAAGAGAAGGAAAAGGTCATCAATGAACTCACATCCATACTGGATGAAAAATCCATGACTGCCGAGGGTCTTGAGGAAGAAGTAGTTACTCTAAGGAGTAAACTGGAGACTGAATCAGTTCCAAAAGAATCAAGGAATAAAATATAGTTTGGAAGATTCTCAGATGCATAATTACTTGCAAGAGCCAAGTGTGGTTCTGATGGGGTTGGAAAAGTCTTGAGTGATCAAAGACCCACTTGTATGGGAAAGAGTGGAATTGGCTGTGAGCCTGAGTCATCAACTGCTGGAAGTGAAAAGATCCAAAAGAAAGACAAGATGAAAGTTGAACATGATGAAATGTTACCTAGAGTGCTGAAAAAGGAACCTTCAATCCAAACTAAAAGGAGACCCGAAAATTATCCTCAAAATTTAAAAAATGACAAAAAATCTTACTATTCTCCCAAGGAAGAAGGTATAAGGAGAAATTCAAGTGAGAAGACATTCCCTCTAATGAAGTGTCAGTTTTGTTGCTATCTGGGCCATACCATGTCTTATTGTGAAGAGGCAAGAAGCTATCTGAATGGAGAAGATATAGATGCTCAACAAAGGAGAACAATGTCATTTTTTTATTCTCATAGAAGAAATAATTTCTATGGATATTGTTTTCGTTGTTCTAACTTTGTTCATAAGGCCGTTAATTGCAGGCAGAGAAGAGACATAGACACCTCATACCGTAGTTCAAGACAAGTAAAGTCTCGTCAGAAAGACAGTGTTGCTCTTTTAAACAGGTTCTCACCTCTCGCAGAAGACTTTGACTATGAGGAACCTGGGTATGCGGAAGAGATAGTTGAAAGGCCATCAGTTCTATATACTCAATCTAATGTCTCATGGAAGGAAAGGAAGAAGATTGAGAAATCGAACCTTGCAGAGGTAGCCCTCAAAGCTACAAAGAACAACAATACCTAGATTCTGGATAGCGGTTGTTCATCTCATATGACGGGTAATGCCGGCCTACTAACGAATATCATAAAGAATATTGATGGTACAGAAAGATTTGGTAATGATGGGGCTCTGAAAATCAAAGGGAGTGGAAGTACCCAATTAGCTAATGGAGAACTAAAGAAGACTGAAGTCCTTTGCGTAGATGGCCTACGTCATAATCTCCTTAGCGTAAGTCAACTCTGTGACTCAGGACTTATAGTTACTTTTAATCAGAAAGGCTGCACCATCAAGGGAAAAACCGGAAACTCACTTATGAAAGGATGCAAAATAGAAGGCAACATGTATCAGGTTGATAGTGAAGAAAATGTATGTTACATGACTGTTGAAGAAGAAAACAATTTGTGGCATCGGAGATTGGGACACATCAATCAACAAGACATGGAGAAAATATCAAAATTGAGAATTGTCATGGATATCCCCAACCTAAGGCGTGAGCGTGAAAAATCCTGTGATGCTTGTATTCGTGGGAAGCTGGTCTGCAGTTCATATCTTCCAAAGAAGAAAAAGGCATCTCACCTTCTTGATCTAATTCATACAGATGTTTGTGGTCCAATAAATGTTGCCGGAACTCATGGAGAAAGGTACTTTGTCCTTTTCATAGATGATTACAGTCGAATGGAATGTGTGATGGTCATTCACCAGAAATGACAAGTCCTTGACTGCATGAAAACATATGGGAGAATCGCCGAGAATGATACTGGACTAACAATCAAAGTGTTGCGATCTGACAATGGAGGAGAATACACGTCCATTGAATTTGAAAATTATCTGGAGAAGCATGGGATACAACATTAGGTAGCTGCTGTGAGAAATCCACAACAAAATCGAGTTGTTGAATGAAGGAATCGATAGGTGAACAACATGGCATGAACTATGCTGATTGAGAGTCTTATTCCACGACATTACTGGAAAGAGGCTGTTCAAGCTGCAGTGTACATTCAGAATCGAACATGACTTTATATGGGTGAGACGAAGACACCATATGAATTGTGGCATGGATGGAAGCCTTCTCTAAAATGCTTTCGTGTCTTTGGAAGTATGTGCTTCATCAGGAACAAAGAAGGAAATCAGAGGAAATATGGTGACAATGCAGATGAAGGAATCTTCCTCGGTTACTCAATGAACAGAAAAGCCTACAAATGTTTCAACAAGCGTTTGGGAAGGATTGTGGAAAGAAATTATTTTAAGATAATTGAAGATAAAACCACAAATGCTTCACGGACGTCATATGCTGATGTGATAGAAAGTCATGACGAATGTGAACATGAAGAAACTACAAATGCAGAAATGGAGGAAGCTGTTCAAAACACTCATAAATCACATAATGATGTTGACTCAGAAGAAGAATCTGAAGAAGAAACTATGGCTGAAGAGAATACTACTGAACCTCGCTAGAGAAATCGAAGAGTTGAGATTGATCCATCCAACATAATTGGGGATAGGAGTGCACCCACTCAAACCAGAAGGATGAGGAATACCACGCAATCTGCCTTTCTATCAGTTGTAGAGCCATCCTCATTCGAAGAAGCTACAAAAGATAAATCTTGGGTGAAATCCATGAATGATGAATTAGATCAGATTGATAAGAATCAGACATGGGATCTTGTCCA
This sequence comes from Viscum album, assembly GCA_963277665.1. Classification (NCBI taxonomy): domain Eukaryota; kingdom Viridiplantae; phylum Streptophyta; class Magnoliopsida; order Santalales; family Viscaceae; genus Viscum; species Viscum album. Next base: position 1,378,944,063 of record OY728140.1, on the reverse strand, counting down.
AAGACCCGAAGGTCAGAATGTGATTGGTACCAAATGGATCTTCAACAATAAGTTTGATGAGCATGGAAGTGTTATCAGAAACAAGGCACGACTGGTATGTAAAGGATACTCCCAGATTGAAGGTATTGATGTTGAAGAAACCTTTTCTCCAGTTGCTAGACTGGAATCAATCAGGATTTTCCTTGCCATGGCACTCCAAAGTGGATATAAAGTATATCAAATGGATGTTAAGACAGCATTCTTGAATGGTGTACTCGAAGAAGAAGTCGACATTGAACAACCGGTGGGGTTTGTGTTGGGTACCGATGAAACAAAGGTCTGCAAACTAAAGAAAGCTCTATATGGTTTGAAGCAGGAACCACGGGCATGGTACTCACAGCAAGATTCATATCTCAAGAAGTTGGAATTCAAAAGAGGAGGAGTTGATCACAATCTCTATGTGAAGAATTCTCCAAAAGATCAGTTCATGGTTCTTGTCTACGTTGATGATATCATATTTGGTGGAAGCAGGCAGAAATTAGTGGATGAATTTGCCAACCACATGAAATCAGAATTTGAAATGTCTATGATTGGGGAGCTCACATATTTCTTGGGGTTGCAAGTGATTCAAAAGAAGGAATACACTTTCATTTCTCAGAAAAAATATGCAAGAGAGTTGCTGAAGAAGTTCAATATGCAAGACTCCAAACCAATGTCAACTCCGATTACTGTTGGAACTAAACTTGGAAAGCATGAGGATGGGAACTCTGTTGATCCCACCATGTACAGGAGGATCATTGGAAGCCTACTGTATCTAACAGCGACAAGGCCAGATATTGTCTTTGCAACATGCCTTGCGGCCCGCTTTCAGAGTAATCCAAAGGAGGAACATATGTCAGCAGTAAAAAGAATCATGAGGTATATTCAAGGCACACATAACTTCGGGTTATTTTTTGCTGCAGGCAGGGACAGTGAATTATCAGCATTTTCTTGATGCTGAATGGGCTGGTGATGTAGTAGACAGAAAGTCCACTAGTGGTGGAGCTTTCTATATTGGTCATAAATGTGTTGCCTTCTTGAGAAAGAAACAAGAAAATACTTCTCTTAGTACTGCTGAAGCTGAGTATATCTCCGCCACAAAAGCATGCACTCAACTTCTTTGGATGAAGCATCAGCTAGCAGATATTTCTGATAAGGTTCAGCAACCAATGGTGATTAATTGTGATAACAAAAGTGAAATTGATCTTACGAAGAATCCAGTTCAACATTCTCGTACAAAACATATTGAAATACGATATCATTTTATCAAAGAATATGTTGAACAAGGCGTGATTAGAATGGATCATGTTGGAACTAATGAGCAAGTGGCTGATATCCTAACCAAGCCATTTTCCACGGCTGTGTTTGAGAAGCATCGGTTGAACCTCGGTGTTCAACCACCTCCTACTGCATAAGGAGGCTCCGGAAATCCCCTCTCCCCATTTTGTTTTAAGTGTTTTTATCTGCTTATGGCTGTGATGCAGGTTTATGGGGGAGATACTATCCAGGGGGAGTATGTCTTGAGCTGAACGTTGAAAAAAAAACTTTTCGGTCTTTGGTTTTATTGTCAATGGGGGAGAAAGGACTAAATTCAAGGCAAAAAATTCTTCTGTGACGAGAAGTGTAAGATTTTGATGAGAAGTTTAATAAGGATAACATCGAGCGTCATGAAGAATTTCAAAACACTAAAACCCAATTCAAGCTTCCTCTCTTGTTTTTCTATAACGAGCATTGCTCACGTAGACTTAGAGTGTTGGCTGACTTGATTCTTGCGTTTTGGATTTTCTCATGGTTGGAGATCTATTGAATTTATTCTGATTGCCAACAAACCCAAAGGGGGATATTGTTGGAACCAGGGTCTTCAAAGCATGATTTGGTGTATGGTTTGTGTTTGTTGTCAATCCTCAGTGGAAGTTCAGGGTGTGTACCAACAAAGCGATCATATCGTTCAAGTAGAAAACAGTAGTGAAGGTGGCGCTGTTTCCTAGTGTTTGCCAAATTTTTGGGCCTAAAAATCGGCCAATAAATTAAAGTGTTTTTGGCAAAGGTACTTTCACGCCGTGCTCTTGAAGGATAAAAGACTTGCGCGCCATATGTTTTTGAGGATCAGAACATCAAAATTTGGCTAAGGAAAGAAGGTCGCGCAAGTGTCGGTTGGGTCGCGCAAGTGAGTTGCACGACAGAGGTTATTGAAGACAAGACTTGCGCGTCGTCGAGGGACTTGCACGCCGCAGCACAGGGGGTCCAGTTTGCCTATAAATACTAGACCACCCCTCCTCATTTCTTACGGAGCCTAAGACTTCGAGATTGTTCGATCTCTCGTCGCGCAGGTGGTTGAGTCGCGCAGGCGGTTGTTTTGTCGCACAAGTAGAGCTTGCGCGTCAGTTGTTGGCTGTACGCCCAAGGCGGTTTGGAAGAGAAAGGAAGTGGACCGCGCAAGTTTGAAGTCGGGGAAGGAAGCGTCGCGCAGGTTTGTTGATGACACTTGCGCGCCAGTTTGGACTTGCGCGCCGTAGTGGGACTTACGCGACGGTCTTGGAGAAGCGCGCCTGGTTTTGATAAAGCCCACCGGCCTGTTTGGAGCTGCATGAAAGCCAAGAGACTACCTGATACATTCGAGGAAAATTGATATTCTTCTTCTGGTGAGAATCGGACTTCAATAGAGCATCTACATACAACAAAGGATGCACTCTTATGCAAATGATGAAGAGACCTTCACGTCTATAAACTGAGTGGGACTTCACCAACAGCAGTGAGACAGGGGGAGTCAACGGGAGTGACCCGAGGGACGCAGTGAGATATCCCTGAACAATTGTAAAGGCAGTGAGCCTGGGACATAGTGTCTGTACCCGAACATTTGTATCCCTAGCTAGTGAAGCATAGTGGATTTAGGTACGACCGGCAACCTGTCGGCGTATGCTCCTTGGACGTAGCCCTTAGTGGTGAACCAAGTAAAAATGGCTGTGTCTTCTCTGTGCATGTGAATGTTTTCATTCTGATCATAATCATCATACAGGTTCAACAAGTTCCTACCAACGTGGGAACAAGATCCAACACATTAATAGAAAAAGTGGTCACCCTGATTCACCCCTCCCCTCTCAGGGTGTCCCGGGGTCCTTCATATATTTCAAACTATTTTCGAATAATATTTCACACACGCTAGAGATTTCACTAATGTTGTGCTTCCACTATTTAAAAATAAATTTTTTAAAAAAATCAACTAAAATAATTGAAAACAACTTTCAAATGGAAAATCATGAAATTTATAAATATAAAAAATTAAACTAAAAATGAAAATTTGTTCCACCACAAAAATGATATTAAAATAAACATTTTCATAGACCTAGGGATTTGGAATATACAATAGTATTAAATAACACATCAAAAAATTTTGTTATCTGCTTGTTAAAGGAATTACAATGTGAAATAAATTTAAAATTTTATGATACCCTCTTTAAATGGTCACCCTAATTATGTTTCTGTTGAGTTCATATGATACTTATATAGTAATTTTTAATATATACCATTGGATGGGATTGGTTAAGAGATCTTTGGTTGAGAGTGTTTCCAAATGTTTATAACATTAAAAACATTGGATTGTTCTAATAATTGGAGAAAAATTTTTTTTCACTTTGAAAAAAATAATGAAATGATATTGTGAGATTTATGTAACATGGGTATATAAAAACCAAAGAGATGAAAAATAATTTGACTTTTTTCTTAGATAATGGAGAATTATTTCCTATGAAATGGGAAAGGTTTAGTGGGCTTGTTCATTTTAATTATGTAATATAAAACCACATGAGGAATGACATAAAATAAATTTATAGAATATATATCAACAAATATTAATATAAATTTGTAACATTATTATTACTAGTCATAGACTTATTATAAACTCATCTTATGCTTCAAAAATACATTTCTTGAAAACACATTTTTTCATCAAGTCTAGGAGTTTTATTTTTAAGTTACATTATACCAAATATGTGAATTGAATATGGAAAATTGGAATTTATAAGTAGAATAATAATAATTTATATCTATTTATATTGTCAAATTAATTTTTTCTTATAATTAATTGAGAAAGAATTAAAAATATTTTACCACAGTTAAGGTGAAAATAATTTTACAGGGGGAAAACTAAAAATATATGGGTTAAATTGATAAAATAACTTTTATAAAATATTTCTACATTCAATATATATATCGTAAAATGTTTAATACTCAATAATGGTCAATTTAGGAATTTTTTATCATGTTAAAAACAACAGTAAACATTTGTAATTTGAAAAAAAATTAACTTCGACACACACCACACTTAAAAAGGCCACCCCTATCCTCTCCTCTTAATATTTCATAACAACTATAAGTCTGAAAAAATTTAAAACAATACCGTAATTACATCTATCACCATGATCTTGATCCAACATTTTGATTAAAAATCATTCATATTATGGTTTTGGTGCAAACCATTGGGGGTTTGGCAAAGAATAGATACCATTCATTACAATTAATTTTGATTTTTTTTCTTATTCTAGATTCTTTATATAATTTAATGATTGGATTATATAATATCAATATTCTGTACCATATACTGATTGATTATTATTTTAATGGAATTACCTAAATGCATGTCTTATTCCATCAAATGGGAAATGAATTTGTCGACTGTGTGTATGGTGGACTACCACCTTAAGAACCGATGAAATTTATTTATCATCATTTTATCTCAGGAATTATTATAGTGATGGAGTTGAAGTATGTATATATATATATTATATATTTAATATAATTTCAATTTGGGAATTATTATCTCATATATAACTTCTTAATGTGCATTCTGTGGGGGATTTTATAATAACACTCATGTATATGAACGACTACCACATCATTAAGTGATGTGATTCATTTTTCACAAAAAATTTAAATAAAATGTAACAAATATAATTTCAATTAATATATGTTATATATATCACATAAAAATTATATTCATTTAATTGTTATCATTATTAAAAAATAATATATTTGTTTCCTTCTTATGTTTCCACTCTCTGAAATATGATAACATTGTTCATGTGTATGTGTGGACCAAAGTATCCACGATGAAATCTGATTCTTTGTCATCCCAAAATCACATGGATTATATATATATGTATGTTTAATGAAAAAATATTTATTTTATGATCTGTTAATTATTCTATAATGATAAAATAATAATCACCTTATTTATATAATTACCACAAAAAATGGAAATGTTACTCATGTGTATATACATCATATCATATCTTTGATTATATTAATGATTATTTTATTTCGAAAAACATTTCATGTATTATTTGAAAATAGTAAATTTTTTAAAATTATATTATTATTTCAGGATTATTACCCTAGTTTTTTTGGAAAAATGTACCCTTTTATATTGTTAAACACGCAGAAGTTGTTTTGAGACAATGAATACTAAACATCATAAAAACACTTCATGTGTAATTTGGTGATTATGTGTATAAATATATCATTAAAATTAATAAAATTAATTTTTTAATTATTTGAAAGAAAACTGAAAAAATTTAACTATGAAATGAAATCAATTATAAATGATTATTATAATGTGTTAAAATAACATACTTGGACTGTCTGGAAGCGAGGTAAGGGAATTCATATCAATATCACTTCATTGAGGAAACTTTTAATGTTATAAAAATAAATTATTTTATATCTTGTTTATAAAGGCTATATTACATGTAGTATAAAGAATAATTTATAAAAATTGGAATAATGTGTTTCAATAGTAATTTTTTCATACTAGGGGGTTTGACTTGAAACTTTTCTTATGGTAAATAATTTCCTAACTCAATTTCATTTCATTGGGAAATTTTTATCATCATTTTCATTGATACTACATTATTATTTGTGTAATTATTTTTTAATATTATATTTTAATTACCCTTGTTTAATTTGGACTTACATTTGGGAGACATAGTTTATTTATTGATTGATTCTCAATTCAACATTATGTTCTATGTAAGTGTTTCTCATATAAATTGTAATATTTGGGACATATGATATGTTACAAATATATGTTCTTTTATAAGATGTATATACTACCCCTATGGTAGTTAACCCACACACTTAATTTATTAATGATATTTAAAGTCCATATAAAGTTATTATTTAATGATGCTTAGGATTGAGGGGTTACTAATGTGGAAATGGATTTTTGATACAATCTCATGTATTTTTAGGATTTTTTATATTGATAGTTATTTATGAGGAAATATCATGATCTTATTTTCCCAAACCACATAGCTATTATTATACTAAATTGATTTATTAAATTATCATTTTAATGTTACATTTTCCAAACATTGGTAATTGTAATGATTAAAATCTAATTTAAGAAAAATAGTATTATAGTTCTCTCTTCGGTTGAATATAATTTTTCTATATAATTTATGTATTAATTTTTTTTTTCAAAATTATGTTACTAGGATTAGTTAATGTCATTTTACCCTAAAATTTTATTTTTTGAATATTCATTAAAATTGATCTACATATCTTTTTCTGAATGAGGAACGTTTATATATTTTCAAAAAATGTGTGAGGAATGTTTGTTTTATTATACTTGGAATAAACATAATTTTCCATCTTTATGAACATTCAATGTTTTAAATATAAATTTTTATGTATTCAATTTTACATTACAATAAAATTATTTATTAAAAGGTTGAGATTGTATTAAATTGGAAATATTTTTTTCCAAATAGAATGGATATTTTCCTCCTGAAATATTTAAATTGACATTTTAAAATCATTTTCCAAATATGACGACATCCATTGATGTTACTCAAAGTTAAAGGGTCATTTTATTCCTGATTTTTATAGTTATAATAACAATCATAACCATTAAAAACAAATTATTTTACTTACACTCAACTAGGGATATGTTTTCTCTACCTTTTTTAATATTTATTTTGATGGATAATGGGACTTTCATAGAACCAACTTCTTTTCCCTAGGGTAATTTAAAAATTAATGAACATTATTTATTATAATGATTGATAATTTATGGAATATAATTGTACCCGGTAATTATTTATGGATAATGTGTGATACCTAAACAACTTATATGAAGTGTTGAACAATATTATAACTCACGGGGGAGAAAAATACAACTTATACAGTGGGTATACCCAGATAGGGTTGGGTGAGACCAATATATCTATTACGATTAGTGTGCCATGATAGTTTCAAGTCATATTTATATAGATTATATTATGGTTGTACTAATATAGTGATATAATTCATTGGGATATGTTCACAACATTTATAGGCAAGAAAGAGGGAGATGTCGAAGTGTTTCTGTTAAGGATTCAAATTTTCTCCCACTATTTCTAACAAATGATTAATATAGGTTATGAAGATGATATTACAATATACCAATAAATTTTCATTAAGGATTATACGAGGTTTAAGGATTTTTAATATCAATATTGAAATAAATGTTTTCATTATTATTGATTAATATGACTTATGCCTTTTATAATGCTTAATGCTATGTTTTATGATTTATATTCTTGGTATTGATGTGTATGAAGATTATAATGTTATTCCTAGGTTTCCATTTCCAGAGGTTACGATGATTGATGAATAAATAATTCTAATATATATTGATTTCAAACGTGATATTGTTTTTGTGAGATGTCTAAGAATTAAAATGAAATATTGAAATCATGGAATATTGGGAAAAATAGTGCCTTGAATTAATGGTTATTATTTATGTGAATGTTTTTCTTACTTGGTTAAAAACCTAATCATAAATGGATTTTTGGTATATATTTCATCAAATATTTCCTTTAGATAATGTATGATTTGGATGGGGTAAATTTGGTAAACTTCATCTGTATAAAATAAAAAAAATGAAATGTTGATTTTTTAGATCAACATCATGGAGTTGGGGTATAATAGTGTTATATTTGGTATCATATAAGTGTTTAGAAAACATTAGATATTATGATTATTTCATGAGAAGTTGTTTTAATATATTTGGGTATAATCATGATTATTTATGATTACGGTGGATCATAATTTAAAATTCCTATAAAACACATTATATTTCTTATGAAAAAAGATCCTAAACTGATTAATGAATTTTTAGTTGATGTCACATTAGGTTGAAATATATTTAAATCATTGGATTAATTTGATGTATGAATTTAAAATTTTTGGAACAATATTTTTATTAATTGAAAAACATTAGGGATTATATGATCTTGGATATTGAGGTTGTAAAACCCTGAGAAATTGTGAATGTTTTATTACAAAATAAATTTAATCTTTTCATTATTTTATAGTATAAGAAAGTCTGATTTTATTTTTCATTTGATGCAAATTTTTTTATAACTTTGGATACATGATACATTTTGTTTGAATGAAATTTAACAACACATTAAATTTTAATTATTTCAAATTATAGTTATCACCTAGCCATTGGAATGGTGTAAAATCATTGGATTTACAAAATTATTAAAATATTTGATGAATAATTTTGTGTCAAATTAATTATAAATGAAAAGAAAAATCATTTTAAAACAAAATAAAATTATTTTTAAAAAATGTTATATCTCATTAATATTATGATAGGAACATTTAAATCCTTTTTGTCGTATTAAATTTTTTTTCTAGGTATGGCCATGAAGGAATTTGGAGGATACCTCTAATGTCAAGTTAAAGATTGGTTGGCATCTCCAATACATAATCTGTTGGTTCTGGAGACTGTTGGAGATTTACACAACGTGTAATATGGTTACACGATGTGTAAACCAAAAATGAAAACAAATCCATTCTATCAAAATACAACTGGGGTTTTAGTGATTATGATTCTTATCAATTACACAACCTATAATTAGGAAACACTTCATGTAATGGTTTGAGATTGTTTTTTAATGATTCGTCACATTTGAAATCTTATATTTTATACATCCAGGATTCCCTACTATCGACCTAGATCCTTGGACAGAAATTTTTGGGAGCCTCCCACCCATATGGACCATTTCATTCACTTATTTATCGTTGTAGCAATCATGATGTTTAATTACATGTAATAATTATACATGTCTCTCCATCTCTTTCACCCTTCCTCCCATAGAGTTTAATTGATATTTTTGAGTTTTCTAGATCTATGCTCTTTATTATTGAATCTAATTTCTAGGATTATTTATTACATCCTCTCAATCTTCATTATTTTTTAGGTTTTATTGTAGGAATTGTGTTTCATAAGAATAGTTGGTGGTTCCATCATGATTCCAAATATTTATTAACCAAATACTTATTGATTAATTTATTACTTTTTGATTTAAATGAAATTGTTTAATTTTATTTGAAATGGATTTCAATTGGTTTTTATCCAAAACTACCAATTCTTTTGGATTTGGGTTTTCAAATGGATTTAGGTCCTGAAATTGGACAACCAAAAATTTTAGTGAATTGGGTTATTATTATAGAAATTAGTAAATTTTAAAATTTTTTAATTGAAATTGTGAAATGAGTTTAATGGAAATTATCAAGGGTCCCCAGTTACAGTGATTTGGGGATTTCTTATGAATTTGATGGAATTTAATTTAAAATGAATTTGATGGATTTTATTTTGATATGTGATTGTATAATTTCATTAACTGTATTACAATCATTATTATTAAAAAATAGATTAATAATGTGTTTATAGTAACATCAGGGTTTTGTCTTGGTGAAAAGTCATGATTTTTTTTTAATACACCATTATGGGTTTTAAATGAAAATATTTACATATTTGAAAATGATAATGAGATTATTTTTATTTTAATAAATCATGCAATAAATTGCACATCGTTGTTTTGTACTATATTACATGAAACCCCATGGTAATTAGAGATTCATTAGGATGGAAATTTAGGAATTACAACATCCAGAAACATAGTATCTGCATATAAAATCCCATAGGTGATTGTGATGTGTACCTTTTAACCTAAGGTCAAAGGAGATCATGTATATATTTTCCACTCACTATGAGTCTGGAATATTTATAGGATTGAGTAAAAAACAAGATGGTGGAAATGGGGAACACACCCCACACAACTTTTGGTTTTCAAAATAATCTTATTGTTACTTCCGTAGCGCTCATCCGCTTGTATCTTCGTCAGTCCCGTTGGGGTCCAACCGTGGCTCTGCCCCTTCGGCAGATGGACACCCTTCCTTTTGGGGGTCCACAGTGGTGCCTCACAGGGCGGGACATATGGTACGATCCTTCAGGGATGTGCTGAGCAGTAGTGTCAAGGGGCATCAAGACCATGGATACATGGGATTGGATCATTCTTTCACTCGGTGGTGGGGGAAGGCTCAAAGGTGTTGTCGGTTGTGCCCAAGGCGGCGTTTGTCGAAGCTTCTATGGCTTAAAATGGACCTTAGTGGCTCAGTTTGTTGTTGATGAACCCACTCTTCCTGTGTTTGAATGTTTCATTGGATTTTGGGGGTTGCAGGGTGAGGCTCGCATCTCAGAGTTACACAGAAGCTCTTTCTGGTTAATTTTGGACTCAGAGGAAGATTCCGTCCATGCATGGTGCCTTTCTCTTAGGGTCATGGCCCGGTGGCACTTTAGCATATCCCGTTAGTCGATAGAGGCTCACAAGGGGAAGGAAATCCCTCGTGTGGCGGTGTGGTTAAGTATTCCTGTTCTCCCTCTTCTATTCCAGAATGGTGTGTTCTTGAAGGCCATCGGGGATGAGTTGGGGGGCTTTCTCTACTCGGTTTAGCGTACCCGCCGCGGCGAGGTGGCTCTAGTGGTATAGATCTCCGTGGATCTGGATCTTTCTCTACAGTTTCTAGAGAAGATCACACTACAAGTGTCATAGTCAATGGTCTGGGACAAGGATATAGTGTACCCAGTGTTCCCATGGAACTACACGTCTTGGTTATTGTAGGGACATTTACTTTAGAATTTCCGTAATCGACACCATGGAGGGCGTCAACATTCTACCATCTGCAGCAAGCCTCTCACTTCTTCAACTCTGGCTCATTAAGGATCGGCCTCACCATAGGATTTTCTTATGACCTCTGGTGACTTTGGATGTCCCCCAAACTCCTCTCCTTGGATGGTTCTAGGATCTCTGTACGAGAGCTCGGCAAGGCAGCAACAGCTGAAAGGTGTGTTTCTGGAGTTCCACTTGAGAGTACCCAAGGGCTTGGTACCACCTGAATGGTGGTTCCTGGTGACTTCCTCATCCCCCAGTACATGTGATTCTCCTCTCCTCAGGGAGGATGAAGTTCAAGGGGCATGCTATATCCTAGTGGAGCCCCAGGTAGGCCCTAGGATGTTGTCATATGAAACTCTATGTGGTCGGGAGATCTCTCTCAGAGATCATCCGCCTACGGTGGCTGGCTCCTTGGCCAGAAGAAAAGGTTTTGCTTCTGTGGTCTCTCTAGGGATAAGGGCTCTATGGGGAAGGTGACTCCTACTTGGGAGGCTCATAAGGCGACAGGTGGGATCACCCCAAAGGTTCCTATATCTTTACCTTTCCCATCCTCAGCCATATCGAACCTGAGTCCAGGAGTTTTCACCCGGCAGATGAAGAAGAAACTACAGGGAGGGTAGATTTTTTCCTTTCCAACTGAATTGACCACAGTACCTGGTTCCAAATCTAGGTCACAGAGGATTTAATAATGCCTATAATAATCTGGAACACATGAGGGATCAGGGCGAGGGTGAAGACTGATTTATTATCCTCAAAAGATAGCAACCACAAAGTCAATATGGTGGCGATGATCGACAGAAGAAGAACATTTCCAAAATCCAAGAGTTCACTTGTAATCTCAAAATGAATGAATCCATGCATTCCACACTAACTGACAACCACATATGGTGTTCTCGAAGTGGGAAGTCTCAGTGGAGCTGATTCAGGCCAAGGATCTGCCTATCACAATGAATTTTTTGAGCGATGGAGAAGTGTTGTATATTTCCTTTATTTGTGGTAGCTGCGACACCCAGAGGAGGGAGGTGATGTGGTCTGATCTCAATAGGTTCAACCCAGGGTCCCAACCCTAGGTGATGTGAGGGGACTACAACATAATTATTCAACCATATGGGAGGAAGGGGCATGGTGATTTTGCAAGGTCGGTAATTAAGTCCATTGTGCAGTTCACGGTAGTGAAGGGGTTGATGGACCTGGGCTATTCATGCGATCCTTTTACCTGGTGAAAGAATCGATGGGGTGGAATTCTATGTTCGAACAAGCTGGATCTGTGCTTTGGAAATGTCCACATTATCCACAAGTATACAAATGCAAAGGTTAACCACCTAACATGAAGTTTCTCAGTCCACTCGCTCTTCTTTTCTCTCCTTGTAGGACGGAATATGCGTTGGAGAATTTCATGTTCTCCAGACAGTGGGCAAGTAATCCAGAATATCACCAAGTGGTCATGAGAAGATGGAGTCATCCCTCTAGGGGTCATTCATGGGTGGCTATCCACCGTAAGTTGAAATGCTTACAACATGAATTGTTGGTGTGGGCTAGGTCCCGTCCCCCCCCCCCCCCCAGACCAATAGCTGGAAACGTTAAAATAGGAAATCCAAAGCATGGAGACCAGGATAGAGGAGAGATGGGACGAAGGGAGTTTTGCAAATATTGAGGAGTTGAAGAGTTCAAAGGCAGAGCTGGTTCTATCTTAGTAGTGATAGGTGAGGTATAAGGATCGGGTCATGTGGCTGAAGGAAGGAGACAAGAACACTGAATACTTTCATACATGCATTAGGGAGAGGGGGTGTTCTGTAAAACCCAATCTCTGATGGATGATGGATTATTTTCAGACGACGAGGAGGTTGTAGAGGGTCAGGAATGTCTGTTCATTAAATTTATCCTTGTAGGCACAAATTTGAACATGCCTTAAGGGTACCCTTCGGGGGAGCCTGAGCTTTGGGATGGGATTTCGAATACTTTCACTGTGCATAAGAATGCCTTGCTAGAAGGAATTCTGGATGATGGAGATGTCCATGCAGCTATGTGGAACTTGAATCCTGTTAGTGTGGCCGGTGACTATGGTTTCACAGGCTCTTTCTTTAGGGGCACTGAGGAGGAGGTCAAATGTGACCTTATTTACTCCATACATGATTTCTTCTGATGGGGCGGCCTTCCACGGATAGCGTTTGTGACTACTCTGGTCCTCCTGCAGAAAATAAAACATCCTTCCTCCCTCTCCCATGACTGGCCTGTGAGATTGTGTAACTTCCCCTATAAGGTCCCAATGTGCATCATCAGTATGAGGTTGTCTAGATTCCTTCCATAGTGGATAGCATTGGAGAAGCATGACTTTGTCAAAGGCCGATCGATCCAGGGAGACGTGGTGATGTCACAGGAGCTATTGAGATATCTGAATACCCCATCATGTGGCTCAAATGTGGAAATCATGGTGGACATGAATGAGGTATATGACAGGATGGAATGGGGATTCATTAATATAGTCCCCACAAATATGAGAGTATTGCACTGGGCATGTGATCTTATTTTCAGGTGCGTGTGTTCTCCATGGGATGGAAGTGTCATTTATGGGGAGAACATATGGATTCTTCAAAACTATTCGTGGCCTTCAGTAAGGTGATCCACGTTCTCCGAGTTTATTTATTATCATGCAGGACAATATAAGCAGGATGACCAATAAAGGGGTTCGTGAAGGAGTCATTCGACCATACAAGAGGAAGTTCATCATTCCCCTAGTGTTGCATTTGATGTTTTCTGATGATTCTATTTGTGTTCATGAATGTCGGGTGGCGGTCCCTACAGGCACTGAAAAGGATCCTCACAGAATACTGCTTCTGAAGTGGACAAATCATCTACATGGAGAAGAGTATCTTCTATGTCCCTATCTCATGCAATTCGAGATGGGTTTCCAGTATGGGCAATGTGCAGGGAATGGGGAGAGGGTCATTACCCAAGAAATACCTTGGGGCCCCTGTCTCTTTGGGTCGGCTGTGGAATATGGATTTCGACAAGGTGGTGAACAGAATATCTAACCTCATTTTGAACTAAAAAAATCATTTCCTCTCCTTCAGAGGCCAAATCACCGAAGTGAATATTGTGATCTCAACAATCCCAGTGCATGAATTTTCCTACACGAGTGTGCCTAAGGGGGTTATTAGGTTCATATATAGGATTCATGCGCGCTTCATATGGGATGAGTCAGGCAAGGGGAAGAGCTAGGGGGTGTTGTGGGGTAAGATGGCCTGACCTATAAGGACCCAGCCTTGAAACATTACATAATCATCAATTTAATGAATAATATACATTGAAGATCTTCTTAGGATTAGAGTTTTAGAAAATTAGGACATAACTGTTACATCTCAATGATTAAAAAGTAGACACATCTACAAAACATCCATTATTTTGACAAAATAAAAACTCTTAAAAAATAAACATGTTTAGTTCCATGTTTCAGACTGCATGAAATTTCCGTGATCACATCTTTGACCCTATTCCATCTTATGTCCTGTTAAAAACATTTCAAAAACATGGGATGAGCATAAAAAACTCAGTAATGGATAAAGAATACGGAAAGAAAGCATTAGTCCATGTATACATAAGAATCAATGATATAATACTTTACCCATAAAACATAAGCACTTTAACATACCTCATGAAATTATAAGATTTATGAATAACTTTTAGAAATCATAATACATAAAGGTAACTTGAGGCATTCATAAAATTCTTATGTAGGGAGTGACCCTCATGGTTACGTTTGGAATACTCATCACAGTATATTCACTAAATTCTTTAGGAGAAACCATAGAATTTAAATACATCGCATTACCCAATGTATTGGAGATCTATCTCGGGCTCACCCACCCTTAGTTTATCATGGAACCACCCGTCTTCATAAACAATGCCCATGTACCATAATCTAATTGTATCACATAAATTATGCATAATGAATACATAACATTTCCACATTTCAATCACAAGATATCAATACAACACATTGATATAATAAAAACATTATCAAATACATTTTCAATACCTAAATAAATGAAAAGTAAAACATGGTATTTAACTTTCATTTTAAAAAGTTTATTTTCTTGTAGAGGAAGCTGACACTCAAATAATGGTCACGGTGGCGGAGAAGTCGTTGTCACCGCATACATAAGACAAAAACATTCCTTTTAAAATTTAGTAAAACGCTTCATGTAAAAATATTACTTTTGAATGAAATTAAAATTCAAAAGGGTGTTATACACCATATAAAATAATGTCGTGTATAAATCAAAAGATGCCTCAATGAAAGGAGATTGAGATGAAGTCCTGTACAAATAAGGTATCCTTAGATTAAGGATAAAACAATTACATAATTATGTGTAACAAATATAAATACACCCAATATAAATGGATATTAAGTGTAAAATAATCATAGGTCATCCACACATATTAATATTATGACATAATGAAGAAGTATAGGTTTAAACCAAATAATTGAAATTGGTTTATGAAGTTCCCCTACAGAAATTCGATAGCCTAACGACGTCACTTTAAAATTTAAAAAATGAGTTGATGAGAGATAAAAAGGGTATCTCAACACTTGGACATAAAATTTACAGAAATAATGATATATAAGAACATATCCCAACATTAAGAAGATGTAAATTAAAAGACCTATCAAAAAGAAGTCTTTGAAAAAGAGAAGGGTTAAAGGTTCCCTTACCGATTTGGGTATCTTTCGAACCGTACACCCCATGAAAGAAGGAATATACCACATTGATGTAAATACCCTTAATAGAAAGAATATTGCACAATGAGTAGAATACTGGGTAGTACATACACCAATCAAAGGATATAGTGACAAATACAACATGAATCTCATGGGAATAAATAGTGAGATAAAAACCCCTAACCTCATTGTAATAAATCGAGTCATATGACCAAAAGATAATAAGAACGAAATGAATCACATAATACCAATAATATAAATAGAATCATGATAATATATATCAAATGGAAGTACACAATACACCACATGCAATAAATAATTGGTGAACAATGGAAATCTCACAGAATCAAAAGTGAGATAAGAAATCCCCTTACCTCAAGTCCGACTTGTCTTGTTCGCTTCTTTATATCACTAAATATTAAACTTTGGTCAATTATAAATTTCATAATGAAATTATTTAAATATTATTATTCAATTCATATAACTTATTATCATGTAATAATAATTAGTTAATTATGTGAGTTCATATTGTACATTTTTTTTGTTTGGTACATGAGTCAAAAATGAACTGGTTTTAAAATAATTGCCCATGTAGTTATAAGTAAATCATTTCCAGAATGGTATTTATAATTTAAAACTCATATATATCTAGTATATATTAATTTTATACTATTCCATTACATTTGGAGATAAAAATGAAATGCACCGTTCATGGAGTTGGTAGGCCGTACGTACGCATGAAAACTACTTTCATTTCGTTGTCATATTAAATGAATTAATGATATATTGCAAATACATATATATTATAATTATATTATAATATATATGTTATATAGATAACATAAGTTCAATAATTACATTCCTTATAAATTCAATGTTTGGCATGAATGAGTCACATCACTTGAGGGGGTGGTAGTCCACACTTCCTCATATGAAATTATCGCATTTGCACAACATGAAAAGCATAATGGTATGTTTTAAATATAAAATACAGAAGCATTGAGAGGTCATAAATATAATATATATCATATATATATACAGTGACTTCATAATGGCCACCATGAAAGGTGTTAAAAAAAGATTGAATAATCATCATTTCGTGAGGCACCAATTCTCCACCCACAGAAACAATATGTTCTTTAACCATTAGACAGAGGTGTGTGTATGTGTAGCTCTAGTACTTATCATAAAAACAACCTAGTATATTGTAGATACTGGTGTTGTTACAAAATAATGGAATCAAAAATTGTTTAAGTGGTTTGAGAAGAAATATACAACACAATAACATAAGAGAAGACATTACCTCTAAATCAAGTAACTCTTTTTGATTTGAGCCAAAGGCTTCCTTGGAAATAATAATGCCCAAAGTGAGGCTTCCAGGAGTGAGATACAGATGTGGATAGATAATATGAGAAGAGGTTGGACGAGCCAAGGGTTGAGAGGTGTGGGTAAGGGGGTAGAGGTGGGGGCCTTTTATAACAGGGAGGAGGGTAACTTTTGGAAAGTCTTGAAATATTACTTTATTATAAAATGATTTCTGGATTTTAAAGGACTTCAATGAAATATTTATAGGATAAGGTGATAAGGGTTTAAAATCCACCCATCCAATAGGTTTTCAACAAGTTTATGTCTTAGATTTTATATTATATTTAAATTTTATTTAAATCGTTCATTAATGAGGTAATCACTACATCATCATGGTGTCTTAAATAAATTTATTTCTTTAATGTCTAAAAATTATAAAAATAGTATCCTGATGTAAGAAATATTTTTATTTTTCCAATGAATATTTATAGTCTAAGATATCATTTATATAAACAAAATTAAAATTGGTTTACCTAGGATATAGAAACCTTTGTTATAATTCTCTTCTTTCTAAAAAATAATGTCATAAATGTCACTATTAAACCCATGTGACCCCATGGTCCCTCAAGCTCTGTAAAAATCTTTTCATGGTAGGCCATGACTCAAAAAATAGGATGTGGATACATTTTTGGGTAATTTTATATTATTATGATATTATTTTATTACCCTCAACTACCCGATTACAAATTAATCACGATAATTAAAGATGTCACACCCCGACCACAGATATCTTTATTTTACTTCTTTCATGGTCCTGATTTAAAATTTTTCGTGGTTTAGTTGTGTCGGCAGTTTCGTGCCGGTGCGCGGTCATCGCATCGATAGCGGTGATCGTGCATTCGGCCTAGGTGACTATGTGTTTACCCGGCATTTTAGATATTAAAGTTTTTATGTTTTCTTTTTATTATTATTACTATTTGAGTTGCGTTATTATTATTGTAGTTATTTTCCATGTATAAGTATAGATATATATATGTCTATATATGTGTATATATATACATATGTATATACTTTAATACGTTATGTTTATATATGTATATATATATATTGTATCTATGTGTATATGTTTATATATAGGTATATATGTATATATGTGTTTATATGTGTATATATATATATATGTTTGTATATGTTTAAATATATGTATATATGTCTATATATATATATGCGTATGGGCGCGCGCGCGCACGCGCGCGCGCATTTACTTTCAAATGGTTTTAATATTTTGAATTTTTGATTAAAGGTAATAATGATTATAAATTTTTTTTTCTAATTATTATCATTATTATTATTATAAGGTTTTATTATTATTATAAAGTTTTATTATTTCTATAAAGCATTATTATTTTTAGGATTTGTTTTATTTAATTACTTATGTTTAATATTATTATTAGTATATTATTATGATTATAGTATTTTGTTATTATTATTACATATTATTATTAATATTATTCTTATATTATTATTTATATTGTTGTTGTATTATTGTTATTATTATTATTATTATTATTATAATCATTATAAAGTTTTACTTTTTTTATAACGTTTTATTATTACTATTAAGATTTGATTTGATTTATTTAATTAATTTATCATATTACTATTATTAATATTATTTCCATTTTCATATTATTATTATTATTATATTATATATATTTATTATAAACCTAAAACTAGCCAAACCCTTATCCCGTTTTTTACCCCCTGGCGGCGCTCCCTCTCTCTTCTCTCCTACCTCTTCTCTCACCCTCTCTCATGCTCACCTTCTCCCCCTCTGCCTCCCTGTCATCCCGCCTCCGCTACTGTTCCCGTCACTGGCCTCCTCTCCCCCCTGTCCGGCGCACCCTCCTCCTCCCGTCGTTGTGCCCCTGCCCCCTCCGCCAGCCGACCGCCGGCTCCCTCCGGCACTCCACCTGCAACCTGCACCACCGGCCTCCACCCCGCTCCCCTCGTGCTGACCGCCGCGCCCGCAGCCCCCCTGTCCTCTGGCTTCCCGTGCAGCATCCCCACCAGCCCCACCTCCTGTCAAGACCTGCCTCGCGCCAAGCTTCAAACCCCCACGAGCCGCCGCCCTGTCTCCCTTCGCCCCACCGCCGACCCTTCCCCTTCATCGCCGCACCCGCCGGTGCCCCAGCCTCGTCCCGGCCTCGTCCCGTATCCCCCAAGAAACCCCCTTCCGGCATCCCGACCCCTGCCCGTCACCGCGCCCGCCTCCAGCCGTCGTCGTCCGGTGACCCCGCCTGCCGCCTCCCCCTCCCCTCCGCTGTGAGTTATATATATATATATATATATATATATATTTCATTTTATTTTTATTACATTTTGTTTTTTAACATATTAATAATAATATTATTAATATTATAATGTTAATATTTTTCTATTACTAATATTATTATCCATATTATATTATGTTATTATGATTATGATTATTATATTATTATTATTATAATCATTATTTTCATTGTTACTATTATTATTATTATTATTGTCATTATTGTTATATTTTTTATTATTATTTTAATTATCAGATTATTATCGTTATTGTTATTATATTGTTACATTATGTTATTATCATTATTATATTATGTTATAATCTTATTATTATTATTATTATTAATATGTTATTAATATTATTATTATTATTAATATTGTGATGTTGTATTATTATTACTATATTATTATTATTATTATATTATGTTATTATTGTTATATTATTATTATTATTAATATTATTATGGTTATCATTAATTTATTGGGTATGTTATCATTATTATTATTATATTAATATTGTTATTACAATTATATTATTATTGTGCTAAATTATTATTGTTACTTATTTATTCTCTTGATTATTATTGTATGTGTTATTTATCTATGTATTTATTTAATTGCCTATTTGTTTATTAATTAATTGATTATTTAATTAATTAATTAATTAAATAATTTATTTTTCATTCGTGGAATCTTGGTGTTTATATTTAATTCATATTAAGCCTTTTTCTGTCACGGGTTGAGTGACATGTACTTTTTCCACTGTTCAGCATACACAGTTTGTCCACGAAGGATTTTCCTACTTTCCGTTGGGGTTCTGTCGCGTCCGCTCCTTGTTTGAGGTAGGCGAACTCAACTGTTTCCTTTCTGAGGTACTCTGCTGATGCTGGAATTGTTTTAAATAAATTTTATTCCATGATTCATGTGTTTATGATATCCTTGCGCGGATTATTTTGGTGTTTTAAAATCTATAGTTTTTGTTCGAAAGTCAAGTTTGAAGCAATTATAGTTTATACTAAGGTAGTTGTGCACCAGATGTTGTCCTGCACTTTTTATTGTTTATATAGTGCACCTGTTTAGGCGTTGCCAGCTACGGTGGAACTAAATGCTTATGTTCTCTTATGTTATCATTGGTTGTCTTGAGCGGTGTTTTCTTTTTGTAAAGAAAGAATCATTCTTGGATCTTATTATCCTGTTCTGGTTTGTTTTATGAAATTTAGTTTTATTTTGAAATGTTGTCGTGCCCCTTTGCAGGTTTGAAGCACCATTGGATGTTGACACATCCATGGGTGCACCAGGTGCACACATGGATGTGCCCTCAAATGAATATGGTGTTTGAAATTGTTACCATTTATTTTTATTTTTATTTATTTTTATTTTCTCGAAATCTCCACTTTTCTAAATGGTTCTTGGTTTCAAAATGTTTTCGCCTCTTCATGAGACACATCAAACTTGTTTAAAAAGAAATCTACGAAAATATTCCCGTTTGGCCTTTTATTTAATACAAAAGCAGCGCTTGAGTTTTTGAAGAAGAAATTGTGAAATGATCGTGTAAAGTCATTTGATTTTGTAAAAACTGAGTGCTTGCTTGGCGACTTCAGGTATTTTTATAAAGAGGTTTTGATAATTAAATGACGTGAAGGCCCGGTTGGCACTTTATTAATTGTGAAGTGATTATATATATATATATATATATATATAAGTACATTTGAGGACATCTCTACAGGGGGACTTCCCTTTGAGGGTTCTCGTGTAGCGATGTCCGTGTAAGGGGTTGGCAAGTGCGGTGAGATGAGTCACGCGTGTGAGGGTCCCCCACTTACACAGTGTTAGAAAAACCACCATGGGTTCCTGGACGTCTTGTAGATTATCGAGTGACGGTTTCTTGCTAACCCTGATTAGATGGGTTAGTACCCCCTGGAGTTGTGGACAAGCCATGAAGGATGTGCCACTGGTTGGCTATTAGGGCGACCAGTTGGTTATTGACTATGGAGTACCACGCCGGCAGGTAGTCTGAACCCGAGTACGTCCAGGGGGTTTCTAGGGATGTTTAGGATCACCCATGGTTACTTGTTCTCCTTGATTGTTTAGTTTCAGTTATTCTTTACAGCTTATAGTGTTACTTGTGTCCTTTTGCACTACTTGCATCTTGCATTACTTGGTTACTTTCTGTTTCACTGGTCTGTTTTCAGCCTGTACTGTTTACCTATTCCTTTCTAGCACAGTCGTGGTATTATTTGTATTTTGTTTTGTTTATACAAACAAGAAATGGTTTTGAAAGTGATTTATAGTGTGCGTTGGGTTTCAAATGGGTAAAACATGTTGTTTATTTTTAAATGTGAAAAATCTATTTTTATAATTGTATTTTTTTTGAAACCTGTGTCAACGGATTGCTTGGGAAAGGAAACATTTGGATTTAGTGGTTTAATTTGGCTTACCTACTGGGAATTTTTTATGCTCACACCTATATTATCATTTCAGTTGCAGGTCTTCCCTTTCTCAGGTCTTCTGTTTTGAGTCACTCAGAGTTGGAGCGAGGTTGCTCTCTAGTTGGGTGGTGACCTGAGATGTCACATAGAGGTACGTGGTCGTGTGGCTTTTATTTTCTTTTCCGCTGTTAGTGTTTATTCGCTCTGTTCTATTTAATTTTGTTTGGGATGAAATCATTCCCAACGATCAAATTTCAATGCCCGGCACTTGTTTCCATCCCGGGGGGATCCAGAACGCTCCTCGGGACTTTCCGCGGACTGGCTCGGGTGACCGGTTCAGGGTCGACCCGGGCTGGTTCGTGACAAAATGGTATCAGAGGGTGGTTCTTGTTATTTGGGTTGTCTTGTAGGTGGAGATTAGGACTGTCGGGACTCGAGAGGTAGGTACGGGAAGGACGTCATGAACCCTCACATGTTCTGCACCTCGAGTCGCCAAGGGTAGTTCGGGAATTGTGTCCTTGTCTTTCATGGTTTGTCTTGGATTGAGAGATGATAATGGAGGCAAGCCGACGTTACATCGTTGTTTCACATGGATTAGTGACCCCCATGTGGAGTCCGAGTACATGGTTTGAATTCCTCCTAGTGGTCGATGATGGCTTGGGACATGGCCCACTACCATGTCGCCAGGTTGAGCGTGACTACTAGTCCCTCATTTCAGTGATTGATGCAAATTTGGATGCTTCTTTTGTTTTGGTCGGTGTAAGTACGTTGTTGGAAATGAAAAAGGTTTTGAAAAAAAAATTTGGACTGGTTTCTTTTAAAAGACATTAAATATATGAAATGGGTTTTAAAACTGAAATCTCTTGATTTGGAAATCTGTTGTTTTCTTGAAATTGGTTAAGAATGATTTGGGGTTGAATCCTCAGTTCCTCTTTATGAACGTTTTCACATGTGTGAGAATGCATGGAAAGTGTTTGTTGATGCACGTATGAATTGAATGGGGATGAAGACATGTGCAACGGTTCACGAGATTACCTGGGTGTGTATTTGAAGTTAAAGGCTTGACTTTGTTTTTTAAATTGGTTTTAAAGGGGGAATGGTTTTGGAATGTTTTTATTTGAAAGGGGATTGGTATTTGGAAAGCAGTCTTGAAAGAGGGTGGTTTTAAAGTCTAAAAAAAAGGGGATTTTAAAAAGGAGATTTTATTTTGGGTTTTGTTCGCATTTTTTCGGTCTTGTGCTGACTGTTTTTGATGATGGTGCTTTTATTGATGTTTCTTCGGTTTGATATTGGTTTTGGCTTCGTGTTTTAATTGTCGCTTAGGAAATGCCGCCCAGAAAGGTCTCTAAGGATTCTGATAGGTCAGTCCCAGTTTTTGGTCCTCCTCAGACTTTTCCTATTCTCCATGGTGATCAGGGTCCGTTAGAGGCAGTAAAATGGCTCGAGGAAGTAGAGCGTGTCTTTAGAATGTTGGGAACTCCAGATAATGTTAAGGTTCATGAAATTATGAAGTTGTTCGAGGGTCCAGATTTGGACTTGTGGAAGGTGGTTTGCCCCACCATCGACACAAGTTGAAATGACGTGGGATGTCTTTAGAATTGTTTTCATCCAATGGTTTGTACCTGAGGAAGTGAAGCTGGAGAAAAAGAGAGAGCTTGTGCATATTCAACAAGGCCAACGGACGGTGAAGGCATATGTTGACCATCTCAAGGAACTGATTTCCTTTTCTCCAGATGTTGCGCCGCATGAGCTCATGAAGGACTCTCTTTTCACTGGGGGTCTTTGTCCGGAGATCAAGAAGCGAGTCCTCCCTTCTAAAGACCTTTGTTTCGAGAAGCTGGTAGAAGAAGCATTCTTGGCTAAGTTGGTTTCCGGTGTGCGTGTGGTTAGTACTTCAGCATCCCCAGTTGTTCGTAAGAGTTCCTCCTCTGGTGTGGAAAATATGCCAGAGATACCTGTTCCTAATGAGTTATCCCCTTTGGTCCCAGCTTCCAGTTCATCAGATCGTTCGATGGTATGCTTTCAGTGTGGTGGTTTCGAGCATTTAAAGCCGTCTTGTCGCAACCCTTCGAAGACGTGTCATCGATGCGGTTGTCTGGGTCATCTGGAGAAGTTTTGCAGGAAGCGTCGCTTGAAGAGGACGCTGTGATGAGAGAATGTCAGTACCTAACTGTGAGGCAGAAGATGCTTCAGCCATCAGAGCCCCAACCACAGGTCTTGGGGTGAAGCTCGCGCACAGTCAGGAGTTCCCAAGGCTGTGAAGCTCTGGTCCAGGTTTTGTGTTCCGTGTTGATGGTGGAACAATTAGAAACCTCTTTCATACTTGTTTTCCTGCTACTAAAGTTTCAAAAGCGTTGTAAATGCGTTGTTTTTCTATAATGTGATGATGGACTTGCTCTATGATAATCTAAGAGGACTTGTCGTGTGAATGTAATATTCTAAATTGTGTGTCCTTCTTAAGAGTGTGATTGACCCCCGTGTGGGTTGACCTCGTTTTAGTTATGTTGTCGATGTGGTTATGTTTTGTGGACATTGGTGGATCATGTCTCCAATTTGATGTTGGTTAAATGTTTTTCTATGGGTTTTCCCTTGTGTTGAAGATTGTTGACTCTAATCGAGGATTCAATGTCTCAATGGAGGTGTTGTTTTAATCGTGCTATAAGAGTTGGTTCGAATCGGTTGGGAGTTCCTGCGTCGACCCCCCCCCCCTTTCCCAGGGTTTTCTATTTAGATGGTCAACTTTTTTGCACTAGTTGAGTTCTTGTGGTGGGGAGAACCCCTTCGTGTTCTCCCCTCAACCTCGGACCTCGGTTTTTTCTTGGATGGGTCGGGTGTGACCTGTGTGGGGTAAGGTTATCATGAGAATCTCAGTTCTCTTCAGTTCCTTTAGTTCTGTTTGGGCATAGAATTTGATTTTGGCTGACTTGTGGCTTGGTGACTTTCTGGGGGCAGAAAGTGTCTGTGGTGGGGAGAATTGTCACACCCCGACCGCATATATCTTTATTTTACATCTTTCTTGGTCCTGATTATAAATTTTTCGAGGTTTAGTTGTGTCGGCGGTTTCGCGCCGGTGCGCGGTCATCGCATCGCTAGCGGTGATCGTGCATTCGGCCCGGGTGACTATGTGTTCACCCGGCGTTTTAGATATTAAAGTTTTTACGTTGACTTTTTATTATTATTACTATTTGAGTTGCGTTATTATTATTGTAGTTATTTTCCGTGTATAAGTATATATATATATATATGTCTATATATGTGTATATATATACATATATATACATATATATATACTTTAATACGTTATGTTTATATAAGTATATATATATATATTGTATCTATGTGTATATGTTTATATATAGGTATATATGTATATATGTGTTTATATGTGTATATATATATATGTTTGTATATGTTTAAATATATGTATATATGTTTATATATACATATGCATATGTGCGCGCGCGCGCACGCGCGTGCCCATTTATTTTCAAATGGTTTTAATATTTTGAATTTTTGATTAAAGGCAATAATGATTATAAATTTTTTTTCTAATTATTATCATTATTATTATTATAAGGTTTTATTATTATTATAAAGTTTTATTATTTCTATAAAGCGTTATTATTTTTAGGATTTGTTTTATTTAATTACTTATGTTCAATATTATTATTAGTATATTATTATGATTATAGTATTTTATTATAATTATTACATATTATTATTAATATTATTCTTATATTATTATTTATATTGTTGTTGTATTATTATTATTATTATTATTATTATTATTATTATTATTATCATTATAACGTTTTACTTTTTTTATAATGTTTTATTATTACTATTAAGATTTGATTTGATTTATTTAATTAATTTATCATATTACTATTATTAATATTATTTCCATTTTCACATTATTATTATTATTATTATTAACATATATATATATATATATTATAAACCTAAAACTAGCCAAACCCTAATCTCGTTTTGTTCCCCCCTGGCGGCCCTCCATCTCTCTTATCTCGTCCCTCTTCTCTCACCCTCTCTCCCACTCACCTTCTCCCCCTCCGCCTCCTTGTCGTCCCGCCTCCGCTCCTGTTCCCGTCGCCGACCTCCTGTCCCCCCTGTCCGGCGCACCCTCCTCCTCCTGTCGCTGTGCCCCTGCCGCCTCCGCCAGCCGACCGCCGACTCCCTCCGGCACCCCACCTGCAACCCGCACCACCGGCCTCCGCCCCACTCCCCTCGTGCTGACCGCCGCGCCCGCAACCCCCCTGTCCTCCGGCTTCCCGTACGACATCCCCACCAGCGCCACCTCCTGTCGAGACCTGCCTCGCGCCGTGCTGAAAACCCCCACGGCCGCCGCCCTGTCTCCCTTCGCCCCACCGCCGACCCTTCCCATTCATCGCCGCACCCGCCGGTTCCCCAGCCTCGTCCCGACCTCGCCCTGGCTCCCCCGCGCAACCCCCTTCCGGCGTCCCGACCCCTGCCCGTCACCGCGCCCGCCTCCAACCGTCGTCGTCCGGCGACCCCGCCTGCCGCCTCCCCCTCCCCTCCGCTGTGAGTTATATATATATTTTTTTTCATTTTAATTTTATTACGTTTTGTTTTTTTATCTTATTAATAATAATATTATTAATATTATATTGTTAATATTTTTCTATTACTGATATTATTATCATTATTATATTATGTTATTATGATTATGATTATATTATTATTATTATTATAATTATTATTTTCATTGTTACTATTATTATTAATATTATTATTATTATTATCATTATTGTTATATTTTTTATTATTATTTTAATTATCATATTACTATCATTATTGTTATTATATTGTTACATTATGTTATTATCATTATTATATTATGGTATTATGTTATTATTATTATTATTAATTTGTTATTAATATTATTATTATTATTATTAATATTGTGATGTTGTATTCTTATTACTATATTATTATTATTGTTATATTATGTTATTATTATTATTATATTATTAATATTAATATTATTATGGTTATCATTAATTTATTGGGTATGCTATCATTATTATTATTATTATATTAATATTGTTGTTACTATTATATTATTGTTGTGCTAAATTATTATTGTTATTTATTTATTCTCTTGATTATTTTTGTATGTGTTATTTATCTATGTATTTATTTAATTGACTATTTTTTTATTAATTAATTGATTAATTAATTAATTAATTAATTTATTTATTTATTTTTCCTTCGTGGCATCTTGGTGTTAATATTTAATTCATATTAAGCCTTTTTCTGTCACGGGTTGAGTGACGTGTACTTTTTCCACTGTTCAGCGTACGCAGTTTGTCCACGAAAGATTGTCCTACTTTCTGATGGGGTTCTGTCGCGTCCGCTCCTTGTTTGATGTAGGCGAACTCAACTGTTTCCTTTCCGAGGTACTCTGATGATGCTTGAATGTTTTTAAATAAATTTTATTCCATGATTCGCGTGTTTATGATATCCTTGCGCGGCTTATTTTGGTGTTTTAAAATCTATAGTTTTTGTTCGAAAGTCAAGTCTGAAGCAATTATATTTTATGCTAAGGTAGTTGTGCACCAGATGTTGTCCTGCACTTTTTATTGTTTATAGAGTGCACCTGTTTAGGCGTTGCTAGCTAAGGTGGAACTAAATGCTTATGTTCTATTATGTTATCATTGGTTGTCTTGAGAGGTGTTTTCTTTTTGTAAAGAAATAATCATTCATGGATCTTATTATCCTGTGCTGGTTAGTTTTATGAAATTTAGTATTATTTGGAAATGTTGTCGTGCTCCTTTGCAAGTTTGATGCAACATTGGATGTTGACACATCCATGGGTGCACCAGGTGCACACACGGATGTGCCCTCAAATGAAGATGGTGTTTGAAATTGTTACTATTTATTTTTATATTTATTTATTTTTATTTTCTCGAAATCTCGAAATTTCTAACTGGTTCTTGGATTCAAAATGTTTTCGCCTCTTCATGAGACACATCGAACTTGTTTAAAAAGAAATCTATGAAAATATGCCCGTTTGGCCTTTTATTTAATACAAAATCAGCGCTTGAGTTTTTGAAGAAGATATTGTGAAATGATCGTGTAAGGTCATTTGATTTTGTAAAAACTGAGTGCTCGCTTGGGGACTTCAGGTATTTTTATAAAGAGTATTTGATAATTAAATGGCGTGAAGGCCCGGTTGGAACTTTATTAATTGTGAAGTGAATATATATATATATATATATATACACGTACTTGTGAGGGAATCTCTACAGGGGGACTTCCCTTCGAGGGATGTCGTGTAGCGATGTCCGTGTAAGGGGTTGGAAAGTGCGGTGAGATGAGTCACGCGTGCGAGGGTCCCCCACTTACACAGTGTTACAAAAAACACCATGGGTTCCTGGGCGTCTTGTAGATTATCGAGTGACGGTTGCTTGCTAACCCTGATTAGACGGGTTAGTACCCCCTGGAGTTATGGACAGGCCAGGAGGGATGTGCCACTGGTTGGCTATTAGGACGGCTAGTTGGTTATTGACTATGGAGTACCACGCCGGCAGGTAGTCTGAACCCGAGTACGTCCAGAGGTTTTCTAGGGATGTTTAGGATCACCCATGGTTACTTTTTATCCTTGATTGTTTACTTTTAGTTATTCTTTACAGCTTATAATGTTACTTGCGTCCCTTTGCACTACTTTCATCTTGCATTACTTGGTTACTTTCTGTTTCACTGGTCTGTTTTCAGCCTGTACTGTTTACCTGTTCTTTTCTAGCACAGTCATGGTATTATTTGTATTTGTTTTTGTTTATACAAACAGGAAATGGTTTTGAAAGTGATTTATAGTGTGAATTGTGTTTCAAATGGGGAAAAAATGTTGTTTATTTTTAAATGTGAAAAATCTATTTTTATAATTGTATTTTTTTCAAACCTGTGTCAACAGATTTCTTGGGAAAGGAAACATTTGGATTCAGTGGTTTACTTTGGCTTACCTACTGGGCATTTTTTATGCTCACGCCTATATTATCATTTTAGTTTCAGTTCTTCCCATGCTCAGGTCTTCTGTTTTGAGTTGCTCAGAGTTGGAGCGAGGTTGCTCTCTATTTGGGTGGTGACCTAAGAGGTTACATGGAGGTACGTGGTCGAGTGGATTTTATTTTCTTTTCCGCTGTTAGTGTGTATTCGCTATGTTCTATTTACTTTTTTTTGGGCTTAAATCATTCCCAACAATCAAATTTCAATGCTCGGCACTTGTTTCCATCCCGAGGGGATCGGGAACGCTCCTCGGGACATGCTGCGGACCGACTCGGGTGACCGGTTCAGGGTCGACCCGGGCTGGTTCGTGACAAAAGATAATTACCGTCGTTAATATTCATAATGTCAAAAACAAAAGAGTCTTAATTACATAATTTGGACCTTATGATTCCAAATATGTAATCCATTTTACCCAATTACAAACACAGAAATTTCATTAATTTATTTAAAAATAATTCTCGTGGTCAAAACAAATAGCGTGTTTTTAAGGAACAATATCTATCAATAGATTGACAATGGTTTATGTCCAATTTCAAAGTGAAATTAATTCTAATGAACAAAATTAATTAAATGGTAAAAATATATTATAATTACACTTTAAAAACAATTAAAAGGACTATATAATTAAATTAAATGGTAAATCAGTTTGGAAGTAAAATGCAGTATTTTTCACTATTCATTAAAAAATGAACTTTGTCAGAAAAATACAAAAAAAAATTATCCAAATTAAATTTCAATGTCCCAATTCTATATAATAAGTTTATTTTGACAGATAAAGCTTATAAAATTTTTAAAATTTAGATTTAAATTTTTTTTTCCATCAAATGGTGGTAAAACAATCTTTTAAAAATATTAGAGCTTTTAATGCTTAAAATTGGATTTATTATTATTTTAAACCTCTATAATTTTTTGGGTAATTGTTAAAATATTTAACAGACATATATAATAATTTTTTAGTTAGTTCTATTCATTCCCCTTATTACAATGGCTAGGCGTTAACTACCATTTAAAATAATATTATTATATTATTAGTGTGCAACATAAGATTTCAATGAACCTCGTTGTAGCGTATTGGGTACGCCATCGAACATAGAATTCCCTTTAAAGTAAAATTAACATTTAATTCATGAATATATGAAAATTTCATTTTCATAATTTACCTGGGATGTTATATCCTTCCCCACTTTTTGGAATTGTTTCCTCTCAATTTTAAAATTGGGCTCGGAAACATCATTGAAAGCCCCGTATCGAAAAAGGAGAAAATTAAACTATAACTTTAAAAGAAAGAAAGAAAAGTAAAAAGGTCATCTGAGAGAACAAATGCTAGGATTCCATGAAAACATGGATATAGAAGAGACAAAAAGGGTCATGTTCTGATGGAGAGTGATAGAAAATATGTCTAAGAGAATGTTAACCACCAGAAAATCACAAACTTGTGATGGGTTAAATGGTATTTGATTCCCGAGTAGGAAACGTTGACAGACAACATTTTTGTTTTAAGATGATTTTCATTGAGTAATTTATTTATGAGCTTAACTAAATCATAAGGAAACATACATACTTGTCATGTATACTTTCATCTCTTACTAGATTTCTTACACAAACTCATATTTTCTCTAAAAGATGCGTATTTGGGATGACTTGTCACATTAACAGCGCTGTAATCAACTTGTTGAGAATCACCTAATCCACAAAAGATGAACTATATATTTCCCATGTATTTATACCTTAACAAAAATAAAAATTGTTAGTAAATGATCAGATAATCTCCAAAAGGATAATCTTTTATAAAACGAAATACTACTCTTAATATCCAAAATTCAACAAAAAGAACCTAAAGTTCAAGAAAGACCATTAAATAAACAGCTATCCATAAAATTCTTCAATTTAATCCAAACTAATATTGAAACCCATCTTTCTAAAGGATTTAATAACATCGTCTTCTATTGTAAATCTTAACATTTATCTCCAAATAACATTAGTTACTCTTAAAGTATCATATTGAAAAGTAATTAACCTTATCACATATCCTCTATGATAGGTTAATAATTTCCATAGATAACCTAAAATCAACTTATTCCTGATTCATAAGATCATATAATGAAAAATAATTAGTCATACTAACCAGGGACTTCACATAGTCCAATGGTCGACGTTAAATACCAGTCACACTTTGGTTGTGGGTTCGATTCCCGCAGATTCGGCCCACGTGACGGGTTGTCACACGGTTTACGTGTTGTCTCTTTTCAAAAACTACATAATTTTATAACATTCCCAAAAAGAGATAAATTCATCAAAAATAACCATAACATATTTTAAAGACATGGTTATCTAATAACTTTCATTTTGCATCCCAAAATTTATTAAACTGTAATTGGCCCAAATTCAAGGATCATATAAACCCAAATGGTTCTTTATAACTATATCCACAAAATAAAAGATAATTACTGCTTGAATAAAATTATCATATATCAAGCATCAGGGTTAAACATACTATAAAAAGTCTTATAATTTAATGTCATCATCAAAAAGGCCTTAATACTTTTAAGAATGATAAAATCTTGAAATCTACCATAACTCTTGAATCCCTTATATGTTGACTTCTTACTCATTCAACATTCTTCATAATCCATTAAAAATTCCTTTCCAACATATTTGAAATACTTCTTTCCTACAAACAAAATCATGAATCATATCATAAGATTTCAATAATAGGAAAACATATGTTAATAAATAATCCGTACCTTTCATTGGTCATTGCCAGTTTATTCATCCTTAATCGTAATGGCATTAGGTATTGGTTAATTAATATTTATACAATCTTGGGGATCCCATTCCCAAAACTTCTTGATAGGAAATGTGTTTTCATAATGACCATGCACACCACATTTATGAAATTCAATTGATCCTTCAGAAAGAACTTCATTCCATTTCCTAGAGTAAACTAGATGCTTCCTTTTTCCACGGTAGGTTCTTGTTTTATGACCTTCAATTCCACATCTATAGCATCTTTCAGTCCCTTTGAAACATTTTCCTATGTTTGTATTTCAACATCTTTGACAAATAGGTTTTTGAACACACTTACCTCTATGATTATTACCTGAACCTCCGTATGGATTTTTTTTCTTACATATATGATGCCTTATAAAAATCACGAATGTTTAGGTGGTCAATAATGACTCCAGATAGTTGGATGAGAATAACCACAAGTGTTCTCATTGCAGCTCCAATATCATTCAGTTGCTCATTCAGAATACCATCACAGTTTTCATCAAATCCACTATTACTTTGATGTCTGCTAGATCCATCGATTTACTAAAACCAAAAAGGCTAGTGTGGGTATATCAGTAAAATCATCATATAATATCGTATGAGGATGGTAAATAATAATATATAATTATTCATGTTATATTAAACTCATTCACTTTATCTAAGAAAACTATGACTATTTCTTAAATCCTAACCATTATTGTAATGTCACTTGTGCTTAAAGAATACCCAAACCTCTAAAGTTTTCTAAACCGACCACTAATACAAATTATAAGTACACGACCATAAAACATTACATAATAATGAATTAAATGAGTAATTTACATTGAGTATCTTTTCAGTTTTAGTGTTTTAGATAATTAGGACATAACTATTACATCTCAATGATTACAAAGTAGACACATCTACTCAGCTTCCATTTTTGTCAAAAAATAAAAACTCTTAAAAAAGAAACATGAATAGTTCCATATTTTAGACACTATGACATATACTTGATCCCATCCTTGATCCTATTCCACCTTATGTCCTGTGAAAAATATTTCAAAAACATGGGATGAGCATAAAAAACTTAGTAATGGATATAAAAATACAGAAAGAAAAAATTAGACCATGTATACATAAGAATCAATAAAATAATACTTTATTCATAAATATATAATCACTTTAAACAACCGAATGAAATCATAATATTTATGAATAACTCATTGAAATCATAAGACATAAAGGTAACTTAAGGCATTCATAACATTCTTACATAAGGAGTAACCCTCATGGTTACGTTTGGAATACGCATCACAGAATATTCCGTAAATCTCTTTATAGAAACCATAGAGTTGAAATACATCGCATTACCCAATGCATTGGAGAGCTATCTCGGGCTCACCCACCCTTATATTGTCACAGAATCACCATTCTTCATAAACAATGCACAAGAACCATAACATAATAGTATCACATAAAACATGCATAAAGGAAACATATAATTTCAAATTTTCAATCACAATATATCAATACAAAACATTGATATAATCAAAAAATTATCAAAAAAAATTTCAATACCAAAATAAAAGAAAAGTAAAACATGGTATTTATCGTTCATTTAAAAAAGTAATGGCTTGTAGAGGAATCTGAAACTCAAATAACGGTCTTGGCGGTGGAGAAGTTCTTGTCACCGCATACATAAGACAAAAACGTTCCTTTTGTCATTTAGTAAAACGCTTCGCGTAAAAAGATTCATTTTCAATTGAATTAAAATTCAAAAGGGTTTTATAAACCATATAAAATAATGTTTTGTAGAATTCAAAAGACGCCTCAATGAAAGGAGATTGAGATGAAGTCCCGTACATAGATGGTATCCTTAGATTAATGATTAATAAATTACATAATTATGTGTGAAAAAAATAAATACACCCAATATAATTTGATATTAAGTGTAAAAAAATCAGAGGTCATCCACACTTATTCATAGTATGACATAATCAATAAGTAGAGGTTTAACCCAAATAATTGAAATTGGATTAAGAAGTTCCCTTATAGAAATTCGACAGCCTAACGACGTCACATTAAAATTCAGAAAATGAGTTTATGAGAGATATAAAGGGTATATCATAAATTGGACATAAAATTTAAAGAAATAAGGATATATAAGAACATATCCCAACATTAAGAAGATGTAAATCAAAAGACCTAACAAATATAAGTCTTTTAAAAAGAGGAGGGTGAAAGGATCCCTTACTGATTTGGGTAACTTTCGAATCGTAAACCCATGAAAGAAGGACTATACCACGGTAATTTAAATACCCATAAATGAATTTATATTACACAAATAGTAGAATAATTTGTAGTACATACACCACTTAAAGGATATAGTAACAAATATAGCATGAATCTCACGGGAATAAATAGTGAGATAAATACCCCTTACCTCGTTGTAATAAATCGAGTCATATGACCAAAAGATAATAAGGACCAAATAAATCACATAATATCATGAATATAACTACAATCATGATAATATATATCAAATTTAAGTACAAAATACACCACATGATATATTTAATTGGCAACAATGGAAATCACACATTATTAAAAGTGAGATAAGAAATCCCCTTACCTCAAGTCCGACTTGTCTTGTCCATTTCTTTATTTTTCTGAATAATAAACTTTGGTCAATTTATAATTGCATAAGTAATTCCTTTAAATTTTATTATTTAATACATATCACATATTATCATGTTATAATAATTAGTTAATTATGTGAGTTCACATCATACGTTTTGTCGATGTTTGGTACATGAGTGAAAAATGAAATTGTTTGAAAACAATTTCCCATGTAATTATAATTAAATAATATCCAGAATGGTATTAATGATTTAAATATAATATATATCCAGTATATATTAATTTTATACTATTTTATAAAATTTTGAGATAAAAAATTATATGCACCGTTCATGGAGACGGTAGATCGTACGTACGCATGGACACTACCTTCATTTCTTTGTCATATTAAAGGAATTAAAACTAAATGGGAAATATATATATTATAATTCCAGTATAATATATATGTTATATATGTAACATAATTTCATTAATTAAATTCTTTATAAATTCCATGTTCGGCATGAACGAGTCACATCACTTGAGGGGGCGGTAGTCCACACTTCCTCATATGAAATTATAGCATTTGAACAACATGAAAAGTATAAAGTTAGGTTTTAAATATAAAATAAAGAATCATTGAGAGGTCATAAATATAATATATATCATATATAAATATAGTGACAACATATTGGATACCATGAAAGGTGTTAAAATAAGATTGAACAATCATCGTTTCGTGCGGCAGTAATTCACCACCCACAGAAAAAATATGTTCTTTAACCATTAGACAAAGGTGTGTCTATGTTTAGCTCTAATAATTATCATAACAACATCCTAGTATATTTAAGATTCTTTTTTTGTTACAATAGAATGTAATAAAAATAGTTTAAGGGGTTGGAGAAGTAAAATAAATCAAAAGAACATAAGAGAAGAAATTACCTCTAAATCGGGTAACTCTTTTAGATTTGAGCCAAAGTATTCCTTGGAAAGAATTCTTCCCAAAGTGAGGCTTCAATGAGTGATAGAGGGATGTTGGGAGATAATATTAGCAGAATTTGGGTGAGCCAAGGGCTTGAGTGGTGTGGGTAAGGGGGTAGATATGGGGGCCTTTTATAAGAGAGAGGATGGTCACTTTTGGAAACTCTTGATGTGTTACTTTATTATAATGTTTTTCTCATTTTAAAGGTCACACAATGATATATTTCTAGGATAAGGTGATAGGGTTCGAAATCCACCCATAAAATTGGTTTTCGACAACTGTAAGTCTTAGATTTTACCTTCTCTTCTAATTTTATTTAAATCGTTCATTAATGACGTAATCAATGCATCACCATAATGTCTAAAATAAATTTATTTATTTAATGTCTAAAAATTATAAAAAAATATCATGATGTTGGAAATATTTTTAGATTTCCAATGAATATTTATAGTATAAGATATATTTTTTTTAAACAAAATTTATATTGTTTTACTTTTTCTATACAAACCTTTGTTACATTTCTCTTATTTTTAAAAATTAATGTCATAAATGTCACTATTACACCGATGTGACTCCATGGGCCCTCATGTTTTATAAAAATCATCATGGTCAGCCATGAATAAAACAATATGATGTTGACACATGTTGGGATCATTTTATATTATTATGATATAACTTTATTACCCTTAACTACCCGATTACTAATTAATCAAGATAATTAAAGATAATTACCATCGTTACAATTCATAATGTCTGAAAATAAAAGAGTATTAATTAGATAATATGGATCTTCAGATTCAAAATATGGAATCTGTTTTACCCAATTCCAAACACAGAAATTGCAGTAATTAATTTAAAAATAATTCCTGTTGTCAAAACAAATAGCGTGTTTTTAAGAAACAATATTTTTCAAAAGATTGACAATTGTTTATGTTATATTTCAAAGTGAAATTAACTCTAATGACCAACATTGGATTAAATGATAAAAATATATTCTAATTACACTTTAAAACTAATTAAAAGGAAAATCTAATTAAATTATATGAAAAACCAGTTTTGAAGTAAAATGCAGTATTTTTCACTATTCATTAAAAAAATGATCAATGTCAGAAAAGTACCATAAAATTATCCAAATTAAATTTTAATGTCCCAATTCTAATGAATAAGTTTATTTTGAAAAATAGATCTTATAAAATTGTAAAATGTTATATTTAAAAAAAATTTCCATCAAAAGGCGTTAAATCCATCTTTTAAAAATTTTAAAGTATTTTATACTTAAAATTGGATTTATTCCAATTTTAAGCCCCTATTATTTATTGGGTAATAGTTAAAATATTAAAAAAATATATATAATCATTTTGTACTTAGTGATGTTCATTCCCGCCATTACAACGGGTAGGTGTTAACTACCATTTAAAATATTATTGTTATATTATTAGCGTGCAACGTAAGATTTCAGAGAAACTCATTATTGTGTATTAGGTACGCCATCGAACATATCATTACCTTCAATGTAATATTAACATTTAATCCATGAATATATAAAAATGTCATATTCTCTACTTACCTGGGATGTTACACGACCCATTTGTGAAGGGGGAATCAATTTGAGGAGTGTGGCGGAGACGATCCACTTCATGCATGAGAAGCTTGAATGTGTGTCCATTGAAGCTCACTCCTTTTGGGGGAAGAAAATGTCGCAGTGATATAAGGACGATAAGGATTATGGTTCTTCAAGGGGAACAATGTTATTGGACTCAGTGTTTAACATAATACTGACCCTCCTCCCTCTCTCACAATGGAATTTCAGGGATGGGAGTATCCTTTTCTAGCTCCAAAATAGGGTAGTCGATGTTCTGGGATACCTAGGATGTCAGGTCCCCACTATATCCTTCAAGGAGTCATGTTTGTATCCCCTGTTCCACAAGTCAATCCTGAACGAACGTCATCAAGAATTATTCGACTCTGTGGTTATTAACTCTATATAGGATAGATGCATCTATACGCCTTCCATTTTGGGGAAGATCAACTTAAAAGAGTTTTGCAGTTCAAACGTCCTACAGGGGCAACATGATAGGTGGAATAGTATGGCTTGGTGTAATAAAATTCCTGCTAAACACAATTTCTTTACCTGGAGGATACATAATAATGTAATCCCCACTAAAGAAAATCTTAAATGGATTGGAATCAATCTTGCGTCTGACAACCAATGATGTGAGAAAAAAAGTGGGGAGAGCATGAATCACATATTCTTTGGAGGAGAATTGGATTGTCACGTCTGGAGGTTCTTCGAAGTTTATACATGTTTTCTTTCACAAGGGGGTAATATTGAGCTATTTATGGAGTACTGGTTCCAGGAGGCCAGTGTGGCAAGGGAGGAGTCTAAGGTGTGAGACGCGATCTTCAAAGCATCCTACTGGTGCTTATGTAAATCCTTGAATCGGTCTAGATATGAGTGGAGAAGATCCACTGGTTGATCTGTGGTGGTAAGTTTCTGTCGCATTTTTATCCACTGGACTGGAACTACGGGAATTTGGAGAGATATTTCTTCCATGCGTGTGCTGCAGGATCCACCAAGGAGGGCCACCCTGAATTGTGAGTAGGAGAAGGGAAGATGGATACATTGTATTCCTCCAAGTTATGGGCTCAAGCTTAATACTGATAAATCCTATGTATCGGGTGACTTGTAAGTAGGAGGAATTAATCAGGAGTATAAAGGAAGTCTTGTGATGGATTTCTCATCTCACTTTAGTAGCTGAACCTCTATATGGGCGTAAGTGTTGGTGGTTCTTACAAGCCTTTCATTATGTAGCATCATGAGCATTCCGATTAACCACATGGAAACAGAATCTATGATTATTCATGACACTTTTCATAGTAGAGGCACCATACCCTAGTCAATCACCTATAAAATTAGAATATGTAAGTCACTTCTCAATGGAAATGTCAGTATTTCACAGACATGGTGAGAGGGGATGAAAGTGGTGGATTATATGGCCTCTATTGCGGTCCCTGGTACGTGGGTGATGTGTTGTACCAATGTGTCCCGCATGATACCGGAGGGGGTCAAACTTATACGGGGCGCTGCACTTGGTCTTCATTATTTCTGGCCCCCATAATACGAGGTTTACTTGTTCTTGTTTGGTACTTTAAGCCCCCCCCCTTCCCCCTTTTTTCATGAATAAAAATTATAACATTAGATGGATGGATTCTTATAGAGAAGAAAATACAAACCTTATTAAAAAGATGACCACGTTGCTCACTTTTTTGTATTTCAAATGTATATATTCGATTATTGTAAACTGTTT
Source organism: Viscum album (assembly GCA_963277665.1). NCBI lineage: Eukaryota > Viridiplantae > Streptophyta > Magnoliopsida > Santalales > Viscaceae > Viscum > Viscum album. Next base: position 1,378,905,550 of record OY728140.1, on the reverse strand, counting down.
TAAATGCATTTAGAATTTATATTAACGTGTTTATATAGAATTGTTTTTTGATAAATTTTTTGGAAAAATTAGTTTTGTGTAATGAACCCTTTTGTTAATGGAAAATTCCATCTTTGGAAATGTATTTCCTTCATTCTAAATGTGAAACATGAATTGTAAATTTATTCCAATATTTAAATTTGTAACATATAATTTGTTTAAATATGATATTGATATTCCAAACATGTTTTTTTAAACTGAAAACTCCTTACTGGTTAAATTGACATTCGAATCATATTATTTAATCATTTGGTGAAATTTTAATAGGCTTTAGTTCACACCCTACATGTTCGTTATGGTTTTTTTATATTATCTCCTTATATGATTAAGGAAGGTAGAAAGATCTCTTGGAGGTGGATATAGTTGTCGAACCTTGGACTTGGTGGCGTGCGTCTGAGATGGGAATTGGGATTTTTTACCTATTTTGGTACATTGATCATAGTACATTGGGTAAATTCCTGTTTTAATTATGGAACATTACTCTCAAGAGAGGTCATTTTCGTATTTATACATTATTGCTTCTTTTACTTTCACAATGATTATGGAAAAAAGAATTCCCACATTTAGTTTGAAGGATGACATATGATAGTTGTGGACCTATGGGGATCGATGATTTCCTTCAAGATATATCAGTTCTGGATTGTTTATTAGGTTACTAGGTTACCAGTGTTGGTTCATGATAAATTTGTATCAGAGGATTAGTTATAGCTTCTTGTCTTGATGTCAGAATGAATTTTTGAAATCATTTTGGGACATAGAGGTAGATTAAATTGAGTTTTTAAACACCTCTCACTATAATAAACAATTATTTCACCAGGTGTGATTAGGGAAGGAAATATTGTGGATTAATTCTTGTCGTTTATATAATATTATTTTGATATAGTAAAATCCCAATCTTGTTTATTCTATATTTTGTGATGAATTTCCCTTATTGATCTATTTGAGTGTAATTTGATATCTTCTTATGTTGAAATTTTTTTATGTGGGGGTAATGCCTCCAAGAAGATGTATGAATTGAACCCAGGTGTAAGATCCTAGTGAACATCAAGAGGTGAATCATGTTTTACATTTGTATCTAGTGGAGGTGATTGTTTACAATATACATGCTCCGGTACATACACCACCTCCAGTCCCTATTCTTGATCCAAATATAGAACCACATAAGGAAATCCACAAGGGTTGTTTTCAATAGTTTCCTCACTAGAATCTATAACCATTTAAAGACTCAAATGATCCCCAAGAGTATGAGGAGTGGTTGAGCCGAATGGAACTCCTGTTTATATTCTTGAAAAAACATGAAAAAATTAAGGTAATGTGTGGCACCATAATGTAGGATGGACCGATAAGGATTTGGAGGGATATGAGAGTAATGGTGAATAATCTTATGTGATTATGGTGGATAGGATTCAATGATATTTTCACCATCTAGTTAAATCAATGATCCATGTTGTTGGAACAGTCTACATAATTCGTCAAACTCGAGAAGGTTGATAAGACAAAGACAGTTTGTGGAAAACATTTTGATGAGATCCTGAATTTCACATATAAGATAGTATTAAATGAGAGGATGAAGGATTTATGGTTTGAGTTTTGACTTCACATGTATATTTTTTCTCAGTGTTTATTAATAAATATTAATTATTATGTGGATTTACTAGATAGAGCACTGATGGTTGAGTTGGACCAAGTTGGTAGGTCAGTGTTGTCGGGAGCTACATCATCTTCCGGTGCCAGTGTGAGTTCCATAAATGGAAAGTAGATGTGTGATGATTGTCATTGCTGGTATTGATATTAATGACATTATAGAGCTCATAGAGTACCTTGAAATGATCCCTTAGTTTTCTACTAGTGTATCAAGGAATGAAATTCATATAGTGGTTCATCCAAGGAACCCATGAACTATTACTCCTTTTGATGTTTGATGAACATGCATCTATTCTTCAAAATTTATTCCACTACACCTAGTAGAACAAAATCCTCATCTCCTCCAAAAAATTGGGGTAATCAGATAATTCACATAAAAAAGGGTTACAACCACATGCATTTGGAACGAAGCTTCCTCATGTAGTGGATGAGTCTCTAGAGGGAAAAGATAGGGGTTCAAAAAATGTGAGTGGTTCTATTATGGTTGGATAATTTAATTAACATTTCTATTTGAAATTCTTGCATCACAAAAGTTCATTTCTACTCATGTTGTTAATATGAATAATTTGCCTATTGATATTTTAACTTTAGAAATAGACATTACTACACATTTTAGTGTGAAGAGAGAGTAGGTCCTCTGTAGTCTCACATTCGATTTCTCTATATAAAATATTGAGCTCTCATGGAGTTGTTTTGTTCTCAACATGGAAATTCTTAACATCATATTTAGGTTGGGAATGGATCATTTCCAATAAAGCTTGAATTAATTATTATCTTCAAAGGGTCTCTTTTACTACAATCAGTGTTGTATGCCATGTATTTGAATGAGAATGTGACCAATGGTAGCATATATAGACCATTATTTTTAGCGTTATGTATAGTGGTATATGTTTCATACTTTTATCTGGAGAAGTATTTTTTGATTCTTGATCTTCTTCCATTGGTTGTCTTGTTTCTAAATATGGTTCTTTCTAAATTCACTATTCTACCCCCAGTAAGGGATATTGAGTTTTATATTGACTTAATGCCTAGTACTCATCTTTTTTCTATTCCCTCTTACAGAATGACACTTAATAAGTAGAAAGAGATGAATTATTAGCTAGTTGTTATTTGAGAGATATGCTTTATATGATGAGTGTGTCACCTAGGGTGGCACAAATTCTCTTTGTTATGAAATATGAGGGTTCACATTGCCTATGCATTTATTAATGAATCCATAATGGAGAGATGGTAAAGAATAAGTATCTGTTTCAACAGATTTTGGATTTGATTGATCATTTAAAAGGATTATGTGGATATCGATGATTGATATTCTCTCCCATAACCATTTTTTAGGATAAAAGAATATGTTATTAATAAAAATACCATTAAAAGTAGGTATGGTGATTATAAGTACCTTATTATTCCCTATGGTTTAACTAATTCTCTTTAAGTCATGATAGAATTAAAGAACACGATTTTCCAGAAAAATATAGATAACATTGTTGTAGTTTTAATAGATGAAATCCTAATATACTATAAATACAAGGATGATTATCTGCATCATCATAGAATATTTCCATGATTTATGGGATTTCAATGAATTTATTCCATGCCTTAGAACTGCACCATCTAGATTTGGGAGGTGAATTCATTAGACATGGGGTATTATAAAAAGGTATCACAGTTGAACCTAAAAAGGAAAAAGCTATTATGACACGAGAACAACCATGTAATGTTTTTGAAATTTGGTATTTTATTAGTCTATTTTTTTATTACCACTGGTTTGTTAAGATCGTCTAGATGTTTTCTTCTCTAATGACTTCTCTAACATAGAGGGAGTAAAAATTTCTTGGGATGAACAATGTCATAACTCTTTTATCGAGATGAAATGTATTTTGTCTACAAATTCAGTTTTTACTCATTCAGAGGTCTTATAGGGAGATGTGGTATTCTATGAATAATAATGTTTAGGTTTGGTTATATTATTATGTAGGGTGGTCATGTCATTGATTTTGGATCTCATCGCCTTAGGACACACAAGAAGAATTATAAAACCCATGACCATGATAATACAGATTTTGATGCACACACATAAGAGTTGAATGTATTTTTTTTATGAAGAAAGGCTTATCGTGTATTTTGACTTGAAGATATTGAGTCATAGCTTCTCTAAAAAATATTTAAATCTTAACTATAGGCATTGGGTAGAATACCTGAGGTGTTTCCATTTTAATATTGCATATGACCTATGGAAATAGAATGTCATTGCATATGCATTAACAAGGAAGGTTATGACCCATGAATTTGAGGAATAATTAGAGGAGTGGGACTTGATGGATCTTCTTCCATAGTTTCATTTTACAGTTCAAGAGAAATTGGTCGATGTTTTTGTGGTCAGTGTTCAGTTCACATTCAATCTTCTTGAAATTTTTTTTTCATGATAAGTAACTTGATGATGCATTACACATCATTATATATACTCTATATGGTTGGGACATAGTCCCCCAGTTGTTGTTCTCAAAAGGGCGTGTTCAATGCTATCAAAATAATTCTTTTGTTCCATCTTTAGTAAGGAAGGTTATGATGGGAGAATTCATTATCTCTTAGTGGGCTTCGATCCCAAGGTCCTTGAAGATGTTATGTGACCTGACGCGTCAATTCTAATTACTAGGTACGAGACTTTAAATTTCGGGCTGGTGAAGGTCAAGCACCAGAAACCATCATTTTTCACTTCAGCCACTTCTAGTCCCCATTTGGAAGTGGGATGAAAAATAAATAGATATTGTGGTTAGGTTTCTATGTACCCAAAGAAATAATAATGTTATTTGGTTAGTGATCTATTGAATTATGAAATCAGATCACTTGATTCCCACATGTGATACATCCAATGTGGATGAGTTGGAAAATCCCTTTTTATAATAGATTTTTCTGTTTCATAGATTTAATTATGTTATAGTATTTGATAGGGATCCTTAGTATAAATCATGTTTTTGGAGGGTCTTTCATGATGCATAGATATCTCACATCCATTTGTGTTTAGAATACCTCTAACACATTGGATGTTCAGATAAAAATAGTTATTTAGATTCTAGAGGATATGATTTAAGCATGTGTTCTCAACACTGGTAGAGATTGGGTTGATTAGTTTGGGAATGATCTAGTATCTGATAACAATATTTACCCTTACGTGATAAAAATGGATCATTTTGAGTCCATTAACAGATGGCCTTTTAAATATTAGTAATGTTTTTTGGAGATTGGTGAATGTTCCGTTGTTGGACCGAGCATATCCAAGAGACAAAAGTGAAGATTTAGTAGATTAATTAATGAATGACAGTGGGAAATAGATGATATAAGTATTATTCTAATCATCATCATATTCTATAATAATTCCATATTGGTGACTAGATGTTCTTGAATGTTTCGCCCCTGTTGGTTGATTGACATATGGGGAGGCAAGAGAAGCTTGCTCCCTATTTTTTGGAAACATTGATGTTGTTAAGTAATTGATGAATGTTACATATCATTTAAAACTACCACAACATCTGACATTTATAAATAACATATTCGATGAATCTTATCTCAAAAATTATATATATAATCTGTATCACGTTCAAAGCTGGAGTGATCTCAAAATTGAAAAATATTTATCCTTGATTGAATATCTAGTCTGGATAGTTGATTCTAAAACTAGTGTACTTCATGGGAGGATGATGCCATTATTTTTTATTCCATATATTCATAGTTCTGATTCTCCTGATATGTGGTAGATGGAGGCACTAAAGAGGGATTAAGGGATTCATCTTTCTAGGATAGAAGATTCTTCATAGGATTTCCGGGGATAGATAGTTTTCATATCATAGAGGTAGCAACATAAAATTTCTGTTATGGAAGGTATATTTCTAGCCATACCTTCATTTTCCATTTTCATTGTCTATTTAGGGCCACGAGGGAAATTTGAGGATAATTATAATGGTAAAGTCAGCGATTTGTTGGGATATCTTGCCAGAAATATACAGGTTCTGTTTTCATTGGAATATATTCATGTACTGTATTATGGTTACAAAACATGTAAACAATAGATGAAAATAAATTTTCTTTTAACAAAAAGAGTTTTATTTTTCAACGATTATGAGACTTCTCAGTTACAGGACATGTAATTGGGTTACATGTCATGTAATGTCATAAGGATATTTTTTTATATAGAAATCCAAAAAGAAATATTCTTTTTTTTCTCTATGATTCTTTTATCTGGACCAAGATCCTACCCTATGTGAGTTTGGTGCCTCCAACCCATATTAATCATTTCATTCGATGGTTTATCAATGTTGCGATAACAGTGTGTCATTCACGGTAATAATTCATTTATCATATCTTTCAATTTATCTATTCCTTCATTGGATTTTGATGGACCATCTTGAGTTACATTGAAAAATGTATTAAAAATGTTTTCAAAGATATTTTAGGATTTTATCTTACTGAAAATACAAGTTTTTGAATAAAATCCAACTATGGGTTTGAAAGGGAAAATTGGAAAATTGGAAATGGATAATGTGATTAATTTTATTTAAAGAAGTGTTAAAAAAACATTTACAATTGTTTTTAGTACATGATCACATTAAATATTTAGGTAGATAGTGAGTTATCTAGATTGTACATTATGACATGCGACATTCCAAATGTTTATATAATCACATCACATTCCTTTGGAAATAGTGAATATTCCTCTTTGAAATGAGTTTAAAGGGACATAAGTTAAAATTTTCCATTCATTGTGAGTCTAAGATCTGTATACCCTGGATATTTAAAACCTTATTAGGTGAATGGACATGTTTCTCACTTTTTTGTATTTGAAATGTATATATATTCTATTTTTGTAAATATTTTTTCATTCCTTTGGAATTTATATAAACAATTTTATATTGAAATGTTTATTTAATCAATTTTTTTGGAATTTTCATTTCTTCTAAAGATTCCTTAGATTTTGAAAAGTTATATGCTTTAAAATGTATTTTCGTAATAATAAATATAATGCATGAATTGCCAAAGTATTTCTGTATTTCAAATGGTAATTAAATATTTGTTCTAATATTATCTTGATGTGAAAAAACAATGTGTTTTGAAACTAAATTTACATTCAAAGTTTCTTTGATATTCGAATTTTTTAATGTTATATTTTTGAAAAATTTTACTAGGGTTTGGATCACATAGTACTTGTTACTTCTGGTGTTTTTAGATTATATTATTCTGGGTTCAAGTAATGGTAATGGTTGTGTTAGAGGTTGATCTAGAAGTTTAATCGTGGACATGTTGAGTTGCATCGGATTTGGGACATATAATGATTTCCATGTTTAGGTTATTTGGTTTTACTACATTGTGCATAACAGCCTGTTTGACTTATAGAAGGTTACTCTCAGCGGGGTTTCATTGGATATTCATATTTTATTATATCTTTTACTTTATCATTGTTTTTGGTAACACCAATCTAATATTCAGTCTATATGATACTTGGTTCTTGTAATTGGACCATGGGATTGGGATTTCCCAATGGGCTATATATATGTTAGTAAAGTTACCGGTATACTAGGGTACCTAGGGCGGATAGTGAAAATATTTCATGGGAGTTTCATGTTGAGAATCTTGTCTATAATTCATTACGAATTTCTAAAAACATGTTTGGTCTTATGATGTACATTCAATTTATTGCCTCGCATGGTCTCAAAGCAATGATCCTTAAGTCACAAGGGGTGGTTAGGGAAAGGAAACTTTTGGATTAATTCTAGTTTTTCCCTTATTTTATTTGGATATAGTGAATCCCATGTCATGTTTATTATATATATTTAGATTTATCCCCCTTTTTTCTATGTTTTATTGCAATATGATGTCTTCTTGTTGACTATTAACGTTTTGAGGTATCTTCCTCTGAGAAGAATTGTGATCATGTCCCAGAAGTAGGCTGCTGCTAAACCTCAACTAGAGAATCCAATTGTACATACAAGTGTAGTTGAGGAGATTGTATGCACTATCCATGATCAGGGATAGGCACCGCCTCTAGTCCCCATTCAGTCTCAATCTATGTATCCTCATAGGGATTTCCTGAACATCTGTTCTCAAGAGTTACATCACTAGAAGTAGGAACTATTCAAAGGCCCAATTTATCCTCATGAGGATAATGAGTGGTTGAGCAGAGTAGAGTTCTTTTTGGGTTCTTGAATTATCATGATGAATCAAGGAATACTGTACCACCTTCTTACTAGAAGGACTAAGTAGGGGATGGTTGGAAATGATAGTAATAGTGAAGAATCTTGAGGGATTACAGTGGGAATACATGAATGATCTTTTTACTAACAAGTTCTTTTAAGAATAAATAACATTTTCCATGTCTACAGAGTTCTGAAAAATCAAGAAGCTATTAGGACCATGTCATAGTATGAGAATAATTTTTATGAGATCTGAATTTCACACAAGATATAATATAAAATTATAGGAGTAAGGATTGAATCCTCAAGTTGGGACTTCATCCGGATATTCCTTCTCTAGTATTCATGCAGAATATTCCATCATATTTGGATGTACAAGATATAGTGTCGATGGTTGATATGGAAATTTCTGGTAGGTTAGGGTTTCTATGAGTTTCATTCTCTCATAGTGGCATCATCATTCCATTCAAAAGAAAAAAAAGTGTGATGAATCTCAAGGCAGTCCTCGACATCAATTTAATTGTAAACCTCATGTAGTACATGGATTAAAAAACATGGTTTGATACGAGTGTGGCATGTTTGAATATTCAAAGAGGGGTTTCACTGAGGAACCCATGAACTACGGATCTTATAGACATTTGAGGAAACATGTAGTGATTAATACATATTGATTCCACTCTGTATAGAGGATTGAAATTATCATATCCTTTTAAAAACTTAGGGAAATGCGATTATTCAAATGAAAAAGTTATCCTTCCATATGAATCTAGAATAATGCTTATACATTTAGTAGAAGAGTGTCTAGAGATTGTAGATATGGGCCCAACAACTATCGGAAGTACCATCAGTATACCATAATCTTTTTTGACTTCACTATTTTATATGATTTCATCTCATCAATTTATTTAATCCCATGGTATTAATATTAATAATCTTACTTAAGAGATTTTAACATGGGAAATGGATATTACCACACACCATAGTTCAAAGAGAGAGTAGGGCCTGTATAGTCCCATAAGTGTTTTCTATCTATCATATGTTTATATTGAATAATTTTTTATGGTTCGCAACATAAAAATACATGAAATCATATTCTGAATAGATTCAACAATTTAAAATTAGTCATAGATTGAATAATATCTTTGATGGTTCTCCTTTAGTTCCCCATGTAGCGTGGGTTATGTCTTCCAAGGAGAATGGGATTGAAGGTCAAGCAGATTTGGACAATTTTATTTGGAGCTCGGAAAATTGATTTCTATGTTTCCAAATGATTTAGAGTAGGAATATCTTAATTTTGATCTCCCTCCGATTGTAATTTATTTTCCTGACATGTTTCCTTCTGACTTCTCTAGTTTTCCACCAATATAGGAGGTTGAATTTTCCATTTACATAATACATGGTAGTCAAAATGTTTCTATACCATCTTACTTCATGTAACCAGGTGAACTAAAAGCCCTAATGACCTAGATGGATGATCTTTTAGAGAATTCCAATATTCACCCGAGAGTGTAGAATTGGCTAGCGCTAGTTATCTTTTCTATGAAATATGAGGATTCACTTCACCATTGCATTGATTATCAAAAGCTCAATTGAGTGACTATAAATAATAAGAATATGATTCCAAATATCAATGATCTATTTGATCAGTTGAAGGGGTCAATGTACTTGTACATTATTTGTCTATTCTATGGATGCCATATTTTGAAGATATAAGAAAATGACATTCTGAAATCATCCTTTTGGAGTAGGTATGGTGATTATGAGTAACTTATTATGCCCTTTGGTATACCCAATGATCCTGAATTCATTTTAAAATTAATGAATAGGATTTATATTAATATATATATATATATATTTCATTAAGGTAGTATTCATATATTACATCCTTGTTTACATTAAATTTGAGGATGATCTTGTGCATCATCTAAGAATAGTTATGAGATTGCTGGAAAATACTCAAATTTATGACACCACTTCAAAGAGCTACTTATAGATTCGATAAGTGAATTGATTTGGAAACTTTATATCAGAACATTGTATCATATTTGATCCTAAAAGTAAAATCTATTATGATAGGAGAATAACCACATAATGTTTTCAAAATATGGATCTTTTTGGGTCTAGCAGATTATTATCACTGATTTGTTCAGAAATTCCTGAATAAGGATTTAACAATGACAGACCTAACTAAGAAGAGATTAATGTATTCATAAGATATGAAATTTCAAAATTATTTTGTTGAGATGAAATATATTTTGAATCTTTTCACCGTTGTTGAATATTCTAGATTCTAGGCAGGGCTATGAGGTCTTAAGTGATGCATTGAGATTAGGTATGGGATGAATTATTATATAAGGTGATATTTCCATTACATAATGATATCTTCATATTAGGTCATAAGAGTTTAATTATTGAACCGATGACCTTGAACATACAACTACGATGCATGTTCATAAGATTTGGAAGAATTGCCATTATGTAGAATATTTTACCATGTATTATGTCCACATGATAACTACTTATATCATCTCATAAAAATATTTAAATCAGCACAAGAGGAATTGGGTGGGTTAACAAAATTCATTCAATCTCATCATTTCCTATGACTTGAAGAAAGGGAATTTCATTACATATTCATTATGTATGAATTTTCTAGTTGTGTCAATGAAGGATTCTTGAAAAGAGTTGAACAACATGGATCATGTCACACAATTTCATATTTGTGTTTAATTGAAAGGGGCCATGGATTCCTTGGATAGTAATTAGTTGAAATAAACTCTTATAAAAAAGATTTTTTAGGATCATCATATTGATGCTATGTTCTATAGAATTAAAGAGTAAATTTATAGTTATAAGATAGTCACCCAGTGGTTGTTCTCTAAAGAGGGTATTCTAGGCAATCATAATCGCTTTGGTGTTTCATTTTTTGTAATTATGGCTATAATGGTAAACTACCAGAAATTATTGTGGGAATTTTACCCATGGTTTATAAATATGTTCTATGATATAAAATGGATGTTATAGTGGCCATGTATTAGATGAGTAATTTATTAGTCTTTTAGTGTTGTTAAACATTTTAGAATTTGAAGGCCGAGCACGAGATAACTTCGGGATTGCTTCACCCACTTCTATAACCGAAATGTAAATGGGATGGGATCTCAATTAAAATTATCAGTGGGTTTCCATGTACCTAGACATAGAATAATGCAATATGGTTTATGATCAATTGGCTAACGAAATCAACTAACATTATACTCATTTGTGATACAACTGAAGTAGAGGATTCGAGAAACAACTATGTGAAAGATATTTTTATGTTCCATGGAGTTGATCTACAATAGTCTATGATAGGGATCCTCAGTTAACATCTCGTTTCATGAAAGGCCTTCTTGAGGCCCTGGGATCTCATGTCCATTTATGTATGATTTACCAACCGTAATCGTATGCCTATATAGAAAATCTATTTAGATTCATGAGGACTACCTCCATAGTTGTGTTCACAACCATGGTGGAGATTGTGATGATCCCATGGGGTTGGATGAGTTTTAGTGTAATAATATATACCATTAAATGGTCAAAATGTCTTCTTTTGAGGCCCTCTGTAGCCAACCTTGTAAAAATTTATTATACTGGTTTGAGATTTGTGAAATTTCTTTGGTTGGATCGAGCATGGTGTAAATGGAAACAATAATGATTTAGTTGATTCATTAAAGTAAGTGGATTTTATATTGACTATATTAGTTCTATATTGGTCTTTTTCATAGGTAATTGGAATTATTAGTTGGTAGCCAGGTGTTTTTGAAAGTTTCACCCTGATTAGGTAATAACAGAATGGGATGAAAGTGATGATTTCTCCTCATTTTGTTAGATATTACGAGGTTGTTGAGCATGTGGGAAAACTAAATTATTGATGGGAACTACCACCATGGGTAAATTCAACAAATATCATATTTGATGATTCTTAGCTCTGAATGTTTGCATCTAATCCATATCAGGTCTGGGATTTAGTGATCATGAATTTTTACATGATTTATCCATGACTAAACAGCCAATCAAGATACCTGATTTTGAAATTGAGGTACATCATGGGATATTGATATGTTTATATTGTTTTATATGGATGAAAGGTTTTTATTCTCATGAGATGTCAGAGATGGAGGCACTAGCCTCACCTTTATGCCCTAGAAGATTCTCCATAGGATTTTGGGGGACAAAACGTTTTCATGGTGGGGAGGTTGTAACACCCCATTTCTCTTTTGATAAGTAAATTTAAAACCTTGGCATGTTTCTATGTTTTCATTATCCGGGTAAGGCCGAGATGAAAATAAGTTGACATTTGTAATGGTGATGTCATATATTTGTTGGAATATCTGGACTGAAATTATAGCATCCCGCCTTTTTATCACATAAACATTCATTACATTACAAAACCAGGGATCTTTAATGTTTAGTGTCTTGGAAACCAGGAGCTTAATACATGAAAACAACATAAAACATTATTCATAAAGACTTGAAAGGATTCTTCATTTGTTCATACTATGTTCATTACATCATCTCATAACCTGGGAGCATACATCAAAGGAAAGGGTGAGCAGAAGGCCCAGTAAGGGAAACAAGGGACACATTTTACATGTGAACTTGAGATACATCAATAAAGTCATGAAAAAGAACCTTAAGTAATGAGAAATAAATCATGAGGCATATCATAATAAAAAAAATTTCATAAATTGAAGATGTGGCTACAACATTTAACTTAGAAAATCATTTCTGTTTCACCAAAGTCCATCCCCAAGGTGTCATTAAAAATTACCAAGGTTATTCCCCAAGATATCATAAAAAATGGCCATCTCTAGAGATTGAGTCTTTACCCAATGCATTGGAGTGATATCAGGGGACAACCTTAAATTTTCCTTTTTTATCAGGTGATCCACATATATCATCATCAAAAATTTCATAAATAACCCATATATCATAAAAGAAATCGGTTTTATTTCATAATCATAACGTTTTAAAAACTGTTTTAAAGACAGGATCTTTATGTCACTTTAAACCCACAGAAAAGGAATGCGGGTCTCATGTAAGTAAATCCCAGAATTTAAAAATAGAACATTTTTTTATATATGAGAATACCCATGTAGAAAAAAGAACTTTGAGTATTCACTTAATAGAACAAAATAATTTGAGATAAAGAGAGAGAAATTTTGAGATGGAAATTCGGCAGCATAATGGCTATGTTGTAGAGATTTAGAAAACATTGAAAAGAGTGGGGACATGAGTAATCCATTCATAAATGATGCATAAAACAGTAGGGGATATAATATAAAGGATTTAAGAAAATGTAAAGGAAATTTGAAACATATACTATATGAAATGAAGAATATGAAAGGAAGACAAAAATAAGATTTCTCTTATGAAAAGTCGGCAGCCTAACGACGTCACTTAAAATTCAAAAAAAATAATTGACGAGATAAAATAGGGTATCTAATCATATGAACATAAAAGATCAGTATTATAGATATATAGACCATACCCCATAATAATAAAAAGGAACTTGAAAGACTTGACAAGAAAATAGAACTTGAAAATGAGAAGGTGAAAGAATCCCTTAAAAATTTGGCAGCCTAACGATGTCACTTAAAATTAAAAAAAAATGAAATGAAAAGATCAAATAGGGTCTCTAATCATATGAAAATAAAATATCAGTATGATAGATTTATAGATCATACCCTAACATAACAAAAAGGAACTTGAAAGACCTGACAAGAAAATAGAACTTGAAAATGAGAAGGGTGAAAGAATCCGTTACAAAAGTTTTTCCAGCCTAACGGCGCCACTTAAAAATTCATAAAACGAAATGATGAGAGTAAGAGGGGATATATCATCATATTAACATGATTAGGAAAGTTATTGGAATATAAAATAACATCCTCCAACATAAGAAATGGAGCATAAAAGAAATGACTTAAAAGGGAGTATTTGAAAAGAAAGAGAGAGGTTGGATCCCTTACCTTTAAACGTAACTCATAAAACACGAAGGTTGGGACCATGAGGTCTTAGGGGAACCTATGGGAGGACCTTTTGGGAGGTAATGAGACCGTAGATTTGTTGGGGGAGAGTTGGGAGTGAAAAGTAAAGGAGGAAAGGGTGGGTATTTATAGTGAAAGGGAGGTGATACTTTAATAATTTGAAGGGACACCTCACTAGTTGTTCTGGCAAAACCATGGGCGTGCCCATGGTATTTTCCCATGGTATTGGCCACTTGGGACACCTCATACATTATCATACTATTAAAAATTCTACCATATTGATTACATACCTTATACATCATTTAATGATGTCATTAATCACCAGTAACATAAAAACTGTATTTTCACGATTCAGCAGAAATTCAACTTTCTCAAAAAATCCCAAAATTTCACCTTAACCAAATATTGATACTCTGATTTCAAAAATTAACTCCATTTTATAAAAATAATTTTCTATGTATTTTTAATTTAATTTTTAAATAAATACACTATTCACCGAAAATTTATTTTTTTCATAAAAAACCCCAAAAATTACCCTAACATAATATCGATGCTCTAAGTTCAAAAATGAACTCCATTTTATAAAAATAATTTTCGAAATATTTTTAATATAATATTTAATTAAAAATCACTATTCACCCAAAAAACTGATACTTGACTAATAAAATTTGAAACAGTTATTTATCTATTTTATTGAATCATATTACTAAATCAAGGTGCTTAGATTATATTAATACATTCTTTAAGTGATATTACTTATCCATTTGGTCACACTACTAATCCTAAGAATGAAATCACTATTCATAATTTACTATTCATCAAAAATCAATTTGATCTAATTAGACTCTAAATTTCTTGCTGAACATAATTTTAGAAGACAATTTTTTGAAAATCATTACGCATTTTTAATTATTTAAGGTTTACATATATATATTCATATATCCTTTTTCTAGAATTCATAAAAAATATGCAAACTATATTTATCCAGATATTTGAAAATACACAAACATTACCATAATATGAAAACACAATTTTATTTATCTCAAAGGATTACACAAAGCAGTTACGGTCTCCTTACATAGCCCTTTATAACCCCAGAATACGTCCTAAGTGTAAGCTGTGCTAAGGTGAGTGAATCCGAGGGAGGCTCAAACAACATTACACAAGTTGAAATTTCTATCAGTTTGAACTTCTCGTGAAGGCGATTCCGTTCTAGCTTCACACAATGAAATTCGTCCTGGGTTTGGTCCAGAGCAAAGCCCATTGGTACTACCTCCTTCCCATTTTTGTTAGATAGGCTTTGATTGGCCCGAGAGTACAGGATGAGGCCATGTAATCTTCCTTCTATATTCATTAACCAAGATCACTTGTATTTAGACACAATAGTCACAAAATTTAGTTTCCAATGGTCATAATGACTATTGGTCATAAAAGAGTCGAAACCCAACAGTCTCATTTTAATTATACTCTTGTTATTAAATGAAACTATTTGGATGAGTATATAAAAAAAATAACGCACAAAATTAGGAAAAAAGGTTTATTCAAAATTTCGGGTGGTTACAATCTTCCCCCTTAAGAAATTGCATCCTAGCAATTTTCAAAATTGGGCTTGGAAATTTCATTGAATGTCCCACATCAGAAAAAGATTCAGTAACACTATTACTATTAAAAAAAGGAAGTACGACGGTCACCCGAGTTAACCCGTACTAGGATTCCATGTAGGAAACCAAGGATATAGAGGAGAAAACAAAGGCTCATGTTTTGAGGGATAGTTGTAGAATACATGATTAGGAGAAAGTTAACAATAAGAAAATCACAAAGTTATGATGTGCGTAAATGGCCTTTGATTACCCAGTAAGAAACATAAACCAAAAATATTTTTGTTTTACATTCCTTTTCATAATCTTGAGAAATTCATTCACTACATAGAATAAGAACATAAGGAAATATACTTACCTTCATGTATAGTTTCATCATTTAATATGTTTCTACCAAAACTAATCATTTCTCCAAATGATGAGCAATTAAAAACACATGGTCTCATCAAAATCACAAGAATCATCTTCTAGAGAATCACATAATAGAAAAAATATTAACTATCTATTCCTTCTATCATTAAACATTTCCCTAAAATAGAAAGGGTAAGATAAAACAACTCTTCAAATATAAGGAACCCCATAAAAATGGAAACTACTTTTAAATCATCAAAATTCCACGGTACTACCCAACGTTCATCATAGACCATTCCAGAAATAACTGTCCTTAAAATTCCTCAAAATAAACAAAACTATGATTGAAAAACAAATACAAGAAGGATTTGATAACATAGTCACCCAAGATAAACTTTCTCGTTCATCTCAAAATAACATCAACCACTCCTAACAAAAGTAACTAACCTAAACATATTTTCCCCAAGTTAGGTTAATCATTTCAATAAGTAACCTAAATTACCATAAGTTTTCCTTAAATTCATCGAATCTTTAAGATATAAGTCAAACTTTAATCCCCAATGAAAATATAGTAGAAATATATTTATTTTGATCATATAGGGTTCCCAAAATATTTAACGTCATCTGAAATAATATTCATCTTTTAATCACCTAAACGTTTTTAAGAAGAACAGCTTCAGAACATCAACATGTGATACATAACAATAGGTGTTTACTTTAATGATATAGAACCATCTAAGTTAGTGACTAGATGTTCTAAGAAAACATTAAAGATATACTCATAGGGAACAAACTAAAATACAACATGACGTAGACAATTATTGAGAAGAAGTTACATGTACTTCAATCATCATGATCCAACTCGGCATAGGACTATCATTGTTCCCTTGTCATTGAATATTTTTGATGCTCATCATGCTTCTTATTCCTTCCAAGAGATCATTTCCTTTGATAATTTCCATCTTCTCCACATTTACGACATTGAAATGTATAATGTATATTAGATCGAACCTTATTTCTATTCATCACATTATCCATTTTTTAAAGCAATAGGAAACGTTATGCCCTATCACCCCACACTTAAAACATCTGCAGGTTCCTTTGTGACATTCTCCTTGGTGACTCTTTCCACACTTCTTGCATAAAGGAAATTGGGTCTTCTTTCCCTTATCAACATCACCAGATGAACAACCTTGAGACATCATCTTCTTCTTCCTTGATTAAATTGGTAATTCAACTAGGTACTAATTATTAATTGTAATTTTTGATAGCTGGTTTGGTATAATCACAATATGTCCAACTTGATCTCCAATCATCTATGTCACATTAATAGGGTAATCATCACATTTCATATCACATTGGTTGTTGGGGAATGTTCTTACATTTACCGCCATTAACTAAGAAAAGAATGTATAATTAGGGGGCTTAAATACTTATCCAATAATCATGAAAAGGAATATTTAAGCACAGAAGGATAAACTTGTAGAAGAAAATTATATCCTAAATTTTGATCCCCTTTGTTCTAATCTAGGTTATCCATGATCATATATTCTTATGTGAATCTTTATTTCATTTTATCTTTATTCCTTTAATATCGGTTAATACTAAGATTATGAATTTACCAAAGAATATCACTTGGGAGTGTCGTAACCAAGAGTGCAGCAAGGCCCGTTGTTGTGTACCAGTTCCTGTTAGATTCTAGCTCAAAGAAGTGTTTTTAGGTTTTACACCTATGTACATCTGTTCCAGAGCCACGTCTATCTGCTCGTATCCAGACAGAGATGTATTTTCTTGATAAACCACTTACACAGTACTCACCAAAATACCAAGAAGATTTACTATATTTAAACATTTATATAGGGTTATTTCTAGAGTTTTCATATCCTAATTTCCACAAATAACTAAACCATCCTTTGATACCAACTATAACATCCTTCCTTTTTATCACATAAACTTTCATTACATTATACAAAACTGAGGATCTTTAAGGTTTAGTGTCTTGGAAACCTGGAGCTTAATACATGGAAACGACATGAGATGTTCTTCTTAAACACTTGAAAGGTATCTTCATTTTTTCATCCTATGTTCATTACAGTATATCCTAACCTGGGAGCATACATCAAAGGAAAGGGTGAGCAGAAGGCCCAGTAAGGGAAACAAGGGAATGATTTTACATGTGAACTTGAGATACATAAATAAAGTCATGAAAAAGAACATTAAGGAATGAGAATGAAATCATGAGGCATATCATAATAAAAAAACGTATTTTATAACTTGGAGATGTGGATACAACATTTAACTTAGAAAATCATTTCCGTTTCACCAAGGTCCATCCCCAAGGTGTCATTAAACATCACCAAGGTTATTCACCATGATATCGTTAAAAATGGTCATCTCTAGATATTAAGTCTTTACCCAAAGCATTGGAGCGCTATCAGGGCGCACCCTTAAATTTTTCATTTTTTATCATGTGAGACACATATATCATCATCGAACATTTCATTAATAACCCATATATCATAAAAGAAATGGGTTTCTTTTCATAATCATAATGATTTAAAAACTGCTTTAAAGGCATGATCTTTTTGTCACTTTAAAACCATGGAAAAGGAATGCTGGTATCATGTATGTAATTCCCAGAATTAAAAATAGATCATATTGGTATATCTGTGAATAACCCTTTATAAGAAATAGCTTTGAGTATTCACTTAAGAAAATAAAATAATTTGAGAAAAAGAGGGAGAAATTTTGAGACAGAAATTCGACCGCATAACGGCTATGTTGTAGGGTTTTAGAAAACATTGAAAAGAGAGGGGACATGGGTCACCCACTCATAAATGATCCATAAAATAGTAGGGGACATAATATAAAGTATTTAAGAACATGGTAATGAAATTATAAAGATATACCATATGAAATGAAGAACATGAAAGGAAGACAAAAATAAGATTTCTCTTTAGAAAATTCGACAGCCTAACGACGTCACATAAACATAAAAAAAATGAATTGACAAGATAAAACATGGTCTCTCATCATATGAACATACAAGTCCACTATGATAGATATAGAGATCATACATCAAAATAATAAAAAATAATTTGAAAGATATGATAAGAAAATAGAACTTGAAAATGAGAAGTGTGAAAGAATCCCTTAAAAATTCGGCAGCCTAACGACGTCACCTTAACTTCAAAAAAATGAATTGAAAAGATAAAATAGGGTTTCACATCATATGAAAATAAAAGATCAGTATGATATATATAGAGATCATATCCTAACATAATAAAAAAGAACTTGAAAGACTTGACAAGAAAATAGAACATGAAAATGAGAAGGGTGAAAGAATCTGTTACAAAAATTTTGGCAGCCTAATGGCGCCACTTAAACATTCATAAAACGAAATGATGAGAGTAAGAGGGGATATAGCATTATATGAAAATGAATAGCGAAGTAATAGGAATATAAAAGAACATCCTCTATCATAAGAAATGGAGCATAAATGAAATGACTTAAAAAGAGAGTATTTGAAAAGAAAGAGAGAGGTTGGATCCCTTACCTTAAAACATAACTCTTAAAACTCGAAGGTTAGTACCTTGATGACTTGGGGGAACCTTTGGGAGGACCCTATGGGGGGTAATCGGACCAGAGCTTTGATGGGGGAGAGTTGGGAGTGAAAACTAAAGGACGAAAGGGTGGTTATTTATAGGGAAAGGGAGGCGATACTTTAATAATTTCAAGGGACACCTCACTAGTGGTTTTCACAAAACCCTGGGCTTGCCCATGTTATTTGCCCATGGTCTTGGCCACTTGGGATACCTCATAACTTATTTACTATTCATAAGTCTGCCATATTGATTACATACCTAATACATCATTTAATTATGTCATTAATTACGTGTAACTTAAAAACTGTATTTTCACTATTCATAAAAAATTCAACTTTCTCAGAAAAATCCCAAAATTTCACCTTAACCAAATATCGATACTCTGATTTAAAAAATTAACTCCATTTTATAAAAATATTTTTATAAATATTTTTAATTTAATTTTTAAATAAATACACTATTCACTGAAAATTCATTTTTTTCAGAAAAAACCCCAAAAATTACCTTAACATAATATCGATGCTCTGAGTTCAAAAATGAAGTACATTTAATAAAAATAATTTTCTAAATATTTTTAATATAATCTTTAATTAAAAAAACTATTTACCCAAAAAAACTAATACTTGACTAATAATTTTTTAAACAGTTATTTATCTATTTTATTTCATCACATTACTAAATCATGGTGCTTAGATTATATTAATACATTCTTTAAGTGATATTATTTATCCATTTGGCCACACTACTAATACTAAGCGTAAAATCACTATTCATAATATACTATTCATCAAAAATCAAGTTGATCTAATTAGACTCTAAATTTCTTGTAGAACATAATTTTAGAAGACCATTATTTGAAAATCATTAAACATAATTAATTATTTAAGGTTTACAAAATATTTTCATATAAATTTTTTCTAGAATTTATCAAAAATATGCATACTATATTAATCCAGACATTTGAAAATTCTCAAACATCATCATAAGATGAAAACACAATTTTATTTATCTTAAAGGATTACACAAAGCAGTTATGGTCTCCTTACATAGGCCCTTATAACCCCAGAATAAGACATAAGTGTATTGTGTGCTATGGTGAGAGAATTCGAGGGAGGCTCGGCCAACATTGCCCAAGTAATAATTTCTATCAGTTTGAACTTCTCGCGATGGCGATTCCGTTATAGATTCACACAATGAAGTTCGGCTTTGGTTTGGTCCAGAGCAAAGCCCAACGGTACTACCTCCCTCCCATGTTCTGTTAGAAGGGCTTCAATTGGCCCGAGACTACTAGATGAGGCCATCGAATCCTCCTTCTATATTCATTAACCAAGATCACTTGTATTTAGAGACAATAGTCACAACATTTAGTTTCCAATGGTCATACTGACTAACGGTCATATAAGAGTCGAAACCCAACAGTCTCATTTTTATTATACTCATATTATCAAATGAAACTGATTTTTTGAGTATATAAAAAAATAACACACAAAATTAGAAAATAATGTTTATTCAAAATTTCAGGTCATTACAATATTCCCCCCTTAAGAAATTACTTCCTATAAATTTTTAAAATTGGGATTGGAAATTTCATTGAAAGTCCCACATCAGAAAAAGAGTTAGTAATAATATTACTTTAAAAAATGGAAGTACAAAGGTCACCCTAGTTATCCCATACTAGGATTCCATGTAGGAAAACAAGGATATGGAGGAGAAAACAAAGGGTCATGTTCTGAGGGACAGTGGTAGAATACATGATTAGGAGAAATTTAACAACAAGAAAATCACAAAGATATGATGTGTGTAAATGGTCTTTGATAACCTAGTAGGAAACATAAACTAACAATATTCTTGTTTTACGTTCCTTTTCATAATCTTGAGGAATTCATTCACTACATAGAATAAGAACATACGGAAATATACTTACCTTCAAGTATAGTTTCATCATTTAATACGTTTCTACCAATACTAATCTTTTCTCCAAATGATGAGCATTCAAAAACACATGGTCTCATCAAAATCACAAGAATCATCTTCTAGAGAATCACATAATCCACTAAAGATTAACTGTCTATTCCTTCTATCATTAAACATTTCCCCAAAAACAGAAAGTGTAAGATAAAACAACTCTTCAAAAAGAAAGAACCCAATAGGAAGGGAAACTACTTTTAAATCATCAAAATTACACTTTACTACACAACCTTCATCATAGACCATTCCATTAATAACTATCCTTAAAATTCCTCAAAATAAAAAAAAGTATGATTGAAACCCAAATACAAGAAGGATTTGATAACATAGTCTTCCAAGATAAATTTATCGTTCATCTCCAAACAACATCAACCACTCTTAACAAAAGTAACTAACCTGAACATATTTTCCCCAAGATAGGTTAATCATTTCAATAAGTTACTTAAATTACCATAAGTTTTCCTTAAATTTATCGATTCATCAAAATATAAGTCAAAAATTACTCCTCAAGGAAAATACAGTAGTAATCTATTTATTTTTATTATATAGGGTTCCAGAAATAGTGAAAGTCTTCCAAAATAATATGCATCTTTTAATCACCTAATCATTTTTAAGAAGAACAGCTTCACAACATCAACATGTGATACATAACAATATATGGTTTCTTTAATGATATAATACCGTATAAGTTAGTGACTCGATATTCTAATAAAACATTAAAGATATACTCATAGGGCACGAACTAAAATACAACATGACGTAGACAATTCTTGCAAAGAAGTTACATGTACTTCAGTCATCATGATCCAACTCGGTATAGGACATGCATTGTTCCCTTTTCCATGAAGATTGTTGATGCTCATCATGATTC
Organism: Viscum album; assembly: GCA_963277665.1. Taxonomy (NCBI): domain Eukaryota; kingdom Viridiplantae; phylum Streptophyta; class Magnoliopsida; order Santalales; family Viscaceae; genus Viscum; species Viscum album. Next base: position 1,378,883,266 of record OY728140.1, on the reverse strand, counting down.
TCATTCATTCAAATAGAGAACTTCCTTTGATAATGTCCATCTTCTCCATATTTATGACATTGAAATGTATAATGTATATTAGATTGAACCTTATCTCTATTCATCACATTATCCATTTTTTAAAGAAATAGGCTACTTTAAGACCTATAACCCCACACTTAAAACATCTCCCGGTTCCTTTGTGACATTCTCTGTGGTGCCTCATTCCACACTTCATTCATAAAGAAAGTTGGGTCTTCGTTCCCTTATCAACTTCACCAGATGAACATCCTTGAGACTTCGTCTTCTTCTTCCTTGATGAATTTGGGCATTCAACTAGGTACTAATTATTAATTTTGATTTTTGATAGCTGTTTTGGCATAATCACAATATTTTCAACCTGATCTCTCATCATCTATGTCACATTAATAGGGTAATCATCACATTTCCTATCACATTGGTTGTTGGGGAATGTTCTTATATTTCCCTCCATTAACTAAGAAAAGAAAGTATAATTAGGGGGCTTAAATACTTATCCAATAATCATGAAAAGGAATCATTATGCACAGAAGGATAAAATTGTAGAAGAAATGTATATCCTAACTTTTGATCCACTAGGTTCCAATCTTGGTTATCCATGGTCATATATTCTTATGTGAATCATTATTTCATTTTATCTTTTTTTCCTTTAATATTGGTTCATACTAAGCTTATGAATTTACCAAAGCATATCCCTCGGGAGTGTCATAACCAAGAGTGAAGCAAGGCCCGTTGTTGTGTACCAGTTCTTGTTATACTCTAGCTCAAAGCGGTGTTTTTGGGTTTTAAACCTATGTACATCTGTTCCAGAGCCACCTCTACCTACTCGTATCCAGACAGAAATGTATTTTCTTGATAAACCACATACACAATACTCACTAAAATACCCGGAAGATTTCCTATATTTAAACTTTTATATAGGGTTCTTTCTAAAGTTTTCATATACAAATTTCCACAAATAACTAAAACATCCTTTGATACCAACTATATCATCATTCCTTTTTATCACATAATCTTTCATTACATTATACAAAACCTAGGATCTTTATGGTTTTGTGTCTTGGAAACCAGGAGCTTAATACATGAAAAGGACAAAAAAAATTCTTCTTAAACACTTGAAAGGAATATTAATTTTTTCATCATATGTTCATTACAGAATCTCATAACCTGGGAGAATACATCAAAGCAATGGGTGAGCAGAAGGCCCAGTAAGGCAAACAAGGGAAACATTTTACATGTGAACTTGAGATACATCAATAAATTCATGTAAATGAACTTTAAGGAATGATAATGAAATCATGAGGCATATCATAATAAAAACTACGTATTTTATAAGATGAATATGTGGCTACAACATGTAACTTAGACAATCATTTCTGTTTCACCAAGGTCCATCCCCAAGGTGTCATTAAAAATCACCAAGGTTATTCACCAAGATATCATTAAAAATGGTCATCTCAAGATATTAAGTCTTTACCCAAAGCATTGGAGCGCTACCAGGGCGCACCCTTAAATTTTTCATTTTTTATCATGTGAGACACATATATCATCATCAAACATTTCATAAATAACCTATATAGCATAAAAAAATGGGTTTCATTTCATAATCATAACGATTTAAAAACTGCTTTAAAGACATGATCTTTATGTCACTTTAAACCCATGGAAAAGGATAGTCGATCTCATTTATGTAATTCCCAGAATTTAAAATAGAACATTTTGGTATATCTATGAATAACCCTTTATAACAAAGAGCTTTGATTAGTCACTTAATAAAATTAAATAATTTTAGAAAAAGAGAGAGAAATTTTGAGACGGAAATTCGGCAGAATAACGGCTATGTTGTAGGGTCTTAGAAAACATTGAAAACAGAGGGGACATGGGTCACCCACTCATAAATGATCCATAAAATTGTAGGGAACAGAATATAAAGGATTTAATAACATGGTAATGAAATTTTAATGATATACCATATGAAATGAAGAACATGAAAAGAAGACAAAAATAAGATTTCTCTTATGAAAATTTGGCAGCCTAACGGCGTCACATGAAGATAAAAAAAAGAATTAACGAGGTAAATTATGGTCTCTAATAATATGAACATAAAGGTTAAATATGATAGATATAGATATCATTCCCCAAAATAAGTAAAAATAATTTTAAAGACTTGACAAGAAAATATAACTTGAAAATGAGAAGGGTGAAAGAATCCCTTAAAAATTTGGTAGCCTAACAACGTCACTTAAACTTCAAAAGAATGAAATGATGAGATCAAATAGGGTCTCTCATAATATGAACATAAAATATCAGTATTATAGATATAGAAATAATACCCCAACATAATAAAAAGGAACTTGAAAGACAAGACAAGAAAATTGAACTTGACAATGAGAAGGGTGAAAGAATCCACTTGAAAACTTTTGGCAGCCTAATGGCGCCACTTAAACATTCATAAAACGAAATTATGAGAGTAAGAGGGGATATATAATCATATTAACATGAAAAGGTAAGTAATAGGAATATAAAAGAACATCCTTGAACATATGAACATGGTGCATACAAGAAATGACTTAAAAGAGAGTATTTGAAAAGAAAGGGAGAGGTTGGATCCCTTACCATAAAACGTAACTCATAAAACTCAAAAGTTGGGACCTTGAGGGATTGGGGGAACCTTGGGAGAAATATTTGGGAGGTAATTAGACCATAGCTTCGTTGGGGGAGAGTTCGGAGTGATAACTAAAGGAGGAAATGGTGGGTATTTATAGGAAAAAGGAGGTGATACTTTAATAATTTCAAGGGACACCTCACTAGTGGTTTTGGAAAGTCAATGGGCTTGCCCATGGTATATTCCCATGGTATTGGCCACTTGGGACACCTCATACTTACATTACTATTCATAGATCGACCATATTGATTACATACCTAATACATCATTAAATGATGTCATTAAACACCCGTAATTTAAAAACTATATTTTCACTATTCACCAAAAATTCAACTTTCTCAGAAAAATCCAAAAATTTCACTTTAACCAAATATCAATACTATGATTTCAAAAATGAACTCCATTTTATAAAGATAATTTTCTAAATATTTTAAATTTAATTTTTAAATAAATACATTATTCACCGAAAATTCAATTTTTTCAGAAAAAACCCCAAATATTACCTTATCATAATATTGATGCTCTGAGTTCAAAAATGAACTCCATTTTATAAAAATAATTTTCTAAATATTTTTAATTAAATATTTAATTAAAAAAAATATTCACCCAAAAAAACTGATACTTGACTAATAATTTTTGAAATAGTTATTTATCTATTTCATTGAATTACATTACTAAATCAAGGTGCCTAGATTATATTAATACTTTCTTTAAGTGATATTACTAATCCATTTGGTCACATTACTAATCCTAAGCGTAAAATCACTATTCATAATTTATTATTCATCAAAATACAAGTTGATCTTATTAGACTCTAAATTTATTTTTGAATATAATTATAGAAGACCATTTTATAAAAATAATTACACATAATTAATTATTTAAGGTTTAAATAAATATTTTCAAATATCCTTTTTATAGAATTCATCAAAAATATGCATACTATATTTATCCGGACATTTGAAAATTCACAAACATCATCAAAAGAAGAAAAAACAATTTAATTTATCTCAAAGGATTGCACTAAGCAGTTATGGTCTCCTTACAAAGCCCCTTATAACCACTGAATAATACCTAAGTGTAATGTTTTCTAAGGTGATAGAATCCGAGGGAGGCTTGGCCAACATTGCACGAGTAGTAATTTATATCGGTTTGAACTTCTCGCGAAGGCGATTTCGTTCTAGCTTCACACGATGAAGTTCGGCATGGGTTTGGTCCAGAGAAAATCCCAGTGGTTCTACCTCCTTCCGATGTTCTATTAGATGGGATTCTATTGGCCCGAGACTACTGGATGAGGCCATCGAATCTTCATTCTATATTCATTAACCAGGATCACTTGTATTTAAAGACAATATTCACAACAATTAGTTTCCAGCAGTCATACTGACTAACAGTCATATAACAGTCGAAACTCAACGGTCTCATTTTAATTATAATCATGTTATCAAATGAAACAGTTTTATTGAGTATATAAAAAAATAACACATAATATTAGGAAACAAGGTTTATTCAAAATTTCGGGTGGTTACAATCTTCCCCCTTATGAAATTGCGTCCTCACAATTTTTAAAATTGGGCTTGGGAATTTCATTGAAAGTCCCAAATCAGAAAAAAGAGTTAGTAACACTATTACTTTAAAAGAATGACAAGGAAGTTCAATGGTCACCCGAGTTAACCCATACTAGGATTCCAAGAAAGAAAACATGGATATAGAGGATAAAACAAAGGGCCATGTTCTGATGGATAGTGATAGAAAACATGATTAGGAGAAAGTTAACAACATGAAAATCACAATGTTATGATGTGTGTAAACGGTCTTCGATTACCCAGTAGGAAACATAAACCAACAAAATTTTTGTTTTACATTCCTTTTCATAATTTTGAGAAATTCATTCACTACATAGAATAAGAACATACGGAAATATACTTACCTTCAATTATAGTTTCATCCTTTAATAATTTTATTCCAAAACTAATATTTTCTCCAAACGATGAGCATTTAAAAACTCTTGGTCTCATCAAAATCAAAAAAATCATCTTCTAGAGAATCACATAATCCACATAAGATTAACTATCTATTCCTTCTAACATTAAACATCTCCCCAAAAATAGAATGGGTAAGATAAAACAACTCTTCGAAAAGAAAAGGACCCATAAGAAGGGAAACAACTTTTAAATCTTCAAAATTCCATGGTACTACCCAATGTTCATCATAGACCATTTCATAAATATCTGTCCATAAAATTCTTCAAAATAAACCAAACTATTATTGAAACCCAAATACAAGTAAGATTTGATAACATAGTCTTCCAAGATAAACTTTATCGTTCATCCCAAAACATCATCAACCACTCCTAACAAAAGTAACTAACCTAAACATATATTCCTCAAGATAGGTTAATCATTTCCATAAGTAACCTAAATTACCATAAGTTCGCCTTAAATTCATCGATTCTTTAAAATATAATTCAACATTTACTCCTCAAAGAAAACACAGTAGTAATCTATTTACCTTGATCCTATAGGGTTCCCAAAATAGTGAACGTCTTCCAAAATAAAATTCAGCTTTTAATCACCTAATCGTTTTTTAAGAAGAACAACATCACAACATCAACATGTGATACATAACAATAAATTTTTTCTTTAATTATATAAAACCATCTAAGGTAGTGACTCGATGTTATGAAAAAACATTAAAGATATACTCATACGACACGAACTAAAATACAAAATGACATATACAATTATTGAGAAGAAGTTACATGTTCTTCAGTCATCATGATCCATCTCGGCGTAGGACATTCATTGTTCCCTTGTCCATGATGATTGTTGATGCTCATCATGCTTCTCATTCATTCCAAGAGAGAATTTCCTTGGATAATGTCCAGCTTCTCCATATTTACAACATTGAAAAGTATAAGGTATATTAGATTGAACCTTATCTCTATTCATCACATTATCCATTTTTTAAAGCAATAGGCTACTTTATGCCTTATCACCCCACACTTAAAACATATCCCGGTTCCTTTCTGACATTCTCCTTGGTGCCTCTTTCCACACTCTTTTCATAAAGGAAACTGGGTCTTCTTTCCCTTATCAACTTCACCGGATGAACATCCTTGAGGCTTCGTCTTCTTCTTCCTTGATGAATTTGGGCATTCAACTAGGTAGCAATTATTAATTGTGATTTTTGATAGCTGTTTTGGCATAATCACAATATGTTCACCTTGATCTCTCATCATCTCTGTCATATTAATAGGGCAATCATCACATTTCCTATCAGATTGGTTATTGGGGCATGTTCTTCCACTTCCTGTCATTGACTAAGAAAAGAATGTATAATTAGGGGGCTTAAATACTTAACCAATATTCATGAAAAGGAATCTTTAAGCACAGAAGGATAAACCTGTAGAAGAAAAGTATATCCTAACTTGTGATCCCCTAGGTTCCAATCTAGGTTATCCATGATCATATATTCTTATTTGAATCATTATTTCATTTTATCTTGATTCCTTTAATAATGGTTCATACTAAGCTAATGAATTACCAAAGCATATCCCCTAGGAGTGTTGTAACCAAGAGTGTAGGAAGGCCCATTGTCGTGTACCAGTTCACGTTCGAGTCTAGCTGAAATCCATGTTTTTAGGTTTTACCTTTATGTACATCTGTTCCAGATCCACCTGTACCTGCTTGTATCCAGACATGGATGTATTTTATTGATAAAATACATACACAATACTCACCAAAATACCAGGAAGATTTCCTATATTTAATCTTTTCTATAGAGTTCTTCCTAATGTTTTCCTATCATAATTTCCACAAATATCTAATCCATCCTTTGGTACCAACTATAGAATCGCTCCTTTTTATCACATAAACATTCATTACATTATACAAAACCGAGGATCTTTAAGGTTTAGTGTCTTGGAAACTAGGAGCTTAATAAATGAAAACGACATAAAAAATTCTTCTTAAACACTTGAAATGGTTCTTCATTTGTTCATCCTAAGTTCATTACAACATCTAATAACCTGGGAGAATATATCAAAGGAATGTGTGAGCAGATGGCCCAGTAAGGGAAACAAGGGAAACATTTTACATGTGAACTTGAGATACATCAATAAAGTCATGAAAAAGAACATTAAGGCATGAGAAAGAAACCATGAGGAATATCATAATAAAAACAACGTATTTCATAACTTTAAGACGTGGCTCTAACATTTAACTTAGATAATCATTTCTATTTCACCAAGGTCCATCCCCAAGGTGTCATTAAAAATTACCAAGGTTCTTCACCATGATATCGTTAAAATGGTTATGACTTGAGATTAATTATTTACCCAATGCATTGGAGTGCTATCAGAGTGCACCCTAAAATTTTCCTTTGTTATCATGTGACCCACATATATCATCATCAAACCTTTCATAAATAACCCATATATCATAAAAAAATGTGTTTCATTTCAAAATCATAACGATTTAAAAACTGCTTTAAAGACGTGATCTCTATGTCACTTTAAACCCATGGAAAAGGAAAGTCGGTCTCATGTATGTAAATAAAAGAATTTACAATATATCATTTTGGTATATCTATGAATACCCCTTTAGAAGAAAGTTCTTTGAGTATTCACTTAATAAAATAATATAATTTGAGAAAAAGAGAGAGAAATTTTGAGACAGAAATTCGGCAGCATAACAACTATGTTGTAGGGTTTTCGAAAACATTGAAAAGAGAGGGGACATGGGTCACCCACTCATAAATGATCCATAAAATAGTACCATATGAAATGAAGTACATCAAAGGAAGACAAAAATAAGATTTCTCTTATGAAAATTCGGCAGCCTAACGACGTCACGTAAACTGCAAAAAAAGAATTGATGATATCAAATAGGGTCTCTCATCATATGAAAATAAAAGACGAGTATGATAGACACATAGATCATACCGCAAATTAATAAAAACGAACTTGACAGACTTGACAAGAAAATAGAACGTGAAAATGAGAAGGGTGAAAGAATCCCTAAAAAATTCGGCAGCCTAACGACGTCACTTAAAATTCAAAAAAATAAATTGAAAAGATAAAATAGGGTATCTCATCATATGAAAATAAAATATCAGTATGATAGATATAGAGATCATACCTCAACATAATAAAAATTAATTTGAATGACTTGACAAGAAAATAGAACTTGAAAATGAGAAGGGTGAATGAATCCGTTACAAAATTTTTGGCAGCCTAACGACGCCACTTAAACATTCATAAAACGAAATGATGAGAGTTAGAAGGGATCTATCATCATATGAACATGAAAAGGGATGTAAGTGGAATATAATAGAACATTATCGAACATATGAACATGGATCATAAAATAAATGAATTAAAAGAGAGTATTTGAAAATAAAGAGAGTGGTTGGATCCCTTACCCTAAAACGTATCTCTTAAAACTCAAAGGTTGGGACCTTGAGGGAATCGGGGAACATTGGGAGGACTATTTGGGAGGTAATGACACTATATATTAATTGGGGGAGACTTGGGAGTGAAAAATAAAAGAGGAAAAGGTGGGTATTTAAAGGGAATGGGAGGTGGTACTTTAATAATTTCAAGGGACACCTCACTAGTGGTTTTGGAAAACCCATGGGCTTCCCCATGAAATTTTCCCATGGTATTTTCCACTTGGGAAACCTCATAACTTATATTACTATTCATAAGTCTACCATATTTATTACATACCTAATACATCATTTAATGATGTCATTAAACACCCGTAACATAAAAACTGTATTTTCATTATTCACCGAAAATTCATTTTTCTCAGAAAAATCTCAAAATTTTACCTTAACCAAATATCGATAATATGATTTCAAAAATTAACTCAATTTTATAAAATTAATTTTCTAAATTTTTTAATTTAATTTTAAAATAAACACACTATTGACCGAAAATTCAATTTTCTAGAAAAAACCCCAAAATTTACCTTCACATAATATCGATGCTCTGAGTTCAAAAATGAACTCCATTTTATAGAAATAATTTTCTAAATGTTTTTAATTTAATTTTTAATTAAAAAACACTATTCACCCAAAAAAAACTGATACTTGACTACTAATTTTTGAAATAGTTATTTATATATTTTATTGAATCGCATTACTAAATCAATGTGACTAGATTATTTTAATACATTCTTTAAGTGATATTACTAATCCATTTTCTCACATTACTAATCCTAAGCATAAAATCACTATTCAATATTTACTATTCATAAAAAATCAGGTTCATCTTATTAGACTCTAAATCTCTTGCTGAACATAATTATAGAAGACCATTTTTTTGAAAATCAATACACATAATTAATTATTTAAGGATTACATGAATATTTTCAAATAAACTTTCTAGAATTTATCAAAAATATGCATACTATATTTATCCGGACGTTTGAAAATTCACAAATTTATCATAAGAAGAAAACAATATTTTATTTATATCAAAGAATTACACAATGCTGTTACGATCTCCTTACATAACCCCTTATAACCCCAGAATAGGACCTAAGTGTAAGGTGTTTTAAGGTTAGAGAATCCAAGGGAGTCTCTACCAACATTGCATGAGTAGTAATTTTTATCAGTTTAAACTTCTCGAAAAGGAGACTCCGTTCTAGCTTCAAATGATGAAGTTTGGCTTGGGTTTCGTCCAGAGTAAAGCCTAGTGGTGCTACCTCCTTCCCAAGTTCTGTTAGATGGGCTTCGATTGGCACGAGACTACTGGATGAGGCCATCGAATCTTCCTTCTATATTCATTAACCAATATCACTTGTATTTAGAGTCAATAGGCACAACATTTATTTTCCAACGGTCATACTGACTAACGGTCATATAACAGTCGAAACCCAACGGTCTCATTTTAATTATACTCATTTTATCAAATGAAACAGTTTTTTTGAGTATATAAACAAATAACACACAAAATTTTGAAATAAGGTTTATTCAAAATTTTATCTCTTTACAGAAACCATTTGGTTCAAGGGATAATGGATATTTAAATAGTTTGTAATATGGTTACATTATGTTTAAACAATAAATAAAAATAAATATATTTTTATCAAATTTTGATGAGTTTTCAGTGACTATAAGACTTACCAATTAAATGATGTGTAATTGGGTTAAACATCATGTAATGTCATGAGGCATTTTTTCTTAACCATATTACAAGTTGAAATCTTCTTTTTTATTCATCCATGGTTCATTTCTCTCAATCTTGATCTGTCTCTATGTGATTATGGGATCCTCCAACCCCATTGGAAATTTTTTAGTGATTGATAATTATTGCGATCAAAATGTGTCATCTGTGTAATCATTCTCTATGTCCCTTTATCTATTTATCTATTCCTTCCTTTAATTTTAATGGGTCATTTTGTGTTTGATATATCTAATATTTCTATTATTGAATCTCACTTCAAGGTTGTGATCCCAGATCATAAGAAGCATAATTTTTAGTGGTGGGTTTGAATGTAGGAATTTTGTTTCGTGAGAAAGGTAGGTGGTTTCATATTGATACTCAATATATAATAACCTAAAATTACTTGTTTTAATTCAATTGTTTGAGAGATATTTTTTAATTTTTTTAAAAATGGATTTCAATTTTTTTGTTCTGGAAAAACCAATTCCATTGTATTGGGGGTTTTGAAATGGGGTTTTGGCATGAAATTGAAAAACCATCAGTTAGAGTGAATTGGGATGTGGTTATATAAATTGAAAAAAAACATAATTATTTAACTTAAATTGTGAATTGAATTTCAAGGAAAATTATGGAAAACCAAAATTCTAGTGATTTGGGGGTTTCTTATGAAATAAGGTAATTTAATCAGAAATGAAATTGAAAAACCTAATTTCATTTTTTGAGTGTGGAATTTGAGGAATTAGTTTTAAATACTTATTTTTCAAAATTAGTTTAAAATGTTTTGATATGAACCATATGGTTTTATGTCAGTAAAAATTAACAGTTTTTATTAAAATCATAATATAAGGTTAAATGAAAAAAATTTCCTATTTGAAAAAGATAATAGAATTAATTTTATTTTAATAAGTTTTAATGTAAATTTCCCTTCATTGTTTTTTTACTTGAGAACATGAAAGACATGGGTTGTTAGTGAGTTATCTAGATAGAACATTATGACTGGTAATGTACAAAAAAATCAAATCAAAAAATCTCATCCCTCAGTTGATTTTGATGATTTCTCTTTATCCCGAGTTTAGAGGGGTTTCTGTACAAATGTTTCTTTCATTATGAGTGTGGAATCCTTATATTCATTAACTTCATCACCCTATTAATAACATGAATGTGTTTCTTTCTTGTTTTTATTTCATATAAATATATTCCATTGTTCAAAACTATTTTACATGGTTAATGAATATATATAGAACGTTTTATATAAAAGTTTTTTTTAATCCATGTTTTTGAAAAGTAACTTTGTGTAGAAAACCCTTTAGATTAAGGTAATTTCCATTTTTTGTAAATATAGTTCCATAATTTCAAATATGAAGCCTAAATTTCTAATGTATATCAATAATTCAAATCATGATGTTTGATTTGTTAAAATATATACATGATGTACCAAACCTATTAGTTTTAAACCTAAAAGCACATTCCTAGTTAATTTGATTTTTCCATCTTATTAATGAATCTTTTGGTGAAATCTTGCTGAGCTTTGGGTGAAACTCTACTTGTGCCTTTGGAATATTTCAGATTATCTCCATCTTGGTTCGACCAATTGTAAAGTATCTCTTAGAGGTGGATCTAGCAGTTCAACCTTGGACATTGTGGGTATCATCTATGTTGGTACGTGGGTTGTTTTCCCTATTTTGGTTGATTAGATGTAGAACATTGGGTTTAAATTATCGTTTGACTTTTGGAACATTACTAATATTGAAGGTTCATTAGATATGTTTACTATCTTATTTCCTTTACATCTACAATTTTGTGGTGAAACTATTCCCACATACAGTTTGTTTGATTCTAGGTACAAGTCATAGACCCAATGGGATAGAGAACACCGTTCGAGCTATGTTATTGATGGCTCAGTTATTAGATCACCATGTTACTTAGGCTGGTTCGTGATAAAAAATTATTTTTTAAAGATAAAATAATTTTATGTCAATAAATAAAATAAAATAAAATTGGATAATAATTTTAAAGAAATTATATAGTATATATTCAATAAACTATTTAAAATTTATATTTTGTGTTTTCTAGATGATATATATGAATAAATCCCATTATATGTTTAAAAGTATATTTTTTGGGGAAAAAATTTGTCGCATGTTTTCATGCATACATTAAAAATATTTTTTCACATTAGAATATATATTTAATGAAGAAAATAATTTTTGATATCATATTCTCAATATTTTATTTTCCTTTTATTTTGATACGACTCAAAAAAGTTATTTTTTTTTACCGAAAATTTATTTATTTTGAATTTTAATTGATATTAGACTTTTTTATATTATTTATAAAGTGAAATTATAATTTAATTTTTTTCATTAAAATTATTTAAATTATATATACATTAATACAATTTATATCATTTGATTTATTTTTATAATTAATTTTGATATAAAAACCTTGTGAACATTTGAACATTTTCTCTTCAAACCACCCCTTTCTTATCACATCTATGATATTTATTTTAAATTATTTGATTCTAATTTTGAAAAGTTAATTTTGGAAAATGAATTTGATATTTATTATCATAATAATTATGATTACATAATAATGTTATCATAATTTTTGACAAAATTTAATAGTAGATATTTGAAAAATTAATTACCAAAATTAAGGTAAAAATGTGTTTATTGAGGGTTAAAGGAAATTGATAATAGTTAAAATTACCTAAATTAATTCTATAAATATGTTTGAAGACAATTTTTAGACTCTATAATTTATTATTCACCATTAAAATCCATTTTATAAACATTTTTGTTTTGAAAAAACATGTGTTTATAATTGTTTTTTCAAAAAAATTACCATTATTGCAGGTAACTACAGTATAAAAGGCCACCCCTCAACTTATCTATTAAAATCGTTAAAATTTTTGATTCATCCAATAAAAATACAAATTAATTCTAAAACTACATTATATCATCATAGAATCCTTATTTTACGGATAATTCAATCCTAGGATGGATTTTTGTTCAATCCTAAGGTGGATACCCAAAGAAGAGGTCATGTTCTTCAGGGAGCATTTTTTATTTCATTAAAAACCTAATTAAATTATTAATAAAACATTAAAAAATTTTAATCTCATAATATTACATATATAGAGTTTATTATGGGTGTGACCAAAAACCATATCCACTTATATCAAATATATTTTGACATCATCATTCATGTGTATAGGAGACTACCCCGCACGAACTGATGTCATTAATTTTTCCGTTACCACCCAACACATTTTGTTATGATGATGTATATAAAGTTTGTATATGAAATATATAACTTAATTATACATATGGTATTTTTATAAAATATATATTATTTTACATTCAATTACGTAGCTGATACGATTATATCTCTCGTGTGTACAATAGAATACATAATTTTAAAGTGATGTCATTCCCTTTTCACTAACACATTAGAGGAAATATAATAAGTATAAATTATTTAATATATCTGATAATAATGAAATATTTTTTAATAATTTTTATTTATTTATCATTATTAAAATAAATGTTTTCATTTTATTTATTTCATTTTTTTACTCACTGAATGAAGTTAATGTGTTTTGTGTATATATGGACTACCACCTTTACAAAGCGATGCAACTCCCTCTTTTAACCACCAAACCCCATGGATGATACATATAAGTATATCTAAAAAAATAAAATGTTATTCTGGATTTTATAATATTATATAATGTTAAAAAATTACTTACATCTTTTCAGTGATGATCATTGAAAAATGGAGACATTACTTTTACACATGTATGGCATATCATCTATATGATGATAAAGTATATCATTTCCCTGAACAAGCATTCATGATGGTTATTAAAATTACAATTTATATATATATATATGATAATTATGTAAATTTTTTATTATACATATGAGGTTACCATGAACTATTTTATAGGAATGAGAATACAAATCCAAATATATATGGAAAATAAAGAAGTTATTACCCAAAATGTGATATTATAATGAAATTTGTAATAAACGGGTATAAAATGTTCATAAATAAATAATAAATCATATAATATATATAATTATGTTTCTATAATAAATTTATAAGAAAATTATATTTATTATACTAGAGGATATAACCTGTATGATAGAAGTCGAGAGTTAAGTTTAGAGATATATAGTCTCTCTTTTTTTGGGAGATATTAGAAAACATAATCCTTATATTATTTTTATGGTGTATAAATTATCTTATGAAACTTTATATCCTAAATCTTACTATTATTAATGATAAATAAACTTTCACTTGATTTTAATCTTTATTGGTGCATACAATAAAAAATAGTACTATAGTTGTAGGGGATTCGTGTTCTCACATTTAAATCCATGAGATACATGCCATATTCAACACATGATTCTAATATGTGGTGTTTATAATATCTATAAATTTATTAGATAAAATTTATAATTAAAATTTTTAGGATTTAAATAACCTTTTTATGAAAACTCTTTATTTTGGGTTTTGGTTCAAAATATACCCATGTGATAAGGTATTTTGTCTATATTTTTATTATTTGAGACATATCACATATTATATAGCTATCTACTTTTACACGCTGTGTAAAAAACTCCATGGAAATCTAATATATGGATTTTATTTATTCTGATGATATTTTTAGTTTTATTTTATTTCATTCTTTCATGAGGATTACGATTTAGTGTTATAAATGAGGTAAGTGTTTTATGATACAATATCATTTATCAGGATTTATTATGATTATTTTCCAAGGATGTAATATTATGATATATATCTTAAGAAAACAATTTTATTTCTTCTCATATGGTTATTCCAATAAAAAATTTGTTTCCCTTTATTTTCCTTGGTATATGTACTCAATAGTTAAAAAAATATAAGAGAAAAGGCATCATTATTTCTCTATTTGATAGAAAACAATTTTCTTCAAAATCTAATTTTATAAAATTTATTCAAAAACGTGTTTAAAATTCATCCAAATATTTTTACAAATTTTCATTAACCTTGTGGGAATTTTGAAATATTTATAAAGGAATAGTCGTGTAATTTTCCAAAAAAATGTCAGTTTGTATTTTACTAAAAATGATAAAGGAATCTTTGATTTAACATATTTCCCATGAAAAATATTTATTCCACTATGACCATTATTTAGTTTGGATATTTCCTTCTTAGTTTTCATGTTTTTTTAATATTTTTATTTTAAAAATAAAATTTATGATTTGAAAATTTTTTTCAATGGGGGAAGGAAATAATCCTCAAAAAATGGTTTAAACAAATTGTTAAAATTCCTTATTTTTTATGTTTATTTTCACATAAATGTATTTCCAAAATATTTTATAATTTTTTAGTTTTAATTATTCATTTTAAAAGAATAGTTAGCCTCCTCCTGAAAAATATCAGGTGATTTATCACTGAAAATAAATTTCATTATAAGATGACATCCATTGATGTGTCATCTACTTTGTGGCGGATATACACCATGGATTCCATTTTTTTTATTTTTTAATGCTTTATGTTTATGATGTAATGATGTTTATGAGACCTGTTTCTATTCCATGGGTTATTCCATGAAAAAATTCTTATGAAACCCTATTCTTTTTCCACGGGTTATGCTATGATGAAATGATGAAATGTTTGAGAAGCCAGTTTCCTTTAATGGGTTTTGATATTATTAACGACTTATTATCTTATAGAACATAATTATATTATTTTTCGTATATAATGGATGGAAACTATAGCTCCTTCCAATGAGTTGGGTGTTAATCTATATATCATGATATCTATGTGAACAGAATGCGGAGTTAACTCAATTTAGTAATGTAATTTATCTATAATGATTATCTTTGATGTGAACCATAACTTATTTTATGGGTTAGTGAGTGAACACAATCTGCTAAGATATCTCTATAAGATTTCCTTGAATTTTATGGAAATGAATTTCAATACTTTTTTGAATTCCATAATTTCATGTCTTCTACAAATGTTATAGTTTCTTGGATCATGTTCTTTGATTTTTGTATGATTAATGACATATTAACATCTAATTATTATGTTATTACTCATTATTGTAGTCATTTATATTTATGGTATGGTTTCCAATGATATACTCATGTTCCCATACAGTAATTTTCTTGTTATGCTTTTATATCCCCATTTTTACTCTTATTGAGAACCTAAGATCACCCTTTATTGTGTTTACTTTCCCTAGGTAAAAAAGTTTGTTTTTATGTTGGGTATTCTTTTATTAAATGGGATGATCATTTTGAGAGATGCTGATGTTATTTCAAAAAATTTGAAGATTGTGTACATAGTCTCTAAAACCACTAATATACTACATTCCTCATGAATGTGCTTATATAATTTGTTGATTATTCATATAAAAATATTCAATACATATGAATGAAATTTCAATGGAAATATATTGTTAATTATGGGAACAAATATTTTTAAATTTATACAACCATGGTATTGAATAATAAAATTGTGACTAAGTGATTTGTGATATTTTAAAAGAATATCAAAATATTTGTGGGAATGCAATCTAAAAGGTATGCGGTAAACTATAAGGATAAACCACTCCTTAATGTTTGTGTTATTTTTGATATAGGGTTATCTATTTATGGAATTTATTAGTTTGATAATTGATTGTTTTTTATGAATTTTGGAGATTAATGTATTATTGCAGCATCTGATGGTTTATTCATTTTGGTAATTACCATAACATTCCCTCAAGATTTATATTTTATTAAAATGTTTTGTGAAAATTTTAATATATATATTATACCTTTTATGGTTATTTTATTCATTTATAATTTATTTTACTACTTCAGACATGAAAAGATCACCTTCAATACTGATAGTCTTGTGAAAAAGATAACATTGTGGTGGAAATTAATTAGAAGAATAAATTTAACTTCTAAAGTATATTTAAAAATCTATTCCATGAAAACATTTCGAAATTATATGGTCTAACAATCAATAATTGTCTATTTGGGATCATCTTGGCATGTTTAAAATGTGGTTACACATTTTTAATTGCAAATATTACATGGGTTCCACTCATCTCACTTATAAAAGGACCCCCCTAATGATATCTCATTGACTTCTTCAAATACCTTTAGATCAGCCAGTACATGAAGAAATTATTTCCTAAATTCCCTTCCCATGATATTGATCCCCTATTTTTATATTAGGTCCATCTTATGAATGATATTTGCACTGACCTACGGAGGATGTACGAAGAAGAGGAATTTTACTTAACCAAGAATTATCATATTATTTCATCATCCACATCATTAAAATATTATTTTATTATTATGATATAATAAAAAAATATCTCCCATATACTAATATATTATTATGTTAGAGGAATAACATAAATCCATATCCTCTTCCATCAAATGCATTATAAAACCATCGATCATGTGTATGACATGCTATTACCTCATGAACCGATGTAATTATTTATACATAATCCACTCTCAAGGATTCATATTATGATGGATTAAAAGTATAAATATGATATTTAAAAAAAAATATACTTATGGAATTATTATATCATATAAACCATCCTAATTCTCATTTCTTAGGGGATACGATAATGCCACACATGTGTATAGAAGACTACAACCACACAATGTGATGAGATTCATTTATCCCTAACAATTTATGTTGAAGGTAATAAGGATGATGGTTTTTTGTAGAATATTACATGGAAATAGTAGTTGAACAGGTGGAAAAATTTCCTCATGTCCACCTCACATCATGCTATATTTTTTGACCAAAAACAAGTGTGTGAAGGTTCGATGGAGAGACCATGCCTTCATGTGAGAGAACATTCCAAAAGAGAATAATTATAAGGGATAAATGGAGGAATAATAATTAATAAATACCCATTATAATAATAATTAAATAATTCTAATATCATATATGAAAAGTAACATTCCATATCTAATGTCTTATACGGAGTGATGTTGACCATGTCATGTTGATATAGAAAATTGGAATGCACTAGATACAATCAAAATCATACGAAATTCTATAAAAATGAAAAAAAGATAAAAATATATATACAATATAATCAAAATAATATGTTGAGTACTATTCCCTACATTCCATTACAATATATATTCATCAAGAATCAATAAATTTTTTTTACATTATCCATACATATATTTATGAATTCTTCTTAGGTAAAAATTAGAGGCCCAAACATGTTGTGAGATATACTTTTTAGGACACCACCAATTGTGTGTAAGACACAATGTATGTGTATATATAAATATTTGGTATGTAGGTAATCATAATAACTGTCAATGGAATATTTAATGCACATGTATGTCCATGTTCCTGATGGGACTATCGATTGATCCCACCTGGAATAGTATAATAGTGGTTTTCATTGAATATATACTAGTTTATGATATTATTTATAAATCAACCTTGGGTACCATAACAAATCCAAAGTGTCCCTCTAGGAAAATTTCTGTATAATAGATGAACATTTATGGAAACATTTCACATGATAATGGAAATATAACAAGGAAATCATATATATAAAGCTCTCACAAAAAGAACATATTCTTTGATATCGATTAAATGTCATATTGATTGACTAGTCAATTTATTTATTGAAAACATGAGCCCACCCATGTATATCAATGGGTGGAACCTAGGTATCAATCTAGGGGTATTATGAACGACCACCTTAGGATCTATTCTATGGAATTCCAAAAGGAAATCTAGGTATCACACTAGGTGTGGTATAAATTCATCTCCCATTGAGTCTGTTAATTGAATCCCATGTTGGTAACGAAATATCACTCATGGAACAATATAATATATTTTAATTACATACCTTCCTTATAGTTCCTTTCAAAGAACCAATGTGTTTCTCATGGAATAATGTCATGAATTTCCCTTTGAGACAATCCATGGAATTCCATATATGTAGATAAAGTATTACTAATGGAATATCCACATGAAATTCAGAATTTTAATTTCCATAGAGTACACATAAGAAACAATTTATCATTCATGAGGTGATGTAATTCTAGTTACAAGTCATTTAAATTAAATAAGTCCAATGAGTCTATCAAAAACATTCCATTTCAAAACCCATTTATTAACCTATGAATGGAGTAAATAATTTTCTTGGTATCTCAGCATAAATATAAACTTAAACACCATGTTTTATTCAAATTGAAATTTAATTTATATTGGATAAGTTAAACACACCTTTAATGGTGGTTCACTCACATAGCCTTGTCATTAAAGGATGAACTGTGTTTAATCCCTTTAATCTAGTTTAATTAGACCATATCATTTAATTAGTAACAACATCCCAACTAAATGGTTAAAGGATTAAATATATAAAAGATACTATAATTATAATCAATTCATTGTGGTCATAAAAAATTTCAAAACACAACCAAAATGGTGGTCATACATGTGTTTCTTAACCATCATTGATAATTACGGGAGTCATATTATATATAAACATAATATAATTCATTTAATTTTATAAAAATAGACATTTGGAAGTGATGTGTGGAAAACTAGATGAATATAAAAATTAATAATTATAATAGAAACATGAAAATAAGGGACAAAATGATACCACATACCTTGGATGTGCATTGGATTCTTCATACATTATTGGACTGTATTTATTCCATATTGAAAAAAATCAATGAAATATTTGAATTCCCAATAAATAGTGGCAAAGAAATCACATTGATTTAGAATTATATATGGAGATATAATAAAAATAAGGATGGTAAAGTATCAACTAAAATATAGATATGATTCCAATGAAGAAAATAGTGGTCAATTTTGAGCCTAAAAGAAAAGGTTATAAAAAATATGAGTAATAAAACCATTTGAAGGGTGCATATTTGGGATTAATATTTTGATAAAAAGTTCTCAACCATTAACCAACACTATCCAAGGGAAACACACCCTCAAATAGTTAGGGTATATAATTTGATCCAACCATTAACTAACCATGCCGGGTTACTACCTAAGTGGAAATACCCTTGTGGCTAGGTAGATGTTTTGTCAAACCTTACACAAACCATGTGGATTACCAATGAAAATACTATATAGTTTTTAACATAGCTAGCTGTTTGACCTTGAATGGTTTATAAACTATGATCAACCTCTTACTGGTCTTCTTCGTTGATTCGAACTGTAACTGCTAATAAGGATCCATCAGATCGCATCTTTCTATTTCTCTAAAAACTGGAGTTACCGGTATTGAATGATCATTGGATACTCCAAAACGTTAATTCATCCAACAATAACATCTATTAGAAGAAAAAATAAATCCATTAATATTTTCAAATTATTCAAACCACATCATAAAAGTATGGATTGTACAATATCTCATCTTCAAAACATCTTATCCCTAGGTTTCACATATAAGGGTGGTAAATCTAAAACAAAGAATATCACCACCCACTTATGATTTAACTCTTCCCCTCACTCCCACATGTAATCCTAGACAATTATGTTTTTTCACTGTACCCATACTAGAGAAACCAACTAGCCTAGGAGAGTCATCATGCCTCGATCAATTATATCTATAATAAACTTATCGGAGAAAACTTCTACCTCAAACTAAACCTCAAACTCAACCTCATTAGGTAGATGAATATGAGATAGGTTTGAGTAATAATAGATAACTGAAGAGAAATGGATGAAATCATATATGGATGAATACCTCTATGGTAAATTAAACATATAGGGAACTTGTTTATCACTCTCCAGAATCTTGAAAGGCTCAACTTAACAGGTTGAAATACTTCTCAATTTCCAATTCCATTTATTCCATTGTATAGGTGAGACACAAATGAATACCCAATCCCAAACCTTGTACTCTATAGGCCATATACATTTATTTAAAATAGATTTCTACAAACCCTAATCATTATCCATAATATTCATGATAAGTCATACCTTCTTAAAAATATCTTAAAATTGATGAGGTACATTATAACAGACTATCCTACCATTAAACAACATAGGTGTAAATAGAAATACATACCATATATTATCATAATGAAAACTATTTATATTATCATATAAGCTTTTATTGAATGAAAACATGACAATATATATGATTTTTTCCCAAGTACATCTAAAATCAAGAGAACATGCTCAAATAATGTCCTACAATATCTATATCTTTGCATAGAATAACTGGTTGTCTATGGTGATAGTCAATACAATGTTTTACTTTTAATCCCAGTGACCTTGGTTACCATATCTAAAAACAAGATTTAAAATGATAATATCTTTCTCAAAAGATATTATTTCGATCCTTATGAAGTGATAGGTTCAATGTGACATATAGGCATCCATTATCTCCTATAGAAATGGTCTTTCTGGTATTTATAAAGTGAGATACCATTGTAAACCTATCACGATTAACAATAATTCATCATAATGAGAAGGTGGATTAGTTAATAACATCAAAAAAATAGTAATATATTCCCATTTCCACTTGGTAATGGGAAATGATTCTAAAATAATTATTGTCTATTGGAGATCTACCATCACATCTTGATAGGTGGAACTGGAAGTAGGGAAACTAACTATTTCCCCTTCCATACCTGGACACCAATAGTAGCAATGTATTTTATAGTTTATCTTCAATAGTCTATGATGTACCACCAAAGTGGAATCATGTGACTCTCACATCAACTCATCTCATAAAAATGTGTGATCCTAGTGACATCCCTGAATTCATGTGTTCTCATCCCCATCAAAACACTAACCAAGTGATAGGTCCTTTCAAGATGAACATTCCCTTAGACACGATGCCTCTTGAAATGAATTCTTTTCTCATCTTTAATCTATAAAAAATATATTAGTTCAGTAATAAATATATAATAATATGTTTCCATTATTTCTCCATGAATTCTATGTTCATCTTAGAGAATATGGAAATTAATTTACACTCACTACTGGTCTCCAGAATTACCTATTTTGGAGTCTTCTAGCTCGGAGCATCACCAATTGAATTTGCATTACCAGGAATAAAATAACCATAAATGTATAACCCCTATATATATTCCACCGATCATACATTAATTAAATTCAATTTTTTTCAAAAATAGACATGATGCTTTTTTTGTTATTGTACACCAAAAAACACTCTCTCAGTAAATAATGCTTCAACATATATGTTGTAACGACCCAAAATTTTGAATAAATCTTGTTTACTAATTTCATGTGTTATTTTATTTTATTTTTATACTCAAAAAAAATTTTTTATTTGATAAACATGATTATAATTAAAATGAGATCAGTGGTTTTTGACTATTATATAACCATCAGTCAATATGACCGCTGGGAACAAAATGTTTTGATTATTGTCTCTAAATATAAGTAATCTTGGTTAATTATTATAGAAAGAAGATTCGATGGCCTCACCTAGTAGTCTTGGACCAATCGAAGCCCATCTAAGAGAGCTTGGGAAGGAGGTAGCACCATTGGGCTTTTCTCGGGATCAAATCCAAGCCGAACTTCATCATGTGAAGCTAGAACGGAATCACCTTCGTGAGAAGTTCAAACTGATAGAAATTACTACTCGGGCAATGTTGACTGTGCCGCCCCAAGATTCTATCACCCTAGCACACCTTACTCTTATGTCCTATGATGGTATTATAAGGGGCTATGTAACGAGACCGTAACTACCTTGTGTAATCCTTGTTTTAAATAAAAATTGGGATTTCTTCTTATGATGAAGTTTATGAATTTTGAAATGACCGGATAAATATAGTATGCATATTTTTGATGAATTTTAGAAAAAGGATATTTTAAAAAATGTTTATGTAAACCTTAAATAATTAAAAATGTGTAATGATTTTCAAAAAATGGTCTTCTACAATTATGTTTAGTACAAAATTTGGAGTCTAATAAGATCAACTTAATTTTTTATGAATAGTAAATTATGAATAGTGATTTTACGCTTAGGATTAGTAAGGTGACCAAATGGATTAGTAATCTCACTTAAAGAAAGTTTTAAAATAATATAGGCACCTTGATTATGTAATGTGATTCAATAAAATAGTTAAATAACAGTTTCATAAATTATTATTCAAGTATTAGTTTTTTCAGATGAATAGTATTTTTTTAATTAAAAATTTCATTAAAAATAATTAGAAAATTATTTTTATAAAAATGACTTTATTTTTGAACTCAGATCATCGATATTAATTTTTGGGGATTTTTCTAAAAAAATGAATTTTCGGTGAATAGTGTATTTATTTAAAAATAAAATTTAAAATATATAGAAAATTATTTTTATAAAATGGAGTTCATTTTTGAAATCATAGCATTGATATTTGGTTAATTTGAAATTTTGGGATTTTTCTGAGAAAGTTGAATTTTCAGTAAATAATAAAAATACAGTTTTAGGGTTTCGGTATGTTTAATGACATCATAACGGTGGAATGATGATGTCATGAGATCTTTTGAGGGTTGGCCGGCCAAGGGTGATTAATTATTGTTTTGGGGTCCCCATGTGGCCTAACTCCATGATAAATGCCAAGAGAGAGCACATGGGTTTGAGAAAAGCACATGTGAGGTGTCCCTTGGCCATTAATGCTTTGTCCCCTCACTTTCCCTATAAATACCCACCCTTTCCTCCTTTAGTTTTCACTCCCAACTCCCCCCAACGAAGTTCTGGTCTTCTTACCTTTCAAAGAGTCCTCCCAAGGTTCCCCCAAGCCCTCAAGGTCCAATCCTTTGAGTTTCAAGAGTCATGTTTTAAGGTAAGGGATCTGACCTCTCTCTTTCATTTCAAGTAATCTCTTTTATGTCATTCCTTTTCTGCTACATGTTCTTATGTTTGAGGATGTTATTTTATACTCCTATTACTGCACTTTTTATGTTCAAATAATGAGATATCTCCTCTTACTCTCACTATTTCGTTTTATGAAGTTTTAAGTGGCGCCGTTAGGCTGCCGAAATTTTTGTAACGGATTCTTTCTCCCTTCTCATTTTTTCAAGATCTATTTTCATGTAAAGTATTTCAAGTTTCTTTTTATTATGTTGGGGTATGATCTCTAAATTTATCATACTGATCTTTTATGATCATATGATGAGAGACCCCATTTGATCTCTTCAATTCAGTATTTTGATGTTTTAAGTGGTGTCGTTAGGCTGCCGAATTTTTAAGTGGTTCTTCACCCTTCTCGTTTTGAAGTTCTACTTTCATGTCAATTCCTTCAAGTCCCTTTTTGTTATGTTGGGGTATGATATCTATATATATCATACTGGAATCTTATGTTCATATGATGAGAGACCCAATTTGATCTCTTCAATTCAGTATTTTGAAGTTTTAAGTGGCGCCGTTAGGCTGCCGAATTTATAGGGGATTCTTTCACCCTTCTCATTTTTTTCAAAGTTCTACTTTCATGTCAAGTATTTCAATCTCCTTTTTAATTATATTGGGGCATTGTCTATATATTTATCATACTGAACTCTTATGTTCACATGATGAGAGACCCTATTTGATCTTTTCAAATCATTTTTGTTGAAGTTTATGTAACGTCGTTGGGCTGCCGAACTTTCATAAGAGAAATCTAATTTTTTGCCTTCCTTCCATGCTTTTAATTTCAAATGGTATGTCCTTGAAATTTCATTACCATGATCATGTATCCTTATTATTCTGTCCATCTACTGTTTTATGGGTCATTTATGAATGTTTGACCCATTTTCCCTCTCTTTTTAATGTCTTCTAAAACCTCGTAACATAGCCGTTATGCTGCAGAATTTCCGTCTCAAAATGTCTCTCTCTTTTTCTAAAGTTCTTTTACATTATTGAGTTAATACTCAAAGCCCTTTCTTCTAAATTGGTATTCACATATATAACAAAATGTTCTATTTTAAATTCTGGGATTTACATACATGAGACCCACCTTCCTTTTCTGTGGGTTTCAAAGTGACGTAAAGATCATGTCTTTAAAGCAGTTTTTAAAACGTTATGATTATGAAATGAAACCCATTTATTTTATCCTATATGGGTTATTTATGAAATTTTTGATGATGATATATGTGGATCACATGATAATAAAGGAAAATTTAAGGGTGCGCCCTGATAGCACTCCAATGCATTGGGTAATGATGTAACCATTAGAGATTACAATTTTCACGATACCTTGGTGAATAACCTTGGTAATTTTCAAATGACAGCTTGGGGATGGACCTTGGTGATATGTTCATGATTGTCTATGTTAAATGATGTAGCCACATCTTCTAGTTATGAAAAATGTTGTTTTTATTATGAAATGCCTCATGATTTCTTTCTCATGCCTTAAAGTTCTTTTCATGTTCTTATTGAAGTATATCAAGTTCACATGTAAAATGTTCCTCTTGTTTCCCTTACTGGGCCTCCTGCTCACCCTTTCTTTTGATGTATGTCCCCAGGTTATGAGATGCCGTAATGAACCTAGGATGAACTTAAGGAGAAGCCTTTCAAGTGTTTAAGAAGAATGATTTATGTTGCATTCATGTATTTTGTTCCTGGTTTCCAAGACACTAGACCTTAAAGATCCTCAGTTGTGTGTAATGTAATGAAAGTTTATGTTATAAAAAGGCAGGATGCTATATATGTGGCACGAACAACATATGAATTAATGAGATCATTTGTCATTTAATTACCTTAATATATCCATAAATAAAGAAACCCTGAAAATAAGACTCGATCTCTATACAATAGAATGACTTCTGAACTAATTAATGATGCATTACAAAAGAATCATGTAACTTCATATAGGCATGTTTAAAATCAATATTGATGTTGAATTCAATCCCCTAATCATCATTTGATATTGTTTCTTGATTTTATTGGACAATTTAAACCATATCAACTCCTTTGTAAAGCCTCTACATGGTGCTTGACATTGCGATAAACTCTAAATAATGTTCCTTTAATATGAAAAAAACTATAATAAAATCTATATGAAAAGGACATTACTGGGATCCTCCGATTAATAAATACCTACCAAATTCAATGGATAAACTAATAATATATTCAATGAGTTATCAAGTCTCATTAACTTGGAATTATCATTAAAACACTATAATTTTGTTAGACTAGTACACAACTGGTTCTCTATGAGTTTGTAGAAAATGATATCAATATGTTTTTACAATATTTTCCATGTATGTTATTACAAAATCAATCATCCCCAATTACTATCACAAATTAATCTAGGATTGATGTCCAAATAAAATTCATAAAATCCATTAATACAACCATAATTTTCATGAAACCGAACAAAACAAACATATAATCATACAAAACACTATACTATAGAACACAATATGTTATAAATTTGGTTGTCCAATAAGCAGTTGATGTTGGCCCAAACTAAAATAGATCAATAATACGACCAACAATCCCTAGGGATATTAAAAAAAGGTATTTTATATGCAAAAAATGGATGCTAGTTCTTAACTATATACTAGTTCAAACGATGGTAATCCATTAAAAAAATTAGGGTGCCATCTAACATTGTGGAGAAAATGGCTTGTGAACCCAAAAAATAAATAATGTTCCATATAGAAAAGTTAACATTTATGTCATCTAGATACCTCTGGAGATCCTATAAATATATAGTAGTTAACCAATATGGAGTAATGGATTTTTTGCTAATCATAGAACTAGTCGAATATAATACACTACCTATGCCAGTCAGATGGTTGTTTGGAAAATTATTCAAGAAAGATATCCCTAAAATGATCCACTATTGGATGGACATCAAACATAAATGTTCTCTGACAATCCATATAGAGTCTATAAATTTTTTCTTTCCCAATATCCAACCCATGCTGATTTTATCCTTCTCTACTCTACTAGATATCCAATTCACCCTTGTGATCAAAAATAACATTCAATGGAGATGTCAAGCATACCCTCTGGAAATATTAATCGATATGGGTAAGATAATAAATCATCCATACCATACCATTAATTATGTCCAATACCAAACATCTAAAAAAAGATCTACCAAAAGTAATGATACACACATATATCAAGGGGACACTTTTCACACTAGCATACAACTCCTAATAGAACTCCCATCATGATATCAATTGTCATTACAACACATTAATACTGAATGGAAATCCCCATGAAATATAAAATAGAAACATATACAATGTAGTGGAAAGAGCTTGTGTTAAATAATTTAGAAATTAATCTTTTGGAAACTAGCATATTACGCTAGATGTATTTAAAAAAGAACTATAATCATCATCGAATGATTGAATAGAAAACATTGGGCCTTTTACATGATCCTGAGATACTGAGTGACAACCTTGGTCATTCCTACATTAATCTTACAATAAATATTGTGTTTGGATCCCATGGACATGACCACATCATCAGCATCACCAGTTGGTAGTGTTCATGCTCCCTATTTGATGATCGGTTTTAAACCCCGATATAGAATATGGAGTCAGTGAAGACACACTCCACTACGAAATTGTATTATATGTTCTTGAATTATGATTTATTTGAACTATTTGTCCTCAAAATAAGAACTAAATTGGTTTTTTAATATATTATGTCTTCATATGTTATATATTACTGCAATGATGGTATAACACTAGGCTATTTGAGTATGCACTGTTGTTACAACTATTACAAATGTAAAACACCAAAACAAGGATTTATTCCATGAATAAAATAATTTTTGGGTCTATGAGATGAACCTCCATGTATCACACCATGAGCCTGTCTTATGATACACAAAATAATTAGTTTGTGATTCCCCATCTCATAAATATTATAAATTTAGTTAATACTCACATGGGATCAGATGTCATTTCTAAATCCATTCTCAAATCACATAGCCCAAGATTACGATTCACCTAGAATGATCAACTTGATTCATTGAAGATCTGTGAAATATATGTAGTAGTCAATTACATAAAGAGACTAGAACTATAGGTGCATAAACTCTCTGGATTTGACTTCTATCAGTATTAGAAGATTAATGTAATGATTATAGGCTATCTGGAAAACCAACCAAGAGTTATTCTGATGATGACCTGCATGGGTAAAATTATTTAACCATCACATGGAATATTCTCATTGAATATATGAATATATATTAAATATCATATTTGATTGTCCGTCATGATATATTGAAATATATTTCGTGGAAAATAATAATTACTACATATCCTATGGACCACCTTCCTTTAAAAATCAGAAAAATACTAGTACCAAAACTCTCACATGAACTCATCCATAGTAGGGGTAGGTTTTTTATATCCCTAAATGGTCTACATGATCCATTATACTACATATGAAAATTGAGTTTTAAGTCCCTATTCATTTTTAATGGGAGGTTCCAAAAGTTAGAGTATTGGATGTAATACTTGTGGCTTATGGTATACCACATCCAAATCACAGTTTTCACCACTCCACTAGTGCATAACCAATGTTTGTCTTGGGGAATTTCTCAGAAAATTCTAATAAATTTAATCTTAAAAAATGATAATTATATATGTTATTGGAATAATAATAGGATTGGTACAAGAATTATTATATAGGAATCAACCACCATTTATTTTTCTTAAATCCATGTCTGGGAAATGTATAAGATCATAAGGAGATACAAAAGATACTGTAAAATGCATACTACAAATGTTAGGTCATGGTTATTTTATCTTATTACTATTAGGTAATACTACTTACATTTTGTTAATTTCATGTTATAGAGGAAAACACAAATTATGTTTCAATGTTATTCACAGTTTAGTAGTAACCATTTCTGTTGATAATTAAGGACTAATATTTCATATATTTTTATACATTTTTTATCAGAATATAACAAATACATGTACGATGGTTGAATAATATATCTCAGCATTAAAAATTCTTATATTCCCATAAACATTAGAAATTTTATTTTAGTGTCCATATTAATTAACCTATAATCATGTTTCATCCCATGTGACCAATGGTCTACGGCTCGATCATGTCATTAATTATTTATTATTATTCTAAAATAAATCCAATTATGGAAAACAATTTTTTATACAATTTAATAACCAATTAAAAATCCACTAATAGAATAAAACATTGTCCCAATTATGACATACTAATGATGAAATTAATCTCATGAAAAAGACTATTATCACAGTAATATAAACATTTCATGGCACATTCATTTCATATAAATCTTTTAGTGCCTAAACTGATTCATTACACATCTAAATCTTTATTTTATAAGGCCATGAGAAAAATTAAATCCATAAAAATGATAATAAACACTAATTATAATGTGTGCCACTCAATAGTAATATCAATTCAACTATAATAATCATTGCCAATAAAAACAGTATCCCTTCCCTCAAAATATGGAGTTTCCCATATATATAGGTTATCTACTCCCATTCATAGGTTCATTACCATATTCCATGATATTCCTAATATCCTCACTAAAAATACCAAATAGTAAGGGAAAAAGTAAAATAATATTTTAATGCCACATTGTGACATCCCATTCTTGCTTATTCTGCTATAATAGCATATGTAGTGGCCACATGGACTGAATCATACCTCTCAATATGCCAATGGTTTCTGACTATTATTTTAGTCCAATGAGGGTTTGGTTGGGAGACTATACACCCATTAATAAAGGTGTGGCACAACATAATAATAACTATAGTCGAATAGAGGATTAATTTTGAATTAATAAATAGAACTAGATTAAATAAATTATCCAAATATCATAAATAAACTAGTAAAAACCATATCTAATTTCATATAGAATGCAATTATGAAAATATCATGTTTATGTAAAAAATAAGAATACAATGGATAAAGAGGAATAGATTTATTAAATGTGGTATTAAAAAATGAAAATATATATATCAAAATCTATCTCTAATACCATCATTATTATATGCTCAGTTTTCTATCATGATAATCAATCCTTGTACATATAAACTAAACATTTAAATAAGATTGTGTTCCTTTTTCCCTACCTTCATCCAAAAATTTATTCTTTGTTTGAGTTGATTTTCCAAATAGAGTGTGAGATGTACTCAGTATTATACCACCAATGGTGTTTAGTACACACAGTCTATGTATATATAAATATGTAGAATGTATGTAATAATAATAACAACCAACGGAATAAATAATACACATATCTGTCTGGGTATCCAATGGGTCACTTGACTGATACCACCTTTTCCATCTTAAGATAAGATATATTTGAATGATTTTACATTTATGATATTATTTGAAAAATTGTATTGGGCCCTATATCAATACAAAATTATCCCATTCAGATCATTTTTATGTAAGATTTGGGTATGTCCCATTCCATTGCACATTATTAACAAAATATAATAAAGCCATCATGTAAATGAATATATAAAAGAATCTAAGAATGTTATTTGGTTTGGTAGGTTCATTACATTGATTAATTAATCAATTAATTTATTGTAATCTTGATCTTCTATATGGATATCTGTTGGAGTAACCCTATTATATATCCATCTGGAATATTCATCCAATATCATACATGCCCATCTATTGGGTTCCTTATGAGATCCTAGATATTTCACTTGGTGTGATATAAAATCATCACCCTCTAAGTCGATCATTGGATTTATTTTTTGGAACCTATGTATCAATAATAGTGTAATATAATTTACTAAACTAATAGTCCATCATTAAAATTCATTATAATAAAATCCTGAGTAACATAGGGAATAAATTTATGTACTTCCCTCTATCCCCATCCTTGAAATTACATACTAGAAACCTAGGTATAACTCATGTCATATCATAACCAACCCACAAAGTGTCCCCATCAACAGTCTTTATATAATCACCCATGTATCATTCTTAGAGTTATATAATAACATTTCTATTTCATTTAAATTTCATAACCATGGTGATTTCATCCATGTATTTTCATATTATAATTCATGGATCATGATTCATAAATAATATTAAACATTCAAGGTCTGTAAGTGTAAAAATTCCCTTAAAAATTACATTTAATTCAATTGAATATATAAATTGTATTGTATAAGTCTCACAGACCATATAATCTGGTCTCTTCTCATATACTTGGCATATAAGGCATTATATATTAATTCAATCTATCGACTTTAATTAAATAACAACAATTAATTAGTCATAAAATCCAAATTACATTGGAAATATATCAAAAATATAAAGGTGAATTAATATATATTAAACTCGCGAATGACTTCTCAATTTTATTTATGATCCCATGGGAGGTTATAAATGGGTTTCTAAACACTAATCAATGATTGTCGGTGTTATATTACATTTAAACATAATCATATAAATTTAACATAAAAAATAACAAATTTGGATGTGAAACATGGAATTTCTAGTACAACTCAAAAAAAAATATACACAACATCAATTTATTAGAAAATCCATATACAACCATACATTGATATGTAGTGGATTCTACATCATTTATTAGCCTATAATTCCATCTAAATAGATAGAAATCAATGAAAAAGATGAACCTTGAAAATATGGAAAAAAAATTCTCATTGATTTTTAATGCAATATTGTGAGGAATATGAGGGAAGGTAATCAGATTATGATCTCACCAATTATCATCCAACACAATGATGAATGGTTTCCTTAGATATCAAAATAAATAGATATAAAACATTATAGTTGAGTTTTTAGAGATTTGAATGGGTGAAGAATGATGATGTGTGTGCAGAGTTAGAAAGAGGGTAGATGCAAGAAAAATTGAGAAAGGGGGATTTTGTTAATTTAAATATTTTTAAATAGTATACATTTTGTCCATAGATTTTTTTATGCTATGCACCAACCCTATTCTTGAACTATATTATGGAAACACCTCCTCACATTTATGCGACACAGTTTTTCCAAACCATGGTCCAATCGTGTGTGTTTACTAATAAGCGGAACTATAAGTGTGGATAAAAACCTAGTCTATTAGTCCTTGTTCATAAAATATGGTTCCCCTCTATAAATCCTATATATGTTTTTTGGAATTCTATACAACCTGCCTTTCCTAAGTTTGATACTATGCCCCACCTCTTATGAGGATGCACGATTGAGAAACAAAATTTTGATTTTGCACGAACCAATCATGTGCCCTAGTATTTATCTCCATAAATCAATTCCACATTCTTTGAATGATTCTTAAATACTACAGATCAATTCATTTAACATTTATTAATTTATATTATATAAAAAGAGTATATAAATTCTGAAATTTATTTGGTTCATACCTCCTCATAAAATAATTTCCCTTGTGAAGTCAATTAATATTTCTGATATATATGATATATTTTTGATATTTCTGACATATATATCCTAATTAAATTATAATATTTTAATTTAAATATTAACATTCCACTCATTAAAAAATGTTAACATCATTCATGTGTACTTGTAGAAAATCGATTCCATGAAACGATGTGACATTTTTCCTCACCACATCACATGGACGATCTATAAATGAATATTTTAAAAAATAATATGGTATTGATGATATGATTAAAATTCTATAAAATATAAAATTACACCTATAATATTTCCATATTAATTGTCAAAAATGAAATCATTACATATGTATTATTACGACCTACCCTCTAAATGATTTTAACATAGTTCATTATTCATACACATTTTTAATATATTATTTTAAAATATTATTTTATTTATATAAATGATAGTTATATCATGATTAATTCACTATAACTAATGGATCAATGAAATATTTGAGCATAGTAAACACACTAAATCCATGCTGAAATAATGAGTTGAATGACCTAAAAATAAGTGACATAGACTTAAGTGATTAAATATTTAAATATGTAATGAAATTTAAAAAATAAATTGTTTATTTATAATGTATGTACTCTGGAAAATATTCTTATGAAATAAAATAATATATGTATGTTCTCTATATAGGATTTAAAGGACATACATGGAATGTAAGACTTGATGTATGGTGATTCGTGTTAACAATACTTCGTGGATCCATATTTTAATGTTATCTACCTAATTTATTTTATATGGTGTTTATATATCTCATTTTATGACTAATATTATGAATAATTTTTAAATAATTTAATTTTATGTTTAAATTTCAATTATTTTATGCAACCGTATTTTTTATGAATCTTAAAAGTTGTAGGAATAACACAAATCAATTTGATTTCAGTTGGTTATATTACTTTTCATTTTCAATGATATTTTTTGATTACGTGTTTAATGACATTTTACTTTCATGTATTATATTTCATCTTTTTTAAGTGGATTTTCTTTTGAAACACAACATCGATGTATTAGTTATTTCTCACATAATTTTTATGATCCATATAAGTGTTTATAATCTCAAATTGAGTTCTTTGGGGCATATATAATTTTAAAAAAATTCATATATTAGGAGGTGTATTTACGACCACTTTGATGTATTATAGAAAGAATATAATTATTTCCATTATATTAAATATTCATATTATGTTATTCTTTCACAAATATTAGTATTGGTCAATTACCAATTTGGAAATGGATTTATGATATATTATTCTTTCTTTTTGAGATTATTTGCAATAATATTTTTTCAAATGAAATAATATAATTTTACATTACTAATCCATGTAACTTTTATTAGAGTATGGTTATTTATGAAATTTAGAATTAATGGTACAATTTTACTCTCTATTAAATTAAATGACTGAGAAAGCATTTTAATAGAAATTAAACTTTATTTCCCTCTTCAGTTGATAATCTATTTTTCCACGAAATCTGTGTTTGAAAAAAAAATTCTAAAAAATTACTATAGTTTGATAATGTTATTGTTTACCGTGATTTTATAATAAAACTGTTTAATTGGAATATTCCTAACATTTTCCAAATTGGGGAATTTTTTAATATTTAGATAAATTTTTATGGAATCACGGTTTTAATGTATATTAAATTAAATAACTTTTATTTTATCATGACTACTCGTTAATTTAAATAAATGTTTTTTATTTATAATTTTATTTTCAAAGAGACATTCTAATTTAATGAATGATATATTTTTTTAATATTTAATTATTTTCATAAACGCTATTAATGCTTTATGATACATATATTCAAATGGGGATATATTTTACTGATGCCATACTCATTCTTTGTTTGAATGGATTATGAGATTTTCATGGTATACTTTTTTTATATGGTTTAATTGAACTATGAAATAAAATTGATTATTAATATGTCCGAAAATTTACGGACATTAAATTTTTTATATATGAACGGTACTTTAAAATTAATAATGACGATTTTCACTTCCAAATATATCTTATATAATGGTTTTAGCTACATTATATCTCAATTGTGTTCCTAATTTAGATTATAAAATTGCTCCACTAAGATAAAATTTGGTGATCCTTCTATATATTACATAATAGGTGCACCCTGATAGAATTGGGTAATCCAAATATAGATTATATTATGGGCGTTATGAGATATAGTTTCAATTCATAAGGTATTTTATCATTTATTTTGAGGCTAAGGTGACTAAATGGATGGTTTCTCATATGGATTTAACTATGCTATAGTTATTTCATAAAATATTTTAAAATGGGTTATCAATATGATGTTCCAGGATACCAATACAATTAATTTAATATTTATATAATTTTTAATGATTCATTTAAAAAAATTGAAATCATATTACTTATGATTTTTAATTATTATTACCCTTTACCTTGATTAATAATTATTCTATATTTCAGGATTGGTGATCTAAGTACTGATTGGATTGAATACTCAATTTCTATGCCATTCACATTATCTTTTTAATTGATCACTTATTATCATCTTCTAATATATGATGAAATTTAATAGAAAATTATTATATTCACCCATACAAATAATTTTAGATTATACTTCTTATGTTTCTATTTTAATTGGTTGTGACGATTAATTATTAAAAAAATTATATAAAGGTTTATATCATGATGATGTTTCGGGAGATGTTGATGATTTAAAACAGAATATGAAAATATCGGCATAGTAGAAAAAATAATCCTTCTAAATAATTTGTATTATTTATGTAATAGTATTTCTAGAATCTCAAAAACCCTAATACTAAAATGATTTTGGGTATATAAGGGTTACCATAATTCTTTTTTATGTTTTAATTTTTGAATGGTGAAAATTTAGTCACCTCATCTGTATAAATGAAATACCGGAAACACTGATGTTTTTAGTACCAAATCTTACAATTCAGGTTTGAGGCATTTTTTGGAACATAGAGATATCCTGTAAATTAATTTTAATACTAAAATAAAATAAGATATAATGTATGGAATTATTTTTATAATATGATAAATTATTTAATGTTATCCGTTTTGTGACATATGAGGTAGTTTTAATTGAATTATTCACTAGTTATTGTAATAGTTGTGTAAATGGGATATAAAACCATGTACAATTTCACAATAGATCACCGATGGGGCCATAATTTAACCCATTAAACAATGGTTGAAAAATCATTCAATTTTGGGAAGAAAATATTTCCATAGGATTTCTTAGTTCTTGATATAAATTTTGTAAAGATGATTTAATAATTTGGAATACCGTTATTAGAAAAATAGTTGTGTTCTTATATATGAATATTTTTTGGAAATGTGGGACTTCATACTGGTGATGACCAATAATTATTCATATTTTTTAAGAAATGCAAAGGATTGGATAGTTTTGAACAAATATATGCGTTTGAATATGATTTTATAGATAATATGAAGAATAAAATTTTATAAGATTATTATGGAAAAATTTAATAGTAAAATTCTGAAAAATTTATATTTAACTATGCTAAATATTAATCCATAAAATGACTACAATTTAAATTGGTACATCTGTGTAATATTTTTGATTTCTTCAATAAGGATCATGATATTTTATATCCTGAACAATGAAATATTGTTATGAAATATACTCATGTTTTTTGGCCAAAGATCCCAATGTTATCTTTGTGATAGAATCCTCCATTTTGTACCAAACATGGAATGAGTTCCTTGTACCACCCATATTGCGAGATTTATGTTAGATTCAATGGTTTTTCTATATAAAATGAATGCTCATGGGTTGCAAAAATGTTTTATGTGAGAGAATTAGTATTTAGTGTAGTTCCCCCACAAGATTAGATTCTCAATGATTAGTAGTTAGATATTTGAGGAAATTTACTGTTGGATTTTTCTATTTAATAATATAAATTTATAGTATTAGTCTATAGTCACATAGCTTATGGATTTTTTGGGAGATCATTGTACTACCTCTCAAACTTATGATAAATAAAAATATTATGATAATAAAATTTTTTCATAGTAAATCAATGAATAGATTGAAATATTCTATACACCTAAAACATTACATTTGTATAGATTTAGTGTTCAAGAACACTATATGATTCGTTATAGGAGATTTCAAATATTCATGAATAGTTTACCAAATTTATTATCTATTTTATATTATTTTAAACCTTAAAATAGTGGTTGAAATCAACCTCAGTAATTTTAATTATTTTAGATTTTGGATAATTTTGATATATATAGGTGTTGTTGAAATATATTTATAAAATGTGGGAATTTACTTACAAAAAAAAAATTAAAACCGTTTAATAAATCATTATATCAAAATGATCATGGTTAAAGCTTTAGGGGGATGTGACCATTATAATCTCTAAAATTAACACTACCTCGGAATAAAGTCAATATTTTTCTATTTATTTACTTGTTTTTCTCTTCAAAATAATGACCCTCAACCCAAATACATCATTAAATCCCATCCATTAAAAAATGTGTGCCCCCTATCCTTTTGTTATACAAGATGTTTTATCACAGTGACATCATATTAATTTAGTTTCAAGGAATATAAATTCCACAATATATCCTCTTATATTATTTTATAATGTTATTTTTCACAATAATAATCTCATGGATGAATTTATCCACTCTTTTACTTAATTTATTCCAATAATCCACGTTTTTTTGAAGTGTAAATGGTGTAATATTTAGGTAATATAAATTAAGATCAAACATGATGATGATGGTTTGAATTTCAAAATTATAACATTTTATTTGAAAAATTTATGTTATATTAAACTTCTAAATGATTCCCTAATATTATGTGAATAATATTTTATATTAATTATTAATTAAATAATTATCTATGCACATAAATAAGTTTCTATCGCAGGGTCGGTGGAGCAATTTCATTACATTGAAATTAAATAACTTTTATTATATTTTTGGAGTTATTGTGTGTTATAATTTCATTATTCTAAGATGTTGAATATAAATTTTAATCAATTTCGAAATATTATATTATTAAGCTTAAATTTCATTGTTTCTTTTAATCTTTTTTATTCTTCAACTACAATTTTAATAATTATTAGTTAATCATGATTATTCATTTAAATTATAGAAAACATAATTTATGTATCCAAAAATAATAATTTGAAATTTGGAATCTTATTTGGTTATTATTGAGGTTTTTTTAATTTATGTTATTAAGATTTTTTATATGTCCCAAAAACATTCTTTTGAATTTAAAATTTTTAAATATTTTTTAATCAATGTTTTTATTAATTCTCTCCCCTATCGAGTTTCAATGTCGGGGATAATGATGAATTTTATTTGAGGGGTATGGTTATTTATTTTTCCTAAATTATATTCAAATATAGAAAACCAGAAAACCCATTAATTTATGTAAGAATTGATAATTTTCTTTTTTTTATGTTTTAATTTTACTTTGCATAGATTGGGTGATTTTATATGATTTGGCATGTATGTTTATACTTAGAGTAGCTAATGATTTATCCCATGGATTTAATTTTGTTATATATTAAATAATTCTACCAAAAATAATATTTATTTTAGTGAAATTTGTAGTATGATTTTTTATATTAATTGTTTCTAGACATTTTTATTTGGTTTTGA
This sequence comes from Viscum album, assembly GCA_963277665.1. Lineage (NCBI taxonomy): Eukaryota > Viridiplantae > Streptophyta > Magnoliopsida > Santalales > Viscaceae > Viscum > Viscum album. The sequence goes on along the minus strand of OY728140.1, from coordinate 1,378,845,368 downwards.
ATTTAGAAAACATACATTGAAATGGGAAGTAAAATAAACTTTTAATCTAAGTTGTCGATTTTATTCATTAATATGTGTTATTTGGATTAAATAATAGTTTTTCATTTTAATGATTAAAATCACACATCCATTAGTTGTGTATAATTATTTGGTGTGATAATTAGGTGATTTTTTTTCAAAATGGAGTAAATATAATTTTGATATTACATTTAAATATAAAGTAATGTTCCATTAAATATCATAAAACTTTTAAAAATCCTTCACATTTAAAAAAATGAAACAAAATGTTTTCCAACCACATTATTATTAGTAGTGTAGTAAAATTTTCTTACATTATTGAGATGAAGGGGGAATCAATATTCAAAATATATTTTCAGTTTGTCTAAGAAGTATTTTGTTTCTATGATGATTTAATTTCCATTGAATAATATTATTTGATTTCACGAGGTCACGAATTTCATTATGTGTGAGAGAATTTTGCGTGCCTTCAATTTATATATGCTTTAAAAATACATTATTGATTACTAATATATTTATTATTTACAAAATATTCACTAAGGATGATAGATGTGCTATTTAAAAACCCAACACACACATCCAAAAATTATATTAAAAAATAAAGGGGTTGAGATAATTTTACATGATGTGGAATGATCTTGAACTAACATATGATTTAAAAAATATGACATAAATTAAAAAATAGCACCTCACTTGGAGCACCAATATTTTGTGATTTTCCATCAGTTGTTGTTCATCAGACAAAAAAATACTCATTCAAAATCAGTGTAACATGGATCTATTAATTAATGTGAAACATGCATTGATATCAAGTGGTTAGTCTTATAACTGAGAGATATTTGGAAGGGTCATCAATGTGTTACTACCACCGTTTCTCAAGTCCAATCATCACAAGATATTTAATTGGTATCACAGAAAGAGAAAACTGACATCTATGAATTTCAATGTAACTAGTAAGTAAATCTACATAGATAAGACTTCTAAACACATTCTAGAAAACTCAAAATATCAGTTTATTTCAAATTATAACATAGAAGTACTAGTTGAGGTTCCTATACAATAATTAAATATTAATAAGAACGTATATTGTCATGGTTCATAGCTAAATATGTTCATTCATAAATTTAGAAATAAAGTAAATTATCTTGTTAATATGCTATCCAATGAAGGTATTACTACTAAGGATATTGTTTGGATCAATGACATACCTGATTAGATTTATTTATTTTTTAAATTATTTTTTTGTAAACATCTTTTTTATACATTTTAAACTTTTTTTTTAATAAAAGAGTATTTTACTTTTTTTGAAATTCCATCATTCTCTTAGAAAAACAAGAATCAATAAGCCTCATATGGACACAAAGTGAAATTGTAACCGAAAATCATAAAATTCCCAAGATGAAGACAATTTCCAATGAATATGATCATGTAAATAAAAGAAGAAGAATAAATTCATTATGAGACGATCCACTCTTTCATAAAATCAAAGTAACATACAATATTGAAAGAATAAATAGATTATAAAAAGAACACACGAAATATAAAAAGGAATTAACTTATCCTGCATAGTGAATAAATATATAAAAATATATATTACAAACTAGAAAACAGAATACTCAGATCACAACTTCGCCAATTGAATAAATAATAACATCCATGTTCAAAATCCAAAATTAAAATCAATAAGAAGTGTTACTTCCATGTAACTTCATTGCTCTAAAATTTGGGAAAACATTTTAATTCTTCGACCATTTAAGAAAGAATCCAATTTATTTTTTGAGTATAGTTTTATAATGTGATTTAATTATCTATGTAATTTTTTGAAACATAAATTTATTTCTCCTCCAAACATGTATAAAATCCACACATGTTCTCTTTAATTAGGTTTTCATCTTTCAATGCATGGTCAACTAATTTATCCATGATGATTCTTTTTAATGACTCTTCTCCAACGAGTGATAAAAAATGATCAATATCAATAGCCTTTTGGGGTATTTGTTTTTTCTATCCAAGAGATATCAAAGGATATTATGATAATTGTTCCTTCAATTTAAGAATAATATCTATGTTTTGGAGTCATCATATGATTCATCTAAATGAAACAATTAGAGTCATTGATTTATTTTTTACCTTTATAATAATTTATTTTAAGTAATCGTCCTAGATTTGACATGATTTCTCATCATTATAATCTAATGAATCATTATATTTTTATTGTAAAATTATGTGTTTTTTAATTTGGATCCCTTGTACATGATCACCTTACTTAGATTCACCATATGATGATTGATTTCTCTATTCTACCTTTGAATTGGTTAAAAAACTACAGTGTCTCAAAATGATTTTATAATCCTTAACCACATCGATAATACCCGGTAAAACATTACATTAGTATCTTAGTAAATTGTCATTGAGCACTTCTTGGAAAACTCTTACATCTAAATTATAGATCCAAAAAATGTATAGAATGGACTGAGTAAGGTAAATCTCAATATAGACAAGCATAACTAATGGACATGTAATATTTCAATGGAGAAAATAAAATTTACCTATATGCCAATTATGTTTTAAATAGATAAGGGGGTATTTGCATGATTAAATGAATATCTAAGCCATTGAAGCATAACCACACTTGTACAATTGGAGATTTAGTGTTATAATCAAGCACATGGAACCATTTTAAAACCACCTATGAATATCCTCTAAAAATCCAATATCCCCATTAGTAAATTTGATAAGAAGCACTTTTAGATGATATATAAAAGACAACCCATTTAATGACTTGATTTGGCCAATCTCAAAACAAAAAAATAAAATGGATTCGAAGGATTTCCATAAAAAAACTTGTGCGGTAAGATGATTAAAAAAATCAACAATAAGAAAAAAAATTTGATATAAAAAGAAAGAATTGTACTCCCATCATTTGGAAAGGAAATGTCCTCATGACAGTTAGGAAGTAACCACTTCAGATGAAGGATTCAGAAAACACTAGAGGGGTGGAAGGATCAATTGGTTTGGAATTATCATTCCTTGTTACCACATACACAATTCTAGATGAGTCAAAATAATTAGGGCACCATCATCGGTCACAATTCTTGACTTTAATTGATTTCTATATTGTTTAATTAGAAACTATTATTTTGGTATATAATTTATCAATATGTATTAATTTTATTTATGAAATTGTTATTTTTATATTATGTTTATTTTATTATATGTGGTTAGTGTGAAATTTATTAGATGATAATTTTATTAAATTTTCCATAATATTATAAGAAATCATTTTTTCCATGGTGGTGTAATCATTGATTCATAATTTCCAAATTTTTTATGAAATTTAGAGTCTGGAATTTAATTTTTAGATGTTCCATGATTTAATCATAGAATATATTTACTTTAATAATATATTCATATTTAATTATGTATTTTTTAAACATGTTGAGCATTCAATATTTTGGTGAATAATTGTTTTTTGAAATATTTCTTCATCAGTATCATGTGTATTTCCAATTACCATAAGGCTTTTGCCCAAAAATTAACATAATTTTTTTTTGGTTTCAAATTTATTATGTAAATTTCATATGACTGTTCTCTCATAAAATTATTAATTTAACTTTTGTATTTCGTTTTTAATACAACTCTATTAATATTTTTAATCTCATGTAACACTTAATTTCACCTATGTACGGGTAATTAAATACTCATGGGAGTGTCAATATGTTCTTATTTAATACTTATATCATGTTTTAAAATTATATTTTATTGTAGTTCCTATAGTTATAGGGATTGTATATTGATAAATGATATCTCATTTTATGTTATAAACAATTCTTCAATGGTTATGTAAGGGTGTATTAATTACTAGGAACATAAATCATGTCCCACCGCACTTCACATGAGAGGAATTAGATTAATTTATCTACTACGTAAAAGGTAAAAATTGGAATTAAAATACATGAATCCATCATTATCATCACATTGTAAAATAAAATAAAGAAAAATGTAATGATACTAGAAGAACAAGAAATAACCCTTGATGTGTAACAAAAAAATTTAAAGATTAATCCAAAAATAATTTAAGATGATAATTGATTATAGAGGGATTCTTCATGAATAACTAGAGGCAAATGGTTAACATGGAAATTTTGGCATGTTATGACCCAAGATATGATATTTGAGAAATATTATTTGTTACATGATCCTAGGATTTGGTATGTGATTCATTTCATAATTATGATATCAATAATTGTGGGGTGATAAGAATTTTTTTAGGTTGAGGTGGATAGGTAATTAGTTAGCTTGAAGAAGATGAGGTATATAAAATGGGAAGGTATATGAGGGTATATATAGAGGGAAATGAACTCATTAGATAAAATATGTCAACCCATTTTCCTCCATAGTTTCATTTATCCTACTATTGCCACATATTTTTGTTGTATATTATTCATATAAAACCATGTTTTAACTATTTTTTTTTAAAGGAAAATAGATTATAATATTATTAATATTTTACCTTATACATAATGAATTTTCATCATGGTCATTTAGGTTTCCTTTCAACCTTGATTGTAATTAATTAATTTTAAAAATCACGTTCACCGTTAGTTGTATTGGTTGGTATTTTATTGGTGGTTAGTTGAATTTTTTTTGTTAACCTCATGAATTGTATTGATGATATATCTAGGGTACATTAACAAGACCGAATGACATTTGGTCGTATATTATACTTTCTTTTCTTAAAGAAAAAATAAATATCAATTCAATTATAGAAAATATTATTTTCAATAATTAAATAATTACATCATCTATGTTTTATTCTTATTATCTTGAGTTATTGATTCTAAAAAATGTGTCACAAAACCATATATTTATATAGTTTCATATCATTAATTAATGTATATCTTCCATTTTTTTGTTTTCCTTTTTTTGGATTCACACTATTGGGTCTTATTTTTGTCCTAACCCTTTTTACCAAATTTAGTTTCGTATGTCTGTTAAAAATTGTATTTTCAAGATTAAAAAAAATCTGTCAACGTGAATAAAAAATGGTAAAATAACATGTAGTCTGTAAGCTAAAATAGGGATTACGCGATGATAAATGGCCTCGATAATATAAGTGTGATTTGAAAAATCTATTGTGTACAAAAATATTACACAATTACATTCTTTTAGTGATAAAAACCTAAAAAATATATCATGAAGGATAGAATAATAATGAATATGAAAATGGGGTTTATATATCCAATGATAGTTGAAATCTATGAAATTAGTAAATCAATTCATGTCATGAAAAAAATATTCATTCATGTTTCTGAATAATTCAACTAATTAGCATTGTAAAATATAATCACATTTGTAATCATATTAAAAGAACTCAAAAGTAGTATTAATATAAACCTATTAATATTTTTCAAATATGTATTCATTATATATTATTATGATTAATTAAATATTTTCCTTGTATGAGATATGTTTTCATCATTGGGATTCTTGGTAGTCTATCAAGTGGAAAACATTCAATATGGGTCCAAGCATATGTCAACAACAACAAAATTATACGTTATCGAAAGTTTTTAACAATGGTGAAAGAGTTTCATCTGATAAAAAATTTTAATGTATCAAAATAATGTCTCAAAATAGAATGAAAAATATAAAAATCCTCTATAATTTATAAAGACTGTTTCTGCTAAAACATGTCATAATTGGGGTTAATTAAATTTATATAGTTGACATAGAATTTAGTTAAATTTCCATTAAAATAGGTTCCATACATATTAGATGGTATTCCGAAAGTTAAATAATAATATTTAATTAAAAAGTAAGTGATACTAAAAAAATAGAACACGTATCTAATGAATAAAATTAAATAAAGAAGGAAAACTATCTTTAGAATGATTATAAATTATAGGTAAAGAAAAATTTATATTAGAAGTAATAAAGAACACAACCAAAAATAAAAGAGTGGAAATTCCTAAAACCCCATAGTATAATCCCCATCATCCAAACTGTGGTCCTAAATAAAACTTTTCTCCTCAATTTTTGTTGAAACCGTGAATCGTGGGATCTCACTCAATAACTTATCATGCTATTTTATAATCACTATTATATTACTCGCGAGTATGGGATCAATAAATAATTTTAGACTCATCTCATGAGTAGTAGTATGGGACGAGGTATTAAAAAAATGTATTATCCTTGGGTATATGGGGTCAATTTGTAATGTATGTTTCACAAAAAACCCTTGTTCAACATTTAACCCATCACCCTAGCATTCTAGTGACATATATTAGAATCATCATTGATTACAAAGGTGATTAATAAAAATAGATAATATATATATATATATGATGATACTAAAATATATAAATTTAAAGTAAATAATTATTATCATTTCAACAAATCCAAAGAGATCATGGGCGTCTAGGTTGATAAAATAATATAATAAATTTTATACCAATATAATATAACATCCATCAAAATCCATCTTACCTTTGGTCACACACTAAATGTGATGCGAATAAAAATTAACCACCTAGACACCCATCATGAATAACACCAAAGTTAGGGAACATTACATAAACTATAATAGATGAATTCACTAAATAGTCCATTTATGGTGTGAGAAAAACCATGAATTTTAAGATCATATGAATTAGTTTACGTAATATCTATATAAGTTTCATTTAATTTTTATTAGTTAAAAATACAATTTCAGAAATTTTTTTCCATATATGCATATATAAAATTCTATTTCATAATAATTTATACAAAAAAATTACTTGTAAAATATTTTTTAAATGAAATTTTTATCATAAACAATCATTTCCTCAGTCTAATTATATTTTTTCAAAATGTATTTTCAATGTCCATTTATAAAATTAGTGAATAAAATTTGAATTTTGGAAACACATTAGAAATATTTTAATGAAAAAAGAAAAATTTTAGAATAAAAACATAAGAAATTTTTTTAATGTAACACAAAATAAATAAAATGGAAATACATAATAAAAAGAATAGTGCCATATTTGATAATTTAAATAGGGAAAATGAATGAAGTTATATATAGATATATATATATATTCCTCATATATAAAAATGGGGAATTCATATTAATCATGTGAGGAAATCATAGATGTACAAGTGTGGTATCATCTACTAGATTATTTATGCAGTCATTGACTATAACCATCAAGATTATGTAACTAATATTCGTGAGTGGAACTCCAATATGGACCCTAATACCATAGTGGATTGGTTCGGTCTCAACTGGTCCAGTTATAAATCATTACTAAATCAATCACTAAATATAATGAATTCCCATGATGTTAGTAATATTATGTGGGAAATAAAATGAGTTATATAATCAATATGAAAATAATAAATCTTTTCTCACATAAAACTCCAACATAAAAAATATCCTTTCAAATAAATAACATAATATTTAATATAAATCATTATCAATTTTCTAGAATTAAAACCAAGAATAATTAATAAGGGTTTATTATTGTCTCACACAACCATAAAATAAAAAATCCATTAGAATATCCAAATTGAGCCTCCAATAAAACAAACTATGAATTCAATGTCATTTATCATCATTTAAAATTCCATTTAAAAAAATCACCAGTATTTATAGTTTGGAAATAGTTCATAATAACTATTTTCAAATTGTACACCCATATTTTTTTGGACGACATAATTTGGAAAAAAAATTATTTCTTTAAAATCTATTGCATTGAAATCAATATTTCCAAATGTATTTACCCAAACATGGTAAAATACCATTCCATAACATCAAATATATTGTGAAAAAATCATTGAGATTCTATTATGAGCACGTGGACCTAGAATAAACTTCTTGAAGCCATGAAAGGATTTAACATTCTTAAATCATTGTGTAAAATAAGTTTCAAAACACTAATAAAATATATTCATCCCATATATATATATTACTTATTAAAATAATAATTAAATCCATCAAGAATCTAATATGTTACCAGTCCAATGATATAATAAAAAACTAAAACCTTTTTTATTATGATCCTTATATATGTTTTCTTCTATGATGGTAAATTCTAATCAAATCAATGAAATACCAATTTAAATTCCTAAAAACAGAAATTCATAAAATTATACTAACATCCACCAAAACGTTGGGGGATAATCCAAAATTTAAAATTTCAACAAAGTTAGGAATCTCAGATAGTTATTAACATGTTTGGAAATCTATGCAGAAATCATGGAGAATAGATTTTTTACTAATATAAATATATTTTAATGCATTCCATTTTATTTATCTTGAAACTGGAAAATTCCATGCACTGTGCACACCCTGTGGAACAGTAACCCTATAAGGTCTCCCCTTGAATTTCACTAAACATGTAATCTTAACACTCACATTCAAATACAAAAAATTGGAAGGGCTTACTAATAGTTAACACAAATGGTTTCTACTAAAAGTTTCCCCCAAAACCATGAACTATATATATACTATGTACGATTCATCCACCTGGTTTACAGATGTGGTGATTAAGTAGAATTAACGATTATGAATTAAATATTACATATAATATAAAATATCAATATAGAAGAAATCTAAATTTAAAAATACCCCAAAAAATTTTATTTAGTTAATATAAAAAATTATATAGTAACATGTTGTGTTAATTTGTCCCAAAAATTCACTTTCATCCCAAATAAATTATGAAATCAGATTGGAAAAGATAGATGACTAGGCCCAATAAATTCTGTAGAAATTATTTTGGTTCGGAGGAAGATCATACTGAAGAGAATCTATGGTAGGTATCTACCAAATAATGGAAATTCCTCAAAACCTACAAATCAATATTTCAAAATTACCAACCATCTCATAACATATGATATCTATAAAGAAGATTCACCAAATTAAAAACAATATAGGCAGATTATTATAATATTAAACTTTTATAATTTCAATAAATTGATGAAACAATAGGAGGACCCCCAAAACTAAACATCAACTACCAAAACCTATCTCGAAGAATCAACCCAATACAACAACCTTGAGGAAATCACCAAATAACTAGACCTTTCTTTAAATCTAATCACAACCCAAATGGAAATCAAATTCCACTTTAAATATGGATATCACTGAAAACAAAAACATATATTAACAGTAGAAATAATGATGAACAATTCCCAAACAATTCTTCAAAATGAAATATTATGGGATCAGGATCGTAAGTCATATTACTCAACATGTAATGTAGGTTAACAATCCAAAAACAAAATACAATAATTAATTAAAAAATTATTTGAACATCATGTGAGAAATATATCTAATTAAATACATATCATAGTTACTCATGAACTTTCTTAATGGTTACCCATGAAAAATAGAAAAAAAATCCTTAAACATTACTTATCCAAGTGAAATTAAACTAAAATTTACAATCTTATATTCCAATTTTTTTTATAATTATAAATATTTTGTTCATTAAATTCCTTAATATTAAAATATATATTCCTATAGACAATATTACATTTTTTTCAAGAATAAAATCCCTTTTAAAAACATGTTTTCCTTAAATATCTTAAAAAATTGGATCTTTACATCATCTATGTCCCTAATAATCCTCAAACACAATAAAAACCTTTTTTAGAATTGGATGATCATAAAATAATCTCAATTGTACATAAAAAATAAAAAAACATTAGTCCTTGAATGATTATAATAATATTCATTTTTCAAAAATCACATTGTGCCCACAATAAAAAATTTAGTACCCAAGATATCCCCTTATATGAAAAAATAATTTCAAAAAAATTTTCAAACAAAATCATAAATGTCAAGTAAAACTCATGAATGTTTCATTTAGAATATAAAAAACAGGTAATATATTTTTCATAAAGTTATTTTACCCCCAAAAACTATCAAATGCAGTCCATTAAATTGAAGTTCATTATAAAACCGTGAGAAATCACATGATTCACATAAAATCACATAAAAATAATTAATAAAAATATTAGGTTACATAGGAAATATATTATATATAGCTTCGAAAATTTCCCAAACAAATGGAATAACTATATGGTAAACTTTCATACCCAAAGAATTTGATGGCTACAACATACCCACCCCATCCACGGATTATCACAGAACCACCTATCATTGATTTAAATTGTGACCACTCATCCATAGTTTTTAACAAAACCAACCATTTTAAAAAAAATTCCCCTAAACAAAGTCCTAGGAATAAATTATTAAATATTACATTTTCATCATTACAAGAATAAATTATTCTTGAGGAAAATAACATTTCCATTTTTAAATCACATATTAAAAAATATAAAATTGTAATTAAAGGATAAAAATTAAATTATAAATGAATATTTTAAAAAATAAATAAAATTTAAAGAGAAAAATATCCAGGACAATAGGAAATACGATTCCTCACATATGATTCAATTTTTTTTCACACTATGGTAAGAATGTTTAAAATTAACCTCATTTGTAATACGACCACAATATCCATTTCATAAAATTTTTAAAAAGGTCAAATATGGGTTATAATTAATATACGAAATAATTTTTGAATATACTAAATGTTATTTTATATTTTTAAAAAAATATGTATATATAAGATAAAGTGAGTTGTAAGGTAGAATTTAATTGAATATTATTAAATTTAAGACCTCTACCATTAGTCAAAATTGTCATATACATTATTTATTAATCTAAATAATAAAAATAAGTAACTTCTTAACATAATTCATATTTTTTTTAAATATTACCTTTCTATATTGATTTACATGATTAAATAAAATCATGTTGGACATTTTGATTATATTCAACTAATAAGAAGAAAATTGAATATCTTTGTTGAATGTGGTCAATGTGACCATTACACAACCATATAAATAATAATAATAATAATAATAAAATATTTATATACATAAATTATACTTTAAAAACCTGTAACGCTTGAGATTTTAAAAAGTTAATTTTTTTACAATCATGGAGACACTATGTCTTACATACGATTGAGTAACATTTTGTTTTGTAAAATATCTCTAAGGGATGGGGGTATGCAATATTTTTAAATTCCAAATTGATAATAATATAATAAAATTCATATGAATTTTTTTATATAAATTTATATATCTTCCTTGTGATGTGGGGGTGAAAAACATCTCAAATCCCTTCATGAGGAGACATTCCACACATACACATGAAAAGCATTATCATTTTTTAGTTTATAGAATGATAGAAAAATATTTTTTATACTATCAAATAATAATGAAAAATATGACATGAATATCACATAAAAATATAAATTCATTCATCATAATACAAAAATGAGATATAGTGATGGAAGGGTGATTACAATGGTACATGAGATGGTTGCTCACCGTGCACATGAATGATTGTTTTGTTTCCATTTTGTTAGACAAAAAGACTGATATATGTCATTCAATAGAAATAATAACATCTGAATATATGGAATATAATTATGTTATATTTTTATCATGGTGGAATAATATTTCATGGTGGTTGATGAATAAATGAATCTAAAATATATAATTAAAAACTATACGTCTTCTTCGGAAAGTATCCACTGAAAGACCCCCTAATCAAATTAAGGTTGGTATTATGAAAATATACCTATATAATTAGTTGAGGGATTATGGAAAGGTATTTATATTATTATTTTTGAATCAAACAGATTTTGATACGTACTAGAATGAGAGGAAGAGGTAACCTTTTAATAGAGAGGGTTGGGGACCTCTTGGAATTTCCAAAAAAAATTGATATATACATTTTTAAATTAAATATTTTTTCCAATTTGATTTATTTATAATATAGGATTACTATGTTTAGATGTATGGTATTTCAATAATTTTTTGATATGTTTATTTCACATTTTTACCCGTATAATTTGGTAGGAATCCTAATTAACCCTTTTTAGTAATACATTAACAACAATGATATTTACAATATGATGGAAAATATTGTAACAATAAATGGAAAATACCCATAAATGGAACATTTAAGATATTATAGAATATGTTATAATAAATTTATAATTATGAGATTTCAATAATTTTATATCATATAATAAAATATTATTTATCATAAGAAAAAATTACTTTTTGTGTTTATAACTATGTATTTATTGGATTTTAATAACTTAAAGTCCAAAAGTAAAATTAGAAAAATATAATTTTCTATACCCACAATATTTATTAGTCATCTATAAAATTATTTGATGACATTATTTATCACAAATAATATGATATTTATTATTTGTTAAATCAATTATTTTATTTTTTACTGATTGAATTATTACTCTATCAACATTACGTAAGAGTTTAAGGAAATTATTTATACTCATACAATTAAAATCAAATTAACTTGATAATGATAAATCCATTATATTTAAAAATAATATTTCTTACCGTACATATCCTATGGAAATCTCAATGTTAAAAATATTATATTTATTAAGTACAACGATGTGACATTATTGAATTTTATTTAATGAAAATAATTCAATGGTACTAATCAAATACAAATGAAAAAAATGATAGTATATTAGACTTTATAAATATTATTGAAGATATATAATCATTCAACTTCATAATGTTTTTTCATAATTTTTTATTTCATATTATATAATTTTTTATCCTTCATTGCTCGATTTAACCATCTATTTGGTAACAAACATAACTCTGGTTAATTTTCATATTGAACAAATAGTAAATGTAACTATATTATAAATTTGGATAAACTAATTAGAATTATGGAATTCATTTTTCAAAATGAAAAGCATAGAATCCGAAGAGTCTAAGTTAATTTTAATGTGAAAAAATACATTGAAGAGTAGGTTTTCAAAAAAATCACCTTTTGAAATATGAAACGTATTTATTCTTCGTCAAATTTTCTAATCCATTTAAAAATTAAAATTTGATTATTTTAGGTAAAAATTAAATAAATAATTTTCAAAAATAATACAAAAAATAAATATAATTTGCATGCACGTGAAAAAATTAAATTTCAAATAAGAATATGTCTATCTTAATCTTCAATGAAAAATCTATATTTTCATAAAATTCATAAAAAACAACACACGAAGATAAATTTAATATTTTTTTTTCAAAAATGATATTATTTCATCAAATTATAGAAATTAGTTATAATATTAACTCATAAAAATCAAGAAAACCCATTTTTGAAGAAAATGTATTTTGAAGAGTAAAATGACTACTAAAAATCTAGTACTTATTTTGAAATCCTTAACCAAATAATTTTTTTGGAATAAGACCATTATATATATCATAATTAAATTATTACCATTAATAAAAGAAATTTATTAGGTTAGTATATAATATTAGTATTTTAATAATAATACATTTATTTCATTTATGTTTTCTGTTGTGTATCTTGTATGCAATGAAACACTACCTTTGTTCATAAAATCTAGAGATATTAATTTTTTTTGTTTATAGAAATTTCTTTTTTATAATTTTGAAGTCGTCTTGGTAAATAGGGATGGACTTTTCAAAAATACTATTGAAAACCCATATCAAAAAAAGGGTCAATAAAACATTGTATTGGAAATGGAGAATAATAAGTAGAAATGTTATCTAGAATAACACATAGTACGTTCATACATGTGAAAAATGTTTGGAAGTTAGAAATTGAGATGGAATAAAAATATAGCTTCTATGGAATCTGAGATAGAGATTGAGAATATAGTCTTGATAATGTTAACCACTACACAACCATAAATCTATTATGTTTTAAATTTGAATTAATTTATCACTAAGAAAAGGAAATTGATAATGTTTTAGTTATCAAAATACATTTCCTTAATCGAGGAATAATCATAATTAATAGACATTGAACAAAGGATATATACTTACTTTACATGTTTAACCGCATACTTTAATAAATTCCATCCACAATCTCATACGTTTCTCCAAACGATTTGTAATAATGAATAAATTTTCATGTCTAAAGCACTAAAACCATCTTTTAAAGACCACACAATCCAAAAAAGAATAAAACGTTGTTTTTATTATCATTATTCATTAAAATAACTATATTATTTTCACTAGGTAAGGTAATTCTAAAAAATGAAAAATTTACAAATGAAGAATAATTACTTTAATATCCAAAATTAAAATGTAATACCAAACATTGAATATAGGCATTCAAAAAAGTAGCAATCAATAAAATTCCACATAAATATTCTATACTATGATTAAAACCCAAAAATCAAAATGATGTGATCACATAGTCTTCCATGATATATTTAATGTTTATATTCCAAAATAACATCAGTCACACCCAATGTATCATACAAAATATGTAATTTCCGTAATTAAATAACCTAGAAGATATTCTAGTAATTTCTATTATTAAAAAATCATCGTAGGACAAAATAAAAAATATATATTCATGAAAAATATAATTAAACCATTGTTTATTATATAAACTACAATAATATTATTTTCACTGCAATCCTATAATTCTCCCCAATACCATTGTACCATCTTCTAAACAATATTTAATCAAAAAAACACCAATTAAATTTCAAATTCCATTCTTATCTGTACGATAAAAATATTTTCAAAAAAATTACCATTTACACCATCCGAAATAAAACATTTAAACCAAAATTTTTTTATATACAACTCAGTTTTTGTATAAAATAAAATAATTATTTATCTTAAACTTAATAACCAAAATTACTATTTATCCCATTATAATTTTCCTTTAAATGAGTGTGTCTAAAATTAAAACCAATTTTTCAATAATACATTTAATTTGTAATTATTTCATCTGTATAATATAATCAACATTTATTATATGTTTATTTTCAATGGAATAAATCTCCTCTAATATTCAATTGGTGTCTCAATAATATCCTATAAAATTTTAAAATATGAAAATATTATTGAAAAACACATCATTAAACACCATCCATTAACCCTTATACATTTTTCTGCATCTACATAAATGACAGAAAATATGTCTTTATAATTCATCATATCACTCAATCATGATTCATTCAAGGATCATGAGAAATTAATTTATACATTAAATCCAGATATCCTGATGTTTCTTCATATTATTGATGTCCCATTTATTGTCATTCAATTAATCAATATATGTAGAAAATAAATAGTCATGTACATTTTGGTACTATTATTGAAGAATGAGGTAGATGAGTCCAAAATTTTAAATCAAATAATTTAAATATGAGTATTTATATATGTTTTAGTGAAAAAGTAAGTATATATATAAAACAAGTTTCTTATATGAGATTTGTATTCTAAAAATCATTCCTGAATATATGAACTTGTTTTTTCTAGTATTGTGATGATTTAATCATATTAAATGAATATGAAGGTTGTGTGTGATAATTTTACAAGAATTAAGATAAATGGTATTTAATTATTAGATAAGAACCTCATTTAATCATGAAATTCAAGATAAAATTAAAACAAACCTCTTAAAGACAATACCCATATAAATTATACAGTGCATTAAAATTAAAAAATATCCATAGTAAATTTAAAATTTTCTTATTTTTAACTTCAATTATTATACACATATATACCCAAAAACTAACATCATCAAATTAAAATAATCATTTATGTTAATCTTAATGGTTTTATATACTTCAACCAAATATATTTTCTCATAGAAGTTTATTAATAGCCTTATAATTTGATGAATTAATACATAAAAGGGGGCTTATAAAACATTAATAATATATTAATCCTATTAATTTAAATTCATGATGGTATCATAAATTTTATGATAACCTCCCATGAGTCCATCACAGTATCCAATGTTATATAAAACCTCATCTGATTAAAACTGTAAGGAATCATCCTAATAAATTAAATATTTTAGTGACAAACATAAATTAACATTATTAAATTCCATATTATAATTCAGGATTATATTTTTATATATCTCGGTCATAACAATCAAATATATTTCAATATGTACTGTTCTTATTAGTATACATTTGACCCATAAAATAAAACATAAAAAATGTGTTTTCTTTTTCATATATATATTAAAATACATGACTTTTACATCATATGTGTTCAAACAAATTAATATACAATTAGTTTTTTAAATATGTTATAAGTAATAAAATTCAATAAGGGACTTAAATGAAAATAGTGAAACTTTTTTTCTATGGAGAGTTTTAAAAATTGCATTTTTAAAAATAATAAATGATATATAAAACATTTTACTACACCAAACAATTTATATAACAAATTATTTTCATATAAAAAATTCACAATAAGTATAAAAATACAAATAAAACTCATAATATTTTCTTTGAGAATATAAAAACCACATAATAAATTTTTCTTGATGTTGTACTTTTCACACCCTAAAAAGTATCATTTGTTGTACTTATAACATAAGATCATTATCATTCCTTAATAAATCAGAATATTAAAATAAAAACCATATAAAAATTATATGAAACATGTAGGTTAGATGGGAAAATATTTGCAAATCAATATTTCAAGAAAACCAACAAATAGAATTATAATATTTTTGACTTCCATACCAAATGCATTGGATTTCCATCCTAGAACCACCTATCTTAGGTTCATCACAGAACCACCCATCATTGGCTTATTACATAAGGGACCATACATGGTTAATAATGTAGACACATATCGTCATAATAAATACATTTAAAAATAACATAATCTTAAAAAATTATAGAATTCATTTTCATTATTACACTCATAAAATATTATTTAGGAAAAAAACTATTCTAGTTTGAAATCAATTATTAAATAAATAACTTGGTCAATTAATAAAAAAAATTATTTGTCAAAATAATATTATAAAAATATAACTTAATATTAAATTAAAACATTATTCATGAAGAAGTTAAATATCATTCCATGCTTATATGTTAAAATACATTATTTTAACATTATTGAAATAAAATATTATAAGTACCTCATTTGGAGGATGAAAAAATGATCCCATTCAAATGGATTTGTGAAAAATAGAAAATAAGAAAAATTAAATTAAAAAATTAGTCGATAAAATTTAAAACATTATTTAAAACATCTTTTGATAATATGGATTTGGATGAAAAAAAATTCTTGAAAGGAAATTTTAAAACATTATTTTTAAAATAATTTACATTTACATGATCTTGAATCACTATGTATGTTTATTATCTTGATAAATAAAAAACTTATATAATTTTTGCCACCTATTATAAATATTTTTATTTTTATTACTATTTTTTATTTTATCTCTTAAATTTCTGTATTTATTTTCATATTCTCTAAATATCAAGTTTGATGTTTTGATGATATTTGGTAAATAATTCCAAAATGACGTAGGAGTGTTGAAAATGGTAAAAGCGGTCATTAATACACTATAATATGAATAAAAATAACTAAATAATTATAACATTTGTACAAAAATTATTATTTTAAAACCTACGATGATAGACACCTATGAAAAAATAACTCTGTTAAAATCATAGAATCAATATGACGTAAGCACGCAGAAGAAAAATTTAAATCTATAAATAATCATTATGGAATCAGGGATAATATTATTTTGTACATAAATAATTATATTAAAATAATAAATATAATATTATTTATTTAAATATACTTATATATGGAATCCATTTTATCTGGTTAGGAAAAGTATATCAAATCTGCTAGTGGAGGTGGATGTCCAATCATAATCATGAATAACATTATCATTTTCCATTGTATAGAATGATAAAACAATATGATTTGTTTTTTTATATATTTAATGATAAATATGTTAATAATATTATATATAAACATTAATTCATTAATTATAATTAATCCATGAGTGATTGTTATGGAAATAGAATCACATTTGTTTGCAAGGTGGTAGTCCTCTATACACAGGAACAATGGTTTTATTACGTATTTGATTAATGAAGAGATTAATATAGAAAATTGCATTTAGATAATAAAATCTCATTAAATATAGGATACCAATTCACTTATTATATAAAATTTTATGAATATTTAAATTAGGATGAAGATAAAATGAAACCAAATCACACAGTAAAAAAATATACCTCTTCTTGGAAAAGACTCTCTTGTTTTACACATTAATCCATGAAGATCAGTATTATTTATGACCCATGAACTATTTACTGAGGGGAGGGGTTACAGGAATGTATTTATATAGTTATTTTTTGAAAAAAATGTGTTTTTATATTTGAAAATGTTTTATTAAGAGTACCTTCTATTAAAGAGTGTCATGGAACTCTTGGAATTTATAGAATGTTAAATTAATATAAAATATTTCTTAATTAAAAATTACACAAAATAATTTATATAGAATATTATATTAGTATTTATATAAATAATCTCATAAAATAATATGTATACATGTTAAGGTCCCTTATTTACTCGTATAATTTGGTTTATAACCCCTGTAATACCTTTTTAATATCAAATTGACAACAATGATTTGTAAAATTTGTGGTTCGTTATATTAACTATAACTAGAAAAAATACCCATAATTTGACCATGATTGATTTTATAAAACATATCATAATAAAACGGATGAATCCATGTTATTAATAATATTCCATAATTTATGGTAATATTATTAATTAGAAAATATCATTTGTATCATTTTTTATATCTAATCATTAAGTTGATTTCAATAAAATATTTAAAATAACTATAATTTGAACCACATAATTTATTGTATCCATTAAATTTTTTGTAATATATAGAATTCTTGAAAAATATTATTTATCTATAATTATGTTTCATTTAATATTATAAACATCATTTAATTTATTTCATATTAATTGAATAATTTCAAATTCAGCATTGTGTAAGAATTTAAGGAAACTATTTTAAAAAAAAAATTACAATGATGAAGATAAATATTTTTTTAATTATTTTATAAAGAACATATTCACTGGTGTAGTCTACATTAATAATATAATAGTTAATAAAAATAAGTGTGTGATGTTTTTTAATTTAATTTCAATAAATTAATATAATTTCCATAATGACATCAAAATAGAAAAAAGATATTTTTTCATTATTGGGATGATTATGGTTGAGATATAAGAAAAAATAAAGTAGTTCTAATGGAAATTTTATATAAATTTCATATAATTTATATTCTTCAATTACGTGATTTACATTTAACCATTGATACAGAAATTATTATGATGTCTTTTCATATTGACCAAAATTTAAATGGTAAATTTAAACAAATTTATAAAAACTAATTCAAATATGGAATTGATTTTTCTAAATTTATATCATATATGTGGCTGAATATAATTTGAAATTAAACCACAAAAATGAAATGAATAATGTTTTTGGAAAAATACCCTTGTTATGTATAAAATGTATTCATTCTTAATTCATCTATAATGTAAATTTAAATCCCATAGTGCGATTACTTTATATCCTAAAGAAGTTATTAAAATTTTAAACCAATCAAAAAGATATATTTTCTTTTTATATATTTAATTTAAAACATAATTTTCAATATAAATCAATATATTTCACTATTCAATGGAAAAGGAATATATTTTATAACCATGTAAAAAATTAATCTTATGATTATTTTTACATTCTGAATTCAAAAATTAAAATATTTATTTATATTAAAAAAATATCATTCAATATGAACTAAAAATATTTTGTGACCCATAACCTAGTAATGTAACAAGCCACTATTTCATAGTACAATATTTATTCAATGCAATTCAATAACTTGCACTTCACACAACATTGAGTTCAAGCGCACCATGACTTACCAATATAGCTATTAAAAAGAGGTTATGAATATTATTAACTAAAATTTTAATTTTAAATAACCATTTTAATTTTTAGAATCTCTATTATGAGTTTCTTAGACATAATATATAAACAATTCATTTGTTTCAGATAAAGAAGTTTTTTAATGCAATTTTATCACCATTTAATAGAGAACCCTTTTTTAAATCCTATATTTGAAACTATAATATATAATATTTGACAAAATAAACTTCTTCATTAGAATCGGGGCATAAAAATTTAGTTTTCATAAATTTTTGGTTTTTTTCTGATAACTTTCATATTTGGATGAATAGTGAAAAATACTAAATTATAAGTGAAAAAATTTTTTTTAATAAAAATAATTTATTGTTATAAACTATAAATTTGAATGGTTTTTAAGAATAATTAGATTATAATTTTACCATTTAATCTTATTTTGGTCATTGGAAGTAATTTCACTATGATATTGGACATAAACAAGTGTCAATCTTTTGGTAGTTATCGTTTCTTAAATATACGTTTTTTGGTTTTGAAAACGGGAATTTATTTTAAATTAATAAATGAAATTTTGATGTTTTTAATTTTTTAAAATAGACTTCATTTTTGAAATATGAATATAAAAATTATCTTAGAGTAATTTTTGGTATGTTTCGGAAAACTTTTAATTTTTGATAAATAGTGAAAAACACTGCTTTATTGGTTACAAACGACTTTTCATTTAAATAAATATTTATTTTATTTAAAATTTTTTAGTTAAAAATAGATACATAATACATATATATTTTCAATTTAATCCATTGGATTCATTTTGTAATAATATTAGATAAATAAAATTTTATTGAACTTTTCACCATCTTTGAGGAAAATTTCCAAATTCGCATAAAACATTATTATACCGCATCTGTGAATGAAATTTCAAAAATCCGAGAAAAATGGTTGATATTAGTAAGAAAAATGTGGTTCAATAAGATGAAAATAATTTTTGGTGAATAGTAACTTTTTACTTTAATTTACAATGGTTAAAATTAAATAGGGTAATAAAGGGTAGAAATTATATCATTCTTACCCTAAAACATGTTCTAATTCAATTTGATAAGTGTAATTCGACCAAAAACAACCTTAAGAATAAAATATTATCATTTAGGTTCACTTGGATTATATTAGGACATTTATTATTATTTTATTTAACGAAGAGTTAAAAGAGTTAAAATCAATGTTTAATAACTAAACCATTTTTAATATAGGGTTACACACAAACTAAATTTGACTTTAAGTATTAATTATAAAGATAAAAATATTTTATACATCATTATATTTTATATATAATTTTTAGAAATTAAATAATTAATTTTATTTATGACACAATGATGATTCTGTAATTACCTTACTAATGAATGAATCAAATAAATGGTTTTATAAATATTAAAATACATATAATTTCAAAGTTTTTATGACATCCAAGAATTTTATTGTTGAATATGACATGATAGGGTTGATTTAATGTATCTTTTTTGAAGAAATTATGTTGTGATAACTTTCACAAAAACCAAATACCAAATAGTGTCAAAATGGACATAAATTAATTTTTAAAACAAATTCTATATTATTGGTTGATATAATATTCCTAAAAATCCAAGGTATACAAAGGGATTAAATAATATTATATATGTCATTAATGAACAAATTTGTGTTCTCTTGGATTTCTAAAGTATGTTTATTAACCATATAGTATAAAATTACAAGAAGGCACGGTAAAAGTTAAACTATTTAACTAAGAGTTAAATCTAAAAGATAAGGTTAAATTGATAACTTAAACATTCCTAAAACCCATTGGTTGAAATTATATCTACCCAAAACCACCTTAGTCTTGAAATAAATTATTTTTAAGCCATTAGAAATCTAAAATTATTTCATTATAAAATAATATTTCAATATTTTCCTAAGGTTCCCATCACCCCTTTTATAAAAGGGATCTTCCCCTTCTCTCAAATTCAAACCTCCAAAGCCATTTTTCTCGGCCAATAACTACCCAAATATATTCCCAACTGTCCTCACGTAACATTAGAGGCCTTATTTTTATCATAAAGAAAACCTATGGATCCCTTTTTATCAAATCAAAATGAAGAACCCAAAGAAGAGGTAATGAATTCACCACCCTCTTTCAAGTTCTTTTCTTCTTCCACTTACTCTTTATTTTTTATTACCATACCAAAATAATAAATTTCGTAAATTATATATACTATGATGTTATTATAAATATGGCACAACCATATTCATTATTCTATCAATCCTATGAATGATAATTTCACCATGCGTGCGTACGTAAGGCTTACCGTCTCAATGTCATGGTGTAATTTTTTATTCAGCACTATGTTATTTGGAAGGTTATAATGATGAGTAATATGTATATAAATAATTAAAATATGATTCTAATTTCTCTTTAAAATTAATATACCATCCAATTCCTCGCCTTTAAGGAAATGATATTTTTTCTCGTGCGTACGTAAGGATTACCATCTCTACAACGTGATGAGATTCATTTCCACATTCACCATTCATCGACGATTATAAAAATATATATTACCATTAAGTATGTAATATATGAAATAATAATTCTTCTGGAGATATATATAGGTGTGTGTGTGTGTTTGTGTGTTATTATTTACTTACATATTTCTTATTTACTTACTTTTTTTAATACGATATGAAAACAGAAACAACTTTTATGCGTATTTACGGCCTGCCATCTCTATAAATGGCGTTTTCCATTTCATATATATATCTGTTATAAATATTTATATTCTAAATATGTATGATATATAAATCAGGGTTTATATCCTGGAAGTATTTAAATCATGATCTAAATGATACCATCAAGAATAACAAGTTAAAATATGTATGAGAAAGAAAGCGACTATTACATGAAATGTTAATTTAACAATAAAATAATTATTAAATGGGTAGTATAAAGTCATAAATGAATAATGTATGATAATATATATATTAATATGGTTCTTTTATAATCTTATAACATAGAATTTTCATTATACAGAAGGATAAATGTACTATTGACCAAAGGAAAGTGCAAGGTAAGAGGTTTTCATCTCACTCCTCATTCCCGTGAGATTCCTGCTATATTGCCACTATTTACTTTTGTGTGGTGTATATACTGCCCATAATTTTATTATTTGGATTATAAAATTTAATTTATGTCTAATTAAATCTCCATTGTATGATACTTCTTTCACGGGGTTTGTGTTTCATAAGTTACCAAATTGGTAAGGAGTAATTCCTCAATCTCATTATTATTTGAGATTA
This sequence comes from Viscum album, assembly GCA_963277665.1. Lineage (NCBI taxonomy): Eukaryota > Viridiplantae > Streptophyta > Magnoliopsida > Santalales > Viscaceae > Viscum > Viscum album. The sequence continues at coordinate 1,378,822,204 of OY728140.1, read as the reverse complement.
TTTATTTGTAAATTTTTATTGGGACTTATTTATTATCCATGTCCATGTTTCATAAAAGAATTTTCAGAAGGGATTATTTTTAGGGGAATCTTTTACTAAGACATAATTTTAATTATTTTAAATATTTATTCTTCTAAACCTTTCTCCTTAATGTCCCTATTTTTAAAATGGTATTGAGGATTTATTTATATGGACATAAATGTTTTAAAATGATAACTCCTTTCAAAAGATTCAAAGTCTTATGGAACACCTTGGTTAAAAACATTATTTTAAATGACTTCCTTTATAAATTTTGTGACATTTAAATGATTTCATTAAAAAAGTATATTTCTCTCAAGGATTTTTACTGATCATTTTAAACTATGTCAACATCCTTTATAGGATATTATTCTTGATTGAGTTAGATTTATTATGATAAAAATATACCATATTTTATTTAAGGATTTGTGATATGTTTTATTATGGATTAATTATTTTTAATTCCTTCTTGGTTTATGGTTAAAGTATTGAAATTTTGTATGCATATTTTAATACAAATGTTTATGTTCTATTTCAACCTATTATTGAGATGAATGTATTGGACTAGTATGTTCTGGGTTGGGGATTGGTAAATGTAAGCCCTCTGGGATGGGGTCTAGTTACAGCAGACCCTCTGGGTTGGAGTTCGGTTATAGAGGCTCTCTGGGTTGGATTCCCGTTACAGAGGCTCTTCAGGATGGAGTCTGGTTAGAGAGGCTCTCTGTGTTGGGGACTGGTTATAGTTATGCCCTAGGTCCTGAAACGAGGCCTTGACACAGAAATTAAATTCGAGTATTATACATTCCCTCATTATGAAACTAATTATTACATGTTATTATTCAACTAGTAGAATATCCATGTGCATGTTTATATGGTAATGTTTGATTTATTTTTTCCATATTATGATCAAGTTAATTTTTTGAGAGGATGTTGTTTTTATTAATAATCTTTAATTAAAAGTTTATAGATTCTGATAAATTAATAACCCTTATTAAGCATCTAAGCTCACCCCTTTCTTATGTTTTGTTTTCCCAGGATATGAAGAATTTTGTTATGAGTGACTTGTGGGCATAATCTAGGAGGCTTGGATACTTCTAATGGAATAAATTATTATTGTTTTTTTTTCAAGTTGTAATTTTGAACATGATATATGTAATCTTTTTTCCAAAACTACTAAATTGATCGGTCCTTCAGGAAATGATTACTTGTAATCATGCCAATGTATTAAAATAATGCACCGACTCTGGGTAACTGGGGTCGGGGCATTATAGATGGTATCAAAGGAAGTTTAGTATAATCCTTGGAAACTATATTTAGAAAAACTCTGATTAGAGCACATTATCCTAAGATAGACTTTGATAATTAGTATAGAAGAACTTCAATGAATTTTGGTAATATAGAGATTTTTTGAGTTTTCCAAGCAATACATCCTTGTCTATTTTCGAGTAGGTAGAGGCAGATCTGGCATAGATGTTTCGAGGGGTAAAACCCGAAAACACATCATTCAGCTAAAGTCGAATAGGAACTGGTAAACGAAAAATGGGAATTTCTGCACTCTTGGTTACGACACTACATGGAGAAATGCTCAGGATAATTTACATTTTCATTACAAGACATTATGAATGATTTTGGAGTAAATACTTTCTCAAAGAAGACATTTTTATTATTATTAATTATATTTATTAACTATTCAATTTATGTTAGGTATTTTAAATATTTGGAATTGTTCATTGTGATTTATAAACTAACCAAGTTTATTCCATTGATTAGAAATGGTACCCAGTATAAGGAATGAGAATTCCTATAATTCGTATGATCCAAAGAGTAAGAAGAATCATATATTTCATGGTATTGAGCCAACATTTATAAGGGAAATAGTCACCTATGTATTCTCAACATATGATGAAATAATATAATGTGTTAATAAGATAAGTAAAGAATTATATGATTCCCATGGGTTTGAAGGGAAGCAAGAGTAGAAAAAGATGGTATAGAGAAATATGGATAAAGAGAAGAGGGGAAAAAGAATTTTCCCATATGTGATAAATGAGGAAAGAATATTCTTGGTAAATTCTTGAAGGGAATGAAATTTTTTTATAATTGTGGACAAAAAGGACACGAAGTACGTGATTTCAAAGGTAAGAAAAAGTTCTCAAATTTAAAATGTTTCATCTACAAGGCATTGGTACACTAGGAGAATCAATGTCCTAGTCATCATAGTATACCAGAAATGATGCTATTGGATAATAATAAAGTTATGATACTACCTCAAATGAAGAGGAATGACTAGTGTTCTAATTTTTTTATTATAAAATAATTTCATTTGAGTGTCGTATCAATAATATTCTGATTATATGAATTATGGAGATAAATAAGGATTGTACTGTAGTACTATTTTATTGTGGATTTGTGACTATATTGTTATAAGAAAAGTGACTTAATAGTAAGCTACACATTATTGGAGAATAAATGGTTGATTGAAATAAAATCCATAATATGGTCCTGATAATGATGTAGTGATTTTGTAATATGAGATGGTTGATTTGGATAAATTATATAAAATATTATTGACTCCCTTGGAACTGATTAATAGTTTTTTATTTTATAATTGTTGTAATATTAAAAGTGTTTTGATATAAGGTATATATTCAGTATTCTATAAAGACAAAGGGAGCATGAATGTAATAAATAAGATTTTATGGTAATTTACAGAGTTATTATGTTTTAAAAAATACACTATGAAGGTGTTCACATGTTATTATGTGGAAAAAGGATCATCATTGTGTTTAACATCCTTATAAATTTTGGACTGTGAGTTTGGATAGAAGTATTTTGGATAATTCTAATGTTTGGAATGGATTATATTTAAAATTGGATACAATTGTTAAGGTTATTTTTTGGATTGTCCTAAAAAGGACAACCCAGAGGTTGGGTGACAACAAGTCACGTCCTGCAAGGCCATGCGACTTGAACCCGCAACCGAAGGGCGACAAGGGTGCATCACCTACCACTGGACTATGTGTTTTCCTGTATTGTATAACGTAGTTTTTTTTTCAAAATGTCTCATAGTTAATTATAAATTCATTATTTTTGGAACCCTATAAGATTAGGATATATAGAATATTTTTTTGAAATATTTTGGAGTGAAAGATGAGTTTGTGCTAGGAATTATTTAAAGGATGTAACTCTACTTTTAAAGTATATATATATATATTACATATTATTCTATGACTAAATTAATTCTTAAACATTAACTAATGAACTTCGTCTCAATATCCAATCATTGAGGAATTATTTTATTTCTAAATAATATTATTTTATATGGTGTATAAAACCCTTTGACTTTTCATTTCAAGGGGATTCTTTTTTGACGATGTGTTTTAGTAAACTACAAAAAAGGAATGTTTTTTTATGTAAGAGGTGACAATGACCTTTACGTCGCCACGGGTTTTATTTGGTCTTCGGCTTCCTTAACAAGACAAAATGTTTTTTTAAGAAAATAAAATACATACGATATACTCTTTTTATGTATTTTGGTATTGAAAGTGGTTTTGATAATGTATTTGTTATGTCAATATACTTAAATGATATATTTTTATTTATGACCTCAATCACTCCCAATAAATATTTTCATTTTCACTCAAATTATGTGTCTCTAATTTCAACCAATGTTCTCCTAATATTGATCATAATTTAGTGGTGACCTTTTTCATTTCCCTTTCCCTCTTATTAAGACTAAATTTTATTAACCCAATTTCCAATGTGAGTTCTCCACAAATGAATTTTTGTATTTTCCACCTTTTATTCTTGAATAACAATTTCCAATTGTGAGAACACAATTTATGATAGGAGGGAAAAATGTAACAGCCCAAGATTTCATAGTACATTATTTCTTCAATGTAATTTAATAACATTCACTACACAAAACAATGAGTTCAAACACACCTTGACATACCAAACTAGCCATTAGAAAGCGGTTATGAATAGTATTAACAGAATTTTGACTTTTATATGATCCTTATAATTTCAGAATCTATATTATGAGTTCCTTAGACATAATATAAGAACAAATTAATTTTTTCAGATAAAAGAAGAATTTTTGTTAAAATGTAATTTTACCGCCTTTTAATGGAGAACCCTTTTCAAATCCAATATATGAAGCCTTAATATATTAAATTTGACAAAATAAACTTTCTCTTTAGAATTGGGAAATAAAAGTTTAGTTTTGATAAATATTTAGTGTCTTTCTGATAACTTTAATATTTAGGTGAATAGTGAAAAATGCTAAATTTTAACTAAAAATAACTTTTTTTATTCAAAATAATTTAGTAGTCAACTATAAAAATTAATGTTTTTGAAGAATAATTAGATTATATTTTTACCATTTAATCCTATGTTGGTAATTAGAAGTAATTTCACTTTGAAATTGGACATAAACAAGAGTCAATCTTTTGGTAGTTATTGTTTTTTAAAAATACACTTTTTGGTTATGAGAACAGAAGTTAATTTTAAATTAATAAATGAAATTTCTATTTTTTGAATTTGGAAAATTATAATTCCTTTTTGAATTCATAATATTAAAATTATCTTAGGGTGAATTTTTTGTATGTTTCTGAAAACATTCAGTTTTTGATGAATATTGAAAAACATTGCGTTATTAGTTAAAAAAGACTTTTCCTTTAAATAATTATTTATTTTATTTAATCTTATTTTAAGTAAAAATAGATAAATAATACTTATATATGATAAATTTAATCCATTGGAGTCATTTTTAAGAATATTAGATATATAAAATTATATTGAATGTTTCACCGTCTTTTTCCCACCTTCTAGGAGAATTTAAAAATTCACATAATACATAATTTTACGACTTCTGGGAGTGAAATTTCAAAATTCTGAGACACACACTTGATATCAATAAGAAAAATTTAGTTCAATAAGATTAATGTATTTTTTTGGGAATAGTTATGTTTTACTTTTATTAACCATGATCAAAAGTAAATTGGGTAATGAAGGGTAAAGATGATATTATTATTACCCTAACAAATGTCCAAATTCTATTGGATAAGTGTAATTCGTCCAAAAAAATCCTTAGGAATAAAATATGATCCTTTAGGTCCACATGGAATAGATTAGTTCATTTTTTTCAATTTATTTAAACAAGAGATAAAAGAGTTAAAATCAATATTTAAAAACTAAACGATTTTTAATATAGGGTTACACACAAAAACAATTCGACTATAAATTTTAATTAGAAATATAAAAATATATCCTACATCATGGTATTTAATATATAATTTTTAGACATTAAATAATTAAATTTATTTTTGACACAGTAATTATTCTGTAATTACCTTATTAATGAGAAAAATAAAATAAATGGTATTATAAATATTAAAATAAATATAATTTCAAAGTTTTTATGAAATACACAAATTTTCTAGGTGAATATGTCATGTTAGGGTTGATTAAATGTATATTTTTTGAAGCAATCAAGTTGTGATATCATTCACAATAACCAAATACCAAATAGTGTCAAAATTGACATAAATTTATTTTTAAAACAAATACTATATTATTGGTTGATATAATATTCCAAAAAATCTAATGATCATCTAAAGGGATTAAATAATATTATATACGGCATTAAGAAACCACTTGAGGTTCTGATGGAATTTTAGAGTATGTTTATTAACTATATAGTATAAGAATACAAGAAGACATGGTAAAAGTTGAACTATTTAACTAATAGTTAAATATAAGAGATAATGTTAAAATGGTAACCTAAACCTATATAAAACCTATTGGACGAGATTATATCTACCCAAATACACATTATCTTAGAAATAAATCATTATTAATCCATTATAAACCAAAAATTATTTTTTTATAAATTAATATTTCAATCCATTCCTAAGGTTCCCCTCACCCCTCTTATAAAAGGGTTCTTCCACTTCCCTCCAATTCACACCTCCAAGGCCATTTTCCTTGGCCAAACACAGAAAAAATGTCCTCCCAACTATCCTCCCTTAATCATAGATGCATTAGTTTGATCAAATTTCCAACCTATGTATCCCTTTTTATCAAATCAAAAGGATGAACCTGAAGAAGAGGTAATGATTTCACCACCCTCTTTCATGTTCTTTTATTCTTCCACTTACACTTTCTTTGTTATTAACATAATAAAATAATAACTTAAGTACCATATATATAAAATGATGTTATTAAAAATATTTCACAACCATATTAATTATTCTATCAATCCTATGAATGATAATGTCACCATGCGTGCGTAGGTACGACTTACCATCTCCACACCGGGGTGTAATTTTTTATTGAACACTGTTATTTGGATTGATATAATGATGAGTAAAAAGTATATAAATAATTAAAATAAAAAGATAATGTATCTTTATAATTAATATACCATCCAATTTCACCCCTTTAAGTAAATGATATTGTCCCTCATGCATACGTATGGATTACCGTCTCCACGACGCGATGAGATTCATTTCCATGTTCACCATTCATTGACGATTTTAAAAATATATATTATCAATAAGTATGTTATATATGACATAATAATGCTAATTAATATGTATATATATATATGTTTGTATTTATGTACTTACGTATTTCTTATTTACTTACTTCCGTTCAATACAATATGAAAACAGAAACAACTTTTTTGTGAACTTACGACCTACCGTCTCCATAAATGGTGTTTTTCATTTCATATATCGATCTATTATAAATATTTATATTCTAAATATGTATGATATACAAATCAAGGTTTATATTCTTGAGTTATTTAAATCATGATCTAAATGATACGATCAAGAATAAAAAGTTAAAATATGTATGATAATGAAAGCAATTATTACCTGAAAAGTTAATTTAACAAGAAATTAATTATTAAATGGGTAGTATAAAGTCATAAATGAATAATGTATGATATAATATATATTAATATGGTTTTTCTATAATCTAATAAAATATAGTGGTCATTATACAAGAGGTTAAATGTACCCTTGACCAAAGAAAAGTGCAAGGTAAGGGGTTTTCATCTCACTCTTTATTCCCGTGAGATTCATGCTATATTGCCACTATTTATTTTTTTGTGGTGTATGTACTTCCCATAATTTTATTCATTATGTAATACATTTTAATTTATGTTTATTCACACCATCATTGTATGATACTTATTTCATGTGGATTATGATTCATAAGATACAAAATTGGTAAGGGTTAATTCCTCAATCTCATTATTATTCGAGATTGTTTATGTGCATTTTTTAACAGGGAAATATTTATTATCTATGTCCACATTTCAGGAAAAAAAAAATTCATAATGGATTATTTTTAATGGAATATTTTACTAAAAAATCATTTCAAATGTTTTAAAGATTTATTCTTCTAAACCATTCTCCTTAATGTCCAAGTTTTTAAATTGGTTTTAAGGATTTATTTATATGGACATGAATGTTTTAAAATGTTAAATCCATTAAAAATATTCAAATAGGTATAAAACACTTTGATTGAAACCTATATTTTAAATGACTTATTTTATAAATTATGTGACTTTTAAATTATTACATGAAAAAGGGATATTTCTCTTAATGATTTTTTCTGATCATTTTAAACTATGTCAATATCCATTAAGGGATATTATTCTTGATCAAGGTTGATTTATTATTATAAAAGTATACCATATTGTATTTAAGGTTTTTTGATATATTTGATTGTGGATGATTTATTTTTATGTCATTCATGGTTTATATTTTATGTATTGACATTTCATATCCTAGTTTTAATACGAATTTTTATGTTTTATTTCAACATATTCTTGTTATGAATGTATTGGATGTGTATTTTTTGGGCTGGGGACTAGTAAAAGTAAGCCCTCCAAGTTGGGTTCTAGTTACAGAAGACCATCCAGGTTGGAGTTCGGTTAGAGAGGCTCTCCGGGTTGGATTCTAGTTACAGAGGCTCTTCGGGTTGGAGTCTGGTTACAAAGGCTCTCTGGGTCGGGGTACAGTTATAGTTATCCCCTAGGTCTTGGAACGAGGCCGTGAAACAGAAATTAAAGTCTAGTATTATACATTTCCCCATTATGAAATTAATTATTTCATGTGATTATTCGACTAGTAGAATATCCATGTGGATGTTTATATGGTAATGTTTGATTTATTTTTTCCATATTATGTTCAAGTTTATGTTTGAAAGGATATTTTTTTTTATTACACATCTTGCCATAAAATTTTATAGCTTCTGCTAAATTAATTACCCATACTAAGCATATGAGATCACCCCTTTCTTGTGTTTTATTTTCCTAGTATATGATGAATTTTTTTATGAGTGACTTGCAGGTATAATCTAAGAGTCTTGGAAATTTCTAATGGAATAAATTAGTATTTTTTTCTTTTCATGTTGTAATTTTGAACTTCATGTATGTAATCTATTGTCCAAGTCTTCTAAACTGATCGGTCCTTCAAAACATGATTCCTTGTAATCATGCCAAGGTATTAAAATAATGCTCCGACTCTGGGTAACTGGGTTCAGGTCATTACAGTTGGTTTCAGAGGAAGTTTAGTACAAACATTGGAAATTAGATTTAGATAAACATTGATTAGAGCACATTATCATCTGACAGACATTGAGAATTAGTATAGATGAACATCCAGGAATTTTGGTACTAGAGATATTTTGTGTGTTTTACAAGAAAAACATCCCTTCTAGGATATGAGTACGTAAAGGTGGTTCTGGCACAGATGCACCTAGGGGGAACCCAAAAACACCGCTTTGAGCTAGACTCAAACGGGAACTGGTGCATAATAATGGGCCTTACATCACTCTTGGTTAGGACATTCCTAGGGGATATACTTAGGATAATTTGCATTTTCATTACAAGACATTATGAAGGATTTAGGAGTAAATACATTCTCAAAGAAATAATTTTTATTATTATGGATTATATTAATAAAGTGTTCAATTTACTTTAGTTATTTTACATATTTGGAATTATTCAATGCCATTCAAAAACTTACCTAGTGTATACAATTGTTTAGAAATGGTTCCCAATATTATGAATTATAAGTCACGCAATATGTATGATTCAAAGTGTAAGAAGGATCATATCATCCGTGGTATTGAGCCAACATTTTGAAGGGAAATAGTATCCCTTGTATTATCAAAATATGAAGAAATAATATCATGTGTTAATAAAATAAGTAAATAATTCTCTAAGTCCTATGGATTTGAAGGGAAGAAAGGGAAGAAAAGGATGGTAGAGGTGGATAATGTGAAGAGGGTAAAAAGGATTTTCTCTTATATGATAAATGTGGAAAGATTAACCTTGGTAAATTTTTGAATGGAATGGGAGTTTATTATAAGTGTGGAGAAAAAGGACACCAATTACGTGATTTCAAGGGTAAGAAAAAGTTTTAAAATGTAAAATCCTTCATCTACAAAGCATTATGACACTATGCGAATCAATTTCCGAGTCCTCAGAGTATACGGTAAATGATTCTATTGGATAATAATCAAGTTGTTATAATACCTCAAATGAAGAGGAATGACTAGTGTTCTTATGTTGTTATTATAGAATTATTTCATTTGAGTGTTGTATAAACAATATCTTGGTTATATGAATTATATAGATAAATAAGGATCGTACTGCAGTACTATTTTATTGAGGATTTGTGATTATATGGTTCTAAGATAAGTGACTTAATATTAATCTACATTTTTTGGAAAATAAATCATTCAAGGAAAGGAAATCCTTAATATGGTTTTGATAATAAGGTAATTATCTTGGAATAATAGATTTTTTATTTGGATAAATTATATTGGATATTCTCAACTCCCTTGAAACTGATTAACTGTTTGTTTATTTCATCATTTTTGGAATATTAATTTTTTTAGATATATGGGATATTTCCAGTACTCTATAACAAATAAGGGAGCATGAATTTAACCAATAAATTTTTATGGTAATTCAGGTATTTACCATGTTTTAAAAGAATACATGATGAAGGTGTTCACATGTTATTACGTGGAAAAAGGATCTTCATTATGTTTAACATCCCTATAAATTTTGGAATGTGTGTTTGGATAGAAGTATTTTGGATAAGTCTAAAGGATAGAATGGATTAAGTTTGAAATTAGATATAATTGTTAAGGTTATTTTTACAATTGACATAAAAAAGAAATACCAAAGGTTGGGAGACAACTAGTCGCGTCCTGCAAGGCCATGAGATTTGAACCCGCAACTGAAGGGCGACAAGGGTGCATCACCTACCACTGTCCTACGTTTTTTCCTTGATTGAATAATTTAGTTTTTTTTCAAAAGTTATAATAGGTTAATTATTAGTTTATTATTTCTGGAACCCTATACGTTTTGGATAAATAGAATATTTTTTTGAAATATTTTGGAGTGAAATATGAGTTTGTAGAAGGAATTAGTTAAAGAATGTAACTCTACTTGTAAAGTATATATATATATATTCCCTCTTATTATATGACTAAATTAATTAATAATCTTTATTTATGTAACTTCTTCTCAATATACATTCATTGAGGAATCCTTCGATTTCTAAACAACTTTCTTTTATACGGTGTATAAAACCCTTTGACTTTTCATTTCAAGGGGATTCTATTTCTACGAAGTGTTTTACTAAAAGACAAAAAACGAATGTTATTTATATAAGTGTTAACAATGATATTTATGTAGCTATGAGTTTTATTTGATGTTTGGCTTCTTTAACAAGCCAGCATGTTTTAAAAAAAAGAAAATAAATACCATATACTCTTTTTACGTATTTTGGTATTGAAAGTGATTTTGATAATGGATTTTTAATGTCAGTATATTTAAATGATATATTGTGATTGATGACCTCAATCACTCCCTATAAATATTTTCATTTTCTATCAAACTATGTGTCTCTAATTTCCACCAATGTTCTCATAATCGAGATCATAATTTAGTGGTATCCTTTTTCATTTCACATTCTCTCTTATTAAGACTAAATTTTTTAACACAATTTCTGATGTGAGCTCTCCACAAAGGTATATTTCTGTTTTTAACATTTTAGTTTTGAAGAAAAATTTCAAATTGCAAGGGAAAAATTTATTTCAGGAGGGAAGAATGTAACACCCCAAGATTTTATAGTACATTATTTCTTCAATGTAATTCAATATCTTGCACTACACACAACACTGAGTTCAAACACACCACGACTTACCATACTAGCCGTTCAAAAGTGATTATGAATAGTATTAACTAAATTTTTAATTTTTTATAATACTTATATTTTTTTAGTCTATATTATAAGTTTCTTAGACAGAATATAAGAACAAATTCAATTGCTTTTAGATACAAGAAGTTTTTATTTAATGAAATTTTATCGCCTTTTAATGGCGAACCCATTTTAAATCCAATAGTTGATAATTTAATATATTAAATTTTACAAAATAATCTTCTTCTTTAGAATTGATACATAAAAATTTAGTTTTTATAATGTTTTGGTGTCTTTTTGATAACATTCATATTTGGGTGAATAGTGAAGAATACAAAATTTTAACGAAATATAACTTTTTTAATAAAAATAATTCATAATGATCAACTATAAATATGAATGGTTTAGAAGCATAATTAGATTTTATTTCTATTATTTATTTAATTGTTTTTAATTGGAAGTAATTTCACTTTGCAATTGGGCATAAAAAATTGCCAATTTTTTGGTACATATTATTTTTTCAAAATACGCTTTTCAGTTTTTACAATGAGAATTAATTTTAAATTAATAAATGAAATTCCTATTTTTTGGATTTGGTAAAATATAATTCATTTTTTAATTCGTAATATTAAAATTAGCTTAGGGTGAATTTTTGGTATGTCACTGAAAACTTTCAATTTTTGATGAATTGTGAAAAACAATGCGTTATTGGTTAAAAAAGAATTTTCATTTAAATAGTTATTTATTTTATTTAAATTAATTTTAGGATAAAATAGATAAATAATACATATATATTATAAATTTAATCCATTGGAGTCATTTTGTAATAATATTAGATATATAAAATTTTATTGAACTTTTCACCATCTTTTACCCACCTCCTAAGAGAATTTGCATATTCACAAAAAACATAATTTTACCGCTTCTGTGAGTGAAATTTCAAAAATCCGAGTCACACGGTTGATATCACTAAGAAAAATTTAGTTTAGTAGGATGAATTTTGTTTGATGAATAGTAACATTTTACTTTTATTTACCACTGTTAAAAGTAAATATAGAAATTAAGGGTAAAATTGATATTATTCTTAATTGAAATCATGTCCTAATTCTATTGGATATGTGTAAATAGGCTGAAAACAACCTTATAAATAAAATATGATCCTTTAGGTCCACTTGGATTAGATTAGGACATTTATTATCATTTTATTTAAAGAAGAGTGAAAATAGTTAAAATCAATGTCTAATAACTAAACCAGTTTAAATATAGGGTTACACACAAAATAAATTCGACTATAAATATTAATTAGAAAGATAAAAATATTTACTACATCATGGTATTTTATATATAATTTTTATAAATTAAATAATTAAATTTATTTTTGACACAATAATGATTCAATAATTACCTTATTAATGAAAATATCAAATAAATGGTATTATAAATATAAAAATAAATTTAATTTAAAAGTTTATATGACATCCACAAATTTTATAGGTTAATATTACTTGTTAGGGTTAATTAAATGTATATTTCTTGAAGCAATAAATTTTTGATGACTTTCACAAAAATCAAATACCAAATAGTGTCGAAATTGACATAAATTAATTTTTAAAACAAATAATATATTATTTGTTGATATAATATTCCTAAAAATATAAGGATCATCCAATGGGAATAAATAATATTATATATGTCATTAATGAACCACTTTAGGTTCTCTTGTAAGTTTAGTGTATGTTTATTAACCATATAGAATAAGAATTCAATAAGAAACGGTAAAAGATAAACTATTTAACTAGGAGTTTAATATAAAAGATAAGGTCAAAATGGTAACCTAAACATGTATAAAACCAATTTGGTGAGATTAGTTCGACCCATAACCCCCTTATCCTTGAGATAAATTATTTTGGAGCCATTATGAAACGAAAAAGAGTTTATTATAAAATAATATTTCAATCTTTTCCTAATGTGCCCCTCACCCCTCTTATAAAAGGGAATTTCCCCTTATCTCAAACTCACACCTCCAGAGCCATTTTTCTCAGCCAAAACCTACCCAAATATCCTCCCAAATAACCTTCATTAATCCTAGATTACATAGTTTGATCATAAGTTCAACCTATGGAGCCCTTTTTATCAAATAAAAAGGAATAACCTGGAGAAGAGGCAATGATTTCACCACCCTCATTCAAGTTCTTTTCTTCTTCCACTTACTCTTTATTTGTTATTACCATACCCAAATAATAACTCCAGTACCTTATATATAATTTGATGTTAATATTAATATGGCACAACTATAATCACATTTCTATTCATCCTATGAATGATAATGTCACCATGTGTGTGTACGTAAGACTTATCGTCTCCACGTCGTGGTGTAATTTTTTATTCAACACTATGTTATTCGTATAAATATAATGATGAGTAATATGTTAATAAATAATAATAATAACATTATAATTTCTCTTTAAAATTAATATACCATCCAATTCCACACTTTTATGTAAATGATATTATATCTCATGCGTACGTACAGATTACCGTCTCCACAATGCGATTAGATTCATTTCCATGTTCACCATTAATTGACGATTATAAAAATATATATAACTAATAAGTATGTAATATATTACATAACAATTCTACTGGAGATAAATATATATATATATATATATATTAATTTACTTACATTTATCTTATTCACTTACTTCCATTCAATACGATATGAAACCAGAAACGGCGTTTATGCGTACTTACAGCCTACCGTCTCCATAAACGGTGTTTTCCATTTCATATATCTATCTATTATAAATATTTATATTCTAAATATGTATGATATATTAATCATGTTTTATATTCTGGAAGTATTTAAATCATGATCTAAATGATATGATCCAGAATAAAAAGTTAAAATATGTACGATAGATAAACTGATTATTACCTGAAATGTTAATTTAACCTAAAAATAATTATTAAATGGTTAGTATAAAGTCATAAATGAATCATGTATGATATAATAAATAATAATATGGTTATGTTATAATATAATAACATACAATGGTCATTATACAAGAGGTTAAACGCACCCTCGACCAAATGAAAGTGCATTGTAATGGGTTTTCATCTCACTCCTTATTACCGTGAGATTCATGCTACATTGCCACTATTTTCTTTTCTGTGGTGTATGTACTGACCATAAGTGTATTCTTTGTGTAATAAACTTTAATTTTTGTGTATTTAAGACTTCATTTTACAATAATTCTTTCATGGGGGTTATGTTTCATATGTTACCAAATTATTATGGGTTAATTACTCATTCTAATTATTATTCAAGATTGTTTATGTGTATGTTTTTAATGGGACATATTTATTATCCATTTCCATGTTTCATTAAATAATTTTAAATGGGATTATTTTTAAGGGAATATATTTCTAAAACTTAATTTTAAATTTTCTAAAGATTTAATCTTCTAAATGTTTCTCATTAATGTACTTGTTTTTAAAACGGTTTCAAGGATTTATTTATATGGACATGAATCTTTTAAAATGTTAAATCCCTTTAAAAGATTCAAACTAGTATGGAGAACTATTATTAAAAACTATATTTTAAATGAATTCATTTATTAATTAAGTGTCTTTTAAATTATTTCACGAAAATGGGATATTTCTCTCAAATATTTTTACCCATTATTTTAAACGATGCCAACATCCTTTACGGGATATTATTCTTGATCGAGGTTGATTTTTTATAATACAAATCTTCCATATTTTATTTAAGGTTTTGTGATATTATTTACTGTAGATGAGTTATTTTTATGTCATTCATGGGTTATGGTTATAGTATTGACATTTCATATGCAAGTTTTAATACGAATGTTTATGTTTTATTTCAACCTATTCTTGATATGAATGTATTGGACTAGTGTGTCCTAGGTTGGGGACCAGTGAATGTAAGCCCTCCAGTTTGGGGTTTGGTTATAGCAGACCATCCGGGTTGGAGTCCAGTTAGAGAGTCTCTCCGGGTTGGAGTCTGGTTAGAGAGGCTCTTTGGGTTGGAGTCTGGTTACATAGGCTCTCTAGGTTAGGGTCCGGTTACAGTTAGCCCCTAGGTCATGGCACGAGACCTTTCCATATAAATTAAAGTCTAGTATTATTCATTCCCTTATTATGAAATTAGTTATTACATGTGATTATCTGACTTGTAGAATATCCATGGGCATGTTTATATGGTAATTTGTTTTTTATTTCCGCCATATGATGTTCATGTTTATGATTGAAAGAGTATTGTTTTTATTACACATCTTGACTTAAATGTTTATAGCTTCTGCAAAATCATTTACCCTTACTAAGCATCTGAGCTCACCCCTTTCTTATATTATTTTCGTAGGATATGAAGAAGTAAGTTATGAGTGACTTGCAGTCATAATCTAGTAATCTTGGAAATTTTTAATTTAATAAATTATTGTTTTTTTCTTTTTCAATTTGTAATGATGGACTTTCTGTATGTAATCTATTTTACAATACTGCTAAACTGATCGATCCTTCAGGACATGATTCCTTATAATCAAGCCAATGTATTAACATAAGGCATTAACTCCGGGTAACTGGGTTCAGGGTGTTACAATTAGTATGGATCTATTTCGAAATTTATTACATTAACATAAGATATAAGGAATAACATCCCAAAGGAACAAATATTTCATTATTATTCCAAAACAATATATATACATTAGTAGGGAATTATATAAAAATAAAAATATTTCAACACATTGTTTCCCTCGAATAACATTATTACGTATAGCTTGTTCGTTAAATTAATTCATCATACAATTCGAAGAATCTTGAGAAATGAATCAATATGAGGTTGATATCAGATAATTTTAAGGATTAAGTATAGTGTAATCATTCATGAATCAATTATCATAATAACTATAGAAAGGTTAAAAAATAAACACCCATACCTTCTAATCAAAAAAAATGAAAATTAAGTGAATCCATAGAAAATTAATATATGAAAACTAATGAAAAACATTCAATATGGATTGATAAATAACTAAAAACACATGCCATTTAATAAATATCATGACTATCATAACTGAATAAGTCATAATCAACATTTAATCATAAATAAATAAAAAGTGTTCCATTTTTTCAATATGTGATAATGAAAGAAATATAAAGATAACAATACTGTGAAAATAGAATGTATAATAATAACTAAATTTTAAATGAAGTAATGTATTATTTATTTGACTTCATTTCTTAGGAACATGATGCCACTATCGTTTAAACCATTCAGAAGGAAGTCTAAAACTACATGAAAACCCCCATTAATTCTACATTACTTATTTGTCTCATGAGACATTATGATTCCTCGAGGGGATGTATAATATCCTAAATGACCAATAAAACCTGGTCAAATAAATTCATCATATATATAATATTATATCTAATTCATCAATTAACATACGAGAACATAAAATTTCTCTATTTCATAAAGCATATAAATTTATTAGTATTTCTCTTGTCAATAAAAAAACATTCAACATTAAACACCATTTGAATAAATTAGATATTGTCTAGGAAATAATTATATCCATAATAAATAAATAGACATTCAAAATAAATATTATTTATAATGATTACAAGATAGTGAATATTTAAATTGGATGTGAATGAATTAAAAATTATATAAGGAAGTAAGTTTTAATATTATCCCCAGTCAATGCTATCATAATCCATATAGGTGAAGAATATAGATGGTATCGACATATACAAATTAGAATAGGAATAAATTTCTATTTTCATTGATGAATAAAAATACCAAAATAATATCATTAAGACTTTATTTAAGGACATAACCACTTCATTTTGTAAATTACAATTTAATGAATCATTTATTCTAAATATTATGCTATTTTAAAATCACTTATAAAAACAAAAAATCTGGGAATATATTAAAACAATTTCTTTAGTATAACATTATAAACTCTCAAATGAATCTTCAATGAAATTATTTCCATAAAGGTGGCTAGTTATGTAAATTTTTTTAAGTTAAAAAGAATAATACTTTTTAAACTATAAAAATGTTAGAAACATGCATTGTTTATAAGGTGAAAAGAATATTTTGTAGAAAAATTATGTAAAATGTAAAAATGGATAAGATTTTCTTTAATAAATCATTTTATGAATCTATAAAAAAAGTGGGAACATTTTTTTAAAACATGGTTTTGGAAAAGAACACATTTCTATGTTAAGGGATAAATAAAGTATAATTTTATTAAAAAGTAATGTTAATATTTCAAATTAATATATAAAAGAAAAATGAAAATTTTAAATCAATTTTATCATAAAATTAAACAATATTATTACAAAATTATAATGTAATTTTCATCAATGAAAAAATAGCTTTAATGAATCTCAATTATATTAAGATTCTGAAATAAACCAAAAAATAGAACACAATTTTTTTGTGCGAATTACTCAGTGAATAAATTATTTTAATCAAAATAAAATCCACATAATAATATGGGAATAAATTATAAGACTATCTAAATTCATCACACATATTCTTAAAATAACAAAAAAGTTTAATAAGTAGTATAACCCATTAAAAATAATGAGTTATAGAATTTTTTACAACATGGAAACGTTTAATTCAATATACATGAGATGAAGGGATTAAATTGAAACATAAAATAAAATGAATATAATGGTTTCATGATAAGAAATTTCAATTGGGAATAATATTTTCCATATGAAATAAACATTTTTCATAACATTAAACTATATGTCAATCAATGAAATTGAGATGAAATCTCTTACCTCAAGATTCAATTTGGATGAACATACTTTATACTATTTAATATTTTATAAAACATGATACTAACTTATGAAAAAACTGAATTTTTAGTCATGATATCATATATTTTCCTTTTATAACTTCTGATAACCCGTTCGTTAATAATCATTCAATATTTTCAATATTTCATGTGTTAATTTCATTGTATTCTAATTCGTGTTTTTTAATTAATTATCCATTTTCAGAACATATGATATAGTTTCATCATATAAAGAATAATTATAATGAAATAATATCCATATTTATTCATTAATTATATATTTAAATCCATTAATTAAATATCATTATAAAAAATAATGTATGTTATGTGCATAGAGTCGGTGGGTTGTAAGTAGACATGAGTCACATTTCCATATTTCAATGTCAATTTTATAAAAAAGGTATTTAATATTTTAAAAATCTATAATATTCATTATATCATTAATAAATTTTTATTTATTTAAATATAAAAAAATATCCATTTTGTGTGATGATGAATATTGAATCTCATCCTTTAGTGACGGTGATAGTCCGCACATACAAGAACAACTTTTTCATCATTTGTTCTTCAAAAACGTATTAATTAAAATGGCGTATAGAATATTTTTATAATGAATAACATGTAATTAATATCATTAATATTTAATTCATATCACCTATTATTTATAAAATTATACTTATCAAATTCTGTGTAAATCAATTGTGAAAGACGAATCACATATTGTTGTGTGGTAGAAGTCATCTGTTTACACGAATTATTTTATCGTATCCCCAACATAATTGACTATTTAGATATAATTTTGGATATAATTCATAAAAATGATTAATTATATTATTAATATCATAATTGTAATTTTTATACATCATCATAATCAACAATAGAATAATGTGATGGAAATACTAATGACATTAGTTATGACATGGTATTGCACTATACCCATGATAGATTATTTCGTAACATATTTGATTGAATTAGAGGTGGATGTAATGAATTTTTATTTTATTAAAGAAATACATTATTAATTTTGATATTTAAATTTTTATAGCTTCATTTTTTTAATAGTTATTAAAGGGGTATGAGGAAGTAAGAAAATAAAGACGCTCCTTGAAGAATATTACCTCTTTTTCAGGTATCCTCCTTAGTTTAAAACCAAAGCCATCCAATGTTGTAAATTTTCTCAAAATAACGCATATAGGATGATATTAGTAAATTTTATAGATTGATGATCCAGGTAAATTATGAACCATTGTGGTTTGATAGTGTTAAGAAGAGTGGAGTGGATGGTTTCTTTTATATGTGAGGTGAAAGGCACACTTGTAATTGATTTGATATTATTAAATAAACCGAACATTTTCAAAATGCTGATATCCTCCAAAATGGTCCATTATCTAAAATAAATGAGTTAATGACATATTATGGACATCCAATGGGTGTTTTAAATCTTATTAGGTCATTTTTACCCTTATCTAAATAGTTTAACTCAGATTAAATCAATTTTATCATTAATCATGGTACTTGTAATTTATGTTTTCCCCTCTACATTTTGGAAAAAAAATATTTTTCTATATAATAAATAATAAATTTTGAATTTTCATAAATTTTAATCAATTTTTAAATATATATTTCATATATGTGAACAATTTTAATTTAAGTTTTACCCCATAGAAGCAACGAGAAATATGGGTTTAAAAATCCAAATGATCATCTGTTTCAATTGTTTTTTATTAAAATTCAATTTAAAGATGATTAAAATGTAATAAATTAGATTAATTAATATAAAATTGGGAATATTTTATATTAGAACAATTCAAAATTTATTTTACCATTATTAATTATATAAATTATTCTTTTTAAATTTAATGTTTTTATTTTAAACAATCCAATAAAAAATGAAACTATTTAGAAAAATAACAAAACATCACCCTAAGGTAATTTTAACAGTACTGGAAATAGGACTTTAACCAACGGTTTTCGCCAAACCATTGGTATATGTCCATTATAGAGACCCTATACCAACAATTTGTCCAAAACCTTTGGTATAGGTCCTTCGATTTTTAATCGAATCTTCTTACCGAGAACATTATATAAATCAAAATTTAAAATTATTAAAACAATAAATATACATATTTATGAAATTATGTTCACAAAAGTCATGTTAGGTTAGTGGTTAAGTCATTCAATTATAAACAAGCGTTCCTGGGATCAAATCCCACCGAATGTTTTTTTTGAAATACATATACCAACGGTTTTGAGAACCGTTGGTATAGGTTTTCATATTACTTATACCAATGGTTTTCCCAAAACTGTTGGTATATACCTATTGTCACAGCTTACTTTCCAATGGTCCTCCAAACCATTGGTATAGCCTATACCATCGGTTTGAGGGCCTATACCAACGGTTCCAAACCGTTGGTATAGGGTATTTTTCCAGTAGTGTAATATGACAATTTCAAAATTTAAGACTATTAAAAAAAATTGTTAAAAATTATTTTATATTATGTTTTCATAGCACGTATAAGCATATTTTAGAAAAAAAAATATTTTTTGTGGACAAAATTTTCTTTTTATTTTAAGTAAATATTTTATATATATGAAATCCATAATGAATAAATTTTTAAAAGGATAATTTTTTAAAAAATATAAATACTGTTAATACGTATTATTCCCATGGCTATTTAATAATTTTAATTTTAAATAATAATATTAATTTTATAATGTCTTTGGTTAAAATATTTCTTACCAGTAAAACACGATTCATAAGATACTCTTTGTTTCATGATACACAGACTGAACTCACCATTGTGAGTAATATATGTTATCAAATACTATTTTACTCATTTAAAATTTATTGTGACTTTCTATCTACATTAAATATTTTACATCATCTTAATTTAAACAAGTCATTGGATATCATGTTTGTGATGTTTGACAATTATTTTATTGAAAACCCACATCATAGGAATAGATAATAACACATCCTTTTAGTAATAACTAAATAAAATTATAATTTTTAAATGGAATAATACCTAACTATATTTCTATTTTGGAGAACAATAAAGGAATTTGAATATATGGACATTAAATAAAAATTTAAATAATTATAGGGAGAGACATTGGCCACTTATTACAAGCTAGTGAATGTTCAATGGAATGTTAAGGGGCTCAAAAACCAAAATCTATGATGATATTAAAAAACCTTTTCATTAATTAGGAGATAAAATAAATAAAAAAAATGTTTTTTTTCAACAACCTTTTCCAAAATTTTGGAAATATTCTTACTGTGTACAAATAACGGGAATATAATTACCTGATATGTTTCTATATCATATGCTAAATTTCGTCATTTGGTTGTGCCTCAACCAATTTTAAATTCATATATTTATCACTGAAATTTATATCCAAAAATAATTTTTTGTCTGAAGCACTAAAATTAACAATAAACAAAGAATACTATCCTTAAAAGAGTGCATTTGTTTTTCAATATGTATGCATCTAATAGAAAAAACAAATTATGTTTATAAAAAGTTATCCAATATGATAAATTATTCTCAAAACCTAAAAAGTAATACTACTAGTTTATTATTAATAATAATTATTCAAATTTAGTTAATAAAATACCTCTATATCATAAGACTAAATTCCGAAAAAATATATTTTTTAATCCATTTTTTAATTCACATTAAAAAAACAATTTTGAAAAGACATTATAAATATTTTGATAAAATAATACAAATTAAAGTATTTAAAAATAAACCTCCATGGAATCATATCATTAAATAAATTAAACGGAAGAAACTACAAACAATTCATTGTTTCATGCATTCCAATAGAACTAGGTTTGACAAATGAAATAATTTTGGTATATGAATCTTCTAGTACCATGAGATATTATTAAGCACCCAATCAAGTTATAATTGAATTATTTTGGTAGATACATCTTCTATCATATAAATATAATAATAGTCAATATCCAAATAGATTATCCATCATATCCTCAATAATGGAACCACCCTAGGACCACTAATACAATAGTGGATCTATTATATCTAATCAGTACGAGATTTAAACCATAGATCAATACTTTATTATTAAAAATTATTTCCCATGATGTTAGTAGAGGGAGGTGAGAAATAAAATTAATCATAAAAATAAATATGAAAAGAAAATTCTACTTAACCATTAAATTCCATGGACGATAAAATCTCTTTCACACAATTGAAATCACATATAACTTTTAGATTGACCCTTGTGACAATATTTATGCCATGAACAACAAATAGGTACTGAAGAGGGTCACACACACACATCCCACTAGAAAACCATTAATAATTAGTAAATGAGGCCACACTACAATATACTCATAATTAAAATCAATTAATTATAATTTCAATTTTTTTTGATTAAATCATCAAAAATCGGCACATTAAAATTTTTAATAAAACTCATTTTCAAAATGACACCATTTTTATTTAAATCCAATGAATATGAAATTGTTTTTCTCATTGAAACCCATTTTATAGAGATAAAAATTCACTAGGGTGATTACCCAAATGTGGTCAAACATCGTCCTAAAAAACTCATTTGTAATTTAAAAAAAATTAAACACTTTAAAAATTCTAATCAAATAACCTTTTATAAAAATTAAAATGATTTAACAATCTTAATTGAATGTTTGAAATCTATTCAAAAAAAATTTTAATATCAATTTAATCTTCTTATATAGGTATTATATAAAAAATCAATAATAAAAAATTAAATCATAAAAAAATAATTTAATGAAATGAAGTACAAAAACTCTTCCTCAGTTTAATGAATATAACAAAAAAAACTCCTCTCCTTTGATGGAAAAAATCAACAAAGCTATGAAATAACTCCCTAAAGTAATAACAAAAGAATAACTATATTAAATTACACTAACCTAAAAAATATAAAAATATAATTCTAGTGGATAATGGGATATGATGAAACCATAGATCAAAATGAATGATTGAATAAAAGAATAAAAAACAAATAATGAAGTGGGATTTACCTTGAGAAACAGCTTGAAATCAAAGAATGAATTCTCAAATATGGATGAAAAATGAATGTTTAAATTTCTTAGTGTGTGTCATAAATATAATAATTGATATGAATTGGAAATAAAAGAATTAAATTATAAAACTCAAAAGGAGAAGAATTGGTTTTACATTCTTTAATGAAACTTGACACTCACAAAGTTATCACACTGTTTGGACGATAATGTAACAACCATGTAGAAGGGATTTTTTATGATTGTTTAATGTTTCAAATTTTTTACCCTATGTTTTCTCCTAATCATATGAAAACTCTATGATAGATAGCCCCATGGATGGGTAGTCCCACACGACATCCCCCATCCATACACAACACATATATACTATCCATTCTTGTTTATAAATGTTCTATAAAGTCACAATATAAGGGAGACACACATGTTTACTTGGATAAAATTTACCTCAAACCATGTGCATGTGAACTGATATGGAGGGATCATCAAAGAGTACTACTTAAACCTTTTTCTAACTGTTAAAATCCATATATGATAATAAAAAACTCATGAACAATGGAAATTAATATCCAACACTTAAATTTTTTTTATTTCACTCGTAACAGAAAATAATCAGGTCAATATAATTATAACTAAACTGATAAAGTATGACACACTATGAGTCAACCATCCTTAAAGAAGTCAAAAAATGTAATGGGGATACTAGGAATAATTTTACATGCAATGGATTCCTAGTCAAAGGGACATTCTAGGTAACTAATCAGGTCTCCACAATGGTTTTATAAATAACTAACATTGTGGGTGGGGGAGGTGTTATAGGGAAGTGGTCAATATAATGGGAAAATTCAAAATATTTTCCCCTCGAATATAACCAATATTACTATAAATTATTATTTTCATGGTAGTGTATGCTATAATGGTGGTATGTGAAATAACTATAGTTATGTAATGATCAATATCCTCATATATTGGTTTCTCCCAAATTGAGTGTAACAAAAAAATATTTTTTTAAACAGTGAATGAATATAATTTCATGAAGTAAATATAGTATATTCTATATGATACTCAAAAATGAATATAGCTTTGATTATCAACACTAAATATCATCAATTTAGTTTTCTAGTGGCCTGTGATTTTTAACCATGACATGTGGAATCATTCTCTAGAATGTATGATTAAATTGGGATGGAGGTTTGATGAAATTGGTGGTATAATGGTATGGATGTTTAGGGTCATTTTGTTATGCCCAAATGAACTTATTAGGTATATACTGAAGTGGTTTAAGTGTATAAGATGGTGTTATTATAGATACTAGAGTGTGAGGCGAAACTGATGGTTGTTCTATAGAAAAAATGATATATAAGGGGGTAGATTATTTTTAAGAAATTATAAATGGTGGGGAATACCCTAAACACTAATACATATCATCATACGATACATATGAATGTGGGTCTAAGGTAGTGGAATTTTATATTAGCATGATAGGGGGTAGTCTACGATTACTAGTAGATTGATATTTAACCTCATTAGTATTGTCATATCTATCAGTGAATATATGTTTATCACACTTTTAGTACAACTTATATTCCTTACATTATAGGACAATTTTAGATAATAACAATAAATTAGAATAATATTTCATTCCCATTGAGGTTGGTGGAATGGATTCTCAAAAGCATCTAAATTATTCTCTAGACTTGTGATAAATTTTCCTCCACTAATAATGATATAATTTTTTCCTAACATAATATATAATAATTTTCAAAATTCTCATCCATCACTATTACTAAACACCTAATGATATAGTGGAGTGAATTTAAATCAAATGGACTTCTCATTGAATAATAAACCCATTCTAAAATCTTAGAAAAGATGTGGTCTATTTAAAACCATTACGAGATCACTCTTTAGTTGAATTATAATAGTCTTAAATAGTCTACTATTTCCCAAAATATCAACAAATATTTTGATATAATGTTGTTATGATATATATTTACTAATTGACAAATTAAAATCATTATATTCATATATCCTCAAAATATCATGGCATAAAAGGTGATTCCCTTACCAAATATCAGACAATGACATACTCAATGGTACCCACCTAACATAAAAAGTACATCATTGTGATTTTTCTCAATATTACAATGTACATATTTTGTTAACTCATTAAATTATCCTCTCTTACATGAACAATATACTCCAGGTTTATAAACTGAAGAGTCTCTATAACTAATTCCGACATCCCACCTAGCTGAAGGATTCTAATGTTAAACATATAATTAATTTGAAACATATACATAAAAAACATGCTTAAAATATCAGGGTGGATGGGTTTCATGAAATAGTAGTTTAACACCACATGATAAATATAATATTATTTCTACGTATAATACATGTCTATAATTATAAATTATATTTTTCAATTCCATTATTAAAAATTCAAATTGATAAGGAAATTTGTCATCATGGCCTAAATCAAACTGAAAAAATATTAATCATTCATAATGGAAAACTAATGAAATAATACCTTATAAATAAAATAATAACCCTTTGATACTTACTTAACATGGACTGTCACATCCATTAAAATTTCAAAAATTAAATGTATGCAATAAATAAAAAACAATATCATTAAAACTCAATGATCCCATAGATCAACTAAGAAATATATAATCAAAAAAATAGAACAAAATAGACAACAGGAGAGAAAATTATCAAACGAGAAAGGGTAATATGATATCTAAATTAAAAATTATAAGAATGAGAATCATAAACATGATTAATGATTATAGAAAGGTATGTACGGATATATAGTAGAATGAAAAATTAATCTTCTAAATATAGACAATAGAAATATTTTCATTATGTATAAATGTGTAAAATAGTTATACCGGTGTTATTTATCATTTCTAACAAATTTAAAATATTATAGTAAATAAATAATAATGAGTGAATAAATAATAAAATATTCAATAAAAATATTTATTTAAAAAACATTTTTATGTTTTATATATAATTTTAATTATTAAATTATGATATGACATTCTTATATAAATTAAATAAATATAGTAATATAAATGGAATTTAAAATTTCAAATATTATAATATAAATAAAATTCCTTATTAAAATTTGGTGAAGATTATTTAATATAAATGCTATATTTTCTAAATAATTATTTTTTGACTTTTACTGTGTATTTTAATTTATATCTATAAAAGAGTTATTTTAATTAATTTTTTTTTTAATATATGTAATAAAATAAATTAAAATCTATTTAAAAGTTTATAGACGTTAATTTATAATAATGAATTAATTTTATGTTTAAAAATACATTTGTTAAATGTTAGTTTTAGGCTTTATACACAATTATATTAAAATTAATTTATCACCATTATAAATAGGGACTAATAAAATGTTTATATTATTATATATCGATATATCAATTTTTTAATAATTCTATATTCATTTTATCATGAAAATATATTTTCACAGTGAAAATTATTTTCCATGGTAATATAGAAATTTTTTTAATAATTATTTTCACAAATATTGTGTGATTATTATATAATGAATATAAATTTATCTTTATTAAATTATTAATCTAATTTGATGTTTTAAAATATTAAAAATAGGTTAACATCCTTTTAGGTACAATTTTATTGGAAATAATATTGTAGAATACATAATGAATAAAAATATATATTTTTACAAATATGATTGTTTTTAGTATCTTTTATTTTATGTTATGAGTTAATTTTATAATAAATAGAATTTTAACTAGATTCAATGGAGAAAAAATACATATAAATATAATTTAAATTATATATGAAGGGTTATTTTATATTTTTAGAAAATAAATAATTATCATGATAAATTTTAATTCAAGAATAATAATGGTAATTTTTTTTAACATAATGTATATAATTGTTTACTAAATTACCATGGAACAAAAATTACGAAAATGGTCTTTTATGATGTGAACTCTATAAACACATCTATCATAAAAATTCCCTCTCTTGACATACCTAATTCCCATGTGATTTTATATTGTATGCTTACCTAAATTTGGTTTCCATGAAATATCCATGTTTTCCACTAAAAAAATGATCTAACTCCCTCCCCATCCAACCCACTCAATACATTTAAATTACTCTTGAATCCGGTATAATTTTACCTTACATAGAATATTATACCATGTTAGGAAACCTAGATTTATAAATATTTTCAAAATTACGCCATTCTTAAGAGGTTATCCAAGCGAATAATCTATTCCTAAACATGAGTAATACTCATGACCTAAATTTTTATTCTCTATCTTTCCCCACCACAATTATTATAACTATTAATTTATGATTTCATTATTATCATTATTATAAATATGTATTATTTTTTTGATGAGAAAAATCTCTAACAGCCTCCCATCAATTGATACAATGAAAATGTCTCTTTTTTTACATTTGGTGTTCCATGTCAATGAAGGAAATATATCAACTATTTCATCAACAAAATTCATCGATGGTTATAATATTGATTTAGTGAAAAATATACCATTCAATACATGATAAATATTCAATAAATAAAAATTATACATTTTATTAATAATGTAAAAAACTATTCATTGACAGTATTACATAATATAATGATATCTATATAATATCAACTTTCTTATGAAATTATTATATTATAATAAAATCTATTTCATACACATTGGTTGGTTATAACATGTACATATTAGGTCAGGTTTATCCACCTACATGAATGATGCTATGGATATTTTTCAATGATGATTTTGGAAACCTAATTATGGAATAATATGATAGTAATATGTAAAAATGTTTTTAAATTAATACTAATACTATTATTTAAAAACTAATTAACATTCCCCTATGGATTCATTGAAATTTATCAAAACAAGATCTTCATCTATTTCCTATTAAATAATCAAAACTAAAACTCTCATGGAACAAAATTAGATCCATATAAATCAATCTATTACATAAATTATTGTACATTAATGAATATAATAAGGATGACCATGTTTTCAATGTATGGGAATGGCATAGAAATTACAATGACTATGAGAAACTGTTATGGATGATAACATTAAATAATGAAAACAAACAATATAGAGGTAATGAATGTGAATTGAATTATTTTATATAAATAGTAAAAAAGATTAAATGATATGAATTATTTTTTAAAATAATTGATTAGATTCATTATTTTTATTATACTGTATAAAAAACATCTTTCCTAGAATACAAGAAAAATGCAATAGTTTTTTCTTACTCAATATCATTACCTTGAGTTTTTATTACATTTCATTAACACAATTCATAGAATCTAGGATAATTGTACCATGTGAATTAATTCTATTTTACTTCTTATCTTTTTTCTAGGTATATACATTTCATTATTATGAACTGATTTATCATGTACATTAATATTAATTCATATTATAAGATGGTTATATTTTTTCATAAAACGATATGTCATCAAGAATAATCTTTATCCCCTTTAATGGATATTTCCTCCTCCATGTCCATGTTATATATTTTCCTTCCCATTTTACTTTCTTAAACTGAAATCCAAAATTTTCATATCTATTTGGATCATTGTATATATCATTACATATATTAAAAAATAAGTAATTTTTTTGTTTTTTCTAGATGTGGTGATCGAAATACTAGGTTTTTAATCTAGTACAACCGCTTGGATGATTTTCGTTGAAGGCGGTGATGTAGAAATATAATGATGCAGGAATGACATGGGCCTAGTGATGCAGGTTGGATGATGCATCCTAGAATCTACAGTGGGATTTTAGGCCTAGTTCATGTCCCAATTGTTTTTGGGACAATAGGATATTTAATGGATCTACCCATATATAAAGAGGTACATTCATTATTAATAAATGTGGATTTTGTACCATCTTTTAAAGAAGAATTATGATATATGATTATGTTATACTCCATGGATCAAAATAATTATCTCCCCTGATTTGACACTATTATACCATGGTATATATTTTATCATTTTCATGACCTTATATCATGATTCATTCCTCATTAATATATTTCACCTAACAGATAATTTAAGCTCAAGCCTTCATTTTTTTCCATTATATAGGTTATAAAGTTTAGAATAATGTATAAGGAATATAAAAGAATATATCATATAAGGGAATTAAGGAGAACTATTACCAATTATATAAAATAATATTTTTATATTAATATTCACAAATGGAACTAAAACGTTATGTTTTGGGATTTTATGGTTATTCATAAATGTAATTTTTATTTCATTTGAAATATATTAAAATTTATATTTTGGTGTTCTTCCTCGTATAAAATCAGATTTTAATTTATTTCCTCTCACAATAGTGTCGGTTCTGTAGGCCTGAGGGATTATAGTAGCTATCAGTAGATGTGTAATTGAGTTGGATCCCCTGATAAGAATATGTATGTTAATATAGGATAATATATTTTTTGGAATTTTAATAGGGTAAATAATGGTTATGGCATTGATCATATAGGGTAGTTTGTTTCTATGCTGTTCACTTTTTAGTTCTTTTTACTAGAGGTTTGGGAAAGAAACTTTTATATTTTTGAAATTAAAAGATCTATTACGTATTGCGACCATATATGTGGGCTATGGGTGAAGGATTATAGTGGGGTTTATGGAGTGGGATTAGTGGATTTTATGATCTGGGATGGTGGTTCAGTTTTTTTGACAAAAGGTTGTACATTTTAACTAGAAAATAGGGAAAATGTGGTGAAATGATTTATATATGGGTAATAATTGATATAAGAAAGGTTTAAAAGGTTCATGTAGTTTATTTGAGCTATTTGGATGGACATAATCTATATGGAATTTATAAAAAAATGTAATATTAATAGAGAGATAAAGAAGAATGTTCATGAGGAAAACACAGGTTTGTGCCGGAAATTTAAATATTTTCCACAAATTTCTTCATATTTGACAGTGTTACACCTTTATTCTCCTTTTTTACAAACCTATAAATTATATTAAATTATGAAATTTGAATTACTATATAATATTTTGTTTTTTATGGTTTCATTCATGCATATTTTGTTTTCAAAATATTTCCAATTAGTAGGCTTCTGATGTCAATAAATCCTATGAAATTTTAGTTTATCATCATTCTACCTCATTTTAGGATCATTTATGGGTTTGGAATGGATATGTTAAGATACTTTTGTTCCCTTTTTATAATTATATATTGGTAATAGGTATGCAACATGAGTAGTGACACAAATAAAATCTCATTAAACTATATTTTTTCAATTCATGCAACTATTATCTCTATTATTGGTTTTGTAACTTTAACTGTGGGATCAAAAAAGATAAAGATTTATTATGGACTAATTATCAATTATAATTTGAGTCTATCTTTTTTGTACTCCAATATATTCTTTCAATTATTTTTCACTAAAATTTATGGGATTTTTTTAAGATTTAATTATACTCACAGTATAATAGATTATATGTTCCATTCATTTAAGGGCTGAATAATATACTATTTTAATATCAAACAGAATAATTTTATAGTAATTATCCCTAAATTATATTTGAATATTCTTTCCACAACCATTAAATAAAAACATTGGATCTATGAGATTAGAAAATATGTTCATACTTTATATAATAACGAGAAATATTTTTTGTGTTATCTATGCTGGATTCTAGTTGAAACCATTTTTAGAAAAAAAAAAATAAAAAAAATAATGTGTTTTTTGAAAAAATTATTTCTCAAGTAAGAAATGAATTTTATCCCTCACATGTTAAAAATATTAACCTGTTCGATGAATTTTTGAAACAATACATATTTCCTCCCAATGAATTTGATATGTTAGTTGTGATCACATGATTCCATGAAGCTTAATATATCATAATATATGGTCTCCATAAATATTAATATCTGAATATTATTGTATAGAATTACTTTTAGCCGAAGTTTTCACCCTCTTAGTGAATACAATCAAAACAAGAACAATCATTTAAAATATTCTTATTTCAAAATAAGAAAATTTTAAACCGTCCCAACAATATTTTATCAATAGAGGGTCCACCTAAAAAAAATTATATTCATTAGTAATGAAATATTTACTATTTTGGTACGTATATTTTATTTATATTTTCATGTTTTCTTATAATTATATGATCTAGTGAACCATTGTAGGGTGGAGTGGTAAGTCATAAAAAAATATTTTATAAGAATTCATCCTTAATCCTAATAAAATGATCTACATTATGTTGGAAAAAATTATTCCTCAAAATATAATCTTAAATAAGATTCAAAAACACATTTTTGTCCTTAATCAAGACGTCAGGCTCTTTGAGTTGTAATATTTTTGGAATTTAGAAGGGTTACGATTCATAATTTTTAAGAAAATACATTATTTATATATGATCATGTTAAATAAAATATTTAACTGGAAAATGATAAATTTTAAACTTATTAAAATAAAATACTACAATAAACAACTCCTATTGGTTGGAGTGGATACTCATGAGGGGGGATAATTGGGTTCTAATAAAATTTTCTGTTAAAACATTATTATAAAAATCTCCCAATTCAAAATATCCCAGTAAATTAAGGCAATAGAGATATAAATGTTTAATTGCTCAACAAGTTTCTCTAAGGTTGATTAGTCCTCAGTTGAATCAATGCAATCACTAATTCAACTTATGAAACAGGTTTACTGAATTAAGCATATATATACACTAACCCAAACTAACTATCAGAGTGAAAGTAAAAACAATTTTTTTTCTTTGAAAAATATAAGTAGCAGATAAAATAAAATAGAGTATTTGATGACTAACACAAAAAATTAAAAAGGAGGTTCAGTCTCAAGCCAATATAAAATCCTCTCAAGATGGTGATCACTTTCCACCATGAAATTTTAATAAATAAACATGATACACAACCTGTATTGGGGATTACAGTAGTTTTTACACTGTCCAGGTTCTACAACCATTACCACAGTTCTATGTGGGAAAACAATTAACCAAGATACATAAGGCTTCTTCCACAATTATACATGGGAAACAAAAGTGAGAGAGTTTTATGTGGATATATTCAGTATTCCCCAGTCAGAGGACACAAGACAGTGTGTGTGTAACAAACACACACTGCTGAAAAATGTAAAATGAGGAACACAGTTGAGAGAGTGAAATTATGATGGAGTTTAGAATGCTCTATGTGTTTGAATATCAGCTCTGGACTTCTTTCAGTTGAGGAAATGAAGATTTTTGTTATTCTCTACAAGTTGTCTCCAAAAACAAAGTCTCCCAACTTACAGGTACTAGATTCCAGGTACTGAGATGTTTATCTTTTTGTTATAAGAGATTTGATGAAGCACAACAGGACTGCCTTGAATATGTTCTTCAAAAAGATCATTGTGAAGCTATTGGATTTTCAATATATGCACTGGAATGTTCTATTTCCTGTTCTTCAGTAATTCATTCAGCTTCTTGACAACTTACACTTCTATTAGTTTTTCATTATACCTCGATATATATCATTCATCCTCAGTCTTTTTCTCTTTCATATTTGAGGTGAGACAAAAGGAGCGAGGACATCACTTGTAATCCTTCTCGTACCTAGTAATATCAAGATATGGTCTCCTGATATGTCTAAAAACAATATTAATTAATGTGAGATGCATTAAATCAATAGAATATAACCATTATGATATTACAAAATTGACAAAGTATGGAGTAGAAGAGTATGTTAGACTGGTAATGGTAGCCATCAATCGATAACATCTTTAGCAGAAAGCTCAACCAACAGTAGACTTCTGACAGTAGGTTTATATAGCATTAGGCTTCATCAACGGTAGTTATGCCCAATTTTTGGGTTTTTCCAATGGTAGACTTCACTAACGGTAGACTTATCAATGGTATAATTCACTAACTATAGAATTCACTAAAAGTAAACTTATCCACTTTATACTTCACCAATAGTATACTTCACTAACAATAGACTTATCAATGAGAGACTACACCAATGGTAGACTTCACTAATGTTAATAAGTCTGACAGTGGACTTCAAACAGAAACTCTTTGTAGCTATAACCTTGTCACAACAGTGACCTATCACATTGACTCAACATATGTATGTTTCGCTAAGTACCCCAACAATAGGATTTACAACAGTGACATTGTACGGTTGACATCCAATAGTAACATTATAATTGTATACTTTTATAACCGTAACCTTCATCAGTAAGGTCTTCATCGGTGATCTTTTCACCAGTGACCTCTTACCAGCAACATTCAATAGTTACCTTGATGTAGAAATTTTTATGTTGTAAACTGATTCTTGTAATGTCTTGAGATGAAATTAGATTTAAGTAGATTGTCAAACAACTAACCGATTATAAAATTAAACAGGATTTGGGATTATCAAAATAGGTGAATCCAACAATCACCACCTTTTTATAATCACAAATTATTCCATTAATCATTAGAATAATTATATGATTATTAGAAATAATGAAAAGGGGGATACGTTAATAGAATAAATATGTGTTACAGAAAATCATCTCACACATGTAGTAGCAGGGATTACTGTGATATGGATATTGAATTACATGTGTTTTAATAGTGGGTTATTTTCTCCCCGTTTATGATTAGAATAAAAAATACAATAAGAGAAAATATAGAATATTTATTTTTATTAAATATCATTACATGATTAAAAGAGAAGTACAAAATACCTATCAAAAGATACAACCACGCTCAATCCACACCAGATAAGTTCATTAGAGATTTGGCTTTGGAAGCCGAGGATTCATGGTCTGAAGGTGGAGGGATGGGCTGAGGGATGGCAGTTAGCAGGGAAGGAGGAGTTGCAACAGAAGCATCAATAGACCTGTAGTGAGTAGATCTTTGAGGGATGGTAGGGGTCAAGCTTCTGATGGCTTGGGAAGGAGTCATCATAGGTGCAGCACTGACAGATCCTGAGGCACCGGAGGTAGAGGGCATGGATGGAGGGACAATGATGGGTGTATAGTCCACATAGAGGAATGGTAACAGAATTTTCTTGATGTTCATGAGGATACTGCCTCTTCTCTCCATGGCTGAGATAAAATTATCCTTATTCCCTATAAATTTCTCCAAGGCAAGGGTCAATTCTCAATTCTTTCTCACTTGATCCTTAAATTCCTGAGTAACATGTGGAATCCTCAGGTTTTCTAATAGAAACATGAAGTGGCCATCCATTTGATGCATAGAGTAGAGCCTTTTATAATAGAAGTCATGTTGTTCCTTGATGGAATTCTGATCTTGAGAAACTTCCCTCATATAATTTTTCACAATGCAATGAATATCTCTAGTAATAGAGATGACCATAGTGTTTGATGTACTAGAACCATCGATCATTTCCACTTCTTCTCTAATAATAGATCGTAAAGCCGCAATGTCAATCAGAGGAGAAGCTGAGGTGGATGAAGATGTACCTAAATGTGCCAAATTGAAAGCTATTATCCCGTTAAAAGTTTTATTCAGGCCACTGATCATCCTTTTTTACATCATCATCTTGACCTTTCACATGTGTTTCCTTGGGATTATTAAAATCTTGAAACACAGTTACCTGTTACTGCACTACACATTTTAAATATTGAATATCCTTGTCCACATGAACTCTAGAGGTCATACGAGAATTCATGCTTACCAATGATTTTTTCAGAAGCTCCAAAGATTCTGACAACTCATTTATTTGGCTTTGTCACTTCATTACTTCCTGAAGCAGATTAGAGTGAATACTAGAGTGTATTTTGGATATTAGGGATATTGAATGCTCTTTAATTAGAGCAACAACCTTTTCCATTTTAGAGGACCTATCTTTAGACATTATTTGCAGGTTGTATTTCAAGGATTCAAGTTCTGACTTTCTGACACAGTCTTTAGGGAAAGATTTTTCTAGAGGTAAAATAATGAGGTTTGGAACTAAAGGTCTTTTTTGGGCCTTTCATCTTCTGAGTCATCATAATCTAGTCCCAAAACTAGAAACCTTGGATCCTAAGTCCATCCTTAAATGTTATACACAACCGATACTGATCTTTTGGCAATAGGATGCTCCCCCTCAATTTGAGTTATCTCTTAGACAACTATTTCATCTTCTTCCTGCCTTGAAACTTCTATAATTGTTGCTGCTTGATCAACTGTCTTACTAGAAGAGTGAGCTACTACCTCAACTGAGTCATCAACAATTTCCATAGAAAGGGAAATAGATACAACTTCTCTTGCCTATTCACTCACTACTTTTTCAATGACTCTTATAAGAGGACTCAAACTAAGTTCCTCTCCTTCACTATCCTTATCAACAGAAGCCTCATGTTTTTCATGGTCAGAATGACCAGATTCAGCAACTTATTCTTCTTCAAAGGTATCTCTAACAGTGATGTGAACCTCATCATATTATTATTCACTTGTTTCTTCAACTTCATTGTCCAATAGGACAGATTCTCTTCTCGGTAACTCTCTTTGAGGACTGGCCTCTCCACAGGCTGTCATTCCAACTAGAGGACTGGTGGGTAGATCTTGACCACTACTATCATCTATAAGAGTACCCTATTTCTAAAGTTCCAAATCCTTTTCTACCTCTTCATCAGAATATACATGTTCTGCTTCATCGGGCTTCAGTCCTCGATCCCTCTTATTCTTTGGCCTAGAAGGATTGTTTTTAGGGTCACATTTCCCATAAAGCTTCCCTTGATCATTTACCAATTCCTTTCTCAATGGATTCCAGCTGATCTTCAAGAACTTGCAAACTATCTTAGAGATACATGAATTGTTCTTGGATACAATTGTTTCCTCTTTATCTCCAACAATTCCCTTAACCTTCAGCATCACAGAAATCAGTTTTGTATGAAATGGAGCATTTTATTTCGAACATGAGATAGTCATGTTGTCCAACTGAGCCATAAAAACCATACATAAGTTGATCATATGTCATTGATTCAGAAATTTTAATTTGAATATGTCATGATTCTTCAATAAAATGAAGTCCCCTCTGATGGGACTTATCACATGTTGGATATACTTAAACAAAAGTCTATCCTCTCCATTGATTTCAATAGCAATAATCATTCTTGATATCTTATTTCCTATCATCTATTCCAATTATTTATTATACTCAAAATTCTATCTGTCTAGAGAAATCACTCTGGAATAGTAGTCACAAATACCATCATGAGGTACCATTAGATATTTAGCACATTTAGAAGATGAAAACGTTACCTCAGTTCTGTTTACTCTTGAACCTAGTCGATTATAATTATCTGACATCTGAAATTTCAAATACTCGTAGAATAATTTTAATAGACTTGGGTAGTATAGTCCATTATTGTTGGAAAATCACTCCACTCATCCATGTGCCTCTAGTTCCTCTAGAACTAAGGATTTTCTTGAGGGCAACCAATATTCACTGAAATCCTTTCTGCTAAAATTTTTCTTCTTGAAAAAATGTTGGATAAGAGGATCTGTTGATATATTATTGACACCACTGGACTTAGCTCGGGGTCTCTTAGTTGTTGGCCCATATCCATCATCATCAGAAGGTTGCTTGACCCTTACCATTTAGGTTTTAAGTGGTTTTTGGGTTCATCAAAATGTTAGGGTTTATGGATTTTGAGAGCAGGGGTTCGAGAGTGAGAAAGACAATGGATCAAAATGTGTTTGTAATCCACTTTTATAATTTAGGGATTATAATAAATACAAATCTAGGATAAGGAAAAAAAGAGAAGAAAACTAATAAAATTGTTTAGATTCCCACATAAAATATGAAGTAACGTTATGGTCCATCAGTGAGGTATGCTATAGTGAGATTCTAACAGTGAGGTGCTGACAGTGAGGTGCTAACAGTGAGGTGTTAACTGTGAGGTTCAATGGTGTGGTTATAAGAGTGAGGTTCAACGGTGAGGTTCTAACAGTGAGGTTCAACAGAGAGGTTCTAACAGTGAGGTTCAACAGTGAGGTTCTAACTGTGAGGTTTAACGGTTAGGTTCTAACTGTTGAAATTAATCATCCATAATTAATGATTGATGTAGTTTAACCTCTCCAAATTTAAAGGCTTTGGGAATATATTAGTGAATTGATGTTTAGTGCCAATGAATTCAAGAGTCATATCATATCTTTGATAATGATCTTTCATGAAGTGATGTCTTACATAAATATGCTTTTTCCAAGTATGAGATTCTAGATTTTTAGAAATGTTAATAGCACTTGTGTTGTTAAAGTTTTTAAAGAATTTTTTGAATTGATATCCATTGCCTAGTAAAGTGTGTATCATCCACAAAATTTGAGCACAACAACTACCAGATGCTATATATTCAGTTTCAGTAGTAGATAATTCAACAATAGTTTGTTTCATACTACACTATGATAATGGTGACTTGCCTAAAGGTGACATGTTCCAGAGGTGCTTTTTCTATCTAACTTGCAACCTGCAAAGTCAGCATCAGAATACCATGTTAGATAAAATGATTGTCTTCATGGATTAAATAGTCATATGTTAGGAGTACTTTTGAGATATTTGAAAATCCTTTTGATAGAAATTAAATGTCATTCTTTGGTATTAGTTTGGAAGTGAACACACAGGCATACATTAAACATAATTTTAGGTCTGCTAACTGTAAGGTAGTAGAATCCCTTTCAAACCATTATAGTTTGTTGGATCCACTGGTTCCCCAGTTTCATCTACATCAAACTATCAAGTGGTTCTCAATGGTGTATCATTACCTTTACTACCATCCAAACAAATATGTATTAAAATATATTTAATATATGTACTTTTATTTATAAAAATACCATCTTTGTTTTGAAAATTTTGTAATCCAAAGAAAAATTTATGTTCTCCAATTAAACACATTTCAAAATCATTTTGCGTTATGTTTTAAAAATCATTACATAAAGAATTTTTTAGGAGATCAAAAAATAATATAATCTACATAAATTTTTACTATCAAAATATCTATGGAAATTCTTTTAATTAAGAGAGTAGGATCAGATACTCCCTTGGTAAATCCTTTTGAAATAAGAAAAGAGTTGAGCCTATAATACCAAGTTCGTAGATCTTACTTTAAACCATATAAATATTTTTAAATTTTAAAAACATGATTTGGAAAATGTGAATTTGTAAAACTAGGGGGTTGTTCAACAAACACATCTTCAACTATATACCCATTTAAAAAAGCACTTTAAAAATCCATTTGATAATGGTTAAAATTATGATGAGATACATAAGAAAGTAGTATCTTAATTGACTCTAACCAAGCTATATGTGAAAAGGCCTCTTCATCCTTCTTCATGAATATAACCTTATACAAGTAACCTAGATTTTTTTCTAAATATATTTCAAGACAAATCAACTTTGTTACAAAAAATCCATTTAGATCTTTACTTCAATGTGTCCTTAGGACTTTCAACTAGTTCCCAGACATTGTTTCATTCAAATTGATTTAGTTCTTCTTGCAAAGACAACACCCAAAATTCATGATTGATAGAATCGTTAATGTTTTTAGGATCAAGTTGTGAAAGAAAAACATGATGTTCAATCCAGTTTCAAAAAGAAGATCTAGTTTGTGTCCCTCAATTTAAATCACCTACTACATCTTCTAAAGGATGATTATTGAGAGTTATAATACCTCTAGAAATAGTCAAACTAGACTCCTCCCGATTTTCTATCGTTTCAGACTCAACAAGTCCATATTCTAGATGATTCCCAAAACAAGTTACTTTTACGGGAGATTTATAGTCATTATCATTGTGGTCTAGAATTGACATATCTTCCCCAAGGTATCCAAGAGAGGTTTTTGGTTCATGTGGATCAGTCTCATAAAATGTTACATGAACTGACTCTTCTAGATGTTTGGATTTCTTATTGAATACTCTATATGCTTTTCTTGAGATTTAGTAACCTAGGAAAATCCATTCATCACTTTTGGAGGAAAACTTGTCATGATTGTCAGTATTATTAAGGATAAAGACATGACAACAAAAAACTCTAAAGTAATTATATTTAGTCATCCAATTGTTCCAAAGTTCATAAAGGGTCTTCTTAAGAATAGGTTTAATCATGACTCTATTGATGCTATAACAAGCTGTATTAACAGCTTCAGATGAAAAATAAATTGGTAAATCATACTCATTGAGCATTGTCCTATAAATTTATTGAAGGGTACTATTTCTTCTTTCCATTACTCCATTTTTTTGGTGTTCTAGGAGCATAGATATTTTCACAATATCTATTGTGTGACAAATTGGATTCAATCTTCCGATTTTCAAACTCACGGCCTTGATCACATCTCAAGGTCTTAATTCTAAGTCAACTATGATTTTTATAGACTTGAAGTATTTGATAAAATACGAACAAGCTTCACTTTTGTGAGACATAATGTATACCCATGTATACCTAGAAAAATAATCTAGAAGAACATAAACATAGTGTTTCCCATTTAACCATGAATCTATTGATGGTTCAAAAAAATCCATGTGAACCAATTAAAGTGGTTGAGAAGTAGAAACTTCTTTATTTGGATTGAAAGAAACGTTGTGTTTCTTTACCTTTTGAGAAGGATTAAACACTATGTTAAGAGGGGATTATAATTAATTTATGTCTCTAAATAAAACATTCCTTGTCAGTTTCCTAAGTAATTGAACATTTCATTGTCCTAATCATCAGTTCCACAACTAGGATTCCTTGTGAAAAGTATTTAAGCAAGAATCATTTTGTTTATTTAATGAATCTAAATCAACATAATCTACATTCTCATTTATAAGAGTAGTAAATATTAAAACATTTTTTAAATTAAAAACATTACATGAATCATTTTCAAATTTTAAATTAAAACCATCATCACACAACTGGGTGATTCTAAGTGAATTTTACTTTAATCCGTCAACAGAATTTTATTCTAAAATTAATAATCTATTAGGGTTACCAATATGGCCTAAGCCGATGATTTTTCCCTTTAAACTATCACCAAAATTTACTATACCACCATCAACTTTGGGTAGGATTTTGAAGAAAGAATAATCTCCTGTCATATCTCTTGAACATCCACTTTCCATGTACCACAGATTCTTACTGGAACTCTTTAGGTAGCATCCCTGCAAAACATATTAGACATGTGGTAACTTTGGTACCCATATTTTATTGGGTCGAGAGAGGTTATCAAGCAAAACATTGGGAACCCATACTTGTCTCACAGATTTCCTATAATCAGCAGATATATTTTGAGACATAAACACTTTGTTTGGTCCTTTAGAGAATTTTTTCCAATAAATGGTCCAGAACATGAACTAGCTATGAATTTTCTATATTTTGGAATAAATTTAGTTTTAATGATACATGTCTATCCTGGTTGATATCATATACTAGTTGTATATTTTGGGGTAATCTGTT
This sequence comes from Viscum album, assembly GCA_963277665.1. Taxonomy (NCBI): domain Eukaryota; kingdom Viridiplantae; phylum Streptophyta; class Magnoliopsida; order Santalales; family Viscaceae; genus Viscum; species Viscum album. The sequence goes on along the minus strand of OY728140.1, from coordinate 1,378,781,649 downwards.
TTCCTAGAAACTCTGTCAAGGTATCTCTACCGGAAGTAAACATCTCATGATATCTTCTTAATTGTTCTTTGATAATTTATGTTCAGTGTTTTCTTTTAACATTTGGGAGAATTTGACTTTTTCAATATCTAGATTTGAAATATAATTTGTATTTAAAACATAATATCTCTTTAATAATTTATATTTTCCTTGATCTCATTAAATGTATCCTCAAGCATCTCACAGTATGAAAATAGTTCATCCCTAGTCATATCTTCATCATTATGTGACTCACTCTTATTCCCAAACTAATAGGAATTATGTATAGGAGAATCAAGTGTTACCTCAGATGTTTCTAACATGAAACATAAGTTGGCATGATTGTTATGTTCATTATCAAAAGCATCAATTCCAATGGAGATGTCTTCTAATGAACTCCAAGTATCATTCAAATCCTTTTTATATCCTTTGCCCTTATCTTCATATTTCATCTTAAATATCAGCTTGGGTAAGTCTACCATTACATGAACTTTTCATTTTCAATCATAGAAGATTATTTCATTTGAGTTGTCATTCCATTTTCTGTCTTTCTTCCATTGTCCTTTACTATCATACTTTCCCTTATAGTCTGACTTCTAGAAAAATTTATTCTTTCAAAAAAACATTTTCAACTTTCTATCTAGATGAGCTATCTCCTCATCATTGTCTAAATATGACTCTTAAGTAGTGGAACTGTCTATAGGAACTTGATCATTTTCTTTGTCACTGCTCTTTGAGGTTCAAGTCTTAAATTCTAATGAATTCTCCCTTGGTTCTTCATATACATATTGATTCACTTTATGTTCTTCTTCATACATAATAAGATTTCTGATTAGTTACTTCAATGGTTGTTTTCCTATATCACAAGATTCTCAGATGGAAATAAAAGTGCCCCTCCATTTGTCAGGTAGGCAACGAAGCAGTCTCATGATTTGGTACTTATTGTCCACTAGTTTTCCAAGAAGACACATAGTTTTACATATTTCATTTAACCTGAGATTCATTTCAAAAATATGTTTATCAGGCTTCATTTTAAAATTTTCATATTTAATTTTTTATGTATTTAGTCTCATATCATTAACATTAGTAGTTCCCTCATGAGAAAAAGCTAAAATATCCCAAATTTCATATGTAGTTTTACAGGTAGATATTCTATTGAATTACTCATCACCTTGAGAACAGTATAAGGAATTAATTTAATTACAGTTATTATTAAAGGTAGATTTTGTCAATTGAGACCATGTGTCCCTAGTAGTAGCAGGTAATACATGTTGTTCTTCTATTGTATCCCGGATTTTAGGTCACATGCTATCTAGATACATTTTCATTTTTAATTTCCACTAAGCATTGTTATTACCATAATGAAAGGAGGCCTATAAGTAGCAGCACCCTCAACTCTAGTTTCAATAGTATCATTGAATTTAAAGAACTAAAAATTTAGATATGACAAAAATTTTAAGATCATTACGATACAAGTAAAATCATTGTTAAAAAGAGTGTGATCAACTAAAAATAAAAAAACTCTGATACCAAATGTAGGTCGAAGTGTATACTAGAGAGGGGATGAATTGAGTTCCAATTAAAATTTATGTTCATATATTTATGAAAAAAATCCCCCAATTCAAAACAGCCCAGTAAATTAAGGCAGTAGAGATATAAATGTTTAATTACTCAAAAATATTCTCGATGGTTGATTAGTCCGCAGTTGAATCTATGCTATCAGTAATTCAACTTTTGAAATAGGTTTACTGAATTAAGAATATATACACACTAACCAAAACTAACTATCAGGGTTAAAGTAAAAAAATTTCCTATATTTGAAAAATATAAGCAACAGATAAAATAAAATAGAGTATTTGAAGATTAGCACAACAATGTAAACAGAAGGTTCAGTCTCAGTCCGAGACCTAACCCTCTGCACTTGGTGATCACCTGCCACCACGAAGTTTGTATAATGAACTTGATACACAACCTATATCCAGTTTTACGATAGTTTTAACACTATCCAGGTTCCAAAACTTCTACCATAGTTATAGGTGGGAAAAAATGCAACCAAGCCACACAAGGCTTCTTCTACAGTTATGCGTGGGAAACAAAGGTGAGAGTTTTTTTGAGTGGATATTTTTTGTATCCCCTAGTTAATGCACAACACACAGTGTGTGTGTAACAAACACACACTACTCAAAAATGTAAAATGAGGAACATAATAGAGCCAGAAAAATTAATATGGATTTTAGAATGCTCTATGTTTTTTAAGATCAGCTCTGGACTTCTTACTGTTAAGGAAATGGTGATTGTTTTTCTTTTCTGCAAGTTGTCTCCAAAAACATAGTCTCACAACATCTAGGTACTAGCTTCTAGGTACTAAGATGTTCAAATACTTAGTATAAGAGAGTTGATGAAGCACATCAGGACTGCCTGGAATATCTTTTTAAAAAAGATCTTCGTGAAGATTTTGGATTTTCAGTATATGCACTAGAGTGTTCTTTTTCATGTTCTTTAGTAATGCATTCATCTTCTCAACACCCAACACATCTATTTTTTTTATATATTCCTAAATATATATCTTTCATCCTCAATATTTTTCCCTTTCATATTTTAGGTCCGACAAAAGGAGTGATGAAATCACTTGTAATCCTTCTCATACCTCGTACTGTCAAGATATGGTCTCCCAATATGTCCACAAACATTATTAATTAATGTCAGATGCATTAAATCAATCAAATATTACCAATATGATAATATTAAAGAAACGGATAATGTATAGAGTAGAAGACTATGGTAGACTGGTAATGGTAGTCTTCAATCGGTAGATTCTTCAACAAAAAGCTCAAGCAGCAGTACACTTATAATAGTAGGGATTTCCAGTGGTAGGAATTTTCAATGGTAGGCTTGTCCAATGGTAGGTTTTTTTCAATAGTTCACTTCAACAACGGTAGAACTCACGAATGGTAGACTTATCAATGGTATACTTCACTAACTGTAGACTTCACTAACAGTAGACTTATCAATGGTAGACTTCACCAACGGTAGACTTTACTAATGGTAGACTTATCAACACTATATATCACCAATGGTATACTTCACTAACTATAATATGTTTGAAAATGTATTTCTAACAGAAAATTTCTGTTGTAGAAACCTTGTAACAACAATGACCTATCACATTGACTCAACATCTGTATGTTTCAGTAAGTACTCCAATAGTAGTCTTTACAATAATGACCTTGTACTGGTGACTTCCAATAGTAACTTTATAACGTTATACTTTTATAACGGTAACCTTCATCAGTAAGGTCTTCATCAGTGATATTTTCACCAATAACCTCTTACCAGTAACTTTCAATAGTGACCTTGAAGTAGAAAATTTTTATATTGTAAACTGATTCCAGTAATGTCAAGAGATTAAAATAAATTGAAGTATATTGTCAAAAAACTAACTGATTATAAAATTATACATGATTTGGGATTATCAAAATAGGTTAATCCACAACTTCTTCTTTGTAATTTTGTGATTTAACTAGGTCTTCATGAGAGTCCAGCCAATAGAATATATAAGCTATAAAATTTTATAAACTCTTTCCCCATAAGAATCCCCAATTATTAATCCACTAACATCAACCATATTCTCAATTGATTCCACTGAATTTTGGGGCACAATTATTGGGGAAGTGATTCATAATTCTTTTAGATCAATTAATTCCACTTTTAACATTATATTGAATAAAAAATCTATATCATTTTCCAATATATGGGTGATGGAATAGAAAATATGTGAAATATAATTCAAAATGCATTTACATTAGCCCCCATGATTGAAAAATATATGTATTTCCCAAATAATCATAACTTTTTAAAATTCATGATTCTTGATTATCATTAGGGTATTTACCTCAATTACATATTTATAAATATAGTTATATAGAAAAAATAATATCCATTATCATGAAATTAAAATTATCCAAATTCTTCAATAAAAATTTACTATAAAATATAATTAACCACATGTTATTGATTTTGAGACACACACAAAAGGGTTTTATATACACATAGGATCATCATTCAATAGCTTATAAAATCCATATACTATCCCATGAAATATGGGTCCCATGCATCACCGATATGTTGTGGGTAAATTTCACATGAAAAAATTGAAGCATTGGTACATATATTAACCTAAAAGGGAAGTATATTTCTCATTTATTAGTCTTCTGGTACCAATGGAATTTGGTTTTAAATCGAATAGTGTTATAGATTTTAATATCACATATGTACGGATACCAATATTTTTATTTTATTAAAAAATTATAGGGGAATAGGTCCTCACTCTTTTTATCATTGGGTTCCTTATAGTAAATATAAACATTTTACTATGTAATTTTTATTGTTGAAATAAACATATCACCCTTCGTGAGCACTTTCATACCTCTTTTTATGGGGACAACTACCATTCTTATCACCCATTAAATTTTATATTCTTGGAAGATAATATCAATTAACCAAATTTTTATTACATATTTATTTATAAATTATTTTATTAAAGGTATAAATAACATTTTAACAATCTCTGTTTTCTTGTTTTATAAATTTGAAATAAATGAAAAGAAATATAACACAAATATCAGTTATACGCTATGAAATTATTATCTTCTTTTAATTTTAATCATTAACCTTGCAGTGATATTTATTCTTCAATAGATCAAAACACTTTATAACAAGATTGTTTCCTTCTGTAATTAATTATAAAATCATCATAATTCATACTATATTTTCATTTAGTTTTATTTTCTCATAAATGAGGAAAAAAAATTAAATATAGTCCCTTGAATGATGGTTCAATTCAATTGACCTTTCTTCTATTCCCCACTCCTAAAAAATTCAAATTATGTTCCTCTAAAAATCTTCATCAATAAAGTTCATCATGGGGTATTCCACCTCCAATGGCCTAATTTTTTTTCTATATAATTATTTAGTAGTGAATTTGAAATTAAAAAAATTGGTATAATCTCCATATTTCAATATCGTTTTCTAATAAAACTGGAATTTTATCTCAAAATATTATAATATCAAAAAACCTTGATTAAAATTAATTAGAAGAATCACATGTCTTGAAATTTTCAGAAATTACGACTTACACATATCCTTCATCCTTCTTTAGAATGTAAAAATCATAAAATATGATAAATTTCCCCACTATTAAAAAAATGCTTTATGATGATAATTTTGTACTTGATGGATTAATATGTTATTTTAAGTGAATTTTTTAGGATTTCAATACCTTATTGAATTTTTCTTGAACTTGTTTACTTGTCTGAGGTTGACATAAGCCTCTAAATTATTAATCTATCTTATCTATGTGAATGACATAATTGAACATGGTATATGAAGATATGAATATTTATTATTTTTTTAGGATCATTATTTTTGAAAACACTAATCCTTTATTTTCAAATAAATCATACCCACATTATGTAATTTAGTTTTTTATAAAGGAATTCCTTGAAGAACATGGTGTATACTGAAAAATTTTGGATAATTTTTTGGAATTGTATGTTGGCGTTGATATAATTTAATATATAGATTATTATATTAATTTCACTCTACCATTCCCTTAGTGGATAATATCGTAAATGTTATGAATTTTTTAGAGGTAATATAATTCATGTGGCTTTGATGTGAACATGATCTTTTACACATCGACATCATTTTCCATTAAATCATCATTCAAATATTCCCCTTTTCCCTTATTTTACTTCATCTTTTTAATTCCTTTTTCATAATTGTTATAATATTGGGTATCCATATACATTTTTTCCCTTCTACTATTCCATGTCACAGTGGTTTTATCTTCCCATGGGACACATTAATTACCTAGTATAGTAATAAGTAGACTCTCCCAATTGATATTCATAATTTCATAGAATCAATTAGTTTATTTCATTGTATCGTTCATTATTATTGAGTTTTTTCTTCCGCATGGGAAAGACAGAGATCATTTTGATGAATTTAGCTTCACACAAAATCCATGATAGATGGTTATTCTCCATGTCCATGTTTCTAGAACTTATGTTGTTAGGGATGCTTCCCAAATACTTTTGTTTGGGGATTTAATCACTACCCAATGGGTCAAACTTATTTATGTCATTGTGAAAATCATTGAGGTCCCTGGTTTTAATTGATTTTATCTCTCATACATGTTATTACATACATGGTTTTGGATACTTACTGAACTTATTGACCAAAATTATTTTAAACGTAATTTTTTGTTCATATACTTAATAGAAATAACATATTCCATTTTATATTGAAAAAAATGGCCTACAAGTCCATTTATAGATTTTAAAATCTACTCAAAATGAGTTAATTTTTGTGGTTCATATGTTAAAACTTTTCTATAAAGAGATATAAGCTCCACTATTTATTAATTTGGCATCTACATTTTAGTGGTTAACATAGTAATTATATCCACTTGATGAAATCATCATTTATGTGGAGATCATTTTATTTGAAATAGAGAAATAATATTATCTAAGTCATCCATTATTTTCTATGTTTTATATTATTTCCCCCAATCACTCACATTTATTCTTTCAAAAAAAAACACTACATGGTAATTAAGATAAAAATTAAAATAAGTGTTTTCTATTACATTCACTGAATGACCCCATAATTTTTTAGCATTCTAAAAATATATTTAAGTAATTACCAAGACATATATGATAATTATCCATCAGATTAAAAAATCTATTCTACCGTAATAGATTCAAACATTTTACTGAAGGGAATTACTTCATCATAATTCCCTATAAAGAATATTCACATGTGGAGATTGAGCCCTATAAAGGGGACTTGAGTAATTATTCAATGATATTCATTAATGAAAAAGTAATGGTTTTATTATAATAACATTATCATATGATTCATTATTCATTATTCCATTAGACATATCTATAAAATTAAGGAGGTAACTAAAATATTATTAACTTTTTATGCCACTATACTATCCTATATTTTTGTTTATTGGATTTAAACAGTATTTTAGATCATAATTTTTGTATTTAATTGGTATCATTTTAATGATAATATATTCTCTATCCATGTATGGGAGTATAAAAAATATAGCATTCACCTATAATTATGCTTGAGGAGTTCTCTGAATATAGTTTCTTAACACTACATTCAATGTGGGTAGAACAAATCTAGTCATCTAGGGTTTTTGAATCATAATGTGATATTGGTTTATCATTGTGTTTCAATCTAATGGATTTATGTTATCCATAAAACTTCACAACTTATGAGGGGTGTATCATAAGTATATAGTATTTTAAAAGTTAAAAAACACACCCCAACAAGTAAATAAGAATAAAAATCAATAATCTTAAAATTATAGGAATATAAATGAACGAAGATACTAATCGTAAATATTTGGGATAGTAAATCCGAGTACATACTCAAAAAATCTTCCAAAATCTTGATGCTCCACTAGGAATCATCACTTCTGAATTAGTTTGATAATGTTTAGAAAATAATTTTTCAGACAAGAACCTATTAAGCTAATAAATAATATTATAATAATTTATTTCATGATGTACATACACTGAGGAAATAAAATAAATTTTTTTTATTATTAGGTATCTATTAATTAGTGGTTCTCAATTCAAGAGTAAAAATAAAAATCAATTAAAAAGTAAATTCAATTAAATCTAAAGACGAATATAAGTAATATGAAAAGAAACACATTTCTATTAAAATAAAATAAAATGAATAAATGTCTACTATTGTGATTCTTGAAAAATTATTAGGTTTATTAAATTTCATATTATAAAAAATATAGTTTTCTGATTCCATGTACATAGTATGATCTAACTCGTACAATGTCAGTTAATACTAATTCTATAATTTAAATCACTTATGAAACAATGATCATAATTGTAGTGATGTTCAAGAATAACTAATTTCAAATTGAAAAATAAATTATAAATTACTTTTGTAGTCTCATCCTATATCACCCCAAGATTTCATAGTTTGTTATTTTTTTAGAGTAATTCAATAACTTGCGTTACACACAACACCAAGTTCAAGCGCACCACGACATTCCAAAATAGTCGTTCAAAAGCTGTTATAAATTGTATTAACTAAATTCTTAACTTTATATAATCCTTATAATTTTATAATCTATATAATGAATTTCTTAGACATAACATAAAAACAAATTCATTTTTTTCAAAATAAAGAAGTATTTTTCGAAAAATGCAATTTTATCTCCCTTTAATGGAGAAAACATTTTAAATATAATATTTGAAACATTTATATATTAAATTTGACAAAATAATCTTCTACTTTAGAACAAGGACGTAAAAATTTAGTTTTTATAAATTTTTAGTGTTTTTCTGAAAACATTCATATTTGGGTGAATACTGAAAAAACTAAATTTTAACTGAAATTTTTTTTAAGCAAAATAATTTATAGTGTTCAACTATATATATAAATGGTTTGGAAGTATAATTAGATTAAACTTTTACCATTTATTAAAAATTTTGTCATTGGAAGTAATTTTACTTTGAAATTGGACATAAACAAGTGTCAATCTTTTGGTCGTTATTATTTCTTAAAAATACACTTTTTTGTGTTGACAATGGGGATTACTTTTAAATTAATAAATGAAATTTATTTTTTGTGACTTTGGTAAAATAAACATAATTTATGAATTCAGAACATGAAAATTAGCTTAGGGTGATGTGTTGATATGTTTTTGAAAACATTCAATTTTTGATGAATAATCAAAAACACTATGTTATTGGTTAAAAATAACTTTTCATTTAAATAATTATTTATTTTATTTAAAATTATTATAGTTAAAAATAGATACATAATTCCTATATATGTTCAATGTAATTAATTGGAGTCAATTTTAATAATATTAGATATATAAAATTTTATTGAACTTTTCATCGTCTTTTACCCACCTCTTAGGAGAATTTGCAAATTGACATAAAACGTAATTTTTTTGCATATGTAAGTGGAATTTCAAAAATATGAGAAACATGGTTGATATCAGTAATAAAATTTTGGTTCAATAAGATGAAAATAATTTCTAGTGAATAGTAACTTTTTTCTTTTATTTACCACGGTTAAAAATAAATATGGTAATTAACGGTAAAAATGTTATTATTATTACCCTAAAACATGTCCAAATTCTATTGTATAAGTGTAATTAGACCGAAAAAAACTTTAGGAATAATATATGATCCTTTAGGTTCATTTGGATTAGATTAGAACATTTATTATTATTTTGGTTAAAGATGAGTTAAAAGTGTTAAAATCAATTTTTAATATATAAAACATTTTTAATATAGGATTATACATAAGATAAATTAGACTATAAATATTCATTAGAAAGATAATAAAATTTAATACATAATTTTATTTTATTTAAAATTTTTATACATTAAATAATTTAATTTATGTATTGCATAATGATGATGTAGTAATTACCTTATGAAAGAAATATTAAAATAATTTATATTATAAATACCCAAATAAATGTAATTTGAGACTTTTTATGAATTCCACTAATTTTCATGGTTACTACAAAATATTACAGTTTATTAAATAAAAATTTTCAATGTAATAATGCTGTTATGAATTTAAAATAAACAAAATACCGAATAGTGTCAAAAATGACATTAAACAGTTTCTGAAACATATATTATATTATTAATTGGTATTCTGTTACTTAAAACCTATGGTTCGGAAATTGTTATTAAATACTATTATATATGCCATTAATGAACCAATTGGGGTTCTCTAGAAGTTTATAGTATGTTTATAAACCATATAATATAAAAATACAAAGAGACATGGTAAATGTTAAACTATTTAACTTAGAGTTAAATCTAAAAGATAAGGTTAATATAGTGAAAAAAACCTATTTAAAACCTATTGGTTTAGTGGTTTCTGATCCATACCCACTTTATAAATTAAATAATTATTTTTGGATCAATTAGAAACTGAATATTAATATTTTATAAAATAATATTTTTAGTTTTTCTTAAGGCCCCCCTTACCCCTATAATAAAAGGGTAATTTCTCTTCTCCCAAATTCGCATCATTAAAGACAGTTGGTTCAAACAACCCCTACCCAGATATCCTTCAAACTATTTTATTTTCATTCTAGAGGCCTTCCGTTGGTCAGAAAGCCAACCTATGGAGCCCTTTGGATCAAATCAAAAGGAATAACCTGAATAAGAGGTAATGATTTCACTAGCCTCTTTCAAGTTCTTTTCTTCTTCCACGTACTTTTTATTTGTTATTACCATTAAAAAATAATAACTCCAGTACCTTATATATACTGTGATATTATTATAAATATGGAAAACCATATACCTTATTCTACCCATCATATGAATGTTATTGTAACCATGCGTGCATACGTACGGCTTACTGTCTCCTCGCCATGGTGCAATTTGTTATTCAACACATTGTTATTTTGATGGATATAATGAAGATTAATATGTATATGAATATTTAAAATAACATTATTTTGTCTCTAAAAAATTAATATTCCATCCAATTCCATTCCATTAAGGAAATTATATTGTCTCTCGTGCATATATACAGATTACCGTCTCCACGATGTGATGAAATTCATTTCCACATTCATCATTCATTGACGATTATAAAATTATATATTACTAATAAGTATGTAATGTATGAAATAATAATTCTAATGTAGATATATATATAAATATGTGTGTGTGTGTGTGTTTGTGTGTATGTGTCTATGTTCTAACAAATATCTTATTCACTTACTTCAATTCAATACGACATGAAAACAAAAATTGTGTTTATGCGTACGTACATGGTACCGTCTCCATAAAAAGGTGTTTTCCATTTCATATATCTATATGTTATAAATATATATATTCTAAATATGTTTTATATATAAATTATGTTTTATAAGATAGAAGTATTTAAATCAAGATTTAACTAACACGATCAAGAATAAAAAGTTAAAATATGTTCAATAAAGAAAGCGATTATTACCTGAAATGTTAATTATGAATGAAAATCATTATTAAATGGGTGGTATAAAGTCATAAATGAATCATGTATGACATAATAAATATTCATATGGTTCTGGTATAATCTAATAATATTCAATGGTCATTATACAAGAGCTTAAACTTACCCTCGACCAAAGGAAAGTGCAGGGTAAGGGGTTTTCGTCTCACTCTTTATTCCCATGAGATTCATGCTATATTTCCATATTTACATTTGTGTAGTGTATTTACTGCCCATAATTGTGCTCCTTGTGTAATACACTTTAATGTATTTGTATTTACATCTTTGTTTTATGATACTTCTTTCATGGGGTTTATGTTTCATAAATTTCCAAATTGGTAAAGTTTAATTCCTCAATCTCGTTGTTATTCGAGATTGTTTATGTGTATGTTTTTACTGGGAAATATTTTTTATCCATGTCCATGTTTCATAATATAATTTTAAAATGGATTATTTTTAAGGGACACTTTTACTAAAACATCATTTGAAATGTTTTAAATATTTTTTCTTCTAAACATTTCCCATTAATGTCCATGTTTTTAAAATGGTTTTTATGATTTATATATGTGAACATGAATTTTTTAAAATGGAAATTCCTTTCAAATGTTTCAAAGTGTAATGGGACACTTTGATTGAAAAATATCACTTAAATGACTTCCTTTTTAAATTATGTAACTTTTAAATGATTTCATTAAAAACGGATATTTCTCTTAATGATTTTTACTGATCATTTTCAACTATGTCAACATCCTTTATAGGATATTATTCTTGATCGAGGTTGATTTATTATGATACAAATCATCCATATTTTATTTAAGGTCTGGTGATATGTTTGAATGTGGATAAGTTATTTTTATGCAATTCATGATTTATGGTTAAAGTATTGACATTTCGTATGCTAGTTTTAAGACGAATGTTTTTTTATATTTCAACCTTTTCTTAAGATGAATGTGTTGGACTAGTATGTTCTGGGTTGGGCACCGGTAAAGGTAAGCCCTCTAGGTTGGGTTCCGGTTACAGTAGACTCTCTAGGTTGGAGTCCAGTTACAGAGGCTCTAAGGGTTGGAGTCCAGTTACAGAGGCTCTCCAGGATGGACCCCGGTTAGAGAGGCTCTCCAGGTTTGGGTCTGATTACAGTTTGCCCATAGGTTCGGGCACGAGGCCTTGACACAGAATGTAATTTCAGGTACTATACATTCCCTCATTGTAAAATTAATTATTACATGTGATTATTTGACTAGTATAATATCCATGTGCATGTTTATATGATATTGTTTGATTTTTTTCATATTATGTTCAAGTTTAGGTTTATAAGGCTGCTGATTTATTACATATCATTCCTTAAAAAGTTTATTTCTTCCACTAAATTATTTAACCTTACTGAGCATCTAAGATCACCACATTCTTATGTTTTATTTTCCCAGGATATGAAGAATTTAGTTATGTGTAACTTGGAGGCATAATCTAGGATGGTTGGACATTTCTAATGGAATAAATTATTGTCGTTGTTCTTTTCAAGTTGTAATGTTAAACTTCACGTATGTAATCTATTTTCTAGGAATACTAAATTTTTTGGTCCTTCGATCCATGATTCCTTGTAATCATGCCAATGTATTAAAATAATGCATAGAATCTGGTCAACTGGGGTCGGGGTGTCAAAGTTGGTATTAGAGGAAGTTGAGCAATAACCCTTGAAACTAGATTTAGATAAACCCCGATTAGAGCACATTACCCTAAGATAGACTTTGAGGATTTGTATAGATGAACTTCCTATAATTTTGGTAATTCATAGATTTTGTGAGTTTTTAAAATAAATTCATCTCTTTCTGAATACGATTCAGTAGATGTAGCTCTGGAAAAAAATTATCTAGGGGAAAAACCCGAAAACACCGATTTGATCTAGACTCGAACTGGAACGGGTGCACAACAGCGGGCCTTTCTAAACTATTGGATATGACACTCCCGTGGGATATTCTTAGGATAATTCTGATTTTCATTACAAATCATTATGATGGATTGATGAGTATATACCTCCTCAACGAATATATTTTTATGATTATGGATTATATCCATAAACTGATTAATTTACGTTAGGTATTTTACAAGTTTGTAATTATTCATTACGATTCATAAACTGAATGAGTGTATTCAATTTTATTTAAATGGCTCCCAACAGAAGGAATGCGAACTCCAACAATATGTATGATCCAAAGAGTAAGAAGGAACATATCATTCGTGGTATTAAGCCAAAATTTAGAAGGGAAATAGTCTCCCATGTATTTTCAACATATGAAGGAATAATACCATGTGTTAATGAGATAAGTAAATTATTCTACGAGTCCCATGGCTTTGAAGAGAAGTCATAGAAGAAAAGGATGGTAGAGAGAATGATGGATAAAGGGAAGAGGGGAAAGAAGGATTTTCCAATATGTGATAAATTTGGAAATAATCACCTTGGTAAATGATTGAAGGGAATGAGAGTTTTTTATAAGTGTGGTGAAAAAGGACAACAATTATGTGATATCAAGGGTAAGAAAAAGGTTTCAAATGAAAAAATGCTTCATCTGAAAGGCATTGTAACACTACGCGAATCAATGTCCCCGTCAACAGATTATACCACAAATGATGCTATTGGATAATAATCAGGTAATGAAACTACCTCAGATGAAGAGGAATGACTATTGTTCTTATTTTGTTATTATAGTCTTATTTCATTTGAGTGTCGTATCAATAATGTACTGGTAATATGAATTATTGAGATAAATATGGAATGTACTTCTGTACTATTTTATTGAAGATTTGAGATTATATGTGATGTGCACTGTGTTGCATTTGTTGTCAATGAGGCATGTTGTTGTCATGAAATGAATGGATGTCAATGAGTTTCAATATGTGAGTGACAAAGGATGTGATGGTGATGTTGATAAATGGAGAATGTCCATGGTACTAAGATGCATGTCACATAGGAGATTCACTAAGTGACATAGGATGTTGTAGTTGAAACATTCTCTATGTACATAAGATGATTGTAGAACTGATCTTAATGTTTCAATACTTGTATCAAGATGATACTAAGTTACACCACTTGAAGAATTGATGATGATGGAGCATCATCATTATATCAGATGATTGTTGAGTTGCTCATTAAGTTCCAAGAACTTGTATGAAGTAGATACAATGTCACAACATTGTATAAAGACCATGCATTGTACTAACAATGCATGAGGAGATGAAGTGATCCATCCACAATCACTAGGTGGATGAAGTGGTGCTAATTAAGTCCAGGCACTATCACTTAGTGCGTGTCAATTTGAAGAAGATCCAACTTGATCTCTGATTGGATCAATGAAGAACATTGAAGATTATGTGATTCAGGAGGTTCGGTTGAAGGTTGAAACCTTCGGGAATTCCATTTTTAAATATTGAATACATGTTGAAGAAGAATTGGAGGAATTCTTAAGAAGAAGAGAAGAGAAAAAATGAAGAAGGGAGAATGAATTAGAGGAATATGTGGCATTTGGATTTGGCATTTGATATGGCTTGAACTTATGGGGAACTTTGTTTTTAATAAAGTCTTATTTACATACTTTGCCAAAAAATTGGCCAGCCATGGGAACCTTGAGGGTTCAACCCCAAGGAACATGTGGGCCTAAGGCGCCATGCCCAAGGGGGAACCCGTGGGGCAAACCCAAGGCCGGCAGAAGCCACGCAGGGGTGTCACGCCCGCGTGGCAGGGGCTCATGAGCGCGCCCGGAGTGCATGGTGGGCGCTAGGAGCGCGCCCAGAGGGAGCAGAGGTGGGCACAGAGCGCTCCCTCAGGGAGAACTCGGCGCAGGGCGGCACTGAGTGGGGAGAAGTTCAACTGAGCGTATCCCGGTAGCCGATCTTTGATAAACCACGGCAATAACGGTCTGCGTTTCGATGTGGGATGCAGGATTTTTCCGCGGAGCGAATCCTGGCTGTCCGTCTCATCGCGCGCTCGATCTGCATCGCTCATCGCATCTTGCGCGAGATCTTCTGATCGCGGCCGTCCGATGTCTTTCAGTCGCCCGATCCAACGGCCGGCGAGTCATCCACTACATCGAGCTCGTCCGAGGCCTCCCCGCGTGCCTCCGTCGAACCAGTGACCTCCCGCATGACGGAGATGAAGCTTCCGGCCACCAATGATCATGTTGTACCCACCTTTGTGATCGTATCGACATACTGATCACATGCATGCATTAAAATGTTGCATGCATGCATCGAGAAAGAATTTCGAACAAGGCCGAGGCAAAACGAAGTTGCCGAGGCTTCGGTGTATTCATGCTTTGCATGTATTGGAAGAGAATAGGCCATGAACACGTTCGGCGATGCATGCATTTGAAGAAGGCCGAAGAAAATGGAACCCGCGTGAAATAAAAAGAAAAACAAGATTTCACAGAATCTTGAAATAACCGAAAACATCGGGAATTTAAAATTATCACACGGATGATCAAAGGCACTCCTCTGCCTATATAAAGAGAGGCCGAGCCGTCTAGGAAGCTTGCTGAAAACTTTAAGATCCGCAAGCACCTTGTCTTGCGAAGTCCGAAGCCACCGTGCAACCCACTTGCGCAGCTGAAGAACTCGGGGCCACCCAAGGTCCCGAAGGAGTCCCCTGCGCTCCTATCTTACTCGACAGGAAGATCCTGATCTGCTTGAATCTGCGCGCTCGAGGATTGGCACCCTCACTGCTCGCATACTTGTGCAACAGGAGGAAGTGCCCGCGGGTGTTGCACTTGCGCGCCCCGCGGCAGTGCACCTTGCGCGCCTTTGTTCACCAAGGCTCTTGCGTGCCCCACGGCTGAGGTGTCTTGTGGCTTGCGCGCCCTTGAATCTTGAGTCTTGTCTGGTAGTTGTGAAGAGGATAAAGGCCACGCCACCATGAGCGCCTTAATTGGATATTTGGGCAGTGGGTGTGCAAAGGTGGAAGGCCGAGGCCTTAGTGCCTTGTGTGCAAAGTGAAGACCTCACATTTTGTGAGTTTAAGAATAGGAGAAGGCCGTAGCCTTGGGTGTGTGAAAAATGAATAAGGCTTGCACCTTGTGTATGCAATTTGAAGAACACCCTTAAGAAGAGGAGAGAGTCCAAATCAAGTGTGTGCAAAGTGAAGAAGTTGTGTGTGCAAAGTGAAGAGGCCGAACCTAGGTGTGTGCAAAGTGTACACATTTTGAAGAAGAAAGAAGAGGACATCCACACTAAAGTATAACACACTTTTAAGTGTGTGAAAAAATTGAACAAAGTGTGTGAGTGAAGAAGGTGTGTGTGATTAAGGAGAATTTACACTCTTTGAGTGTTTATCACACCAAGTAAGAGAAGAAGGGGAGTGCATGCTTGCATGCATGCACATGCACACGTGAACAAGGCAAAATCAGCTTGTGTGCATTTGAGTTGTCCAAGACTGAATGTTCTTGAAGATTATTGAGAAGCCATGCAGTCTGTGCATGAAGAAGCAGAGTAGTCATGCACTCAGTGCATGAAGTGGTTTTGAAGTCAGACTGAAGCCAGACTGAAGTTAGAGATATCAGTTGTCTGAGTTTTCAGTAATTGGGAAGAGCCTGATCAACAGAAGTGATCAGAAGTGTTGAGCAAGACCAACAGACCTTTTCAGAGGCTGTTGAAGATTCTTGAAGAGAGAGGCCAGGTCATCCTAAGAGAAAGGAGATAAATCCTGAGCAAGATGAGAAGACATGTTCATCACAAGTGAGCAGAGGTACATAGCAAGGCCAGCAGCCTTTTTCCCAGGCTGTTGAAGATACTTGAAGAACATGAAGTGAAGAAGTGCTACTTGTGTGACTCGAGAAGCCAAGAGAAGCCCCCTGTGAGACTCAGGGTGGAGGAAGTCTTCAGTTGGATTCTGGAGCAGGCCAGTGGGACTCTGGTAACACTGTGGTACGCAGTATAAAGACCCTCCTGTGGGACTCAGGAGAGATACAGTGGGATGCTGTATCGACCATTGTAATACTAACATATTATAATGGAAGAAACCATTTTGGGGCGTATAACAAACATGGCAAGGACGTATGCCTTTGGTGCCGAACCTTGTAAATCCTCGTGCCATGTGCCTTTATATTTACTGCATCATTTGAGGAAAGGTGAGAGATACAAGAAGAGTGGATCGAGTCTTTAACCAGCCATATTGGTTTAATTGATAAAGAATCAATTAGTAAAAAGTTTTAAGGGATCACTGATTCGCCCCCTCCCCCTCTCAGTGATTCACACTGATCCAGGCACTTCAACTGGTATCAGAGAAAAGGTTACCTCTAAAAGATCCTAGGGATTCTTTATGAAGTGCAGATTTGAGGAAATGAGTGACTAGCCTCAAATGGAGATATCTGCCAAGACTCTGAAAAACAGAATGAAGAAACAGGCAAAGAAGATGTGGAAGAAGGTTGTTGCAATCATAGAAACTCCTTCTATGGAAAGAAATGTGAAAGTCACATCAGATGACAATTCCTTTTATCATTATTCTGATGAATCCTGCTCTAGCTATGATGATGATGGAAGAAACAATGATCTTCTAAATGCAATCAAATATCTTCAGAAGACAGTCCCCAAGGAAGTGGCAATGTGTATAGCTACGGGCGTCCTTGATCTTCAAGAAGAAAAATTACAGCTAGAAGATGAAGCCAATTATCTAGAAGTCCAATTGGGAAAAAGGGTTGGCATAACCAACACTCTCAGAAAGCTGGTGAAGGTTAGAGATGAAACTATTTCCCTTCGCAATGAATGATTTGAAGACACTGATGAAGAATTGAAAAGAAGCTGTTCTGAGAAATAAATCTTTATGATAATGATCAAAGAAGTTTTCCATGCACTCGAAAAGAGGCAGAAAGTTTCAATGAATGTTAGAGATGCTCAACTTGAAGACAAAGTAAACAGGGTGAATGAGCTTGACAATTCATTGCTAGAATTGAAGAAGGTTCATGAAGACCAGTTAGAACAGTTGAAAGAAAATTGGGAAGGAAGGCTAAGAACTGTTGAGGATGAGAAGAACTCCCTTAACATGAAATGCTTAGAACTAGAGGTGATATTGAAAAATCTGCAATCACCCAAAGCTGAATCCTCCCAGTCAGCTGAAAGAAGAAATGTTGCTACTCAAGTATGCATTGAGCAGGATGATTCCAAAAGAAGGACATCCTCTAATAAAAGGGCAACAACTTTTAAAAAGAAGGTACCATCCATACCATCTTGTACTCATGTTTTTAAAAGTTTTTCAACTAAAAGTGCGGGATGGAAGAATGAATCCAAACAAGTATGGATGAAGACAGTGAAGAAAGAAAGCTCTCCTGAAACAGCACAACAAGTCAAGACAAGTACCCTACAATCAGAAGGAATCAAAAAGTCATGATTTGTGGGTAAATGTTGGTGTTGTAACAAGTATGTGAATTGTGCAAAGGATTGTTGGTACAATCCACTGAATGCCAAAGCACAGAGGAAGCTCATTCCTAGGGAGAGCAAGCCAGAAGAAAAGAAGCAGCATCCACATGTCCAGAGACATCTGTTTACTGCAAATAGATTTAGATTTCTTGATAACATCTGGGATGTTTGCAAAAGTGGTCAAAAAGCTACATGTCAATCTCCAACTGTATCCAGAGCTAAAAAGAAGAAAAGATCACAGAACCTGGCTCAGAAAGAATCCTTGGGAAGAAAGCATAAGAAAGTGGAAGATGCTCCCAAGAAGATTATGAAAAAGGAAGAGAAGACCTTGGAGTCTAAATCGAAGAAGGGTGATGCATCCAGAAGGACCGCCAGGAAGAAATGCTTCTACTGTGGAAAGAAAGGGAATACCATGGATCTTTCTAAACAAGCCATGGAAATCAATAGAAGCAGATTGAAATCAAATAGACAATCAATCCAGCAGAAGCAGAAGGGATTGATTGAAAACAAGTTGCCTAAGAAAGGTAGCTTGAAATCATCGAAGGAACCATGTGGAATTTCCAGAACTGAGGCCACACTTCCATGTGACTTACTAGTCATATGGCAAAATCAGTTGCAACTTTCCAAAGATCTGCAAAGAGCTAAAGATGAAGCACTGTCAATTGCTAAGGCAAAAAAGAAAACAAAATATTTCACATGAAGATTTGTTGAGATCCACACCAGCACAATCGTCATTGAAGATCAGATGTGAAAGTGTGAAGAATGGTGAAAATGGGGCATCTCAGTTGAGAGAATCTTCTCAACCTTGTTGTTCACATTGATGAACCAAGGAGGTTCCATCTTATTCCCTAATCACTTGTATTTACATGTGCTAACATTGCAGGGAATTGAAGATGATGATCATTCTCAACTGGATGATGGTTTGGAAAGAATGGATTGCACCCCTTAAGGGGGAGCCAATCTGTAGAAGATGGGATTCTGATATTTAATACCATCTTGGGAAAAGTGAAGGTATTCCAATCATACATTCATCCCTTATTTCTTAATTGTATTCATCATGAAAATTAAGGGGGAGTATTGATTGAAGGCAAATGGATGAAAGGGGGATCTTTATCTTTGCACCTGAACTTTCTAATGAGTTTTGTGAAGTATGTGCAGGATTTTGAAATTCATTGACAAATCTGAAAAATTTCACCCCTTGAAGCATGATCTCACATGTATAGTGAATTGTGGATAGCATTGAAAATCTTGGTTACATCACTCTTGTTTTCTACACCGGGTTAGCCCATGTAGACTTAGAGTTGGTCTACTAAAGGTTATTTGCTAAAGAGAACATGTGACATCATCCCTCTCCTAGTGCTTTTTAAGAAGATACTATTCGAAGGGAGGAAGAGATATTTTGAAAAGGAACCACACCACACCTTTGCATTTGGTTGCCAATAAGGGGGAGAAAAGCTGATATATTGATATATTGCCCCAGAAATGTGTGGCACACATATTGACCCATTCATATGTGTTCTACTGATTGGATTGACAATATGTGCTCTAGTGGTATTGACAACAAATACTAAGGGGGAGATTGAAGTGCACTGTGTTGCATTTGTTGTCAATGAGGCATGTTGTTGTCAAGAAATGAATGGATGTCAAGGAGTTTCAATATCTGAATGACAAAGGATGTGATGGTGATAGTGATGAATGGAGAATGGCCATGGTACTAAGATGCATGTCACTTAGGAGATTCACTAAGTGACATAGGATGTTGTGGTTGAAACATTCTCTATGTACATCAGACGATTGTAGAACTGATCTTAATGCTTCAATAATTGTATCAAGATGATACTAAGTTACACCACTTGAAGAATTGATGATGATGGAGCATCATCATTATATCAGACGATTGTTGAGTTTCTCTTTAAGTTCCAAGAACTTGTATCAAGTAGATACAATGTCACAACATTGTTTGATGACCATGCATTGTACAGAAAATTCATGAGGAGATGAAGTGATCCATCCACAATCACTAGGTGGATGAAGTGGTGCTAATTAAGTCCATTCACTATCAATTAGTGCATGTGAATTTGAAGAAGATCCAACTAGATCTCTGATTGGATCAATGAAGAACATTGAAGATTATGTGATTCAGGAGCTTCAGTTGAAGGCAGAAACCTTTGGGAATTCCATTCTTAAATATTGAATACATGATGAAGAATAATTGGAGGAATTATTAAGAAGAAGAGAAGAGAAGAAATGAAGAATGGAGAATGGATTAAGGGAAGATGTGGCATTTGGATTTGGCATTTGATATGGCTGGAACTTATGGGGAACTTTGTTTTTAACAAAGTCTTATTTTCATACTTTGCCAAAAAATTGGCCAGCCATGGGCACCTTGAGGGTTCAACCCCAAGGAATATGTGGGCCTAAGGCGCCATGACCAAGGGGGAACCCGTGGGGCAAACCCAAGGTGGGCAGAAGCCACGCAGGGGTGTCACGCCCGCATGGCAGGGGCTCAGGAGCGCGCCCAGAGTGCATGGTGGGCGCTTGGAGCGCGCCCGCAGGGAGAAGAGGTTGGCGCAGAGCGCGCCCGTAGGGAGAACTCGGCGCAGGGCGGCACTGAGAGGGGAGAAGTTCAACTGAGCGTTTCCCGGAAGCTGATCTTTGATAAACCGCGGCAATAACGGGCTGCGTTTCGATGTGGGATGTAGGATTTTTTCGCAGAGCGAATCCTGGCTGTCCATCTCTTCGCGTGCTCGATCTGGACCGCTCATCGCATCTTGTGTGAGATCTTCTGATCGCGGCCGTCCGATGTCTTTCAGTCACCCGATCCAATGGCCGGCGAGTCATCCACTACCTCGAGCTCGTCCGAGGCCTCCCCGCGTGCCTCCGTCGAACCAGTGACCTCCCGCACGACGGAGATGAAGCTTCTGGCCACCAATGATCATGTTGTAGCAACCTTTGTGATCATATCGACATACTGATCACATGCATGCATTAAAATGTTGCATGCATGCATCGAGAAAGAATTTCGAACAAGGCCGAGGCAAAACGAAGTTGCCGAGGCTTCGGTGTATTCATGCTTTGCATGGATTGGAAGAGAATAGGCCATGCACACGTTCTGCGACGCATGCATTTGAAGAAGGCCAAAGAAAATGGAACCCGCGTGAAATAAAAAGAAAAACAAGATTTCACAGAATCTTTAAATAACCGAAAACTTTGGGAATTTAAAATTATCATGTGGATGATCAAAGGCACTCCCCTGCCTATATAAAGAGAGGCCGAGCCCTCGAGGAAGCTTTCTGAAAACTTTAAGATCCGCAAGAACCTTGTCTTGCGAAGTCCGAAGCCACTGTGCAACCCACTTGCGCGGCTGAAGAACTCAGGGCCACCCGAGGTCCCGAAGGAGTCCCCTGCGCGCCTATCTTAAACGACAGGAAGATCCTGATCCGCTTGAATATGCGCGCTTGAGGATTGGCACCCTCACTGCCCGCATACTTGTGCGGCAGGAGGAAGTGCCCGCGGGTGTTCCACTTGCGCGCCCCGCGGTAGTGCACCTTGCGCGCCATTGTGCACCAAGGCACTTGTGTGCCCCGCGGCTGAGGTGTCTTGTGGCTTGCGCACCCTTGAATCTTGAGGCTTGCACGACAGTTGTGAAGAGGAGAAAGGCCACACCCCCTTGAGCACCTTCATTGGATATTCGGGCAGTGGGTGTGCAAAGGTGGAAGGCTGAGGCCTTAGTGACTTGTGTGCAAAGTGAAGACCTCACATTTTGTGTGTTTAAGAATTGGAGAAGGCCGTAGCCTTGGGTGTGTACAAAATGAGGAAGGCTTGCACCTTTTGTATGCAATTTCAAGAATAACCTTAAGAAGAGGAGAGAGGCCAAATCAAGTGTGTTCAAAGTGAAGAAGTTGTGTATGCAAAGTGAAGAGGCCAAACCTAGTTGTGTGCCAAGTGTACACATTTAGAAGAAGAAAGAAGAGGACATCCACACTAAAGTATAACACACTTTTAAGTGTGTGAACAAATTGAACAAAGTGTGTGAGTGAATAAGGTGTGTGTGATTAAGGAGAAATTACACTCTTTGAGTGTTTATCACACCAATGAAGAGAAGAAGGGGAGTGCATGCTTGCATGCATGCAGATGCACACGTGAACAAAGCCAAATCAGCTTGTGTGCATTTGAGTTGTCCAAGACTGAATGTTCTTGAAGATTATTGAGAAGCCATGCAGTCTGTGCATGAAGAAGCAGAGTAGTCATGCACTCAGTGCATGAAGTTGTTTTGAAGTTAGACTGAAGCCAGACTGAAGTTAGAGATATCAGTTGTCTGAGTTTTCAGTAATTGAGAAGATCCTGATCAACAGAAGTGATCAGAAGTGTTGAGCAAGACCAACAGACCTTTTTAGAGGATGTTGAAGATTCTTGAAGAGAGAGGCTAGGTCATCATAAGAGAAAGGAGATAAATCCTGAGCAAGACGAGAAGACCTGTTCATCACAAGTGATCAATGGTACAGAGCAAGGCCAGCAGCCTTTATCCCAGGCTGCTGAAGATACATGAAGAACTTGAAGTGAAGAAGTGCAGCTCGTGTGACTCGAGAAGCCAGGAGAAGCCCCATGTGAGACTCAGGGTGGAGGAAGTCTTTAGTGGGATTCTGGAGCAGGGCAGTGAGACTCTGGTAACACTGTGGGACACAGTATAAAGACCTTCCTGTGGGACTCAGGAGAGATACAGTGGGATGCTGTATCGACCATTGTAATACTAACAGATTATAATGGAAGAAACCATGTTGGGGCGTATAACCAACATGGCAAGGACGGAGGCCTTTGGTGCAGAACCTTGTAAATCCTTGTGTCCTATGCCTTTATATTTACTGCATCATTCGAGGAAAGCTGAGAGATACAAGAAGAGTGGATCGAGGCTTTAACCATCCATAGAGGTTTAATTGATAAAGAATCAATTAGTAAAAAGTTTTAAGGGATCACTGATTCACCCCCTCCCCCCCTCAGTGATTCACACTGATCCGGGCACTTCAATATGGTTCTATGAAAAGTGACTTAATAGTAAGCTACACTTTATGGAAAAATACATGGTTGATGGAATGGTAACCCTTAATATAGATTGGATAATGAGGTTGTGATTTTGGAATAAGAGATGCTTGATTTGGATAAATTATATTGGATATTCTTGACTTCTTGGGAACTGATTAAGCATTTTTTTATTTCGTCATCGTTGGAATATTAAAAAATTTTGGATATAAGGAATATATCTAGTATTATATAAAGGATAAGGAGGAATGAATGTAATCAATAATGTTTTATTGTAATTTAGGGTGTTACCATGTTTTAAAATAATACATGATGAAGTTGTTCACAAGTTATTACAGGGAAAAAAGGATCTTCATTGTGTTTAAATTCCTTATAAATTTTGGACTATGAGTTTGGATAGAATTTTTTTGGATAAGTGTAAAAGTTTTAATGGATTATGTTTGAAATTGGATACTATAGTTAAGGTTATTTTTTGGATTGTTATAAAAAGGACAACACGTAGACTGTGTGACAACTCGTCGCATCGGATAAAGTTGTGGGATTCGAACCCAAAACAATAGGGTGATTAGGATTTATAACCTACCAGTGGACTACGTGAAGTCCCTAGATTGTATAATGTAGTGTATTTTTTTAAGGGACTAATAGGGGAATTATAAAACCATTATTTTTGGAACCCTATATGATTAAGATAAATAGAATATTTTTTTTCAAATAATTCGTAGTGAATGTTGAGTTTGTGGTAGAAATTAGTTAAAGAATGAAACTATAGTTGTCATATACATATATATATATATATATAATATTTTATTCCATACTATTATATGGGTAAATTAATTATTAATGTTTATGGAATGGATCTTAAAACGAGAAATGTGTTGTCCTATTAACTTATCTTTTGTTGAAACTATTTTATTTTAAATTATCATAGATTGATGGATTTGAGGCCCTCAATTTTAAGCATGTTTCTGATTGATGGCCTCAATCAGTATGTGTAAATATTTATGTTTTTCCACCAATTATGTGTTTCAAATTTCCACCAATGTTCTCCTAATCTAGATCATAATTTTGTGGTGACCATTTTATTTACCTTTTCCTCTTATTTAGACTAATTTTTATTTACCCAATTTTTGATGTGGGTTTTCCCACAATGGTATTTTCTATTTTCAACATTTTATTTTTAAAGAACAATTTCTAATTGTGTTGAATAATTTTATTGATGGTGGGAAGAATGTAACACACCACGATTTTATTGTATGTTATTTCTTTAAAGTAATTCAATAACACGCACTACCCACAACACCGAGTTCAAGCGCACCACGACTTACCAAAATAGCCGTTCAAAAGCAGTTATGAATAGTATTAACTGAGTTTTGAAATTTATATAATCCTTCTAATTTTAAAATCCATATTATGAGTTTCTTAGACATAATTTTAGAACAGAGTCCTTTTTTTCAAATAAAACAATTATTTTCAAAAAATGCAATTTTACAGCTTTTTAATTGAGAACCCTTTCTAAATTCAATATTTTAAAATTTTATATATTAAATTGGGAAAAATAAACTTCTTTTTTATAATCAAGATTTAAAATTTTGGTTTTCATAATATTTTGGTGTTTTTCTGAGAACATTCATATTTGGGTGAATAGTAAAAAATACTAAATTTTAAATGAAAACAACTTTTTTAATCATAAAAATTTATAGTTTTCAACTATACATATTAGTGGTTTTGAAATAAAATTAGATTATAATTTTACCATTTAATCCAATTTTTTTCATTGGATGTAATTCCATTTTGGAATTCCAAATAAACAAATGTCAATATTATAGTAGTTATTATTTCTTAAAAATACACTTTTTGGTTTTGACAACATGAATTAATTTTAAATTAATACATGATATTTCAATGTTTTGAATTTTTAAAAGAGACTTCATTTCTAAAATCAGATTATCAAATTTATCTTTGGGTGATGTTTTGGTATGTTGCTAAAAACATTAAATTTTTTATAAATGGTCTGAAACACTACGTTATTGGTTAAAACAAACTTTTCATTTAAATAATTATTTATTTTTTTAAATTTATTTTAGTCCAAAATATATACATAATACCTATATATGTTCAATGTAATTCATTTGGGTCATTTTGTAGTAAAATTAGATATATAAAATTTTATTGAACTTTTCACCGTCTTTTACCCACCTCCTTGGAAAATTCGAAAATTCGCATAAAACATAATTTTACCCCTTCTGTGAGTGGAATTTTAAAACTCTGGGAGACATGGTTGATATAAGTAAGAAAAATATGGTTCAATATGATGAAAATTATTTTTTTGAATAGTAACTGTTTACATTTATTTACCACGGTTAAAAGTAAACAGGGTAATTAATGGTAAAAATGGTATTATTCTTAAACTAAAACATTTCCTAATTCTATTTTATAAGTGTAATTAGACCAAAAACAACCATAGGAATAATATATGATCCTTTAGTTCCATTTGGATTATATTAGAACATTTATTATTATTTTGTTTAAAGAAGAGTTAAAAGTGTTAAAATCAATGTTTAATAACTAAAACATTTTTAATATAGGATTATACATAAGATAAATTTGACTATAAATATTAATTAGAAATATAATAAGATTTAATACATAATGGTATTTTATTTATAATATTTATGCATTAAATAATTTAATTTATGTATTACATAATGACGATGCAGTAATTACCTTATGAATTAAATATTAAAATAATTGATATTAAAAACACCAAAAAAAATGTATTTTGAGACTTTTTATGAATTACACTAATTTTCTAGGTTATTATTACATATTAGGGTTTATTAAATGAGTTTTTAAGTAATAATGTTGTAATTAATTTAGAAAAAACAAAATACCAAATAGTGTCAAAATTGTCATAAAATGTTTTTAAAACAATATTATATTATTAGTTTGTATTCTATTACTAAAAATATAAGGATCAGGAAAAGGTCATAAATAATATTATATATGTCATTAAATAACCACTTGGGATTCTCTTAGAAGTTTTTTGTATGTTTATTAACCATATAATAAAAAAATACAAAGAGACATGGTAAATGTCTAACTATTTAACTAAGAGTTAAATCTAAAAGATTAGGTTATTATAGTGACCCAATCCTGTCTAAAATATATTAGTGTTTTTAAAACCATTTACACCTTATAATTTAAATAATTAGTTTTTATCCATTAAAAAGAGAAAAGGAATTTATTATAAAATAATATTTTAAATGTTTCCTAAGGCGCCCCTTACCCCTCTTATAAAAGGAAACATCCCCTTCTCCCAACTTCACATTTCCAAAGCCATTTAACTTGGCCAACCCCTGACCAAATATCCTTACAACTATCCTAAATTCATTTTAGAGGCATTACATTGGTCCGAAAGGAAATCTAAGGAGCCCTTTTGATCAAATCAAATGGAAGAACCCGAAGAAGAGGTAATGATTTCACCACCCTCTTTCAAATTATTTTCTTCTTCCACTATATCTTTATTTGTTATTACCATACCAAAATAATAACTCCAGTACCTTATATATAATATTATGTTAATATTACTATGGCACAATCATATTCACTATTTTATCCTTCCTATGAATGATAATGTCACCATGTGTGCATACGTACGGCTTACGGTCTCCACGCCAGGGTGTAATTTGTTATTCAACACTATGTTAATGGGATGGATATACTTATGAGTAATATGTATATAAAAAATTAAAATATATTGATAATGTCTCTATAAAATTAATATACCATCCAATTCCACACCATTATTTAAATGATATTGTCACTCATGTGTACGTACCGATTATCGTCTCTACGACGCGATGAAATTCATTTCCACGTTCACCATTCATCGACGATTATAAAAATACATATTACTAAAAAGTATGTAATATATGAAATAATAATTATAATGGATATATATATATATTATATGTATTTATGTAATTACATATGTCTTATTCACTTACTTCGGTTCACTACGACATGAAAATAGAAATTGCGTTTACGGGTACGTATGGCCAACCGTCTCCATAAACATTGTATTCCATTTCATATATCTATCTATTTTAAATATTTATATTATAAATATGTATGATATATAAATAATGGTTTATATTCTGGAATTGTTTGAATCATTATTTAAATGATACGATCAACAATAACAAGTTAAAATATGTATGGTAAAGAAAGTTATTATTACATGAAATGTTAATTTAACATGAATATCATTATTAAATGGGCAGTATAAAGTCATAAATGAATAATTAATGATAAAATAAATATGAATATGGTTCTGGTATAATATATTAACATAAAATGGCCATTATACAGGAGGTTAAACGTACCCTCGACCAAAGGAAAGTGCAAGGTAAGGGGTTTTCATCTCAATCTTTATTCCCATGAGATTAATGATATATTGCCACTATTTCCTTTTGTGTGGTGTATGTACTACCCATAATTTTATTCTTTGTGTAATACAATTTAATTTATGTGTATTTACATCTTCATTGTATGATACTTATTTCATGGGGTTTATGTTTCATAAGTTACCACATTGGTAAGGGTTAATTCTTCAATCTCATTATTATTCGAGACTGTTTATGTGTAAGTTTTTGCTGGGAAATATTTATTATCTAAGTCCATGTTTCAAAAAATAATTTTAAAAGGGATTATTTTTAAGGGAATCATTTACTAAAACATCATTTTTACTGTTTTAATGATTTATTCTTCTAAGCCTTTCTCATTATTGTCTATGTTTTTAAAATAGTTTTAAGGATTTATTTAGATGGACATGAATGTATTAAAATGTTAATTACTTTCAAATGTTTCAATGATTTATGAGACAAATTGATTCAAAACTATCTTTTTAATTACTTACTTTATAAATTATGTTACTTTTAAATTATTTCATTAAAAATGGATATTTCTCTCAATGATTTTTATTGATCATTTTCAAGCATGTCAACATCCTTTACAGGATATTATTCTTGATCAAGGTTGATTTATTGTGATACTATTATTCCATATATTATTTATGGTTTTGTGATATGTTTGATTGTGGATAAGTTATTTTTATGCCATTCATGGTTTTATAGTCAAATTATTGACATTTCGAATGCTAGTTTTAACACGAATGTTTATTTAATATTTCAATATTTTCATAAGATAAATGTGCTGGACTAGTATGTTTTGGGTTGGGGATGGGTAAAAGTTAGCCCTATGGGTTGGGGTCCTGTTACAGCAGACTCTCTGGGTCAGAGTTTGGTTACAGTGGCTCTCCGGGTTGGAGTCCTGTTAAAGTGGCTCTCTGGGATAGAGTCTGGTTAGAGAGGCTCTTTGGGTTTGGGTCCGATTACAGTTAGCCTATAGGTCCTGGCACAAGCCCTTGAGACATAAATTAAATTCAGGCATATACATTCCTTCATTATGAAATTAGATATTACATGTGATTATTCGACAAGTATAATATCCATGTGCATTTTTATATGGTAATGTTTCATTTATTTTCTTCCATATTATATTCAATTTTATGTTTAAAAGGATGTTTTATTCTTACACATATTTTCTTAAAATGTATATAACTTCCACTAAATTATTCACCCTTACTGAGCATATGAGATCACCCCTTTATTATGTTTTATTTTCCCGGGATATGAAAATTTCAGTTATGATTGACTTGTAGGCATAATCTAGGAGGCTTGGACATTTCTAATGGAATAAATTATTGTTGTTTTTTTTCAAGTTGTAATGTTTAACTTCATGTATATAATCTATATTTCAGTACTACTAAACTGATCGGTCCTTCGAGGCTTGATTCCTTTTAATCATGCCAATGTTTTAAAATAATGCATCATCTCTGGTTAAGCGGGGTCAGGGTGTTACACATCATCCCTTCCATGTTAATTAACCTCCACAATTCATTACTTTTCAAGAACAAACTACAAGGAATGGGATATAAATATGAATAAATATAACACTATGATAACACATTTACCAATAGTAAAGGTAAACCAATTATATCAAATCACCATCCTTCTAGAATTTATTCTTATATCTCAAGAGACCACACACTCATGAAAACATTGGTTTCCATGTTGTGTGAAATGTGTTTCATAAGAGATAGTGAAAATATCCACATAAAGGGAATAACATTGTAGATGAAGGAAGTGTTGTTTTTTAAAATTTTACATACATTAATAACCATGAATAAAAAATTCCCAAAAACTGTCATCTTGATTCATGTTCTTATAGTGGTGCTTGAATTCATCAAAAAATGGATCCTCATTAAATAATTAATAAATATAAATTGATATGCTAGATTAATTCATCCATGTGTAATGATAAAAAAGGTGGTGTGGAAGAAATAAGTCCATAAAATAATCTCATTTTTTGGTATTTTATTCATGGATCCATGAGTAGGGTTATGGATAAATTTGGATGTCTCCTCCTATTCAATTATTGATTACATAAGAATTGAATCATTGACATCTATGATTTGATCCATGATATCAATATTCAAATAACTATCTTATTATAATACTGGAATAATGGTGGTGTCGGAAATTAATGAACTCACCTGATACACCCTTTCCATATCCAACATGATACAAGGCCTCAGGTGAATTACCAACCTCCCCATGTTAAAAACTAGTTATAGGGCATCAAATATAACTAGAGGAGAATAATGTAACCCTTAAGACAATCATATAATTGTGTGGGATCATTATAAGAACCATAAATGACCTTACCATATATTTTAATGTAATGTTTACATATAAGTATTTTTGAAAATTTTTATAATAAGTGACATGACATAATAAATATAGAAGATCATACAAAAACCATAAGATAAAAAATGATGAATAACAATGTAAAAAAATTTCAAATAATATTTAATGACCATGTAAAATAACGATGTGGAATGATACAAAAATAGGGAATGAATATGAAAAAAGGGTGTTTGTAGGGTGAGAGCATAAAATGCACTATAAGATCTGATCATTTGTTCTTTTTAATTTTTTTTACAAAATCCAATACATTAATGTTTATTCTAATGATATGAATATTTGATTTTTTTCATGAAATAAATTATAATGAAATAATTTACTGAAAATAAGAATTTAGTATGAGTATTCGTGAATGTAAATAAACATCACATTCATATAACCATAATATAACATCATGGGAAAAAGGCTAGGGAAAAATGATATGGAACACAGGTAATCTCATACCTGCACATACCCAACTAAATTATTTTATGTTTATATCAATTTTAATGTTTTTTTATCGATATATAGTATGAAATAATAAAAAAGGATGGAATATCTAGCTTCTTGATTACAATCATTCACTAAGGGTGAGATTGAATGGTCAAAAGTAATAATGGTAACATAGTTAGTGATACCATCTATAGTATATTTATTACGGTGGATTAAATTTATAGAAAGTTACTTTTATATGATTCCCACATTTTAACCCATGGATCACATGATTTATAACTATTCTCAGGGAGTTTTAATTTTTTGTAATTTTTCATATATAAAATAACCCTACTCAATGTGTCAAATTTTTATGAAAAATAAATTAATTCATATCTTTGAGAAAAAACAATATTAAATAAATAATTACATTTTATTCTAGGGAAAACCAAGTAAGGTATTTTGGAAAGTACATTAATAAACATATATCCATATTTAAAAATATTATTTATATGCCCTTTAATTACTTTTATCCATAAAAATTTTATATCATGTTATTTTATTGGGAGGTGGGGTAGAGTATTCAATATCTATGAACTTTGTTATTTTTTTCTATATAATATTGTTGGGACCAGAAAACATCGGAAAGGGATAAAAATACTCGGATATTTACTTTGAAACAGGAAAAAAACATTCCAATAGATCCAGTAATGCAAATGGATGCAAATTGAATTCCAAACATCATAAGAAACATGAATGAAATTGAATCTCTAATGATTTTTAGTTGACCCGCTTTCCATCACTGGGAAGGCTTCATGGAACACATGATCAATGAACCAATAGTACGCAGAATGACTAGTGTGCTACTGGCTCGTATAGAGATGGCCAACAAAGAAATTATCTCGTGAACCACGTACCATCTCACAAACTCAGTAGTTGAATGACGATAAAAATCAGCAGGTTTCCACGAACCATGACTCGTGAACCACATCCTCTACAACCCTCGGTTGACCGAGTCTTCTGCAGATTGAGATATATCATCATGGGATTAAAAGAATGGTGCCACATTCCCATAGATATGATTGTAAAAATACTCTCTAACAGGATCATAGGAGGAAGAATAAAGATGGAAAAAATCATGGAGGATACCCTAGAGGTTGGGAGAAATAATTCGAAAAGGATTCAATCTTTGGTTTCAAATCATCACCGAGGCGAAAACAACGAACCAAATTTCAATAAGTATAACCTGCCACAAACCATAAAAATAGGAACATAAAAATTATGTGTAATCATATAACATAATTGATGTTAGCGTGAACAACACATTTCTTTCGGATGAACTCCCCGTGAATGATAGGTTCCAGGACCCTCCGACGATATGGTGTTCTACATAGTGTATTGCAATGAGTATTGAACCTTTCACCGCATACATTATCAGTACACAGATGGAACCTAATGTAGCAGGGTGGACATCATCCAGGACAACATTCTGCTTTGGTGTGTGGAGGTCCCTGCCCTAGTCCGCATACCACTTCATTACACGGATGACCCCTTAACCCGTATAACACAATGTTATGCGGAGCTTTCCCATTCCTTATGGGAAATAAGTACGTGGAATGGGGTGTCTTTAGGTTTCCTTACCTCCAACTCCAATCTCTCCACTCCACTACCATCTGGTCCTCCAAATCCTCTCTTCTAACCAGTCCCCAAATGTCAGGCAAACGCCTCCTACATAGCCAACTGACCCATATAGTCTGATCATCATGTGCATCAGCGTTCAAATTAGTGTCTATATAACCATGTTAAGCGGAGTCACAAATATTGTACCTACAACGCTTTGGACTCTAAGGATTCATGTAACTCTACATTCCCATGGTAACCCATATTCTAATAATGGGACATGGACATCCACCTCTCTATTCCTGGGATCAAGGGTGGTCACCTGTTTCTTCCATCCAATAAGTAATAGTGATCAGTTGAAGGACTCATGGTCGATCTTCCGTTTGTCAGGAGGTGACGTTCCTCCCATTTTCCAGAGCAATATTAGGGGCACTAACACTTAGGTAAGTTCCTAAACTTCTAAGGTCCAAGCCACATGACAAAATATGTCATCCCAAATTCAAGGGTTTGTTCCTCCACACCCTCACCCTCCATCATCTCTATTTCATCTATCGTGGGCCCGACCTCTCTAATCTAGAATAAAAGAGGATTGTGGATGGTTGAATCTCTCACATCCTCTTGTATCTCAAACCAATTATGACTCACATGGGCTTAGATATTTGTGTTGACTATAATATCCACACAAACAACCCATCCTGAACTATGATAACTATAACTCCAAGTCAAACAAAGATATGTAGGATGCATTATGGAAGGATAGAGATCAAAATGGGACCCCTTACGAAAGGGTCTACAGAATAATGTTCCCCTGAAATGGGAATATTCCACGTGAAGTCCTCACCCATCCTAAATAACGAGAACTCTGATTCCCTGTCAAACGAGGATATGTATGATGCCTTCTTCAATTCACAAGATCAAAAGTGGTTCTTTTCAAAAAGGGTTCACCCAACCATGCCCCCCCAAATAGTCAACTTCCATACCTAAACCCCAACCCATACCAAACTACATTGGCTTTGATTCCTCTCTAGAGAATTTGAGGGAATCCCATCTCTTGTGTCCAATCTCAACATCTATACATATGTTATCCCCTTAGATTATGATAAACTACATAACTACTTATTGAATGGATTATGTCTGAATCTACCCCATATAATCAAATCCATGTATTCCCATGATGATCTTGAAAACCAGCAACAGCCCATGGATACACTCATCAAAAATTAAACAAGTATTCTAGAACATATGAAAAAAAATTAATATATAAGAGATTCCCATAATATGCAATAATTCTCCCCAAAAGGGTGCGATGAGCCCGAACTCCCTTCCACTCAACCAATGGAGTTCTTAATTGTCATTGGCCAAATTTCCATCCAATGAGTTCCTTCTATTAAAAATAAGGTACATGAATCATGGATAGTGGGGGCGTTGGGTGTTTTTATCTACATGAATGAACTTGCTAGAGACCATTTAGGGATTGCATATTAGAACCGGACCGATTGATCTTATAATTAACAATGTGAAATCACCCATTGGTACCAATAGACTATCACACATCCTTCGCAATACAGAAGGGATAAACTGTCCAGTCCCTATGGAGCCAACCCAATCCACCCAGAATGGATAATGATGATGATCTGGTTGAAAAAATTATGGCGATGGGAATGTCTCTATAGAAATGAAAAAATGACCATCACCTGATTAATGATTTCTTTTTTTCCCATCCCTATAAACGCACCTCCTTGGGAGCCTAAAAAAAGGTGAAACCAATGTGAATCCTAAAAAAGGTGGTAATTTTTCCTAGATCATGACGCTTTGCTTCACAACGAAAAAAATAGACAAGAAGAGGGCCAACCTAAATAGTCAAATATGAATATGATCAAGAGAATCTAATTTGAATGTTTCTTTTTCTTTATTTATATGTCATATATAGATCATGTAGGTTTTTGAAGAGCAACTTGCAATCCAAATGTCATCCAGACATCTAATGCAGGAACATGCCTCACCAATCCTACAACCAGCTTGGGCCCAGATGAGGAGTGGGACCTTCTCACTAACCCATTGTCTTTAACACTAGGAATCCAACATACTGATCTAGTAGAACAATAAAAATACTACTCTCCCTACAGTAGAGGCAATATGATTATCCCTCTAGTCCACAAAAGCTCACCTACCACTTCCCCAGCTGCGGTAGGCACCCCAACACAAGGCGACCCCAATGGTAGTATCATACCATTTAAGGATACAATCCCTGGAGCATGACAATGAGTGCATACTGTATGTTAGGGATGAAGATGATGTTGATGATGATGACTTCATCTCACTAGTATCGGGGTCTTACTCATAGGCCCTTTCTAGAGAGTGTCGCCTCCAACCCCGAGTAACCAAGTCTCCTCACTCTAAAGAGGATCTTATAATGAGGACACCTGCTAATGTCTTGAAGACACGGGACTCTCGAGCTGCATTTTGAGGGAGTAAAACATTTAATCAAGATAATTATATCACCCAGGTTCCTGAGGAAAAACTCTACCATTAAAATGTGTCAAAATTTATTGGGAATACATACAACTCTTCCCC
Organism: Viscum album; assembly: GCA_963277665.1. Lineage (NCBI taxonomy): Eukaryota > Viridiplantae > Streptophyta > Magnoliopsida > Santalales > Viscaceae > Viscum > Viscum album. The sequence goes on along the minus strand of OY728140.1, from coordinate 1,378,746,700 downwards.
CCTTCAATCAATTCTACTGTTGATACATGGTGGCACAATATGAGCACAAGAATGTTCATTCTATTGCTCACCGGTCCCTCCATGTAGAAAAAGTGGAAAATTAAAGGTAGATACGAATATCTTCTTATGCTAAAGAAGCCCATCATCCAAATTTTATGGCAACCAGCTACAGGCTGGAAAAATACCAACTAACAGATATCAATCCCTCCATCAAAATAAGGCGATTAGTAAATATGAGAAGAAAAAAATCATGTGGATGCATACACTGACTGTGAGTAAAATAAAGTAGAAAGAACGAATATGAAAATTCCTTCTCATAAAAAAGAACCCCACTAGTAAAATATGTTTTAAATGAGAGAAAAAAATGGGTGGTAGACTCATTCCTCTATCCCCACAAATGAGAGCTTCCAGTATCTATTGGAATGCTATTGAAGACTAGAGTAGGCACAAAATCTTGCGCCGACATCTGAATAGGAAATCAAACCTATTATATAAAAATTTATATCTCAACACATCATTTCAATGATTGGGGACCAAACGTCGATTCTAGACCATATCCTAAAAAAATTCCATGATATTATTACATCAGTGGAAAATGCAAAGAACTAGGCACATGACCTAGTTTAATCAAATGGAATAACATACTTGGAAAATGGTTTAGTCACTACAGAGAAAATATACATCCCTACTATAGTCTAGGAGGGTCGATGAAAATATACCACGATAAAAAAACCACCGGATCAGGAACAAATACCCTTTCCAACATGGGGACTCTGGTCCAATGTGGTGGCCACTACAGGGCAGACATATATCCCTACCAAAAATCAAGATGCACATCAGCATATCGAGGAAACATCATGGGAACCAATAAGACATGTACCGATATATGAATTCCCTTACCAACAAAAGACGACCCTAGTTACCCACAATGGAGATCCCAAAAAATAAATGTGCCAAATGAATGTAAATAATTAAGAGCACATACATGATCCTTCTCTACTGGAAGATAAAGTTCCTGATGCCCTCAAACATGTATCAAAAAGGCTCAATAACCTATCAGTACATTATGCAATAATTGAGGTGGCAGTTGCAGTTGTGAAGGCCCTCCCTGCAATGTTTCCTCGAGTAGCTCTGAAGGTCCTCCCCATAGCATCCATAGGGGATTACTCCATGGGCTAGGAATGATCAGTCATGATAGCATATCTCATGATATGTGTCTGGGTGACCCTCTCTTTGACATGAAGGTTAGATAGCATGAAGTTCCTCCCCTTGTTTCCATCCACCTTGATTGTCCTCCCCATAGTATATGCTTAAAATATGTTTCTCCCTATAGTCATACATTGAGTATAGATGGTATTCATGACAATGATGATAATCATTGCGAAGGTACTCCCCGCAATAATAATTTTCTAAGAATTCCCTCCCTATATTAACATCAATTAACTAGAAGTAACTTCCCTCATTGAAGCACATCTTGAAGGCCCTCCCACAGATATACCCTTCGGAAACCCTACCTGCAGCCAGATATCACATTGTTATAGTGGTCATCTCCAAAATTACAGTCATCAAGAAAGTATTCCCATTAGTGACATAATGCTGCAAGAATGTCCTCCCCTCACTATATCCCACCCTGATAGTCCTACACAGAGTATACACTATCGGGACAATCACTGCAGCCTATTATTAAGTTGAAATGGTATCCCTCGCCATTGTGGTCTCAATTACAAATGTCCTTCCCCACAATAAAAATTCATACTGGCAAGAAGGACATCCCATTGACGGGACAAATGTGAGAAAACCCTCCTACGCTAAGGCACTCAGAAAGATGGGGTTAGATATTTGAAATTCCCTATCTATGATTATTGACATCCTTTCTTGACCCGAGAATTTTCAGGGTCCACACTCATCATTAAAGCCAGCACCACATCGTTCACATATCAATGAGGCTCCCACGAGCTCGAATACATGGAAATAAATTATGAAGAAGTAGTCAAGATGGGAATATAAAGTAGTGGAGTCCTCAGAAGAACAACAACATGATATGATTCTTGTGATAAGACTACTAGTAAAAGATTTCATACAAGTCCTGTATTGGCATATCATCACTTCTCAAATCAACAAACCAAGGGATTTGAATAAGTAAAATTTCAATGGAATTCTCATGAATATGTAGAAGAATCTTCGCAACCTAAAATAAATTTTCTTTCTCTATGAAGGGTATGCAGACCATGCAAACATATTATGGATCACCTATTTCTAATTAACCATGAATCCCTTCCTTCTACATAGTATCCATGGTCCAAAAATAAAAATAAAAACCTTCAACTTGGTTGCCACTACAAAATGCAGATGTTTCATTTCGACATTGGAAACTCCCCATCAAGAGTTAATATTAGTGGATGAGGAGAAAATGGAGATCTATACTTCAGCCCACATCCCATCAAGTACACATCATTGGAAATGAAATCTTTAAATTTAATTACCCAAAGGTATCAATCAAATGAAATCCCTACTCAAGAAATATGGAACACTCAATAAAAACCAGCCTGGAGTATGTCTCGAAAGCATCAGGTCCGATGAGATCAGGCCATCAAAAAAATTAGGAGCCATGAAATTGAGAACATCCATCATGCTTCCCGCCTAAGGGAATCCAACAAACATGTAGTTCTCAAGTCCTAAAAATCCCATAAATAATGGGCATATCAATCAGTCTACTCAAATCCATCCCATGTGGGTATGTGTGAATTCAAAAAGATTGAAATTAAACCAATTACCATCATATTGTAGTAATTATTCTATCCCACTGGGTTGGGGGAGTTTTTAACTCAGAATTCCCTCATAAGACTAGAAAAGCCATGCCATTGTGAATCAATAGGTCAATGTAAGAAATCCCAACCCATGGGGATGGGGAAAATTTTTACCTCATGTTCCCATACAAAGGACGTCTATCCACTCCCATTTGGATAAAATGACGAATAGAGAGGTCACTCATTCAACCACATCTCTTGGATTATGCCATTCAAGATGAAGGCACATTAAAAGTTCATATTAGGGCTTTCATCCATCCAATTTTCACCCAAAACTCCAATGTGAACAACATAATGGAAGGAGAAAGTCAAATAATGAATGAGAAAAGATTTCATAACATTCCGAACCAGGTACACCCCCCAATCTGGTATGCACTAGTAATGGTGGTAAACATCAAACCCACTAATCTCACATAAAATGATACAATGGGATTGGAAATAAGAAAAGATAGTTCAATCCCAGAGTCATCCAACACTAAATCTGATGGAGTACGTAACTATAAACAGGGAGTGGTCCTAAATTAGGGATATCACATAGTTAATCCTTCATTACCTCCATCTCAAAACTCTAATAAGGAGAAAAACAATCCTAGGTCATCTATGACCCACCAATTCATCCCCCCTAACAATGTGTCCCTCACTCTAGAGGAATGTTTCACCAATAATGAGGAATAAATGAAAGATATTAGGAAAATTAATAATGAGATGCGTCGAGGGATCTATCTTGTTAAATATGTTCCTCATGCGGTATGTCAACATGTGTTCCCAGAAGAGGTGCCCCTACCATAGGTAGTCATCCCGATAAATGATGTCAATCTCTGATGACCATCCATTCTAGCATCACAACCATCAGCCTACATAAATTTGGACCCATAAAGACAACAAGATTTCATTCTTCTGGGAAAGCAACTTGAGTATATTTAGTCAATCCCAAAAAGACACCCTTAGTAGGGTATCCACCACTAATTCTAGCTGCATCGGCACATCCAGCTTTGGACCCTATTACACTTTCCCAAGATCATGTCCAAAGGGTTATGCATAAAGTTCTATTAAATACCTGTAAATACTCGTAAAATTCAAGGAAAATTTTTTCTTAATTTTCTTGGGAGTTTACAAGAATGCGGTTTCTGACAGTTCTTGATTCTAAGGCCCGGTGTGCCCGGAATTTCTATCCAAAGTTTAGCTCAGGTACGTTTAGTGAATGAATGAGCATGTTTTTCTAACTTTTGAACCGGTGCTCGGAATCGAATTCATAGGGCACCGATGAATTCGCAGCACCAGTATTTTCTTAGGAACACCTTTTCCTGAGTTGTGTTTTCACGGGAGGAGTTGTTAAAAATTTGTGGAAGAAAAAATAAAAATTAAGTTAGAATTTTTATTTCTTTTAAGTGGTTTATCTATTGAGTAGAAGTTGGGGTAACCACCCAACATCCCATGGGAGGTTATGAGAGTGGTGGGGCCCACACGAACCCTACCACTTCATCTTCTCTAACCTTCCATATCCCTCCTTTAATTAAGTCAAATTGAGTTAATTAATTGAGGGAATTAATTCAACTTTTGAAATTCAAATGCTTAAGTTATGTTAATAAAATAAGTGATGAACTCATTTTATTTTGGTTGGAATCTTGTTGTGTGAGTCTTTGGAGAAAAGTTGAGGAGCTTAAAGAACTTCTTCTTCTTCTTCGATGAAGAACGCGAAGAACGCGAAGAATGCCGAATTCTTCGGAGATCGACGATGCGACATCGACTAATCATTTCTCCGTGACACGACTCTCTCCTTCCACAACGTCTTCTTCCGCGACGGTTATTTCCGCGACGAACCCTCGCACAACTAATTCGACGAGGTAGAGGTTTTATGTGTTTTTTTCATGAATTCTTCTGTCAGCTATCCTCGTTCAATTGGACCACTTTCTATTGTTTAACAGGAGGGGTCCAGACCACACAAACACGGTTGACCCTCCTACCTTCTTATTTTTGTGTTGTTTCAGTTTGAAGGAAAGTGACGTGGTGCCGTCGCACCGCCCGGGAACGAGCGGCAAGGATGCGCGGCGTCGTCGCGCCGCGCATTTCAAAATCAAACCACACAACGACACCATCGCACCGTTCCAGAAAAACCCGAAGACACCGCGGCCGTAGCGGGGCCACGATGGAGGGGTGCGGCGCCGTCGCGCTGCACCGGACGAACCAAGGCAGCGGCCATAGGCCACGGCAGAGCAGGGGAACCGGCGGCCGGTTCCACGCCACCGGCGTTGGAGCAGGGGGACCGGCCCTTTCCAGTCCCGTGGCGGCAACAGTCGGCCGGCCGGAGTGGGCCGGCCGGACAGGGAAGAGCCGGGGTTACTACCCCCGGTTGGCCAGCATGAGCGGCCCTATAATGGGGGTCGCGGTTACGAAACGGGGGGCAGGCGCCCCCCCATCCGCTCGGCCGAACGGCCGAGCCACCTGGCTGGCGCCAGCGCGCCGGGCCGTGCCCAGGCCTTGTCGGGCTGTGCCCAAGCGGGCCGGACCTAGACCCGGGATGGGTCGACCCGGTTCAGGCCAACCCAGAGGGTATCGGGCCGGGTCGGACCGGTCCCGAACCCCCAAATACCGGACCTCTCATGGTCATTAGCCCATAACATGGGCTACCGACCTCCGATCGACGCACCGTCAGCTGCGATGTGATCCTTGGGTCGAGATGGTCATTTTGGTATATTAGACTCATGGTTTCAGAAAACATTCAGTTCGTCCGGGTTGGATCGTACACGAAACCAATTAGGCCCTCCGAGCAGAAACGCTTATAACTTGAGTACATGACGTCCTATTGATATGCCATCGACTTTGTTGGATCCCTCTAAGTGATACAGACCTTTTGGCTTACTCCGCTCGAGGTTTGGATGCAGTTGGAGTATGGTCGGGTTGGTTTTGACTTAAAAACCAACCGGGCCCCTAGAACGAAAAAGCCAATAACTCTCAGACCGGGTGTCCGATCGACGCGCCATCTATTGCGCTGAGTTCCTATTGACGATATGGAACTTTTGGATACATCAACTCCAGACTATGTGACAGTTGATGTATCAGCCCCTCGGCTCGTGGAGCGGACCCTCCCGAACGAGCTTGCTGTGTGCGGGAACCCTAGAGCTGGCTGCGACTGTGAAGACGGTGACGACTGTACAGAAATCCACCGTGGAATTGATGACGACGACTAAAACACTCAACGATCCTACGTGGATCAGTGCTACTGATCCTGTGTGGTTCAGCTCTCAGCGGTCCTATGTAGGCCAGCGCCTACAGATCCTGTGTGGGTTCAATCCTGTGTGGGTCATTGCGGGGGTTAGTTACATATCGATCCTTTGTGGGTTATTGCGGGGTTAGTTACCTATCGATCCTTTGTGGGTCATTGCGGGGGTTAGTACCTATCGATCATGTGTGGGTCCGATGGCTTAGATGAATCGCTGGAAATATCTGATCATCTCTATAATCATATGAAGAAGTATAGCTGAGTGAGTTGAATCTTGAATTCCAATCCTATCTTCGATAAGATTGACTTGGTATCCTGTGTGGATTACGTTTTGCTTTCTTGTGTGGAATGGGTAGTGTTTTCCTATGTGGACTGGGTTGTACTTGGGCTCGGATGTTGGAGCCGAATGGGATTTGATGACTTAGGCATATGTATGGAAATATACCTAAGAAGTGTCAGATGTTACTTCGTGATTGTATCTTTCCTTTGTGGATTATCCTTTGGGGATTCTAGGAGACCTTCGGGGGTCATGGGGTCCCTACTGAGTAGATTATACTCATCCCTGCACGAGTTATTCCCGCACTATGTTGTGTTGTTTGCAGACGACGGACAACGCTGATCTTGGTAGAGGCACGAGGAGCAGGATGGTACCCGGAGGTTGACCACTAGGTGGGGCGTACTCAGAGCGAACGACTGGACCCGAGGAGATGTGGAGGCTATCTATACCCACCCTTCAGGTGGGACTTCCATTGGACAGCTCGACGTTGCAGCTTCACTTCTCAGTTGTTCTACACTCTTTTCAGTTGTACTTTACTTTCAGTTGGGTTTGTATTATGGCCCACTTACTTTTCCACACTTACAATTGTACTCAGTTTTACATAGTGTTTACATCTACTGCTTTCTTGCTCTATGGTGTTTGTTTACTTTACAAAGGCTATGCCTTCCCTTTTTATCTGGAATTACGCCTTGGTGCTAGTCGCCAGCCCCTGTCCTATGGAAGGTGGGCTTGGGGTAGTCACGACACGGGCCCCGAGGACGGGTCGTGTCAAATTGGTATCAAAGGAGTTCGGTTCTACGGCAGAACTTTGGAATCTGATCTTTCTTTTATGTCAAGCAATAGTGTAAAGCGTATTGGGTGTGGTTATTAGTCTAGTGAGTCTGGTGTTGGTGCGACGACCGACGTATCCATACACCAGGACCCTGACTTCTGATTTCTGACTTAATACATGAAAACATTGATTTCATGTGTGATTCATGTTTTATTTGTGATTAATTTATGTCATATCACCAGGTATACTGGTTGACCGTGGCGCACCTGTTTCTTTTCAGGATGGCCCCATGACAGAAGCCAGCTAGGGTTCTGAGAGTTGTGCGTGATGACATCCCACCGAGCGAAGAGGCCTCAGTACATGGCCCTTTGACAGTAGAGGAACCGGCGATACCACTACCAACCGAGCCACCGATGCTACCAGCCCTAGCTGCTGACGATGCACATCGCCTTAGTGCACTACACGAGTTTCAGCGTCAGCGACCGCCTAGGTTCCATGGGTAGACGGACCCTCAGGCAGTCGAGGATTGTCTGGAGGCTATTGTTCGAGTTTTCAAGTTAGTGAGGACACCAGTGGACCTCATGGTGATCCTCGCAGCGATCCTACTACACGCGGTAGCAGGCAGATGGTGGATCTTGATGCTCCAGGTGCACGACGAGTCATCTCTCCTCTGGACGGACTTTGAGAGCCTCTTCCACTCGGAGTTCATCCCAGCCAACCTCCGTGTGGTGCGCTTCCAGGAGATTCTTTAGCTGCGGCAGGGTAGCTTGATTGTCACCCAGTACTCGACAAGATTTACTGATATCTCACGCTATTCGACATACATGGTACGAGACCCATTCTTCCGGGCCCAAACCATCGAGCAGGGATTGAGGCAGGAGATTAGGGCGTTAATAATCTCCCTCAGCATTCCAACACAGGCAGGGGTACTAGAGAGAGCCCTTCTGATCAAGAGCTTCCTTGCTGATCCTTCATCAGCAGCGAGACCTACTGCAGGGCGGCATGTAGAAGAGTCTTCTACAGCAGGCTGTCGACGGATGACTCATGGTTCCAGACAGACCAGATCCTCAGGCAGACGACCTCATGAAACTGGCTCACCAGTGCGGGGCACACAGCGTGGAGCCATTCTTTCGAGAGGTAGACCGTGCTACGCATGCAGCCGGCAGGGCCACGTGGCTAATTACTGCCCGACCCGCCGTGCAGAGGCGCAACATACAGTTGAGGGACCACCCAGGCAAAGGTAGAGGGTCGATCGTGGTGATCTGCAAGGAGCAGGTGGACGAGGCAGAGGAGCTAGCTGAGCAGCGGGTGGTGGGTGACGCTTTGAGGATCTACCACCACCACCAGCAGGAGGTCCACCCTGACCATAGGGAGCTGGCAGGCAGAGACAAGAATAGTTTCAGGCAGCGGAGGCCTACGACCACGGCGTGCCCGAGATTATTCGAGGTACTATCTGTGTCTATTCCACCCATGTTGAAGTTCTCATAGAAATAGGATCGAGTCATTCTTTCATAGCCACTGCCCTTTTTCGGAGCTTGGAGATTCCAACAAAGACATTGGCTCGATCCTTACGGCTAGAGACTCTTATGGGAGAAGACTCGACGATTACGCACTGGATCAGTATGCAGACGTTTTTCCCGACGACATTCCAGGACTACCTCCTCACAGATAGGTAGACTTCTATATTGACCTTTACAGTAAGGCATCCCCAATATCCACTCTAGCATATCGGATGGCCCCCTCTGAGCTTTAGAGATACAGGTACAATTGGAGGACTTGCAGGGCAAGGGATTCATCCGACCCAGTGTTTCACCCTGGGCTTCCCCGATATTGTTCTCCAAGAAGGCGGACAGGAGCTTGTGACTTTGTGTCGACTATCGTCGCCTAAACCAGGTGACTATGAGGAACAAGTATCTACTAATGAGGATTTATGACCTCTTTGATCAGCTCAAGGGAGCACGGTTGTTATAAAGATAGACCTCAGGTCAGGCTATCATCAGCTCAGAGTTCGGGATGAGGATGTGTAGAAGAAGACCTTCAGATGTCGGTATGGCCACTATGAGTTCTTGGTTATGCCGTTCGTCATAACCAATGATCTAGAAGTGTTCATGGCCCTCATGAACAGGATCTTTCAGCCATACCTCGATCGATTTGTCATGGTCTTCATCGACGACATTTTTATTTACACGACGACTGAGGAGGAGCACGCCTACCACTTACAGGTTTTACTAGACACACTCTGAGAGCTCCAGATTAATGGAAAGCTCTCGAATTGTCAGTTATGGATACGCGTGGTTGACTTCATGGGACACATCATCTCTGAGGTGGGAGTTGCAGTGGATCCTGCGTTGATCGAGGTAGTGATAGATTGGGAGCCACCCAGGAGCGTGACAGAGGAGCGGGGTTTCTTGGGACTAGCTGGGTACTACCGGAGATTTGTGCCAGACTTCTCCAGAGTTGAGGCACCACTCTCAGATTTGAGGAAGAAGGGGAAACCCATTGTGTGGTCAGATAGATATCAGTAGAGCTTCCAAAAGCTGAGACAGTGATTGACAAGCGCGCCTATCTTAAGGTTGCCGGAGGAGGGAGTAGGGTACGTAGTTTACTGCGATGAATCAGGGACCAGACTCGGATGTGTCCTGATATAGGAGTAGGCTTTGATCTCCATTGGATCACTTCAATTGAGGCAGCATGAGCAGAACTACACTACCCATGACCTGGAGTTTGCAGCAGTGGTCTTCACTCTGTAGATGTGGCATCACTATCTGATGGGCGAGTGCTTTACAGTCTATTCTGACCACCAGAGTCATAGGTACATCTTCTCGTAGAAGGACCTAACCCTGAGACATCAGTGATGGATCGAGTTCCTCCAGGACTATGACTTTGAGATAGTCTATACTCTTGGAAAGGGGAACGTGGTAGCCGATGCTCTCAGCAGGAGGACAGGCATTCAGCTACTTGGAGAGGCGACAGAGATGCTAAATGCTTTGCAAATATAGTTCATGGATAGAGATGAAGCAGCGTTCCTTCTGTCACTCACAGTCACTCCTCCACTACTGTAGTGGGTCAGAGAGGCACAACATGGGGACGCCGACTGTGAGACGTGATGTGTGTATATATTCTCGGGACAGGCACCTGATGGTTTCTCCTTAGGGGGAGAGAAAGATATCATTTTCAGAGGACGTACCTTGGTATCAGTTTCTTTATGATATGAGGTGCTAAGAGAGTTTCACACTTCCCCTTTGGAAGTACATCCTGGAGTGGCAAAGATGCACCAGGGCCTCAGACGATAGCACTGCTGGCCGAGCATGAAGAAGGTTGTGGAAGAGTTCGTTTCTCGATGCCTTTCCTACCAGCAGGTGAAGGTAGAACACTAGGTACCAGCAGGATTGGTACAACCCATGGAGGTCCCAGAGTGGAAGTGGGATGGGATATCTATGGACTTCGTGACTGGACTTCCACGCACTTCCAGAGGTCACAACTCCATTTGGGTGATTGTCAATCGACTCACCAAGTCAACTCACTTCTTACCCATCAGAGAGTAGGTCTCAGTGGAGATCTTGAGACGTCTCTACGTTCTGGATATTGTGAAACTTCGTGGTGTTCCATCATCTATCATCTCCGATCGAGATGCTCTATTTATGTCCCAACTTTGGAAGGGGTTACATGAGGCATTCGGGACGCAGCTACGTCTGAGTACCACCATTCACCCTTTGACAGATGGTCAGACAGAGAGGACCATTCAGACTCTCGAGGACATGCTCTACGCTTGTGTCCTCGACTTTGGTCGTAGCTGGGAGGACCACCTACCCTTGGTGGAGTTCGCGTACAACAACAGCTACCACTCCACCATCGGGATGGCACCATATGAGGTGTTGTTTGGCCAACCATAGAGGTCACCACTGTGCTGGACAGACCCTGGGGAGTCAGCACTTGTGGGACCAGAGATGGTCTGGCCACGACCGAGACGGTCTAGGTCATCTAGGAACGAATGAGGACAACTAAGAGCCAGACGAAGTCTTATGCTAATTGGAGGCGGAGGCCACTGGAGTTCGAGGATGGCGACCACATCTTCTAGCGGATCTCACCTCGACGTGGTATACAGAGATTTGGCCGAGGCGACAAGTTGTCTCCACGCTTCATCTGACCATTCCAGGTCCTCAGTAGGATTTGCGAGGTGTCTTATCACCTGGCTCTACCACCTCAGTTGCACCAAGTGCATGACATATTCCACGTATCTTAGCTGAGGAGATACGTTCACTACTGGACGCATATCATTGAACATGGGGAGCTGGACAATGATGATGGGGTGACTTTTTTGGAGGTCCCAGTGGAGATCGAGGATCTACAAGAGCAGGTCCTACGTGGAGAGTCGATTCCTCTAGTGCGAATCAGATGGTAGCACGGGAACCTCCAGAAGAGTACTTGGTAGCGGGAGGCTCAGATGCGTGCATAGTACCCACATTGTTTCCTCTATTATTTTAGGTATCTTTACGGGGACATAAATCCCTGAGGTGGGAGTAATATAAAGACCTGTAAAATTCACGGGAAATTTTTTCATAATTTTCTTGGGATTTTACAAGAACACGGTTTCTGAAGGTACTTGATTCTGAGTCCCGGTGTGCCCAGAATTTCTATCCGAAGTTTAGCTCGGGTAAGTTTAGTGAACGAACGAGCCGGGTTTTTTAACTTTTGAACTGGTGCTCGGAATACAATTCTGAGGGCACCAACGAGTTCACAGCGCCGTTATTTTCTTAGGAACACCTTTTCCGGAATTGTGTTTTCATGGGAGGAGTTGTTAAAAATTTGTGGAAGATAAAATAAAAATTGAGTTACAATTTTTATTTCTTTTAAGTGGTTTATCCATTTAGTGGAAGTTGGGGTAACCACCCAACTTCCAATGGGAGGTTATGAGAGTGGTGGGGCCCAAACGAACCTTAACCCTTCATCTTCCCTAACCTTCCATAACCCTCCTTTAATTATGTCAATTTGAGTTAATTAATTGAGGGAATTAATTCAACTTTTGAAATTCAAATTCTTAAGTTATGTTAATAAAATAAGTGCTGAATTTATTTTATTTGGTTGGAATATTGTTGTCTGAGTCATTGGAGAAAAGTTGAAGAGCTTGAAGAACTTCATCTTCTTCTTCAACGAAGAATGTGAAGAACATGAAGAACGCTGGATTCCTCGGAGATCGACAACGCGACACCGACAAATCATTTCTCCACGACACGAATCTCTCCTTCCGCGACATCTTCTTCCACGATGGTTATTTCCACGACAAACCATCGCTCAACGAATTCGACGAGGTAGGGGTTTTATGTGTTTTTTTGTCGTGAATTTATCTGTCATCTATGATCGTTCAATTGGACCGCTTAATATCGTTTAACGGGAGGGGGCCGGACCGCACAAACATGGCCGACCCTCCTCCCTTGTTATTTTTGTGTTGTTGTGGTTAGAAGGAAAGTGACGTGGTGTCGTCGCACCACGTGGGAACGATCGGTAAGGATGTGCAGCCCCGTCACGCCACGCATTTGAGAATTGAACCAAGCCGTGGCGCCGTCGCGCAATGCCGGAAAAACATGAAGACACCGCGGTCGGAGCGGGGCCGCGGAGGAGGGGCGTGGTGTCGTCGCACCACGCCAGATGATCCAAGCCTGCGACCATAGGGCGCAGCAGAGTAGGGGAACCGGCGGCCGGTTCTGGGCCACCAGCGCGGAGCAAGGGGACCGGCCCTTGCCGGTATTGTGGCAGCAACAGCCGGCCGACCGGAGTGGGCCGGCCGGACAGGGAAGAGCCGAGGGTTATGACCCTCGGCTGGCCCGCATGAGCGGACCCATAACGGGGCCGTGGATATGAAATGGGGGGCAGGCGCCCCCCCCCCATCCGCTCGGCCGAACAGCCGCGCCACCTGGCCGATGCCAGCATGCCGGGCCGGCTGCCCCAGCCGGTCCGCCAGGTCGGGCCGTGCCTAGGAGGGAAGGACCCATCCTGGGATGGGTCGACCCGGTTCGGGCCGACCCAGAGGGTATCGGGCCCGAACCCCCTAATTCCGAACCTCCCACGTCCATTTGCCCATAACATGGGCTACGGAACTCCGATTGATGCACCGTCAGCTACGATACGATCCATGGGTCGAGGCGGTCATTTAGTTATATTTCACGTAGGGTTTTGGAGAACTTTGGGTTCAGCTAGATTGGTTCGTACACAAAACTATCTGGGCCCTCAGAGCGGAAACGCTTATAACTTGAGTTCCAGACATCCGATTGATGTGCCGTTGACTTTGTTGGATTCCTCTATGTGAGGCGGACCGTTTGTCTTACTCCGCTCGAGGTTTGGATGCAGTTGGAGTATGGTCGGGATGGTTTTGACTTAAAAACCAACCGGCCCACTGGAAAGAAAAGGCCAATAACTCTCAGACCGGGCGTCCAATCGACGCGCCGTCTGTCGCGTTGAGTTAATGTTGATGATATGGAACTTTTTGATACATCACCTCCAGACTACATGTGAGTTGATGTATCAGCCCCTCGGCTCATGGAGCGGACCCTCCCGAATGAGCATGCTGTGTGAGAGAACCCTAGAGCTTCCTGCGACTGTGAAGACGATGAAGACTGTACAGAAATCCTCCGTGGATTTGACGGTGACGACTACATCACTCACCGAACCTACGTGGATCTTTTCTAACAATCATGTGTGGGTCAGATCCTGTGTGGGTCAGATCCTGTGTGGGTCAGCGCTCAGCGGTCCTGTGTGGGCCAGTGCCTACAGACCATGTGTGGGTCCCATCCTGTGTGGGTCATTGCGGGGGTTTGTTACCTATCGATCCTTTGTGGGTCATTGTGGGGGTTAGTACCAATCGATCCTATGTGGGTCCGACGGCTTAAATGAATCAGTGGTAATATCTGATCATCTCTATCGTCTTATGAAGAAGTATACCTGTGTGAGCTGAATCTTGAATTTCAATCCTATATTCGATAAGATTGACTTGATATCCTGTGTTGATTACGTTTTGCTTTCCTGTGTGGAATGGGTTGTGTTTTCATATGTGGACTGGGTTGTACATGGGCTCGGATGTTGGAGCCGAACGAGATTTGATGACTTAGGCATATGTATGGGCATATACCTAAGAAGTGTCAGATGTTACTTCGTGATTGTATCTTTCTTTCGTGGATTATCCTTTGTGGATTATGGGAGACCTTCGGGGGTCTCGAGGTCCCTACTGAGTATCTTATACTCACCCCTGCATCAGTTATGCCTGGATTACATTGTGTTGGTTGAAGACGAAAGACAACGTTGATCGTGGTAGAGGCACTAGGAGCAGGACAGTACTCGGAGGTGGACCACTGGGTGGGGTGTACTCAGAGTGCATGGATGGACCCGAGGAGATGTTGAGGATATCTGTACCCACCCTTCAGATGGGACTTCCAGTGGACGGATCGACGCTACGGCGTTACTTTTCAATTGTTGTACTCCCTTTTCAGTTTTACTTTACTTTCTGTTGTGTTTGTATTCTGGCCCACTTACTTTTCTGCACTTACAGTTGTACCTAGTTTACTTAGTGTTTTCTTCTACTTCTTGCTTTCTCTGTAGTGTTTTTTTACTTTACAAAGGCAATGCCTTCACTTTTTATCGGGATTTACGCCTTTGTGCTAGTCACCAGCCCCTTGCCTATGGAAGGCGGGCTTGGGGTAGTCACGGCAGGGTCCTCGAGGACGGGTCCTGACAATACCATTGTGAATCTAATAGTTCATTTAGAATCTATGGAAGTCTGGCGCGATTCTGTAAAACCAGATCAGAAGCCGTACACTGATTGGGTATCCAACATTCTGCCACCTCCGAAATTTATATTCCAAGTATTACCGGGTTTGAATGGTTCAGGAGACAACGAACATCATTTATTTCACTTTGCCTCTTTCAGTGATCTCATTATAGAACCCTAGAGAAGAAATATCAGTGAAACTTACGTGCTTCATGAAAAACCTGTAGGGTTCTGCCTTCGTATTGTATAATATAATTCCAAATAACTAAATAGAAAGTTGGTAGGACTTCTGATGATAGTTTATATTCCCATTTTATTCGACACCGCCTAACACAATGGTCAGTGATATCTAGAACTTCCGGTTGTGAGATAATGAATGAGTATCAGACTTCAATTCTAGATGGAATTCCCTAACTTATTCCCGGAACATGCTAATCCCCCATGATGAAATGATCGCTATGTGCATCAATAATCTCCCAGATGAATTACATACAAAACATAGTCCAGTGAAATACCAATGTGGGCATCAATATTTCTCCATAGTTTCTCAAAGTATAGAGGAATTCTTACAGGAAACCAATCTCAACACCCGAGTGCCCCCATCAGCCTCAGGAAAAAGAACATGAAAATATAAAGAAAATTCTGTCAAATTTAAGCCACCCCAGGCACCAAATCCTATTGAGAGGCCTCCACCAAACTATGCAGGGATCCTTGGACGCAAAAAACCACCCCTACCTCGGTAAGATGAGAAATGGTGTGAAAAAAGAAAACTGTTATAGGAGCCAAAAAATAAATTCAACTAGTTCCGAGATGACCAAGTCTGTGACAACATCATAGCCTCCATGAATTTCACCATTAATAGGATACCAAAGCTAAATACTGCAGATAAAGTGGGACACAAATACCAAACAAATTATTTTCCCTATCACTAAATACTGGTTCACACCTTCCAAGAGTACTCCGTCTTCAAGGATATCTTGCAAAAGATCGTGGATTCAGGGAATGTTATGTTTGGTCGACCACCTGTACAAGTGGTGTAGGTCTATACCTTATACCCAATAGTGGAAAAGGAATGGAAATAGTGACAAAAAAAAGGATAAACTTTTTTGTTGTTGAATTCCTCGTAAAATAGTCATCTATGATAATGGGATCCTATAAGAGTAGTCAATGCAACAAACCATGCCCCCAATAGTTATTGATGCAACCCGGCCGTCATCTTCATCCATGTAGTTCTCTAATGACCCTAAGGGAAGAAAGAAGAAGTAATAAGATGAGATGACACCATGGCTGAAGCCAGTCTTGACACTTTTAGACAATATTCTTGAAGACTTGGTAAAACGGGCACCACCCCACCAAACAGAACTATAGGCATCGCCCCCACCACACATCAAAACATGCACTAAACCACCAAATGGTATCATTAGAAGATGAAAATCAAATAGAATCATTTTCATATCATGAATTGGTATCTGACTCAATTAAGGTCACTCACTTGACGAACCCTTTCTCTAATAGAGGCTATGGGTGAAAACCTAAATTCCCCACTTCCAATTAGAAGGATGAAGGATGATTCCATAGAGGCCAAGGGTTTTCTAGAAGCCATGATCAAGGAAGAAGTCAAATTCCCACCCACACCATATCTCAAACCATTAACATTGTTAAAACATGCATAAAACTCCTATAACATACACAAAAGAAGATGGAATATCCCTCCTCCCTTGTCGAAAGAAATCTAAACCCATTAATCTTGGTGTATCTGTCAGAGTAAGAACAAACATCCAATTCCCTAATATATATAGGCAAACCATTTTTCCCAAACTCATAAATACAACAACGCCATCAGTACTTGTCCTAGATGCTTTACCGTCTATGAATAAAGATCAAGTCCCTAATAATCCCATGAAAGATCATCCCTAATCTAGGAAAAGCTAACCTTTAGAGCATAAATATGATATTATAAAGCTGCTAGCTTCTGTACTAGTGAAGCTATCAATCCTAGATTCCTTTAGTCAGCCAGTAAACCAAAGGTATGCACTCATCAAATCCTTACTATGTCCCCAGGAAATCGAGGCTGAAGTAGTAGTGGACGTAGTCTATCGAATGGAGACCAATCCTGAAGAATGACACACCATCATCTCCATCACAAAAAATGATGAAGACACCATCATTCAAGGACACATATGACACTCATATGTGTTTAGTAAGATAATTTATATTTATGTTAGATGAATTTTCATCTACAATGGCACTGGATTCAACCACCTCCTACTGTGAACACTTCATTGGATAGGCTATGATGAGAATAGTTTGACACTCTACACCACTACTCTTCTAGGATATGAAAAAAGCGACTTGATTCCTTTGGAACAAATCCAGCTCAAAACTTTTCATGGAGATCTTGTATCTAATTCAATATTTCTGGTAGTATAGAAAAGTACAGCCTTCAAAGTCATGATATGGGGGACAAGATGCATCAGCACACTGTAATTATTTCATCATATAATTAGTTTGTCAAATATGGAACTAATGTAACAAATGGAACATTACGCACTGATAAATACCCATTCAAATATTGTGTTTCACATTACATCGATTCTAGGTTCTATGAACTGGAAGAGAAGAAGTCTTTGACCGATGAAATTAAATGTATCACCTCACAGAATGGATTGAAAATGGATCATGTAAATCCCATCCTATAGTTTGGGGGATGTATATTCTTTACCCATAAACGAAGTTTAAGTAATAAGTTCAAGATTTGATACAGACTCGGTCATATGCATGATTAATGTTTTGGCTACCAAGACCAAAGACAAAAAAAGAGCAGGTTGGGCCCAATGATGTCAGGAGAGGCCCAAAAAAAGATTCTCCCAGCTCTTCCTTAGGATCACAGACTTTTCTGGCCGTACTGACTAATTCAATAGTAAATTTCCCTCCCAAAATCAGAGATTTAATCTCAAGAATACTCTCTCAATTAGAAGAGGATGATGATGATATAGAGGATGAGGAAGAGGATGATGATGAAAAATAAGTAGAGGACCTCAAAGATTCCCTGTCACAGTTGAAGAAGGGTTCTTTGCCACAATCGATGAACTATGACGGATAAGCCTTGGCACCGAATAAAAACCACAACCCACTCAAATTATTTGGGATATGTCTTTCGAGAAGCAGGAGGCATATACCCCCTTCCTAAAAAATAATCAAGATTTCTTTTCTTGTAACTACACCGAAATGATAGGTCTCGATCATGAGGTCACCATTCATTATATTTGTCTTCCGAAAGACAATCATGGATATAAGAAAACATGTAGAAAGACCCAACAGATGCATGATGCCAAAATAAAGGCTCTAGTTTACAAGATAATTAAATCCCACATCATTTGAGAATTCCATTATTTTTAATATATAGAAAACATAGTTCCTATCAGAAATAACAATAGACATAATAGGGCCTACATTGACTTCCGAGACATTAATTGGCACTGTCTGAAAGATAATTTTACTATACCAGTCAAAAAAAGTTTTTATCAATGAAACTATAGGATATGAGGCTCTATTTTTCATGGAAAACTATTTTGGAAAAAAGCAAATCCAAATACCCTGAATAGATGAAGAAGATACTACTTTCATGGCCCTTCAGGGAGTATTCTCTAATAAGGTGATTCCCTTTGGTCTTAAAAATTTTAGCACTACATATCAGCGCACCATGCATTGCATAATCATGATCTTATTGTGAAAATTTTTCAGGTGATATGTTGATGATCTTGTGGTTATGTCATGACAGTGTTCAAACCACCTCAGAAGATCATGAAAATATCTTTAAAAAACTACAACATCACAGTTTAAATTTGAATCTCTTAAATTGTTCATTTTTGCGTTACATCTGATAAATTCCTCGACAATGTCATACGCCATCGCAACAATGATGTTGACCGTGAAAACAAAATATCAATCATTGTAATTTATCCACCTCACAACATCAAATAGTTGAGGAGTTTCTAGGGGAACCTATCCAACATCAGGAACTTCATTGAAAACCATGCGGTAGATGTTTACATTTCACTAGGTTAATAAAGAATGAAGTAACATAAGAGTGGGATAATGATGGTCATGAAGTGTTCAAAAATTTCAAATGATATCTCCTAAGCCCATTGGTGTTGATGCTGCTAGTTGAGGGTACGTCACTCATCTTGTACCTAACCACCTTGGAATGGTCATTAAGGGCATTACTCGGGCAGAATAATGATACTGGATGTGAGAACAATATATATTACCTCATCAGAATAATGATCTATGCTGAGACTTGATATTAATGAATTAAAAAGAAATTTCTAGCCATAATCATTGTAATTCCGAAAATTAGGAATTAACAATAGCACAAAAAGGTCCATCTAGTCTCCAACAATAACCCACACAAGTATATCTTCAGCTGCCCCTTGCTAATGGGATGCATATCACAGCAGGCGGTCATCCTATAAATGTTTAAAATACGGTATGTGCCTAAAAAATCCATCAATGTCTAGGATTATGCAAAATTCTTGGTGGAGAACCCATGAGAAGAAATAACCTCTTTAGATACTAAATTTCTCAATGAAGAAGTATTATCTTCCCAATATGGTCCTCGGTCATCAGAAATGTACTTATGCTGCTTCACATATACCAGTAGGAAAAAGGATGGAGGATTCCAATCACAAAAAGGTAGGGAGGTGAGTTATACACTTTTCCCCTGAGATGTCCATCTTTCCATACTCCTTCCTTCTTTTGGAGGGATTCATAAATAATGATGAAGAATACTAGGGCCTATTACATGCCTAGACAAGGAACATCATGCAAGAGCAGAACACCTAAAAAAAAGTTGATTCATAGCCGGACATCAATAAAATCAATGATGATTATTCCATTAAGAAGAATGTATTTTCCCCTAGTATGAATATTCTTTGATAACTAATGGTATAATTTTCCTCAGAATCAAATCTTTCCAATATCCCCTGGTCTCAAAATTCTCAAGTCGATACAGTGGAAAATGAGGGCACAACCCTAGATGATCAAGACTGGGATTAAATAATCATCAAAATTTCCCACTTCCATTTGTTCATTCCATTTATTCAGAACAATATGGAGGAAATCAATGTGATTAGCCCCATTTCTGAGCCTTATGGTCTGACCACAGGTTGGATGACTCCCATTGTAAATTCCTCTGAAGGTTGGATCTCCCACTGGATAGGGATGAAAGAGAATAGATTTGGAGGTGTGCATTCAAATGTGTCTTGTACAATGGCATAAACCAAGAAAATTTTCTATACAAATGAGGCATTGACGGAGACCTTCATTGGTGCATTGTAACAGCCGAGACTTTTATGAGAAATATTTTGTTTTTATGTTATATAAATCATCAAAGGAATCTTTCACTACACACAACACATGCTTGGCTTGATTTACATGCAATCGTGACCTTCATTGATAGCTTGCGTCGTACTCAATACCGAGTTTCACTAAACAACGATATGGTATTAAAATATTACTAAACCTAGCCGTTATGAATAGTAATACCCACTTTTTGAAATTTTTTAAATTTTATTTTCAAAATCGAAATCATTTTTGGATTCGAAATATCGAAATTATCCTAGGGTGAAATTTTGGTATTTTTCTGAAAACATTCAATTTTTGACGAATAGTAAAAACACTAGGTTAATCTTTAAAAATCGAATTTTTATTTAAATAATTATTTATTTTATTTAAACTTATTTTAGGTAAAAATTTATACATAATACCTATTTAGGTTCAATGAAATTTATTGGAGTCATTTTATAATAATTTTAGATATATTAAAATTTTATTGAACTTTTCACCGTCTTTTACCCACCTCCTAAGAGAATTTAAAAATTCACATAAAACATAATTTTACCATTTCTGTGAGTGGAATTTCAAAAATACGAGAGACACGGTTGATATCGTGGACTAAAATGTGGTTCAATGAGATGAAAATAATTATTGGTGATTAGTAACTTTTTACTTTGTTTTTTACCATGGTTAAAAGTAAATAGTGTAATTAAGGGTAAAAATGTTATTATTATTACCCTAATGCATGTCCTAATTATATTGGATAAGAGTAATTCTACCAAAATCAACTTTAGGAGTAAAATATGACCATTTAGGCCCAGTTGGATTAGATTAGGACATTTATTATTAATTTATTTAAAGAAGGGTTAAAATAGTTTAAATCAATGTTTAATACCTAAATTATTTTTAATAAAGGGTTATACATAAGATAAACTAGACTATAAATAATCATTAGAAAGATAAAACGATTTCCTACATAATGGTATTTTATTTTTAATTTTTAGACTTTAAATAATTTAATTTATTTTTGACACAATGATTATGCAGTAATTATCTTATTAATAAAATATTGAAATAATTGATGTTATAAATACCCAAATAAATGAAATTTGAGAATTTTTATTAATTAAAATAATTTATTAGGTTAATATGACATGTTAGTATTGATTTAGTTAAGTTTTTGAAAACTAATCATTCTGTTATTATTTTTATAAAAATCAATTACCAAATAGTGTCAAAATTGACATAAAATAGTTTTTAAAACAAATATTATATTATTAATTGATATTTTATTCCTAAAAATCAAAGGATCAGACAAATGACTTATATAAGGTTATATATATTAATAATAAACAACTTGGGGTTCTTTTGTCTTGTTATAGTATGTTTATTAAACATAGAGTGTAAGAAAACAAGAAGACACGGTAAAAGTTAAATTATCTAACCTAAAGTTAAATCCAAATGATAAGGTTAAAATAGAACCCTAAACATGTCTAAATTATATTGGATGAGAGGATTTCGGCCCATAACCACCTTAGCTTAACGATTACTCATTTTTGAGCTATTAAAAATCCAATATGACTTTATAATAAAATAATGTTTTTAGTTATTCCAAAGGTGCCCCTCTCATCTCTTATAAAAGGGAACCTCCTCCCTCTCTTCCTCACACCACATTGAGCCATCAAGCTCGGCCGAACCCTGCCCAATTCCCTTCTCCACTTAACTAGAATCATCCTAGAGGTCCTGGTCTTTTTAAAATACCAATTTTAGTTCCCTAAGTGGAGGTCTCAAAGAGGCGCTTCAAAGAAGAGGTAATGTCTGTTACCGATTATTTCAACATTATTTCTTCTTTCACATATTCTTATTTAGTTTTTTCATTATGAAGTAATAACATCAGTATCACTCATATTCTGGTATGTTATTATATGTATGAAACAATCCTATTTCACCATCTATCCATCATACAAAAAATGAAATCACCGCGCGTGCGTACGTACAGAATACCGTCTCCACGCCGTGGTGTAATCTATTTTCCACCACCACATTACTTGGATGGGTATAATGGTGTAAATAATAACTATATATGATTATTGGAATTTCATATTGATTCTGAAATAGTATACATATACTTCATTACAATTCCACGATCATGGGAACGATATCATCGCTCGTGCGTACGTACGGAATACCACCTCCACGATGTGATGTGACTCGTTCTTCATGATATTCATTGAATAATTATTATATAAATGAATTGAATGAATGAATATGATATATATTACACTAATACCATTCCATAAATGAGTTATCTATAACCCAAAGAGAATAATAAGAATTTATTCGACATAACACACATAAGAACAAAATGCAATAAACACCCGAATAACAAGTAGCAATGAAATATTACTAATAAGAAGCTAAGAATATGGCCATATATGATATCATAACAATGAGTATGATTCATTAATAAGTCAATTACATTATTTAGCACATTATACAGGAGGTTCATACACTTACGAAGCAAATCAGACCTAAGGTAAGGGAAAATCTCACAATCTCATTTTTATCCGAGGTTGTTTATATTCAGAATTTACTGGGGAATATTTATCATCCACATCCATGTTTCCTCAATATGTAATTTTCATTATATCCTTATACAATTTTTTAAATCCAATTTTACCATTCGGGTAGTTTCAGTAAAAGATATGAAAGGAATCTTTTGTCATTTTTCGTATGAGGTACTTTTTGACTTTTCAGGCCAAAGTACGAGAAAAATGTTTTTTTAACTGATGCGGAATGAATGTATTTTTAGAAAATTTTTTCCTAGAAGCATCCTTTACAAGTTTTCATGTTTATTTTTAATCATCTTTTTTTAGTTTAAAATTGTATGACATGTTAAGAAAGGAAAAATATTTTTAAAGTAGAAAGGATATTTTCCTCAAGAATGGAGTTCAAGCATTTTATCAAAATTATTTTCCATCTAAGATAATATAGGGTTATGTTTATATCCCTATTATTACATTGATTTGATTATATTGTTATTGAATTATTTTTATTAATTCCTTTATCTTATATGAATTGTTTTATAATGACACAATGTTTAAGAATCCCATTTTTATTACATGGGTTATGCAATGATGTATGATTTATGATTTTGTGGAGCACATAAAAATGGTATAATTATGAGATTGGTGGGACCTATATCTCCCTCAAATGCATTGGGTAAAGATTTATACCTTATGAGATATACATGTCTAGAACGGCAGGTTAGACTGGTTCAGTGAAACAGGACTGAAACGAGGAGTGAACTCGGTTCAGAAATGGTCTTTGTCTGCTAAGATAGTCTTGGAAATGAGTATTGACTAATAAGAAATGATTCTATATGATTATATGTGTATGCCACAAAGTTTCATGTTTTAAGTTATGATTATTGGGATTATATTTCACTACTATGATTTATCCCATGTTATCAAATTATAATCTCTTTTGTAGGTTAATATTTTCTAAAATGTTATGTTCTTATGAATATGATGTGATTGATATTTATTTTGTTTACCCTTACTGAGCATTTGAGCTCACCCTTTTATATGTTTTCTTTCACCAGGTCATGAAGAAGGTTATTAAGTAGGATATTCCAAAAAGGGACTCTAGATATGATGAAATTAATGGGAGACAACGTAGATGATTTATGAACCAGTTGTTTATGTTTCCCAGTTTCTAAAGACACTATACTTATACGGTCCTTTCATGGTTTTGTTATATGTTGTAATAACTGTACTTCAATTTTGAAGTATTAGCAATGTATGTAAAGTATGGTTTGTTATAGATGGTATTAGAGTAAAGTTATAGTCAACCTTTGAAACTAGGATGTGAAAGACTTAGTAAGAACCCTAAGAATAAGTCTAAGCATAGAACACAATCTTAGTCTTTTAGAAATGGCCATGAACAACCTATGATAAGACCTTAAGTGTGAAATTTTATTCTTGATTATGTGGTTTTCCTATTATAATTAGTGTTGCTCACACTATTCTTCTTGGTTTTCATCAATGGCTGGAACTCGATGGAACCGTGTTAATGCGGAATGCGACGGGAAATGCATTGATTGTCCCCCTGAGAAACCAAACGTTATGGGAGCTGGAATGCAAAATCTTGAAGCCATGATCACAAAACTATCTCAAGCTATGAGTCATCCAGGACTTCCAAATGAGAAAAGGAAGGAGAAACATTCTATTGAATCCTTCATGAGGCAGCATCCACCTTCATTCAGCGGGTCTTCTGATACATTAGTGGCTGAACAATGGATCAGTACCACGGAAAGGATATTTTCAGTTCTTCAATGTTCTGAGCATTATAAATTCATCTTAGCAATGTATCGTTTGGAAGGTGATGCTGATCAATAGTGGAATATTATTAAGAATATGAGTCAAAGGGATGAAATTGAGTCCATGGAATGGGATGAGTTCAAGAACTTATTTTTCAATAAGTACATCCCGCGTATTCTCCGATGAAAGATGGAGAAGGAGTTTCTTGAACTAAAGAAAAATGATGATGATTCTGTTGGTACCTACGAAGAAAATTTTACAATACCTGCAAGGTATGATTTTGGGGTTATTATCCAACTAGAGAGTAAGATCGATCGATTATTTAGTGGCTTAAAACCAAGTCTTTGAAGGGCGTTATCCATAAGGGACTTCAATAGATACGAGGAAATTGTTCGATGTGCTCTCAAGGTTGAGATGGAGATTGCAGTAACCCATCAGTCATATGGGTTTGATAAGAAGAGGAAAATGGAATTCAAAGGAAAATATAAAGAGCACACTGAAAAAAAGATGAGCTTTCCCTTATGCTCAAAGTGTGGAAAGAAACATGGAGGGAGTTGTCTTAAATGTACAAGTAAACGTTTCAAATGTGGAAACGAAGGTCATCGGGCATTTGAATGCCGCAATGATGGGAAGAAGATGTCTAGTGATGGGAAAAAAGAAAAGGCTACACATAGTGCAACTCCTACACTTCAATGTTACAAATGAAAGGAAATGGGGCATTATGCCAATCAATGCCCAAATCCAAGGGTTGTTGATGATGATAGACATCAACAAACTCTTATGGATAAAGGAAAAGGAACGTCACATGCAATTTCTATCAGTGATGTGGAGTACGATAACGATGTTGTGAAAGGTACACTTATCATCCACTCAAAAATAGAAAATGTTTTATTTGATTATGGATCCACCCACTCATTTATTTCGGAAGAATTTTCTAAGGGTATCACCGTATTAACTCAATAATTAGATGTTGAGTTAGCTATGACAACCCCTAATGGCACAACAGTCGCATCAAAAGTTTATAATTCTTCTCCAATTGAAGTTTTTGGGAAAGTCCTTCCTACAAATCTTGTGATCCTTCCTATAGTGGAATTTGATTTCGATTCCATGCATGGATTAGATTTCTCTATATGGAGCTCATATCAATTGACAAATAATGGAAGTCACATTTCATATTCCAGATCAATCTATGATCATCCATCGATTCAAGGATGAACATAACCTTCCAGTTGAAATTTCTTCCATCTTATGGGTTTTGATTCCACTAAAAAAGGTTATTTATCTCAAATGGTTGGTGAGAAACTCACGATTAAGAATATTCCCATTGTACGGGAGTTTTATGATGTCTTTCTGGAGTAATTCTCGAGTCATCCACCAAATCGTGATGTTGAGTTTTCAATAGAACTTGTACTGGGTTGTTTGCCTATTTCAAAGACACCTTATAGAATGGACCAAATTGAGTTGCAGGAATTGAAAAAGAAACTCCAAGAGAATCTTGATAAGAGATTCATACGCCCTAGTGCATCACCTTGGGGAGAACATGTTCTATTTGTTATGATGAAATATGGATCAATGAGACTCTCCATTGACTATCGAAAACTTAACAAGATCACTATCAAAAACAAATATCTTATCCCATGCATTGATGACTTATTTGACCAACTACGCGGAGCTCAATACTGTTCAAATATTGATCTTCGTTCAGGTTATCATCAATTTATGGACAAAAGGGAGGATATACCAAAGACGACTTTCCATACAGGGTATGGACACTATGAATATATAGTGATGCCATTTGGTCTTACTAATTCCCCTTATATCTTCATGGATCTTATGAATAGAGTCTTTAGAAACTATATTGATTAGTTTGTGGTAGTCTTTATAGATGATATTCTTTTCTATTCAAAGAGAAAGTAAGAACATGAAGATCACTTGAGAAATATACTAGAGACCCTAAGAAAGGAGAAGCTTTATTCCAAATTTATCAAGTGTGAATTTTGGCTTCAAAAAGTTGCATTTTTTGGTCACATAATCTCAAAATAGGGGATATCTGTGGATCCAGCAAAAACAGAGGTTATCGAAAGATGGTCGAGACCAACAATAGTAACAGAGTTCCAATGTTTTCTTGGTTTGGCAGGATATTTTCGACGTTTTGTGAAAGATTTTTCATGATTATCTAATCCACTCACCAGGTTGACTCGAAAAGGAGTTAAGTTTGTTTGGACAGAGGAATGTGAAGAGAATTTCAAGGAGTTGAAAGGAATGTTATCCAGTGCGCCTATACTCACACTTACTTGTAGTGGAAAAAGGTTTGTGATCTACAGTGATGCATCCAAGAAGGGGTTGGGGTGTGTTCTTATGAAAAATGATATGGTGATAGCTTATTTCTCACGACAGTTGAAAATCCATGAGCAAAATTACCCAACTCATGATTTGGAGTTATCTGCGGTAATCTTTGAATTAAAGATTTGGAGGCATTATATTTATGGAGAAAGGTGTGATATTTATACTGATCATAAAACTTTAATTTATATTTTCACACTAAAGGATCTGAATATGCGCCAAAGAATATGGTTGGAGCTGATTAAGGATTACGACTGCTCTATTCATTACCACCCTAGGAAAGCATACAAGGTGGCAGATGCATTAAGTCGACAAGACCATGCTAGCTTATCCATGATGAGGATCACACAAGATCCAATATTTATGGATTTACAAATGATGGATCTTGGAATTATAATGGAAGGGGAAAATTCATATCTTTCTCAATTGAATGTTCAACCATCTATACATGTGATGATTAAATAGGCGCATAAAGAAGATGTGGAGTTACAAAAGAAGGTGAGAAATATTCTGGAATTCAACCTTGATTTTGAAGGGATAATAAAGTTCAGGAATCTGGTTTGTGTTCCTCCCATCCCAGAATTAAAGAAGGAGCTTCTGGATGAGGCTCATATTTCTTCATTCTCTATTCATTCAGGAAGCAATAAGATGTATAGGGGATTGAAAGATTACTTATGGTGGGATGGCATGAAAAGAGATGTTGCTGAATATGTCTCTCGATGCTTGGTTTGTCAGCAAGTTAAATCTGATAGACAGAAGTCTAAGAGGATGTTACAACCATTACCCATACCCGAATGGAAATGGGAAAACATCACTATGGACATTGTCACCGGACATCCTAAAACATCCAAAGGCAATAATTCCATCTGGGTCATAGTTGATCGTCTTATAAAGTCGGCACACTTCATCGCTATTAGAGAGGATTTCTCTCTGGATCAGCTTTCCAGGATATATGTGAAGGAAGTGGTAAGATAGCATGGAGTACAACTTTCTATTAATTCTGATCAGGATCCGAGATTTACCTCGATGTTATGGCGAAGTCTTCAGCATACTCTGGATACAAAGTTGAGTTTCAGAACTTCTTATCATCCTCACACAGAAGGTCAATCTGAGAGGACAATTCAAACTATAGAAGATATGATGAGAGCTTGCTTTATGGATTTCAAAGGTGGTTGGGATCAACACCTACCTTTGGTGTAATTTTCTTATAATAATAGCTTTCTCTCTAGTAATCATATGGCTCCTTATGAATCACTCTATGGAAAGAAATGCATGACTCCAACTTCCTAGGATGAAGTTGGGGAAAGAAAGCTATTAGGACCTGATCTTGTTGATGAGATGGAAGAAAAGGTCACATCTATTCAACAACACATTAGAGGAGCTCGGAGTCAACAAAAAGTTATGCCGACAACCGAAGAAAAGACCTAGAGTTTGAAGTGGGTGATAATGTGTTCTTACGAATATCTCCCTCGAAGAGGGTCATGAGATTTGGAAAAAAGGGAAAGTTGAGCCCTAGATATATTGGTCCTTTTGAAATTCTGGATCGTGTTGGGAAGGTATCTTACCGATTGGTGCTTCCACCGAATCTCTCCCAAGTTCATGATGTGTTCCATGTATCTCTCCTGAGAGAGTACATACCTGATCCTTCACATGTACTCAACTCAGAAGTTGTACCGCTGGAGCAAGATCATTCTTATGAAGAATAGCCAATAGAGATTATGGATCATAGCGAAAAAGTATTACGGAACATGACCAGTCACTTGGTAAAGTTTAATGGAGGAACCACCAATTTGAAGAAGCTACATGGGAGCTTGAGGATATGATGAGGGAGAGGTATCCTCATCTGTTTGTAACAAAGTGACGAATTTCGAGGGCGAAATTCATTTTAAGGGGGGTAGAATGTAACTCCCGAGACTTTTATGAGAATTATTTTGTTTTTATGTTATATAAATCATCAAAATAATCTTTCACTACACACAACACTATCTTGGCTTGCTTTACACGCAATCGCAAACTTCCTCGATAGCTTGCGTCGTATGCAATACCAAGTTTCACTAAACAACAATATGCTATTAAAATATTACTAAAACTAGCCGTTATGAGTAGTAATACCCACTTTTTTAAATTTTTTAAATTTTATTTTTTAAAATGGACTTCATTTTTTGATTCGGAATATCAAAATTACCCTACGGTGAAATTTTGTTATTTTTCTGAAAACATTCAATTTTTGATGAATAGTGAAAACACTGGGTTACTATTTAAAAACCAACTGTTAATTTAAATAATTATTTAGTTTATATACATTTATTTTAGGTGAAAATTGATACATAATACCTATTTAATTTCAATGCAATTCATTGGAGTCATTTTATAATAATTTTAGATATATAACAATTTTATTTATCTTTTCACCGTCTTTTACCCACCTCCAAAGAGAATTTACAAATTCATATAAAACATAATTTTACCGGTTCTGTGAGTGGAATTTCGAAAATATGAGAGACATGGTTAATATCAAGGACTAAAATGGGGTTCAATGATATGAAAATAATATTTGGTGAATAGCAACTTTTTACTTTTTTACCACTTTTAAAAGTAAATAGTGTAATTAAGGGTAAAAATGTTATTATTAATACCCTAACATATGTAATAATTCGATTGGATAAGTGTAATTCGACCACAAACAACCTTAGCAATAAAATATGTCCATTTAGGCCCAGTTGGATTATATTAGGACATTTATTAATAATTTTTTTAAAGAAGGGTTAAAATAGTTAAAATCAATGTTTAATAACTAAATTATTTTTATTAAAGGGTTATACATAAGATAAATTAGACTATAAATATTGATTAGAAAGCTAAAAAGCTTTCCTATATAATGTTATTTTATTTTTAATTTTTAGACTTTAAATAATTCAATTTATTTTTGACACAATGATGATGCAGTAATTATCTTATTAATAAAATATTGACATAATTGATGTGATAAATACCCAAATAAATGTAATTTGAGACATTTTATTAATTAAAAATAGTTTTCTTTGTTAATAATTCTGTTATTATTTTTACAAAAATCAATTACCAAATATATCAAAATTTACATAAAATAGTTTTTTAAACAAATATTATATTATTAATTGTTATTTTATTCCTAAAAATATAAGGTTCGGCCAAATGACTTATATAAGGTTATATATATTAATAATAAACAACTCGGGGTTCTTTTGGCTTGTTATAGTACGTTTATTAAACATATAGTGTAAGAAATCAAGAAGACATGGTAAAATTTAAATTATCTAACCTAAAGTTAAATCTAAATGATAAGGATAAAATAGAACCCTAAACATGTCTAAATCCTATTGGATGAGAGTATTTAGACCCATACACACCTTATCTTCATAATTACTCAATTTGGAGCTGTTAAAAACCGAATATTACTTTATAGTAAAATAATATTTTTCGTTATTCCAAAGGTGCCCCTCTCCTCTCTTATAAAAGGGCACCTCCTCCCTATCTTCCTCACACCACATTGTGCCTCCAAGATCGGCCAACCCCTGAAAAATTATATTCTACACTTCACTAGAAACATCCTATAGGTCTTGGACTTCTTCAAAGACCAATGTTAGTGCCCTAAGAGGAGTTCTCAATGAGGGGCTTCAAAGAAGAGGTAATGTCGGTTGCTGATTCTTTCAACTTTATTTCTTCTTTCACTTCTTCTTCTTTAGTTGTTTAATTATGAAGAAATAACATTAGTATCACTCATATACTGGTATGTTATTATAAGTATGAAACAACCCTATTTAACCATCTATCCATCCTTTGGAAAATGAAATCATCGCGCGTGCGTACGTACGGAATACCGTCTCCACGCCGTGGTGTAATCTATTTTCCACCACCACCTTACTTGGATGGATATAATTGTGTAAATAGTATCTATATATGATTATTTTCAAGTGATATATATTCTGAAATAGTATACACACACTCCATTACAATTCCATGATCATGGGAACCATATCATCGCTCGTGCGTACGTACGGAATACCGTCTCCACGATGTGATGTGACTCGTTCTTCATGATCTTCATTGCATAATGATTATATAAATGAAATTAATGAATGAATATGATATATATTATACTAATACCATTCTGGAAATTAGGTATCTATAACCCAAAGAGAATAATAAGAATTTATTCGACAAAACACGCATAAGAACAAAAAGTAATAAACACCCGAATTACAAGTAGCAATGAAATATTACTAATAGGAAGATAAGAATATGTCCATATATGATATCATAACAATGATTATGATTCTTGAATATGTAAATTAAATTATCTAAAACATTATACAGGAGGTTTGGACACTTACGAAGAAAATTGGTCCTAAGGTAAGGGAAAATCTCACAATCTCATTTTTATCCGAGATTGTTTATATTCAGAATTTACTGGGGAATATTTATCATCCACATCCATGTTTACTCAATACGTAATATTATTTATATCCTTATACAATTGGTTAAATCCAATTTTACCCTTCGGTGAGTTTTAGTAAAAGATATGAACGGAATATTTTGTCATTTTTCGTACGAGGTACTTTTTGACTTTTCCGGCCAAAGTATGAGAAGAATGTTTTTCTAACTTATACGACATGAATGGATTTTTAGAACATTATTTGCAAGAAGCTTCCTTTATAATTTATCAAGTTTATTTTTAATCAACTTCTTTTAGTTTAAAAATGTATGACATATTAGGAAAGGAAAAATGTTTTTGAAGTAGAGAGGATATTTTCCTCAAGAATGGAGTTTAAGCATTTTATCAAAATTATTTTCCATCTAAGATAATATAGGGTTCGGTTTCTATCCCTATTATTACATTGATTTTATTATTTTGCGATGGAATTTTTTTTATGAATTCCTTTATCTTATACAAATTGTTTTATGATGTCACGATGTTTAAGAATCTCATTTTTATTAAATGGGTTATGCAATGACGTATGATTTATGATTTTGGGGTACACATAAGAAGGGTATCATTATGAGATGGGTGGAACCTATATCTCCCTCTAATTCATTGGGTAAAGATTTATATCTCATGAGATAGACATGGCTGGAATGGTAGGTTAAACCGGTTCTGTGAAACAGGACTGAAACGCGGAGTGAACTCAGTTCAAAAACGGACTTTGTCCGCTTAGACAGTCTTGGAAATGAGTCTTGACTAATAAGAAATGATTCTCTATGATTATGTGTGTATTCCACAAAGATTCATGTTTTAAGTTATGATTATTGGGATTAAATTTAACTACTATTCTTTATCCCATGTTATGATATTATAATCTCTTTTGCAGGTTAATATTTCCAACATGTTATGTTCTTATGAATATGATGTGATTGATATTTCTTTTTATTACCCTTAGTGAGAATTTGAGCTCATCCTTTTGTATTTTTTCTTTCCCCAGGTTAGGAAGAAGGGTATTAATTAAGATATGCCAAAAAGAGACTATATATATGATGAAATAAATGGGAGGCAACATAGATTATTTATGAACAAGTTGTTTATGTTTCCCAGTTTCTAAAAACACTATACATATACGGTCATTTCATTGTTTTATTATATGTTGTAATAAGTGTACTTCAATTTTGATGTATTAGCAATGTATGTAAAGTATGGGTCGTTTTATGAAACAATATAGAATAGACTATTACCATCAAGATATAAGTGCACGATGAAGATTGTGGATTGCACCAATCAAGAACCAATCAATCTAATAAAATTCAATGGCTTGGATAATAATGGCCCACTATGAAACAATATTATGCCATATTCACAATGATGTTCCATTCCATCCATGTTCATGCCAATTTAATTTTTCATCCCACAGAGGTACTTCGCACAGCTATGTACTCTTAGACATTTTCTTCATGGGGAATAAATATTTTGGGACCATATCCCCCCGCCACAGTGAGTCAATTGAAGTTCATTTTCACAGCCACTAAATTATTTTCCAAATCGGTCGAATCCAGGCCACGTATAGTGGTTGGGGTGAAAAGAATTATTTCCTTATTGTAGTCCAACATCATTACCAAATTTGGCGTCCATTATAAAATACTAATAGAAAATATCACCAAATTATGATTTGGAGAGCTGGGAAAGGTATAGTAGGAGTATGGAGTCAAAAAAACTATTCATCCCACTACCATGAAATGGCCAATGGGAATATGGAGGATTTCAACAAGACTATTTCCAACATAATCCTAAAGATGGCTGATAAGGATAATAAATCATGTCCGGACAATATCCATCATTCTTTAGGTGCTTACCTGACCATGACCCCCAATGCCACCCCAAAAAACCATACTCACTAGTATACGAGGAAGAAGGGGTTTTGCCTATCGAAATCCATGTGTCATCACTCAGTGTATAAATTTGTAATCAACTGTCCATGGAAGAGAAATCAAAGATACATTTTTAGGAGTATGAGTTAGTGTATGAGAAAACAACCCACACTTTGAACCATTAGGAGGATTACCAAAATCGGATCACACGAGCCTTCAACAAAAAAGTGTGTCGTTAACTTTTCTACAAAGGAGATATGGTTTTGGTCCTCATAACCCAGATGATACTCAAGAAGTAACCCCAAAATCATGATTCAATGTATGTGGGACCATATTTCATACATAGGGTCAATTCTGGTTGAGTATATTCCTTGATGTCAAAGGATGGATAGCTCAACATGGCTCCCACCAATGCAAGGATTCTAAAGAAGTACTTCACGTAACAGAAACTCATGTGGTCCAAAATCTATGACCCTAAAATATGATTTATAAACAAAAACACATGACATTTAAATGTATGGTATTATTCCTTAAAACACGAAATTATATTGGGATTCCAATGTCCTTGTTGCATGACTCTATGCGGCACAACATAGCATCCTAACTGCAACATATTATACCACATTGCAAAACATTTCCTAATCACTTGACTATAACATGCATTGTCTCCCAAGAACTACATAAAGACTATTTCCATTTCATTAGTGGGATATGTAGATATTCTTCGACCCTCAGTTTTGGTCCATCCCCCTCAAAAAAATGCCTCTATTTTTTCATGTACCTCCCCAAAATCCTTATCACTCCTTGTTTCTCACATCGATTATAACTCACATGAGCTTAGGATCCATGATAAGGATTCCTTTTCCTATATAACATTTTTGGAATATGATAGACCTGATAGTCATGGTGGATGATACCAATATTCCCCTACCCCTAAACCCGAATCAGGTCAATATAGGGCACATTCAAAATTATGTATAGCTTGATTTGTGACCTTGTAGGAAACGTAGTGACACACAGATTTGGTATCCCAGCCCGGAAACCATTAAAAAAAATCCCATTCCTCTTTGTATAGGTAGGAAATTCAGGTGGGAATACGTATGAAGTCCAGGATGCATGACATTAAAATGCATGGTTCCTTGAGATTCATGTGCAGCCTGATTCTCAATGTTACAAGATCCAGAACATGCCCCAATTTCCATGCCCAACTAATTCAATGAGATTTAGTGAATAAAAAATTATAATTATGACACTCAAAATGAATCTCTCTATATATGAGTCAGATCTAGGTAGAATATTCAGTGGATCGTGGATGATCATGATATGTATATTTATTACATTCCTAGAAACATCTTTCCCATTTGTCAAACTCCATATTCTGAGAAATCTGTGGTCCACAAAAACATTCATGGAAATTGGAGATGGATATCAATATCCTCTGGACACCTTTGTTTCACTATAAAAATCATGACATGGTGGCACTACAAATGTTTCCAATAAAAAATCGTCAATCGAAGGATAATTTGTCCTCTGGAGAGTCCCCTCCTTCCTTAGTAGTCCAAATGGATTCCTACACTCATGTAATTCCTCTTGATCCAAGGGCCCTTCAAGGACTATGGTTCACACATCTATCATCACTAATGACTAAGGAATCCAAAATATCCCAACCACTATTAACATTAATATATTTATTGTATTAAATCTCCTTACCTCATGAAGCTAAATTATAATGCTAGAAGTTTCCTAGATGTAGGATGATAAACAACAGGGTACTCTAAATATGGGATGAACACCTCACCATGTGTATTAGCCAGATCAATATAAGAAGTTACCTAATCCTATATGTGAATAATATACTAAATGTTTCTAATGTATCCATATACATACCTTCAATACACCAAAATCCACGCTTTGTGTAATATTTAATCTCTACAATCCTCCATGGTAATCAGAGATGGAAGGATACTATCATGTGGAAACCATTGTTTTACTATTCTCATTATCCTACGGTGGCTCTTCATATGATTCCAATAAGATGACCATAAATAAAAGTCAAATTAGTCCCCCAGAGAATCCAATCCTATCACAATATGCATGATGAGTCCCAATCCCTGTGACATCCCTCTTAATTCAAGATCCCTCAGAGTTAGGGTTTACATTATCTTTTCTACACATGTCCTAGATATATCATAACTTTCTATCATAATTCCCTTGTTGTCTCCCTTGAGGCTCTTGTAAAATAAATATACCCCACCCTTATGCATGATGTTGATCCGAAAATGAAAAAAAAATTCCCCATTTATCTCCGGGTTCCCCAAAAATGTTCATCCAGACGAAACATCCCATTTTATGATTAGGTGCTCCCATTTTAGAGGCCATGTGTCACATTCAGGAAGGTCCCAATCCCCATAGTCTTCCATGGACATCTAGAAGGAAGTACAATGTCTCGTGGAAACATTAACTTGACTATGCACATCTTTCCCAATGGTTTTACATATGTTTCATAAAAAACAAACACTTATCAATGGAAAATTCATCCTCGGGAGAGTCCTTTCATGTTTTTGTATGATTGATGACATTTAGCTCTCATATCACACCAAGCATGGGACTCCCCATGGATTACAACTTATATTTCCTACCCATTTCAAATACCAATACATGAAAGGGATTTCTAATTATAGTGATAAATAATTATCTCTCCATTGGATAGAGCCAAATGATATCCCATAAAAGGTGATAACTGTCCTTGTTATATGAAGTTAAACTATATCATACCCCATACATCCCTTACACAAGTAAGATTTGTGTGGGAGCAGCTACCCCTAAAAAGCTGATATGAATGACACTAATATTTTCCGAAATCATCCCTGATACATGACAGTCAATGTGGCTCCCACCCCTCGAACAAATTCAAGGCGTTATAAATCCTCCCATGCCATCAGATATGGAATTCCTGAGTCCTGTAGACACCTTTGTTTTACTATGAACATCATTCCCCAGTGGTTCTGTAATTGTTTCCTACAAAACTACCATCAATGAATGGACATTTTTCCTTATGAGGGTCCTCTCATACCTCTGAACAACTAAAATAGATCCTAAGATTTATATACTTCTGAATCATACAAATTTAGGTTCATTAAAAACAACACTGTTATGTATGAGATTATTATAGCATTACCGACTGATGAATTCCAAATTAAGGCCCCAACCCCGTCATGTTTGGTCAAAAATGTATGACCTAAAATATTTGTAATTTTTCTGATTGACAACACTATAATCTTCCATAAAAATAGATTCAACACTTTCCAGAGTAATAATCCATAAAGTTAACCCCTAGATAAAAGTCATTTATTAGCTTGTTAAACCTTTACTATGTATGGTTTAGACAAGAGAAAAAAATTGTTGAGTAATTAAAAGATACAGAAATCTTGTAATGTCAAAAAACCAAATGGGAGGCTTATAAATAGTCAAGATATAACTCCTAAGCCCTTATCAAATGATCATTGGAAAAACTAGGGTGAGAAATACAATGAAACAAGAGTTTTTGAGGTCTTCCATGAATGATTATCAATAGTCGACCTAAGCTTGCTGAGTCCTGTGGATCATGAAAAAATTTGTGCCTGATTTGATAATTTCATTTTACTGATTTCGAATCATGGTTTAAATTAATGCTTAATTGGAATGATGTATATATGATTGATATGTATCATTTTAAATTATAGGAAAAGAAAAAAAGGGAAGCATTTGATGGAAAATTAGTTCCATTATGTTTAACAAAAAAAATGAAAAAACAACCCCAATTCAGAGAAACTCTATAGTGTTAGAAGAAGATAAATATGTCATGATTTGGGAAAGTTATATAAAATTTAGGTTATCCCGTTCTAGAAAACTTTCAAGAGACTTCCTTGAGCCATCAATATATTTCTCTAACGAAGATAACTTGTCTGGTTCAACCTTGACCATCGGGCGCAGATATTCCATAATGGCTTTATGGTCCCAACCATTCGTCAAGATAACTTTCTAATATGCACACGAAAAGGCTCGTTAAGCTTTCAGACTCACCATGCGAGCCTCACATTGTCATAGCTCATCCTTTTGGACAATCAACAAATCATGTGCCTTCACCTCTTCAGTTTTAAGGTGATCGGGTTCCTCTGAAACATATCAGATGATCATTAACTGATGAATTTGGAAATTTTATCCTCAAAAGAAGCAAGGTCTTATCGGGGTATGACAATTTGGTTGGTAAGAAGACATATATGTCGGTAATCAAATATAACATAACCCATCATAGTAAATAACCATCAAATGTTTTCAGTATCATTAGTAAAATAAGTAATGGGTGTTTTTGCAGCAAGGGAACATAACTGATGCCATGCCTGTTTTCGCACTGTTTAATGCCTCTATGTGGAACTAGGTACTTTTTACACCCCTAATCAAGAAGGATATGGGATGAAGTGTCATAAAATTAATGGTAAAGGCCCAATTATTGTAAACCCAAGATGAGGGGCTCTCATTGACCATAGATGTCGCTCCCATTGGAGCCACACATGAAGGACTAGCCACAACATCTGGGGAATCGGTTGACACTTTGTTGTGGCCAACCTCATTAGGGTAATGGGAAGAATACATAAGAGAGAAGTAGTCTGAATTACATACCACTGAGTAAGGAGGCAATGATAAATCCCTTTCCAAATGCATCTGATTGATGATCGAGTGTATTTTCTCTAACGGGGTTGGAACAGATGGTGTAGCCATCATGGCCACCATAGGTATAGGAATAGAAGATGTAGTAAACACACTCATGAGAAGAGAAAGAATATTTTCCTGAATTTCATAGTCATGATGGGGAGATGGATGGTTAGAGGCTTTTGGCCCCATTGAATCAGTCATCTTAGCACCCAGTTAGGATAATATTCTACCCACAGTTGGGTATATTTTATTTATAGAAAAGTGGATAATGTCATATTGAAGATGATAACCTCCATGGAAGAACCTTCCCACATCATCATAATCAATAACTAGAGAATAATTACTCTATTAGACTCTCACTTTAACTGAATGAAGGGAAGAATCAATATTTGTTGAATGCACCCAAATTACATGGAAAACAGATAAGGCGGGTATGGCTACCAAATGGCCACACGATCTATACGAGTAGTGAGAATCCCATCCTAGGGAAAGATAATGTATGAAAATTCCTTTTATAGACTTCCCATGTCACCCCTTAATGACCCAGAAGGGGTAGGGTGAGGTAAAAATTAGAAGCGAGAAGCATGATTTAGAAGACCGACATCATCACTAATGCTTAGAGTCATAGGATGAGAAAAAAAATATTGAGAAGGGCAGGTTGAATGATGGAGCAAGGAACCCTTGAAGTGTGTATATATTAATAGAAGGGATGTTTTCATCTATCTACCTATATAGAAATTTACATGGTCCATTGATATGATGGAGGGGTTTTCTTTCTTGAATATGTTCAAACAACTCTTGAAGCCAGGAAGTTGTAGAAATATCCAGATTAATTGAATGATACTCTAGTAGCACAACCTCCATCTTCTGAGTGCATGCACTGACCCTGATATATACAGATAAGGATTGGAACATCCATCCACTAAAAACATGGCAATGAATACTTATTATCTATGCACATGTGTCGTGTTCGGTCGAAGATCATATTCCATTTTATTATATCATCCCTCTTCGAGGGTGAAAAAATATAACCCTATAATCTATCAAGACTAATGGGATGATGAGTTTGACTATGGTGAGCTCTCTCCTTTGGCCCATTCACCAAAATAAATGATCATATCCAACCCACAAATGGGACAAGAGAGTTATATTGAAGGGGATGATCATGTATTCCCTTTGTCGTAACTAGTAGCCTTTTTGTTAATTGGGAAACATGGTTGGTATAATCCCAAGTTGGTGCAGTTTAAAGATACTCATAATTCATATCTACAAAGATTGGAAGCCCTAAAAGCTGGTTAATATCCCATAAGATGATTCCC
Organism: Viscum album; assembly: GCA_963277665.1. Classification (NCBI taxonomy): domain Eukaryota; kingdom Viridiplantae; phylum Streptophyta; class Magnoliopsida; order Santalales; family Viscaceae; genus Viscum; species Viscum album. The sequence continues at coordinate 1,378,707,516 of OY728140.1, read as the reverse complement.
ACATCGCCATGTGGCAAATGGAAGGTGTTGGTGCATGAACACCGGCAACTCAGTAGCTCAAGAAGGATTTCTCCTGGATAGAAAGCTGTGAACTTGGAGACCCAAGCTTCCTGCTAAATGTTCACTGCCTCCAACTAGATAAGGGACTCTAAATAGGTTTGGTTTACCTAGAATTCCCATGGCCATTCATCAGAGAAGCACCCTATGGCTTATATGTCCCATTTGTTGCACCATCCACAGTTAGGATGTTCATGAGAATGGTTGATAATGGATGGGTAATCCTGGGAAACTAGCCTCACGAAAATGTTGAAACATCCATGGTAACCTTGATTCCACAGTGATACTTCTAATATGAACACACACTTATTGAATCAGAGTAGCTATGAATTCTCATATTGAGGAAATATTGGCTCGATCATGACCTTATGGTTCTTCTAGGAGAATGAAATGAGAATTGGGGAAAGCCAATGGAAAAGGAACATTACCAGGAAGACCAAATCCATTAAGTGGAAACTATACGGACTATAGGTAAGATCAGATAAATGGAATAAAAAAATATTTTATGGATTGATGATGAAGAAAAATTTAGGTTCGAAGATTGTCTTGGTGTCCTCAACTTTATTTCAACCATATTTGATGATTTCATCAAATCTTGGGAAAAATACATTACTAACTACATGAAAAAATACAAAATCCCACCAAAATTCATTCAAATAAGATAATGGTTAGGTAAAGGAAAAAAAAATGGTTGTGGGACATAAAATGGGGTCATCATGGGACTCCACATATTCTTCCTAGAAATAGTATGCAGAAATCCTTTCTCATGTACTATACAATAAGTAGATGCAGTCCTTTCATACTATTGTGGTATTCAGAAACATTAAACGGTGTACATCCATAATACATGAATGATCCATGAGGATCTAGCCCATGTATTATTGGACAAAAATAGGAGGGTTCTTAGAAATAAGGAACTGATAACCAAGTCCTCAGAATATTGATATTCAATGTTTTTGTTTAATAGTTTATGATCGGATTAGTAAGGAAAAATGTTCAGTTCACCGTGTTAAGTTCAGAGTATGGGACATGAAAACCACATAGAGTTATCCTATGAAGAGGTACATATTTTACTTTCAAAACTCCTCAACACAGGTTGAGAAATAGGAAATTCAGTTCATGGGGTGAGAGTAGTTGTGAAAAGTTTGTTTCACATCACATACAAGGTGGTTCACGACTACGAATTTTGAAAAACAGATAGTACACAGATGAAGAGAAAGCCAAGGGGGAGACGATAAAAAATTCCTCAAGGAGAAATGGTAAAAGGAAAATGGAATGGGATCCTATATATATGTGTGGTCCCCTCCTACCATATTTATATTTCATATCGGAATCCTCTTCAATTGAAGACTTCTTCTACCTCAAAATAATATTCTATTCATTCTGAATGGACCCCATTCAAATGAGGGAATTTTTTGGGTCACAAAAAAGTTATAAAGGAAAGAAAAATCTCCCACATTGACATTATAGAAATATTTAAGCATTCTTAAAGGTCGAGAAATGAAACTGGAAGAAAATTTAATTTCATACTTCATTGTAAACATAATTTATATTTAAATTATAATTTTTTAGGTGACCCAAGTTCCATCAAAGGGAAGGGTTCATGGAACACATGAAACACAAAACAAAAGTGTGTGGATAGAACCACATGGTATTGGCCTGAAGATGTGAAGCTATAAAACATAGGAACCCACGAACAATAACATCCCAAGATTTCAAAGTACGTTATTTCTTCAAAGTAATTCTATAACTTTCACTACACGCAACACCAAGTTCATGTGCACCACGACATACCAAACTAGCCATTCGAAAACAGTTATGAATATTATTAACTGAATTTTGAACTTTATATAATCCTTATAATTTTAAAATTCATATAATGAGTTTATTAGACATAATGTATGAACAAATTCATTTTCTTCAGATAAAAGAAGTATTTTTCCAAAAAAAAAATTATTCCCTTTTAATGGTGAACCCATTTTCAATAAAATATTTGACACTTTTATATATTAAATTTGAAAAATTTAAAATTCTTCTTTAGAAGCGGGACATTAAAATTTAGTTTGGATAAATTTTTTGTACTTTTCTGATAACATTCATATTTTGATGAATTGTTAAAAATACTAAATTTTAATTGGAAACAACTTTTTTAATTGTAATAATTTATAGTTTTTAATTAATAATTTATATGGTTTTGAATTATATTTAGATTATATTTTTATCATTTAATACAGTTTATGTCATTTTAAGTAATTTCACATTTAAATATGACATAAAGTCATGTCAATCTTTTGATAGTTTTTACTTTTTAAAAAACCTGATTTTTGGTTTTGACCACAGGAATTAATTATAAATTAATTAGTTCAGATTCAATGATTATAATTTGGTAAAACGGAATTCATTTTTGAATTCATAATATCAAAATTATCTTAGGGTGAAATTTTTGTATTTTTCTGAAAAATATCAATTTTTTATGAATAGTGAAAAACACTATGTTATTATTTAAAACCGACCTTTTATTTAAATAATTATTTATAATATTTAAATTTATTTTAACTCAAAATATATATATAATACCTATATAAGTTCAATGTAATTCATTTGAGTCATTTTATAATAAAATTAGATGTATAAAATTTCATTGAACATTTTACCGTCTTTTACCCACCTCCTTAGAGAATTTGCAAATTTGCATAAAACATAATTTTACCGCTTCTATGAGTTGAATTTAAAAAATCTATGAGATAAGGTTGATATCAGTAAGTAAAACGTGGTTCAATAAGATGAGAATAATTTTTGGCGTATAGTAATATTTGACTTCAATTTACCACGGTTAAAAGTAAATAGGGTAATTAAGGGTAAAAATGATATCATAATTACACTAAAACATGTCATAATTCTATTGGATAAATTTAATTTGACAAAAATAAACCTTAGGAATAAAATATGATCCTTTAGGTCATTTGGAACTAGATTAAGACATTTATTATTATTTAAATCAAAGAAGAGTTAAAAGTGCTAAATTCAATGTTTAATAACTAAAACATTTTTAATATAGGGTTAAATATAATATAAATTCGACTATAAATATTCATTAGAACTATAAAAAGATTTCACATATATTGGTGTTTTATTTAAAATTTTCAGACCTGAAATAATATAATTTATCAATGACACAATGATGATATAGTAATTACCTTATTAATGAAGTATTAAAATAATTTATATTATAAATAATTAAATAAATGTAAATTGAGACTTTTTATGAATTAAACTAATTTTATAGGTTAATATTACATGTTATAGTTGATTAAATTAATTTTATTCAATGAAATAATGCTTTTATGAATTTCGAAACAACAAATTACCAAATACAATCAAAATTGACATTAAAGGATTTTTAAAACAAATATTATATTATTAATAAGTATTATATTCATAAAAATATAAGGTTCCTCTGAAGGGCTCAAATACAATTATATATGCTATTAATGATCCACGTGGGGTTCTATAAGAAGTTTATTTTATCTTTAGTAACCATATAATATAAAAATACAAAGAGACACGGTAAATGTCAAACTATTTAACTTTGAGTTAAATATAAAAGATAATTTTAATATAGTGACCCAAAACTATATAAAACCTATTTATTGAGTGTTTTTCGATCTATACCCACCTTAGCCTTTAGAAAATACATTTTGGAGCCACTATAAGCTTAAAATGAATTTATTATAAAATAATATTTTATGTTTTTCCTAAGGTTCCCCTCACCCCTCTTATAAAAGGGGACTTCCCCTTCTCTCAAATTCACACATCCAAATCCATTTGGCTCAGCCAAACCATGATCAAATATCCTCCCAACTATCATAAAATAATCTTAGAGTCCTTCCTTTAGTCAGAAAGCCAGCATAAGGATACCTATTGATCAAATCAGAAGAAAGAACCCGAAAAAGTGGAAATGATTTCACCACTCTCTTTGATGTTTTTTTCTTCCACTAACTCTCTCTTTTTTATTACCATAAAAAAATTATAAATCCAGTACCTTATTTATACTATGATGTTATTATAAATATGGAACTACCATATTAATTATTCTATCTATCATATGAATGATAATATCATCGTGCGTGCGTACGTACGACTTAACGTCTCCACACCGTGGTGTAATTGGTTATTCAACATTATTTTATTTGGAAGGATATAATGATGAGTAATATGTATATAAATAATGAAAAAAACATGATAATGTCTCTATAAAATTAATTTACCATCCAATTACACGCCTTTATTGAAATTTTATTGTCGCTCGTGCAAACGTATGGATTACTGCCTCCACGACGAGATAAGATTAATTTCCACGTTCACCATTCATCGACGAATATAAAAATAAATATTATTAATAAGTATGTAATATATGAAATAATAATGATACTGGAGATATAAAAATATATTTATATATATAAGTATATATGTATATATTTACTTACATTTATCATATTCACTTACTTCTATTCAATACGATATGAAAACAGAAACAACGTGTATGCCTACGTACAGCCTACCATCTCCGTAAACGGTGTATTACATTTCATATATCATTATATTATAAATATTTTTATTTTAAATATGTATGATATATAAAAGAAGGTTTTTATTTGTATGTATTTAAATCATGATCTAAATGATACAATCAAGAATAAAAAGTAAAAATACATACAACAAAAAAAGAGATTATTTCTCAAATTGTTAATTTAACATGAAAATAATTATTAAATGGGTAGTATAAAGTCATAAATGAATCATTTATGATATAATAAATATGAATATGGTTATGGTATAATAAGATAACATACAATGGTCATCATACAGGAGGTCAAACGTACACTTGACTAAAGGAAAGTTCAAGGTAAGGGTTAATTTCTCAATCTCATAATTATCCGAGATTATTTATGTGTAAGTATTTTCTAGGAAATTTTTACTATCATTGTCCATGTTTCATAAAAGACATTTCAAAATGATTCTTTTATGGTACTCTACTAAAACACCATTTTAAATGTTTTAAATATTTATTCTTCTAAATATTTTTCCATTAATGTCAATTTTATCAAAATGGTTTTTAAGAATTTATTTACATGGACATGAATATTTTTAAAATGTTTTTTCCACTAAAAAGATTAAAGTTTTATGGGACAATTTGATTAAAAAATGTCTTTAAATGTATTATTTTCAAAATTCTATGACTTTTAAATGTTTTCATTAAAAAGGGGTATTTCTATCAATGAATTTTACCAATAATGTTGATATATGTCAATATCATTAGATGGATTTTAAACTTGTTTGAAGTTAATACAAATATTCCATATTGTATTTAAGGATTTTTGATATGTTTGACTGTGGATGAGTAATTTTTATGACATTCATGGTTTATAGTCAAAGTATTGACATTTAGTAAGTTAGTTTTAATACAAATTTTTATGTTATGTTTCAACCATTTATTAATATGATTGTATTGGACTAGTATGTTCATGGTTGGGGACTGGTAAATGTAAGCCCTCAAAGCTGGGGTCTGGTTACAGCAGACCCTCTGGGTTGGAGACCGATTAAAGATTCTTACGTGTTTGAGTATGATTATAGAGGCTCTCCAGGTTGGAGTATGGTTAAAGAGGCTCTTCATGTTAGAGTCCGGTTACAGAGTCTCTCCCGGTTGGAGTCCAGATACAGAGGCTCTCCGGTTTGGGGTCCGGTTACAGTTATCCCCTAGGTCCTGGCACAAGGCCTTGACACAGAAATTAATGTCTGGTACTATACATTCACTCATTATGAAATTAGTTATTAAATGTGATTATTCTACTAGTATAATATCCATGTGCATGTTTATATGGTAATTTTTATGTATTTTTTCCCTATTATGTTCATGTATATGTTTAAAAGGCTATTGTTTTTATTACACATCATGCCTTATAATTTTATAGCTTCCACTAAATAATTTACCATTACTGAGCATCTAAGCTCACCCCTTTCTTATGTTTTATTTTCCCAGGATCCAGATAAGTGTTTTATGTTTGAGATGAATGGTTAAGCTATGGGTGCAATGGAATTCTGAAAGGATTTTTTTTTGTTTTATGTAATAATGTGTAATGTTACATTCATGTATGTAATCTATTTTCCAAGACTGCTAAACTGATTTGTCTTTCGGGACTTGATTCCTTGTAATAATGCCAATGTATTAAAATAATGCACCGACTATGGGAATCTTGGGTTTGGGCGTTACATGAACCACATCGTTATCAAAATCTAGTGCCCAAAGTCCATCCACATACCATCTCACATACTCATCAGTTCCCGGATGATGAAAATCAATAGGGTTCCGCGAACCATGACTCCCGAACAGTAGCCTCCGTAAACCCAAGTTGAATGAGTCATCTACAAATTGATATATATATATATATATATATATATTTGGAAATCCAAAAATGGGGCTGCATTACCATAGATATTATTGTCCCAATAATTTATAAAAGGAGTACTTGAGGATAAAGAAATATCATGGATAGAGAAATCACAGAGGATACAAATGAGGTTTGTAGAAAGAAATTGGAGAGGATTACAGATATGGATTCAAATCATCCCGGACATGCAAATTGAAAACCACATTTCCTTAGGTATAACTATCCAGGAACAATAAAAACAATGAACATAATAATTATGGGTAAATCACGAACCTAATTGTTGTCATCAAGAACAACAAATTCATCACGGATGAACTCTCCATGATAAAAATGTTAGAGGACCTTCATTTAATTTGGTGTTTTACATAGTATATTGCTACATGGATTGAACCGTGCATCATATACTATATCAGTAAATAGATGGAAACTGAATTGGTGGGGTAGACGGCATGCCGGACTGTGTGCTGCTGTGGGGAATGACTATCCATGCCCATGCCTATGTACTACTTTAGTACTCGAACGACCCAATAACCTACACAACACTATGGTAAGTAGATCTCCCCCATCCTGCATGGGAAAAACCTACATGGAATGGGGTGTCCTTACGACATCTTCCAGTCTCTCCCCACCACTACCGTCTAGTCATCCATTTCCCCTCCGCTCACCAGTCCCCCAAAATTAGGCCAAATCCTCCTCCATGGCCACTGAACCCATGTGGTCAGATCATCTGGTGAATTAGCATGCTCCTTTGAGTTTTCATAACCATGGTAAGCGGAGTCATGATTGCTTTCCTTAAATTGTTTCGGGCTCCCATGATGGCTTTAAGTATACATTCCCATAGTAATGTGATGTCCAACAAAGGGATGCTGACGTGAACCTCCACATTATATGGATTAATGGTGCTCACTTTTTTTCCATTCAGTAAGGAACATTGGTCAATTCATTTAATCATGTTCACTTCTCCTTTATATGGGGGTCATGTTCCTCCCCTTTAGTAGAGTGCATTCAGGGGCACTCCCACAGTGGTATTTCCCTAATGTTTTGGCGTCCAAGCCACATGACCGTCGATGTCACCCCTCATTAGAGGGTTTTTTGCTCTGCTCCCTCTTCACAATTTCCTCTGCTTCATCCATCATAGTACCAACCTCTCCCATCAGCGGTAGAGGAGATGTGTGTTTGGATGAATATCTCACATCCTCTTGTTTCTCACATTGAGTATGACTCACATGTGCTTAATGATTGGTGATGATTAAAATAACCAAACAACCAACCCATACTAAACTATGATAACTCTGATTCCTAGTAATAGAAAGATATGTAGGATGACTTATTGAATACCCAAGATCAAAAGGTTTCCCCTTCCAAAAGGGTCCACCCAATCATGTTCCCCCGAAATGGGAAGTTTCCATGAGTAAGACCTAACCTATTCGGAACCATTCCAACTCTGATTCCTGGACAAACTAGGATACAAAGGATTCCTTATTAAAGGCCCAAGATAAAAAAGGGTTCCCTTCTAAGAGGGTTCTCCAAACCATATCCCCCCCAAACAGGGGACTTTCATATGTAAGCCCCAACCCATACTGAACTATGTGGGCTTTGATTCCCCTACAGAGGATATGTAGAAAGACTGACTGATGGGTCTGATACCAACATCTAGCAATCTTCCAACCCCTAGATGATGAAAAACACCATAACTCTTTATTTCATGGCTTATGTTAACATTGAATCCATAGAAACAAATACATGTATTCCCATAATAATTTTGAAATCTAGGGGTAGCCTGTGAACACACTTTTTCGGAATGATCCAAGGATTCAAAACCATATGAACATGACATAAATCTATAAGAGAGACCTAAAATAAGAAATAATTCACACCAAAATGGTGTGATGATCCAAACCTACCATCCCCTCGACCAATAGATACCTTAAGTGTCATTGGCCAAATCGTCATCCAACGAGTGCCTGCCTTTGGAAAGAATGTCCCAGAGTCATGGTTTCTAGGGTTTTTGGGTGTTTTTGGATCGATGAATGAACCTACTGGAGATCATCCATACAATTCCTATCCTAGGAGGAACAATTGAACGAATACATAACCACGTTCAATCGACTACTGGTTCCAGTTGACTATGGCACCTTCTCCATAATAGAGAATGGATAAACTACCCAATCCCCATTGGGTCAATCCAATCCACCCTTAAAGGATAAAAACAAATATCAGATTGAATCAATGATGTCAATGTGAAATTATCTATAGTAATGGATGATTTCTTGTTCCATGTCAGACCATTTTTTGGTGTTTTTCACATGCCCATAAACACGACAACTCATGGCCTGAAACAAACACTCAATTCCCATAACAGATCATGACCTCTCAACCATGAGGGTCATTTCTTATAACTATGTTATTAAATTTTTATATCATTCAATACATTTGTCAACCATTTTTATTATATATTATTTATCAATAATTTTATGTCACTTGTTTTGAATGAATAATGAAGTTTAGGAGATGATAATTTTAAATTCTCATTATCATTGGGCTACTCCAAGGACCATGAAATCAATATTATATTAATGAAAACATCCCTAAAATATCACTGAACTAAAAAGTGGTTTATGATATGTCACCCCTATCCCTATATAACTACATTAAAATGTTTATGGATAACTAAATGCATCCAAAGGGTTACTCCCTCAGACAATCCTTACAATGCCCATTGTGATGGAGATGATTACAATCACATATTTTGTGGATGTAAAAATCCTTTCACTAGCTAAAATTTTATAGATACACATAGTATAGATGGATGTCATTGAAATAAACTATTATTCTTTACAAGATTAATATGATATAATCTTTGATCAACCACAATCAGGTTTCAAGAAGAATTTATAAAATTCATCGTTCTGTGCAGTTTATAGGGATTTTTATTTTCTTATGTGGCAAAGAATTAAATTTCATATACTTATATCAAATGATGTTCATCAATTACTAGACACTAATTTATCTTCTTTCATTCCCCTATCCTAGAAGTCCGTTATTATTATTTAAGTACAAATATTTAGTATGATATGGTAAATCACTCTACAATGTATATTATATCTCACCTCTTGAAATATGGAGGCCATGCAACATAAAATGAGACACCTCTTGATTTCATTATGGTCTACTAAATACTTCCATGACGTCGCTGAAACCGCTAATATAAATTAAAAATAATCATAGTCAATATATACTGTTTTTGGTGAAATATAATCATTTTATAGCATTGAATGACATCCATATTTTTTTTCCATTTTTGAATTACGTAAGTATCCTTCAAATTTATATGAATATTTCTTTTATTCATAGAAACATTATTTGAATAGTTTTTACGAACTATTCTAGAGTCATCCATGTAAAATAATCAACATTTTTTATTTTTCATTAATTGATTCCCACAAATATGGATTTCTTTCAATCATTAAAAAAATATCTATTTATCGATTCGATAAAACACCATTAGACACATGAAACTATTTTTTATTTCAAATTTAAAAATCCCCAATAGACAGAAGAAATTATACTTGAATTGATTGAGAAAAACCCAACACCATTACATCCACTATTATTATCATAGTACATACAATGGATCACATGTAGAACCTCAGGAAAACATTCCCATCAATTTAGAATTTTTTATATCCCCAATCCATTTTGAATACTTAATTGTTTTTGTATTTAATGTAGTATAATCTCTAATATATGATTTCTTCCCAATAGTGTGGAAGAAAAAAATTCCCTATTCCTCACCCACTGTGATATTTTATACAATGTGGTTAACCTTCAACTTACCATGATACCCCACCATAAATTGGACGATTCCAGCTTTCCTATGATAGAATATCATTCTCTACTAAAAATATAAGCCATAGTTTTGTCTCATCAGAATTATTCTTCACCCTCACAATTAAAATTGACAAAAACATTTTATTTCCTAAGTTGGAAAACATATATAAAAACTCACCTACATTATATCCTTTTTAAACAATCAACATATTTTCAACTATTCTGAATTTACATTGTGAATGATTCAAATAAACAAATGTTCTTATCAACAAACCACATTTTTTCAAATAATTACCACAACTAATAAAGTATAGAATAATCCCCTAAAATGGATATTATTATCAAGATGATAAAAAATTTAAAATAAAATATTATCCATTTATTAACAATGAAATATAAAAGGGAAAGGTCATAGAGATTTCATTTCTATTTTTTAAATAATTTGATTGAAATTAGAAGAAATACCCATTCATAAATAGGACACCGTATTATTTCCTTTTTTACAAATTAATCACATTTATTTCTATGAATAATCTAGAATAAATATTAATCACCCTTTCTATGAAATATACTCCTTCTAAATAAATTCACTAAGATAATTTAATACATGTCACATGAGATGGTAAAAATTATTATAATCATGCTAAGGCTAACCTTGGTGTAAGAAAAAATGTTTTTAGACCATGACAATGTTATCCCTATCACATACTAATAAAAATGAAAATATTTAAAAACAATGTATTTTAAATTTTTCAATAACAATATGTTATCACTATCACTTATACCCCAAATAGTTTATAGATAAATAATAAATCACCTGGTGTTCTAGATCGTACCACAGGACGAGTCACATCATACAAGTGGTTGAAAAGTTAATATGTTATTTGAATTAAACTATAATCTTATTAAAACATTAATAAGAAATTTCAAAATTGTTATTAATTAATATAATTTAATATATACCACAGGTCCCCGTGATCCTTTACCATTTCACACAAAATTTTGTACCTCTTTTTTTAGATTCCACTTTCCGAAAATATTCACATGAAAGTTATTTTCTAGAACAATATCCCCATAGATCATATATCCCATGAACTTATAAACCTATTACCACATGGATTAAAATATTAAATTACATTTGGATATAATTACCTCAAGGGTACTTATTTTGGGTATTGGAGATGGCCGGTTTGAGCCAACCCTCCCTCTTTCATCATTCATTTTTCTTCTTTCAGCATTTCAAAAAGTGATGAAATAATATTTTCAACATGTTCATCATTATTTTCATATAGACAGATAAACCTATTATCAATCTTTTATACATATGTGAAACCTCTTGCAACCTTATTTTCAAATAGGTGAGAATCAACCTCATTCTATAGCCCATGATTTTCTGTATTTATGAAAGCAGTCACAGTTAAATAATAATATTCTTATGATGAATCATTAGTGGATCCTACATAAATATTTATTCCATATTGAATAGTATTTTTTAAATTTTAGGTTACTTGTACAAACCCCTTGGAGAAATATATTCCTTTATGGCCATTCTATGAACTAAGATACGATTCCATCAATCAGGATACTCGAACTAACCCATGGCATGGACAGGAGGGTGTTCTAAATCCCCATAGACTAGAAACTAGTCTCTGAGTATTAAAAACAAACTCTATGAATTATTTAACCCATTTATATAAATCTAAAAACCCATTAAAAATAAGCACCACATTACTGATAATCATAAACAAACATTGTACAATAATGTTTCAGATTTGATGTTTTAAAACATCAATGAAAACAAATAATACTACAATAGAATGGGAACAATAAAAAAATACCCAAACTCCCCATGAAACGAGAGTGTCATCACCCTTAGGCGACCACCACCAACACTTAAAAGAAGTGGCACACAAGAAACTAAATCAACCATTACCATCACAATACATCTTTCCTTTACCATGGTCATACATAACACCATGTACATACACCCAAAGGATTATAAATGGTACGATCCAAAACTTAGTAGGAATCCCTCCAATGAAAAAAATTCCATTATATCGTATTAGAAGATAAATGAACATACACATTTTCATAATAAATTTTGATCTTTTTTTAAGAAATTTTTTTTAATAAACCATTATCAATGAAAAACTTTTAAGGAAAACGTTTTTCCTAAATGAATTTTTATTTTAAACAAAAACATACACATCGTCCACTGTATACTAATGGTTGGAACAACATAACATAAGAATCAAATCACAAATTAGGGAGCCATTAATAATCCTTATATGTAAATAGAATATGTGTGAACCTATAATCCTCAAAACCAAGTGATCAAACCATCCTAAAATTACCAATAGCATTCTCATGAATTATTCACTAGATAATAATGCATCCCATGGTCTACTAGTCTCCAAATCATTACACAATACATACAACATTCCAGTGAAGAAGACACTATAGAGGATTTTATTAAAAGGAAAAGTTTCCCCAGATTATATATCAAGTTTAGTGATTGTTTTAGAATATATATTTCTATAGGAACCTGGAAATCAATCCCACCAAACCAACTAGAGTACTATTTCTATTTCACCGAACTGGAAACCCAGGATTCCCTTTGTGCACAAATTCAATTTCAAATTTCTCATAACTCAAAAAAAACACAAAAAAATTCCAAACAAAATGAACATTGAAGTAAATATCCAATTTCACAATCCAGAATGATCCTATGGTCAATTACCACATGGAAACCAACATTTTCTATAAAATAAAAATTTCATTTCACAGGCACTTCAAAAAAAAATTAGAAACAAATTTTACCCAACATGTACAATTAAAAAAATCCCCTTTTGGAACATTTGAAAAAACCCATGAAATAGAACAATTTTTATAGGTGAATCCCATTTCAAATCCATACTCACAACAAATCCATCTTAAAAGATGATTCACATCACATTAAAAATTCACAACCCACATTTAATGCTGAAAAAATAATCCAATATTCATCAAAATAAATTCTTTTGGGAAATCCCACATTTAACTCAATCATATCTCAAAATAATTTGAAAACACATTTTATACCTTTTACACAATGAATAAATCAAAATCTATAATAACCATAATGAATTACAAAAGAAATATAACTAATATATTTTAAGAACCATATTTCTGTAACATAATCCCATAAAAACTATTATAGAACACATTTTTTACGACATGAATAATCCATAAAAAAAATTTATGGAAGAAATAAGGAAATAAAAAATAAAATAATAATGTAAAATCAAGGAACTGCATGCCAAACACTTGTAAAATTCTACAGTATGGTTTGAAACCACAACTGTATCTCCAAAAGAACCTATTCAGGGAAGGTAGAACAAAAAAATCATGATTTCACCAACCAACACATGATAAACACCTTATTAGGTCAATTTACAACTAGAAATAGGATAAACCAATAAAGATGGAAGATAAACGCTAGGTGACCAAAGAAATAATGAGATAAATGACTTACTTGATGATTTCAGGAGGAAATAGGTCTACAACCATAAAAATATTGATTCTAAAAGGCTCTACGAATGTTTAGAGGAAGATACCATGCCTGAAAACCCCATAGGGTTTAGATTATAGGTGAGCTATGGTTAAATAAAGGGATTGTAGATGAGTAATTTTCCAATTTTTAATGACCTAGACAAGTTTCATGGTTTGGTGATATGGTTTTAGAAACCATGCAGTAACCATACATCCCTCACTCTCTAATAGTAACCAAGAATCATGGTTAATTGGGCGATGGGGCATGCCCAAGATCCTAGCCATATGACATGGATCATTCTTATTTTCATAGTCACATGGTTTTATTTTTCTTGTATCATTATTCCCCATAAATATTCTCTAAATATGCACCGCCTGCTAGTAAGGGAAAAAAATTTGTTTTTCATCAAAATTCATAGGGGAACCCGAGGGATAAATTTTAAACCCACTAGATTTCAATGTAAATTTAAAATTTTATGCATGAAACATTATCTCTCAAAAAACATTTTTATAATATATCCAATTAACATAATTTATCCACTTTTGTGTTTTGAATTTATAATATTTGACACACATAGTTACATTAAGGGTGATTTTTTGAGTCTGATAGAACATAAAAAAATTCTTTTGATGAATAGTAACATACCTATATTAATGTTAATATAAACTTATAAATAGTAACTTTACCCTTATGAATAGTAATGTTCCATTTGAAAAGTATCATTACCATTATGAATAGTAATTTACCCTTATGAATAATAATATCACCCATGTAAGTATAAATAAAATTTTTGCACATTATAAATATGTGAATTTTTTAAAAAATAATTAATTAAGTTTTTTTATGATTGTTGAGTAGTAAATATTCAATTACAATTTCATAAGATACAAAATTAAATTAAAAGAAAAATAAAATTTCATAAAATTTTTTCCTAAAAAAATTTGTTGTCCATGGATTTGGGGGTAATTTAAAAAAACCATAGTTTATTTACATAGCATTACAAAAAAAAATTTAGTTTTAAAACTGTATTTTACAAGTAAATGATGGTTTCATTTAAAAAAAATTCCTAATTTTTAGAAAATTATTTTGAAAAAAATTAGTTCATATATGGATTATGCATGTTGGTAAATGGTTAGGATAATATTTTTTTTAAAATACATGAAATTTTATGAATAGTGAAATATAGTAATTTACTTTATATTTATAGATTTTGAGTTTAATACATTATCTGTTTCATCATCACTGATGTAAGATCCCTTGTTACAAGCAGACAATAACTTACTACTAATATTGGTCATGAAATCATCACTTTTGTTTGTATTAATGAAAAACAATAAATTAATGATTAAAATTTTAAGAAAACCATGATCTCCTCAAATATAAAAAACCACCCACAATACTCTACTATAAAAAATCCTATCAAGATTTCTGACCTATATATATTATGATCAAATACCCACCCATGATACTCCCCCACATCTATCATCCCTAGGTCTAATAAAATGACCAAATACTCTTTCTTAAAGAGGCTCTCAAGGATCATTAATTGAAGAGTAAAATTCCTCTTTTCAAATATATTACATTATTTTCCAGTTACATTGTTTTCTTTTCTATCCTAACCTATTTTGATCAAACTTTTATGAAAAAACTAGTACCATACATGTACTATAATTTTTTTGATAGTGGAATAATTTAATATCATCTATCCTTTACCATTATTTTATGGTAGTAGTAAATAACACCCTCCGAGATGTACTAATTTACCACATTCAAGGATGATGGATTTTCAATATCATTTACCATCTTCAATTCTAGCCATGAACAAATTCCATTGATCTAAATAGATTATAATAGATGAATTATTTGTCATATATGGTTTTTTAATAATTTCTTACACATTGTTTTTATTTATAAATTAAAAATGAGTTCATTGTTCTAACAAACTTCCAAAGAAAACAAAAAGTTATCATAAAATCATTTATATAATGACTACACATCACTCCATGTAACCATATGAAATTTACACCCATGTATCCTTATGAATGTTTACTAATAAAATATAACAAATTTTTTTTACCACCATCCTCATTTTACTTGATTCTTCATCCATGTATATAAGTATACCAATCATGAAATAAATAGATACAAAAAATGAAATTTAAACTCTTAACCCATCATAAAGGCCATGATTAACATAATTTGGTTATTATTAATCAATTACGCGAAGATTAGTTTCTAGAATTATTAATTAACGAACCTAAATTTTATTATTCAAATCCATTAAGGTCAATTTGTGAACACCTTCAGACTTAATGTAAGGGTTTATTCACCTCACTTCCATTTGTGTGAGATATTCTATATTCACTACTGTTACTTGTGTATGGTGTATTTTTACTAAGAATTTATGATTTATGTCATTAATCTATTTATTCTAATTATATTCAATGTATCACATGATAACTAATAATTTTGGGGTATACAATTTAATGGATTACAATGTTGAAGGTATTTTCTAACTAAACCTACATTTTCATCTGGGTTGCTCTTATTCAATAATCACCTCAATGAATTTTTTAGTTATCTTATTTACTGCTCATAAATTTGGTGAATTTTTTTATATAAGTATATAAATCAGAAATAATTGTTATTTAATGGGGAGTTGCATTTTTTAAAAGAATAGTTCAAAAACATTTCCAAAATGCAAGCACGGTTTATGGAAATTCTCAAAATTATTACTTATTTCGAAGTAAACTGTATAATCTATTTTAATCAATTTATATATTCATAAAATTATACATCATATCATGAAAAATATATTTGAGTTCAATTTTGGTTTTATGAAATAAAACATTATTTTTCTCTTTAAAATCACTTTAACAAAATCCTTAAATTGTAATATAATATATTAATTCTAAAGCTTCTTTAAAAAACATTTTATTGGATTTCACATTAGTGGGACATCATTTATTCCTCAAATGTAATATCAATGTCAATAAATTTTTTTTATGAAATATTCACGTTTTGGACCATATTTATGACAAATACAAATGATTATCCAAAATAACTCTTCTTTCCAAATTAGAATAGATTATTCTTATCTCAATTTAACATTTATGATATATTTGAACTGTAACAAATTATTCCTTTATTGTAGTCTATTAACTTCCCCTTGGTATATCATATCAAAATTCTCATTATTCTCATGATATTCTATGTGATTATGAGTTGAATATTTCAGGGTGGTATGTGACACTTTATAATGTTTAAGGATTATTTCATAAATTTTTTCCTAATTGTCTCATTTAAAAGTATCATTATTTATGTAAAAATACATTAATTAATTTTCTATTTCAAGGAGGTTTATATGTTTTCATATCATCTACAAAATCTTTTTGAGTGGTTTTTAATTAGTTTGAATGTGAATGTTATATCTTGATACCATCGACCAATTTACATAAAATGGTAAGTGTTTATATTTAATATATAGTGAAATTTATTTGCATTCATATATTTTTATAAATATGAATTTATATGTTTCTTACGATGATCCGTATTTAGAAGAGGAATGAATTGTACCTAGAATATGTGAATATGTTCCCACTTTATCCAATCAGTGAATCGATAGGACTCATGAGAAAAACATTGGTCTTGGGACAATACCTTGACAGAATTGATATTTATGGTCTAGGCACGAGGCCATGATGGTATGGTTATGATATCCCTCAATATATGTAACCACAATATAAATCTAATAATTGAATGGTCATGTGGTTATTCCAATAGTAGAATAAACATGTATATACTCTATTATGACATTATTTATTCTTCTCTTATTCACTCAGTAATGTTTTTAGGTTTTTTAAAGTCATGTGTTTTAAGTTATTCACCATGCCTAATGTTTCTTTTTATTATATCTTCTATTTTATTTTTTTACCCTTACTGATCATATAAACTCAACTCATTATTATGATTCATTTATTTTGAATATAAAGAATTTTATTATCAATGACCTGTAGGGATAAACATAGAGTTGTGGATGTTCCCAATAATACATATTTGATGATTTTCATTTCGTGTGGTATTGTTGAACCTATGTTTGAATCTTTTTTTCCAAAATGTCAAACCTATTTTTTCCTTTTGTAAATAAATTCCTTGTAACAATGAAAATGAAATGAAATAATGCATTGAATTCATGATTATGGGTCCGGGGAATCACAATTGGTATCCGAGGATGTTTAGTAAAAAATATTGAAACTAGATTTAGGAAATGTAGATTAGGTAAAAAACCTAATATATACATGATAAAACACATACAAGAACATCCTAGAATTTTGGTAAGTAATATATTATTTTCATCATCTTAGAATGTAAATCCTTTTTTATATACTATAAGTTGACATGTTTAAGATATAGATATTCATAGGAGTATCAACTCTGACATGGTGTTTTTTTGTGACTCGGGGTAACCCGGTACACGACAACATGCCTTACTGTGCACCCGGTTTGACAATCTCGTGGGATTTGCTTCGGATAATTCAAATTTTATTTAAATGGAATTATTATAGATTTAAAGAGTAATCGTTTTCTCAATGAAAACATGTTTATGATTATAAGATTAGTTATACATAGGATTTCTATTTATTCTATGTATTTTTTAATTTTGAGATTATACATTATGATTCATAACCTAATCTAGTTTATTTTATTATATAGAAATGAAGACTAGAAGAAGGAATGAGAACATCACTAATGCATGTGATGAAAATAGTATGAAGGTTCATATATCTTATAGTTATAAGACATCATTTTTAAGAAAGACAGTTTCCCATGTATCCCCATCACATGACTAAATAGTATCATGTTTTAACAAGATATGTAAATAGGTCTTTGAGTCATATGGAATTGAAGGGAGTTATGAAATTAAGAGGATGTGAGATAAAAATATGGATAAAGGGAAGAAGGGAAGCAAGGGTTCTCCGATATGTGATAACACTTGAACGAATCATCCTAGTAAATGCTTGAAGGGAATGAGAGTTTTTTATAATTGTGGATAAAATGGACAAAAAGTTTGTGATATCTAGGGTAAGAAAAAGGTTTTTAATGTATAATTTGTCAACATCAAGGTGATGGGACACTATGTTAGTCAATGTCCCAAGAATTAATGGAATATGCCTCAAATGATGTTACTGCATAATGATCAAGTCATGGTACTTCCAAAAATGAAGTGGAAGGACTAACATTCCTCATAAAAAATCATTTCATGTAATATATTATCAGGAATGTAATGGTTATATGAATTATTTAATATATGAGGATTGTATTGCATTACTATTTAATTATGTATTTTTGGTCATATTATGAATATTACCAAGTATATGGGACTATGTAGAATGTTAATATCATGGGAATGTATATGGTTGAGGTAAATACAACCATATATATATTCATTATGATTAAGGTAATGATGATCAAATGATTTATTTTTATTAGTACTGACTCCCTAAAAACTGATTATTGTCTTCTCATTATGTGGTCTTGGCTAGCATTGATGGAATCTACAAAATTTTTGAATATAAAGAATACATCCAATAACAAGTGTATTGATTAATTCATGGGTCCTAGAAGGATTTATGGTAATTTGAGTAATTTCCATATCTCAAGAGGAAACTGGATGAAGATATTCAAATGTTTGGAATGTGAAATTTTGGGGATATAACATGTTGATTTATTAAAAATAAGGTAGCAGATGAATAGTTCATGATGGATCAAAGTGTTCTACAAAATGAGGATTGTCAAGGAACCCATGTATGTGGATCAAGAAAATATGGATATGGGAATTATTCTAATGTATTTAATACTATATTTCTAGAATGTTAATCCATTTTTGAACTGAATTATGTTGATAATTGTTTGAGGTTTTTCAGTTTAATGTCACCAAATTTTGTAACCTATGCTAAGAGATGATATATAGTCAGTTAAAGGAACAAACAAAGGATTGGATTTTTTATGTGAAATATAAATGTATATTTATACACATATAACAGTGGAATAATTCTCAAACTCTACGAAAATAGACATAAATAATTTCTTTTTCTAATTATCATATATTTTTATGATACCAATGAAAATTTTCATATCTATAGTTTATGATTTTTTGTTAATGATAATTCATCTAAGTATGTTCTCTATCACATTCCATCAGAACATGATGGCTTAATTATTTGTTCATGACCATGTTGTCCAATTATAATGTATATATTTTTATTAAGTGATAAATTTCCCTTTGACTCTTCGTAAGAGGATATATTAACAAAATTTATGATATGGGTTTCCAAAAACGTACTTTTCAAGTATCAACCATTAAACTTCGATATTCAAATTTAAATTTTGTTGATGAAAAATTTTTAAGGAGGGGAGAATGTAATTCCCTTAGGATTTTAAAATAAATTTAATTTTCAATTCATGAAACCCCTTGTCTCTACAAAAACAAATTGTTAAATTCTATCCAATGTACTTAGTTTTACGACTTCTATGTTTTGAATGTCAATAATCTGAAATAAATGGTTGCGTTCAGGGTGCTTTTTGGAGTCTAACAGAACAACCATAATTTTTTGATGAATAGAAACATACCATTGTGAATAGTAACATTACCCTTATGAATTGAAATTTACAGTTATTAATAGTAATTACACCATTATTAATAGTAATGTAACCAAATGAATTGCAACATCACCCATAAAAGTATAAATCAGATTTAGTTTCTGTTGACACTCCTTTCCGTCACTGGGTCTAACGAATGGAAAATGGGAATACCTTAAGCACAAAGATGGTCACCCTTTCAAAAAACATATAAAAATTGATGAAGGCATCGACCAAGAGACTGTTTGGAGTGAGGAACACAATTCAAATGCATGTCGTGCATGTCAATTGGGCACCCCATTTTTATTTTTCACCCAAAATTCCATGTAGCCTATAAATAGCCCCCGTGGGCCCCCATTTCAAGGACCGATTTTCTAGAAGTTAAATTCAAGCTCTGGTCGCCCAAGTATACACCTCAACTCTTCCGAGTGCTTCTAAGGTAACTTATTACCTAGAATGGAAGACTTGATGGAGTAGGTTAAGGCCTATGTGTTTAGCATTCATCAACACTTGCACGCCTAAGTGTCTGGACCTCCTTAAAAATAGAAACACTTGCACGCCATCCTACCCTTTCAATGGAACATGATTGCCGCCCTTTTAGATACATCTTAGGAAAACACTAATGGATTTAGTTAAGTCTCACCCAATTATTATCATATAGTTTTTTCGTCATCCATGTGAACCCTAGCCGCGCAAGTACACTTGCTCGGCCAAGACTTGCATGCCAACTTCATTTGTGTGCCCCTCTCCTATTCACCGATCGTCTCTAAGATATTATCCTTCAAAGCCATTTATGGTATGGTTCCATTGTTGGATTCTTTATCTGAAAGGATTTCTCTGTGAACCTCCCCCAAACCTCGTGACATACAAGCATTATGTCACCACGGTTAGGGGTTTTCTTCTATGTAACCCCATCCTTTAAGATGAGAATATCTTTTGATTTTAGGGCATCCTCCTCAAGAGTAAGCTCCAAGTTCCCTTGGTTTGGGCCTCCTTCTTAGGAATAATTCCCAGTCATAATTTCTTTTAATTTCAGCCTCCTTCTTAGGAGTGAGCCACAATTTATAAGTCCCTTTAACCTGGGCCACCTTCTCACGAGTAAGACCCAGTCATAGTTTATTTTAACATTGGGCGTCCTACTCATGAGTAACCCGCAATCGTTATTTATTTTGATTTGGGCATCCTTCTCAGGAATAAGCCCCAATCATATGTCCCTTTTAATTTGGGGCACCCTCCTTAGGAGTAAGCCTCGGGTTAATACTCAAAATATCCGTAAAATACAAATACCTTTGTGGACACTGCTCCTGGGCTTCTTTCCTAAGGTAAGTCCTAGAATTCATCTATTTGGGAAGTCATACATACGTAAGCCCCACATCATTTCTTTTGACTGCATCATTCATGGCACAATAATCAGGTTTACTGATACCTCTTGTTTCTCACCCCAAACATGACTCACTTTAGCGTAGAGTGTAACAGTAACCACGACATCTATTTTTTGGGCTGTTAATCATGCATAACCCCCATATTTCTTCACCCGAACTACATGAACTTTGATCACTTCCTTTAATGTAGAGAATATAAGAAGCCTTTCTAAGGTTCAATCCCATCATTCATTAATTCTTTTCCATCACATATTTTGTTAAAATTTATCCTTTTTATCAAACTACGTGGGTTATGATTCCTTTTTTTAATGAGGATACATAGGTAGCCCATCTGCGGGTATGATCCCAACTCTGAAATAATCCCTATCTTTCTGAATGACAATAAACATCAAGTGCCTCATTGAGTGTCTTTAAAACTAGTATGGTAATTATAATGTCCAAGAGATTTATATAAAAATATATTAAAGGATACCATTGACGAAAAATCTCTAATACATATGGATGATTCTTTATCAATGAATAAACTCAATTACATATAAAAGATTCTCTAAATTTTATACATATCAATCGTCGATTGCCAAATCGTAAAGAAAACTCATTTTCATTCCTGGTGAATTAATAAGGATTTGTGAACATAACTGAAATCTATAAGAGAGTCCTGGAGTAGGTAATAATTCCCCCCAAAATGGTGTGATGAGCCTAACCTCCCATCCTCTCAACCAACGCAAATTCTTAAGCCTCATCGGTCCACAACTGACGAGAACCAACCATTGTAATGTAGGTCCAAATGGATATATAATCATGGGGTGTTTCCGATTCACGAATAAACCCACTAGAATCCGATGGGAAAGTTTGAACCTTAAACAAACAAGGTCATCCCCATTTCTAGAAGAAACAAAAAATGGTTAACCCGATGTGAATCCTTAACCAAGTTAAATGATGTTTTAATTATTTTTTAGACTCCAATAAAACTCAAAATGAGGGCCAATAAAGAAATCAATAACATATGTTCTCATCCAAAAGATGTATTATGGAAAAAAGTATCTTGATTATGTCTACTATATTAAAAGGGAACACTTTTCGACGATCTCTCTACAACACAAAATGGCTTTTTTAAGGTTCACACCTGTGAATGCCTCGGCCACTACTCCTACTTGATCCTCTTCTACTCTGAGGATGACATCACTTATTCAGCATCTTCAACACTGGGTATCAAATGCATTGGTGAGGGAATACCGTCAACATGGTACCATCCTAACTCTAAAGACCTCTCTACAAGCCCTCCAAGTTAATCACTCAACATGGTTGTCTGGACAACGACGACCAGTGGTCAAGAAGCAGGTGGTGCCAACCACCATCTCCAACCATTTCGGGTCGTTATTCCTAGAACGCAACAACCAGTCCTTACCATATTACAGGGAGGTGAATCAATAGGTCAATGAAGGACTCAGTTCAAGAATACATGAGTCATTACTAAGGACTCCCACCAATAATCACCAATAGGCTCATTCAATATTGCACCCTCAACATGATTAGGTTATCGCCACTAGGAATTCGGCTCAAGTTCCTCAGACTCGAGCATGAAAGATGAACTGTCATAGATGAAATTAGGCCAATAGGGAGCATGGTCTTACCTCTTCCCCCTCTGGGGAAGTCCATCAACCTAACTTGATGGAAAACAATGAGAAGGTATATACACCCGTCCGTCTTAATTTCACTGCCCAGGAGACTCGTCTGGCAGTTACACACCAATCCCGCTAGGAAATTCCAGTAGAGTAGTATAGGGAGGCACATACCCCAATTTATAAATCATCATCCCGTCAACAGGCTCTTCTGACTGCATCCAACGGAGCTCGCCAACCAAATTTAGTGACCACCTATAAACAAGCACATACAACTGCTTACACTCATCAATTCTACCAGCTATCTCATTTGCAAGTGTGGATGGAAGTTCATCAATCATATTTTGTGGAGAACAATCTGCAGGAACATAAACCTACAGTACATCACGCTAACCAACAGTCTCATTTGGTAGCACCTGGAGATGTCAATTGGAACTCTCTAATGAAAAATAGCAAGCAGACACCACTTTCTTCCCCCACACATGAGTACTGTCCTAATTCAAGGACAGGAAATGGTGGACAAGATCAGGAACACTCACCTACTCCAAAAACGGAATGGATGTACATTCCCGTTCCGGCAGCTAAATTAACCAAGCACATTCTGAAAATGATGAAAGAGGAGAAGCAAATCCCTGCCCATATTCTGAATACCTTTCAGAATATTATAACAACATCAGTGACATCACAAGGAATGAAACATAAATATATATATATATATCTATCAGTGGAGTGACTCATCAACATGTCACCCTGGAGTAGATACACACCTCTATTCTAGTCCAGGATGGTTGTTGGGCATACTCCCCCATATCATACAGACAATCAAGTCCGGCACATACCCCCGATTTAAATTGATATAGTCATCCTAACATGACCATTTCGACTAATCAGGAACATACACCTTCCTATAATAACCACTTTCATCAACAAGTGGTTTCCAAAGTGTGTAAAAAGGCATCCACGAAAATGACCCATCCAGTAGAGTTAAAAAGTCAAGATCCAATCTGTAATAAGGCCATGATCAATTCTGGAGTTCTTGAAGTGCATAGACAATTATATGTTGCAAATCAAAATTCTACTCTCGCATTTTCAAATTATGGATGTAACAAAAAAAATTCTGAATGTATTCATCAGACATATTCTCATGATGAATTTCTTCATGACAATTCGGTTAATCTCGAAGTACCATCTTTAGATGAGAGCAACAATAAACCACTGTGTGGCCAAAATACCAATGAGAAAAAGGTTTTATCTTTTGATGTAACCCACCATGGTGGTCCTCTCCATGAAGATGAATTTAGGTGTGAAATTCCTCTTCGTAGTAGTTATTCGCATTTCCTGTAAAATTTTTCAATGGAAAATGTAGTAACGAGAAAGCCCTCTTATATTGAGGCACTTGAAAATATGAAGTCAGTCATGTCTGATGCCTTATCAGTAGCAGGTAAAATACATTCTCAATCAAAAGATAGCCTAGGGTGTACGTCATTCTCAGAGCCACCCCTGGGTGATTCATCTTCTAACATGACAAATGAATTATCTACCAATCTTATTGAATCTAATGAAGCAACAAATAAGCACCAGCTTTGGTCCAATTATGTATAAGAATATTCATCAAATGACAAAGAAGAAGTGACGAATATGATAAAAAAATTGGAAAAAGGTGAAATACCAGTCATGTTTTGGCCTTTGGCTGACTCTCAGTATGATATTCCAGAAAATTTGATAGAATATTTTATTCACGATATTCATCCAAACATGTGGAAAACTCTTTGTCACTTAAAAGAGAAAATATTACCTTATGATGAATATCAAAATCATTTTAAGGTGATATAAGGGACGCAACACCAAATTGACTTGGCATCTCTCTCAATTTCCTGATATCCAAAGGTTGAAAAGTAGCAGAGATCCCTTCAGCGTACATGCCTTGAAGCATTAAAAAGGTTTTGCGAGTTAATTACCAATGCCTCATCTGGTATTCATACCAGGGGATGGGGTGTTCATGGAGCATTTCATTTCATTGTGCTCTCCAGTCAACAAAGCCCACCAAAATTGGTCTCATGCAATGTTATTTCCCATGGATGGCCACATCTAACTGGTTTTGTGTGTAATCAGTGGTTTTCTCAAAACCATGCATCAACTATTTCATCCCGAATTCAGGCATATAAATAAAATGTTGTCGAATTAATCATGCATCAAGAAAATGAGAATATCGAATAGGTTCCTCACATAGAGCAGACA
Source organism: Viscum album (assembly GCA_963277665.1). Taxonomy (NCBI): domain Eukaryota; kingdom Viridiplantae; phylum Streptophyta; class Magnoliopsida; order Santalales; family Viscaceae; genus Viscum; species Viscum album. The sequence goes on along the minus strand of OY728140.1, from coordinate 1,378,681,766 downwards.
CATATCAGGTGATAGAGGTGTCAGAAATAATCCAATGGTTATCTGAGCTAGGTGATTTGAGTGGATGTAGGATGATGCATCCGACCAATTTCCAGACTAAAATCTCAAAAATCAGGAGATATTTTGAGAAAGCTTCAGATGTAGCAGCTCAAGACACACCTCATCTTACCATACTAAGGAATCATTTAATCCAAACCTCGGGATCAACAGACAGGATTTGAGTAGTTGAACAGGAAAAATAGGAACATCCCCAGTCCACAGGACTGGGGGAATTTTCAAATTCTCAATCACTTCCTCAATGTATGTCAGTCTTTTATCGATTAGGGAAGAAGCCACAAGTGGAACAAAGAGCCGAATTATATAGAAATTTATTTTAAATTAAGGTTCATCAAGAATTTCCTGAGGGATCAACCAAACAAAAGGAAATGCCTCATAAAGGACATGGAGGAAGATATTATCGCAAAAATACTGAAAGAAGGACTGCAATGCGTTATGCATCGATAATTGTTATCAATGCTATTTTCTCTGATCCCCCAGAACATGAGGCTCACTCAGAGGAATCAGATGAAAAATTCATATTCAAGAGGCTATACACACATAATCAAATGAAGGATGTGTGCATACCAAAAGCTAGAGGGTTTCCCATAGGAAATAAATTTCTTCATATAATGTTGTTCCATACTCCAAAAAGGAACATACCAAGAAAAATGGTAAAATTCATGTTACATCCCACCCTAACTCAGTAGATGTCCAATAACTCTAATTAGAGGAAAGGTTCGCACACCTAGAATAAGAAAAGAAGCAGTTAAAGAGGATAAATACAGAACTACTTCAAGGTAGTCTTCATCCTAAGTATGTTGGAGTTAATCAGTCAGGGAAACATGTTGAAGTTAGTGGGATAGAGAAAGAATATGCCCTATCACATGTACACCCTCATAGGTCTAATCCTACGGGACATGCGTGACACCAATGTACAATAATACCATCAGTTGTAGTACCGGTCACCACACCTGTCTAAACTCCAGTTAATTCCCCTGCTCAGGTCCAAACTCAGCCAGATGTTTCTCAAAAATTAATTACTACCATTGAGTCATTAACTGCTCAGTTGGAAGCTATAGAAAGATGATGCACACCTGTTCAACTGGAAAATAGAGCTTACCCTGAATGGGTGGATAGAATTCCTCCCCCATCAAATTTTTTTGATACCACATTCCCAATTTTTAATATTTTGGGAGATCCAGAACAACACTTAACACATTTTGTTTCTCCTTGTGATCCTATGATGGGAACTCCTTAACGATTAGAAGTAGTTACGTTCAAGTGTTTTGTGAAGTCATTACAAGGACCCGCTTTTGTCTGGTATTCGAGGTTAGAGTCTTGGTCAATTACTTGGTTGGAAGATCTCTGTCAAAGGTACCTTCTCCAATTTATCACAAAATTCCAAAGACGACAGTTATGGATCTTACTAATTATAAACAAATGGAAAATTAAAGAGGTTCGGATTTCATTTCTCACTGGAAGGGATTAACATATTCCTTACGTTTAGCTTTCCCTAAAGAAGAGTTTCATCGAATCTATGTAGAAAATCTATGTGATGAATTACGCACACCGTTGATCCCTGTGAAATACACAGGAGGGTTTTGAGACCTTACTTCAATTGGTCAGCAGATAGAAGACACTCTTATAAAGACTAAGGCTAAAACTCGTGTAATTCCATCAGTTCTTGGAATGAGAATAGGAAAGGAAAATGCTGCTACAGTTACACATAAACAATCACCTGTACCTACTTCTACTTCAAAACATTCATTAAATCGAAGGGCTCCACCACCTAAGTTTTAACAACAATGTCCGCCTCATCAAGATGATGAAAAATGTAAAAGGTAGATATAGTTTGAGGATTTAATGAAAAATGTTTATTCTTTTTGGAATGAAAAAGTTCCTGGTTACATCATCTTGGCTCTGGAAGACAATCTGGTTCTGTTTTTGAGGCCCAAATGGCTGAAAAAGGAATGATATGATGACCTCCCAAACTATTTCCCATACCATCAACTATTGGGGCATCCCATTTCGAAGTGTTTTGTCTTCAAATACCTCTTGAAAAAGATGGTGGACTCTGTAAAAGTAAAACTAAAAGGCTCTTTGGCCGAGGAATCATGTGTTACTACTACTGATCCAGAGGAAGAGGGTGAGTGGCATGAAGACAAAAGAAAAAATGTGAAGGAATATGATCATCGAATGGTCAGGAAAACGGTCAACTGAACTAATGCCATTTTAAGAACACAATTGAATCAAACAATTGTTTCTTCTTCTATTTCTACCTTAGGAAAACCCCATTCATCATATGAAAAATGCTCAAAGAAGCGATGTAATTTAAAGAAAGAAGAGTAGTCAGAAGAAGAAGAGCTCATGTCAAAGCCAATGTTGTCTTCGACTCTGGAAAATTTTATGCCATCTGGTTCAAAATCATGGGTACCGCCCCACCAAATGTCATTGCCTAAACTGGTTAATCAGGAATAATCTTTATCAGATGAAGAATTGATCATCGGTTATGTTAACATGAATCATTTAACGGATCCCTATTATAGTGACATTTTTTTATCATCATGAGCCTAACTTCCCTGTATCTAACAGGGGAATTAGAGGAATTGACAATGGTCTAGGATACAGGGGAATATATGGATATTCCTGAAGCTAATATTTCAATCCTACCCCTGCTATAACTGTATATGCAGCCAAACCCTATGGAAAATCCCTTGAGTAGGCTCAACAAGGAAAAGAATGTTCTTCCACACATGGATGATTCGGTCCTGACACAGTTATTTTGGAGGACCAATTAGTGGTTACACCATCTTTCTCTCAGAAAATAGATAGAACTAGTGGCACTAGTCTACAGAAGCCAAGAGTGTTTCCAATTCTTTCCCCGATACAGGATGTATCTACTGCCAAAGCATTAACTTCCAAGACACCTGCAAAGACACATTTTCATGATGGAAAACACATACCTTTGGACCAAAAGTATCATGTCTTGAAACATTTGGCCCAATTATCGGCCAAGTTATCAAATCTGGATGCCTTGAATATATCAAAAGATAATCAGGAGGTGTTTATTGAGGCTTTGTCATGTCCTCAAGAATTCGAAATAGAAAAAGTTATGGATGAGGTCTACCATATAGAGAATGATTCTACATAATTCCATGCAGTGATATATTTTATAGATGAAGATGAAGATGATGTTGTAAATGGACATGTATGACCTTTGTATCTATGTAGAAAATTCAATGACATAGATTTCGGACAAGCTTAGATTGATAATGACTCAAGATTCAAACTCATTCCTATTCATTCATTTCATCGATTGGGCCACACTGAATCTGATTTATCTCCTTCTAATTTGATGTTTTAAGGATATTATAAGAATGAACAAGAACCTCTGGGAGAGATTACACTCGGAATTCTGTTTGGAGACATTGTTTCTAATTCAGATATCATGGTTGTTCATCAGAACTACACCTTCAACATTTTTCATGGAATACCTTGGCTACATCAACATGTGGGTGTACCTTCTTCATACAATCAATGTCCCAAATATTGTTTCAATGGTAAAATTGGGACATTGTATGGTGACAAGGCCCCATTAAAAATGTGTGAATCTATATACATTGAGGTAAAATTTTATCCCATGGAGGGAAAGAAAAAATCCATGGAATAGAAGGTAACCAAAATTAATGCTCCAAATGGTTTGGAAAAGATTCCAATAAACCCATTCATACACATGAGTACAGATTATGTGTATCCTTTTAGTAAAATTTATAGGATATACCTAAATCTAAACAATCTTATGGAAACCTACATAATTTCAATTACAGCAACCAAGACAGATAGCATGGGAGAAATTTTTGATTCTCCAAGCCGTGATGAAAGTATAAATAGAGATTCCTTCATTTCATCTGCTGAAATCCAAAAATTCTATACTTCATCAATGAGGCCATAAGATGTTAAAGCAATTTGGAGACCCAAAGCTTGATGTACATTGAAAATATATTACTTTTGAGGAATACTTAATACATAACAAAAACAGACACACAAGGATCATATTAGTTTAGTGTCTTTGGAAACTCATAATATAAACATCTAATCATGTTGAAAGATCTTCAACATCTCCCATAACGATCTTCCCCTTTTTGTTTCCTTACCTAAAACGTTTCTTTATTTCTTGGGGAAAATAAAACATAAAAATGGTGAGCTCAAATGCTCAGTAAGGGCAAACATAGAGAACATAAAACAATCCATAAACATTTGAAAGCAAAAACATGAACATGAAATCTAAACATTAAAACCATAAGCAAAGACATAAATCGTGGATGTACTTAAGGCAAATATCATAATTGAACATCAATCATGATAAAATATAATGGGAATAAAACATGTAATTGTGGAAACCATTCAGCACAAGTCATGATTTACATAGTAGCAAAGGAATTTCTGCCAAGACCATCTTTGTGGACAAAGTCCCTTTCTGAATTGTGTTCACTCCTCGTTTCAGTCCTGTAACACTGAACCAGATTAACATACCGTTCCATCCATGTCTATCTCATGAGATATAAATCTTTACCCAATTAATTGGAGGGAGATATAGGTCCCACCCATCTCATAAGGAATCATTCTTACTTGTGCCACAAAATAAACATACATCCTTCATAATAACCCAATAAATAAAATGGGTTCCAAAAACATCATCGCATCATCACATAATCCATATAAAAGAAATGGAAATCATTTCATAATAAGAAAAGTGAAGCCATGTAAATTATAGAGACGTTATACTTGAGACATACACATATGAAATAATTTCAACAAAGATAAAAAATGGTTTTGATAAAACACTTGAAATGAATTCTTGAGGAAAATATCCTTTCTTATTCAAAATAATTTTCTTTTCACAAAATGTGATGCAATTTTAAAAGAAAAGGATTTTGTTGAAAATAGTCATGAAATATTTTGGAGTAAGCATCATGAAAATAAGGCTTTATAAAACCGTAAAAATATGTTCGTTCCTTATAAGTTAAAAAAACATTCTTCTCGTACTTTTTCAAGAAAAGTCAAAAGGTACCTCCTAAAAGAAAGATTCCATACATACCATGTAATAAAAGTAAAAAATGGGTAAAAAGGACATTAAACATACATAAAACCATTTTTATGAAACATGGATGTGGACGAGAACAATAACCCCAGTAAATACTTATGAATAAACAATCTCGGATAAGAATGAAATTGGAAAAGTTATCCCTTATCTTAGGTCCGATATGCTTAGTACATATACGAACCTCCTATATAATGATTTAAATAATGTCATTGACATATTACAGAATCAAATTAATTGTTATGATATCATATATGGTTCACTTATGACTTTATATTACCCGTTGTTTTTCAAATTCATGTTAAAGTAGTGTTTTGGGTAAAATAGTTTCATTTGTCATTCGTGTTTTATTTTTTAATTATTCATATGATTATATAGATCATGACTACTTACATAAAAAATGTAAAACATGATTTATATATAATATATATATATAGAATATACATATATATAATAGATCGATAACTAGAAAGAAATACACCGTTCATGGAGACGGTAGGCCGTACGTACGCAAGAACGCTGTTTTCGTTTCCTTATTGAATTGAATGGAATTAAGTAGATGACATACATATATATATACATAAATCCAGTAGAATTATTATGTCATATATTTCATTATTACTTATTATATATACTTTATAATCATTCATTAATGGTTAATCATTGAGAATTAATCTCATCACGTCGTGGAGACGGTATTCCGTACGTACACACGAGCGATGATATCATTCCCATGTTCATGGAATTGTATTGGAGTGCATGTATACTATTTTAGAATCAATATAACTTTATAATAATCATATATAGTCATTATTTACACCATTATTCCCATCCATGTAAGGTGGTGGTGAAAATAGATTACACCGTGGCATTGAGACGGTATTCCGTACGTAGGCACGTGCGGTGATTTCATTTTCCGTAGGATGGATAGATGGTGAAATAAGGTTGTTTCATACATATAACAACATATCAGTATATGAGATATACTTATGTTATTACTTCACAATGAAACAACTAAATAATAAGAAGTGGAAGAAGAAATAACGTTCAATGAATCGGTAACGAACATTACCTCTTCTTTGAAGCTCCTCTTTGAGACCTCCTCTTAGGGAAATAAAATTGGTCTTTGAAGAAGACCAGGACCACTAAAATTTTTCTAGGGAAGTGGGGAAGATAATTTTTCAGGGTTTTTCCGAGATTGAAGGCTGGAAGTGGTGTGAGAAAGAGAGGGAGGAGGTTCCCTTTTATAAGGGAGGAGAGGGGCACCTATGGAAAAACTAAAACTATGATTTTATTATAAAGTCATATTCAGTATTTAATAGCTCAAAATTGATTTATTTCGAAGCTAAGGTGGGTATGGGTCGAAATACTCTCCTAAAATATAATTTAGACAAGTTTATGTCATTATATTAACCTTATATTTTAGTTTTCACTCTTACTTAATTAGATTGACATTTACCATGTAACTTTGTATTTTTATATTATATAGTTAATAAACTTACCATTTACATTCAAGAAACCCCCAAGTGGTCAATTAATGATAAAAATATCATGATAAAAGTATCTTGGCCGAGCCTTAGATTTTTAGGAATAAAATAACAATTAATAATATAATATTTGTTTTAAAAACTATTTTATGTCAATTTTGACATTATTTACTACATGATTTTTGTGAAACTCATAACAGCATGATTAGTTCGAAAAACATTATTTAAATAAATAATAACATGTCATATTAAACTATAATATTAATGGAATTCATAAAAAGTCTAAAATTACATTTAATTTGGTATTTATAATATCAATTATTTTAATATTTCATTATTTTGGTAATTTCTTCATCACCATTGGGTCATAAATAACATAAATTATTTAATGTCTAAAAATTATAAATAAAATACCATCAGGGAGAAAATCTTATTATCATTCTAATGAATTTTTATAGTCGAATTTATCTTATGTATAACCCTATATAAAAAAAGATTTAGTTATTAAACAATGATTTTAACTATTTTAATCCTTCTTAAAATAAATTAATAATAAATGTACTAATATAATCCATGTGGACCTAAATGGTCATATGTTATTCCTAAGACTGTTTTCGGTCAAATTACATTTATCCAGTAGAATTAGGACATGTGTTAGGGTAATAATAATATCATTTTTACCCTTAATTATCCAATTTACTTTTAACCGTGGTAAATGAAAGTAAAAAGTTACTATTCACCAAAAAATATTTTTCATCTCATTGAACCACATTTTAGTCCTTGATATTAACCATGTCTCTTAGATTTTTGAAAATCCACTCACAGAAGCGGTAAAATTATGTTTTATGAAAAATTCAGTTTTTTAACTACCACTTAGTGGTTTCACTATTCTTCAAAAAATGAATATTTCCAGAAAATTACCAAAAATTTGGCCAAAGATATATTTGATATTATGATTTAAAAAATGATGTATATTTTACCAAATTCAAAACATATCAGTTGCATTAATTAATTTAAAAATTAATTATCATCGTCAAAACAAATAGTGTGTTCTTAAGAGATAATAACTATCAAAAGATACTTGTTTATGGCTAGTTTAAATGTGAAATTACTTCCAATGACAAACATTGTATTAAATGGTAAAAATATATTCTAAATATACTTTAAAACCAATCAAATTAATAATTTATCACTATTAATTATTTCGATTAAAAAAATTATATTTAATTAAAATTTAGTAATTTTCACTATTCATCAAAATATGAAAGTTATCCGAAAAGTACTAAAATTTCACCCTCAGCAAATTTCGATATTCCAAAATCAAAAATGAAGTCCATTTTGAAAGATAAAATCTATAAAATTTCAAAATGTGGGAATTACTATTCATAACGGCTAGTTCATAATAATATTATTATAATATCTCGTTTAGTGAAACTCGGTATTGCGTACTACACACGCTATCGAGGAAGGTCATTATTGCATGTAATGCATGCCAAGTCAGGGCCGCGTGTTGTGAATAATCTGTTTGGTGTTGTGTATAACATAATCAAAATGTATTTCATTTATACATTAAACAAAATCTATTCATAATGTTGCGTATAATAGTTTCTACAAAACGAACATGAAATTGTGTGTAACGCGAGCGAAAAATATTATTTCATATACTGCAAGAAAATAAAGAGTTGCGTATATCACAAGCTAATTTTGGTGTAGCGTACAAAACCAGACATTAAAAATAATATTTTTCATAAAATCTCAGGGTGTTACATTCTACCCCCCTTAAAAGGAATTTCGCCCTCGAAATTCGTCGGGGTTATAAATGGTTTACTACTCAAAAGTTTCTTTAATAGAAACCCGCATCGTAAAAAGGAATACCAAAACATGGCTTTAAAAACTACAGTATGAAACGTAATGGATACCCAAATTAACTCATCATTGGGTTTCCACGTAGGAGAACATAGGTGAAAATATGGATATGGAAGAAAAATATAACCATCAAGTTCTGATTGAGAGTGGTAGAGAACATGGCTATGAAAAAGCCAACAATCACAAAGCCATAAATTTGTGATGATCTAGGGTACCATCTGATTCATCGGATATAAGGGTACTAGGACAACATTTTTGGTTTTCAAGATCATTTCCGTAAAGTTGATGAAATTGGAATTAGAAGAAATACTTTAGTGATTTTGGTACAGTCTCACCATTGGTTGTTATTTGGACAATTTCCACTTCATCTCTTAAATAAATGAAGTTGAATTTGTCATTCATGTTGTGTTAGCAGATCATTTGATAGAATGATGGGTCATTCCATCTGTCTCAAACAAAAGGTTATAAAAGTTATCAAAAAATACAGTAGTCCATCTATAGTGAGATTAATCATATACGGTTCCTAAAATGGACTTATACTTCATATATCATACTACTTAATATAATAATACACGTTTTTACTAAACATGGACTTCCTGTAGGCCAGTGGTAGGCGATAAAGGCCAGTCGCACTTTGGTTGTGGGTTCGATTCCCACAACCTTGTCCGAAGCAATGGGCTGTCACCTGTCCAACAGGTTTTCCTTTTTCTACAACTACATTACTATAACATCCCATCAATAATATCGAAAAAACTTCTATCCTTAAACAATACTAACTTATGTCCAACATAATCTATTCCAATCTTTAGGCTTATCCATAATACTACAGTCCACTTTTATATTATAGTTAAAATGATTACCAGAGATTTCATATGACAAGCATGTTAATACCATCATTGATACCCATATATCATAAGATATGTCTTGTTGGTCACAATCCAAACATTTGAAGGCCTTAATCATGTATTCTCTTGAAAAAGTAATACCCATAGAATCTTATTGAAAACATGAGTGTTGTCAAAAGTTACCTCTTTCCACATACCGAAACCCCAAAATTCTATATACTCAAACCATAGTATACCAATTTCCTTATATCAGTCATGAGGTCATGAATACTGTCAAACATTTCATTTTCTCCTTATCCCTTAATTATGCACATATCATCTTTTTTCCAAAAAATATCTCAATCACTTTCCATGGTTACCGGTACCATAAAGTTATTGAAAACCACAATAGACCAATACATAAATATTCCAATATTCGACAATACTATATACAACATTATTTTGGAATCCCATTACATAAACACTTAATCATTCCACCACATCGTTGTCATATTCAACATCACCAATAGTGATCACATGTGACTTCCCTTTGTCCTTTTCCTTAAGTGGTTGCTCATGTCGATCATCACTAACCTGTGAATTAGGTCATTTATTAGCATAATTCCCATTTCATTTCACTTGAAGAATTTAAGTGTTGGTGGAGAGTTCTCTGTAGTATTTTCTCTATTCACATCATTAGCAACCTTTTTCCCATTACTTCGACATTCAACAGCTCGATGACCTTCTTTTCCACACTTAAAACATTTCTAGTCCCTTTAAGACAATATCAACTGTGATTCTTTCAACACTTTGACCATAAGGAAACATCCATCATCTTTTCACCATTGTTCTGAGATTTCTCCTTGAACTCCATATTTTGTTTCTTGTCAAAACCATGAAATGGATATGTAACACCAACTTCCATTTCTACCTTGATATCACAACGCACAATTTCTTCATAGCTACTGAAGTCTCTTATAGCTAATGCCCTTCGAAGACTTGGTTTTAAGCCACTGAAAAATCGATCAAATTTACTTTCAGGTTGGATGATAAATCCAGATGCATTCCTTTCAAGTCTTGTAAAATTCCCTTCGTATATACCAACAGATTCATCATCCTTCTTCTTAAGCTCAAGAAACTCCTTTTCCATCTTTGTTTGAAGAATACGAGGGAAGTACATACTGAAAAACAAGTTCTTCAACTCGTCCCATTCCATGGACTCAATTTCATATCTTTGCCTTGTATTTATGATAAGATTACACCATTTATCAGCATCACCTTCCAAAAGATATAATGCTAAGACGACTTTATCATGCTCAGAACATTGTAGAACTGAAAATATATTTTCAGTAGTACTGATCAATTGTTCAGCCACTAAGGGATCAGAAGATACGCTGAATAAAGGTGGACGCTGCCTCATTAAGGATTCAACCAAATGTTGCTCCTTTCTATGCTCATTTTTAAATCCAGAATGATTCATAGATTGTGTAAGTATAGAAATAATATTGTTCACTCTATCTCCCATGACATTGGTTTGGTCAAGAGGATAATCATTGCATTGTACATTACATTGATCAACACGGTTTCTTCGGGTTCCATCCATCGTCTAAAACCCAAAAATAATTGTGTGATAGGAAAAAACCATGCTTGAGAAAACAACATAATAAAAGGGGAGTACCTTCAAAATCTAACATCTTAGGATTAATTCTAAGATCATTAGCTCAATTCTAGGACTATACCTACACGTATACTTACCCTTAGGGACATCCATGGACATACCTTAGAAATATATCTAGGGATCTCACTAATGTTTTTGAATCCTAGTTTCCAAAGGTTAACTAAACCTTTCCTCTGATACCAACTGTAGAGACCCAAATCTTGACATACATTGAAAATACATTACTTTTTAAGAATACTTAATACAAAACAAAAACAGACAGACAAGGACTGTATTAGTTTAGTGTCTTTGGAAACTCAGAATATAAACATCTAATCATGTTTAAAGATCTTCAACATCTCCCATAACGATCTTCCCCTTTTTGTTTCCTTACTTAAAACCTTTCTTTATTTCATGGGGAAAATAAAACATAAAATGGGTGAGCTCAAATGCTCAGTAAGGGAAATCATAGAGAACATAAAATAATCCATAAACTTTTGAAAGCAAAAACTTGAACATGAAATCTAAACATTAAAACCTTAAGAAAAGAAATAAATCATGGAATTACGTAAGGAATATATCATAATAGAACATCAATCATGATAAAATACAATGGGAATAAAACATTTAATTGTGACAACCATTCAGAACATGTCATGATTTCCATAGTAGCCAAGGCATTGCTGCCAAGACCATCTTAGTGGACATAGTCCCTTTCTGAATCGAGTTCACTCCTCGTTTCAGTCCTGTAACAATGAACCGGATTAACTTAACATTCCAACCATGTCTATCTCATGAGATATAAATCTTTAACCAATGCATTGGAGGGAGATATAGGTCCCACCCATCTCATAATGAAATCATTCTTACATGTGCCACAAAATAAACATACGTCATTCATAATAACCCAATAAATAAAATGGGTTTTATAAACGTCATCACATCATCAAATAATCCATATGAAAGAAATGTATATCATTTCATAATAAGATAAGTGAAACCATGTAAATTATAGAGGCATTATACTTGAAACATACACATATGAAATAATGTCAACATAGATGAAAAATGGTTTTGATAAAACACTTAAAATGAATTTTTTAGGAAAATATCATTTCTTATTCAAAATAATTTTATTTTCACAAAATGTGATGAAATATTAAAAGAAAAGTGTTTTGTTGAAAATTGTCATGAAATATTTTGGAGTAAGCATCATGAAAATAAGGCTTTATAAAACTGTAAAAATCTGTTCGTGCCGTATAAGTTAAAAAAGACATTCTTCTCATACTTTTGCCGGAAAAGTCAAAAAGTACCTTGTAAAAGAAATATTAAATACATACCATGTAGTAAAAGTCAAAAATGGGTAAAAAGTAAATTAAACATAAATAAAAACATTTTAGGAAACATGGATGTGGATGAGAAAAACAACCCTATTAAATACTTACGAATAAACAATCTCAGATAAGAACGAGATTGGAAAAGTTATCCCTTACCTTATGTCTGATATGATTTATACATATCTGAACCTCCTATATAATGATTTAAATAATGTCATTGACTTATTACAGAATCAAATTCATTGTTATGATATCATATATGGTTCACTTATGACTTTATATTACCCGTTATTTTGTAAATTCATGTTAAAGTAGCGTTTTTGGTAAAATCGTTTCATTTGTCATTCGTGTTTTAACTTGTAATTATTCATATGATTACTTAGATCATGATTAAATACATCCAGAATGTAAAACATGTTTTATATATAATATATATTCATAATATACATATATATAATAGATCGATAAATGGAATGAAATACACCGTTCATGGAGACGGTAGGCCGTACGTACGCATGAACGTTGTTTTCATTTCCTTATTAAATTGAATGGAATTAAGTAGATGACATACATATATATATTTACATAAATACAGTATTATTATTATGTCATATAATTCATTATTACTTATTATATGTACTTTATAATCATTCATGAATGGTTAATCATTGAGAATGAATCTCATCACGTAGTGGAGATGGTATTCCGTACGTACGCACGAGCGATGATATCGTTCCCATGATCATGAAATTGTATTGTTGTGTATGTATACTATTTCAGAATCAATTTCACTTTACTATAATAAAATATAGTCATTATTTACACCACTATACCCATCCAATTAAGGTGGTGGTGGAAAATAGATTACACCATGGCCTGGAGACGGTATTCCATACGTACGCACACGCGATGATTTCATTTTCCGTAGGATGCATAGATGGTAAAATAGGGTTGTTTCATACTTATAATAACATATAAGTATATGATTTATACTTATGTTATTACTTCATAATGAAACAACTAAAGAATAATATGTGGAAGAAGAAATAACGTTGAAAGAATCGATAACAGACACTACCTCTTCTTTGAAACGCCTATTTGAGACCTCCTCTTAGGGAACTAAAAGTTGTCTTTGAAGAATAACAAGACCTCTAGGATGTTTCTAGAGAAGTGGCAAAGAGAATTTGGCAGGGGATGGATATGCCTCAAGGCTCAGAGTGGTGTGAGGAAGAGAAGGAGGAGGTGCCCTTTTATAAGGGAGGAGAGGGACACCATTGGAAATACTTAAAATATTATTTTATTATAAAGTCATATTAGGTTTTTAATAGATCCAAATTGGTTTATTTAGATGATAAGGTGGGTATGGGTCGAAATACTCCCATCCAGGAGAATTTATACATGTTTAGGTCATTATATTAACCTTATCTTTTAGTTTTAACTCTTAGTTAATTAGATTGACATTTACCATGTCACTTTGTATTTTTATATTATATAGTTAATAAACATACCATATACATTCAAGAGACCCCCAAGTGGTACATTAAGGATATACCTATCTTGAGTTAAGTATCTTGGCCGAAACATAGATTTTTAGGAATAAAATAACAATTAATAATATAGTATTTGTTTTAAAAACTATTTTATGTCAATTTTGAAACTCTTTGGTACCTGATTTTTGTGAAAATCATAACAGAATGTTTAGTTCGAAAAAAGTTATTTAAATCAATAATCACATGTCATATTGAACTATAAAATTAATGTAATTCATAAAAAGACTCAAATGACATTTATTTGGGTATTTATAGGATGAATTAATTTAATATTTCATTATTTATGTAATTACTGCATCCCCACTATGTCATAAATAACAAAAATTATTTAATGTCTAAAATTTTTAAATAAAATACCATTAGGTAGGAAGTCATTTTAGCTTTCTAATTAACATTTATAGTCTAGTTTATCTTATCTATAACCCTATATTAAAAATGATTTAGTTATTAAACATTGATTTTAACTATTTTAATCCTTCATTAAATAAATTATTAATAAATGTCCTAATATAATCCAAGTGGACTTAAATGGTCATATTTTATTCCTAAGGTTGTTTTTGGTTGAATTATACTTTTACAGTAGAATTAGGACTTGTTTTAGGTTAATAATAACATTATTTTTACCCTTAATTATCCTATTTACTTTTAACCATGGTAAATAAAAGTAAAAAGTTACTATTCACCAAAAAATATATTCATCTCATTGAACCACAATTTAGTCTTTGATATTAACTGTGTCTCTCGGATTTTTGAAATTCCACTCATAGAAGCGGTAAAATTATGTTTTATGAAAAATTCAGTTTTTTAACTACCACTTAGAGGTTTCACTATTCTTCAAAAAATTATAGTTTCCAAAAAATACCAAAAATTAGGCCAAAGATATATTTGATATTATGAATTAAAAAATGATGCCTATTTTACCAAATTCAAAACATATCATTTTCATTAATTAATTTAAAAATTAATTCTCGTCGTCAAAAAAATAGCGTGTTCTTAAAAGATAATAACTATCAAAAGATTGACACTTGTTTATGTCTAGTTTAAATGTGAAATTACATCCAATGACCAACGTTGTATTAAATGGTAAAAATATATTCTAAATATACTTTAAAACCACTCAATGTAATAATTTTTCACTATTAATTATTTCAATTAAAAAAGATGTTTTTAATTAAAATTTAGTAATGTTCACTATTCATCAGAATATAAAGTTACCAAAAAAGTAGCAGAATTTTACCCTAAGAAAATTTCGATATTCCGAATCCAAAGATGAAGTCCATTTTGAAAGATAAAATTTATAGAATTTCAAAAAGTGGGTATTACTAGTCATAACGACTAGTTCATAATAATATTATAATAATATCCCGTTTAGTGAAACTCGGTATTGCATACTACACAAGCTATTGGGGAAGGTCATTATTGCGTGTAATGCAAGCCAAGTCAGGGCTGTGTGTTGTGAATGATCTATTTGGTGTTGTGTATAACATAATAAAAACTTATTTCATTTATACATTAAACAAAATCTATACATAATGGTGCGTATAGTAGTTTCTACAAAACGAACTTCAAATTGTGTGTAACGCGAGCGAAGAATAGTGTTGCATAAACTGAAAGCAAATACGGTGTTGTGTATATCACAAGATAATTTTGTGTAGCATACAACACAAGACATTAAAAAGAATATTTTTCATAAAATCTCGTGGTGTTACATTCTACCCCCCTTAAAATGAATTTCACCCTAGAAATTCGTCGGGGTTATAAATGGTTTACTACTTGAAGTTTCATTAATAGAAACCAAAATCGTAAAAAGGAATACCAAAACTTGGCTTTAAAAACTAAAGTATGAAACATAACAGTTTCCCAAATTAACTCATCACTGGCTTTCCACGTAGGATAACATAGATGAAAATATGGATATGGATGAAAAATCTAACCACCATGTTCTGAGGGAGAGTGGTAGAGAACATGGCTACAAAAAATCCAACAACCACAAAGCCATAAATTTGTGATAATCTAGGGTACCATCTGATTCATCAGATATAAGAGCACTATGACAACATTTTTGGTTTTCAAGCTCATTTCTATAAAGTTGAAGAAATTGGAATTAGAAGAAATACTTTAGTGATTTTCCTACAGTCTCACCGTTGGTCGTTATTTGGACAATTTCAACTTCACATATTAATTAAATGAAGTTGAATTTGTCATTTGTTAAGTGTTAGCAGATCATGTGATAGAATGATGGGTCATTCCATCTGTCTCAAACAAAAGGTTATAAAAGTTATCCAAAAATACATAAGTCCATCTATAGTGAGATTAATCATATACGGTTTCTAAAATGGACTTATACTTCATATATCATACTTCTTAATATAATAAAACATGTTTCTACTAAACATGGACTTCCTGTAGGATAGTGGTAGGCGATAAAGGCCATTCGCACGTCAGTTGTGGGTTCGATTCCCACAGCCTTCTCCGACGCGATGGGCTGTCACACGTCCTGCAAGTTTTCCTTTTTCTAAAACTACATTAATATAACCTCCCAACAATTATATCGAATAAACTTCTATCCTTAAACAATACTAACTTATGTCCAACATAATCCATTCCAATCTTTAGGCTTATCCATAATACTGCAATCCACTCTTATATTATAGTAAAAATGATTACCAGAGATTTCATATAACCAGCATGTTAATACCATCGTTGATCCCCATATATCATAAGATATGTATTGTTGGTCACAATCCAAAAATTCTAAGTCCATAATCATGTATTCTATTGAAAAATGAATACCCATGGAATCTTAGTGAAAACATGAGTGCTGTCAAAAGTTAAATCTTTCCACATACCAAAACCACAAAATTCTATATACTCAAACCATAATATAACTATTTCCTTATATCAGTCATGAGGTCATGAATACTGTCAAACATTTCATTTTCTCCTTATCCCATAATTATGCGCATTTCATCTTTTTTCTAAAAAATATCTCAATCACTTTCCATGGTTACCGGTACCATAAAATTATTGAAAACCACAATAGACCAATACATAAATATTCCAATATTCCACGATACTATATACAACATTATTTTGGAATCCCATTACATAAACACTTAATAATTCCACCACATCATTGTCATATTCAACATCACCAATAGTGATCACATGTGAATTCCTTTTTTCCTTTTCCTTACATGGTTGCTCATGTCGATCATCACTAACCCATGGATTAGGGCATTTATTAGCATAATGCCCCATTTCCTTGCACTTGAAGCATTGAAGTGTTGGTGGAATGTTCAATGTAGTCTTTTCTCTATTCAAATCGTTAGAAACCTTTTTCCCATTGCTTATACAATCAACTGCTCGATGACCTTCTTTTTCACACTTAAAACATTTTCTAGTCCCGTTAAGACAATCTCCACCATGCTTATTTCCACACTTTGAGCATACGGAACCATTCATCCCATTTTCAGCATTGTTATGAGATTTCTCCTTGAACTCCATCTTTCGTTTCTTATCAAAACCATGAGATGGATATGTAACACCAACATCCATTTCTACCGTGATATCACAACACAAAATTTATTCATAGCTACTGAAGTCTCTAATAGCTAAGGCCCTTCGAAGACTGGGTTTTAAGCCACTGAAAAATCGATCAACTTTACTTTCAGGTTGGATGATAAATCCAGATGCATACCTTGCAAGTCTTGTAAAATTCGCTTCGTATATACCAATAGATTCATCATCCTTCTGCTTAAGCTCATGAAACTCCTTTTCCTTCTTTGTTCAAAGAATACGAGGGAAGTACTGACGGAAAAACAAGTACATGAACTCGTCCCATTCCATGGACTCAATTTCATCTCTTTTCCTTGTATTCTTGATAAGATTCCACCATTGATCAGCATCACCTTCCAAATGATATACAGCTAAGATGACTTTATCATGCTAAGAACATTGTAGAACTGAAAATATTTTTTCAGTAGTACTGATCCATTCTTCAGCCACTAAGGGATCAGAAGACCCACTGAATGAAGGTGGACTATGCCTCATTAAGGATTCAACCGAATGTTTCTCCTTTCTCTACTCATTTTTAAATCCAGAATGATTCATATCTTGTGTAAGAATAGAAATAAGATTGTGCACTCCATCTCCCATGAAATTGGTTTGGTCAGGAGTACAATCATTGAATTGTCCATTACATTGATCAACACGGTTCCTTCGGGTTCCAGCAATCGTCTAAAACCCAAAAATAATAGTGTGAGAGGAAAAAAACATGCTAGAAAAAAAACATAAAAAATGGGGAGTACCTTCAATATCTAACATCATAGGTTTAATTCTGCGATCATTAGTTCAATTATAAGACTATAACCTATAAGTATACTTAACCTTAGGAAATCCCTAGACATACCTTAGAAATATCTCTGAGGATCTCACTAAAGTTTTCCCATCCTAGTTTCCAAAGGTTAACTAAACCTTTCCTCGGATACCAACTATAGAGACCCAATGCCTGAGG
Source organism: Viscum album (assembly GCA_963277665.1). Classification (NCBI taxonomy): domain Eukaryota; kingdom Viridiplantae; phylum Streptophyta; class Magnoliopsida; order Santalales; family Viscaceae; genus Viscum; species Viscum album. The sequence goes on along the minus strand of OY728140.1, from coordinate 1,378,663,389 downwards.
TACATTGAAAATACATTACTTTTGTGGAATACATAATACATAACCCAAACAGACACAGAAGGATCGTATTAGTTTAGTGTCTTTAGGAACTCAGAATATAAACATCTAATCATGTTGAAAGATATTCAATATCTCCCATAACGATCTTCCCATTTTTGTTTCCTTACCTAAAACCTTTCTTTATTTCCTGGGGAAAATAAAACATAACAAGGGTGATCTCAAATGCTTAGTATGGGAAAAAATAGAGAACATAAAACAACCCATAATTATTTGAAAGAAAAAACATGAACATGAAATCTAAACATTAAAACCTTAAACAAAGACATAAATCATGGAAGTACGTAAGGTATAGATCATAATGGAACATCAATCATGATAAAATACAATTGGAATAAAACATATAAATGTGGAAACCATTCAGCACATGTCATGATTTCCATAGTAGCCAAGGCATTACTGCCGAGACCATCTTAGTGGACAAAGTCCCTTTCTGAATCGAGTTCACTGCTCGTTTCAGTCCTGTAACACTGAACCAGATTAACTTACCATTCCAGCCATTTATATATCATGTGATATAAATCGTTTCTTAATGAATTTTAGGGAGATATAGGTCCCTCCCATCTCATAATGAAATCATTCTTACTTGTGCCACAAAATAAACATACATCATTCATAATAACCCAATAAATAAAATTGGTTTCATAAACATCATCACATCATCACATAATCTGTTTGAAAGAAATGGATATCATTTCATAATAAGAAAAGTGAAACCATGTAAATTATAGAGACATTATACTTGAAACATACACATATGAAATAATGTCAACTTATATGAAAAATGGTTTTGATAAAACACTTGAAATGAATTCTTGAGGAAAATATCCTTTTTTATTCAAAATAATATTCTTTTCAAAAAATGTGATGCAATTTTAAAAGAAAAGGATTTTGTTGAAAATATTCCTGAAATCTTTTGGAGGAAGCATGATGAAAATAAGGCTTTATAAAACCGTAAAAATATGTTCGTGCCGTATATGATGAAAAAACATTCTTCTCGTACTTTTTCCGGAAAAGTCAAAAAGTACCTTGTAAAAGAAATATTCCATACATACCATGTAGTAAAAGTAAAGAATGGGTAAAAGGGACATTAAACATACATAAAACTATTTTTAGGAAACATGGACGCAGTTGAGAACAATAACCCCAGTAAATACTTACGAATAAACAATCTCGGATAAGAACGAGATTGGAAAAGTTATCCCTTACCTTAGGTCTGATATGCTTCGTACGTATCCGAACCTCCTGTATAATGATTTAAATAATGTCATTGACCTATTACAGAATCATATTAATTGTTATGATATCATATTTGGTTCACTTATGACTTTTTATTACCCGTTCTTTTGTAAATTCATGTTAAAGTAGCATTTTGGGTAAAATCGTTTCACTTGTCGTTAATGTTTTAACTTTTAATTGTTCATATGATTACTTAGATAATGATTACTTAAATCCATAATGTAAAAAATGATTTATATATAATAAATATTCATAATATACATATATATAACAGATCAATAAATGGAAAGAAATACACAGTTCATGGAGACGGTAGGCCGTACGTACGCATGAATGATGTTTTCGTTTCCTTATTTAATTAAATGGAATTAGGTAGATGAAATATATATATATATATACATAAGTCCAGTATAATTATTATGTCATATATTTCATTATTACTTATTATATATACTTTATAATCATTCATGAATGGTTATTCATTGAGAATGAATCTCATCACGTCGTGGAGACGGTATTCCGTACATTCACACGAGCGATGATATCATTCCCATGATCGTGGAATTGTATTAGAGTGTATGTATAAAATTTAAGAATAAATATACCTTTATAATAATCATATATAGTCATTATTTACACCATTATACCCATCCAAGTAAGGTGGTGGTGGAAAATAAATTACACCATGGCGTGGAGATGGTATTCCGTACGTACGCACGCGCGGTGATTTCGTTTTCTGTAGGATGGATAGATGGTGAAATAGGGTTGTTTCATACTTATAATAACATATCATTATATGAGTTATACTGATGTTATTACTTCATAATTAACAACTAAATAATAATAATTGGAAGAAGAAATAACGTTGAAAGAATCGGTAACGAACATTACCTCTTCTTTGAAGCGCCTCTTTGAGACATCCTCTTAGGGAAGTAAAATTGGTCTTTGAAGAAGAACGGGACCTATAAGATGTTTCTAGGGAAGTGGAGAATAGAATTTTTCAGGGGATGTCTGAGCTTGAAAGCTCAATTTGGTGTGAGGAAGAGAGGGAGGAGGTTCCCTTTTATAAGGGAGGAGAGGGGCACCATTGGAAATACTAAAAATATTATTTTATTATAAAGTCATATTCGGTTTGTAATAACTCAAAATTGATTTTTATCGAAGATAAGGTGCGTATGGGTCAAAATCATCTCATCCAATAGAATTTAGACATGTTTAGGTCATTATATTAACCTTATCTTTTAGTTTTAACTCTTAGTTAATTAGATTGACATTTACCATGTCACTTTGTATTTTTATATTATATAGTTAATAAACATATAATATACATCCAAGCGACCACCAAGTTGTCAATTATGAATAGAACTATCATGATATAAGTATCTTGGCTGAACCTTATATTTTTAGGAATAAAATAACAATTAATAATATAATATTTGTTTTAAAAACTATTTTATGTCAATTTTGACACTATTTGGTACATGATTTTTGTGAAAATCATAAAAGAATTATTTTTTCAAAAAAAGTTATTTAAATCTATAATAACATGTCATAATAAACTATAAAATTAGTGTAATTCATAAAAAGTCGCAAATTACATTTATTTGGGTATTTATAATATCAATTATTTTAATATTTCATTATTTAGGTAATTAGTGCATCACCATTGATTCATAAATAACTTACATTATTTAAAGTATAAAAATTATAAATAAAATACCATTAGGTAGTAAATCTTATTAGATTTATAATTAATATTTATAGTCGAATTTATCTTATGTATCACCCTATATTAAAAATGATTTAGTTATTAAACATTGATTTTAACTATTTTAATCCTTCTTTAAAGAAATTAATAATAAATGTCCTTATCTAATCCAAGTGGACCTAAATGGTCATATTTTATTCCTAAGGTTGTTTTTGGTCGAATTACACTTATCCAGTAGAATTAGGACATGTGTTAGGGTAATAATAATATCATTTTTACCCTTAATTATCCTATTTACTTTTAACCGTGGTAAATAAAAGTAAAAAGTTACTATTCACCAAAAAATATTTTCTTCTCATTGAACCAAATTTTAGTCCTTGATATTAACCGTGTCTCTCGAATTTTCAATAATCCACTCACAGAAGCAGTAAAATTATGTTTTATGAAAAATTCAGTTTTTTAACTACCACTTAGTGGTTTCACTATTCTTCAAAAAATGAAAGTTTCCAGAAAAATACAAAAAATTAGGCCTAAGATATATTTGATATTATGAATTTAAAAATAATGTCTATTTTACAAAATTAAAAACATATCAGTTTCATTAATTAATTTAAAAATTAATTATTGTCGTAAAAAAATAGCATGTTCTTAAGAGATAATAACTATCAAAAGATTGACACTTGTTTATGTCTAGTTTAAATGTGAAATTACATCCAATGACCAACATTGTATTAAATGGTAAAAATATATTCTAGATATACTTTAAAACCACACAAATTAATAATTTATCACTATTAATTATTTCGATTAAAAAGATGGTTTTAAATAAAATTTAATAATTTTCACTATTCATCAGAATATGAAAGTTATCCGAAAAGTACCAAAATTTCACCCTAAGCAAATTTCGATATTCCGAATCCAAAAATGAAGTCCATTTTGAATGATTAAATTTATAAAATTTCAAAAATTGGGTATTACTATTCATAACGGCTTGTTCATAATAATATTATAATAATAGCTCGTTTAGTGAAACTCGGTGTTGCGTACTACACACGCTATTGAGGAAGGTCATTATTGCGTGTAACACAAGCTAATTCAGGGATACAAGTTGTGAATGATCTGTTTGGTTTTGCGTATAACATAATCGAAACTTATTTCATTTATACATTAAAAAAAATATATACATAATGTTGTGTATAATAGTTTCTACAAAACGAACTTGAAATTGTGTGTAACGCGAGGCAAGAATAGTGTTGCGTATCCTGCAGGAAAATACGGTGTTGCATATATCACAAACTAATTTTGTTGTAGCGTACAACATAAGACATTAAAAATAATATTTTTTATAAAATCTTGGGGTGTTACAAGCAATACCAGAGGAAAACTATGATGTCGATTCTGAATCCATCTTCTCCTATCTGTCACCTTAGGAAGACCCTTCATCATCAATGTAGTCGGAAATGGAAGCCTCTTTTTCAAGATGATCAAATTTTGACTTCTCTCCTGACCATGGAAATTTGGATTCATTATCTACTATGCATGTAGAAACAAAAGAAGTAACACATATTTAAGAAGAAGAGGAACATCTCAGGGATACTCCTATAGAATTTGAAGAAGGTATCTCTACCACTGTGGATGAACTTAGAGAAATAAATCTGGGTACAAAAGGAGATCAACGCCCCACTTTAATTAGTGTAGCCATGACACTTGAAGGGCATGAAATGAATACTTCATTTCAAAAGAAAAATCGAGATGTATTTTCATGGAATTATACAAAAATTCAAGGTCTTGTTCCCGATGTTGCCACTCATCATTTGGGTTTTCCAGAAGAAGATCGAGGATTCATGAAAGCCGCAAGAAGAACACACCCATCATATGCCTCCAAAATTTAAGCTGATGATAATAAGTGTATCCTCGATAACTTCATTAGAGAAGTTCAATATCTCAAATTATTGGCTAATATTGTCCCTGTAAAAATAAAGAATGTTCAAATTATAGTTCACATTGACTTCATAGATTTTGATTAGCATTGTACAAATGATGATTTTCTAGTTCTGATCACAGAACTCTTAATTGATGCAACAGCTGGCTACAAATCAGTTTCCTTCATGGATGGTTACTCTGGGTACAATCAAATATGAATGGCCCCAGAAGATGAGGAGTCTACAACATTCAGAGTTCCTCATGTTGTGTTTTGCTTTCCGTAATTCCCTTTGGCCTCAAGAATGTTGGTGCAACATATCAATATTCCAAGCACAATATCTTCAAACCCCTTTTAGGAAAATTTGTTGAATGTTATGTGGATGATTTGGTGGTTAAATATAGACAATGTTTTGATCACATGACCGATCTAGAAACAATATTCAACAAACTTCGACAACACAATTTGAAGATAAATTCCTTGAAATGTGCTTTCGGGGTAACCTCAGGAAAATTTCTCGGCTTCATTTTATGCCATCAGGGTATCAATGTTGATACTGAGATGAAAAAATCAATCCTTGACATGTCACCTCATAGAAATTTGATGGAATTAATAGGACTTCAAGGAAACTTGGGATATTTTTTCATTTCATAGCCAATTTGGTAGGCTAGTGTTTACCATTCATTAGATTAAAGAAGAAGGGAGTCACCTACTAGTGAACTGAAGAATGTCAAGAATAATTCGATATACTCATGAAATATCTCTTCATTTCACCGGTATTGATGAAACATGTTGATGGAAGACCACATATTCTCTATGAGACAGATTTAGAGAGATCCTTGGGTTCTATCCTTGAAAAAAAGAATGATGCTGGGAATGAAAAAACCCTTTACTATCTCAGTTGTATTTTGCTTGTGGTAGAAACTCAATATTCATGTATTGAAAACTGCTGCCTAGCATTAATATTTTCTGTTCAAAAATTATGACGCTACCTACAACATTATGATCTCTAATTGGTATCTCAAAATAACATGATAAAATTTATCCTTAGTCGTCCAATGATTATAGGCCATCTGGCATGGTGGGTAGATATTTTGCAGCAGTTTGATATCTAGTATGTGTCTCAAAAGGAAATAAAAGACCATGATTTGGCCGATTTCATTGCAGAACACCCATCTATAGAAGATTCATCTTTAAATATTGAACTTCCTGATGATGAAGTCTTCTATATTTAAGATAATCCTCAAACATGGGAAATGTACATTGATGGTGCCTCCAGAAGTCCAAGAGGGGAGAAAATAGAAGATCCTAAATTAAAAAATGTTTATTTAAGAATCATTCTTATTTCTCCCAAAAATGAAATTCTACCCTATTCCTTTTTATTTTTGGAAGGTGGTACCTACAATGATGCGGAATATCAATCTCTCATCGCAGGCATGGAATTGGCGCTTCAGGCACAAGTGAATCACTTGAAGGTAAAAGGTGATTCAGATTTAGTAATCAAAGAAGTAAATGGGTATTATTCCATTAGAAAAGAAGAGTTAATCCCTTTGTGTGATTACATCATAGTCTTAATGACGGAATTTCCCTTGGAACTGACACTTTCTTATGTCCCGTGATCACAAAATGCTCAAGTTGATGCACTGGCTAATGTAGCCACAGCCCTAGAAGATCCAAATCGGGAAGAAAAAATCATCAGTATTGCCCACCATCATATATTTTCACCTTTTGTTCAAATCAGAATAGAGTAAATCAATGAAATCATTCCCATTTCTGAACCATATGGTCATACTACATGATGGATGACATCTATTAGGAAATACCTTCAAAATGGAACACTCCAACCTGATAGAGCTGGGAATGAACAAGTCTGGATTTGTGTGGTCAATTTTACTCTTTATGATTTCCCAAATCACAAAAAGGTCTCTACAACTGAGTTTTTGATGGAATTATCTTCATGTGTATTTATGGTAAAGAGACAATGGCTATAATGAATGAAGTACATGTAGGAGTTTGTGGTGCCCACCAGTTTGGACAAAGATTGTCTGGTCAAATTCGAAGGCTTGGATACTTCTGGCCTTTAATGATGCAATATTATATTGATTTCACTAAAAAGTGTCATTCGTTACTAGTATGTTCAAACATTATTCATCAACCCTTGGAGTTGCTTCATATGTCTAAATACTCCTACCCATTTTCTACACGGGGAAAGCATATAGTAGGATATTATCCTCCGGCTACAGCTAATGATTTTAAATATATTATTACTGCTACTGATTTCTTTTCCAAATGGGAAGAGGAAATACCTCTCAAATAAGTTGGTGCTAAAACATTTGTTAGCATTGTCAAGTCCATAATCATTACCAGATTTGGTATTCCTTATACCATATTGACAGATAAGGGCACAAACTTTTGTTCGTTCGAGGTAAGAAAATTGTATCAAGAATACAAAATCTGATCCAACCATTCATCTCGGTATCATACAGTGGCCAATGGTCCAGTAGAGGATTTACATAAGAGTCCTTCAAACATACTTCAAAATATGGTGGATAAAGATAAGAAGTCAAGAACTGATACAATTTTTCATGCTCTATGGGACTATCAGACTTCAACCCACACTTCTACACGATCAACTCCATATTCATTGGTATATGTAATGGAAGTTGTCTTTCCTATTGAAGTCTAATTACCTTCACTTAGAATCTCCATTTCAGATCAGTTATCTATAGATGAACAATCTCAAAAGGGATTTTATGAATTGGAATGAATAGATGAAGAAATATTGTTCACACCGCGCTATTTAGAAGTCTATAAGAATCGAATAACAGAAGCTATCAATAAAAAAGTTCATTTTCGTTCATTCATTCAAGGAGAATTGGTATTGGTCTTCATAACCCCAATGATAGCAGGAAATAATCCTCCAATGTTTGAGCCAAATTGGAAAGGACCTTACTCAATACAGAAGGTCTACTCCAATGAAGCTTATTCTTTATAATTAATGGATGGAGAACTCATTACAACTCCAACCGATGCATGATTTTTTAAGAAGTATTTTGTGTAACAAAAATACACCCCTTGTACTTGTTGTAGGAAATTAAACTGCATAGCCCCCTCTATTGTCTAAAATGACATTAAATTGTGTCCCCTCTATCATCCAACATGACTTTAAACTGTGTCCCCTCTATCATCCAACATGACGTTAAAATGTGCATCGTTTGAGCTACAAGACATTAAACTGCCAAGCAACCCAATTTTATGACACATTACATTAAACTGTGATCACCACATGCACAATTTTCTTTTAAAGTCTTTTTCCATGTGTGCCCCGGGCAGCTAATCATGCATAAGCCCCACACCATTCTTCATGGTCGCATATTTCATGACACAATCATCAGGTCTGTTGCAGCTTCTTGTTTCTCACACTAATCATGACTCATGTGATCTTAGAGTATTCTTCGACCATGACATTTTTTCTGGGCCGCTAACCATGGTTTAGTCCAAACATCATCTTCAGGTCACTGTCCTCAAGTACACCCCGATCGCCAAAACCCTCTCTATTGAACTACGTGAACTTTGATCCTTGCCTCTTAGGCCGGGTACGTAGGAAACCTCCTGAGGGTCAAGCCTGAAACCACTTTCTTCTCATCGATTAAACTTCATCCCATGTGATGTTGATCCATGAATCACCTGTCATCCGTCTTATTTATATCGGTTCACATTCATCCTACATGACATTAAACTGTATTTTTTCCATCGTCCAAGATATATAAAATTAAACTATACAGTTCCCCATTTTCCTTGCTGTAAGACATTAAACTGCATAGCACTGGTCTATGCATATGACCTTAAACTATTTGTACTTTTGTCCTATATGACAATAAACTTCAACAAACTCTGATACCCTCACTTGAGAAGAATCATCATCGACATGGTCTCCAAACATGTCATATTTCAAGAACTACGTATGGATTGATTTTCATCCTTATGAGATAAGTAGTGACACCCAAGTCTTTAATCATGGGTCCAAACATAATAGCAATAAAGTACTCTTTACCCCTCAAATGTCTGAACCAAATCTGTACATTGGGTATTTCAAGAACTATGTGTGGCTTGATTTACATCCTCATGATATATGTAGGAATTCTCGAGCGTTCCTTGAGTCCATCCCCGAGCCTTTGGGCCAAACCACATACTCTACTTTCTGTCCCTTGGCTGAAAAGTCCCCCTGGGGGCACATGGTGTGATATGAAACATCCAGGTATTTATTCCCATCATATTTATAACAAATTCATGATGTTTCTCCCTCACTATGTTCCAAGATCTATTACCCTAAACTAAGATCTTCCATACTTTCTCCTTGCATGAAATTAAAATGTATTTCAATAAATACATGTAGCTTGATTCTCGTCCTAATGAGATACATAGTGACATCCAGAATCTCAATTCAGGACCCAGAATCAACATTATAAACATAATATTCTTGATATCCATAACCCTTTTCTTGAATTCTGGCGCAAAATTTCTGATACCTTAGAGTTCTTTTTCCTGACTATGCAGCACGTCCCCTTAGGTGGCCTTGCATAAATTGTCTACATAATAGACATGTCAGCTCAAAAGATGCTACTATTTGAATATGCATAATATGACCCATTTGGCACTGCATAATTCAACCTCCATAACGGGTTGGTAAAGTAGTGGTAACTTCATTCTTAGGAGAATCTTCTTTTTTCCCTATTGGTCTTAAAGTCAATATATAGGGATCTAAAAAAATGACCATCCTTAATATATTTTTTCCATAATATTTTTCAGGACCTGAAAGTATTATGTTGTATAATGTTTCTATCGCTGGTTTTAGTCATATGATTTAAAACCACATATACATTTTTTCCTATGATTGGGTCAATCCTTCATAGAGGTCACATTCCTCTAATTCTTTGAAAATTCTGATTAGAAATATCCTCTCAATATTCAAGGACCTTTCTCCATAAAGGAAACACTATTCATTGGAAAATTTGAATCCCCATAAAACAATCTTTGGATTTTATCAATAGAATGTCAAATTTCTGAGAGTTCTTTTTCCACAACTATGCATCATGTGTTATTAGGTGGCCTTACAAAAGTTGTCTATATAACATACCTGTCAGCCAAAAGATGCTACTATTTAACTATACAGCTTATGCCCTAGTTGGCCCTACATAATTCAGATCCCATAATAGGTTTGTCAAGTAGTGGTAAATTTATTCTTAGAAAAGAATTCCTCTAATACCTTTTAGCTATTTTCCCATGTTATTATTCAAATTAAAATTTTTTTAAGTCACAGTTTACAATTTCCATCCTTCATACATGAATATAGTAATGTGTTTCCAAACAAATTATCAAGAGTTGAGTCAATTTCATCCATTCTATCAAAGCTATTTGACCTTAAATATTAGCCTTTACATATTCCAACATGCATGACTATAAACTACCTATAAATATATACATGTTACTCATTAAATTGGGAACCTATAAGGGGTACTCTGAACAAAATTCGTGTCTCAACTCGTTAAACGTACATTTTGTATGATTTAGGCAATATTGAGTAATTTAAGGATGGATGGATTGTGGGGCTTTATATATAACCCCATTAAAAATCAAACCATGTTTACAAGGACCATTGGATTGAGCAAAAATAAGAGAAATTATCGAGAAAATGAAGGTTCAAATGATTAGAGATGAACTGTATTTTCATTTGATGAACAAGATTAGAAGAACATCCACAGATTGGAGTCTCTTCTCATTTTTTACATGAAATTACAGAAGAATTTCAACATGATTTCTCATCTGTTTCACAACATCCCAAGCTTCAGCAGTAGCCACTTGAAGTTCATTTACTCGACCAGCTTCACTCTCTTCACCTCAACGAAGAGATTCTTTGTCATGTTTGATGGATTTTATACCACCCTCTTAAACTTATTCCAACGAATTACGAAGCTGGTCAAGCTCCCTAGTAATAGTATCTCAATCTTCCTGAATGTGAAACTGATGCAAAATCTTCTCCTTGATATTTTTCTTCAGTTCCTTCAGCTTTGCAGCATGATCAGCCAGAGCTCAGGACACTTCATCATGAAATTCACTAATATTGATCAGCAATCTAGCTCTGATCAGGTGTTGATGAAACCATTTCTCTTTCTCCCTACTTCGAAGGACTTGTTTCACTACGAAATGGATTTCCTGATATCCAAAACTTCCAACTCATAGCATGATGAACTGGGATGAATGTATTGGAATTTTTGAAGGCATATCTTCAAGATGAACCTCAGATATTTTCATCCATATATTTTTCCATGCCCTGAAACGTGAGAATTGGAGAACCTTTTTCACCTGTAGGTCCGATTTAGCATCGCTATCACAGGGAGGAACATAGTCAGTGATTAATACACTTAATGAAGTGCCCTATTCTACTCCATTCCTGATTTTGGTTGCTTCCCCTTCTGCTACTGTTTGGGATGAGGCTGAGGATTCCCCTCCAGACCTAGCCATTGATGTTGACAACCCTGTTTGGTCAAATGAAAGTATGGTTACATTCAAAGGATAGTAAAAGTTGATTGATTATTTTATATGTTAGGTAAGCTAAAAATATCTCCACATTTTACCTACCAGTAGATTAGAAACTTGTGAATACTCCTTCCTATCATTCCCAGCTTCAATAGGATTTTCAAGATGGGTTTCAGGAGGGTCTGCCATGTTAAGTTCCAACTGAGCCAGTGTTTCTGCAATAATAGGGTTGACATCAATGTCTACACCCCATTCAAGCCTTGTTGGTTCAGAAGTTTCTTTAGAGGGAACTGTACATTTTTAACCAAACATGGTTATAAGTGTAATCATGAGAATACTAACATGAAAAATGATGAAACTCACATCTAGTTGATTCTATAACTAGATCTCCAAAATCGTCCAAATCCCGTGGTAATTTAACATGTTCTAAAATTTATTCAATGGGCGTGCAAAGATTCATCATTTTATCCAATGATGTCCCAGATCCCAGGTTAGTGTCACTAGTGGGATCACTCGACATGTCTTCTTTGTGACATTCATCTAGTAATCTCTAACCCCATATAGCTTCTTCAGAGACAGTTGTGGGGTCATCATCGACAGTTAGAAAATTTTCTGGTGCATGTGTTGAACCTAAAACATCACAGAATTGATGTTATTTGTTCTCTTATATGAGGTTTTATAAAGTATTGTTAATTTTCCAGAGCTTTTTCACTCCTGGAATCAAAAACTGGAGCAGTGTTTAGAATAGATGCCGACTCATCTATTCTCAGTATTTTTCAAGAACAACCATTTTAAAAGGAACATTCAGCCGTTATCCAACACACTCCATTGTACTCTATGGATGGTCAATCATTTCGCTTAAATGGGAAACTGAGGAAGCCCCTACAATCTCAAGAAGTTTGAGCAAATTTTCATAAGTTCAGATTCATGACTACCAGAAAGACTTACCAAAACTAATGAAGCATTTGGATGTGGTATTCTATCTTCGATGCCTTTTCTTCATGAACTTTTTGGGTGAACTGGCATCATCATCTCTAAAAACAGGTATCAGAGACAATAATACCCTTTATAACTCCTCATCCATGACTTTCTAGCCTGGAGATACTTCGCCCGGGTCACGAGGAGATTCAGTGGATCTAAGAGCGGTGCCACCAGGGATATACCATGGTGAAGGGATTTTAGTGGTTCGTTCCTTTAAAAGCTACAAGATAAAGAATATTATTTCCTTAAATAAAAAATATTTGACTAAATTTAAATTGCAAAGAAAATATAAATATGTGGAAAAGGAAAACTTACATCTTTAGGACACATGTAATCAGGACACTCTTCATCTCATGAAGGACCAATCCCCTCAGTGGTACCACGGTCCCTCATTTCCTTCACCCGCTTGGTGACATGAACTATCTTATCAGTGTCATATATGATCATTTCTATCTCTTTCATGTAATCCCCCACTTCATTTGGGTTGTCCTCAAAACGGATGTCATAGAAAGCCCGAAGATTCCCCACTCCAGGGATATGCAGCCCTTCGCATAGGTCCATCCAAGAAATTTCAACATAAAAATATAAAATCCACCATATCCAGATATCCTAGGGTAGTAAATATTCATAATGTGCATAAGAAGGTTGCGAGGAGGGTCCTGCAATCTGGGACATCAAATTATTCCAAGCTCCCGCAATCATAGATAAATGATAAAAAATGAAACTTATTACTCTTTAAAATAATGTTGACTAAATTGACTCAATGATGTCACCCACCAAGAGTCGATGGAGTTGGTATCATGACTTTGGCTAGCAGATTATATCTGGCATGAGGTTGATTTTACTCATTTCGAGCCTCATCATCCCCATCCCAGGAATTTGATGAATCAGCTCTGGGTGACGAATCCGGTGATGAGGAAGATTCATCTTCCAAATTAAGAGCTTCATTCCTAATGGTTATATTATTTATTCCCTCCCCTGGGACTGACTGATTCAGTACCCCTTCAGGTTATGCTACTACCCATCTCTTAGCATTCCATGTAGTCAATCGACTTTACGCTCCAAATGCTGGTAGATTAAAATACCGCTTCAGTCTTCTCTATAGATGTCAGCAACCATAGTTGATGAAAAACCATCAGATGCTGCTCTAACCTAACATGCACCGGTGGGGATATAGTAATTTTCTGCAAACATTTGAATTGATGTGCGAATCTGTATGGAGTATAGGCCTCACATACAATTTCTCCATCAATCCTCTTGGCCAGTGTACCATCTCTACATGCTAACATATATTCCCTTAACTTCAGGATGGATGTTCCATCATCAACAAATATCCTTTTTGGCTGATTTCCTTAATGAATTTAATGATACTACTTGAACATGTTCATCCATATTTTGATGTCATAAACATTGAGGGATAAAGGAGAAATTCTAGAAAATGCAAAAATAGACTACCAGAAAGAACTTTCAGGAACATATACCCCACTGTGTACAACATATGTCATGAAGTGGGTGGAAATACATCCCATAAAACTTGGAATGGTACCACTATTCTTAGAGGATACTTAAACATATAAACCTGAATTAATCTCCTATGAATCATTGGAAAAACTGGGGTGGCCATCCCAACCATCTTCCTTTCAGCCAGTTTGGCTGCAATGACAAAGGTCCCCGTCCTCACACCTCCTTTCGAATCCGGAATTGGTAAAAGGTAAACACTGATCCACAAGGAAAAAAATCCTAATAGATGGTTCTTCACTGGAATTTTCAGGTTCACTTCATACGCCCACATATCAAACACTCCGGCTTCTAGAATTGGCCAAAATTTGCCTGAAGCACCTCTCTTGGTTTCTCCAGGGTAACTAGTAGTAAAAGTGAAGGAAGGTCCCTCCTCCCACTTCTTAATCAGAAACATGTTCATCCAATTTTCTAGATGGATATCTTTTCTGGAGTGGGTTTTCGCGGTGGTGATATTCTTACATCTGTAGAAAATTTTCCTTAACTCTCAAGACAAAGCCGAAGTCTTCTCCGAATCATTCCAGGTCAGCTTGGGGGGAAGAATTCATCATAAATATCTCCAAAAATTGGATCCCCTGAAATCTTGTAGACATTCCAAAAAATGATGTTTTCTTCTCCATGAGTCATATTGAAAGATTTCGTTTTAATGCTCCAACAGCTGATTAAATCCGACACGAAAATTTCATTCCTGTAGTCATATGTCTACCCAGCCCAGACAGCTTCGTATGTTGCAGCTACCTTCAGATTATCGACAAACTCTGCACAGTTTTGTCTTACCCAATATGCACACATCCAAGTCAGCTTCACAGCTCCTCCAGGACGGAAATACAAACTCTTCTTCCACCCCTTAGATTGGTCCATCTGATAATTTCAGAAAATGGAGGGATAGAAATGCGGCTGCAACAAAGGCATGTGAGGCATCAGATCTAGAGCACATGGGACATGATGCATTATGTATGCCATCTACACTATCCCAGCATTGGAAAATGATCATGAAACTAATTCATTTGTCGAAGAGAATTTGGTGTTGGTCTGAAACTAGGAAAGAGGGATATAATTCCTTTCCTCTAGAACATGGACTCATACAGATGAACACGACCATACAAAGGCATGTATATGAGATGTGGGAAATTGGATTGATATTTCTCCAAGTATTTTGCTAAATCTAGGAGAGTGATGTCACAGATAACATAATAATCATGGTCGATGACATTCATCATGTCATCTATTCTCTTGCCGGCCAACTCATCAGGTGATCCAATTATTTTGGGAGTCATTGAATCTGCACAAAGTTCAAACATTCATCTTTTATGTAAGTTTGTTTTGTGAAAATTTGATGAATGAAATAAAAAAAATTGCAAAGTCATTAAGGCGTAGAAGTCCCAAATATGGCACACAAGCCAAACCGGTCGTGCAAGTTTTTCCTCCCTATTCATGGCGCGCAAGTCGAATACCTTTTGCAGAAACGCACCATAATAAAAGAAGGGTGATTCGTCAAAGACAGAAGCACCTACGTGATGCGAGATTGAGTTTCTTGAATCTGAGTGAGTATAAGGGGGAGTGATCCTGTACATATAGGCAATCTGGACCATCTGCAAACATAAATGCATGCCCTAGCATCTGTATGCTATTCGTGCATGCCAAATACCCTTAATTTCTCCATCTTTACCTTAGATCCATATCCTCTTTCCTTTCTAGATCCAACTCTGAGGGGGAACTTTTGTTGATGCTCCTTTCCGTCATAGGGTCCAACGAATGGTAAATAAGACAACCTTATGCAAAAACCGGGTCACCCTTTGAGGAAACATAAAAAAAATTGATGAAGGCATGGACCAGGAGTCAGTTTAGAGTGAGGTTCACAAGTTACGTGCACACCGCACAAGTCACCTTCACACCCCCTATGGGTCACACAACATACATGGGCGCTCCATTTTTATTTTTCACCAAAGGTGACCAGTGGCCTATAAATATCTCATCTGGGCCCCCCATTTCAAGGATGGATTTTCTTGAAGTCAAATTCAAGCTCTAGTCACCCAAGTCTTCATCTCAAGTCTTCTAAAATATTCTAAGGTAACTTTTTACCAAAAATGGAAGTCTTTAAGGAGTCAGATAAGGCTTAAGTGTTTATAATTCATCATCAATTTCACGCCTAAGTGTCCTAGCCTCCTTAAAAATGGAAACACTTGCGCGCTGCCCTACCCTTATAATGAAAATTGCACGCCGCCCTTTTGGATATATTATAGTATAATAATAAAGGCTTGAGTTAAGTTTTGGCCAATTATTTCCCTATAGATTCCTCATCGCCCATGTGAACTCATGCCGCGCATATACAGTTTTGCGTCCAAAACATCCTTTCCAACGTCATTTGTGTGCCTATCTCCCATTCACCTATCCTCTTCAAGATATTAGCCTTCAAATCCATTTATAGAATGGTTCCTTTTTTGGATTCTTTATCTAAAAGTAATTCTTCGAGAACCTCTCCCAAAATATTGTGACTTATAAGATTTATGTCACCATGATTAGGGGTTTACTCTATGTAACCTCATCCTTTAAGATGAGATGATCTTTTGATTTTAGGGCATACTCCTCAGGAGTAAGCACCAAGTTCCCTTGGTTTGGGCCTCCTTCTCAAGAATAATCCCCAGTCATAATTTCCTTTAATTTATCGTCCTTCTTAGTAGTAAGATCTAAGTTACAAGTCCCCTTAACCTGGGCCTCCTTCTCAAGAGTTATCCCCAGTCATAGTTCTCTTTAATAGTGGGAATCCTCTTAAAAAGTAATCCCTAATATTTTTTTCTATTTATTTGGGCCTCATTCTCAAGAATAAACCCCAATCACAAGTCCCTTTTAATTTGGGACATCCTACTTAGGAGTAATCCTTGGGTTAAAACTCCAATATCCATAAAATACAAATAACATTATAGACCCTGCTCCTGGACTTCTTTCCCGAAGTAAGTCCTGGTATTCATCTATTTTGGCAGTCATACATACGTAAGCCCCAAATAGTTTCATGTGACTACATCATTCATGGCACAATCATCACGTTTACTGATACCTCTTTTTTTCTCACATCGAGGATGAATCATGTGAGATTAGAGTGGGAATTTAATCACAAAATCTCTTTCTGGGAAATTAACCATGCATAACTCCCATATTTATTCACCCAAACTACATGGACTTTGATCTGTTCCTTAAAAGTAGAGTATGTAGGAAGCCTTTATAAGGCTCAAGCCCATCATTCAGTAATTCATTTCCATCCCATATAACATTAAACTATATCCTTCTTATCGATCTACTTGTATTCTTATTCAATTTTTAATGAGGACACATAGGTAGACCATCTGCGGGTACAATCCCAACTCTAAAATAACCCATGTCTTTCTAAATGACAATAAACATCAAGTGCCTCACTGAGTGGAATTAAATCCAGTATGGTCATAATAATGACAAAGAGATTTCTATATAATATATTGAAGGATAAAATTGACTAAGAATCTCTAATACATACGGATTATTCTCTATCAATGAAGAACCTCAAATATATATATAAACGATTCTCTAAATCCCATACATATCAATCAACTATTGCAAAATCTAAAGGAAAACTCATTTTCCTACTTCGTTAATTTATAAGGATTCATGAACATAACTTAAATCAATAAGAGAGTACTAGAGTCGGAAATAATTCCCCCCCAAATGGTGTGATGAGCCTGACCTCCCATCCTCTCGACCAATGAAAATTCTTAAGCCCCATTAGTCCACAACTATTGAGAACCTACTTTTAGAATGTAGGTCCAAATGGATATATAATCATTGATTGTTTCCAATTCTATGAATAAACCCATTAGAAACTGATTGAAATGTTTGAACCATAAAAAAACAAGGCCATCCCCGATTCTAGATGAAACATGCCACATATTAATGAGAGTGAATATTTTAAAAATTAATAATTATGTGTTTTTATTTTTGGTGAGGAGTAAATATCTAATTCCAATTTTATAATTAATAAATTTATATAAAAAATATATTATCAAAAAATTAATTCATAAATAAATTATTTTTTTCCTAGGATTTTGGGGTAACGTAATAAAACCATAGTTCATATTTCGGGGCATTTCAAAATAAGTTTTTGGTTTAAAAATGTATTTTATGAGTAAATTATGATTTAATTAAAAATTAAATTTAACATATTTATGAAATTATTTTGATAAAAATGAGTTCATATTATGACTCTACACCTATAAAATATGGTTAGAGTGAATTTCTGTTATTTTTCTAAAGTTCTAGAATTTTTAATGAATAATGAAATACAATAATTTACCGTATATATACAAGATTATTAAAATACATGATTTCTAGCATCATTGCTAATGTAAGAACCCTTGGTTTGAAATGAAATGAAATTATTAATTTTTTTTTCATTAAATAATCCCAATTTCTTGTCTTATAGAGAAATAATAACCTAATGATTAAAATATTAAGAAAATCCTCCACTCTAGCCCCATAAAAATAACCCACACTCACCTCTTCTATTCACTCCACTCAAGCATATTTATTTGAAAAATTATTCTCAAATATCCAATAAAGATTTTCCCCCTGGTATATCATCCCTTGTTATCATAAAAAGACCAAATCTTCTCCCCTAATGAGGCTCTCAAGGAAAATTAACTCAAGGGGTAAATTACTATTTTCAATTCTATTAATTTCTTTTCAAGTTCCTTTGTTTCCTATTATATCGGTACCTATCATAAACCAAATTTTATGAAAACTCCATTAAAATAATAAAACAATTATATTTTTATGATTATGTAATAAGTTTTTATCATCTATCCTTTACCCATATTTTATGCTGCTAGTAAAAAACACCATCCAAGATTTGCTAATTTACCACATTCAAGGAAGATGGGTTATCAATTTCTATTACCGTCTTCAATTCTGGTCATCAAAAAATCATTATGGGTGAAACATACTGTAATATAGGTATTATTTCTCATCTATGTTTATGAAATTTTTTGAAAAAAGGTTTTTTATTAATAATTATGATTTTGTTATGTTTAGAAACTACAAATCAAACCAAACATTTATCATTGAATAATTTATATAATGATTCATCATCACTCCAAGTAGAACAGTAAATATAAAACCATGAAACCATATAGATGTTTAAGGATAACATATAACTTCAATTATATACAACCATCATCATTTTACCCAATTCTCCAGTCGTATATATATAAGTATACAGATCACGAAACAAATGGACACAAACAACAAAATTGAACCTCTTAACTCATCAAAAAGGCCATTAATGAACATAAAAAGGTTATAATAAATCATGTAAATGAATATGAGGTTTTTTAATTATTTATTAATGATCCTAAATATGATTATTCATGTTATTAAGATAAAGAGGATTACATCTTCAGACATAAGATATGGGGTTCTTCATCTTACTTCCATTTTTGTTAGATATTCTATATTTACTTCTATTACTAATGTATGGTGTATCTATGCTACCCATTTATGTTTCAAATCATGAATCTCATTATTTTAAAAATATTAATTTTATCTTCTCATGATTATTAATTTTGTGGGATACGATTCTATTAATTACAAGTTATTGGTACTTTATACCTGAACATCTATATTTATTCGAGTTTCTCTTATTCTCTACTCGCCTCAATTAAATTATTATTTATTATTATGTGATCCTCATAAATTATATTTGAATGTTCTATATATTCGTACCAATCTGAATAATCCTTAATTTAATGGGGAGTTACATGTTTTAAAAGAATATTTCAAAATTTTCTCTGAAATGCAAGCCTGAAACATGGAATTTCTGAAATACTTACCAATATTGATGTTCACTATATAATATGTTTTAATCCATATGTATCATAATAAAATAACAAAATTTAACATAAAAAAGTTATATTGGTTTACTTAATGTTTTATGGATGCAATCAATCCTTTTTTCTATAAAATCTCATTAATGATTTCATTAAACAGAAGTCAAATATTTTAATTATAAAGCATAATTAAAAACACTTTTTATATGATTTCCCATAAATGGGACATCATTTATTCCTAAATACTAATGATATTCCTATGGAAATCCTATCTCAAAATTAAAATATATTTTTTCTCACCAGACATTATATTTTATTAAATATATTCCTTGTTCACCACTTATTCCTTGCATGTGGTGTTTGTAGTTCCCCTTGGAGTATCATATCAACAGTGTAATTATTATCATGATATTATTAGGGATTATTGTTTGAATTTCTCACAATGGTATGAGACACTTTGGAATTTTTATGGATTATTTCCTTAATAATTTTCAACGGGCTTATTTAAATGTATCATTATTAATGTAAATATTCATTGATAAATATGTTATTTATTATTGGTTTATATAGTTTAATATCATCTAAGATATGTTGTTGAAGGGTTTTTGAATATTTTAATGTGGATTTTCTATCTTGATACCATTAACCAACTTAAATCTAATTGATATTGTTAATGTTTAATGTACATGGAATGATATTTAAATTTCATATGTTAATTTAAATATGAATCTATATTTTGTTTATGTTTAACAACCTTCATAAGAGTAATACAATATATTTTGTAACTGTCGGGTGGGGATGTCTATATCCTCCCAGTGCATCGGTAGGGATGATGATACAATCTATGCTGTTAGAAAAAGGCCTTAAAAATGGATATTTATGTTATTGGAATGAGGCCTCGACGGTATGGTTATGATGTCCATCATTATGCTTTCCCTCATTATGAAACTAGTGTTTTCTTGTTCATGTGGTTTTTAGACTAGTCGAATACCCATGACTTTGATTTATTATGCAATTATTTATTCAATTATTATTCCAACAATAATGTGTTAATGATTATTTTTAAAGGAATGTGTTTTTAGTTAATCACCGTGCCTAATATTTATTCTTATGATATCTTCTACACAATTTCATACCCTTAATGAGCATCTGAGCTCACCACTTTTTTCTATTTTACTTTCTCAGGACATGAATAAGTTGATTATGAATGACCAGTAACGATAAACATATACTTTTGGATGTTACCAATAATATATACATGTTACTTTTCATTTCAAATATTATTGTTAAACCTATGTTAGTATCTATTTTTCCCAAACTACTCAACTATTTTTTCCTTTGGGATATTAATTCTTTTTAATCATGAAAATGTAATTAAATAATGCATTGACAATAGGCTTTTGGGTTTGAGGAGTTAAAAAAAATAAAAGAAAAAATAATAATAAATGGAATAATAGAAAATAACAATAATGTTTCTATTCTCCAAAAAATGAAAAAATTCCACCCCTAAAAATTTCATTTCAATGATTAATTGGAAAACAAAAAATTATACTCCTCTTCAACCGAGGACATCCACCCCCTTGTCTCATGCTCATCACTACCATGCTACCATTGAACTCAGACCAATCATATTTAATTCACACAAAACACATTATCTTGGGAATACCAAATATTCACTGGACACTCAAACACATAAAAAAACTTATAACTCAAACTCCTCCCAATTCAACATGTGGGACATATCCAAATTGTTTTTTTTTCTGATAAGTGACATGGAACACATCTTAGATTTATGTAAAATTATAAGACAATGATATAATATATTTCCCCTTACCAATACCCTCAATAATCTCAAAAGTCCTGATATACCTTGGTTTTATGTTTCCTTACAGACCAAAACTGTGGTGACCAAAACCACATTCCACATTCTAGAACAAAAAATAACTAACATAAAACTGCAAAGATTTACCCATCTGATGAGTAAAAGGATAGTGATGACATTTTTTATTTCATCAAAACATACCTAATAAACCTACTTTTATTTGAGGCTTCATTCAAAAGGAATGCCCCCAACAATAAGGTATCACCCACATCAGCCCTACAAAAAGGAGGCTGGCAAGGTTGATGATAAATCTCCTCAAAAGGGTCCATTCGAATCGATGCTAGGTAACTGTTTTATATTAAAAATCAACCAACGAAAATTTCTGTCCCATGAGGCTCTGAAATCCAATACACATGACCATAATATTTATTCCATAATAGTATATTCTTCCCTTTCTGACCATACATTAGAGGGTGTTATTCCATAAAAAAATTGACCTATGACCCCAACACCTTTATAAGTATTTCCCAATAATGTGAGGTATATCATGTGTACATGTAAGAAACTTTATTTGACATCACACCATGAATCATAATTATCTATTGAACATTAGACTTTCCCAATTCATCCATATTAGAGGAATCTTCTATAATAATTAAATGGGTTGATTTTTGTAACAGTCAGTCACTACCCAAATAGAATTCTTGTCCATTGTTTATGAGGTTGGGCAATAATAAAATCCATGATTGTATAATCCCACATCCATATTGTAATAGGAAGTTGATAATGAAATTTAGAATTCCTTTTGTGATTTTCTTTAATCTGTTGACTTGTATTACACCATGATACAGTGTTAGCTACTTCCTACCACATTAAAGGCCATGAAAACATCTGACACACATCATAAAACATTTTTTTTCACAAGGATATTAAACTGACTAGGGCTGGTAGATATCCGGCATCACCACCGTCCTAAATTACAGTGAGACCACAATGTTACCCATCAAGCCCAAAATTACTTAATGAGAAAATGGACACTCTCATGGAACCTACCCCACAATATTGAAGCAACATAGACTATAAAAAACCCATCAATATGATCTGCTCGATGAATAAACTCTTGAGGGGATGGGGTCTGGTGAACAATAGCTAAGAACACGAATGTAATATGATTAGTGATATAATGATGTAGTTGGGAAATGAATACTAATAAAATTACAGTCATCAATGGAATCATTCAATGCTTTTACAGAAACGTTTCTCTACCAACACATTACTTTCACCCAGAGAATAACTGATTTGAAAATTGATCCCCTTAAGGTAATCAATCAAATAATGATGGCATAAATTCATATATTTTTATGATAAAATGTAGGAAAATATCTTATGTTTTGAATAAGGAACAAATTTCACCACAAAATAATTTAGAAGGACGACATTTAGGTATAAAATACCATTACTAACTCTATGTCATGGGTTGGGTAGTTGTTTTCATGTGGTTGGAATTATTGCAAACCATACACCACCAAATGGTCATCCAACATTATTAAACTCCTATGACACATAACATAAGTTTCATTACAAACCATATATTCCTTTATAGACTTCATAAAATTCTAAATGGGAGTAGTGTTCAACCATTTCTTAAGATCCTAAAATTACTCTTAACTCCATGGGATCCATTTAAATTTCATGAACATCCACATAAGATCAATTATGGTTGATGAAATGGAATAGAAATAAAAGTCTTATCACCGGTAATACCGTATCCAGAAAAAAAAGTTTCTAATTAAAATGAAATTATTTAGCTACATCCATGACATCCTAGACTAATCTTCTTTGGGTCAACCCAAACTCATCGTTTTGAGGTCACACATCACATAAACATCACATTGATTATTGAATAGTTTAACATAGATTATTTATCAAAGAGATGATGATCTCAAAGGGTTCCCAACACAATAAAAAAAATTCTTCACATGATCCTCCTCTGTCCAAAAATATAACAATATTTAATCCATAAATACCATGACAAACTTGTTGAGATAATAATTGTAATATATATTAATATGTTCCATAAATACTGCTGAGGAATTTTTCATACTGAGAGGTAGGAAAAAATACATAAAATTGTTTTACCTATTTAGGATGGATATTTTTGAAATATTGTCTTCTCTAATTCTGGAATTGGGTTACCTAGAACAGAGTTAAATCTTAAAGAACCACAATGGAACCATTATCTAATAAAAAAGTTCATCAATTCATGAAAAGTGATATATTTTCCAAATTTTACACTTATTTAACATTCGATAATCAATGGAAAATAAGAGAAATCCATCAATATTATTCACAGATAGAACTTGGGTATCCATATGTGAGTTTCATAGATGAATTATTCCTATGGATTCTTAATTCTCGATTTGTACCTTTAACTGCATCAACTCAGTGGGGGCCATATGGTACAAGGTAACAGATATTTGAAGGGCCACGAAACACCCTGATAGGGGAGGGGTGAATCAAGGTGTCATATTTCTCTTTTATACTTATTGATGTTATTCCCATATTAGTAGGAACCTATTAAACCTGTCTGATGAAAATGTGAAGAAAAATACAATCCCTTGCAATGTGAGGGGACATAAATTTTACAAGGTTCACCACTAAGTGGTACGTACAAGGAGCATATTCCAAATGGTTTTCACTCCTACCAACATCCACTAATTTTTACTTTGGAGTACAAATGTTTAGTACAGTCAGTATATACTAGGAACCCTTCCTTTATAAGTTCTTAGGGATATCACACGACATACCTCATATAAGGAACAAATCATTATGTACATAGATATTACATTAATTTTGTAGAATACATAATATATTAAACAATGAGAAACCTGATGGCCATATAAGATTATTGTATTTGGAAACTGGGTAACCAAAACAACTGGTTCATAAAACACCTACATCATCTCCTACTTTATCCTTAATAACATGAAAGCCTTTTGACAAATCATACTTAGTAACCTTCTTCAAATCATGGGGAAAAGAAATAAAAAAAGGGTGAGATCATATTCTTAGTAAAGGTTAATAAGGGTTTTATGTAAACTAGAACATGAGAATAAGGAATATGATAACGTGATAATAACATTAGAATACTATTCACTTTATATCAATGGGAAACATGAATCATAATGAAAAAAATTAATAGATCATAATAATTATGATCATAATTATAACACATGACATGAAATTTTGGTGTAAAAAACATTTCAATTTCTGACCATATATAAATAGTAATAGGTTCACTCATTAAATCAAAGATATGAAATTAGGCCCTTACATAAAAATATGGATATGGAATCGTGATCCACTCATAAAATTATGGTGATGAAAACAGAGTCCATACATAGAATTGTGAACATGAAATTAGGTTCACACATAACATACACACCTCATGAGTTATAATTATTTATCCAATTCACTAAATATAGATAATGGTTTCACCCATCTCATAAATAAATCATACTTATGTGTTCCACTAAATACAAAAACCAGTCATCTTAAAACCCCATGGGAAAATATGGGTTTTTAAACATCATTTCATCAAAACATAATAATGAAAAAACAAAAAGATTCCATAAATACCATTAAAATGATAATATAATTGAAAAATTAGGGATAGTATACTTGAAACATAACCTTATGAAATAATGTCATCTTATATGTAAAATAATTATTATAACACACATGAAATTGATTCCTGATGAAAATATCCATTATTCTTCAAAATAATTAAAAAATTTTAAACGCCGTATATTTTCAAAAGAAAAAATTTCATTTAAAAAATAACTTTAAAACATTTAATGAAATATTTATGGAAATAAGGAGCTATAAAATCATAAAAATCCATTCATTCAACATAAACTAATAAAACAATCTTTTCGAACATTTTCTCAAAAAGTCAAAATGTAACTCATATTTGTAAATGAGAAAATATTTCATTCATACCAGCTAATGAAAATTAAGAAATTGGTAAAATTGAATTTAAAAAACTATAGATGAAAATAATGAATATATTAGAAAACATAATTAGGAAACACAGACACAGATGATAAATAATCCCTAGTAAATACTTACGTATAAAAACTTTCAAAAAATAATGAGATTGATAAACCATCCCTTACCTTAGGTATGATATCCTTCATATGTATCTTACCATCGCATATGATGATTTAAATATTGTTTTTGTCATATTAAATAATCATAATAATTTTTATGATATCATATAGGATTATATTATCAACCGTTTAGTTAGTAACATTTCATTGTCACTCGTAATTCGGTTATTAACTGCTCTGTGTTCTTATACGAGTTTTTTTAGGTTAGTTCATGTTCCATATCATAGGTTATAGTTGTATAATTTATAAAATGATATTATTATAATATATATATATATATATCATATTTATTCATTCCATTCATGTATATAATCATGGTTTAATGAACATCATGTTGAATGAATCACATCTGATCATGGAGACGGTAGCCTGTACGTATGCTTGAGTGACAATATCATTCACTGAATGGTTAAATAGTAAGAAATTGGATTTTCTATTAATTATAAAGATTAATTATAATGTTATATTCATTATTTATTTCCATTATACTCATCATTATATCCATTCAGATAAATTATTGTTGAATAACAAATTACATCATGGCATGGAGACGGTAGGTCGTACGTACGCACGAATGATGATATTGTTATTTGTAAGACAGATAAAATGAGATATAACGTTTTAAAATAATTATAATAACAAATAATAATGTATAATATACTATATTAATTACTTTATTATGAAAACTTCATAATAAGATGATGTAGAAGATGAAAATAAATTTTAAAGAGTTTATTAAACAATTACCTTTTTCAAGTATCTCTTATTGATTCTCACAAAAGGTCTTGATAGGATGGATTTTTTCATAAATTCAGTCTTCTATGATGACATGAAAAATTTGGGAGCAGAAATGTGCAGGTTTTGATAGAGAAAATTTCTTTT
The DNA here is from genome assembly GCA_963277665.1 of Viscum album. Lineage (NCBI taxonomy): Eukaryota > Viridiplantae > Streptophyta > Magnoliopsida > Santalales > Viscaceae > Viscum > Viscum album. Next base: position 1,378,636,700 of record OY728140.1, on the reverse strand, counting down.
TGATGTGTGATTAAAAGAGAAGGAGAGGTTCCATTTTATATAAGAGGTGAGAGGTACTTTAGGACATTCACAAAATGTAAATTTATTATAGATTTATATATAGATTAAAATGGACCAAAAAATACTTATATTGATGATAAGGTGATTTGGGATTGAAATTAAATTATCCAATAATTTTGGAATATTTTAGAATATTTTTTAATCATTATATTTTTTGTTTAACCCTTATTTTACACATTTTAATCATACTATAATTTCGTGTCATTAATCGTTTGCGTGTTAATGTAACTATCATGACATTTCAAATGACAAAAAAATGTGTAATTTATAAATTATTGGGACTTATTTTAACCATTTGGTTAAATTTTATATTTTTTTAAATTTTATATCATTTAAAAAACTATTTTATAATTCAAGTTATAAATTATTTCTATTTTACCACTACCCATACTGGAATTTTTAAAAAATTCATAATAACATTATTTATTAGAAAGAAATACCCTAATTCAATAAAAACATGTCATAGTAATCCATAAAATTGTTGTCTGACATATATTATATCTTGTAATATTTATTTTATTATTTAGAATATCTTATATTTGATATTTCACTTAATAAAATAAATACTCTATCTCTATTGTGTCAATATATATAGTAATTACTTAATCATTAAAAACCCAAATAATTTCACATTATGTATATAATTTAATAATATTTTAAGGAATATTTATGTTCCATGTTTCATCATGTTTATCAATACCTTAAAATTATTATTCTTATAAGAGATAGGAGTGTGACGTGTTGTCACTTTCTTTTGTTTTAATAATAATTACATCACATTTAGGGAAAAACTCCATTAAATGAATAAATTATGTCACAAATATGATATGTGTTGAATTTTATTTATCTAATTGTTTTCTAAAAGGTTTTAGGGTAATTTTATTATCCTCATCATATTTTTTGACAACCTAATTTACCAGATTTCTCATTTACTGTGGTAAATAAAAATTATCAAAGTTACTATTCATAATGTGCAAAAAATAAAATTAATATATTAATATAATTTGACCCACTAATTCTAAATATGAATTTAATTTTAAAAAATTAAAAACCCAGAAGTTTCTGAAATTATATTATAATTAAATCTGTTGTCAGAACGACAAACAATGTTTTAAACGTTAAAACATTGCAAAAGATTGAAATATTTTTACATCTGAATTCAATGTAAAATTAATTCTAATGACATAAAAAAATTAATTTTAAAAATTTATTCTATTTATAATTTAAAACCCTTAAATAATATAATTTAATTATATAAATTATTTCTATATAAAAAATTGTTTTTAATTATATATTTTTTTATTTTTACTATTCATCCAAACAGAAAAGTTATCAGAAAAATATCAAAAATTCACCAAAAGTAAAATTTTATATCAAATTTATAGAAAAAATATTATGTTGTTACATATAATATATTATCGTTTGAAAAAATATATTTAAAATGGGTGCCCCATCAAAATTACGTAAACCTGCATTTGTTGAAATATATTTATTTTATCCGAAAAATTGAATTTGTTCTTATACATTTTCGAGAAAACACATAAGATGAAATTTAGAAATTCGATTGAATATTTTACATTAATAATATACATCTAGTGTTATTTCATTAGTTTATTTTCATTCAAATACTTTTTCTGTAGAATATTAATACAATTAATACCCTATATTATAATGACTTCTTCTAAGGAAATTTAATTGTTCACATAAATTCAGTATTTCATGAAATAAATTATATAAAAATAACTCAAAATTGTTTTGTAATAGAATCCAAGCATAGTTTTGTGTAATCCTCATGAAAATACGGTGTTACATATAACACATGAAAATCTTGGTGTAGCATAAAAAAACCTCAAAATCGTTAAAAATAATCTATATCATAAAATCTCAGTGTGTTACATTATACCCCTATAAAAATTAATATCACCCTAAAAAATTATTGGGGTTATAAAAGGATATAAATCCACATCATAAAAGTTAAAAAATTCATTAAAAAAATTATAGTAAAAAAGTAACAGTCACCCGACATAAATCATAACTAGGACTCTACATATGAGAATGTAGGTAAGGATTACGAATGAATGGAAAGTATAAATAAACATTGATAAATCATGGATCATATGACAATTAATTATGTAGTGAATTTTAACAAAACCATAAACTAAAAAAGTGTGAAAGGGGACTTTAATATACATAAAAAATGATGAAAATAAGGCACCCTTTTACTTCATGATCCCTTTTCCTAATGCTGAATAATTATCATGAGAATATATATTTACTTGATTTTAGAACAATATCACTGTTGTTCATTCCCTGAACACATTCTAATTCATATATTATTCATTAAAATGATGTTTAATTTTTCATTCCTAAAGTTTTTTTAGATCATGCAATCCATAAATATAATGATAAGCCATTCCATCTGTCTAAGCAAAAAGGTTATATCAAGATTTCAAATATCCATAAGTCCATTTATAGTGGGATAATAATTTATTCAAACAAACATCCCATAATGTTTAATTAATAAATTCCAAAAATTTGATAACCTAATAATCCTTCTAAAAGATAAAAATTGTAAACAGTACAAAATGGTTCACAATATTGACTTAAGATTTATCCCATATATAATATTTTTTATATCTGGTTGGTCACATTATAAAATTGTGACCACCTTCACCATGTATTCTATATAGTCATAGTAAAAACATGAATTAGTAGATGTCATTATTGAAAACATTCATGTTTCTTTATTGTAAATCTTATCGCATATATTATTTAAGTCCCCAAACAATTCTGTACTTCATCTATGATAGCATAACACTCTTATCAATTACACCTTAATTAGTTTCCATGAAACTAGAATCATCAAATTTACACATTAAAATCCATCATATCTTTATCCAAACATAATTATCTTAACAAAAGTAACACATTAAAGGATATATTTCACTTAATCATGTGTTTTTCAAGTATATCAAAATATCCATAAATCACTTTTTTGGATCTTTAGAAAAAAATCCACATATCATTCTCTATCATTAATGAAAAACATATACAAAAAACAGATATATATTTCAAGATTCATATAACATAATAATTAAATTGTGAAACACATACGAATCAGTCATCTATCTTTATTCTTAAACCATTACTCAGGATCCATCATATTTTTCATTCATAAAATATGAATAACATGTTACAGTTTCTCAACCACAAGATACGTATTTTTAATGTAAAAAATACTATAATAACATCAAATACATTTCACTTGTCATTTAAAATATCTTTATCCTCAATAGTATGTCCAATACTTATACCATCATCTTGATTCTCCTCATGATAAACCACTTTGGAAATTGAACTTCATAATTCCCATAATTTTCACATCGTAAACATTAAATGGTTTACCATGTTCTATGTAGTTATGGATATTGATTAAGACCAGAAAGCAATGTGTGTGAAATACATATCAGAGATCAGAAAACCATAATTAAGGTAAATTACATATAATATTTCAAGCTATGAAATCTTTGGTTTAAACCAAGGTTAGACATTATTATCACAAAACCCTAGTTTTGAAACTTATACATAGACTTATCCTTAAAACATACATAAAAATATCCTCAGAAATAACTATAGGTATATCACTAAAGTTTTCATATCCTAGTTTTTAAAGGATGATTAATCCTTCACTCTGATACCAACTATAATGACCCATGCTTGAAGTACATGAATATTAAATTAATTTTATTGAAATCATTAATACATTAAAAAAAATGATGCCCAAAGACCATATTAGTTTATTGGATTTGGAAACTAGGAAACATAAAAAAAATGTTTCACAAAACACATACATCTTCTTCTTCTTTAACATTCATAACTAGAACCCCTTTTAACACATCTGACCTAATACCTTTCTTCAAATCCTGGGGTAAAGAAACCTACAAGAGAAGAGATCAGATGCTCAGTTAATGTTAACAAGGATGCTATATAAAAAAACATGAGCATAAAGTGTATGCGAATTTTATTATAAAAGTTAAATATCATGCAATGTATATTTATAGAAAACCTGAATCATAAGGAAAAAAATAAAAGATCCAAAACACATAAGATCATAATTGTTACATAATAAATGAAATAATGGAAAACACATAAACTTATAACATTGTAAACTTTTATAAATAGTAACATGTTTACTCATTAATTTAAGGACATTAAATTAAGTCCTTGAATAAACATATGGACATGGAAACTAGGTCCACTCATAAAATTATGCACATTAAAACCCGGTCCATGCATAGAATTATTATCATGAAATCATTTTCATTTATAACATAAATACCTCATTGGTTATCAATATTTACCAAATGCATATTAGTGAGATAATGGTCTCACCCATATCGCAGATAAATAATTATTACATGTTCCCTAAAAACATAAATCACATTTCATAGGGTAACCCAAGGGATAACATTGGGGTTTTAAACATCATTACATCAAAACATAATGGAAATTGGGTGTTATAAAAGCGTAAAAATCCATTCTTTTCATATAAGTTAAAAATACGCTCGTCTCATACATTTTCCAGAAATATCAATATGTACCTCGTATTTAAAAATGACAATAGATTCCTTTAATACTATGAAATAATAATTCCCCAATGGGTAAAATTGAAGTTATTAAATTTTATATGAATAGAATGAAAATTATCGAATACGAAATTAATAAACATTTATGTGTTGGATAAATATACACCAGTATATTCTTACCTTTAAACAATCCAAGATAATACTAAGATTGAAAATTTATCTCTTCCCTTAGGTATGATATACTTCATATGTTTCTGAGCCACTTTTATAATGATTTATATAATGATATTAAATTTTTATTGATTAATAATCATTTTTATGATATCATATATGATAATATTATCATCCGTTTGTTAGTAACATTTCATTGTCACTCATAATTTGGATATTAACTACCTTATGTTATTATGTACGTTTTTTCAGATAGGATCATGATCCACATCCATGAATATAGTTATTTCAATTACAAAATCATATTTGAATAATATATATCATAATTATTCATTTAATTCATTTATATAATTGTGGTTTTAGGATGATCATGTAGAATGAATTACATCACATCGTGGAGATTGTAGGATGTACGTAAGCACATGCGACGATATCATTCATTTAATTATTGAATGGTATTGAATTGGATTTTATTTTAAATATTCATAATATTTTTCAAATTATATTAATTATTTTCATCCCTTATACTGATCATTATACCCATCTAAATAGATTATTTTTTAACAACAAATTACACCACGATGAGGAGATGATAAACCATATGCACCCACGCATAGTGATACTATTATTTCATTGGATGGATGAAAGGACATATAAGAAAGTCCCATAACTATAATAAAATCTCAGAATGAATATGATTTTTTTATTACTTACTTTAGTATGGAATCTACATAAGAAGTGGATGTAGAGGAAGATAATAATTTTGAAAGAGGTGATAAAAAATTTACCTCTTGTTTCATGTATCTCTTTTTCATTTTCACAAAAGGTCTTCGTAGGATGGATTTATGCCCAATGTGAGGCCTATAGGTTGAATTGAGGGATTTTGGGAGAGGAAATGTCCAGGTTTATTCCATTAAAAATAACATTGTAGGTCAGATTTAATGTGATGGGGGAAGTTCTCTTTTATATTAGATGTGAGGGACAATTTACGAACATATTGAAATGTTAAATAATTTTAAATTTAAGTTCTATTTATAATAGTCTAAAACTCATTTATGTCGAAGATATAAGGCTATTGGGGTGATATAAAATCATCCAAAAAATTGTAGAAAAGTTTTTGAATATTTTTTAATCCTTACATTTTTGTTATAACCCTTATCTAACCTTTTTTTAATCTTACTGTGATATCATGTTATTTACACTTTATCTGTGTTAATGTAATTATCAAAACATATAAAAAGGCAAAAGAAGTTTCATTTAAGAAATATTATGAATTAAATTAACTATTTGTTCATGTATTATAATTTTAGAAATTTTATATCATTTAAGAAACTATTTTATATTTTAAGATATGAATTTTGTAAATTTTTACAGTATTCATACTTGACTTTTTAAAAAATTCGTAACAACATGTCTACTTAAATATAATTACAATAAATCAATCCTAACAGGTCATAGACATCCATAAAATTCTTTTATGACCTAAATTATGTCATATAATAGATATTTTAATATTTATAATATCATTTATTTGATATTTCTCTTAAGAAAATAATTAATATATCACTATTGTGTGGATACTTACTGTAATTATTTAATTAAATAAAAATTATAAATAAATTACTATTTTATACATAATATCATTAGATTTATGGATACTATTTATGTTTGATATTCCATATATCTTATTAATATATTAAATTTATTATACGTATAAGAGATAAGAGAGTGACATGTTGTAACATTCATTTGTTTTAATAATTATTACATCACCTTCATTTGAAAAAGTCCATTAAAAGAAATAAATGGTTGCCCATAGGTGATTTGGGTCGACTTTTAATCATCCAATATGATTTTGTTAGGTTTTTGGGTAATTTTAATATCCTTTTCACATTGTTTGTTACCCAAATTTATTTAATTTACGTTTAACTATGGAAAAAAAATTATCGAATTTACTATTCATGATGTACAAAAAATAAAAGTAACCTATTAACATAATTTGGAACCACTGACTAAAGAAATGGAATCCATTTTTCAAAATTCAAAACACATATGTTTTAGTAATTAATTTCAAATTAATTTCATTGTTGTAAAGATAAATAGTGTTTTAAAAGTTAATACACTGTAAAATTTTGAAATGTTTTTACAACTGAATTTAATGTACAATTAATGTTAATAAAAATAATTGTATTTAATGATAGAAAATATATAATTTTTATACTTTAATACCAATCAATAATATAATTTAACTTTCAAATTTTTTTGATTGAAAAAGTTTTTTTCAATTAAAATTTAGTGTATTTTTACTATTTATCAAAACAAAAAAATTATCATAAAAATATTAAACAATCATCCAAATTAAATTTTAATATCCCACCTAAGAATAAAAATTTTATTTTGTTAAATATATTATAATAAAGTTTCAAAAACTAGATTTCATATGAGATCACCTTAAAAATGTGGCAAAACTATATTTTTTTCAATACTTATTTAGTCCAAAAAATTGAACATGTTCATATATCTTGTCTAGGAAATATATTAAATGAATTTTAAATAGTTGATTGAAATTATTACATATATAGATATATTAAATTAATACTATCTATCAAGAGTTATTTCATTATTTTATTTTTAATAAAATATTTTTTGAGAAGAATGTTAATAATGTTCATACCATCCATTATAATGATTGGGTTCTAAGATAATGTAATTTTTCACTTAAAATATATCTTTTATGAAATTGATTCTACCAAAAAAAACTAAAAAATGTGTGTAAAAACTGCCATGAATAGTTTTTGGTTTATCAATTTCCATGATGATGTTGCGTATAGCACAATATAATCATGGTGTAGTGTACAACAAAAGAACTAAAAATAATTAAAAAGAATCTACCTTATAAAATGATGGGGCGTTACACCTCAGATAACTTTTGTTCACTCCCCCCTACTCACTGCATTGGAAACTATCTGAACTCATTTTATTGACATGAAGGTTTCATGAATGGGTTAAAATGAAATCATGAATCCTCAACTATACATAGATGCTATACTAATGTTCCATTTTTTCTCATAGATGAGGTTCACTTTTCTGCGTACTGATAGTTCACGAACTGACCTCCTTCTTCTTCTTATAGCACTATGCTACATACTATGTGTGAATCATGTACAAGATCTATATCCAACCTTCGCAAACCACACCTACAGTCTGATTTCACATTCTTCCTCTATAAATCATCATCTACGAATAGGACGTACTCCCTGTACTACCACAACATCAACGAATGGTTTTTCCTCCACAAATTGTCTCCCCTTCGCGGATTGTCTCTACTCCATGGACTGTTTCCGCTTCCTCTCTATGTAATATAAGATCTCTGTGGGCCGAGTTCTTCTTCTATATACTTCCTATCCGATACAAACCTATCTTCCAATAGACCAATTCAATCGTTCCCCAAATTCCCCCTAATATCAAAATAGAATCTCTTTCACAGTGTTTCCCTCCAGAAAATAGATCTAGACTTCACCATATTCCTCCCAGATATTTAATTTTCATTCAATCAATAAAATTAAGTGAATATTTGTCATTATATAAGCAAATAGATCCCATAATCCCCTAAATCAATATTTCTCAAATCATCATTAGAACAAAACATTCACCGAGTATGTCTTCACTCGTGAGCTATTTTTTATAACTGTTCTGCATAGAACCATCCTCCATAGACGACATATGAAATCACCACTTGTTTTTGGAAAAAAAAACTTCGTATCCCCTCAAAAAACCATCATATTTTCTCTAATGACAACTAATCCCACTAACCATTTACCTCTCGGAAACTATAATAATTTCCAAGAACCTCAACCCATCACCGTGAACTGATTTCTGTTCCACGTACCACATTTTTCTGGTCTATATAGTGCTCTTCGCCATCCATGAACCATTCTTGGTACGTGGCCCACCGTTCCTGAAATATGCTATGACACTACGGGAAAAACAATTATTTGCGACGGGCTATTTGCGACATGAATAAATCCCATCGCAAATAGTCAGTCGAAGAGCTTATTTATGATGGCATGACCAACCAGTCTGAAATAAGCAATTATTTGTGACGGGAATAGGTGCCCCATCATTTGAAGTTACCCACAGATTGGTGCTGTTTGTGCGGAGAATTGTGTGAAAGAGTATTTGTGATGGGTTGGCATTGCCCGTCGCAGATGCCAGGAGGCGGGAAGACCTAGTTGCGATGGTGGGATCCCCTGTCGGAATAAGATTGACCCCCCGAAGGGCATGTACAACTGGTCCCATGGAAAATAACCAGCGGCAGTAAAAAAATATTGGCGACAAGATGTTGTCCCATTGAAAAAAGAGTGTCAGCGTGTTACCTTTTGTGACGGGATCCGTCACAAATATCCTTTTAATGACTGACGGTAAATAACGCGGCCGAAGGCATTGGCAACGGGGCCCATTGAAAAAAAGAAAATTTTGCGTTGGGAATCTCCTCGTTAATAGTACCTTAAAAACTAATCTAATTGATATATACCCCCACCATTTTTCATATCTCTGCCCAAAGTTTTTGTTCCTATAGTTCTCTAAACACAAATTTAGAGTGAATGCTTTTTGGGGTTACATTTTTTTATGAAGAAGTAGTGACACCGCCAACAATTATTAGAGGTCATGTTTAAATATTTTTTTTGTTTTATTTAATTTAGTATTTATTTTATTTCTTTATATTAATTTAAATTATTGTTGATTAGTTATAATAAAGTAGGATTTAATTGTTTTTTCATCATTATTTATTTTTTATAATGAAATTAAATTATTATTATTAATTCTTAATAATTAGTAATAATTAATAATTATTAATGATAATTTGTAATGTATATAAATAATTGGCTGTAATTAGTAATTAGTAGCTGTATTTCACATTAATTAATAGTAATTAACACTAATTAGTAATAATTAGAAAAAAATAGTAATAACTATTAACAATTAGTAATAAATAGTATCAATTAGTAATAATTTTTAATAAATAATAAGAAATACTAATAAATAGTAATTAATACTAATAAATAATAAAAAATAGTAATAAGTACTAATATTTAGTAATAAATACAAAGAATTAGTAATAAAAATTCTAATAAATAGTAATAAATTTTATTAAATAGTAATAAATACTAATAAATTCTAATAAATTCTAATAAATACTAAAAAACTAATGAATAGTAATAATTAGTAATAATTAGTATTAATTACTAATAATTACTAAAAAATATTAATAAATACCCTTAAATAATAATAAATATTATTAAATACTAATAAATAGTTATAAATACTAATAAATATTAATAAATAGTAATAAATAGTAATAAATAGTAATAAATAGTAATAAATAGATATAAATAGTAATAAATAGAAATAAATACAAATAAATAGAAATAAATACTAAAAAATAGTTAAAAATACTAATAAATTCTAATTAATAGTAATAAATAGTAATAAATACTAATACATAGTAATAAATACTAATAAATACTAAAAAGTGATAAGTAGTAATATATACTAATAAATAGTTATAATTAGTAATAAAGACTAATAAATAGAAATAAATACTAAAAAATAGTTATAGATACTAATGAATACTAATAAATACAAATAAATACAAATAAATAAAAATAAATATTACTAAATACTAATTAATACTAATAAATATTAATAAATACTAATAAACAATAATAAATAGTAATAAATATTAATAAATACTAATAAATACTAATAAATATTAATAAATACTAATAAATAATAAAAAATAGTAATTAATATTAATTAATATTAATAAGTATTAATATGTAGTTATACTTACCAATAATTAGTAATAATTAGTAATAATTTTTTATAATTAGTAATAATAAGTAATAATTAGTAATAATTAGTCATAATTAGTAATAATTAGTAATATTTATTATTAATTAGTAATTATTAGTAATAATTTGAAATAAATATAAATAAAAACTAATAAATAGTGATAAATAGTAATAAATTCTAATAAATAGTTATAAATAGTAATAAATAGAAATAAATAATAATAAATCTTAATAATTAGAAATAATTAGTAATAATTATAAATAATTAGTTTTAATTAGTATTAATTAGTAATATTTAGTAATAATTAGTATTAATTAGTAATAAATAAAAATAATTAGTTCCAATTAGTATTAATTAGTAATAATTGGTAATAATTGGTAATAATTCATAATAATTTATAATAAATATTAATAAATAGTACTAAATTTTAAAAAATAGTAAAAAATAGTAATACATTTTAATAAATAGTAATAAACAATATTCCTTCAAGAAGGGCCGAGTAGTTGGCTCTCATTTGACTCCTGGGACATATTGTGGTATAACTATGATGTTGGTATCCAACTCGAGAGATACTCGTTGAGAGACATAATCTTCTAACTCACAATATCAGAAGTAGTTCCAAGCACAAACTAAGCTTATAATGAGTTTTCTGAAGCTGAAAGAAGATATGTGTCAGCAACAGCAATAACAAGAGCATGAGGACATGCATTAATGGCAGCAGCAACATCAAGATCTGATGGAGTACATGCGCCGTTTGACTTATAGTTTTGGGATGGAGTTTCCTCCACCATCTCCTTCAGCTTCTCGAGCTACTGCAGAAGACTATTCCCCCTTTAATTTTTTTATTCTAGTTAAAAACATATGAATTATAAATTTGTTGTAATATCAACTATTTATAGTTTTTTATTTTCTGTTGGTGCAGATATTTCCTTTTTTTTAATATTTATTATATTAATATTTTAATATATATTATTAGTATTATATTTATAAATATTTTCTTATATTAATAATAATAATATTATTAATATTATTTTATGATTTTTTAGTACTGTTTCTCTGAATATTTACAATGTTAATATTTTTTATATTTTTTAATTATTTTAATAATATTAATATTATTTTTTTCATTAGTTATAATTTTGAAATTTTATTATTTTATTATGTATTAGAAAATATTGAGAATTTTAATATTATTTTTTTTATTTTAATATTGATAATTATAATTTTTTAATTTTTTTTAAATATTTGCGATGGGACCTTTTGCGATGGGGGACCATCGCAAAATAGAATATATATATATATATATTTTTAAGAGTTTTTTGCAATAGATTTCTTTACCGTCGAAAGAAAATTGTTGTGACGAGCCCGTCGCAAAAGGTTTATAACATATATGATATTTGTGAAGAGCGGGTATTCCATCAAAAATACTTTTTACAACTGGCCCATCACTAAATGTTCTTTTATATATAATGTATTTAATTGGACATCTATTTGAGGTAGGCCCGCTTCCCGTCACATGTAATATTTTTTGCGACGGGCCCGCTTCCCTTCGCAAGTAATATTTTTTGCGATGGACTGGTTAAAAAAATTCTACTTGAGATTGGTCCATCGCAAATAATACTAATTGTGATGATGTTTTCAGAAAAGAGATATTTGTGATGGGCCCCCATCACAAATGGTTTCTTGAGATGAGATCATGTCGCAAATAGCCCACTGAAAATAGTAAAATTTACAATAGTGTGTGGTTTCCATTATTTTCCAAATTCATTTTCCATTACACATATCATTCCCTCTTATGTAGAAATCCTACATTTTCCAAAAACAAATATCTGATTTTGAAGGGAAAAAGTATGGAAACACTTGGAAATTGTGGAACCATCTACACATTTTTCAACATTAATCGTTAGAAAATTTTTTTTGTATAATTATCAGAATTTTATAAGAATATTTATAAGAAATGTAAATTATACTCCATTATAAACAAAAAACATGCTTGGACCCAACTGTCTCCCCCTTATGATTTGTTAGCAATCAAAAAATAAATGCAATGAATCACCAACCGAAATCAAAAACTGATTTGAATGAAATAACTCAGAAAAAATCTATGTCTACAGGAGAAATTATCATGTGTAGAAATCAAGAGGAGCATGAATAGGGTTCTGATGTCATGTAACACATAATTCTCTCCCATTGTAACACTTTTTGATTTTCACGATTCTCTGTGATCCTGCATGAAACAAGAGAAATATTACATTATCATTGAGTTTATATATTCTACCCCATTGGGAATAGACCCAATGAATCGAATTTTTACCTGTAAAGCATTATTAAGAATCCCGCTAGTTCATATCTCTCCAATAATCATGTAATAAATCAGAAAACATATTAAATATATATCAAAATTGGGGAGGTGAGACTTTATAAGCAACTCATATAGAGGGAGGTGGACGAACAATGAGGTTCAACCGATGATTATCAAACACATGTGCAGATAATGGATTTTTCAATTTGTCAGTCACATGAAAATTAGGTCCATTATGATCCATTTTAATCATTCCATGTTCCACATTTTCATTGATGAAGATATATATGATTTCAATATGTTTTCTACGAGAATGTAAAAAAGATTCTTCTAATGATCAGTTACACTCCTGTTATCACAATGAATCACTAGTGGTTGTTTCACATCATCACCAGTACTAGTTAGTTATTGTTTCATCCGATGTATTTGAGTTAAGGCCTTTATGTCATAGATATATTTAGATTTAGAAGTACTGAGAAAAGTGATTTACTATTTCTTACTAAACCAGCCCACACATTTCATGCTAATTAAGAATGCTCCAGCACATTTCAATTTTCTATCCACCATAGCTCTGGCCGAGTCAAAGTTAGAAAATGCCAACAATTCATTATCCTCTCTTATAAGAATGTATAATCCATAATTTTGAGTACCTTGAATGAACCTCTGGATTTTTTTAACAATATATATATGTTATTCCTTTAGATTACATTGAAAGTTGTATATTAATCATATCACATATACAATATGTGGTCATTTTGAAGTAAAATATTTTTGGCTTCCAATGATTCTCATGTACATGGTGGTATCAACAGAGGTCCCACTCTCATGTTTTCCCAGTTTAGTTCCAAAAGTAATCGGAGTTGGAATTGGTTTTTATTCATGCATATTGAACATCGACAGAAAGTCTCATGAAAAATCTTCTGAAAAAATAAAAGTGTAGTTTCTACTATGAATCACCTACAACGCCAAGATGTATACGAGTTCATGAATCATAAACATTAAAAATTCGGAATCCATATGATTGGAAAATTCATCTACTGATCTTTACATTCTACCACTAAAGATAATATCATCAACGTACACAGGTACCAAAAATTGATATTTCTAATAATTCTTCACATATAGAATGTGATACATTCCTCCTATTTTAAATTTGAGCTTCCTTAAACAAGAATACAATCAATAGTTTCATGAATTGGTACCTTTATCAGACAATAGAAAGACTTTTTTAATATGAAAACCTTCATTTATTCTTCACCAAGTAAGAAACCAACTAGTTGTTCAATGTAAAATAATTCTTCAAGAAAACACTTTAAGAATTCTATCTGGACATCCATTTTATACACTTTTTATCCTCTTGAAATTTCCATGGAATGAAAAAATATTACCGAATCTAGTCTAGCCACCAGAGAAAATGATTCTTCAACATCAACACCTTCACTATGGGAATATCCTTTATAGACCTTTGGTGACTTATTTTTTATCCCATTTCAATGCTTGTCAAATTTATTTTAAACAATACACTCCATAGCAATAAAATTTTGTGCATTATGTCTTTTTACTAGATCACATGTTTGGTTATTATCAATCAGATCCAACACATCATTCATGGATAACAACCATTATTTACTCTTAGAAGCTTCATTAAATGAGGATGGTTCCTCAACTGAAAAGAATTCATATTCTGCATTATTCTCCATTCCCCTTGTCTTCATGGAAGTTGTCCAATCCACAATGATTTTGGATTTATCAAATTATTCTCCTTGATTTCTGCAGTTAGGTTTAGTTGAATTTTCTTCCATTATGGTTTCCTCTTCGGATTCTTCTTATAAGTCACCATCCAGAATTGATTCCGAAATGTTTTTCATTCCTTCCTCTAAATTAATATTCTGATATGGTCTATGCCCACATTCTTCCGCATCATCTATCAAATTAGTATATGAATTTATTTGGGAATTTTTAATGTTATCTCCTATGATATTCACATGAATAATTTCAACAATTTTCCAAGACAATTATTGAAACATTTTGAGGATTTTTTACTAATTGAATATCTTTGGAATATTCCTTCATCTACAACATCAGCATACATTCCATGATTTTTGTCATTGTTTTTGATAAATAAGTTTCTTCAGAAAACATAACAATACATAAAAGAAGGATTACTTTAATGACATAACTCATTAGGAGTCTCGGTTTCCCCCATATAATGCCTTATTTTATTTTCGATATAAACTACAACTTGAGTAGACTCTTTCTAGTAATGGCGATAAATATGACTCCCAATCAACATTTTTCTAGACATACTATTCTCCAATCGATTTTAGTGATCAACAACTCCATTTTGAGGCGGAGTTCTTATATCAGCCACATAATGCTGTATTCCATGCTTCTAAAGGTAATTTTCAAATTCAATGGATGTGAATTTCACTCCATTTTCAAATATAAAAAATTACTTTTCAATCCAATATCATTTATATTAATTTGGTGATAATTTGTCATGCAATAAAGAACTATATGTTTCATGTGTTTAACTATATCATAATACATTATACTATAATAATAAATGAGGAGAATAGAATCCACACTAGAAACATTTATCTGACCACATACATAAGTTTGAATGAGATCACGAATATTTGATGCTCTTTTATTCTTTAGATGATATGTACTGCAGTCAAATTTTCCTCATATGAAAGAATCATAAGTATTCTATTATTCACCATAAATATTTGGAATATTGAAGAAAATATTCAGTTTATATATCATTTTCATATCTTTTTGACTGATGTGACGTAGCCTTTAGTTCCACAAGTTGTTCTCTACTTTAACTGTCATGTAGTAAGTGTTCTCTTTACTCTCAACCTGATATAAGACTTCATCTCTTCTGTGTCATTCCACAAGAGAATCAACTTCCATTAATTAGATACTACATCCTTATTGATTTAATTTTACTATACATCATAAGTCATTGATTTGACTCACACTGAATACATTGTGACACAATCCATTCACATAAAGTACTTCAATTTTCTTCATCTCGCCATTAGAGAGTTCAATACATGCTCTACCTTTGATTTTTGGAGCACAATTAATATCAATCCTCAACATTCCATTTAAAAGTTTTATTATATTCTTTAATAGATATTAATTTTAGGTCATATGGTATGAGAATCCACTATTAAGAATCCATGTACTTCAGTTCTTGGTATATTTAAGAGCTATGTATTCAACATTGGTTTTTTATCTTTCCGCTTTTCCTTCTAGGAAATATAAGTTGGATTGATGGATAAAGACGTTTTTTAAAAATATTTTCCATGTGCACTGGTTATTTATACAAGAACTATTCAGTAAGAGGAGAAAATTCTTTTAATGGAAAACACCGTCTGGTTGACAAGTATTGAATTGACTTTGAGTTCTGTACAAATTTTTGTTGTCAATACTCTACCAGAAATCAATATCATTATTGATAAAGTTTTAATATTGAAAACTAATATCCATTGAATGAATTATTATTTAATTATTAGGATTGAAATTAATTCATCATTTTTGAATTCCTATATCTTCGCTATTCATGTGTCTCTATGCCTCTTTAATATATGACCTAGTATCATGCTACTCAGCACATAATTGAAATTTCATAAGTGGGAATGTCTTTTCACCTATACTCATTCCCATGTAAATTTCTTTAGGATGTTATGTTGACTACCTATAATAATAGGATTCCGAATAATAGTTTTCTGTTATCCTTTCTATTTTAGTTGTGGGTGTCTTCATCAGTACTTCTGGTGACATTTCAACCTGTCGAACTTCTAGATTTCCTTTATTTTGACTAATTTTATTTCCATCATTTGATGTTTCAGAATCACAGATGATTCCACTATTACCCATGCATGCAAAATTTCAACTCCAAAGGAACCAGGCATAGCACTTTCCAAGAACTCAGCATCTAAGAATTTTCTAAATATTAATTTCTTATTTATTTCCGTAGAAATTGATTCACATTGATGTTTACTTACTTTAGTAACTACATCTATTTCTAGAACATAAAAATTATTGGAATTATCTTGTAATATATTGGTATGGTCATTGATGACCATTACTATATCTTCAATTATATGTTTTAATACCACTACATTTTTTGTGTTTTCATGGATTGAAGAATGTACTTTCAAACAAATTTCAACTCGTGCAATTGTAGCTTCCATATGATCAATATATTTTGATGATTATTCCACAATTTCTCTTTATTTTTTTCATATCATACTTTTATTCTCAGTCATACCAAAAGAATACTTAAATTGAATATTTGGATTGGTATTAGTGGTCAACTAATTATCACAATGCTTATCTTTTGATGGTTTTTTTTTAAATTGTAGCCTTAATAGATGCACGGTTTCCAAACACAAATTCTTATTCTCTTACATCGATGAATACATTTTCATCATATTCTTAATAATATAGAAAACAATTCCTTTATAAATTCTTTCAATATTTGAAGTTTCTCTTTTTGAAAATATTTTTTACAGGATTTTGAATTTCTCTAGTTTTTCATTTTTCATCCTCAAACATTCATGGGAACTAAGATCCAATGTGGAATGCTTTTCCATAATGAAAAATATCCAAATGTTACATGCCTTTAAATTTACCAATTAACCTCATTAATATCTAAGCAAAGAGATAAATAATTTCTTTTTTCTCATTATATCAATCAACAGTGTCTCCTCCAATTTCTAGTTTTTCAATATATTTGAAAAACATTTCCGTGCTTACATAAGTCATTGCATCTTTAGGCTTGACTCTCATTTAATTTTCCATTATACTACTATGTGAATCATCCAATGAAAGTTTAGAGAGATCCCTATCTTCGTGTGATGACACAATTTCATTGTAAATATGTATAATTCTTCTTAGGATATCCTTTAGAATATCAATGGCTTCGATTTCTTCACCAATTCCTCATATAGCCCAAAAAACCTCAGTAATTTGATTCAAAAATGCATTTTAATTTTCATCTGGATTCATTTTTCGATAATTGAACATGTTGTGAAAAAATTAGGTCCACTTCTTTCACTTTGTTGTCACTATTATATAAGCTCTCTATTTTATCCCACAATATTATTTCTGACTTAATTCTCAATATTTTTAGATATATCAGATCAAAAAGAGTTGTAGTGAGGTTATTCTTTGCTTTGTCATTTGCATCAATCATTTTCCCATCTTTATAAATCATAGTCATCACAGTATAAATGGCGATCTGTATTCCTTGTGCAGTGGAAAAATAGACTTCTATCATAAGATATATTAAAATAGATCTCATCCTAATCATCTAGATCCGAAATAATATTCCTTCTATGTGGGTTACTCCCTTGAAATTTACTTAATTCTCCATTGTAGAAATGAAGGGAAGATTTAGCACCATCAAATTTACCCTTTGATACCAGTTAGAGGAATTTGGAATATCTTGAGAGGGGAGAGGTGAATTAAGGTGCCCTATTTTTCTATTAAACTGATTGATACTATTCCCACATTTCTAGGAACATGTTAAACTTTTCAATTGATAATGTTCATAAAATGATCACATGAAAAGGGAAAACCCAACAATTATAAATGGTTCACCGTTAATCGCAACGTCCAAGAAGCATACAGAATCATGTTTCCAGTAATACCAAAATCAACTAATCTTCACTAATTATGGATTAATTTGTTTAGCACAATCACTATATGATAGGTGTACTTACTTTACAAGGATTATTAATAGGATACTGCAACCCTGAAATCACATCCATTTACTCCCAAATGGTCACTATGTTGGGATGTATATGAACATTGTTTAATGACTTGAGGGAAAATTCAATGGTTTTGAGTTAACAAATATATGATAAAATATTGATAGATGATTAGTTGAAGTTCAATTTTATCCACAAATATAGTTCACTTATCAGCGTACTGATAGTTATTGAACTGCTCTTATGTGAACTAACCTTCTTCCTCGACATAATGCATCGAACCACATACATTGTGTGGATCACGCAGTAGATCAATTTTATACCATCACAAACCAACTATGAAATCCACCTTAATTTTATTTATCTATAAACAACCGTCCAAAAATATCCCCTACTCTATATACTATCTCAACTTTAGTGTAATATTTTCCTCCTCAAATCGTCTCAGCTATACGGATTATATCCACTTTGCGGACTGTCAGCACTTCCTCTATGCATATTATATGAACTCTACAGATGGTTTTCTTCCTCCATTTACCAAATCTATTATGTGTAACTATCTTCCCAGAAACCAAATCACTCTTTCACCAAATTCATATGAATTTTTAAAAAGAATCTCCATTTGTAGGGTTGTCTTCCAACGAACTATTCTAGACATCACAAAATTCCTCCAAAATTTTTTATCATCTTCTTGTCAAATAAAATAAAGACTTATTTCAACTTTAATAGGAAAATATATCAGAATAATTTTCTAAAACAATATTTATCAAGTCTTTTTTGCAGCACCACCATTACTGCGTAGGGATTCACCTATGAACCGTTATTCCGACAAATTTCATATACCACCATTCTCCTTACACATTAGCAGAAATAACCACCCTTTTCCCATGAACACCACCATTCATGGGTCCTCAACACATAATATCATGTTTTCCACTGATAAGAAATCCCATAAAATGTTTTCCTCTAGCAAACTACAAGAATCACTACAAATCATAAAACATCACTATGAACCGATTTCTACTCCTCAACCCATATTTTTCTAGTCTGCATAGCTCCATTCATCATCCTGAAACCATTATCGGTAAATTGTACATAGTCTGTGACCTGTTTTATATGTTTCTTTATTTTTCTTATTTCATTCACCATTATGAATCTAGATCACTCATATGTATAAGTCCTTCATTTTATAGAAAAATATGATTTTGAGTCCCAAAATATAGAAAACACTAGGAAACTATGCCACCCTTAATACTATATTAAGCCATAATCAAAATAAAACATTCCATGAAAACTCTCTGATCTTCCATGTATATATTTAAAACAATAAAAAATTATACAAAATTTCTATTAAAAAAATATCTTATGACTAATAATATTAACTGCATTCCTGATGAAAAACCAATAAAGAACTATAAATCCCTATCTGGTGGAAAATAATTGAAATACACTAGAAAATACATGGGAAACTAATCCACCCTAAGAGATAACACAACCATAGGATTACCGTAATATTTAGCTAACAATTTCAATAAGATCTAAAAAATGTGGTTTCCGAATTTTTGAAGTGGAGCTCTAGCACATTCTGTTCGAGGATCCCAATCACCTTGAAAAATATGAGAACAAACATAAAATGATATGAATCTTACTCACCAGTTATAGAAATATTCTTTCTCTTAAAAGGAAACCATCCATTCCATAACAAGGATTATGAAAATGTGTTCCAAGTCAATACTTTGGAAGTCACATTCCAACTCATACCCTGACCTAGTTATAAATATATAAAACTAGGAGATTCCATTTCAACTTGAACCTCGGCATAATAAGTGTAGAAGATAGACACATGAAACCCTATTATCCCTTCTTAAAATAATATGTTACAAACTCCATCTCATACACCATAATATTTGTTATAAGCCTTTAAAAATTCAAAATATTGTAGAAGATAAAATATATTGAGGCTTCAATAAAAAAAAATTAGATAATGATGATGCAATAAGAATAGCGCATAGAACAATTGTATGTCCTAAATCTGATACCAATGGTACTCGATCCACATCATGATGTTTTATAAATTTTTATTGAGTATATAAATAACCAATACATCTCAGATCTTCCATAAACTGAATATTTATAGAAGATAATCCATTCTTGTATCCACGACCTCTAATTCATGATCCCACAATCACAGATGATATTAACATGCATGTCATCCAATAAAATGATATAGATCCTACACAAATCCAATATGGGTGAGCCACATAACAAAACTATAGAAAGTTCCCCATCGTTCCACACTTATGGAAAATCATTGGCAGAGAATAACATAAAGACAACATATTCCATTCCTTCCAACATTAATGCAATTCAACTGACCCAATACCAAAAGCCAATGATAAATATAGCCAATATAGAGGGAATGATCAAACACCTCCCTTATCTTCCTATTATTACTATGAATTCTTTTTAGCAGATGAATTTCCATACACCATTACTGACATTTCTCTAGAGAAAATATTCTTTTTGATCAATTTATTTCATCATAGTATGATAATCCACCTCAGTATGAGACATAATATTTAAAATAATTACATGGTATCGAATTTCTATCAACAAAAAATATAAATCTTTTGGTCCATTATCTAATCATTGGAAAAAAACATTTTTTATGATCTAAACTAACAATGCAATGTTGTCAGCATACATAATCACAATCCAAACCCACTAGAAAATCTAAAAAAAATCATGAGGCCTAGTAAAATCAAAAATGACCACGTCATAGTTATACTTATAGATGACGTAAAAATACAACAATCCTATCCTCTCTTGCTTCCCAACATGAACAACCATGTCCCACCACTACCAACTAGTACATTCAGAAATGAATAGTGCAACATTCAATCTGTATTCATCATGTGTATTATGATCAATAAAAATACACTATATTTTCTCATGAGACTCCTCTTATTCCTAGTTTTCTGGGCTACCTTCAATAGAAGTGTGCCTATTCTTAAGGAACTCATGATATTTTCCCCTTACATGACTAGGTATAGCTTTTGTAACCATAACAGAACTAGAGCCCTCTACATGACCAAAATCTAGGACAACCTGAACCAAAAATTACAATAATTAATAATTGATTTAGGAGGGATAAACCTATCCTTCATCATCCCTCAGATTCAAATGAATTCTCTAATGTGGCATCTTAATAATTAAAGAAAAACTCACATGAGAAAAGATTAAAAACAACCATTAATGGATATTCTAAACATTTTTAACACAAAAAAATATAAAACACATCAATTAATAAGAATGAAACCACATCAATCAAAAAAACAAGACAAAATACTTAATACTCAACCTAGAGCAAATATTTAGTCTGAAGCCTATACATTTATCTTGAAAGAGAAGTCGAACCAAATTCCCAACATCCATTAGAGACCTGAGTCTAGTCATGAGGTGTGTTGGCCAAACAACCCACTTGAAGCCAGAAACAAAGGCCCCAATATTCCTATCCCTAGTATGCACTGGTATATACAAACTAACTTGACTCCAATTGAGTGAAACATGATATTAGTGATATTTTTCATGAACCACGTTGGGATTTCATCCAACATGATACTTGACCTAGCATGTGACCTTGTTCAATAGAAATTATCTATCCCCTCAGGCTGGAAACTAGTTCCTCAGTATCCAAAAAACACTTTGGGTATTATTTTACACATTTATATAACTATAAAAAATAGAAATTAATTGACATTAGAATATTGAAAATAATAACAAAACAAGGAATAAAAATTCAGATTCAATTTTGTACCAGATTAACCAAAATCAAATATACTAAAATGGAATTTATTAAATAAAACCATACTAAAACACCCCAAGAAACAAGGGAGTCATCACACTGAAGCCACCTCCACCAGCTGTTTCAGAAACTAGAACACTGGCAATCATATCCACCATCACCATCAGAATACATCATTCCATTACCATGATAAAACATAAGGATGTCTACATACACAAAAAGGTATGTGTAGGGTGTGATCCAAATCTTTGTAGGATTCCACCCAAATAAAATATTCAAATCTATAAGGTTATAAGACAAGTCAAGATTCATATTTTAATAAGAACATTTGAATTGTTTTTATGAAAACATTTTGATGAAACTATTCGCAATGAATTGCTTTTTTGACCCATTTTATCAAGTGAAACATACTATGAAACATAAATGTACACACATTACACCATATACCAATAGATTACACCACAACTTATAACCATAATAACCCAATTGAGATCACCATGGGAAATATTTATAGGTAACTAGCATATGTGGGACCAGAGAAACAACATAACTTAATGACCAATCCCCAAATCAATACCAACAATGCTCATAAGAACAATCAACTAGAGGTGGAAAAATGATAAGGTTTAGTGGTTTCCAAATCCTAAAACAATACCAACAACATTCCCATTTATGAGCTACTAGAGGGTATCCCATCCCATGGTCTAGTGTTATCCGATCATATAACTTTATTTTTTCTTGTTGTAGTGTCAATCCTTCTATTTGATACTAGACCTAGGTCAAACTAAATAAACTAGCGTTATTTTTCTAAATCATCTTCCTAAAAATTCTTGATCCCCATTATTCGCAAAATCCATTTCACATATCACTAAAATAAAGACATTCACAGACACATTACATGATTCATGAATGCATAAGGAAATATCCACTTCGACTATCTACATTGATCCGATAATCCAAGATTACATGGAAACAACCATTTTCCATAATGAAACCCACATTCATTCAAAACATACACCAAATTGTTTGGATGAATATTTACCACCACATTCAAAAATCATAAAGTCCATTGGAATACATTACATGAAAAAAATAATAAATCCAACCATTCCCATATGCGAAGAGATTTTCAAATCCAAAGTCACACAAAATACATTATATAATATACTTGACATCACTTTCACTATTCACAATCCACATTTAAGGTGCACTGTAAAGAAACTAATATAAAAAATTATTTTTATATTATAAAATCCACATTCGAAAAATTCACACATTAAATTACATTGAAAACCCATTTTCACTTAATGAACAAGGAGCACAATACCATCACAATGCCCCATAATGAAGCTGACAAAAAATATAATCAATTTTATTTATCCAAAATTACTTAAAATATTTATATCCAAACCATTTTAAAACATATTTTTCACTATAAAACAATCCATAGATCACATTTCCAAAACCGAGAATGCAAAACAAAATTATCTAATAATGAAAAACCATGGTTCCACCTACATCAAGCTTGTAAACATCCATAATCTAGTGTAAAAACACAAAAAGACACCCTCAAGACACTATAAAATAATTATAGAACAAAAACATCATTATTTCAAACAAAAACACATGATTTACCTTTAAATATGTCAATAAACCACATAAAAATAGAGAACCCAACAAATAGTTAAGAGGAACCCTATATGATGAATGAAATCATGATATAAATGACATACAAGATGATATGTTGGAGAACCATTAAAAAATAAACAACAATTGATTTAAAAAGGCTCGATGAATGTTTTGAGGAATCTACCACGGATGAAAATATTATAATGTTCGTATAGAGTCGAATTAGGGTTCAATTGGAAGATAGTATAAGAGTAATTTTCCACTTATTAATGACTTCAATGATTTTCATGATTAGCTTGTACAGTTTTCCAAACTACGCGGTAACTCTATGATCTTACCTATAAAATTGGAACAAATATTCACAATTTCCTAGGGCATGGTGCATGATTGTGATCCAAGTTGTGCGACATGTATAATTCCATTTTCCCAAGAACATAGTTTACATTTGTCTTGTGCACAGTTTCCCATTATTGTGTGCCAACCATGCACCACCTTTTGTGAATCCCAAAAATTCCTTTTTCACCAGAACATTTGTGTAATCGAAAGGATAAAAAAAAGAAAACAAATAATAAAAAGAAAATCTAAATACAAATATCGAGTATATGATTGGGCATGAGTTTTATCATGGATTCATTTTTATTAGGTTCCTTATACTCTACATTCAAGTAATTTACATCTACAAAAACCCAATTATTTTTCTTCTATATTCATCATTATTCAATTAAATATATTTATTAAGAGTATATGTTTATTTCATCATGATATATATTTTTGATTATCAAAATTATTCTTCAAAATAATGTTTGTTTTTTCCATCCTAAAACGACTTTAACCTTGAAATGAATTATCATTGTATTTCATATGAGTGGGCCGTCTCTTTGGGGAATATTTAATATAACATGGACTAATAAAATTTAAATAGCATTCCATGTGACCGAGGATTAAAATAATTAATTATTTAACATAATACTAATGCCATGTGTGGTCTTCCATTGATTTAGAAAATTTCACTACATGAGATCTTATCTCATTTGTGAACTTTATTTTAATTCAATGTCCTACTAAAGATATTTCAAATTACTACATAGTAAGAGAATTTCAAATAAACCTTTCCTCAGGTACTTTTATTTCCATATTTTTCATTGAATTTATCTATTCACAACTATTTTAAATCAAAATTCTTTCACCATATTAGGGTTGTTTTTAGGGATTTTCATCTTCTTGTTTGAGGAGAATTTATAATACTTATGTACTCTTATCTAATTGTATTTTTTGTTAATTTATATAAAAATCACATTATTAGTGGATGTTTCATCCTTATTAATTAATATTCATTATCCATGTTGATTTTTTACTATAAATATTCTTTCCTTAAATCCTATATCCATGGATAATTTCTTTATGATTTATTGTGAAATATTCTAATCGTGTTGCTTTGTTCCTTCATCTATGATCACATTTAATTTATAGTTCATCTAAAGGAATATTATTACCTATTTCATTCTCATTAATCATTTAATGATATTAATCATTTAATAATCAGCATCATTCTTTACATCCCATCATTCTAACTTCTTTTTTAATGATGTAATATCATCTTTTCCATAGCATGAACACTCTCTTGATTGGAAACTGAATGTTATTTTGACCACTTCATTAAATTTTATTTTTATCTATATTATAGAGACTTAAATATTACATACATTCGCCAAACAAGAATTATTATAAATTGTGATACTATATTAATATTTTTTCAATGGTAGGATATTTCCTTTCTATTTAATAATTATTGTACATCTTTTTTTATTCATAATGTACACTTCATAATATTTTTTTTGATTTCTTCCAATACAATTGACATATCAATAGAAATAATTCCATGTGTAACCTTCAAAAATATATCTTATCCAAGAGAACCCTTCAATTTCATTTTCACTAAGGCATTAATATTAGTGATTTATTGATCAATTATAAATATAACACTATATTGGGCCAACCTGAAAAATTCCTTCCTCCACAATATCTCATGGAAATATAAGAGAATAATCCTTATAGGAAATAAGTTCATTTTTATATGTTATTAAAAGATATCTATCAAACTTATGATAATTAATTATTAATTCTATTTTACTTCATAAAAAATAAAATCATTTATGAGAAATAATATGTACATGAGGAATAAGAATCCCACTAATATTTTTATTAGTCCATAAATTCGGTATTAATAAGAGAATACCATGAGAAGTAGAGGTGGGTGTCCATAGTAGATTACAATGTCTTTACAATTTATCAATTTTTTCATACAACTATAATGTCCCTAATGGGATATTGAACAATCATCCTTCATGCCCCAATTTTTTATATTCATTTTCTTATATGTGGATCAATTTAAATCATTTGATGAAACCTATGTTTTCATATATTCATTATGATTGATGTTTACCCCTTTTTGTGTGCATGAGAAATATTTTTGGGGACATGCGAATTTAACTGAATATACCTCAATAAGATATTACATGGATCATGAAATAATTTTTGTCTTGGTTATCCAAATAATAAAAATATCAAATCTCTTTGAAAGGGATTCAGGCAGTGTAAATCCATATCTAGGCTTGCATCTTTATACTATATGTGGCCAAAAAAAGCTTTCCATTTCCCACTCCTAATAATTTTTTCCTAATCTCACTATTTGGGAAAGGACCAATTTTACATTTTTATGGATTACATATCCTTTCAGTCCTATGGATTTCTCATCATGTCTATTTAAATTTTTGTAAAATGTAATTACATTGATTCTCTTCATAGGTATACTATGTTATCCTCTTGAACAACCTTATTCATTCTTCATGAATAATTTCTAGAATCCCAACATATTGTTTAGTTCCTAAAAAACATTTAAAATTTATATTCCACATCAATACCTTCCTCATATTTATTGGAATTTTTTTGAATGTATTTTAACCTATTCATTTTCTTCTTCCTTCAAGCCCCTCTCCTCATACTCCTCACTTTCACTTTGATTATAGTTAATCAATATGAATAAGGGTCTCTATATCAATATACGTAAGTTGATATCCCCTACTAAAATTGGAATTCCATGTTCTCAACAATTAGAAACCAATAAACCTCATTATTATCTATTCAATTTGACCATGTTTTCCAATATACAACCCATATGAACTCTTTCTTATTATGTTAAACATATTTTCATCATGGGAAATCATCTTCATTTTTTAGAATGTAATTTCTGCAATTTTAAATTACACATGTATATTAAAAAACCTTTAAATATATATTAGATCATGGTAGTCATAGAAGACACATTAATTACGATGAATTGGAGTCCTGCCCAAGAAAATTTATCAGTCAAATACTCCTTATTTATCATATTTTATAACAACACACCCACTTTACACCTTAGTTTCAAACACCATTGTGTTTCTTATATATGAATATGTTCAAATCCATTTAGTCACAAAAATATTAAAATAATATTGGATGTTTTATCATTATCCAATAGAAATTGAAAAATAAACATTTATTATTTGACCAAAAAACATCATCAAAGCGACCAACAGAACAATAATGATCCATATAATGTCTTATATAGTGACTCTTAGGAGGACATCGCCATCAGAAATGTATGGTCCATATAACATAGTATTATTTAATAATTTTCAAATTTTTTCTTCAATATAGTAAAATATTTTTACCTATGGGTCTCACTTATAATGTGTCAAAAAATATTTTCTAGTTCTTCACTTACCATGAGAAGTTCCTTGGAATGGTCAACCTATATCTGACAGTGTAACTCGATCATGTCTTATATAAATTAAATGAAAACTAAAACAACATTTTTCTATTTCCAATATTAATAGTGTTGTATAAGGATTATGGAATTCCCCCATGGGGACCAACACATCATTCCTCGATCCATCATTCCCATGGTAGAAATATAATTCTCTAACACAACCATAATCCATGTCCTTGTCAAAAAAGTCTTCTCCTTTATGTTAACAGAAAACAATAACCATGGAATGTTATTAATGATGTTATGAATATTTAACCCAAACAACCACCTTCATCACTAAAATAGTCAAAAATAATCTTAATTTTAACAAAACAATATTACCTCAAGAATAATTCTTGACAACAAAATTTATCTTCAAAAAACAAAAAAATTTCAGAAAATGTACCACAAATAAATAGGGTTCTAACCATAATAATTTATAGAGGGTAAACAGAATTTATATTATTGATATAAATAACATACGATGATATATAAAACATAAAATCAGTTAGAAACTTCAATTTTATTGATCAATTACTTATAGTTTTCAAATTAAAGGTAAAATTTGTAATAATCTACAATTAATCAATAAAACAATCAGAAGACTGTGTTAATACATCATTAAATAGGTGTAATATTTCATATAATTTTAATAGAATGTATAAAATTTAAACCCTCCAATAATATCTTAGTTTACATAATTTCTTGGCCTCGATGGATATATGAGTAAGATATATTAATGAAAGTGTGGAGAATAATATTAAGAGAAAGAAGGAGACCCAGTAATATGATGAGATCTTGATGTTTAGGTAAATTAATCCCATAAAATCAATAATGGGGTGGAGATAGATAAAGTGAAAATGAATTTGATCCACATGGAGTTTTAATTAGATAATGAGGTATCCTAATGTGGATTCAATTCTAATATATGAAAATAATGAAATTCAAAATTTGATTTTTTGGGAAACCCATATAGTTTTCTCAAATTGTTTTAAAAATCATTCACGAACCCTGTGAATGATTATATGGATGATTCATATTATATGAAATGTGTAATTTTCAATAGACAAATTTATTATTAAATTAATTTTACCCTCTATTCATAGTGTTTTGTTGAGTATCCATTTAATTTTAAAAAATATGGGAGTAATTGGGGACATTACAATTAACACATTATTAGTAGAAACCATGTGGTGTAATCATACAACGTGTGACCACATGGTAGTGGGGGGATTATAATAACGATAAGTCATGTGTATTAATCATTCATATATAAGGGAAATTTTTTTGAGTCCTCTCTTACTGAAATCCTATTCAATGTATGATATGATTTTATTGATTATTGATTTACTAAATGATCAAAGGGTTCAATGACCATATAACTTAGGGAATATCCTATGATTCACCACAATGAGTCCATGTTTATAATTTATTATATATTCATTCATAATTTATTTAAATTATATTTCCTTTATCATTATCTATGTTAATTTTTATTTAAAATTAGTTTTCCATTTTAATATGTTTATTTTAAAATAGGATTTTTTCTATTATCTATAATTTTTTAATCGAGGAACCCTTAGTGGGATACTAGTAGTCCTGTTATGATCACACCCATCTAAAAAATTTAAGTTGTATGTATGCTATCTTATGAATGTTATAGGGTAGGGGAAACGAACAAATTATATGTGGTGGATATTAATTTTTGGTTGGCTTGGGTTGAAGGTGGTGGTATATTTGGACTAATCCCTCATTCCAAAAACAGATAGATAAAAAATATCATGGTTTATTTATGGATTGGATTTTATATTAATAATTTTACGTATATTATCCTTGAAATGAACCAAAATTCATATACACATATATCAAACACATTAAGATGAGTTTTCATTACATTACACGAACACATGGATGCCAATTGTAATGATGTGATGCCTTTTAAAATAATGTAACCTATGAAACTTCTCCATAAGTGAGATACATCGTCTCTATCAATGTCCTTAATAACTAGGAAACATGTAAGAAATAACAAAAAGAATAATGGTCATCTTAACTATGGGAAAAGAAACATCTAAAAGGTTGGTCTCAGATACATATTAAGGGTAAAGATGAGAGATTTCAACATATCGAAAGCATATGGGTATGTGAAAAGAGAATAACATATGAAAACCATACAGTGCATATCTTGTATCATAAACATTACTAATTTGATAAATATTTTTAGTTCAGAATTGATGACTCATAATGTAATTAATTAATATTAACCATGAGAGAATAACATTAGAATATAACATTTACTTGAGGCATACACATATTAATAGAAAGTCATTTTCAGAGTAGTTTGTGGTTAATTTTGAAAACTACCATAACAGATTGGGCTCACTCTTATCATAATTATTGGAATGATTCAATAAAAAGAGTATCATAATGGATATAATACCTTGATAAATTACATTTACTCCCTATTCACGTCATACTTATCTCATGTGATATCAAACTTCAGTAAATGTGTTAAAAGGGTATATTTATCAAACCAATCACATAGTGAAAATCAATCACATGTGAGATAGAAGATCACATGAAATTAATAATATCAAAACAAAATATATAATTGTCTTTCACAAAAATTTCATCATAAAATAACCTATGAAAAATTAATAGGTTTAATAATCATTACATAATTTGTTTAAATAACATCTTTTCAAAAAAAGTAGGTTTCTTAAGAATTTTATAATGGTATAACCTGTGGAAGAGAAAAAAAACTTAATAAACATTTTATCATTATAAAAATAACCAATTAATATATGTAATTATATTTATATCACTGGAACACATCTCCAATTGTGAATAATTATCATAAAAGGATCTCATCGTATAAGGAAAATTATTTTTGAAAAAATCATTAAGAATGTTTCGTGAGGAAGATAACTTTTTATTGAAAATCAATATTTTTAAAATTATATATTATATAAATATTGTGGGAATAATTTATAAGAAAATAAAATTAAATTTTTTGATTGGATATTGAATAAAAATAGTGATCCGAAAGTTTGTAAATTTCCATTCAATTAGTAAAAATTAAAACAATGAGTCCTTATAGTTTTTTTAATTATTAAAGGAATTTGTTTTAAGAAAGACATAAATATTTACATTCATTATTTTATTAAGAAAATAAATAAAATGTAAAAACTCATTAATACTTCCTTTATATAATTTCAATACATTTTAAATGATTTTTTTGAATTCCTGGTTTATGAGAAAAAGGCTTTTGTCCGAATAGAGAGATAATGAATATATTTTTAAAAAAAATATCATTTAGTACTTCTTCCAAAATAAACATATCTAGATGATGGAAAAATGTATTTTATTGAAAAAACCATAGTATAAAAAATACGTCAATTTATTGAGTGGTATATCAGAATAGTTCTTCATTTGAAGCACAATCATGAGCAATCCCAATAACTGATGAGATTATAACATCAATCCCTAACATATTTTATTATATTGAATTGTACGAAAAATGATAGAATGACACTAAATGAAATAATTAATGTACTAATAACAAATAAATCTATGATACTAGTTTTAAATGGATATTTATATAAACTTTATAATTGAAGATATATGGATAACATAACTTATTCTTTGAAGAACAAAAATCAATTCATAAAATAGGATACAAGAAGTCTCATCATACTTAATAAACATTAAAACATACTAAAATATATATATATATTTATTATAAATATATTAAAAAACCATTAATATATATCATACCATATGTCATTTAATTATGACCTTTTGTTACCCGTGTAGTAAAAGTTAAATGCTAAAGATATGTTTTATGCAATAACATCATTGTTTATTATTTATGATTTGATTTGTTATTTTTTGTTTATTATTATTTAACCATGGATCCATAATATTATGAATTTATATTATCATATAAATATCATAAATATTTAATAAATATTTATTTATAGTAATATATAAGATTTAGATATAGAAAATTAATTACCATATTTAAGAATATTGTAGGCCATATGTACGCATGAACGTAGTTTCCATTAATAAATGGAATGAAAGTGAGAAAAGAATATAATATATTAAAATTATTTAATAATTTTATTTTTAGATATATGAATTTTTCATTAAACAAATATTTATTACATTCCATGTAATGATTGAGTGAATCACATCACTTCACGAGGCTGTTGTCCACCTCAAACATGTGAAATATTATCATATTCTTGTAGAATAAAAATAAAGATGGTATATTTAATGTCATAATTCTATAAGTATAAAAATATAATAAATATAATATACAATCATTATATTAATTTTTATATACATCCATGATTGGTTCTAATGGAAAAAAGTAACATTATTTCATGAGGCGGTAATCGTCCATACACACGAATAATGTTTTTATATCATATTTGATGGAAGTAGAGATAATTTGGCCATGTAACTAATATTAAATGATATAATTATATACAATAGACTGAGTTTTTTATATGATCATGTTTTAATAATAATTTATGGGCATGGAGGAAGAAATAAAATTAAAATTCTCTTTGATGAATGTTACCTATTTTTCGTGTAACCAACTTAGTTTTTGATGAAAATAATTCATTAGTTATATTTATGAGAAAAAAGGAATAATATATGATAGTATGAATATAAAGAATAGATTTGGGTTTATATTGATGGATACACATTGTTTTGGAATCATTAATAGGGTAAGATATGGGGTGGAATTTTGCAAGCGAGTTGAGTGCAACATTTTTAATTTTTTAAATGAAATTTTTTTAACAACATTAATTACATGAAAAAATAATACAAAATGACCCATTATCAGAAATTAGAAATTATAAGGATTATATATGGCCATAAAATGGGTTTTGGAAAAATTTTAATTTTTATTAACCTATATTTGTTTAGTTTAATCCTTGAGTAAATGTATTTTATGATTTACCATGGTTAATAATTTTTACTATTTGTACTATTAATAGTGATTACAATTTATATTGGACATATTTGATAAAATAAATTACTAATATTCCCAATATTGAATCCATTTTCCCCAAACCTATTCATAGAATTAGAAATAATTAAAATATATATATACCCACATACATTTTGAGGGAGTGGTTTTCCCAAGGGAAAATGATTAAATTATTAAAAAGTTTATATTACAAAAATCAATATGAAAATTATTACCAGGAACTCATTTATATTAATTTAAATTTAATTAAATTAATTTAAATTTAAATACCAATATAAAAGAAAAATGAATCATAAAAAATATTTAATTGATTATGCAATTTTTAATAAAAACTAGACCATTTCACTAATCATTGAAAATTTATTTTTTAAGACACATCCTACAAAAATTAACCCTAATAAAATATATTATTAATGATTTCAATTGGGAGTTTTATATTATCAATGATGTTTTTTAAATGTTTTAATTTTTCTTGTTATTTTCTTTACAATAACATTTTTTGAATTTTGTTTTGAAATATATATCTGCTTTTCCAAAAATAAATTATTTTCTATCTGTATGAATTATTTATATAAAAATATTATAATTTATATTAATTTTTTTTAATTCTATTCTTAACAAAAAGTTTAATATTTTTATAATAATGGTCATAATTAAATAACAATATTAATCATTTTCTGTGGTTTGTTAAAACATAGTGTTTCCTATAACTCAATCTATTCATGGAATTTAATTTATTCGAAAAAAATAATATCATAAAATTGGATTTTGTTATATTATAACCCCCTTAATGTGAATTTATACATAAAAATTCATTCAATTTAATTTTATAGATTATGATACTTCAATCTCAGTGTATCCTTGGGTTCTTACATTTCTTCCTCAAAATACAGGTTTCACCACAAAAGCTTGACAAAATGATCCAACTTATTTTGTAGAAAATTCTTTACATGATCTCTAATGTCTACCCATTGTTCCTCATATAAAATATTGTTATAGAACATTATGCCCTCTTTTTTTAGTACATGTGAAAGATCAGGTATGTACTTACTCCAAAGTGGTTTATTGAAAATACCAGGAACATGAGATAGGTTTGATGTAACTGCCAACGAATAAGCTACCAACATGATATAATCAATAATTTCAATTGAAATGAAATACCATGGGCTTATTTTCCCCATTTATCAAAATCTAATTACCTTATTCCCTGTATAAATTCTTTGAAACACCTTGTCACCAGCATCAAATTTCAGTTTTGGCTGATCGCCATTAGAAGAACTTTTATATTATCTTTGTGTTGCCGTTAATTGTTTATGAATGTATTTAAACTTATCCTCCATTTATTCCACTTGTACATGTCCCAATAGATTTAATTGTCAATCATTATTAAAAAACATTTGATATTTAAACATGCGTTTATATGGGGATTCATAAGGATCCATATAAATATTTTATTGGATTCTATTTTTTGTAAGAAAACTCAAATAGAGGAAAGTGTTGAAATAATATAATCTTGGGAAAATAATGTCATCATAACCTTTAGGGATTGAATTTTTCAGTCAGTCTGAATATATATTTTTGGATTATATGATGTGTTGAAAATTTACTATGTATCAATTTTTTTTGATGATCATCCTAGAACAATGATGTATGTCTTAGATCTCTATTAGTCACAATTGAATGTGATACTCCAATAAGTCATACATCTTCTTCAATGTACAACCAAGAATTTTTATCCAGAGATAAATATTCTCTCATAGGGATGCATTATGCTGGCATTATAATGGAATTGACTATAACCCAAATAGATAATTTTCTATTATAATTTTTATGGTGTCTAATGAAAAAATATATTGTCATTTGTTCCCATTCCAATTCTGGTATATGTAATGGGTTTTACATCCCCATATACGTTTTTTTCACAAACATAAATAGAAAATATACCAAGTATCATGATAAAAACTATATGATATATCTATTCATTATATCCCAATTGAAATACTATTTCAAATATCCATTCAGCTTCAATCATCAATTATGAATAGATAATGATGAAATATGACTTTACTCTAATAACTCAATCAATTTTGGTATCTACAGATCAAATACATGATTCAATAACCATATCATTACTTAATGACTAGGGATAAAATTTATATCTTATATAACCTTATTTTGATGATACATATCTCCCTTCTAGTTATATATAATCTTTATATGAATAGATGGTTGAAATATCAATTTATTAGGGAAGTATTTACACCCTTTATACAGTATTTTGAAATCTATCCTTAATAAATCCAATTTTTTTTTCAAATCATTTTAAGAGAAAATCTAAAATGATCATTTCAACTAAATTCATAATATTTTATGTTCACATTAACATGGTGGTAATGTATTGAGTTTTAATATATAAAATTAGATCACACCATATTTTATGGACTATATTCTACCAATTCTGTGTGAAAATGTGTTTTTTTAATTTTTTTGATCAGTTTATATATCACACAGAGATCCATAATTATATTACATACATAAAATTAATGATAAAAAATTGACATAGGTTACTTTTAATAATGAGTTTGTTAATCATTCTCATGAACAATTAATTTTCATTAAATATATTCTATAACCATATCATTATTCATAAGAACACATTCCAACCCCTTTAAGGATGCATCACTATAGGTTATAAACTTGTATATTTTATATGGGAATGTAATCAAAAGAAAAAAAGACTAATATTTTCATAGACTCCTTCAAAATTTATTCTCATTTATATTAATAGAGGATCAGTTATCCCTTCTATGTTATTATGGTGAGAAGAATAGATATTTTTTTTAAATTCAATAGAATCCATTGAAAACTAATAACATAACGAGGAAAACTATGAACCTAAGACAACGAGGTTGGTTTGGGAAACTTTCAAGAACCTATGTCTTTTATTGATCTATTGATATACCCTATAAAGTGATTATATGACCAAAAGATGAAACATTTGTTTTCCAAACATCAACATTTTTTCCTTCACTTAATCATTCTTTAGTGTCATTAGTATAATTGCCATGTCATATTCATGCTCTTACCAAATAATTAAATAGATAAGAATATCATATGTATAGACTTCCATAAACTAACCAAGGTAATCTATAGAGACTCTATTAACTAAATCCATGAAGAAAAGGGGGAATTAACAATACCAAATGACATCACTATATTATCATTGAGTCTATACCTTGTAACAAACGTTCTCTTGGGAAAAGCCTCCATTCCGACATTCAATTGATGATATCTAGAATGATCTGCAATCATAGTAAATTATTGATCCCTATCAAGCTGAACAAATATGTCATCAACACATGGTATATGATATGTGTTCATGACTGTCATCTTGTTCATTTTATTACAATCAATATAGATCTGCACCAATAATTATTTCTTTGGATGAAAAAAATATATAAACATCATAGTGCTACACTTGGTTAGATTTATTCCCTATAAACATTATCTATTAGTTTTTTATTCAATTCATATATCTCAATTAGGTTTATTATATAGAGAGACTTTTAAATTGGTGTGGTATCAGGTATGATTTCTACTAAAAAATCAACTTCATGATTTGATGGAATACTGGGTATCTCTTCAAGAAATAGATCATCTAATTTTCAAATATCATGAATATCATTGATGTTATTTTTCTCCCCAATCCTAAGGACATAAATACTCATTCTAATTGGTAATGAATAACAATATAATGGATGTAATATCCATCAGATGTCTGGACTTAGAGGTATATTAATTGATGATCATAGGTTGGTTTGGGAAATCAAATTTCATTTTGCAATATCATACATGGATGCGAAATTTATGGGGGGAAATCCAATATATTCACCAGATATTATAAAATTCAACTATAGGATGAATAAAAAGTTAATTTGAAACCCCATTACCAGAAAAATCAATAAGAGAGGAATCATATAAATGATATAGGATCATCGTTCCATTAGGGGTTTTCACTGCTAATTAATTATCAAAATATTTGGGTGTAATCTCTATAACTTATGAAAAATCATTACATATTAAAAAAAATTGTAGATCTAGATTCAAATAGGATATTATCTATTATATAGTGGATGATAATTGTACCATTCTCTATATCATTATCTCACCCCTTGATTGAGAAAATTATAACTTGAGATTAACCATTATCCTTAAGATTATGGGATTTCGTTTGTTGATTAAAATAAATAATCTTTATATATGGTCTCTGGTTATCATAGTACCCCTACTCCTTCCATTTTATATAATTATGTGTGAATGGTGAATTTAATTTAGTTTACTCTTTATTTTTAGTATTAACTAAGATCATTCCATCAATTTAAGACACAATTTCTTAATGACCATCCATTTCAGACAATTCTTTTTACCAAAACCGTTAAAACAATTTTCACAATAATTACTTACACACATCGAGCATGATGGAAATTTCATCTTATTATCTATATGGTTTGTATATTATCATTTTAGAGACCGATTCATTTTCTTGTAAAAACTATGATATTTATGGGTATCTTCAATCACCATTTCCACAATGAAATCACATAAAAATATTTTACCATAAAATATGATGTGCTTATTTGATAACTCCCCCAAATGTCTTTTAATTATTCCAATTATGTATCAATCAAAATTTTATTAAAATTTGATATTAATTCTACAATTATACCTTTAAAGTAATTTAAAAATAATCCTCATAGTAACCACTAGATTTTTTATAATATAAATCTATGACCATAAATATAATAATTTATTTTTATATAAAGGTTATGAGGGAATTAGTTTTTGAAAAAAAATATTCTATTAAACTCATAAGACTCCATGAAGTATAATCTATCATGTTATCTTATATTAATTATGAACATACAATGTTGATCCACTTCACATAACAAATTATAGACAAGTAAAATAACTTTTTCATGTTATTAACAATGTATAATTGATAATATTTTTTGGTGGTACCAATCCATTATTTAGAAACGATATAATAAACAAAAAAAATGTAATAATTTGTAATGTTTCTTAATGAAAGACTCAATAGAAAATTGTTCCATTTTTTAGTTTTTATATTCATCCTAATTCAAATCTTGAAAATGTTGTTTGAAAATTGAAACAAATTATTTTTTAAAATCTCTAATAAGGGTTGGATTATTAGTAGGACTATCATTTTGTTTCCTATCACACTCATCATTAATACTGTAAATTTGTGTTCTAGAAAATGTCTAAAACTTAAAAACATTGGGTATGAAACAATAATAGTAATAGGGATGCACATAATCATGAAAATTTATATTTAGGATATATAAAGTATGACACCATAATTTTAATCTATGATGCCTTTGGTTTATATTAGGATACCCATTTTCATCCTTTATCTAAATCAGTAGGGATGGTTTATAATATTTTTTTTTAATTTCCAAAGAATATCTCTTGGGAGTTTGAAAGTAGGTGTGAAACAAGGCCTGTTTTCTTGATACATGTGGTCATCAAGTCTATCTCAATGAATTTTTCTAGAGTTACTAATCCTAGGTAGTTCTCTTCTGGAGCCTAGTGCAATTATAGTACCAAAATTTTGGTGTAATTTCTAATATAACTAGTACATATGTCCTTTAACAAAATTCCTGGAAAATTTCCAATACTTTGAAAAACACTTATACTTATCCTTATACATAAATTTAGACATATCATTGTAGTTATAACAAATGTATTCAGACACCAATTTTGAATGTTTTACTTAACCTATCCATTGATTCCTACATTAAAGAAAATTATTTCTCATTCATCGATATTAGTGATATTATGATGGATATTTATTACATGACATAAATCCACCCATAAGGATCATAAAGTTACAATACCATTTGAAACATAGACATATAAAATACATTTACATAAGTGATCTATGTCAATGACATCTAGGTCATTTATACAATATTTTGATTCTTATAAATATCATTCATAATAAATCTCATCATTACATGGGAAAAAGAACTATATGAATAGTTTATCATAGATTCTTTATAAGGGTATACAATGATGATTAGTCTAGTTGTTTTATTAAATGAGAATACAATATTAAAACCATAACCTAAATATTATAGATCAGAAACATGAATCATGGAAATATTCATGAATATTTATAATAAAATAATCCTAATGGAATCAATGAACAAAAACCTTGAGTGCATAACATTGGAATAAGAAAATGATTTGTGGTACGTATAAAATCAGAGAATATCATTTCCTTAATAGTTCAAGGTTTATTTTGAATACTCTAATAGTTTATTTTGTTGATTACCCAAACAATATTATTAGTAAAGGATCATTCATAGGAATATCATAGTGGAAAGAGTCCCATAATAATCTAGAATATCCCACAGTTATAGTTATATTTATATCATGATATATCAATCTTTACCCAATACATTGAGTGAG
The DNA here is from genome assembly GCA_963277665.1 of Viscum album. Classification (NCBI taxonomy): domain Eukaryota; kingdom Viridiplantae; phylum Streptophyta; class Magnoliopsida; order Santalales; family Viscaceae; genus Viscum; species Viscum album. The sequence goes on along the minus strand of OY728140.1, from coordinate 1,378,597,272 downwards.
ATATTGGTCCCACAAAACACATAATGAAAATCATAAACATATAAACCATAAGATCATAAAAAATAATAAAATATGAACCCATGAAATTATATGTGTTTTATAAACATTTCATTATATCATAAATTTTAGAATTGATTAATTTTTTATTAAAATTTCATTATCTCATTAATATAAACCACATGGTTAAAGAAGTGGGTTTAAAAACAATTATTATGGTATAAACCATGGAGGAGAAATTAGTTTTATAAATAGACTATAATAAAAAACTAAACGACATAGATAAAGAATAATAATGTTGTCATTTGATTATATCCCTTGAAAATCATAATTAACATGAAAAGAATTCATCTTAAATGGAAATAGATTTTAAATGTAAAATCAATTGGATTTCTCATTGAGGAAAAAATTGTTTCATTAAGATTCCATTTTGTTGAATTTAAAATTCATAAAATATTGTTGAAATAAAATTCATTGAAAATAAGAAATAAAATTTTAAAGGAATCGTCAAATAAAATAATGGCCATGACATTGGGAAATTTTCAATCATGACACACAATTTAAAACAAACGATCCATTCACGTTTTTAGTAAATTCCTAAAGGGACTGATTTTTAAAACAACATAAATATTCCTTTAAAAAATTATTTTAAAAACATGGGTAAAAATATTTTTAAATTTATTTGGAAAATTATAAAACATTTTTGATTGTTTTTTTTGAAAACATGGTTATTTGTTGAAAATATGTTTTTAATTAAAGAGAGAAATAAATATTATTGTTTATATAATATTTTTAAATTCTATGTACATAAAGTGATGAAAATTAAAGGGAAAAATTTATTGTCTAGAAATAAATAGTTTATAATAATAATCATGAGTTTCTTGAGAGATAAATCATAATATTTAATTATTGGAAGCTTAATGATGTTTAAACCCAATAAATGAGGAAATTGTCAGATAAATCCTCAATAATATGGTAAGATTGAATCATAATACCAATGAAAGAATACAACAAACCGAAACATAGAATATCAAGGAAATAAATAAATTCATGATATTATGTGTCAAATGAGATTTGTATACACCTAAACAACTAATAATGTTTCATAACATAAGATATGTGTCAAAGAATAACAATTATGACATTTAACACTCTCCTTAAGTATCTACACCCCCCATAAATATTTAAAACTCATGTATAATAAATAAAAAATTTATATTCAAATATTAGTGATTCATAAATATATATAATATGATATATGATTTCATTATGAACCTTTTTTACATGTTTATTAATAATTCCATGTTAATGCAATGTCTGGAAAAAAAATTCATCATGTGTGTTTTGATTTTTTAATTTATGGTTATGTTACATTTATCATGGTTCTATGTTAGGTTTATTTTTAGGCATTTAATAAATATCATATATATTTACTAAGTATTTTCTTAGTATAATCTATAAATGATAGTGAATGAAAATGAAATACAGCATTCATTGAGATAATATGATATACATGTGTATAAATTTTCTTTCGATTTTATCGACAGATTGAATGAAATAATGGTATAGAATTTAGACTAATTTAAGTATCGACATTTTAAAATATATATTACTTATTTTCACTAAAAAATACTTATTTAGTTCTATGTAAATCATAAAATAATCAGATTATTGGTGATGCAATAATCAACTATACATATGATCAAATTTATCATATTCCCATAGAATGCTAAGTAAGAGGGCATATGTACCATAATAATTTCAGATGTATAATAATATAAAAAATTTCATATATAAATATAAAATGAATCATAATATCCTACCCTAAGAGGTGGTTATAAATAATAAATAACATCAGTTTGAGAGGCTGTAGTCTGTTGTACAAATGAATAATGATTTCGTATCCCATTTGATTAGATTGGATTTGGTTGTAGTTCATGAACATAAAACATATATATATGAATATGTAATATTCATATTTGTTATAATACTTTTTATTAGTAATATCTTAAGGAGGTGGAAGAATAAATAAATAAAAAATACTCATTAAAGAACATCACCTCTTCTTTAGTTTACCTTTATAGGATTGACCTAAAAGCCATCCTAGGATGAATTTATGACCAAGATAAGGCCTATAAGATGATATGAGGTAAGTAAGAAATATTTTTTTACAGGAATATTATAATATTAATTGTTTTTATATGTTAAGAGTAGAGGAAATGGGGTAGCCTTTTATAATTTAGTTGAGTGGCACACTTGTAATGTTTTAAGGAAAAACTTGTAACCATGCTTTTCATATGCCAATAGAATAAAAAATGGACAATTATCATGGATTTAAAATTCAATGATTTTAATATAGAAATTAAACATGTGTTGGTCATGTTTTGGATCATTTTTTTCTGATATATTCATAGTTTAACCCCATAGGAAAACTAAATTTACATTAACATTGGTATTTAAATTTTATTTTTTAACTATTATTTATTGTCAAAAAATAATTTAGGCATATTATGTAATATAAATTATTTTTATTTAGAATATTGAATCCATTTTCATAATTTAATAATTTTTTCAGTGAAAATTTGATTAAAAATTAAATATATATACAAGATGAGAAAAAAAATATCAATGAAAAAATGATCAAAATTATAAATTTTTTATATAAAAAATAAATATAAAAACAATTATAATGTCTAAAATTTCATTACCTAATATAAAATTGATCACATTTTAGTTTTACTTACATTTTAATGAAAAATTAATCCTCAAAATTATATTAATCTAAAATGCAGTTCCCAATAAATTCCATTATTATACACAATTCATTACGAATTTAATATTTTTAGAAAAAGCTAAAAAAATAACACTAAAGTAATTTATAAATTATGAATTTTAAAAAAAAATTCATTTTATAAAACTCAATTTACCAAATTGTGAATGATTTATTTAATTATAATTCAAAAAAAAATTAAAAAATAATATTTTCCAAATAGATAGAGACTTTACCAAATATTAATTGTTTTTCATGAATAGGTTTTATTTTTTGAAAACTAATATGATTAATATTAAAAATGGGTTTTTACTTTTTATGATGCATCCTTTAACAAAAATGTAATACAAGTCTTATTTAAAAAATAATATTAATAGTCTAACATGTTTCCTTAAAACTCTTTTTTGTGCGTAACCCACAATTTCAATGTAATTTAATTTATTTAAGGATAAAATTTTTCATAAAATATCATGATTTTAAAACAATTCATTTGTTACCATTCTTTCACTATGATATTTTATGATATATTAATATTAAAATATCATTTATCTCTATGATTTCTTAAGATATATACTAAGTTGATTCCAAATGAACCATAATATTGTGTATATTTATAACCTACAAATTTAATTGGTACTATAACAATAATAAAAAATTTAATTCATTAAATTGATTTTAGGAAAATCAAAATTGATTTTTAATTATGTATTTACATTTTAAAAACAAATTATTATAATATAAAATGATTTAATTGATTTTAATGAACAAATAGATTAATAAAATTTTCTACAGTTTCAAAAATGTATTTGAAAAAAAAAGTCAATTTTGAAATCAATTTGTAAAAATTATTTTTTATTGAATTATTTTTTAAAATGAGTTCTTTTATGAATAGTGAAGAATCACGATTCATATTAAACATTATGTTTTCTATTAAATAATTTGTAATTTTACATTATTATAAAAAGGATGTAAATGAAAATTTACTTGTATCATGTTATATATAATAAAATTTAGTTAAATGGAAGTTTTTTTTATGAGAACAATTTTTTCTTAGGAAATCATTTCATATGTGAAACCACAATTCATGACGTTTTTTGGTTTGATTTTTAAATAAATTACACCATTATAGGATTAGAATTGTAAAAAAGAGATTCCATTCTTGGAAGAATAAAAATTAATATTAGTTACTAATCTCAATCCCATTTTTTTCATAATATATATTAGAAATATTGATAACATGGTTATGGTCAAAACAGGTTTACCGCAGTTAAACTAAATTAAAAAATTTATAATTAAACAAATAAAATTAAAAAAATTATTAATTGGCCGATTCCAACCCAATATCATCCAAAAATTTTGAATGATCTATTTTGGATCTATATTATTGCAATACGACTTTAATATGTTATATTATTTTCAAAAATTCCAATCTGTTCTCCCCACCAATTGATGAAGGAAACCCCTTCTCATGTACCAAAAGAATTAAATCCAGAAGAAATTATTATAACCATTTCTGAAAATTAATTAAAATGTATGAGGAAAACAATTTGGTCAAACAAAGGGTATTTACACCATCCAATATACAAAACTTTCATAGATCATGAAATGAAATTTCATGTCCATAATCAAAGTCATTAGAAGATTCCCTGATTGAAACCTCTTATACAATACAATACACACATCAAGATGAATTTGGTTCCACTAATACACATTTTTTAAATTAATTAAATCCATTATGTAATCTTATAGTCCCAATTTTGATCAGAAAACTACCCTATAATGGATTTAGTTAGAAACATAAATAGGTCTTCAGAAGAAGATGTATTGTTCTTAACCACACATTTTCATTTAACATATTCTTATACCTCCTAATAATATTTTAAAACATGATTAAATAATAACACCAAAACATTAAATATAAATATATGTTGTTATGTTAATTTCATAACCTATATCAATATAACATTGCATCAAATAAAAAATTAAATCGTTGAAAATTTGGACGGTGAACAACTCCCATGGGAACCAATATAATTTTTACCACGATATCTTCCAAATTTTGGATATAATGTTTAATTTACTATATATATATATATATATATTATTAAAAAATTATACCTTTTTCCTTATAATATCACATATAACTTCTTACATTTTAGTTGAATAAAAAAATTGTATTGTCGTTTATGTATACGTGTCGATACAACCTCAACGAAGAAACTCTATTTAATATTATTGTTATTTAAAAAGTGATTGTAGAAAGGATATATTTAATAAATATATGTTTTATATATGATATAAAATAATTCTGGGACTATTAATTTATATTTTTATTTATTTTTATATATCTATTGACAGATTAAAATAGTTTTTCTTGCATATGTACGGTCTACCACCTAGTTAAATGGGTTTATTAAAATATATGTCTATAACTTTTTAGGTGACTCTAAATATGTTATAATATATATATATATATATGATATTAATATCATAATTTACATTATATTGGTAAACTTACCACAATCATGTTACATGGACCAAGACTATAAAACCAAAACATAGATGTAAAATCTGTTATCACTAGGAAAACTGATTTTAATAATGAATTTTTAAAAAATTGTCATAAAAGTATAGATGTAAATCACATATTGTATAATAAATATTATTATCATCCTATATCATATTTATAATAAATATTCCTTTGTTACACATGGGGTTCAAACATGTGTAAAAGAAGTCATACATTAAGTAAAAGTTTAGTTCCCAATGTCATCAATATTAGGGATAATTAATAGTAAAATATCTATTGAGATTTTTATTTGATATCACCAATCATAAAACCAATTTATATTCCTCTCCCATTTTTATTTATTTAAATTACAATTTTTCCTTTCATTTTAATCTTTTTCTGTGCATAGGATACTGAAAGAATGTTTTTATGGAAAACTAACCATGCATTTTCATCCTTATCAAGAATCATTATCTTAGTCGTCAATTTTTTCTTTAAAATGTATAAAAATATGTTATTAAAATTATACAATGATTTATTAAAGTCATTTTACTCTTTTTTTACATTTTAATTTTTTTAATGGAATCTTTTTATCATTTTATGAATGAGGTTAATTTTAACCTTTTTTATAAAATTATTTAAGAAATGTTTTTTTAAAATTATATTGAATGAATAAAATTTACTTCATTAATCAAAACTCATTGATTTTTGGGTTAATTTATAATTAATGATTTATCATTTAATGTAAATATTTTAGACTTTATATATTCTATTTAAAAGAGAAAATGGTACATGCCTTAATATATTATCTAGTTATCCTTCCAATTCATTTTCATCTATGTAAACATTCATTATATAATCTAATGATGAAGAAATACTCTTATGAAACCATACACCAATTTTTTTTATGATCAATTTTACTAGGGAATGTATTTATATTGTCAATATTATTTCATGAATACAAGTAGTTATTTATATGAAGGAATTTTGATTATATTTTATTCATTATTCAAATGATGAATGAATGGGACATATTATGTTACACATGGGGAAAAAATTACATCGAACCTTGATGAATGAGTATATAGAATGAGTAAAACAATATTAGGTATTTGGATGATCATTTTCCCGTTAATTTATAATGTATTGTTTCAGGTCCTTCAAAATATGTTTTAGATGTTTTGAAGTATGAATTACATCATTATGAGATCATTTATAATATAAAATTTTATTATTTTATTAGTTTCTTTATTCCTAAATAACTTTAAAACATATGTGATGATTATTATGAAATTATTTTATTATCCCTTATTTCAATCCAATTACTATTTCATTATTATCATTTAATATTTGTATACCATTAATTAGTGTTGGAGATGACCACATTTTATGTTTACATTTCAAATTATTTTATGTTGTTGATTATGAATTATAGGAAGGAAAATACAAGATGGAATAATATTGTTCTAAATAAAAATATATATTTTATTTTATTTTAAGTAATTTAAAGTTATATTAAATTATGTATCTAGTTTTACAATACTACATAACAATCATATCTTGTAGATGTGATCACTTTTATCATGTAATAATATAATATATTAACCAATTAATATGGTGTTCTAGTGCTCAAAAAAATATAAGTACTGTTAGACCCAATATTGTATGACCATTGGGAACATTATTTTCGAAATCATTGAATTGACAATATTACCCTATGATTAGTATTGAGAATAATTATATGTAAATGAAAAAAACTATTGTTTCTAAGATAGATATTTTGTGATTATCCTAGTGATAAGTTATATTTTATATAATATAAATAGACATCGTTTGGAACAAATACATATTCTGTTAATAACCACAAGAAGAGTTGGAATGAGTATATCCCAACCCCCATTTTGGTTCATGGTGAGTGTGTCCTAAAAATTAACCTATTAATACATTTCGGGTGGATATTGTTGGGTTAATTTAAATTTTCTGTACAAACTATTATGATATATTTGAGTTTTTTAGGATTTGTGAATATTCTTTAAGAAAACAAATTCTTGTTTCTAATATTAGAGATGCCAAATTTTTCCAATTTATGTTAATTGATTGAAATTTTTTTAAATTTTATATTAGGATTTATAATGTTATGGTATAATAAAATGTAAACTTTTATTTAGAAATAGATTATACTGAATAAAATAGAATTCTAATTAATGCACATAATAAATTTAGTGATTTCCCTAATGTGTAATAAAATTACGTTTGATTTGGATCTACAACTAGGGATGAAAAATTTAAAAATATATGAGGGTAACTGACTCTAGTGATGTGATAAAACTAGTTCTCATATGGATGAGAAAACATATCCATAAAGTAATGTAACATTATTATACATCATCACGTGTTAATAACCTCTACAACACAGTGGGAGTTAATTTTTAATTAGAAGTGGATATGTTCATTAGAGAATACATTCTCAATTTTGGGAATTAATGAAAGGGAGAAGAATACTAGGGATGTTTAACAACTCTAATGTGATTCCGATCAATGTTGGTAATTGGTTAAAAATAGTAACGATGTGTAGAAATAGAAAGCAGGGATTGGATAGATTTTAAGGAACATTTATTTGAAAAATATTTTCCTAACAAACCACAACGGGATATGGAGATAAAATTATAAATTCTAATACAAAAGGGATAATAAAATAATAGTAAGTTCTATGCAAACAATACAATGTTTACATGGAAAACTGAATATCACTTTCTTAATCAAAATAAAATGATTGGTAGTTCATTCATGGGTCTTAAGACAATTATTTGAAGTGAACCATTTTGCTAAATATTCTCATCATTTGTGGATATAGATTCATATATTATAAATTTAGATAATAAATTATTCAATTCACATGGAGTTACAGGAATGAAAATGAAGAATATTATGGGTTTTAAAAAATATGATAAGGAGAAGAAAAGAAATAATAATTTTCTAATATTCAATAAATATTGAAGTAAACATATCAAAACACGTATAAGTAGAAATAAGATTTTGCTTCATGTTTAGAGAAAAACAACATTATAATCATGAATTCAAGGGTATAGGATAAGATATATATATATAATGTTTTATCTATATGGATATTGGGATGTAATTCAACAAATTACCTTAACTCCAAGGGATGTTACTATAAGAGAAACTAAAAGGAAAAGGTCAAGAATTTTTAACTATTAATTTTGGAGTGGATATTCCAAGGGAAATGGTAAAAAGTACACTTATCATCTATTCTAGTATTGAGAATTTTATATTTGATTATTGTACTATGCAATTTTCATATTTAATATTTTTCTAATGGTATCACATCGATACCTCAATGATTATATTCTCATAATGTAGTGAAAATTCATAAAGGTAAGAAGAGTGCATCTCATGTTTATAACTCCTCTCTGATTGAATTTCTTGTGATGGTTCCTATTTTGAATCTAGTTATTCCTCTTTTAGGTGAATTTTATGTAATTTTGGGTATGGATTAACTCTATCCTTATAGATACCAATTAATTTTCATTGGTTGGAAAGATACATTTGATATTCGGGATCATGCTTCTATATTATATCAGTGTGAGGATTTACCAAAAGATACAAAGTAAAATATGTCAATCATATGGGGTTTTCAAGTGATTCATGGGGGGTAATTATCTCAAATGGTTTTGGAGAAACTCAATATTTAAATTGTTCATTTTTTCTCTTTGAATATTCTAATGTATTCCTTGACACTTTTTAAGTCATCCCCCAAATTATGATAACGAGTTTTTAAATTTTCTAATACATTGCTCTATGCCTATTCTAATAATGGATATAGAATGGATGAGACACAGTTTTAGGAATTGTAGAATCATCAACAAGATAAAATATATAAGGGATAATGTTTCCCTAGTGATTCACTATGTGGTGAACTTTTATTTAAACTACAATGACTAGTCAATACACCTCTGAATTGATAATCAAGAACATAACAATATCACTATTAATATCATCTATACTCTTCCACAAAATGATGATATATTTTATCAAATATGTGGAGCCCTTTATATTTATATGATTTATTTTCTATATAGGTTTTATAATATAATGATTAGGAAGGAGTCTATAAAAAAGACAACATTTCATATGAGGTATGGTCATTATGGACTCATATTAAAGAACATTATACCTGGTAATTCTTTTTCTATATTTATGAATTTGATAAAAAGAGTCTTTATATAATAACGTATTTTGGTTTTTTTATTTATAGATGATATTATTAAATTTTAAACAAGAATATATGAACATGATGAACATTTGAGAATTGTGATGAAGACCCGAAGGAAGGATATGTTTCATACTAAATTTACCACGTGTTAGTTTTTTATTAGAAATTTATAATAAATGGACATATAATCTCATTTGTAGGTATATTGGTGGATCCTTTAATAATGGATATTATTAATAAAGGGACTAGTCCAACTTTAGTGATAAAAATCCATATTTCTATAGAGTTTTATGCGTATAACCTATGGTACGATAAATATTACTCATGACTCTCATATCCACACATCATGTTGACACAGATTGGGGGTTAGGTTCTTAGAGATAGATGAATATGATGAATAACTCAAATAACTAAAGATAATGATAATTAAAATGATTTTTCATACTCTACCCTATTGTAGAGAATGCTTTGTGAGATTTAGTGATGTATCAAAGAGGGGACAAGGATTTATAATAATACAAAATGAAATGGTTATTAAATATGCCACTAACCAATTGAATATTATCGTTAAAAATAACATGATTAAAGAGTTTGGGTTAGATGTGTTCATTTTTAAAATCATGATATGGATGAATTGTTTTTAGAGTGAAAGGTGTGATAAATATTGTAATCATAAAATATTGAATTATATATTTTCATTGATGGTTTTGAGTATATTCCAAATATGATGGTTGGATTTGATCAATAATTATGATATATAAATAAAATACCACTTTTAAAGGACAACAAGGTGGAAGATGCGTTGAGTTTAAATGACAATTCTTGATTATCTATGACAAGGATAAAAATAGATCCAATATTACTATATTTTCAATGAATGTATCTTGAAATATTAAATGAAGGGGGAAAATATTATGTCACAACCGAACCCATGAAGGGGATTGAGCCACAAATACCGCAAGTCTACCTCTATAGTGAATGGTATAGAGTCTAGTGCCAAAGGCATAACAAACATAGGGATGAATTTTCATACATACCTTTATGAACACACCCAATTATCTCAATGATGAACTATATAGAAATAATAGAAATATATTAAAAACACTATGTAAATTACAATGAATGGAAAACCTCCTTGGAATAATAGATTATTATAGAGTAAACTATAGAGAATAGAGTAAAAGAACATGACCAACATGAATGGTTTCCGAACATAACAATATTGGAATTTAAAATATAGAGTGATCCCTAATATTGATTTCCAAGAAGTTCCAACCAAACATGTTCCATTGTAACGGGTATCCATAAGCTCACCTTAAGTCACTACTGAACAATATTTCATATATATAGGATGTGACACATTCTAGAAAACACCAATAATGGTTTATTTTATACATAAATGGTAGCACACCTCAAAATATGAAGGGGGAGAAGTAAGAGATAAATTAGGAATTGTAGTAATGTAGATAGCATGGGATATATTAAGCAGTAAAATAAAACATCTCAAACCAATAGAAGATATAGAGTAACCTCATTCAATACCAAGGGGGATCAACACCATGTAGATAAAATACATCTCTAGTTTTTCCACGAATAGATGGATAATAAAATCATCAAAACATGAGAAGATAATCACAGAAAGCATGTTCCATGCCCTACCGTATTCACCAACAATGTAAGGAGAGTGACCAAATCCAAAGGTACTGATTCAAATGTATGTATATATATACTCAAAAAATGAATACCATGTGAGAGATAATGGGGATTACCAACTCACCTTTTAGCTTATGAAAAACGGATTCCAATAGTTGAAAAAGCCCAAAAACGATGCCCACCATGTCACACATCTTCCCAGAAGTAAAAAACCATGTAAACCCATGACTTTTCAATAATACGCCCAATCAAGGGGGTCATAAACCTATTTAGAGGACCTAATACCTTGGGAATTATGGTGGATCCTCTCTAAAAGTATTGTAGATGAACCTCTCCCATGATAATGGGGGTTCCACTATAGTGTCACGAGGACTGTTCCCTATCTAATGGTGGGGGAGTCCACGACGATAGTAGAGAACCCACACCCAAGATGATTGGGGGTTACCATATATAAGTCAAGGAACCAAAACATGTTTTTGATACAAGGTTAAACTATTTTCATTATGGAACAACTCCCAATCTGATAGTGGGGTTCCACTGAGAAGGTCGATGTCCCACGCCAAAACTGATAGGGATTCAACTCCATGGGAAGAGAATCAATGTCCTGGTGTGATAGTGGGGTTCCACTATTGTCATCGAGGACCTGCAAGCTACCTGATAGAGGGTTACACATGTTATGTAACTATAGAGGACCCAATTCCAAGCTGATGGGGTGTCATAATGAATAGTATGCCTATGGTGATATCTCATGATCACTACCATCTGTAAGGTTGTCATCAAATAAGAATTGTAACAAAAACATTTTACATAGCATCATACAAGATACAAAAGAGGATATAATTGGGTTATAAATCAATGAATACACAGAATGAGATACTCATTGAACAAAATAGAAGTAAAAAATATGGAGATATATAAGTTTGATGTTTCCACTAAAGGCACCTAGGGGTAAACTGTGTTTGAGGGGGGTAACATAGAATATAGTCCCTCTCCATTATTATGACGTATCCCTAGAAGAATGTGTCTAAACAACCATGTATGTGTAAATGTAATGTGAGGTATATAAATGGTGTTACCATGAATATCTGGGCCCCTCCCAAGTTCATGTATATATACATTTATCCATTCCATGTTCCTGTACATTATCCAGTGTTAGTATACTTCAGTACACGACATGACTCTTCACACTGTGCACTACTCGTGTGTAATAGTTGTCCCCATATAATTAGGAAAAATAATTGTTCTTAGATTTTTTCTATTTCACATTGCTCATCTACATAGGACAGTGGGTAAATATCATGAACCAAGTCTACAAAAAATTACATCTTTATAAAATGTGAAAACCCTAGCTGATGTAGCAATGATGATTAAATCTCTATCTTCGTCACATTACAAGACATGTAGTGAAAATTTTCATTAAAATATAGATCCATTATAAATTATTATAATCAGTCCATTCCAGTATAGGATTTTCTATTCCCCTCGTAATATTTTTAAAACATTTCTGGATATGTGGTTTCAAGAAAAATGATGGCTTAAAATAAATTTTTTTGATCCTCAATGGATTTTCCTCAAACCATATGCCTCCGATCCATTCTCATCCATTGATTTTATCTCTAATCATCAAAATAATCGCACAAATCCCAAAATAATCCATGATTTTTCCTTACATCATCGTTCAATGCCTCCTACACCATTTCATCATGAATCTGGGGTATTGATCGAGCATGGTAATACCAATCAATGTCGAACTAGGTTCATGGGGTATTACCAATGAAGAAGGAGAATAAATTGATTAGGAAAATAATGATAAAACAATTATTTACTATTAGTTTAAAAATTTTAATGGACAATGATCCAGAATGGGGATATCCAGGATTGAATAAATTTGAAAACTACAACATAATTGGTACAAGTGAGCATGAAGATTTCCAGAAATTGGTGTATGTCATAAACAATATGATACTGCTCATCCAATTTACTTAAGATTTTAGTAAGACAAAAATTGAAGAGTTATACCTAGATATAAGATCATTCATCATCGTATAATGTGGTTTCCAATTATTGATGGAAGGCATTGTGCTCACTATGTTTGGATCTTCTCAGATCTAGAGTTCTATCATTGTCTGAGGTTACTCATCAATGGAAATAGAGGAATAAGCTCTAGAATCTTATCATGGTCTATGTGGTCAACCCTAGGGGATTCTCCATGGGACTTATGGTTAAAAAACTTTCGATTGGTTTATGATGAACTTTGGATGAGTTTGTAATTATTTATAGATTACATCACTATAAAACCTCAAGAATTTACAATATTATTTGTTAATTATAAATATAATTTCCACTATAGATTATGATTCTCATAACATATTGTTAAAAAAAAACATGATACATTATTAAATTTTTTTTAAACATTATCTTTATAACCATGCTAATATGATATTTGTTATGTATAGAGGGAAATAAATTATTAATAATATGTTTTGAAAAAATATTGAGTATTATAAATAAAATAGGAATCATTTTATAGAAAAAAAAAGTTTCTTAAAAAACTATATTTTTTTCTAAATCATGGTTTAGTCATACTCCACACACAACATTTAAAATTAATTTTTACCACTTTTATAAATTTTATTTTATAAAATGGGAATAATTTTCTAATTCATATTATAAAAACTATCATAGGGTAAATTTTTAGTTTTTTTGATATGATTTATTTTTCAATGAATATTGAATAATATTGATATTTATTTGAAAACATTATTTTTAGTATAATTATTTATAAAGTTAAAAAATATTTTTCAAAGGGGTCCTTTAAAATTTGGTCAATTATATATGAATTAATAAAAATTATGTCAATTTAATCATATTTTTATTGAATTTTGTTATAAAAACAATGTAATCTATTTAAATGTTTCTCTATAATAACATGTTTATTAATAATGTTGACGAGAATAATTTTAATTTAAAATGTTAAACATAAATGAATGATATTTTAAAAATTGGATTTCATATTTTGGATCATTATAAATTTTATTATCTAATAAGGTAATCATATCTCTTGACCTTAATTAATATTAAATTAGTAAATATTATATAATACATTTAATTTAAAAATATATTTATCAGAGGGTTAAACTGATATGATAAGGGCTAAAATGACTAAAAAACTTGTCACAATTTTATTTTACAGCGATATTTTAACATTATCATTTATAAGGATATATAATATTCAATTTTGGACACTTATGGATTGTGAGCAACATGGGAATAACTTTTCATTCAAAAAAATTAAATGTGTACCACTCACCACACATTTAAAATACCACTTATCTTCTCACTTATTCACACCTTCAATGTAACATAACATTACAATATTTCATGTATTTAATTTAAATTTAAATGTTTTACACTTTTATTTGGATCATCTTGGGACTCTCAATGATAGATATAATTTCCGGAGGAAATTTATTTATGGTTCAAGGATGTTTGTTTGTTTGAATTAAAAAATTATATGTATAAACATTTTACAAGCCTTAAATAGTTGTCCCTGAGATAGAAGAATGATCGAGTTTTATTCATCATTCACATAATAATATTTTGTTTATTTATGAATTTGGATGATTACACACCATGCTACTAGATTAAAAACTGTGTATTTGATAACTAATCTCATTTCAAGAGTTAGATACATAGTTTGAAAGCACACACACCCTATGAGGATGAAAATATATTTTTAATGAATCGGTGAAATATATTTTCATCATATAAGGACCCCATGGATTAAATTAAATGTAAAGGGATTACATGTTGTTTAAGTACTGGAATTATGGTTTTTAAGGTTTCATACATATGATTTTTGTATTCATTCATTTGAATCCCTCCTAGAACTCTTCTCTATATATTTTAGTGACTCTAGAACCTTCCAAATAAATTTTTTTTGATTGATCACTATTGGGGTTATATATCATTTCACCATTTTATTAATCCTAAAACATCTTAATTTAATGTTATTGATGAAATGAGATTATATTTCATTATTAGATTCATTTGTCAGAGATAATGATTATCTTGATACCAATCTTTATTCAATATGTAATCTGATTCTAATGGATGATCCATAATTGTTTATGGTGCAATGGGTGCATATTCGTGAGGTATGTGTTTTTACCTATTCAATGTGTACAATTGTAAAATTTTGAATCAATTATGTGGATTGTAATATTTCTCTACGAAAATTGTTTTAATTAAACTATTTTGTTGGTGGATCAATTTGTGGCTATGTTAAACCCTGTGTTTTATGGTATGTGGTTTGGCGTCTATCATGTTTTAGAAAACCAAATTTTTATAGTTTTAATACATTTTTTATTAAATAAAAATACACAATTTTTTGATTGTATTAATTTATGTGATAATGGGTTTTTTGATAAAATATGGGATACCCATAGTTGTGATAAATTGAAATGTTTCTCAAAATAATTATTTTTTTCTTTTTTTCATACATTTTATTAATGAAATGGTTTGTTAAATAGATAAAATTTAATGCTTTGTGTAATTAGGTTGAAGGAGTAGTAATAGGAAACCTCTACTATTGAGGGGTTAATTCATGGTGTGTTCCAATTAATCCTAGGAATATTTTTTTAGATACATGTCAAAACTATTGAAAGGTTCAGATTCTAGTGTGCTTCATTACTGTATAGTCTCGATATATATTTATGTATATATGGGATTGATTACTATGTGAATTTATATCTTAGGTATGAGTTTCATTGCTATCCTAAGCTATTTTAATCATTGGATTTATTTTACATGTGCATTTTTATGAATTGAGAATATTTTCATTATATTATTTTTGTTTTTCATTTATGGATATGATAAGATTTGTGATATATTTGTCGGTTTGATTTTGTATACATTATTTCATATATATATATATATGAAATTCTTCAAAAATGTTTTACCTACTTTATTTTGATGTCTAAAGAGGGTAAATACATTTTTTCCCTGATTTTGATATAATAACTAATAGATTATATATCAATACTTTTTCCTTAATGATTATAATATATGGATTAATGAAAATAGACTTCTTATAAAACACATGAGTGAGATGCAACTGGTCATGTTAGCTCACACCCTACACACCCCATTAGTGGTACATAGACCTTGTTTTGTATTTAAATATATGAAAAGGAAAGGAATCAGAGTGTGGTAATAAGGATTTCCAGAATCTTTGATTTGGTTGATGGATAGGGAGATAAAGGGGTTTTTTCCTTTCTATCCTATTGGGACTATTAGAGTTGGGGTTTATTATTGTAGTCCTTTGTTTTTAAACATGTATCTTGGATACTTTTTTTTCAACCATTTCTATTATATCAATTTTTTGTTGTCATTCAGTTATACCATATATATTGATTAATCCATCTACGTTTTCAATATGTATATCTATAAATTTCATGTTTAATACTTCTGGTTGGGTGATGTCGTTCCCTATAGTAGTTTTATAGTTCACAGGTGCTATTGTCTAGCCGATATGAATCAATAATTCCAGATACATAAGTGAAAATTCATATTTAGTAGCAGTTTGAAAGGGTATCCTTGTAAATTTAGTCAATTTTTTTTTATTATAGGGAGTAATTTACTCAAGAGTCCTTATCATGGTACATTTGTAATACTACATATAGTTTTTTCAGAATGTGAGAGGTAGATTGTAGTGAGTGCCTAAAGATACTCAAGTTACCAGGGGATGATGGGATGTGTGTATCATATTTTTAGTTCATGTTATATTCGATATTTTTTATTATGGATTTCGGGTTTGTACTGAGATAAAATTTTTATAGTCGTTTATTTTATTTTGGTGTGCATTATTATGAATTTGATACGTCTTCCTTCTATTCCTTAGTAGGGTTGAAATTAATTTCCAACAATGGAATTAATCCTTTAACGTGAATTCATTCATGGTTGTGATGTGTCATGTTCCTGAAATTTTTTATAATGTGTTTTATGCATAGAATTAAGTAATTGTTGAACAACTAATAGACATAGGAGAAATCGAATGATCATGATAATTTTTGAGGGACAACACACATTCATTTGGATTTGGAATAAATATCAAGAGGTAGAGGGAATTAATGAAATGATTGATCAGTTTATTGAATTAATGGATACACCTATCTATACCAACGTTAACTGTTCATAAATTAGACTTTAAAGTCCCAATATGTGATTTTTGGATTCCATGGTAAAAGTTGATTGGAACATGGCATTGAACAAGAAGGTTATCAAGAATAAATTCTTCTAATAGTATTATCATGAGTTACTGATATTGGAAAATTCCTCTAGATTTCCTATTTTTTGAGTTTTTATGGTTCTAGATGTCGGTATACATTAAACAATTTCTGAATTTCATTCATTTTTCAACAATGGTTTTAACTAATGACCATCTAAAAGCTCATAATTACATTCCGGTTTTGAGAGTATTTTTCGTATGGAATATATTTATTGGGATGTTGTTTACCCATTTATATATAGTAGAATGATATATGATTTAATATCTGAATATTTCTAGTAGGGTTGGTTATTATTCCCCTTACCATCCACTTATTAGAAGATTCAGTGTACCAATGTGTAAAAAGAGAAATTTCAATTGATCGCAACAGTAGTGGTGAACATGGATCTCAGAAGCATTCGTCCCCAACACATATATTTACATCTAATAATGTGCCCTTGAATTATTATCCCTATGAAAATTGTGGGAAATTTGGGTCTAGAAATTGTTGGAGGTACCATATTTCATCATATTTAATAAAAGGGGCTTTATTTGATACCGGTTATTTCAAATTTATTATATCATTTTGTGTTTTTTGATATTCCTAAACATGTTATGGGCCTCAATTTAACTATGGTGGAGATAAAGAAACCTCTTAGAATGAAGAAAGCGAAGGTATTTTAAAGTACATCTTATGAAATATATATAGTAGATGTGGTTTTAGTATGAGAGTTTATTAATTTCAATCTCGATTTATCTGATGATATCATTTTGATTGATTGGCATATCTCACATAATCCTGAGATTGATTCTAATCATCCACGAATCTCATTTCATGTATACGATGGGATCTCCTATGAGTTTTAGAGAGAGTTGGTTTCGAGGCCATTTTGTGAAAGACCTTCCCACCAAGTGAATAATATATTGCTACTACTACTGTAGTTGGGTCCAATGAAATTTCTCTTATTTTTGATATGTATGATGATTTTTTTGGAATTTCAAATTTTTTTATCAAATGATTTCATTGGTATTATTCCCAATATAGAGGTCGACTTCACAATTTACCTCATTACATGTACACAATAGTTTTAAAACTTCTTATCATATATATATAACAGACCCTAAAGATATCAAAATTTTCTTGGATGACATATTATACAAGGGTTTTTTTGACCTATTATTTTACCTTGGTAGACCCAATGCATTTTTAATAGAAGGAAGATGTTAGACACTGATTTTCTATGGACTATAGGGTGATTAACTTGGTATCCATTAAGAAAATAGTATTCATTACCTCTTGTGGATTATTTTTTGTCCAATTAATTATGGAAAATTGGGTTTTGAAGATAAAACATCGGTTGGGTCATCATCAGCTCAAATTTTGGGATTCTGAAAAACCAATGATATCTTTCAGGAGTATGTATAGACATTAAGAATATCATGGGATGTCATTTAGTCTAAATAATATATAGTGATACCATTCATTTTGACTAATTCCCTTTTGGACACATGGAATAATAAATGACACGTTCATAGGTAAACTAATTCATCTTCCACTACGATCTTCAAAAATATCAACCATCGTAGACTTATGATATTTAATACATTTCTTCACTACTTGGAGAAAGGATACATATGTAATTGTGAGCATAGATTCTTAGTAAGTGTAAGAAAGGTAGGTACGAATATATAAAAAAAATTTATGTATGGAAACTTGAGCATAACAATTGAAAAAAATACCCTCCAATTCAACGATCATTATTTTGAGTCATGTAAATATGGTTGGATGTTTATATGATATCATTCATAAGATACTCAAATAAAATGACTGACGAGGGCATAAAATTATAATTTTTAATAGATTTTTGGAATACACATAATCATTGATAATAATTTTGAAAGTATTCAAGCCACCTTACTAAATATTTCATACATGAATGGGTTCACTTCCAAAATCACCATTACAGAAAGAAATCAATCTCATGTCCATTGTTGATGACAAAGTCACATACTGTACCATGTTAACTACCTATTCCAGTCCTCTCTATCTCATGATATATGAATATTTACCCAATGTATTGGGTTGAGATATAGGTCTCACCCATTATATAATTAAATCATATGAATGTGTTACACAAGAAAAAATAATAATATCATAAACCAGTAAACTAAATGGTATTAATTTATTTTTTACCATATCATATCCTTTAGAAAAGAGGTATTTTTTTAATGGCCCAGACATCTATGGTCCATTCCTTTGTGAAAATAAGGTTTTGGAGGTGTTCAGGGAGGTCAAGGAGACTTGGGGGGTGCGTTTGGGTGGACATTTAAGTAAAGCTAAAGGGAAATAGATTTCTCACGATTGGCGCATGGTTTGCCTAAACCATGCGGCCAAACGGTGAATGGTTGGTGTTGGAGTCAGTGGCTAATGCACGGTTATCACACAGTTTGTCTAACTGTACAGACTAACCGTGTGAGTATTGTTTTGTGAGGAAGAAGCTAATGCACGGTTAGCGCACAGTTTATTAAAATGTGCAGACTAACTGTGTAGGCATTTAATTTTAGCTCCTAAAATTGAGGATCTGAACTCTTTTTTCTCTAAATGGTTCATTTAAGCCTCTAAATGGACATAACTTGGGATTACCCTTCCTTGGAGGTAGAATAACCTCTCCCAAGCATTTTGGAGGCGATCCGGAGGCTTTTCATGGCTAATTGAAGCCGGTTTCTTGGGGGTATGTGGTCGTTCTTGCTTGATTTCTTAGATCTAATTAGATCTACTCCTCCTCTTATCTCGGGTTCTTAGATCTATGCCTGTTATGGGTATATCTAAGCTTGTGGATGTCAAATATTATGAGATTTGGTCTTGGTTTTGTAAGGAGAGGAGATCTAAGGAGGATTCATAGAGAATCGGCCCGGTTTCATGGGCATTCTTTGATCGTTGTGGTTTTCCTCAAAAACCATTGAGGCAGGAGATTCATGCTTCTCTCTCTTTTACGTGCAGTTGTATTGGTATCATGTATAATCCCACTGGATGACTTTGGAATTGACTTAATAAATATATTTGAACCAGATTAAGAAATTTCATCGAACAAATATTATTTCCTCATGTTTTTCTAGATAGTGTGATATCTATGCCTTGCTTGATAGCTTGTTGTTCATGATGAAATTGATAAAGAATGTAAAGCCAGAATTAATTGATAATTAATTGGATAAATATAAAGAGGCATGAAAAAAAATATGGTTCTTGTTGTAATTTGATGTTGATTAAATTGGTATAGTAAGCATGTTTAATCTTTGTGATAGTTTTCTAATTTGGTTCATGATGTTGGAACCATTGAATTGAATTTGTTAATTCAAGATGGATTAAAGAACATGATTGATTGAATTCCCTGAAGGGTTCTAAGATACCATCTTATTGTGAAATAGGTCTAAGAGCCCAATTGATATGGTGTTTTTTTTCCTGCTGCTTGTGATGTGATGTGACCCTAGAGGGGTGTTTTGATATGTGGAGGCAATGAGGACTTGTGGTTCTGGCAGGGGATGATGCATAGGGTGGTGAGATGCATCGGTTTATGCATGTGGGTGTCGGGGAGGACACCAGGGATGATGGTATGGGATGGATGTGATGGCTAGATGTTTGGTGGTTCTGATTGGTTGTTTATCTACATTAATTTTCCCCACTCCTCAAGGCATCTGGTTTTTCTTACCCTCCCTCTGATAGAGGAAAAGACACGCGGGGTATGAAACATGATTTCCGTGTTTAGCCTCTCTAGGGAGAATGGGTCTACGCTCTTGATATAGGTGGAAAATACTCGACATGTAGTATATCTACTCACCCTATTGAGCCCCCTTGTGTTTAGTAGCATATGATACTTTTCTAGAATCCTTGGGAATATGGGAATGTAATTTTTTAATGAATGATTGGTTAAATGGTGATAATCCACTGGGATGGAGATGTTGGAATTTAATGGTGATGTTGTATCTTTTAACGGAACTCTTGATTTTGAATGTGATGCCAATGAAGTTTAATGCGGTTTTGTTCATGGATAATTAATGTTCAAAGAATTAATTAACTTAAAGCTGAATTGATGAAAAAGGGAATAAACCGACCTAATGAAGTTCTTTAATTGGTTGCGTGTGTATAGGATAACTAGTCTTAGAAATAGCATCCGGGAGTCCTAGAGAAGTTAGCTGCAGTTGAGACTAAGAATATGTTATTCCCATAGTGTGGTTGTGAGTTATATATATTCTATACTTTTTGGGATTCTATATGCTACTCCAACCTATCAGTAAGGGAAACTGACACCCCAGAGATTTTGAGCCTGGGAGGGGGGGGGGTGTTTTCCCCAACATTCCGATGGGAGGTTGAATGGATGACTACCCCCCTTTATCCCCGCTCACTTCTCTTGGTAGATACTAGTTCCATTGGCACAATGGTTAGTTTTCCCCATATATGTGTGTAGACGGATGCAATGGCTTGTTTTTATTTCCACTCAAATATTCTAGATATAGTATCATATGGACTACTATAGGTGTAACCTGTATAGTCTATGATGGATTGAGGATCCTTACTCTGTGTATGGGTTGTAATGGTTTGAGGAATCATACTCGGCGTATGATACACGTTATGCGAGCTGTGGTGGCTCGCAGAAACAACCTGGTTACTTTTGGTTGTGAGGATGGTGTGGTGCTTCACCCAGGTGTCTGTGGGAAAGCCTTTGTGGTGCATGTGGTGCAGATTAGGGAGATTAAACCCGGTGTATACGGGAAAGCCATTGGAGATAGATAAACAGGATGTATGTTGTTGGGTCAAAGCGGCAAACCAGTGGGGAAGTAGTAGCTGGGTACCCTTGATATTCATTATTATATGATATATTCTTTTATGCAATACTTGATGAGAGTATCCATTGTGAGGTTGGGAACATAATATACCTGTTTAGGTGACGAGTTAGTTTCACTTGTTGTTCACTATTCTTTACCATGCTTTCTTTACGTTTGCAGGAGAGGCTTTGGGGAGGATCCTACTGAATATACTGTTATACTCACCCTATGTATATATAAACTGTTTTTCAGGTCACATAGAGCAGGTTGGAAATCAGGACGATTACTACTAGCTTGTGGTTAGAGGAGCTGTTCGGGCTTGTGGTCACTGATGTATTTACATTATTTTGGGTACTTGCAGTTTTCCCTTTTAGTTGTAGTACTTTTTCACGACACTACATATGTACACTTGTGTTTTCTTTTATGATTCAGTTCTGAGTTGGAGTTGTTTGGTTTCTATCATATCTCTCTCTTCCACATGTGTTCTCTTAGAGGGTAATGCCTCCCATTTGTGTGTTTAATATACCCTCGGTGCTTGTCTCCAACCCGGGGCCTACTGAAGGCGGGACTCGGGGGTCATTATCTCCCTTCTCACATTGCCGGCCCAGAGGGTACAATTTGTGGGGAGGGGGTCGTGACGGAGTGGTATTAGATGCGAGGATGAGGGATAAGATGGAGATCGGAGTTAGGCATAGGTGATGTTGCATGTGTTGGTTGTGAATATAGTGTCATTCATGTTTATAAAGTGAGGTAAACACTGGAAACCGGCTAAGACATAGGTGTTTAGTGCCCCATATGATCTGATGTAAGGACCTTTAAGTTTATAATGGCTACTAAACATAGTGATACTGGTTGCGGGGTAGAGACCAAGGAAAGGATCATGTATCATTTTTCATTGTGCTTGTGTTTGAATGGGTAGACCTTGGGATAGGTTAACCTAAAAAGAATAAATGAAAACCATTAATTAATTAATCTTGATTCTTCAATATTCCAGGCTTAGGAGCTCTAAGTGATTGTTATTTTACTATTATGGCTCTAGGTTGACGTCCTCGTCAGGTTTGGGCAGAATATTTCCAGCAGGTCATTCTAGCAGGACGCCGTAGGGTGGAGGTCGACGACGGCGACACATGGAGGAAGACACTTAGGGAGTTTCAGTACCAGAATCTGCAGAAGTACGAAGGCTCTGTTTTAGATTTAGTCACGAAAGACTGGATAGAGGAGGTCGAGATCGGCTTCAGTTTGATTCATGCTCGGAAGGAGAACTGGGTTTTCTTTGGTTGTGACGATGCTGCATGGAGCAGCGAGGCAGTGGTGGCTTTTGTTCCTCAGGGATCGTGGGGAGTTAGCGATCTCATGGGAGGAGTTTTGAGCCATGTTCAGGGTTGAGTTATTTTCTTTGACTGCAAAGGTTTCTAGACGCCAGAGCTTCTTAACCTTCAACATGTGATCACTAGTATTCGAGAGTTTGGAATCTGTTTCAGGAACCTTTTATGATATGCTTTGTAACTGTTACCAGATGAGGAGGCCATGGTGAGGCATTTTGAGGAGGATTTTCATCTAGAGATCTAGCATCCGGTCACCCCATTTCTGCTAACGAAATATCTTGAGGTTCTAGTGTGGGCAGAGGTTGTCGAGAGGACATTGTCCATGACCAGATCATCATTATAGGGGAATCAGCATGATTCCCCGTGAAGAAGAGTTGTGGTCCGGGGTTCCCGTTTTTTAGGGAAGAGGAGTTTCTATTCATCTAGGAGTATGTCCCAGCCCTTCACATTTCGTTTTTCCGGAGGTAGAAACTCTTAGGACAATTCCAATGTTTCAGGTTCTTGTTTTTCTTGTAGTGGTTGTGGTCATCAGTAGCAGGAGTGCCAGACCTTTCAGAACAGTCATCGTGCATCGGGCGCTTTGCTCGAGGTTCCTCCGTTGAGGCAGTTCTATCCAAGTTAGCAACAGTAGGTTGCACCAGCTTTCAATCAAGAGAGGGTAGATGGGACAGGCAGAGGACAACCCCATGACGCTCCCCGTCCTTAGAGAGCAGAGCACAACCATGTTGGTGGTCGTCATCAGGGTTAGAGAGTCCCGGGAGGAGGCCGTGGTCAGCTTCACAGTCTAGCGTTGCCAGCTCCAGGCAAGCCAGATGTTGTTCGAGGTACCCTTTTCTTGTTTTCTGCCTTGGTGTATGCCTTGTTTGATTCAGGAGAAACAAAATTCTTCATATCACCTACCCTTTTCCATGCTGTGGGACTTGAGGTAGAGATGCTTCCAATGCCCTTGGCATTGGCTATGCCAGTTGGAGGTCAAGCCAACTTGTTTGAAGTATGTAAAGACTGTGAGCTAGTGTTGGGACAACATGGCTCTAGGGGAGATTTCCTATGATTATGAATACAACCATATGATGTCATCCTCAGCATGTATTGGTTGTATTTGGTGTAGGCTATCATGGATTGCTATAGGATGAAGGTCATTTTATTTGATGTGTATGGAGAGAAAGTGTTGTTTTTTGGTGAGAGAGATCCTTGGATGGGTCATATATGGGTTCTATCCTTATCATCCATGGTGGCTGGGATGATTTTGAGTTATTAATAGGTTCAGTAGTTGGCGTTTCCTAGGGTCGTGGAGGAGTACGCTGAAGTCTTTCCATAAAAGGTTGTAGCATTACCTCCCCGACAAGAGATCGAGATTAGGAATGAGCTATAGCCAAGAGCGTCTCTTATCTCTATGTATCAGTATAGGATGTCCCCTTATAAGTTATAAGAGATATGTATACAACTTTATGGTATGTTGTATTACGGTTTTCTTCGTCCAAGTGTGTCACCGTGTGGTGCACCAATATTGTTTGTGAAGAAGGACGACGACAGTTTGTGGTTGTGTATCGATTATTACCGCATAAAAAAAGTGACAATAAAGAACCGCTATCTTCTTCCACGTATTTATGATTAATTCTATCAAATAAAGGGTGCAATTTTGTTCTCAAAAATTGAAATGCGGATATGATATCATCATATGCAGGTGAAGGATGAGGATATTCCGAAGATTGCTTTCCGTTGTCGTCAAAGGAATTATGAGTTCATTGTAATGCCATTCAGCGTGGAAAATGCTCCATCTATTTTCATGGGATTGATTAATGATATGTTCTGTGAGTTCATGGATAGGTTTTGGTAGTATTCATTGATGACATCCTTGTGTACTCCACATCTGAAGGGGAGCATGCAGAGCATCTACGAGCCGTTTTGGGAGTTCTTCAATAACATCAGTTGTTTGGAAAGTTTTCTAAGTGTGATTTTTGGGCTCGAGAAGTCCATTTCGTGGGGCATGTTATGTCCCCGTAGGGATTGGTTGTGGATCCATCAATGATAGAAGTAGTTATGTCTTGGGAAACCCCCATGATTGTTTCAGAGGTGTGAAGTTTCCTTGGTCTCGCAGGCTACGACTAGAGGTTCGTAGCCGATTTCTCCCGAGTTGCAACTCCTCTGACAGCTTTGAATTGGAAGGATCAACCTTTCATATGGACTGATCAGTTTTAGCTAGCATTCGTGTATCTAAAGGAGAAGTTAGTGAGGGATGCAGTTCATTTTCTTCCAGCTGAGGGTGTCCAGTTTGATGTTTTCTATGATGCTTCATATCTGGGGCTAGGTTGTGTTCTCATGCAGTAGAGTTCAGTTGTTTCTTATGGGTCTCGGCAGTTCCATCCCCATGAATGCGACTATTCCATCCATGATCTTGAGTTGGCAACTATGGTGTTTACTCTGAAGTTGTGGAGACATTACCTCACTGGTGAGCACATTTTGGTTTTCACCGATCATAATAGTTTGAGGTATATTTTCTCCCAGCATGACTTGAACATGAGGAATCATCGGTGGATGGAGTTCTTGCCGGAATACGACTTTGAAATATCATATACACCTAGAAGAGGGAATGTTTTAGCTGATGCGCTGAGCAGAAATTCATGTAGTGATACGGTGAAAGAATCTTGTGATTCTTGGAGAGTGATGGAAGAACTATAAGCTTTATATATTTATATGGAAGTAGTTGGAGGAAGAGGTTTTCTTTTTCAGAAAATGGTGCAGTCATCCCTGATGCAGAAGGTGAAAGAGTCCTAGTTGGGGGCTCTTGAGTGGAAGTTTTGAGATACTGAGTTTTTTGTGGTGAGGCCCCTGATGGGTGGTCGGAGGATGAACAACACCGAGTGTTGTATCATGTAAGGAATTTTGTTTCCTTGGTAATGTGCGAGGGGGTTCCTAGGGAGTTCCATAGTTCTCCATTATTAGTATATCCTGGCATGACAAAGATGTACCGATCCTTGAGGAGACAGTTTTGGTGGCCTGGGCTGAAGCGTGCGGTTGTGGAGTTTGTGTCTCGATGTTCTCTCTTCCAAAAGGTGATGGCTGAACACCATGTTCTAGGTGGTCTTATTCTGCCATTAGAGACTCTTCGGTGGAGGTGTAAGGACATCTCAATGGACATTGTTACAGGTTTACCTCGAGCTCCAGGAGGACATGATTCTATTTGGGTGGTTGTGGATCGTTTAACAAAATCATCCCACTTCATAGAAATAAAGGAGTCGAGCTCAGTGGAAATTTTGTTGAGGCAATATCTAGAGGAGGTGTTTAGACTACATGGAATCCCTAAGACCATCATTTCTGATCGATATCCTCTTTTTACCACAAGTGTGTGGAGAGGTCTCCAACAAGCTTTTGGTTCTCTACTTTGCCTTAGCACTGTTTTTCATCCTCAAACAAATGGTTAGATATAGCGAAATATCCAGACCCTTGAAGACATGTTACACTCATGTGTTCTTGATTTTGGAGGGTCATGGATGAGGAACATACCCTAGGTAGAGTTCACATATAATAATAGTTTTCACTCCACCATCGGTATGGCTCCGTTTGAAGCCTTGTATGGTCGACCTTTCCGTTCTCCGTTGTGCTAGACTGGGGTTGGAGAGTCAGCAATCCTCAGAAAAGAACTGGTGTAGAATACAATAGATATGGTTTAGGTGATTCGTGAGAGGGTGAAGACAGTGCAAGATCATCATAAATCATATGCTGATCAAAGGAGGAGTCCCTTGGATTTTAATGTTGGGGATCATGTGTTTTTGAGGTTGAATCCCTGTCATGGGAAGCGAAGGATTGGTCATGAAAGTAAGCTTTCTCCCCAGTTTGATGGGCCTTTAGAGGTATTAGCTCGTGTTGGAGATGTAGTTTATCGAGTAGCACTTCCCCCGTAGATGAGTCAGATACATGATGTTTTCCATGTATCACAGATCCATCGTTATCTTAATGGCGACTCTCACATCATCGATTCGGGGGAGATCGATGTTGATGATGATGCATCCTTTGAGGAGCAGCCTATGGAGATCTAAGACTGCAAGGAGAAGGTTTTGTGCGGGCATTCTATTCCTTTAGTTCGTGTCTTGTGGAGACACAGTGGCTTGGAAGAGAGTACTTGGGAACGTGAGTCACAGATACATGCTCAGTACCTAGAGTGGTTTGATTGTTAACTCTTTTCATGTTTTGACATTCCCTTTTGATGTTGTGGGACATTCATGTTTATCAGATGGAACCTTTTATTCTTTGGTGGATTTCTCTCTTTTGAGAGGTATCTCGATGGGTGGTTGTTCAGACCCTATTTCATTTTCTCTTTAGGTGGGTTTTGGATTCTCGAGGAGGAGAATATTTTGAGAGGTAAAGAATGTAATGTCCTAGACCTCTTCGGTTCATTCCTTTGTGAATATAAGGTTCTAGAGGAGTTCCGGGAGGCAAAGTGACATGGGGGTTCATTTGGGTGGACTTTTAAGGAAAAATAAAGGGCAATAGCTTTCACACGGTTGGCACAAGATTATCCTAAACTGTATGGCCAAACCATGCAATGTTGGTGTTGGAGGCAGTTGATAACACACGGTTAGCGCACAGTTTGTCTTACCATGTGGACTAACCGTATGAGGATTATTTGTCAAGGCAGAAGCTAACACACAGATAGCGCACAATTTATTAAACCGTGCAGACTAACCATGTTGGCACTTAAAGATAGATCCTAAAATTTTGGATCTGAACTCTTTTGCCTCTAAATGGTTCATTTAAGAATCTTATTAGCCATAACTCAGGATTACCCTTCCTTGGAGGTAGAAGGACCTCTCCTAAGTGTTTTTGAGGCGATCTTAAGTATTTTCATGGAGAATCGAAGCTGGTTTCTTGGGGTATGTGGTCATTATTGCTTGATTTCTTAGATCTACTTAGATCTAATCCACCTCTTATCTCAGGTTCATAGATATATTCCCATTATTTGTAGATATATGCATGTGGAAGTCAAATATGATGAGCTTTGGTCCTGGTTGTGTTAGGATATGAGATCCAATTTAGGATTCATAGAGAATCGGCCCGGTTTCTTGGGCGGTCTTCGACCATTGTGGTTTTCCTCTAAAACTGTTGAGGTAGGGGATTAGTGCTTCTCCCTCTTTTACATGTAATTATATTGTTAGCATGTATAATCCTACTAGATGAATTTTTAATTGACTTAATAAATATATTTGAATCGGATTATGAAATTTCAGCGAATATATGTTGTTGCCTCATGTTTTTCTAGATAGTGTGATATGTATGAATTTCTTGTTATCATGTTGTTCATGATGAAATTGATAAAGAACGTAAATCCGGAATTAATTCATAATTAATTGTCTAAATATAAATAAGAATGAAAAATAATATGGTTCTTGTTGTAATTTGATGTTAATTAAATTGGAGTTGTAATCACGTTTAATCATTGTGATAGCTTACTGATTTGGTTCATGATGTGGGAACCAACGAATTGAATTTGTTAACTCAAGATGGATTAAAGAACTTGATTGATTGAATTCCCTGAAGGGTTCTGAGTTACCCTATTATTTTGAAAGAGGGCTAAGAGCCCAATTGATGTGCTGTTTTTTTCTTGCTGCTTGTGATGTGATGTGACCCTGGAGGGGTGTTGTGATATGTAGAGGCAGGGAGGCCTTGTGGTTGCGGTAGCAGATGATGCCTAGGGTTGTGAGATGCATCCGTTTATGCATGTGGGTGTCTAGGAGGACACCAGGGATGATGGTATGGGATAGATGTGGTGGATGTATGTTTGCTGGTTTTGATTGGTTGTTTATCTACTTTAATTTTCCCCACTACTCAAGGAAGCTGGTTTTGCTTACCCTCCTTCCGAAAGAGGCAAAGACATTTTGGGTTTGCCATGTGTTTTCGTGTTTAGTGTCTCGAGGGAGAATGTGTCTACGCTCTTTCTATAGGCGGAAAAGTCTCGACGGGTAGAATATCTACTCACCGTGTTGGGACCCCTTGAGTTTAGTAGAATATGATGCATTTCTAGAATTCCTAAGACCATGGGAAAATAATTTTGTAATAAAAGATTGATTAAATGGTGATAATCCATGGGGATGGAGATGTTGGAATTTAATGGTGATGTTGTAACTATTAAAGGAACAATTGATTTTGAATGTGATTCCAATATAGTTTAATGTAGTTTTGTTCATGGTTAATTAATGTCAAAATAATTAATTAATGTAAATTGGAATTGATGAAAAAGGTAATAATGTGACCTAATGAAGTTCTTTAATTGGTTTTGTTCATATAGGATACCTAGTTTTAGAAATAGCAGCCCAGAGTCTGAGAGACGTTAGCTGCAGTTGAGACTAATACTAGGTTACGCCCATAGTGTGGTTGTGAGTTATATATATTTTGTAATGTTTGTGTTTCTATATGCTACTCCACCCTTTCAGTATGTGAAACTGACAACCTAGGTATTCTGAGCCTTGGGGTGTGTGTTTTCCCCAACATTCTGATGGGAGGTTGAATGGCTAACTAACCCCTTTAGCCTCGCTCTCTTCTCTTGGTAGATACTAGTGAAATTGGCACATTGGTTAGTTTTCCCTATATATGTGTGTAGTGGGATGTAATGGATTGTGGTTATTTCCACACATGTATTATGGATATAGTATCCTATGGACTACTATAGGTGTAACATGTATAGGTTGTGATGGTGTGAGGATCCTTACTCAATGTATGGGCTGTAATGGCTTGAGGTAAAATAACAGGCATATGATACACATTACGTGAGCTTTGGTGGCTATCAGAAACTACCTAGTTACTTTTGGTTGTGAGGATAGTGTGGTGCTTCGCCTAGGTGTCTGCGGGCAATCCGTTGTGGGGAACATGTTGTAGACTGTGGAGCATATCCTAGGCGTATACGGGAAAGCCTTTGGATAGAGATTCACAAGACGTATGTCATTGAGGCAAATCATCAAACTAGTGGGGAAGTAGTAGCAGGGTACCCTTGATATTTATTTATATATGATATATTCTGGTATGCGTTACTTGGTGAGACATTACATGGTGAGGTTGGGAACATAGTATACCTATTTAGGTGACGAGTTATTTTCACTTGGTCTTCACTGTGCTTTTGCATGCATTCTTTACTTTTACACGAGTGGATTCGGGGAGAATCCTACTGAGTGTACTTTTATACTCACCCTAAGTATATATAAACTATTTTTCAGGTCAGTTGGTGCAGGTTAGAGATCAGGCTGGTTACTAATAGCTTGTGGTTGCAGGAGTTGTTCAGGCTTGTGGTCGCTGACGTTTTTACTTTCTTTTGGGTACTTGCAGTTTTCCCTTTCAGTTGTAGTACTTTTTCACGACTTTACATATGTACACTTGGGTTTTCTTTTATGCTTCAGTTTTGAGTTGGAGTTTGTTGGTGTATATCTTATCTCTCTCTTCCGCATGTGTTCTCTTATAGGGTAATTCCTCCCATTTGTGTCTTTACAATAACCTTGGTGCTAGTCGCCAACCCGTGGCCTACTGGAGGTAGGAATCGGGGGTCATTATCTCCCTTATAACTTTGCCGACCCAGGGTTGTACACATTGTGGGGAGGGGGTCGTGACATGTTTCATATATATTTCATCATTTTATCAAATCATAATTTGTGGAAATAGAAGTGGGTTTCATGAAACAAAATTCATGGTATAACTAGTGGAAGTGAGATGTGATTCATAAACATATTGTTAGAAAAGAGAAATGATAAGAATAATAAAAATAGTATCGTTTTTTTATATCCCATTAATATCATAAATTTAAATATATTGTTTCATATTAGATAAATAATTATTTGAGTGATAAATCACATGGAACAATTCATAAGGAAAATAGGTTTTGTCTGAATATCATATTTTAATGCTAAAAATTAATAATAATTTTGGGAATCATATTAATTGAAATTAGAATTAAATACATATAATTTCTACCTCATAGAAAATATTTATCATGATGGAGGGAACTATTTTTAATGGAATATAAGATAAAATACAAATTATGTTGACATATTTTATAAATAAGAGATGAGCATTATCTGTAAAATGACATTAAGTTTCATTTTTTAATTTATTCTAATTAGTAAAATATTGTTTAAAATATATCTAATAAGTAATTTTCACATGGATTATAAAATGATTATAATTTTAGAAATCATTTTTTGGATGAAAATTTTGTATTTCACTAAAGGGATGATGAAAATGTTTTTTATTAAAGAGTTTTCTTGATATATTAGGAAAAGAAAAGAAGAGAAATAAAGGTAAACATATATTCTCCATAAATAACTATAGGATATGAAAATTCAATATTATATTTAGAAATGAATATTATTATTTCACTATTCTCATAAGCAATCAAAATGATCAATGTGATTGAATCATAAAATCATTATCATATTGGGAAGATTGAATTATTAGCCCATTAAGGAATAACATTAAATTTAACATAAAATATTTTGATAAAAAATATATTCATTATATTACATTTAAATGGTTATTTATATGCACCCCATAAATGATGATATATATATATATAATATTACATATGTCCAATGGATTGAAAATATAGATAAAAATCTCTTACCAAATATTTCGACATAATTCAATGACATTAAAACATCCAATATAATAAATAATTATTTCTTATATATCTATTAAAAAATATTAATTGTGTATATCATACCATATAAGATTTTATAATGACCTTATATTACCCATTTAATAAATATTCTATGTTTATGTCACATTTCTATCAATAACTACATTGTTTTTTATTGATGTTTGGATTTTTTATTTTTTGTCCTGTTATTTTGATAATAGTTTCATCATGTCAAAATTTTTTAACAAGATGTGAAAAAAAAATATAATCAGGACATATATATTTCTTATAATCAATAAAATTTGGAGATAGAAAATTAGATATATCTTTCATAGAGACGGTGTACCGTACATACATATAAATGTTGTTTGTATGTTATCGAAGGATTGATAGAATGAAATGTAAATAAAATAATACAATGAATAAATAACTTTTATACCACATATATCATTTATTTCATTAAAACCATAATTATTACCTTTCATTTAAATTGTAAATTAATCACATCGCTACATTAGATGGTAATCCTCCATACTAACTAGTGAAATTATCATATTTCCACATAATAGAATGTGTGAAGGTATATGTGATGTAATAATTCAAAATGAATATTAATATAATAAATATTATATAAAAAAAATTAATACATCATTATTTTCATACATAGGATATGTTTATGGAAAAAAATGAAATCAGTTCACTAGGTAGTAGTCCTCCATACACTTGAATGATGATTTAGTAAT
This sequence comes from Viscum album, assembly GCA_963277665.1. Lineage (NCBI taxonomy): Eukaryota > Viridiplantae > Streptophyta > Magnoliopsida > Santalales > Viscaceae > Viscum > Viscum album. The sequence goes on along the minus strand of OY728140.1, from coordinate 1,378,564,335 downwards.
CTATTTGATTCATGTGGTTATGGTAGTAGGATATAAAAATATATTCAAATAAATCGGTATATTACCGATTCTTATGTTATTATATCATCATAGTTTAAAAATAACTGAATGAGGTGAAGGAATAAATTAAATAATAAATCATAATGAAGGACATTTCAATTTCCTTAGTTAACATTATTGGGTATACCCCAAGATCCTTATAAGGTTTTATTTCTTCCAAAATAATGGTTATTGGGATACATGATGAAAGAGGGGGATACTATTTGGTAATTGTCTGGAAAACCCAAAAATGGAATACTAGAGTTATTAAGAGAGGAGTTGGGAGGAATTTTCGAATGGATGTGAGTGGGGAACATGTAATTATTTTTAAAAGAAAAAGCACTACATGAACATTTTCATTCTTTGAGGAACCAAATAGATTATTCCCAATACTAGGACATCATGGCATTGAAATATTTCTATAAAATAGATTTTAGACTTGTTATCATGTAAATTTATCACATTAGTGTTTATTTAACCTCAAGGTAATCCCATTATTTACGTTAAATTTTGAATTTAATTTTTACTTTTTCTATATTAATTATTGTAAAAACATTTAACTTTATGCAATAATATAAATAATGGGTATTGAAAATATGCACTTCATTTTTCAAAATTCGTTTTACAGAAATTTAAAATTTAAATAAAAATATTCATCATGTAGATACAATGAGAAATAAGATTTTAAAAGGGAAAATGTTCAATTGTTTATAAGGTTTTTATATCAAAACTCATTACGAATAATATTCCATTGTCCCATGTACTTTACCAAAACCATTGATCCAGAATCCAATTCTAAATATATAATCATTACTCTTGTTTCTATGATACCATTAAACATGACTGAATTTCAATAATAAAAAAATATATGTAATCAAATGAAATATTGGATAACTGTCACACTAATTGACCACTTAGATTTAGTGATACAAGAAGTTAGGGAAAAATATTATATATCATGGAAAAATGTAAAATTTGTTCATTATAATATATAACATCCCCCTAAAAAAATTTATTCATTATTATATTTTTAGTGATACCTTTCATAAGACAATTCTTAATAACCTCTAAAAAGAAATAATAAGAAAAGGGTGAGATTAGATGCCCAGTATGGGTAAACAAGGGATATATTATTGATTAAATATGAATAAAAATAGAAAAAGGATATAAATAATTGAAAACAAAAATTGAAAATTATACCCAATGTATCATAATTCAAAATTATTAGTCATGGAATAAATATTAGCAGTTTATGTAATGTGAATCATTAACAAACATGTGATATTAGAGTAAAACAATATAATTGGACATTGAATTCTAGAATAGATATATGAATAAATAAATATTTTCTTTATCAAGAATGATTTTTCCAAAACATTTATAGTGGAACAGTTTCACTCCCAAACCATTATAGTAGTCAATGTTCACTGCCAAGACTATCACAGTAGAGTGACCTTATTCCCCAAATCACCGTTTTAGTCAATTTTTATTCACAAGAAAATTAAAATCAAATAGGTTCACTCCAAAAAACATCGTCGTAGTCATTTTCCACATAAATTATTATCATAGTTTAATGTGTTCACTCTCCAAACCATTTTAGTATTCAACGTTCACTCCCAAGACTATTATGGTGGACAAGGTCCCTTGCTGAACAATGTTCACTCCCAATTTACGTCATATTCATGTCATGAGATATCTATCATTTTCTAATGTATTATATAGATGAACATTTATAACCAATCTCATATTGAAAATTATGAATATGTGGGCCACAAGATTATAAAAATAGAATTATCATACAATTTATTAAAATTGATGAATCTAATTATAATTTAATCAATTTATTAACTATGGAAAATGGAACAGGTTTCCAAAAAATATAGAAATCATAATCATAAATGATAAAGAAAACGAACAATGATTGTATCTAGGGATAAAATCTCCCATAATGAGTAATTATCAAAAATGGATGTTATCCTTGATGAAAAAATAATTTTTTATGATCACATGGTATAATTCCTTTCGTAATGATGTTTTCAATTTTAAATTCACTTCTCTTTTAAAATTTTTTACACCTATTAAAAACAATCATTCGAAATTAAATTATAATATTATCAATTATATTTAAAATAATTTATGTGTCAGGACATCAAAAAATGACTCTCATATCTATATGTTATTGAGCAGTCCTTCGTTTTTTTCACATAAAATTTAAAATGAAAATCAATTAGAAAAAATTATTTTCAATGCATTATTAAAATTAAAATTATGTGTAATAATAATGAAAAATATCATATGGTAATATTAAAATAAACATTTGATTTTTTTAAAACATGTACATGGTGACGAAATATTATTTATCTGCACTTAATAACAATAAATCTTGAATAATGATGATATTGGTAATAAACCCTTACTATTCTGGTAAATATTGGATAATACGGTCTATAAAAGAAAAAATTATATTTATATTTATTCCTTATAATTTTCATTATAAGAACTATAAAATAAATTCAAGGTATTTATATATCGAATACAAAAAAATACTATATAAGCCATGAGGACCATAGAAATAAATGTTTGATTAAAATCCCATACCTCACGCTTCCCTTTATTTGAAAATGACTAATCATACTATATATTTGATTCAAAAAAGTTATTATTTTATTCACAAACCAAATAGAGTTTTATAATATCATATATTATCCTATCATATCATCTTTTTACCATTTCTTATATAATATGTCCTTATAACTCTTATTTTCGGTGTTAAATTCATTATTTTCTCAAATATATGTTTTCTTGAATATTCAAGTTGTTGTGAATATGATATACTTCAAACATCTCTAGAGTATTATTAATCATGTTAATATGATATATATTAAATATATATTTCTATATATGATCATCCAAAAATATAGATACAAAAAAATTAATTTCACTATTCATGGAGATGGTGGGCCACACGTACGGTTGAACAATGCTTTCATTTTCTGGATTGATGGAAATAAAAAAATTTATACAATAATTAGACTATATATAAATATTATTAGCTCATAGATATCAGATATATTGATTATTTACATATTTATAGCCACACACATAATTTGGAATGGAAAAATTAATTACCTTATTAGGTAGAGATTGTAAGTGGAACGCCCGGCAGAGCGATGTATTTTTTTTCAAAAGAACGAAAAAATGTGGAATATGGTTATACCATGATCATAATAATATTTCATTATATTTATGATAATGTATTGAATGATTATTTATAGAGAAAACACATTAATTTTTAAGTATAATTATAAATAAAAATTAATGAGTTGGTAAAGAAGATTGCACATTCTTTGGAAAGCATGGTTTTAAACTCTTCTTAAAGGATATTGAGTTGGTATTTCTGAAGAAATAGAAAATCTAGATTTTGTATAAAAATGTATATTAGATGAATGGTCTACATGTTTTAATCTTATAATTATCAGTGCGGTGTGATTAATTGTGGGAGGATGTGCCATTAATAATTGATGCGAGATGAACTTTTCAAATTTCAAAAATGAATAAAATATAATAATAATATTCATGAGAAAGATGTTTCCAAATAAACTATAAATTACAATGGAATTATATATAATTATTTATCCTATCGAATATGTGATTTTTTTATATTTTGATGATTTTTAAATAATTTAATAAAATAATAATCCGATAAAATATCAATATTGTTAATTTTTATAATACGTTTAAATTGAGTTTAAAAAAATAAATGAGAAAATAAAAAAATAAAAGCAAATATTTAATTATATATTTAGAATTTCATGTTAATATAAACACATATTTTATTACCTTAAATATATCATATTATATTATATTTAATATGTTCAATATCATTTATTTAATTTTTTAACTAAAGTAGAAATGTATTAGCATTGAAAAATGATATATGGTAATTATATGATTTAAAAATATTACAAAAAAAATTATATAATTAAAATATATTTATTATGACAAAAAATTTTCATTTATATTTCGTCAAATTTTAATTTTTTTCATACCAATGTCTTGAAAATTCATTTCATGTGTTATGTGGAAATTTTTGGTGTTACACAAGCACTACACAACAATTTTTATAAGAAACATTCTATACAACTATAAAGTTCATTTCATCCAAAAAAACATATATAATAATTTTATTTAATATTTATGTAAATAAATTACATAACTTATCAAAATTATTTTTTTAGGATACAAATTTTTATTATTCAGTACTGTGAAGGCCCTATTTCAGCAATGTAAATGAATTTCATATTTATTATGGAATAAATTATATTCTCCACATTTTTAGTTATTGGTTAACGATATTTATCATTTTTATCCTTATTTATTACTTTCATATGTTTCATAAATTTATATATTATTTTTATATCATTTTGAAATAAAAAAAAAATTTCATAAAAAATGTATATTTATACTCAAAAAAATTTAATTAAACTGAAAAATGTAAAAAAATATTAATCCTTATATAAATGTGGTTATTTAAATTAAAAATTAAGTTCTATTTCATGAATCTAAATTAATATATTTTACAAAAATTAATTTTAAAATAAGATCATATTAGTTGAGGAAAAATATTTGTAGAAAAATACAATGTTTATTAAAATATTCTATTAATGTATAAAATGATTTAATACACAATTATAATAATAAATTGATTAAAATTAACATAATTTAATAATTAATAAAATAATTTAACATTATTTTCATTTAATCGATTTTATAAAGAAATTAACTTCACATTTATTTGAAAAAAATATAGTTTTCAATAAATAAGGTATTTTTCACTATTCAATGTTAAAAAAATATTTTCAATAAAACAATTACACCATAGAGTAATTTGTTTTCTGCTTTTTTCAAAAATAAAAAAGTTTTTTCCAAAAATATACTTTCCAAACATGATTCTAATATTGCTCATAAAAGTCAAGAGAACCTAACATTGATGAAAAGTACTTTTGAAGAATAAAACCAAATTCCAAATAATTGATTACATATTTCATAATAATTAATAAATGTATATGTTCTTACTAGGAAATATATATATATATCTATCATAATGTAGTTAAAAATATTCATACTCTCTAATTTAAGAGATACATTATAATGATCATATTTATACAATAATATTTTATTTTTTATTTAGGCACCGTGTTTCATGAAACATAAGCTATTAATCATAGTTTTCATTATAATTTCTAGGATGTTAAATTCTCCAAAATTTAGGTTATTTGATCCTCTTAATTTGAAATTATGAAAAATATCTAGTTATGTCCTTTAAAGAAATATTTTTAAATGTAACATCATCATAAGGGTTAAAAAATCATTCATTTTAAAAGAGAGAAACATAAGTACAATGGACGTATAGAATAAAACAAAAACGGTTTCCATTCATGTAATCATTGCATGGATGTGATAAAATGTATATTAAGGGGAAAATAAACTCCCTAGGACAGATATAAGGTGATAGACATCATGATAATGAAATAGTTAACCATGAAAAATAGTTACTCTATTTAGGGATAAAATTCTATTGATTTCATGGAAATGAAAGTAAATGGATAAATTTTTTAGAAGATCACATTTCCATTTTTTATGAATTAACTCACATTATACAGTAATAAAAAGTGGAAACATATATATTAACATGTATATTTTAATCCATTAATAAATTTTTAACCCAAATCTCATCTTTTCCAACATAAAATGAGTATTAACGATGCTTTTTTCATGTATAACACATAAAAAAAGCATCTGATGGATCCATTAATTAAAAAATAAGAAAAATATAATTTATATTTCATATTAATTAACAAAAAACCAAAATGGTCACCAATGGAAATTTTATTCCCAAAAAGGAATAATACATCATATTATTAAATATAATTTAATTTCCAAAATTCATTAGCAATACCCAATGTCCAACATTGATCATTAAATTAAAAATTATCCTTAAAATTGCACACAATATATAACAGTAATACTAAATCCCAAACATTAGGTTTATTTGAACACATAATCATCAAAGATAAATTTATTATTTTTTCCCAAAATATACACATCCTAGAAATATAATCCTTAATACATTATTAAAAGTTCGATAAATAAACTTACCCATAATTAATATATAATAAAACCAATGATCCACTATAAGTAAATTCAAAGTATATTCCTAAAATTAATTATAATAATATTATTTTTATCGTATAAAAATAGTGATGCAAATTTGTTGAATGTATTCTAGAATAATATCTAGAAATGAAATTATCATATCTAGATGAAGTGGGGATGCAATGTTATGAGCCCATCCTTGGTGAAAACGACAAAGATGAAATCTATGGCCCATTTCATCTATGCAATCTCTTCATTTTTTGGATTAAATTTGATCTATGGGGGATTCCCTCAATGGTGACTCATATCTATGATTCCACGATAGTGGGAACAGAGTTCATCAAGATGTATAGAACCCAGTTCTCATTAGACAATGTAATAGAAAAGAGGAGTTAAAATCTTGTTTTGTCAAGTTAGTTATCCTGAGGAACATCTAAATAGGAGGGCTTGAACGGGGAAGGTGAAAGTAAATATTTTTACTTGAATACAAGATTTTCCATATTTATACAGTATTATGATGTAGGTAGAATTTATAAAAATGTTGATACTTTATGAGTTATTATAATTATGTATGAAATTTTAGAGAGACTATAGTTATGTAGAAACTCCCTCATTTGATGAATTATGCTTCCAAAAGGATAGAATCCAAAGTAATTGGTTGTTTCCTTAGAAATTTTATCCTCAATATATTATTTATATGGGTGGAAATTTATTCGTGTAAAGCATGGTTTTGTTCATATCTTATTTCCACGATTAGAATGAATTATAAGGTACTTGAAACTCATATCAATCATAGTAATTCATGGTGCTGTTTTAATCCAAGAATAGAATTGTAGTTTCAATCACTAATAGGTAAGAAAAACTTGGGTACATGTTTGGGAAATGTTCTTTTCTATTAATTTTATGTTTTGTCATAAAAAAATCCTTTTGTACATTTCATTGGAAATATGGGATCAAATCAAAATTGATTGAATAAATAAACATTAATTTTTTTGTATTCATTCCTTTGATTTTGTTGAATTTAATTTGATTTACATTTAAAAAAAAGTGGTGTTGTCAAAATAATATGGTCATCTTATTATTCATGTTGAAAATGAAATATAGCCGTCTTTTTTGTCTGATTGGAAAACCATATGTCATAAAAAAAATAGATAAGTCATCTGTTACATGCTCAATTTTATCAATTATAGATCATTATGATTCAAAGTAGATAAGTGGTTTGAATAGGTAGGATAATTTTTTGATGGTTTATGATTTAAAAGTATAAAAAGATATGAGAAGAAACAAATTGGTAATTGGGTTATGCATATTTCAAACCCTCTATTTCATCAGGATAAACCTAGTGCTTTAGGGTATTTCTATTTTAGGTTTTATCAGTATAAATCAATAGCTATAATAGAACTTATTTAGATGAAACTTATATCATTACCCCCATCAAGGGTACATGGAGTCCCTATATTGGTTATTGGAGATTATGGGGAGAATGGAGGCTAGTGATGTCACTCATTCAAAAAGGGGAGAACTACCTTTTCAGAAGATTCTATTTATGGAGGAGGTTTCCTTATTTGAAGATGTTTTTTACTTACCATAAGGCAAGGATGTTGTAGATTCATTGGTATTAAATGATTCTACAATGTCTCAAAATGTTTTTATTCAAACATGTGAAAAAATATAATAAACTAGTGCTCCACAATATAGATTGAATATTTTAATTCGTAAGTGAAATACAAAACTGACTTCCCTGAGGACATTAAGGAATCTATTTGGACCTTAAGATCCAATGGTAACTACAAAGTCACATTATTCCACAATTAAGATAAATAGATACAAATGAATAGAATAAATTATAATCACTATGTTATATAGGGAATGAAAATAGATGACATGTGCCATTAAACATATATGAAAAAAATTATTCCTAGACATGACTATTAAAATTATAGAACCAAGATGAGTACAAGGTCCACTCCCATTAATTATATATATTTTAATCACTATAATAATATTTTGTTTTTTATTGGACGATCTTAGTGGGTTGATGAAGGTGATTCTTATCAGATTGAGTATGATTTTTGAATTTTATATAATTTTCATTCTCCTTTATTGGATATTGTCCTCCGTTTGTGGGAGTTTATTCACTATCTGACCACGTCCTCTCTTATATAACCTATTTTTTGTATGTTTTTTAAATAAAATTTCTCTAACCATTTTAATTTTTAATAAAATAATATCAATCACCAACCACAAAACCAAATTCAAATACCATGGTTATACGTTTGATAATAATATTTTTAAAAATAGACATAACTTTATTTATCTACCAGATAGTTTAAATAACGAAAAACTGTTTAATAATAATTGTGACAACACATAAGATAATGTTAGGTGATTCATCATTTTCTCCCTTAATTCATGGATTTAGATCTTCCACCCATTTTTGATATGATGTGTTTGATATACCTTTCCCAAAACAACATTTTCCTTCAAAAACGTTCTAAACAAAAAATAAATAATGCATCTCTATGACTCTAAACATATCATCATTCTCAATATTATAGAACAATAATGGTATCTATAACTATTAAGATAATGTTCCATTAAAACACCAAAATATCAAAAAAAAATTAACCCGACCTCTAATACGAACTATAATAGCCTAGAACCCGTGCTCTAAAATGCGATACAAAAAATTAAAATCTTTAAATTCTTATATTTATAATAATGAACCAGCCCCAATTAAAATCATCAAAAATAGGAAAAACTATATTAAATATTAGATTAATTTCATACTATATAATATTTTCATTTAATTGTATTTGCTAATGAGGACAAACATTTTCATATGTTTGAAAAAAAAACATATGGTTCCTTAAAATAAAAGTCATCACTCAGAATTCCTTCATGGTTTGATCCCTTATTTGATATACCATAAATAAAACCATTATTATATATCGTGGAATGGAAACATAATAAGATGGTGATATTATACTCATAGTAAGGGTAAAAATGGAGATGTCAATCATTACCAAAGAAAAAATTATCATAAGGGTATATGAACTTTAAATTAACATTTAAAAATTATACCATATATATCATAGGTCATAATCATGATTCATGGAATAAATCATTTTTTCATTAGATATGAATAACAAAGACACATGAGCGATAATAGAATAACATTGGCTTAATATATGGTTTTGTGGAATAACAATAATCGAATAAAATAATGTCTTTAATTATCAATAATTTTCCAACATCTATCATAGTTGAATGGGTTCACTCTCATTAACCATTGTACTAGTCATGATTGATCCCATAAATGTTATGGTGGATACGATTACACACTAAATTTTGTTCACTACCCAATTTAGTCCAGTTTAAATAATCAAATAACATTGTATAAAATAATCATTGGTGGGACACATAGATCAACCCATAACATAAATTAATACATACATAGGTGTGAAATAGTATCATAAAACATTCACCATCTTAGATATAATGAAATGAAATAAATTTCATTAACATAAAATGAATGTAAAATCTGTGGAAAAGGGAATGGGTTCCAAAAATAAATTTGAACATCAAAAAATAGATCATCTAGAAAGATATTTAAGATTTTATTGTTGGGTCATATCCTTAGAAATTATTATTTATCTTCAACATATTTCTTCTTATTTGAAAATATAATTTTGAATGATCACATGGAATAAATATTGGGGAAACAAAATTTGAAATTTTAAAATCATGCCTCTTTCAAAAAGATGAGCCCATATGAATAAAAAATATCTATGAAGATAAACATGTAATCTTATAAAGAAATCAAAAAATCATTGAGGCATCATGATGATTGGGAAATCATATAATTCAGTATAAGATAAAAAACATCCCTTCTATACATTTATTGAAAAACCAATGAACTTCCTCATTTGTAAAATGATAAAAATATCGTTCTGAAGCCATTTTTTGAAAAGTAAAGAATGGTTAGAAATGACGTTATGTCGTGTTATAGAACAAAATTCTTAACTTGTTTTAAAAAATTGGATATTTATGTGAAATAGTTTTCACCAAAATTTAAAAAATAACAATCCATAATAATATTGAGATTCTGAAATAAATCTACACCACATTGGTAAATCTGGAATCATAAACCCAATAAATGATATTTCCTTAAAAGGAATTTTTTTTCAATAGTATTTAGGAGAATACTCTTAAAATTAATTGAAAAAATATTATATTCCACATAAAATAAACACATCGTGTATATGTATTATGCCCAATTTGAATTAAAGTCTCACAATAGTCCAATAACTCATGTTTCTATTTAGTAAAATGTGATTTAACCTGCCATATAATGAATTTCTACAAGATATAAATTTATAACAAAAACGAATTCATATTTATAATTTTATATATGATCCTATGACATTAATATATCCATGATTTGTAAATATTATTTCCTTATTACCCTTATTTCAGGTGTTAACTGATTCGTTTTCCCAATAATATTTTTTCATGTATGTTCGGGTTTCTATGAATAGTATACACTTCCAATATCTATATAATATTATTTACAATTTAAATACATATATATTTGTTATGTATATATTTTGAGAAATCCATAATGATAGATATAGATTAATTCTTTCATTTTTGACGTCCATATGATGTACGCACACAAGAATATGGTAAAGAATAATTAAAATATAAAGAATAATTAATATTAGATATATATCATATATATTAATTATTTCAATATTTATAACCATACAATTTATGTGGTGCTGAATAACTATTTACACTACTATGTGGAATAGATAATATGTATGTATGAATGAGTGATGTTTTAGATTTTAGTAGGATGAAAATGAGATGGATTATGGTTTCAAAATTACAATAATTTTATATTATTATAAATAAGATACATTAATCATTAATTCAGGACTAAAATAAAACTATAAGTAGGACTAGAAGAAGAAAAAAATTTCAATGAGTTGGAAATTTTGATTACAACTTCTTCAGTGGTCTTCATTTAAATCTATTGTTAAGTGATCTGGGTTTCGTGTTTTGGAATTTTTAAAAAATTATTAAAAAGGTTAAGGATTTGGATATGATAAAATGGAAAAACATTCTGTACATTCAATTATCAATATGATGTGATGACGTGAGGGAGGAGGTTCCCTTTAGTAATTTTGATTAGTGGAACTTATAGATTTTAACAAAAGATTAAAATATAAAAAGTCTATTCTAATGAAAAAATCCATGAAATTTTCTACAAATGTACATGGGAATGAAATTTCAACCATATCTTACTGTCTTTGTTGTTATTAAATATTTTTGTTGTTTTTAAATAATTTAAATAAATATTAATAACAAAAATATCATTATTTCCATTTTTGATATTATTCATTAATTTGACATAAAAAAATCACAATAAAAATTTAAAAAAATATATTAATATATCCTAAACATGATACTTACATCTATAAAATTCTTGTATCACATTTAATATAGCATAATTTTTAAAATTAATGTTTATTAATATCTTTTAATTTTAATTTTTATTATTGAAATTAATATTGCATTACAATTGGGAAAGTATTTTAGAAAGTTAAATAATTTATAAATATAATATTCTAATTTATATCATGAATATAAAATTATAATAAACATGATGATAATTTATATCCATTCAATGTATTATTCTACTCACATCTATATCATGATAACACATTTACTATGCTATTTTGACTTCTATGGATTTATAAAATCGTTTTTCAATCATTTGGTTAAGAAATATTATATATAGTTATAAAATTAATCTATAAAAATTGTAATCATAAATAATATTTTATATTTTATATCCATGTAAATAATATATTTATATCGTACGAAATAAAAAAAATTTGGGAAAAAATATTGACTTCTCATGTGTTTCATAGGTCTACTATTAGTACTCAAATTGATTGTCAAATTTATTACCAAATAAATTTTATTCCTTAGTGTATCAATTAATTTGGACTAATATTTTTATATTTATATCATAATTTTATTTTTAAATAAATTTTATAATATTAATTTTTATTTCTATGACATGGATATATCATAACAGAAACCATATTTCATAAAACATTATTTTTACTATCCATAAAAAATTAATTTCTTCACAAAATATCATCAAAAAATATCATAGGATAATTTTCGATTGATGAATCCAAGTATAAATATCATTATACAAAATTTATTCCCCATATGCGATTGAATTTAAAATTAAAATAAGTGAAAAAATTACAATGAAGCCCATTTTGTATAAAACAGGCAACTTTTCTTAAAAATACATATTTATAAATTAAAATCATTTCAAAAAAACATTTTGTTAATTTAAATAGAATGAAACTAATGGAAATATATTTAATTAAATATATATATATATATTTAGTCTATTTTAATATAAATTTTATTTTTTTTCAAATGTTTGATACAAAAATATAATATTTGATAAACTTTTGTATTACTATTCCGTGGAAAATAAATCTCTTTAGAAAAATAAAAAAACATACCATAATATAATTAAGGTATGAATAAATAAAAAATGATATTATTTAATGGAAATATAAATTTTATAAATATTTATTATAATATTCACTTATAAAAAACCAATTTTCTTCTTTTATGAAAACATATTTTTGATCAACAAATTTTCATTACTAAAAATTTAGTATATCTTTCACAATAAATATTATACTATTTTTAATAAATTAGATCATTTATATCTAGAATTCATAATTAAGTGAATAAAGATTATACCTTCATATTTCATATATAGGTTAAGTCTATAATATTTAAATAATTATAATTTGGGGTTTGTTTAGGATAAACTTTGCGTGCAATACAAACTGTCAAACATAGTTTTTTTGAAAATAATGGGAGGCTTTTACATTAATAGTATTCATAGATAAAAAATTTAAATAATTTTTTATAGCCAATTTAATATTTATCTTATATTTACAAATATTTCAAACTAAAGTTAATTTTCTATTAAAATTTAGTTTTTTTCACTTTCCATAAAACAATAATTATTTTCAGAAACATCTCAAACAATCATCATAAAATGGTTATTATGTGATTATTTAAAAAATGATTTATATTTTACCAAATACAACTTATGTAATTTTCAAAAAATATTGTTAATAATGTTCCCAAACGAAAATAATAAAGTATATTGAGATAATACTGTTATCAAAACATATAATGTATATATTGAAAAATTAAGTATAATATTATCAATATGTTTTGTTTATATCAAAACAACATACGTAATATTTAAAAATTACTTATTATACTTCATATCTCAATGTATTACAGTTAGGTTATAATGATCGCGTTTGAATAATATTTATAATATATCCAAATTTTGTTAAAATAGAGTTTCTTGTGTAACACTAGCTAAAAATGGAGTTTTTTCTATACCGAAAAATTAAGGTAATCTATTTTGTAATGAAATCTATAAAATAAATTTAATTTATTAAAAAAATATATCAGAAAAAATATGGGGGATACTTTATAAAACCTGAAAAATGAATTAATATCTCCAAATTCTTCACATAGATATATATAATTGAGGATACATCGACCTCATCTTTTCATCATGTACCCAAATAAAATTTTCAAACTAGTGAGTTTACCAAAAAAATAATTTATTAGGTGAGACTTCCAATTTCGTAGAACAATTGATTTATGATCCAAAATATCAATAGGTTAGTCTTTATAAGAATGTTCTGAGCCCAGTAATATGAAATTAGAGTTCCATAAATGTTCAAGGTTAGGTATGTATTTCCATATGAGAGACACATGGAATTCATCATGGAATATATTGAGAATTATTTAATTTTCAACTGATATGACACTATACCGATATGATGTAGAATTTCGTTGTTACCAACATACATAAGACATAAATTCCCTTTTATTTTGAATCTCTTAACCTTCTTCTATAGATAAATTGTTATAAACACCAAATTTCCACATTAAAATTCAAAATCACTCTCTTGATTAGCACCATAGCATTTCATCTGACACTGATATTTCTTAGGTTGTTACTGAATGCATATAAACATATCTAGAAATTATTTATCTTTCTCTGTTCACAAAATATTTTATTCTCTAACATCATTCCTAAAAGATGGAGATTAATATTTCATTCCATAATAGGCTTCATAAGGTTCATTTTAATTTTTTTAAAATATGTTTTTGAAAACTTAAATAGAGTAAGATCATGATCCTAATCAACATTGAAGTCTAGATAATATTATATCAACATATCCCATGGAGCTTGTATTGTTCTCCTAGACTAACTATTTTTAACAAACTAGGTAAAGATTCGATAAATTTTTTTATATAAATTAATATTACTTATTTAGATAGTAATTTTTATTTAAATGTTATTTTATGAATAATGAAGTATACGACACACAATAATTAGATTTTATGAAATCATTTGTTTCACAAAAGAAATAGTTATACAAATCAATAATATAACAATAATATTATTATTTAATATGGAAGTTATAAACTAGATATTATATTCCAATGTATTAATAGAAATATTAATATTATTTATACAAATAGTTATAAATTTTCATACATACATCAAATATATTGGATATATATAAGGTAAGAATAAATCTAGTTTTATTATTGAAATCTCTATTATTCAAAAAGTAATTTTTAAGATTGTTTAATAGAACACTTGTTTTTGGAATAATTTTTTCTAATTAAATAAAATTAATTTCAATAAAAAATTTAATTTCTAAATTAGTATATCAAAACAGAATTTGGATAAATTTTTTATTCATTTTTTTGGAAAAGATTAATATTTTATTAATTATGAAAATAATGATTTTTTATTAAAAACATGCCTTTTAATTTTATTAATTTATAATTACAAAATATTTTTTAATAGGGTTTAATATTAAATTAGATCAATTATACATATATTAATCTACAATATGTCATTGGGAACATTTTTATATTGATTTTATATATACAAACATAATAATATTTTTATTATTTTCACATTCAAAACTCGTATTCTCGATCCTTATAAGGTAATAATATTAAATTATTTTTAGATACTTCTAAAAATTATATTTTTAATAATATATTAATTTCTTTTAAAAATAATATTTTATAATTTATATTAAGGTATTATTTGTTTATTGAGAAAATAGAAGAGGAGGAAATTATAAGTATTTATAGCTATTAAGGTGAACATGAGTTTAGTTAGTGGATAAACATTAATTATAAGGGAAACATTTCATAGAATAATTTCCAATTCTGTTTCTTATTTTATATTTAGACCATTAAAAATCTAGGATCTAATTGGGTGTGTCATGGAAGCCTCTCGGTATGTTAAAACAATGGTATGTCAATCCTTATTTTCAAAAATACTACATGTGTCCTCCTCACATATAAATGTCCACAATCTCTCACCATTTATTGAAACTTATCAAGACATTATTCTCAAAAAAACATCGAAAATAAACACCCAATGTGCCTCTTTTCATATTATTGTTCTCAGGTTGGCAAGACAGTAATCTGAGGATGTCCTTTGGTACAAATGAGAATGGGTTACCTAAAGAAGTGGTTATGTTCTTAGATGAGAAATTTGGTTTTATTTCTTTCTGTAGATATTAAATTAAATTTATATCATTATTATAAATTTATGTAAGTATATTATATATAGTTATATTTTTTACTCTAATGTTTTTGACTTAAAAAATTACACACTTTCAAAATGTGGGAAATTCAGTCATCATTGGTGTGTACAGTAGACTATGCCTCGCAAACTGATTTTGTTCATTATTCCATTACCACATATCAATTTCAGTAATAATTATTAAAAAAATGTTTTTACGTGATATTTATGATATATTTATTCAACTAGAAATATTATATAACCCATACCATCATGATTTAAATTTTTTAGAATACGACTTCATCATTTCTCTGTGTGTGGACTACCACCAACTCAATGCAATGTGATTCATTAATGCATTCCATGAAATGTATTAAGTATGAGTTTAATAAAAATAATTGATATGAATTACATATTTATGATTTTCATGACATAATTATATTTTTGGATATATAATATTGTATTTTATTCATAAATTTTCACACACTGCGAAATTGATAATGTCATTCCCAGATTGGTAGAGGACTGCCTCCTTAAAGAAATGCGATAAATGTTTTTTCATCAAAAATATGATATATATATATAAATAATTAATTAATTATATAAGATATACTATTAATACAAAAAATATAAATGTTACTTACCCCATTTCCTTAATGATCATTTAAATATGGGAATGTTTCTCATGCATATGTAGGAAAAACTATCTACATGATATTAAAATTGGTTCAATAATAATATCCATATTCAAATAATCATTATAGAATAATAATTTATTTATTTATAGAATGAGTATTTTATTATTATTGTTCTTTATACATTTAAAATGTTACCACGTTACCATAGTCAAACTACCAATGACTATTTGACACATAAGCCAAATATGGTCAAATTATTTGGTGTACACATCTCTGATAAAGTATTTTATAAAAACATTAATAAGTGAAACAATATTAATAATAAATTTGAGATTTTATTTCACATGTTTAAATTATTAACATATGTTTATTAGTCATGAAGATAAATACACATGTGATAAGTCATACAAAAAGAATGAGACTCCGTCACAATCGCTTTTCATGGAGTCATATTTTGATATTATTCACCCAGAATTTTTTATAAGGTGTATAAAAATTCCCATTGAAATATCATATAATGAAATTATTTATTCACATTAAATATAATATTTTTATATATTTTATTCATTAATTTTTATTATGACTCAAATGTTCTATGGTGTTATGGTATACTTTGATTTAAAAATACCATATTTAAATATTTAAAGAGTTAACAAAAAAATAATTTCCTATATTTAAATATTATTAATATTATTTTATATGTATATATATATATTAATTTTTTAGAAAATAATATTTTTTTATATTTTAAATATTATTTGGTTTTTACAAAAAAGGAATCATTTTACTTTTTTTCAGAATGTTTTACTTTCTTTAAAAACAAAAAAAAAGAAATGTTTTTTTAATATATATGGTTAGAAAATACTCTCCACATCCATTACCATTAATTTATTAATTATTTCTTGTAAAATATATAAATATTATATAAATAAAATATAACCATATTTTATTTTTTAATGTGTTTTTTATTGAATATTATTTTTAAAAATGGTTTAATTTTTTCAATAACAAGAAATGTTTTCTTATGAGGGCTAATGAAATTTTAGGAGTGAAATGTTGAAAATTTTATGGTTTTAAGTGATTTTATTTTGTAGTGGTACTCATACATTTTATTTCTAGTCAATATATAGAACATCATTAGGTTGTTCCTTGATAAAAAATGACAAGTGGTTCCATTATAAAATAATAATTCGTGGCTCTATTATAGACCTTCAATTCCTATGTTTTGGAAGTCAAATGTACAGTTATTCCATTTATATGTATGAATTTTATGGAATTTGACCACATAGTTATGAAATTTGTAATAATTAAAAGGATAATTATGTCTCAATATACGCATTTCATTTATATATGTTTGAAATGGGATTTTTGGTAATATTGTGATTAAAAAAGGGTAATCAATGAGACTATTTTCAATGGAATATATTTTGTACTCTTTAATAGTAAAATTTATTTCATTGTTATATTTTTTTCATGTATTTTATTTTATTTAGTACATTAATGGTCTCCTTCCTTTATTGTATCCTTTAGTAACTTTTTTTCTCGTCCTATATTTTTTAAAAAAAATTATAGGTTTTATGGATGGGTATGGGATATGAAGAAGTAAAATTAAAATTCTAGGTGTTTCTACATAAAAATAAATAATATATTATTTTAAAAGTTATATATTATATAAAAATTGTTTACTAATCTTAAATGGATAATTTTTATTTTTTTCATTTATTAATGTATGAATAATGTTCTAAATTTATAAATCCCTACTATGACTATATCCACAATGTGAATGATTGTAAATTCATGACTAAAACTAATGAGTATTTAATGATTCAGAATGAATCATTATAGTGGGTATTAATATAAATATTCAGATAAAATTCTTGTTGAGTTTAATAAATGTAGCATTCCGTTAAAATATTTCAAATTATGGTTTATTTGAATTTATATATAATTTTTTGAATACAATGGTGATTCGTTTATGTGTGTATTTTTAGAATGGTTTTCTATATTAGAAATAAGGAATATATAATGTTAACATATTAGATGAAAATATCATTCTGAAACATCATCATATTATATTTTTTAGTGGAATTGAGTAGTTTTTTGCAGTGATCATTTTGTTGAAATAAGATATAAATGGTGGTGGTGACTATAAAGGTGAAGAAAAATATAAAACATATATGAACAAGATGATAGTGAATCTTCTTATAGGACAACACCTCCATTATCTATAAGATAATCATACCTTGTTCTAAGAGAATGTTATATTAAAAAACAAAAAAGTTATTAATGAAATTTTTTATTAAGATAAAAAAAATTAACTTTTTGACATTTTCATTTTAAAGTGGTTTTCCTCCTATGATTTTGAATGGTTATGAATATAAAAGAAAGTGAATAATTTGATTCCATGGAATGCGATGGATTTATGAAATATTTCCTTGAGAAATATTTTCTAAAGGATTTTTGACATATGATAGAAAAATAAATCTAGTAATTTTTATAAAATAAGGACGATTCGATGGATTATTATAAATAAAAATTCTCACATTTTTAAAGGTATATACAATATTTGATTTAATAACATTATGGAATGATAAATTTTTTTTCCAAATTTTAATTCCATTATATCAAAGGGAATTGTCTCTTCTTGATTTTGAATCTATGATAAACTTGTTTCATTTGATAATAAAGAATAACTACAGTGTAATAATGATATACTTCCCATTGTAAAAATAATAAGAAGAGGCCCAGTTAATCGGAAATGGGGATGAAATAATCAATGAATTTTGGAGGAATGTTATCCAAATTCATATCTTTTAGGTAGTGTGGTAAATAGATTTTGTAAGAATGAATACCAATGTTTGTAAAATGCTATAGACATGGAAATATTCATCACATTACTCATGAATGTAATGGAGGTAGACAAAAAATAAATCAAAACACAATAGTGATATTATTTTTCAACAATGAGATCGAAAACATGGTAATATGTGTTCATTGTAACTATATTTGGGTGGAAACATAAAAATAAAAAACAAAAAAGCTTTGGGAAATTTGTATTCAACTACTGTTGTTGATATTGGGTCATCTAGTGTATTGAACTATTTTCTAGGGAAATAAATATTTTTTTGAATCTTAACCATTCTTTCAATGTTTTATATACTTCATTTTATGTTTCAATTTATGTTATCATAATATGATTAAAGATGGATTAGGATATGTTTTGGTGGGTATATGTTTATGTAGTGGTTAATTTAATAATATGCATGACATTAATTTTTTTACATAAGTTATGAGGTATTGAAATTCCTTACAGTTTATAAGATATTTAATGAACTTTTTCCATGATACTATGGATGAAAGGACCAGTTATAGTTCGCTTCTGGTTTTAGTGAAGTTAAATAAGATTAAAATTATAAATAAATCTCATATGGAGGATCATTCCATGCATGAAAAGGAAAAAATCGATATGAAATTTATGTTTAATTATTTTAATATAGATTAATATGGTTTTTTATGATTATAAAAAAGAATATGTGTTCCTTGTTAGTTATAATTGAGGAATTGGTTATTGAATGAATCATATTGTTATCTATTTTCAATTAATCCATGTTTCACTGTGATGTTTTGAGACCTTATTATATATTCGGTGTATGATGAAATTACAAGTTATTTTTATGACATTACTCTGATGTGTTTGATTTTTTAGCAGGATAGTGTAAAAACACAACTAGTGAAGGCAATTTTTTATCCTTTACTAGCACAAGAGTAGAAATTCAAGAATATACCTATGTATTTTATTGTTTTATTTCCAAATACATCTAAAGGTAATAATTATATTCTTTTATTGTGGATAAACTGAATATATATACACATCTAATTATAATATGAGATAACATTTCATTATATTATCTTTCTTGACACTATCAAAATTTGACTATCTGGAGACATGAAGTTCCCCAATCCATTATATTTGACGATGATCATAGGTTCACATTTAATTTTTTTACATGAATTTAGATGTTTTGGGTATTGAATTAAATTCTAATAAATCTTTTCAACTTCAATTTTATATATATTTATGTATACAATTAATCCCCTGTATGATATGTATTATTTTATCTTAATGTATTATTATAGAAGTTGGGATCATCATTTTTCATTGGAAGTTCATTAATATAGTCCCTGTTTTATTTATTTTATTTAGATTCCACCATTTACATAATTATATTTATAGAAGTGTTGAACACACAGTTTATGGAATGATTAAAGAGAAATGAAGTTGATGGGAATAAATTTGACAGAGGAAATAGAATATAAAGTTTAGTTTATTCAATGAAAAATGATGACAACTCGGAGTTGGTAGAAACATTAAGTAGACAAACTAAGGAATTACCTTTCTTTAATGGTAGGTGATCATGTATTTCTATTAATTTATCTATTATAAATTCTTATTTATGTTGGTAATAAAAAAAGTTCGAGTCCATAATTCATCAGGCCATATGTAATCCTAGATATTGTTGTATGAATTTCTTTATGATTGTCATTCCTTAGAGTTTATCCTAGGGACACACTATTTTTCTTTTATAAATTTGAATGTGGTATTAACTATATTCATCTAATGTATTGAATTCTAAAGTAGTTCATTTAGAATAGAACATTTCTTATGTGTACCAACCATATTAGATTCTTTACAATAGAGATGAATTATTAGCGAACAATGAAATTTATGAGTATAATTTTTAATCAAGAAACCTTATTTTTGAAAAATAAAGAGTTGAATAATAAAATTCTATGAGGGAATGATATCACTTCTTTTTTAAAAAGTTAATAAAATAGAAAATAAAAAACTTCCCAAATTGGGGAAGAATCTAACAACCCATGTCATTTTGGAACACACCTTTTAAATATTTAATAATATTTTAGAAAAAAATAGTAACATTACATTAAGTGGGAAAATATGTTCAATACTGTATATGATGCACAAACATGATGTTTTTTTGAAGTATTTTGTTGCATGCAAGACTGATTTATAACTAAGAGTAATATACTTTTAATATTATAATTTAATATTTATGTTTTCTCTTAGACATTATATTTCCAGGTGTGAATAAGAATACATATATTTTTTTAAACATTTTGGATAATATATTTTTACATTCATGCAATAGATTTTATAGATTTACCATATGAATAAATATAGTTTTTCACAAAAAACAATACTTTTTAAAAACAATTACCACATTTTAATGGAATATTAGTTTTAAATTTTTTTTATTTGTTAAATAAAATTTATTTTACAAAAAGGTAAATTTTTTTAAAAGTTATATCTTAGTTCCCCTTGTTTTAATTTTTCTTTTTTTTATGAAACGATTTATTTTTTATATATAGTAAGAAATACTAAATTTTAATTTAATTTTTCAAGTTAATTTTAATAATTTATAATGCTAATTATTTTATAATTTTTTCTACAGATATAATAGATAAATTATACATTTATTATTACCATTTTAGTCATTTTAATCATTTTTAATGAATTTAGCTACCAGAATTTTGTAAACAAGTTAACACAATCAGTTTTCAAGCACACATTAGCATCTCATATGTGGGATTAATTTTAAACTAATTTTATCAAATTATGCGAATTGAAAATAAAAACACGAAATAAATAAATGAAATCAAAATTATTTATAATTTCTATATTTTTAAACATTTTGTTGGTTCAAAAATATTTTTGTTGGAAAATAAAATATATTAAAGATATGAAGAAACAAATAGTTTAGTGAGTGATTCAAATTAAATATAAAGTAAATAATAACCTGGAATCATTTCGTAAAACCAATTAGATGGCCATATTTCAAGCATTAAACCTCTATACTATAATTGGGTTTGTAATGTATGCCTAATGTGAGGTTAAAACGTGGGAACAAGTAACATTGTTGTCAAAATTTGCAAGTGTGTCCTCTCCCACTCTTATCGAAAGACATCACATATACCCCTATATTCACTCCACCAATCCCATTTTTCATGAAAAAACAACCAGAATTGAATACCAACATCCATAATATAATCCTAGAATTGTCAATTAGGGAATAATGAAAGACAAGGATATTCATTGGTGAAAACTAATTAGAGATACCTGAAGAAGTGGAAATGTTCATCAACGAGCGCTTTTGTTTTATTTATTTCTCCGCCACATAAAATATATTCATATCTACCCAATATAATAACCTAATTATGTTATACATAATAATATTTATTTTTTAATGGTATAACCTACAACTTCACGAACTCCATATAATGGGATATGCAATCCTCTTTCATGTAAACTATATACTAACACCTCACAAACAAATTTCATAAGTTCGTCCATTAACATCTATCATGGGTTGAAATATTGTTGTACACACTATTTATATTTGATTTATATGATATTAATAGACCAATTATGCTTACTAGATTGTTATATAACTGACACATGCATGATATCCATTTTGGGGGAATACGATAACATTGTGTGTGGACGAGTGGACAACCACATCCTCAAAGTGATGTATTTCATAAACTCCATACATATAATTTATTAAGAATGAATTTGATATAAAAAGAGATATAAATAAAATATTTATGATATTTATGATATATTTATATTTATGTATATATAATATATAATTCTTCTCTTACCTTTTCTCACACTGGAAATGTGATAACATCATTCGTTGATGTTTGGAATACAAACATTTTGATGTGATGCAATTCTTATCTATTTATCACCAAACCATAATAAATATATATTTATGTGAATATAATTATATAAAGTGGTAGTTATTATATAATTATAATTTATGAGATATATATTTTACATACCTTTTTTATATTATTATCACGAAAAAATCAGAATGTTACTCATTCGAATGTACGAACTATCATCTCCAGGATTATAATGATGGGTTTTTATAACCATATTATGTGATTTTTTATAAATATATATTTTATCTATTGATATAATAATTATCTCAATATTTTAATTCAATAGTTTTTAATGTAATGACCTCTTTGACCATAATCATCATACAAATATCATTTTGACAGATAAGATGAATATGGTCAAGACATCTGATGTAAACATAACTGATAATGTAATTGTATAAAATCATATAATAAGTGAAATAAAAGAAATAATAAAATTTATAATGTTTAAATGAATGTTATTAATTAACATATGTTTATTATTATGAATGATAAATACATACAAGGGATATTTGACTCATGGTATAGAACATCTTCTCAAAATCCATTAATTGAGGAATATTTTGATGTTATATAAACAAATTATTTTATGAATTGTATATAAAACCCCTTTGAAATATAATATCATTTATTTATTTATTCACATATAATTTAATTATTTTTAAATGGTATTATTTCATGGGGTAGAAGTTTCAAACATTTCAATGTGCTATGTGACACTTTGATTTAAAAACCTACTTTTTAATTATTTACAGATTTATTTTAAAAATCCTTTCATCCTTTTTAATATTAATTATATCATTTTATATGTTTATTTATATTTATATGAATTTATTAAAAAGTATAATCTATATCAAATTTCAATTTCATTCAATATATTTTTTTTTCATTTTTGAACGGAACATGTGTCCTTCTTTACAAAATATAAAAGGAATATTATTTTTAATATATGTTTTCAAAAAACATTGATGTGGCTATAACCATAATTTTCTATTTAGATTCCTCAAAAATTATTAATATTTATAAAAGAAAACCCCCTCTTTCCCTTTTATAGGTATCTTGTTGTTGAAAATGTGGTTTGACAATGTATTAATTATTTTAATAATAGTAAATGATTTCTTATCAATGAAATATAAACGTTATGACTAAAATATTGAAAATTTATTTCAATTATGTGTTGTTATTTTAAATTTTACATGGAAATTTAATGGGTGGTTATGTTATTAATAATTTTTTGGTAGTTCAGTGGTATACAATTGATGGGTGATTCCTTGATAAGCCTATAAGGGTGGGACCACGATATCCCTCCAATAGATTGTTTATAAAATATTGTTGTATTGTTATTCTATGTGTAAAAGTGGGTTATATAAAATTCCACTACATGGTTATTCATTTTTTATGAATGAAAATAATAATTTTTTTCATAATATTTTTATATGATATCTACTATTTTTTTGGGTTTTATGTAAATATTTTAAAAAAACAAAGGGTAAAATGGGATTATTTTTAAACTTAAGTATTTACTAAATATTATGGGTGAAAATTAGTACGATTTTATTTTGATTTCATGTGTTTTAATGATTAAAAATCTAATGTTTTTCATTATTTTTATATCTCATACCAAGATTATGTGCTGATATGATATTTTTAATATGATTTTCATAGGATTTGTTGAGGAGTATAGAAATGGAAGAAGTTGTGTACCATGTAGTGGTAGTTTTCCAAGAAAAGAAATCATGTATTATTTTAATATTTATATATTATAGTAAAATGTATAACAATTGAAAGTGTCCACTTTGTAATTTTTGGTTTTTAAATCTATGAGTTTCACCTTAACACTCTAAAACTCTAAACATAAAAAAATCCTCAAAGTTAGATAATTTAAATTATTGACTAAAACAGTATATTATGTAATGTTCAAGGTTTTTTACTTATAATAACTTTTTGAGGATTCCATGAAGTTTTTAAACTCAGTAAATAATTAATAGATTGAAAAAAAACTTCACAAAAACATGGAGGTAAGCCTATTATCCCAATCAGACATAATAGATTGAGGAAGTCCACAAATCCATACAAATGTCATATTTATATACTTCCAAGATGATCCAAATTGAACTATTATATGATAGAATGATGTTTTATTATATTCAAAGTTGATAAAATATAACCGACGTAGTATTATTCTATTCTGAGGATTTAAAATTTCCTTTGAAAAAAATACAGGGTGTCGTTTTCCAATTTTCA
Organism: Viscum album; assembly: GCA_963277665.1. Classification (NCBI taxonomy): domain Eukaryota; kingdom Viridiplantae; phylum Streptophyta; class Magnoliopsida; order Santalales; family Viscaceae; genus Viscum; species Viscum album. Next base: position 1,378,538,814 of record OY728140.1, on the reverse strand, counting down.
TTCATGTTTGTGTAATTGATGTAGAAAACCATTATAAGGTTTTCTCTCATCCTTGATCTTCTTACATAATATTCATTATGACACAAAATCTATGATATTTCCCTTCTTTCAATTACAGTAGAATTATTCATTCATATATATTTATATATACATCATCATACATCCAAGATGAATAGATAATAATGGAATATGATATTTGACTAACACGGATTTCTTTATGTCTAGTAAGGACATCACATATATAGGTTTTTCTATAATTATATTTCCACCATGATCATGGTTTAATTATGGAATTTTTAGAACCTTCTTAATTATTCTCCATATTCCTTTATTGTCAAATTAATTTTCCCTTGGAAGGTTGAACATTCAATTTAGAAATTTAATTATTCTATCACTAATTGAGGGTTTTCATGTTCATCCCATGAAAGTACCAAAATATATGAAGTTTTATGTTCTTCATAATTTATAATATAAAATTATCCTTTTTTCAGAAGGTCTCAACAACATTTTTTACATTTCAGGATTGATAATTTATTTTTCAGAAAATATATTTAACCCACTCAGACCATATTTTTTGGTGAATATAAAACATTGTATATTTGATTATATGATTTAAGAAGATTTCATCAGTATATATATCATACATAACTCTATAAAATAAATCCTATATATATATTATTATAAGTTACCCCAAATATCTCATAATCACATGTTGGTTAATATTCCTCATGAACCATCTGTTTCCACAATGAAAAAGCTATTACCATTCCATTCACTATGAGAATAAATCCCAATAACTAATGGGTTATATAAATATATATTTATAACTATTATCCACTATATTGTAATATAAGAATAGGTGCACAAACTATTTTATTTTGGTTCCTCAAAATTTATGATTGATTCAGTTTTTCTACTAGAACTTGGATCCCACCTAAGTCTAAATTTGGAGTGGATTAGATATTTAGGAAAAATTTACAATAACAATCGATAATATCTGAAAATGCTGGAAAAATTTGGATCTCAGAATTTTTTTGGGTTTAGGACAACCTTTAATTGACTCCACCTTTACTGGAGCTTCTGATATACCATATCTTGTGATTATATGAACAAAAAATGAAACTTATTATACCCTACAGTCACCATTTGTATATTTTTCATATATTTTCTCTTACTGAAGGTTCATTTGTTCAATTCTCAAGTGGTAATCATGATCATCCATCCTCGTTAACTTGATATGAATTTTATAAATAAATAATACCACAAACTGATCATGATAATCTATGAATATTCTATTAATTAATTCCATGGTGTTAAAAGTTGTGTTTTTAAAATAAAATTCCATCACCATATATTCATAGTGTCTAGGACTTATATGGAATAGTTCATTTGGGTATATCCTCCTTACTGACACTCAATTGATGATATCATGAATGAAGGAGAATTATATGAAAAGTATTGACCACCACCTAGTTTATCAAATAGGATATCAATATGGTGAGGATGATACATAATCTTATTGTTGACATTTTTTTCTTGGGATAATAAATATAGAGTTACATAGATTAATATTAATTTTCAAAAAAAATGAAAAGTGAAACCTCAAGGATACAGAATTGGCTGAATGACTCCATTTTTACGGTTCCTCTGGAGTTTTATTTTCAGTTATAGCAACTCAATCAGGGACATTCTATAGGGTAACATTGAAGATTGTGTGGAACATGTTAGGAGTTATATTATGTACTAAATTTTAGGATTTGGTGGATGGGTAGGAAAACTTTGTAGATATACATAAAAACTCCCACAAAATAAGTGTATCAATGTTGAAGAGTTTCTCACTACCCATATGAGATAAATGGACATATTCAATTCGAATAAAAATACTAATAAAGATTATTTTCCATTTGATTTTCATACTAACCGTCACACTTATATATGATCATAGGATTGTTTAGAATAACTCATGTGAACTCACTTCCTAAAAAATAATCTTTTTTATGATAAATCCAATACCTGCCTACGATAACATAAAATTAAATAGAGGATAGAATTATATGATTTTCTATAAGAACATACCTCCAAGGTCAACCCAAGATGAATGAGAAACATGAGATGTGATCATTTTAAAATCACCGGTATTCAATTTTTAATATACATATAATCATCTTCTATAAATATTTATACACATAGAGTAGTTATTAGATATGAATATATTTTTAGATTGAATGTCAAGTAATACATTAGTCGTTCATGAGTGGATGATATGTATACCATTCAGTATGTCCTAATAAAAAATCTCATTAGAAAACATGATCACATGAGATTTCTCATTATATATTGGCTTTAAATATTACTAACACTAATCATTTTTAGTATCCTTAAGATTATTGCACATGTTGTCATACTTCTAATAATCATTTAATTTGAAACATTGTAGGTTTGGTACTTTATTCTATATAGTTTTCTCTATAATCACATCATTATGAATCATCTTCCAATAACATATAAAATAAATTTCTCAATGACCTTCCATTCCACACATAAAATACTTACTATTTATCTTTAAATAATTTCCTCTATACTTCTTCACACAATATGATCATATAGGAAATATTTTATTCTTCTCTCCATGGTTTTTATATTCTCCATTATATTGTATTTTTCTCATATTAATAAAAATTATATTAATAACAAATATGATATCGATTTCCACATTGATATTACATAAAATAATATATTCATTGTGAATAAATTATAATATAGATAAATCTCTTGGAATAATTGGTTTTATGAAACTGATGAGTTGATCAACCCTATATTCAGGTTATAAGATAATACCATCTGGGTACCAAGAAAGTCCTGTAAAAGTTTTATCATAGGTGCCAACATATTCCTCACATAATATAAATAGCTCAAGTCCCTCCATATCAATAATTTTTATAATATTCTGTGTAATTTATTTAATTAAATAAATCATTAAATCATCCCAATCAATGGATTAAATTTCATTCGTTTGCCTTGTATTGTTAAAAAGAAACCACCACTGACCCTCTTAACCATCCAAATGGTACAATACCAAAAATACTATTTCATGTTCGAAACATTGGATAATAGTATTCAACATTTCAGTGGGATTGAAACATTCTCCAACAACTAGTGAGATAGAAGGACCACAAAAACATGCTATATTTTTTTTAAAGGACTCAACGAAATATTGTATCATACCTTTTTCTGAATTCCATAATGATTCATAGCTTTAAAATATTGTGTCAAAATTAAAATTTTATGTTTAGTTACTTCACCCATAATTACTCTAATCTAATGATGACATTTCTTTCATTTTCCATCATAGTCAACATTAACATGGTTCCCTTGGCATCAATCCATTAACTAAAACCAAATTCCATAGTGTAAGAAACAGTAATAATTGTAGGGATCCACATAATTATTCAAAATTTATTATAGGATGATTAAATAAAGAAACCTAATTTTTAATAAATGATACCTTATGTTAAACCTATCAAATGCATGCCCAATCTTCCTAAATCTCATGATGTTTCATAAAAAGTGTGTGAATTTCCAATGAATATACCTTGGGAGTGTTAAATGAGGTGTTTAACATTGCTCTCTATATGACAGGTGATGATCGGGTGAATCTAATTGAGTCCAATTTAAAGTAATTATCCCTAGATACCTCTATTAAAGATCCACATTCACATATATTATCGAAATAGTGAATTAATTTAGTGAAATATAATTTCAGTATCTATTACTAAAATTCAATGAAATTTTCAAATTCAATGATTCTTTATTAGTCTAATCCTTAGATAATTGCTTAGAAATATCCATAGAAATATTACTAAATATTTATCATCATAATTTCGAAAGGTTAACAATAACTATCCTTGGATACTAACTATAGTGAAATTGACACATCATACATAGATATTACTTTTTTTATGAACAATTATCAAGTTAAATAAAGACCCACCTTAGGATTGTAATGGTATTGTGTGTTTGGAATAATGGAAGAACAAACATATTATAGATAAATTAAATCATTATAGACTAATTTTGCTAAACTAGAATTATTCATAGACATATAATTCAGAATAAATTTATTTATCACATAAGGAAGAGAAATATAAGAAATTATGAAATCATATGCTCATTATTGGATGAAATGGGTTATACAGTAGCACAACATGATTAAGGGAATGTTAATATGACCATAAAAAATTGAAATCTGAACACTTAATATCAGAGATCAAAATATTAATTCTTGGAATAAATATTTGACATTCATATTACATGAATCATAAGAGAATATTTTAACATGATCCGTATGTGAATAATATTTCCATAAAACATAGATTTTTGGCATGCACGAAAGAATAGAGAATCATTTCTATACTTGTTAAGGATCATTGTTAATGTTATGATTGTGGAATGGGTTCACTCTAAAAAACATCATAGCAGTGAATGTTCACTCTAAAGTCTATCATTTTAGTGAAATTACAATACTAAACAACGTCCACTCCCAATTATAATCTAATCTATATCATGAGATATAAATCAATACCCAATGCAGTAGAGGGAGGTATATGTCCCGCCCATTATACAATGAATGTCATAGGTATGTGTGATTTATGATCAAATAACATTTATTATATCATCACCCATTAAATTAATTGTTATATATAAACAATTAATCAAAAAAATCATAATGAAAAGAGAAATATATCATAATCAGGTCATTATTTCAAAAAATCTCAACACATGTGATATGATGTGACTTTCGTATGAATTTTTTCATGGTATAACTGATGAATAATAAAAGGGTTTCATAATCATATTTTCATCATCACAAACCATTTAATTAAATAACTATAATGGAATCCTCATCTTATATCGACAATAATGAAAAAAATTAAATCACGGTATTTTATATTTCATGAATAATGATGTTGGAGGGAAAAACACTTGGAACACTTCTTGTGGAAAATAACATTTCTTTGACAATCACCTTTTAAAACCCAAAAATACAAAATATATTTTTAAATTTTATATTTTTAAATATTCTTTTAATAATATAAAATATGATTAAATAAAAATAATGATCATGATAGAAAAAAATTCCATTCATGACCTACATTTTAAAAATTATATTTTTCTATGTTTTCATAAAAGACACAAAACATTTAAAAGAGAAAGAACATTTCATGTAGAAAATTTCAAAAAATTCGAAAAAGTGTAAAAATTAAATTAACAAATAATTTTTAATTTTTACAAATTATTATTAATTTTTTTAAGATAACATGGATTCGTATTAAAAGGTCCTTCCACAGAAAAGATAAATAAAAAATTGTTTTTCTATAAAAAATACCTATATTCACCACTTGATTACATAATTGGAGTGAAATAAATTAAAAACATATATTTAAATTAAAAAATATTATTAGAAGACAATTCATGATATCCCTGTGAAATTGATCATTAGATTCCACCGTAATTATAAAAAATTCTGATAAATGTTGATATTATAACCTAAAATATTTAGAAATTTTGTAACATTGAATTATCTGGACAAAGAAGGAATAACATCAAATTGGAAATATAATTTTATTATAATTAAAAATTTATATATGTTACTTTTATATGTGGTTATATATAGACCATATAAATGACGATAGGTGAAAATCATAACACATGTCTCAATGATTGAAAATTGAATGAAATTTCCATGACATTAAGTCCCAACTTCTTTAATTCCCATTCAAACAACCTAAATAATAAATAATAAATTATTATAAATCTATTACAGAACCATAATCATATATATCATATTATATGTGACTTTCAAATAATCATTTATAACAAATTTCTAAAAACCTATATATATAAAATCACGTTTCGGGGAATAACTGCTTTTTTTAAAGAATGTTTTGATTTTTTATTCTACATCCTAAAAAATTGATCACAACTTTATAATCTAAATAATTATAAGAATGATTTAAATATCTTATATATTCAGTATATATATATATATTATCATCCATAATATTTGGAGATAGATAATTAAATACATCGTTCAAGGAGATGATGGTTCATACATATGCATGAACGATGTTTCCTTTTTCTAGAAAGATTACGGGAAATAATGTAAATGATATATTAAAATAATATAAAAATATTAATTTCATATATATCACATATATTCATTATATCAACCCTTATTACATGCTAGTTAAAGAAAACAAAGATAACATTGCTTACCGAGGTAGTTGTACAATGTACACATGAGAGACATTATCATTTTAATATAGAATAGAAACTATTATGTTATATGTGATATAGTAGTTCTATAATTAAAATAAAAAAAATTATCTTACAAGAATTTTAACTAATCATTATAAAAATATATAAGAGGATGTGATGGAGAAATTAATGACATTGTTTCATTGGGAGGAATTCCACCTCACCAAGAATGATTATTTCATATCCCATTTGATGGGTTTGGAGATGGTTTTAGGACACACCATTAATATATAAAAATATAATTATACGCAAGATATTTTTTTATTATATAATATTATATTAATAATTATTTATTTATATAGAGGAATAAATAAAATTATAACACATGATGACAAACACCCCCATTTCCTTGGATAACCTCTGTATATTTGCACCAAAATATATACATGAATGAATTTAAGATAATATGAATACATTTATGATTGGAGGATGGATTTTTGAAAGTAATTTACTATGTGTTTGGCCTAAACAAATGGGTTTTAAGTGTTGTTGATGAGAGGATAGGGGTTACCACTTCTAACTGAGGTGAGTGGGACACTGATAATTTTTATGAAACAAAACGAGTAAAAAAATTTCTCTTACTGAAAAAGGTTGAATAATAATATTATTACCATGATCATTAATTTATAGGGTCTAAATATGGATATCCACTATATTATAACATGTTTTGAGGTCATTTAATCACTTAACATTTTAGTTGTACCCCGTTAGTAAATAAATTGTAAGACTAACAATGGTAATTATTTTTTTCATTTTTTCACAATTTTGTTTGGTCAAAATTTAATTTTAACTTATTAGATAATATAAATTATTATTTATAAAAATATGGAATAATTTTTTTGGATCTCAATTTTTCAATGTGAAAAAATTTAATTTAGAAATTAATATTGTGGTGGCGATGAGAAAGTATGTTGTAAAAGAGAAAAATACGAAATGTTTATATGTTTTTCATATAAAAATATTACCAAATGCATATTGTAATGAAATAAATTGTATAATTTGATATATAATTGAAAAAAATTTCACTTTAAATCCAAATTAAAATCTTATATAACATTAAAAATAATATAACAAAAATGAAATGTTCAATTATAATTCATTATTTTTCACTATTCCTAAAAACATTATTCATTCAAGAAAAATATTAAACATTAACCCTATTATATTTTTGATATAGAAATTTAAAATGTGATTTTTATTTTATCGAATAAATTTTATAATTGTTTAAAAAATTAATTTTTGTATGGTTTAAAAATATTTTTTTTCACAATCTTTTCTAAGCATATAAAAACTATATTGAATAATTAACTTCAATTTTACGAATAAGATTTATTTATGTAATATACTGTACATAATATTAAAAACACTCTACTATGAGTAATATATATGTGTTTTTTTCAATGTTATAAATGTAATGTTTTTATAATATTAATAATATATCATCGATTTCATAAAACATTGTGTCATTTATAGTGCAAGAAAATCCTAGGGTTGTAAGTAACTCAAGAATAACTTTGTGTTTCATATAATAAAACCCATAAATTAAATATAATTTGTCCTAAAAAATTAAAAATCCTAAATACTGGAGGTGTTACAGGCCTGATTAAATGAAAAAATTATGAAATATACAAAATTACTAGGAGCCCTTATTACACCAAACCTCAATTTAAAACAACCTCTAAATCATATAAATCTAACAGATAATTACCCAAAAATTTATAAATTAAATTAATATTTATTACGAGTAAACCCTTATTATGAAATAAAATTTAGAAAAAAATTTCTCAGATATAGATATTTTGGAAGATTATATGGTATTGAATATATTAAATACCATTAATAATTATAACAGTTGAATATATATCCATTATACAATGAAAATTATGATTTTTAGGATTAGGGTTATGATAAACATTAATTTTAAAAGAAAAATTGAGATATATACAATACAAATAGGCTCATACCCACACGAAGCTTGTTTATCATATATTCTGAGGGATATACCATAATTATGATTTTACCCTTTCCAACCGAATAAAATATTTATCAATTAATTAATCATTAAACCCATTTAGGAGTGGTCATCAAGGTCATCGAGATTTCACGGCAAACCATGTTCCCTAAACCACCCCAAGAAAATGTTAGTATTGAAAATCATTCACATAGGGTATTAACATGTGTAATTAGGGGGTTTTTAATTCTTTATATAACTATATGATTTTTTATTTTTTTATTAAATATAAGGAATATATTTATCTATTTACATTATAAATAAATAAATAATAATTTTTTTCAAAATAGATTTTGATATGATGAAACATAAATTATATTTTTAGGAATATACATGTTTTCAATAAACACATTCTTTTTTATGAAATCCTGAATTTTTGAAATAAATGAAATTTAAATAAAATAATATTATTAAATAATTATAATTCTATATAAATTAAATTATAATTCTATAAAGGATATTTTATAATTGTAAGGGTAAGACCATAGTTACATTAAAAATATAAATTTTCAATAAATGGTGATTTAATTACAAATTATAAATTCTCATATTTGTTGAAAGAAATTTAAAAATTAATATTATTTATGATGACCAAAAGTAGAAACAATACAATAGTTATTTTTTCAAAATCTATCTAGATAGTCAATTATTTTCAGAAATATTGAAATACAGTATAAATATATAGTCTGTAACATGAAATCATAAAATCCCAAAAGTGATGTAATAAATATTAAGAAGAGTATCAATGACGAGGATTTTGTTTCCCCTATATTCACCATGAATATTTTAATATAGGGAAATCATGATTGATATAATTTAGGAAACACGAAACAAATTTTAGAAGAATATGTTACATTCCATGACATTATGATATATATATATATTGGTTTATAAATTTGCTATCATTATTATATAACAATGAGCTGAATATTGAATTTAAACTAAACCAAATTCTGTATTAAAATATTACTATTTAATAACTACCATTATAACATAGCCATTAAATAGATAGTATGAATTTTAAGGAAAAAATTATGAAAATTTATATGGGTTATCATATAAAAAAATATATTCAATGGTTATTTATTGATTAGAAAAAAAATAACATTCAGTAGAATAAAAAAGAATGTTTTCAAAAAAATAATATTTTTCATAAATTTGAAATAATAATTTTTTTCAAACATTATTTATTATTATTTGTTGGGAGTTTTTGAAAACTTAATTAAAAAGTTAATATATTTTTTGAGAAAAATTATAAAATATCATTGTGTGGTTTTTTGGGATATTTTTGAAATGTTTCTTTTATCAGTGAATAATGTGAAATACTACATTTTAATAAAAACTTATCTTTCAAAAAATATATTTATACAATAATTTTATAAATTAATTTTATATTTAAAATTTTACAATTATATATCTATTAACCCAATTTAGGTTATTTATATAAATTTCATTTTAATGTTTCATAATAAACTGTTGGAAAATTTTTTAATCTTTTTACCAATTTTGTGAATGGAGTTTCTAAAAATTGATTATATATATGATACCTTAATAATTTTTATTATATAATAATTTCAAAAGAATTTTACACCAAAATTAATATTGAAAAAATGAAATATTATTTATAGAGGTTAATGTGAATATTGGCATACCAAGGAGTAAATATTAGACGTTACAAGTTACAAATGACCTACCAACATTTAAAAATAATATTTTATGGAAATATTTTCATCTTATCAAATACAATTTAGAATATACTGTCATTTTTTTCATTTTAATGATATTATCATTTTGGATTGTTTTTTGAAATTTACACATAATTTCTAAGAGGGTTACCTTTCCCCACTTATTAAAGTGGGATCCCTCCCCTAAATTCTTCCAACCCCACATTCCCATTGCCCTGTTAAAATCATAGAAAAATATCTACCAAAATATTTATACATATTCTTGATATTCAATATCTCCCAAAATTACATTAATAGGGTCCTTAAGAAATGACCCATATGTGGTTTCTCATAGATAAGGGAATTATTTTGATAATGATCTTTTATTATATTTCTTCTATTTCAATCATCAATTATGTATTAACAATTCCAAAATAAGATCTCCAATTTATACCACAGTATGATCTATTATTATGTTTATGGAATAGTATTTTTCCCTCATATCTTTTATTAACTGGGAAATGGAATCATTGATCGTGTGTACAATATAAAACAACCTCCATAATAGATATATATCGTTTACATCACAAACACTCAATGCTGAATATAACAATGGGTTTACTAAATATATATTATGTTTATTAAATTGTTATAATTATTTATTTTTAATATAAAATATATAAGTTTGTATTCTACTCCATTTCAAGTGTGTTAATGTTTCTATAGTGTAGAGAAAAAAACCTCCTCAAGAAGCTATGAGATTTTTTTTTCACTTACGCTTGGCATGGAAACTAATCGTGACAAATTTATGAATTTATTTAACAGATATGTGTTTATATTGAATATATAAAATTAAAATATCACCCAATTCTTTACCCTTTATCTTGTTAAGGGAATGATATCCTACCTTGTGTGTCTGTACAAAAAATAGTCTCTAAGAAGAAACACTATTCATTTTCTTTGTTCGATATTAATAATTATTTGTAAAAATGTATATACAAGTAAATAGAATATTTAACAAATATATATATATGATATATATATATATATCCTCTAAAATGGAACCAGATCTTTCATGAAAAAATTATCATGAGAAAACAAGGTAATTAACAACCAAAAACTTGGAAAATAAGAAATATTACAAAAAAGGATGGAAAATGGTACATGAATAAAATATATGATATTATATATAATACTATGGTTATTTTAGAAGTTAATTACATTCTCGAAACCATTATACATTATTTGGGGACATAATAAAATGAAATCAAAACTAATGTAAGGGTTTATCATATCATATTTTCTTTAATGAGATATATTCCAAAATTACCACATATTTCATTGAGTGGTGAATATAAATCCCATTTTGTATTTTATATCAGTAAAAAAAATTTATATTCATGGAATATATTAATTAATTTGATGTCTTTTCATTAATTGTCCTTATGATTCAAATGTCACCCAAGTGGTATGTATTTATTTCACAATCCCATCATTATATTAGAGTTTTTTTGTTAAAAAATCTTCCAGGGGAATTAATTTAAATTTATATATTTGAATACATCCATTTTAATATTCTATTTATATTCATAATATTATTCATGTAATAGTTTTATATTCCCACTATCCATTACATTAAATTTTTTGTATTTGATTAACAAAATATTGAAATATTTGTCTTTTTTAAAGGTAATACTTTTCATTGAAAACCATGTTTTCTAATAATTATTTTATCCTTTTAAAATGGTTTATTTAATTAATTTTTATCATTTTTTATTTTTTAATAAATTATTTTTACTGAAACATTCAGGTAATTTTCAAAACATGGACTATTTTGCTTTTAATGAATAAGTGAAAGGAATCTTAAATTTATCATAATTGGAATGTATTAAATGTCATCATGTCGTGAAACCTCTATGATTTAAAATATAATTTATAATATTGAATGGTTATAATTAATGATTTTTAAAAAAATATTATATGGAAATTTAGTTTTAATATTATTTTCAAATTGAAATGATCATTTTCTTGAAAATATTTTTTTGTTATTTTTATGGTATTTCTTCTTATTAATGAAATAAGTACAATATTAAACATATTATTCATTAGGGTATGGGTTTTATTGAGATTATCCTCATTATTTATTCATATTGTTTTATGGTCATTTTGACCATGATTGAAAAATTTTATTATCATTCACCAAATTACATTGGATGTGTAATGATTAATTTGGATGAGGATGTACTATTTTATTACAATTTATCATATTACATTGGATATAGATAGACCAACTTCATATATCATATTACTTTTGATGGTTTGTGATTATGTTTACTGATTTATAAATGTACTAAAATTTTATATTAAGGACATTCAATAGGAAATTTTATATGGATTGTGATTCATCTATTTCATATGAAATCTGTATTGGACATTGTAAGTGATGTGAAATTGATTATATTTCCAATTGATGAACTAAAATTTCTTATGAGAAAAACTAGAATGGGTTTTGGATGCAGCGTTACCCATTTATATGGATGTCTTGTCACAATTAATTGATGATATTGGATGTCCTGGAACAAGGACATGAATATAATTTTTAGATATCCAACATTATTAGTTCAATTATTTTCAATCATGTTATTCATATTACATGTGGTTATTCTTTTAGTTAAAATATAAATGGTTTTTTTTCATGATCATCTGAATATTTTTATGTTATTATTTTATTATCATTTATTCCTATCATATTATTTTTATATTATTGATTAAATAGTATATAATATAGATATTTACCTTCCCAAGTATATTATAAATTATATATTTATAGATTGTGTTGTAATCTTACCCATTCTTACCATCTGATATCACCCCATTATTTTGTTTTATTTACTCCAATAAATGAAGATGATTTTCTAATTGATATAATTGGATGCCCACAATGGAATAATAAAATTATAAATTAATACTATTTGTGTATATTATTTTTTAAAAAATTGTGTAAATTTGATTTAGATATCTATTTCACCAAACAACTAAAATATTTCGATCACTATTATTGATTCCTTATATATTATTCCAATTTAATAAATTATACACTCACTTCAGGCTACTGGGATCAAGGTTACTCTATTCTGTATTAGAGGATATTGAGAAGAAAATTTGAGAACTCAAATTTTCAAGACATACCTTGTAGAATAAAACCCCATGATATAAATTTTGGAAAAGTATATAATAACATCATAATGTTTTGTTAAGGAATATATTATGAGTGTTTTCATATAAAAAACATCAAATTATAGATACTACATTTGGATGTCGTTCTGGAATAGATGTAAATAAGGGTAATAACTACCAAAAGGGTACCTTTGGATGGGCCTTATCAACAAATGATGAATGAAAATGGGCCTTAATATGCACCTAGTTTGACACCAATGGGTATATGTTTATGAAAACTAAAATTTTCTTTAAAAATTACTATGTATGATTTGAAAATAAAGATATCCTCAATGAAACAATGTTTATGATTTTTCTAAAATCAATCAATAAAATATTCAATTTATTATAATTGTTTCACTATTTTTGGTATTATATTTGTTTCATTATGTTATCATATAATCTATTAAATTCCACTGCATTGAAATGGAACCTGCTAAAAGTAATGGTATTTTTATCCATTAAAATAATCCAATGAGTATGAATGAACAATTATATGATTGCGTTATGTTTATATTGATAAAAAACATTGTATCCCACAAATTGTCATCGTATTAAGAAATAGTTTTATGTGAAATCAACAAAGTGAACGAGTTCCATAAATATTATTTTTAGGAAAGGATTTTAGAGAAGAAGTTCACAATTTATAAATCAATATATAAGGGGAATAATAGAATTAATAGTTTTCCCACAATGGATTGATGTGGAAGGAAACACCATGGTTCATTTAAATGGAAATGTAGTTTTTTACTTGTTTATAGAGAAGGACCACCAATTTCTTGATTAATGGGAATTGAAAAAGGATTCCCACATTCAATAATTAGACTACTATGATATGGGTAAATATTCAAAAACATTACCTAACATCAAGGGAATATACCTCAAAATAAGGTAATGGATCATTGTATTTATTATTTAATTACCATAGTCAAAGTGGAATAATAAACGTCCATGTGTTTGAATTGATGAATTATTTTATTTGAGTATTTTATTACAAATTTCATTACTTTGATAATTATGAAATATGTAATGACTATAAGAAATTACAATTTCATTATGGATTTTTAATCACATAGTAAATGATACTGATGATTAAGAAAAATGATTCAGTTTAAAGTTCATGTTATCAAAGAACAAACAATTGAGTTATATTAACACTAAATATGTTTTTAATTTTGAGATAATGATGTTGGAAAAAAGGGATTCTTGATATAGACAAATTAAACTATACTTTACTGACTACCATTGATCTTGTTAATGAATTATTGATGAGTTTGTTTACTTGATCATTGATGGAGTTAATAACATTTTTGAGTTATAAAATATAACCCATAGCCTATGTTTTATTTAATAAATAATGTAGCATTTATGTTTTAAAATATATATTATGGTAATTTTTGTTATTATTGGGTTACTAGAAAAAACATTATGAAGTTATTCATGTGTTTAGTGGGTCATGATTAAGAGCTATGTCGTGTCATTTTTGGTATTAATTAAAAGTTAATTTTGGAAATTCAGTGACCTTGTTTCTAAGGTCTTGGGTCTAAAATTTTCAAATGGTAAAAAGGTTTGCAATTTATGAAATGGTTAATATTTTACATTGGATGAGTTTTTAGATATTATTTCATTTTCATCCCTATTTTATGATTTATTAATTTTGGACAAACTATGCTAACATTTTTTAAAAAAAATTAACTTGAGATTTAGGTGATGACTTATCATTCAATTATGGTTAATATGATATATAAAAATCATATACTAGTGATTTAGGAATATATAATTCATTTTTATATTCATTTCCAAATATCAAAGATGAACTTAAAATTGATCAATGAAAAATCAAATGTATGAGATTAACCGTATGAAATGAAATAAAATATTTCTAGTAAATCTTATAATAATAATAATTAATAATCTATATGAAAAATATTTTCAAACAAACTATTATCCTATTACCATCAGTTATGTTGGTATAAATGACATTTTTTATTCACATTTTTTTATGGTTTAATTTTTGATTATTTTAAAAATATCATTACATTTCTCTTGATCAAGGAATTATGTCACACTCTATAATTATTTGGACATCACACATTTCATCCTTGTATAAATGATCACTTCCCACTCATTATCTCCTATTAGGAAAACTAATTTGTGTTATTTAAGATAACCTTCACAAATCACATTCTTTTGTATCAATATGATTCTATATTAATAATTTTTAGAATGAGGTTTCGTAATAATGGAATTTCAAAATCTTAAACCATTGATTATCGATATGAAGATTAAATTAGGACATCATAATTAATTAAAGTGCGATGGGGGGGGGGGTAGAATTTAACAACATAGAATATTAAAAGTAAGAACTTATAATTTTGTATTCTATTTAGCACAAAGTAATATGAATATAATAACATATATCATTTGAAGGCTTTATGATACATTTATTTAAAAAAAAAATCAATATATTCGATATATTGAAATGCATGCAACAACATATTTGAATGAAACATGATACACTGGTACAAAATCATTATTTAAACATGAAAATTATAACCTACCTACTAATTTGGAGGGCATGAATATAAAAAATGAATTATAGAAATTAAATGGTATTCACATAAATTAAATAATTTCAATGGTTTTATATAGATTATAAATAAAATAATTACTTTATTAAATAAATAAAAATATGTTCTTAAAAACAATATTTGCAGGAATAGTAGAATAGTTAGGCCATACATAGTTAATTGAAAATTAATATTTGAAAACTAAAAAAATTATTTGAAAACAATAACTCTATTTTGGGATTCATAATATAAAAAAATATTATTCTAAATTTTTAGGATATTTTATAAATGATTCTTTTTTTGAAAAAAATTGAAAAAAGTAATGATGATTAAAGAAAAAATATAATTTAATTTGAATTATTTTGAAATATTAATTTTGTTTTTAATTTTATTTATTATAAAATTATATCAATTATATATAAGTTAATATAATTTAGTTTATACGAATCATTTTCATATTATGATTTTAATAAAAATATTATAACTTTTTGTACATTTTTCCTTTGAAAAAACGTTTTCACATAACTTCTTGGATATTAATTTTAAATTATAATTTTCTAATTTTTTCAATTTAATTGTTAATATTTTTTTAAGAGTATATATATGATTTATTTGAATAACTAATATTGTATTTTTTTTTAAATTGAATACTAAAAATAGAAAAAACTACTTACTAATGTTTTGGAAATAATTGGTTTATTGTGGGGTTAAACCTTTATTATAATAGCTAAACATGACAAAAAAAGTTTAAAAATATTAATTTATTTATATATTCCCCCATTATGTATTAAAAATTTTAATCTATGTCCATTTGGAATGTTTTTCAGGTTTAAGAATTTATCTTTTTTTATTCTTTAGGGAAATTTCCAACAAATTTTTATAGTGGTTCTCTTCCCCCATTTATAAAATTGGACTCAATCCCATAACATATTCACAGCTAGAAATATTTATAGTATTGATCAAAACATTAAAGAAATATCACCCCAACATTGTTTGAATTATTATATATCCAATGGTCCTCACAATAGACTATCCCGAGGGCCTTTATGTGGAGATCCAATGGAGGTTTCTCATAGGGAAGGTAATTATCTTAACAAATATATATTATATTATTTCATATTATTAAGGATTGAAATTTTTAACGAATGCTTAAACATAATAAAATATGAATATAAAATATAGTTTCATTTTATTATGTATATAGAGTGATATTTTTCTACATCCACTTAAATCAAATGTAAAATGAAATTATCGATCTTGGGTACATAAAACTACTTCCTCCCGAACTGATGTAGTTAATTTGATATCCCAAAAAATAATGGCTAGATATACTGAGTTATTTATGAATTATTTATAATATCTATGACATTATTATACTTTTATTATTTTTTCATAACATATACCATTTAATATTCTAATCTCTATGAAATTCGACAATGTTCCTTCTGTCTACATTCGGCTACTACCTTGAGAAGAGATTTGATTTGTTTATAACATATTCTTTACGTGGAATTCCATAAGGTTAAAAATAATGGATATATGGAAAAAATAAGAGATTATATTGATTATGGAAAATAAATATATAAAAAAACTAAAAAATTCCCTCATAAATGTAATGACATCCTCAATTGTGCGTACGTAGGGCCTTACACCGCCACATAGCGATCTGATTAATTTTACATGTCTAAATCTCATAAATTTTACTACAAATGTATCTACTAAGTGATTTTTATATTGATAAAATTTCATTCCTTTTGGAGATGAAATATGTACATCTATCCTCTTTATAAAAATAAAAACATTCATGAAGAAACGCGTTTGAGAAAACAGTGCAATTTAACACGAGATGAAATAAAAATAATAAAACCATATTAACAATCTGATGGTAAAATGTTTTTATATGTTCATATATGGTATTATAATAATTATAATGGAACATTTATAAATTAATAACATTCCAAAAACCATTATATATGATGTTCAGACACATATGATGTAAATCATACTCGAAGTTATGGTTTCTCACCTCATTATTGCATTTGTGATATATAAACTGTATTCCCCATTTTTGTGTTTTTGTGGTGGATATAATTACATTACTGGTTATAAATACACTGAATCTAACTTTATTATAGGAATTTAAAATTTATTTTCATGTTATTTATTTCATGTTGATTATGATTTAATAGAAAATAATGTTTTGAGGGTTAATTTCCTAATCTTATTATTTATTTTGGAACTTTTTTTATACGTCAATATCATGGGAATTAATTATTATATAAATTTTCAAACAAATACATTTAATTTTCATTAGTTTTTCATAATTGTTTCATGAGAAAATACAATTTTTCTCTAATTAATATTTAAAATCATTGATAAAATGTTTTTTAGAATATTCCACATTATTTCTCTTTTTATTTGATATTAATTTTGGTCAAAACCAAGATTTAAAAAATGTTTCTAAAATATTTATAATCATTTAAAAAAAATTTTTTAATTTTTTAAACCCGTATTTAATTTTTTTTGAGTTTTTTGAAAGGAATATTTATATCATTTTCCAAATAAGGATTGTTTTTATTTTTACTAAAAAATTTCAGGGGATATTTTTTAAGTCACTCAACATGTTCTAAATTGCCTATGATCACAACCACACTATGGTTAAGAATTTACTTTATATGTTCGATTGTTTATTTTCCAAAAATAATTTTCCAAAATATATTTTTAATGTTCACATTTAATATTGTTATCAAAGCTAAAAGGTTATTTTTCTTCAAATATGTTTTTGAATATCTATGTATGGTATTAATACTCATCAATGGAATAATAACATTATTAAACATATGATCGCTTCAGGATATGTTTTTTTGATATAAATTTTATCTTGTCTTTTTTTATGGTTTATGATCAGTTTGATTTTAGGATGTACAATTTTATTACTATTAACCATATTAATTTTTATGGTGGGCGATCAATTTGAATCATAATGTACAATATTATTACCATTCACCATATTACTCTAGATATTTTTTAAAATCATTTATTGATAAGAAAATGTATTAAAATTATGTATCCATGTTTTCCGATATGAATGTTGTAAGAAATCGGGCACTCTTTTCAGGTTTGGGTTCTTCTTTTAAGGGGTTTTTAAGAAAAAGAAGATAATTTGTAATGTTAAGGAATACACGATGTGTAATTAAGAGTACATGTCGTATACCTGGTTTCCACAAGTGACCGTGTATTGTATATGTGATTGTCGAGTACATGGCCTTGTGTGGTGTCCTAGAGCCTCCTAAAGCAGGGAACAATAAAGGCATATTCATATTGTGTACTTTTAAAAGACACATTGTGTACATTTATATTTATTTTATTAAACGGACCGGGGTCGATTCCAATTGACATAACCCACTTCTTCTCAGCTCATCTCATCCAGGAGCGGATGAAGTTGATGATTATTATCTCAACCCCTGAACAACCATTCGTGCTCTGAAGCAACTGTCGTTGATTCCGTTGGAATCTCCACAGTGGGTTCTTCCCTCTTCTAGAGCAACATTCTTTGATTTCTCCTCTTTTGTACGATATCCTTGGCTGAACATTTTTGAAAGTTTTGTATATCTATGTCTTTCATAAGCTGGCTCAAGGGTCGATGTCGGAGTATACTAATCACACAATGCCGAGGTAGGTGTTTTGTGCCTTTACATAGTTTCTCTTTTAATTATATGTTCAAATTTTTCCAATTCCATAGTTCGAGGTATTGTGTGTTTAGGGATTTTAACCATGTTAATGCCAGTAATTCTTGTTTCCTTGAGTTTGGACTCTTGTTTTTAAATAGGGTTATTTTATCATGCTATGAAGGTGTTTTCTCATGTTTGATTTGATATTTACCGTTTGGTATTTTTTTATATTAGGATGATTTCTTTCCATCCCTAGTGTTGTTAAGTTGTATTGATTTATCTGATTCTGTGATGTACATTGTAGTTGTTCATCCAAGTAGTATATTTATGTTTACCATTGCTTTTGATAAACATTTGTGCACAATTTCTTACACAAGGCTATAAAAACTCGGCTTAGTGATACTATAGGGGGAATTGATGTTGAGGGATTCCCTGGAGTGTTTATTATTCATTATCATACTGTGAGACCATAGAGTTTATTGATGATGAGTCCTCCCTTAGAGAGTCAATTGTTACCATTTCAGGACCATAGGGGGGAATGACATTGAGATCTCCATCAGAGTGTCTATAGTTAGCATTATGAGACCAGATGGGTAGAAGACTATGAGATATTCTTCATAGTGTCTGTAGTTTGTCATTAAAATACTATATAAGGAATTGATGGGGATTTCTTCCCCATATATTCTTTGATTTCATGATATGAAACATGTTAGACCGTGTGAGCTTACCCAGGATATCATTGTCTCCTTGTATAAGTCGAACTATAGGGGTTACACTATGAGAACATACCCATAGTGTTACTTGTGATTGATTGGACGAACTCAAGGGGATAGGCAATGGGAACATCCTGGAGGGTTGGTTGTTTTCTTTTGGTTGATTAATTGAAAATGTAAATAATGTAATTGAAATTATAGGACTATTTACATTGGAGTGCTTACTTTTTCATTACTGATTTTTCTTATTTCTTTCCAAATATATTCACTGGCTATTAAGAATAGATATTTGGGTGGTTGCCTACTGACATTCATCTTGTACCCTTTTGGTTCATACTTTTGGGCCCAAATAGATTATATTGATGTAGGTATAGATAAGGGAAATCACACATCTACTTTAGGTACTTGATTATTGTGGGGATGAAGAGCATGGGACCAAGCTAAGCCTTGCGATGCTGCTAGAGTTTTTTACCTGTTTTTCTATTGTACTTTGGTTTAGTAATATATTCCATCATTTTTACTTGTTTGGATACATTCCAAGATACTTTTTACACGCATCATTATCGATATATATATATATATATGTTGTTGTTTTCTGTTTACTTAGTCTTCCACTATTTACTATTTTATGGTGTCATTAATACTTACAAAACTATAATATTTTTATTTCTATTGAGTTACTTTACCAATTTGGGCATAGTGTCCCCACTAACATAGCCAAGGTCCTCACTGCTAGTCGGTAGCCTCTTGCATTTGTGAAAATGTGCTAGATTCCATGTGGAGAACGGGGTACGGGGCACCTCTGGCGACAACCGGAACTGGGATGTCACAGAGTTGTACTAGAGGTGTTACCCAGCCTTATGTGGGGTGTACTGTATTAGTTGAGAAGAAGGGAACAAAAAGATGATGTTGTGAACTTGGGGGGGGGGGGTTGAATGTAACCCACCAGAATGATAAATGGTTAAATGACTAAATGAAATGAATAATATCAACATGGTTCACCTGCCTTTTTAGGATCCTAAAAGACTAGAACTATTGTATTATGTGTGCCTAGATTGGAGTAGTGATTAGAATGGGTGACCTTGTGGGAAGATTCCCAGGGTGTATGTTAGTGAGGTAAAAAACACTAGAATGCACATGTGTTGGCCATTGGGGATAGTAATTTGGCAGATGTATGGGTCGGGAACATGGGTGGGCCATAGGGTGGGGACCACGTGTCTATAGGGCATCTGGTGGTACCTGGAAGTCGAGGACCATATGACCATGTTAAGGCGGGGTGTTTGTGTAGGATTACACGCCCATGTGAAGGCCTAATGGAACACACCATGTAGTGTTCATACACACAGTTTATCCCTTTTCTGAAAAACATGAATGCTTTCCTTCTTCTATTCTTTTCTTGCACATCTATGTTTTAGTCCTTGATAATCTGGAACTAAGGTGTGTGGTTGATCTTATATAGTTATGCCACTATGATATTCTCCTGTTGTACGATAGATACAAGGAAATGATCAGACACCACACTTGGTATATCTGGGTTTACATGTAGACCTTCTCGTCTTTCCTGTATGGGCACCATCCATTATATCGGACCCAACTGTTAGTCAGATGTCTAGTCGAGCATATGGGTGGGCCCTATGGAGGGAAACACGTGTTTGAGGGGAAAATGGTTGTACCTAGTGTGCTAGGACCAGACATCCATGTTATGATGGGTTGTTTGGGATGGAGTACACACCCTTGTGAAGGCTTAAAGGAACACTTCGTGAACATGGTTGGGCCCATGGGTGACATTATGGGACGATTATTAGGGTGTGTGTGAGTGATAAAAAACACACTAGAATTGAAAGGTGTTGGGATTTGGGGATAGTAATTAGCCAGATGTCTGGTTTGGGAACAAGGGTGGGCTCTAGGGTGGGGACCAAGTGTCTGCAGGGAAACTGGTGGTACCTGGAAGGTGAGGACTAGATGACCATGTTAAGGCTGGGTGTTTGTATAGGAGTACATGCCCATGTGAAGGCTTAAAGGAACACACTGTGAAGGGTTCAAACACACTGTGCATCCCTTTTCTGAAAAACATTAATGCTCTCATTCTCCTATTTATTTCTTGCACTTCTATGTTTTAGTCCGTGATAATCTTGAACTAAGGTGTGTGATTGATCTTGTATAGTTATACCACTGTGAGATCCTCCTATTGTAAGACAAATACAAGGCAACAATCATACACCATACGTGGTGGTTCTAGGATTACAAGTAGACCTTCCTATCTTTCACTTCTTGGAACCAGACATTATACCAGAAACAAATCTTTGTCAGATGTTTGGTTGTGAATATAAGTGGGCCCTAGGGTTGGTACCACGTGTTTGAGGGGAAAATGGTGGTACCTAGTTGTCTAGGACTAGACAGCCAAGTTATGTTGGGTTGTTTGTGTAGGAGTACACACCCTTGTGAAGGCTTAAAGGAACACGTCATGTATCCTTGGTTTGTAAATCATGAATTTTTTCCTTCTCATGTTCATTTCATGCACTTATATGTTTCATTCCCTAATAATCATGAATTAAGGTGTGTCCATGACCTTACAGAGTCATGAAACCATGAAATTACCATGTTTTATTCTAGATACATGGAATTAATCAGACAATGGACATAGTAAATTAGTGTTTAACAATAGACCCTCCATTATTTCCAGTATTGGAACCAACCGTTATACCAGACACAGGTGATGATGGACAATTCTGATAAGGCTTCATGAGGCTTATGTAGACCTCCTAGAAAGAACAATACCCTACCACATCTATTGAATAGTTGACATTGGTCATTCAATAGTATCATTTCCCCAACTTCTCATGAAATGGAGGGCCTCAAGTTGCTGAGTCATAGTTAGAATCCAGGATATCTACCATCGAGCATCTAGAGAATCTTTCATAGAGGAGGGTGATTCATGTAACTTGTATTCATTGGGATTCCACCAAGTGATGGTGGAATGTGATCTCACAGTCAATATTATAACTAGTTTTGGAAGGGGATGAGTTCTAGTGTACCATCTACAATTACCTATACCTTTATACTTTGAGGGCTGACCGAGCCAAAGAGTTCATGAGTTTTCAGTAGGGTACATTATCAGTAAAGGAGTATTTTTTTCTCGCTTCACAGAGAAATACCTAAGGGATTCTGGAGAATTGGGATATGAAATTTCAGTATCCAGAGTTGGTTCTTCTCCAGCTGATATTGAGAAGCTATGTAGGGAGTCTACACATGGATATCCAAGTAGGAGGGATACACCTCAAGTAGCCAGGTGGTATGTTAACATTGTGGGAAAGGTGGTCAAATGAGGCCAAATTTCCTGAGAGACCTGGTGGATCACATATCTTCTTTCATGGTGGGCCATCATCATCGATTCTATTTGTTTTCTTGACTATAAGATAGTGACAGGGGTTCCACTTTTAATCCACATTCAGGAGATGAAGCAGCAGTTTCTCAAAAGTTTGGGAACATGAGTTCTGTCGACCGTTCTGGTGAGGTGGTGGTCTTGGAAATGGTATCTAGTTGAATGGATTTCAGCAAAAATAGAGTGCATCAGCATAGGGTGGTTAGGCAGGGTCATAGGGTCATGGTAGAGGCTAGACATTTACAGTGGAGTAAACCTAGTAGAAGCAGGATCCCATACCCTCTATAGTTCGTGGTATGATCCTAGTTTCCTCAGTTTTAGCTTCCATACTTTTCAATATATGGGATTCCCATATTTTTATATATGTTGATGTTGTGGATAGTTTTGAGCTCAATATCTTTACTTATTCTGATGTCTTGAAAATGGAAAAACCATTGGACATAAGGTTGTCTAGTGTACATCAGTGAGAGCAGTGCCCTCTTGAGTATTATGGGTGCCACTAATTTTGGGACCACTATTTCCAAGAGATGACTTGCTATGAAGTAATTCTCAGAATAGACTGTTTAGTTCCCTTCCAGTATGTGGTAAACTTCTATCAGCGTATGGTGATTTTCATATGACCAAAGAATGATTTTGTAGTTACATAAGGGAGAATGATATATCTCGGAAATTAGAGTAGGACTCGAGCATCATTGGTTTGGAGGAGTTACAAATCAGATTGTTAGTGTATATATGGATGACTAGAGGACTTCACAATTGGAATTTCCACTAGTAGTGGATCATTTCAGTGATGTATTTCTAGAGGACTTTTCATGATTTCCTCCAGAGTGAGAGGTGTGTTTTTCTATTGAGCTTGTGCAAGGGGAGGCACCAGTGCACATTACTCCTTATATGATGGCTACACCAGAGCTACAGGATCTCGATAAGTAGTTTGAGGATTTGTAGGCCATGGGTTTCATCCAACCCAAAATATCTCCTTGGGTTTCTCTTGTCCTATTTATAAATAAAGATGATGGTACTCTCAAACATTGTTTGAATTATCAGAATCTAATATATTGGATAATTAGGAACTGATATCCCTTTCCAAGGATTGATGATATCATTGGTTAGCTTTAAGGAACCCAAGTGTTTTCAAAGATTGAATTGAGATCCAGTTATCATCAGTTGCACATTAGACCATCAGATATAGCTCTTATATCCTATCAGAGTTGGTATGGCCTATACAAGTATGTGGTTATTCCGTTCTGTCTCACAAACACGCCTGTAGTTTTCAAGGCCCTGATAAACTGGGTGTTCTATCCATTGGTGGAATCATTGATGGTATTCTTCATGTATGATATCTTAGATATAAAATAACACTCGATAGGATTATGCTACACATCTTGAGACCTTTTTGAGTACTCTAAGAGAGCATAAGTTAAATGCTACTCTCTCAAAATGACACTTTTGAATTGACCAAATTCACTTATTGGGTCATGTTTTTTCAGATATAGGAGTATCAGTACACCTAGAGAAAATGAGACCTATCGTTTACTAGGAGTAGCTGAAGAATGTATTTGATGTATGCTATTTTCTTGGGCTGGTTGGGTACTACAGACATTTCATACATGACTTTTCACGCTTAGTAGCACCACTAACGGGCCTGACTAAGAATGGTGTGGAATACTTATGGTCAGATTCTTTGGAGTCATCCATTCAGGAGCTGAAAGTGTGGTTGAATGCAGCACCAATAATAGTATTTCTAGAGCCGGGAAAGAGTTATATACTATACAGTGCTGCATCAGGTATCAGGTTGAGGGAAGTGCTTTTATAGGGGGAAGGAGTCATTGTGTACGGGTGTCAACAGTCATTATCTTTCTGGAGATAATTTTGTGGTTTTCACCAATCATAAAAGTCACAAATATATCGTTACACAGCGCGATCTAAATTTGAGTTAGCGAATGTGGGTTGAGTACCTTAAATCTTTTAATATTGAGCTTTCCTAAATGTCTGGGAAAGGAAGTGTATTGGCTGATGCATTTAACATGATGAATCTGATAGATTTAGTTTAAGAGACCAGTAGTGAGTAGAAGCTTATGGCTCTATTCATTGAGATTCATTTAGAGGTGCATGAAAGACAGGGGAAGACATTTTTTTCTTCTTTGGATATTACCTCTACTCTACTAGATCATGTATGAATGATGTAGCTATCATATTTTTAAGGCCCAATACAATGAGAGAGTTTTTTAGGGGAGGAAACTATTCCTAGATGGACCATAGGCGAGGATGAGATATTAATTTTTCATTGGTGTGTATGCGTGTTAGCAGACATACGCTTGGAGATGATGCTGCAATTTCATTCCACTGTTTGGGCAGTACATCCTAGAGTCACCAAGATGTATCTAGATCTGAACAATCAGTATTGGTGGCATTGAATGAAGAGAGAGGTTTTTGGGATTTTGATGATATATTTCACCTATCAATAGGTGAAGGTGGATCATTGTCAACCAGTAGGGATATTTTAGTAGTTACCCATTCCTTAGTGGATGTGGAATGATGTCGCGATGGATTTTGTAACAGGTTTTCCGAGGTCACCATGAAGGAATGATACAGTATGGGTTGTCATTGATAGTATCATGAAGGTTTCTCACTTCTTGCAGTCCAAAGAGATATTCTGTGTTGATGAGCAGAGATGGTTGTGAATCCAAGAGATTATATGATTATAGGGAGTTCATCCCTCCATAGATTCAGAAAGAGACACCCATTTTACTTCTCGGTTAAGGTGGGGACTATAGAGGGCTTTGTGTACATAGGTACATCTGAGTACTACTTACCATCCCAAGATAGTTGGCTAAACCGAGTGTACGATACCGGTGCTGGAAGACATGCTTAGAGAAAGAATTCTAGATTTTGGTGGTTCTTGGGAGAAACACATACTTCTTTTGGTGTTTTTCTACAATAATAATTTTTAAGCAACTATTCAGATTGTAACAACCCATGATTTTTTGATAGTTATTCTTTTTTTAATTTCTTTGATGTCTTCTATTGTACATGACACCAAGATTATCATGTGCTATACCCAACACCGTATTATCTTGCAGTATACGCAACACGATTCTTGGCTCATGTTACACACAATTTCAAGTTTGATTTTGGGAAATTATTCTACATAACATTAAGTATAGATTTCATTTAATGTATAAATGAAATAAGTTTTGATTATGTTATATGCAACACCAAATAGAGCTTTCACTACACACAGCCCTAACTTGGCTTGCATTACAAGCCATCAAGACCTTATTCGATATTGTGTGTAGTACGGAATACTGAGTTTCACTAAACGAAATATTATTATAATATTATTATGAACTAGCCATTATGAATAGTAATACCCACTTTTTGAAATTTTAACTCTCAAAATGGACTTCATTTTTGGATACGTAATATCGAAATCAGCCTAGGGTGAATTTTTGGTATTTTTCTGAAAACATTCAATTTTTTATGAATAGTGAAAACACTTGGTTACTATTTAAAAACCGACTTTTAATTTAAATAATTATTTATTTTATTTAAATTTATTTAAGTATAAATTGATACATATTAACTATATATGTTCAGTGTAATTAATTGGAGTCATTTTGTAATAATTTTAGATATTTAAAAAGTTTATTGAACCTTTCACCGTCTGTTACCCACCTCCTAGAAGAATTTGAAAATCTATAAAAAACATAATCGTACCGCTTCAATGATTGGAATTTCGAAAATCCGAGAGACACGGTTAATATCAAAGAATATAATGTGGTTCAATAAGATAAAAACAATTTTTGGTGAATAGTAACTTTTTACTTTTATTTACCACAGTTAAAAGTAAATAGGGTAATTATGGGTAAAAATGAAATTACGATCACCCTAAAACATGTGTTAATACTATTTGATAAGTGTAATTTGACCAAACAAAACCTTAATAATACAATATTACCCATTAGGTCCAGTTGGATTAGACTAGGACATTTATTAATATATTTTTTAATGAAGAGTTAAAATAGTTAAAATCAAAGTTTAATAACTAAAACATTTTTTAATATAGAGTTATACAAAAGATAAATTAAACTATAAATATTAATTAAAAAGCTGATAAAGATTTCCTACATAATGGTATTTTATTTATAATTTTTAAACAATAAATAATTTAATTTATTTTTGACATAATGATAATGTAGTAATTACCTTATTAATGAAATATTAACATTATTGATGTTATAAATACCCAAATAAATGTAATTTGAGAGTTTTTATGAATCAAAATAATTTTATTTGTTAATAAGTCATGATAATATTGATTTAATTAAAATTATTTGAACTAATCATTCTATTATGAGTTCTAAAAAAATCAATTACCAAATAGTGTCGAAATTGACATAAAATAGTTTTTTAAAAAAATATTAAATTTTTAATTGTTATTTTATTCCTAAAAATCTAAGGTTTGGCCAAATGACTTAAATAAGGTTATATATATTAATAATGAATCACTTGTGGTTATTTTGGCTTGTTATAGTATGTTTATTAACCATATAGTGTAATAAAACAAGAAGACATAGTAAAAGTTAAATTATTTATCTTATAGTAAAATCTAAATGATAAGGTTAAAATAGTAACCTAAGCATGTTTAAAACCTATTGGTTGAGAGGATTTTGACCAATCCCCAACTGAGCTTCGAGATAAATCAATTTTGAGCTATTAGAAACCGAATATGACTTTATTTTAAAATAATATTTTATGTTTTTCAAATGGGGCCCCTCTCCTCCCATATAAAAGGGTACCTCCTCCATCTCCTCCTCAGACAATTATGAGCCTTAAAGCTTGGCCAACCACTGCCCATTTTCCTTCTTAACTTCCCTAAAAATATAATATAAGTCCTGTTCTTCTTCAAAGACAAATTTTAGTGCCATAAGAAGAGGTTTCAAAGAGGCTTGTCAAAGAAGAAGAGGTTCAGATACGTACGAAGCAAATCAGACCTAAGGTAAGGGAAAATCTCACAATCTCAATTTTTATCCAAGATTATTTATACTTCGGTAATTACTGGGGTATATTTATCATCCACATCAATGTTTTTTCAATATGTAATATTTTTTCTATCCTCTTACAATTTTTTAAATCTAATTTCACCCATTGGTGAGTTTTTAGTAAAATACATGAAAGGAATCTTTTGTCGTTTTTAGTACGAGGTTCATTTTGGCTTTTCCGTCCAAAGTACGAGAAGAATGTTTTTTTCACTTATACGGCATGAATGGATTTTTATGATTTCATAGAAAATTGTTTCCATAAAGATTCATTTAAAAATTTTCAGGTTTATTTTTAATCAACTTCTTTTAGTTTAAAAGTGTATGACATGTGAAGAATATAAAAATGTTTTTGAAGTAGAAAGGATATTTTCCTCAAGAATGGAGATCAAGAATTTTATCAAAATTATTTTCCATCTAAGATAATATAGTGTTCTGTTTCTATTCCTATTTTACATTGATTTGATTATTTTATGATAGAACTATTTTTATGAAGCCCATTTATCTTACATGGATTTTGTAATGATGGCATGAAGTTTAAGAATCCCATTTTTATTACATGGGATATGCTATGATATATGATTTATGTTTTTGTGGAAATCATAAGAATGGTTACATTATGAGATGGTTGAGACCAATATCTTCCTCCAATGCATTGGGTAAATATTTATATCTCATGAGATAGACATGGCTGGAATGGAAAGTTAATCTGGTTCAGTGATACAGGACTGGAACGAGGAGTGAAATAGGTTCAATAATAGACTTTTTCTACTATTATGGTCTTGGAAAAGAGCCTTGACTAATATAAAATGATTTTTTATGATTATGTGTGTATGCCAAAAAAATTCATTTTTTATGTCATGATTATTGGGATTACATTTCACTACTATTATTAATCCCATGTTATGATATTATGATCGCTT
This sequence comes from Viscum album, assembly GCA_963277665.1. NCBI lineage: Eukaryota > Viridiplantae > Streptophyta > Magnoliopsida > Santalales > Viscaceae > Viscum > Viscum album. Next base: position 1,378,509,307 of record OY728140.1, on the reverse strand, counting down.
TTGTAGGTTAATATTTTCAAAATATTATGTTCTTATGAATATGATATGACTGATTTTTATTTTTTTTATCCTTACTGAGAATTTGATCTCACCCTTTATATGTTTTCTATTCCCCAGTATTTAAAGAAAGGTTTTAGGTAAGAAAACAAAAAGGGGAAGATATTTATGGGAGATGCTGAAGATCTTTTACCATGATTAGAAGATTATATTCTGAGTTTCCAAAGACACTAAACTATTAATGTCCTTTTGTGTCTATTTTTGAAATGTATAAATAATTATGAAAAAGTAATGTAATGTCCATGTACGTCAGGTTTGGGGTCTCTACATCGATGGAACATTATGAGGATTTGTACATTAGTCCATGCTGATCACCCCTATGTTGGATCGTGGAAAGAGAGGAACCTATGTTGGGACCTCATATTGTTCAAGGGACCATATAGCAGGTGGACTTGATTCAGAAGAGGATGGTTACTGCATAGTCACAACAGATGTCTTATGTTGATCGGCAGAGAGGACCTCTAGTGTTTGTAGTCAGATGTTAGGTTTTCCAACATGTCACAACGAGGTTGGGACCCATGAGGATTGGGATACTGGGAAATCATTATCCAAGATATATTGGATGGTGGGACATTTTTTAGAGACTCGGGCTATTTTAATTTCTCTGGAATTTACCTCAGAGGTGCCTGGCTAAGCACGAAAAATTCCACATTTATCAGCTACGGCGTTACTTCTTAGACTTGTCTCACGTTTTTTAACCTAAGGAGGTTGAGTTGGAGGTGTACACATCATTAGAGAATAATCTTATACTGACTATTGATATCAATGAAAAGGTTCTACGTGGTCATTATGTTTCTATAGTATGATTGCTATGGAAGAACATGCGTGAACAAGACGAGACATGGGAGTGGGAGGCCGATGTACGATCGTAGTGGTCGGAGTTGTTTGAGGATTCATTTTCAACACCACATTGATAGAAAAATTTGAGGACAAATTTTATTATGGTCGAAATTTTATATGAATCCAAACCTTATTTTAGGTATGGGTTTTTCTTTTCTGGTGTTTTTGAGAAAAATAGGAGAATATAGAAATTTAACAGGTACACATCGTGTACATAAGAGTACTCTCCGTGTACCTGATTATTTTGGGAGACCGTGTACTAGTCGTGTGACGGCCGAATACATGGCCTTTTGGGGTAACCTATAGACAACCTAAAGCATGGACTGGTAAATGAATATACACGCTATATACTTTTAAAAGATACACTGTGTACTTTTATTTTTTACTTGATTAAATGGATTGGGGTTATATCTAATTAGAAGAACCATCTTCTTCTCAGCTCGTATCATCTAGGAGCGACCGAAGTCGATGATTCGTTGTCGATCCCCGGACCCAGCATCCATTTTCAAAACCCAATGTATTCGATTTCATTGGAATCACCATGGTGATTTCTTATTTCTTCTATAGTATTGTTCCATGATTTCTCCTCTTTTGTGAGATATCCTTGGTTGGGATATTTAGATGTTTTGTAGATCTACGTCATTATAGCCCTATTTAAGTGCTAATTCCAGGCAATATCGATCTTCCAATGGTGAGGATGGTGGATTGTGCCTCTATGTAATTTGTCTTCAAATTATATGTCCAAATGTTTCCAATAAATTTGATTAGTGTAATGAGTTTTAAATGAATTAAACCTGTTGATACCTTATATGATTGTTTTCTTGATTTTGAAATCTTGTTTCTAAATTGGGTTATTTTGAAATTTTATAGAGGGGTATTCCCATTTTTGATTTGATATTGAACATTTGGTCTAGTTTTTTTATTTGGATAGTTACATTCCATGCATAGTATTGTTAGGATGGTGTCATTTATATGATGATGTGATCTGCTTTGTAGCTATTCAGTCATGTAGTACTATTAGGTTTACATTGGCTGCTAAACATTGTTCGTGAACGATAGCTTTGATAGGGATGTGGGAACTTAGTGTAGTGAGACCATAGGGGGGATTAATGTTGAGGGCCTCCGTAGAGTGCCTATTATTCCTTATCATGTTGGGATAACATAGGGGAGATTGACGTTGAGTGATCCCTCAGAGTGTCTATAGATAACGTTGTGAGACCACAAGGTGGATTGACGTTGAGTGCTCCCTCAAAGTGTCTATAGTTATTGTTATGAGACCACTGGGAAATTGATGATGAGTTATTCCTCAGAGTGTATATATTATATCATTAAAAGTCTATATTGAGAATTGATTGGGAGTGCTTCCCTAGAGAGTCTTTTTTTATGGGACCAAAGGGGTTATACTGTGTGAGATTACCTAGGAGGTCTTTGTATCCTTATATAAGTTGAACAAGAGGGGTTAGTCTATGATAACATACATAGAGGGTTACATGAGATTGGTTGGTTGATCTAGAGAATATATTTTGTGAGAACATCCCTTAAGGTTGTTTCTTTTATTTGTTGATTAATTGAAAAATGTAAATGAATGTATTTGAAACTATAGGATTATTTACTTTTGAGTGCTTCCATGTTTATTATTTATTTTTATTATTGTATGAATTATATATTCACTAATTTTTAGGAAAATATCATTGAGTGGTAGCCTACCCGGATTCATCTCACACCCTATTTGGGTCATGTTTTTTTGGCCCAAACATTTTATATTACAGCAATTACTGATAAGGTCCATCACCTTTCTACTTATGGTACTTGATTGTTATGGAGATGGAGAGTATGGGATCATGATGAGGGTTATGATACTACCAGAGTTGTTTATGCAATGCCCCAAACCCAGTTACCCAGATTCGGTGCATTATTTTAATACATTGGCATGATTATAAGGAGTCATGTCCTGAAAGACTGATCAGTTTAGCAGTCTAGTAAAATAGATTACATACATGAATGTTACATAACACTTCATATCATAAAAAACAATATAAATAATCCTTCATGAACATCATTATTCCCTTGGCATAACCCTGCATATCAATCACAATACACTTCTTGGAATCCTGGGAAAAATAATACAAAGAAAGGGGTGAGCTCAAACGCTTAGTAAGGGTATGTAATACATCGGAAACATACATAAATAAGCATAAACATTTAAAGAAATGTATACAACTAAACCAAAAGCCTTTTCAACATAAAATTCATCATAACATGGAATATATAAATTAAAATAATGTCATTTACTTACTCACATGGATATTCTACTAGTCTAATAATCATGTGAAATATCAATATCCACATTCATAAGGATGGAATGCATAATGCCAGACTATCAGAACAACATAGTCAAGGCCTTATGCAAAGACTAAATATAAGATTTTTTTCAAGGCCCTATTCCAAGAAACTAGTTTGTCTCATGAGACCTATCGATGTGTCGTGTAGCTATAGCGGGCTCCACCCATCAATCACTAATTCCAATGCATTCCTTATATGAAATGGTTTAAAGAAAACATAAACATTCGTATTAAAACTATCATATGAATTGTCAATACTTTATCCCTAAACCATGAATGGTAAAAAAAATAACACATCCACAGTCAAAAATATCACAAAACCTTCAATACAATATGGACGATTTTTATCATAATAAATCATATTCAAACAAGTTTAAAATTCATCAAAGGATATTTACATAGAATAAAATGATTTGTAAAAATTGTTGAGTGAAATATCCATTTTTCATGAAAACATTTAAAAGTCGTACAATTTAGAAATGAAGACATTTAAAGACATTTTTTTTGAATCCAAGTGTCCCATACAACTCGGAAACTTTTGAAAGGAATTAATATTTTAAAAACATTCATTCCCATGTAAATAAATCCTTAAAAACCATTTTGAAGACATAGACATTAATGAGAAATATTTAGGAGAATAAATATTTTAAACATTGGAGATAGTGTTTTAGTATAATGAAGTCCCTTAAAATAATCCCTTTAAAAACTTTTTCATAAAACCAGGACATGGTTGATAACTATTTCCCATTAGACACTTACGTAAAAACATCCATAGATAGATTGTGAAATTAACCCTTACCAATTTGGTAACTTACGAAACATACACCCCATGAAATAGGTATCATACAATGAATAAAAAAATACACATAAATTAAAGTGTATTACACAAAGAATACAATTATGGGTATTACATACACCACACAAAATTTAATAGTGGCAATATGGCATTAATCTCATGGGAATAAGGAGTGAGTTGAAGACCCCTCACCTTGCAATTTCCTTTAGTCGATGGTACGTTTAACCACCTGTATGAATAACCTAGTATATTATTAAATTATACCAGAAACATATTAATATTTATGATTTCATAAATTATTCATTTATGACTTTTTACTACCCATATAAAAATATTTCCATGTTAAATTAACATTTCGGGTAATAAGCACTATCTTTATTGGACGTGTTTTAACTGGTTACTCTTGATTGTATCACATAGATCATGATTTAAATAATTCCAGAATATAAAACATGATTCATATATCATATATATTTAGAATATAATTATTTATAATATATATATGTGAAATAGAAAACACCGTTTATGGAGACGGTAGTCCATACGTACGCATAAACGCAGTTTTCGTTTTCATAACGTATTGAACGGAACTAAGTGGATAAAATATTTGTAAGTAAAAAAAACACACACAAAAATATATATATATATATATATATCCAGTAGCATTATTATGTCATATATTACAAATATATTAGTAATATATATTTTTATAATCGTCGATGAATAGTGAATGTGAAAATAAATCTCATCACGTCGTGGAGATTGTAATCCGTATGTATGCACGAGCGACGATATCATTTCCATAAAGGTGTGGATTTGGATGGTATATTAATTTTAAAGAGACATTATTAAGTTATTTTTATTATTTATATACATATTACTCATAAAATTATACAACCAAATAACATAGTGTTGAATAACAAATTACACCACAACATTGAGACGATAAGCCGTATGTATGCACGCATGATGACATTATCATTCATAATTTGGGAAGAATAATGAATATAGTTGTGAAATATTTATAATAACATCACAGTATAAAAAATATACTGGATTTATTATTTTATAATGGAAATAAAAAATTAATAAAAAGTGGAAGAAGAAAGGAACTTGAAAGAGGGTGGTGAAAACATTATCCCTTCTTCGGGTTCTTCCTTTTGATTTGATCAAAAGGGCTCTTTATGTTGGATTTATGATAAATATAAGGCCCTTAGGTTGAAGTGAGGGAAGTGTAAAGAATATTTGGGCAGGTTTTGACTGATCCAAAAGGCTTTGAAGGTATGAATTTGAGAGAAGGGGTAGTGCCCTTTTATAAGAGGGGTGAGGGGCACCTTAGGAAAAGTTAGAAATTTTTTTATAATAAATTCATATTCGGTTTAAAATGGATCAAAAGTTACTTATTTCGAGAATAAGGTTCTTATGGGTCTAAATCGTTTCAACCAATATATTTTAGACAGGTTCGGGTCACTATATTAACTTTATCATTTTGATTTAACTCTTAGTTAAATAGTTTGACATTTACCATGTCTCTTTGTATTTTTATATTATATAGTCAATAAAAAAACTAAAAACATACAAGAGATACCTAATTGGTCCATTAATAATACACCAATCATTATATAAGTCATTTGTATGTACCATAGATTTTTAGGTATAGAATATCAATTAAAAATATAATGTTTTGTTTAAAAACTCATTTATGTGACTTTTGACACTATTAAATAATTGATTTTTGTTAAAGTATTAACAACTTTATTAATTAGAAAAAAATTAATTTAAGAAATCCTAACATGTCATATTAACCAATAATTTTTTTTATGTCATCAAAAGTTTCAAATTAGATTTATTTTAACTTTTATAATATCAATAATTTGATTCTTTCCTTAATAAGTAAAATAATGCATCATTATTGTGTCATAAATAAATTAAATTATTCAATCTCTAAAAGTTATAAATAAAATACCATTATATAGGAAATCCTTTTATATTTATAATGAATATTTATAGTCCAAAATATAACATGCATTACCCTACATAAAAGTTTTTTTCTAGAAGATATATGCTTATGTCATTTTTGTATTTACTATAACTTAATTAATATAAATGGTCATTATCACATACAAGTGGATACACGGGGTCCCAAAATTGGTCCAAAGATGCCCATGGTCATACATGTATCATCCAATAGGTCTAGGACACGTTTTAGTGTAATTTATTAATATTATAATATTATTTTTACACTTATTTACCGGATATACCCTTTAACCATGGTAAATAAAATATTTACCGAAGTAATAACTAAAAATGTCTAAAAATAAAAGTAACCTATTTACACAATTTAGACATCCTGATTCTAAAAATGGAATCCATTTTTATAAATTCAAAACACAGAAGTGTCATGAATTAATTTAAAATTAATTCATGTTTTTAAATCAAAAAGCGTATTTTTACGAGAAAATAACTATCAAAAGCATGGAACATGCTTATATCCAGTTTGAATATGAAATTTTGTCCAATAGCCAAAATTGGATTCAATGGGAAAAATATAATCTAATTATACTCTAAAATCACTCAAATTAATAATTTATCACTGTTAATTATTTCGATTAAAAAAGATGTTTTTAAATAATATTACGTAGTTTTCACTGTTCATAAACATATTAAATTTATCCAAAAAGTACCAAAAATTCACCCCGTACTAATTTCGATATTTCGAATCCAAAAATGAAGTCTATTTTGAATGATAAAATGTATAAAATTTCAAAAAGTGGGTATTACAATTCATACTGGCATGTTTGATTGGTTGTGGTGTGTGTTAGAACTCAAAGTTGCGTACAACACACCCTACTGCATTATTAAAAGGGAAGTGTACTGTGGAAGCTTGGGGTGTTACAATATATCCACCTTCCATAAATTGCATCCTCACAATTTGAAATTATTTTACAAAAATAACAGGTTGAAAATAAAAAATACCTTTGGGAAAACCCATATATGAAATAAGGTTAATAAAATTTAGTCTTAATAAGTGGAAAAATTAAATGAATGGGTGACCACCAAATTATGATCTCGGTTAGGAGAACACTGGTGGAAATTAGGGACATATAATTGGAGGAATAACATAAATATTTATAGGTAGTGATTGAGGTCATCAATCACAGACAAGTGTAAAATTGGGGGCCTTAAATTCGTCAATCTATGTTCATTTAAAATACCATTAGTTCAACAATATAGTATTAGGATAACAAATTTTTGGTTTTATGATCCCTTTAATAAAGAATAAGAATTAATTTCATTATATAATAAGAGAAGAAGAAATATATATACTTGACAAGTAGAGTCCCATCCTTTAACTAATTTCTACCACAGACTCATCTTTTACTCTAAATGATAATAGAACTTAAATATAACATTCTATTTATCCTATTCGTATAGGGTTCAAAAAAATGAATTTATAATTCATCTACCAGCATTTTTCAAAAATATACTACATTATTCAATCGATGACCACACATGGCCCAGTGGTAGGTGATACACCCTTGTCGCCCTTGTTGACGCTCCTTTCATCACAAAGTCTAATGATCGGAAAAGGGGAATATCTTAGCTCAAAGTGAATCAACCTTTGGACAAATATCAAAAAATTGACAAAGGAATGAATAATATGTACATTGCACAAGGGTCACGCAAGTTCTACAATGGTCGTGCAAGTATTCTTGTGTGCCTCAATGGTCGCGCAAGTACACTTGCACGACAAAGTTGGTCTCACAAGTAACATGGACACCCTAAGTGATAACTGCCTGAGGTCTTCCCCAGCCTATAAATAGCCCTGGTGGGCCCCCCATTTGGGGAAGAATTTTTCAGTAATTCAGATATAGAGCTCTGAACGCCCAAGTCTCTTCTTCATGACTTCCGAACACTTATATGATAATTCTTTACCAAGAATGGAAGGTCTAAACAAGAGGAGTAAGGTCTAACTGTTAGAATTCACTAACACATGCGCACCTAAGATGTTTTACCCTTAAGAGAAATGAACATACTTGTGCGCCGCCCTACTTCTTCACCACAACGTGGGCACCTCTCTTCTGGAAGTACCTCAGGATAATTATAAAGGCTTTGGTCAAGGATTTCCCAAGTGTTACCCTACTCATTAACAATCGAGAATGTACCCATGTGTCGCGCAGGTATACCTGTGCGACCAAGAATTTCACGCCTACGCAGTACCTGCGCGCCTGCTAGGACTTGCACGCCCCTGCCTTTTTGGGTGCCCTTCTTGCCCATTTAACCCCTCTTAAACCATTCCACCTCTCCTATTCAAGATTCAGACTTCAAGACATTTTTCAAATCCATTTATGTCATGTTTTCTTGATTAACATCCTTATCAAAAATGAATTCTATGGAATGGATCTCAAAACCTATTGATTTAAACATCTTTATGTCACTAAAGATTGAGATTTCATTCATTCAAACTCATCATTTTCGATGAGATAACCCTTTAACATGGGAATCCTTTTCAGGAATAATCCCTAGTCATAATCCCTAATTTGGGCATCCTTTTCAAGAGTAATCCCCAATATTAAAATTCCCAAATATGGGCATCCTCCTTAGGAGTACACCCCAAACATAATTCTCTTAACCGGGGCCACCTTTTCAGGAATAAGCCCCAGTCATAATTCCTAACATGGGCATTCTCCTTAGGAGTAAGCCCCATGTCCTCTTTAACATGTGACTCCTTTTCAAGAATAAGCCCCAGTCATAATTCCTAACCATGTAATCCTCCTTAGGATTAAGCCGCAACCATAATTCTCTTAACCTGGGCCTCCTTTTCAGGAATAAGCCCCAGTCATAATTCCTAACTTGGGAATCCTCCTTAGGAGAAAGACCCAAGTCCTCTTTAACCTGGACCTCCTTTTCAGGAATAAACCCCAGTCAAAATTCATAACCTGGGCATCTTCCATAAGAGTAAACCCCAACCATATTTATCTTAAACTGGGATTCCTTTTTAGGAGTAATCCCCAGTATCAAATATGGGCATCCTCTTCATGAGTATTCCCCAAGTCCCTTAATTTTTCAAGTCCCTTAACATGGGCCTTCTTCTCATGAGTAAGCCCAAACCTTAATCTCTCTTAAACTGTCATAATTTACTTTTTGATCTAGGTCTCCTTCTCATGATTAAAAATCCAATCATAAGTCCCCTCCTAATTTGGGCATCTTCCTTAGGAGTAAGCTCCAAGATTAGAGTATCCAAATCTTCATAAAGTATATATACCTTTATGGACACGGTTCCTAGATTTCTTCCCTGAATTAAATCCTAATCTTCATCTATTTGGGACGTTATAAATACATAAGCCCCACATCATTTCAAATGATTGTATCGTTCATGGAACAACTCTCTGGTTTTACCAATACCTCTTGTTTCTCACACCAAGCATGACTCATGTGAGCTTAGAGTGTAAAAGTAATTATGACATCTTTCTTTGAGACATCAATCATAAACATCATATTCCATTACTCAAACTACGTGGATTATGATTTCTTTTCCTAAACAAAGGATACATAGGTAGCCCATTTGCGGGTATGATCCCAACTCTGAAATAATCCATGTCCTTCTGAATGACAATAAACTTCAATTTCCCCACTGAGTGGCTTTAAAAACTGTATGGTCATCATAATTACCTAGATAATTTTTATGTATTGAAGGATACCATCGTCTAAGAATATCTAAACAAATACAAATGATTCTCTATCGATGAAGAACCTCGAATACAGATAAAATATTTTCTAAATTTCCTGCATATCAATAATTGATTGTCTGATCTAAAGGAAAACTTATTTTATACAGGGTAATGTAATAAGGATTCATGAACATAACTTAAATCTATAAAGAGAGTCCCGGAGTAGCCAATAATTCCCCTCAAAACGGTGTGATGAGTCCAACCTTCCATCCTCTCGACCAATGAAAATTCATAAGCTTCATCAGTCCACAACTAATGAGTTCATACCTTTGGAAAGTAGGTTCAATTGGATATGGAATCATTGGATGTTTCCGGTTCTACGAACAAACCCACTAGAAACCACTTGTAATGTTTTAATCTTAAATCAATGATATCACTCCCAATTCCAGAGGGAATCAAAAAATGCTGAACCCGACATGAAATCCTTAACCAAGTTAAAATGATGTTATGATTATTTATTAGGCCCCTATTTAAAACTCAATGAGAGGGCCAACAAAAACAATCATTGACATATGTTCTCATCCAAAATATGTAGTGGCAGAATTTATCTTGATTACATCTATTATATCAAATAGGAACTCTTTTCCAAGATTTTCTGCATTCAAAGAAATGGTCGCTCTCAAGTTCACACCTGTAAATACCGCTGCTACAAATGCCACTACTGCTACTCATGAAGGATCATTGTCTTCTATGAGGATGATATCACCTACTCAACGTCTTCAATGATGGGTATCAAATGCGCTAGTTAAGGAGTACTACAAAAATGGTATTATTCCAACTCGGGAGGCTGCCCGACATGCCCTCCAAGTGAACAACTCACACCGGTCGTTCAGAAAACGATGACCAGTGATCAAGAAGCAGGTAGTGTTAACCACCGTATCCAACCATTTCGGGCCGTTATCCCAGGAATGTAATCACCATTCACTCCCTTATTTTTCGGAGGTGAATGAGCAGGTCACTCAGGGCCTTAATTAACGTAGACATGAGTTCTTCCCAAGGGCTCGTATCAATAATCACCGCCAGACTCGTGCAGAAGTGCTCCCTCAACATGATGAGGGTACCGACTCCAAGCATTCGGCTCAGGTTCCTCGAACCCGAGTAGGAAAGATGAATTTCCAGAGGTAAAATCTGGTTAACAGTGAGAAAGTTATCATCTCTTCCATCTTCGAAGAAGTCCACCAACCTAACATGGTGGCAATCAACGAGCGGGAACAAACACCATCCCGTTTTAATTCTGCTGTCCAGGAGACTCATCGGGAAGCATCACACCAATCCTACCAAGCAATTCTTGCTGAGTATTATAGGCAATAACATACACATGTTTATACTTCATCAGCTAGTCAGTAGGCTAGTTTCACTACATATGATGGATCTCATCAACCATTTTCAGCGAAGTGCAATCAGCAGGCACATACACCTACTATTACTGATCAAGACTACCAACAGTCTCGCTTGGTAGCATTCAGAGAAGCCATTCGGAAAGATCTGGCTACAAACAAGAGGCAGACTCAACTCTCTGCCCCTACACTTGAGTACTGTCAGGATTCACTGACAGGAAAAGGAGGATAGAAGCTGGAATTTACACCTACTCTAAGAATGGAATGGACGTATATCCCAATTCCGGCAGCTGAAGTCACCATGCTTGTTTTATCAATGGTGAAAGAATAGAAGATAATCCCTACTCATATTTTGGAAGCTTTCCTGGATATTATAACAGCTTCAGCAACATCTCAGGGAAAGACACACAAATTTTTCCCTAGCAGTGGAGTGACACATCAACAGTTCACTCCGGAGTAGATACACACATCTGTTCCAGTCCAAGAGGGTTGTGGGGAATACTACCCCATATCATATGGATAACCAAGTCAGGAACATACACCTGATTTGAGTAGAGATTGTCAGCCTAACCTGTAAATCTCTCTTGATCAGGCATATACACCTGCTCAGAGCAGCTACTTTCATCAATATGTGGTTTCCAAGGTGAGTAAGAAGGCGTTTAAGAAAAAGACTCACCCAACACAGTCAAGAGATAAAGAGCCAATATGTAACAAGGACTTTCTCGATGTTGGTGTTCTTGAAGCCCTCAGACAATTATCTATTAGAATTCAAGATTCTACTCCCTTATTTTCCAATAGTGGGAACATTATTTATGAAGGTCTTCAAGAGACACTTCATCATGAAGGCTATCTTGATGAAAATTCGGTCGATCTAAAAGTTTCATCTTCAGATGAGAGATAAAATAACCTTTTGTGTGGACAAGAGACCAAGGATCAAGAGATATCATCTTTTTTTTAACCCACCATGGTGGTCCTCCCCATGATGATGAATTTCACTGTGAATGTACTCTCCACAGCAGTGATGCACATTGCCCGGAAAATGCTCCAGTGGAAAATATAGTGCTAAAAAGGCCTCTTATCATGAGGCACTTGCAAATGTGAAACCAGTCATGTCTGATGCTTCATCACAAGCAGGTGAAATACTTTCTCAATCGGAAGATATCCCAGGGTGTAGGTTATTCTCCCAACCACCCCTAAGTCATGCGTCTTCTAGTTTGATCAGTTATTTCTCTACCAATCTTGTTGAATCTGATGAAGATACAAGGAAGAACCAGCACTGGTCAAATCAGGTAGAAGAATCTTTATTGAATGGTAAAGAGGAAAAGATGAACATGAGAAAACAACTGGCAAAAGGTGAAGTGCCAGAGATGTTGACAGAATATGGAATTCATTATATTCGTCTCAACATATGGAATACACTTTGTCAGTTAAAAAAGAAATTATTATCTTATGATGAATATGAAAATCATGTTAAGATAATAGAAGGGTTACAATGTCAAATTAATATGGCATCTTATTCAGTCTCTCAGTATCCAAAGGTTAAAAAGCAGCAGAGAGCACTTCAGCATTCATGCCTTGGCGAACTAAGAAGATTGCGCCAGTTAATTGCCAATGCCCCATCTGGTATTCATGTCAGAGGATAGGGTGTTCATGGAGCACTGCATTTCATGGAGATCTCCACTCAGTAAATCCCACAGAAAATGGTCTCATGAAATGTTATTTCCCATGGATGACCACAAATACATGGCTTTGTTTGTAATCAAAAGCTTTCCCAAGAACATGATTCAACTATTTCCTCTCAAAATCAAGAATATAGAGAACAAGTTGTTGAATTACTCCTTCATCAAGAGAATGAGAATATTGAACATGCCTCTCGTTTGGAAAAAGCACATCACCAAGTGATAGAGGTGTCAGAAATCATCCAACGGTCTTTTGAACCGGGTGATAAATGTGGATGCAGGTTAATGAATCAAACTAATTTCAAGACTAAGGTCCACAAGATCAGAAGATATTTTAATAAACTCTCAGTCATAGCATGTCAAGAGCCACCCTAGATCGCTAGACTGGAGACTCTTTTACACCAACCCTCAGAATCAACAAATAGGATTCAAGGAGGTGAGCCAATGCCGCAGGAACAACCCCAGTCCACCGGACTGGGGAATTTTTCAAATCATCAATCCCCACCTCAGCGAAAATAAGTCTTCTATCGATTGGGGAAGAAGCCATAGGAGGAACTAAGGGCCAAATTATCAAGAGATTCCCTCCAAATTACGGTTCTTCAAGAAGTTACTGAGGGATCGAATCAACAAAATGAGATATCTCATCAATGACATGAAAGAAGACAATATCACAGAAATGATGATAGAATGGATGTGATGCGTTATGCATCAATAAATTTCATCAATGCAATTATTGCTGATCCACTATATGAGGCTCACTCAGGGGATTTAGATGAAGATTTTCCTACTTAAGAAGATGTATGCACAGACACAAATGAGAAGGTGTGCGTACACAAAATCAAAGGATTACTCAGAACAGAGGTAATCCTTCAAGTAACCCACTTCCCCCTCTTCGAATGGGTTCAAACAAGGGGAAGTGAAAGAACTAGGTTACATATCCTTCCTCTATATAAGGGAAATCGCTCTCACTAGATCAAAGGTTTACACAACAGGAGGATGAGATGATGGAATTGAGGAGGTTGAATGCAGAACTACTTCAGGGAAGTCTTCTTCCTAAACGTGCTGGAGTCAGTCAACCAAGGGAATTTTTTGCATCTACAGAGATGGATCAAGAATATCCTCCTATATCAGTACACCCTCATAGGTCTAATCCTATGGGTCAAGTGCAACAATATTTGGCAGTGCTACCATCAGTTGCAGAACCAGCTGCCATACCTATTCAAACTCCAGTCATTGCACCAGCCCAAGTCCAAGTTCAACCGGATGTTTACCAAAAGTTAATAACTACCATTGAGTCATTAATATCTTGGTTAGAGACTGTGGAAGGGAAGTGTGCACAGGTTCAACCATAAAAGAGAGCTTAACCTGAATGGGAATATTTAGTCTCTCCCCCATCATGTTTTGGGAACCCTATAATCCCTATTTTTAATAGATCGGGTAATCCTGAATATCATTTGACGCATTACGTGTCTTTTGCGATCCTATGATGGGAACTCCGGAGCAGTAAGAAGCAGTGAAACTCAGATGCTTCGTGCGAACCTTACAAGAACTAGCCATTGTCTATTATACAAGCTTGCAATCCTGGTCAATTACCGAATGGGAAGATCTTCGTCAAAGATTCCTTCTCCAATTCAGCTCAACTTTTCCAAAGACAACAGTTTTCGATCTTACAAACTGTAAGCGACGGTAGAATGAAAGATTCTCTGACATCATTGCTCGCTGGAAGGGATTAACATATTCCATGAGCTTAGAACTATATCAAGAGGAACTGTTTCCAATCTATGTGGAAAATCTGCATGACGAATTATACGCACCACTGATCCCTGTGAAATATATAGTAGGGTTTTGAGACCTTACTTCAATCGCTCAACAGATTGAATATTCTCTTATACAGACTAAGGCTAAATCTTGTGTAATTCCATAAGTTCCAGGATGGATAATGGGTAAAGCTAAGATTGCTACAGTTATGCTTAAGCAAGCACTTGTACCTGCTTCTACTTCAAAACCGTCATCTTATCGAAGGGCTCCACCTCCTGAGCGCCAACAGTAGAGGCAGTTTCATCAAGATAATAAAAAAGATCAAAGTCGAAAACAATTTGAGGATTTGGAAAGAAAATTTTATTCTTTACGAAATGAACAAGATCCTGGTTACTTCATTTCGGCCCTCGAGAATAATTCCGTTCAGCTGCCGAGGCCCAAGAGGCCAAACAAGTAAGGGGATGAAGATCGTCCCAATTATTGCCCATTTCATCAGATGCTAGGGAATCCCATACAGAAGTGTTTTGTCTTCAAGGACGTCCTTAAAAAGATGGTCAATTCAGGCAAGTCAAACTGAAAGGCTCTTCATCCCATGTAGCATGTGTTACTGCTACAGTTCTAGAGGAGGAAGCGAGTGGCCAGAAGTCAAAAGAAAAAATGTGCAGAAATATGATGGTTGGATGGTCATAAAGTCGATCAACCGAACACATGCTATTTTGAGAAAACAATTGAAGAACCCAATTGTGCCTTCTTATATGAATTCCGCAACAAAACCCTCTTCATCAGAGGGAAAATCCTCAAAGAAACTTCACAATTCCAAGAAGGAGGAACAATTAGAAGAAGATGGGTACGTTTCAAATCCTATGGTGTCTTTGACTCTGGCAGATTTCATGCCATCTACTTCAAATCCACTGCCACCACCCCACCAAACGTTACATCCTAAATTGGCTAGTCAAGTAGAGTCCTCATCATATGAAGAGTTAATCTTTGGTTCTGTTAATAAGATTCAATTAACAGATCCAAATGCCAATCACAGTTTCGATTTCGATGAGCCTGAATTCCCTGTATCAAACAGAGGAATCAGAGAAAGTTATAGAGGATGAGGATACATGGGAAGATGTGGATCTTTCAGGAGCCACTATTCCAATTCTACCCCTGCTAGAACTGTGGAAGCTGGAGAAACTCGGGGCAGAGCCCTTCAGCGAGCTCAACAAGAACAAGAAAGTTCTTCCACCAATAGAAAATTCAGTCCTTTCAAAGTTATACTGGAAGACCAGTAGAAGGTTTCATATTCATCCTCTCAACAAATAAATGGATCTAATCGGTCTAATCATTCAAAACCAGGAATATTGCTAACTCCTATCCCGATACAAGATGCATCAAATTCCAAAGCATCAACTTCCAAGGTACCTGCTAAACCACATGTTTCTGTTGGGAAGCGCAGACCTATAGATCAAAAAGTATGATGTACTGAAACACCTGTCCCAAGTAATGGCCAAGTTATCAATTCTGGATTATTTGAATCTGTCAATGGATCTTCGGGAGGCACTCATCATGGATTTGTCAATTCCTCAAGAGTTTGAAACTGAAATTGCTGCAGCTGAAGTCTATCACGTAGAGAATAATCCAGCGGAATACCATGTAGTCATATCATTCACTGATGAAGATGATGATGATGTCGTGCATGGACATATTAGGCCTTTGTATTTATCTGGAAAGCTCAATGGCATAGACGTCTGAAGAGCTCTCATTGATAATGGTTCCAGAGTCAACCTCATGCCCATTCATACAATTTGCCGATTTGGCCTCACGGAATCTGATTTATGTCCTTCTAAAGTGATGTTACAAGGATCTTATAAAAATGAACAAGAACCATTGGGCGAAGATACACTCAAAATCAGTTTGGAGATCTTGTATTTAATTCAAATTTCATAGTTGTTGATCAAGATTCATCCTTCCACATCTTTATTGGAAGGCCCTGACTACATAAACATGTGGTTTTCCCTTCATCATACCATCAATGTCTCAAGTATTGTTTCAATGGTCAAGATGGGACATTGTTTAGTGATAAGGCCTCATTCAATACATGTGAGTCTCAATACATGGAGGAGGAATTATATCACATGAAGGGAAGGGAGAAATCCACAACAAGAGAGCTTACCAAAGTTAATGCTCCATATGGTTTGGAGAGGATTTCTGTAAATCCATTTACACATGTGAGTACAGATTATGTGTTGCCTATCAGTCAAATTGACAAGATAGACCCAAATAAAAATACACTTATGAAAAGATCCATAATGTAAATTATGGCAATCAAGCCAGAAAAAAATAGGAGAAATTGGTAACCCACCAAGTAGTGATGAAAGCCCAAATGGTGACGTCTTCATTTCGTTTGCTGAAATCCAACAAGTCTATAATTTTCAAATCAGGCCAGAAGAAGTTATAGAAATATAGGAGGTAAAAATGATTTCGATTCTCCATCCATCATCTCCTATATATTACCAGTGGAAGACCCTTCATCATCAATTGGGTCAGAAATGGAACCTCCTTCTTCAAGATGTTCAAATTTTAACATCTCTTCTGATCATGGAAATTTTTCTTCATCATCTACTATGAAAGTAGAAATGGAAGAAATAACACATGATGAAGAAGAAGAGGGAGATCTCTGAGATGCTCCTTCAGCATTTGAAGAGGGTATCTCTACCACCGTGGATGAACTCAGAAAAATAAATTTGCGTACAAAATAATATCCACACCCCACTTTGATCAGTGCGGCCAGGAATCTTGAAGAACAAGAGGTGTATATTTTCTTTTTTAAAGCAAAATCGAAACATATTTTCTTGGAACTATATATATATTCCCAGGCTTGATCCTGATGTTGCTACTCATCATTTGGGTTTACCAGAAGAGCATCAAGGATTTATGCAAGCCGCGAGAGGAACACACCCAACTTATGCTTCCAAAATTGAAGCTGAAGTGGATAATATTATCAAAGATAATTTCGTCAGAGAAGTTCAATATCCCAAGTGGTTGGAAAATATTGTCCCTATGAAGAAGAAGTACAGACAAATTAGTGTTTTCATTGATTTTAGAGATCTTAATCGGCATTGTCCTATGGATGATTTACCGGTTCTGATAACAGAACTTTTAATTGATGCAACAGCTGGATATTACGCACTTTACTTCATGGATGGATATTCAGGATATAATCAAATCTGAATGGTTCTAGAATATGAGTAATCCACATCCTTTAGAGCCCCTCTGGGTGTGTTTTGCTACCGGGTAATGCCCTTTGTCTTAAAAAATGCAGGTGCAACATATTAGCGTTCCATGCATCGTATCTTCAAACCCTTTTAGGGAAGATTGTTGAATGTTATGTGGATGATTTTTGGGTTAAATCCAAACAACGTTGTAATCACTTGGCTGATTTGGAAGTCATATTCTGTAATCTTCGACAACATAATTAGAAGATGAACCCCATAAAATTTGCTTCTAGGGTAACCTCGGGAAAATTTCTCGGATTTGTTGTACGTCATCGTGGTATTGAAGTCGATCCTGATAAGACCATGTCAGACGTTATTATGTCAGCTCCTCCAAATTTGAAATAATTAAGAGGACTTCAAGGACACTTAGCCTATATTCGGCGTTTCATCGCCAATTTAGCAGGGAAATGTTTACCCTTTACCAAATTGTTGAAGAAGGGAGTCACTTTCCAGTGGAATGAAGAATGTAAAGAAGAATTCGATATTCTGAAGAAGTATCTCTTGAGTCCACTGGTACTTATCCCACCTGTTGAAGGAAGACCACTTATCCTCTACGTGACAGCTTTAGAGCGATCATTGGGTGCCTTTCTTGCTCGGAAAAATGATGCTGGGAATGAAAACAACCTCTACTATCTCAGTCGGACTATTCATGAAGAAGAAACCTGGTATTAAAGTATTAAGAAGTTCTTCCTGGCATTATTCATTGCAATTCAAAAGTTGAGACACTACCTGCAACATCACGAGGTCCAATTGGTATCTCGCAATAACCCGCTCAAATTCATCCTTAGTCGTCCAATGCTTACAGGACGTCTGGCAAGGTGGGTAGTTATTTTGAAGTAATTTGACATTCAGTATGTGTCTCAAAAGACAATAAAGGGCCAAGTTCAGGCTGATTTTTTGGCTGAACACCCATTAGTGGAAGAGACATCTTCAAATATTGAACTCCCTGATGAGGAAGTCTTCTCTATTCAAGAAAGTCCTCAGGCATGGAAATGTATTTTGATGGTGCTTCCAGAAGTCCAACAAGGAGGAAAATGGATAATCTTAAATTCAACAATGTTTGGCATAGGAATTGTGCTCATTTCTCCAGAAAAGTCAGTGTTACTTTATTACTTCTTATTGTGGGAAGGTGGTACCAATAATGAAGCAGAATACCAAGCTCTCATCGCAGGCTTGGAATTGGCGCTTCAAGCACATGTGAATCACTTAAAGGGGAAAGGTGATTCAGACCTGGTAATAAAACATGTCAATGAGGATTATACCATCTGAAATGAAGAATTAATCCCTTTTTATGATTATGACAGAGAGATAATGGAGGAATTACCTTCGGATGTGTCATTTTCTTACGTCCCAAGATCACAAAATTCTCGAGCTGATGCACTGGCTAATATAGCCATAGCTCTGGAAGATCCAAATTAGGACGAGACAACCATCATTATTGCCCACTGTCATGCAATTTCACCTTATGTTCGAATCAAAATAGAGGAAATTAATGAAATTAGTCCCATTCCTGAACCGTATGGTCATACTATAGGATGGATGTCACCTATTAGGTAATACCTTAAAAACAGAACACTTCCACCTGATAAAGTGAAGAAAGAACAAATTCAGAGATGTGTGGTCAATTTTACTCTTTATGATAGCCCAGATCACCTATTTAAAATTTTCTAAAAACGTGGTTTTGATGGAAATCTCTTCAGATGCATTGATGGTGAAGAGACAATGGATTATAATGAAAGAAGTACATGCGGGAGTCTATGGTTCCCACTAGTCTGGACATAGTCTGTCTGATCAGATTCGAAGACTTGAATACTTTTGGTCTTCAATGATACAAGATTGTGTTGATTTCACGTTGAAATTTCATTAATGCAAGGTACATTCCAATTTCATTCATCAACCTCCAGAG
Organism: Viscum album; assembly: GCA_963277665.1. Classification (NCBI taxonomy): domain Eukaryota; kingdom Viridiplantae; phylum Streptophyta; class Magnoliopsida; order Santalales; family Viscaceae; genus Viscum; species Viscum album. The sequence continues at coordinate 1,378,489,597 of OY728140.1, read as the reverse complement.
TTGATTGATAGAGATAAATACTCAAGGCCATTTTCCACATGGGGAATGGATATGGTGGGACCTTACCCTTCAACTACGACCAAGCAGTTTAAGTATATGCTTAATGCTACATATTTCTTTTCCAAATGGGAAGAGGCAATACCTCTTAATGAATTCAGTTCTAAATGCATTGTTAGCTTCATCAAGTCTAACATCATTACCAGATTTGGTGTCCCTCAAACCATATTGATGGAAAATGGCACCAACTTCTGTTCATACAAGGTAAAGAGGTTTTATCAAGAATATAACATCAAATCCAACCATTCATCATAGTATCATGCAGCGGCAATGGCCAGATAGAAGCCTTCAACAAGACTCTTTCAAATATACTACAAAATATGGTGGATAAAGATACAATGTCATGGCCTGAAAAACTTTTTCATGCTTTATGGGCTTATTGGACCCCCACACGCACTGTAAAGTGGTCAACTCTATATGAACTGGTATATGGAACAGAAGCTGTCTTGCCCAATGAAGATCAACTACCCTCGCTCAGAGTAGCTATTTGTGATCAATCATCTACAAATGAATTATCTCCAAAGTGATTGAATGAATTGAAACGGTTAGATGAGAAAATATTGTGCACTTTGCACCACATGGATGTCTATGAGAATCGAATAGCATGAGCTTTCAACAAAAAAGTTTGTCTTCGTTCATTCACTTAGGGATAATTGGTATTAGTTCTCAGAACTCCAATGATACCAGGGAAAAAGCCTCCCATGCTTGATCCAAAGTGGGAAGGTCCTTATTCAATACATAAGGCTTACTCAAATGGAGCATATTCATTAATCTCGAGGGATGGATAACTCATCACTACACCAACCAATGCCAGATTTCTGAATAAGTATTTTGTATAAACACAAAATATATCATCACGGTCCAGCATGACCTTAAACTGCACCATAGTCTGACATGACTATAAACTGCACCACTGACCGACATGACATTAAAACTGTTCATCACATCCAGCAAGACATTAAACTACATAACCATCCATGGTCCATTCATATGACCCTAAACTATTTTCAATTCCCTTACATCCGGTATGACCTTAAACTGCACCACCATCCAGCAAGATGTTAAACTACATAACCAATGGTCCATGCATATGACCTTATAACTATTCATATTTTTTCCAACATGATGTTAAACTGTGTCCCCCTTCATCGTCCATTCTATATAATGTTAAAATATATAGATGTCCCTTACATCCAGCAAGACGTTAAACTGCATAACCAATGGTCCATGCATACGACCTTAAACTATTCTCACATACGTCCAACATGAAGCTAAACGGTATCTTCCCTTTTTCGTCCAACATGACATTAAACTGTGAAAAAGTACCCAATTAGTCCAACATGGCATCAAATGGTGCACTCTTTTGTCCTCATTATGACATTAAATTGCACAGTCCTCTTTTTGTCCAACATGACATTAAACTGTATTGTCCCCATCGTCCTACCTACATGACGCTAAACTGTATAGAAAGTTCATTAATATGTCATACATGACATTAAACTGTGATTGGTCTCTACTACATGACATTAAACTATACAACACCAATAGTCCTTATTTCAAGACTTTAAACTGCGTAGTCCCATAAAACTTCATAAAGGAAATTAAATTGTGCTTGTTCCCTACTACATGACATTAAACTGTGCAGCACCAATAGTCTTAACTACAAGACTTTAAACTACATAGTCCCTCAATATGTCCTCCATGACAATAAACTGTTCTTGGTCCCTACAACATGACATTAAAATATGCACTTCCAATAGTCCTAACTAGAAGACTTTAAACCGAATAGTCCCTTTTTACTTCCTACATGACATTAAATTGTGCTTTGTCCCTGCCACATGACATTAAACTGTGTAGCACCAATAGTCCTAACTGTAAGACTTTAAACAGCATAGTCAGTTTTTATGTCCTACGTGACATTAAACTATGCATCGTTAGGGTTATTACTACCTCTTGTTTCTCACACTGAGTATGAATCACATGAGATTATAGAAAACATCAACTATAACACTCTCTCTAGGATACTAACCAAGTGCAAGTCCCAACACTATTTTTTAGATCGATTTTACCAAGGAAAACTTGATCTCTAATTCATTATTTAATTTAACTACGCAGACTTTGATCCTTTCCTTCCAGGATGGGTACATAGGTAACCTCCCAAGGATCAAGCCCAAAACCAATCTTTTTTACATCAGTTCAGCTCCATCTCATTCAATGTTGATTCCTGAAACTTCCCCTAGAATCAATATCATTACATTGGTTCACTTTCGTCCTTGCAATATGAGGTTAAACTATACAAAACTTTTGTCCAGTATGACAATAAACTAGAATAATATTTGATACCCTCACCTGAGAGGGGATCATTATTTACATTGATTTTCAATCATGTTATATTCCAATGACTATGTGCTTACATGGCAGCGCCCGGGCCATTTATATTGGGTTAAACCATCATTGCACTAAAGTCCCATTTCACCCTTCACATGTACGATCCTAATTTGGTCCTAACCCCAAATTCCACTTTCAGTCCCTTGGCTAAAAAGTCCCCATGAAAACACATACTGTGTATTTCTTATAATGTTCGGAGCTCTATGACCCCAAACTACGATCTCTAATCCTTTTGTCCCACACAATGTTAAACTGTATTTTATGAACTACGTATGGAGTGATTTCAATCCTTATGTGATACGTAGTGAAGACCAACATTTCAATTCAGGACCTAGCCACAACAAGATTATGGTTAGCATTGATCTGTGTATCTCTGTATACATTGGACAATACCCATCTTTATGTGTCATAATCCTAACCCTAAATATTTTCCGATCTTGATAATCCTTTTCTTGACTTCTATTCACAAAAATGTGAAATTTCTGAGAGTTCTTTTTCCTGATTATGCAGTACGTGCCCTTAGGTGGCCTTTCATAAATAGTCTCCATAACAGATTTGTCAGCCAAAAGATACTATTATTTGACTATGTTTCCAATTCCCTTAGGAGGACCTGCATAATTCAACCCCCTAACGGGTTTGGTAAATACTGGTAACTTCATTCTTGGGAAGAAAGCCTCTTTTTCTTTATTTTTTCTTAATGTCAATATGTAGGAATCCGAAAAAATAGCCATCCTTAACATACTTGTCCCATATCTTTTTTCATGATCTGAAAGTATTCAAGTCTATGGTTTATATTCTCCTTCCCTACGTTTGGGTCAGACCTTCATAGGAGTGATATTCATCCAGTTCTTCGATAATCTTGTTTGGAAATATCTTCTCCAAATTCAAGTACCTCTTTCCATACAACAAACTCTATACTTTGGAAAATTTGAATCTCCATAAACATTCACTGGCTTTTTAGCACTAGGAAAGTAAATTTATGAGAGTTAGTTTTCCTGAATATGTAGCATGTGCCCTTAGGTGGCCTTGCATAAGTAGTCTACATAACCGTCCTTTCAGCCAAAAGATACTATTATTTGACTATGCAGCCAATTCCCTTAGGTGGCCCTGCATAATTCGACCCCTAATGGGTTTGTTAAATAATGGTAACCTCATTCTTTGGAACTACTTCTTCTAATGCCTTTTAGCTCTTTTTCATATCATTCCTCAGATTCAAATATTCATATGTCATAGTTTCCATATTTTCCATCATACTTGAGTATAGTAATATGTTTTCAGATAAATTATCAAGGAATTGAGTCGATTTAAGTCCATTAGGTCAAAGCTATTTTGACCTTAAACTTTATCATTTTTATAGTCCAACATGCATGACCTTAAACTGCCAAATCCTTTTTGTTTTCTTCTTTTCCTCAGAGTCAAATACTCATTTACTTTTGGATCCAACTTTGAGGGGGGGGGGACTTTTTTTGACGCTCCTTTCGTCACAGAGTCTAAATATTGGAAAAGGGGAATATCATAGCTCAATGTGAATAAACCTTTGGACAAATATCAAAAAATTGACAAAGGAATAATAAGAACATTGTGCAACAGTCACACAAGTTCTAAAATGGTCGTACAAGTACACTTGTGCACCTCAATGGTAACGCATGTACACTTGTGCGCTGAAGTTGGTCGTGCAAGTCACTTGTGCACCCTAAGTGATAAACGCCCGAGGTCTTATCTAGCCTATAAATAGCCCAGGTGGTCCCCCCATTTGGTGAGAAATTTATCCAGAATTCAGATATAAAGCTCTGAACACCCAAGTCTCTTCTTCAGGTCTTCCAAACACTTCTAAGGTAATTTGTTACCTAGAATGGAAGCAATAAACAAGAGGAGTAAGGTCTAAGTGTTATAATTCACTAACACTTGCGTGCCTAAGGTGTTTTACCCTTAAGGGAAATGAACATACTTGCGCGCCGCCATACTTCTTCACCAAAACTTCCGCACCTCTGTTCTGGAAGTACCTCAAGATAATTCTAAAGGCTTTGGTCAAGGATTTCCCAAGTGTTACCCTACTGGTTAACAATCGCGCAAGTACCCATGTTTCGCGCAGGTATACCTGCCCGACCAGGACTTGCACGCCGACGCAGTACCTATGAGCCTTCTAGGAATTGTGTGCCCCTACCTTTTTGGGCCCCCTTCTTGCCCATTTAAACCCTCTTATACCATTCCACCTATCTTATTCAAGATTATGTCATCAAGACATTCTTCAAATCCATTTATGGTATGTTTTCTTGATTAACATCATTATCTAAAAGGAATATTGTGTAATGGATCTCAACACCTGGTGATTTACACGTCTTTATGTCACTAAAGATTGAGATTTCATGCATTCAACCTCATCCTTTAAAATGAGAGAACCCTTTAACCTGGGCCTCCATTTCAGGAATAAGCCCCAGTCATAATTTTTAATTTGGGCATCCTTTTCAGGAGTAAGCCCCAATCATAAAGGTCCCAAATATGGGAATCCTCCTTAGGAGTAAGCCCCAACCATAAGTCTCTTAAACTGGTCTTTCTTTTCAGGAATAAGCCCCAGTAATAATTGCTAACTTGGGAATCCTCTTTAGGAGTAAGCCCCATGTCCTCTTTAATTTGGGACACCTATTCGGGATTAAGCACCAGTCATCATTCCTAACCTCGTCATCCTCTTTAGGATTTATCCCCAACCATAATTCTCTTAACCTGGGCCTACTTTTTAGGAATAAGCCCCATTCATAATTCCTAACTTGGGAATCCTCCTTCAGAGTAATCCCCAAGGCCTCTTTAACTTGTGCCTCCTTTTCCGGAATAAGCCCCAGTCATAATTCTTAACCTGGGAATCCTCCTTAGGAGTAAGCCCCAACCATAATTCTCTTAACCTGTTCTTCCTTTTTAGGAGTAAGCCCCGATATCAAATATGGGAATCCTATTTAGGAGTAAGCCCCAAGTCCCTTAATTTTTCATGTCTATTAACCTGGTCCTTCTTCTCAAGAGTAAGCCCCAACCTTAATCTCTCTTAAGCAGTATTAATTTAATTTTTAATCTAGGTCTCCTTCTGAGGAGTAAAAACCCAATCATAAGTCCCCTCCTATCTTGGGAATCTTTTTTAGGAGTAAGCCCCAAGATTAGAGTATCCAAATCTCCATAAAGTATATATACCTTTATGGACCCTGTTCTTGGATTTCATCCATGATGTAAATCCAAATATTTATCTATTTGGGTAGTCATACATACATAATCCCCCCCATAATTTCTTATGATTGCATCTTTCATGGCACAATTGTCTGGTTTTACCAATACCTCTTGTTTCTCACACCAAGCATGACTCGTGTGAGCTTAGAGTGTAAAAGTAATTATGAAATCCTTCTTTGATCCATAAATCATAAGAATCACATTCCCATACACGAACTACGTGGGTTATGATTCCGTTTCCTAAACAAAGGATATGTAGGTAGCCCATCTACGGGTACGATCCCAACTCTGAAATAATCCATGTCCTTCTGAATGACAATAAACTACAAGTTCCCCACTGAGTGGATTTAAAACCAGTATGGTCATCATAATGACCAAGATACTTTTTATGTATTGAAGGATACCATCGTCTATGAATCACTAAACAAATACACATGATTCTCTAACGATGAAGAACCTCGAATACATCTAAAGGATTCTCTAAATTTCCTACAAATCAATCAATGATTGTCAGATATAAAGGAAATCTTATTTTATACTGGGTAATGTAATAAGGATTCACAAACATAACTTAAATATATAAATAGAGTCCCGGAGTAGAAAATAATTCCCTTAAAAAAGGTGTGATGAGTCCAACCTCCCATCCTCTCGACCAATGCAAATTGCTACAGTTCATCAGTCCACAACAAATGAGCGCTAACCTTTGGAAAGTAGGTTCAAATGGACATGGAATCATTGGATGTTTCCGGTTCTACGAAAATATCCATTAGAAATCACTTGGAATATTTGAACCTTAAATCGATGAGGTCATCCCCAACTCCACGAGGGAAACAACCCTTCAGTTGCATGCTAAAGTCTCGCGGACTTGCCGGACGCGACGGGTTTCCCACCGACGTCCGGGTTGTCCTTTGATGGCAATCTAAAAATAATCTCAAACTAGATTTATCCACAATACTTCTATCCAAACTCACAGTTCAAAATTTATAAGGAAGTTAAACACAATTAGGATCCCTTTTTCAAGGTAATAACATGTGTACGCCTTCATCATGTATTCTTTTACAACACCATAACATCCGGAATTACCAAAATCAAAAATCTCTTATTCCAAAAACACTACCTCATTATCAGGACCATATTAAGGATTACCTTTCCTTTAACCACGTATATTCATTAAGAAGTATCTTATTATTAAGTCACTTTTCATATAACTATATAATCTCAAATCCTCAATAAAATAGTACTGCAGTAGAATCCTTATTTATCTCCATAATTCATGTATCCAGTATACTGTTGAAACAAAAATCAAATGAAATAAATCTATAATAAATACATAAGAACACTAGTCATTTTCATTATCTGAGATAGTATCATAACTTGATTATTATCCCATAGCATCATTTGAAGTATACTCTTATAAATGAGACATTGATTCGCATAGTGTCTCAATGCCTTGCAGATGAAGTATTTTACATTTGGAAACTTTTTCTCACCCTTTCAATCACGTAATTAGTGTCCTTTTTCTCCATAGTTATAACAAAATTCCATTCCCTTCAAGCATTTAAAAAGGTGTTTCATTCCACATTTATCACATATTGTAAAATCCTTCATTCCTTTATTCCCTTTATTCATTATTCTTTCTACCATCCATTTCTTCTATGGCTTCCCTTCAAATCCATAGTATTTAGAGAATTTTTTACTGGTCTTATTAACACTTGATACTATTAATTCATCTGTTGATAATATGTGGGAGTATATTTCCTTTCTAAATGTTGGATTAATACCATGAATGATATGAACCTTCTTAGTCTTTGGATCATACGTATTGCTGGAGTTCTCATTCCTTCTACTGGGCGCCATTTCTATACTATATTAGTCTATGAATCGCAATACATATATCCAAAAATTTAAAATACCTAAAGTAAATTGAACAATTTATGGATATAATCTATAATCATAAAAATGTTTTGTTTGAGGAAGTATATAATCCTAAAACCTTTATAATGGTTTGTAAAGAAATTGATAATTAACCTAAGAATATCCTTCGGGATTGTCGTAACCAAGAGTGCAGCAAGGCCCGTTGTCGTGCACCAGTTCCCATTCAAGTCTAGCTAAAAGCAGTGTTTTTTGGATTTACCAATAAGTGCATCTATTCTACAGCCACCTCTACCTGATCGTATCCAGATAGGGATTTATTGATTGGATAACTCAAAAAATCTCCACTGTTCTATAATTCCAAGATGTTCTTCAATTCAAATCCTCAAAGTCTATCTTAGGGTAATGTGCTATATTCCGAGTTTACCTAAATCTAGTTTCCTAGGATATTGCTAAAATTCCTTTGATACCAATTGTAATGCCCCGACCCCAGTTACCTAGATTCGGCGAATTATTTTAATACATTGGCATAATTACAAGGAATCAAGTTCTGAAGGACCGATCAATTTAGCAGTCTTGGAAAATATAATACATACATTAATGTTACATTACACTTCATAAGATAAAAAACAACATAAATAATACTTCATGAATGTCAATATTCCCTTGGATTCACCCTGCATATCAATCACAATACACTTCTAGGAATCCTGGGAAAAATAAAACATAGGAAGGGGTGAGCTCAAACGCTCAGTAAGGGTAAGCAATACAGCAGAAACATTCATAAATAAGCATAAACATTTAAGGGAATGTATAAAACTAAAAAAAGCCTTTTCAACATAAAATTAATCATTATATGGCATATATAATTAAAAATAATTCCATTTACTTAATCACATGGATATTCTACTAGTCGAATAATCACATGAAATATCAATAGCCACTTTCATAATGATGGAATGCATAATGCCAGACTATCATAACCACATAGTCAAGGCCTTGTGCCAAGACTAAAAATAAGATATTTGTCAGGGCCTTATGCCAAGACACTATATTGTCTCATGAGACCAACTGATGCATCGAGGAGCTATATCGGGCTCCACCCGTCACTTACTATGTCCAATGCATTTCTATATGAAAAGGTTTAAACACAACATAAATATTTGTATTAAAAATAGCATTCGAAATGTCAATAATTTATCCCTAATCTATGAATGGTATAATTAATAACACATCCACAGTCAAAAATATCACAAAACCTTCAATACAATATGGATGATTTGTATCATAATTAATCATTTTCAAACATGTTTAAAATTCATCAAAGGATTTTGACATAGATGAAAATGATTTGTAAAACTCTTTGAGAGAAATATCCATTTTTCTGGAAAACATTTAAAAGTTACACAATTTAGAAAAGAAGACATTTAAGGACATTTTTTTGAATTAAGGTGTCCCATACCACTTTAAAACTTTTGAATGGAAATAATATTTTAAAAACATTCATGTCCATATAAATAAATCCTTAAAACCATTTTGAATACATGGACATTAATGAGAAAGATTTAGAAGAATAACTATTTAAAACATTTGAAATGATGTTTTAGTAAAAAGAAGTCCATTAAAATAATCCCTTTGAAAACTCTTTCATAAAACATGGACATTGATAATAAATATGTCTTAGTAATGTAAAAACAACCTTGTATAATAAACCAATTGTGAAATTAACCCTTACCAATTTTGAAATTTACGAAGCATACTCCCCATGAAAGAGGTATCATACAATGAATATGTAAATACACATAAATTGAAGTGAATTTCACAAAAAATAAAACTACGGGCAGTACATACACCACAGAAAAGGTAATAGTGGAAATATGGCATGAATCTCATGAGAATAATGAGTGAGATGTAAGCCCCTCACATTGCACATTCCTTTAGTCAAGTGTACGTTTAATCTCTTGTATGATGATCGTATTATGTTATTATATTATAATAGAACCATATTAATATTTATGATATCATACATTATTCATTTATGACTTTTTACTACCCATTTAATAATAATTTCCATCTTAAATTTACATTTCGGGTAATAATCGTTGTCCTTATCGTACATGTTTTTAATTTTTAATCTTGATTGTATCACTTAGATCATGATTTAAATACATCCCGAATCTAAAACATTATTTATATATCATATATATTCAGAATATAATTATGTATAATAGATATATATGTGAAATGGAAAACACCGTTTATGATGACGGTAGTCCGTACATAAGCGTAAACGTTGTTTCCGTTTTCATAATGTATTGAACGGAACTAAGTGAATAAAATATTTGTAAGTACACACACAAACAAACACACACATATATATATATATCCAATAGAATTATTATGTCATATATTATAAACAAATTAGTAATATATATTTTTATTATCGTCGAAGAATGGTGAATGTGGAAATGAATCTCATCGCGTCGTGGAGACGGTAATCAGTACGTACGAACGAGCGACAAAATAATTTCATTATAGTTGTTGAATTGGATGGTATTTTAATTTTATAGATACATTATTATGTTATTTTCATTATTTATATACATATTACTCATCATTATATCCTTCCAAATAACATAGTGTTGAATAACAAATTACACCACAGCATGGAGATGGTAAGTCGTACGTACGCACACATTGTGATATTATGATTAATAGGATGGATAGAATAATGAATATTGTTGTGAAATATTAATATTAATTTCACAATATATATAATATACTAGATTTATTATTTTATAATGAAAATAACAAATAAAGAGAAAGTGGAAGAAGAAAGGAACTTGAAAGATGGTGGTGAAAACATTACCTCTTCTTCGGGTTCTTCCTTTTGATTTGATCAAAAGGACTCCATAGGTTGAATTTATTATCAATATAAGGCCAGTAGTTTGAATTGAGGGAAGTTGAGAGAATATTTGTGCAGTTTTTGGCTGAGCTAAAAGAATTTGATGGTATGAATTTGAGAGAAGGGGGAGTTCTCTTTTATAAGAGGGGTGAGGGGAACCTTATGAAAGATAGAAATATTATTTTATTATAAATTCATATTCAGTTTATAATGATTCCAAAGTGACTTATTTATATGATAAGGTGGGTATGGGTTGAAATAATTTCATCCAATATATTTTAGATAGGTTTGAGTCACTATATTAACTTTATCGTTTTTATTTCACTCTTTGTTAAATAGTTCGACATTTACAATGTCTCTTTGTATTTTTATATTATATAGTCACTAAACATTCATGAAAAGTCCAAGAGACCCCAATGTGGTCCATTAATTGTACACCTATGATTATATAAGTCCTTTGTCCAAACCATATATTTTTATAAATAGAATATCAATTAAGAAAATAATATTTTCTTTCAAACTCCTTTATGTAAATTTTGGCACTATTTAATAATTGATTTTTTGAAAGACATTACTACTTTATTAATTCAAAACAAATTCATTTAAGCAATATTATCATGTAATATTAACCAATAATTTATTTTTATGTCATAAAAACTTTCAAATTATATTTATTTTAACTTTTATAATACCTACTATTTGATTCATTCATTAATAAGGAAAATTCCGCATCATTATTTTGTTATAAATAAATTTACTTATTCAATGTCTAAATATTATAAATAAAATGCCATTATTTATGAAATATTTTTATCTTTCTAATGAATATTTATAGTTGAAAATATAACATATATAACCCAACATAAAAATTGTTTTTCCAAAAGATATATGTTTATGTCATTTTTGTATTTACATTAACTTAATTAATATAAAGTGTCATTATCACTTAAAAGTGGATCAATGGGGTCCCAAAATCGACCCAAATATTCCTATGGTAGGACATGTATTAACCCATAGGTTTAGGACACGTTTTTGGGTAATTTATTATTATTATAATATTATTTATTTACCCTTATTTACCGGATTTACCCTTAAACCATGGTAAAAAAAATATTTACCGAAGTAATTATTCTAAATTGCTAATAATAAAAGTTCCATATTTAAAAAATTTGAAACTCCTGATTCTAAATATAGAATCCATTTTTCTAAATTCAAAACACATAAGTGGAAGAAATTAATTTAATATTAATTCCCGTTATTAAAAAAAATCGTGTTTTTAAATGAAAATAACAATCAAAAGACTGGCAGTTGCTTATGTCCAGTTTAAATGTGAAATTATGTCCAATGACCAAAATTGGATTAAATGGTAAAAAATATAATCTAATTATACTCTAAAATCACTCAAATTAATAATTTATCACTGTTAATTATTTCGATTAAAAAAAATGTTTTTAATTAAAATTTAGTAATTTTCACTATTCATAAAAATATGAAAGTTATATGAAAAGTACCAAAAATTCACCCTAAGATAATTTCAATATTCCAAATCCAAAAATTAAGTCCATTTTTAAAGATAAAATGTTTTAAATTTCAAAAAGTGGGTATTACTATTCTCAACGGCTAGTTTAATTGGTTGTGGTGTGTATTAGAACTCGAAGTTGCGTACAACCCACACTAATGCATTATTAAAAGAGAAGCGTGCCATGGAAACTTGGGGTATTATAGTTTACCTATTTTCCCTTTCAAATTTGGATTAGTACTATATTCCAAAATTATGACTTGTTTGGATTATTTCCTAGATACTAGAGACATGGGTTATTACTGATATATATATATATATTTATATATGTATTATAGTTATTTATTTACTCAGTCTTCTGCTATTTACAATTTTATGGTATTATTAATAATTATATTACTATTATATGTTTATTTACAGTTTTTTATTCTACCAATGAGGGAATAGTTTCCCCACTATAACACCGAAGGCTCTCACTGTTAGACGGAAGCATCTAGCGTTCGGTGAAATGCACATGAGGAAATGTGACCAAATGTGTACGAGGAACCGATGGGTGGAACCTAGAACTGGGACATTACAAATGTTTGTTTGAATAAAGTTTCACCTATTTTATTTTAGGAATTCATTGGATTTTTTAAGGGATGGGTAGGGTGTTCTATAGCTCTCTGATGCATCTGTAGGTCTCATGAGTCAAACTATATTGGGTTTTGGAAGAGTTGTTACATAAAATTATAGATCACTTAGTATAAGGCCTTGAAAGTATTATATTTCATTGAAAAAGTCATAAAAAATATGTTTGAGATGTCCAACATTATGCTTTCAGATATTATGAATCCATTTTATTTGATAATCCATGTAATTATTTGATTAATTACAATACCCATGGAACTTATTCGACTTCAAGTGATTATTTATGTAAATTAATTTCACCATTATTTATTACACACATATTATTATCTATATATTTGTTAAATATCATGTGTTTTATTTATTTAACATTAAATAATGATTATTATTTCATTATTCATAGATTTTTTTATATGCTTACACTTACTGATCAAATGAGCTCACCCCTTTATTATGTTTTATTTTCTCTAGGATAAAAGGAAGTGTTTTGTGGTTTATATACATGGATTCAAAAAGGGGAATAATGGAATTATAAAAAATTCATTTTGTATTTTATTATTTAAAATGTAATTTGATATTCAAGTTGGTATCTAGTTTACCAAGACTATAATATTATTATTCCCTTCAATATTTGAATCCATATATCTTATGAATATTTAATAATGTAGAAACTATTACCTAATTAATATTGTCTGATGAAGTACATATCCTTTAGAATATTTATTTTTGATTTTCTATTTTTATTCATATAAATCCTTAATATATCCTCCAAAACCTATATAAATACTCATGGTTTTAAAATAAAATATATATAAACAAGAATCAATTCAATATCTACATGGGAATTATTTTAAGCAGTTAAATTTACAAACATACAAAATAATGAATTCCACTCCTATTTGGAATAATTTATTGTTAGAACTCATCTAATGGATTTTGATATGAATTAATTTATTATATGGAGCCTTTAACCAATTTTTAGAAATTAATAATGAATATGAATATGTTTTTCTATAAAAAACACACACAACCCATAACGTATTCTCAATAATAACACTTGAAGTGTGAAGTTAATCTACCCTTACCTCTCTACTACCTTGCAATGGTATCCCCAAAATCAATATAACATCTCCCTTAATTTATGAAGCACCCTTTCTATGTAAGGTATCCACTCCTTTATGTTATTACCCTAGATTTGTAATTTATTGTTATTTGATTTATCTATATGCATCCGTCTTACAATCCCTATTATCCCCATGTTATTAGGGACCCCTATCACTCAAATTATTCAGTTCAATTAATCTATATGTACCCTAGTAATGCCACCAATATTATCCAACTATTTTTCAAGGCCAAAACTTTTGTGCTGTAAATAGACATCCAAATTTTTACTCAATTGTATGATACTATTTGTACCTATATTTTTTTGTCATGTAATTCCAATTATATCTCCCAAAGTCCGTAATAATTGGTTTAAATATGATATAATAAATCTTTATATGGAATGATTAATGCGGCTCATGTTACTTTATATTTTACATGAATGTGGAAGGTGTGACAAAAAATTGCATCAATCGAAAATGAATTTGGAAACTTTTTTGTTTCATGAGACATTATGTCTTGGATTAGGAAGTCAACCTAATCCATTATATAACTTTTTCAACCACGTGGTGTTGTCTTGGTATTTATTATTGACATATTTTTAATCCATATTTTTCTGTATTTCAAAATTCCTTTATTTCCTTGAAGTTATTAGGTTATATCATGCCTTATTGTTTATGATAATGATTGTGAACACTTTTATGTTTAATTTATTTGAATATTTTGTAACGATTATAAATTTCATCATATAATGTTTCAATTATTTCCTTACAAAGACTTATAGACCCCCCATTCTAATTTAACTCTCTAAATTATCCCATGTAATTTTAGTAGATTACATAAATTTTATGTAATGTAAACAAAATTAATGTCTCTTAATTTAATTTTTTTTGTTATTATATATACCCAATTATCAAAGGAATCATGGAATCAAAATATTAATGGGAATTATTAAGTATATCTTCATGAAATTAATTGTGAAATAATATTCTTTAAAATATGTGTTGTAATAGTTGTTATCATAGAAATGTATAGTTATTTTTTTGTATTAATATTTGAAAAATATATTAAAATACATTAGGTAAAACTAAAAATAATAAAATAGACATTAATTTTCGTAATATATATGGTATGTGGTCTCCAAAATAATATATCCCATTATGGATACTACTATTGGATGTGGATCGAGGAAAGTTATACAAAGGAGTAATAACCATGAAAAGAGAACATTGAGCTAGATTTGATAGTCACCTAGTGAATGAATAATAGCCCCTGTCACACAATTGGTTTGACTCTACTATTGGATATTCATTAATAAATTAAAATTTTTATTATGGATTCCAACGAGCCTATCCCTAAGTGGTAGAGGCTTCTTCATATAATCCAAGAGACCAATGATCAAATCTAGGTGGAGGAGAATCACTGGGTTACTATAGTAATACTATAGAAGGGTTTTTTGGTTTTGTAGCAGTTGACACTATTAACCTGATTAGGGCTTCATGCTGCTTGTTTGGACCTATGGGTCTCACGGCCTTGGGGCCACTGAAGGCCATTCGTCCATTTGGCCTTCAAGCTGTAATGTCCTTAGGGACAACAATGGCATCCTAGGTACATGCATTTCATCCCATAAAAATTACGAAAGAGATAAAAGGGTAAACACACTAGAGTAGGTCCAGAAAAGGATTTAGAGAAAAAATAGTAGTCATCAGATTAAAGATAACCATATTGAAAAAATGATAGCGTAAGAAATCTACCATTAGGACCATACACCATGAATCTCTACCCAGGGAAATTATAGTTGATCAACCATGCAAGGTGGTGAGATAAGAGATTTTAATATATAGGGACTGGGTATGAGATATTTAAAATGTGTCAGGTCTTGGGAATATAAATTTCATTTATTGGGTCATGTTTGGCCCTTGTCCCTTTAGAATATGAGTCATGTTAGGGTTCCTCATCATCCATTACAAAAGGGGATTTTTCAAAAAATAAATAAATAAACAAGGCCTTCGAGAAATTTGAAGCTAAATTATCATTATGGAAAATTATTAATGGGATTGGTATTACTAAAATAGTTTATATTAGAGAATAGATCATCAAAAAATTATTGTTACCTATAAATTCATATGTTATTACATATATTTCCTTGATGAGTATTCCCTTTAATTTTCAATATATCATTTTTATCTGTTATTCATTTAATAATTTTCTTCGATGAGTTTATTTGGGACAATGCAATTTAGTAAAAATAGGAAATATTTCTGAATTGATATCTTATTTTCCATGGTTCTACACATTCATTTATATCAGGAATGTTTATAAGAACTATTTACAGACCATCTCATGGTATGGAAATTGATTCATCGAAAAAAAGGAAAATGATTCAATTAAATATTCATAATCACAGAAATCATACCCTCTTATTTTTATGGTTGAATTTCCTGGAAAAAATGTGGTCTCTTTATTGGGGAATTAATTATTATTTTATTAATAAATTATATTTCATAGTATAAATAAATAATAAATTTTCAAGAGAAGGAAATCTGCCTCTGTTTCAATAACCATGATTAAATTCAATATGTGTGTATTAATGAGGATAAATTTATTATGGTATAATCCCCATAAGAAATTATATTATTGACCTGTTACCAAGTTTGTCCTTATAATATGATTGAGACCATATAAAAATATCATCATTGATGACCATCACATTATGCTAGAATTTGTTAAATTTTTCCGTGAATATGTTTCTCGTCTTCATCCAAGAAGATAGTATGAGTTCCCAAAATTGATTTTTCATAGATCTTTAGCAATATCCATGAATCCATATTTAATGTAAATGAATTAAAATTAAGGGATAATGAATAAACTACAAGTGAATTATAATAAAGGGGTTATAATCCCTTCTGATTCATCATGGGGTGAACTAGTCTTCATAATGATAGTGAAAGATGGGTCATGTTATAATAAAACATTTTTTAAATATAATATATATCAAGATTTATAACATAATGGTACACTTATGAAATCATACCATATTTTGAAGAAAAAATTCATTGGGAAACTTGTAACATATTGCATCTAATCCAAACATTGAGAGAATGTTTTTTTTAAAACATTCAGGACACGCTATTAAAATTCAATCATTCTAGAACATCATAGGATATCCTGGGGAGGTATATAAGAAAGGGGTGAAATATAAATTCCATCAAGGAAGTAACCAAATAATAGAATTTGGTAATGATGTTCTTGTGAGAAAGGGGAATATCATGGTAATATAACTGGGAAAACATTATAATTTTCAACAATGAGGTATAATATAACTCGATAACAAAAAATGGAATTTAACTACAACATTAAACCTAGAACTATAAATATATGTAAAGGATAAAATCTGTAAAATCCTAACAATGTAAAAATTGTCCCATAATGGATTTATTTTACTTCTTATTCACCTAAATAGCTTCTTAGGTGACTAAAAAATTACCCAATGTGTTGGAGTTCTATATGGATGAAACCCTAATAATATATACTTGGTCGTATGTTCCACATTGATCATTCAACATAAATAAATATATATTCACATTAAATCCCATGATTATGCAGTGTGTTTTAAATAAATTATGTTACTCATTTAATTAATTATAGGTTTGTCTATGTGAATAACGTTCAGTTGAAATTAGAAGAAGGATTTAATGCACAAATGTTTGGCATTGAAAATAAAAGGATAATATTAAAAACATAATAGGGGTACATAAAGGTACATGATACTGATTAATGATAGGGATGGGGGACTATCATAACATGGAAATAATAACTACTATAATAAGAATATTTTACAATGTATCCAAAGATTAAAAATGAAAACAAATAAAACATAATGGAGTTTCAAATATAATATGGAGAAAGAGAGAATTTTTTACACTTGGGGGGGGGTTCCAAAATCTAATAAAAAGAATCTAAAGGGATATTGTAAACATTGGGATGGATATAGGGGGTGGGGTATGAGTAAGCTGATTCTATATGTTTTCTTAGTGAATATGAGAGGGAGGTTAAGTCGGATTATATAGTGAAAAGCGGATAATTATTTATTAATGTCCAATCATATATTTTTTAATATCTACAAAAATAAAATAAAAACAACATACCATCCTATTACTTTTTCTAATGGATTTTAAAATATTTGAGTTTATTTCTTTATTTTATATTTTTGTTGATCCATTCTCATTAAAATAATACTTTTTGTGATGTGTAACATGGTCATGTTTACACATAATATATTTTAAAACTAAAAAATAATATTTCTGTTTGGAGGATTCAGTACAACATTTTGAAATTAATGAAATATTTTAAAATTTTTATATTTTTATCAAAACATTATAGTATTTTAGAAAACAAAATAAAATATGAACTCTTGAAATATTTCATCCTTTTGATCCCAAAAAATATTATTAATTTTAGAAAATTTTTAATATAAATACCATAATTACAAATTTAGATAAAATATCTTTTTACTGAAAGGTTATTATTTTATGATAATAATAGTTTAATGGACCATATAAAAAGTTATTTGAACTTCATAGATGTAATTAATTATTTTAAAATAATAAATACTAACAATTAATAATATTTAATTAAAATATCATTCATTTTGAAAATTTATGAATTCAGAAATAGTGTGTTTTGGAAGAAACAATATTTTTCAATGAAACAATGTGTGTTTTATCAAATTAAAATCTATCTCTCTCAATCATATTATTTTTTCATTATTTTTTAATAATAAAAACATAATTATAAAAACTATTATATTATAAATAATTTTAATCAAATTTTTAGTATTAGGGTGAATAAACACTTTCATTTATTGCACTAGTGAACTACTTAAGGGTATGATGTCTGATATTTTGATTTTTTGTGGCCGTTCAGTGTACATTGTATTGGAAATTATTTCAATGAGCCAGAAATTCCAATATAAATGGTTTCAATTATTCTTTATTTATTAAATCTCATCTTGTGATTAGTCCTAATAAACTCCTAATGATTATATATCCATCATATTTTCAAATAAATGGGATTGATAGGGTATGATCTTACTGTTCAAGACCATCACTTCTTTTTCCTATATCAATTTTACTTAATCATAACCCTTAATATATACTAATCACATTATATTTTTAAAAAATATATTATGAATATTAGTGATAATTAATTTTGTTTTAAAATGATATGATATAATTTATAATGGTATAAAATAACTGACTATTTGTTTATTTTTTCTATAACCACATTATCGAATAGGGTATTAAATTTAATAACACAGTAAATAATTTTTTAAGGTTTTGGTAATTATATTTTCTCCTATTTTATGAAATTTATAAAAATAAATTTTCATTTAATAAAAAAGTAGATGATGGAACCCTTATTTTTTCACCACTTTATGATCGTATATTCCTTCCTCAAATGTGTGGTTCCCCAATAACACATCTACCAGGTGAGTTTTCTTACATCATAGAACTATTTCACTATAATATTTTATCTTCATACTTTTTTTCCATATATGAAATATAATTCTCTAGAGGCAGTAGCTATCAATTTATCATATTTTAGTTTTATGGTACATACTCCCCTTTGAAGGATACATGGAACACATCAGGTAATTAGGATTGGTTTGGGGGCAGTTAATGTATATAGTCAACCTCCACAATTTGATCAAGGATCACAATGTGTATGATGCATCAAAATGTAAACATTCACTTCTTACCAAACCTAACAAGATTCACCCAATGAAATATTAAATAGAACATATTATCTTTAACCACAAACTCAAAGTCTCATAGATGATTATATTCATATATTTTCACGGGATTTAGTGTGGAATTTTTATGATGTTAAATGTTTCAAAATATTTATATCATCACAAGGATAAGATGAAGTCCTATATTATTCTACTCCCCACCTTCATCCTATCATTTAATATTTTGGGTCCTCTTCTCATGAAAATCCATAGAATGTTACTTTATAATTCATGAGTGAAAATTATTAATATTTGTGAAATTCACTAGGGATAGGTGATATTTCTAAAATACATTTACATCAATTGAATAAGATCTAAAAATTTCTTATAATGCTTTCGTATTCCTTTCATACTGACCATCCGTTAGTTGGTGGTAAGTGGTTAATAATATTTTTTCTGTATCCAATGCTTACTGTAGGGTTCTTTAGAAAATTGGGGTTAATCATAGATCTCTATAAGATAAAATAGCGTGTTATACTCCACATAATATTTACACTTCCCATATTTATATCCTGATATTTATATTATGATAAAAAGATTACATGATATAAATTAACTTTAGAACCTGGGAACACCTTAATATGGTAGGGTTGAATCAGGGTGTCATGTTTTTATTTAATGTTACGATCATTTCCCCATGTTGATATGAACATTTAAAATATATCTGATGTATTCGTGTAGTTATGAAACATTAAAATAATGATAGAGACAATAAAGAAGTTTTACTTTGTTCACCAACATGGTGTAGTCCAAGGAGAATACACTGAAAGTAATCATATCATACCAATATCTATTAAACTTCACTAGTTATTATATAGAACATAAGACTACAGAAATTATGTCTATGATAGAAACACATTATTTACAATAATTATGGAAAGGAAATTTCCTCCCTCAGAACACTTATATTGACTCCCCGATGATCACATGCTTGTGTTATGACATACACATTTCAATGACAGTAAGGTCACATTCATAGATTGTGATATTAAGTATTTTTCCCTCATTATAATGAGACATTCCCTTCATCACATACCAAATTTTATTCCCATTAAACCAATGTTCACATCAACATGATTTTAAACACTCCAGTCATAGATGTTCCTAGAAATCATGAACCCACATTTTTAATTTCAAATAAATATTAGCAATATCAAACTAAAACACATTTGAAAATCATCTACTCTTCATGATGAAATTATCCATTATGAAGCTCACAGCCATCACAAAGCTCGCATCATTCATGAAACTCCTAATTTTTAGAAATCCCCATACCTTAATGAAACATAATTTTAGTAAATACAATTGAAACAATAAGTTCATATCTATTGACTTATTGAATATTAAAATTTCAAATGATTCTTGATTTTTAATAATTTTCTATATAGGTATACCCTCTCAAAATTAGTGTGAATCACCCTTTCAATATAATTTATAAAATATGGAAAATGAGTGTTGGACACTTATTTATACCCTAATACATTAATTAAGATGCAATTCTCTGAGTGGCCTAATCACATACCACATATACTATGATTTAGAAGATCATATATTCCAAAATTTGTTGTGATATTTTACTCACTACAAAAACTTCTATTAGTTGTGTAAAATAATTATCACACTATCCCACATTATAGAAGCCTCTCATAGTCACAAGAACACATTAATTATATCACACATTTAAAATGCTTCATTTCATTATTAAAACCTCAAACTTCAGGAAACTCATCCTTAATAAAACCCAGTCATCGAAAAACCCAATCATTTATGATATATATGAATATTTTGTCAAATAAATAAACATTAATTAAACCATGATCCATCTTCTTCATTTTGAGATCCAAAAAATTGTCAGTCACTAGGAAACGATGCACTCCAAACACAGATGATATATATAGCATAATATGTATATCCATTAAAACTCCCTGATCAACCCTAGTGATGATTGAAAACATGGAATACATACACTCAATTTCAGGATGTTAATTATCTTCATTCAAGAAATCTCCCTATTCCAGTTTGTTTTTTATATGTGGAAAATATTCAATAAATCAAAAAACATTGAAACCTGATAGACCTAAAACAACTCATCAATCACAATATGTCCACATGATAATCTCATCGTGTAGAAAACAAGAGTGCTAGACTATATACGTCAAAAGTTCTATTTCACACTTCTAGACATAGTGAAACACCCTCATCTAATTCACCTCATCCCAAATACCACTAAATTATTTCTTCATACACAATAACTAGTTAAATTACATTGTATAAGATATATAATATTTATCATTCATACTAGTGGAATTGGATTATTTATTCATTATGTACCATTCCACACATTTTTTATAATAATTAATTCTATGACACTTCTGTAATTATTTTCCACCACATATCTTACTAAGTCAATATAAAAAATGATTATAATTCATTATCTATTAATAAATAAATATATAATACAAAATTGAGAGTACTTACATATATTTCATGTTTATTTTATCTTCTTCCAAATTATCTTCCTTTAGATTACATTTAAATTGACCTACAATTCATATTAAAATGATGATATCTAGACTTGTTGTACTCTTGTATAAAAAGATTCCAATTATTCTACTATAGAGATTGGGATCCATATATGTTCCAATAAAATTCCATCCATGTTTTTTCCAGTTAAAATTGGAGTTGATATTCAATTAGTTTCATGCATGTCAAATTTCTTCAGAATCTATCTTGATTATTTTAACTCATTAATGAACGTATTATAATCTATTTTAACTACCAATATCCCCAAAAATTATGTGATTTCACATATGATACACTTTAAAATTCATATTACAGGTTAATAGAAATTTAATCTATAGACCCCTCTCTACATCCAATAAAAATAATATCATCAACATATATAAGCATCATAAATTGATATTTTGGAGAATTCATAATAATGATATTATCATTGAACCCTCTCTTTTTAAAATTAATGTCATTTCAGATAAGCATCTATATGATAATATCAAACTCATGATTACTATTTCATATAATATAGATTATTCATTAATTTAAAGTAATTAATGTTATCATTTTCAATCATGAACCCCATAGGATGTTTAATATAAACATATTCTTCGAAAATTCCATTTAAGATTATGTTTTTACATCCTTATGATAAAAATCTTATCACATTTTAATATCCATGGAATATAAAGTCATTATAGGCTCTACAAATGATACTGGTGAAGAAATTTCATCAAAATAAAATTTTTCAATCTATTCATAACTATAACACACAAAGATTCCCTTTTTTTGACATTCAATGCATATCAATTTTTTTTAAAGTACACTTTGTTCCAATCACATTATTATATTCCCATCTCTTAAAAATATCATATGTATAGTTCCTATCAATATGATATATTTCCTCATTCATGGCCAAAAACCAGGACTCATACTTCACTAGATAATCAAACAATGATGGTTCCTTATATTATAGGAAGTTACAATGTGATTCATACCTTATTCTCATATTCTGTGTAGAGGTATTCCAATCACTAACGATGTTTGATTGATTAAATTATTCTATTCTATTTCTCATGTGAGGTAATGATGATGCTTCTTCACAAATGGGTTTTATTTATGATTCTTATTATAAATCCTCCTTATTTTTTGATCCCTACTTTTTTTTTCAAAACATCCAATATGTTTTCATTTTAATTTGTCCATTTCCACTTTATTCATCATAATAAATTATATCAACATATGATATCCTAATTATATTTATCGTTTTATCCATAATGATCATGAAATAATATTTTTCCACAATTTTATTTAGATTTTATGGTATCATTTATATGATTTAATCATAATATTTTATCCACTAAATATTCCATCATAAATTGTAACACCATACCTACCATGATAGATAATATTATTTCGAATGAAAATTTTACATCTAAAAAGACAGAAATACATCAAAGTGTATTTAATTTCATAAAATATCTCATAATAAGGCTTGGTTTCCCTTATAAGTATCCCTTTATTGTTTTGAATGTATACTAATACTTAAAAAACCTCTTTATAACAATGGAGAGGTATTCACCTCTCAATCATCATAGTTAAATCCATATTATTAACATGTCTAATTCTGCATTCATCCACTCCATTTAATTGGGGGGTACTCAATGCCGAATCCTAAGTTATTATCTCATTTTTTCAAATAAATTTAAAATTATAATGAATGTGTATTCTCTTACTTTATTATATTGTAAAATATTCTTTGTGTGTCTTATTTTTTTCTAATATCATTTAAAATTACAATTCCTGAAATAAAGATCTTATTGTTCCCCTAGATAAAAATCAATCCATCTTTTCTATTATTACAGTAATTGGAAATAATGAAGTACCTCTATCCATATTTTCTGTCCACGTTCATATGTTCCAAAGCTTATGTGGGGATGATATCGTTATTATTTGATTCCCTTTAATTCTTTGGCCTATTTTAAATCTCGACTATCCATTCTCACATGCGTACATCATATGTCCTTTCAAGATCACACATCAGATTGGGAATGTCAAACACAATCTTATGTATGAATAACTATTCTGTGATCTATTTACAAATTTTACTAAACCTTACATGCATCATGTATTTTTCTTCATCAAATATTAAACAAAAGTGTTGTTTTTATATTCACCATTTTATAAACTAACATCTCTTCTTCAACCAATAATGAGGTAATTACATTTCCATACATTTATATTCCACCCATTCATATTTAATTTCATTATCAACCATGAGTCAGATATTTGACTCACAATTATAATATTTTGATGAAAACCTTCTATGTATAGATGTTTAGTTTTTTTATCACTTAATTTTCAATTAATTTATTGTCTAATATCTTTTATTATTAATGAAAAATTGTTTTTTAATCTAACTATTCCATCAAAAAATTTATACAAATTATACTACAAAATTTTTTCCAATGATGTTAGATTAGAATATATATCCATGTACTAATCTACTTTTTAGTATTGAGATCATTTTAGACTACATTGGATTTCAAGATCTTCTTTTTTTACAACTAGTAGATTCTTGATTTAGTAGAGTAAAATGTTTTCCATTCCAATATATTTTTGTTATACATTGTATCATTATAATAATATACATATTCTAGATGAGAAATCCTATTTTCAATAGTAACTCCTCATGGATGGTGGCTGGTTAACTATCTCTATGTTCGATAGATATTATTCCATATTTTCCTCTACCTATAATGATTATCATTATGGAAATATTTAGAAGAATGAAAAAATATCAACCAAAACTGTTTATTTTATGTTAGGAAGGATATGGTCACATTATCAGTTTTTACTTTTGGGTTCTTCCCCATTCAGATATCCCATTTCCCCTTCACACTAAGGCATGCCATGACTTATAAAGCCACTAAATTGTCATTTCATAATGTGAAATATATTTTCACTTCCATTTCTCCACATGTACTCTTATTTTGAAAAGGTATTTGAAAGATGACACTATCTATATACATGATGATTATTTTCAATAATATTTTTTTTTGAAAGTATATATATTTTTAAAATAATTCATATTTTTGGTATGTACAACCTTCCACTTCACTTTATTTTGTCTCATCACATTTATAGTATTTTATTATTTATCATCACATCCAATTATATATTTTCACAGAAATGCGGGTCTATGATCATTCATGGACTCACATACTCCTTCATAAAAACATTTATATCATTTTAACAACACTATATTTGAGAATTTTTTGAATATTCATTTCTTATTTTTTTAATTTTATTTTGATTCATTTTATTATTTTCTCTGAAAATAAAAAAAGGATAAAATCGTGTACCACAAGTATCTGAAATTTTTACTCCGTTTTGATATAATTTCATTGATTAAATTTTATCCTCATCAATCTCCAGTTTAAAATCCACATCCTCCTCCTATCGTTTAAGAGTTGTAAAATGTTCTTCTTCATTAACTTATTGTCGATTAATTTCTATCTCAATATGATCATCATATTGAGAATACCATTTCAGAAAATATTTTATGTTTATGATTGTATTTATTTAATTATCAGCCTCACCAAGAGTATTCGTATGTTCCACATTATGATCAACAACCCCAACCAACTAATTATCTTTATATTTGGAAGGTTCTATCTTTTCACTGTATTCATCATGGATTATTTAGGGTCAAATTTAAACTCCATCTCTACATCATCCAAATAGTAATTATTATCTTTTTCTTATTTTAAGAAAAATAACTTTCTATGTTATTATATCATGATTTAAATCCTCCCTTGATGGGGAACATCTTCGTTGTCTTATGAATGAATTCTAATTCACATTATATGACAATGAATTTCCTTGTAAATTGAGATGAAAGGTTCCCAACATTACAACATTAAAATCATGTTTAGGGGGAATTATTTAAAATATCTACTATCAAATCATGAATTTTATGCAATCATGATAAATAAATTATTTTTCCAAATCATCTCTATCGTTAATAAATATATAAATGTCATGATTTTCCACAGACAATAATTCCATTTCCTTTTTTATTTAACTATTATTTCTTCAAGTTTGACTATAATTTAACATGCCAATATACATCATAGAAGATCATCACGAGAAAGATAACACATATCACTTTCTTCATGGAATGAAAATTATGTAATGTAGAGTGGTGGATTACATCTATATATTTTAATCACAATATTAATATTTTTAATTTCTTCACCAATTCCTCATATTACACTAAAAAATTAATTTATTATGTTAATTATATATCTATATTTTCATTACAATAGATTTTTAGATAATGAAACAAATTCTGTAGAACATAGAGTATTGAAATAGTTTTTTCTCCATAATATATATTTTTCAATTTTTCCCACATAGAAATTGATGATGTAAAACTCATCACTGCCAAATATATTTCATCAGATAGAGAACCTGTAAAGTAAGTTTTATCATTCATGTATGTATCAGGAATTTTTCTATATGTTTCAGTTATAGAATGATCTTTATCCATAATTTCCTAAATTTGTTTGATCAATGACAAATAGAAATTCTATCTTAAGTGATCCTAGAAGATGTATCATCATATTTTTTCAAATTTTAATGTTTCCTCCATGAATATGGTAACTCCACTAAAATTTTATAACTTCTATATGAAACAAAAATGGTCATATTTAAAATCGTTAACTTTTACGCTCCAAAAACACTTGTAGGACCCTATAACTTCATTATAAGGGAATGGTGAATCATGATGTAAACTCATTCATTTAATGTGATGATTTTTTTCCATGCATTGGTAGCAACTTGTAAAATCAATATGATGGAATAAAACAATTGTGAAAAATTCAAATGAAGAGATATAGAGACAACACATCAATTATACATGGTTGACCCTGAAGGCTAGTTTAAGGATAATTTGTCGATATATATGTTTTATACATAAATCCAATATTCATAACATATTATTTTGGAGAATAGAAGACTAGAAATAGTCACTGTTTTCTATGAACATTTAAATTACAAGAAAGTGGTAATGAAAATTAACTCCCTCAAAACAATTCTATTGAATCCCCATATCTCACTAACTTGGGTGAGGAAATAATTAGTTCAAAAAATAGATATCACTTCAGTAGATTGGTCATTTATGTCTTCATCCATAATTTGAATCTGAGTATTCATGCATGACAATCCAGAGATGCTTCACTTAAGAGAACTCATAAATAACACCAAATGTTCTAAATTTATATTTTAAATGCACTCAACCACTATGAAACCATATTTTTCATCAATGAAACTTCATTTTCAAAACCACACACATTAAGGATGATTATAATATTCAAAAATACATTTTACATCCTATAGCTCTCAAAATTTTCAAAGATCCAATCCTTTATGGAACTTAATGATTTTGTGAAATTAATAGTTTTCAAAAAGCATAATTTTTATAATATTTCATAGAATCATCACTTCTTATCCATTTAATTCAAAAAAATTAAGCATGAAAAGAATTATCGATTAATAATGATATCATAACTATGAGGACCTTTATAAAATTGTTTTAAGTCACCATTCACACCAAATTTATCTATGATTTGAAATGTGGGGCTTATAAATATTTATAAAATCAAAATATTAGGTAGATCTAATACTCATAGTGGAATCCTCAAGAACCTATTCTTTCATTATCTTGATGACCCCTTATATAAAAAGGTAAATTATTATTTTACCCATTCACAAACCTTCATATTTTTATATTGATTTACTAAGACACCATCACACATTCATGAGGCAACATAGTTTTTCAATAACACAGTCATTCGATAATTCATTCATGATTCTCCATGCCTTCCTAAATAATCTATAATTAAATAAAATCACCGTTTACAAAATTAATTATTCTTTAATATATTTATATTATTATATGTATATATATTTAATTTGTTAAATCAGCAATTCATTATGCTTTCCACATCATCAAAATTTTGAATTCCAAAAAATTGGAAAAAAATATGAAATGACAACAATTTGACAATAATTATATTTACACTATAAGATATATTTCCTTACAAGGGCTTTTATAAACCCTAAAGAGGACTAAAAAAATAGACTCCATTTCAATCTATTAAAATTATTGTTTTGAACATGAATAGTGATTTTGTTGAATGGACATCGACTTCTATCCAAATTGAATATTTATTTTTTGATGAATTAAGGGGTCATATTGAAATATTTATATCTATGCAGTCCAATTTACATATATTGATTTATAATTAACTCACTCTATCCATAGATTTATTTTGGTTACTGTTTACTTGATTGAATACACAAAATCGAGATACAAACTCTATATTATTATAACAAACCTGATCTTTTATTACACAATTAAACCTAATTTATTAAATAAACATCACTTGATACAATACAGAAGATCTAGATGTCTTGTTTCTTTGTGGCTTAGTATCATTACATAACATATTAAAACATGAAATTTTCCATCTTTATTGAAACCTTCTTTTACATGACCACTACATTCCCTCGTACTTAGCATTGCATGGGATAACCTGAGGACATGCATAAGAAAAGGGTGAGCTATGAAGCCCAGTACGGGAATAATCATGGAATAACACGAGGAATAAAATACATGTTAGATAATAGGAATATCAATATAGTGCAAGAGAATCATAAACACAAAAACATGATTATCATCATAATAATAAAATGGAAATGTGGAAACAACACTTAACATGGAATTAGTTGATCATTGCACATGGATTATGAGTAAATCCTCATTACACATGAAGCACGAGTAAAATCTCATTGCACTTGAATTAGCATGAGTAAACATCCATTGAACATGAAGTATCATGCTATTATTCTTATCCCAATGCATTGGAGCACAAGAAGGGTGCACCCTTCTTAAACATTTCATTTCATGCATAAGTGTTCCACATGGATCATATAACATGGATTAATAAAATGAGTGAAATTTCACCAACGTAATGGCGTGAAGTAAGATTTCCTAAGAATGGATGATCAGAGAGAAAGGGATGTATAATCATATGTACATTTATTGGTCAGTAATGGGGTCATATATATACATTTACCAATAATTTTAATGGAATTTAGAGTCATGATACAAAATAATTTCTTGAATGTAAATGAGGAGAGAGAAATTTCATTCGAAATTTTGGCATAGTAATGGGTGTACATGGGAGGAATTTAATGATAGAGAAAGGGTCGTCTCATCATTAAAACATAAATAGAGCAGTATGGGGGAGGTGCAAAACCAATCCCCAACATTTATAATTGAAATTGAAAGGGCATAACAATTTAAAGAATATTGGACAAAAATCAAAAAGGAAGCAAAAACCCTTACATGGAAGTGTGTTTTCAAAGGATCGAGAGAGGATTATTGGAAGCTTGGGGTACCTTGGGATGATTCTATAGAGATTAGGGCAATGGTTGGACTAACTCCAATGACTTTTAGTGATGATAAAGTGGGAGCTTGGTTGGATTTATATAGGAAAGGTGAGGGAATTCTTTATTATTTAGGTTTGGGACACCTCACATTAAACTAATCCAAACCACAAACCATACAATAGTTTTTGACCATAGTTTTTGGAAAAGATAAGTGGAAAACAATATTTTATAAGCCCAAATTCCGGCCTTCTTAAAATAATCGGGTTCCTTATGTGGAGGTGAGTCACACTCCTATGGAAATTTTTTTAAAAAGACAAGATGTTCAATAAGTCTTGAAGGGTCCATTAATGCTTTGAAAAATAAGTCAAACAAACCCAACACAAATGATTGTAATGATAAAACATATATTGGCTGATGATAAAGCTTATATTATTTTATTACATCACTATTTGGTCATTACGATTTCATAAAACACATTATATATTTAATTGGTATTAAATTTTTACCCAAAAATTAGACTGTCTCAGAAAATTATTAAAGATTAACCATTGGATAATTTTGATCTCCTGATTCTAGAAATAATATTCATTTTATCTAAATATTTTATAAATATTTTAATTTTAACTTTTAAAATAAAAACCCGTTATTTATCGACAATTCATGGGTTTGGACAAAAATGGCTTTGAAACCATAATAAAAATTACAAATGCATTCATAAAATTATACAATCATTTATATTTAATAAAGATTAATTTAATAATAATAATATCTTATTAAAATATTATCTAATTCTAAAATCCATTAATTCATCAAAATAGATTTATTAGTTGAATTTTATCTTAAAAATAATATTTGAGCTTTAAAAACAATTTACAAGGAAACCATAATAAAATGAAAGTATATTCATTATTATATAAAAAAGTAATGTACATAACACCTTATAACACCCGCATAAGACTGTAGAGTAAGGTGTGCGATGGTGACAGACTCTTGGGGTGTCTCGGATAACATTGCTCAGGTGGTAATCTCTATCAACTTCCAGTTCTCTCATAGGTGGTTGCACTCGAGCTTAACATATTCAAGATTAGGATGGGATAGGTCAATACTGAAGAAAAATGATGCCACCTCCTTTCTAGTCTTTGACAAATTGGCTTCATATGGGGAACGTCTACTGGATAAGGTCATCGCATCCTTTGTCTGAGTAAAATGGATTTTTTAAAGCCCTATATTTATACTAATAATGTGATCACTATTAAACGAATATATTGGAAATGGTATCATTAATAACGATAATTTAAAATCCAAAAACATAAAACCAAATAAATTGACATTTTATATAATCATATTACATAATGAGACATTTAATTATATCAAGAGGGATTTCAATTAATGAATGTTTGGGTCGTTAAAATCATCCCCCATAAAAAAATTTGTCCCGTGAATTTTTCTTTTCCCATACTAAAAAAGATGTGGGTAACTCTACTTCATAATTTCCTCTAATTCCAATGTTTCTTCTTCAAACTTGTGGTTTGTCCACAACTCCTTGACGAGGGAAATTGTTTTATTTCGATGAACTTTTTCTCTATGATCTAAGATCTTCACTGGTTGATCCTCATAAGAAAGGTCATCCTCTAACTGTACCACCTCTGGACAGAGTATATGTGAAGGGTCCGGTATGTACTTCCTTAAGAGATATACATGAAAGACATTATGTACATTTTCCATGGTAGGAGAAAGTGTTATTCAATAGGCCACAACCCCAACATGATCAAGAATTTTAAAGGGGATGATGTACCTTGGAATTAACTTCCCTTTCTTTCCAAACCTCTTGAGCTACAACCATTGAGATATGCATAGAAATACCATGTATCCAACATTAAACACAAGGTCTTGTTGACGGTTATCTGTATAACTCTTCTATCGACTATGGGCTACCTAGATATGATGCTGATAGTTTTCAGCTTCTCCAACATTTCTTCGAACATTTCTGTTCCAAGAAGCTTAATCTCACTGACCTCATCCCAACATGTTGGCATTCTACATGTTTTCCCATAAAGGGATTTATATGGTGCCATTTGTATTCTCAAGTGGAAACTGTTATTATAAGAGAACTCAATCACAGGAATATGTTGATCCCATCCTCTAATTTCCATTGATCATTCTCTCAACATGTCCTCAAGTGTTTGGATAGTAAGCTTAGATTGGCCATCAGTTTGAGGATGATAATCCATACTGAAGTTCAGTTTAGTATTCAGAGCATGTTGACGACTCATCCAAAATAAAGATATGAATCTTGGATCTCGATCAGACAAAATAGATAGTGGTACTTCATGTCGCCTTACCAATTCCCTGATATATATCTATGCGTACTGATCCAATGAGAAGTCCGGTTGATTAGAAATGAAGTGTGCAGCCATTGTAAGATGATCCACAATTACCCATATTGCATTTTTTCCTTTGGATGTCTTTGTATCTCCAGTGAAAAAGTCCATGGTGATGTTCTCCCATTTCCATTCTAGTATGGGAAATGGTTGCATCGTCCCCTTAGACTTCTTCCTCCCTACCTTTACTTGCTGAAACACCAGGAAAATTGATGTATATTTAGTGATCTCCTTTATCAAATTATCCCACCAAAAATTCTCTTGGATATCATGATAAATTTTTGTGTTTCCTAGGTGAATAGAGAAATTTTTACTATTTGCATCATCCAAAAGTTCTTTTTTCTACTCCGGACTTGATGGAACACATTTTATTTTCCCAAATCTCACAATTCCTTCTTCCTTAACATTAAACTTCGAGGATTTACCTTTTCCAATAGCTTCAAATTTTTCCTGAATTCCCACATCATCTTTTTGAGTATCCTTTATCCTTCCCAAAAGTAATGGTTGAGAAATTATTTGAGAAAGGATTGATTTTGTTTAGTTATTTCTGATTCCCATGTCTATCTTCATCAAAATCTAAAAAGATTGTATCTTTTTAAATTATCATCAAGGATAGAATCGCTGGGTCCTTTCTACTTAGGGCATCCACCACCTTGTTCGCTTTACCCTGGTGGTAATGAATTGAGCAGTCATAGCCATTGATCAGCGCTAACCATATTCGTTGGCTCATGTTAAACTCTTTTTATATTAATATATTCATGAAGATTTTGTGGTCTTTATATATTTCACACTTCTCCCCAAAGAGATAACGCGGCCAAATTTACAACGAGAAGATCACTACAGCCAACTCGAGGTCATGTGATGGATAATTATGTTCATGAAATTTTAATTTCCATGAATCATCGGCAATGACATTGTAATTTTTCATCCACACACATCCCAGACCCTTCATCGAAGCATCACTCAATTCCAAAAAAAGTTCTCCACTTGTGTGTAAAGTAAGCACGAACATAGTGATAAGCCTCATTTTTAACACCATGAAGCTTTTTTCATATTTAACACTCCATAAAAACTTTACACCCTTCCATGTTATCATGGTAAGAGGGTTGGAAAATTGTGATAAATTTATCACAAATCATCGATAATATCAAGGTAACCCCAAGACGCTATGAATATCTGTTACCAATGTTGGTATCAGCAACCCTTAAATTGCATATTATTTGGAGGGATCCACAGATAACACATTTCTTGTGATGACATGGACAAATAATGAGACCTCCTTCAAACAGAACACACACTTGTTGTACTTTCCATACAGCTTCTCCTTCTGTAAGGTCTTCAGTAAAGTTTTCAGATGCTCCTCATAATCCTCCTTGGTTTTGGAGTATATCAGAATATCATCTATAAAGACTACCAAAAATTTCCTGAGGTAATCTCTAAAGACTCTATTCATTAAGTACATGAAGATTTTTGGAGGATTAATGAGTCCGAAAGGCATTACTATGAATTCATAGTGCCTGTATCTTATACGAAAAGCAGTCTTGGGGATATCTTCCTTCTTCACCCATACATGATAATATCCCGAACACAAATCCACCTTAGATAAGTATTGTGCTCCACGCAGCTGATCGAAAAAGTCATCAATTCATGGGAGAAGATACTTTTTCTTTATCATTATTTTTTTAAGATCAAAATAATCGATGCAAAGGTGCATTGACCCACCATTATTATTGATGTAGAGGACTGGTGCACCCCACGGTGATACACTTTGTCGTATAAACCCTTTATCCAGATTCTCTTGTAGTTGTTTCACCAGCTCCTCAAGGTCTACAATAGTCATTCTCTATGGAGTCTTGTACATTTTTAATTCCCCAAGTATATGATCAATTGGGAATTCAACATCTCTTCTAGGAGGAAGACCAGGAAATTAATCATGAAACACTTCAGCGAATTTCCTCACAATAGGCATGTCATCAAGGATGGTTGTCTCCTTAAACTCAATCATCTAAGCCAGATACGTGTGTTCATAGGGAAGTAATATCACCGATTGGGAAGATTGTTCTAAGGAAGAATCATCTTGATCCATGCACTTTTGTGGAATCAGGGGTCGATTCTCCACATGGTGAATAATTTCCGTCTCATGGCAATTTACGTTCACACTATATAAGGAAACCCAATCCATGCCATGAATCGCATCAAATTCCACCAGAGGGAGTAAGATGAGGTTCGTCAGGTTGTTTAATCCATAGATTATGATAGGGGTGGAGTTATATTAATGGGATGTAATGATTTCCCCATTTGTCGTACTCACCGATATCTTCACATTCATGATTTGTGGTGGTTCTAGGATTGTTCTACTAAACTTTTGAAATATAAAAGAATTAATATAACGTAAATCAAAAAGTACATTCTACATTTTTGAATGAATAATTAGAGAACCTGTCACAACTTCATTTTTAGGTTTCACTTTGGTATTAGTGATGGAAAAAGAATCACCTTTCTTCCTTGGAGGCTGTTGGTTGCCTCCGAAAACCCTTGGCTATGGGAATTGATTTTCAAGATTCCTTGGTTCATAGAAACTGTAGCAATGAACTATGTTTTGAGGTTCGAAAATGGCGTTTCTCTCTTCTATCACAGCTGTGGGACTTTCTTGACAATAGTTAACAGCTAGGTGCCCTTATATTCAACACCTAAATAATTATATCATCCCCTTCAAGCAATTTCCATGGTGCTTCCTTCTGCACCATTGGCAAATGGGGTGCTGGATCTTCTTGGAACTGTTAGATTTATCCATCGGACCTCCATCATTGATTTCCACCTTACACTTCTTATCCCCATGATACCCTTGAGATTCTACGATCTCCATTTCGTACTTAAAGCACATTGGACAATTTCCTCATCACTGTCGAAGTCACAGATCGTTAGTGCTTTCCATAGTCTAGGTTTCATCCCACCAAATAAGCAGTCAACATAGCATTCGGGGTAAGGACAAAGCTGGAAGTGTATCATGAATGCCTTGTGAAGTATTCCGTATACGCTCCAACAGATTGGTCACCTTTTTCTTGAGGGAAATGAAGTCCATTTCCATCTTAAGCCGAAGGGTGTACGAAAAGTATTTATTGAAAATCATCTTCTAGAAATCCTTCCATTCCAACATCTCAATATCCTCCTCTGGATTCATATTTTTTTATCAACATCCACCATTGACCAACTTCACCATCCATATGATAAGAAGATAGGATAATCTTCTATTATTCAGAACAATGAATGACAGATAAGAACTTTTAAATGGAGTTGATACTTTGTTTGGAGATTAAGGGATCAGATGATCCATTAAATGTAGGAGGCCTTTGTCTCATGAAGCTCTTGATAGAGACTTTTTCTTTATTAGGGGGGGGGGTTGTAGAGACCCAAATCTTGGCATACATTGACATTACATTACATTTGCAGAATACTTAGTACATAACAAAAAAAACACACACAAGGACCGTAATAGTTTAGTGTCTTTGGAAACTCGGTATATAATCTTCTAATCGTGGTGAAAGATCTTCAATATCTTCCATAAAGATCTTCCTTTTTTATACCTAAAACCTTTATTTATATCCTAGGGAAAAGAAAACATAAAAGGTTGAGCTCAAATGCTCAGTAAGGGTAAACAAAATAAATATCAATCACATCATATACATAAGAACATAGCTTTTGGAAATCTTAACCCGCAAAAGAGAGCATAATCTCATAACATGGGATAAATCATGGCAGTGGAATGTAATCACAATAATCATAACTTAAAACATGAAACTTTGTGGCATACACACATAATCATAGAGAATCATTTCTTGTTAGTAAAGACTCATTTCCAAGACTATCTTTGTGGACAAAGTCCCTTTCTGAATCGAGTTCACTCCTCATTTCAGTCCTGTATCACTGAACCGAAATAACCTTCCGTTCCAGCCATGTCTATCTCAGGAGATATAAATCTTTACCCAATGCATTGGAGGTAGATATAGGTTCCACCCATCTTATATTGAATCCTTTCTTATGTGTTCCACATAATCATAAACCATACATCATAGCATAACCCATGTAATAAAAATGGGATTCTTAAAAAACATGACATCATAAAACGATTCATATAAGATAAAGGAATTCATAAAAATATTTCCATCACAACATAATAAAAACAATGTAATAATAGGTATAAAAATAGAACCCTTCTTATATGGAAAATAATTTTGATAAAATACTTGAACTCCATTCTTGAGGAAAGTATCCTTTCTACTTCAAAAACATTTTTCCTTTCATAACATGTCATACGACTTTAAAATAAAAGAAGTTGATTAACAATAAACTTGAAAACTTGTAAAGGAAGTTTCTTGGAAATAATTTTTTAAAAATCCATTCATGCCGTATAAGTTAAAAAAACAATCTTCGTACTTTTGTCGGAAAATTCAAAAAAGTACCTCGTACGAAAAACGATAAAAGATTCCTTTCATATCTTTTACTAAAAACTCACCGAAGGGTAAAATTGGATTTAAAAAATTGTAGGTGGATTGAAATAATATCACATATTTATGAAACATGGATGAGGATGATAAAATACACCCCAGTAAATACCAAAGTATAAACAATCTCGGATAAAAATGAGATTGTGATATTTCCCTTACCTTAGGTCTGATTTGCTTCGTAAGTGTCCGAACCTCCTGTATAATGATTTAAATAATATCATTGACGTATTACAGAATCATATTAATTTTTATGATATCATATATGGTTCACTTATGACATTATATTACCCGTTATTTTGTAAATTCCATGTTAAAGAGCATTTTGGGTAAAATTGTTTCATTTGTCGTCCGTGTTTTGACTTGTAATTATTAATATGATTACATAGATCATGATTACTTAATTCCATAATATAAAACATGATTTATATATATATATATTCTTATTATACATATATATAATAAATCATTAAATGGAAAGAAATACACCGTTCATGGAGACGGTAGTCCGTACGTACGCATGAACGCTGTTTTCGTTTCCTTATTGAATTGAATGGAATTAAGTAGATGACATACATATAAATATAAATAAATCCAGTATCATTATTATGTCATATATTTCATTAGTAATTATTATATATACTTTAGAATCATTCATGAATGGTTAATCAATGAGAATGAACCTCATCGCGTCGTGGAGACGGTAGTCCGTACGTACGCACGAGCGATGATATCGTTCCCATGGTCGTGGAATTGTGTTGAAGTGTATGTATACTATTTCATTATAAATATCACTTTATAATAATCATATATAGTTACTCATTACACCATTATACCCATCCAATTAATGTGGTGGGGGAAAATATATTACACCACGGCGTGGAGACGGTATTCCGTACGTACGCACGCGCGGTGATTTCCTTTTTCCGTAGGATGGATAGAAGGTTAATTAGATTTGTTTCATATTTATAATAACATATCAGTATGTAAGTAATACTTATGTTATTACTTTATCATGAAACAACTAAATAAGAAGAAGTTGAAAAAGAAAGAAATTGAAAAGATCGGTAATGGATATTACCTCTTCTTTGAAACGCCTCTTTGAATCCTCCACTTAGGGAACTAAGATTGGTATTTGAAGAAGACAAGGACCTCTAGGATTATTCTAGGGAAGTTGAGAAGGTATTTAGGCAGAGGTTGGCCGAACTTGAGTGCTCAAATTGGTGTGAGGAGAAGGGGGAGGAGGTCTCCTTTTATAAGGGAGGAGAGGGGCACCTTAGGAATATCTCAAAATATTATTTTATATTAAATTCAAAATCGTTGTATAATGGTTAAAAATGGTCTTATTTCAAAGCTAAAGTGGGGATGGGTCGATATCATATCATCCAATAGGATTTAGACAAGTTTAGGTTATTATTTTAACCTTATCAATTAGATTTAACTCTAAGTTAAATAATTTAACTTTTACCGTGTCTTTTTGTTTTCTTTCACTATATGGTTAATACACTTACTAAAACATGCCAAACGAACCCCAAATTGTTTATTATTAATATATATATCCTTATATAAGTCATATTTCCGAACCGTATATTTTTAGAAATAAAATAACAATTAATAATATAATATTTGATTTAAAAACTATTTTGTGTCAATTTTGACACTATTTGATATATGATTTTTGTGAAAGTCATAACAGAATTATATGTTCGAACCAAGTTGATTAAATCAAAAATAATATATCATAGTAACCTATAAAATTAGTGTAATTCATAAAAAGTCTTAAATTGCTTTTATTTTGGTATTTATAATATCAATTATGTCAATATTTCATTAATAATATAATTACTGCATCATCTTTGTGTCATAAATAAATTAAATTATTTGATGTCTAAAAATTACAAATAAAATACCATCATATAGGAAATCGTTTAAGATTTCTAAGGAATATTTACAATCGAATTTAGCTTATGTATAACTCTGTATTAAAAAATTTTTAGTAAATAAACTTTGATTTTAACTCTTTTAACTCTTCTTTGAATTAAATAATAGTAAATATCCTAATCTAATCCAAGTGGGCCTAAATGATAATATTTTACACTTAAGGTTGTTTTTGGTCGAGATACATTTGTCCAATAGAATTAGGACATGTGTTAGGGTAATATTAATATCATTTTTACCCTTAATTACCCTATTTAATTTTAACCATGGTAAATAAAAGTAAAAATTTACTATTCACCAAAAATTATTTTCATCTCATTGAACCACATTTTACTTACTGACATCAACCGTGTCTCTCGGATTTTTGAAATTTCATTCACAGAAGCGGTAAAATTATGTTTTATGAACAATTCAGTTTTTTTAACTATCACTTAGTAGTTTCACTATTCATCAAAAATTGATGTTTTTCAGAACAATGCCAAAATTTCATCCTAAGCTATATTTCATATTCCGAATTCAAAAATGAAGTCTATTTTACCAAATTCATAACATAGAAGTTGCATTAATTAATTTTATAATTAAATCCCGCTGTTAAAACAAATTGCGTGTTTTTAAAAAACAATATCTATCAAAAGATTGACGCTTGTTTATGTCTGGTTTAAATGTGAAATTACATCCAATGACCAACATTGTATTAAATTGTAAAAATATATTCTAAATATACTTTAAAACTACTCAAATTAATAATTTATCACTATTAATTATTTCAATTAAAAAAGTTGTTTTTTAATTATAATTTAGTAATTTTCACTATTCATCGGAATATGAAAGTTATCCGAAAAGTACCAAAATTTCACCTTAGGCAAAATTCGATACTCCAAATCTGAAAATGATGTCCATTTTGAGAGCTAAAATTTCTAAAATTTTAAAAGGTGGTTATTACTATTTATAACGGCTAGTTATAATAATATTATAATAGCATATCGTTGTTTAGTGAAACTCGGTATTGCGTACTACATACGCTATCGAGGAAGGTCGTGATTGCGTGTAATGCAAGGCAAGTCATGGATGTGTGTGGTGCAAGCTCCTTTTGGTGTAGCGTACAACACAAGACATTAATAAAATTAAAAAGAATAGTTTTCATAAAATCTCGGGCTGTTACATTCTACCCCCCTTAAAATGAATTTCGCCCTCGAAATTCGTCGGGGTTATAAATAGTTTACTATTCGAAAGTTTCTTTAATAGAAGACCACATCGTAAAAAGGAATACCAAAACTTGTCTTTAAAAACTAATGTATGAAATGTAACGATTACCCAAATAAACTAATCACTGGGTTTCCACATAGATGAAAATATGGATATGGAAGAGAAATCTAACCATCATGTTCTGATAGAGAGTGGTAGAGAACATGGCTATGGAAAAGCTAGCAGCAACAAAGCCATAAATTTTTGACGATCTAAGGTACCATCTGATTCATCAGGTATAATATCACTAGGACAACATTTTTGGTTTTCAAGATCGTTTCCCTAAAGTTGAGAATTTGAATTAGAATAAATACTTACTTTATTTTGGAACAATCTCACTATTGTTCGTGCCTTGAACAATTTCCAATTCATCTCTTAAACAAATGAAGTTGAATTTGTTATTTGTGAAGTGTTAGCAGATTATGTGATAGAATGACGGGTCATTCCATCTGTCTCAAACAGATGGTTAGAAAAAGTTATTAAATATACATAAGTCATTCTATAGTGAGATTAATCATATATGGTTCCTAAAATGGATGTATACTTCATATATTATACTGTTTAATATAATAAAACTATTTTCAACTAAATAGGGACTTCCTGTAGGCCAGTGGTAGGCGATAAATGCCAGTCGCACTTCGGTTGTGGGTTCGATTCCCATAGCCTTGTCCGACGCGATGGGCTATCGCACGTCCTGCAGGTTGTCCTTTTTCTAAAACAATATTACTATAACATCCCATCAATAATATCGAAAAAAACTTCTATCCTTAAACAATACTAACTTATATCCAACATAATCCATTCCAATCTTCAGGCTTATCCATAATACTGCAGTCCACTCTCATAACATAGTGAAAACGATTACCAGAGATTTAACACCATCGTCGATCCCCATATATCATAAGATATGTTTTGTTGGTCACATTCCAAAAATTCAAAGTCCTTAATCATGTATTATCTTGAATACCTTAGTGAAAACATGAACGCAGTTAAAAGTTAACACTTTCCACATACCAAAATCCTCAAAATTCAATATACTCAAACAATGATATCACTTTGTCCTTATATCAATCATGAGCTCATGAATACTGTTAAACATTTCATTTTCTCGTTTTCCC
Organism: Viscum album; assembly: GCA_963277665.1. NCBI lineage: Eukaryota > Viridiplantae > Streptophyta > Magnoliopsida > Santalales > Viscaceae > Viscum > Viscum album. The sequence continues at coordinate 1,378,448,968 of OY728140.1, read as the reverse complement.
TTCATTATGTGCATAATATCTCAATCACTTTGAATACCATATTAGACCAATACATAAATATTCCAATACTCCATGATACAATATTATTTTGTAATCCCATTACATAAACACTTAATCATTCCACCACATCGTTTTCATATTCAACATTGCCAATAGTGATCGCATGTGACTTCCCTTTGTCCTTTGCATTAAGTGGTTGCTTATGTTGATCATCACTAACCCTTGGATTAGGGAATTTATTAGCATAATGCCCCATTTCCTTGCACTTGAAGCATTGAAGTGTTGGTGGTGCGTTCTTTGCAGTGTTTGCTTTATTCACATCATTAGAAAACCTTTTTCCATTACTTCGACACTCAGCTGCTCGATGACCTTCTTTTCCACACATAAAACATTTTCTAGTCCCTTTAAGACAATCTCCACCATGATTCTTTCCACACATTGTGCATAAGGAAACATTCATCTTCTTTTCACCATTATTCTGAGATTTCTCCTTGAACTCCATCGTTCGTTTCTTGTCAAAACCATGAGATTGATATGTAACACCAACATCCATTTCTACCTTGATATCACAACGCACAATTTCTTCATAGCTACTGAAGTCTCTTATAGCTAATGCCCTTCAAAGACTTGGTTTTAAGCCATTGAAAAATCGATCAACTTTACTTTAAAGTTGGATGATAATTCCAGATGCATACCTTGCAAGTCTTGTAAAATTTGCTTCGTATATACCAACAGATTCATCATCCTTCTGCTTCAGCTCAGGAAACTCCTTTTCCATCTTTGTTCGAAGAATACGAGGGAAGTACTTACGGAAAAACAAGTTCTTGAACTCGTCCCATTCAATGGAATAAATTTCATCTCTTTGCCTCATATTCTTGATAAGATTCTACCATTGATCAGCTTAACCTTCCAAACGATATACTGCTAATATGACTTTATCATGTTCAGAACATTGAAGAACTGAAAATATCTTTTCAGTGGTACTGGTCCATTGTTCAGCAACAAGTGGATCAGAAGACCCATTAAAAGAAGGTGGATGTTGCCTCATGAAGGACTCAATAGAATATTGTTCCCTTCTCTGCTCATTTGGAAGTCCAGAATGATTCATAGCTTGTGTAAGTATAGCAATAAGATTTTTCACCCCATCTCCCATAACATTTGTTTGTTCAGGAGGACAATCATTGCATTGTCCATTGCATTGATCAACACGGTTCCTTCAGGTTCCAGCCATCGTCTAAAACCCAAAAAGAATAGTGTGAGAGGAAAAAATCATGCTAAGGAAAACAACATAATAAAGGGGGAGTACCTTCAATATCAAACATCTTAGGTTTAATTCTATGATCGTTAGCGTAATTCTAGTACTATAACCTATACGTATAATTAACCTTAGGGACATCCCTAGACATACCTTAGAAATATCTCTAAGGATCTCACTAACATTTCCGCATCCTAGTTTCCAAAGGTTGACTAAACCTTTCCTCTGATACCAACTGTAGAGACCCGAAGCTTTGTGTACATTGACATTACATTACATTTGTGGAATACGTAGTACATAACAAAAACACACACACAAGGACCGTAATAGTTTAGTGTCTTTGGAAACTTGGAATATAATCTTCTAATCGTGGTGAAAGATCTTCAATATCTCCCATAAAGATCTTCCTTTTTTTATACCTAAAACCATTCTTTATATCCTGGGGAAAAGAAAACATAAAAGGGTGAGCTCAAATGCTCAGTAAGGGTAAAAAAATAAATATCAATCACATCATATACATAAGAACATAGCTTTTGAAAATCCTAACCTGTAAAAGAGAGCATAATCTCATAACATGGGATAAATCATGGCAGTGAAATGTAATCACAATAATCATAACTTAAAACATGAAACTTTGTGGCATACACACATAATCATAGAGAATCATTTCTTGTTAGTCAAGACTCATTGCCAAGACTATCTTAGTGGACAAAGTGCTTTTCTGAATCAAGTTCACTCCTCGTTTCAGTCCTGTATCACTGAACCGAAATAACCTTCCATTCCAGCCATGTCTATCTCATGAGATATAAATCATTACCCAATGCATTGGAGGGATATATAGGTCCCACCCATCTTATAATGAATCCTTTCTTATGTGTGCCACATAATCATAAACCATACATCATAGCATTACCCATGTACTAAAAATGGGATTCTTAAACAACATGACATCATAAAACAATTCATATAAGATAAAGGAATTCATAAAAATATTTCCATAACAACATAATCAAAACAATGTAATAATAGGGATAAAAACAGAACCCTTCATAGATGGAAAATAATTTTGACAAAATACTTGAACTCCATTCTTGAGGAAAATATCCTTTCTACTTCAAAAACATTTTTCCTTTCATAACATGTTATACGACTTTAAAAAAAATAAGTTGATTAAAAATAAACTTGAAAACTTCTAAAGGAAGTTTCTTGGAAATAATGTTTTAAAAATCCATTCATGCCGTATAAGTTAAAAAAACATTCTTCGTACTTCTGTCGGAAAAGTCAAAAAAGTACCTCGTACGAAAAACGATAAAAGATTCCTTTCATATCTTTTACTAAAAACTCACCGAAGGGTAAAATTGGATTTAAAAAATTTTAGGTGGATTGAAATAATATGACATATTTATGAAACATGGATGTGGATGATAAAATACACCCCAGTAAATACCAATGTATAAACAATCTCGGATAAAAATGAGATTGCGATATTTCTATTACCTTAGGTCCGATTTGCTTCGTAAGTGTCCGAACCTCCTGTATAAGGATTTAAATAATGTCATTGAATTATTACAGAATCATATTAATTGTTATGATATCATATATGGTTCACTTAGGACATTATATTACCCGTTATTTTGTAAATTCCATGTTAAAGAGCATTGTGGGTAAAATTGTTTCATTTGTCGTCCGTGTTTTGACTTGTAATTATTCATATTATTAATTAGATCATGATTACTTAATTACAGAATATAAAACATGATTTATATATATATATATATATTCATATTATACATATATATAATAAATCATTAAATGGAAAGAAATACACTGTTCATGGAGACGGTAGTCCGTACGTACGCATGAACGCTGTTTTCGTTTCCTTATTGAATTGAATGGAATTAAGTAGATGACATACATATAAATATAAATAAATCCAGTATCATTATTATGTCATAGATTTCATTATTACTTATTATATATACTTTATAATCATTCATTAATGGTTAATCATTGAGAATGAATCTGATCGCGTCGTGGAGACAGTAGTCCGTACGTACGCACGAGCGATGATATCATTCCCATGGTCGTGGAATTGTGTTGAAGTGTATGTATACTATTTCAGTATCAATATCACTTTATAATAATCATATATAGTTACTCATTACACCATTATACCCATCCAATTAATGTGGTGGAGGAAAATAGATTACACCACGGCGTGGAGACGGTATTCCGTACGTACGCACGCGCGGTGATTTCCTTTTTTGTAGGATGGATAGAAGGTTAATTAGAGTTGTTTCATATTTATAATAACATATCAGTATGTAAGTAATACTGATGTTATTACTTTATCATGAAACAACTAAACAATAAGAAGTTGAAGAAGAAAGAAATTGAAAAGATCGGTAATGGATATTACCTCTTCTTTGAAACGCCTCTTTGAATCCTCCACTTAGGGAACTAAGATTGGTATTTGAAGAAGACCAGGACCTCTAAGATTATTCTAGGGAAGTGTAGAAGGGATTTTGGCAGAGGTTGGCCGATATTGAGTGCTCAAATTGGTGTGAGGTGAAGGGGGGGGGAGGTCTCCTTTTATAAGGGAGGAGATGGGCACCTTAGGAATATCTCAAAATATTATTTTATATTAAAGTCAAACTCGGTTTATAATGGTTCCAAAGGGTCTTATTTCGAAGCTATAGTGGGGATGGGTCGAAAGAATATCAACCAATAGGATTTAGACAAGTTTAGGTTATTATTTTAACCTTTTCAATTAGATTTAACTCTAATTTAAATAATTTAACTTTTACCGTGTCTTTTTGTTTTCTTTCGCTATATGGTTAATAAACTTACTATAACATGCCAAACGAACACCATATTGTTTATTATTAATATATATATCTGTATCTAAGTCATTTGGCCGAACCTTAGATTTTTAGGAATAAAATAACAATTAATAATATAATATTTGATTTAAAAACTATTTTGTGTCAATTTTGACACTATTTGATATATGATTTTTGTGAAAGTCATAACAGAATTTTATGTTCGAACCAAGTTGATTAAATCGACAATAATATATCATAGTAACCTAGAAAATTAGTGGAATTAATAAAAAGTCTTAAATTACATTTAATTTGGTATTTATAATATCAATTATGTCAATATTTCATTAATAATATAATTACTGCATCATCTTTGTGTCATAACTAAATTAAATTATTTGATGTCTAAAAATTACAAATAAAATACCATCATGTAGGAAATCTTTTGAGCTTTCTAATTAATATCTACAATCGAATTTATCTTATGTATAACTCTGTATTAAAAATGTTTTAGTAAATTAACTTTGATTTTAACTCTTTTAACTCTTCTTTGAATTAAATAATAGTAAATGTCCTAATCTAATCCAAGTGGGCCTAAATGATAATATTTTACACTTAAGGTTGTTTTTGGTCGAGATACACTTGTCCAATAGAATTAGGACATGTGTTAGGGTAATATTAATATCATTTTTACCCTTAATTACCCTATTTACTTTTCACCGTGGTAAATAAAAGTAAAAAGTTACTATTCACCAAAAATTATTTTCATCTCATTAAACCACATTTTACTTACTGACATCAACCGTGTCTCTCGTATTTTTGAAATTTCATTCACAGAAGTGGTAAAATTATGTTTTACGAAAAATTCAGTTTTTTTAACTACCACTTAGTAGTTTCACTATTCATCAAAAATTGATGTTTTTCAGAACAATGCCAAAATTTCATCCTAAGCTATATTTCATATTTCGAATTCAAAAATGAAGTCTATTTTACCAAATTCATAACATATATGTTTCATTAATTAATTTAATAATTAAATCCCGCTGTTAAAACAAATAGCGTGTTTTTAAAAAACAATATCTATCAAAAGATTGACGCTTGTTTATGTCTGGTTTAAATGTGAAATTACATCCAATGACCAACGTTGTATTAAATTGTAAAAATATATTCTAAATATACTTTAAAACTACTCAAATTAATAATTTATCACTATTAATTATTTCAATTAAAAAAGTTGTTTTTTAATTATAATTTAGTAATTTTCACTATTCATCAGAATATGAAAGTTATCCGAAAAGTACCAAAATTTCTCCTTAGGCTAAATTCGATACTCCGAATCCGAAAATGAAGTCCATTTTGAGAGCTAAAATTTCTAAAATTTTAAAAGGTGGTTATTACTATTTATAACGGCTAGTTATAATAATATTATAATAGCATATCGTTGTTTAGTGAAACTCAGTATTGCGTACTACACACACTATCGAGTAAGGTCGCGATTGCGTGTAATGCAAGGCAAGTCAAGGATGTGTGTAGTGCAAGCTCCTTTTGGTGTAGCGTACAACACAAGACATTAATAAAATTAAAAAGAATAGTTTTAATAAAATCTCGGGCTGTTACATTCTACCCCCCTTAAAATGAATTTCGCCCTCGAAATTCGTCGGGGTTATAAATAGTTTACTATTCGAAAGTTTCTTTAATAGAAACCCACATCATAAAAAGGAATACCAAAACTTGTCTTTAAAAACTAAAGTATGAAATGTAAAGATTACCCAAATAAACTAATAACTGGGTTTCCACATAGATGAAAATATGAATATGGAAGAGAAATCTAACCATCATGTTCTGATAGATAGTGGTAGAGAACATGGCTATGGAAAAGTTAGCAATCACAAAGCCATAAATTTTTGACGATCTAAGGTACCATCTGATTCATCAGGTATAATATCACTAGGACAACATTTTTGGTTTTCAAGATTGTTTCACTAAAGTTGAAAATTTGAATTAGAATAAATACTTATTTTATATTGGAACAATCTCAGTGTTGTTAGTGCCTTGAACAATTTCCAATTCATCTCTTAAATAAATGAAGTTGAATTTGTTATTTGTGAAGTGTTAGCAGATTATGTGATAGAATGACGGGTCATTCCATCTGTCTCAAACAGATGGTTAGAAAAAGTTATTAAATATACATAAGTCATTATATAGTGTGATTAATCATATAAGGTTCCTAAAATGGACGTATACTTCATATATTATACTGTTTAATATAGTAAAACTATTTTCAACTAAACAGGGACTTCATGTAGGCCAGTGGTAGGCGATAAAGGCCAGTCGCACATCGGTTGTGGGTTCGATTCCCATAGCCTTGTCCGACGCGATGGGTTGTCGCCCGTCCTGTAGGTTGTCCTTTTTCTAAAACAATATTACTATAACATCCCATCAATAATATCGAAAAAAAACTTCTATACTTAAACAATACTAACTTATATCCAACATAATCCATTCCAATCTTCAGGCTTATCCATAATACTGCATCCACTCTCATAACATAGTGAAAACGATTATCAGAGATTTAACACCATCGTCGATCCCCATATATCATAAGATATGTTTTGTTGGTCACATTCCAAAAATTCAAAGTCCTTACTCATGTATTCTCTTGAATACCTTAGTGAAAACATGAACGCAGTTAAAAGTTAACACTTTCCACATACCAAAATCCTCAAAATTCAATATACTCAAACCATGATATCACTTAGTCCTTATATCAATCATGAGCTCATGAATACTGTTAAACATTTCATTTTCTCGTTTTCCCTTCATTATGTGCATAATATCTCAATCACATTGAATACCATATTAGACCAATACATAAATATTCCAATACTCCATGATACAATATTATTTTGTAATCCCATTACTTAAACACTTAATCATTCCACCACATCGTTGTCATATTCAACATTGCCAATAGTGATCGCATGTGACTTCCCTTTGTCCTTTGCCTTAAGTGGTTGCTTATATTGATCATCACTAACCGTTGGATTAGGGCATTTATTAGCATAATGCCCCATTTCCTTGCACTTGAAGCATTGAAGTGTTGGTGGTGCGTTCTCTGCAGTGTTTGCTTTATTCACATCATTAGAAAACCTTTTTCCATTACTTCGACACTCAGCTGCTCGATGACCTTCTTTTCCACACTTAAAACATTTTCTAGTCCCTTTAAGACAATCTCCACCATGCTTCTTTCCACACTTTGTGCATAAGGAAACATTCATCTTCTTTTCACCATTATTCTGAGATTTCTCCTTGAACTCCATCTTTCGTTTCTTGTCAAAACCATGAGATTGATATGTAACACCAACATCCATTTCTACCTTGATAGCACAACGCACAATTTCTTCATAGCTACTGAAGTCTCTTATAGCTAATGCCCTTCAAAGACATGGTTTTAAGCCATTGAAAAATCGATCAACTTTACTTTAAAGTTAGATGATAATGCCAGATGCATACCTTGCAAGTCTTGTAAAATTTGCTTCGTATATACCAACAGATTCATCATCCTTCTGCTTCAGCTCAAGAAACTCCTTTTCTATCTTTGTTCGAAGTACACGAGGGAAGTACTTACGGAAAAACAAGTTCTTGAACTCGTCCCATTCCATGGAATAAATTTCATCTCTTTGCCTCGTATTCTTGATAAGATTCCACCATTGATCAGCTTCACCTTCCAAACGATATACTGCTAAGATGACTTTATCATGTTCATAACATTGAAGAACTGAAAATATCATTTCAGTGGTACTAATCCATTGTTCAGCAACAAGTGGATTAGAAGACCCATTAAAAGAAGGTGGACGTTGCCTCATGAAGGACTCAATAGAATATTGTTCCCCTCTCTGCTCATTTGGAAGTCCAGAATGATTCATAGCTTGTGTAAGTATAGCAATACGATTTTGCACTCCATCTCCCATAACATTTGTTTGTTCAGGAGGACAATCATTGCATTGTCCATTGCATTGATCAACACAGTTCCTTCAGGTTCCAGCCATCGTCTAAAACCCAAAAAGAATAGTGTGAGAGGCAAAAATCATGCTAAGGAAAACAACATAATAAAGGGGGAGTACCTTCAATATCTAACATCTTAGGTTTAATTCTATGATCGTTAGCGTAATTCTAGTACTATAACCTATACGTATACTTAACCTTAGGGACATCCCTAGACATACCTTAGAAATATCTCTAAGGATATCACTAACGTTTTCGCATCCTAGTTTCCAAAGGTTGACTAAACCTTTCCTCTGATACCAACTGTAGAGACCCGAAGCTTTGCGTACATTGACATTACATTACATTTGTGGAATACGTAGTACATAACAAAAACAAACACACAAGGACCGTAATAGTTTAGTGTCTTTGGAAACTTGGAATATAATCTTCTAATCGTGGTGAAAGATCTTCAATATCTCCCATAAAGATCATCTTTTTTTTATACCTAAAACCATTCTTTATATCCTGGGGAAAAGAAAACATAAAAGGGTGAGCTCAAATGCTCAGTAAGGGTAACAAAAATAAATATCAATCACATCATATACATAAGAACATAGCTTTTGGAAATCTTAACCTGCAAAAGAGAGCATAATCTCATAACATGGGATAAATCATGGCAGTGAAATGTAATCACAATAATCATAACTTAAATCATGAAACTTTGTGGAATACACACATAATCATAGATAATCATTTCTTGTTAGTCAAGACTCATTGCGAAGACTATCTTTGTGGACAAAGTCCCTTTCTGAATCGAGTTCACTCCTCGTTTCAGTCATGTATCACTAAACCGAAATAACCTTCCGTTCCAGCCATGTCTATCTCATGAGATATAAATCTTTACCCAATTCATTGGAGGGAGATATAGGTCCCACCCATCTTATAATTAATCCTTTCTTATGTGTGCCACATAATCATAAACCATACATCATAGCATAACCCATGTAATAAAAATGGGATTCTTAAACAACATGACATCATAAAACAATTCATATAAGATAAAGGAATTCATAAAAATATTTCCATCACAACATAATCAAAACAATGTAATAATAGGGATAAAAACAAAACCCTTCATAGATGGAAAATAATTTTGATAAAATACTTGAACTCCATTCTTGAGGAAAATATCATTTCTACTTCAAAAACATTTTTCCTTTCATAACATGTCATACGACTTTAAAATAAAAGAAGTTGATTAAAAATAAACTTGAAAACTCTTAAAGGAAGTTACTTGGAAATAATGTTTTAAAAATCCATTCATGTCGTATTAGTTAAAAAACATTCTTCGTACTTTTGTCGAAAAAGTCAAAAAAGTACCTCGTACGAAAAATGATAAAAGATTCCTTGCATATCTTTTACTAAAAAATCACTGAAGGGTAAAATTGGATTTAAAAAATTGTAGGTGGATTGAAATAATATCACATATTTATGAAACATGGATGTGGATGATAAAATACACCCCAGTAAATACGAAAGTATAAACAATCTCGGATAAAAATGAGATTGTGATATTTCCCTTACCTTAGGTCCGATTTGCTTTGTAAGTGTCCGAACCTCCTGTATAATGATTTAAATAATGTCATTGACTTATTACAGAATCCTATTAATTGTTATGATATCATATATGGTTCACTTATGACATTATATTACCCGTTATTTTGTAAATTCCATGTTAAAGAGCATTGTGGGTAAAATTGTTTCATTTGTCGTCCGTGTTTTGACTTGTAATTATTCATATGATTACTTAGATCATGATTACTTAATTCAGAATATAAAACATGATTTATATATATATATATTCATATTATACATATATATAATAAATCATTAAATGGAATGAAATACACCGTTCATGGAGACGGTAGTCCGTACGTACGCATGAACACTGTTTTCGTTTCCTTATTGAATTGAATGGAATTAAGTAGATGACATACATATAAATATAAATAAATCCAGTATCATTATTATGTCATATATTTCATTAGTACTTATTATATATACTTTATAATCATTCATGAATGGTTAATCATTGAGAATGAATCTGATCGCGTCGTGGAGACGGTAGTCCGTACGTACGCACGAGCGATGATATCATTCCCATGGTCGTGGAATTGGGTTGAAGTGTATGTATACTATTTCAGTATCAATATCACTTTATAATAATCATATATAGTTACTCATTACACCATTATACCCATCCAATTAATGTGGTGGAGGAAAATAGATTACACCACGGCGTGGAGACGGTATTCCGTACGTACGCACGCGCGGTGATTTCCTTTTTCCGTAGGATAGATAGAAGGTTAATTAGAGTTGTTTCATATTTATAATAACATATCAGTATGTAAGTAATACTGATGTTATTACTTTATCATGAACCAACTAAAGAAGAAGAAGTTGAAGAAGAAAGAAATTGAAAAGTTCGGTAATGGATATTACCTCTTCTTTGAAACGCCTCTTTGAATCCTCCACTTAGGGAACTAAGATTGGTATTTGAAGAAGACCAGGACCTCTAGGATTTTTCTAGGAAAGTGGAGAATGAATTTTGGCAGAGGTTGGCCGATCTTGAGTGCTCAAATTGGTGTGAGGAGAAGGGGGAGGAGGTCTCCTTTTATAAGGGAGGAGAGGGGCACCTTAGGAATATCTCAAAATATTATTTTATTTTAAAGTCAAAATCGGTTTATAATGGTTCCAAAGGGTTTTATTTCGAAGCTATAGTGGGGATGGGTCGAAATACTATCAACCAATAGGATTTAGAGAAGTTTAGGTTATTATTTTAACCTTATCAATTAGATTTAACTCTAAGTTAAATAATTTAACTTTTACTGTGTCTTTTTGTTTTCTTTCCCTATATGGTTAATACACTTACTATAACATGCCAAACGAACCCCAAATTGTTTATTATTAATATATATATCCGTATCTAAGTCATTTGGCCGAACCTTAGATTTTTAGGAATAAAATAACAATTAATAATATAATATTTGATTTAAAAACTATTTTGTGTCAATTTTGACACTATTTGATATATGATTTTTGTGAAAGTCATAACAGAATTATATGTTCGAACCAAGTTGATTAAATCAACAATAATATATCATTGTAACCTATAAAATTAGTGGAATTCATAAAAAATCTTAAATTACATTTATTTTGGTATTTATAATATCAATTATGTCTATATTTCATTAATAATATAATTACTGCATCATCTTTGTGTCATAACTAAATTAAATTATTTGATGTCTAAAAATTACAAATAAAATACCATCATGTAGGAAATCTTTTGAGCTTTCTAATTAATATTTACAATCGAATTTATCTTATGTATAACTCTGTATTAAAAATGATTTAGTAAATTAACTTTGATTTTATCTCTTTTAACTCTTCTTTGAATTAAATAATAGTAAATGTCCTAATCTAATCCAAGTGGGCCTAAATGATAATATTTTACACTTAAGGTTGTTTTTGGTCGAGATAAACTTGTCCAATAGAATTAGGACATGTGTTAGGGTAATATTAATATCATTTTTACCCTTAATTACCCTATTCACTTTTAACCGTGGTAAATAAAAGTTAAAAGTTACTATTCACCAAAAAAAATTTCATCTCATTGAACCACATTTTACTTATTGACATCAACCGTGTCTCTCGGATTTTTGAAATTCCATTCACAGAAGCGGTAAAATTATGTTTTATGAAAAATTCAGTTTTTTTAACTACCACTTAGTAGTTTCACTATTAATCAAAAATTGATGTTTTTCAGAACAATGCCAAAATTTCATCCTAAGCTATATTTCATATTCCGAATTCAAAAATGAAGTCTATTTTACCAAATTCATAACATAGAAGTTGCATTAAATAATTTTATAATTAAATCCCGCTGTTAAAACAAATAGCGTGTTTTTAAGAAACAATATCTATCAAAAGATTGACGCTTGTTTATGTCAAGTTTAAATGTGAAATTACATCCAATTACCAACATTGAATTAAATTGTAAAAATATATTCTAAATATACTTTAAAACTACTCGAATTAATAATTTATAACTATTAATTATTTCGATTAAAAAAGTTGTTTTTTAATTATAATTTAGTAATTTTCACTATTCATCAGAATATGAAAGTTATCCGAAAAGTACCAAAATTTCACCTTAGGCTAAATTCGATACTCTGAATCCAATAATGAAGTCCATTTTGAGAGCTAAAATTTCTAAAATTTTAAAAGGTGGTTATTACTCTTTATAACGGCTAGTTATAATAATATTATAATAGCATATCGTTGTTTAGTGAAACTCGTTATTGCGTACTACACACGCTATCGAGGAAGGTCGCGATTGCGTGTAATGCAAGGCAAGTCAAGGATGTGTGTTGTGCAAGCTCCTTTTGGTGTAGCGTACAATACAAGACATTAATAAAATTAAAAAGAATAGTTTTCATAAAATCTCGGGCTGTTACATTCTACCCCCCTTAAAATGAATTTCGCCCTCGAAATTCGTCGGAGTTATAAATAGTTTACTATTCGAAAGTTTCTTTAATAGAAACCCACATCGTAAAAAGGAATACCAAAACTTGTCTTTAAAAACTAAAGTATGAAATGTAATGATTACCCAAATAAACTAATCACTGGGTTTCCACATAGGTGAAAATATGGATATGGAAGAGAAATCTAACCATCATGTTCTGATAGAGAGTGGTAGAGAACATGGCTATGGAAAAGCCAGCAATCACAAAGCCATAAATTTGTGACGATCTAAGGTACCATCTGATTCATCAGGTATAATATCACTAGGACAACATTTTTGGTTTTCAAGATCATTTCCCTAAAGTTGAAAATTTGAATTAGAATAAATACTTACTTTATTTTGGAACAATCACACTGTTGTTCGTGCCTTGAACAATTTCCACTTCATCTCTTAAATAAATGAAGTTGAATTTGTTATTTGTGAAGTGTTAGAAGATTATGTGATAGAATGACGGGTCATTCCATCTGTCTCAAACAAATGGATAGAAAAAGTTATTAAATATACATAAGTCATTATATAGTGAGATTAATCATATATGGTTCCTAAAATGGACTTATACTTCATATATTATACTGTTTAATATAATAAAACTAGTTTCAACTAAACAGGGACTTCCTGTAGGCCAGTCGTAGGCGATAAAGGCCAGTCGCATTTCGGTTGTGGGTTCGATTCCCATAGCCTTGTCCGACGCGATGGGCTGTCGCCCGTCCTGCAGGTTGTCTTTTTTCTAAAACTATATTACTATAACATCCCATCAATAATATCGAAAAAAACTTCTATCCATAACAATACTAACTTATATCCAACATAATCCATTCCAATCTTCAGGCTTATCCATAATATTGCAGTCCACTCTCATAACATAGTGAAACCGATTACCAGAGATTTAACACCATCGTCGATCCCCATATATCATAAGATATGTTTTGTTGGTCACATTGCAAAAATTCAAAGTCCTTAATCATGTATTCTCTTGAATACCTTAGTGAAAACATGAACGCAGTTAAAAGTTAACACTTTCCACATACCAAAATCCTCAAAATTCTATATACTCAAACCATGGTATCACTTAGTCCTTATATCAATCATGAGCTCATGAATACTGTTAAACATTTCATTTTCTCGTTTTCCCTTCATTATGTGCATAATATCTCAATCACTTTGAATACCATATTAGAACAATACATAAATATTCCAATACTCCATGATACAATATTATTTTGGAATCCCATTACATAAACACTTAATCATTCCACCACATCGTTGTCATATTCAACATTGCCAATAGTTATCGAATGTGACTTCCCTTTGTCCTTTGCCTTAAGTGGTTGCTCATGTTGATCATCACTAACCCTTGGATTAGGGCATTTATTAGCATAATTCCCCATTTCCTTGCACTTGAAGCATTGAAGTGTTGGTGGTACGTTCTCTGCAGTGTTTGCTTTATTCACATCATTAGAAACCCTTTTTCCATTACTTCGACACTCAGCTGCTCGATGACCTTCTTTTCCACACTTAAAACATTTTCTAGTCCCTTTAAGACAATCTCCACCATGCTTCTTTCCACACTTTGTGCATAAGGAAACATTCATCTTCTTTTCACCATTATTCTGAGATTTCTCCTTGAACTCCATCTTTCGTTTCTTGTCAAAACCATGAGATTGATATGTAACACCAACTTCCATTTCTACCTTGATAGCACAACACACAATTTCTTCATAGCTACTGAAGTCTCTTATAGCTAATACCCTTCAAAGACTTGGTTTTATGCCACTGAAAAATCGATCAACTTTACTTTCAGGTTGGATGATAATGCGAGATGCATACCTTGTATGTCTTGTAAAATTTGCTTCGTATATACCAACAGATTCATCATCCTTCTGCTTCAGCTCAAGAAACACCTTTTCCATCTTTGTTCGAAGAATACGAGGGAAGTACTTACTGAAAAACAAGTTCTTGAACTCGTCCCATTCCATGGAATCAATTTCATCTCTTTGCCTCGTATTCTTGATAAGATTCCACCATTGATCAGCTTCACCTTCCAAACGATGCACTGCTAAGATCACTTTATCATGTTCAGAACATTGAAGAACTGAAAATATCTTTTCAGTGGTACTGATCCATTGTTCAGCAACAAGTGGATCGGAATACCCATTAAAAGAAGGTGGACGTTGCCTCATGAAGGACTCAATAGAATATTGTTCCCTTCTCTGCTCATTTGGAAGTCCAGAATGATTCATTGCTTGTGTAAGTATAGCAATAAAGTTTTTCACTTCATCTCCCATAACATTTGTTTGTTCAGGAGGACAATCATTTCATTGTCCATTGCATTGATCTACACGGTTCCTTCAGGTTCCAGCCATTGTCTAAAACCCAAAAAGAATAGTGTGAGAGGCAAAAATCATGCTAAGGAAAACAACATAATAAAGGGGGAGTACCTTCAATATCTAACATCTTAGGTTTAATTCTATGATCGTTAGCATAATTCTAGTACTATAAACTATACGTATACTTAAACTTAGGGACATCCCTAGACATACCTTAGAAATATCTCTAGGGATCCTACTAACGTTTTCGCATCCTAGTTTCCAAAGGTTGACTAAACCTTTCCTCTGATACCAACTGTAGAGACCCGAAGCTTGGCATACATTGACATTACATTACATTTGCGGAATACTTAGTACATATCAAAAACACACACACAAGGACCGTAATAGTTTAGTGTCTTTGGAAACTCGGAATATAATATTCTAATCGTGGTGAAAGATCTTCAATATCTCCCATAAAGATCTTCCTTTTTTTAATACCTAAAACCTTTCTTTATATCCTGGGGAAAAGAAAACATAAAAGGGTGAGCTCAAATGCTCAGTATGGTTAAAAAAAATAAATATCAATCACATCATATACATAAGAACATAGCTTTTGGAAATCTTAACCTGCAAAAGAGAGCATAATCTCATAACATGGGATAAATCATGGAAGTGAAATGTAATCACAATAATCATAACATAAAACATGAAACATTGTGGCATACACACATAATCATAGAGAATCATTTCTTGTTAGTCAAGACTCATTTCCAAGACTATCTTAGTGGACAAAGTCCCTTTCTGAATAGAGTTCACTCCTCATTTCAGTCCTGTATCACTGAACCGAAATAACCTTCCGTTCCATCCATGTCTATCTCATGAGATATAAATATTTACCCAATGCATTGGAGGGAGATATAGGTCCCACCCATCTTATAATGAATACTTTCTTATGTGTGTCACATAATCATAAACCATACATCATAGCATAACCCATGTAATAAAAATGGGATTCTTGAACAACATGACATCATAAAACAATTCATATAAGATAAAGGAATTCATAAACATATTTCCATCACAACAGAATCAAAACAATGTAATAATAGGGATAAAAACAGAACCCTTCTTAGATGGAAAATAATTTTGATAAAATACATGAACTCCATTCTTGAGGAAAATATCCATTCTACTTCAAAAACATTTTTCCTTTCATAACATGTCATACGACTTTAAAATAAAAGAAGTTGATTAAAAATAAACTTTAAAACTTGTAAAGGAAGTTTCTTGGAAATAATGTTTTAAAAATCCATTCATGCCGTATAAGTTAAAAAACATTCTTCGTACTTTTGTCGGAAAAGTCAAAAAAGTACCTCGTACGAAAAATGATAAAAGATTCCTTTCATATCTTTTACTAAAAACTCACCGAAGGGTAAAATTGGATTTAAAAAATTGTAGGTGGATTGAAATAATATCACAAATTTATGAAACATGGATGTGGATGATAAAATACACCCCAGTAAATACCAAAGTATAAACAATCTCGGATAAAAATTAGATTGTGATATTTCCCTTACCTTAGGTCCGATTTGATTCGTAAGTGTCCGAACCGCCTGTATAATGATTTAACTAATGTCATTGACTTATTACAGAATCATATTAATTGTTATGATATCATATATGGTTCACTTATGACATTATATTACCCGTTATTTTGTAAATTCCATGTTAAAGAGCATTTTGGGTAAAATTGTTTCATTTGTCGTCTGTGTTTTGACTTGTAATTATTCATATGATTACTTAGATCATGATTACTTAATTACAGAATATAAAAAATTATTTATATATATATATTCATATTATACATATATATAATAAATCATTAAATGGAAAGAAATACACCGTTCATGGAGACGGTAGTCCGTACGTACGCATGAACGTTGTTTTCGTTTCCTTATTGAATTGAATGGAATTAAGTAGATGACATACATATAAATATAAATAAATCCAGTATCATTATTATGTCATATATTTCATTAGTACTTATTATATATACTTTATAATCATTCATGAATGGTTAATCATTGATAATGAATCTCATCGCGTCGTGGAGACGGTAGTCCGTACGTACGCACGAGCGATGATATCGTTCCCATGGTAGTGGAATTGTGTTGAAGTGTATGTATACTATTTCAGTATCAATATCACTTTATAATAATCATATATAGTTACTCATTACACCATTATACCGATCCAATTAATGTGGTGGAGTAAAATAGATTACACCACGGCGTGGAGACGGTATTCCGTACGTACGCACGCGCGGTGATTTCCTTTTTCCGTAGGATGGATAGAAGGTTAATTAGAGTTGTTTCATATTTATAATAACATATCAGTATGTAAGTAATACTGATGTTATTACTTTATCCTGAAACAACTAAAGAAGAAGAAGTTGAAGAAGAAATAAATTGAAAAGATCGGTAATGGATATTACCTCTTCTTTGAAACGCGTCTTTGAATCCTCCACTTAGGGAACTAAGATTGGCATTTCAAGAATACCAGGACCTCTAGGATTATTATAGGGAAGTGGATAAGGGATTTTGGCAGAGGTTGGCCGAGCTTGAGTTCTCAAATTGGTGTGAGGAGAAGGGGGAGGAGGTCTCCTTTTATAAGGGAGGAGAGGGGCACCTTAGGAATATCTCAAAATATTATTTTATATTAAAGTCAAAATCGGTTTATAATGGTTACAAAGGGTATTATTTCGAAGCTAAAGTGGGGATGGGTCTAAATCCTATCAACCAATAGGATTTAGACAAGTTTAGATTATTATTTTTACCTTATCAATTAGATTTAACTCTAAGTTAAATAATTTAACTTTTACCGTGTCTTTTTGTTTTCTTTCACTATATGGTTAATACACATACTATAACATGCCAAAAGAAACCCAAATTGTTTATTATTAATATATATATCCTTATCTAAGTAATGTGGCCGAACCTTAGATTTTTAGGAAAAAAATAACAATTAATAATATAATATTTGATTTAAAAACTATTTTGTGTCAATTTTTACACTATTTGATATATGATATTTGTGAAAGTCATTACAGAATTATATGTTAGAACCAAGTTGATTAAATCAACAATAATATATCATAGTAACCTAGAAAATTAGTGTAATTCATAAAAAGTCTTAAATTACATTTATTTTGGTATTTATAATATCAATTATGTCAATATTTCATTAATAATATAATTACTGCATCATCTTTGTGTCATAAATAAATTAAATTATTTGATGTCTAAAAATTACAAATAAAATACCATCATGTAGGAAATAATTTTAGCTTTCTAATGAATATTTACAATCGAATTTATCTTATGTATAACTCTGTATTAAAAATGTTTTAGTAAATAATCTTTGATTTTAACTCTTTTAACTCTTCTTTGAATTAAATAATAATAAATGTCCTAATATAATCCAAGTGGGCCTAAATGATAATATTTTACACTTAAGGTTGTTTTTGGTCGATATACACTTGTCCAATAGAATTAGGACATGTGTTAGGGTAATATTAAATCATTTTTACCCTTAATTACCCTATTTACTTTTAACCGTGGTAAATAAAAGTAAAAAGTTACTATTCACAAAAAAATTATTTTCATCTCATTGAACCACATTTTACTTACTGACATCAACCATGTCTCTCGGATTATTGAAATTCCATTCACAGAATCTGTAAAATTAAGTTTTACGAAAAATTCAGTTTTTTTAACTACCACTTAGTAGTTTCACTATTCATCAAAAAATGATGTTTTTCAGAACAATGCCAAAATTTCATCCTAAGCTATATTTCATATTCCGAATTCAAAAATGAAGTCTATTTTACCAAATTCATAACATAGAAGTTGCATTAATTAATGTTATAATTAAATCCCGCTGTTAAAACAAATAGCGTGTTTTTAAGAAATAATATCTATCAAAAGATTGACGCTTGTTTATGTCTGGTTTAAATGTGAAATTACATCCAATGACCAACATTGTATTAAATTGTAAAAATATATTCTAAATATACTTTAAAACTACTCAAATTAATAATTTATCACTATTAATTATTTAGATTAAAAAAGTTGTTTTTTAATTATAATTTAGTAATTTTCACTATTCATCAGAATATGAAAGTTATCCGAAAAGTACCAAAATTTCACCTTAGGCTAAATTAGATACTCCGAATTCAAAAATGAAGTCCATTTTGAGAGCTAAAATTTCTAAAATTTTAAAAGGTTGTTATTACTATTTCTAACGGCTAGTTATAATAATATTATAATAGTATATCGTTGTTTAGTGAAACTCGGTATTGCGTACTACACACGCTATCGAGGAAGGTCGTGATTGCGTGTAATGCAAGGAAAGTCAAGGATGTGTGTTGCGCAAGCTCCTTTTGGTGTAGCGTACAACACAAGACATTAATAAAATTAAAAAAAAATAGTTTTCATAAAATCTCGGGCTGTTACAGGGGTTGAAGGTTCTTCTTGACCCATCTTTCTATCAAATCATGAGTTAGATGACAGAGAATCATGAAAAAGTTTTCAATTCCCACTCCCATCAGATTGGGAATCTCATTAGTACAATCGTCACATTGATCTTCACATTGGTTGTTACCCCAAGTCCTCCTATTTCCAGCCATTGGATGGAGTAAAAGAAAATTTAGGGGTAACACATAAAGGGTAATACAAGGACAAAACTGATGACTTATAAATAAATTTTATTTCCTTAACATATGAATCTATTGGATTCAGTCTATGTTATCCATGATCTACTTTCTAACATATATATTCTTATGGCGTTTTTTTCCCTTAATAGTGGTTCATACTGTGTTTTTGAATTTAGAAAAGCATATCACATGGGAGTGTCATAACCAAGAGTGCAACAAGGCCCATTTTTGTGCACCCGTTTTTATTTGTGTCTATCTCAAAGCGGTGTTTTCGGGTTTTACCCCTAGGATACATCTCTACCAAAGCCGCCTCTACTAGCTCGTATCCAGACATAGATGTATATTTTTGATAAACCACTCATTCAATACTCACCAAAACGTAGGAATGTTTTTATTATCCTTAGTCTTGTATCTAAGGCATCACCAGGGTTTTATAATCCTAATCCCCAAAATAACTAAACCTATCCTCTGATACCAACTATGACAACCCTAATCTTTTATTACACAATTAACCATAATTTATTACATAAATATCACTTGATACAATATAAGATATGGATAGGTCTACTGTCTTTGGGGATTAGGGTCATTAAATAACAACATAAAACATGACATACAACATCTTTATTGAATACATCCTTTAAATGACCACTACATTGCCTCGTACATAGCATTGCATGAGATAACCTAAGGACATGCATACGAAAAGGGTGAGATATAATGTCCTGTAAGGGAATAATCATGGAATAATACGAGTAATAAAATACGTGTTAGAAAATAGGCATATCAATAGACCACAAGAAAGCATAAACATAATTGCATGATAAAGGACGGTAATCATGACATTGAAATTTGGAAACAACACTTAACATTGAATTAGCAAGAGATAAGGCTCATTGCACATGGAGCATTAGTAAATCATCATTTCACATGAATAAAAATTAAAACCACATTTCACTTAAATTATCAAGAGTAATAACCCATTGAAAATTTTTTATCAGGAAACTATTCTTAACCCAATGCATTGGTCACTATAAGGGCACACCCTTCTTAAACATTTCATTTCATGCATAATTGTGCCACATGGATCATATAACATGAATTTATAAAACATAATCATTTATTTGAAGATAAAGGAATGTGAAATATATACTTCAAAAATATTTAAAAAATAAGTAAATGTGCATAATGGTGAATACCATTGATAGTGAAATGAGCATGGTATTCACTACACAATGACATTGGCTTGGAAAATCGGTGCAATTTCGGCAGCGTAACGACGTGACGTATGAATTCAAAAAAATGTTTGATGAGAGAGAAAGGGGTGTATCATCATATTTACAAGAAAAAGACATTATAGGGGTCATATAAATACATTTCCCAACAATTGTAATAGAATTTAGAGTCATAATACAAAATAATTTCTTGAATGTAAATGAGGAGAGTGAAATTCATTTCGAAATTTCGGCATTTGTAACGAGTGTACATGGGAGGCATTTAATGAGACAGAAAGGGGTCTACCATAATTAAAACATAAATAGGGCGTTATGGGGGTGGTGAAAAAACATACACCAATATTTAAAATTGAAATTAAAAGGGCATAACATTTTAATGAATATTGGACAAAAATGAGAAAGGAAGAAGAAACCACTACATGGAAGTGTGCTTTTAAAGGTTTGAGAGAGGCTTGAGAGAGGCTTTTTGGGAGATTGAAGCACATTGGGAGGATTATAGAGAGATTAGGGTAGAGGATGGTTGAACTCCAATTGATTTGAGGGAGGATAAAGTGGGATCTTGGGTGGGTTTATATAATAAAGGTGAGAAAATTTAATATTATTTAGGTTTGGGACACCTCATATTAAACTAATCAAAACCACAAACCATCCGATGGATTTTGCCAATGGTTTTTGGAAAAGGGTAGTGGAAAAAAATAATTGATAAGACCAAATTCCTACCTTATTAATATAATGGGGTTTATTATGTAGAGGTGAGTCACACTCCCAAGGAAAACAATTAAAAAATACAGGATGTTTAATAAGCCTTGAAAGGTCCATTGATGCTTTGTAAAATATGTAAAAAAACCCAAAACCACATTATTTTTATGCTAAAACATATATTGGCCGAACATAAATCTTATATTATTTTATAACATCACTTTTGGGTCATTATGATGTTAGATAACACATTATATATTTAATCGGTATTTAATATTTACCCAAAAATTTGACTGTCCCTGAAAATTATGAAAAATTCATCATTGGATAATTTCGATCTCCTGATTCCTGAAATAATATTCATTTTATCTTTATTTTTTATATATATATTAATTATCACTTTTAAAAAAAACTGGCATTTATAAAAAATTCATGGTTTTGAGAAAATTGGCTTTCAAACTATAAAATGATTACAATTTCATTCATAAAATAATAAAATCATTTGTATTTAATAAAAAATAATTTAATAATTTTAATATTTTCTTAATATTTTATTGTATTAAAAAATACATTAATTCATCAAAATAGATTTCTTAGTTGAATTTTAACTTAAAAATACTATTTTAGTTTTAAATAACAATTACAAGGTTACTATAATAATATGATAATATATTCATTATTATATACACAAATAATGTACATACCATGGTTCTATGGTTATCTTACATATCCCCATATAACACCCACATAAGACCGAAGTGTATGGTGTCTGATGGTGACAGACTCTTGGGGTGGCTCAGATTACATTGCTCGGGTGGTAATCTCTATCAACATCCACTTTAATCGTAGGCGGTTCCACTCAAGCTTAACATATTCATGCTCGGCATGGGCTTGGTCAAGAGAAAATCCAAATGATGCCACCTTCTTTTCAAGCTATGACAAATGGGCTTCATAGGGGGCACGTCTACTGGATGAGGCCATCACTTCCTTTGTCTAAGTAAATTGTATTTCTTAAAGACCTATATTTATACTAATCATGTGATCTATATTTAATGTCTCTATTCACAATGGTCAAAATTATTGACAATATTTTTAAATACAGAATCATAAAACCATGTAATTTTATATTTTATATAAAAATTTTACAAAAAGTTACATTTAATTAGATCTAGAGGGATTTCCATTTTTGAAAGCTTGGGTTGTTACAATTATCCCCCTTAATGTTATCCAAAAACAAATTATTTTTTACATATCTATACATATTAGATATTGATGGAATAAAAGATAATGATTAAAAATATTAATTACCCTGAAGTTGCCTCTTTATTTTTAGTTTTAACGATAGACATATCCAGGTTCCAGATAGTATAACTCTATCATCTGTAATGATGGAATCCATAATATTGTTTACCATATATTATAGAACCTAATCATCTTAGAGCTCATCCATTATCCAACAAGGAATGAATGATTAATCAGTTAAAATGGGGGATTGATGTCCTTTTATAATTCCCAAATACATCATTTTTAATTCCCATAAGTTGGGACCAATTGAAATTCTCATCATGGATAGTGTTGGGGGATCATTTCCACTCAGAGAATCCACAGCATTTTTTAATCCCCTGATGTTAATGGATTGAAAAATCCCATTCTTTGATCTACCACATCCTCCACAATTTGCATATATTATGGTCCTATTTTTGAGTATATCCATCAAACATTGAGATTTTAATTTATTAAAGGAAAAAGATGGCCGTAGCTCAAAACAGATCATGGAGGTCTAAAAAAATTCAGACCTAAGGCATAAGTGTGAACCAAACTAACACATTCAGGGGGAAAAGATCCAATACTACTAAAAATAATATGAGGGTTGTCAGGGGAGTCCCATGACACCAGGAAGTCTGTGACTTTGTTTCCTTCTCGCCATGAATGATTCAGACAAGTGTCACCTTGAAGAAACTTCTTGCAGTTGCGAATTAAATAGGAGACGATCGAAGGGATAATAGAGGTACCTTGGATTGAATTAAGAAGAGTCATGGAGTCAGTTTCTACATGATGGGAATAGAAACCGTGGGTGAAACACCATTCCAAACCCTTATGTAGAGAGGTAGCCTCAGCCCTAAGTGAATCACCTTGAACAAACCACCAACTGAAGGCTAGGACCACCGAGCCATGCTGATTGCAAACAATGCCCCAAACCCTCATGCAACCATTAAGATAAGAGGCATCAACGTTCAACTTGAGGCCTAAAATGAGATGATTCCAACGAACCCAATGACCATGAGGAAATTCCCTTTGAAAAAAATAGATTTGGTTATTGGCCATGAAACACCGCAATGAAGGAGACTGATCACCACGTTTGATAAGAAGCAAAAAATCCATCTCCAGGGACCTCGCCCTAGCTCGAAAAGCCATACTGGAGTTGGAGATACCCTCATGTCTGGCGTTCTTACGAGCCTACCATACGACCCACCATCCCACAGTGAAGACCATAGAGCAAACCCTCTATTCCTAAACATAGTCTGATGAGCCGTAGAACCAGTCCTAGAGAAAAGCATCCCCGGAGAGTCCTGAGAGATCACGCCGGGCGAATTCATGAAAAAGAGCCCAAATACAACACGCCCAGTCACTTATAAAAAATAAGTGATCATACATCTCCTCCTTAGGGCCGTTGCAGCAAAAACATTTGGAGATTAGAGAAATACCACTGCGAAGTACCTCATCATCCGTGGGAAGTGCTCAGTTGCGAATCCTCCAAATAATAAAATTAAATTTTGATGGGATGTCAGAGCAACAAAGGAATCGTCCCCAAGAAACAGAAACCTCAGCGCCATGCAAGACCTCTCAGAAAGCCTTCATTAAGAAGGAACCAAACTGAGAACCCGTGAACACCAGCTGGTCCAGTTCAAAGGTGATAATAAGTGATCATATGTCTCCCCATAATGATAATTAAAACAAATATTTAATATGAAGATCACTATAGTAAAATAATGATCATGAGTTGGGTAGTTATACTAATAGACCATTAGTTGGTTGGAGGTATATGTTATAAATTTCTATCATTCATGAGCATAAAACCCTTGAACTTTTTTTGTAATGATGTAGATATAAAATCATTCCATACCTATGTTTAATGTGAGGAAAGGTGCAATGGAAATAATATTATTTGGAAAATTTAAAATTTATTTACATTCTTAATTAAAAAAAAATTCCCCAGCCAAGTTATCATTATTAGTGTGATTGAAAATTATGATAAGTTTCTAAAATGTAAATTATAGTACCCAATTAATCTATAGAAACAAAGGATATACATAACATCTGATCGTCTATGTTATTTTTCAGTTTCCTCTATTTTTGATGGGTCCACAAATATTCTTTTATATTTCTTAAAGTAATAAAAAATACTAAATGATCCAATAAGAATTTTACTTTACTCTACATCACATAAATATTTTTATTTCTTAAGGGAATGATTATATTATTAAAATTATCATTATATTATTCCTTTCGTTTCGAGTAGATGAGAATATCATCCATAAAGACTACACAAAATTTCAACGTATTCTCAAAAGAAAATATTCATCATTCGCATTACGATTATTATATAATTAGAGGGTATAAATGGAATCACTTGGAAATCATAGTGACTATACCATGTGTGGTACATATTTATTCAGATATCATTCTTCATCAAACGTAAATGATAATATCCCAACTGATGATTAACCATAAAGAAATAATGGAATCATTATTCCTAATAAAAACGTCTAAATCTATGGAAAATGAAACATGTTTTCTATTTTGATCTTTTGGAAATCATGATAATGAATTTATGGACACATTCTCCCATCCATCATTTGATAGAAAAGGTCTGGTGCAACCCCTGGTGATACACATGGGCTTAGAAAACCTTTATATAGGTTCACATGTACTTCATTATTCATCTTAAAAAGTTCAAAAAACTCAATTTTAGGACATTGATATTGGAAAATCTATGGGTATATGTTTCATTGAAAATAAAACCCTTAGGTTGGTGGAAACCCACAAAATTCATTGTGAAAAAAGTTAACATATTTTTCCATAATGGGAATTTCTTCATGGATGATTATTTCATTTGTGTACCAAAATTGGTCATTATAAAATTAATTATAATGAAATAATACCCTTTCATGAGATGATGGTATCAAAGAAGATTGACACTAATCCTTTCACTTGAATATTATTAGAGGACAATTCATAATGTAGAGTGTGGTTTTCTTCTCTTGGAAATTTATTATGCCAATATATCAAAGAATACAATCCTTGAATAGAATAGATTTGAGTTCCGCTAAAAGATATATAATAATGGTAAATTAGAAGTGTAATAACCCGCAAATTCTCATTGGATTGAGATCTCATCGAGACATTACTAAGCCTTAAGCGACATCCCCAAGGTGCCAAAGGCCAGAAATAAATGCCTAAGGGTTCCAAAACAAGTGGGGGACATTTTACCCTTTCTGAACATACCACCAAACCAAAAACTATAACCATACTGATCAACTAAATGATGCATGATAAAAGCTAAGGCAAATTAACCATTTATATTGTCATAACCAACCAAGAGTACCACAATGGAAGCCAAGACAAAATCATAGTAAATAGCGTAAAGACAATCTCAAAGACTACAAGACAACAACACAACTCCATGCTCTACAAGCTCCATGCTCCAACATCACGAACCAGCCTAAGCATCACGAAGCAGTATGCAACACTTTACCTTTTCCAACATCTTGGTTCATGACATCTGCAAACTACCAACGTTCCAAAGAATGGGGTGAGTAATGAAACATAGTAGGTTTTCCCTGATGACTTCCCAACCCATGCCTCTAGGAGAAAACATGATAGCACATTTATATAAAACAATTTATATAATATAATTCAAAAACAGTTCAAAATCTTATATGTTCCAGGTAAATACCATTTTCTAACAAAAATCATCTTTCTCAAGAATAGAAACCAAGCAATGTTTCCAATCAAATTCTCATTCCCATGTTGGAACATGCATTCCATTTCACCAATCAACACAATCAACCATGCATTCAATCTGGACCTCCCTATACTAGTGAGTGGTGAGTTATCCTTCCACTAAGTCGTCACTTAGTGGACTACCTTTACGGGGGGTACTCCATGACCTTATCCATCCCTTTTTGATGGGGGTACTTCTCCCCCATATCCATCCCATCCTTTTTGATGGGGGTACTTCTCGCCCATATCCATACCAATTCATATAAACTCACACCAAAACCCATTCAAGTCCATGCCCAAAATCAAGTGTGTTCAAAACCTTTTAATAAAGCATCTCCCTTATATTGAAATCCATTTCTTTCATGAAGCAAAACCATATCAAATTTAAAATCACCATATTAAATTTACTTCCACAACCAGTTTTTAAAACAAAATAAAATTCCATCACACATTACTAAAAAGGTGTTTCATCCATTCTTTCACAATAGATAAACAAACCATTTCAATCAAGGAAAAAATTTGAAAAAATACATCAGGTTCTAAGAATGAGGAATCGAGAGTCAAGCCAACTACCCAAACAGAATAGGCAAATCCAGCCAAGAACCGAGTCGAAACACCAAGAAACCTCTTAGATTTCTTCAAATATCACCAACAAGACCAAAACCCGACTTAAAATTCATCACTACCCAAGATATACCCACCTTAGGCATAGATTTAATGATCCATAAAGTGGGAAGAATGAGATCTAAGGAAACCAAAGTAAATACGACTTACATCGATCAACCGGCCTCTAAATGCCAAGGAAACCCTCCGGATCACTTCCAAAACGCCTGGTAAGTGTTCTACCACCATCACTAGAGATAAATCCAGAGTTAGGGACGTCTAGGAGAAAAAAAAATAGTTTTATGGATAAAATAGATTATATTATTAAAAATGGTATCTAATTTGACTTCGAGCACGGTTAGTCCGCACAGTTAGTCAAATTGTGCGCTAACCGTGTGGTAGTCACTGCTTGGAAGAGGATCTCCGCACAGCCTCCTAGCATGGTTTTCCCAAACTGTGCGCACACCGTGCGATCTCATCTGTCTAAATGACCACCACCTGCACGGCTTCCGCACGGTTTGGGAAAACCATGCACTGCCCGTGCATCCCCACATTTTTCCCTTTAACACCTTACAATTCTCCAAACATTCCCCAAAAATTTATTGTATGATTTATGTACTTAAAAATCATATAACAAGGGTTACTTAATAGAAACCGGGGGTACTACATTCTCCCCACCATTTGCCTTTCCGTCCTCGGAAATTAAAAAACCGCTGCTTGCATGAATGAGTTCTAGCCACTGTTCTTTCATTTCATTCTCGTGTTCCCATGTCTCTTCCTGAATCTAACCATGATGCAACAAAACCAGCACTAGACCGATGCTTTCTCGACGCAAAAATTTCTCTTGACTATCCATAGTCCATACCGGAATATGTATCAACAAATAATTTGGATCTAGGTCAACGTGATCCAATCTGATCACATGGTTAGGATCAGGCTGATACTTCTTCAGTTGAGATACATGGAACACATTATGCGCTGCACTTAACCGTGGTGGTTGTGCCAACTGATACGCCACCTCGCCAACCCATTCCAGTATTTCAAAATGGCTTATTTATCGAGGTGATAATTTTACCTACTTCCCAAAATGACAATGTCCATGACTTGGAGAGATTCTCAAGAAGACATGATCACTCACCGCAAACGCCAACGGTCGTCTACAATGATCCGCATAATATTTATGGCATCTCTATGCCATCTCCATCCTCATTTTTATCAAATGAATCTTCTCCGTTGTTTCTTGTATAAGGCTCGGCACAACTAGTGATGTCTCACCTGTTTCCACCCAACATAGTGGAGAATGAAAAGGATTCCCATACAATGCTTCAAACAGAGCCTTGAGTATTGAGGTTTGAAAACTGTTATTGTATCAGAACTCCAATAAGGGTATTTTATCCTCCCATGAGCCCCCAAAATCCATTACACAATCCCGAAACATGTCTTCCAACGTTTGTAACGTCCTTTTGAATTATCAGTCTGTCTGAGGATGATACGTCGTACTCATATTCAACTGAGTTCTAAGGAATTTATATAAGGATCGCCAAAAATGAGATGTGAACCTCGGATCTCTATCTGAGACAATAGACACCGTTATACCATGCCTCTTCACCACTTCTCAGATATAGATTTTTGAAATATCTTCCAATGTATGAGTTTCATGAATCAGGATGAAATGGGTCGACTTGGTTAGACTATCCAATATCACTAATATGGAATCATGTTTTCGGACTATTCTTGTATGACCTGTAACAAAATCTGTAGCTATCTGCTCCAATTTCCACACTGGAATTGGTAGAGACCGCAACATAGCTGCTGGCCATTGACGTTATTCTTTAAGTTTCTAACAAGTTAAACAGCTTGAAAAAAATTCAACTACCTTCCGTTTCATGTCACTCCACCAAAACTGCGCCTTCAATGCCTTATAAATCATTTGTATTCCTGGATGGACATCCCATCTAGAATGGTGGTAAGCATGGAGGAGTTGTTCCTGATTGGTTAAAGGTACAACCATCCGATATCGAAACCAAAAAACTGAACTCTCATTTATCTTCCATCCCTCAATGGTCTCCCCACCCTTGAGTTTTGAACTGATTTCAATACAGTCAACATCGTATGCCTGTGCCTCCTTCACTATCTCCACCAAAACAGGAACAAGCGGAACTGGAATGAAAACTGCAACATCACCTCGGTCTTCACATTCCACAAGCATGTCGGCTAGGACTGACATCAACTGCCACTCATCTGAAGCTTCTTTCACAAATTGAGCATACAAATTTCTACTTAATACATTGGCCACCAAATTTCCCTTACCCAGTGTATACATCAATTCAAAGTCGAACATTTGAAGATAATCCATCAATATCCTCTACCTTAGATTCAAATCTCACTATGATAAAATGTGTTTCAAGATTTTGTGATCCATAAACACCTAAATTTTCTCACCAAAGAGATAATGTATTTTTGTTTTCAAAGCATGGAAGATAGAAAACAACTCCAAATCATGTGTTGGGTAATTTTTATTATGCACCCTCAACAGCCTTGAGCCATAACCAACCAGATGGTCTCAATGTATGAGAACACAACCCAACCCTATCCCCGAAGCATCATAGTAGTAAACATACCCCTGTCCTGATTCTGGAAAAATTGTGATGGGTGCTGATGTAAGGCGAACATTCAAATCCTAAAAAGATCTCTAACATTCCTTAGTCCATTGAAATGCACTGTTCTTCTTTGTCGATGTTTTCATAGGCGATGCTAGTTATGAGAAGTCATGGAAAACGAGTTGGTTACAACCAGCTAAAACAAGAAAACTGCGTATCTCAAAAACATTCCTCGGCGGTTGCCAAGAAAGAACAACATCTATCATTTCTAGATCCACAGAAACTCTTTTCTCAGATAAAACATGGCCCAGAAAGTGTACCTCTTATATCCAAAAAATCACACTTTGATAATTTGTCATACAACTGATGGTATCTCAAGATTTCCAACACTATTTTCAATTGATTCTCAGGATCAAATCTTGTTCTTGAATACAAAAATATGTCATCCACAAAAACCATAAAAAAAGAATCCAGATATCACTGAAATATCTAATTCATTAATTCCATAAGGATTGCGGGTGCATTCGTAATACCAAAAGGCATGACTACTTATTCGTAGTGGCCATATCTGCTTCTGAAGTCTATCTTTGGAATATACTCCTTATGAACTCACAACTAGTGATATCTTGAACAAAATTCAATCTTGGAGAACCACTAAGATCCCCTCAATTGATCAAATAGGTCATCAATGAGTCTAAGTGGATATTTATTCTTTATCGTAACTTGGTTAAGTTTACAATAATCCACACATAGACTCAAAGTTCCATATTCTTTCGTCACAAACAAAATTGGTGTTTCCCATGGAGACATGCTTGGCTGAATTAAGCCCTTGCTTTCTAGCTCCTCTAACTGCACTTTAAATTCTCATAACTATGTATCTGTCATCCTATAAGACGTACGGGAAATATGACTGTTCCCCAGAAGGAGATCAATCATAAACTCCACTTCCCTTAGATGTGGTAACCATGATAGGTTATTGGGAAAGACATTTGGAAATTGATCCACCATAGTTGGAAAAATATTTTCCTCAATCTCTTCGATTGATGCCAATGTCAATGCTGCCAATTGGTGAGAGATTATTCCCACCATTGGTGCCAACAAGCTCTTTGAGCCTTTCTTTTCTATCATTTCTACTATAAAGAGATGGTCAATTCAGTCTTCCGTCGTGAAACTAACTGTTCTCCTATAATAGTCAATGTGAGCCTTAAACATTTTCAACCAATCCATACCTAGGATTACATCATAGACATCCATATCCAACAAAGAGAATTCCCATTTCAGCTCATATCCATCAAAAGTTATAGCACATGCTCTACATACAAAGGATTGACATTCCCTTTCACCCAGATGAGTTTGTAGTTTCAATATATAAGGGATTATTTACAGTTTTAAACATAGAAAGTCAACAGCACGAGAAGAAATTATGGAATGTGATGCACTAGTATCAAACAACACATTCACAAAGGTAGAATTCAAAAGAATCGTACCTTGTACTGTTGATGGTCCAGCCTGATCATCAACACTCAACTGCTCAACTCCATACAATTGCTTCATCGCTGCACTATTCTCCTTGTTCCCTTGCTGAGATTTCCCTGGTTGAGGAGTCATGGTATTTCGATAATGAGCATGGCTAGCTCTATTATTCTGACGAGACTGACTCTACTGTCATCGTCCTATCAAAACATACGATGCTGGACACCTGGGATGTGTCACGTGCACCCGACCTCAAATTATTTCTACAATAGCACTGTAGATGCCCCATATTCTTGCAATTTTGACATTGTCTAGGTTGGGACTTACACTCTCAATTTATGTGATCAGTCAATCCACATTGAAAACACCCACCTTTTATCATGGTTCATGGAGGAATATTTACTGATCCAGCTGTTATATTCTGATTCTCACTCCCACCTTTGAAGTAGGTGTCCCTCTCCCGCTTGTTCCCAGCATTAGAGTTCCCACCCGTTCACAAGGGTATCATCATACATCCTCCTCCCATTACTTATGATATGTCTCTTTCAGCTAATATTACTCTATTTACCATTTCTGTATAATCCATAATATAGAGAACAACTATCTTCGAGGGAATCTCATGTCGCAAACCTGATTCAAAGATGAGTTCCTTCAGTGCAGACATGCAGAAACGTCCGGTGCAAAGTGCAACAAATTCATGAATTTTGCCGCATAAAATGCGATATAGAGATTATAATACATTAGGATGAAAAAGTTCTTTATCCTCTAGATCATGAACGTGTGAGGATGGAATTATTTATTGAACAACTCCTCAAATTCCTCCCAGCCCAGGCCTTGATCAACCTTAACCTACACCATTAGCTCCCACCACTGTCGTGAAAGATCCTTGAAAATATACATCACCAAATTTAATTTCAGTCCTCTTGGTGTGCCCATGAAATAAATGATATGATTCATCCTACTCAGCCACACCTCTGCCCATTCTGGTTCAGAATCACCCCGAAAGATGGGTGGATTCTGCTTCTGGAACTGGATGGAATGGTCTACATGCCTTGACTCATCCCTTCGAATCCCCATGTCCACAGCTTAGAATGCATGAACAATACCTTGAATTAGCTCTTGCTTCACACGTGGTTCAGGTGAAACCACATTCTCCGCAGCTTTTTCGGGATGGTTTTTATGATGCCTAATGGGTTCCATTTTCTATAAAAACAATGAATGCCGTTATTATCACTTCCAAGAAACTGATGGCTTATCATTTTAAATTCTATCACATAATATATCACAACTTTGTTCCCAAAACTACCTTTTCCCATGTTCAACCAATTTTTATAAAATTCAACACAATTTCTGAAAATCAAACCATTTTCAGAATACTATAAATACCATGTTTTCAAAGTCGTTCTGTTGAAAACAAATCCTGCCTTTTTTTTTCAAAAACTGGATCCTTACACAATGTCCTTACTCATTAATCACAATGAGATATACAATCCTAATGGGAAGTCATTCCTATAAAATGATTGTCTTGCGTATCTCATTGGATAAACCCATGACAATGAGATTTCCAGCATTATAGAAGTGTTTCAAAAATACTTATTTACCCAACACCCTGGTAACTTGAAGTTCAGCATAAATGGGTTTGCTACGTCATTTTATGTTATACATTTCATGTTCTGACAATCCTACTCCTGTCTATGATTCTGACCCAAGGAATATATGAAAAGGAATTTCAAATCCAAAACCAAGATCATCGATGACCACTTGTTAGGAAAGGACCAAACAAGCTGATACTATTTGCAATAACTGGCATATTCTGATTGTCTTGAGAGCTAAAAAAGACATTACTAAGCCTTAAGAGACATCCCTGAGGTGCCAAATGTTATAAATAAATTCCGAAGGGTTTCAAAACATGTGGGGGACAATTTACCATTTTTGAACATACCACCGAACCAACAACCATAACCAAACTGATCAACTAAATGATGCATGATAAAAGCTAAGGAAACTCAACCATTTAACTTATCATAACCAACCAAGAGTACCACAATGGAAACCAACACTAAATCAGAGTAAACATCGGAATGAAAAACTGAAAGCCTACAAGACAACAACCCAACTCTGTGCTCCACAATCTCCATGTTCCAACATCACGAACCAGCCCAAGCATCACAAAGCAGTATGCAACACTTTTCCTTTTCCAATATCTCGGTACATGACATCTGAAAAAGTAGCAACGTGCCAAAGCAGGGGTGAGTAATGAAACTCAGTATGTTTTCCCCGATGACTTCCCAAACCATGCCAATAGGATAACACATGTAAGATCATTTATATAAAACAATTTATATAAAAGAATTCCAAAATAGTTCACAATATAAAAAGTTCCTTGAAAAAACCATTTTCCAACTAATACCATATTTCTCAAGAAAAACAACCAAGAAAAGTTTCCAATCAAATTCTGATTCCCATGTTGGCACATGAATTCCATTCACCAATCCACACAATCAACCATGCATGCAACATGGATCTCCCTATACTCGTGAGTGGGGAGTTATCCTTCCACTAAGTCGTCACTTAGTGAACTACCTTGAAGGGGGTATATCACGAACTTATCCATCCCTTTCAGGTGGGGGTACTACTCACCCTTATCCATCCCAAACTTTAGGATGGGGATACTTTTCACCCTTATCTATCCCGATGCATATGAACACACACCACAACCCATGAAAGTCCTTTCCCAAAACCAAGTGTGTTCAAAACCATTCAGTAAAGCATCACCCTTTTATTGTAACCATTTCTTTCAAGAAGCAAAACCATAGCCAATTTAAAATCACCATTTTAAATTTACATCAACAACCACATTCCAAAACCACATTATTTCCATCACCCATTACTAAAATGGGGGTTCAGCCATTTTTTCACAACAGATAAACAAACCATTTCAATTATGGAAACCAATTTGAAACTAAGCCTTCAAGTTATAAGAAAGCGGAATCGAGATATAAGCCACCTACCACAAAAAAATGGGCGAAACTAACCATTAACGAGGTCGAAACACCACGAATCCTACTTATATTCCTCCCCCTATCACCAATAAGACCAAAACCTGACTTAAAAGTCATCCATTACGTCAGATATAACCAACATTGGTGTAGATCTAAGAATCCATCAAGAGGGAAGAAGGAGGTCTAAGGAAACTAAAAGAAACATGACTTACCTCAATCAACCGCCCTCTAAATTCCACAACAACCTTCCAGATCACTTCCAAAATGACAAGTAAGTGTTATCCCACATTCACCAGAGAGAAATCTCGAGTAAGGGCCATCTAGGAGAAAAAACTAGAGGGTTTATGGATAAAATGGATTAGATCCTTAAAAATAGGATGTAATTTGATTTCGCGCACTGTTTGTCTGCACAGTTAGTCAAATCGTGCGCTAACGGTGTGGAAGTCATTTCTTGGAGGAGGCACTCCGCACGGCCTCCTCGCACGGTTTCCCAAACCGTGTGCACACCATGCGGTCTTCTCTATCCAAATGACCACCACATGCACAGCATCCACACGGTTTGGGAAAACCGTGCGCAACCCGTACGTCCCCACATTTTCCCCTTTAACAACTTAAAAGTTTCCAAACATTCTCCAACCATTTATAATATTATTTTTGTACTCAAAAAGCATAAAAAAATGTTACTTAGTAGAAACTGGGGGTGCTACAAGAAGGTAATGTCAAAAATATTTACATGGTTGGAATTAAAATAATTGAATGACAGAATTTACAAATTTTTTTAATTTCAACGATCGAACTACATTAATGCATTGTAATTATTTTTGAATATTTCTAATAAATTTATGTTATATGAATGAATGTGTAGAACCAGAATATAAATTAAAATTTTCAATCCATGAATGAATAACTATAATACCTCTCAGCACATTATTTTGAAGATATACATCAACAGTTTCCATGGGATATGCTTTCCCTTACCGCCATATAGGTTTTTGATGTTCATAGTCACTAACAAACTTAGAATTAGGGAATTTTCTTCCATAATATCATTATTCCTTACTGTTGAAACACTATACATCTATTTGAGGGTTACCGGTATAATTCAATTCTTCTATCACATTTTTGGGATTCTTCAATTAGAAATTGAAACCTATGTTCCCTTCCAGCACAAACCACAGTCACTTCCTCAACGAGTTTATTAAATTTTTTAATGAAAAATCATATTTATTTGACAAGTGGGATATTCATATTATTTTTTCCCAATATATTTTTCCATTATATATCCAAAACGAAACATCATTTTTCCCTTCTAATGTCCCTGAAAATCAAATTATTTTCTAATTATAATTTTATAATTGAGGGAAAATCATATAATTTTATCATTTTTTATATGTTATCATGATATGAGGATATTTATTAACTAATCACAATCCAACCGTTGTCATGGCCATCATTACATTCTGTGGTAATATAAATATCATGGTTATATTTTTCATGATTTTTATGTATTCTTCATATGAAATAATGGATCAATCAACATCATTCAAGAAGATACAAAATCACCTATCTATTTAAATTTTAAGAGTTTGAGGACAATATTTTTCAAATAGAATTTTTTCAAATTATTTCAACTCCATAATTTTGAACACTTCTTCATGCATACAATTTTAAATCATTATCCACAATTGAACAGATTCTCTCTCCACATGATATAAATTGAATACAACTATATATTTCATTATTAGTTAAAGGATGATTATGATATTTTGAATTGAGTTAATCAATTCATATAATATTAACATAATATAAGGTCCCCTAATATTTAGAGGCCTTCATCACATAAACGTATCGTTTTAAATCTTCTCTTTCATTTTGGAATTAATGAATTACTCTTAATTCTTATTATTTACCAAACATGTTTTAATGAGATTTTATCCTCCTAAATTTCTCATATATGTCTCCAATAATTCTTGTAATCTCATTTTGTATTCCATTACATTAGCCAACTCGTTGGTCATTAAATTGGTTTATAGTCTTTCCATACATTTGACATGAATAAATAGAAAATTTGGAATGAGTATTTTTAAAAAATATAAAAATAGATAGAGAACCAAAAATATAAAGTGATTTATCATGAATTAATTTTATTCTCAAAACAATTTATTATAAATAAATCATTCTAGGTCATCCATGATTGATTTCATCATAAAATATCTTATTGGATTTTTTCCCTTAATAATAGTTAATAAGGTGCCTATAAATTTACAAAATAATATATCCTGATTGTGTCAAACTAGGTGTATATCAAGGCTGGTTATCATGAACCAGGTGATGATAAATTCATACCCAATACTCACCATTCAGGTTTATTATCCATTTAGACCTCCATTCGGAATTCACATACACTTGTAATATCCATATAGGGATGTATTTTCTAGGAAAAAACATACCATTTCCATTACCAAAATATAGGGATATTTTTTTTGTAATTTTAGTCTTATCCTTATGGATATCATTAGTGTTTTCTAATCCTACTCCCAAATATTATAAAACATTACTATGCTAAAAACTATGGAAACTATATTTTTTAATACACATTATTTCCAGATTTTTTACCTGAAGATACACATAAAATAATCAAATATGTTCATAAATATTATTGTATTTGGAAAATAATGTTTGTGGATTATCATTGTGAAACACAGATACACCAAAAATAATGAAATCATAAAGAAAATGGTATCAAAATTCCATCATTCTTATAAAATAGGAGAAGATAACCTTGGGATGCACATTAGAAAGGCGTGGGATATAACGTTCAGTAAGGGGATAAAAAAATCATAACATTATTCAAGGTATAAAATGTGATCCATTTGGTATATAAAGGATACATAATATTTTTTACCATTATAATCTTGAACAATGAGGCATTATATAATAATATTTGATAATGGTAACATATGAATGTGGAAGTAATATTAAACATGACAACATAAACCTTGTTCAAGGACAACCAACAAAACATCAAAAAAATGTCCAAAATTTCATGTATCAGAATATGTTTATCCCACAATCCAATATATGGCATCTCATAAGATTAAAAAATCACCCAGGGAATTTGATCACTATTTGGGAACAGACATCATAATATGTATGGGTTCTTCTATCCAACATTGATCTTTCAAAAAAAAGAAATTTTTTATAACATTTAATTTAAAAATAATGTATTTTGGTATAAAAATACATAGTTACAAAATAAATGATTAATAGGTACATATTACTGTATTACATTCTATGTAATTCAAAATGGTTATTTACTACAAAAATGTTTGGAATGTAAATTCATATGATTATTTCCACAATATAACAGGGGAACCTAATGGTTCATGGGAGGGAGTTTTTAGAGTGAAATGTGTCTTTGACAACTTATATATCTAAATTTATGTAATATCTATGTGTTATAATATATACCATAGTGAATAAATAACAAAAAATGTATTACATAAAGGGGTTCCTTGAAAAAAGAAGAGAAGGGGAGGATCACTTACATTGAGGGGGTACTTCCAAAAGCATGGTGGGAGATTATTATAAGAATAAATATAGATTGGGAAGGATATAGAGTGGTCATGATAGAATTATTGAAAGATAAAATTTGTTTTAGTGAATATTAATGGGTGGATGGGTGGGTTTATATGGAAAAATATAGGATAAATTTTTAGTAATTTGACACAAATCTTTTGGAATCTATATGATAATATAATCAAAATCACAAACCATACCATCAGTTTTTTTCACAGGGATTGTGATAAAGTGTAGTTATTATTACATTAATTTTTTATGAATTGATATTATGAAACAAATTCTACTCGCTATGTGAAATTTATCCATATCTATAATGAATTGATTTTAAAACCTTAAAATATGAATTAGATTTTGAAGTTTTTATCAATTGTGTATAAAATTAATCAAAGGTTTTTTAAAATATATTATGTTACAGGATAAAAATTTATTTTGCTACATGATACATTTTATGACATATATTTCATCACATTGTGGATATTATGATGTCAGATTTTAAACATCATATTTAAACTATAATAAATTATTAAACAATAACTCAAATATTTTAGAAAATTTAGAAAAAATCATCAGTGGATAGAATTGAAGATATTATTAAAAAACTATTTACTTTTTAAAAATAATTATTTATATATTAGAAATTTTAATTTTAAATCAAAATACTGATTTATTAAAAATACATATATTTATACTAACTCTTTTATAACACTTATAAATGTTATATTTGACTTATTAAAATTATTATATCATTTATATTTAATAAGTAGTATTTAAAAATAAAATTTAAATAAAAATTCAATAATTAAAAAAACTCATGGATTCATCCAAAATTGGGTTTTTTGAATCTATATATTTTCAAAAAATATATTATATTCTTCATATCATCAAAATATAATTTCTATCAAATATATTATATAATCATTATAAATATATAAAAAGAATATGAATAATCATTACTATATTGAAAAAACATACATATTCATAATGTATATGTATAAATAAAATTACCTTTAATATAGTAGAAAATTATCTAAGTGTAGGATGTGTGATGTTGTAACACTTCGTCCTAGGTAACACTAAAACTAGTTCCCCGAGATGGAGAGTCATACTATCAAAGAAGGTCCTCCCTGTATTCTAGGGGATACTAACTAGTAACCCAAGCCTGCTGAGATTAATAATTGAGAAAATACCTTAATAATAAAGTCAAGAATAAACGAAAATAATTTCAATATATATATAATAACCATTAAGAACCATGAATTTAAATCTTACGATAAAAAAAGTAACCATGTAACATATGGTATAATAATATGATTAATACACGAAGTTTTAAGAATTCAATACTATTGAAACAAACAATACAAAAACCATAAAAGATAAAAAATCGTTACATGAGTACAATCCTGGTTCTAATATCCCACTATACATCCCATTCTCCCATGTATACCATATATCAAGTCCCTATCATTATCATGAACCAAAAAATAGCATCTTAAAGAGAACCCATGTGCCATGGATGTTTGAGCAAGGTGTGAGTAAAACATAGTTGGTCTACCCCAATGTTTTCTAAAGGAATATCCATTCTTCATATTAATGAATGAATATAATGAAAGTGTTATAAAAAATAGGCCTCTGATGAAAAATGTTTCGAATTTAAAAAATTATTAATTACCTATTTTATTCTTTTATGATATATGATGAAAACCAACCCTCTATAATAGATTTGACCATTCTAGACAATGTGTTTCTATTCAGAATTATATACATTTAGTAGTAATTGGAAATTTAGTAATAAATTTATTTTACCAACATACCATGGATCCTTAGTCCATGTACCATATAATAACAAAATTTTAGAAGCATATATACTTAGTACAATAAACTAACCAATGAAATAATTTTGTGGGTAAATGTGTGTCAGTCTATCCTTAACCATTGATAAAGAGCCTCAGTCCAATATCATTACCATATGATACATTGCCGGTTCCTATATCCTTTTTCATTCATGACCCAATGAAATAGATCCTTATTCCAACTTTAAAATCATATATTACATCCCTGGGGCCCAAAGAATTAGCTGAGCCCAACCCAAAGAGGATGAGCCTAATTAAAAAAGCGTAAATAAGCAATACATCAGTGGGTCATAGTGTACCATTTTATCATGACCCATAGATGATGATCTTCATTCCAACATACTAATCATAAAAATAAATCAGTGGGGACTATAGAACCTGTCTAGCCTAACCCCAAGATAAGGAGAATAAGTTTTATATTCAAATCACATTGAACCTCATTGGGTCCTAGGGGATCAGTTTGGTATTACCTCATTCCAATACCCCAACCAAGACATTTACCTACATGAACATTCTTCATTAACATTATATATTGTTTACCAATTACGTTCCATGACTCATTTGGCTCTTCAGGTTCATCCAAACATCCCTTTTATGCCATTCAATTTTTTTTTTAGTTTTTAACAATTCATGAAACACTTTTACCAACTTCCCTTTTTAAAACATCATTAATACACTCTTTAAAACATGGATATTAATTTGAAGACACAAAACCACATCGGAAGGTTTTCATTTCTATTTCCAACCATTAATAATATACATTATTTAATTTTTGCAAAAAAGGTGAACCATTCCCCATTTTTTAAAAATTATTTAAATTATAATATGAAAACCCCATTTTCAAATAACCATTAGGTAAAAAATCCATTTTAATAATTATTCATCTTCAAAAAACATCTTCCATTTATTGGAAACTATAACCAGATCAAAATCCAAAACACCTAATCTTAACCATTTCAAAATATTATTGGGAGCTTCTCAAGAGCCAATATATAATATTTTCAATTATCTCATTAACTATGAACATTTATGAAATTAAAAATATACAACTCGTTCACATTAATAGTTTACTTATCTCAACAAATAAAAATTCATTTCATTAATTTCATGGATTCTTTATATGACACGGGTAGTTTTAGGATCAGTATCACATAAAAAATGAACTAAATCAGTCCATGAGGAGTCTAAAAACATAATATAATACAAACCTCACATACCTTTTTCAAATAATTTAAAATGAATAATTGAAGTACATATGCCCAACCTCATATGCTTATATAGGACTAAGACTAGTGGAAAATATAGAGACTCTAAATATTCATACATTAACATTAAATTTTTTTTCTAAAATAGTTAATACATTAGAAAAATATATATACCCTAAGACAATACTTTTTTGGTGCCATTGTAAAAAATGAAACATAAAAGCTGGTGCATACGTGAGATAGACAATCTACCACTTGGTTCTTCATGACTAGAACACTTCTAAGACACATCATAATTTATAAAAATCCCCATATCCTTGGTATGGAAGGATAAAATTTGGGGAACATAGATTCAAATATTGAGTAAATAAGGGATACAAATAATCAAAAATATAATAATATGGGTATGATAGCATAATCATAACATTAAAATCTCATACATTGATTATCAATGATTTTAATGGTAAATCATGGAATATAGATTAACAGTTCGTAAGATAAGAATCATAATCAAATCAAGAGCATGATCCATGAAATAATATCCTTGGAATAAGACATGTAATTTTGCAATACACATAAACAAGTAATATCATTGCCTATAAGTATAGAGTCATTGATATATAATATCATGGCTCAACATTGGGACTATACCTTTCGGGTTGGGAAACACTACCATTACACATCATAGTCCATTCCATGTATGGGATCAGGTTACCCCATATTCCTATTGTGAATCAGGTTTCCCCATATTCCCATAGTATATTAGGTAGTCCATATTCAATCATTCTAGTGACTACACCTACTATTTGGGACACACCACCAAACCTAGTCGCATTATATTATTTATAAGGGATTGGTTTTCTTTATCTTCAAATGTTTGATAAAGCTCATCAACTTGATTAACATCATTATCTCATTAGATATAATAGTTACCCAGTGTATTTGGGGGATATATAAGACCCACCCATCATATAATAAATCAATTCATACATGGGCCATAAGATAATAAATACTTCATCTTAACATGACCCATAAAAGAAGATGAGTCTCATAAAAATTATCTCACAAACCATGAAATGAAATCAGTATTATAAACATAGAAACAAATCGTAACCTATAAAAAAGAGTCAAGTTTACAAATAATTTAATCAAATCATAACCCATGAAATGAAGTGGGTTTTAGAAGCACATTGACCGTGGGATAGAAATGGGTGTCATAATAATCATTATATTAAGACCTAGTCCATTCAATAATGTATATGAATGATACTCATAGATAATTTCAGTTGAAAGTCATGAGTAACATCAATAGTTGTCATTAGTGATGGAAAATTGTTTATATAAATATTAAAAAATCTTATTAGGAAAATATCATTTATTATTTGAAAAAAACTTTTTAAATCATAAATCCTTTTGAAAACCCTTTACCTGGAAAATAATCACAATAACATATAATGAAATTTTGAATTAATTTTTAAAAATATTTCATTGAAATCAATTTTAATACATGACATGAATCCTTGAAAACCATAAAATATTTTTAAAGTCTTTAATCCATGAAAATGAACATAAATTATCATATTTAAAATCATTTTTTAAAGCTATTTAAAAAAAATTGTTATTCAAATTCATGGTTTCTGTCACAAAGAAGGAAAATTGAGAAAAACTATTTTACTAATTTGGAAACTTTTCAAACATAATCCAAAAAGAATTTCAATCATAAAATGGATTAATAAATACAAAATAATTTTATGAATATAGTTATAGAATATATTCATGGCACAAATATATAATAGAAAAATTAAATTAGTGGCGAATAATACATAAATGTTATATTAATAAAAGTTTCACAAAAAATCCCCTTCCCTTATTTCCTGAATCCCTTAATACATATATAAATCACCGACATAATAAATATAATTTTTTATAAATATTTTAATGTACCATATTCCAATATATAATTACATATATGGTTTTATTGTTACATTATAGTACAATATTATTACAATTCAATATTATTATTTCTCTTTGGGAAATAACTGTTATCTGTTTTCCTTGTGTCATAATTTCTAATATTTTTTACAAGGACTTATATCATAATTTAATCAATGTAAAACATAATTTTGATATCATTTAAAATCATTATTATTGTATTTATAATAATCAATAGAATATAGAACTAGGAAATGGAATACTCCTTTCATGGAGATCATAGGTTATACCAACAATGAATGATATATCCATTTTTATTCATATTTAATGATGCAAATTTAATAATATATATATGGTTATATTAGAATTACTATCACA
Organism: Viscum album; assembly: GCA_963277665.1. Classification (NCBI taxonomy): domain Eukaryota; kingdom Viridiplantae; phylum Streptophyta; class Magnoliopsida; order Santalales; family Viscaceae; genus Viscum; species Viscum album. The sequence continues at coordinate 1,378,405,730 of OY728140.1, read as the reverse complement.
TATATATCATATAATTCTATAAATCCATCCTTAATCAATTCATGCATATATAGTAATGATAATATAATTTTAAATATAAGCATAATAAAGGTATCATGGTGGAATAGAGGGATTATGTTAATTGATTTGGAATGATATTAAGATATATTTTGTGGCTTGAGAGGTATAAATAAGGGGGATAGTTGGTTGAATTTTATATGGGAGGTAGGAGACCTATATGACAATATTTAAAACATGTTTCGTGTACCAATGTTTTTATGTAAAATAAGTCATCGAAATCATCCATACTCAATAATTAAATTTTTATGGAAACATATGGCCAGATTATCATTAATGGATACGTGTCTTGGTCATTTTTAACCTTACAATTAATATATTTCCTCTTTTGAAGTTTAATTTTATATTAATCATCATAATTAATTTTATACATTATCACAAATATTTTGGTTCAAAAATTAAGTAGATCATATTAGACTAAAAATATTATACATATTAAACCATTGTTTGTTCTATTTTTGATACAGTCTATAGAAAAATTAAATTAAATTTTAATGGAAACCCCTCATACATGGTGTGAAATTTAGTTTTTAATTTGAGAATTTTCAAATGTTCGTTAAAATTTAAAATTAAATTGAATACAAAAAAGAATTAAAACGACATAAATTGCATTAATTGAGGTATAATCGATCCATTTTGACATTGAAATCAATATAGAATATATTTTAAATATATAAATATATTAGAAGAAAAATAAATTTTGAATTAAAATTAATATTTTTAACTATTCATAAACAAATGTATTTTCTCATAAAAATCCTAAAAATTCACCATATGACAATATTGAAATTTTGGTTTCAAAAATTATTTTATATCTTTTGAAATTAAATTGATAAATTTTTCAAAAATTAATTTTTTTATGATACACACAAGGATATAAAAAGATGTTCTTTTTAGAGAATAATAGTTTCAATAATTCAATGAAATTACTAAAAATGTATGACTTATTATAAATATTGTTTATTTATATAAAACATTTATAAAAATATATTAAAAGTATTTATTACAATTTTTTATAAAATTTAATTTCTATGTTATAACTATCTCTTTTGAATATTTATAATAATCAAATGTTGAATCAAAGAAACTCTGTGTTGCGTGTAATGAAAACCGAATTGGTGTTGCATGTAGCACAAGATTATATTGGTGTAGAATATAAGGAATGAATGAATTTGTGTAGGATTCAATGGAATATATTAAAAAATATTATTTAGTTTAAAAAATTTGTGAATAATGACATGGGTGTTACATTCTACCAACATAAAATGAATCCCCCCATGAAATTCATCATTTTGATTAAAAATAATGATGATATTTATACCTAAAAATATCTAATAGTAAAACATTGACCAAGTCAATTTTCATGTTTTGTATAACATTCTCTATATGATCTAAAATTACAATTGGTTGTTTCTCGTAAGAAAGATCTTTCTCTTAGTAAATGGGGATTGAGTTCAGTACATGTAATGTGTTGGGTATGTACAACCTAAGGGGAGATTCATGGATTACCTAGTGGAATTGAAAGAGATGTGTAAGAAGTTCCAGTCGTTAGGCTTCCATTCCTATATGATGTAGAATCTCACAAAGGAACCGATATACCTTGGCATTTGATTCCATTTCATAGTAAACCACATAACCCTATTCCAGAGAGAGATTATTAGAATAACCTTCTCACGAACATGAAATTATAGATCCATGTAATGGTTATCAAAAATAATATTCAATCATATTTTTGTGGAATTTATATTCTACAAAATGATTATAACCTTCTTGACAATTTCATCAACTTCCTCATATCCTAATATCATTTTTTCAACAAGTTCGTCCCATCGTAATGTAGGTATATGTTTCTCCCCATAGAGGGATTCATGTGGATCAATCTGAATGCATGAGTGAAAAAATTTATTTTATGAAAGTAAAAATAAAGAATGGTTTGGATCCTAAACTCCTTTTAAATAGAATAAAAAAGATCCCATCATAATCAATTGGGCTCAAATTGTTCACTCAGACTAATTATCCATATAAGGAGGAATTGTTTTAAATCAATTCTATAAAAAGGGTTAACTAAAGATTTATCCAAAATATTTTGGTGACCCTCATACCCCGATAAGATATAATGTCATGTGATACTCCATTTAACCATACCACATCCATAATGTATATCCTTGAAAGATAATACATATAGATGTATTCTATGATAACAATTATGTTCACTGACTTAGTATGGTAATTCACTACCACCCATATATCTGTAAACCCTTTAGAGGTTTAAGGGAGTCCAACGAAAAATTCCATAGTGCTGTTCTCAAATTTATATTATAGCCTGGACAATGGATTCAATTCAATTTTAGACATTTATATTTCTATCCTAACATATTGGCATACCCAGAACAATGATACAAACTCTATGATATCCCTTTTCCTAAAATCCCACCATAATTATTCCTTAAAATTTCTATACGTATTTTTACATCCAGGATGAATAGAGAATGAATAACTATGATCTTCTTCTAATAGATCGTTCATTGAATCTATTATGGAAGGAACACATACAGGGTTCTTAGACCTTATTCTTTTATTATGATCATGATTATACTCTGGATCATTTCTAACATTCTTTTACAACTCAAAATATTACTTATGTACCTCATAAATATTAACATTGATATAGTGTTGAAAAATCAACTGATAAAGATAATATTTCTCCCCTTCCACTAGGATTCCAAGATCACTCCTTTAATAATCCATAAATGCTGGATATTTTGGGATCTTTATCATGGATTTCCTAGCATGATCATTTCAATGGAAAGAATTGTCAACCATGTTCACTTTACCAGGGTTGTATTGTATTGAGCTCTATCAACTCTGAATGTATTCTATGTTACATGTTCATATAGTTTTTTTGAATATCAATTTAATAATTTAATGATATTAATAAATAACACTATTTTCTCCATAGAGATAATTCCTCTATATCATTAATGGAAAAATTATTATTACCAAATTCAAATCACGAGATGGATACTTTTTTCCATGGATCAACAACTTTTGTGAGGAATACATGATTACCATGTTATTCCTATATAAGAATACTTCCCAATCCTCTCATTGATTCAAAACAATCGATAAAAAATCCTTCTCCACTATATCATAATAATGGAATAGGTTAACTGAACATACATTACAATATTTCCTTGAATTATTCTTCACAGTCATATGTACAGAGATACATGGAACCCATCTGAGTTATCATGGTTAGATGATTTCATATTATTGATAAATTATCAACAAGCTATCATTAGAATCTATATAATCCATTAAAATAATAGATATGAGTCTCCAGGATTAGTATTTGAAAACATTCTAAATTCTCTGTATTAGATGGATCTATTTATATACATTTTATAGAAGATATGTGACCCAAAAAATGATAAATTTTTGTGGAAAAATCCACAGATTCTAAATTTTTTACACAATTTCTCCTTCCACAATGGCTTTTATACAATTATACCATGGTCTTAATTCTATTCTTTTTCATGGAATAGATAACAATATATTCTATAAAGACTATCTAAAACTGATTGAGTTAATGTGTAAATACACCATTCATCAATCCCATAAGGATAGTAGGGGAATTAGTAACACCAAAAGGCATCATTATTTAATTATAGTGTCTATACCTTTTATGGAATTCCATTTTGGGTTTATCCACTTACTTTACCATAAATTGATGATATATAGAATTAATTTAATCACGATTGTGATCTTATTCAACTCCAAATATTCAATTCAATGTCACAACGATCATTAATTCCCTTTCAAAAAGAGGGCATGTGAAACCCACAATGACACACATCAATGAATGAATCAATTATCCATGATTTCATGTAGTTTTTTCTTCAATTTAAAAAACTCAATTGGGTCAATTATATAGGGAGTATTTGAAATCCATTTGGAACCTGTTATGAGTTATATTGAGAACTCAAAATCACATTTGGGTGAAGGCTAAGAATATATTTCTGTAACACAACCACCCATTCCAAAATAATAAAAATTTATCGATGTTGAGTTTCTCCACCACCATTTGAGACAAAAAAAATACTTTATAATGGTAATGTAGACACATAAACTAGATATAATATTCATATGGATTTCACATTTCTTTTTATATTGTTAAATGATCATAATTTCATTTAAAATATCAAACATAACTACCATTCCCCAAAATTTGAATGGGATTTAATCATATAAAGATGATCCATGCCTAAGATGAAATGAAATTCCACAAGTGGAATAATGAAAATATTTATAGGATGTACATTCCCAAAAACATCAAAAGTAGAGGAATCATATACATGAGATGAAATCATCATACAATTATGGGTCTTCACAAGTAATTATACATATATTTATTTTCGATGGAATATTAATACCCTTATAAAAATTATTTTAAATGAACATTTGGTTGATCTAGAATCAAATAATACATTAGAAGTTCTAGGGTTTATGGAATGTTTATCTTTTATGACATCATTACCACACTCATAGTCATGAATAGTGATTTTAGGATATTTCACCTCCTCCCTTAGTTTATTAGGTTACTAGAGAAGAGAATCATCACTAACACTTGGGTTTGGGCACTAGTTATCATAAATCTCATACTCTTTAGACATGAAGCATTGAATTGTGCAATGTTGATTATTTTTATTTATTTCTATATTATAATCATTAGAGAATGTATTTCCTACATATCTGTTATACTGTACCCAACATACTTCCCATTAACTATGAAAATTCTTTTTTATAAACCTTAAGACAATATCATAGATGATTAACACATAGATCATAAAAGAAGTCTCATCTTCTCTTTATCATAATTTTTTTAATATTTTAATTTGAACTATATCTTTCTATTCTTGTTAAAAACGAGAGACTCATATGTAACTACATCCTCAGTTAAAAATTTTATTTCAAAACATAAAATCACATGGTATCTAATAATTTTTTATGGAAAAAAACATGTAATACTTGTATTAAATCCACTAATGAACCAATAAAATTTACATTCAGGATGGATGATAATAAAAGTAGTGAACCTCATATGTCTTTTGAAATTAGCCTCTAAGGTGCCAGTATATTTATCATCCTTTATAATCAATTCAAGGAACACCTTTTCTATCTTCCTAAGAAGAACATGTAGACATTAATTAATAAACTATACGTTCTTCATGTACTCACAATTCATGGAATCAATTTATTCATTCTTCCTCGTATATATGATTATAGTCCCCCATGTTTCTCCTTTGACTTTTAAAAGATAAATAATGAGAATGAATTTCTAATGATCCAAACACTGTATAATGAAGTGTAAATTTTTAGTGGTACTAATATATTGTTCAATGGAAAGTGGAACTAAAGACCCTCTTAATGAAGGTATAAATATCCTCATGAAGGTATCAAAAGAATATTTCGCTCAATTTATCTTATGGATGCTCAAAATTATTCATATATTGAAAAAGATGTGACAACATAGCAACAATGCGTTTCATTCTAGATCCCATATCATTCAAATTAATAGGAGAATAATATTTTCATTTTAAATAAAAATTCCCATTAATGTGGTTCCTTCAGGTATCATATAATGACTAAAACCAAATACCATAATGAAATAATCATTTTTCAAAGTGTGGAACCACAAAATCATGAAAAAAACATGATATCTATATTTTACAACTTCTTTAATATAAGGAACACTAAATTTATACTAGGTTATTCACATCCAAAATGTTTTATGTCATCCCTAATTATGTGTGAAGTGATTTTTAATTCCCAATAATTATCCCTCAGTTGTATGAAACTTGATCCATAGTAAGGCTTCTTTCCATGTACTTGTGAAATTTATAGGATAGTTTTCAATGCAAGTGTTGTTACTCCTAGGTAAATTTGTTCCATAGCTATATCTAGTTTCAATATATAGAAATGGATATATTTTGAGGAAATAAATTGATCTATCACTTGAAAAATTCTAGTACATTTTTCTATACCTCTTATCATCCTTAAATTTATCCTTAGGTGCGACCTAAGGGTTTTTTCTGAGGCTTTCTCATACTGGGTTCCAAAGATTTACTAAACCACTACTGTGATACAAAATTTAGAAACCCAAAATCTTAATTCATTATCATTACATCTCATTTTGGAATACATAATAAATTTTAAAAAAAATATTCATAAAAAATGTATTAGTCTAGTTTCATTGCATTCATGGAAACAAAAAACCTGGAACATATGTGAGCAGAATTATCAATGAATAGTTTCTTCATGAACAACACACTTCATAGAAACATAATAAAAAATACAAATCATCATATACTAGGGTAGGAAACATAAAAATATGTGGGATAACATGATAATTAAAGGTAATAAATTGATATATGTATGAATAAACAAGATCGTATGGTTATGATATCGTAATCATAACATTAGAAGCTTATAGAAAGCATATCCAATCTTATAAACGTAAATCATGGAATATTGATTAGCAGTTCATAAGGCATGAATCATTTGGGAATCAAGATAATGATACATGAAAGAATAATATTTGAATAATTAATGGAATATGTTAATACACATAAGCATTTAATATTATTCTCTAAATGTTACGAGACATTACTAGAATATATTTTGGTACATAGTAGGGAATACACCTACTTTTTCGGATACACTACCATCCCCAGGCATAGTCTATTCCTTATAAGAGATCGAGTTTACCCATATTCCCATTGTGGATTAGGATTCCCTATCTCTCCATAGTGGATCGTGTTTCCCCATCTTCCATCATCACAGTGACAAATCCTACTTGGTGGGACACACTACCACTCCAAGTCATAGTTTATTCCTTGTAAGGGATTGAGTTTCTCTATATTCCCATAGTGGATAAATACCTTCAACATGATTCCCATCAATATCTCATGAGATATAAATCAATACCCAATTCATTTAATAGAGCTACTATTCCCACCCATCCAATAATAAAACCATTCATACATGTTCCAGAAGATAATAAAACCTTCATAATATCATGACCAATATAAATATATGGGATTGATAAACATAATATCATAATTAATTAAATGAAATAGGTATAAAAACTTTTTCATCACAGCATAACCAATTGAAATGAGATTTGTTTCACAATAATTTCACTAAATAATAACCCAAGAAAAGAAGTGGGTTCAAAAAGATTTTAATATGAATAATTTAAATGGGTTTCATAAACATCATATTTTAAAGTCATAAATCATTGAAGATAGGATATTAATGGCATTACTCAATCATTTCCCCTAAAAAGTCATGAGATGCATCAACAGATGCCATATTATAAGGAAAATATATTTAAAATTCATTTTAAACACATTTTATGAGGAAAATTACCATTATTGTTTGTAAAATAATTTTTAAAACATAAATACTTTTGAAAATTCTTTTATTTCAAAATAAATTTGAAATCATATAAAAAAATATTGACAACATTTTCGAAACCATTTCATTAGAAACAAATTAAAATCAAATAAAGGTTTTTTAAAAAAGAATAAAAAAAACTTAAATAATTTTTCATTGATAATGATATTGAAATATAATTTGAAAAAAAATCATACATTTTTATAATATGTAATGTTGAAATACCTGGTATGTGTCTCGAAGAAGGAAAATTGAGACAAAAAATTATTACTGATTTGGTAACATTTTAAACATAAACCCAATGAATGAAATATAATCAAATGGATATGTTAAAACCAATAAATTTAAGGGTAGTAAAAATACTATACTTTCATGTGAAAAATATACACACCAAAAATGAAATTAGTTGTGAATAAGACATAAATATCATATGAATTATAGTGAGACTAGAAACCCCCTTACCATATGTCTTGAATCTCCTCATACTCATAACTAAAAATAATATAATAACTATAATATTATGTTATATCTTTTATAGAGACATATTGTTATATTTAATAAAATATAGGAGTTTATTATGACATTACATTTCCCTCTTATTAATAATTCCATGTGAAGATTTCACATCGTGTAATATCCCCTTTGTATTTCACATGTGTCTTAATATATTATATTTCTTTCCCGCATATCTATATAATTATTTACTGAATATTATATGTGATATAAATATCATGTATATTCAGTATATGGATATTTATAAAAATCTATTGAGTATTGTAATATGAAATTGAATTCACTATTCATGGAGACATTAAGCTGTACGTACACAAGATTTTTGTTTCTATTTTCATGGAATTTTGAAAAAAATGAAATAAAATTATAAATTTTTATATAAAAAATAATTAAAGTAGAATTTTTTGTAATAAATATCCTATAATATCACTAAATTATTATATTATACATTTCATTGAGTGTGTAAATGAATCTCGTAACTTTGAGGAGGTGGCAATGTGCACTTTCACAAGAAAAATTATCATATTTATAGAAGATGGATAGTTTGAAGTTAACAGTTATAAAATAATTCTTCATGAATAAATAAATAATAATTACCATATATAACATTTAATAATATAGTTACCATCATAGTTCCAACCCACATGAGGTGGTATTGGAAAGGAGAACTACATCATTTTGGTGGATTGTAGTTCAAAGTACACAAGAATGGTAAATTTATTACACATTGAAAGGATGTGTGTGTTTTTTTAGGATGAAAAATTATAATAAAAATATTAGTATATCATGTATATTGATTATATTATTTATTCAACGAATAAGAAGAATTTGGGTAGTGAAGAATGAATATAAAGGAAATGAGCTTGTGGAAAGTTGTCACCTCTTCATTGGGTAATCCCCTTGGTTTCCCCCAAAGGGATTACATGGATTCATTTCATACCAATGGTAGGATTAATGTAGTAAAATAGGGATGTTGTGATGTTAATTGGGTTGATTTTGGATTATCATATGATTCTTGATAGGTGCGGATAAGGGGTAGATGTAGTGGCCTCTTATAAGGGAGGGAGGGGACAGACATGGCCTTTTTTGTAAAAAAGATAGGTATACCACAACTTTTACCTAAAAATTCAATAAAAACCTACCAAACCCAAGAATATATGTTTTTATATCCTAAATATAGATATATGAGTGCAGTTAGAGAAGTGTTTAGATCATTTTGGCCATTAATTGTTTTTTAAGTCACTTTTAATGATTAATTTTTCCTTATTACTTCTAATTACATTTTATCAATTTCACTAATTTTTTAGTAAAAAATTATGTTGATATTATTACATAATAAATAATATTTTGATTATACCCTATTAGGTATATTTTTCTAAATTCAATTCACATAATTTGAAAAATTATGTTTAGTGCTAACGCTATAGAATTGGTGAGAAAACGTGTTTTCATATTGTGAATATTCAAAGGTTCATTAAGATTTTATATTTATAATAAATAAAACAACGATTCAAATAACTAAAATTATGTTAACAGCTGTATAATTTATATATTCTAACATTATTACGAACATTAAATTTATTTTAAATACATAATTAAACAATGTGAAAATTAGTTTCGAAAAAATATTTATTAGTAGTCATTGTCCATACATTAATGATGTTTCTAAGAAAAATCCCAAAAATTCAACGTAAGTTTATTTAGAAATTATAATATCAGAAAATTTATTTATATTATAAAATAATATTTATAGAAGTGTATAATATTAATTTTATTATTTTTCACATAAGGAATTATAATGTTTTTCAATTATGAAAATAAAATTTTCTATCTTATAAATATTTTACTAAATATTTATGTCTTATTATAATTTGTTTTATTAATATAATACCATTTTACAAAAAATATCTAAAACAAATTTATTACTATTTATTTTACTATTCTTAATGGATTTTTTATTACTATCTCATTTAAATAATAATAATAATAATAATAATATATTTTGTAGAAACTTGTTGTTTCATGTAATGAATGCCAAATTAGTGTTTCATATAGAACAAAGGTAAATTTGTTTAGATTGCAAATAATTTTTGACACAGAGTATCATTCCTTGAAATAAATCAATGTGAATTAATTTATTTTTAAAAAAGGATCACAAAAACTCATGTGGTTATAGGAAAATCTTATTACACACCTTTCACATGGTTATAGGCTACCCCTCACCAAACATTAGACTTTGATCCTAGCCTGAAAAATAAATTACATAAAAATCATAATATGTTGGTATAAATATATTTTAGGGATTATAAATGACATAAAATATTTAACAATGCCACCATTATAAAATGGAATGAAATGGAGACAGATTCATACCTGGAGGATTAGTTCAAAATTGATGAAACTATAAAGGCCCATAAATTAAAGGAGAAACACCCATGGAGGACACGGAGGTTTTTCGTTCCTCACACATCTAGTAAGTTGTTTAATTGTGAAGAAATTGGTGATGATAGTGTTATGGATGGTTAAGAAAAATTTAATAATAAAATTTTTAATGCGGTGCATGTTCTGGACTCATATTTTTTATAAATGTGATTCATCTGTGTCATTCCCTCTATCTAATAGGAAACTAGGATTTATATATTTCATAACCACCAAAATATTTTTACAAACTATGCGGTGCATATGGGATCTCCACTATCAAAAGTAGTATCAAGAAACATAGTCTCCTCAAGATATATTCCCCTAAATTAGAATGTATCCAAATAAAAAGGTCCAAACACCATACCCCTTATCAACTTTCATCTTCCAATTTTCTTCCTAAATATGTACATTTGATCATAATAATCTTGCAAGAGAGACAATCCTATCTCATATTAGTTTTCTACTATGATCCAATACCAAAATGTTATGCTCCATAGTGGATACAGAACCTAAATGTATTTCTCATAAAAAACCCATTCAATATGTATGGTAAAACAAGGGGAAACCCAAAAAATTTTAAAATGAAAAAAACAAGAAGGGCTCACTATTCCATGATGGGAATGAAAATTTATACACCGTCGGCCCATTCTCCCTAACACACTCAACTACCCAACACAACCGGTTGTTATCTAATGGAAAATAGACATTTGAAACCATTACCATTTTCCTATATCAGTTTATAGATGAATTCTGGATGAACTCATTCTGAATCCAATCATTTGAAGCACAACCAGGGAACAACAATCTCCCCAATATTTTAACCAATCAAAACCCAAACAAACAACTATTTCTAATATTGAACACCAAAATGGATCTTATGAAATCAAATAAAAATCTTAACACTGATGAATCCATCAACTAACCACTTACCCACTCTAGTGATCCCCAACATACTCTTTAACTCGAAACCACAATCATCCAGTTTTTGGAACCTATACAACTATAAAATCCCACCAGATCCCCAAATAAAAAATGTACAACATACCCTATGTGCTTCCCAACCCACAACCCCGAAATGTCAAGAAGACCACCATCCAACAATGGAATCCACCAATTCCATCAAAACCAACTGGAATAGAACCCCCACACCATTCATACATGAACAATAGACATCATTTATTTCAATAATGTTCACATAAAAATCTGATACACACTAATAATTATAAAACATAAATCATATCAGGATTATGACTATACAATTCTGTTACTTTTATCCAATTGATTCAAACCATTACCAGCTGAATTATATAAACAATGACAAATTTTCAATGTTTACACATAACGAAATTAATTTATCATGTTACCACAATACTTTAAGACATTAAAAAATCATTCAGTCAAACCAACCTATATCTATTCTTGTCTACTGGTTTGGTTCTAGTACAAAAAAATCATTTCCTATGAAACGTTTCATGGGATTTTTTTGTTTATAAGTGATTATAATATAGGAACCTAATATTCCAATATTAACCCCCTATAAGAACAAATTAATTGATTTATCAATCATCCCACACACCCAAGTCTCACAAAAAATATCAAGGAACCCAATCACATACATCACATGTTTCTCATTGGAATCATGATGACACTATGTCAAACCTAGTTTTTAAACCACACATATACAACTCACATATCTATCACCACCAAAAGAGTGTTTTTTCAGAACTTTATCCAATAAATTCCAGCCACCTCAGTTCATGCATCCATCCTGGTTGGTGGTGCATCACCCAAAACATGACATCATATTTAAATTTATTCATGGTAGAAACTTTTAAGAAATAATATCGTACCACTACCTGAAATTATTTAGTATCCTTTCATATCTCTAATGATCTCTCTATAAACCCCAGGTGATGTCAAGATATAAAAACACTCATGATATAGGGAATGATCGTCTAAATTTTTGTGGTAAATTATGGTTTCATGGATAAAAATTCCCACAACTGATTAAAATACATGTGGTCTCTTATAAATCCAATGCTTACCACTATGATATCATTGCAAATGAAAGGATCTTTTCATAATCCGCTTGTTAAGATATCCCAAATATCATCCTTCCCATCCCACACAAGAATATATTTGGACCTCAACAGAACCTTCAAGGTCACACGCATTCCTACAATCTCTCAAAAAATGCAACTATAGGTCACATAAGTTTTACATTATTATATATAGACCATGTTCCTAACCTAAAAAATAATACCTCCATCATTATCATCTCCATCGAACATGATGCATTTCAAATATTACCTTAAAACAAACTCAAACTTCTACAAAAAAATTCCCAACCTCCTGACCATCCATATCCATGGGTATCACTTCCATGAACAAAGTGTCAGCCCAGAGTTAACATCACCTTCCACATTGATCATTTTCCAAAATAGGTTGGACCGGAACCTGAATGATCCCACAATTTGAAACCAACCATATATCCCACAACAAGATGTAAAGGTATTGTAATGAAAGTAACCAAGGTAACCACACATGGTACCAAAATTTAATGGCACTCACTATGAATCTATTCCACTTCTGATACACCCACCTATGATTCACATTCAAATACACATGAGACACTGGGCAAACCTCCCCTAAATTATAACCTTGATTTCTAAGAAACAACTTTTCTTTCCCAAAACTATACTCACATCTCTAAAATGAGTTCCTTCCCATTTACAATTCTATAAAAAATATTCACAATAACACACTCTAAACTAGTTACTAGAACAAGATCCAAATCACAACACATACCTCACTCACCAAAAATTATTGACTACCCAAACAAACACTCTCATATAAAATATATAATGATTGAACAACAAATACAACCTAAACAAGAGTCATTTTATTCAAATTACATTTCCACTCCCACTAATCCATAACCATCATAACAAAAATATGCCATTGATCATGTAAAGAACCCATTCCCCCATTTTGAAACAAACTGTGTCTGAAGCATTATGATACCATTTACACTGGTTACCACACCAAAGATACTCACATAAAAAATAAGCACTACAATCCACACACTAACTGTTGGTTCCAAAACAAAACTCACATGCTCCCAACATAGATGTTTAACCACATCCACATTACTAGACAACATATCATAACCCAATGTTCACATCACAACTGAAGGTAAAACATGCATAAAATTTTTTTCCACACAACAAAATTAACGAAATTCTAATTACCCTAAACTAAGGTCTCAAAATAGGGAACTATTAGAGACCAAACCAGTCATACATAAGGACCAATCACAACATAATATACACATTTATTGTGTTTATAATCGTTATATAATTACAAATTACTCTTAAATTAAAATTACAACTTTGAAAACTGATGAATAAAAATTTTAAATCATTCATGTTATATTCAAAAAAAAATTTCAAAAAAATCATTAATAACCATTTTGAAGAACGATTAATATGAATAATTCTTTGAAAAACTTGTACATAACAAGCACATGAATCCCAAGGAACTATCAATCACATAAAACATACAAATGATATAAAAATATGTTGTTCATAGTGTTATACATGAAACTATACAACCACTATTTCAATTCCAAAAAAATAGATAAAGCCTTATAAATCTACAACATCACACTTGATTGAACAACTCACGGTAGAAATATCAATCAATTACAATGTTATAAATTAGTGCATTAATCACCTGCCAGGGATATTTGGGGTTTACCTCATATGTGTGGCAGATGAACACATATATAAGTTTATTATCAAGTTTAGATAATATCATAGTCTATTATAAAACCTACCAATATATTAATATTAATGACCCCTGCCATGATACAACTTTGTAATGCATAGAACCATGTGCAACCAAAACTGATGCCCCTTTTCAGATCTATATATGTCCTTAGGTGTACATCCACATAAGCCATAGGCTATAGAATATAATCTTTATTCTATGAATATTAATTAGGGATACAATATTTCCTTTTCATATAGATTAATTAAAAGTGAAAAAATCAATAATATTATTAACCTGAAAAAACAAAAAATGGAGAATATAAGGAAGAACAAAAAATTATCTGTTTAAAACATGTTATAGTAATAGGATAAATTTTTTTGTAATAAATAGTCAATACAAATACTAGTACCAAAACTAAAACCATTAATGATCATGAATGTGGACATAAGTCCCCACATGGTCCGAATATGCTATAAAGAAATCCATTATCCCATGCACAATCAAACACCACGTACCTATCCTACATATTCACCATAAATAGTGTAATTTTTTCATGTACCCAAGTTCTATAGGGACTAGAGAAGTGTGTCAGTACAACTTAATAATCCTCCACTAATGGTGTATAAAAAATTACTTCCAATACCACACCATATGTAGATAATCAAGGTGAAATAAATAAACTTGTCTGTGAAGAAGTATGTTCCACATTAAAATAATTATTAATTAATCACTTTCTCAAATTATGTTATATCCTTCCATCAAACCAAATAAAACATCTGCGAACATTACTGCCTATGCCTTAGTATAATGGGATACATAAATTCTATGATAAAAGGGATTCACTACCCAATTAAATTTATAAACATACCCAAGAAACATTATCTTGGTACTATATCATGTAAAATTTTTTGGATTGTATAGCCTTATTCCAATATCCTAACCCATAAAATATATATATTAGGAATAGATAATCAATATAGCATGTCTCAAATATTACTAGCCTCAGACAAACATCCTAGTAATACAATATATAATTGTGCACTAGAGCATTAGTCTAGCCCGACCCAAATATAGGGAGCCTCCACACAATATCATAATCATATAATACGTCTTCGGGTCCTATGGAATCAGCCAGGTGTGACCCTAATATGAATATCTTAATTCCGGCATCTTAATCGAATAATAAATTTGTGGGGACTAAAGCATTATTCTTGCCTCAACCAATGATGAGTTTAATTATTTTATCATTCATAATCAAACAACATATACATGGTATCAACATCATTTTCTATGCCTAAACAAATGATGTGGATCCTCAATCGATTATCCCGATCATACAATACATCATTGGGGCCTATATCATCATCATAGGCCTACATATACATGAGTCATTAAAAATTTATAACATTTACCCTATGGGTCTCATTAAAAATAATACTAATAAAATTATAGTAATAGAACTTTTATGAAATTCCCCATATTAAGTTATCTTATAACGAAATTAAAAATAGATACAAACTCCTATTTTTAAATTAAATCAATGAAACCCTTTAAAAATCAGACTTCTATTAAAAAACTAATCCATTCCCTAAAGTTTTCATTTTTGTTTCTATGCATTAAATATATCCATTAATTAATTTTCACAAGAGGTGAACCGCACATGTTATTGAGAAAATAGTAATTATTCATTAATAATAAAATATCTTTTAAATAATCAAGATTCTAACACAACCATTTAATTAATAACACATTTTTAGAGCATCTTTTACAGTTTATTGAAAAAATAATGGGATCAAAATACACAAAACATCATACGAATGAATTCAAAAGCCTCTTTTAAAAATCATAAGATCCAATATTGAATATTTTCTTTTATCTATTTAAATATTAGTAAATACCAAGGTATATATTGAATAACCATCCATTTTTTAAATTACCTTGTCTAACCATATAATGAGTCATTTCACTATTTTAAAGGGTTTGGAATATGCCATGGGTAGCCAGAGGTTTAGTATCATATCATCATCAAACCCAACTGGTCCATCTGGGGACACAAATTTCAATAAGAGGCCCTAATATCTCTCATTAGTCAAATAAATTTAAATTCATAAAGGATATACAAATGTATTACCACAAAAACATTTAATGAATTAAGAATGTGAAAAATATATTATAAACACCTAACCTTGTGCTTGTAGAAAACCAATCATCCAAACATGTCCCCTGATCATATCACAAAAAATCATTAACTATAAAAATAATAATATATTTGAAAAATAGGATTTAGGTATTTAAAAGTACATAAAGAATTCAACCATTACTCTTCATGAAATGAAATGGAAATGGAGTCAGAGACTTACTCAATGCTTCAATTCAAAATCTAAGGCAGTCCAAATACCTATGACTTTAAGGAGAAACACCCATCAAAGTGGATGAGGTAATTTTATGTTCCCCTAATATATAAGGATTATAATTATGGATAAAATAAATGAATAAAGGTTTATGGTTTTGAGTGAAAATGGTAAAAATCATACTTTTAATGAGTTTAATGGGTTGACCACATAGTTTTCCAAACAATGCAAAAAACATGTAGTTCCCAATATCTAAGAGGATGCCATGACTCGTAGTTTAACTAGAAAACCTTATGGTTCTACAAACCATGTAGTTATTTTTCCCTCACCACTATTCAAAAGTGTCTCAAAATGCATGGTTTCATGGTCTATCTGACAATGTTCCCCTAAACATGCACCCCCTTTTGGAGGCGATATAGTTATGTTGAACATTTACATCCAACCATGTACCAAGAATTATATTAATAAATATTGTCCTAATTTCCAATTTTTTTACGTTAATAAATTGATACACCCAAACTATATTTCTGACTCCCCATAAAAATCCAAAAAAAAATTCATTTTGGGACATAACATAACTCATGTTTAGGATCTTACATATGGTTATATTTAATTGGGTTGGATTTATATGCATCGTTAGGATGATGATATATATGTTCCTATAAGACTCTAATAAATATTTCCACTAAATCTTTAGTTTTTGAATCATTTATTTTTCAGGTTCAGGTGGGAATCAGTGTGATTCTATCTCCCTTGTAAGCTCTGATAAATGAGCTTCATATGGTATGATATTATTGGTCATGGACATAACGTAAATAATATGCATCAACATGACTTTATCATATCCATTAATATATATTAATAATAACATCACTATAAAATTAATATTTTATCAATGGTTATTATTCTTAATAGAATTTTTATATCAACATGTTAAAACTTATAAAGATCTAAAATAATTACTGTATTGTGTGTCTTTCTATATCCACATTTCATAATTGGGAATTTAATTTTATCACAAATGGAGCGAAAATTGATATATATTAGGTAATTATAAAATACAAATCTATATTTATTATCATGATCTTAACATGATTGTGATAAATAACTGTTATCATCTACAAGACATTGATTACATGTTTGATCAACTCTGTAAAAAACATTTCTTCAGTAAGGAAGATCTTAGGTAGGGATATTATCTTGTAGAGGTGAATAATTAGGACACTAAAAGCTAATTTTTGTATAATTTATTGGTAATATTTGATTATTGATTCCATTCGGTCTTACTAATTGTATATAAATATTTATGAACCTGATGATGTTGTTATTAGGGATTACCTCAATAAAATTTTATAGTCATTAAAAATGATATTCTTATCTACATGAAAATAATAGAGGGTCATGATAAGTATTTTAATTCTACATTATAGAATTTTTAAAAGAAATATTATATTTAATCAATAGAAAATATGATTTATTGAAGGTGAATTTATTCTTTATAGGGATTGTTATCAGAAAACAATAAACATTAGATCCATCAATAAACTACAGAAAATTAAGGATGAACAAGATTAACATTTGTAGTTTGAATTAATAGTATCCTTGGATTAGATGGTTACTATCACTTATTTTGAAGAATATTCTGATTATTGTTAATACCATTAACTAAGATAACTCGAAAACGTGAATTTTTTTCTATATTTATTAATATGAAGATTGGTTTCGAGTGTTGATGAAGAGGCAAATCACTACACTAGTTACCATATTGTCAACAAGTGGGGATGTATTTAAAATATATAGAGATGATTCCGAAAGTGTATATGGTTTTTTATTTATGAAAAATGAAAATGTGATAGCCTATTTATCCAACCAACTAAAAATCCCTAAGAAGATATACCTAACTCATGATCTATAATTTTCGATAGCGATCTTCACATTTCTGATTTGGAGAAATTATATCCATAGTGAAATGTTTGACATATATAAATATCATAAAAGCCTCTAGTATATATTCACAATAATCTAGATTAGTATTTTCAATGGGATTAGGTTTGGTATATCCACCTATTATGATTTTTCAATCAACTACCGTTCTAGAAAGGATAAAAATGTGGAAGATAATCTGAGTAGAAAAGATTCCAAAATAATATCCATTATTTGGATTTCAGTGGATCTGATCTACTTGGACATGAAAAGTATGTTCAGTGGAATAATAAATGGATCTCCATATTTTTTATATCAAATAAATTCTTTATTATTCATTCATGTGAGGATAAAATAGGAAAATAATGAGGATTTGGAGATTGAAAAAATGGTTAGGAATATTTAAGAGTTAGAAATATATAATTATGGAGTTTGAAGGTTTTTTTCATAGATACATTCCCTATAAATTCCATTACAGAAAAGGGAACTTATCATTGATGTGAATAGATCATCCATCCATAAATATATAGAAATCATGAAGATGTATGTAGTCTTGAAGTATGAAATCTAGTGGCATAAAATATATATGGAGGTTGTGTAGTTTTTATAATGACTCTATGTATGGAGACTTGACAAATAATAGTGATATAATTTTAAGGATATGATTAAGACATTACCTATATTACTTTGGAATAGGAAAAAATTACCTTGGATTTCATCGTAGGACACCATGAAACTCTAAAAGAAAATAATATTATTATGATTTTTTACATAAACATGTAAAGACGTATAATTTGATATAAATCAGTGGTTATTTATCACTCAACAAACTCACCGTGATATAAAAAAGAAAAGTGGTAGGGTTGTATAGTGTTCCACACACCATTATGTCTAATCGAGATATGAGTTTTACTTCATGGTTTTTGGAGAATCCATCATAAAATGTTGCATACAAAATTGAGTTTCAACATTTCTTTTCATTGTCCGATAATTTTTAGCCTAAAATTACCATTAAAATAATAAATATACATTAAGATCACTTTCAGTGGATTTTGATGGATGGTTTGATAAAAGCATTCCCCTATTAGAGATCTCATATAAAATCAGTTTCCATTATTAAATTCAAAAAAGAACCTTATGAGTCTCTATAGGGGAAGAGATATCAGACTCTGACATGTTTGGATCGAGCTAGAAGGATGATGATAATGGGTCATGATTTTGTCTAAGAGTAGAAATATAATGTTTAAAAATTCAATAAGATTTTAAATTCCGTCAAATTAATCTATGAATTTATTTACAATGTCATTGATGATACATGGAGTTTGATGTTGGAGATATATTATTCTTTCCTATATTACCATGGAATAATGTCATGATGTTTGAGAAGAATGGAAACATTGTCAAAGATACATCATCCCCCTTTACATCCTTTGTTTCATTGGTGTATGGAACTATCGATTACCACTCCATCATTACTAGTATCAAATGCCTGATGTGTTCCATGTATCAATGATAATGAAGTACATACAATATAGTGGAACTTTATATTTCTAGAGGTGTTTGATTAGAGAATGATATTACATATGAGGACCATCCAGTGAAGACCTTATAAATTTTAAAAAAATCTGTATGAATTAAGGATTATTGGTTTGTCAAATTATGGTGTTGAACCGTAATATTGGTGAATTAACATAGGAACCATAAAAAGAGATTAAATATAATTACCCTCATCTATTTTATTGTATGAATTATTTTTTTAGAAAAACATCTATGGTGCAAAATAATGTAATGAACCAAAATTGATTAAATGATGTTTCATTTTTTAACGGTTAGAATCCTTGATATGAAATGCAGGTATAAAAAATAATACACTACATCTATCATTTTTGTAACTAATATGGTCTATCTGATTAAAAATATATTTAGGAATAATAGCCAGGTATAATATAACTACTTATATGAATATTATGTATAGAATATTATGGTTTATGATAATGTCCAATTGAAATAGAAGGATGGAGTAGTATCCATGACAAATAGGATCATACCATATTAATCCCATTTATTAGGTTATCTAAGGGATATAGCATCACTATGAATTTCCATTGTCCCATCGTGAGTTGAGATTTAATAACTAAACCATGAGAGAAACAATTTATGGGATATTTTTAGTCTCATAAATGTCATAACCCAAATTTTTTTACAGAACCAAACATTGAAATTAATACCCTTACTCACCTTACCTAGATAAAATTCGCTGGATTAATCATGGGTAATTCAACTGGACTATAAATATATAGTTTTTTATATTTATATTTTAAATAATTACTTCATTTTCCCCTTTACATTATAAATGATTATATAATATTTATTTTAATAATTAATCATTTAATTGATGAAGAAAAAAATTTAATCATTTGGGACATGTATAGTCCCAATCAAAAAACATAATATAATCTAATTAAGAAAATTTTAAAATAATTATATTTTAATAAAATATTATAACTAAATAATATCATTAAACTGAAATTTCACTTTTGTAATGGTTACAAAATATTTATTTTAGAGATACCATTATTTTTCAATAAATCATGAAAATTTATTCATATATATAAATTCCAATATTTAAAAAATTATTTTTTTTAAAATAAATATATATTTTTAAATTAATTAGTTTGAAAATTTCAAAAAGGGTGTTTTTTCATAACATTCATTGATAGTTTAATGGTTTGGATAAAAATAAATATGGTAAAACTATATAGAATTTATTATATGTTCATAAAATAAAAACATTTATTCAATAAATACTTTAAATAGAATATAAAAAAATAAATCTATGTTTCTTATATAATATATTGTTATTTTTATGTTAGTTGAATAATTTTATAAACCGTTAATAAATACTCCAAATGAATGTATGATTTTAAGGTTTTAAAATAAATTTGTTAAAAACATAATATAATTCAACAAAGTTGAGGGTATTAATCTGTTCAATATTGATTTAATTGTTATAAAATAATTAAAACCACTTTTATTTAATATAAAAAATCAGAAATAACCATTTTATGGTTTAGGGTTTGGATAAAATTATCATTTAGAGTCCAATGACTTGGTTGTGATATATATATATATATATATAATTCCCATCTCATTATTCATAAAACCTACCCAACCATACATTCATCTTTAATAAAAAATAATTTACGATGAAGTTGCATTTTTTACCTCGCTATCATCTCACCACCCAAGGCATACGAAATCATTTAAGCATATCCACCATGCCTTAAGTTACACCATCGGAAAGTAAGAGATCATATCATTTTCTAATTTATTTAGGAAACTTCTTTATGTTATTCATTTTAATTTCAATATTTTCATGTTATGATATTTTCTTATACAATTATGCTAACGATAATTATTATTTTTATGTGATTCGATACAACATTAACACTCATTAAGGATATGTATGAGTTGTTATATACACTAGTTATGCTTCCTATATTATCCTTTAATTTTTATATATCAATAATTTGTTTAATAAATACTAATACCCATATAAATGCATTGGAATTTGACATGATTTAACTATATTTAATTGATTGGTTAATTAAATTTATGTATATCAAGATAATTAATCATGTTATTAAATGGGATGAAAGGGATGAGTATGATTAAGGATATATGTCTCTTACTTGTTCATAAACATGATAGAATGTGGGGGGTAGGAATGGAATTATATCTCCCTCAAATAAATTGGTTAATTATATTTTATCATAACAAATTGTTAATGGGATTAAGGTGTGATCATATCCCAATAAGATAACTATTCATTAATGTGATGTTTTCTTGGATGTTATGTTTGATTTATGCATACGTCATGTTATATGTTTATCGAACATTATTATTTTAAGGATGATATCATGTTATATCATTACTCATTATTGATAATTATGATTCTCACACATTTTATTTATCATTTAAATTCCTATTGTCTCACAAGAATTAGTTTAATCATTTTTAATTTTTAATATCCCCTTATTATTTTTTTAGATCACCCATTTCTTATATATGTTACCATATTATCATATGTAGTTTTTGAATATTAAATAAATTGAAGGGCCTGTTATGTAATATTTATATTATTGTACTTCTATATAATATGGTTATAATTTGTACTGAATTACCCAATAACAGTTATCATCATGATATTTTTGGATTCTATTATGCCAAAAATCATGAAATTAGGTTTTTGAATGATATGGGATGTCATATATTATACTATAAGTTCATCTTAAGTGGTATCCCAACTTGAAACTTCAAATAGCATGGGATTCTCTGACACTCATGTGCAGTTTTCCCAAGACATGGTGTATGTGAAACTAATTTTGAATACAATAACATGGTCAAAAATCTAACTGATAATACGTAGTGTCCACAAAATTGATATGGTCAACAAAAAGAAAATAATTAAGTATAAAATTATGAAATATTAAAAAAATTCACCAAGAACACATAAATACTAATCACCCCTATATCGTGTTGTCATACGATTATGAAGCCTACATGATCACTAAAACTTACATACATTAGATTTATGTTGAAACATGGTCATAACAAAAGTCACAGACTATGGGTGTCATAAATTTCAATATAAACATATCTAAATGTCATTTTTCTATGAGTGTTTATCCAGTTCACACATATAGTCAAAATCACTTTTCAGACATTAACATTACATAAATTTTCTAGAATACTTAAAACATTATACAATTATATGCCCAAAATCCAAATTTGTGTAGTTCCTTTTGAAACAAGGAATGATAGAAATTACTACATAAGTTATATATATTATCTCCCACTTGGTTCATCATGACTATCATCCTTTTTAGAACCAAAAAACAAAATTTATATCATCCTAACTAGTTAGAAGGAAAAATAAAATTGTGTGGGCTCAGATATTTTCTTTGAAAAAACAAGGGATATATGTGACCACAATCATGAGCCTATGGGTATGATAACATGATCATGAAATTAGAAGATCATACCCCCAATATAGATTTTCAAAAACATGAATCATTTCATAAATCAAGGCAGTTCATAAATTATAATGCATAGGGAAATTTAGAATCTAATCCATGAAAGAATAAAATAGTAATAAAACGTGGATTTGTGGAAGACAAATAATCATAAATAATAATTTCCAATATAGTCAAGGAATTGATGTTTAGGCCATCTTAGTGGAGAAATTCATTCACTGAACTGGGATAACACCCTATTCTAGCCTTATATTACTAAAATGAGTTTACTCCTCATTACAGACTTGTAATATTGATATGTTTTCAATAATCATTCAATCGATGTCT
Source organism: Viscum album (assembly GCA_963277665.1). Taxonomy (NCBI): domain Eukaryota; kingdom Viridiplantae; phylum Streptophyta; class Magnoliopsida; order Santalales; family Viscaceae; genus Viscum; species Viscum album. Next base: position 1,378,381,870 of record OY728140.1, on the reverse strand, counting down.
ATATCATGAGATATAATTCTTTACCTAATTCATTGGAGGGTGATATACATTCCAACTATCTCATTATGAAATCATATATACATGTTCGATATGATCACAAATAATCATATCATAACCCATAAAATGAAATGTGTTTCAATAAAATAAAATAATATAATATCCTATAGAAGAGATTGGTTATATAATATTTTCATCCATTCATATATCATGAATGGAAGCGTGTTTCAAAAGAATATAACCTATAGAAGAGAAATAGGATTGATAAACATTATTCCATCAAAAAATTATCCATTTAGAGAAATAATATAAATTAAAACATTGAATAATTTCTCCCCAAAAAGCCATAGTTTAACAAAAATGGATGTAATCATTGATTAGAATTTATTTTGAAATATCTCCAAAAAACAATTGATGAAGAAAATATACTTTCTACATTGGAAAACTCTATTTAGTAACTATAACATTTTCAAAAAAAATTCTTTAAAAATGGATCTGAAAATATTATAAAGGAATCCTTAAAAACCATAAAATAAAAATAAAATTTCCCTTAAACATGACCTTTTAGAATAAAATTAAAACATTTTTTAAAACATATTTTTTGAATAAAACATATTTCCATCCAATGAGAGAGGTACTGTCATATTTTTATAATTTTTTATATTAATAACTAAAATTTCCAATGTTTGTAAATATGGTACTAATTTATAGAGATATCAAGAATAAATATTGAACAAGTAATCGCACGAGTGTTCTAGAGATATGGATCATAATATTTATATAATGGTAGAATAATAATAAACAATCACTATAAAACATGAGTTGTTTTAATATTATTTTACCACATAGTAACATAGGATAATACTAACAATTATATTAAATAAAATAAAATAATAATTAAAATATCATAAAATTATGTAGATTAAATATATAATATATAAAATTGATATATAGAGACCTTGAAAAATAATGTATGTTCATAATTAAACATATGTCTCAAGGAATAAAAATTGGGACAAAATTGTCTAACCGATTTGATAGCATTGGAAACATTAACCCCATGAAATATAGATCATATAATTAATATTTAAATACCAATAAATTTATTTATAATAGTCATTTAATAAATTTATAGCCTTTATATACATCACAAAAAAAGTAATGGATGATGAATAAAGCTTGTATCTCACAGAAATACAAAGTAAGAAGAAATCACATTACCTACTATATTGACTCTCATAATACTCATAATAAACAAATATATAATAAATATAAGTTTTTTATACATATAAAAAAGTAATATATTTTTAAATATAATAAATTAAATGATTTTATTGTGACATAATATTACCCTATTGTTTATAATTATATATTATGGTTACACTTTGAGTAAAATCCGCTTTGTTTTTTATGTGTATTAATGTGTAATATATTTGGACCTCATACTTATATAATGATTTAATTAATGTAAAACATGATATAAATATCATGTATATAAATTATATTTTTATTATAATAATTTATATAATATTTAATTATGAAATTGAATACAATTTTCATGGAGACAATAAACCATACTTATACGTGAAGGTTATTTCAATTATAACTGTCATACAAAAATGAAGATTGAAAATTAAATATATATATATATATATATATATTATAATCCTAATAGAATTATGGTTTCATCTATATCATATAATTTATATGAAAATATCTTTAAAACATTCAATGTAGTGTGTGAATGAAGAACAACGTTTTGAGTGGGTGGTAGTCCACACATCCTAAAATGAAATTATCATATTCACTAAAAATATAAAGTATAATTACATTTAGTATAAAATTAGTATATTAGATTATATTAATAATAAATAAAATAAATAAAATATTTAAACAATATTTACATCATAATGATAATAATGACTGATGGCAAAGGAAAAAAATAAACAATAATCGTTTCATGAGGTGGTAGTTCATCGTACCCATAAATTGTATGTTTGTTACACATTAGATGGACGATTGTTTAATTTTAAGTTTAAAACATATTATAAAAAATCCTATTTTATTTAAAATGCAATTTTTTTAAAATATTGTAATATGATGCTTTTTGGGGTGTAGACTTTAAATAAAATAATATAACTCAAGGAAGAGTGTAACCTCTTATTCGGGTAACTCCTTCTAGTATACAACCACATGATTCCAAAGAAGGATTTATAACCATAGGTTTGATTCACAGATAATGGTAGGCGGTTTTAGTATTGAATTTGGTATAGATTCATAGAACCTATGTTCATTTAAATGTGTGATGATTTCAGAGGACAAGACGACTTTGTTAGTGGGGGAGGAGTGAAACTCTTGAAAATATTTAGAGAAATAACTCCACCTGAATTTTTTAGGTTGAATGTGGATCCAAAATTGGAAGAAATTATATAAAATTGATGAGAGGGCATAAATATTTCCCAAATTTAGCTCTGGGAAAAGTTAATTTCTTATTTGGAACATTATGATTAATGTATAGTCCCTTATTAATCTTAATCATACATTAATCATTTTAATTAAATTTAAATAAATTCAATAATATTTTAGTTCAAAAAAATCTGACCATATTTAACATTAAAATATTGATGAATAAAAGTTTCTAATCCATTTTAATGAATTCAAATCATAAATGTGGTCGAAATTTATTAAATTTTAATCCCCGAGTTGGGTCGACAATCTGTGGATTCAATGTAAAAAATTTTAAAATTTTTTCATTGTTTTTAAACTAAATTTCAATGTAAAATTTGTTAAAAAAACTGAAGTTGGGATTAATTTATATAACATGATAAAATTAAATTATGGAACAAAATTAAGAAATTATTTAACCTTATAAATATATTTTATAAAAATGATCTTTTGAATTAAAATTGTGTATTTTTCATTATTCACCAAAAAAAAGTGAATCTTCATAGAATAATCCAAAAAATTAAAATTAATATAATTTTGACATTTAATGTAGTAAATAATTTATATATTATAAAGTTAAATTTCTAAATTTTTCGAAACAAAATATATATTATTTTCAATGAAGGACACTAAAAATATTTCATTTGAGATAAATGTATTTTTACTCATATAATAAAATTACAAAAAAAATTTGTTTTTCATTATCAATATGTATTATTTATATAAAATATTAATAATAAATATTTGAAAATTAGTCACTAGATCATATTAGCATGTTTAAAGGAAAGGATATGATTATCAAATTTAAATATCTTTAACAAGAAAATGATTTTTCGTAGAATCTCAGTGTTGCATGTAATATATGCTAAGTTATTGTTTCTTGTAACCTATTCCAAGTCGATGTTCCTTATAAAGTACATCACGATATTTCCATGTGAATGTATGGTTTTACTTAGAGAAATTTAAAATATCAAAAACATTAATTTTTTTGAGAAAGAATGACTTTCAACACCCAGGGTGTTAAATTCTAACCCATTTAAAATGAATTTTCTTCTCGAAATTTGTCACATTACTAAAAAAACTTAGAAGAGTTATACATAAAAATAACCCCATGTTTTCACATAAAATCCACTAACTAGTAATTTCTCCTAAAATGTTTGTGTTATTCAGTTTTTCTATTTCATAGTACTTTATTTTCATGCTCATGAATTTTAATAGGTTGTTCCTAGTAAGAAATATAAATTCATACTGGATTAAAATCTAAGTTTAGTAAATATGAAGGGTTAGGTGTGTACTTCCTTAGAAGAAAAAAGATAATCACATGATGGAATTGATAGATATTTAGAGGAACTTCCAAATTATAGGATACTATCTCGATAAGATCTAGAATTTCAAAAAGCACAATACAAATAGGTCCTAGTTTACCTCACATTCTAAAACATATAACTATATTTCAGGGATATAATCATATAAAAACCATTTTAATAAATTCAAATTAATGATAATTCAGTCAGTTCTTAGTAAAATGTTTCTACTGACTTTGAGCTACATTCATATGCTTCTGAATGGTTCTAACCTTCAAAACCACTTCTTTAGTGTTCTCAGATATTAATATCTTTATATATCCAACCTCATCCAAACATGTTTCCTCTCTACATTTATTTTCATAGAGATATTCATAAGGTTCCATCGGAATTCTGGATTGAAGGCTATTGCTTTAAGAAAAATCAACTAGAATAAGGTGTTGATTCCAATGACCATTGAAATCCAATGAAGAAGATATCATTATATCATCTAGGGTTTGAAAATTTCATTATGACTTACCATATATCTAAGGATGATAATAGGTGATGAAAATCTATTCTACATGATGTACATACTAAATACTTCACTAGAAAATTGGTGCAAACCTCATATCTTTAATTTGATAAAACTAAATTTCATAATCCATGAATCCTTTCCACTAAATTATTTTATATAATGGAATAATGATCATAAAATAAGTATTCTCTAATACCAGTGTGGTGTGTTCACATAGTATGGTGACCAACTACCACCCATATAGCAGTAAACTCTTTAGAGTTTTTGGGTTTTCAAACAACAAAATAAATAGGGATGTTATTATATTTCCTTTATAGTATATGTAATGGATGAAACATTGTAATGGTATAGAACTCTCCATCAATTCATTGCTGAAATATTGTATTTGAGGTGTTCAAGGGGGTCTGGTTGACTGATTCTCATCAGTTTTCCAAATTTATAGTTTTTTGAATAGTGTTTCTAGAATTGAATCTTATTCCAATGGAAATTGTACCTAATTTCAATAGAAACAATATACCATTCTAGAAACAATGTAATCTTGTTCCAATTTTAGCTCATTCCAATTCCAACCGTGACTTTTCCAATGATGAATCATCCAATGGTGGAAACAACTCATATACATTGTTTCCAACTTCTTACAATTTCACCATTTATAGAGTTTTCATTGATGTAGAATGTATTCAAATCCCAGTTTTATATAATTTTAGGCCATTTAAAAGACCATGATTCCTATATTAATTTTAATAAGGTTCACAGTGTATTTACTCAGTCAAACAATGTGATCTTTAGCAGATTAAATCTTACTGGAAAATCAGTTGTATTATAAACCACGACTTCATTTTTATTTCCAAAAGGTCCCATATATCATCCTCCCTTTTTCTTCATTATTTTCCTCGGGTGAATGATGTCTAAACCTTTTCTTCTTTTATGTAGGACTCATGCATTGTGATGTAAACATAGATTGTGTCTTCCCTGGAGTCTCTTGATCTTCATGTACACCCCTAATTTTTGTACAACCAAGAAGTGTTGATAAACATTCTAAAACATATGTTCTACCTCTTTTCTTATACGTTCCTCCATATTTTCACTCCCTTTTATACATTTCATGTGATGGAATTTAATATCAATATTTATAATGGAACTTTATTGGGTGTTGGTTGATGCGGTTGTGTCACGACATCTTCGGGTGGATGCATTCTTCACAATTTAGGTAGTCATGACCTGTTATGTTGGTCATTCTCATGCAATGAATGATAGAAAATTTTTGAGGTAGGGGATTTGTGGATTCTCAAATATATTTATGTGCAGTAATCGATTTTTCATCATTTGTCCCACTAGATCATAATGGAATTTCAATAATAAATATTTGAACCTGAATAATGAATTGGTTTCGATCGTATGGTTTTCCACATGATTTTATAGACAGTGTGATATATATGGCATGGTTTTTTACCACATCATTATTTATGGGAATTGGTAAGGAATGTAAAGTGGGATTTATTTTATATTTATTGGATAAAGATAAGGATTCATGTTTAGTGAATCAAATTTTAACTATTGTACATTGATGATAATTCAATTTATTTAGTAATCATGTATATTTTTGTTTATTGATAAACCTAAATAATGTATATTCTTTTTGTTTAAAGGCAAGTCAAATTAATTTTCAAATTAATTTTTGATAGATTTTGATAGATAGTTGTTTAGATTTCTCACAGTTGGAAGCTATGATAATGAATTAGTGAATTCATGATGGAATAAGAAACATTGTTTCATGATAAATACAATGTATTGTAGGGTTATATGTTACCCACTTTCTTCTATAGTCCAAGAGCCTTATGATTTTGTTATATGAGTTCTCGTTGTGTGTGAATAATAAATATGATTTCTTAAGGCCCAAAGACCAATTGTTTTGTCATTTCCTACACCATGTGATGTGATGTGACGTTGTATGGTTATTGTAGTATGCAGGTCTTGTGATCCCCATGGTTATGGTATCTATTAATGCCTGGATTGGCTAGATATAGTGTTTTATGTATTTCGATACTGGGGATGACATTATTGATTATGGAATATTTTGAAACATGAATTTACAATAATTTTGAAACATGAATTGTTTTTAATCCGTAGTTTGTTTATCAACATTTATTTCCCACAACATTAGGTAGATGGTTCTGCTTAACCTCTATCCAAAAGTGGTGAGGATGTGTAGGGTGTGCCACATGATTTCCTTTTTTAGTTTCTCAAGGATGGATTTGTCTAAACTATTTCTAAAGGTGGACAAAAATCAATTGCTAGTTCATCTACAAATCATGTTGATCTCATTATGTTTGGTAGCTTTGAATGTATTTTCCAAAATTCCTAGAAATATGGAAAATGATAATTCTGTTAATGACTGATTGAATAAATGATATTGAACCAATGGGGTTGGAGCTTGTTTTGTTGAAATGTAGAGGTTATACTATTCAGGAACTGTGGACTCAGATTGGTTATGCCAGGAGGGTCAGTAACATTGATGTTATGATAATATAATATAATATGCAAAAGGATAATGGTAAATTGTTTGATAAATAATTAATTAATGTAATGTGAAATTTATTAAATGGGATAATATGATCAATAAATCTATTTAAATGTATGTGTGATTATAGGATATCGATGCTTAGAAGTGGAAGATGAGAGTCTGAGAGATGTTAGTTATAGTTATGTCTATGACATGGTTTTTCCTATAGAGTGGTTGTGAGATATATTATATAATGTATTTTATTCATTTCTATATGCTATTATACCCTATCGGTATGGGTGACTGACACCCAAGTTATTCTAAGACCGATGGGGGTGTTTTCCCCAACATCCCAAAGGGAGGATAGATGGATGACTTCCCCCTTTTCCTCTGATCTCTTTCTGGGTAGTTACTTGTGCTAGTATGAACACTGGTTATTTTTCTACATATATGCTAGATATAGTTTTCTTTGTGGTACTACAAGTATGACATGCATATTCTTTGATGGATTGAGCATCCTTACTCAGTGTAAGGGCTATATTGGCTTGAGTTATAATACATGGAGTTTGATACATGTTACGTGGGCTGTGGTGGATCCCTAAAACAACTTGGTAACATTTTTGTGTGTGAATAGTGTGGTGCTTCCACCAGGTGTCTATGGAGAAACCTATATATTGCACGAGGATCATGTTGTGGTGCTCGCCTAGGTGTCTTCAGGCCAACCATTTTAGAAAGAGATGGCCAAGATGTACAATAGTAGGGAAATGAAGAAAACTAATGCGGAAGTAGAAGATGGGTACCCTTGATATTCTTTATTACATCATATAGCAATATATACTATATGAGGTGAGATTATCCATAGTTATTTTGGATCTTAGTATACATATTTGGATGACAATATAATTTCACTTGTAGTTCATTGTACATTAACATGTATTTCATACTCTTTCATGAGAGGATATTGGGGGGATCATACTAAGTATACTGTTATAACCAAAAAATTATAGAAACTATTTTTCATTTCCCTTTGGGAAGTTTGGAGATCAAACTAGTTACTACAATCTTGTGTGGTTCTCTAGAGCTATTCGAGCTTCATGGTTGTTGTTGTTTTACTTTATTTTGGCACATTATATTTTCCATGTTAGTTGTATTTGTTATTGCATAAAATTACATATTTCTACATGGTAATTCTTTATATTGTAATTCGGGTTTGAGTTGGTTGGTGTCTATCTTATCTCTCTCTTCTACATGTGTTCTCTTAGAGAGTAAATTATCAAATCTGTTTATTTTTCAAACCCTCTAGGATAGTCACCAACCCGTGGGCTACTAGAGGTGGGACCCAAGAGTCATTATCTCAATTATTACAATTTCATCCCATAAGGGATAGTCTTTGTGGGGAAGGTTCCTGACAGAGTGGTATTATAGGTCCATGGAAGTGATATTATGGGGATTAGAGTTGGTAATAGGGAAGGTTTCCTATGTTAGTAGAGAAACAATGTCTGTCATGTTTATAAAGTGTTTGAAACACGTGGGACAGGCAAAGAAAAAGTTATATAGGGCCCCCTATGGTCTGACCTACATACCAATATGATTATAATGTCTACTAAACAAGGAGACACTGGAGGTATGATAGATACATAGGAACGAGTCATGCATCATTATTCTTTGCACCAATGAATAAATGGGTAGACATTGGGATACTTTAACCGAAAAACGAATAAAAGAAAAAAAAAATTAATTAATGTTGATTCTTGTATATTCTAGGATTAGGATCTCTAAATATTTTTTATTTTTTAGGTATGGATTTAGGTTGATTCCCTCTTCACATTCTCATAGATGATTGGTAGGTTGGACTAGTAGATATCCATAGATTAGTATTTGGATGTGAAGACTATTAGGGGAGGAAAATCCGAGAGATTCATCCCTTGAGTCTATAGAAGTATGAGGGCTCTATTTCAGATGTAGTCATAGATGACTAGTTGGAATAGGTGGAGACAATTTTTTTTGATCTATGCTCGAATGGCACACTCGGTATCATTGGTTGTGATGTTTCTATGTTTGGAAGCGAGGCTGTGGTGGTTCATGTTCCTCAGGGAACATGGGGAGTTTTTCATCTCATGGGTGATTTTTTTAGAGTTGTTTAGAGATGAGTCTATTTCATTGAAAATGAAGGAATCTTTTATCCTTTATCTTTATACACATAGGAATGGGAGATCCATTGTGTGGGAGATTGAGATCCTTTTTAGGAACCTTATGCAATATAGTTAGGACCTATTTTCATAGGAGGAGAATAGGGAAAGTAATATCATGGATTATTTGCATCTAGATATAAAATTCTAGGTCACTAAGATTATGATAATGACATATATTTAGCTTCTCATGATAATATATTTCATTGATATAATGTTATCTAGAACTAGATCTTTAGGATAGGGGAGTATCCTTGATTCCATAGAAACCAGTTCTGGGGTCCGGAGTTCACAGTTTTTTGGGAAGAAGTGTTTCAAATCTTCACGGTGTTGGTCCTAGCATTATGTGTATTGTATGTCTAGGGGGATTGTCTCTCAAACCTATGCTAAGGGACCAGGGTCTTGTTCTCCTTGTGGATTCCAAAGTCATCAGTAGCAATTGTTCCATACCAATTATAGTAGTTACCACGTGAAATCTATTCCACATTAGGTTCTTATGTTGTGGTAGTTTTGTCCTAGGAAACAACTGAAGGTCACCCCAACCTTTTACCTATAGAGAGTAGATCGGGAAGGTAGATAATAGACCAATGATGATACCCATCCCCAGGGATTATATGAAAACCATGCTAGTGATTTTTATCAAGGTTAGATAAGTCATAGGACAAGTTGTTGTCATTTTCATAATTTATTGTTTCTAGTGCCAGGCTAGCCCGAAGCCATTCGAGGTACCCTTTTAATTGATTCTACATGGTTTTATTCCTTATTTTGTTTATGAGTGACTAACTACTTCATATAAAACTCCATTTTCCATGCCTTTCTATTTGAGGTGGAGAGTCTTCCAGTGACGTTGGTGTTGACAACACCAGTTGGAGGTCGAGTTGACTAATTGGACGTATATACAGACTATGAGATAGTGGATAGGAAGAATTTGTCCTAGGGATATATACTATTTTTATTAATTAAACCAAATTATATTAAATAATCATGGATTTTTGTATTTTTTGAAGCATATCATTGATTGATTTTGAAAGTTGTTGGTTTTAATCGATGCTGATAGATAGCCCTCATTTTTTGTTGGAAAGTGAGAACCTCATATGGGTCAGATGTGTGTTCAGTCCATGTCACCCTTGATGGCTGATATGATGTTTATATAATAAGAGGTAAAACATATGGTGTATCCTAGGGTCATACAAGAGTACCATGATTCCTTTCCAGAAGAGGTTGTAACATTACCCTCGTGAAGAGAGGTCATGTTTGGGATCAACCTACAGTAAATCACGTGTCCTATATTGGTGTCTCTATAGACGATATATCCTTCCAAGTTGAAAGAGCTATTTATAATTCTTGATATCCTATTATAGTATAATTTTTTTCGGTTTTGGGTGCACCAGTTTTTTTCATGAAGGTGGTTGACGACAGTGTACATTTTTTTGTTAATTATAATCCCTTGCACAAAGTGAAAGTGAATATCTTCTATCCTCCGCTATGAATTGATATTTTTTTGATCAAATGAATTGAGAAATATGGTTTTCATAGATCAACATGTGGTCCGGATTTCATCAGATGCATTTGAAGGATGAGGATATCCCGAAGACATATTTTCATTATCATCACGAGCATTACGAGTTCTTAGTGATTCCATTCAGTGTGACGAATTATGTGGCTTTGTCTATGGGGTTGATGAAATTTTTGTTCCATGAGTTTTTAGAGAATTTAATGGTTGTTCTCATTGATGTGGTCCCTGTATAATCCATGTCAATAGAAGAGCCTGTAGATTTCTAAATTCCTTTTCGGGAGTTATACATCGATGTAAACTATTTGAGATATTGTAAAAGTTTGTGTTTTAGGATCAATAGGTCTTTTTCTTAGTTCATGTTGTATTCCAGTAGGGATTAGTTGTGGATCAATATAATATAGATGCATTTTTGTCTTAAAATAACCAAGTAAATCAGAAGAGATTCTAGGTTTCCTTATTCTCACGGGATATTATATGAGGTTCTTGGATGATTTCTCTTGGGTGGTTACTCCACTACTAGATTTGACCAGAAAGGATCGAGCATCAGCATGGACTAATTAGTGTCTAGAAACATTAATCTATTTGAAGGAAATGCTGGCCAGTTATGTGGTTCTTTGTCTCCAAGTAGAAGGAGTTCATTTAGATTTGTTCAATAATGTTTTACATATAAGGTTATGATATGTACTAATGCATCAAAGATCAGTCGTTTCTTATTGGTCACGTCAGTTGCATCCCCATGAAAAAAACTATTTTACCCATGATCTTGAGTTAGTGGTGGTGGTGATTTTATTAAATGTTGTTGAGAAATTACCTCATCCTTTTGAATTTTTTGGTTTTTACTAATCATAAGAGCCTCAAGTATGCTTTCTCCCAGCATGAATTGAACATGCGCCATTATCACAGGATGGATTTCATATTTGATTATGATGTTGAAAACTCGTATAAACCTAGGAAGTGGAATGTTGTAGTTGAATCACAAGGAATGAAGTCACGTAATGATGAATTTTATGAATTAGGTGATTAAATAAGATTGATTTAAGAAATTCTAGCATTACATCTGGATAAGGGGGAATTTGGGGGCATACGGTGACTTTTTCAGATGATGGTGCATTTTTCTCCGTTGTAGGAGACAAAATAGCACTAGATGGGGGATTGTGAGGTAGAGATCGATAGAGACCATGTTGTTTGTGGTGAGGCCCCTTATGGTTTTTGAGGATGTATATCATTCGGTGTTGGTTCTAGAAAGTATTTTCATTCCATTAGTGTCACATGATAAGATTCTAAGAGATTCCAAAGTTCACCCTTAGTGGTACATAATAGCGCGAATAAAATTACTTGAGATTTGAGATGCTAGTTTTGGTGGCCTTGGTTCTTGCATGTAGTTACAGTGTTTGTGTCTCATTACTTTCACTTCCAAATAGTGATGACTATGAACCATGTCTTGGGGGTTTTCTCCAACCATTAGCTGTTCCTCAGTGGATGTGGGAGGAAATATGGATGGAATTTGTTACATGTTTACCTCGAAGTCATGGAGAATATGACACTACATAGTATTATTGTAACTTCTGAAAAAATCTTGCATCTTTATAACGATCAAGGAGCCAATCATAGTAGAGGTTTGTTGAGGTAATTTTTGGAAGAGCTGGTGAGACTCCACAGTTTCCTGAAGATGATAATTTGCAATCAAGATTCCCATTTTACCTCCATGTTTTGGAGAGGTTTCAAGTATGATATTGGATCTCAACTATACCATAAGAATTCCTTTCATCTACAGGCATACAGTGAGACAGAGTTCACTAACCAGACTCTTGAATACACATTTATATATTTTGTCCTAGATTTTTGATGTTTGTGGATGAGGCACCTTCCCTTGGTAGAGATCTAATAAAAAAATATTTTTCACTCCCCTTGGGTATGGAACTGTATGAAATAGGGGATGAAAAACCACGCCATTCTCGATTATGGTAGACTAGGGTCATAGAGTCATCAATTCAATTGCTGAAATTAGTACTGAACATGACAGAGATGGTTCAGAAGAGTCGCAAGTGGATGAAGGCATTCAATTGACATCAAATGTCCTAAGCTAATTATAATATGAGACATATGGAGTTTGATTTTGGGGATCACTTGTTTTTAATGGTGAGTCCATTTCATGATTAATGAAGGTTTGTTTGGGGGAGTAAGATTTTTCCAAGAGTTTTGGACCTTTGTAGGTGTTGGATCATGATGGAGTTGTGTGGTATCAGGTAGAAATTCCCCTGATGATGATCCATAAACACAAGGTTTTTCATGTGTCACATCTCTATAATTATATTAATGAGGACTCTCATGTCATCTATTAAAGATATATCGATGTTGATAATGATGCAGCCATCAAGGAGCAGCCTTTACAGATCGATTACCACAAGGAGAACGTATTTTTTGGGTATTCTATCCTCTTGGTTCATGACATATGGAGGCATGGTGGAATACAGGATAGTAAATGGGAGAATGAAAGGTGAAAAGTGCATATTACGCTGAGCTATTTTATGTTCAACTTTATCATGTAACACTATTTGTTTTTATGTTTTTGGCCTTTCAAATTTCTGATGTGGATTTCTTTTTTTATGGGGGATATATCTCTTTTGAGATTTATCATTAATGGGTGAGTGTTTAAAAGATGGTGGTATTTTCCATGTTTTTTTGGGTTGTTACTTTGAGGATGTGTTTGATCTATTTTGGGTGGTGACATCCTTTTGTGGTATCTCATAAGGGTGTTTTTTGAGACCCATTTTCAGTTTCATATTTTTGTTGGTTTATAATTTTTGAGGAAAAGAATGTTTTGAGAGGATTATGACGTAATGGACTGGAACTCTCTAGACCATTACGTAATGAAATATGTTGTTTGATGTGTTATGTGGGTCAAGGTGACTTATTCCCAACTCATTGCCATATTTTTTGTTTTTAGAATATGGTTTCCAAAATGGTAGATCATTCCAATTGAAATGGTAGCTCATTCCAATTGTAGCTCATTCCAATGGTAGCTACTTCTAACATCAATTATGTGTCTCCTAATGAAGACTCATCACTCAGTGGTGATGACTCATGAAGAGTATTTCAATCTTCCTATAGTTTGTCCACATTTAGTGTTACATTGATGTAAAACACATTCAAATCCTTATTTTTAGGACTTTAAACCTAATTAAATACCCATAATTTTTGTATTAATATTCATAATGGTCATAGTGTTTATACTTTTTCAAACAATGTGATCTTTGAAAGATCCAATGTTATGGGTAAATATAGCATTTCTTAAACCATTGGTTAGTTTATGTTTTCAAAAGAGCTGATATATCTTCCTCTCGTGTTCAACATTCATTTCCCATGGTGCATGATACAAGAACCTTTTCCATCATTCTCATCGAAGTTGTGCATAGTGTTGTAGCCTTTGATCTTGTCATCCGAGGAGTTTCTTCCTACTCAATGTCCACCACTTATTTTGGTGAAACTAGGAAGTGTTCACCTAATTTCTATAAGCTATGTTCTAACTCAATTTTTTTAGGTTCCTCAATATATTCCCTCTATTTTCTATGTTTCATGTGATTTCTTGTACTATCTATTTTTCTAATGGACCTTTCTTTAGTGATGGTTTATGAGGTTGTGTTTTGGTATCCTTTACTTGATGTCATCATTGTGGGAGAGGTGATAATGATCCATTGTGTAGTCTATTCTCCTTCAATGAAAATTAGAAACTTTTTAGGTAAGGGATTCACGGCTTCTCTCTTCAATTTACATGCAGTAGTAGAGTCAGTATGTTTTAGCCCACTGGAACCTAATGAAATATAATTAATAAATATTTGAATAGAATTAAGGATTTTATTTCAATAATTTTTTGTTGCCTCATGATTTCCTAGATTTTTTGATATAAATATATTATGTTATTAAATACCATGTAATTATTTAATTACATTGGTAAAGAACAGAAGTTGGGATTTATTGTAAATTTATTAGCTAAAGATAAATTGACATGTTTCTTGAATCTAGTTTTTTCAGTAATAGATTTATGATAACCAAATTGATGTAGTAATTTTTTTATGTTGAAATGATTCATTACATTGAAATCAACTTTATCATTCATGTTTAAAAACAAGTACATTTTTTTATAAATATTTGATTCCTTGAGATGACTTGTTGTTTAGGTTACCCATAGTTGGAACCAATGAAAATGAATTAGTTAATTTTAGATTTAATAATGAACTAGTTGTTTGATAAATAAAATTCCCTGTAGGGTTCTGATTTACCGTATTTCTTATGAAGGACAAGAACCATATGATTTGGATCTATCAGATCTCATTGTTTGTTAAGGATAAATTCCATGATTTAGGGAACATATCAAATTAATTTTGTTGGTTCATGGTTCTTTTTATGTGATGTGAGCCATGATGGCTATTGTGGTATGTGGGGAACCATAGCCCTGTGGTTGTGGTATCAGTTGATGACTGGGTTGGTGAGATGTACTGGTTTATGCATGTAGATGTTATGGAGGACACATGAGATGATTTAACAGGTTGACGCTGGGATTTCCCTAATTGTGAAAGATGAATAATTGTTAATCTATTTTTTATTTATCTTATTTACGTTCCCCACTAGTTTTTTTACTGGTCTTTCTTACCCTACTTTTAAAAAGAGTCTATACATGCAATTTATTCCACATTCTTTCTGTGTGTACCTTCATGGGGATGGATGGATGTACGCTCCTACTATATTTGGGAAAGACTCAATGGGTAGGTCATATACTCATCGTGTTGAGAACATTATGTTTGGTAGCATATCATTTAATTTCTATAATTCCTTGATGTATGGAAAATTTTAGTTCTATTAATAAATTGTTGAATAAATGAATTTGAACCCTTGGGTTTTGACCTTTCTGGGATGCAATGATGAGGTTATATATATGAGGAACATTTGACTTTATTTGTTTATGCCTTGAGGACATGGATCTTTGATGTGATGCTAATGGAATGTATTGTGGAAACCTTAAATGGTTAATTATTGGTTAAATAATTACTTAAGCTAACGATAATCTAATTAAAAGTTGTAATATGATTAATAAATCTATTTAAATGGTTGTTTGCTTATAGAATAACCAGTCTTAATAGTGGTAGTCGGGACTCTGAGAGATGTTAGCTACAGTTTTTTCGAACACTAGGTGTTTACCATTGTGTTGTTGTCAGCAATATTATATCATCTACTTTTTGTATTTTTATACAATATCCCCCATGTTGGATAGGGATACTAACACCCCATGGATTTTGAGCCTTGGGGTTGTTTTCCACAACACATTAGTAGTAATATGAATAAATGATTTCCCTGTCTGGACCCACCCTCTTCTCATTGAAGATAATTATTATAGCAAGAAAGATGGTTAGTATTATCCATATTTGTGTGAATAGGGATTTAATTTCTTGTGGTTATTCCACACACATATATTCTGGATACATTTTCCAAAGGGCTAATTTTGGTATGACATGTGTTTGCTACGATGGATTGAGTATCCTTACTCGGTGCATAGGATGTAGTTTCAGGAGTTATAATACCCAAAATTTGATACATGTTATACGGGTTGTGGCCTCTCTAAAAAACATCTTGGTTTCTTTTGGTTATGTGGATTGTGTGGTTCTTCACCTAGGCTTCTAGGAGGAACCCGTTTTAAGGAATAGTTCATGCTTTGGTCCTCTCCTAAGTGTCTTCAAGATATCCATTTTGGTGAGATATTCTTAGGATGCACGACATTGGGGAAAAGTGGAAAACTAAGAGGGATGTGGTATTGTGTTACCCTTGAGATTCTGTAATATATTATATAATATTTTATGAGATACATTGTGATAACAGACATGGTGAGGTTGCACACATAGTATACTTTTTTAGGAGATGAGTTAGTTTCACTTGTTGTTCACTATGCTTTAAAATGATTTCATTACTTATGTACAAGAGAATCTGGGGAGGATCCTACTAAGTATACTATTATACACTCCCTACATTATATAAACTATAATTCTGGCCACTTGGAGAAAGCTGGAGATTAGGATGGTTACTACAATCTTGTGAATTTTACAAGAGAAGTTCAGGCTTGATGGTCATGACCGATTTTCGTTCTTTTTGTTCTTTCATTTTTTAATGATAACTGAAGTAGTTCTTTTATGACATTACATAACTATAATTGGGTTTCTTATTAAATTTTGGTGAGTTAGATTATATTGGTTTCTATATCATTTATCTCTTTTTAATGTATTTTCATGGTGGGTAATTTCTCCCATATGAGTGTTTTCCATACCCTTGGTGTAGTCTTCAACTTGGGTCCTACTAGAGGTGGGACATTTGGGTAATTATTTATCTTCTCAAATTTCCAGATCTGGAGTGGTAATCATTGTGGGAAGGAGGTCATGAAAACTTCCACTACGACTTTAGAGATTCAGCCTTAACTTTTTGGTATACCAAGAACCGTGTTATAAACTATATGGCATCTCCCTTCATCCCATCCCACCAAATGTATTATTTGAATTCCCCCTACCTCTTCATACACCATAGAATAATAGATAGTGAATAATCATTAGATTCCTCTAATAGCTCATTCCACAAATATGATATTATAGTAAAAAATACATAATTCATGAACACTATCATTCCATCCCAATCATGGTTAAACATTGGAACATTTATAACATTATTTTGTAGCTCTACATCTTCCTTTAGGACCGCATTTTTTGCTTTCATAGGGTGGAAATGTTTTAGGAATCCATAATCCTTTATCGACCCAAACAATCAGCTCTATGGATTGTTCAACTAATTTTTCTGGAATATATATTCTCCATTTTCATGATTTTTATATATATCACAATTTTATCCATAGATATAATTCATCCATATCATTAATTCAATAATTTACAATGTTAAATCATAGTCATGATTTGGGTAATTTTTCTCCTAAATCATCAACTACTATGTGGAATAAGAACAAGTTACAATCCCTTCATAAATAAATTAATATATATTAAAAAACCTTGTACACTATATTTTATTTTAAGAACATAAGCACTAACTAATCTTCTCTTTAGTTACATAAAATTTTCCTTACATTCATCAGTCCAGATGAACTTTACCCTCTTACAAGTTAAAATCATTAAAGGATTTGATAGCCATGGGAAATTATCCACAAACCGTTAATAACATCCAACTAAACCAATATATCTACGGATTTCCATCACATTGGTTGGTCTAGGATAGAATTTAATAGCCATTGTATTTGATAGATCAACTACTATAACATTTCTTGGGTTTATGTGACACTAAAATGTTAGTTTTTATAGCCAAAATGTACACATTGTAAATTTTTAATACATGTTATTTTACCTTAGGGTCTTTAGAATAATTCTGAATTGTTCTATATAATTTTAGTTTCTTCCATAGTTTACATGAATATCATCTATAATGACTATCACAAACAAATCAATGTAATATAAAATGAAATTATATATTAAATATATGATGAAAAATGGTAATTAGTAATAGAAAAAGGTATACCAATATATTCAATGTGTCCACACATAGTACAAAATTCTATTATGGGTATATCCTCCTCATTTACTATCAATTGATGATATCCAGAAAAATGTTCTTTTTTTTGAAAAGTATTGATCTTTGGTAAGTTGATCAAAAAAGTCACAAATATGGGGATGATGATACATGTTCTTGATTTCAATCTTTTTTAACTACATTTAATTAGTGTAGAATCAGATTTATCCATCAGTATTTTTCAAGAAGATAGAAGGTGCACCCCATTGTGTCACACATGTTTGAATGAATACCATATGAATGTTTTCATGAATTTTATTATTCAATGACTAAAACATAATCATGTCCACTCATTGAGTCACCATTGAAATTGTTATGGAATTAAGTATGTGTTCTTCTGAGAAGTCAACATCATGTTTTATTGAAGTCTAGGAAACTCATCTGGAAGGACATAATAAAATTCATGAAAAATTTTCTTATCATCAGTATCTATTTTCTCCCAAACTATTTGTGATTAGAAACCCTTATTAATGGGAATTATGGCTCATACAGTACATGTAATCATAACAGAAAGTTCATGTTTATCATCACATTTATGGACGATCATAGGAGGGTATGAAATACCAAAGAGAACATCACTTCCTTGAAAGTATATGTGTATTTATGAATAGAAATCTAATAAATTCCGAAAATGAAATCAAGTTCAACCAATGAATTAATGATATGATTTGAAGGAAATAAATTCTCATATACAATAATAAGAGATGAATCATAGAGATAGTATGCAACCACCATACCATTTGGGTGTTTCACGGGTTATTCCACCACTTATTATTTTGGTACAATCCCAACACCCATAAAAAATTATTTAAAAATTATTTATTGGTTAGATCTAAAATAAAAAATTGAATTAAGTGTTTAATAATGATTTGTATTTGTACCTTTCATCATGTTGTTATCATAACCGTCATAAAAAATAGATATTTCATGAGATTTTCCATTGTCTCTCAACATAAGAGGTTACAAATGTCGATCATCTTCACAAGACCTTGGGTTTTGGAACCTTATATCATAATCCACATTCTCCATACACTTTTTGAACTGAAGAAGTACGGTAATATTATTTTTTTCTATCTATCCATAATCAATTTTGATATAACTTCTTTCCATCAATTTCGGTAATAAAATTTTTGGTGACCAAAATTTACACAATTAAAACATTTACTAGACCCATTAAGAAAAATTAATCATTGATTTTTTCCACATTTAGAGCATAAAGGAAAACTCATCATGTTTTCTCAGTAGGGTTTTGAGTTTCGTTTGAATTCCATGTTCATTTTATTGTCAAAACCAGGATGTTGATTTGTATTTCCATCCACCATTTTAACCATGATTGCTTAATACAAAATCTATTCATAGAATCATCTGTATATTATATCCAATACACATTCTAGGACATGGATTTATGAGACTGTAGAACCTATCAACATTAGATTTATGTTGGATGATAATTCAAATATGTGTACCTCACATTTTGAGTAAAATTTTCCTCTTATGTTGCAACAAATTCATTATCCCTTTGCATGAACACAAATAATTCTATCCCCACCATGTTATGATGAACCAAATGAAAGTAATTTTTGAAATGTAATTTATTTAACACATTCTAATTGATTTATTCAATATTATATTGATCCCTTATATTGTTTATCATAGTCTACCACTGGTCTTCATCAAATTCTATTCGATAATCAACATGAATAACGTTTTCATGATCCAAAAACTGGAAAATAGAGAATATATTTTCAATATCAATGATCCATTATTCAGTATGTTGCTAATAAAAATATGCTCTAAAAGAAGGAATATGATGCATCACAAAGGACTCAACAGAATGTTTTCCTACCTTTCCTCCTCTGGAAGTCCACCATTATTCATTGCTTGATAAGTTTTCAGAGCATAGAAATGGGGGTTTTCATTCTATCTCCAACAGAATCATTTTTCTAAGGAGTAAAATTGTTGAATTTTCTTTCACAATCACCATTAATGTGGATTATTTAGGTTCTATCAATTGACTAAATCAAAAAACACTGAGAAAGAAAGAGTTATAATACTATGGAACCTCAAAATCTCAAAAATTCACTTATAATATGTTTGAATTATGACACCTTCATTAATCTAGGACTCCATTGGTTAATATTGTGATATTCACATCCAACTTCTTTTTATATCCTTCAATATGGATAATGAAGAGTTTGTGAATTCACAATGAATTGTTAACTATAGTTACAAACTAGGTGTGCAGTAAGACCCATTATTTGATACTATATTACCAAGATTTAGGCCTAGAATGTTCTGTCAGAGTTTTTACCCCTAAGATTATCTAATATAGATCCCCATACACTTGTAGTATCTAGATAAATATGTATTTCTATGAATCCACTCACTTTATGCTTTACCAAAATTCCATAATTTTTTTAATATTTTCCTTATCCTTATATTTATTTGTAGACATTTAATTAGGGTACTCCCCATGGTTATATAATCATAGCATATAAAGGTTTACTAAAACATTTATACGATTCCAACTATGGGGAACCTAACTTTTAATACTCTACCATTACCTAAATAATCTGGAATGTTTAAAAAATTATACAAATAAATCCCTAATGATCATACTTGTCTAGTTCCTTAAGAAACACAGATACATCGACACTTTTACATAATTGAGATATATTATCTCCCACTAGGTTATTCTTCATTAGAACCCTTCTTAGATACATCAAACATAATACATATCTTCCAAATATGGGGGAAGAAAACATAAAAATTGGTGAACTCAGATTCATAGTATGGGTAAAAATGGGATTTGTTTAATAATAAATATTAGAAAAGGGCACTACTAGAATATGATCCAATACCCATAGTTACAAAATATGGGTATAGACCCCAAAATCATGGGTATAGGCTATTGTCATGGTTTGGGGAACCCATGTCATTGGTGCCATTGGTATAGGTGCATGACCTATGCCCACGGTTTGTAAAAACCATGGGTATAGTTTTTTCCACCGTTTCATAACTCTATACCCACTGTTTGGAAACCTTGGGTACAACATATTTTACAAAATAGCACCCTGCGAAATTCGATCTCATGTTCACTTATCCGTTCACAAGAGGCCTTACCAATACCCCATCACCGCATATAAGTATATATATATATATAATTTATTAAATATATTTATTTTAACTGTGGGTATAGAGGAATAAACAGTGGGTATAGAACAACTGCTATTTTATTGTTCCCGTGGAAAAAATAAATTTACCGCGAACACGTTGGAAACCTATACCCACGGTTTCTCAAAACCGTGGGTATTGGTTTTATTATCTGACAACTATACCCATGGTTTTAGTGGAAGCCATGGCTATAGGTCAAACAATCCCCAAGGTTTTTGGAAAATCGTGGATATATACATTTTTTATACCCTATACCCATGGTTTGGAGAAAACTGGGGGTATAATGTAGCCTATGCCCACGGGTTGGGGAAATCGTAGTCATAGGCTATCAAAAATACCTACACCCACAGGTTTCCCAAAACCGTGGGGATATGGTGACCTATACCCATGGTTTTCCCAATAAACTGTGGGAGTAGGTCCATTTTCCAATAGTGGGGGTATGAGAACATGATCATTAAAATAGAATATTATACATTGTATATCAATGATCATAAACATAAATCATGTCATATGGCTTTGTAGTTAAAAATATAATAATCATAACGAAATAAAAAAATAATATAAGAAACAATAACATAGAAATGAAACATAGTATTGTGGAAGACAAATAATCATATATAATGATTTTCAACGTATTCAAGGCATTGCTGATGAGGTCATCATTGGGGTAAAATTCATTTATTGAGTTAGGTTCACAACACGTTCCATCCATGTATTATTGAACTTATTTGTGTCCCCATTAGAGCCATGTAATACCGAACTGAGTTTATTTCCCATATAATTATTATCTATCTCATGAGATATAAATATTTACCCAAGGCATTGGAGGGAGATATAGGTCCCACCCATATCATCATGAAATCATATATATATTTTCCAAAGGACAATAAATAATCATTTAATAACCCATAAAATGAAATGCGAGTCATAAACATGTAATCATGTCTTTTACTTTTGAAAAAGGCATGTTTCATAATCATTTTATCAAATCATAACCCATTGAAGGAATTAGGTTTCAGTAGAATATAACATGTTGATGAGAAATGAGTTTCATAAACATCAGGACATTAAAACATAATCCATTCATAGAAAGAAAATTAATGGGAACATAGATTAATTTCTATAGATTGGAAAGAGTTACACCAAATGAATTTATCTTATGTGGGAAATAATTTTGAAATAACTTTTAAAAACAACTCATGAAGAAAAATATCTTTTCAGCATTAAATATTGCTTTAGAAGACATAATTATTTTTCAAATATTAATTTTCATAGAAAAAATTTACTAAAGTAGTTATAAATGATAAATTGTAAACCATAAAACATTTTTAATTATTTTTCCATTTAAATTATCCTTTTAGATCTTTTGAAAATATTTTTTAAAACATGATTGAAAATTTGGTTTTAGAATAAAACAAATTTCTCAATGGGGAGAGAAATACAGTCATATTTTAATTTACAAAACATTATTAATCATATTATGTACTAAATAGAGGTAAAATGGTACTAATACATGGTTAAACCATTAATTAATATAGGATTAGTAAAATCATGAGTTTTATGGAGATATGAGTGATATATTATTAATACAGGGAACATATTTATAAAAATCTCGATAAATGGTGATGTTGTTTCAATAAAATCATACAACATGGTAACTTGGGTTCATATACTCTATTTAAGAAAATGAAACTAAATTAATCTTTCAACATCATGAAATAATATAACAATTCAAATAGATTTATATAGTCATTGAAAAAATTTAGTCGCATAATATAACTGCTATCACAATGAAGGAAAAATGACACAAATCTATCACACTGATTTGATGGCATTTGAAACATTGACCACCTGAAGTAAATATCATATAATAACTATTTAAATAACCCCAAATTTAGGATTTATAATAATTAAATATATAAATAGGATGTATAAACACCACATAAAATTTATTAGTTGTTAATAAAGCATGTATCTCATAGATATAAAATGTGAGATGAAATCACCTTACACTGTATCATGACACTTAGCATTCTCATACAGAACACCTCTATAGTAAATATAAAATTATTATAAATCTATCATCGAAATATATTTTTATAAATAATGTCTTATATGATTTATTATGACCTTATATATTTTTTCTTGTTAACAATTCTTTATTAAGGTTTCACTTCGGGTAATATCCCCTTTGTTCTTCTCATGTGTCTTAATTATATATATATTTTTTTTGTATACTTATATAATGATTTAAAAAAGAATCAAATGATACAAATAACATTTTTAGTCATTATATTTTGATTATAAAATATCATATCATATATATGTATGAAATGGAATACACCGTTCATGGATATGGTAAGTCTTATATACACATGAATATTGTTTTGGTTAAAATTTTCGTATTAATTAGAAGAATAATATATATATATATATATATATTAATTTATGTATCATTATTATGTCATATATTTCATATAATTTTAGTAAAAGTTTTTTTATAAAATTCTTGTACTGTTTGAACGAATGACATCACTTTGAAGCGGTGGTAGGCTATGCTTCCCCGAACAAAATTATCATATTCTACCAAATGAAATGTATAAAGATATTTTTTTTGTAAATGGATTAGATAATTTTAAATATATAATAAATATAATATATAATAAATATAATATATAAATATATATTCCATCACAATGTCCAAAATTAGTGACTGTAATGGAAAAAATGAACAATCAGCATTCCATAAGGTGGTAGTTCACTGTACACATTAAGAATATGTTCATTACCCATTATATGGAAGTGTGTGACCTTTTTGGTAAAAACCAAAAAATAAAAAACATTCTAATATCAATATGATATTCTTTTGTTATTAATCATATAAAAATATGACTTAATGGGGGGGGATAATTTAAATAAAATTAAAAAAATCGAGGAAGAATGTTACCTCTTACTTAGTTAACACAATTTGGTTGGCACCAAATGGATTCCTTGGTAGGATTTCCTCCAAATGGAATGATTCAAATAATACTAGAGGTATGTTTAAGAACTTACTATTTAGATAATTGAAGAACATATGTTGTTTGATTATTTTGAATAAGTGAGAGGGGATGACGGATTTTATAGTGGAGTACAAGTGGTACTCATGGATATCTTTGAAGAGAGAATTGCACTAATGTTTTTTATATAGAAAGTACATCCAATAATATAAAAAATTATATAAAAGTAATTATAGGGTCAATATATGGCCAAATAATGAATCTTAGCGAAGTATCTAGGATGTTTATGCCTATAAGATTAATGTTGTATCCCTTATTTAGCTGAATCTTACATTAATCATCATAATTATTTGTAATTACCTTCAGTAATACTTTTGGACAAAATAAATGTTGTAATTATTATAAATTATAAATAATGATGATTCCAAATATTGAATCTATTTTTTTGTAATTATTTTAATAGATTTTGGAGAAATTAATTTTAATTTAGTCCCCCAATCTGGGTGACAATGTGGGGTTTTTAACGTAATAACAGTCAAAAGATTGCTATGTTTTTATATTAAATTCAATGGTGAAATTGAATCCAATTATTAAAATAGGGTTCATAGATAAAAATATTACCTTATTAATCTTTTAATGAAAATAAAAATAATATTCAATATTAAAATTAAATTAGAAGAAAAATATATTTTAAATTTAAATTTAGTATTATTCACTTTTTATCCAAAAACAAATTTTCTCAGTGAAATTCAAAAAATTCAACCAAATATAATTTAGACATTAAAAATAAAAAGTAAATATTATTTTATCAAATTAAAATTTTAAATAGTTCTAAATTTTATTTTGTTATTTTTCGTAATAGGACATTAAAAAGAGTTCATTTGTGAGGATTGTATATTTAAACACATACATAATTTTCCAAAAAATATGTCTTTCATTATCATTATATTTTCTTTATATAAAAAAATTATACACATTACATAAAATGTATTTATTACTATTATTATTTTTTATTCTAATGAAAATTTTATAATTGTCTCATTTAAATATATTTTGCAATGGAATGACGTTCCATAGAAAATTAGTGTTGCCTATAACATTCCTCAAGTGGGTGTGGGGTGTAACGTTCTCAGTGTTTATCTTCCATGAAATGTAAAATAATTATATATCATTATAAATTAATGTTTTTCTTACTGAAATGTAATATATGAATGAAAATTTAATTTATTCATGAAAAAATGGTCTATAAAAACTTGGGGCGTTACCAACACAAGTCCACTAGAAACCAAGTTTCTCAACTATCACATAGGGACTAATCTTCAAGTTATGACAACATAAAGACATAATTACCTATTTATATCTATCATATCATGTTATCAAAATCCTAAAATATTATTTTTATCTATAAACATCATGTTCCTATAGTTAAGAACACAGTAGTCCATCATTACCTATAGTTATATATAGGGTTAGACTATATAGAACAACATCCCCTATTTTTTCCTCTCAGTCCATATCACATAGATGATAATGTCCCCAATTTAGTACACAAAAGGCCATCACCCCCCATCATTTATAACTTTATTATCCTCACATCACATGTTGCATTTAAACAAGATCTCACACTATGGATATTGGAAAGTGTTAGGTCCACATGTCTCTTTGATACCACAGTTAGAAAAAAATACAACATAGAATATAAGATAAATTTACCAAGGAAATAATGGATTTATACGATTCAAAAATAATCATTGTCATAGGATAAAAAACAATACTATCACAAATATACATGCTTTATCACCTAATTGGTATCTATACAACATTTAATCACTCACACATATATGAATTAATTACTTCTATTATACCAGTATGAAAAATTAAGTATCAAATAAAGGATTCCCTAGTATATATATTTAAATATATCATGATATAACATCATGAATAAATAAAAAATAGATGATATCAAACATAAATTGTGGTCTGATGGGCTTTAGGTCTCATGTATCACTACAATATACTCTATGTAATTCGTGTAAATCAAGGATCTCTTTAGAGATCCAGACGCAACCCTCTATGGTGAGAAAAAAATTTATTCCCCTGGGTCCATTATTCCCATTTTATATCTACCCGATATTGACATATATTAATACTAAAAAACAGTTTTACAATAATTTAAAAAAATTAAAAACAAGCACCCAGATACCATATAATTTTAATGCATTTGGAAACATGGAATTGTAAACACTAGTACATAAGTGAGCTATATTTTCTCTCATGTGGTTTTCCAATACTAGCACCCCTCTTATACATATCATACATGAAATATATATTAATTACATGGGAAGGTAAACATAAAAAGGGGTGAACTCAGATTCTGAGTAAGGGAAACCAAGGGAGACATATAAGAATTAACATGAACATAAGGGTATGAGATTCTGATAATGACATTAAAATATAATACCCTACATATCCAAAAACATAATAATGTGCTATGGGTTAATGATTTTATGCTAACAATACATCAATGATAATGATATAAACATCACAATCCAAGATAAATGAACCGGGGAGTATGAAATAGAATTTGTGGAATACATATAAGAATAGAAAATAATATGTTAGGATACATACAAAGTCATTTATATCATGTAAGGCTTGGGATCCAACCATCTTAACTGCTTTAGGATTGGCCTAAAAACCCATATATCATATTACTATTAGGATTGAGAAACAACCCTTGCTCACTCTTGTTTTAGGTCTTGGGAAACAACTATTTTGCTTCATAACTTTTATCCATGGGCTACAGCCGATGTACATTATTTTTGTAGAATGTGCTATAACCCATGTACATTCTTGTATTTAGTTTGTGGATCCTACCCTTGCAAATTATTGTTTCTAGAATTTGGATAAAACCCATGTATTCTTTGAGATAATATAATAATTATCATTTACCTATGAATTGTATGGAGACATTGGTCCCCCGCATACTATACTAATAGCATTCGTATATGTTCCACAAGATAATAAGCCATTAATCATATCATGACCCATAAAAATATATAGGTTTTATAAAAAACAAATCCATAGTTAATATATTTAAATGGGTATCATTAAAATTTCATCACATCATAGCATGTGAAAATAAATAGGTTTCATAATTATTTCATGAAATCATAACCATTGAAAATAACCACATTTCAAAAGCATAAAACCAATGAAAGTAAAATGGGTGTCTTAAACGCCATTCATAAAAAAAAGTAATCATTTATGAAATAATATAAATTGAAAATTTGGTTCATTTATTATAAGGGAATGAGTTGTATCAACAAATGTTATATTAGATAGAAAATTACATAGAAAAATTTTTCAATAAAAATTCTTAATTAAAGTATAATTTCATTTTTGAAAATGAATATTTAACATTTAAACCTAATAAAAATAATGTTCTTAGAAAATATATCAAAATAATATAATTAATACAATAGATAAATTTTAAATAATTTGTCCTTGACATATTATAAAATAATATTCATATAATTAAAAAAACAATATTTGAAAACACATGGAAATATTTAAAATACATCTTCAAAACGTTTTTATTTAATTGAAAGAGCATTGAAAACATTTAATTTATTATTAAAAATGTTTTGAAATCAATTTTATTTAAAATAACAGAAAAAAATATAATTAAATTTTGAAAACATTTTGAAATATATTTATTTGTGAAAAAAAATTCAAAATATATAAAAAAAACATGAAAAAAAAAATTAAAATTTATTTACTTCGAAACGAATGTAATAAGCATGGAATTGTTTTTTTAAACCATTTTATATGAAAAATTTTAAAATAAATTTGAAATCCTTTTGAAAAATGTTTTCTTTCAAAACATATAAAATTACATTAAATAAAGTTTAGAAACATTTATCTTTAAAAAAATTATTACATTAAAATAATCATTGAAAATTTTTTGAAAACGTTTTTAGATAAATTGGTTTTGAAAGAACACATATTTATGAACGATGACATGGTAATGTAATTATGTCATAAAAATAATATATTAACTAATTAATTAAAAAATAGTAGAAAATTGGTAACAATACCTAATTATATTTTTAATAATGATTTGAGATGAAAATAAATGAATTTTAGTGTGATTTGGATAATAATATTTCATTTAAGGAATTAAAAAATTAATCAATTTTTTAAAACAAACTAGATTGTATCAATAAAATATCATAACTTTGTAAAATTGGTCACTGTCTATATTTATGAAAATGAAATTAAATGAAGCAGAAAATATCATGAATATAATATGATTCAGGATATAACATATAATATTTAAATATATACACCACGAAAAGAGTTTAGGTGCATAACACAATATGAGCCTCAATGAAGGTAGATTGAGACCAAAATATTTTACCTATTTGGTAACTTTTGAAACATATACGCATGAAATATATATCACTTATTTGATATGTAAATACCCATAAATTTATTTACAAAAAATAATATAATATATCAATGGGTTGTATATGCACCACAGAAAAGGAATGGGTGGTGAATAAAACATATATCCGACGAAAATAAAAAAAGAGATGAAATCTCTTTACATTTTGTGTTGAATCTCATATTAATCATTAGAAATAGATTTATAAGAAATATAAATTTAGTTTTTATATTATATAGTAAAATATTTTAATATATAATACCATATATGGTTTTACTAGGACATTATATTACCCACTTCAAAACAATATGTTTTTATGGTTTCAAATCCGAAAATATTTACTACGTTCATCACATTTGTCTTATCTTATTATATTCTCAGTCCTAATACATGTATAATTATTTAAAGAATTTAAAAAATGATATAATTATCATTTTTCTTCCTTAAATAAGTATTATATTTATATATAGAATATATATGTATGAAATGGAAAACCTCATTCATTTATATGGTGAGCCGTACATGCTCATGAACAATGTTTCGTTTTATATTATCATATGGAATGAAATAAAGAAAATAAAATATATGTATATATGCATATAATATCATATAATTATCATTATAATTTTATATATACCATATTATTTAACTAAAACCATCCTTAATACATTCTATGTAGTGTGTGAATGAATGACATCGCTTTGGGGGTGATAGTTCACAATTCCGAAAACGAAATTATCATATTCACAACGTTTAGAAAGTAAAAAAATAAATTTCATATAAATTGAGTACCCAATATTAAAGAAATAATAAATATAAGATATGGATTATATAATAATTGTGACAATAATATGGTCTACCTTGGGAGGCAGTAAAGGAAATATGAAAAATCATCATCTAGTGATGCAGTAGTTCATAGTACTCATAAATTGTATGTAATTTACCCATAACATGGATGTGTTTGTAAATTTTTGTCAAAAAATTAGAATTAAAACATAATTATATATTTACGATACTTTTTTTATAAAATAGTGGAATAAATAATCTGTAGGGATTATAGAAAGAAAATTATTAATTAATATTGAGAGAAGATGTTACCAATTAATATGGTAACTCCTTTAGGTTTTTTCCAAAAAGGCACCATTGGATTGGTATCAAGAAAAAATATGTATACAAAGAGGAGTTTAGATATTTTTGGGATATAAATTTTTTTTGATCCATAGTGTCTTGAGAGGGGTGAGGAAGGGGAAGTGTTCTTGCCTTTTTATAGTGGAGGACAAGTGACACTCCTATTAATTTTGGAAATGGAAATTGTACCAAATGTTTTTCCGTGGAAAGTGGATCAAATAATAGTCCAATGTGGGTCTAATTGATGATATAGTCGAAATATAGACATACCATTGATCTTTTCCATGTATATATTTCGTTTTGGGTCTTAAATTTATGCATTTTCCCTTAGTTAAGCATAATTTTATTGTAATCGATGTAATTAGTAATAATTACACGCACAAATATTTTTTGTGAAAAAACAATTTTTACCTGA
This sequence comes from Viscum album, assembly GCA_963277665.1. Lineage (NCBI taxonomy): Eukaryota > Viridiplantae > Streptophyta > Magnoliopsida > Santalales > Viscaceae > Viscum > Viscum album. Next base: position 1,378,351,622 of record OY728140.1, on the reverse strand, counting down.
TTAAAAATTAAAAATTTATCATTACAAATATGGAATCTATTTTTATAAATTCCAATCACATAATTGGAAGATGTTAATAAAATTTTAATCCCATAGTTGGGTCATAAATGAGGGGTTTTAAAGTAAAAAAGTGAAAAACTGTTCTATATTTTCATATCCAGTTTCAATGTAAAATTGTTTCAAATGACCTAAATTGGATAAATGGATAAAATATTATCTACATTTTATTGAAATAATATTTAAAATCTATTGTATTGTTATAAATAAATTAAATGAAAATGAAGTTTTCAACTAAAATTTACAATTTTTCATTATTATTGAAAAATGAAACATCATAGAAAAATAGAAAATTTTTATCATAACATAATTTTTATATTTATATTCCATGTATTGTGATTATTTTTACATATTAAATCTATAAAAGTTCTAAAAATTGGATTTAAAATGTTTTTACTATTAAAAGGTGGTAAAAATACATTTATAAAAAGGGGATTTTTTGTATAAAAATGTCATTGTTCATATGTTATTTGGATAAAATATATTGACCGAATATAGAAAATATTTTATTTACATATAAACATATATAATACATTAATATAACTGACTAATTTTATTTCATTCAATTTATATGGGTAAAATAACATTTTGTCAATAAAAGTAATCCTACTTCTTTATATATTTAATCGATTTTAATATTCATTTCCAAATCATTGGTGACCTAAGAATTCAATAAATATTTATGTAAACCATATATTTTAATACATTTTTTAACACTAATCATAAAAAAAAGTAATGCCTCATTTATAACTTATTATATTACATTATAACATAATAATATACTATTTTTCCGTAAAACTCAGTTTTTCATGGTACACAATTCATTGAGGAAAGTCATTCTTTCCTGAAAAAAAGATAAAAAACATTTTTATGTAAAAAATATAAAATTTATGTTTTTTATATTTCATTATTATCTTTTTTTCCTTATAATTCTATCAAAAAATATTTATTCAATTTAAAACAATCTCTTTTTACTATTGTGTGAAAATGAAAAATATAAAAAAGATTAAATTAATTTAAACAAATATATCACTAAATCTTATGGTTTTATATTCAACCCCTAATAAAATGAATTTATCTATAAACATTCATCCTAGTTATCAACGAATTAATATATTAGTGTACATTTCATAGAAATTTACATTGTAAAAACGAATACTAAAACATCTTTTAATAAAATAAAGTCAGAAATATAACAGTTACCAAAAGAAACTCATAACTATCTTCCCACATAAGAGAACATATGTTTGGTTTTGAAAACATAGAAATAGAATAGAAATATATCCATCATGTTAAGATAGAGAGTGATAGAGAATAAGTCCACGAGAATGTTAGAAACCACAAAACCATAAATCTATGATCAACAAAAGGACCATCCGATATATTGCATATAAAGGTAATTTGATATAATTTTGTGTGTAGATCATTTTCCTAATGTTGAATAATTTTCATGAACATATATAATTTCTTTATTTAACTATAGTATCAACATTTTTTGTTCCATGATCCACTTTAACTATTTCTCTAAAAAGGATGTTTAATTTTCAATCCTAAATCACTAACAGACCATGATATCTAACATATGTCATCCCATATTTCATCAGTTTCCATCAAATATTTTTTTGAGAAGGTAATCCAATATGGAAGAATCCATATGGGATGATATAATACATTAATAACAAAAACATCACCTATTTATTAACTGAAAAATCCTAAAAATTATTAACCCTATAAACGTTTTGAATGATGAAAATCCAAATCATTAAAAATAATGTCAAATAATCAGTTTAATATTGGTCCATTATTTAGGCCAATGTACTTGTTGGTTGTCACATTCCAATCATGTGAATACCCTCATTATATATTCTCCTGAAATGTGGAAATAAACAGAATTACCATAAACACATTTTTAGATAAATGCATGCTTCCTTATTAAAAAGGTTACTAGATGTATTACATAAATCTAAGAAGTTATAAAAACCATCCATGATGAAAATGACTATTTTATCAACCAATGCACAATCAAATTCATTGAAATGGGTGCTATCCAATTTACATTGTCTAAACTAATCGTCTCATTATCTCACATAAATATTTTTATAAACATCATGATCACATTAAGGGGTATCTTCACTAAATTAAAAGACCACCTTTCTATTAAATAGAAATGCAACAATTATTTTCTAATCCTTAATGAAAAAATACTATAATAATACATATTTATTTGACAATTCTTGTAACATAATATATGAATTCAAGAAAATAAATACATCATTCACCAAAAATTAGTCATAAACAAATACTTTGGATTAACCAAATTATTCTATAATACCTCTATCTGATAATATGAAATATGATTAATTTCTTAAGGTTTATCAACCTCAATCTAATTAAGATTATTATGTTTAATGTAAACAATAATAGTTGAATATCACATATAATTAACATTTAATCTATAGTATAATATATCTTCATAAGTATAACCAATTCTTATAAAACCTTCCTTATTATCTTAATTATGTTTTCCCATGGGAAATAAATTTTCATAATACCCATATGTTACACACATGTAACACTCAATGTTATCCATGTTCATTATAGTTCTCTCCATCGACTAAAACAAAAAAAATAATGATAGAAAGTCATTTCATTGAATAAATCCACATTATCATGGAAAATAACTTATAGGATGTCTAAATCATGAGACATTCTTTTATTCGATGAATCCCTAGGTTTATCCTAGGTTATTAATAGTCATATTCTATTAAAATAATTCATAGTTGTTTGGGAAGAGATTTCTAGTTTCCAATGCATATCCCTTGATCGAGTTAATCATAGGAGAATAAAGGACCATTTTTTATACAAGATTACCAAGTGTTCGACCTAGAAAATATTTTTAGTGTTTTTATCAGTCGATAAATTTGTGCTATAGTGACATCAACATGTTTTATCCAGATATGGATATATTATTAGGAAACCACCCACTCTATCCTTTACCAAATTTCTATGACATCATTATATATTTTTCCTTATCCAAGGAATTATCCCAACACATATCCATGGGGTTCTGTTTAAGGTTCCTAACCCTATCATCCAAATTATAACTAATCATTCTCTTTGATACCAAATATAGAGACCCAATATTGACATACATTAATATTATATATTTTGTTGGAATACATTGAAATATTTTACAAATGGATTCCCAAAGACTGTAATTGTTTATTGTATTTCGAAACATAGAAATGTAATCACTGGTACATAATCAAGATGTATTTTCTCCCACTAGGTTCTCTAAGACTTGAACCCCTCACAATCATATAATACATGAAATATATCATCGTAAAATGGGGAATTAATCTCAAAATGAGGTGGTCTCAGATGTTTTGTAAGTGTAAACAAGGGATACATATAAGAATATTCATGGACATATGGGGTATTACAATGTGATAGAAACATTAGATAATATTACCCTATATATCAAAAATCATAAAAGTTAGTGATGGGATAAAGCATGGTCGTTCATATGATATGAAAAATAAGGTAATAATCATCATGGGCCATGAAATCATAACTGAGTCATAAGAAATAGAATTTTGTTCGTGCATATAAGAATTGAAAATATTATGTCGAGGATACTTACCTAGACATTTATAACAATTTATTTTGAGGCTACGACCCATGTACCAGCTTTGGGCTTCGGCTAACAACACATGTATGCTCTTACATTTAGGAATGGGATACAACCCATGTACATTCATGATTAAAGTATTGGACTACAACTTGTGTAAATTATTGGTTTAAATATTGGGATATAACCAATCTACCTTCTTGCTTTCGGGCATATGCTAGCACCCATGGACCCTCTTACTTTTAGGCATCAGCTATTACCCATGTACGTTATTGTTTTTAGTCTTTCTATACAAAACCATGTACATTATGTTTTAATGTTTGGGTTCACAACCAAGTACCTTTTTGTTTTCAGGCACAAGATACAACTGACATACCCTTTGAGCTCTTATATATCTAATCATTATACAATGAATTAGATGGAGATACAGGTATGATCCATCCAATAATAAAGCATGCATATATGTCCCAAAATATAATAAAATAATCGTAAAATCATGTACCATACAAAGAGACAAGTTTTATACACATCAAATCATTAACGATGAAAATAAATGGATATCATTAAACTTTATTCACATTATAACATATGGTTACAGATAGTTTTAATAATCAATTCATGAAGGAAAAAACAATGAAGAGAACATAGAATCAAAATAATAAAACCAGTAGAAGTAAAATCGGTGTGTTAATCATCATTCAATCATAACATAAACCATTATCTAAATAATATGAATGTAACCATTAGATCAATTCCTAGAATCTCCTGAGTAACATCCACAGTTGTTATCTTTGATAGGAAATTATTTTAAAATACCATCGAATACTTCTTGAGGAATGAATCCTTTATTCTTGGGAAAATTATTTATATACATATAACCATTTAGAAATTATTTTCATGGAAAATTTGTTTAATAATTATAAATAATACTTACAATCATTTTGAATACCTTTTTCAATAATATATATAAAAAAAGATTCCATGGATTTTAAAAATTAATTTCTTTTGAAAAAATGTGAAATAATTAAATGAAATTTTTTTTTATGAAAACCATTTCATTGAAAAAACACTAAATACTTAGAAGTAAATTTTGAAATTTTTTTGAAAAGAATTTATTTGAATATAAATATAGAATCATATAATGAATTATTGAAATCTTTTTTAAAACAATTTATTTAAAAATAACATTTAAATCATATAAATAAATCGTCAAAAAATTATACAAACCCCATAATTTAAAATAATTATAAATATTATATATAATTCAAGAAATAGTTTTTAGAACGTATTTACTTAAATTCTATGAAATAATCACGAAAATGTTTTTAAAAACCATTTTCACTGGAAACATATAAAAGAACATCAAAATCCATTTAAAAAATATTTTCCGTGAAAACATAATTAAAAATGTTCAAAACATTTTAAAAGAACCATTATTTAAAAATAAATTTCGAAGTTTAAAATAATGATTGAAAATGATGGTAAAACTATGTAATAAAATATGGTTTTGAAATGAATAAATTTCAAACTGATGAGAGGGTAAAGGCGATCTTTCTTTAAAACACATTATTAACTATCTTATGTAAAACATATATGGAAAATAATACCAATACATCAAAATAATGTTAATTTATTGTGGAATATAATATTAATGAGTATTTTTTAGAGATGAATCATAATATTTAACCAATGTAAGCATTAAAAGTGAAAATATTTCTAAGCAAAGAGATTTTTTCAGTAAGCTCTTATATCATGGTTACATTGGAACATATTTTACATGTAAGAAAAATAAATTAAATTATGCTAAAAATATCATGAAAATAATGAGATTCATGAAACAACAAATAAAACATCATTACACAATCCTCAAAAATAATTTTGGATCATTACCAAACAAGACTATCAATGAATAAAATATGAGAAAAAACAATTCGACATATTTGGTATTTTTTGATACATAAAACCCATAACAAAAATATCATATAATGGACATGTGAATACACATGTATCTAATTATAATGATTGTATAATAAATCCATTGGAACTACACACAACACACAAATGGAATTTCTGGTAAATAAATCATGTTTTTAACGTAAATAAAAAATGTGAGATGAAATACTGACACCTTTTGTCTTGACTCTTGTTGTACACAATGAAACTAACGATATAATACATATAAATTTATTATTTATATTTTATAGAACCATATTCACATATCTAATACCATATATTGTTTTTGTAATGTCCCAGTAATAGAAGCCACCTAGAGTCACCTCATACCAGGTTGGTCACATGGCCTCAAGTGCATTTCCCCAAATGCCAAAGGTAGTCGACTAGTAGTGTCATCTTTCGGATTGATTGGGGAGAAATTATGAATTCAATGGCATAATAACACTGGAGAAGGAATGAATAGGAAAGGTTGAAGAAGGAATAATCCATAAAAAAGTAATTAGTAGATGACTGGAAAATAATAAACTCGAGCACGCACATAAATATGAATGATGCATGCTACATATGTATAGGAAAGTAGCCAAACTGATCACAATGAATGAATATAGCTATACTAATCCAAATTACAAAAGAGTGCAAGGAAATAACTCCTTAGAATCGCAAGCTATAGCGTGGTCCCATGCTCTCCAGCTCCATATAAAATCAAGTACTTGATGTAGAAGGGAGCTTGCCCTTATCTACATCTGCATAAATATAATTTTTTTGTGCCCAATAGCATGGCCCGAATAAGTTGTGAGAATAAATACTAGTAGGAAAACAAAACAGGATCTGTGCCTAATAGTCAGTGAATATGTGGAAGGTAATAAGTACAAAAAGTTGTAAAAAAGGATGTACTCAACATTAAACAATCCACGATTTCAATACATTCTATTCTTATATCAAGAAACATCTAATCATTACAGGTAATCAGAAACATGTAATCACAATAGGTAACCCTTTATGATGTAATCATATAATATCCCATCTGGTACAACCTAGCTACACAAGAAACCCTCTGGGTAGTACACTCAGTCTAACCCCTCTGGTTCAGCTTAAGCGTTGACTCTCTGAGGATGCAGTCACTGTCAATTTCTCCTATATTCTCATATCGGTAACTAAAGACAGTCAAGGGAATCAATTATATCACATTCTCTCTGTGGGCCTTGTCTAGGAACTACAGTCACTCTGATAAGGAACTTACGTCAATTACCCCTATGGTCTCGCATCTTAATTAACACAGACACTCTAGGGAAGCCCTTATGTCTATTCTCCCTATGGTCTATTACACCAAGTTATCACAGCCCTGTGTAAGTCAAGTAGGTATAGAAAATTGTATTGGACAAAGTAAACTTCAAGAACTACTTGGATGGCAGTCTACAACATAACAACATGTATGGTTTTAGAAACACCTTCCTACAATACTAGGCATGGAAGGTAAACAAAATCTTAATAGGAAAACTGGAACCAATGGTCTAAATAGGCAATCGTGCATGGTCAAAAAATTCCAAAGTATATAAATTAACCCTATTCACATTCAAATTACCTCTAATCAAGCATACACGAATAACAAGAAAATAATATGGCAAAAATGGTAAACAGGAAATACCCTGTTCATGGGTATTGGGAAAAATTTCACATATAACTCAAGGACTTTTAATGGAAAGTCACAAACTACCTAACACGGTGTGGGGAGATCACTATCTGTGAACCTAAATCCTTGAATCACCCAAAAAAATGGTAGATCTACAAAAATTCTCAAAACCGTCAACCTATGATAACATTCAAAAGAACAATACTCATGAAATGATGCTCTAGTAGAAGGAAGAGATTACGGAGGCGATTCCATTGCAATCGACCGAGTTTGCTTTGGAGAACAGATGCTCGATCAGTGGCTCGGTGAAGATCTATACTAATTGGATGTTCTCGGTCATGTTCAGTGGAGAAGAAGTTGTTTATACTGAATAGACATGACCCCGATCGATTTAATGAAAAAAATAAAGGATACATCATGTACTTTGGAAGTACATGGAATGTACTTACCATATTCGTACTCCGCTTTAAGCAGCCTCTAGGTCACCTCCACATGGTCGTGTTTGGGGCCATCACACGGCCATCACATGATCTCCTATGGTGAACCAGTACACTACGTGTACTCATAATGTATAGGACGTGTACTTTAGAAATTTCCAGAAAAAAACCCTTTTTTCTAAAAAACGACCAGAAGAAAGAAAACATTCATAAAAAGAAGATTTGGTTTATTACAAACTTCCCACCTTAATGAAATTCTCCCTTGAATTTCCTTATCAAGACGGCATAGAAGAAGAAACCCCGAAGATATCTTGCCACTGTGCTCGTACATCAACGTCCCTCTCCAAAGTCTTGTCCTATACATGCCCATGCAGCCATAGCACACATACCAGAGGGACTTACCAGCCAAGGGGATCTATCATACTTCGATAAAAAATCTAGATAGGATGCTCCTAGAACAATGAATTCACCTATAAATCAACCTGCTCAGGTTGAAAATCACGAGATGGTTATGAGAAGTAATGTCGATGCTAAGAAATGAGGATAATGTTGTGCATATCCTTGTTACTCTGAGGTAACTGAAGCCTACTAGAAACCAGCCCAACTCTCTCCAACACCGCAAACGGACTGACGTACCTCAGTGAAAGCTTACCCTATCTACTAATCATCCTATGTCTCAACCTTTGTGTGACATGTAGAAAAACATGATCCCCGACCTAGAACTCTAGAGGTTGTCTCTACTGATCATCATAAGACTTCTACCAAGACTGTGCAGTAGCCATCCTTTTCTGAATCAACTAAATCTTCTCGGTGGATTAATGAACAAGACGATTTCCCAACAAAGTTACCTCTAATGCCTCTAGCCAACATAAGGGTGATCGGAATGTCCTACCATACAAAGCCTCATAAGTTTCCAGTTGAATAATTTCTTGAAAACAATTATTGTTGGAAAACTCCACAAGAGGTACGTGTTTCTCCCACGAACCTCCAAAATCTATAATGCAAGCTCGGAGTTTGTCCTCAAACACCTGAATCGTATGTTCGGACTGGCCATCTATCTGGGGATGGTAAGCAGTACTCAGAAGCACTTATTTACCCAAATATTTATAAAGCCCCTGCCAGACCAGATAAGTAAAACATGCATCTCAGTCTCAAATGATGGTGGGTAGAACTCCATGTAAATGTACAATCTCTTGGATGTACAACCTTCCCAGCTCATTAACACTGAAGGTCTCCTTGATCAGTAAGATGTGAGAAAGCATCATGATTTTGTCAATGAAAACCCAAACTGCATCATTCCCTTGAAGAAACTTGGGCAACCCTATCATGAAATCCAACACGACATCATTCCACTTCTACTCAAGAATGTGTAACTACTGCAAAATCCATGCTGGTCTCTAATGCTCTACCTTCACCTGCTGGTAGGTGGAACACATCCTAATGAATCCAACAACATCTCTCTTCATACCTAGCCACAAGTACTAACATTGTAGATCACAATACATCTTGGTGACACTGTGATTAACTACCCAAAAAGAAGAATGAAAGTCCCAAATAATCTCCTCACGTATGTCTGATGGAACCCCTACCCTCCCCAGGAAACCCAATATCTCACCCATGCCTATGGTTAGTCCAGAAAAAGGACCTCTCCTGACACACTCTCCCATTGGACTAGGCCTTCTGAGTCTGATAGCTACCTCATTCACAATCGATCAATAAGTGTAGAGGTAAAAAATACAAAAGAGAAAAACACCTACCCCAACTTATTGTGCATCTCCAAATGAAACTCAGAAAATAGAGTCATAAGATTCCACTCACTACTAGCCTCCTGAACTGCCTATATCTGAGTCCTCATGCTCAATGCATCATCCACTACGTTTCCTTCCCCAGCCATATTGGCATGCTCAACATCAAAAGACAGAAGGTACTCAACCAACCTTCACTGTCTGAAATTCAGATCAAGCTGAGTGAAGATGTACTTGAGACTCTTGTGGTCATTGAAAACCACCAAATTCCCTGTCAGAAGGTAATGTCTCCAATAGTGTAAGGCATGAACAACTAATGCCAACTCAAGATCGTGCATTGGGTAATTCTTCTCATGGGGCCGAAACTACCGAGTCCCGTACACAACAACTACTTCTCCTTGCATAAGAAAAGCTCCCAGCCCGATACCTGAAGCATCACATTAAATTGTATAGAACATGCCCGACACTCCCAATAATAGTATCAGTGTCAAATTCAACCACCCTTTCAGCTATAGAAAGGATGAATCACAAGAATTTGATCATAAGAACTTTTCACCATTCTTAGTCAGTGCTTTTAGTGGTGTTGAGAAGCATAAAATGTCCTGTATGAAACAAATGTACTATCCATCCCACCCTAGAAAACTCTGCACCTCAAAGAAGTTCTTCGTCTTCCTCTAGGTAACTACTGCTCCCACATTATATGGGTCTACTGATACTCTTGTCTCTGAAAAATATGACCCACGAAGTGAATCCGGTCCATCCAAAAGTGGCAATTTGTGAGCCTAGAATATAATTGATGCTCTCTCTATGTACTCAGAATGATCACAATATGGGTAGCATGTTCGGGTCGAGTGTGAGTGTACACCAAGATATCATCCACGAAAACCACCATGATGGAATCCAATTATGGACAGAACACTCGGTTCACTAGTGCCATGAAAACTACAGGCGTGTTAATGATAATGAACGACATAACCATGGACTCGTATAGACCATAACTAGTCTGTAAGGTTTTAAGAGGTATATCTGATTTTCTAACATGCAATTTATGGTAACCGGACCTCATTTCAATCTTCAATAACACTCGACCTCCCCAAAGATGATCATAGAGATCATCAATCCTCAGTAATGGATGTCGGTTCATGACTATACACTTGTTCAACATATGATAATCCACACAAATTCTTAGGGTACCATCCAACTTCATCACAAAAAGGACAGGCGAACCCCATGGAGAAGTACTGGGTCAGATGAAACCCTTTTTATGCAACTCCTCCAACTACTGCTTAAGTTCATGTAACTCTACTTTAGCCATCCTATAAGAAGTAATGGACACTAGAACCTCTCCTAAAATATTCTCAATATAAAAGTAAACCTCAGACATTGGAGGAAAACCTTAAAAGTATTCTTGAAAGACATCTCTGAAAAAATCTACCACTGGAGAAAAGTCCATATGTAAAATTCCATGGTCATCCTGATATAGACTAGAAATATGGGATGTATCTTCTCCTAAACCATGATGCTCGGGTCTCGATCTGCTCATTTGGACATCCCATTCTCCCTTATGAAGAAAATATCCACCCCTTAATGATATGGAACTCACCCTACGACGATAACATTCGATGAATGTCTGGAAGGGAAATAGCCAGTCCATTCTGAGAATGAAATTATAGCCTGTCATCTCTAAGACATTGAGGTCCCATAAAAAGTGACACAGACCATCCTCTATGAGGGAACACCATCTACTGATGTAAACTCACCGTTCTAGTCCCCAACATATTGTCTAGTGATATGATATGAGCAGAAAAAAAGATGCAGGTCCCATGGCTCTCCACAACAACAATAGATTTAAAGCTATGAGAAGCTCCTGTATAGAATAGAGAAGAAGCTAAAAATGAGCCTTCAATTTTCATACCTCTAACTGTAGAGAGTCCAGGATCCTGATCCAGTTGGGTCTGATCCACTGCAAAAGTCATACATGCACCGTGGCCCTTTGACACTGTCGAGCCACCTTGAGGTGATCCACCAAGTTGTTGTTGAGAACAGAGCGACTGGCTACCACGACCACGACCTCCCCAATGGCATGAATGACCAGAATAACTCTAGTTACAAGACTAGTGTGAAACTGGTGAGGTTTCTATTGAACAAGGAGTCATAAAAGAACCCATGTCCGCAGTTTCCAGTGATTAGATCTGACAGAAGCACTGAAGATGACCCATTTTGTCCCATAATCGGCACTCCACTGGGTATATCGGGCAGTGTGGCCTCGTATGACCGCTCTTCCCACACTTGAAGCACACCACCTGGCTTCTAGAATAAGGGTATCACCTCTTTGGATCTCTATGTGAAGACTCCCAGTGGCGATTCCTGCTATCTGTAGGAGGGATAAATACTCGAGATGTTGAGCCTCCCTGGCTAAAAACTCCAGAATCCCTCAGATCGCGCTCAGTGATCATCACATAGTTGACGATAGAAGTGATATAAGACAACCTGAAAATGTTCACCTATGATCGGATGTTGTGCCTCAGACCATCCTCGAACATCCTTTCCAGGAATAACTGATTACCTCCTGGAATAGGCATGAAACACTGCAGCTCGGTAAACCGAGAGGAATACAACATAACCAAATGATTACCCTAATCTAGACTCATAATGTCTCAGGCTCGATCATCCCTCATGGTCTCTCGATAGATGATATTATAGAAGATAAATTGGAAGTCCACCCAATTCATAACATGATGGTGTCCCACCTATGAGATCACATCCCACCATCTCTTGGTGGAATCCCTATGCATATATGACGTGAGCATGAAATGCATCTCCAGAGGCGTCTTCGTATTCTCAAATATAGTCATCAAGGATTCTAGCCATGACTCTATAGCCTAGGGTCCTCCATCCTTTGATAAAGTGAGAGGATGCTGCTAAGGAAAGACCCTTGTCAATTATACCATCGACTGGGCAGGAGGTGACGCTCCCTTGAAGGTCTGCATCATCCTTAGAAAGCCCCCCCTGAACTGTGCATCAACAAAGGTGTCCGGTATAACTATTGGTGCCAAGACTGGAACAACTGAAGGATCTACAGGTAGTCCCTGATCAGCTATATCTAGTGTCTAATCACAACCCTCCAACTGGCGTACAACTAGATGATGTCTTAGTTGCATGACTCTACAAGGTCAAACACACACCTTTGATCAAGATTATCATGGACTAAAAACTGAAAGCATAAGAAGGGAACATGAGAAGGAAATCATTGATGTTTTTCCAAAACATGACTAAACAACATGTATGACCCCTACATGGTGTGTTCCATTTAGCCATTCACATGGGCGTTTACTCTTGCTAGAACTGGTCATGTAACACCCCATACAAATGTCATGTTCACCTAACACATGACATGTACTTGAATCCTCTTCCCCTGCCCGAGTCCTTCTACACTACTAAGCCACACAATTCTCCTTATAAGAAGACCACACGACATGTTCATGACACACATGACGTGTACTTGACGAGTTTCATTAACCCGTCTTGTTAGTTACACGACCTGATACATAGCTCACACTACACAGCATATTCAAGATGGATACAACGTGTACTAGGAAGATTTCAATGACCCGTGTTGTTAGTTACATAGTCGGGTCATCGGGTTACTCTACAGTGCGTGTTCCAGAAGGAAATTTCCATTATTAGGAAAGACTCAACCGAATTGTCTTGTTAATGACACAGCCGGTTACACGGTTCTACAACACGACATGTACTTTCGGTACACTGTGTGTCCAACCAATGATTCCAAACCCCATGTCCCTGCACACATAGACTGATACATAGTTAGAGACTACAAGACGAGTTCATATGGTACACAGTGTGAATTTAAGTAAAAATTTTTCTCCCCAAACATAATAACATATGGAGTGTAGTAAAAAACTACACATCATGTATTATGGGTTTTTCTAGATAGCAAGCCTCAAAAAATACTACAGAGCAAAGAAAAATACTGAAACAAACATTAAAGTTCTAATTTCTGATCTATGAGGGACCATACTACCCTAGAATTAAATCTTTTCATCTTTCACATGTAATAAACAAGGTGAACAAGCCAATGATACACCAAATTCTGGTCAATGAGGGTCAATAACACCTAAAAAAACAAAGATTCAGTTTCATTCAAAAAAACCAGAGACAAATGATACCCTATCAAACAACATGTATAATATCAAGGAAACTATAAAAAAACATTAATCTCTAGCGCAACATCTATTACAACAACAAGTAATCATTAATGTACCCTATATGGCATGGAAATAATGACTAACCGATGATTTCTAGCAAGTTCCTAAATGATGCAAGAGATGGAATACCCTCATGTCATCGTGTTGCAGCAGAAATAGAACCTGAATAACATCAACAATAAAAGCACAATACATGTGAGTCACCGTACGGTGAAAATCAGATCAACCATAAAATTTCAAAACCAGAAAAATTGCAATAAACGAGGTGGGTTGGCTTTTACCTATACACAGGTTAGCTATTCCTGGGAAAAACTTATTACCAAGTACCTATTCCTTCTTATCCCATGATATATGCTCTAAACATTAAGTCATGAGAAAAGAATACCTTTGATACCACTTTGTAATTTAATGGTTCTGGAAGCCACCCAGAGGCGCCCTGTACTCAGTTGGTCACACGGCCTCATGAACATTATCTTGAAAGCCATAGGATTCCCACTAGCATTGAGGGACTTGGGTGTTAGAGTGGGGAAAGAATGCCCTAATTGGTAGAGTAACACAGTGGAAGAAGGAAATTGAAATAGTGGTAGTAGGAATAATTCATTTGAAATTAAACATCATAAGACTGGAAAAAATAAACTAGAGAAGACACACACACACATATATATATATATGAATGATTCGTGATATATATGTCTAGGAAAGCAGCCAAAAAATCACAATGCTGGAATACAACAATAATAAACCCATGTACAAAATAATGAAAGGAAACAACTCCTTAACAACGCAAGCCATAGCTTGGTCCCATGCTCTCCAGCTCCCCAAAATATCAGGAACATGAAGTAGAAGGGCCCATTCCCTTATCTATACATGCATTAATATAATAGGTTTGGTCCAAAAAGCATGTCCCATACATGTGTGAGACCAAATCCCAGTAGGAAACCACAAAAATATCGGTGCTAAATAGTCAGCGAATATATGGAATGTAATAAATACTGAATGTTGTAAACAAGGAAGTACTCAGCTATAAACAATCCATAGTTTCAATTCAATCAGTTCATATATCATGAAACATATAATCAAAATAGCTATTGACAAACAGGTAATCACAATAGGTAACCCTTTCAAAAGTTCTCAAAACCAATCCCTTTTGGTCCTACCTAGCAACACAAGCCACCCTCTGGGTAGTACACTCAGTCAAACCCCTCTGGTTCAGCTTAAGCATAGTCTCTCTAAGGAACTACCCGCCTTTAATTCCTCATATAGTCTCATATCTGTAACTAAAAGAGCTTAAGGGAAGCAATTACATCACATTCCCTCAGTGGCCTGTGTCGAGGAACTACAAACACTCTTAAGATGCACTTACGTCAATTCCCCCTATGGTCTAGCATTGTAAGTAAAACAGACACTCTAGAGAAGCCCTTACGTCCATTCTCCCTATTGTATACTATACCAAGTTCTCACGGCCCTATGTATGTCAAGAATGTATAGCAATGAATATTGGCCAATTTAAACCACTAAAACTACTTGGCTAGCAGTCTACAGCATAACAACATGTTAGGATACAAACTCCCCATCATACTATACTAGGGGTCGAAGGTAAACAGCAGCCAAATAGGAAAACTGGACCCAACGGTCAAAACAGAAAATCATGAATGGGTAAAAACATCCAAAGTATATAAATTAACCCTTTTAACATTCAATTAACCTCTAGTCAAGAATACATGCATAGAATGTAAACAATAGGGCTATAACTGTAAACACTCAATACCCCGTTCATTAGTATTGTGGAAAAATTGCACATATAACTCAATGAATTTTAATAGAAAGGCATAAAGCACATATGTCGGTGTTGGGAGATTTCTATACATGAACCTCAAGCCTTGGATCTCCCAAGAACACAGTAGATCTAAAAAACACTCAAAACAATCAATAGAGGATAACATGAGAAAGACCAGGAATCATGTAATGAAGCTCCGGATAAAGGAAGAGAGTGCCATGGTGATTACAACGCTATCGACAGAGTTCGATTATGAGAACAGATGCTCGATCGTGGGATTAGGGACCATCTATATTGTATGGACGTTCTTAGTTGATTTTGGTGGAGAAGAATACATTTCTGCAGATTAGACACAACCTCATTCTGTTTAATTATAAAACGAATGTACACAACATGTACATTGGAAGTACACGATTAGTACTAGACGTTTCTGTACTCTGATTTGGGCGGCCTCCAGGTCATCCTTACATGGCTATGTGTGTGGCCAACACACAACCAACACAAAGCCTCCTGTGGTGACCCAGTACATGATGTGTACTCGTAAAGTACACGGCATGTACTTTAAAATTTCTTGAAAAATCTCTTTTCTACAAAATGACCAGAAGAAAGAAAAGATACCTAAAAATAAGATCAGGTTTCTAACATTTTATTATGACTTTTATTTCCCACATGTTAACAATATTATGTTCTGGTTGACATCAGTTTATATTTTACATCTTCTCCACATGTATATTAATTGGTAATATAATTTTTCCTTATACATATATCTATATTTACATAATATAGAACATGATATAATCATAAGAAATATACATTATATTTTAATAATACTATAATATAGAATATATAAGTACAAGACATAATCCATTTTTCATGATGATGGAATGTTACACTTATTCATTATCATAGATTCCATTTTTGTTATCAAATTTAAAAAGATAAATGAAATAAAATATATGTATATATGTATATAATATAATTATAGTTGCATTAAAATTTCTTATATATCATATAATTTCACTGAACACATCCTTAATACGTTATATGTAGTTTTTGAAAAAATCACATCACTTTGAGGGGTTATTATTCTACATCTTCTGAAACGAAATTATCATATTTACAGAAAATAGAATATTGAAGGATATGTGTTGAAAAAGGAATTAATAAAAATAAAAAAAATAATAAAAATAATATATGAAATATATATACATATATTTTATCATACAATCCACCATGATAGGTTATAAATGAAAAATGAATAGTCACATACTTGTGAGGATGTAGTAAACCATACACATAAATAATATGTTCATTACTGATTAGATGCATGTGTCTGTATGTTTTGTTCAAAACCATAACATTAAAAATTCTTATATAATGAATATAATATTGTTTTTCTACAATCATGTTAAATATATTGTTGAGGGGATGGAGAAATGAAATAAAATAAATGAAATTAAGAGAAGACATTACCTCTTAATCGGGTAACTCCACTCAGTTTGTGCCAAAAAGCTGCTTTAGATTATTTTCTATCTAAATGTAGGATTAATGGAAGATGGTGGGGATGTTGAATAGATATTTTGGTAGAGGTTTTGATCCAATGGGGCATTAGATGTGTGAGTAATGTGTATAGTGATTTCATTTTTATAGGGGAGGAGAAGTCACACTCTTGTAAATTTGTGGAAAGCGTATTCCACCCAAATTCTCCTAAGAAAAATATATCCAGCAATGGACCAATTTCAACCCATGTGATTATATGACCGATATATGTATAGAAATTTCTGTTATAAATGATTGAATTTTTTCGGGATATAAATTTAAGAGTCATCCTTATTTAGGTTTAATATTACCGTAATGGATGTAATTAATTTTATTTACATTCACTAATATTTTTGGTAAAAAACTTTATAATAAATTATATATTATTTTTGTTCCAAATATTGATTAAATTTTTAGAAATTCAAATAATTAAATTGGATTAATCTAATTTAAATTCAATTCTGTAGTCAAGTTGATAATGTGGTTTTTTATGTAAAAACATTCCGAACATTTCTTTATTTTATGTTCACATTTAATTTTAAATTGGCTTGAATTACAATAATTTTATTAACTGATTAAAAGGTGGTATAATACCTTTATTAAAAATATAGTATTTTAATAAAAATATTGGATTTTTTATTATCTTATGTCTATAAAATTTACTAAATCAGTATAAAATATATTTTATTGAATATGTGTCAAATATATTACATTAAGATATATCACTAATTTTATTTAATATAATTTATTAGGTTAAAATATATTTCTGATCAAAAAAATTACAATATTTTTTTTGTAATCAATCAGGTTTAATATTAATTCCTAATTATTGGGTAACCTATGATTTCATCTTATATTTTAGTAAACAATAAATTTTCATAAATTTGTTAAAACAATTCATAACCATTAAGTTAAAAGTTATCTTACATATTATTATATTAAATTATAAAATTTTAATGATATTTTACTATTTTTTAAATCTCCATATTTTTTTCTATGCAAGCTATCCTGGAAATACATTGTTGCGTGTAAAAAAAACCTCAGTGTTCCTTATTGAGAAATATATAATTTTTGTTTAATGTAGTTCACAATTGATATGGTGATGTGTATAATGATCCCAAAAATTGATTATTAATATAAAATAAATAATTTTCAGGGTATTGAGAAAATGCCAAATGTAAACAATATTAATTTAATTCAAAAATTATATTTAAATTTTTTGTAGGGTTTTACAAATTGTAACTTTTTCCGACTGAAATTTTCATGTATCCATTATTTAATTAGTAATTATGAAACTATAATTAATTCATCATTATTATTATTTGATAAAAAAATTAATATTATTATTTTCAACATATGGTTTGGACCATCATATCATTGGCAAATGAACCAAGCATTATATCATTTATTAGTACATAAGGAGCCACTATACATGAATAATGTCATCTACAAGTTGATAATATCCTAATGTAAAGTGACTAGATCCCAGAAGCCCAGTGATTGTTTCTTTTACCACTACATTGGCATGATCACAATGAATCCAATACCAAAGGAACTATGAGTATAATAGTCTTGGTAAACCATATATAGACATGAGTATTGTATTACTAATTAATATTATAATTAAAACATAGATTTTTTCCTTTGAGGATAAATTTATACCCACTTAGAATATCCATTGATTTCATTCATAGAACATTACATAGATTCAATGAGAAATGAAACAAAATAAGGGTGAGATGAAGTTTCCATTAATGGTTATGTAATGTTGAAAAAATAATTAATCAATGATATTAATCAACATTGAATGGAAAATATACGAACAAACATGTAATGTAATAAATAAACTAAGATAGAGTACATAAAAATATGGAATCTAAAATAATTAAACATACATGCCACAAAAAATAACAAGTAAATGAAAAATTAAAATAAAAATCTAAAAAATAAACACCAGGACAGGAAGTCAATAAAAAGTGAATAAAATGAATCTATATACTTAATCATCGTTTAAATCTCATGGAGTTTAATAACTAAATCAAAATGATGGAAATTTTTATTATTTTGATGCCAGGTTTCATATTTTCAGGGTACCATTACTATCAATACCATTCCTTAGATGAGTTAATACATAATATAGGAATAGCCCATTAACATATGCTAGCCAACTAATTTCACAAATAATACAATGATGTATCATTTGTTTATTTATTAGTAGGCACCACATGTGTCTTATGTGTCAAAATAATCCAAATAAATTTGAATAATCGATTAAATTCTTGATCAATGTTCTATATCAGACATCATTATGGTGTAATAGATGTGGATCTATAATCATTTTACTAGATATAAAAAAACCTTCAATGTAAAATTTTTTTTTAAAAAAATATGGATTATGTAATAATAATATCCATTATAAATTATGTTGATATTTTTTGAAAAAATTAAATTATCAATGATCACTAAAAATGGGTATTTCAAGGGGAATAAAAATATGAATCTTGGTAGCGAATTACAATATAATCCTTGGAAAATTTATTCATAGACCATCAAAATGGATAAAAAAGATGGTATCAATAAAATATATCTCACATAGAGTAAATTGATGGGATTTTTATCTGTGATGAATGAGAATGTCATAAATAAATATTTCAAAATTAGTCATGATGAACCAATTCTTTTGTTTTTTAAAAATATTCGGAAATATATTTTCTTTGAAAATAACAGTTTTTAAAAATTATTCATTAATTAAATTTCCAAATTTTCAAAGTAACCCTCAAATAATAGTTATTAGTTAAATTAATACATACCAATAATTGGAAAGGAACATTATTTTTACATTGAAATAACTTTTAGAAAATTTCAATGTTTGGAAAGATGAAAATATATTCATTTAAAAATATTATAAAAGATAAAAGAATAAAAATTTGATTGATAAATAATTTTTCAATGTTTAAATCCATTTTTAATTTAGTTTTAATAAAAAAACTTGTTTTTAAAAGAAAACAGGTTCTTCGACTAATAAGGGAAAGGATGTTTCGTTTTATTAAAATCATTTTCGAGAAAATTTTATGTACCAAAGTGTTGAAAAATGGTACTACCACCTAAATAAGGTTGTGAATAAATTGAGCATTATAAAATTTTTGGGTTTTTTTAAAAAAAATTAATAAAATTATATAATGTAAATTCATGGGTATAGAATCATAAACAAAATTTTGTTATGAATTAAACCCTTTAAAAGGCCACAGAACTGAAGTAAGAATCAATATATACATAGATTATGTGTGTCAAATTTAAATCAATATAATAAAATTGTATCTAAAATAAATCATATTAAAATTTTAATATTGTCATTATTTTAGAATATTAAACACAATAAAGAAGTAATATATACCAATGAAAAAGATTCAAGTCTTGAAATTCTTTACCTTTTGGTAAAATTTAATTAAAATTCCAATAAAAAAACAATTCAAATTGAAATTAAAAATACAATGAAGATAAAATAATTAATTAAATAATATATCATAAGGTTTTATTTATAAATACCACAAAATAGAAGTATGTGGTGAATATGTCATTTATCTAATAGTTGTAAATAATGAGATGAAAATCCCTTACCAAAAATTTCCTTTTAAGTTAACTTCGATTCACATCATGTATAATTTGTTATATAATTACATTGATATTTTATAGATCCAAAATAATATTTATGATATAATAAATTAACTTCTAATAATATATTATTATTCATTTGTTAACAATAATTAATTATTTCAACTATTTCATGTGTTAATTTCCATGTTTTTCAACAATATTTTGAGTTTTTACTTGTTGTTTCTATTAATTAGACTATTTATTCATCAAATATAAAATAAAAATCATTATTTGAATATTATATATATTTCATTTTGAATTTATTTATAATAATTAATAATATTTTGAGATTGGAAATGAAATTCATTGTTCATGGAGATAATAGGTCGTACATATGCATGAACGCTACATCCATTTCATTTATATATTAAAAAATATAAAAATAAATTATATATATGTTTATTGTAATTCATTTATCATATATATAATATAAATTTCATATATTTTTGTTAACATAATATTTTATATGTTACATGTATATTATGAATTAATCACATCACTTTGAGGAGGGTGTAGTACAAAATTCTACAAAAGATGTTATTGTATTTAAAAAAAAAGAAATCAAGAAGGTATGTGTTATATAAAAATAAAAAAGCTACGGAGAAAATATAAATATCACATATATATCATATTAAAACGTGTTTCCTTCTCATTTTCTAACCATGCTGGGTGGTAATGGAAAAAAATGAACGATATCGTTCTGTGAGGCGGTAGTTCGTTGTTGAATAACGACTTATTCTTTACCCATTCGATGGAATAATGTATTGGAGAAGAATGAAAACATAAAATAAAATAATCATAGAATATTTAGGATAATTATTTAATTATCTATTTATTTAATAATGTGAAATTAATCGGTGAAAAAGTCAAAACATAAATGAAAATTGAAGAGTTTTACTTCTTTTTTAGGTAACTACTTTTGGAATTGACTGAAGGGCTTCACTGGATTCTTTCAAACAATGTTGATTATAATATGATTTAGGGGAGGATTTGGTTACACAATATGATATTTTTTCGGATGAAATAAATAGAATCAAAAGGGGGAATATGTTGGAGTGCCGAGGGCCAATTTATAGTTTAAGATTAGTGGCATTCTTGAAAATATAGAAAGGTAAACAACATTAAGAATTCTCCTATATCAAATTTTTCTCCCATACTTTTTCATATTTAGAATCATGGATTATATGTTCGAAATTGGTCTATAAAATTGGTTTTGAAAACTTTTCATTGACATTTTAGCCATTATGATTAAGGTTTAGTCCCTTGCAAAGCTAATTTTCCTCTTAATCGATTTATTTGTTTATAATTAATTTCACTTTTATATTTGGTCGAAAGCTAAGATGAAATTATTATAAATAATAAAATATGGTGAAATAAATATTTAATCCAATTTTTAAAATTTAAATTCATATAAATACTATAAATTAATCTATAATTATGATTGCAGATTTGACGATATTGAATAGTTTCGATGTAAAAATTTTAAAATGATTGCTATGTTTTTATCTCCAATTTTAAAAGTGATGTTTATTCTAGTAAAATAAATTTGATTACATGATTTATAATTTATCAAATTAAGAACTAAAAAATAAAAAATATTAATTATCCTTACAAATTAATAAAATGAAAAGGCCATTTTGAGTTGAAATATAATATTTTCAATAATCATCACATAAGAAACTACAAAAGATATTGGAATAACACAATGTAAATTGTTGTATCCGTCATTAAAAAATCATTATTAAATGAACATATAAAATTTATAAAAGAAAAAAAAATTATATTTAAAATTTGTTCTCCAATAAATGAAAGAAAAATTATCTTTTAGTAAAAACACAATTTCTAAATGTATTAATTAATATATACTTATGTTATGTCTATTAGATAAATTTGATTAATATAGAAAATAATTTATTGAATAAAAATAATATCTGTTTAAATATTATCATTCAATAATTTTAAGTAATTTTATTTAAGAATATAAAATGCCTCTGGGATCCTAAAACCATTTCTTTATAATTGTTTTAAAATAAATTTCTACATAATTCATTACATAAGAATCCATTTTATATTTCTTAAAACAAATATTTTTGAAATTTATTTAATTATATTAATAAATGATAATGTGATGAATGGTTTATATATTATTTTATTAGTAAGAATATTTTATTAATATGCTATTGTTTAGTAAAACAAATTCTTTTAGGTAACACAATCCATCAAATAAACTCATTGTTTTGTGTGAAGCACATTAAATAAGTATTATGTTCATTATAAGCTAAAATATTGATGGATTTTATTTAAAATATTAAATATATTCTATTGTATTCAGATATTATATACCTTTATACACATCATGTTGGGTGTCATAAATGTGGTCAAATACAATGCTCTAACTCTATAATTTCTATGCATTATATTTTCACCACTTCAAATAAATTGTGTTGTCACAATTTAAACTCGATATTGCTAATATATTAAATTTAATTCCCCCTTCAAGGTCCCAAATCATGAGAAGGGTTCATAAAACAACCACTAAGAAAGGAATAATGGAAATTAAAATGGATACATGGACTAACATATAACTAGGTATCTATATAGGATAACATTATTGGAATGTGAAAATATGCACTAGGGGAAATGTTTAATTATTTATAGAGAGTTGTTGGGGTCTTTAATCATAAAAAAGTGAAAATGAAATTGAATTTCTAGTCCAAAGCCATGTATCTCTGATATTTGGAAAGACCATGATTTCATAAAAATGATGGTATTAGAAAAAAAATTATTCATTTTCCTAATATTGAGTAATTATTTTACTACATTAAAATATAATTAAATGTAATTAAAAAATATCTTTCAATTTGGAATTAAAAATTTCATCTTTTCGTTGTGCTTCTATCATTTTCAAATTCATCCCTTACTCAATGAAATATATATCCTAGAATTAAAAATATGTTTTAAATCACTATAATGTTATAATAAGGGATCATAACTACCGTAAAACATGTCATTATATTTTAATATTTTCTTTTAAAAAATATAGTTAATAAATTAATCTTTAACCCTAAAAAGTGATACCACCCATTAGACATCGAAATTTATTTATCAAATTTTTTAGTTATATAAAGTGATACGTATTCGATAAAATAACGTAAGCTAGTGGTAGGAGTGAAACACTTATCATCCTTTAGCCTTGTTTTTAATCCCCAATATCTTTCCCTATTTGATGGTGTTTCACAAAACATATAAGTTATTTATTTTCTATATTCAAATTAATATAATTTAGAAAATAAATATAATAGACATACATTAAATGTAATAATTAAATACAGTTTAGACTAAGGTTTTGAATTTTAAAAATATATATAAGTACTTCATCCATTTATTTCCACAGAGTTGATTACATGGAATATAGTTTATTCAATATATTTTGGAATTGACTTGGGTAATTCTCAGGATCCCACCATTTAATGAAATAATAAATAAAGGGATCTTTAGGATGACATTTATTTCATTCATTTTTAGTATTCAATTGTCCTCTTAAATTCTCTGCTTCATTCCCATCATTCCCACACATAAACTATCTTAGAAACCCATTGAGACATGTTCTTCGGTTTCTCCTTCCACAATTAATACATTATAAAAATTGATGTATTTTTCCTCCATGGTCTACCCCACGCATGCTCTCATAAAATTACATTTTTCTATTCATTGGTGAGTTAAAAAGTTCATTATGGCATATATTGTAAATCATATTTCATGATAACTTATATGGCATGAACACAATATATTTAAATCGTATTGATATCCCATTTGTATTCTCATTATCACTACTATTTCATTCATGATCATTGATAACATTATTTTTTTTCGTTAAATCCATTTATTAATGACACAAAAAATAGTGTGATTAATATTATTCATAGTGAAAAAATGTATCATCATTTATATACTATAGAAATCTTGAAACCATATTTTTTATTTTAAAAGTATTATGTTCAATAGTTGAAATATCTTTTCATTATATGTTTAAATACTTCTTAATAGGATGTAATTTAATGTTTATTATCCTAAGCATATCCTTTTGAAGTGTCAAAAAAGGATCACATTGAGTACCATAAACTTATGTCTGGTTTTGCTTGAGTCAATCCTAACACATTATTTCAAAGTTATTTTCCCTAGGTATATATTTTCCAGAACCATATTCACTTGTATTATCTGTACATGGATTTCATTCTAGGAAAACCAAAATTTATCTATATTACTGAAATTTGTTTATTATCTGCTATACATATCCTTTATGTATAAATCATGAATATATTCCCAAATCTATTTTTTTGTAAAAATAATTTCTATAGTTTCTACTAAAATTACATTTATACAAACTATAGAAAACTAACCCCAGAACCCCAAATTCAGTGTCTACTACCATTACATTTCCATAATTATTAGAAACCATCTACCTAAGGACTTAATTTTTTAGTATTCATGGTAAACCATTTAAATACATGAGTTTTTTTATTTATTATTAATACACTAATTACAATATATTTTTTATCTGATTAATGAAAAATTAACCATCAACTATCATATCCTTGCATTTTATTATGAGTATACTACTTTGATTTTTGGGGAAAGGATATAAAATAAGGGTTCTATCAAAACACCAGTAATGGTTAATTTTAGAAGAAACAATAAATAATTAATAAGGGTAATTTACCTGGAATGTAAAATTAATGATCAAATTGTACATATAATCCATACAAATTGATTGAATACACAATCAATATAACAAGGTAAATAACTGAACAAACATGCCATTTAGAATAAATTGATAAGTAATAATCAATGTGGAAAGGTAAATAACTAAAAACTATTCCATTTAGTCCATATGAAGAGAATAAAATGAATCCATAGATTTTTTGAAAGTGAAAATCTAATGGTTAAAAATAATAGAATTAAAATGATGGAAATTCATAATTGTTTGATGCCATATTTTCTTGGTACATGTAACTTTTCTATCAAGACCATTAATAATATGGTTTAAATCATAATGGATGAAAACCGATTATCATAGGATATCCAACTGATTTTGTCTCAGGATACTATTAATACATAAATGGTTTATCTAAAACCATTTCTCATCTATTACATATATATCCAAATAGTTCCTTAAATATCGAATAATGGATTTATTTAATGATAAATGTGCGTCACCATATATCCCTATTGACTAAAAGATTCATAATTATCAATATTTTCCCAGATATCAAATAACATTCCAATTAAACAATTTCTATATAAATATAATATGGTTTAGTAAATTATTAGTTATCTGATAAATGAGATGGATATTTGGGGGAAATTTAATGTTTAATTATCTATAACAATTGAATATTTCATGGGTAATACAAAATATGAATAAAGGAAGTGAATATCAGTAAAGTTATTTTCTAAATAAATAATAAATGATATAGCAGAATATAAAAGATGATATCAATACATAAAATCCAAAATTGTGTAAAATTAATGGTTTTTTTGGATGAATGGTAATACTATTTTTTAAAAACAATATCGATGAAATATAGTTTTATTTTTCAATTTATATTGAAATTTATTTTTATTTAAAATGTAATTTAAAAAAAAATTATTAAAAATTTATCCTTTTAATCATAAAATGGAATACTCAATGAAACGATGGTGGTTAAATCCATTCATTCCTTACATGGTAAAATAACATTTCTTTTGAAAGGTAAAAAGGTCAATGAAATTTCCTTATTCGAATAGCGGAAGAAAACTCCTTCGAGAAAAATTAAAAATAAATAAATATGTTTTTAATAAATAATTTTGGAATGTTGAAAACACATTTTATAACAATTAAGGTTTCTATAATAAAATTGGTTACATGATGAAAGAGGGTAATGAATATGTCTTTTCTTAAAAAACATTTCTAAAATATTTTGATTAACATAGAGTACAAAAATATTACTATTACTTGAAAAGGTCATGAATAACTAGTGCGGACGAAAATTAGATGATTTATTAAAAAATCGACCATAAATATTTCTAATGGAAATAAAAGAGTAACTAATCCCAAAGAAAATCGTATTTTGAAATAAATTTTTGAAAAGACCATAACATTATTGTGAGGATCAAATAATTAATAATTATTTTTGTGTCAAATGTAAATCAATGTATGAAATGTTAAATAAAAAAGTAGATGTTATAATGTTATTACACAAATAATAATATAATATTAATGATAATTGAGAATTAATATATCGCAATGAAATTGAATAACTTTATTAAAATATTAACCAATTGGTAACATTGAAATAATATACCACATGATGAAATAAATCAAATAAAACTAAAAATAACATGAATCTAAAATAATAAATGACATAATATAGAGAAATGGGTAGTATATGAACCACAAAAAAATATGTAAGTTGTGAATATGCCATTTATCCCAATGATATAAAAAATGATATCAAAATCTATTTCCATGTATTTATTTTCTAGTGAATGTCATTTAAGTTCATGTGTTAGTGTTTAAAAAATGACCCTAAATATTATAAGAACCCTAATCGTTTTTATAATATCATTTTTAACATATTATAATATCATATTCTCCATATGTGAAGAATAATTCATTATAATCACCATTTCTAGTGATAATTTCTATGTTTTTCGAGGATATTTTGACATGTTACAAGATGATGTAATTAATTCGATCATGATTAAAATATCTAAATATTGAATTACATGATGTAAAAGTCATATATATTTGAATATATATATATATATATATATCCAAAAATAGGAGACAAGAAATGCAATGTATTATTCATGGAGATAGAGTATGTTTGTACACATGAATGAAACATTCATTTCTCTATTGAATTAAAATATTGAAAAGGTAATAATATATATATTAAAATTAAAGTATCATATATATTTCATATATATCTCATTTATTTGTTAAAATCATTTTTCATATGTTTCGTTTATAGTGTGAATGACATACGCTGCCTTAAGTAGGCAGTAGTTTACACATCCACAATTGATGTCATTGGAATAAAAAAAATAAAAAATATGATGTTATATAATATATAAAAATTAAATAAATATAAATAAAATATATAAAAAAATATAACATATAAAAACAGAACTTTATATCATTATTGAAAACCATGGGAGGTGATAACGAAAAAAATAACAACATCTATTCATGAGACTGTCATTCACCAAACATGAAGAGTAAGTTCATTACTACTTTGATGGATGTGTATGTATGTTTTAGTCAAAAAAATTAAATTATAACATCTTTTTATATTGAATAACGATTCTATATTATATGATTATGGAAAATTAAGAAATCCATGGTTGGATGGGCAAATAAAATAGAAATTCACATTGAAGATTGTTGCCGCATTTTTGAGTAAATCCTTCTGGTTTGAACCAAAGCGATTCCTTAGTTTTCTCTCAAAAAAATGACATTATCCTATGATAAGGTTTGGTATGTGGAAATAATATTTGGGAAGAGGTTAGATGATCCCACTTTCTATAATGTTGTGAAGAAATGGGAGATTGTTTCTGCCTTCTTATAGTGAAGAGGTGTCACATTCTTATAAAACTAAACCTTTTAACAATATTGAGTGGTATACATTTAACAATATTCCTATATTATTAGTATATATTATATAAAATGTAGGATATGGTCATTAATATGTCTATATAAAGAATTAATAAAAAAAATTAAGGAATTTGGGACCTTATCTTTGTGTTTTTTCAATTGTTAAGAAAAGTTTTCTATCAATTAGTGTAATTAATTTTAATTAAGTCAATGAAAAAAAAAATTAATCTTAATTGAATTTAAATTTTTATTGAAATTTTAAATATAGAATCCATTTTTCTAAATTTAAATGGAACTATTGGTATAAAATAATTTAAAATTAGTCTTACATATGGGAGGTAAAACCAGGTTATTAAAGTGATAATGACCAAAAGATTGTAATGGTTCAATACCCAATTTCAATGTTATAATAATCCCAATGACCTAAATTATATTAACTGTTTTATAATTTAAATAATTACACAAACAAAACTGAAAAAAATAATTTTTTATATAAATTTTAGTAATTTTCTCTATTTATTAGGAAAATAAAATTCTCATAAAAATACAAAAAATTCACCCTAAGATATTTTTTATTTTCCTATTGAAAAAATGAAGTTTATTTTTTTATATAAAATTTATTAACTATAAAAACAATTTATTTAGAATTTTTTCTACAATAAAAGGTGGTAGATTTGTCATTTTGGGTAAATTTAATTTTCTAACAAAAAGGGTTCATATTATTATATAACACCTTTAAATAATTTGGTTGAATATAAAAAATATTCATTGATTATATAAAATCTATATTTCATTTTATCATTAAATACTTTTTATTATTTAAATTTAATTGGACAAAACGCCTTTAGTAGAATGGAAACTTTTACATTAAATGGTTTTATAAATTCATTTTTAATTAATTGGTTTTCTTGAATATATTTTATATTTTTAAATACCTTATATTTACATATGTCAGTTTATAATATTCATAATCACTAACAAAATTTATTTCTTACACATTATTTTTTTAAATTATAATATTTTGATAATATGTTATTATTCGGTAAAAGTCGGTCTTGAATGTAATGAAATCCATTAAAGAAACTTGTTGTTGTGTGTGATGCACACTAAATCTGTATCACGTGAATTTAAACATATATCATTGATTTATTTAATTTAAAATAATTATTATATTTCAAATTATTAGGATATAATATTTCATTATGTTCATGCTTTTTTATTTCATGTATTCCATCAAATAAAATGTTCTTACATAAGAATTTTTAGTCATTACATAATGATTTTTCTTCTGAGACACCTATATCCATTAATCCTTCATCAATATACATGATTTTTTAACTCATGCCAAAAAATTACAAATATTAAATATAAAAAAATTATAATTAATTAAATTGATTCATGAAAAAGACATAGTTGAGGGTGAGATTCATACATTATGAAAAACATATCAAATGTCATAACATTCTCAGATCCACATAAAACCACCCATATAAGGTCAATTATTTGAATATAACACTAATATGGGAAAACAATATAATTTTAGGAGGAGAAAAGAACAAACATTTCAACTATGGCTGGAACAATTAGAATAAAGAAGAGAAATAATTATCTTTCAATAAATCTCCCTTCAATGGAATGTGTTCATTGGTATAGAATATGATCTATCCATAGATATCCATAGACTCCTCATTTGTGAAAAGAATAATCAATATAAAATATAATTTCATTTAACATACCCAATCATAATGCATACATGATAAGAAATGAACATGTTTTTTATGATGAATGGGAACATCTAAGAAAATAAATATATAAGACTCACCAATAAGAATTCATAGTAATGAATGAAACATCAATTCATGAAGTAATGATTTTAGGGATATCATAAAGGTATAACCCTCCCATTCTTATCCCAATTCCAATAAGGGATTTTGGGAAACAAAATTTTGAGGTTTTGATCCATTCAAATCACATTATAAAATATATAAAACATCCTCAGGGTAGTTGAAATTGTGAATACATATTCCATGTAATCATAATTAAGAATGGAAACTAAATAGATGATTTCCATGATGGTTTATGGTGTCACAGATTGTTTTCTTCTATGAAAAAAACATACACTACCATTATTATTCATGAACTCATCCAATGTCAACTAAACAGATGCTTATTTCATCTATAACCTCCATATATACATAAACACATCCCATAGATGAATTTAATTAGTAAAATTATATACCCATGTAATTGTTCTCTATAATATCCATAAAAAATGATTGAAAAATCAAAATTACATGATAATTTTGAAACTGTAATGTTGTAGGCCAATACAAAAGGTTTCATTTTCGATAGATATATAGCCCAAAAAATATGGTATTTTCTATATATTTATTTATTTCTTTTTCGAATGAGACATAAGTATACATTAGAAAATTAATATGGGAATAAAATGAATTTTTAACCAACTTTTTGGAGTTTTCCCCAAATGGGGAGAATTTATTGGTCATATACATTAGCTACATTTATCCCAAATGAGAGAGAGAAGAATGACCAAACAATATTTTTGAAATATGATTTGTTATATGTATACGTAATATATGTAATTTGAATATTAATATGTTATCTTAGAATACATAGTGCCATATATATAATAATCTAATATTATCATTTTATGTTTAATAAGAATGGAATATTATTAGTAGAAATAATTTTTATTACATTAGATAAGGTGAGAGAGATTATATAAAAGAGTTTCCATATTTGTTGAAAATGAACTTATTTCTAGGACTATATGAAAGTAAAATAAATAAATAATCATTTAATTTATAAATCCTTATATTTATCAGTATTGAGAATACCTTGGGAATTAGTTTATCGTGATTTCATAGTGCTATATTTGGGTCTTGATTCTATGTCTCCTTGATGAAAATAATAGATACTTAATCAATAAAAATTTTATTTAACTAATAGATAGGTGAACAAAAAAAGGAAATAAGATGGTTTTATGTTAACGACAAGATCATTCTATTATCCTAATGCATTATATTTTTGGCCTCATTATGAAAATCTGCTTTATTATTGATTTATCGAGAAAATACTATTTTATGTATTATTAATCACTTGGTTGAGTTTCTCTAATGAAAGGAAAGTTACTTTAGTAAATCCCATGATAATGAATCTTTATAAATTAATATGTTTATGTAGTGATTTACATATAATTAAACTAATATATTGGTGTGACAAATATTTTTGAATCTCTGGAAACACAAGTGTTTCTTGTGAAGCGTCATTTAATACATCAATTAGTTTTATTATTTATATAGTGTGATGATATATTATTATTCATAGTGGTGAGAAAATTAAGACCACTTCTTCCCCGATGGGCCTTGATACTAAAAATAAAATTGTAGCACTAATATTCCAATTGTCATAGATGATTATTTACATAATATAGAGGTTAGAAATACCTATGAGAAACCATACATGTTATCAACTCATTCATTTATCCTGGACCTAGTTATTTTTGTTTTTTAATAGTATAAATTCATTAAATTGGAATCACATTATAAGGACATGTTTTCCATTGCATTGTTTGTTTTCATTGCATTGAATAGATTTTTTTCCATTTAGACTAAAAAATTTTCATTCAAAGAACATGGAATTGACAAGTTAATTCCAAAGATGTACTAAAAATGTAAATTCTTCTAGAAAAGGTTTTGCAGCAAAAATAATTTTTTATTCATTTTTATATTTTTAATAAATGATTCCAAAATATATTTCATGTATTATGAAGGATAATAGATAATAGAAATAATAAAATAATAAAATAATTATATATTTAATGAGTTTTGAAAAATGATTTAAAAAATAATGGAAAAAAATTATAGGATTCTAAAACATTTATTTCACGAATGGATTAAATTTTTGTTTAGAAGATTTTTTAAAAATATAATTCGGATATTTATTTAAATTTTTTGGTTTTACTTATTTGAAAAAAATATAATCTAATTATTTTGAATTTGGTTTAAAGTATATTTTAAAAACAATGTTAGGTAGTATTTAAATAGGTTCAAAAGAGTTTCTGAATAAATATTTTAAAATGTACAAACTAATTATAAAAATAATGATTAAACAATTTTACCAAATTTATTTAAAAAAGGTTAATCTATTTAAATAAAATTAAACTAGTTTAAAAATTATTTTGTTATAGATTATAAAAAATCAAACGAGTAAAAAAATCAATATATATGTGATTTTAAATATTGGTTCAAACTATTTTTGAAATATATATTAAATAAATTAAGGCTTGTTCTCTCTATAATGTATTTATATTTAAATTTTTATATATATTTGATATATTATGGTGGAAATAACAACAATTTTAAATAAACCATTATTAAAAATGTTATATTGTAACATAGATGTTATAACGTAGCCATTGAGCTGGGATGTATGAATTTTTATAACCATATTATGTAATATATGTGAATTTTTAATTCAATAAAAATATAATTATTAATTCATATGAAATAATTATATTTTTTTAGTAAATTCAACTTTGTCTTAAAAAAATTCTTTTCCAAATAATTGATTTTTATTACTTCATAATATAAAATAAATTTAAATTTTTTTGAACTAATGTAGAATTTATTTTAAAAAATAAACATCATTTTCAAATTAAAAATTTAAAAAATTTCGTAGTAAGGGATTACTATATTATTAAATTATATAAAAATAATTATAATATTAAATAAGGCCAATGGTCATAATATATGGTCTAAACATACATTTATAATCATTTAGAGGATATTTAGGGGCATTTGGATACAAAATAATCATTTTATGTTTTAGTTTTTTGAGAGAGTATAGACGTTCCCACACATAAATTATAATGGGTAATCCTCTTCATCATATAATATCAAAATATTTTCATTATATATCAACAATAAAACTAATTCAACATATATATTATAGATGTTTTTATTTCCTAAAAGGTTAACCCTAGAACCCTTTTGTGGAGAAATAAAGAATTCATTATGGAGAAGAGGTAATTGCTCTCATCGAGAACTTATATTTTCTTGAATTTATTACCCCCAATAAATAAATGATATATTTGATAAAAGAATACTTTATTTATACTAAATATTTTAAAATATTATTATTATTTTTTAAACCCATTATCCACACTTTTTCCCATCATACATGAGATGAAAACATCGCTTGTCCATAGATACGACATGCCTTCTCCACATAGTGATACAATTAATTTTCCATCACCAACTTATAGGGATGTATACTATACTGGTTTTAATGTTTATATGGGATTTTTATGTCATAATTTTACTTCTATAATGATAATATCAACTATACATTCTTATCAAATAATATTTTTTGAAATGATAATGTCCCACATGTATACATATGGACTACCATCTTCACGATGCGATTTGATTTGTTTTCAATTATATATCACTTGAATATTAATAAATCAATTATTTTCTTAATATAAATGATATATATTATATAATAAATATTTTATTATTGATAAATTATTATTTAACTTTCTTTCAATCCCTCATTAGAAAAAATGAATCATTGTTCATGCGTACGTATGAGCTACAATCTCATTGAATGGTGTCAGTAATTATATATCTCTACATTTTGTTAAATAACATAAATTTGAATATAATTAATATTTGTTACTATCAACAATTATTATAATTCATTAAATTATGAGACAATGAAAAATGTACATGGACCAGGACTGCCGAACAGAAACATGGTTCGAAAATGAACTAGTTATAAACCATAACATTTATTTAAACAACCCTTATAACAGAAAAGTGATAAGATATAAATAATAAATATTTCATGAAATTATAGATATTTTTTAATTCATAAATTTATTATCAATACATTTTTTATAAAGGAGGTTTGAACATAATCTATGAACGATGAGAATTGAGGTAATATATAATTTAGTAGAAAAATAATTAATCACTATTTTTTATGATTAATTCTCAAATATGAAATATTTCTATTCCAAGTCTCTAATTTCTAAAACCATTTTCAAAATGGTTATTTATATTTTCTTATTTTTAATCAAAATCAATTTTCCCCATTAATTTTTTTAATGGATACTTTTGGTCAAATGATAAATGAGATTCATCAAATATATTACACTAAAAATGAAGGAATGTTACGTATTTAAATTCACACCAAATGAGTTGATTTTATGGACGTAATGATTTTTTAATTATTTGGAGAATACTTTATAATATTTCATGGCTATTTTAAAAAAAAAATTTATTCTTTTAAAATATTTGGGATGTTAAAATAAATGATTTCAAAATAGAAAGAATTATTTCTTCAAGAATTATTTCATGTGATATTTGAAAATAAATTTTCATATAATATATATTATTTAATGTTAGTTAAAATTTAATGGGAATAGATCCTAGGATACCATCCATAAAGTTTCTTCTATTGTTTTTTGTTTAAACATTTATGAATCATATATCTTTTCCATAAGTTATGTCATGATGAAATTTTCATGAAACCCATATCTTTCCTTGGGAGATGATACAATTAATGATTTATGGTCTTGTGCCAAATATATGCATGGTTTTCATTTTTTGATTAGGATGACTAGTATCTTCTTCATATTTAATTGGTAATGATTTATATCTAAAGGGATAGACATTATTGAAACATGAAGTAAAACAATATCAATAAAGGTATATTGTACAATATTATATTCCTGGGAATGTACCATGACTACTATGATGGTATGGGTGGTTAACCCATAAAACAATTATAATATTGGTGATACACATAACAACTAAGGAAGTAATTTTATATGCTTATGTGTATTCTACATTTCTATGTCATATGTTATTCTCTCATTGTTTATTTATTTTTATTAATCATGTCCAATGAAATGAAATGTTTTATTCAATGAATCGTGATTGTGATCTTTAATATAGATGGTGTTCTTTTTAAATGTTTTGATCTTGTTGTTATACTTCTACCCTCATTTTATGAATGATTCCTCCCATGTTTAGCATAATTAATATTTATCTCGTTGTTGTCTTATGTTACTTTTCCATTGGATATAAAGAATGAACTTAAGTATAATATGTCAAATAGGGTTATAGATAAGAAGGAATATACTGGTTATGTTGTTGATATTTTATGAACCATATTTTTATGTTTCTATATTCCCAATGACACTACCAATATTGTATACTATCTTATTCTTTTTCTGGGTACAATCTTTTTTATTTTTCTCATTTTTATCCGTTTGTAGTTTATTGTTATGTTTCTGATAGCTTTAGAGGTGGTTATATCATTTATGAAAAAATATTTTTTGGGTTAAAAAAATGAGTATATATATATTAAAAGTTTAGTAATGATATGAAACACATTTTAATGATATCACACATTATATAATAGTTTAATCTGAATAAAATATCATTAGGTGATGGGTTATTTAATGTAAGCCACTAAAAATAATTACATGACGTGTATCATAATTACACACAATTTATATATCTAAGTAGTATATTTGATGCATCTTTTTGTTCATTTTGGATTATTTTCATAGGTTCAACATTCATCTTCCAACCCTAGGATGTCATTTCGCTGATTTGGAGCGATTTCTTCATCTATAATCCTTGTAAACTTGTGTTGAATACTTGGTAAGCTGTTTTTTATTTTTATTTCGGTCATCCTTTTATTAGTGAAGCTACTGAACATTTGATATTTTTAGGTTTGAAGGATTGTCGTGATCTTAATATTTTCTATATATATCTTATTACGTTTCTGAATTGACCGCATTACATCAAATTGGGTTTTTCCATTGGTGAGGATTCATCATTGTTAATGATTCTGGTGATTTAAACTCTTATCACACAATCCTCGTTTAATTAAATGTACATAACTATTAGAAATTCCATTAACAAGTTTTGAAAATTGAATCATTGATTGATTTGATTTGTTTTTCATCCCATTGAATAATGTTTTCGGTTAATTGATGAAATTTAATGGTGGGCCTGGATTAATAATTTTGAAATTAATTAATGGGGTATAAGGATAGTATAATTGAATTTGAAGCCGGATTAATTAAAGGTTAGATTAATTCATGTGATGTGTGATTGTAAAAGTTAATGAAATATAGATATTGTGGTAATTAATTGAATATTCAATTATTGAATTAGATATTGAGATATTGATGTTGTTTAAGTAATTGAATAATTTTTTTATTAATTATTGGAGTCGATGTGACTAATACATTATTGAATTAAATAAAATATTAGTGTGAATATAAATGTTTTGAGGATGAATAATTAATTGTGGAATTAATTAATTTTATATTTTGACAATAGTAAATACATTGATATTGTAATATTTGTGTTATATGTGTGTCTCATAGGGTGTGAGGATCCAAATACCGATACATGAGATAAATGTGTGTGGGATGTGGACTAGGCCTCCAAATGGTCGTTTTTTAAAGTATGTGGGATTTTGATTATGTTTATAAATTTAGATTTGTGTGATATATCTATGTGTTATAGAGAGTAAGGTTCCAAATATGCATATGAGAAATATATTATGCGATAATTATGGAAGCTCCAAATACCCTGGTGGAATTGAGGTGTGGGGTATGGACAGAGGCTCTAGATACCCACATGGTGTCAGAAATGATATTCTATGTCCATTAGTTGTAATTAGACTATGTATCGAATTGTCCATGATATTAAATGTGATGAAATATAGAAATAATAGAATTCAGATATATTATATTCCTTGGGGAGAGATTATACACTTTCATGGGCCCATGAAAGTGTTATGGTTCAGGAGTCCAAGGTATCCTTCAGATTTATGTGATTAAAAAAAATAATTGAATAAATATATTTTTTATAAATTATTTCTTGTATTTTATACATTATAAATCTATATACACTACTATAAATTATATTTTTGAGACACCATTTGTGGTGGCTTACTATGTTATACGCACACCATACTTCGGATTCCTGATCAGATCCCAAATAGACATCAAGTTTGTAGGGCATGACAGTCTAAAAGGCCATTTTTTAAATGTATAATTTTTGGATGTTGAATGGATGATGTATGTTAATGTGGTTCGGGCCCCTCTTGGTAGTTTACAATGTATCGACTTTTTGGTTTTTTTTTGAACCATGGAACATACTTTTGAATTTCATGTCTATAGTTCATTTTTATATTATATTTCCAGTTTTTATGTTCCTATGATAATGGTGTTTTTCATGTTTTTTATATCATGTTTTTATTCTTATTTATTTCTACAATAGGGAAGCATTGATAATGAGGGTATAATATACCTATATATGACATTAGATTCCAACTAAAATTCAACTACCTATAGAATATGGGGAGGCAGGCTTGAGGTAATGTGACAGACTAACATGGAGAACCTGTGTGTGGCACCTAGTTTGAGACATTATACTATTGAATCAGAGATGGTTATTTTAAATTTTATATTTTTTCATACTATTTGGGAAATGTATAAATTGGAATTATATGTGATGGGTCTGGATTAAGATCCCATTCATGGTGGTACACACCCCATGGACGAGGGTAAAGTCTATGTACCCAGGTTGGTATTTCTGTTAGTGGTTATTATTATTATAGTTAATATTTCCCTCATAGGTAAAGAACTTATTTTGGGATGGAATTATTGTAACTGAAAGTTTATGGGGATTGAATAATGGCCCTAAATTGTAGGATATTTTTGTATGGATTCATTTTTTAGCAATTAATGATTATTTTTTTACATACTACAATTTATGAATGCACTAGAAAAAACGAATTTGGTAAGTTGGTGATCATGAATTTTTTTTCCTTAAATGGTAAATTGAACATATAATGGTACATTATAAGAAACTGAATAATTATTAATGTTAGAAAAAGAAACATGAATGTGTGTCTAATGTGGAACATGAATAATGAAAATTAGTTCAACCTTTATTAATTATGACCTATATATAGGAGGGTCAATGCAGTTATATCACCTCAATATAGACCATTCCAAGTGAAAAAAGTAGAAATGACTTGAAATATATTATTGTGAAATAAATAAATTGTTTTATATATTGTTTTGTGTCCTCTGGTGTATGTTTTTAATTTCAGATATATGCCTCCATGATGATGCTTACTAATTAGACAATAACAGTATATGGATGGTAATGATATGCCAGCAGTGGAACCAGAGGCAGCGATAGATCTGAGTGATGTATTCGGAGTGGAGTTCAAAGATAAAGATTTTCATTTCATGATGTTTTTGGAATGGGACCCCCTTCTGGTAGTCAATATAATTTTTTACCAAATGATGGATTTACTGTTATAGAACCATCAATGTTTTACTAGAGATGGTGGGAATGAGGTGGCACAGTTCTAGGTTGATTCCAATTAGAAAATACATGACCAATTTGGGACTCATGAAAAGAATTGGGTAATGATGGCTACATACACATTGTGAGGATCAGTGATGCACTGTTGGAAATATTAGGTTCAAACGTGGTAGGAAGACGAGCTGGATTTCTTGGAAATTTTTCAGGTGTACTGGAATATATTTATCTAATGACATCAAGATATGAGATAGAGAGGTTGAGTTTATGTCGTTGAATCAGGGGAGCATGTTTGTGACAGACTATATTGGTCACTTTATAGAACTGCAGTTCATTCCACTACCATTTTTAGGGTATTAGACATATACAATAAGGATATTATAGGATTTCATTAAAGGTGAAATTAAGTCTAT
Source organism: Viscum album (assembly GCA_963277665.1). Classification (NCBI taxonomy): domain Eukaryota; kingdom Viridiplantae; phylum Streptophyta; class Magnoliopsida; order Santalales; family Viscaceae; genus Viscum; species Viscum album. The sequence continues at coordinate 1,378,312,530 of OY728140.1, read as the reverse complement.
GTTAACCTCTTGTAGTTAATGAATCTTTGATAAGGTGGGGATTAGGCTATAATAGATGGTGGAATCATGAAAGTGGATTCAAATGAGAAATACTTTGTTTAGGTATGATGATTATGAGATAATCCTTTTATGTGAACAAATGAATCATGATGATAGTGTTAGCTAGGTGGATACCAGGAAGAGTGGGAAAGGGGAACATTAGTAACCTAGGATCTTACTCAAGTTCTTTTCCAAATGTGCAGTAGGATGGGACACATTAATAAATACAATTCCTGACCACCATTAGTTTGTTAATAATCCATCATGATTTTAAATTTCCACATGTTATATATGAACTAATGAATGTTGGGTAGTTATGGAGGTGCTATACTGAACTAGAGTACAGGAACCGATCGTCTACACCGTAGCAATCGAGTAGCGAGAGTTCGACTTCCTGTGGTAGTAGAGGTAGTGGTTTTGTAGTTTATAGGAAAATAATCACATATCATCTGATTGGTGTTTTATAGAGTCTTAGAATACATTACAGGAATGAGGGGAATGATAGTTTAATGTAATTCAACATATACTTGTGGATAGCGTGGTTGGACCATCGATAATGGGATTTACTATTCTTGTAGCATCTACACTAGCTAGTGCCTTATTTGAACTGGTTCCCCATAGTACATTATTTCTAAACAACATTGAAATGAATTTTACCAAGATGTGGAGTTCTTCTGTGGGATTTTAACAATATATTCACCACTGGGCATAATGTTGAGAGACCTCTATTAGTGAATGGGGTGTTCTCTTAAGGTTGGAGAGTATCGATTTCCATTAGAAAATAACATTATAGATATATCAAAATTTAAAACTGTTACTGGGCATTGAAAAATTATTAGTGTACCATGACTGAAAATATTTTTACCTTAGGGGAGTGACATTCAAGTCAAATGAGGGTAATGACAACATTCATCATGGAAAATGGGTTGTTAAAGCGAGCTATGTGGGGCTAGTTTACCAGAAACTGGGGAAGATTACCACCCAAGTTTCCAGACTAATTTTGGATTGTTAGGTTGTGAAGAATTATTTCTTTCAATCAATAGAAGATAGTTTTATGGATGTATTTCATGATGAATTATCAGGTCTTCCCCATAATAGAGAAGTTTAATTGAAAATCGATATGATATCAATGGATAGTCCAATTTCTATTCAAGTATACAAAATGGCACCAATAGAGCTTAAACGGATCTAGACATAACTGGAAGAGTTATATGATAAGCTAATTATGCATATGAGTATGTCCTTATTGGTTTATCCAGTTTTGTATTCTTAGAATGTCGACAAAATTGACCACTTGTGTATTGATTATTGGATGTTGAACGAGATAACTGTGAATAACTGGTATCCCCTTCCACATATTGATGATCTATTGGAAATGATGAGGCTAGTTTCTTTCAAATGATTGATGTGAGATTGATGTACAATCAGTAGGGAGTTTTATATCTTGATATACCAAGGATTTATTTCAGAATTAGTTATGGAATTTATGAGTTCTTCAAAATATCATGTGGGTTGATGAACATACCAATAGTTTTTATATTCACAATGAATAGAATATTATAATCATACATAGATATCATTGTGGTCGTGTGGGTGGATGACATATTGGTATACTCTAATACTCATGGGGAACATTCCAAATATCCTGACATCATACATATTCCACTAAGAAAGGATCAACTAAATCTAAATATGCCTATGTGTCGGTATTGATTGATCAGTTACACTTCATTGGTCACATTCTTTTAGTGGATGGTGTGTTAGTTGACATATAAAATGTATAGGATGTTTCATCATATATCCACCATCAGAATGCTTTCGATATCCATATCTTTTTGGGATTATAAGGATATTATTTGAGGATTATAATTGACTTTTCTTGATTGGTAGCACCATTTTAGGGCTTATGAAAATGTCGATAAAATTTGAATGGTCTAAATAATGGTATACTTATTTCATGGATTTGAATGACAACATGAAATCAACACCAATATTGATCATAAGAGATCTAGGTAAAGAATATATGGTGTCTTCTTACACATGAGGAATTAGATTACGAGAATTGTTGATGTTGAGTGATTGGGTTGTGGATTATGGGCCTCAGTATTTGAGTCCACATGAATGGAACTACCCTATGCATGACCACATGTTTTATAAAGTGGTATATGATTTAATTTTTTTAGTTTCATTATCTAATGGGAGAAAATTTTATTGCTTATACTAACCATAAGAGTTTGATGTATATCATTTCAAAGTGATATTTAAATCCAAGTAAGTGGAGGTGGTTAGTGTATATTTAGAATTTTTATTTTCATATATATAATACAACTTATAAGGGAAAAACATTTCTGACACTCTAAGAAGGATGTATTAGAATCATGAAGTTTAGGTGTCTAGTGATGAGTGGAAGACATTGACTATTCTCATTGAGAGGCAAGTTTCGGTTCATTAGATTTTAGAATAGATGAATCTCATATCAGTTTTAGTGGAGTATATACTCTTAAGGTGGATCAAATACAAGAAATATGATTAATAGGAATTCTTATCCAAGATGGAAAGACTTGAAGGTGTAGAGTCATCTTCATAATAGAACATTTAAAAATATGAGATCATCTGTGTATGGTATTGAGTTATTGTATCTAAAAGTATGTGAGACGGGTTGATGTGTGAATTCCATGCCTTATAATGTGTGGAGTATCCCAGTGAGACGAAAATATGAAGTGAACATTGAATATTTTTTTGGAGTTGGGGTATGAAATAGAATTAATGATGTTTTGTTATAATATGATACAATAAGATAGAGGAAAACCCCAAGAATAAAAAAATGGTGATTTTCTACTATCATCCTTAACATGGAATAGAAGTGGGATGATATTACTATGGATTTTTGGTGGGTTTCACAAGGATTCCTTAAAGAATTATTCTATTTGAGTGATTGTGGAGAGTATGATAAAGGATGCAAGTTTCATGCCTATACATGAGACTTTCTCAATAGAGAATATGTTATATTTGTATTTTCTTGAAATAGTCCATTTATAAGGGATTCCAGAGACTATTGTTTCATACTATTCCCGATGTTTTACATAAATCATCATGTAGGGATCATAGAAGGTACTCAAACATAGGCTTTACTGACCATGGAATTTGACCCATAGATAGATTGGAATTTGGAGCATACTATAAAATTGCATGAAGATATATTGTTTGGGTGTGTTATTGACTTAGGTGGCTCTTGAGAGAATCAAATATCATTATGAGAATTCTCATGTAACAACAATTATCATGAGATGATACAGATTGAACTATATATGGAAGTTTATAGTATGGCATGAAGATTGCCTCTTTGTTGAATGGAGGTAGGTGAGTTAGAGATGTTGGGACTGAGTCTCATGAAGGTTATGTTAGAGTAGTTTTAGCTTATTCAGAAGAAAAATAGTAATGGATAAAATTAGAAAAAAAATAGATGTAGACTTAAATTGGAGAACGAATGTGTTTATAGTATATGGTCATGTATTCATTCAATTTTTTCTTCCATTGGGTCGCTGTATGATATGAGGACAAGAAAATATAAAAAATAGGTTTGTTTCACCATTTGAGATTATGGAGATAATCATTCAACTGGTATACCGATTAGATATTCCATAGAGATACAATTATATGCGTGACATTTTCCATGTGTCACAATTTTGACGATATCACAATAAACATTCTATTGTGGTTGATGTTGATAATTTTGATCTTGAGACCAATGTGTCCATTGAGGACCATCCAATACATGTTTTGGACTATAGTGAGCAAGTGTTTCAATGAATGATCATGTCAATTGTTAAATTATTTTTGGAAAAAAGTATGTGTTCAAGAGGAAAAATGGGAGATAGAAGCCAATATTAATGCTCAGTGGACTGATCATTTTACCTTATAGTGTTTGAGATGAATGGGAGTATAACTCTGAGATTTTTTAAGAAGGTAAGGAGACTGAATGAAACCACTCTTTTTCCATGTAAATAAAACTTTATTTTTATCATTTCTTATAGTTTTAATAGTTTTTGATTTTTCATTGGGAGGATTTGGTGGTGGTCGGATCAATTATGAAAAATCTTTTAGGGCATAAAATTAGTCTGTAGAAAATTCACAAGTCATGTAATGATATTTCACAACTTTTAATAGTTTATTTATAATAAAATAACATGAGGCCTCATGTTTTTCAACATAAAAATTTAAAAATAATTACATTATGTGTAATGTAATTAAACGTTTTTTAATTTTTGATCATTATATAAATTTTTTCGTGTAATTAAATTTGGATCATTTTACTTCATGGAGCCTTCATCCTCAGACTCTAGGGGGGACTCATAGCATATTTAGAACAATATTCATCTCTGGTCATTGTATATTGTTGTTGTATACAAGGTAAGATCTTTTTTTAGGCTATCTTTCATTCCTCTATATTTGGTGAATTGATGGAACCTTCTATAGTTGTGGGTTTGGGGATTGATCTTGGTCCATGGTTTTAAACTATATTGGTACATTAATTATAGATTTCTCATCTTACATCAACTTGGGTTATCCTTTGGTGATAATTTGTCACCATTCTTTTAGCATGCTATTGAATTTCCAATCCAGTATTATTTATTTCATTATAGGTATTTAATTGATATAAATTAAATATCCACTATTGGGCAATTTTATCAATTTTTTATTATATTTTTATTGATTTTCAAACATTAACGATTTTGATTATTAGGGGAAATGGAATGGTGTAATTGAATAAATTAATTTTTGATTTAATTAATCAGTCTTAGGGATAATGGAATTTAATGGAAAATATAAATAATTATTTGTTGAATTAATTCATGGAATGTCTGATTGTGGAAATTGATTAGATATTGAGATTGTGTGAATTAATTGAATAAATATTTGATGGAATAGTTATTGTAATATTAATGTTGTTTAATTTATTAATTTTCTATATAATTAATTAATGTAATTGATGTGATTAATTAATAGTTGAAGTAATTAATGGATTCATAAGAATTTAAAATTATTGATGTCGATTAATTAATCTATATTTCTAATTACATATAATAAAATAATATTCAAAAGTTTATAATCTATTCCAATATATACCATTATTTAGATACGTTTCATTGAACAAAGAATGATACCAATACTCATAGAAAATGTAGATATTTTTATATTAAATAACTAAAATATTATTATATATGTTTGTTAAATGTTTTTACATTTATCCAATAAAAGAAAAAGGCTTTAAATAAGAAAAGTATTCAATTTTAAGCATAAATACTCTAATATTCACTAAAAAGTTGATTTATCACATTTTTATGGAGAACCCTCTTTAAAAATATTTTGGTTACTCTTATGAATTCTATTGGACCAAATTAAATCCTTATTTAGAATTGGGACATCATTATTTAATTTATGAATGCTTTTGTTATTTTTCCGATAAAGTTCATTTTTAATGAATAAATGAAAAATGTTGTATTTTAATTCAAAACCTCTTTTTAATCTAATTTATTTATATGATTTTATTATATTTTTAAATGTTTTTAAAGATTAATTAGAATATCTTTTTACCATTTAATCCAATTGTGGTCATTGGAATTAATTTCACTTTGAAATTGGACTTAAACTACTCTCAATCATTTGATATATATTGTTTCTTAAAAACACACTATTTGTTTTGACTACGAGAATTAATTATTAAATTAATTAATTCAACCTATAAGTGTTTAATATTTAAAAATATGCATCATTTTTGTATTTAGAATATCAAATATAGATTAGGGTGAATTTATGGTATTTTTCTGAAAAAAATCAACTTTTAATGAATAGTGAAACCACTAAGTGGTAGTTAAAAAACTTATTTTTCATTTAAATGAAAATTTACCACTTCTGTGACTTGAATTTCAAAAATCCCACATACATGGTTTTCATTAGTAAGTAATATGTTGTTCAATGGGATGAAAATATTTTTTTGGTGAATAGTAACTTTTAAGTTTTGTTATTCGTGATTAAAGTTAATTAGTGTAATTTACGGTAAAAATAATGTTATAATAATATGAAATTACCTTGACACATGCCCTACTCTTTTTGGATGAGTCATGGCCGACCAATAAAATTCATGGGTCAACTTGGGGACCCCATGGAGCCACTTTGGTAAGAAATTGACATCAATAACTTTTTATTTAAAGTTAAAATAAAAATGTCACAACCATGTATTGTTTTACAAAAACAATTTTTACATGAAGTTATACAAGTAATATTTTTCACTATAAATTTTCATTAGAAAGATAAAAATATTTCCTATATCATTATAGTTTTTATATAATTTTTAGACATTAAATAAATTAATTTATTTATGACACCATGATGATGCTGTGATTACCTCATTAATTAAGGATTTAAATAAAATTAAAATGATAAGGTAAAATATAAGACATACACTTGTAAAAACCTATTGTATGGGTTTATTTCAAACCCTTAGAACCTTAGACTAGTAATATATCATTTTGGGACCTTTAAAAACCTAAAATAAGTTTATAATAAAGTAACATTTTATAACATTCCAAGAGTGCCCATCCTCCCTCTTATAAAAGTCCCCCCACCTCTACCCCCTTACCCACACCTCTCAAGCCTTTGTCTCGACTAAACTCTGCTTATTTTATCTCTCCACATCCTTCTCCTAATACTAGAATTCTTACCTTAGGCATAAAGCTCTTCAAAAGAGCATTTTGGTTCAAACCAAAGAGAGTTACCCGATTTAAAGATAATGTCTTCTATTATGTCCTTTTGTTATATTTTGCTTCTCCAACCCCATAAAATGTATTTATTCCTTTCCTTTGAAACAACAACAGAATCTTAAGTATACTAGGATGTTGGTATGATAAATATTCGAGATACACTTAAACACACATCCGTCTAATGGTTAAAAAACATACTGTTTTTGTGGATGGTGAATTACTGCCTCACGAAACCATTATTGTTCAATATTCTCTTAACATCTTTCATGGTAGAAATTATGGTGTCACTGTATTTATATATTATATATAATATTTTTATGACCTCTAAATGATTCTGTATTTTATATTTAAAACATACCTTTATGATTTTCATGTTGTGAAATGCGATAATTTATCTGAGGAAGTGTAGACTACTGCCCCCTCACGTTATGTGACTCGTTCATGCCAAACATGGAATTTATAAAGAACGTAATTAATGAACATATGTTAAATATATAAAATATATATTATACTAGAATTATAATATATATTTTTATCATTTAGTTTTAATTCATTAATATGAAATAGAAATGAAATTTGCGTTCATGCGTACGTACGACTTACCATCTCCATTAACGGTGCATTTCATTTCATACCTCTAAATTTTATGTACAATTATAAATACATGTATATTCTGGATATATATGATATCCAAATCATGAATATCATTCTGGATATAATGAAACTTTGAACAAATGAACAACATGTAATTTTAAGAAGACCATATTTTTACTTAAGTACCAAATTTCGAAAAAACGAACATTATTAACGTAAATGATTACATAATGTTTATAACATGGAAATAAGAGATTTAAAAGAAATAATAATTTTTAAAAAGGTTCTTAATAAATTAGAAATTAACACTAGTTTATTATTCCGGAGATTAAAGAGTGATCGAGTCAAGTCGGACATGAGGTAAGGGACTTTGTCTCAATCCCCTTTCATTGAGGAATAATTTGTTCTAATACAAGACTTTCTTTTATATGATGTATAAACCCTTTTGAATTTTACTTTTATTCAAATGGAATCTTTTCTATATGAAGTGTTTCACTAATTGACAAAAAGTATGTTTCTTTTTAATGTACGCGGTGACAACGACCTTTCCACCGCCGCGAGAATTATTTGATCTTCGACTTCCTCAACAATCCATAATGTTTTTAAAAGTAAATAAATACCATATAATATTATATATATTTTGGTATTGAAAAGGGATTTGTTATGTCAATATATTTATGTGATATATTGTGATTGAAATATTGAAATGTTTTCTTTCCTTTAGAATTTTTTTTTGTGTAATGCTTTTATAATGGTACTTGGACATTTTACGGGTGGTTACGTGAGAAACCAAATGACAGGTGGTGTCGGGAATACCAGGACGGGTGGTTACGTTATAACCTCCAATGCATTGGGTATGGAATTTGGCCGTATGGCTATTCCATTTAGTGAAATGTGTGGACGTCGACCGTACGATTATTCCATTTATGTATGTTTATGTCCAAAGTTACCTTTATATGTTATCTGTTCTTTATCTGGGATTTGTGGTAATACTTTTGTTACAAAAGGTAATGTAATGATCTTGTATTCCGTTAAGAGTATTTACAACATCATAAAGGTGAAAATAATTACTTTGATAAAGTATTCATGGTTTACTTGTTGTTTTAAAAAAACTAATAGGTTTCATTATTTGTGTATCATTTTCTGAGATTTTTATGCTCATCTCATGGGTTTTTTGAAATGTTTTTCACATGACATTATGTGGAATTGGGTCAGGCATCAGTTCATGGAAAAATCATGCGGTCTTAAATATGGAACTAGACATGACTCTTTTTTTCAAGATATCATGTTTTTTAAAAAAAGGAAACTATATAGAAGTGCCTACATTGTAATATTTTGAGATATAATAGTTATGTACTAATTATCCAAAACTCTAAACCTAAAAATATCCTCAATGTGAATTAATCATTTAATTCAATATTTTGTTAGGATTAATGTTGGGTCCTTATAGTTGGTATCAACAGTCGGTTTGGAAAACATTAGTAGTTAAAAATTGTTAAATTCATGTCCATAAATTAATATATGGTATGATTGAAATGATATAGCATTAAAATATTACCATGTTTCTTCACCTAAAATATTTCTATGTTCAGAATAGTTTTCCCCAGAGGAAACATGGAAGATATGTTGGGACAACATCAGGAGGAAGACAACCTTCTATATCAGCAACCTGACATGGTCAGAATCAGAACTGAATTGTTTGTTGCAGTGACAGAATAGTTGAATCAGGCTATAAATAGTGGAGATATCCATGCACGAGATCAGCCAGATCAACCGCAGAGGAACATGTTAGTGGTGGAACATTTCAGGAGGCAACATCCCCCATCATTTAGAGGATCATTTGTCCCTGTGCTAGAAGAAGGGTGGATTAAAGCACTAGATAATAATTTTTATGTCATGGGGTGTTCAGAACAACAAAAGGTTAGTCTTATTGTTTACCATTTTGAAGGTAAAGCTGATCAGTGGTGGTCGATGGTGAAAAATATCAGGGATAGTGATAAGATTGATGATCGTCACTAGGATGAATTCAAAGGTATGTTTCTTGATAAATATTTTACTAATGTGGATTTTCGTAGGATGGAAAAACAATTCCTATAATTGAGGCAGGAGGACGACTTAGTGGCTGCTTATGAAGAAAAGTTCACTCGACTGGCATGGTTTGCTCCAAATTTCATATGAGATCATGATAGTAAAGTCAACAGTCTATACTTAGGGTTAAATCCAATGTATCGAAGGGATTTAGCATCTCGTGAGTTCAAACACTATGAAAAACTTGTTCGATGTGCGTAGAAGGTGGAAATAGAGTTTGCTGATGATCAGGTTCTCTCTGACAAACAACATGATAAGAGGTCCAGTTGGAAGGAAAAGAGAAACAATTCATCAAAAAATCCAGGATGTAAGAAAAAAAATATCCATCCTGTGAGAAGTGTGGTAAAATGCATCCTGAATAATGTTTATCCATGTCTGGAATGTGATTTTGGTGTGGTATGTATGGTCATATTTCTCACAACTATAAGGAATATGATTAATTAGGCATTGAAAAGCTAGTGGTAAGATGTTTTAAGTGTAATGAAATGGGTCATTATTCAAATGAGTGTATAACGCAGTAATCAATTGAGGTAAAGGATCCAGGCAACAAGCAGAAAGGGGTGGTGAAATCCTTTGCAACTACTTCAGCAGATTGTGGGCCATAGAATGATGTAGTATCAGGTACACTGTTTATTTGTTCAGATTATGCCAATGTGTTGTTTGATTCAAGGTCTATGCATTATTTCATTTCTAATATGTTTTCTAGTAAATTGGGAATTCCATCTCATGATATGAATCTTGAACATATCGTAAAAACACTCAGAGGAATCATAGAGACAAAAAGAATTTATAATAACCTTCCTATCCTTGTGTGCGGAAAGAATCTACCTGCAAACCTTATTTTTTTGCCTCTCGTAGAGTTTCATGTTATTTTGGACATGGATTGGATTTCTGTTTATCATGCTAATATTGACTGTAGAGCTAATGAGGTTTTTTTTCAGAATGATTTTCAGTTTGTGTACAAGAATGAACCCTTTCTTTTGATAACGTATCAGGAAGTTGAGAAACTAGTAAATGATGGAAATTAATGTAACCTTCAACATATTGTTGAAAATTAAGGAACTGTTCAGATTAATGATGTTCAAGTGGCAAATGAGTATCTCTATGTTTTTTCTATTGAGTTTCCTAGTATTATACCTGATCGAGAAGTTGAATTTACTCTCGACTTAGTTCCTAATTCTAAGATAATTTCAAAACCTTCTTATCGAATGGCTCAAGTTAAACTTTTAGAGTTAAAGAAGCAATTGAAGTAGTTATTTGATAGAGGTTTCACTCGTCCAAGAACATCACCATGGGGTGATCCTGTCTTGTTTTTTAAAAAAAAGATGGTTCAATGAGACATTCCATTGATTATAGATCAATGAATATCATCACTATTAAGAACAAGTATCCTTTGCCTCATATCGATGATTTATTTGATCAGCTCCAAGGATCTCAGTATTTTTCAAAGATTGACTTGAGGTTGGGATACCATTAGTTGAAAATAAAAGAAGCAAAAATTCTGAAGACTGTGTTTCGTACTAGATATGACCATTGTGAATTTTTAGTAATTCCTTTTTGGTTAACCAATGCACCTGCTGTATTCATGGACCTTTTGAATAAAATTTTCAATGAGTCCTTGGATATGTTTATGGATGTTTTAATTGATGACATTTTAGTGTTTTATAAAAGTAAAGAGGAGCACAAAAGTCATTTAAGGTTTATCTTGAAAAACATAAAAGAAAAGGAACTGTATGGAAAATTCAGCAATTGTGAGTTTTGGTAACAACAATTTTTTTTCCTTGGTCACACTGTTTAAAAAAATGGCATAACTGTTGATCCTGCTAAAACAAATGTTGTTAAAGAATGGCTAAGACCTACAAATATAACTGGGATCCATAGATTTCTTGGTGTGGAATGTTATTAGTGGAGTTTTGTTGAAATTTTTTCACGATTATCTAGTTCAATGACCATGTTAACTATAAATGGTGTTAATTTTATCCGGACAAAAGAATGTGATGATTGTTTTCGAGAATTTAAATGAAAATTTGTGAATACTCTTGTTTTGGAACATCCTTCCAGAAATGGTGAGTTTGTTATCTATAGTGATTCATCTTTGAAAGGAATTGGTTCTATCCTTATTCAGATTGATCAGGTAATTTCTTTTGCTTTAAATCAATTAGAAACTCATGAGCTAAATTACCCTACCCATGATATGGAATTAGCTGCTGTTGTTTTTTCTCTAAAAATTTGGATGAATCATTTTTATGGAATAAAGTGTGCAATTTATACCGATAACAAATGTTTAATGTATATTTTCACTCAGAATGAATTGAATATGAGATAGAGGAGATGGCTGGAATTAATCAAGGATTATGATTCTACAATTCATTTCCATCAGAAAAAAGCAAATAAAATGGCTGATGCTTTGAGTCAAACAAGTAATGTTTCATAAACCATGCTATGTTTGGAATGAGATCCTTTTGTTTTTGATTTGATAAACATTGGAATAGATGTTGTTGGTGATATAAGTTCTTCTCTTTTGTTTCAAGTGTCAGTGATATCATCTCTATCAAATAGAATTAAGCAAGCATAGAAGAAAGATAGTAGGTTGTAGAAAAAGGTAGATCTGGTTCAGAAGGGTAAGTTGCATGAATATAACATTGATATTGATTGTGTTTTGAGATCTGGGAAGAGATTATGAGTTCCCTGTGATTCAAAGTTAAATAATGAGTTGTTATGTGAGGATCATAGTTCCCCATTTTCAGTTCTTCCTGGAAGTACTAAGATGTATAGAAATCTGAAGGAGTATTACAGGTGGTATGGAATGAAAAGAGATATTGCTGATTTTACTGTGAAGTGTTTGACTTCTCAGCAGGTTAAATTAGAGAGGCAGTTACCGAAAGGTATGATTCATTCATTACCGGTGCTGGAGTGGAAATGGGAAAATATATCCATGTACTTTGTTGTGGGATTACCAAAGACTTCTTGAGGTAATAATGAAATCTGGGTTATAGTTGATGGATTGATTAAATATGCTCATTTACCTCCTATTTGAGATAAATTATCTATAGATCAACTTTCTCATTTGTATCTTGAAGAGATATTAAGTTTACATGGAGTTCCCCTCTCCATTGTATCGGATCGTGATCCCAGGTTTACTTCTTAACTTTTTGAAAGGCCTTCAAAAGTCATTGGGTACTGAATTAAATCTCATTACAGCTTTTAATCCGCAATCAGATGGGCAGTCAGAATGAACAATTCATAGAATGGAGGATATGTTACATGCTTGCAGGATGGATTACCAGGGAAGTTGGGACCAACATCTTTCCATGGTTGAATTTTCCTATAATAACAGTTTTTATTCTAGTATATAGATGGCTCAGTTTGAGGCATTATATTGTAAATGGTGTCGAACTCCAACTTTTTTGGGATGAAGTAGGTGAAAGGAAGCTGATGGGACCATAATTGGTAGAACAGATGGAAAAAAAGGATAGTTGATTCAGAAACACATGAGAATAGCCTAGAGCAGGCAGAAAAGTTATGCGGATAACCAGAGAAAGGATCTATCTTTCGAGGTTGGTGATCATGTCATTCTCAAATTTTCTCCTGGGAAAAGTGTGATGCGTTTTGGTAAGAAGGAAAAGATGAGTTCGAGGTTCATTGGACCTTATGAAATCATGGAGAAAGTTGGATCAGTTGCATACAGAGTGGCATTACCTCTTTGTTTGTCCCAAGTACAAAATGTTTTTCATGTTTCAATGTTGTGAAAGTATATGCCAGATCCATATCATGTTTTGAGCCCAGAGGTAGTTCAGTTGGAAGAGAATATCTCTTATGAAGAACAACCAGTCCATATTATTGACCAAAGAGAGAAAGTGTAGTGAAATAAGGTAATTCATCAGGTGAAAGTTTTATGGAAAAACCATATGGTTGAAGAGGCAACGTCGGAATCTGAAAATGCTAAGAGGGATAAATACCCCACTTATTTTGATCGGTGAATAAAATTTCGAGGACGTAATTCCCAAAAGGGGGGAATGATATAATATACCAAGTAAATAAAGAATAATACATATTGATTTTTATTAATATTTGTGAATTAAATATTAATTTTTCTTTAATGGAGTTTCAATGTTTGATAGCATACCTGGTACGCAACAATGAGTTTCTTTGAAAACTTACGTTGCACACTAATAATATAATAATATTATTTTAAATGGTAGTTAATATGTAGTCATTGTATAGGAAGGAATGAATAAATTATCCAAAATATGATTATATATGTTTGTTAAATGATTTTAAATTTATCCAATAAAAGATAAAGGCTTAAAATTAGAAAAGAATTCAATTTTAAGCATAAATATTCTAATATTCACTAAAAGGTTGATTTATCACCTTTTGATGGAGCACAATCTTTAAAAATAGTTTTGGTAACTATTATAGATTATATTGGACCAAATGAAATCCTTCGTCCAAATTGGGACATTAAAATTTACTTTGTGTATTTTTTTTTATTTTTCCGATAATGTTTATTTTTAATGAATAAGTGAAAAATGTTGTATTTTTATTCAAAACCTCCTTTCAATCTAATTTATTAATATGATTATATTATCTTATGAATTGGTTTTAAAGAGAAATTAGAATATATTTTTACCATTTAATCCATTATTGGTCATTGGAATTAATTTCACAGTAAAATTTGACTTAAACTAGTGTCAATCTTTTGATATATACTGTTTCATAAAAACACACGATTTGTTTTTACAATGTGAATTAATTATTAAATTAATTAATGCAACTTATATGTTTTTAGTTTTGTAAAATAGACATCATTTTTGAATTCGGAATATCAAAAATATCTTTGGGTAAATTTTTTGTATTTTTGTGAAAAACATCAATTATTGATGAATAGTGAAACCACGAAGTGGTAGTTAAAAAAATTATTTTGCATTTAAATGAAACTTTACCACTTCTGTGAATTGAATTTCAAAAATCCGACATACATGGGTGTCATTATTAAGTAAAATGTTGTTCAATGGGATGAAAATATTTTTTTTGTGAATATTAACATTAAAGTTTTATTTATCACGATTAAAGGTAATTAGTTTAATTTAAGGTAAAAATAATTTTATAATAATATGAAATTACCTTCACACATGTACTGCTCTTATTGGATGAGTCATGGCTGACCAAGAAAATCAATGGGTCAACTTGGGGACCCCATGGAGCCACTTGGGTATGAAAATGACATTAATAACTTTTTATTTAATGTTAAAAAAAAATGTCACAAAATATATTATTTTACTAAAACAATTTTTACCTGGGGTTATAGAAGTCATATTTTTTACTATAAATAATCATTATAAAGATAAAAATATTTCCTACATCATGATTTTTTTTATAATTTTTAGACAGCAGATAAATAAATTTATTTATGACACTATGACGATGTAGCGATTATCTCATTAATCAACGATTTAAGTTAAATGAAAATGATAAGGTAAAATATAATACATAAACTTGTCGAAAACCTATTGGATGGATGTATTTAGAACCCTTATCACCTTAGCCTCGAAATATATCTTTTTGGGACCTTTAAAATCAGAAAATCATTTTATAATAAAGTAACATTTTATAAAATTCCAAGAGTGCCCCTCCTCCCTCTTAGAAAAGGCCCCCACCTCTAGCCCATTCCAACACCTCTCAATCCTTTTTCTCGACCAAAATATGCTCATTTTATCTCTCCAAATCCATATACTCATCATAAAAGCCTTACCTTAGACATAAATCTCTTCAATAAACCTTTTTGGTTCAAACCAATGAGAGTTACCCGAATTAAATATAATGTCTTCTCTTATATCCGTCCGTTTCATTTTTATTCTCCAACCACATAACGGTTTTTATTCCTTTATTTTGTAACAAAATCAGTATATTAAATATACTAGGATGTTGTTATCAGAATTATTCGAGCTACACTTACCCACACCTCCTTCTAATGGGTAATGAACATACTGTTTCTGTGGATGGTGAATTACTGTCTCGCGAAACACTGATTGTTCAATCTTCTCTTAACACCTTTCAGGGAGGCTATTATGATTTCACTGTATTTATATATGATATATATTATATTTATTCCCTCTCTATGCTTCTGTATTTTATATTTAGAACATACATTTATGCTTTGAATGTTGTGCAAATGAGATAATTTTATCTGAGGAAGTCTGGACTACCGCCCCCTCAAGTGTTGTGACTCATTCATGACAACCATGGAATTTATAAAAAATGAAATTAATGACCCTAAGATAAATATATAACATACATACTATACTGTAATTATAATATATATTTGTCTCATTTAGTTTTAATTCTTTAATACAAAATAGAAATGAAAGTAGCGTTCATGTGTATGTACGACTTACCGTCTCCATGAAAGGTGAATTTCATTTCATACCTCTAAATGTTATGTACTATTATAGATACATGTATATGTTGGATATATATGATATATATGATATCCAAATAATGAATATCATTCTGTATATAATTAACCTTTGACCACATGAACAACATCTAATTGTAAGAAGTCCATTTTTTTGACTTAAGTACCAAATATGGACAAAACGAACATTATTAACATAAATGATTACATAGTGTTTATAACATTGCAATAAATTATATAAAAGGAATAATAATCTTGAAAAAGGTTCTTAATCAAGTAGAAATCAACAATAGTTTTTTATTCAGGATATTAAAGATAGATCGACTCAAGTCGGACATGAGGTAAGGGACTTCATCTCAATCTCCATTCATTGAGGCATATTTGGTTCCAATACAAGAATTTATTTTATATGGTGCATTGGTAATGACCCATAAATTTCAAGGGAAAAGTTTTCTTAAATTCATTCGAATTTTTTGAGTTCACAGTTTCTGACGGCACCTGATTCTGAGGCCCGGTGTGCCCGGAATCAATTTCTGTAGTTTAGCTCGGGTACGATCAGTGAACGAATGAGCAGTTTTTTCTATATTTTGAACCGGTGCACGGAATTGAAATTCGAGGGCACCAATGAAACCATAGCATTGGTAATTGCTTAATAATACCTTTACCTAAGATGCTTTTGCTCGGGAGGAGTTGTTAAAAATTGTGGATTAATAAATATTTGAATAAAAATTGGGGAAATTTTTTTATTCTTTATCAAAGTGGTTATATCAAACATGGGGTAGTTGGGGTGGCACCCACAAGCCCCTAACTACCCATGTGAGGATATTGGTGTGGTGGGGCCCACACAAGCCTGACCCTTTCACATTCATTAAAACTCCTCTAACCCCCCACTTAAAATTTTTAACTCATGTTAACATGTTAAACATCCCATTTAAGTGGGCGACCCTTCCTCCCCACACTCTCTAAATTTAATGCTTTCCAACACACAATTAATTAATTAACTGAACCTCAACAATTAATTGAATTGTGTTTTTGATTTTCAAAATTTGAATGCATGGAATGTTTTAATAAAATAAGACGAGCCTTAATTTATTTGAGGGGTTGTCTTGTTGTGAAGAATTGGAGGAGATAGCTCGATTTCCTTTTGAAGAACTTCTTCTCCAATGAAGAACGCCAACTCTCAGATGAAGAACATTGACTCGGCGACTTGATTTCCCCATCCTCTTCATCCTTTGTGACAAGGCAGGAGACACTGACGACGACAGTAACGACGCCATCATCTGCGGCTCTTGTCAACCACGAACTTCCTTCGAGGTAGGGGTTAAGTTAAATTTTAATGAATTAAAATTGTGATTTGTTTTGTCATTGGGTATCTCGTATACTTTTTCATCTTGTTATCATCATCACGTGAGGATATCAGACCACACAAACACGACCAATCCTCATCCCCTTTTTATTGTTGATCATTGATGACGTTTGAGGCGAAAGCGGTGGGGTACCGTTGCACCATGCAGGGACGAAGAGAACCATGGCCGGAGCGAGCCATAGAGGAGGTGTGTGGTGCCGTTGCACTGTGCCAGTGAGGCCAATGGGACCGCAGCCAGAGCGGGCCGCGACTATGGTGCGTGGCGCCGTCGCGCCGCGCCGGTCGAGCAAGACCCGCGACCTTTGTCTGTGACCGTCCAGCAGGGGCAGCTGGCTGTACCGGCCGCCGGTGCTCCAGGAGGTGGTATCCTTGTGGGTCATGTGGCACCTCAGAACCGGCCATCCATTACCCAAAACAGGGGGATGTATAACCCCCTGAAATATTCTTAGGGAGGACCCCACAGGTCCGTCGTTTCATAAACAAGGGGGCAACACCCCCTTTGCGCACCGCGCGGCCGGCACCGAGCCTGCCGCTGGCCGGGCGGTGCCCCGCCGGGCCGGGCCGTGCCAACAGGTCCGGGCCGGACCCGGACCCAGGTTGGGTCAAACCGGTTCGGGGGAAAAAATGGCGTATTGGGCCAGGTCACACCGGGCACAGACCCCTTATTTTCGGACCAGGTTCGTTCGAATGCCCATATCATGGGCTACAGACCTCCGATCGAGGAACTGTCAGTTGCGTAGGGATACTTGGATTTAGGCAGTCGTGTTGGTATATTACATTCATTCTTTCGGCAAAGTTTGGGTATGTCCGGGTTGGTTCAAACTTGAAACCAACCGAGCCCACGGAGCAGAAATGCTCATGGCTTATGGATCAGACGTTCGAATGACGTGTCTTCAATTATGTTGAATTCAAATTAGTGAAAAGATTCTTTCGGCATAATCCACTCATGGTTTGGATGCATATGGAGTTCGGTTGGGTTGTTTTAGCTTAAAACCCAATATGGCTCGTAGGACGGAAAAGCCAATATCTCTCTGACCGGGCGTCCGAGTGACGTGCCATCTATCGCATTGAGTTTATAATGAAAAGATGAAACATTGTGGTATATAAACTCTGGAATTCATGACTGTTGATGTATCAACCCATTTGCTCGTGGAGTGGACCCTCCCAGAATCGATCGTGTTGTGCGCAGGAAACCTAGAGTTGGTTGCGACTGCGACGACAATATTGATTGTACTTGGATCATACGTGGTTTCGGCAGTGAGGACGACTATACATGGATCCTCCTTGGGTTCGGTAGTGATGAAGACTATACATGGATCCTATGTGGGTTTGGTAGCAATGGATACTACACTTGGATCTTACGTGGATTTGGCAGCAACAACATCTGTACTTCGATCCTACGTGGGTTCGGTAGAGGAGATGATTCAAAGGCTACATCAATCATCTCCATCTCTCTTCATGAGTAGTGTACATTTGTGAGATGACTCTTTATTTTCATTCATTATCATCGATATGATTGAACTGCTTTCTTGTGTGGACTGGGTTGTGCTTTCCTGTGTGGACAAGGTTGTACTTGGGCTCGGGAGTTGGAGTAGATCTAGAATTGATGAATTAGGTATATGAATAGGTATATACCTAAGTAGAGGTGATTGATACTTTGTGTTTGTATCTTACCTTTTTGGTTTATCCTTTGTGGATTCTGGGAGGCCATCGGGGGTCTCAGGGTCCCTATTGAGTATCGAATACTCACCCCTGCACTGGTTGTGCCCACACTACATTGTGTTCATTGCATATGACGGATATCGTTGATCGTGGTTGAGGCTTGTGGAGCAGGATGGTATCCGGAGGTGGAATATCCGGCGGGACATATACAGAGCGGACAGACGGATTTTAGGAGCTTATGAGACCATCGATACCCACCCTTCAGGTGGGATTCCTAGATGACATCTCGGTGGATGATGCTTTACTTTTCAGCGATTGTACTTTACTTTTCTCATTTTTATTGTAATTTTAGTTGGGTTTGTATTCATGGATCATTTAATTTTCAGCACTAACCTTTGTACTCAGTTTACATAGAGTTTACTTCATCTATATTACTCTGTTGTGTTTGTTTTCTTTCATAAAGGCAATGCCTTCCCTTATTATTGGTATTTATGCCTTTGGTGCTAGTCGCCATCCCCTGTCCTATGTAAGGCAGTCTTGGGGTAGTCACAACAAGGACCCCGAGTATGGGTCGTGACAAATTGGTATCAGAGGAGTCGGTTCTACCAAAAAACATAGGTCTATGATAATTTCTCTTATGTGAATCAATAGTGTTAAGGGTAATGTGTGTGGTTATCAGTCTTGAGAGTCTAGTGTTGGTGCAGCAGTAGACGTATCCATACACCAAGACCCTGACTTCTAATTTCCGACTAAGTGCACGAAAACATTGATTGCATGTGTGTTTCAAAATTTTTCATTGTGATTAAATTGTTTCAGCTCACCAGGTATACTATATTAACTATGGCACACTTGTCTTTTTCCAGGATGGACCCACGATGGTAGCCATCTAGTGTTCTGAGATTTGTGTGAGATGGCATCCCACCGAGCAACGAGGCCTTATTGCAGGGCCCCATTACAGCGGAGACACTAGAGGTACCTCTACCCGTCGAGCCACCAATGCCACCAGCCCCAACCGCTAAGAGTGCACGTCACCTGAGTGCACTGCACGAGTATCAACATCAGAGTTTTCCCAGGTTTTGTGGAGAGACAGACCCTTAGGCAGCTGAGGATTGTCTAGAGGCTATCTTCCAATCTTCATATAAGTAAGGACACTAGTTGACCTCATGGTGATCCTTACAACGAGTCTCCTGGACGCATCAGCTGTTATATGGTGGAGCATGATTCTCTAGGTGCACGAAGAGGAATCTCTACTTTGGACGGACTTTGAGAGCCTCTTTATCTCAGAGTTAGTTCCAGCCACACTCCGTGCGGTGCGCATTCAGGAGTCACTACAGCTGCGACAGGGCAGCACGACATTAGCCCTGTACTCGGCGAGATTTACAGATCTATCATGCTACTCCACAGACTTGGTACATGAACCATTCATTCGTGTCCGGACCTTCGAGCTTGGACTGAGGCATTAGATTAGGGCTTCGATGATATCTCTCAGCATTCTGACACTGGCAGGAGTACTGGAGCGATCCCTTCTTGTGGAGGGCATTCATGCTGAGCATACACCAGCAGTGAGGCCTGCCACATGGCGACATGTATAGGACTCTTCTGCAGTCGGTAGTAGATAGATGTTGCAGAGTTCCATGCAGGCAAAGACATCAGGTGGAAGACCTTAGGATACTGGTTCAGAGGTACGGGTCACACGCAGCAGAGCCAGTCATACAAGAGGTAGACAGTTCTATCCATGTGGCGGGCATGGCCACATGGCTCGTGACAGCCCGACCATCCATGCAAAGGAGATGCAGATAGTTTAGGGACCACCCAGGAAGAGGTAGAGGTTCGACTGTGGTGGTCTATAGGGAGCAGGTGGATGAGGCAGAGAAGCTGGCCGAGCAGTAGGTGGTGGACGACACTTCACGACTCTACCACCACCACCACCACCAGGAGGTCCACCCCAGCCATAGTGAGTTGGCGGACATAGGCAGGCTCAGCCTCAGGTAGTGGAGGCTTACGACCTCGGTGAACCTGAGATGAATCTAGGTACTATCTGTGTCTGCTCCACCCTTGCTACAGTTATTATAGTCATAAGAGCGAGTCATTATTTCATAGCCACTGCCCCTGTTCGGACCTTGGAGATTCCGACGGATCCGTTGGCTCTATCCTTACAGCTAGAGATTCCTACGGGGGAAGACTCGATGATTACGAACTGGTTCCGGCAGTGTGAGCATACTCTAGGAGATGAGAGCTTTGACTGGGATCTTCTGGTAGAGGCATCGAGGCCTTACGACATCATATTGGACATGGATTTTTTTATCTACAGTCCATGCTCGGATCGACTGTATTAGGCACAAGGTGCGGTGTGTCCACACCGGTGGGAGCAGGTTCACCTTCACCGTTGAGAAGGGAGCCTTTACAATGCAGGATTGACTCATGTAGAGTAGAAGACAGACGATCACCCATCAGTTGGTTAGTCTCATCATGGGAGCAGTTGATGTGATGAGTTAGATTTTTCCTCTTGTGGTGGATCAGTATGCGGACGTTTTTCCTAATGACGTTCCAGGACTACCTCCTCACAGAGAGGTAGACTTCTATATTGACCTGTACCCCAGGATGGCCCCGACATCTAGAGAAGCATATCGGATGGCTCCCACTGAGCTTCTTGATCTGCGGGTACATTTGGAGGACTTGAAGGGAAAGGGATTAATTCGACCTAGTGTTTCACCCTAGGCTTCCCCGATTTTGTTCGCCAAGAAGGTGGACAAGAGCTTGAAACTATGTGTCAACTACCGTCACCTAAACCAGGTAACTGTGAAGAACATGTATCTACTTCCTAGGATAGATGATATCTTCGATCATCTCAAGGGGGCATGATGGTTCTCAAAGACAGACCTTAGGTCAGACTATCATCAGCTCAGAGTTCGAGATGAGGATGTGTAGAAGACGCCCTTCAGGTGTCGTTATGGCCACTATGAGTTCTTGGTTATGCCTTTCGGCATATCAAACACTCCAACATTATTCATGAGTCTCATGAACATTATCTTCCTACCTTACCTAGAACGATTTGTCATAGTCTTCATCGACGACATACTGAATTACTGCACTACTGAAGAGGAGCACTCCTACCACTTGCGGGTTGTACTAGACACACTCTGAGAGCACCGACATTATGGTAAGCTTTTGAATAGTCAGTTCTGGATTCGAGAGGTCCACTTCTTGGGGCACTTCATCTATGAGGTAGGATTAGCAGTGGATCCTACGAAGATCAATGCAGTGCTAGCTTGGGAGCCACCCAGGAACATCACGGAGGTGAACTGTTTCCTAGGTCTGTTTGGGTACTATTGGAGATTTGTTCCAGACTTCTCCAGGGTTGTAGCACTGCTTTTTTTCTTTTACGAAAAATGGGAAATTCTTTCGTGTGTTCAGATAGATGTCAGCAGAGCATCCAGGAGCCGAGACATAGATTGAGCTTTGCATCGATCTTGAGAATACCGGAGGAGGTCGTAGGGTATGTTGTTTACTGCGATGCATTAGGGACTAAACTCTAGTGTGTCCTAATGCAGGAGCGTGCAGTGATCGTCCATGGTTCACGACAGTTGAGGCAGCATGAGCAGAAATACTCTAACCATGACCTGGAGTTAGTAGTAGTGGTTTTCTCCTTGAAGATGTGGTGGTACTATCTGATGGGAAAGCGCTTTAAAGTCTACTCTATACCAGAGTCTCATATACATCTTCTCACAGAAGGACTTGAACCTGAGACTGCGGTGATGGCTCGAGTTCCTTCCGGACTATTACATTGAGATAGTCTATACTCCTGGGAAGGGGAAGGTAGTAGCTGATTCTCTCAGCAGGAGGTCGGGCATTCTGCTACCTAGAGAGGCGACAGAGCAATTAGTCGCTTTTCTTATATCCTTCACTGATAGAGATGGGTCAATCTTTCTACAGTTGCTCACATTTGCTCCACCACTACTTTAGTGGGTCAGGGATGCACAACATGGGGGTGTTGACTGTGAGGCACGACGTGATCAGATTTCCTCAGGGCTAGCCCCAGATGGATTTTTTGAAGGCGGGGAGCATGTCATATTCTTCAGGGGACGTACCATGGTACCAGTTGCGTTGCAGGAGGATTTTTTGAGGGAGGTTCACACATACCCATTAGTGGTACATCCAGGAGTAGCGAAGATGTACCTAGATCTCAGATGACAGCACAAGTGTACAGGTATGAAAAAGGTTGTGGCAGAGTTCGTTTCACGATGCCTCACCTGCCAGTAGGTGAAGGCGGTGCACCAGGTACCATCAGGCTTGGTACATTCCATAGAGGTCTCGAAGTGGAAGTGGGATGAGATATCCATGGATTTCATGACGAGAGTTCCACTTACTTCCATAGGACACGACTCCATATGGTTGATCGTCGACTGACTCCCCATGTTGGCCCACTTACTATCTATCAGAGAGCAGGGCTCAGTGGAGAGCATGGTACGCCTTTACGTTCAGGAGATCGTACGACTTCATGGTGTGCCATCGACTATCATCTCTGATCGAGATGCTCGCATTACTTCCTGGCTTTGGAAGGGGTTGCAGGAGGGGTTTGGGACGCAGCTATGCCTGAGCACTGCCTTTCACCATCAAACAGATTTCCAGATAGAGAGGACCATTTAGACTCTCGAGGACATGCTCCGTGCATGTGTCCTTGACATTGGCCACAGCTGGGAGGATCATCTACCCTTGGTGGAGTTTGCATACAACAACAGCTACCACTCCACCATCGGGATGGAACCATACGAGGAATTGTATGACCAACCTTGCGGATCACCACTATGCTGGACATACCCTGGGGATTCAGCACTCGTAGGACTAGAGATGGGCCATGCTACGACAGAGAAGGTGCAGATAATCTAGGATCGGATGAGGAACGCATAGAGCTAACAGAATTCCTATGATGATAGGAGGCGGAGACAACTAGAGTTAAGGATGGCGACCATGTTTTCTTACGAGTCTCACCTCGACGTGGAATACAGAGATTTGGCAGTGGAGGCAAGTTATCTCCGTGCTTCATCGGACCATTCCAGGTTCTCAGCAGGATAGGCGGGTTGGATTATCACCTGGCTCGTCCACCATAGTTGCACTGGTTGCATGACTTTATTCACATATCTCATCTGAGGAGATATGTGCATGACCCATTGCATGTCATCGACCATGAAGAGCTGGACATCGATAATGGGGAGACATTTACGGAGGTCCCGGTGGTGATCTAGGATTGATAGGAACGGGTCCTACATGGACGGTCGATTCCTCTAGTGCGCATCAGGTGGCAGCACATGAACCTCCAAGAGAGCACATGGGAGTGGGAGCCTCAGATTCATGCACAATACCCTCATTTGTTTCCCTAGGTTATAATGTAACTTTACGGGGATGTAAATCCGTGAGGTGGGAGTAATGTAAAGTCCCTTAAATTTCAAGGAAATTTTTTCTTATATTATTTGGGATTTTATGAGTTTGCAGTTTCAGACGACACCTGATTCCGAGGCACGGTGTGCCCAGAATCAATTTACGTAATTTATCTTAGGTACGTTCATTGAATGAAAGAGTGAGTTTTTCTATCATTTGAACTGGTGCTCAGAATTGAAATCAGAGGGCACCGATGAAACGACAACAATAGTAATTACTTAAGACGACCTTTACCGAAGATGCATTTTCTCTGGAGGAGTTGTTAAAAATTGTGGATTAATAAAGATTTGAATAAAAATTTTGGAACAATTTTTATTGTTTATCCAAGTGGTTATATCCAAATTGGGGTAGTTGGGGTGCGACCCACAAGCCCCTAACTGCCTATGTGAGGATATTGGTGATGTGGGGACCACACGAGACCCACCCTTTTACATCCCTTAAATCTCTTCTAACCCCCCCATAAAAAATTGTATCTCATCTAAACTAGTTAAACTTCCCCTTTAAGTGGGCGACCCTTCCTCTCCCCAATCTCTCAATTTAATGTCATCCAAAATACATTTAATTAATTAATTGAACCTCAAATATTAATTGAATTATGTGTTTGGTTTTCAAAATTTGAATGCATGGCATGTTTTAATAAAATAACAGGAGCCTTATTTTATTTGAGGTGTTGGATTGTTGTGGAGAATTGGTGGAGAGAGCTATAGTTCCTTTTAAAGAACTTCTTCTTCAACGAATAACACCAACTCTCCGACGAAGAATGTCGACTCGATGGCTCAGTTTCTCCATCCTATTCTTCCTCCATGACAAGGGAGGAGACACGGACGACAACGGAAACAATGCTCTCATCTGCGGCGCTTGACAACAACGAACATTAATTGAGGTAGGGTTTATGTTCAATTTTAATGAATTAAAATGGTACTTTGTTTTGTCGTTGGGTATCTCATATACTTTTTCTGCTTGTTATCGTCATAATGGGAGGAGATCAGACCGCACAAACATGGAAGATCCTCCTCCTCTTTTTATTATTGATCATCGATGAAGATTGAGGCAAAAGTGGCGGGGTGTCATTGCACCGCGTGGGGAGGAAGAGAACCGCAGACGGAGCGGGCCGCAGCAGAGGTTTGCGGCACTATCGCGCCGAGCCGGGGAGGTAGAAGGGACCACGACCAGAACATGCCACAGCAGGGTGAGCGGCGCCGTCGCACCGCGCCAGAGAAGTCGAGGGAGGCTACGGCCGGAGTGGGCCGCGACGGAGGGGCGCGACACCATTGCCCTGCACTG
Source organism: Viscum album (assembly GCA_963277665.1). Classification (NCBI taxonomy): domain Eukaryota; kingdom Viridiplantae; phylum Streptophyta; class Magnoliopsida; order Santalales; family Viscaceae; genus Viscum; species Viscum album. The sequence continues at coordinate 1,378,286,882 of OY728140.1, read as the reverse complement.
GTCGAGCAAGAGCCGCAACCTGAGGCCATGGTGGTCCACCAGGGGCGGCCGGCAATTCCAGCCGCCTAAACTCTAGGAGGTGGGACCCTCGCGAGTCCCATGACAGCTCACAACTGGCCGACCATTAAGGCCAACCATTACCCGAAACAAGGGGGGGTGTGTAACCCCCCGACAGATTCCAAGGGCGGACCCTACGGGTCCGCCGTTACAGAAACAAGGGGGAGACGCCCCCCTTTGCAACCCGCTTGGACAGCACTGAGCTACAGCCGGCTTCAGAGCCGGGCCGTAGGCCGCACGAGCTGGGCTGGCCGCGCCTCGCCGGGCCGGGCCGCACTAGCCACGGGCTAGGCTGCGCCTAGTCGGGCCAGACCACGCCAACTGTGGGCCGACCCACGCCAGCTGGGCCAGGCTATGCCCAATCGGGCCGGACCCTTACCTGGGTCGGATCAACTTGGTTCGGGCCAACGCAAGGGGTATTGGGCCAGGTTGGACCAGACCCAGACCCCCTATTTTCGGACCAGGTTTTTTTAAACCCCAAATATCTTGGGATACATATCTCAGATCGATGTACCGTTAGTTTCATAGGGATCCTTGGATTGAGATGGTCATTTTTCTATATTACACTCAAGCTTTCGTCGAAGTTTGGATATGGCCACATTGGTTTGAACTCGAAACTAACCAGGCCCTCCTAGCGGAAACACACATAGCTTAAGGACCGAACGTCCAAATGATGTGCCATCAATTATATTGAATTCTTCTTAGTGAAATGGTTATTTTGGATTACTCCACTAAAGGTTTAGACACAGATGGTGTATGGTCGGGTTGTTTTAGCTTAAAAACCAACGAGGCCCCCAGGATGGAAAACCCATTATTTCTCAGACCGGGCGTCCGATTGATGTGCCGTCTGTCGTGCTGAGTTCCTAATGATGAGAAAGAACATTGTGATAAATCAAATCTAGAATTAGTGATAGTTGATGTATCCACCCCTTGGATCGTGGAGCGGACCCTTCCAGAATCGAGCATGTTGGGTGCGGGAACCATAAAGCATCTGCTACTGCGACTACAATGGCGACTGTACTTGGATCCTACGTGGGTTCGTCAGCAAGGACGACTGTACTGGGATCATCCGTGGGTTCGACAGCCATGACGGCTGTACTTGGATCCTATGTGGGTTTGGCAAAAATGGATACTATACTTGGATCCTACATGGGTTCGGCAGTGATGACATATGTATTTGGATCTTACGTGGGTTTGACAGAGGAGATGATTCCGAGGCTACATTAATCATCTCCACCCCTCTTTTTGAGTAGTATACCTGTGTGAGCTGAGTCTTGATTTTAAATAATTATCATAGATATGGTTGACTTTCTTTCCTGTGTGGGCTGGGTTGTGCTTTCCTATGTGGAATGGGTTGTACTTGGGCTCGGGAGTTGGAGACAAACTGGAATTGATGACTTTGGTGTATGTATGGGCATATACCTAAGTAGAGTTTATTGATAATTCATGTTTGTAACTTACCTTTGTGGGTTATCCTTCATGGATTCTAGGAGGCCTTAGGGGGTCTCAGGGTACCAACTGAGTATTGTATACTCACCCCTGCACGGGTTATACCTGAACTACGTTGTGTTGGTTGCAGACGACGAACATGGCTGATCGTGGTTGGGGATTATGGATCAGGATGGTATCTAGAGGGGGACTATCAGACGGGACGTATATGGAGTGGATAGGAATATTCGAGGAGCTGAGGAGACCATCTATACCCACCCTTCAGGTGGGATTCCCAGAGGACGTCTTGATGGATGCTGCTTTACATTTCACCTGTTGTACTTCACTTTTTTCAATTGTACTGTACTTTCAGTTGGGTTTGTAATCTGGCCAATTTACTTTTTTGAACATACCTTTGTCCTCAGTTTACATAGTGTTTACTTCAAATTGGGTACTCTATTGTGTTTTTTTCCTTTTTAAAGGCAATTCCTTCCCTTATTATTCGGATTTATGACATTGGTGCTAGTCGCCAGCCATGGGCCTGCAGAAGGTGGGCTCTAGGTAGTCACGACACATGCCCCGAGGATGGGTCATGATAGTATAAAACCCTTTGACTTGTACTTTTATTCCAAATGAATCTTTTCTATATGAATCATTTTACTAAACGAGAAAAAGTATGTTTCTTTTTAACGTACGCAGTAAAAACGACCTTTCTGCCGCCGCGAGTATTAATTGATCTTTGTCTACCTCATCAAGCCATAATATTTTTAAAAGTAAATAAATATCATATACACTTTTATGTATTTTGGTATTTAAAATGGATTTGTTATGTCAAAATATTTAAGTGATATATTGTGATAAAAATTTGGAAATGTTTTCATTCTTTTATAATTGTTTTATGTGTTATGATTTCATAATTGTACTTGGACATTTGATGGGTGGTTATGTGATAAATGAAATGACGGGTGGTGCCATGAATACCAGGACAGGTGGTTAAGTTATAATGTACAATGCATTGGGTATGGAAGTCATCCTCCATTTAGTGATATGTGTGGAAGTCAACTGTATTCTTATTGCATTTAAGTATGTTTATGTCCCAAGTTACCTTTATATGTTTTGTGTTCTTTATATGGGTTTTGTTGTAATATTTTGGATAAAAAAGGTTAAGTATTGATTTTTTATTCAGGTTAGTGTATATATTACTCTATAAAGGTGAAAATTATTACTTTGATAAAGTATTCTGGTTTACTTGTTGTTTTAAATAACTAACAGTTTTCATTCTTTGTGTATCCCTTACTGAGCATTTTATGCTCATCCCAAGTTTTTTTGAAATATTTTTCAATGGACATAATGTAGAATAGGGTCAAGGATGGGATTGAGGAAAAGTCATGCTATATTAAACATGGAACTAGACATGACCCTTTTTTTCAAGAGTTCATGTTTTGTAAAAAAAAGAGAACTATGTAGAAGTGTATACTTTGTAATCTTTTGAGATGTAATAGTTATGTTCTAATTCTATAAAACTCTAAACATGAATAGATCCTCAATGTGAATTATTCATTTAATTCAATATTAAGTAAGGTTTAAGGCTGGGTCATTATATTCAGTGAATTTTATAAAATGTTATACTGATCAATGGATGTTTTTGATATTGAATAATTTGGGGGAAGGGAAAATCGACCTCATGACGTATAAATATTTTTAGGGGAAACTTTTTTAAAAATATTTTTCTCTTGAGTATCCTACTAAATTGATGATAAAGTTCATACGATAACCCAAAAGGAAGAACATAGTGTTGTTGAGAAAAAAAATTACATTAAAAGTATAGTTAGGTATTATAGGGAATACATACCCAAAAAATAGTGAAATATTTACCATTTATTTAACGGTCTAATCCTAATTCATCTTTGGCTACTGGTCTCTCATTTTTTCATTATATGATGAAATAGATCAATGTGCCATAAAATATGAGAAGTCCAAGTATATGAGATCACTAAAACTAAGGCTTCGGTAACTAATGATGTAGTGCTAGGTTCATTGATATTATATTCAAATTTATCTATTTATATACTGGATTATGTATAGTCTCACCGTTTCAAAAATAAATTTTATTCAGTGATAATAATAAATTTTAAATTTAATTTTATAGGGGGACTGTCCATCAAAATACCAAGGGTCGTATCACTACAATAAGGTTGTGTCTTTTAGTCACATAAATGAAATATTAACATGACATATCTTCAATAAATATTAGCAAACCCATGTTTGAATTTGATTTATTACTTTTTTATAGAGTGGGTATCAAAATATAATGATGTCAATTATTTCATGAAAGAAATTATGATTTGTGAGGAATGTGTTGAATTAAATATATTTAATGTAGAGGCGTCATAAAATGAGTCATTTATTGATATAAATAAGAAACATAACTGAATGATATTCTTGTGGAATAATCATATGAAAAATATAGGGACAGAGATAGAAATCCTAAAATTGAAGCATCACATGATTACAAGAATGTAAAAATGTATTTACTATGGATTTTCATATAACACAAACTAAAGTGGGAGTTAGAGTATTCTAATAATTTAATCACCAATGAAATTTGAATATCAAATTATGCAAAAAAATGTAACCTGTTGAAGAATAAGAGTTTACGAAACTACTAGAGGAGTTTAGTGATAATAAAATAATTGTTCGTAGTGCCTTTCCATTGAGATACCCTATTATTTTCATTAATAGTAATGGCGTCTCCCTATTATTATGAATTTATTATATAAAATTCAATGATATAATGATATATAAACAAGTATAGTTTTCCTCATATTGATGAATTATTTGATCAACTTCACAAAGGCTAACAATTTTCAATTATTTGCATTAATTGTTTTGTGTCATTTATATTCATTACAAAAGCAATCAATTCTAGTGAAAACATTCTATATTATGTATGTACACTATGAGTTTATTGTAATACCAATTGGATTGAATAATAAACCCTAGGGTTTTATGGATGTAAGGTTTAGATTTTTCTGGTAATATCATGCTATTTTTTAAGGTTATTCCTTGATTACATTTTACTGTATTCTAAAAACATTAGTAAAATTGATAAACAACTAATGATCATTCTTGTCAATATTATATGTGAAGATTTATATTTTAAATTTAGTGACTGTAAATCATAGATTCAATAAGGTTATTTTCATTGGTATATTGTCAATATGAATGGATTTTTAGTTCACCCTATTAAGATGAATATAGTCATAAAATACCCAATACCAATGATCATAACTATGGTACAAAGTTTCAATGACTTGATGGTTAATAGTGGTGATATTTTTAGATTTTTATATAATTGTATAATCCAATAACATATCTTTCACATGAATGGGTTATGTTTTATTAAAAAATGGAATTTGGAGAATTGTTTCATAAAATAATTTGCAGATATTTCTATGATCTGGTAGTTTATCAAACATCTGAAAATGGTGAGTTTGTGATAAATTCTGATACATCAAAAAATAGACTTCATTATGACTTATTGAAAAAGGGTAATGTTATTTTATACGCATCAAAGCTATTAAATACTCATTAACAAAAGTATAAATCCTATAAACTGGTGTTGGACGCTATAATATATTATTCGAATAAATTGAGACATTATATCTATAGTTAGAGATGTGATATTTGAACATACTACAAAATTAGAAAATAATAATTTCTAAAAAATGAACTCAACATGAGGATTAGGTAATTCCTTAGACTACATATGAATTATAATTTACCAAAACACTACAACCTAGTAAATTAAAATAATGCAGTGAAACCATTGAGTAATAACGATAATAGATTTGGACATAAATGCTACTTTTGAGATATCCTATTTTCATATATATGGAAATGATGGATATGTAAATTAATTAATAATGTGGATATATTACATATTTATCAAATTTTTGAAAACCATATTTTTTTAAAAAGATAATAAATTATAATTTTGATGAAAATCACTTTCATAAGAAAATAAAATCTATGATTGAAAAGAAATTATCAAATAGAAATTTTTACGAAGGTGTATTGAAATTCAGTAATAGATCTTTGGTTCCAAATATTCATTGGATATAAATGTAATTTAAATATGACACTCATAGCTAAAATTTTTATATACCACCAACTTTCACTAATATGTATATTGATTTAAGGGAAATAATTTTGTGGTAAATTATTGTAAATTTTTATTATGTATAAATATTTTGGGTTTTTTATTATCCCATAAAAGTTGGGAAACAACCATTAAGTTATAAAAAATATCATCCTATTAAATTATAGAAATTTGATGATATTAATATGGAATTGTTTTGTAGTACTAGAAAATTCACAATGAAAAAATGGTGAAATATTTCAAATCGTTGATCTCATAATAAAATCATAAAATTTTACCTCTATAAGATATGATTTATTTATTTATGTCTTCATAAGTCTATATATTATAGATAATTTATGACATAATTGTTAAGATAATTGTTTTATCAAAATCCTCATTTTACCTAAGAATTCTAGATGAGACATTAGAAGCCTCATGATACTAAGCTTATATTGTGAACTGCCTACCATCATCTAATGAATGGATAGTCTGAAATGTCAAGTAAAACAATGAAATAAATGCTTATCAAATTTTCACATCACATTCACGATTTTTGGGATCAGTATATAACTTTTGAAGAGTTATCATACAATAATATATTCAATTTATGTATTACTAACAATATAAAGAATTATATGTTAATAGATATTGTACATTAGATTTCATGGAATATATATTAAAAATTAAAATTGAAATAAATTAATTTTTAGGTGAAGAAAATAAAGGTTAATAATATTTCTTATTATATTATTGAATCTCAATGTCAGAAGACAAGTTATACTGATAATCATAGAAAGTATTTTGAAATTCAAGTTGGAAACCTTGATTTCTTGAAATAATCTCCATATATGGGTTTTATATGGTTCTATATGAAAGGGAATATAATACCAATGTACATAGAACCATTTTCAATCATCAAAATAATTTGTTCAATTACTTATCATTAGGAAATGTTATGAATTAATTCAAATATACACTATGTTTTTCATAAATAATTATTTAGGAAATAAATTATAAACGTGAATCATGTGATTAACTAGGATGAAATATAATTATAACCTACTATGTCATACATTTATTAAACAATACATATACATGATACTAGAATTAATGTATTTAGGAATAAAAAATTCAACTAGTAAAGGTGCTCTGGATGAATCACAAAATAGGGGAAGAAACATTTGAACAAGAGTATGATATGATGAATGACTACCCTCATCAATTTAAAAGGAAATATTCATGCAATTTTCAGGATGAAATTGTTTTAGGGAGGAATAATGGAACACTTATGGACATTACAATATATTAATTTTAGTATATATTAAATTTCATTGATAAATTGTGATGAAAACAACATTAGGATTAAACGAAACCCAAAAACATAATAAAAAATTATTCATTAGTAATAACCCCTATTACCTAGCCACTAAACTTGTATGTTTGAAAAAACCGAAATATATTGTTGGAATATGTATTTTTAATCGATTATTTTCTATATAATATTTATAATTAAAAATAATATTCATTTCAATGAAAAAATAAATTTTCATTGGAAACTTTATTTTTTAAAAAAATAATTAATATTATCACATTTCCAAAACAATTTAAATTGAGTTTTTAAAAATTTAAAAAAAATAAGAATAGATAATAAACATTCTTTCTTAAATCATAAAGACATAATTATCATTTGATTAATTTTGATGATTTCTCAAAAAGGTATTATTTTCTAATGAATAGTGACAAATACTAAATTTTATTTGAATGACAGATATTCATTTAAATAATTTTTATTGTTAAGTTAATTTAAAAAATATGTTTTAATGATACAGTAGTCATATTAATTATATATTAATCATATTAATTTAATTTTAATTACTATTATTTTGAAATTTTATATAAAAACATCGTAAACATTTTGACATTTTCTCTTCAAAAATAATTATTCTCACCTCATTAACAGATTAATTTGAAATTATATTTACCCCTTATATTAAAAGAATTTTAAAAATTGGATTCATCATTTTGGAATAAGAAAAATTAAATTTTTCTAATTTTTTATAATTAATATTTTAAAATAATGAATAAAAATATTTTAAAACTTTTTTACCATAGTTTTGCTAAAAATGGGTTTATCAGTGTTTGAAACAATATAATAAGGGTTTAAATAATCAAAAAACTACTATGGAATAAATTAATTGTCTATATTATTACCTTATCATGTGTATGTATCATTAATACTCTATTTTGAAACCTTTTTTCTGAAATATATGGGTACAACTTTTCCATTCAAAAATTACTATTGTTACACTCACCTCACATGTAAAAGGCCTCCAACTCTCCTTCTCCTCATAAACATAAAACCATTTTGGTTCAGACAATAAATTTAAAATAAAATTCAAAAATTCCATAAGATCAATCTAGATGATTTATTATAACAATTGTACGCTTTATTTCACAATTACACATGATTTATTACATAATCATGCCTGTAATAAAACCCAGATGATTTATAGGTATAATGTCTTTGGGGATTAGGAACCCTATATAAAAACATAAGACATAAAATATAAAATCTTTATTAAAAAACATCTTTTACATGACCACAACATTTCTTTATATATAGAATTTCATGAGATAACCAGTGACACACATAAAACATGGTGAGTATTAAATCCCAGTAAAAGTGTAAACAAAGGAATAACATGAAGAATAAAATCATGATAGGAAATTTTCATATCAATGAAGAATAATAGAAACATGAACATAGTGGCATGATATATCATGATTATCATTATATGAATATATGGAAACAACTTAAAACACTACATCATTAACCTAATGGAATCTGGTAAACCACTGTACAAACAAGGTAGGAAAATTTTCCTAAAAAAATCATATAAACCCCTATCCCAAAATGAATTATCATGATACTAAACAGTACCAAATACATTGGATCACTATAAGGGTTCAACCATCATCTTAATTTCAATGTGATGCTTAAGTGTTCCACACAAATAATATTTCACGGATTCATTCAAAATCATCATTTTCCATGATCATTGAATGTTTAATACACACAATTAAGTTACATGAAATTATTATATGTGCATAAAGGTTAACACCCTTTATAGAAAAAAGGTATAGTATTCACTAGATGATGATTTTTATTTCGAAAATCACAGTACAATTTCATAAGCATAATTTATTTTTATAGATATTAATAAATTGGGATGAAGATAGTGAAATGGGTCTATTTTAATTAATATTTGAAATAAATATTAAGGGAGTAATGGAACATACTATAAAAATATATTAAATGGAATTTGGATACATAATATAGAATTAATTATACAGTGGAAATAAGATAAGATAAATCCTTTATAGAATTTCTCCATGGTAACCAGTGTAAAACAAAGGAATTAGTGCTAGGAAATTGGCCTCTAGTGATTAAACAATATGTAGGGATGTATGGGTGATAAGATGAATAATACCCCAATACTTTTAATTGAATATAAAATGGTATTACAACATATAGAAACTTGGAAGAAATGAGAAATGAAGGAATCCCTTAATTGGATGTGTGATCCCAAAGGCTTGATCGATGGTTGAGAGAGGCTTCATCGGTGGTTGGGTTTCCTTGGAGGGATTGTATTTAAGGGAGTAAAAATTATGAGTTTGATCCATGTATTTATACTGAAGATAAATTAGTGATTGGGTGTGTTTATATTGGAAATGAGAGGGAAATTATTTAATATTTGACAAACATATGTTTGGGAACCTATATAATTAAACACTAAAAAACAAAAAACATCCCTGGTTTTGTTACCATGGTTTTTTTCCCATGGAGTGGAATCAAAAATTTATAAGTCCAATGGCAGAACATATTAAAATATTATACTTTTTTATTTTTATGTGCGAAACATTATTAATGAAATGAATTTAACAACAAAATTTATATTATACATTTATGAGGATTCACTATGGCTTTATAAAATACGTAAAAAATTACACAATCACAATATTATAATGGTAAAACATTTATTGGACCTATAATACCAATTATAGGTTTTATAACATCATATTTTGGTAATTATGATGTCATAATGCACAAATTTTATTTATACGGAATTTAATTTTTACTAAAAAATATGACATTCTTAGAAAATTATAAAAAATTCAGAATTCAATAATTTTCACATCTTGATACAAAAAATAATATTCTTATTATATAATGAAATTTTAGATATGTAAATTTTCACTTATAAAATAATAATCTACATTTTTTGATAATTCATGGGTTTTTACAATAACGGTTTTTAAAACATAATAATAATTATTTTCGATATCCAAAAAATTATATACTAATTTATATTTCAAAAAAATAATTTATTATAAATTTTTACCTTAATATTAAATGTTTCGAAAATTCATTAATTCAATAAAATACATTCCCATTAAATACACTTTCCTTTTATCGTATAAAAATATAACTCCTCTAAAACTGATTACTAAATATTTATTAGATAAGGAAATGATATAATAATAATTTATAATATTTTTTTTAATATATTATTAACAAAAACCTATGTTTTATATATTAATTTATATATTTATAAGAAGTACCATTTTTTCCCGAATTCTCAATTTATCAAATTATCATTTTTTTAAGAATGACTATCCATATAAACAAATTGATGGAATAAGACTTTCATTAATAAAATGGATTACACAATATGTAACAAATATCATATTTCATAACCCCTTATAATACCCAAATAAGAACTAAGGGTAAAGTGTTCAATGGTGACAGACACATGAGGAGGCCTGAATAACATTTCTCATATGGTAATTAATATTAACATGAATATCTCTTATAAGAGATTCTATTCAAGAATAAAATATTTTATCTCATCTTTGTCCTAGTCAATTGTGAAGCCCAATTACACTACAACCATCACAATCTCTGATAAATGAGCTTTATATGGCCCGAGTCTACTAGATGAGGCTATCTTGTCATTTGTCTTTGTTGAAAGATTTTTTTAAACCTTATGTTTATATTAATTGTGTGATAACTATTCAATGACTGTATTATCAATAGTAATGAGAATAAATTGTAATTTAAACCCAATATTAATTTACAAATAGTGAATGAGTTTTCTATATCAATAAATCATTAAATGAAATGGGATTTTATTCTAAAATGTTTGGGACATTACAACATTCTCCCTTAAGAAATTTATCCCTAAAATTTTACATTTCCCACAGTAAACCTAAATAGGGTTACTCGGCCTCATCACATCCTCTTGTTTAAATGTTTCCTTATTAAACATTTTATTTCCCTGTAACAGTTTTCAAGAAGCATTGTCTTATTTAATAGATCATTTTCAATAAGATCTAAAATCTTCATCATCTTATCTTCATAATAAATTTCATTCTCTAATGGTACCACCTCTGTATTTAGTACATGCAATGGTCCAGGTATTTACTTTCTCAAAAGATAAACATGGATCATGTGCATGAGATAGGATCGGTGGGAGTGATAGTCGATATGCCACTATTCTGATGACATCAAGGATCTCAAAAGTGCATATGTACCTTGGACTATGAATTCCCTTCAACCTAAATCTCACCACTCATTTACATAGAGATATATTGTGGAAACCCATATCTCCAAAAACAATCTATAAGTCTCTTCAACGGTTGACATCATAGCCCTTTTGTCGAATCTGAGCTGGTTTGATGTGCTTCTAGATGGTCATTACCCACTCCATCATTTCAATGACCATTTATGGACCTAGTATTTATTTTCATCTAAACATTGTCACATCATGTCGGTGTTCTTCAACTCATCCCATAAAGGACTCCATAATAAGCTATTTCGATGATTGAGTGGAAACTATTGTTGTAAGATAACTCAACAAGAGGAAGATGATGATCATGTCATCCATATAAGTTCATTAAAAATTCCTTCAACATGTACTCAAGTATTTGGATAGTACACGTAGATTGTACATCAGTTTGAGAATGATAAGCTGTACTAAAGTTCAACTTTATATTTATATCATGTCGGAGAATTTTGAAAAACATAGATGAGAATATTTGATATCAATATGATATAATCGATAGTGGTCCACCATGAAACCTTACCAGATCATTGATGCATATAATTTCCAGTTGATCTAATGAGAAATCATCTTAATTAACAATGATGGGCGTAGTCTTTGTAAGAGGATCTAAAAACAACCCAGATAGAATTTTTTCCTTTGGATGTTATTGTATGTCCAGTAAAAAATGGGAATGGTGATGTTCTCCTATTTCCATGTTAGAATGGGTAGTGGTTTCATAACCCTTTTATACCTCTACCTCTCAACATTGAATTGCTATCTTACTTGGCACTTTGAAATATCATCTGTGATATCATTCTTTTTGTTATTTCACCAATACAACTCTCATTGATCCTCAAACATCATTGTTTTTTCTTTGTGGATAGAGAAATTTGAACAATATAAATCATCCAAATGATCATTTAATAACGTAATATTTTATTGAACCCATGCTCATGAAAAACATTTCACATTTCCTTATTCATTTACATTGAACTCATATGATTTCCCATTTCTAATAGTTTTTACTGTCTTTGGAATTCCCACATCATCTTTCTAATAATCCTTTATCCTTTCCAAAAGATATAGTGGAGCCATAATTTGTTAAAGGATTGAGGGTGTTCTATTATTTATGATTCCCATGTACAACATCATCAAATATAATATTATTATATCCTTTTCAATTATCGTCAATGATATAATTATTGGGTACTTTATACATAGATCATCTGTCACCATGTTTACGTTCCTAGAGTAGTAATGGATTGAGTAGTCATAATCCTTGATGATTTCTAACCATCTTCGTTGGTTCCTGTTGAGCTATTAATATGTGAATATATATTTGTAAATTTTTTGATCCGTATATATTTCACAACTATCCCCAAATAGATTATGAAGCTATATTTTCAAGGAAAAGATCACAACTTCTAACTCTAGATCATGTGTGGTATAGTTTCTCTTGAATTTTCAACCACATTGATGCATAAGTAGTTAATTTTTCAATCATTATCTACAAACATCTCATTTACTTATTTGAACCATGATTGGTGATTACGAAATGCTCCCCACATGTGTGTAGTTTGAGCATGGGGAAATTTATATGCCTCGTCTACAACTCCATGACAATTTCCTCACATTCATCATTCCATGTAAACATGATTCCCTTCGTTGTTATATTGTTACGTGGGATTGAAAATAATGATAAAATTGTTACATAAGGGTGATAAAATCTAGAAATCCCTAGGAAGCTACGGATATCCACCACATATGTCAGCATCATCCATCCCAGAATTTATTTTGGATTGGAAGGATCCACAAATATTCCATTGAATATGATGAAATTCCCCAAGAATGATATTTCCTTAATGCATTACTCACACTTGATGTACTTTTCATATAACATCTCTATTTGAATGGTCTCTAGTATAGTTCTTAGATGAACCTCAGGTTACTACTTAGTTATTGAGTATATTAGAATATTTGAAATAATGACTACCACAAATTTTATGAGGTAATATATCAGGACTGTATTAAATAATTCCATGAATATTTCTGGAGAATTTGTGATTATGAAAATAATTATAATGAATTCATAGTCCCTATTCCTTGTACAAAAAGCATTCTTGGAGATATCATCCTCCTTCACCCTTACATGATAATATCTCGACCACAAATCCACCTTATAAAAGTATTTTTCTCTATGTAGTAGATCGAACAAGTCATCAATTCATCAAAAAAGATTTGTATTCCTTATCGTAATTTTATAGAGTTTACGATAATTAATGTAATGGTGAATTAACAAGAACTTATTGATGATGAAGAGGGATAGAGCCCCCCAAGGTAATGAAATTAAGTTTATAAAACCTATATCCAGATTCTCATGTAGATTTTTCTTTATCTTCTCATTCTCCACAACAGCCACTCTATTTTTAGTCTTTGTTATTTTAAATTACCCACGTATAAGATCAATCGATAATTCCAAATCTATTCTAGGTGAAAGACAAGGAAATTTATTAATTAACACATCAATGTATTCCCTTACAATAGGCATACCATAATGGATTGTTCCTTCCATATACTAAATCTTCTACAAAAAATATGCATTTTCATTGGGAAGTAATATCAATACTTGATATGATTTTTCTAATGAATATTCATCCTCCTCCTACACTATTACAGAATTGGGGGTCGACTCACCATATGTAGTGTGATTTCCCTATAATTGAAATTTGGGTTGGCTCTATATAGGGAAATCCAATGCATGCCATAAATTGCATAAAAATCTACCAGAGGGAGAATGTTAATGTTTCCCACAACATTAAATCTGTAAATTGTGATATGGGAGGAGTTATATTATTCAGGTGTAACAATTTCCCCATTCCACTTTCTCACTGAAATCTATAATTTAATGATTGGTGGTCATGTTTGAATTGTTCTACTAAAAGTTTGTGATATAAAAGACTGTATAAGAATCAAAATAAAAAAGTATGTTCTCTATTTGTGAATGAATAACCCTTTTACCTATTACCACTTCATTGTCAGTATTTTATTTGCGATAGTGATGGAAAATTCTCACCCTTACTGTCTTGGAGGTTGTTAGTTGCCTCCAAATACCGTTAGCATATGGAAATGGTTCAAAAACTGACATAGTTTATTGATCTTGTAACCAATAAAAATATTTTGAGGGTTGAAGGGATCACTCATTTCCTATGTCACAGAACTGGGTTTCTCCTATAGGCCATCGTTAGCTAGGATCCATTCCATACTGTACCTAAATTATTTCACCTTTCCCTTCAAAATATTTATGGGGTTCTTCATCCTCCAACATTGGCATGTGGGAGGATTGAATTTCATAGACACAAAGGATTTATCCATCAGGCCATAAGAATTAATGTCAAATTTTTACTTACTTATCCCCATAATACCCCTGAAATTTACTATTATCCATCTTCAAATTAAAGGCGCCTCAGATAATATACGCATATCTTTCAATGTCTCGAATCATCAGGGCCTTCCATAGTCTATTTTTTGGCCCTCCAAGGAAGAGGTCAACCTTGCATTCGGGTGTAATGAAAAAGCCAGAGGCATAACATGAATGCCTTGTGATGTTTTCCTAATACGTTCTGAGGGATTTCTCATCTTTTTGGTTGAGATGAAGGAAGTCCCTTTCCATCTTAAATCAGAGGGTGTGAGGAAAATACTTATAGAAAATAATTTTCTATAAATCCATCCATTCCAATTCCTATATATCATTCTCACGATTCATATTTTTGATCAATGTCCACCCATGATCAGATTCATTATCCATGTGATAAGGATCCAGTTGAACCATCTCTTGTTTTTGAACATTAATGGATAGAGAAGATCTTATCAATGGAATTAATACATTGTTCAGCGATTGAGGGATCAAGAGATATATTGAAAGTAGGAGGCCTGTGTCTTATGAATCTCTTGATTATGAATTTTTCATTCTTAGGGGGTGGATTGTCCTATTGACCCATGGTTATATTCAAATCATTAGTTAATTGAGAGAGTATCATGACAATGTTTCTCATTCCCACTCCCATTATATTGGGAATCCTACTAGAATAGCCATCACATTGATCTTCTAATCAGTTTTTAGACCAATAATCATATTAATGTTAATTGGATAAAATAAATGGAAAATGGAGGGCATATTTTAAAGTATTAAACACCAAAAGGGGAATCCCTTGACAAAAAGGTATTACTTATAAATTACATTTATCTCTATCAGATATTAATTTGGGGCTTCAATCTATGATATCCATGATCTATTTAATAATGTCTATTCTTAAGGTATTTTTTATCCCTAAATAATGGTTTACACTATGATTATGAATTTAAAAAAGAAAATAATTTGGGAGTGACAAACCAAGAGTGCAAAAATGCCCATTTTCATGCAATAGTTCACGTTCTATTCTATATCAAATCATTGTTTTCAGGTTGTACCCTTAGATACATTTGTTCCAAACCCACATCTATTTGTTTGTATCCAGAAATGGATATATTTTAGTGATAACAAAATAATCTATAATCAAAAGAATTATGGGTTATTTTATTATTCTTAGTCTTATCCCTAAGGTTTTCACTAGAGTTTTATAAATTTAATTACAAAAATAACTAATTATATCCTCTGATACCATCTCTAAAAACCTACTATTTATTTCAAAATTAGACATGATTCATTACCTAAACAAGCACTTAATATTTCATAGATGATTGAGAGGTATATCATATTTGTTTCTTAATTTCATTATAGGAAAAATTAAGATGTACAATACACCACATTTAGTGAAAACTCTGTTTATAGGACCATAACATTCTTTCATAAATATCATTGCATGAGATAACCTGGGGAACAGAATAAGAAATGTGTGAGCAATAAAGCTCTATAAGGGAGTAAAAAATGAATAACATGATGAATACAATACATATTAGGAAATGGTAATATCAAAGGAGAATAAAAACATGAACATAAATTGATTTTATAGAATGATTATCATAACATGGAAATGTGGCAACTACATAAATCACTGCATCATTCACATAATGGAATCAAGTAAACACTTATGCCAACATGGTGGAAATTTTCCTTAAAGAAATATAGTACTCCCATTTTACAACATCACATAAAATGAAACAAAGCATTACCCAATGCATTGGAGAACTATCAGGGAACCCTCTTCATATTCATTTTATTCTTGTGCTTAAGTGTGCCATATCGATCATATAACAATTATTCAATTAACAAAATCATTTTTTCTGAAATAAAAGAATGCGGAATAAATACATTTATGTACGATAAAATATGTATATATTCATAAAGGTGAATAAACTTAGTACAGAAATGGGTATGTTATTCCCTACATGAAGATTTTTTCTTTGGAAAATCTTGGTGCAATTTTGGAAGCTAAATGATGTTATATAGAGATTAATAAATTAGGTTGATGAGAGATAAAGTGTACTCTCATAATTTAAACTTGAAAAATAAAATAATTTAATAACGTAACATAATATCATAAAATATGAAAAGGTATTTAGATTTATAATATATAAGAAATGATTTAATGGAAATAAGAAGAGAGATATCTCTTACCGAATTTTGGCATGGTAACAGGTGTACAAGGAAGGAATTAATGAGAGGGAAATTAGGTTTGAAATCATTAAAACAGAAGGTGGGATGTATGGGGGATTCGTGGAATCATACACCAACATTTTTAATTTAATGTAATAGGGCATAACAACCTAATGATACTGGGAATAAATTAGAAAGGATGGAATCCCTTACATGGATTGTGATCCCAAAGGATTGGGAGAGGAATGACAGAGGATTCATGGGATCTTGGGGTGCCTTGGGGGATCTTCAGGATGGTAGTAAAAAGTAGGGATGTGATATATGGATTTTTAGAGATTAAAAGTGTGATATTCTTTGGGTTTATATTGGAAATGAGCGGGGAAATCCCTACTATTTTATAAACATTTGTTTTGGAACATATATAACAAAATACTGAAAACCACCATCCATACCATAGTTCATACAAATGGTTTATGAAAAATATGACTGTAAAACAATATTTCATATGTCCAATGGCCATACATATAAAATTATTAGCCTTGATAATTTGGAGGCGAGTCACATTATTAAAGTAATGAATTTAAAATCATAAAATATATTATAAATTTTGGAGGATTCACCATGGATTTATAAAATAATTAAACCAAATATAAAGTCACATGATAGTAGTGGAAAAACATATAATTGGCAGAAAATACTCATTATATTATTTATTACTACATTTTTTGTCATTATGATGTTATAAAACACATTTTTTATTTATATTATTTTTAAATTTTACCCAAAAATTCAAATTTCTCTTAGAATTATGGAATATTCACAATTGGATAATTTCAACATCCTTTTTGCAAAAATAGTAATAATTTTATAATAATTTTTTTTTAAATCAGTGAATTTTCACATTTAAAAATATAACCGATATTTATTGAAAATTTATGGGTTTTAACAAATACTGTATTCAAACCATAATATAAATTACATTTGATTTCCTAAAAATTGTATTCTTGTTTATTACTTATTAAATTAATTTGGTAATAATAATTTATTAAAATATTAATAAATTCAAAATTAATTAATTCCTTAAAATAAATTTTTTAAAAATACAGTTTTTGTTCTATCGTATAAAAATATAACACATATCTAACTCATTACATAATAATTTTTAGATAAATGACTTATATATTCACTATTTATAAGAATTATTTTAATAGTATTATTAATCAAACCATATATTAATATAATAATGAATATATGTCACAAAATTACAATTTTTACCAAAAATCTAAGTTTTGAAAATTTATCTTTCTATTATGAAAGATTATTGTCATAATTGAATTTGTGGAATATGAAGTGTTTTTATAAAAAGTTATTATACAGTAATTAACCAATACACTATTAAGTATCTCGTTATAACATATGCATATGACCAAAGGGTAAGGTGCACGATGGTGATAGGCTCTTGGGGGGGATTGGATAACAACACCTATGTGGTAATTTCTATTAAAATGAACATATCCTGTAGGAGAATTTTTTCATGATTAACATGTTTATGATTGGATTTGGTATCATCAAGAGTGAATCCCATTAATTTTACCTCCTTCCCAAGAACTAAAAAATGATCTTCTCATGACTCGAGTCTACTAGATGAAGCGATCATTGTTTTCTTATGTATTTAATGTTTTTTTAAAACCATATATTTTTATAAGTTGGGTGATAACTGTTCAGCGGATATATTATTAAAAAAGGATATTTATTTTTCATTTAAACCCAATAATAATAAAGAAGGGTTCCATTTTTCTCTTTATATTTACGACATTAAAAGTGATGTTATTTCATTCATAAATGTTCGAGTTGTTACATTTACATTTTGAACAAATACAACCAAGGATGTATTTTCATACAATCCAAAGATGGCTACCTAAATAAGATGTTTTGTTCATGAATGATAATATTTATTTTTTTATTTCCCTAAAACATTCCATTTTTATTAGAAAAATGATTATATAATAACCCCAATATTTTAAATTCTTATTGATGACAATATGGTAAGGGGATTACCTACAACCACATCATTTTCAATCAAATGTGTTTTGAAATCATAATTTGTCAGTATAGTTGAAACCCGTCTCATGAACCATTAAAATCATTATATTTTATTACCACCACTCATAGTTCAGTATTATGGTGGATAAAAATTTTATATTTCATATTTAAAACGATTTTATACCTCTATAATAATTGTAATATTAATAAAAATTTACTATCCAATACATTGGGGATACAATAACATCACACATGTGAATAATGTACTACTTCCTCACAAAACCATGTGATTCATTTATCAATAATACATTCCATGGAATATAATATGGATTAATTTGATGAATATATTAGATATAAGTGATAGAATAATGACATTAATAAAATATTTATCATTCGAAAGAGATGATATATCACCTTCTCTAATAATATTTCACTCACTGATAACTAATAAAGTTGTTTCAATATGTCTGCTATAGGACTCTATTTTTATAACCACAACCCATGAATGACAAATAAAGGTAAATTCAAATATACAATTTTATATTTAAGATATTATTATCAATATTTAATTATAAAATATTAATTTATTCATTTTAATAATGATCATTGCAAAATGAAAATGTTACTCATGATAGTATATGAACCAACTTCTCGATGATCATAATGAATTTAATTACTCAACCCCATCATTAATTATTGTTCTAAAATGTATATAATAGATATATATATATAATATATACATATATATTTTATAATTATGACTTCATTATTAATATTGATATATTGAATTAATTTCATCATAGATCATTAGTCTCACTCCAAATTTATTTTTTCTACATAAGCTATATATTATTGAAACCCCTGAGAAAACCATAATAGATTATTTAATTTATTATTATATAGTAATAATTCAAATAAAAGAAATAATAATGTCAAAAAAGGTTCTTATGAATTTAAATAATTTTCATGTTTTTATATTCATTAATATAAATAACATATTTGATGAGTTAGACTCATGGTAATATATATTGTCACAATTTCTCTTCATTTGTGATTATTTAATTATTGTGCACAAAATTTAGGTTTTATGCTATAAATACTAACCCCAATTACATGTAAAATATTAATTCATTAATTATTCATTGTATTTTATGTTTTCATTTTAATTAATTCATCCTAAGTGTTTTGAATTGAAAATTACTCTCTGGTAAAAGTTATTGAACAACCTCACTTTATTTTGTGATATCTATCCTTCTATTTAAACATTTACTTTATTATGAGGATATTTATTTTGAAATTTATTTTCTGTTAAATATCATTATTCTTTAATAAAGTATATTTTTATTGATAAAATAGAATACCATTTTTAAGATAGTTTTTAATTAGAAATTTATTTTATTAATTGGGGAAATATTGATAAATCATTATGCATTATTAAATATGGATATTTGAGGATAAGACAAATTTTTGTTGAAATTAAATAAATAATTCTATATATAAAGAATTATTTAGACATATAATGTTGTGTGGGGATCAAAATTATATATGCTCTTGATGAATCATTATTTCTCATGATATAAAATATTTATATGATGTAAACAGGATTCTTTCAAAAGTATTAGAACATTTTTTTAAAAGTATTGAAAATAGAGGTATCATGATTCCTGAGATAATTATGTCTAGTAATTATGCATTTATATCGTGGAGAATTAATTTATTATTAGTATTCTTGATATTTTAACAATTATATTATCTTCGGATGAATTCACTTATCCTTTGATTTATTAAATGGTATGTGTGCTATGTAATTTAACATTCCAAATTTTATTATACATTATCTATACATATTTGTCTTTAGTTATTTAAGCACCCCATTTTTTATCCCAAACCAAATTATGATATCATTGTAATTTATTAAATGTATTGTTTTTTCTATTATTTACATTTCTAGATTAATTTTTCTTTATTGATTTAGGGAATATGTAGTTGTATGTAACCCTTACTATAAATTTTTCATTAACATTATTTTTTTCGTTTTCTAATGATATGAGGATGATATATTTGAATGAATTTTCATGGATATAGTTCACATTCCTTTGTTTTGTATTATGTTTTATTTTCAATAACCAATATAAAATATTATCATGTATATATCTAGTTCCCAAAAACACCTATACTGTTTTGTCTATCAAGATTTGTCCCTTTAATACAAGGAAAATATAATAATGTAAGTCATTGGATCGATGTTAATGGAGTCAGGTTAAGTGAAATAGTAATTTAAAATTTCCCTTATAATCAAACTCATAATTAGATTTCACAGACCTAATGACAATGTCATAATATTGTATTAGAACCATAGCATAATCAATAATTACCACCTACATGATAAATCTTTTTTCAAAATACATATTTAATGAAACTCACATATTATCAACCAATCAATCACCTGGGGACTTCAATACATTTTTGGGAAATAAAAAGATCTTTTATTCAAAGAGTATAATCGAAACCATTATAAAACCAATGAAAATTTTGTCTAATGTGACATAATTAATGATGTCCATATATGGGTCAACTCACCCTCTCATGTAGATTAGTAATATTGGTATAAAACTACTAACCACTATGTGTATAAAACACATGTAAGATTCATCCTTTGTTACAAAATCACTATTAATAAATAACCATCATAGTAGATAAGCTGGAATTTTTCCCCAATGGTGATATGTTTTTCATCTATAATAGATGTCATAAATGCATTAAATAAATACAATATCATATAGTACCTCAATGTGATGATGGATTTTTTCCAACAAGGTTGGGATAATTTTTATGACACTCCACTTACCTATTCGGATTTCTAATGACCAATCAGCTCTGATGACCTAGTTGAATCCCCCAATATAGTTTTTTAGTCCCCGAGATAGGGGTAAATCCATTGATATATCTTTCATAAAATATGTTTGAATATTAATTTCAATCTCCAACATTTTAGGAATAGTTACTCAGGTATCATCTTCAGCTATTTGTTTACTCTTGTTGAAATATATAATGATGTCATGATGATCAATATAATATGTCTGATAAATTAAAAGCTTTATTTTATTTTAATTAAGATGATGTTCTTGGTATCATTCTATTTTCTTAATAGATAAACATATTAATCAACTGTATGTAAATAATCATAGGGAGAAATTCATTTATGACCAACATAATTATGATCCTTATCATTTTCATCTATATAATACTATGAAAATGTGTTTCATCTTTTTGTAAAGGAATCATATGCAGATAGATAATTTATTGTGGATGTTAAGGATACCCAATTCCAAAATAAAACATGATATACACCCTATGAAAACAACCTAATGATGGTTTGAAAATATGAATAATCAGTCCATCAATGATAAATGAAACATAGTATACTTTCTCTAATAATAGGTTTCCATATATTTCAAGGTTCCCTGTATGATAACATGATTAATATTATAAGTATTTAGAATCTCAATGAGGAATAACTGATGTTTCAACAAAATTATATATCTACTTTAAATTGTATTTGTATATGTTAACTAGTAATCTATCAATTTCAACATGAATCATATAAAATATATGGTACTATATTAAATTGGAAATACATATGACTCTCGAGACAACACCTCATCACCTAAAACTATATTGTAAAATTTCGTCCCCACATGCCATGAAACTATGTTATGAATATTAACAAAACATGTCCTCAAAATATAATTTAATAGGTCCATTAAACATGGAATTGAACTATAATGTATAAATTCCTCACCATATGAACATATTATATATGATGTATCACATTCAATGTATGAAATTAATCCAAATATATTGGTCATTTTAACACAAACAAAATCAACGTGGAACATTTCTCTCATTATATTTAAATATATTGAAAAATCCTTGTGTTCTGTTATAAAATATCGAAATATATAGATCAAAATTCCAATTTTTATAATCAATACAATCTCAAGAATTATTTTTAGAAACATACATCCTATATATAATAAATAACACTACATGATTCTATGGTCCTCACTGCAAAATAGTAAAACATAAACTATAAAGAAATAGACATTATCAAAATAAAATAAATATTACTATATATGTTCCCCAGAAAAATACATTACACATTATGTTATATCATCATTACATCACATTATTAAACTATATATAATGATCATACTCCAAATACCATACATTTAATGACACATTATCCTTCCTGAAATATGTTAAACATCAAGCCGTGGGCATTTTTATATGAACATAAATTGTACCAAAAAATAACTCCATTTTACAATAAAATTTTTAGTAATTTATCCATTATAATATTAAATTAACATAAATACATACAATCCTCAACACAAGATAAATAATTAGTAAACACCACAATAAATTAATAACAAATCAATCCAAATAATGGTTCTTCATGTAAAAACTGGATTGAACTGATTGACACATATTAATAAAATCCTTTTTTCTTATGATTAATAACATTGAACATGAATACTCATGTTAGTTGTTTTATGATAAAATCCGTATATTTTATTTGTTTATACACATGTATCTGACCAAACCATACCTCATTTGGTTAACAACAAGAATAATAAACCAGGTAATGGAATTTTATCTTTTGTGTATAGAGAACTTTTAAATAAAATAGCAAGGATCATAGTGACCACACCCTATAAATATGATCAACCAAGTCTATGATCACTGTAATTAATGTAAATGTTTTATATACATTCATTATATCATATAATTACCATCCTTTTTAGTGAACTATGTGTGGATTGATTTTTATTCACTTAGGATATTTAGTGATGCCTCAAGACCATATCCTAGGTTGAGACAACAAAATTATTATAGGAATATCTCAAATTCCATCCAAATAATTAATATTTTTCCATCCACACTGGTTCATAAATGAAAATCCATTCATGTATGGTAATTATTATTAGTTTTTATATTAATAATATAACAAATATTGACAATACATGTCTAAAGTGCATAAAATTCATGTCATATTGGTTAATGAAACATGACCAAATGGTGTAGTATCATCTATTCTCCATCAAATACCCCTAAAATAAATGAAACCACTCTCTAATTGATATAATTCAATGAAAATTGTATAATATATATACCTTTTTAGATTGAAAAAACAAAAATAAAATCCTTAAAAAACTATGTAATTTATCAAAAATTATAATATATCAATGGATTAAAAAATTATAGAATATATATAATTGTATTCAAATATCGTGGGGACAATCACATGGCCATTTTAAATTATATCTTGGATTTTGAGGTACCTAGATGATGTATTTTTTTTAAAAAAATATTTATAAATTAAAATTTATTAGTAATTTTAGAAGTGTATAACGTTAAACTGCCATAAATTTATCCATTCATGAAGTGGGAAATCTACATGATACCTTCGTCAAATTAATTTGACCTCAAAAATTAATCATCATCTGGTTATATAACTTATCACCTAAAACAGCATAACATAAGGTCAATTAAAATATTCACCTAATATAAATACCCTTTATAATATGTTATCTCAATCTATACAGTTGTCCCTTTTGGTAGCGTCGATGGTCACATTAATAACCAATTACAATTTCACCAATATATTTTTTCAAAAAAAATATGATTGAAAATTTCAATTTTTTATTATTTGGTTGGATTTATTTCTATTTCTGAATGATAGATCATTGCACCTAGATTTATAATCATGAACCCAACTATAATTGTAACTATATCTCATTCAATATTTCACCCTGAAATTAGACCCCCACTAATTCATGCTTGGACCATATCATATTTTATATTCTAGGGACACATTTTTATTTATTTATTTTGAAGTTATCATCGTAGAAAATTTTTTGGAATGATTTATAATGACCTAGACAATTAAATATGAAATTATAAATTTAAATAAAATTATTATATAGTAAATAATATTTTAAAGTATTAAACATATAAAATAGTAAATAGGAAATGAATAGGAAATCATTGTTTGTAAAATAACTCATCTTTCACATTAAGTACATTATTATCACAGATCATATTAATAGTATTTAATTTTATTAGAATATTATTCATCATTAAGTAGAAGAATTTGTTATGGAAAATTAATGTATAATGAGTTGAACAAAAAAATAATAAACACAATTATTTAACATCCAATAGATCTAAATTAATCCATGAATATTAGTCATTTCAAATAATATGTAAATAAAATTTCAATCACTATGAATATGATATATATTATTAGGGCTAGTTTATTGAAATTATAAATAATGTGGTGAATTATGGAGTGTGATTATAATAGAGTATATATATTGTGTGAATGGATATGTGACCACTATGATATGATATATTGAATACTATTATACTTTAACTATTATATTACCATTGGAATAATAATAATATCCAATAGTTTTATAAAATAAAAATTAAATTGAAATGTAAAAATTATTATAATTATATATTTAGTATGATACTTAATCTCGATACAATATTTATGAAACAATAGATGTTTTAAGGCACTGCCCTTAAACAGAAAGTAATCTGCAATTAAGTTAATAATTCACATTATGGACCTTTTTAGGTTTAGAGTGTTAGAGAATTAGGTCATAACATGTACATAACAACTTGAATATTACAAGTAGACATTTGTAATGAGTATAATGTTTTTACATAAAAAAATTCTTCATGAAAACATGTTTAGCACTAGGTTTTAAACAACATTAATTTTCCTTGATTCTATCCTTGACACTATTCATCATTATGTTCTGTGAAAAACATTTAAAACAGCTGTGGAGAGTATAAGAAGAATAGTAAATGGGATACATCATGAATTAAAATTATTTTCATTCAAAAAATCAAGTAATCCATTAATAATTTATCCTAAAGTAATACTTTTCACCATCAAGAAGTATCTAAAACACTTCACTGAATATAAGCTCATTGCGTAAACTTATTTTGACCAAAATATTACTATAATTCCCATAGAAAAAACACATATCATATAAATATAACATGGGAGAAAATATATATATATTGAATAAATATACAGTTAACTTATACACAAATCACTAAATTGGATAGCCATACGACCGACTTTCATACCCGATGCATTAGAGGTTGTAAATTAACCACCCACCCTTGGTTTATCATGGAACAACCTATACTTGGTTTATCCTGTAACCACCCACTAAATAGCCAAGTATCATTATATAATAATAAACCATAATATATTTAAAGTATCATCATTTCACTAATAACATTTCATTCTCTATCACAATATTATTTTTCTTGATATTAAAATAAAAAATCCATTTTGAAAAACAATGAAAATATTTAATAAACAGATTTTTGAATCAAATTGTCCCATAAAAATTTCATATATTTTAAAAAATAACATATGAAACCATTAATTTCAATATAAATAAATCTTTAAAACCATTTCCAGAAAAATGTATTAATGAGAATGATTTATAAGAATAAATCATTAAAACATTTATAATGATATTTAGTTATAGAGTCTTGTAACACTTAAGAAACACTTAAAAATAATATTTATTGAATAACATCTTACGAAACATTATATATCATAATAATTTTTAAATTAGTGATATAAAATTTAAAATTGGTTATATATAGACTTTATAGGATATTAATGGTCCATAACATCAAGATATGCCTTAATGAAATGAGATTGAGATGAAATCCTTTACCTCATGTCTGAACTGAATCGTTCATTCATTAAATTTATAAATAATAAGAATAATATAATTTCTACCATATTCATAGACTTTCTTGTTTATTAGTTCCATTATATCACTTATTACCACGTTTTAAATATTTAACAAAATATTTAGGTTCATATTTGACTATTTGTCTATATTCGGAACATGAGTCAAAAATGAACTTGTTATAATTAAAATGTGTCCATGTGGTCAAAATTCCATTATCTCCAGAATGATATTCATGATTTAGATTTAATATACATCATATATTACCATTATATATTTATTTATAATAGTCCATAACATTTGAAGATATGAAATGAATTTCACAGTTCATAGAGAAGGTAAGTCGTATATACACATGAATGCTAATTTCATTTATATTTCATTTTTAAAGGAATGAAAACATAATGATAAATTTTTATATTATAATTCCATTATAATATAATTTGTTACATATGTTACATATGTTCATTAATTCCATATTTCAAACATTCAATGTATATCAAGAATGAGTCATATCACTTTGAAGGGTTGGTAGTCCACACTTTCTCAAATGGAATAATTGTATTTGTAGAACATGAAAAGAAAAAAGGTATCTTCTAAATGTGAAATAAAGAAGCATAGAGATAAAATAAATATCATAAATATCATATATAATTAATGTTCAACATAATGGACACCATGAGTGGTTGTAGGGGAAAATCGAACAATCATTGTTTCGTGAAGAAGGAGTTTTCCATATGTAGAAAAAATATGTTCATTTCCATTAGACGGAGGTGTGTATGTGTATAGAACAAATAAATATCATAAAAACATAATATTATTTTGAGTATAATGGTTTTTTTAAAAAAAAATAAAATGATTGTCATTGGGAGTCGAGAAGTAAAAATAATGGAAATGAAATTGATAGAAGACGTTACCTCAAATCAAGTAACTTCTTCGGATTTGAGCAAAATGGATTTATTGAATTGACTTCTTCCAAGGGGGTGGCTTATATGAGGAAATGAGGAATGAATGTAGATTATTTTTTGAGATTTTGAACTATCCTATGGGATTTATTCATGGGAGTAATGGGTTATAGGTGGTGTACTTTTATAAGAGAGGAGGGGCACTTTAAGAATGTTTTGAAATATTATTAATTTTATATGATTTTTAAATTCTGATAACACCAAAATGATACATTTCAAATATCAAATGAATATGGGTAGAAATTATCTCATCTAATGTGTTTTATAATAGATTAGGTTATAAAATTAACCATATATTTTTTACTCTATCCTTTTATTAAAT
Source organism: Viscum album (assembly GCA_963277665.1). Classification (NCBI taxonomy): domain Eukaryota; kingdom Viridiplantae; phylum Streptophyta; class Magnoliopsida; order Santalales; family Viscaceae; genus Viscum; species Viscum album. Next base: position 1,378,258,928 of record OY728140.1, on the reverse strand, counting down.
AAATTAACACTTACCATATCTTTAGTATTTTTTAATATTTGGTCAATACAATTACAATAAAATTAAAAAACAGAAAAAATTCACAAGTAATGAAAATTTTAACATCATATTTTTCACATGGGGGAATATTATATTTTTAGGACTTTTATATCTTTTAATAATGTTTTAATTTAATTTAAAACTTATTTTTGTCAATTTTTATACTATTCATATCATGACTTTTTAATAAACCAAATTTTTTTTATTAATTCTAAAACACTTCATTAATGAATATATAACAAGCTATAATCAACCCTAAAATTTGTGGACGTCATAAAAAGGATCAAAATAAATTAATTGTAATATTAATAATCTCATTTATTAAAATTATTCATTAATAAAGTAATAAAGACATCACCATTGTGTCATAAATAATTTTAATTATTTGATATCTAAATATTATAAATAAACTACCATGATGCCGAAAATATTTGTATCTTTATAATGAATACTTATAGTCGAAATGATATCTTATATGACCCCCTAGAAAAGTTATTTTATTAAAATATTCTTGTTTGGTATATATTTTCTTAAATGGTAAATTATAATTAATTAAATGTCATTTTCACACATGTCACTACCCTCTTTCCACATGGTGTGAGAAGGGACAATAGATTTCCAAACACTTTCTTCATCAAGTGGAAGGAGAGATAATGACCCCTGAGACCCACCATCAATATAACCCAGAGTGGCGACTAGCACCAAGGGTATAGAATCTCATGCAAAATGGAAGGCATTGCCCTTTTTATTTATTAGGATCAGGAGATAAGATGGTAAGTCCAAAAAAACCCAAAATTGGAAGTAAATGTAAATCCCCAACAATCCCTTTCCCATATGCATATTTCAAATAATAAGTGCTACAATACAAGAAAACTCCCAAGGTAATTACCAATGAAAATAAAAACAACAACAACAACTATCTCCAAACTTAACTAGTATGGTCCCACACGGTCCTTGATGTACTCTTAGAAAACATGAAATTAGTTTCATATATGTAGGGTGATTATACAGGTATACTTAGTAGGGAAAAACAAAATCTCTTGTTCAAAAGTGGGGACACATTCTAATTCCCCGAGAGAAAAGGATATAACCAAGAACCTAATAAAGAACTATCAAACCAATTCTCATCAAGGCACCATCCCAAAACAAAACAAGTTAGGTAATTTAATATTAATAATATATATATGTTTTGTTAACCCACACCACTTTCCCAATGGTTATTAATGGCATCCTATGCATCTGACCATCCCCACCATTTTCACCTTTGTCCCACTGCCATACCCCGCCCGAACACACCTGGCCTACCACAACCACTCAACTCGCTTGAAAACACCTGGGCCATGACTACATGTAACTAATCCAATAAAACCTTGGCCAGAACAGCTATGTCCACACCTGAAGACACCTGGGACTCATCACGAAGAAACATTAGAAACAACCTACACGCACACCTTTGGGCCAACCACCGCATCGTACCCATTCCGAAAGGATCTTGGTCTTTAATGGACCTCATGCCATCACAGCCTGCCCAAAGTGTCTTGGGATACATGGAAAAGGGAGCTGAAATAGAGCTAATAACCAACCACCCATAGGAGTGTTGGAAAAAACACCCCCATTGAAATGAGGGTTTTCGGCATGAATTTCTCATCTTGGGTTGGGTGCGAATAAGACACATAAGAACTAAATTACATATATAGGTAAAAGAGTACTCATCCCAACATAGGGGATCTAAAAAAATTATATAAACAAACACCATTATCACTATTCATTCATAAAAAGTACACCCCCACCACCATGTGACAACTCATTCCCAGAAAAAAAAATTCCCATTGTGACCCCTATTGTTAACACATTCTAGTGGTTCTATTTTGAGTAATTCTTCACTACTGGGAAACTAATATGCATAGACAAATGAAAAGTAAGGAAAAACCACCTTGTAGTAGATTAAGAATTCACACCTTGTTCTCTTGTAATGTCCGAAAATCAAAAGGGATCTATGAGATACCTCAAAGTATTGGAACCAAACCATTCCCTACCATATGGACCCACACAGCCATAGATCCCCAAACCAAAAACTAGATCACAATAGGGGATCTCATCCCCATCCATGTCACCCCATTAAAATCAAGCAGAACAACCATAGATATTACCATGATAGATCAAGTGAGTTTTCAGATTATATCACACTATTCATCAAGATTCTTCTTTTCGTTTGGTTAATCGTAGTGTTGAAGCAAAAATTCTTGTTCACTAGACATTCATTTAATAAACTAAGTTTACGTGATTAACTAATTTCAATGTTACAACCATTCAATCATCATAGAAGACATGGTTACATTAGTGATCAAGGAATGGCCACCAACAACAATAATTTTTAGTGCACACGAGACCATACAATTCAGTATATATAAGAATGGGTAAAAAAGTACACTGACATCATCAAACACACCCCTTCAGTCTTTAAAAGTCTATTTATTATCAATATCAGTGTTTGGTTTCGTCCATTACCATTGAGACCTTAAAAAACCTTCCCTGATTGATACCATGTATAAGGAGATGAATGAAAAACTCTAGTTGGATGATCAACGATCTATGTTTCTCTATAAACACCATGAACAAGGGATGCACGACCTTAAATGTATGAACTATACAAGAATCCAAGAGTGATTGGAAAAGCTCCAGCACTGGCGCACCACTTGCCTTGGGAAGGGGGAATCAATACTCACCCAGGAGAAGAAGGAAAAGAGTCCATCCCCAAAGATTAATCAACTCTCATTCAATAAAAAGATGAGACCCTGGAGTTACGTGATATCAAATTCTTGAACGACATTAAAGGTGGATCTTGGTTTCACTACATGGTGGGGTGGTTAGACATGATGGAATTAATTTTCATTTAATAATTCTTAACATAGTGGATTCCATAATAGCTGTTCATTATGATGTATCCTTTAATCAGAGGAAAATGCACAACACGGTCCAAACTACAACGTACGGGTAAATGTGTGACCCTGAGGAAAAAACACATGTTTTGGAAAGTCAAGGCTCACCCGAATCATGGGGAATTTTAGATATCATTTATAGTCTTTTAAATGGAATAAAATGTGGAATTATAATAAATTTTCATAAAAATAAAAATTGCGGGAGCAGAACTAGAAAAAGAAACAAGGGTTTGTCACCGATTGGTGAGACACCATATGTAGTGCCACAGTCAAGGTGCCACCATCACGATGACACCATCATTGTGCCACTATTAGTGGTTCCACCATTTTGGTATGTGACCGTGATAGTGTGACTGCTACGGTGCCACCATCATCGTGGCAGTATCATGGTGCCACCGCTTTTGGTGTTCGAGTATGAAGGTGTGATCGTTATGGTTCCACTCTCTTGGTGGAATCATTTCTGTGTGTGACCATGACTGGATCCACCATTTCAGTGGAACCGTATGATGGATCCATGTTTTTGGAAATCACTTTAATGAGTCATTTCCCGGGCTATTACATCAGATACCTCTCAATGCATTCTCTCCCTCAAGAATTGAACTCAACTTGAACAGAAGAGAGGGGTATGAACAAACAAATTGAAAGATAACCCCTACGGAAAACCTCCTTGACATCTAGGAACTCCTATACCTTAAGCAACTATAAATCATAAAAAGGTTTCCCTGTACAGAAAAATGGGTTAGGGAGTCCATTCACATGTGAATATACTGTCCACATTGGGCGGCACTGACTCACTCGCTTGAGTTTAATTGCCTCAACTCTAATACGTCTTGATTAGGGATCGGTTCCCACCTTCCCCATAGTCAGGACCCTTCACACACATTCAGAGAACAAGTAAAACAACACATTTCATAGTTAGCATGGTTATTGACAACCTCACATACAAGTATTTTGAAAAACGAAAAAAAATTCAAAACAACTCTATGTACTGGGTGCTCATATCTGCCCCCCAATCCCAGGTACACTCATAGAGGACCCCATGCCCCTATAACACATGAACCAAGGGAATGGTTTGTCCATGAATCTCCTTCTCCTACTGACATTTGATCCTCAATGGTCTCTCTATGAACATCGCATCATCCCCGATATCTAGATTTCCCTAGTCAAGGATGTGTTAATCACAGTGTAGGTACCGATGGAGCTGAGACACATGGAATACATCGTGCACTCTCATTAAGGGTGGTGGTTTCTCAAACTGATAAGCCACTTCTCCGACCCTCCGCAGCACTTCGAACAGTTTCTTGAACATTGGAGAAAGCTTACTTCCCTTGCCAAACCTTTATTACCCACGCTGAGGGGATACCTTCAAGAATGCATGGTCCCCAACCTCAAACATCAAGGGTCTCCTCCTATTAACGACATAAATCTTTTGTCGGTCCTGAGATGTCTTCATCCTCTCATTTATAAGCTGATCCTTCTCCGTCAGGCTCTACACTACTTCCGGGCCATGAAAATATTCATCCCTGACATTTGTCCAACACACAGGTCAACGACACGACCTCTCATACAAAATAGCTAATGTAGCCAAGACAATGGTAGAATGATAGCTATTGTTGTGGGAAAACTCTACTAGAAGAATGTGTTTCGCCCTTGATCCCCCATTGTCCCAAAGTCAATCCTGTAGCATATCTTAAAATTTTAGGATGGTGTGCTATGAATTCCCATCGGTCTTGGGTTGGAAGGAAGTGTTGAGGCATAGCTGGGTTCCAAAAGCATTTTTAAAACCATTCTTGATTTGTGAGGTAAACCTGGTATTCCGATAAGAGACTATGGACCACATAACTCCATGAAACTGTACCACTTCATCCATGTACCACTGTTCTAGGGATTCCACCGCACTCGATCCTTCATTGCTATGATGTCAGCTAATTTCATCATCCAATCCACCACTACCCTTATGGAATTACAAACCCCTTGAACTCTGGATTGTCCTATGACGAAATCCATTAAATGTAACCCCACTTCCACTCTATGACATCTAAAGGTTGTAACAGATCCCCTGGGACGTAGTGTTTGGCCTTCACCCGGTGATATACAAGGCACTTCGCAACAAACTCTACAACTAGATGCTTCACCCCTGGCCACCTATAATGACCCCTCAATCCCCATTACATTTTGTAATTTCATGGGTGCACTGCCTGGGGCGAGTTGTGGAACTCACCAAGAACTCTATTGCGCATTTCCATCGGGACAAACAACGTCCCATGAAACATAATCTGATTCTTCTTGATTTGCAACCATCCTCTTAGAGCATCACCCAGTCTAACATGGTTGTGCATCACTTCACTCTCTAAGTCTCCCCACTAAGACGCATCCACCTGTTGCAATATAGAGGACTTCACTATCATCTGGAATAGACATCCTATGACATCCACCACCCTTGAATCTTGTTTTAGGGCATACAAATCCTCCATCACCTTCCAAGAATCAACTGACTCTCAAACCACATCCTTCTACGACTTATTGCTCAAATAATCTTCCATGACTTCCCCAACCCTTCAGTGTAAGAGATTTCGAAGTTCTAGTCATGAAGAAACTCCATCCACCCTCGCTTCGACAAGTTAAGGTCCCACAGTTAGAAGTTATACCTCAATCTCGTGTGATCTTTGAAGACCACAAAGCCCTCCCTGATGACTTATTTACACAACATCTTTAGTGTGAAAACATCCATTACAAGATCCAAATCGTGGGTGGCATATTTTCTCTCATGGGGATGTAACTGCATATACCCATTAGAGATCACCCATGTTGTTTCATCATCACACACCCCAATACTTTGCCTGAAGAATCAAAGAATACCTCAAATGTAAATCATTCTTCTCGAAAACTCAAAATTGGGGCACAAACCAACTTCCTCATTAGATAATTAAAGACTCTCTCACACTGCCCATTCCATACGAAAGCCTGGTATTTCATGGTCATGGTTGTAAAAGGTGCTGCAACTCTTGAGAAGTTGGGAATGAATCATCGATAGAATCCTTCAAGGCCCAGGAAACTACACACCTCAATCACATTATTGTGTTCCTCCCAAGAAAAAAACATTTTGAAATTAAATGGGTTCACTACTATCCCTTTATCGAACACGACATTTCCAAGGAAGTTCATTTCTCCTGTCTAGAAAATGCACTAGGACAATTTCTTTTAGAGATGGTGCTATCAGAGGTCCTCTAAAACCATCCACAGATAATCAACATGATCCTCCACTAATCTAGGGTATATTAGGATGTACTCAATAAACAAATCTATGTTCTGATAAACATATTCCTGTAAGATGGAGTTCACGAGTCACATGAACACCGTTGGTGCATTCGTGATAGTGAACGACTTGACTATGAACTCAATGTTCTCATTTCTACAGCAGATGGAAGTATTTGAGATGTTACCCTAATTCAACCTCAACTGGTGATATCCAGACTACATGTATATCCGGGATAACCATATTTCCCCCTTCAATAGGTCAAAGAGGTCGTCTATCCTCAAGGGAGGGTAAAAGTTCTTGATCGTTACCTGATTCAGTCTCGGGTAGTCTATGCCCTATCTGAGAACACCATCTTCCATCTTTTTGATCAAGCCTAGAGCACACCATGGTGATTCACTTGGTCAAACGAAACCCTTCTTCATCAGATAATCAATATTAATCTGTAACACCAACACCTCAGAAGGATCCATTAGAGAGGGAGCCATCGAAATCAGATACACACGAAATTTCAAGTCTTTCACGAACACCACGTCACGTTGAGGGGGCAAAGTCACCACCTCCTCAGATAAGACATCCATTAAATCATAGAAAATCCCTAATGTATCCACAAAATCTATATCAGCCGACTCTACTGATAGCTCGACTAACAAGGAAATAAGGGGCTCCACTCGGAGGCAACCCTCCTTGCAACCATGTTCTCCAACGATGGTCACAAGGTGTCCACCCACATATGAGAACATGATCATTCTTCAGATATTCTAGATAATATCACATACAGAGAATATCTACTCGATGCCTAAAATGACATCATACGGTTGCGTTTGTAGTAAAATAAGGTCCCCACTAGACTGATGTGGTCCTAAAATCAGTCTACATTCTCAGCAAACACGAGACCAGTTGGTTTGACCTCAAAGTGGTGTAATCAATAACAGGGGTATAGAATTTCTCTATGAGTCAAGACCCAATGAATGAGATAGAATGGTGGAAATAAAAGAGCGTGATCTCTTAAATCAAACAAGTCATAGGCAAGGGTACTAAACAAGCTGATCAAACCTCAAAGAAATTTCAGCCCCACTGGAACTGCTGACTCTGCATTCTGTAACTGCCCATGCCCAGCTCCATTTACCCTTGGTTATAATCTGCCTCCCCAACCACTCACTATTAAAGGTATATGATGAACACCCTTAGGTCAACCTCATATTGCAATGAATGCTATCAGAGGAGCGGGAGCTCGCTGTCCCTATGTCTGCTGAAAGGGCCGAGCTGGAAACTGCTGCTGTATAGGTTTTCGGTGATTTGGCCCACCCCTTATGCATTGTACTCAGTCGAGGGACTTTTATTGAAGGTTACCAAAGATTCCAATGATGATGAATCTTAGTCCTGGTCCTGAATGGAATGGAAGAGTACTGAGAGATTAAAACCGGAACTGCTAGGGCTTGCTCCCCACTGGCTGAATCCGAGAAGGCCTAGATATTAAAGGCCTACTGCAGATAGCCTTCCCCTTTTAGAAGCCCAACTGTCTCCCATCTAGAGGCACACTTCTTAGTGTCTTCTTCCTCTCTACCACTTCATCCTTAATATGGACCTCCATTTATGTTGGTAGAGATATGGGATAAATAGCATACTAAACAGATGGTCAGAGTGCCTCCTCTAAACGCATCCCCCAAGACTCCCCATCCGGGAAGAGGTCTGGAGTAATGCTAAGGAGATCCTTAAAATTGATTCCCAACTCTCTCAATGGCATACTCCCTTTTTGACGGTCGAGTAGCTCCAACCTCTTCTCAACCTTCATCGGGGAAGAGCGGAATTCCACCCGGAACTCCTTCTCGATGTCAGTCCATGTATCCTCAATCTCCCTCTTATCTCCATGATAGAGCCTCCACCCCTGACATGATGCTACCTGCATCTGGATTATAGCCATAGGAACCAAGTACAATATTAGAGATTGAATCAAGCTAAATAAAATCACCACCTCCTTGGGCCATCTCTCTGTCTCTATATCTGAGACGATGCCCTCGTACATTCCATGGGCATGCTGCTGAAAGACATGATTTGTCCACTCCCACTGATTATCCTCCTCCTCTTGGTCATCCCTCTATAGATAAGTCAAATAAACATCTTGGGCCTCGATCGCCTGCCTAACTCGTGTTCATCATGTAGGTGCCATGCCAACAAAGTAATCAAGGAATGCATAAGCCTGAGTAGTTTAGAGGATTGTTTTATTTTTAGACTACTTTTTCATTTTAAATCTCCAAAATACCCAAGACACATAAGTGCATAAGTCATTATGATGAATTTTCCATTTCTATGGTCTATACCGTGCAATCATTGTAGCCTCACATGGTGGTTAGGTATTCCCAGAGTCCTTGCATTGGATCATGAGGGGCCCTAAAATCTAATTTCTTTCCAGGTATTTCCAGGCCTATTTCATGCACCAAGATTGACTAACACTGTTGCACGACCATCCGATGAAATCCTCACTGTGCCTAACCCCGAGATCCATCCTATCTCTCAACCATCATCTGATTCCATTCTATTATGACTCGGCCTCACCAATGTGAGGGAAGTGACAACATATTGCCAGACCCTTCTATTTTCTAGTTGAAGGGTAGATAATGACCCCTGATAAACGCCTTCAATAGATCCCAAAGGGGATACATTCACCAAGGGTACAAAATAACACAAAAAATGTAAGGAATTATCAATTTTATTTAGTAGGATCAGGAGATAAGATAGTAAGTCTAAAACGAATCCAAAATTGGAATTAAATGTAAATTACAAACAATCCTTTTCCAATATTAATGTTTCAAATATTATGTGCTACAATACAATAAAACTCCAAAGGTTAATACAAAAGAAAAGACAAACTGCAACATCAAATGTCCCAACGTCTGAAGTAGTATGGCCCTGCATGATCCTTAAAGTCCTCCTGGAATAGAGAAAGAAATTTTATATAATTTGGGTGAGTATATGTGTATACTCAGTACGGTGAACCAGAAGCTCTCATGCACAAGTGGGGAGGCATTCTAATGCCCTGTGAGAAATGTAGAAAACCAAGCACCAAATAGAGAAAATATACACCAAAACCGCACCAATTCACCCTCCCCAAATAAAGTAAGTCATTTAATGTAATAGTAATAACACATCGATGATTGGGTTCCCCACACCACATTACCACTTGTTATTAAAGACATCCTACATGTCAAACCATCCCAACCATTTTTACCGCAATCCCACTGCCATACCCCACCAACACACACCTGGGCTACCACAACCACTAACCTCGCCCGCAAATTCCTATGCCACAAAAACATGGAACCAAACCCACAGAAACTTTGGCCAAAACAACTACCACCATGGTCGAAGACACCTGGGCCTCATCCCAACGAAAGTTGAGAAACATCCTTCCTGCACACACTTGGTCCAACCACCACTACGTACCTTTTCTGAGTAATAATGGGATATAATGGACCTCAAGCCATCACATCCCTCCCAATGAGTTTTAGGATACTTGGGAAAGGGAGATGAAAAGGATCTAATAACAAACATCATGGAGGAGTGTTTGGAAAAACACCCTTTCCCATTGAAATAGGGATGTTCGGCACGAAGTGCTCAACATGGGTGGGGCTCAAAATAGAAACATATGAACTAAATTATACATATAGGTAAACAAGAAATCATCCCACCCTAGGGGTTCCAAAACCAGCCTATACACAAACACCCTAATTACTATTCATTCATAAAAATAAAACTTCCCACAACCATGTCACAATTCATTCATAGAAATAAATATCCCTTTTAACCTTCTCTTGTTATCACATTCGAGTGATTTTATTTTAAATAATTTTTCAATATTGGGAATCTAATAGACATAACCACAATCCGAGGTATGAAAAACAACCATGTAGCAGATTAACCATTCACACCCAGTTCTCTGGTATAGTGGCAACAAAAAAGGGATCTGTGAGATAACTTAAATTACTGGAACAAATCCATGCCCTGCCATATGATGCCACATGACTATGGATCCAAAAACAAACAACTACACCACAACAGGGGATCCCATCCACATCCATGTAACCCCACATGAATCAATCAGAACAACCACACATATTTCCAAGACAGTGCAAGGGAGTTTCCAGATTCTATCACACTATTCATCTATTTTCTTCATTTTATTTGGTTAAACAGGGTGTTCACACAAGGTTTCTTGTTCACTGGACATTCATTTAATCAACAGAGTTTACGTGATTAAACAATTTACATGTCACGACCATTCTATCATCACAAAAGGTAGCGGTCCATTAGTGCATAAGGAAGGACCCTAAATGGACATGATTTTCAGTGGACATAAGCCCATAAAATTAAAAACATATAATAATGGGTAAATAAGTATAAAAACATCATCAAACACACCCCTTCATTCTTTTAAATTCTGTTTAATATCATTATTTATGTTTGGATTCATCCATCCCCATATAAGAATTATTGTACATGCCTAACATTATAGACATTAAAGTGATATGAAGAATGTACCATGCTTGGATGATCAATGATCCATGTTTCTGTCCTTGCGCTAGGAACGAGGGATGCGCGACTAATAATGGAAGAACTCAGGGGAATCCATGAGTGGGCAGAAAATCTCCAACATAAGCACACCACTTCCCTCAAGAAGGGGGGATCCAAACGCACCATGAAGAGAAGGAAAAGAGACCTGCATTGAAGAAGAAATATTTCTCATGCGATAAAAAAATGAGACCTTGGAGTTATTTGATATCAAAATTAGGAAAATCTTTAATGGAGGATCATGGTTTCACCAAGCGGTTGGGTGGTTAGACACTATGGGAATAATTTTTGTTTAATAATTGTCATCAGAAAGGTGGCCATAATAGCTGTTCATTAAATGGATTCCTTTAATTTGGAAAAAAATGTACAACATAGGCTAAACTGGAAGGTATGGGTAATGGTGTGACACTAAGGAAAATCCACCCATTTTGGTAATTAAAGGGTCACCCGAATCATGTGGGATTTGAGATATAATTTATGTGATTTTAAAAGGATTCTAAAGGGTTATTGAAATAATTTTATGTTAAAAGATACGTTGCGGGAGAAGAACTAGAAAAAATTAAGGGTGGGGCACTGTTTGTGGAGACACCGTAAGAGGTGCCATAGTCACAATTCCACCCTCATGGTGCCACGATCATGGTGACACCCTCACAGTGCCAACCATAGTGGTGCCACTGTTTTTGTGTATGACTGTGATGGTGTGTCCATCACAGTTCCACCATCACAGTTCCACCCTCACGATGCACCATCATCGTGCCTCCATCAGCGGTGCCACTACTTTTGTGAGGGAACATGATAGTGCGACCTTAATGATGCCACTGTCACGGTGACACATTCACGGTGCCACCGTAAGCAGTTCCACCACAGGAAGTGCCATCGTAGGTGGTGCCAAAATTTTGGTGAGAGTCTGTGACCACTACCACTATTTTGGTGGAACCGTTTGATGAAAATGAGTTTTTGAAAAACTCCTTAAAGTGTCATTCGCAGTCCATTACAACACACAAGTCGGACTATGGGGTCCTCAAATATACCCAAGGAAACCCATGGTTGAAGTATCTCATAAAATTGGGTTAAGACATGTGTTAGGGTAATTTAATATTATTATAATGTTATATTTACTCTTATTTTCTAAATTTACCCTTTAATTATGCTAACTAGAATATTTACTAAAGTTATTATTCATAATTTATAAAAATAAAATGTGCCTATTTACAAAATTTTAACCACTTGGTTCTAAATATGGAATCCATTTTTACATATTCATAACATATAAAAATATGAAAGTATTTTAAAATTAATTTCCATTTTCAAAACCAAAAAGCTTGTTTTTAAGAAGTCGAAAGTAACAAATGAATGGCATATGTTTATGCCCTATTTCAAATTGAAATTTCATAAAATAATAATAATTTTATTAAATTATAAAAATATAATCCATTTACACTTAAAAAAAATAAAATTAAAATATAACTCTATAAATAAATTTTATAAAAAGGTTGTATTGAATTAAAATGAATTATTTTTCAGTATTCATTAAAAAATGAACTGTAGTAGAAAAAATAAAATATTTCAACCAATGTAAAATTTGAAAATAAAAATCTAAATAAGATGTTTATCTTTTCAAATATTACAGTTAATGGGGTAAAAACTATATTTAAAAAGGGTTCTCCATCAAAAGGTGGTAACAATTCATTTTTAGAAAAATAATTCTTTTTTCCGAAAAAATGAATTTTTTATTATATCATATATAGAAAACATATAAGATGAATTTTTTACACAGAATATATATCATATATATTTATAAAATAAAATTTCATAAATTTTTATATTAAAACACAATTATTCCCTCTTAAATTGTTTTACATAATAACACATGCATTATATTCAATTGTTTTTTTATTTCCCTTTCTATTAAATTTACTAATAAATGAATCATCATTTAATCATATGTAAATCGTCTTTGAGAATTAAGTTGATACTAATAATTACCCCCATTATAATGGCTAGGAGTTAACTACCATTTTAAATAAGAATAATATAATTGTATTATTTTTCAGTATAACTAATTGTTTTGTGAAATATAAGATTTCAAAGAAGCTCGTTGTTTCATGTTAAATATGGTTTCAGAAAAATCATCCCATTTAGCTTAAAAATATTATCTTATTCATAAGTAAAAATATAAATCGCAATGTATTATCCTATATATACCTAGGTTGTTATGTCTTTCCCCCTTTTGGTAATTGAGTCCTCACGAATTTAAAATTTGTAACAAAAACGTCATTGAAAGTCCCACATTGGTAAAAGAGTCAATAAAATATCATATTAAATGATATAAAGAGAAGTATAAAAGTCACACTAGATGAAAAATAATACTATTACATGAAAAAAAGGTTATGGGAGAAAAAAACTGTCAAAATTATGATTGAGAGTGATAGAAAACATGATCAACAGAATGATTACCGCTAGAAAACAACAAACTCGTGACAGATTAAATAGTTTTTGATTCCCAAATATGAAAAGTAAATAGACAATTTTTTAAGTTCCCTTTAATAAATTTATATATTTTATTTTCGATATTGACTATGAATATAAGTAAATATAAGTACTTATCATGTATAGTTTCATCCTTTATTAATTTTCGACCAAAAAATCAACATTTCTCCAAACGATGAGTGTTAAGGGGGACATAGACTCACCTGAAGAACTAAGATCTACATCAAAAGAATCACATTATCAATAAAAATGAACTATATATTTACCCTGTCTTTAAACATTATCCAAAATCAAATTTTTTAATAAAATATTAGATAATCCCCAAAAAGGATAACCCTTTATAAAAATAAATACTACTCTTAGTCTTGAAAATTAAAAAAACAATACCCAAAGGTCAACATATAACATTCAATACACATTGTTCCTTATTATAATTAAATAAAATCAAAAAAAAGATTAAAAACCCAAATTCAGAATAATTTGATCACATAGTCATCTAGAATAAATCTAAAAACAAATCTCCAAGTAACATATACTAATCATATAACCCCACACTATTATGAAATTAACCTAATAATGTATTCTCAAATATATCTTAATCATTTACATAGATGACCAAAATTTACATATTTCCACAATAAAAAACTTGTATTAAAAAAAATGAAATTTAATCCATTACTCCACAAATAAAATCCCATCATTTGACTAAAACGAATAAGTAGTACTAACTGGGGACTTCATGTAGGCTCGTGGTAGGTGATATGCCCTTGTCTCCGTTCAGTTTTGGGTTCGATTCCCATTACCCTGTCCAATGTGATGAGTTGTCACCCATCCTTTGGGGGTGCTTTTGATAAAACCATTTCATACATATAACATTCTCAAAAATAATATTATTTCCTCAAAATTAACCGTAACATATTTTTTCCTCAATGGTTATCTAATACAGTTCTTTTTCCATTCCATAATGTAATAACCAACTGTCACCTAAAAAAAGATAATATGAACCCCTACCATTATCCATTAATTCCAAATAATAAAAGATAATTTTTTGTTGAATAACATTTTCACATATCTAACTTCAGGTTTACACATACTAGAAAATGTATTCCAATGTAATCCCATCATCAAAAGAGCCTTATTACTTTTAAGCATTTCATCATACTAAAATATATTGTAACTCTTGAATCCCTTATGTGTAGACTTCTTACTAGTTCATCATTCATCATGATCCATTAACCATTATTTTCAAATTTATTCCGTAATACTTATTTCTTATAAACCAAATCAGGAATCAGATCCTAAGAATCAACAATTTCAACACATCACCAAAGAAATAATCTCTAACAATCATTGGTCATTGTAACATTCCTCTTACTCAATTGGAATGTCATTAGGTACTGGAAAAAATATATTTCTAAGGGCATACAGATCCCATTATTGAACCTTCTTTGTAGGACGTCTATTTGTATAATGACCGTGCACACCCAATATAACAAATTCAATTCATCCCTTATAAAGAACATAATTCCCTTTTCTAGAGTCAAATCTATGCTTCTTTTTTTCCATGGAAGGTTATTACTTTATCACCCACATTACCACATATATAGAATCTCAACATACCATTGTTTCATTTTCCTAGGTGTTTAATTCCACATCCCGAACACATAGGTTTTTGAATATAAATACCTTAATTATTATTACCAGAACATCTGCACAGATATATTTCTCACATATATGATGCCTTATAAAAATCAACATGTTTTTAGCGTTAAATAATGACTCCATATTGTTGGTTAAGAATAACCACAAGAGTTATCACTATAGTTCCAATTTCAGTTGGTTTCTTATTCCGAAAACTATCACAGTTTACTTCACATCCATTGTTACATTGGTTCCTTCTAGATCCAACTATTTACTAAAACCAAAAAGCTCAGTGTGATTATATCCATAAAATCATCATATACTATCTTATGAGGTGGGTGAACACTAAGATATATGTTTTCATGTTATATTTATCTCATTAAATTTATCTAAAGTAACTATGACACTTTCTAATATTCTAACCATTATGGTTATGTCACTTATGCTTAAATTACACCCTAATATCAACTATATCTAAACTGACCTATGATACCAACTATAATCCCCCATACATAAACATTACATAATATTTAATTAAGTTAATTATTCACATTGATGATATTTTCTGGTTTAGAGATTTAGAGAATTATGTCATAACTTATAGTTAACTACATTAATACTACAAGTAGACACTTTTAATCAGTATCCATTATTTTCTTAAAATGAAAACTCTTTAATAGGAAACATGTTTAGTTCCAGGTTATAGACATCATAACTTTTCCTCGAACCCAACCTTCACCAGATTTATCATTATTTCCTATGAAAAACATTTCAAAAACCTAGGGTGAGTATAAAATGGTCAGTAAGGGATAAATAAAGAAGGAAATCTATTAGTTTTTTTTAAAAAACATTTAGACCATAAATACATTATCTTAAGATAACTCTTTTCACCTTAAATAACTATCAAAAACATTTCACTGAATAAAAGCTCATTGATTACACTTATTTTAACCAAAAGATTATACTAAAGCCCCTTGAAAAAAACATATATCAAATAAAGGTAACTTGGGACATTATCCTACATAACAAGAATGACCATACGGTCTACTTCCACGCATATCAGTAAATGGACTAGCCATACGACTGAATTCTATTCCCAATGCATTAGAAGTTATAATGTAACCATCGGTCCTTGGTATATCAAGGAACCACCCATCATTGGTTTATCATGTAACCACTCGTCAAATGTAGTAGTAACATTATATAATCCAAACACATAAAAAATTTCAAATATAAAAATTTCACTAATTACATTTCATTCTCATTCCACTGAAATCATATGAAGATATTGAAATACAAAATCAATTTCTGGATAACATTTAAAACATTTAATGAAGACATTTTTGAATAAAAGTGTCCAATGGAAATTTTAAAAATTCTAAAAAAATCAACATTTAATAAAATTAATTAAAATATAAATAGAAACTAAAAACAGTTTAAAAAATAAGGATATTAATGAAAAATTTTATAAGAATAAATCATTAAAACTTTTAAATTTCTAATCAGTTAAAGAGTCTCGTAACACATAAAAAACACTTGAACAAAAATAATTAATGAATAAAAACAAACTAAACCTTAAATATCCTGATAATATAGATATTCATGATATGTAATGTCAAAAATGTTTTATATACACATTATAGGATATTAAAGGTGGATAACATCAAGATATGCCTCAATGAAAGAATATTGACACGAAATCCATTACCTCCTGTCCGACCTGACTTGTTTGTTCTAAAATTTCATGAATAACAAACTTAGGTTAATTTATACATTATTCCAAACATTTTTCAAGTTTATTAATCATTTTTTCACTTATTTTCTTGTTATAAATAATTATATAATTATTTATATTCATATCGGACGTTTTGTTAATATTTGGTACCTGAGTCAAAAATGAACCTGTAATAATTAAAAATTTACAATGTGGTCAAAATTCCGTTATAACTAGAAAGATATTCATGATTTAGATATCATATATATCATATAAATCCTGTATATATGTTTTTATAATACTCCATATCATTTGGTGAAAAGAAATTAAATGCACCGTTACTAGAGACGGTAAGTCGTACATATGTATGAACGCTACTTTAATTTATATTTCATAATTTACGTAATGAAAACATATTTATAAATAGGTATATTATAATTCTATTATAACATATTTTTTATATATGTTATATATGTTCATTAATTCCATCTTTTATATGTTTTATTTATAGCATGAATGAGTTACATCACTTTGAAGGGGTGGTAGTCCCCACTTCTTCAAATGAAATTATCATATTTTTAAAACATGGAAAGAATACATGTATGTTATAAATGAAACATAAATATGAATAGAGACAAAATAGATATAATTTAAATGTTATATAATTATAGTTCCACTATAATTTACACCAAGGGAGGTGGTAGTGGAAAATCTAACAATCATCGTTTCATGAGGCAGCAATTGTAGTACACATATACAACATGTTCATAACAATTAGATGGAGGTGTCTGTAAGTGTAGTTATAATAATTATCATAAACCATCCTAGTATAATTAAAATACTAGTTTTGTTATGTAATCGATGAATAAGAAGATCATACGGGGTGGAAATGAAAAAATAATGGAAAGGATCTTGAGAGAATACACTACCTCAAATCTGGTAACTTCTTTTGATTTGAGGCATATGGATTTCTTGAATTTAATTATGCATAAATTATGGATTCAATGAGGAAGGGAGGTATTGTTGGAGCTTATTGGGTCATATTTTGGTCAATCAAATGGGATTGAGAGGTGTGATTAATGGGTTAGTGGTTGGGTCCTTCTATAAGAGGGAGGAGAGGCACTTTATGAATGTTTTGAAATATTATTTTATTATTACTTGATATTAAGAATTATAATAACACCAAATTGAAATATTTTATATATAAGAAGATTATGGGTCAAAAGTATTTTAGAAAATGGGTTTCAAGAAAGATAATGTTCTAAAAATAACCTTACCTTTTAGGTTTAACCTACAGAAAAAATAAAATAACCCTTACCGTGTCTTCTATAATTTTCATAATATGTAGTTATTATAGATACAATAAAATAACAAGTGACTCAAGATAAATAATTAATGATATTTGTTACATCATATAAGTCATTTTGATGAATATTTTATTTTTAGTAATATTATATCGTTTAATAAAATATTTATTCATCTAAAAACTAATTTATGTAAATTTTTTTAATATTCATATCATAAATATTTGAAAAATCCTTGCAAAAATTTATTAATTCGAGAAACAATTATTAATTAGAATATAAAAAGTCATAATAAACCATTATATTTATGGTTTTCATAAAAAGTTTCAAAATAAATTTATTTTTATATTTTTAATCTCATTTATTTGAATCGTTCATTAATAAGGTAATCACTACCTCGCCATTGTGTCATAAATAAATAAATTTATTTGATATCTAAAAATTATAAATATAATATCATGATATATGAAATATTTATAAATTTCTAATGACTATTTATTTCAAAAATTATAACTTATATATCCCCATATAACAATTGTTTTATTAAAATATACATGTTTAGGTTATATTTTCATTAACATTAAATAAAAATTAATGATATGCCATTTTCACACACAAGTGGCACCATGGGGTCAGAATATCAAAAAAATGATGTCAATGGTTTTATATACCTCATCCAATAGGGTATGAACATGTTCTATGGTAAATTAATGTTATTATAATATTATTATATACCCTTATTTATAGGATCTACCCTTTAATCATGGTAAATTAAATATTTACCGATTTTATTATTCATAATGTCTAAAAAAATTAACTATTTAAAAATTTTAACATCATGATCCAAATATATAAGCCATTTTTTAAATTCAATCCTATTAAGATGTAGAAATTAATTTAATATTACTTCTTGTTTTCAAAACTAAAAAGGGTTTTTTCATAAAGTAAAAACTAACAAATGATTAACAGGCGTTTATGTACAATTTAAAAAGAAATTTCTTCTAGTGACCAAAATTTAACTAAATGATAAAAATAAAATCCAATTAATATTTAATTTTTTTTAATTATAATATATCTATATTAATAAATTAGATTAAAGGGCAGTTTTGAAATAAATACAATATCCTTCACTATTCATAAAAAATTGATCTTTTGTAAGAAAATAAAAAAAATTCATCTAATGTAAATTTTTATGTTTCAATTCAAAAGAAGTGTATTTTTTTGAAATAAAACATATAATGGCGTCAAAGTCAGATATAAAAAGTGTTTTCCACTAAAACGCGGTACAAAAGTATTTTTAGAAAAATACTTCATTAATCTGATGAAATGAATTTCTTCTTATATCATATCTATAAAAAATAAAAAATAGATTTATTATATTTAATATATATCACATATTTACAATTATATAAACATCAGTAATGTGTGATAAGAAAACACAATTATTATTTTTTAAATATTTTTTCATAAAAACACATCGATTATATTGAATTTGATTTTTTATTTCCATTTCTAATTAATTTGGTAATCTATGAATTATTATAAAAATAGGTGTAAGCTATATTTAAAAACTCATTTGATAACATTAATTCCTGCAATTCCAATGGCATGGAATTAACTACAAATAAAATAATAATAATATTATTGTATTATTTTTTAGTATAACATAGTGTTGGGTGCAATGTAAGATTTCAGAGAATCTCGTTGTTTCGTGTCGAGTATGTTATCACATAAATAATCCCATTTAACCTAATATTAATATCAAATTCATAAGATTTAAGATAAATAAAAAGGTGTTTTCCTACAAATACCTGGGTCGTTACAGATGTGATATTTCATTGTTCAATATTCATTTACATGACTAATTTAATTGTTTCACAATAAAAAATATTTTTTTAGAAAACAAATTTTTTTATATAAAATTAAAAATCTTCATAAATATGAGATTATTTTGATAAAATAATTATGATATTTGAAATTATAAAATCAATATTATGTTACGGTTAGATTTTGAGAATTTTATGAAATATATTTAATATAAAAGGAAATGAATATAATTCTAATTTTTTTGGCATGATTTATGATTTAATTAATATTTAATAATGATCTAAAAAATAATATAAGTGAATAAAATGGGAATATATATTTTATATTATTAATATAATTTATTTTAATAAATTAAAATGATATTCAAACCCATTAAAATAATATTAAAAATCAGTAATGTAAAGTAATGATTAAAAATAGTTTAATGAAAATGATATTCACATGCCCAATGTGATATTATAAACAACTCTTTTCTATCTTGAATTACATTCAAAAAACCTGCAATAAATGTATGAATACATTATGTATACCTATGGGTATGAAAATGGGCTATTTTATTTCAAACCACATTGACTTCATATTCGAATATTTAGAAATTAATATACAAATTTCCCACTATTTTTATAAATACCGATCAATCCAGTCCACATAGTTGAGTCACAAAAACACAATCACGGGATACCTTACCTTAGTCTCCAATTACTCCATTTATGATTCCCCAACTCTTATATGGTAACTCTCCACTAAACCAATGTACTATAATTTAATTGATGGGATTGTGTCCATCTAAGTTTCTATATAAGAAAATAATTTTCAATATTTTGTTTTATTCTCAATAAAAAACGAATTTTTTTATGTACATTCATTAACAATCCAACTTATTCCAAAAAAATGTATATACCCCTATACTCAAATTAAACTATAACATAATCCTTTTTGTATACCCATTAAACTCTAAACATTACCCCTTGTTTTTCTATAACATGTTTTTTTCCAGATAAATATCCATCCATATTTCAATTCTTCGGTATTCACATACATGTAATTATAATTTATTTTTTGGGGGAGATCATTTATAAAATTATACTACTTAATCGTTGGATTTTATTTTTAGAATAACTTTTTATATTTTAATTACATTGTGGAACACATTTGGTTAGAAATATGAAGAGTAAGCCCTAATATAGATCCAATGAAATTGGTAATATTTTCATCTCATTATATACCATCTATAGTGTACATGTAATTTTTATAAGTTCATTTTGTTAAAATGTAATTTTGGTTAGCCTACAATTATTCTTATAATTTTAAATTTTCTATGTTTCCACATTATTATGTTTCATTGATCCAAAGAGATTGTCTTATCATGTCATGATACTATGTTTATGATTTTTTTATCAGAATTTAAATTTAAGTAGGATATACCAATTTACTAACATTAATTACATCTCATAATTATTTTATTGATCCCTCATCTACTAGTATTTATCTATCAGACATTTTTATGATGTTTTTCCATAGGTAATTTGATGTAATATAAAGAGTTTAATGGAAACAATGAGAACACTATATATATTAGAAATATTTTTTTTCATTTTTTATTAATGTTAATGGTTTATTTTATAATCATATAAAGACATTATACAACTATATTTCTTGGTTCTATTCATGATTTATTTATTAATGTATAATATCATATTGATTTTTTTAGTGAGAATAATTTTATGTTCTTGTTATATCATATGATTAAGATTAATATAACATTAGAAAACCCTATATGGATATGTATAAATATATTTCAAAGTCTTGATTTTTTTAATGAATGGAGAGTATGATTCCGTAGAAATCATAAACCCATATGTATAATGGAAATTTAAACCTATTGTGATATATATTCAATTAATCATAACAACCCCAAATAGCTTGTAAAGTATCAACTTGATCTTCACTAGGTTCAAGATGACTGGTCTTAAGAATAAAATCCTTGATTTCCACTATATAATAATATTCTATAGAAGGATCATATGTTGATTTTAAAAACATTATAATATAATTTTTTATAATTCTAGGCCCAATAATCTTATAGAAACTACACCTTAGATAACCACGATTGAAACATAATAATATGTTTGTTTGGATCTATAAGTTATTATTTTTAGGTTAAAAATATTTTCTATTTAGGATTATTTAATCATATATCCTCATTCAATATATTATATTATAAAAGTAATTGAAATCTAAGGAATCATAAAAAAAATAATATATGAAGGGTAATTCACTGATTATGAAATGATGTTCATAAAATCATAATATAATGTACTAAAAACACCATTGAAGTAATATCACAAATAACTCATGTGATGTGGAATAACATAAATCACATCAATGCACCTCCATATCTTAAGAGAAAATGAGATATAATATAACTTTTTTTAGAAATTGCCCACATATTAATGTCTATTATTTTCCCATGATCATAGAAATAATTTATAAAATTAATTGAAAGACCATGAAAGAGTCATTGTATTCAATTAATTTACTAGAGGATGAAGAAGATCTATTATGGACACTAAGCAAGACATAAAATCAAAATGAAGTAATTGAAGCCATGGAATGGGATGGATTCAAGATAATTTTTTTTGATTAAATTCTTCCCCCACACTCTATATATAATAATTTAGATATAATTTCATAGACTCATATATAATTGATGAAAGCTATATAAAATCATATGAATAACATTTTAGAAGGATCAAATGGTACACCTACAACATTTTACTGAATACGGAAAGAGTCACTGATTACATATTTAGTACAATATATCCATTTTCTATTAAAAATTTAAATTAAATAATTTTAAAATGATGATGAAATTGTTTGATGGACCATAATATTTGGGATGGAAATTGGTGATTATCTATGCTCTCTAAGGATTATAGATATGAAAAATACGATAATGATAAACTATATGGAATAATTTTATAATATTATACATCGTATAAGAATATAACTTCCCAAATTTCATAAGTGTACGTGAATACATACTAAAAACTATTTCAATGTGAGAAGTATGTGTTTTATATATGAATGGATAGGACATCAGGCTAAGTATTGTGATAACGAGGTAAAAAATAAAACTAATATAATAGAAAAATATAATGATATTATCAATACGAATCCCATGGTCTAGTGAATCATTATTAATGAAGTTGGACACTATGAAATACAATTAGAAAATACATTTTTTGTTGAATATAACCAAAGAAAACAACCTCTATGGTTGTTAGAGAATGGTTTAGTAAATTCGACAACTAATACTAAGGTGTTTCCTAAAAACAAATTGATGAATGGTTTGCAAGTTATTCATTCAAGAATAGAAAACTTCCTATTTTATCTATTATGAGTCATTATTTCATATAATGTTTAGTTATTAGAACTATTCAAATAAAACATAAAATCATGGAATTTTGCTTTATTAGTGAAAACAAATAGTTGTTAAATTATTTGTAATCTTTCTTATTTTACCTACTTTGTAAATACTTATTAAAAAAACTCTAAAAAATACTTTTTATTCAACCTTTTATAGAACACAATTATATTATATGGTTTCATTGTGTTCACTTATATGGATCACTTATAATCTATTATAGAAAATAAGTCACTTTAAATCTCTTAAATTATCCTGTTATTATATACAAGGGTAAGTACATGGTTGAAACTCAATTAAAAATAGCATTCCAAGCATGGATATTATTTCCTTATATGCAATCAAATATAGCACAAATGATTGAGATAATGGAGATGTTTCTTAAAAATGATAGTCTCATTAGCAAAGAAAATATTAATATATTCCTGGATGAATTATGTGACATCTTTTATATTCATTAGGGTGGTTTATTATTTGAACATTTAACCCGAGGTCTAACAATTTCCTTGAACACCTAAGGAATATTAACCATTAAATTGAATGAACTAAATAAATATCTATTATATTTTTTTTTGAAATATGCCAATGTTAATCACCATGGTGAGAACTATTACTCCTTATTAGGAAGTTTAATGGATCGATATTTCTTTTAATTGAATTTCATGAACTTAATAATATAATATTAATGAATAAGTTCTTCCAACCACATATTGATGCACTATTTGATCAACTACGTAGAACCAGATACATCTATAAAGTGAAATATTATTCATGGAATCATTAAATACATGCCCGCAAGGATTATATACCTATGTCAACCACACATAAAGGTTATATTAACTGTTATTGAATATTAATTAAATGTGGACTCATATGTTCTCCAAAAAAATTAATATAATAGATTAATATAGTCTTTTGAGATTACCTTGAATTCTTTTTTTATTTATAGATTGTATTTTAATATAATGTAAATTAAATGTGCAAAATATTTAGAATTTTATTTCTATACAAAATTCATAATGAAAGGTGAAATTATTTCTATGCTCTGTAAGAGTAAATTTTGTATACAAAAATTCATCTTCTTGGGTCACATAATAATATGTTCGGGAATATCTAGGGATCATTTTAAAAGAGTGTTTATTGAGGAAGTCACTAGATCAAAATTTGAAATAGATATCTATATGATCCATATATTATCAAAGTACGATATGTAATTTCAGAGAAAAATTTTAGGATGGTCAAACAACAACTCCAATAGTAATCAAAAGGTTGAAATTTTTTTCTGGACTGATGATTATGAAGAGACAGTCAATGATTTGAAAACAAGGCTTATAACTTCAAATGTACTCTCAACATCCACCTATAAAGAATTATTTTTATCTCATAGTTATAAATAAAATAAGTTATATGTATTTTCCCCCATGAATTGATGATAATGTTATAGTCTACGCATATTTATAATTGATGATCCCTAGATGAACTATAATAGAGCAATATTTAATGAAATATTTTCATCAAAAATGATTTTTTTTCTATAGATTGAAATACATGCATTGTTACACACCAGTATTTTTCGAAATATATTATTTTCAAATTACATTGAGCATTTTGATATTTATCATTTTCGAAAAAATTAAATATATCTACTTTATATAAAAAGAAATATGATTAGAATTCTTTATATAAAACACTAAGTAGATATGTCATTATATTAAACACATGGATTACCTTGCGGTATATTTAAAACTTTGCATGGCCTTTCTTAAAATCAACTATGTGATCTTTGGTATAGCTTCATTTTGCACAATACCATGTTTTACCAAACAATTGTATATTATTATAATGTTTTTATTTAATACAATAATATATATCCTTACCACTAAATTAATATTTATGAATAAAATTAACTATAACATCCCTCCCCTCCTCAATTTATTACGAATAATGGAAGATGCTACTTGGCCTTAAGTGAAACCACCATGATTCTAATGGAAAAAAATACATATCAATGGATTCATTTAAAATATAGAGACAATTTTTACTAGAAAAATAATGAGAAAAACCCAAAAACCGTAACCAAAAGGAAACTACATTATGGATAATATTAGTGAAATACCACTCAAAGCATTATAAATATATCAAATTCAACTACACAAGTGCACTATAATGGAATTCTACAAAATAACAAAGTGTACAACATAAGACACAAAACAAAAATATTAAAAAAATATCTCCATGTCTTCAAAAAGAATTTTTCTCTAACACCAATTAATATATCACGTATCACGAATCCCCACTAGAGAAATGTGATACTTTACCTTTTCCCATGTTATAAACAACATATCTGTAAAATAACCAATGTGATAAATCATAGGTACATAGTGAAACTCATTAGTATATTCCCAAATGACTTTCCTAGTCATACCACTTTGGTATAAAATGATAGAATATTTATAGAAAATATTTTATATAAAATAATTTTATAAAATAATTTACATAAAAATATAAACAGGTTCTATAATAAGATGTTTTGAAAAAACATAGCATGTTTCATGGAATGTAACAAATCCATATATTAAATAAAATCCCGAACTTCCATTTTGGAATAATCCATTCTATTCCGCTTATTGACACATCCATCAATTCATACAACCTAGAACCCCCTATACTTGTGAGTGTAGATCAATCCACTAATGAAGATGTCATGTAATGATCTAGCTGATAGGGAATATCCATAACCACTATATATACCACTCATTATGCAGAAGACTGCATACCCTTATCCATCTTGAAATCACATGAACACATTCAACCATTATTATAACCCGACCATGAAATAAATTTAGACTAAATTACCTTTTGGGAATAAGTAAAATATTATACAAATATATTCCCAATGAATGTACTATTATATTGCTTTTAGAGACATGTAAACATAAATATTGGAACATATGTGAGATATATTATCTCATAGTAGATTATTCATGACTAAAACCCTTCTTAAACACATTAAACAAAATACATATCATCATAACTATGGAATGGAATCATATAAATAGGAGATCAAAAATTCTCATTAAGGGTAAATAATGGAGATATATAAGCATAATCATAAACAAATAGTATGATAACATGATCATGAAAGTTGAAGATCACACACTGTATAAAAATTTTCCTATACATGAATCATGAAATAAATCATTGTATTTCATAAGACAATAATCAAATGGAAATAAATAATACAATCCATGAAAAAATAACATAGGAATAAAACAAATAAATGTGGAAATCACATAAGCACAAAATATGATTTACCAAAGTATCCAAGGGATAGTTGTGAAGACAAAATTAGTGGATATTTTCCTTCAATGAATCAATTACACACTTTTTCAAGAATTATATTACTAAATAGGGTAAACCATAGTTCAAGACCTTTATTACTAAACCTGATAAACCATCTTTATAGATTAGTATTACTGAACCATGTTCATTTCCTATTATAAACATTACTATCAGATGATATATAAATCATTACCCAATGAATATGAGTGGATATATGTCCCACCCAACCCATAGTAAAATAATACATACATGTTCTAGAAGATCATAAATTATCATATCATAAACCATGAAATGAAATGGGTGTAATAAACAAGTAATCAGATCTTAAACAATCAAAATGTTTGAGATTTCATAACCATTTCACCAATGAAAAACTTGTGAAATAGAAACGGATTTAGTATTCATATTACATGAGGAAAATAAATGAGTTTCTTAAAGACCATCACATTAATAATATACCATTCATAAAAAGTATATTAAGGGAACATTATATCATTTCATAGAAGGTAATGAGTTATATCAATGGATGTAATCATTGATGGAAAATAATTTGAAATATATTTCAAAAAACTATGCTGAGGAAAATATCCTCCATTCTTTGAAAAATAATTTTTTATATATAGAACCATTTAAAAAACATTTTCATAGAAAATATCTTGAAAATATTTAATGATAATGTGAAATATTTTTTAAATCTTTTTTCCATGAAATATATAGAATAAATATTAAAATGTTTTAAAAAACCCATTTCTTTTAAAACACATTGAGAACTTATAACAAATGCTATAGAACTTTAAAACCATTTCTTGTAAAGAAATTGAAAGCATATTTATAAGGCTTGTAAACATTTTTAAAAACATTTTAAAAACCACATAAGAGTAATTTTATTTTAATATAATTCTTTAAAAACTAATATTTAAAAATTGAAATAAATCTTCAATGGATTGATTGATGATAGATACATAAATGTTGTATGAGGAAAAAAAGAAGATTCCTTTTTCATGGTTACAGATAGAAAATGCATAATTCAGAAAGCTAAAAGAAGACTCTTCTTAAAGAAATTGTAAAATTAAAAAGTGTAAAAATTCATTTTTAATATTACTAGATAATGGTACAATATTATTAGATTCCATTTTTGGAAAACATAGTTTTTAAGGTATGTAGATTTCTATCTGAAGAGAGGGTAAAGTCAGGAATTCCTAAAAACTATTTCTTATAAGTATTATTTACCATAGAGTAGATGAAATTTTACCAATATATAGATAAATAATAAGTATCAATAAGAGTAAAAAATCCATGAATTTCCATGAGATATGTGACATTTTTATTCATCAATAGAAGAAGAGTCCTAATAAATCTAAAAAGGTGATGAGATTGTTTTAATAATCTATTATAACATGTTAACATGGGAAATACTCTCAATGTAAGAATAAATGGCTACTCAAAATATAAAACATCATGAATATAAGTAAATTCATGTTATAACCTGAAAATTGATGTATATACACCACTAAAGTGAAATTTGGGGCTTAACCAAACATGAGTCTCAAAGAAGGAAATTGATCCAAAAAATAATTTCAAATATTTGGTAACTTTTTAAACATAATCCCCATAAATTAAATATCATAAAATGGATATTTTAATACACGTAATTATTATTACAATATTTATTTTCAATATAATATGGTAAATTACCTGTACCCCACAAAAGGAAAGAGTGAAAAATATAGCATGTATATCACTGAAAGATAAGTGAGGTGATATCCCCTTACCGTGAGCCTTGAATCTCATTGTACACTTGGGAAACACCTATATAATAAATATAAATTTATTATAAATATTTTATAAAACCATATTCTTATATGTAATACCATATATTTATTTATTATTTCATAATATTCGTCTTTTTTTGACAATCATATGTTAATGTTTCACTTCAGATTACATCCACATTGTTCTTCGCATCAGTCATAATTTATTATATCGTTGGTGCATATAGCTATATAATGATTCCAAAATATAATAACTCTATAAATATCATCTATATCCAGTTTATTAGTTTTTTAGTAATCTATATAATATAGTCTTATCAAAAATAATACACTAATCCTTGAGATGGTAAGTCGTACATACACATGAACACTAGTTCCATTCAATTTCCATGTTGAATGAAATAAATGAAAATAAATATATATACATTTATAACTATTATGTTATCTTTATTATATCTTATCTATAATATATATTTATTATATCCATCCAAAATACATTCTATGTAGTTTATGAACGAATCCCATCACTTTGAGGGGGAGATCGTCTCGACATTCTCAAATGAAATTATTGTATTATAAAAAATTGGTTAGTATAAATATAGTTTTTGTAAAATATTTAAATACACATAAGTTTATAATTTATATTATATATCACACATATAAATATAATTTAGATTATATTGGACACAATGAGAGGGGGTAAATAAAATTTGAACAATCGTCTTCTAGGGAGCCGGTTGTCCACTTGCACCTAAATTGTATGTACATCACCCATTAGATGGATGAGTTTATAAGTGAAGGTACAAATCATAACATAAAAAATATAATTTTATATTTAGTAACCTTTTTCTATTTTATTTTCATTGAATTATAATTTTTTATGGAGTAAAGAATGTAAATAAATAAAAGGAGTTTCAGAAATGGTGTTACCTCTTGATCATGTATCTCCTTTTAGTTTGAGTTAAAATGAATCATTGGAATGATATTTTCCCAAGGGGAGGATTCATGGATGAAGTGAGGTATGTTGGGGAGTTAATTTCTCAGAGTTTTGACAAACCTAATGTGTTTGAGAGGTGTACGGAAGTGGAACTGAAGGAGGCATTTTATAATGGAATGCGAGTGAAATATATTGTAATATCATAAATGATAGGAACCCCACCCATGTTATTAATTAAATTCAGTTCAATAATAATTATATAAAGACTTAAGGGAGTAATGGGGAGAAATATGGCTATACAATGACTTTAGGAAAAGTGTATATGTTGTTTTGGGTCATAAAGTTATGGTCTAGTCCCTTATTACGGTTAATTTAACCTTAGATGTTGTAATTAATTTTAATTACATCACACATATTTTTGGTTAAAACTAGTTTGACCATACGAGGGATGATAAATTTTTCTAAGTCTAAATATAGAATAAATTTTTTCAAATTCAAAACAATGAAGTGAAATAAATTTAATTAAAATTAACATCATGGTCGGGTTGATAATGAGGGTAGTTAAGGTAAAAATAATCAAAAAAAGACAAGTTTTTATGTCTAATATCTGATTGAATTTGGTTACAATTACATAAATTTTAAAAATTGATAAAAATATAATCTAATTAATCTATTAAACCAATTGAAAAAAATAATTTAGCATTATAAATATGATATAAAAAAATTTGTTTTTAACTAAAATACAATATTTTTATCTACTCATTAATATTGAAACATAATAACAAAATAAAAAACTTTTATCCCTACCTAATTATTAATTTAATATTTTAAATTTGAATTATATTTTTTCATATTAAATTGATATCCAAATTGTATTTATGACGGGGAATCTATTTAAAAAAATTAAAACTATAAAAATATTGGCATTTATGTGATAAATGGTTATATTTATATCTTAGTATCATAAAATATATTGAGTGAATATAAAATATATTTGCATGGATATATGATATATATATTCAATTAAAATTATGTTATGAGTGTAATTAAATTAATTTATTAGGATTTAAAAATTATGTTATCATAATTATATTTTTATATAAAAATACCACCATTATATTTAATTGAACCATATATTCATTTCTGAAATTTTTTAACTAAATAA
Organism: Viscum album; assembly: GCA_963277665.1. NCBI lineage: Eukaryota > Viridiplantae > Streptophyta > Magnoliopsida > Santalales > Viscaceae > Viscum > Viscum album. Next base: position 1,378,228,506 of record OY728140.1, on the reverse strand, counting down.
TTCTTATTATATTTTTTATAAAACATATATTTAAATATTTTAGCTACTAATAATCATAATAAAATTTTATTGGATATGTTATTTATATTATTATATTATTTTAATAAATTATTATTGTTCTGTAAAACTCGGTCGTGTGTGTTATGCATGCCATCAAGGAAAGTTATTGTTGCATGCAATGTAAAAAAACCATGTTGTTCCTGTTAAAACAAGATAAAATTTATATTATCTATTGTTTAAATAAGACAAACATAGTTATCTAATATAATAAAAACAATATTTTCTTCTGTTTGAAATTAATAATATCCAAAATATTAATAAATTGATTAAAAAATGATTAACAAAATCTCAGAGTGTTACATCCCCCCCTAAACAAAATTTCTCCCAAGAAATTTGTAGGGGTTATCAATGTTTTAATACATGAGATTCCTCTAAATGTTACCCTCATTATAAATATGATCCCTAAAACATCAATTTAAATTGGATAGTGTAAATAAAAGGTTTACTCAAATTAACTCATTACAATATTATCACATTGGCGAACATTGGTGGGATGTGAAAACATAAACATGGAAGAAAAAACTAACCATACAGTTCTGAACAAGAGTGATGGATAAGAAGGTCATGAAATGTTAAAAATTAGAAATCCATAAATTTGTGATGTCCAAATAGTCCTTTGGATTCATCATAGTCATATGAATAAGACAACTTTTTTGGATTGAGGATTATTTTTTTATGTTTTTGAATATTCATGAAATGTTATACTTGCTTGGTTTCAGGTCAACATTACCTGTTTTGTTCATTGATATAATTCACTATCACGACCCGTCCTCGGGGCCCGTGCTGTGACTACCCCAAGCCCGCCTTCCATAGACTAGGCGCTGGTGACTAGAACCAAATGTGTAAATCCTGATAAAAAGGGAAGGCATTTCCTTTATAAAAGTAAACAACACAATAGAGGACACAACAGATATAAGCACAAAGTGAAACTGAATACAAAAGTAAGTGTTGAATGGTAAATGGGCTAGAATACAAACCCAACTGAAATTATAGTACAACTGAAATTCTAGTACAACAACAGTAAAGTAAAACATCAACCACTGAGTCGTCCTCTAGAAATCCCACCAGAAGGGTGGGTACAAATAGTCCCTCCCAGCACCACGGGTTCGTCCGTCTACTTCATGTACATGACACCATGTGCTCCACCTCCAGGTACCGTCCAACTCTACAAGCCTCTACCACGATCAGCGTTATCCATAGTTTGCATCCAACACAACGTAGTGCGGGCATTTCCCGTGTAGGGGTGAGTATAACGATACTCAGTATGGACCCCGAGACCCCCGAAGGTCTCCCAGAATCCATGAACGAGAAACCATAAAGGAAAGATACAAACACGAAGTATCAAACAACCCTACTTAGGTATATTCCCATACATATACTTATGTTTTCAATTCCGGTTCAGCTCCAACTCTCGAGCCCAGGCACAACCCAGTACACACATGAAAGAAGTCAATTACACCGATGGTAATGATTGAAAATCATGACTCATCTCACAGAGGTATACATCTTTCGTATAGTGATAAAGATGATCAGATGTAGCCACAGATTCATCTAATTTGTTCAACACACATAGGATACAAGACTAGCTAAGCTGTCGGACCCACACAAGATACAAGACCAGCAACTCTACCGGACCCACACAGGATACATGTACATATGACAATACTAATAGACCCACAAAGGATACAAGAATAATAGTCATCGTTGTCGAACCCATGGAGGATTCCATTATGGTAGTCATCGTTGTCGTACCCACGGAGGATTTCAATAAATTAGTCTTCACTGCCGAACACACGGAGGATTCCAGAACAATAGACATCGCAGTCGAAACTTGCTCTAGGGTTCCCGCACACAACACGCTTGATTCCGGGAGGGTATGATCCTCAACAAAAGGGGGTCGATGCTTCAAATATCATGATGTTCAGATTTTATGTGTCCTGAAGTTACATCTTGTCAAAAGGAACCCAACGCGACAGATGGTATGTCAATCGGATACCCGGTCTGAGAGTCATTGACTTTTCCATTCTAAGGGCCCGGTGGGAATTACGGTCATTCCAAACCCATCCATTTTCCAAATTCATTAAAACTCACTTAGATTATCACTAAAGGACTGCCACATCACGAGGGTTCCGGTACCGCAGACGGAGCGTCAATCAGAAGTGCGATCTGCATGATAATTACCTTTTTTGTGGAAATGGGCTCGGCCCGTCAAGCCCAGTGGGCCGATGGGTCGGGTCGACCGATTTTTGCTAGGAATGACCCAGGAGAGGGTAGGACCGGCCCGATGAGTCACGCAGCCAGGCCCGAGGGGCGTGGTCTGGCCCGTGGAGGCGCAGCCCAGCCCGGCCCGACACGGTGAGGACCGGCCCGGTGCGGTACGGCCCGGAGGGCCGACCGGTCCGATGGGGGGGGGGGATTTCCCGAACTCGCGCCACCAAGAAGCGCCTCCCTATGAATCGGACAACTGAAGCTGGCCAACCTTCCTGGCACAAGCGGCCCACTCAGGCGGGCCTCAGACCTACTGTGCGGCACCTTCCGGTGTCGCAGATCCTTCACCTGGTCGGCCGAAGATCCGACATGTTCACCTCTGATGCGGCCTGTGGATTGCGTACCACGGTCCTCTGTAGCGCAGTGATATTTGTGGAATCATGGTTTCATTGGTGTGGCCGAACAGCCTGAGGTTGCGGACCACAGTTCCTCAGGATGTGGTTGGTGCGCGACCTCCGCCTTCGATCGTCACCACTTCCCGTTACGAATACAAAAAAATCAAGAAAAACAGAGGGTCGTCGGGCCATGTTCATTCAGGATGTGCCCTCCGTGTTAGGTTGTAACATATGGACACGATTATTCCAAATACAGAAAAACACAGCTGAGATGATTTATTCACATATAAATTATACAAAACCCCTACCTCGCAAAAGACATCATACGTCGTCGAGCCGCAGAAGATGAGCATCACAGTAGAATGGTGTTGTCCCGTCAACGATTGTGGAAGTGTCGTTGTCGTAGGAAAAATAGACTCCTTGACGTCATGGTGCATCCGAGGAAGAACCGTCTTTGGAAGAAGTCCTTCACGTTCTTCATCAGTGATGTACATTATTGAATAATGGTGTTCTTCGTCGAAGAAGGATCACATCTCCTTTAATTATCCAGAGCTTATCCCCGAAATCTTCCTTTTGCCAATGCAGAAGAAGAGTCTCTCAAATTAATTGAGTTTCCATGAAATTAAATTTAATTTTAGATAGGTGTCGAATAATTAATGTAGAAATTAATTATATGAGTTGGCACAATTAATGGGATTAGGGAGGTGGAGAGGCTCCACTATTAATTGTGGCGTAGTCAAAGTAAACAACAGGGAATTAATTTGTAGTTGAAAGGGATCAGGTTCATGTCAGTCCCACCACACTAAATCCACTTAGGGGAGGTTATGTGGGGTGTGGTCCCACCCTTAACTGCCTCTTGTAGGTTATAACAACCCAAGAAATTTTTTTAAAATTGTGTACAAAAATTTTATTTAATTTATACTAAATCCCCAAAAATTATCTTTCAACACGCATAAAACGCATCTACGGTAAAGGTCCCCTTATGCGAATAACGACGCTAGGAGTTCATCAGTGTTCTCAAATTTAAATTCTGTGCACCGGTTCAAAAGATAAAAAAACATGCTCATACGTTTACTAAACGTACCCGAAAAAAACTTCAATAATTGATTCCGGGCACACCGGGCCTCTGATTCAGGTGCCGTCAGAAACTGTATACTGAAAAAATGGAATTGTTTTAATGAAAAAAATTTCCCTTCAAATTTTTGGGTCTTTAAATTACCCCCAAATTAGGGATTTACATCACAATAATGATACCACACACACTAGGGGACACAAATAGAGGTACTGATCACACATCTGAGCCTCCCGCTCCCAAGTGCTCTCCTGGAGGTTCCCTTGCTGCCATCAAACGAGTACCAGAGGGATCGACCATCCACATAGGACCCACTCCTTTTGATCCTCGATCTCCACCGGTACCTCAATGAATGTCGCCCATCATCGATGTCTAGCTCCCCATGATCGATGATTTGGGTCAGGTCGTGCACGTATCTCCTTAGCTAAGATATGTGGAAGACATCGTGAACCCGATGCAACTGAGGTGGAAGGTCCAGGCGGTAAGCCACCTCGCTTACTCTAATGATGACCGGTAATGGTTTGATGAATCATGGAGATAACGTACCACCCCGACCAAATCTCCGACGACCTCATCGTGGTGAGACCCGTAAGAAAACGTGGTTGCCATCCTCGAACTCTAGTGGTCTCTGTCTCCTATCAGCATAGAACTTCTGTCTGCTCTGTGCAGTATTCATCTTCTCCTAGATGATTTGCACCTTCTCCATTGTAGCTTGCACCATCTCTGGTACTACCAGTGCTGACTCCCTTGGGTCAGTCCAACATAGAGGTGATCTGCAATGTCAGCCGTATAGTGCCTCGTATGGGGACATCCTGATTGTGGAGTGGTAGTTGTTGTTGTATGCAAACTCCACCAAGGATAAGTGATCCTCATAGCTACGACCAAAGTCATGGACACATGCATGGAGGATGTCCTCGAGATTCTGAATAGTCCTCTCAGTATGGCCATCCGTCTGAGGATGGAAGGCGGTGCTCAGACGTAGCTCGGTCTGAAATGCTTTATACAACCCCTTCCAATGCCGCGAAGTAAACCATGCTTACCGATCAGAGACGATCATCGATGCAACACCATAAATCCTTACTGTCTCATGTATGTAGAGGCGTCTTAATCTCTCTACTGAGTCCTACTCTCTGATCGGTAGGAAGTGGGATGACTTGGTGAGTCGGTCTACGATCACCTAGATAGAGTCGTGTCCTCTAGATGTATGTGGAATCCCCGTCACGAAATCCATGGAGATCCTATCCCACATTCACTCTGGGACCTCAACGGGATGTACCATTCCTTCTGGTACCTGGTGCTCCGCCTTCACTTGCTGACAAGTCAGGTATCGGGAAAAGAAATCTTCTACAACCTTCTTCATACCCGGCCACCAGTGCTGTCGTCTGAGGTCCTGATACATTTTCTCCACTCCTGGATGCACCGCTAGAGGGGAAGTGTGAAACTCCATAAAAACCTCTTCATATAGTGAAACTGGTACCATCATACATCCACTTAAGAGGATGACGTGCTCCCCTCCTTCAGAAAATCCATCGGGTGCCAGACCTGAGGATATCTGATCTCATTGTGTCTTGCCGCCAGCATCTCCTTGTTGTGCCTCTCTAACTCGCTGAGGAAGTGGAGGAGTGACTATGAGAGACTGAAGAAATTTTGCTCCATCTATACCCACAATGTATATCTGCAATAAGGCTAACTACATTGTCGCCTCTCCTAGCATCTGAATGAACGATCTCCTACTAAGAGCATCAGCTACGACGTTAACCTTCCCAAGAGTATAGAATATCTCAAAGTCATAGTCTTGGAGGAACTCGAGCCATCACCACTGTCTCTGGTTCAGGTCATTCTGTGAGAAAATGTACCTGAGACTCTGGTGGTTTGAGTAGACCGTAAAGATATCAACCATCAGATAGTGCCCCCACATCTTCAAGGTGAAGAATACTACTGCTAACTCCAGGTCATGGGTAGAATAGTTCTGATCATGTTGTCTCAACTTCCATGAAGCATATTCTATCACCACCCGCTCCTACATCAATACACACCCGGGTCTGGTCCTTGATGCGTCACAGTAAACTATGAACCCAATGCCCTCCTCAGGTATCCTCAAGATGGGCGCACTTGTCAAAATCTATCTCAGCTTTTGAAAGCTCTGCTGGAATCTATCTGACCAAACGAAGGGTTTCCCCTTCTTCATCAAAGATGATAGTGGTGCTGCAAATCTGGAGATTTATGGCACAAACCTCCGATAGTATCCAGCCAGGCCCAGGAAGCTCTGAACCTCCGTCAAACTCTTGGGTTTCTCCCAAGTAAGCACTACCTCAATCTTTACTGGATCCATTGCTACACCCACCTCCAAGATGATGTGTCCCAAGAAGTGGATCTCTCGAATCCAGAACTGGCACTTTGAGAGCTTACCATAATGCTGGTGCTCTCGGAGTGCATCCAGTACAACCCACTAGTGGTAGGCGTGCTCCTCCTATGTAGTCAAGTAAATCAGAATGACATCGATGAAGACTATGACAAAATGATCGAGTTATGGCTGGAAGATCGTTTTAATGAGAATCATGAACACTGTTGGAGAGTTGGTCACACTTAAGTGAATAAACAAGAACTCAAAGTGGCCATACAGACACCTAAAAGCCATCTTCGACACATCCTCATCTCGAACTCTGAGCTGGTGACAGCCAGACCAGAGGTCTATCTTCGAGAACCATCGTGCTCCCTTGAGATGATCGACGAGGTCATCAATCCTCGAAAGTGGGTACTTATTCCTTACGGTCACCTGCTTCAGGCTATTATAGTTGAAACATAGTCGCAAGCTCCCATCCACCTTCTTGTCGAACAAAATCGATGAAGACAAGGGTGAAACATTGGGTCGGTTGAACCCCTTTCCCTGGAAGTCCTCCAGTTGTACCCGCATCACACGAAGCTCAGCGGAGCCATCCGATTTGCTGGGGTAGATATCGGTGCTGTCCTGGGGTACAGATCTATGTATATGTCTACCTCTCTGTGAATAGGTAGTCTTAAAATGTCGTTATGAAAAATATCCGCATACTGATCTACCACAACAGGAAAACTCGGACTCCACACATCAACCGCTCTGCGGATGAGACTAGCCAACTGATTTGTGATCAGCCGCCCTCTCCTCGGCGTAAGTCCATCCTGCACTGCAAAGTATCCTTTCTCGCCGGTGAAGGTGAACCTGGTCCCATCCGTCCGGATACACAACACCATGCTCCTAATACAGTCGATCTGAGCATGGACTGTAGATAACCACTCCATACCCTAGATGACATCATAAGGCCTCGACGCCGCTATAAGAAGATCTCAGCCAAAGCTCTTACCTCCTAGAGAAATCTCACACTGTCGACACCAGTGCGTAATCGTCGAGTCTGTTCCTGTAGGAGTCTCTATACATAACGATCGAGCCAATAACTCCGCCTGAATATCTGAGCTCCGAACAAGGGCAGTGGTAGTAAAATAATGACTCACACTTGTGTTTATAAGAACAACAGCAATGGTGGATTATAAATAGATAGTACCTCAAATAATATCAGGTGTGCCATGGTCATAGGCCTCGAAAACCTAGAGCTGTGCTTGCCTCTGTCCGCCAGCTCCCTGTGGTTGGGGTGGACCTCATGGTGGTGTTGGTAGAGCCTAAAAATGTTGTCCACCACCCACTGCTCAGCCAGCTACTCTGCCTCGTCTGCCCTCTCCCAGCAGACTACCATGGTCAAACCTATGCCTCTTATAGGGAGGTCACTCTACTATCTTCTTCTTGTCTACATGGTAGGTCAAGTAGTCATGAGCCATGTGGCCATGCCCGCCACATGCATAGAACTATCTGCTCCTCGTAAGGCAAGCTTTGTTTCGTGTGCCCCACACAACCGAACCTGTATCCTAAGGTCGCCCACCTGATAGCCTAGTCATCTCGAACCCCAGTTTCATCTGTCTACTACCGGCTGCAGATGACTCTGCTACGTGTTGCCCTGCGGTGGGTCTCGCTGCTGGTGACTCCTCAGCGAGAAAACTCTCCACCAGAAGGGCTCACTCCAATACCCATGCCTGTGTCGAGATGCTGAGGGGGAATCATTGAAGACATGATCTCTTTCCTCAGGACCTGCTCGAATGTCCTGGCCCTGAAGAATAGTTCTCATACCATATTCATGTAGTAACATGAGAGGTCAGTAAAACTCGATGATTATTGAGCTACTGTCAGGCATCCCTGCTATAGATGCAGTAACTTTTAAATCTGCACCGCACGAAGGGTGGCTGGAACAAACTTCGAGCTGAAGAGACTCTCAAAGTCAGTCCAAAGAAGCGATGCCTCATCATGCACCTAGAGCATCAGGTTCCACCATCTACATGCTTCTGCGTGCAGGAGACTCGCGACAAGGATCGTCATAAGGTCGGCGGGTGTCCCTACCAATCTGAAGACTCTGACGATAGCATCCAGCCAATCCTCGGCTGCCTGAGGGCCCGTCTCTCTACAGAACATGGGCGGCCTCTGTCACTGAAACTCGCGAAACACACTCAGACAGCGTGTACTCTCTAATGTTGGCGCTGGTAGTATTGGTTGCTCAGCAGGTTGTGGTGCTGATGTTTCATCCGTTGTGATGGGTCCCTGAACCGAGGCCTCGTCGCTCGGTGGGCTGCAATCCCGCACATAACTTGAGACTCTAGTTGGCTGCCATCATGCGGCCATCTTGAAAAGAAACTGGTGTGCCATAGTCAAAACAATATACCTGGTGATATGACACAAAGTAATAACAAAGAAAATTTTTCAAGGGAAACACACACGCAATCAGTGTTTTCATGCACTATGTCATAAATTATAGGTCAAGGTCCTGGTGTATGGGTATTTCGTCCACCGCACCAAAACTGGACTCCCTGGAATGAAAACCACACTCAATACTCTAAACACTATTGATTCATATAAAGGAAGATCAGATTTCTATGTTATAAAGTAGAACCATCTCCTCTGATAAAAATTTGTCATGGCCTGTCCTCAGGGCCCGTGCCATGACTACCCCTAGCCAACCTTCCATAGACCAGGGGCTGGTGACTAGCACCAAATGTGTAAATCCAGATAAAAAGGGAAGGGATTGACTTTCTAAAAGTAAACAACACAACATAGTACACAATAGATGTAAGTACAAAGTGAAACTAAATACAAAATTATGTGTTGAATGTTAAATGGGTCAGAATACAATCCCAACTGAATGTATATTATAACAAAAGTAAAGTAAAGCAGCAACCACTGAGTCATCCTACAAAAATCCCACCTAATGAGTGGGTACAGATAGTCTCTCCCAGCACCATGGGTCTGTCCGTCTGCTCTGTGTACGTCATACCAAGTGATCCACCTCCAGGTATGATCCAACTCTACAAGCCTCTACCACGATTAGCAATTTCCTTCGTCTACATCCAACACAACATAGTGCGGGCATTGACTGTGCAGGGGTGAGTATAATGATATTTAGTAGGGACCCCGAGTCCCACGAAGGACTCCCAGAATCCACGAAGGATAAACCAAAAAGGAAATATACAATAACGAATTATCAACTAACCCTACATAGGTATATGCCCATACATATACCTAAGATATCAATTCTAGTTCATCTCTATCTCTCGAGCCCAGGCATAACCTAGTCCACACAAGAAAGAAGTCAATCACAACGATGGTAATGATTTAAAATCAAGATTCAACTCACAAAGGTAAAAAAATTTCATATATCGACAGAGAAGATCAAATGTAGTCAGTGATTCATCTAAGATTTCAGACCCACACATGATACAAGACCAGCTATGATGTCAGACCCACACAGGATACAAGAACAACTACTCTGCCAGACCCACATAGGATACAAGTATAGAGGTAAATAATGCCTGACCCACACAGGATACAAGAACACTAGTCATCGCCATCGAACCCATATAGGATTCCAGTATGGTAGTCGTCACTGTCGAACCCATGGAGGATTCCAGTACCATATTCTTCGTTGTCAAACCCACGGAGGATTCCTGTACAGTAGTCGATGCACTCGCAACCAGCTCCAGGTTTCCCGCACATAGCACGCTCGATTCCGAGAGAGTCTTCTCTCGATCAAAGAAGGGTGACACATAAACTATCACTAAGTCCAATGTTGATGTTTCCAAAAGTTCCATCTTGTCAAAAAGAACCCAACACGATAGACAACACGTCAATCAGATGCCCGGTCTGAGAGTTATTGCCTTTTCTGTTCTAGGGGCCCGGTTGGAATTACACTCCTTCCAAACCCGACCATTTTACAAAGTCCTCAAAAACTCACTTAGAGTATCAAAAAACGACATCCATGTCACGAGTGTCCTAGTGGCCTAGACGGCACTTCAATTGGATGCGCGGTCTTCAAGATAATCACATTTATGTGGAAACGGGCCCGGCCCGTCAAGCCTAGTGGGACGACGGGTCGGTTCGACCAGGTTTTGGCAGGTCTGACCCAGTAGATGGTCGTACAGGCCCAATGAGTCATGCGCCCCTATCCGAGGGGCATGGCTTGGCCCGACGGGGCACGGACTGACTCTAGGGGGTTCGGCCCAGCCCAGCGGGGCGCGGCCCGTCCTAGCCCGTAAAGGCCCGGACGGGCGCGGCGCAGCGCGGCCCAGACCAACAGGGCACGACCCAGCTGGCCAAGTGGCTCGCCCCTGAGGGCTGAGCGGTCCGAGGGGTGGGGCCCCGCTTTTCCGAACCGGCGGCGCCACGCGGGTCCGCCCTCCTAACCGGTCGGCCGAACCCTGCCGACCTTCCTGGCTCAAGCAGACCGCTCAGGTGGGGGGGGGGGGGGGCGCAGTCATGATGCACGGCTTCTTCGGGTGCTATGGATCCTTCACCTGGACGGCTGATGATCCGGCTGGTTTGCCGGCGAAGCGGCCCGTGGATTGCGGGTCGTGGTCCTCCGCAGCGCAGTGCCCTTGTGGAAATTACAATGCATTTTTAGAATATATAAAACTTCTCAATGATACCAAATACATCAACTTGGTAAAAACATATATAGAAATTACATTATATTTTTGGAATATATAAATCATTATAAAAACAAAAAACCAAAGAACATATTACTCTAGTGCCTTTTTAAACATCAAAACATAAACACTATCAGAAATGTGAGCTCCATTATATCCCACTAGGTTTAAGTTTTCTATCACCATTCATAGATACATCAAACATAATACATATCATCATAACATTGGGAAGGAAACATACAATGCGGGGAGATCAAACTCTAAATGAGGGTAAATAAGGGAGATATGCAATCATAATAATGGGTAAAATGGAATAAGAACATGATGATGAAAATAAAGATCATACATAGTATAACAATGATCATATACATGAATAATGGAATAAATCATGGAAGTTCATAATACATGAATAATAATGAAATAAATAACATAATCTATGAAATAATAATAGAGGAATAATACATTAAAATGTGGAAAATAAAGATGTACATAATATGATTTACAATTGTTTGTAATTAAATGATATAAACGTCATAATAGTTGAAAAAGACCTTTACCAATCTATGTGAACCACATTCCAGCCATGTATTACAGAACTAAAAAACCCACATTCCACCCATGTATTGTAAAACTAGGTAACACCCTATTTCATCACTGTATTATTAAATAAAACTCATTTCCAATTATAGACATATATATCTCATGAGATATTAATATTTAACAATGCATTGGAGTGACATAAAGGTATATCCAATCCTATAGTGAAATCATACAAACATATACTACCAAATAAAAAATAATCATATCATAAAAAATTATAAGAAATTAGTGTCATAAACATGTAATCATATCGTAAAAAATGAAAGAATATAAGCTTCATAGTCATTTCACTAGGCATAACCTATTAAAAGGAAACTAATTTCATAAACATATATCCTCTGCAAGTGAAACATGATTAATAAATACCATGAAATTAAGCATAACCCATTTTCAAAAAGGATATTAAAAGAACCATTATATCATTTACTAGAAGGGAATGAGTATAATTAATTGATTTTATATAAGATGGAAAATAATTTTGAAATATATTTCTTATAAATTTCTTGATCATAATATCCTATCATTTTTGAAAAATAATTTTTAATACAAGTAACTATTACATGTCATTTTCATAGATAATTTCTGGAAAACATAATAAGAAGATGTGAAATAATTTGGAAATCCTTTTTCCCTGAAACATATATCATAAATTTAAAAACATTTTCATAACCCATTTCCTTTAAAGTCACATTGAAAACTTATAAATAATTATTGAAAAGGACTAAAAACCATTTATTGGAATATACTTTGAAAACCTACGAATTAGGCATGATTCTTTTTGAAAACATATAAAATATGATTTAAGAAATATTGACAACCATTTTGCATTCAAATATCCTTGGAAAGAATTCTGTAAAAAATATTCCTTTAAACATGAAAATAACGCTTTAAATGGTTGATAGTAGAAAAATCTATTCATGTCATGTGAGGTAAAAGGGACATTCTTTTTGCACAGTAAAAGTTTGAAAATTCCATGATCAAAAAGTTAAAAAGAATATTCATACGAATAAATGTTGAAAGAAAAAAAGCTTAATAATATATTTTACAGATTAAAAGATAATGGTAAAATATTCTTGGAAACCCATTTTAGAAAACATGGTTTTGAAGAAATATAGATTTTTGACTGAAGAGAGGTTAATGGTAGGTTTTCGTAAAAATTCCCTCTTAAGAAAATTATATTAATAATTTTTCTATAAATAATAGAAATATAAGAAAAATTAATTAATTAATATAGAAAAATAAATTTAATTAATATTATTGGGATAAGGGTAATATTATTTCATCAATGTAAGCATATACATAAACAATCTTGAAAGGAGATGAGATTGTTTCATTAAACTATTATAATTTGTTATCATGGGATCATACTCTCTATATCAAAAATGGTGATTAATGGTTCATAAAATATTATAAAAAGATGAAAATTTAAGATATAATTTGATAAATAAAATTATATACATCTCTATAGAGAATTTAGGTGCATAATAATACATGAGTCTCAAAGAAGGTAAACTGAGACAAGACAACTTCATAAATTTGGAAACTTTTGAAACATAATCCCCTTGAACGAAATATAATAAAATAGGTAAGTTCACACCATTAAATTTGAGTATAATGAACCTAGAATATATTCATGGGCAATAAGTGTTCAGATGGTATGTGACTATGATATACTCTATAATACCAATTGTAGGATCGAAATAAAAGAGATACTGTTTAGAGTATCTAATGATGCTCAATATACAAGAGGGGGGTGGTGAATTTTTCACTTTAAAAAATTATTTTGGATATTTTAAATATGGTTAAGTTTAACAAGGTTAAGAAAGGTAATTTACAAAACCTCTAGTACTACACACTTGCTTGATTTTGGAAATATGATTCCAAGAATATGATTCTGGAAAAGATGGTTCCAGAAATGAAACATAATGAAAGTTTACAATGATGAACATTCTACCTTAAAGCGTATAGAATATAACTAGATCATAGTAAAATTATAAGAAAGTATGTGATATTTTACTTTCTTCAATAATACAAATGAAGTGGAAAACATGTAACAAAACATGTAACAAGTAGTAAATATTTTAACCCAAAGAGAAGGGTATCCATCAAAATTGGATAAAGGTCCCTTGATTTATCATTTCAAGAAAGTCTGTCTTACCCACACCAAGGTATTCCCTTGATATAGTGATCAGATTTTGTCTTGCTATCCCCACAAGCCCTCAACATCAAGTTAGTCGGCATATCTGTCTTCATTAGTAAGATAGCTGTCAACATCAAGGTAGTTGGCACCTATGTCTTCCTATCCCCAAAAGCCTTTGAATGTACATAGAAACAATTAGAATAGCACAATGAAAATCTAAACAAGAAGTTCTATATGCACAATGTAATGAAAGTCTCTCTCTAGAAATCAATTCAACAACATATAATCTGTAGAGTCATCACACAGTTGTTTAGATCATTCAAATGAGCTCCTATTTATAGGCACGACGTCAATGGTTAGCTTCCTCTTCCGACATTCATATTTTCCATTGAATTTAGAGGGAACTCTATATGTGTCACTTAAGCAATGGTTAGTTAGTAACTGAATGCACGACATACTTTTATAACAGAAACAAGTGTAAGAAAAAATATGGTTACATAACTAAAATCCAATATTCGGAATGTAATCCAATGAATGTTCGGAGTCTAACAAAAAATGAATTCGATTTATATAATACAAGGATATTCAGATTCTGTTTTCTAGGAATTAGGAACTTGAACTCTATAGAAATCCAGATTTTGAATTTCTAGGAATTTCAAAATCTGGATTCACAAGAATTATGAACGAGAACATACAATGTTTAGAGTCAGAGTTCAAGAGAATTCAGAGCCAGAGTTCATAAGAGTTTGGAGTCTGTATTCAGATAACTCAGAGTTAAAACATAGAAGTGTTCGAAACTAGAATTCGTATTTAGAATTCTAATACATAAATAATAGGAATTCATAACCATATTTTTTATCCTGAATTCGGAGTCAGAACACAGAAGAGTTCTTAACCAGAATTCTTATTCAGAATACAAAGTCAGAATTTAGAAGTGTTCATATCCAGAATTCGTATTTATAATTCGGAATCAGAACTCAGAAGAGTTTATAAGTAGAATTCAAATTCAGAATTCAGAGTTAGAACTCAGAAGAGTTCATAACCATAATTCTTTGAATTGGGAGTCAAAACTCAGAAGAGTTCGTGACCAAAATCCGTATTCATAATTCAGCATCATAACACAGAAGAGTTCATAACCATAATTCTAAGAATTTGGATCCTAAAAAATAATTTTTCATATCTATGAATTTATAGAATTATGAGATTTTGGTTACAAACCAAATTTTACACTAGGAAAAATTATGTTATGAACAATAAAAACAAGGTAAGGATAAATTTCATATGAGAATGAATGTTTTCTTTATAAAATTAATGCACAGGGTAAAAGAGATTTTACTTGAGAAATGGTTTTTGTGATTTTCAAAATAAGAAGGAATTGTAATGTCATAAAGAAACCTTATAGACTGAACAATCTCCCCCAAGTATGAAGGAATTGTAAAGTCATAAGGAAAACCTTATTGACTCAATAATTTCCCCCTTCTTAGAATGCAAAAACATCCTTAAGAAATTGAATATAAGGACTTAGAAAACTTTTTCTAGATTTTGAAATAAAATATATCTCCCTTTTCACATTGTCAATGATGAATACGACTAACTCACCCTTAGGATTTTGAACACTAAGGATCATATTCTAGATTTCCGGAATGAGATTTTTCATTATCTTGAGTAAAAATATATCTGTAATGAAAATTCCCCCTTAGATAAATTCCCCCATATATATGGATATTTCTTCTTTACATAGTATTATTTTTCCTTTCTCCTCCATTGCTATTCAGAAAAAAAATTGAGGGAATGGAAAATAGATTATATTACTTGAAATCTTAGTACAAAGCATGCAAATTGAAACCACCAACCAAAATTTCATTAGGATTGGAAGAATTTTTATGAGGAAAAAACAACAAAAGATCGGATTTATTTTCCTTCCTTTTCCTTGGGTATGAATTTCTTCACAATGGTTTTCAGCTTCTTTAGATCCTTGTGATCTACATCTTCTTTCTTCTCTAAGGCTTTGACCCTATCATCCAGAGCCTTCAGAGCCTCTTCCTAATACGTCAACAACTCGTCTTGCTTCACTTGGTTCTATTCAATCTCGATCCGAAGATCCCTTTCTGTCATCCATCATTGAGTAATGGAGTACAACTTCCCATTCAGATCCTCGACCTC
The DNA here is from genome assembly GCA_963277665.1 of Viscum album. Taxonomy (NCBI): domain Eukaryota; kingdom Viridiplantae; phylum Streptophyta; class Magnoliopsida; order Santalales; family Viscaceae; genus Viscum; species Viscum album. The sequence goes on along the minus strand of OY728140.1, from coordinate 1,378,212,872 downwards.
CTAAATCTGAGTATTCTTCTGAAGAGTTATCTTTCCCTTAAAGCTAGTTGTGAGATCCTATATTTTATAATCTTTATAATGAAAAGCTTCCTTAACATCATCTTGTAACGTATCATGCTCTCTCAAATCATCAACTATATTCTTTGACCAACTGACCACTTTCTTACCAGATTTTCTATGGGAATCGTAGTTGATAATGATTTTATTGTAATCAGCCTCAATATTTATGCACATATCCCTACCAATGGAAACAAAATACGATTTCCGATTCAAGCTATCATGGAGAATCTAATATCTAGAGTCAACGGTTGTAAAGATTAGGATGGTGTCAACAAGATTCATCAGTGATTGAATGCCAAAATAATGTCCCAGAGGTGATGATTCTGAATGAGACACTTTCCTTAGTGATGGTTCTTCCTCTATATCAAAAATAATCCTCTTATAAGATCAACCATTTTCTTCATCCCTAAAGAAACTTTGGTAGGTGTATCAACAAACACATGTTTTCCCTTATTAGTTAGAAGAATAGCTTCTTCGTCTGAAGAATCGTGTTCATTGTCAGACAGCTGAACAATTCTATCTTCATCAACCTTCCCCTTCTCGGCTCCATCCTGAAATCCTCTAGGTGTATAAAGTGATGATTATAGCTTTCTTCCTTTGGAAATTTATTAACTTCTTTTTCACCCTTCTCATCTTCACCTTCCTCATCCTTCCTATGAGTTGGGAACATTGAAGACTCTTATTCAGATGTTCAGATTGATAGTTTCTCAAAAGGGGTTTTCTTTTCACGATAATCTTCAACTTGTTTAATAAGATCATCAGTTCCACCACTAGTTTCTTCTTTTTCCACTTCTTGGACAGCTTTATTTTCTTCTACAACCTTATCTTGGGCTTTTTCTGGAGTCATTAACTTCTTCCCCATAGTATCAAATAAGGGTTCAACCAATAATGATTTCGGTACATCTATATTCTTATATTCTATTTCAGTATCCCCTAGAAGGAATTGGCGAATTTCATCCTCATACATTTTTTAATATTGATTATTTTCCTTAGCTTGCTTCCCAAGCTCATTAGCTGCTTTCTCTTTCAATGCTTTGGCCTCTACAGGATCCAAGCCAAACTGTGGCTCTCCTTCCATCTGATTGATTTTGTCTTCCCTACACTTTGCTTCAACTTCATCTAGATAGGTATTCAGCTTCTTGGGCTTTGGAGGTGCGGATTGAGTTTCTTTAGCTTCTGAGATTTTTCCTTCTTCTACAACTTCCTTCAACTTCCTCTTCTTTCCTCCAATTATTTATGGTTCAGGAACCTATTGTTCCTTCAGAGAAACTTCAGGTTCTTCCTCTTTTAAGTAATAAAATTATCTTCTCTCCATAGAGAAACCAACATTCATCCTCTTGAGAGTATCATCACTGATTAGTATAACAATTCAATTCCTAGACTATGAACTGTAAACGATTTTAATGGAATCCAAGCTCCAAACAATATGCTTTGAAAGAATGGTCGGGTACATAAGAATCTGAGCTTTCAAGTTCCCATTTTTGATATTCTCTATCTTAATGAGAATATTCTTGACCAGATTGATCTTCCTTAGAATTTCCAAAAACTTTATGATATTCATGTCACTTTTCTTCAGCATGTCGTTGTCAACCCTTCCTCGAAATGATAAACCCATGAATCCACAACTCAAGGATCCGATTATTTGTAGACAAATGATCAATCTTTGTAGTCATGACATATATATTTCCACGACACTCCATAGCCTTCAACATTACAAAATTTCTTTGACTATCTGGTAGCTTGTGGGAATAGAACACGACTTCCCCTTAAAAAGACATCCCCACCAAGCTAGCAGCCTTGGTGTGTGAAGGGGCATAGGTTTTTCCATAACACTTGAATGGAAAATTATCTCCCCCTTATTCCATAAAGAAACTGACTGATTCATAGACCACAATAAGTAGATTCAGATACACCATTTCTTGAGCCTCTGGCTTCAAAATGAATCACTTTCCCATCGATAAAGATTAGTGTTCTTGAAGATAATGGAATCATACATGTTTAAGAAATTCAGTTGAACCATCCATTCACTAAATACATGACACTCCACAATTGACTTGATTGAAGACATCTCTTGAGAAGGAACTTGACCAGACATTCGGATTAGAACAAGACTTGAGAGGTTCAGAATAGGCTTTTGAATGAGGGTAAGAGCATCGACACACAAAGGATTGAAAACGACATGGGAAAACTCCTCGGTGGTCCTTTATATAGGCGTTTGATGTGACGATTCGACTTCCAAACTCAATCCAATGGCTGAGAATTATTCTAATCAAATATAATGGTTGAAATGATTGCCGCAAGTAAAAATTGGTAGGATTCAATGTTTTGAGGTTTTTAAAGGAAAACATTTGGATTTAAGGAAACTAGAATTCGAGAATTTTTAAAAACACAAAAGAAAATACTATCAAGGAAATGATGACTACGAAAACATAAGAAAAAAGTCATACCTTTTTGATTACCAGGAAGATTATTCGTATTGATGAAAAGTTATTCTTGAAGAAATTTAGATTCTAAATGTTTTGATTATGAAAAAAACCGAAAAGACTCCATTACAAAAATCATCATTACGAAAAATTTCAAGTATGAAAATTTTCATTATGAAAATTTCAATTACAAAAATCAACCTTACAAAAATTTCAAGTACGACATAAAATAAGAAATAAAATTTCATTACGAAAGACATAAAAAACATCATTACGAAAAACCTTAGAAATATCATTTCGAAAAACTTGTGAATCATAATTACGAAAAACATTAAAAAATCATTAAAAATCATCAAAAACTTCATTATAAATATTTTGAAAAACTAACAAGAAAATGTACCCCCTATGAAAATGAGTTTAAAACTGTATGGAGATTGGTTTCAACAAGAAGTTAACGTGAAATATTACATTACAGTTATCATTACTTACTTCTATTTAATGTATTATAATCTATCAGAGGGTAAGGATTTTATGATGATATCAGCAAGTTGATCATGCATTCCGATAAAATGAAGAATGATATCTCCTTTTAGTGTGTGATACCTATGAATGTAATTCCAAATATCTATGTGTTTTGCACGAGAGTGATGTGAAAGGTTTTTAATAAGGGTAATGGAACTTGTATTATCACAAAAAAAATTTGTTTTGTTAAAACTCATACCATAGTCTGTGAGTGTGTGTTGCATCCACAACACATAATCCCACAAACTTCTGGCTACTACATATTCATCTTCAGTAGTGGAAAGTGCTACTATGTGTTTCATCATTCATGACTAAGAAACAAATGAATCTCATAAGAAATGAAAATTTCCAGATGGACTTTTTCTATCCATTCTACATCCACCAAAGTCAGCATCCGAAAAACTTTTTAAAACAAAATAATTTCGAGAAGTATAAAATAGACTTCAATATATTGTTCCTTTTATGAAGTGAAAAATTCTTTTAACTACATTTAAATGAGATTCGTTATGATTGGATTGATATCTTACACATAAGAATACTTTAAATATTATGTCTGGACAACTAGATGTCAATTAAAGTAAGAATCCTATCATATCTCTAAAAGATGTTTGATCTACTGGTATCCTAGATTCATCACGATCAACTGTGTTTGAGGTACCAATGAGATTACTTATACTCTTAGTGTTTTCATATCCATACTTTTTAAAAGATCTATAATATACTTATGTTGGGATATATATATTCTTTCTGGTTTTTGAGAGATTTGAAGACCAAGGAAAAATGTCAACTCAACCATCACACACATTTCAAACTCAGATTTCATTAGATCCATAATGGAATCAGTTAAAGATTGCTGAGTTGAACCAAATACAATGTCATCAACATAAATTTGAATAATGAAAAAAAAAATTTATCATTATTTCTAAAAAAGGTTGGATCTTCATTTCCCTTAGCATAATTATTTTGATGTAAAAATCATGTAAGTCTATCATAACAGGCTTGAGGGGCTTTCATAAGTCCATAAAATTCTTTGGTAAGTCTGAAAACGTGATTAGGATGTTTTGTATCATTAATAAAAATAGGTTGTTCAACAAAAACTTCCTCTTGAACATAACCATAAAGGAAATCACATTTCACATCCATTTGAAAATGTTTGAAATTGAAGAATTCTTCAAAGGCATGTTAGATAAGAATAAGTTCAAGTCTAGCTACTGGAGCATAGGTTTCGTCATAGTCTATTTCTTCCTGATGATTATATCCTTTAGAAAATAATCTAGAAATATTTATTACAATGACACCATTTTTATCACACTTATTTCTAAAGACCCATTTTACTCTAATAATAAATTTTTCCTTAGGTCTTTCAACAAAGGTCCAGACTTTATTCCCATTGAAATCTTTTAGTTCATCTTGCATGACTTTAATCTAATCATCATAACCTAACGTTTCATAAGTTCTTTATGGTTCTAATTGGGAAAGGAATGATAGTTTTTCTACTTCATTTCATAAGGAACTTCTAGTCCTTATATGTTGATTCACATCTCCAATGATACTATCATTGGGATGATTCTTTAGAGACAACTGATTTGGATTTTGTAAAACAGGTTCATCAACATAGTGAAGAAAATATTCTGTGGAAATTTTTTCATAAGTATCTTCTTGGAAATTATTCTTATCAGAAGGATCAATTATCAAAGTTTGATAATCAGTTTTTAAAAACACTTAAATGGATGTAGGTTGGGGTTGTTTAAAAACAAAAGTATTAGTTTCATCAAATATCACAAGTACTTTCTCTTCAACAGTAGATGTGTTTTTATTGAAAACTCTGTAAGCCTTAGATGTTGTGGAGTAGCCTATGAAAATTCCTTCATCAGATTATGGTGCAAATTTTTGTAGATTATCATTAGTATTCACAATTAATACCTTGTAACCAAAAAACATAAAGTAATAATGTCTAGATTTTCTGCCATTCCATAACTCATAAATAGTTTTATTAAGAAATGTTCTAATCAAAACTCGATTTATAGTATAACAAGTAGTACTTACAACTTCTGCCCAAAAATGTTTGTCTAGATAATATTCACTCAACTTGGTTATTGTTATCTCTTGAATAAATCCATTTCTTCTTTCAACAACACTATTCTGTTGAGGTGTTCTTGGTGCTAAGAAGTTATGAGTAATGCCTTTTCTACTACAAAAAAGTTTTAAATTCATAATTTTGAAATTCCCCACCATGATCACTATGAATTGTTTTCAATGGAATTATCTTCTCATTCTTAACTTGGGCTCTATTACATTGGAAATAAGAAAAAGAAGCAGACTTCTTTTCTAGAAAATAGACCCGTGTAAATCTAGTGTAATCACTTACTAAGACAAATACATAATAATTGTTTCCAATGATTCCATTTTTCGAAGTTCCAAAATGATCCATATGCACTAACTGTAATGAATCAGTAGTGGTGACTTCACCAATTGATTTAAAATTTTATTTATATTTCTTTCCATATTGACAAGGGTCACAAACATTTGAATAATCAAATCTAAGCTCCAGTAGATCCTTAAATAATATTTTCTTAGAAATTTTGAATATGTTCCTAAGGTTATAGTGTCCTAACCTTCTATGCCATAACAAAGAATGATCCTCCATTATACTAAGGAAAGGTAGATCTTGTCTCCTAAGGTATTCTAAATTTAGTGTGTAAACATTCTATTGCCTATGGGATAAACGAATAAAATCTTCCTTTTAATTGTGTAATAGGGACTTGTCATTTCTAAAAATCAAAAGGTAACCTTCATCACATAATTGGTTTATGCTAATGAGGTTGTTCTTAAAACCCTTAACAAATAAAATATTTGAAATCAATGTTTTTCCAAGAATAATAATGTTACCTATACCAATAATTTCTCTCTGATCATTATATCTGAAAGTTACTTTATATCCTTTCATCTTGATAATATTTTCAAAATATCATTTGTAACCAATCAAATGCCAGGAACATCCACTATCCATGTACCATGTATTGATGTTGGTACTTTCTTTATTTTCCTAAAAATAAGAAAAATTTATATTTTCAGAATCCAAACTTTCTTGGATCCAGAAATCTCCAAAAGAAAAATTTGAGGCACCCATATATTTTTAGAAAAATAGGTTTCATGAAATCCTAGAGAATTTAAGGAACAATTTTTTGCCCAGTGTCCACCACACTGACACTCAGTACAGAATTTAAGACTTTTAGGAACAAAATAATTGTTACAAAAAATCATTTTAAAACTTGTATATCCAAAAATAGAACTATTCTTTGAGTTCATATGTGAGAATACATTTTATCAAAATTTTCCTGACCTAAGATAAATTTTGACAAACACTTCCTTAAGGAAAATATTTCAGATTTTATTTCGATAACTAAGTTCTTTTCTTCTAAAATATTTGATTTTGACCTAGAGTTAGCATCGCAAACATTTTTCATAGAAATTATGTTTTATAAATCATTAGAAAGTTTATTTTTCTCAGTATTTACTTCCTCTTAATTTTTTGAAATATTTTCAAAATCAATATTTTTATTTTCAAGATCTATAGAAAGATCTAATATTTCTATAGTAAGAATAGTATTCCTAGAATTTTCCTTCTCAATATTTTTCAAGAGTTTTGAATTCTCAATTTCAAGGAGTCTGGAAAACCTAGAAACCACTTCATAGGATGGTAAAATATTATATTCATCAAAATAAGATTCTTCATTAGAAGAGTTATAAATTTATCATCACTCTAATTTTAATTTAAAGAATCATTGGTAATTGATTCAGCATTGTGTACCTTATCTATTAAATAATGATTTTCAATAGGTATTCTAGATATTAGACCAAGAATATTCTGTCCAGAAGATTCATAATCTGAATATTAATCTGAAGAGTCACCACCACTGGCACTCTAGGTGTCATTAGCTTTCAATACATTCTTAGATTTATCCTTGTAATACTTTTTCTATTTCTCTCAAAATTATGTTCCTTTCTTTCTTTTCTCATATGCATAGAACAATATGGTCCAATGTGTCCAGCTCTCTTGCATTCATAACATGTGACTTCTGAATCTTTCTTTTTACTCCTTTCTTTCTCCATGTATCTTGATTGAATGTTCTTTTGTCCAACAATATTTTTCATCCTTCGAGAAATATTTTCTACTTCATTCTCTAAGGATTCACTTTTACTAGATTTGGATTGGAAAACAACCTTCTTAGAATTAGATCTGGTAATTCTCTCAGGAGTCTTAGCTTCCATATGATTTGATGTTATAGTAAAAGCAACACTGCCATTCCCATTTTTCTTCTTTACATTTTCATCATCTCTCTTCACTGTTGTCTCATGTTGAAGAAGAGTTCAAAACATCTCATCAAGAGATATTTGAGTATCCTTTATGTTTTCATCACTAACAGTCCTCTTGGATTCACATTCATTGGGAATGATTTCTATGATCTTATCAACAATATCTTCATCATATAATCATTTCTAACCCGTGTATTGTAAACTATTCACAATAGTCATGAATCTTTGTTGCACCTTACATACGAGTTCTCCATAAGTAAATAAAAAACCATGATATTCAGCTTTGAGCATGGAAATTCTTGTTTCAATAACGTTGAATGTTCTAAATTGAGTAACATCATGTTTCTTCAAAATATAATTTGCTGCTTCACATGACGAAATTTGGCTATATATATTTCTAGTCATAGAACACAACAATGTGGTGTGTACCTTATAATTTAGTTTATATTCATGATTTTATTGATTTGTGACTGTACTAACTTCCTTTTCATGGATTTTATATCCTCTAGTAAGCAGATCAAAATTATCAACTCCAGTATTGATAATAAAAGTCTTCATACGATCTCTCCAATACTCATAATTGTTTCTATAAAAAAATAGGTGGTCTAGTTGGATTGAGATTGTCTATAGAACCAACATTGATTCCTGCCAAAAAAAACTATCCACACAAACTTGTTAGTAATAAAAGTATGTAAACAAGGAAAATATTCCTAAGAAAGGAAAATATATAAAAAGGTATCTCTAGGGGAAATTGAATCTGAATTATACGAGTCTAAAAAACTGACCCTGGAAAAGAATGAGATGAATTGTATTATGAATCTAATCGTGAGATTAATTCATATTGAACCGATGCTCTGATAACAATTGATGATATGGTATGTGAGTATGATATACTCTATAATACCAAATCTAATATCAAAATAAAAGAGATAATATATGGAGTATCTAATGATGCTCAGTATACAAGAGGGGGGGTGAATTGTACACATAAAAAAAATTCTTTTGGAACTTGTAAATATGGTTATGTTTAACATGGTTAAACAAGGTAATTCAAAAAACCTATAGTTCTATACACTTGCTTGATTCCGGAAATTTGATTCTGAGAAAGTGATTTTGGAAAAGATGGTTCTGGAAATGAATCCAAATTAATGTTTACAATGATAACGATTCTACCTTAAAGAGTATTGAATATAACTAGATCAGAGTACAAGTATAAGAATGTATGAGATATTTATACTTTCCTCAACAATAAAAATTCAGTGTAAAACAGGTTTAAAAACAAGTAACAAGTAGTAAATCTTTTATCCCAATGAGAAGGCTATCCAACAACCTTGGATAAAGGTCCCTTGATTTATAATTTCAAAAAAATCTTCCTTACCCACACAAGGGTACGCCCACAATATGATGATTAGTGTCTGCATTGTTATCCCCAAAATCACTCAACTTCAAGGTAATCGACACCTCTATCATTCCTAGAAAGTAAGCCCTAAACATCATGGTAGTCGGCACCTATATATTCATATCCCCAGAAGCATCGATTGTACACAACAACAATCATAGTCGCACAAAGAAAATATGAAAAAGAATTTTAGTACACACAATGCAATGAATTTCCATCTCTAGAAATCACATCAACAATATGTAATCTCTACAGTCATCAAGCAGTTGATAAGATCATTCAAATGTGCTCCTATTTATAGGCATAACTTCAGTGGTCCTCTCCCTCTCCCAACGGTCGTTTTTTCCATTGAGTTTCAGAGGGACATTTACACATGTCACTCAAAAAATAGTTAGTTAGTAACTGAATGCCCTCCATTTTTTTATTACAGATACAAGTGTGAGAAAAAATATGGTTACCAAACTAAAATAGAATATTCAAAATGTAATAAAATGAATCTTCAGAGTATAACCAAAAATTAATTTGGAGTCTATAATAAAACGATATTCGGATTCTATTTTCTAGGAATTAGGAACCTAAACTCTATAGAATAATGGAGTCTGAATTTCAAGGAAATTTGGAATCTGGATTCACAAGAATTTGGAACCAGAACATCCAATGTTCAGATTCAGTGATCATGAGAATTCAGAGTCCGAACTCATAAGAGTTTAGATTCTATATTTAGAGAACTTGGAGTCATAACTCACAAGAGTTCGTAACCAGAATTCGTATTCAGAATTCGGAGTCATAACTCAAAAGAGTTTGTAACTGTAATTCGTATTTGGAATTCAGACTCAAAACTTAGATGAGTTTGTTTCTAGAATTCGTATTCAAAATTCGGAGTTAGAAATCAGAAGAGTTTGTAACAAGAATTCATATTCAGAATTCGGAATCAGAACTGATAAGAGTTCGTAACCAGAATTCATATTCAGAATTCGGAGTCAGAACTCAGAAGAGTTCGTAACCAGAATTCTATGAATTCGTAGTCAGAACTCATAAGATTTTGTGACCAGAATCCGTATTTAGAAATCAAAGCCAGAACTCTGAAGAGTTCATAACCTAAAATTCTGATAATTTTGATCCTAAAACATAATTCTTCATATGAAGCTATTTATAGGATTCTGTTTTTTTGGTTACAACCCAAATTTTACACTTGGAAAAATTATGATATGAACTATAAAAAATGGTAAGGAAAAAGTTCCTTGGGCAAGGAAATTTTTCCTTATAAAAGTAAAACACAGTTTAAAAAGAGATTTTCATTAAGATAAGGTGTTTGTGATTTTCAAAACAAGAAGGAATTGTAAAGTCATAAGGAAACCTTATTGACTAAACAATCTCCCCCAAGTATGATGGAATGTAAAAGTCATAAGGAAAATATTATTGACTTAATAATTTCACCCTTTTTGGAAAGCACAAACATCATTACGAAAATTATAATAAATACAGAAATTTTTTTTCTAAATTTTAAAATAAGACTTATCTCCCTTTTCAAATTGGAAAAGACTAATTTGAATAACTCCCTCTTAGGCTTTGAAACACTAAGGATCATATTCTAGATTTCCAGGATGAGATTTTTCATTATCATGAATAGAAAAATCTTTGTAATGAAAACTCCCCATTAGAAAAACTCTCCCTTACATAGGTATATTTCTTCTTTACATAGAATAATTTTTCCTTTCTCCCTATTTGTTATATACAAAAGGAATTTTATGGAATGCAAAAGAGATTATTGTACACAAAATATTAGTACAAATCATGAAAACAGAAACGAGAAACCAAAATTTCATTAAAATTCGATGAATTTAAACAAGAAAAAAAAAACAAAATATCAGATATATTTTCCTTCCTTTTCCATGGGTATGAATTTCTTCATAGTGGTTTTCATCTTCTTTAGCTCCTTGTGATCATCCTCTACTTGCTTCTCTAAGGCTTTGATCCTATCATCCTGAGCCTTCAGAGCCTCTAACTGAGCCTTCAACAAGTCATCTTACTTCACTAGATTCTCTTCATTCTTGATATGAAGATCCCTTTCCCTCTTATAGCTGTGAGCAATAGAGTACAACATCCCATTCAGATCCTTGACCTCCTGAATTTGAGTATTCTTCTCAAGAGTTAGATTTCCCTCTATGCAAGTTGTGGGATCCTTAATTTTACTATCTTTAGAATAAAAAACGTCATTAACATCATCTCGAAACACATAATGCTCTCTCAAATCATCAACTATATTCTCTGACCAACTGACCACTTTCTTACAAGATTTCCTATGGGCATCGTAGTTGATAAGGAAGTTCTTGTAATCAACCTCAATTTCTATGAATTTATCCCTCACCATAGATACTCACTCCTATTTTTGATTCAAGATATGTTGGATCATCTGACATCTAGAGTCAATGGTTGGAAAGATCGGAATGATGTCAATAATCTTCTTCGGTGATTGAATGACAAAATCATGTCCCAAAGCTAATGATTCTGAATCTGAACCATTGCATGCTGATGATTATTCCTCTACCTCAACAAGCTTCCTCTTAGAAGATCCACCATATTCATTCTTCATTAAAGTAACTTTGGTAGGTGTATCAAAAACCACCTATTTTCCCTTATTGGTTCTTTGAATAGCTTATTCATTTGAAGACTCATGATCACTGTCAAACAGCAGAACAATTATATCTTTATCAACCTTCTCCTTCTCGGCTCCAACATGGGAATCCTCTAGGTGAATAAAGTGATGATTATAGATTTCTTCCTAAGAAAATTTATTATGTTTTTTCTCACCCTTCTCATCTTCACCTTCCTCATCCTTCCTAGGAGTTGGGAGCATTGTAGACTCTACTTCAGAAGTTCACATTGATACCTTCATAGAAAGGGTATCCATTTCATGATAATATTAAAATCTATTAATAAGATCTTCAGTGAAACCACTAATTTCTTGTTTTTCCACTTCTTTGACAACATTCTTTTCTTCAACAACCTTCTCTTGGGCTTTTTACAGTGTCGTAAACTTCTTCCCCAGAGTCTCAGGTAAGGGTTCTACCAAAAAATATTTTGGTACAGGGATATTCTCGGATACTATATCAGTATCTCTAAGAAGGCATTGGAAACTTTTAGCCTCATATATTTTTCTATTTTGGTTATTTTCCTTAGCTTTCTTCTCAAGAACATCAATTGCCTTATCTTTCAAAGCTTTGTCCTCTGTAGGATCAAAGCCAAACTGTGGTTCTCCTTCCTTTCTATCCCCGGATGCCCTCGATTTTACATAGCAATAATCAGTGTCATACAAAGAAAATCTAAACAAGATGTTTAGTATGCACAAAGAAATGATTTTATCTCTCTAGATATAACTGCAATAGCATGTAATATATAGAGTCATCGAATAGTTGTTAAGATCTTTTAAATGAGGATATATTTATAGGCACAATTTTAACGGTATTCTCCCACTTGCAAAAGTAATATATTCCCATGAATTTCGGAGGGACCTGTACATGTGCAACTCAAATAACGGTTAGTTAGTAACTGAATGCATGACATCCTTATATAACAGAAACAAGTGTAAGAAAAAATATGGATACATAACTAAAATACAATATTCGGAATGTATGAAAATGAATTCTTGGAGTCTACCCAAAAAAGATTTCAGAGTCTATAATACATGGATATTCAGATTATATTTTCTTGGAATTAGGAACTTGAACTATATAGAATTCCATAGTATGAATTTCAATGAAATTTGGAATATGGATTCACAACAATTTGGAACCAGAACTTACAATGTTCGGAGTCAGAGCTCATGAGAATTCAGAATCAAGACTCATAAAATTTTGGAATCTGTATTCATAGAACTCGGAGTCTAAACTCAGAAGAGTTCATAACAAGTATTCGTATTCAGAATTCGGATTCAGAACATAGAAGTGTTCATAACGAGAATTCATATTCAGAATTCGGAGTCAGAACTAATAAGAGTTAGAAAACAGAATTTTTATTCCGTATTTGGAGTGATAACTCAAAAGAATTAATAACCATAATTCGTATTCAGAATTTGGAGTCAGAACTCAGAATAGTTCGTATCCAAAATTCATATTCAGTATTCGGATTCAGAACATAGAAGTTTTCTTAACCAGAATTCTGAGAATTAGGAGTCAATGCTCAGAAGAGTTCGTGACCAAATTCCATATTCATAATTCAGAGTTAGAACGCAGAAGAGTTCGTAACTAGAATTCTATGAATTCGGATCCCAAAACAGAATGCTTCATATCTAGGTATTTATAGGATTCTGAGGTTTTGGTTACAAACCAAATTTTACACTTGGGAAAAAATATTATATGAACAATAAAAACATTGTAAGGATAAATTTCCTTGGGTAAGAAAGTTCACCATATAAAAGTAAAACACTTGGTAAAAAGATATTTTCCTTGAGAAATGGTCATTGGGATTTTCAAAACAAGAAGGAATTTTGAAGTCATTAGGATACTTTATTGATTGAATAATCTCCCCTATGTATGAAGGAATGGAAAATATATAAGGAAAACCTTTACTCAATAATTAGTAAACCATATAAAAGGAAATATTTGTGAACATAACATGTATCTCATGGAAATAAAAGTGAGGTGAAATCCCAATACCATGAGTATTGAATCTCATTTTAATCATTAAAATCACATGTATAATAAATGTATATTTATTAAAATATTTCTCAAATCCATATCCACATAGATAATACAATATATTTCATTAGCATGACCTTGTATTACCCATGTGTTAAACATCTTAGGATGTTTGTTCACTTCAGATAACATTTTTTTTCTTAGCATGTGTTTTAATTTGTAATACTTTTTCCTTATACTTATTTCATAATTAAATAATTTAAAACAATGTATAATTATAATTTTTATCTTGTATATATTTAATATAATATTCCATATATTATATATTTATCAAATGGAAAACATTGTTAATAAAGATGGTAAGTCAATAGTACAAATGAATTTAGTTTCCATTTAATTATTGTGTTGAAAGAATGAATGAAAAAGAAATATATATATATATATTTATTATAATAGAATTATTATATCATATATATTTATTAAAACCATCTATAATACATTTCATGTTGTGTGTGAACGAATCACATTACTTTGAGGGGAATGCACTCGATACTTCCTCAAAAAAATATCTTGTTTAAAAAATACATAGTATAAAGATGACTAATGAAAAATAATTACAAAATCTTAATGACCTAAAAATTTTATATATAAAATTCATAAACATATTTTCTATCATAACTTCCTCCATGAGAGACAGTAATGAAAAATTGAACAATCAACATTTAGTGAGGTTATCTTCCACCTACACATACAAAGTATGTTAGTTCCCCTTTAGATGGATGTGTGAATAAGTGTAGGTATAAATCTTAACATAAAAATATACCAATTAATTAAGGTTACTGGTTGGGTTATATTATAATAAAAAAATAAGATTTTATAGAGAGGATAACAGAAAAAAATAGAGATTGATGGAGGGTGTGACTTCTTGATCAGGTAACTCCATTTGGATTGAGCCTAAAGGCTTCCATGGATTGATTTCCACTCAAGGGGAGTCATCATGATTTAAAGGTGGTATGTTGGGGAGTGAAATGGGAATATTTTGGATGATCCTATGGGTCATGATAGGTTTCAGGAAGTGGATGTGGAGGAGGCCTTTTATATTAGAGGGGAAGTGTAATCTAATGTAATATTTTAAAAGAAAGAACTCCACATGAATTTTTTATTAAAAGAGGATCAATAATGGTTCATTGTCATAAAAAATGCGGTTACAATTGATATATGTTCATTAATTGTCTTTAGGAAATGTTTATTGCTCTTTTGGGTAAAAATGATATGGTTTATTCACTGTTAACCTTAATTTGTCATTAATCATTATAAATAATTTTAATTACATCACTAATATATTTTGAGAAAAACTATATTGACCATATCAGATACTATAAATTATATTTATTCCAAAAAAATGGAATCCATTTTTAAAAATTACAATTACATAAGTGGTTGAAATTAATATATAATTAATCCTCTAGTCGGGTTGACAATGCCAGTTTTTAAGGGAAAGTGGTAAAATGTTTACTAAGTTTTTATATCCAATTTCAATGTGAAACAATTTTAAATTAACAATGTTTGATTAATTGATATAAATATAATTAAATTATAATTTTTTATCGAAATCAAAATATTATTTAATATTATAAATAAATTATATAAAAAATTAGTTTTAAACTAAAAATTAGTTCTTTAATATATTCATTGAATAAACAACAAATAACACAAAAAATACAATATATTTATCCTAACATTATTTTAATGTTTTTATTTATATGATAATGATTATTTAGAAATATTAAAACTATCAATTTGTAAAAAATTTAACCTCAAAATGTTTCACCATTAAAAGGGAGAAATACTAAATTAATATTTGGGTTTATGTATTAAATTGGTTTTATTCTTATCATATGATTATTAAGTCGAATAGATAAGTATTATAAAATTAACAAGGATATATAAAATTTATATTAAATTTAAATAACTTAATAGATATAATTAATTTAATTTATTAGGATTAATGAACCATGTAAGAATAATGATAATTTTCTATAAAAATACACACATTAAATTCAATTGGTCATTATATTCATTTATAAATAATTTGTAACTAATTATTAATTATTAATTTTTTGAAAACAATATATATACATATGTTAGTCAAAGATATTCATAAAATTTAATTTAATGGATATTTCATTTATATTGTTATATTTTTATAATGATATTTTATTGTTCTGTAATGCTCAGTGTTGCGTGCTACGCAATCCATTGAGAAAAGTCATTGTTGCATGTAATACAAGCTATCCTCGGTGTTCCTGGTATAATTAGCTAAATTATTAGTTCCTTATACTAAACCTAAGACCATAATAGTGATGAAAATAAAATAAACTATTTTAAATGTTGTGTGAAAAGAAAAATATCATAAATATAATATTACATAGAAAAAAATTCATAAAATCTCATCATGTTACAAACATTATTCTATGAACATAGATTAAATCCATTTCAATTAAAATGTTTTTTTATTGACAACCTTTTATCCATGATATTTCAATAAAATCAAAATATTATTTAAATCCCATTTTCATTAATTAATTCCAATAATAATTATAATGTCATCATTTGAAAATCATGTTACTAAGTTTACATTTCATTAAAATTGGAAATTTACGAAATTATAAAAACCATCAGTAATAGGGATTGAAACAAATAAATTCACATAATTTTCACAATAATTTCAAATTAAAAATATATATTCGATACAAAAACATCATATTCTAAATATAGGAGTTGAGGTTTAAGTGACCTAAATCTATAATTTGGTGAAAAAGGCAAGAGACATGGTAAAAGTCCATGAAACATGGCTGAATCTCAAAAATACCAATAATAGATCTATTCCTCTATCATCAGCATGCCCAAATCTAATTATATATGGAATCATCTAGCAAAGATATATATAATAAAAACATAGATCTATGATAATGAGAGATATCGGGAAGAAAATATTTTTAATGGAAGAAATAACTATCATGAACAATCCCTTACTCTGAAAATATGGCTTCATGTCACCAATAGAAGCCTTAGGATTTCTTATAGACCGATAGTGGAAGCTTCCATAGCCATTAAAAAACATAATATTGAGTTAAGGATTCAAAATAAGAATTAAATTAGAGTAAAATTTCAGAATGTGTCAAATCCAAAAATTTAGGAACTCCATAGTAACCCATACATCATTAGTCAAAATGGAAGGAAAAATATGTGCTAACTCTATTCCATAAACTACCTCATGGATTAACCATGAAAAATTCAGTCACATGGTATCCAAAACATGACCCAATCATTCCAAATCCCACTTTCTCAAAATTGTAATTTTCACAAAGGCATCTATACGGTTTGGACAAACTATATGTCACTTGTGTACCTTCCCCTTGAATATGTCACATTATTCAGAGTTTCTAGTTGGTGTTTTATGGTTTAGACTATCCATGAATGAAACATTCACTCATATAAATTACAAAAAACCATTTCAATAGTTCTCCAAAATTTCCCAAACATCACCCATAAATGATCAATTTTAAGAAATCACAAATAAAGGGTTACCAACATGAAACATGGGGTAGTATATTCTCCAAAACATTGGACTTTATATCCTTATAATGTAGAAAACCATTTCAATATTGAAATAGTTTTGTCCATTTTTCATTCATATACTTCTCAATTTCCCTATTCTCTTCCTCAATTTAGCTATGTTGACACAAAACCCATAATATTCAAAAGATTTTCCCCCATAATACAATATTTTTTCCATCAACTATCTACATTTGGATATGTAACAATGAAGAATCACATAAAAGTTAAATACGATCTAATTGAATCACATGGTCATGATCTTGATGATAATTTTTCAAAAAAGATATATGGACCAAATAATACACTGCATTGAACCATGGAGGCAGTTCCAATGGATATTCCATCTATCAAAACCAGTCCACTATCTCAAAAGGTCTTATATATTGTCTATATAACATGAATTCCTCCCAAAACATTTATGTCCAAACGTAGTATATATCCTCAATAACACATGATCTCCCATGATGAATGAAAACATGAATTAAAGATGATTTGTGTATTTTTTATAATGACCATGTTCCATCTCCCTTCATTTTCTAATCCAAAGAATTTACTTTGTTATCTTTTGCAGAAATCTCAGCTCAATTAGTGAAGTCTCACAAGTTTCCACCTAATAAAGTAGATAATGTTAAAGTCACTCATACAATGCTTCA
Source organism: Viscum album (assembly GCA_963277665.1). Classification (NCBI taxonomy): domain Eukaryota; kingdom Viridiplantae; phylum Streptophyta; class Magnoliopsida; order Santalales; family Viscaceae; genus Viscum; species Viscum album. The sequence goes on along the minus strand of OY728140.1, from coordinate 1,378,195,240 downwards.
GAAGGATCCATTTGTATTGATGCCTCATAATAGTATTTATTTCATAAATTCACTAACAACATGTTCTATTCCAATGATACACAAATATCCATCCTAAAAGCTCAAAACAACACTTTTAATATTTGTATCTTCTTCTATGGTTTTCTATCTGACTGAGAGTATAAGACCAACTCATTGTACACAGAGTCCCAAGGGATTTCTATACAGATTTCCGAAAATGATATTGTATCCTAGGAACTCTTTCTTACACATTTGAAACTGGAACAAAATAACTCATAAGCACATATTGTATTTTGATTTTTATTAATTCTACCACAATATGTGATTCTGGAATAGGAATGAAATGATCCAAATTTTGGAGTTTTTCTACTATCACACATATGTTATTTTGTTTCAAAACATTTCTTGGGATACCTATCACAGAATACATAGCTATATTTTTCTATTTCCACACTTAAATTAATAGATACTAAAGCCTACATACAAGTTCCTACTATTCTAACTTAAATTGTTTTGATGTTGTGAATCCCAAAACAGATACATCCACATTTATTTTCATACTGACTGAACCGAACAGTGCTTTCAAAGACTTATAAATCAATGTATTGAGGTATTATCATCTAATATTGAATGATTGTTAGGGGGTAGAAGTAGTTCCTGAAAATACATTAGTGTGATAATTTATTTTCAGAACCACATAATTGAACTCATAAAAGACTAAATCATTCAATGGTCTCCATGTCACTGATGTTTGAACTCAATTCCACACATATGGAATCACATGTTTGTTCCTCTTTAAACAGCTTCTTCAAATTAGTAACAAAATAAATAGGAATGAAAACTAAAACATCTCATAGGTTTTTACATTCCATAAACATATCAAGTAGAAACAACATCATCTACCATTCATCTAAATATTATTTAACCAAATGAGCAATCAAATTTCTTTTTAATGCATCTTACATAGAATTCCCATTACATGGTGTATACATCATGTTGATGCCAAATATTGGGAGATATTCCAACAATACACATTGTATCAGTTTCAACTCACATTTTTGATAAAATATTTTTAATATCTTTTGACCTATAAATATATAAAATTTATTCGTAAAGAGATAATGAAACCACGTCTTCAAATCATAGACTATGTAAGCTGACCCCAAATCATACATTGGGTAATTATTCTCATAAAATATCAACTGACATTATCCATATGCAACAACACGATTCTCGTTCTATAAAATAGACCCTATCCCAGATCAAATAGAATCAAAATACACCACATATTCATAGATAATAAACATCTAGACCAAGGAAACTTCATATCATGAAGACATTCCTTGGAGGTTTCTAAGATATAACAACCTATATCTTTTTTTAGATCCTTAAAAACCCCTCTTTTAAATTTTTTAATGGTGATGGAAACATACCTCTTATACCAATATATTTATCATTGATAAGTTAGAATATAGAAATTGATCTCTCATGGTTCCCAACAATATCTCCCAATGTTTCTAATGCCCAAACCTTTTCCATGAATTCACTAAAATATAATGGAAAAATACCCACACAAAAGAATCCATATATCACTAAAATAATGGGTACACCATTTTCATAAATGCATCTTGTAAATTTTTAAGACCTAGAAGAAAAAATACATACTCATAATGTCCATATCATTCTATTAATGTTTTCTTAACAATGAACTCCTTCTAAACACCCAATTATTGATATCCTTATAGAATGTCAATTCTTGAGAACACATGAGATCTACTCAATTGATCAAAAATATCATCTATTTATGGAAGTGGATAAATAATATTTATCATTCCATGGTTAAGAGTATAAAAATACACAAAAAATCGAATTGGTTCATCCACATTTTTGACAATCAAGACCAGATCTACCCACGGAGAGTTTATTGATAGAATGAACCCTTTTCATTCCATATCCTCTTATTATACATTCTACTGTGTTAATTATATTCATAATATTCTGTAATATGCAAGGTAAATAGGTCTCCTTATGAAAATGATATCAATCATAAAGTACATTTCACTTATTAGTGGAAACCAAATGTTTTTGGGAATCACATTTGTGAAATAGTTTTCCACTTCTTGAAAATAATTATTCATAATCCCATCCATCAATTCCATTGTAAAAGATGCCACCCAGTACGATTTCATTCTAACCACAACTTCTAACAACCCCATGAACCATCCTCTATACTCATTTCTCTTTTAAAGTGGTTCTCGGATCCATAGTCATTTATAAAACTAACTATTCATCAATAAAAGTCAATGTGAGCCTTGAACGTAGTCAACAAATACCTACAATTGATTATATCATAGACATATATCTCGAGCACAATGAAATAACATATAAATTCTTCTCCATAAACTTTTATTGAAATAATATTATACAAAAAGTCTTAATATTCTATTTTACCTATAGTAGTTTGAATTTTTCATAGAGGAGGAATCATCTCATCTTTTATACATAGCAAGTCAACAACACGAGAAGAAATAAAATAATTGTATGCATTGATATCAAAAAACTCTTGAATAATGGTATAATTCCAAAATAATCATACCACAGATCATAGATGGTTCCGAATGATCGTCCACAACAACATTCTTAGATCTTAATAATTTCATTCTTTCAACAAATTTTTCATTATTCTCGTACTGAGAATACCCTAGACAAAGTTTCATTGTATTCCTAGAATAACCATGGCTAGATCAGTTGTGATGAAGATATTTATTCTATCATGCTCATCAGGACGAAGAATATAATTCAGTTGAAACATTAGAAGTGTCACAAATACCCAACCTTGGAGCACCGTGACTATAACACTGAAGATTCCACCATCTAATTGCAATTATAGAATGCTCAAGGTGTTTTCATTCACAATTTATTCATATGGTCAAATGAACTAGTGTTTAAAAATCTATGATAGGTATTTTTTTGGGAAAGATTCACTGATCCAGCCCTTTGATTCTAATCCATAGTCCCACCATAGAACTAAGTGTCCCTCTACCACATGGTCCTAGAATTTGAGTTCCCACTATTTCACTTAATAATCATCATAAATTTGTATCCCCTATCTCTCGAGATATCCCACTATGCCCCATCACTGAATTAATTATATCCATATAATACTTATTATATAGAATAACTATCTTTGATGGAATATGCTGCCTCATCCTTAATTAAAAAATGTATTCATTAAAGGATTCACTAGTAGAATCATTGAGTGAAAAGTTACCTAATTTCATGATTTTTTTTGTGTACTTCATGATATAGTGATTTAACTTCTTCACGATAATGACATTTATCATTATTTTAATTAAGAACATGCGAGGATAGAATTTTTTTATGAACAATTCATCATGATACTCTCATTCATGTCTTTTGTCTAATTTAGCATAAATAATTAAATCCAATTACTATATTGATTTATATTCAAGAATATTTGTCCTGATCTTGAATTTTAGATATGATGGTGTGAAGATGAAATTGGATAATCCATTCATCCAATTCCACCACACCTCTACCATTTTTCTTTAGAATAACCCTGAAAGATAGTGGATTGTTCTTTTATAATTGGATGGAATGATCCATATTTCTTGGATCGTCGATCCTATTCCCTCTATCCATAGCATGAAAATCTTAGACAATACACTCAAATAGCTCTTGGTTCACGTATGGATATGGTGAAACCACATTCTGAATAGATTCCATTGGTTGGTATATATGACACTTACTGTAACATCGCAGGTAAATAAAGAATAATACATTTTCATATTTATTAATATTTTCAAATTAAATATAAATTTTACTTTAAAGGGGTTTCTATGTTCGATAGCATACCCGATACGCAACAAAGAGTTTCTTTGAAATCATACGTTGCACACTAGTAATAAAATAATATTATTTTAAATGTTAGTTAACACGTTGCCGTTGTACTGGCGTGAATGGATATAAATAACAAAAATATGATTATATATGTTTGTTAAATGTTTTTACATTTATCTAATAAAGGATACAGGCTTAAAATATGAAAAGAATTCAATTTTAGGCTTATATAATCTAATTTTCACGAAAGGTCCACTTATCAACATTTGATGGTGAACCGTCATTAAATATAGTTTTGGTCACTCATATAAATTCTATTGGACCAAATAAAACTCTTCTTCAGAATCAGGACATCAAATATTACATTGTGTAATTTTTTGGTATTTTTCTGTTAAGTTCAATTTTTTAATGAATAGTGTAAAATGTTGTATTTTAATTCAAAACCTCTTTTTAATATAATTTATTAAGATGATTAGATAATCTTTTGAATTTGTTTTAATGTGAAATTAAAATATATTTTTTCCATTTAATCCAATGGTGGTCATTGGAATCAATTTCACATTGAAATTGGACTTAAACTGGTGTCAATCTTTTGATACTTATTGTTTCAAAAAAACACGTTATTTGTTTTGAAAGTAAGAATTAATTATTAAATTCATTAATGAAACTTATATGTTTTGAAATTTGTAAAATGGACTTTATCTTCGAATTCATAATATCAAATATATCTTAGGGGGATGTTTTGGTTTTTTTCTGAAAAACCTAAATTTTTTATGAATAGTGAAACCGTAAAGTGGTGGTTAAAATTTTGATTTTTCATTTAAATGGGACTTTACCACTTCTGTGTTTTGAATCTAAAAAATATAATTTAAATGATTTTCATTATTATGTAAAATTTGGTTTAATGGGATTAAAATAAATTTTGGTGAATAGTAACTTTTATGTTTTATTAATCACGATTAAAGGTAATTAGTGTAATTTAAGGTAAAAATGATATTATAATAAAATGAAAATATCTTGACACTTGTCCTAACCGTATTGTATGAGTTATGGCCGACCAAAAAAACCCATGGGTCTATTTTTGGTACCCCATAGAGCCACTTGGGTATGATAATGACATTTATGCCTTTTACTTAAAGTTAAAAGTAAAAATGACACAAACATGAAGTGTTTTATTAAACCAATTTTTACATGGGGTTATACAAGTCATATTTCTTACTATATATATTCATTAGAAAGTAAAAAGTATTTCCTAAATCATGATATTTTTTTTATAAATTTTATACATTAAATAAATTAAATTATTTATGACACCATGATGATGCAGTGATTACCTCTTTATTTAACGATTTAAATAAAATGGAAAGAAAATGTAAAATCTAAGACCTAAACATGTCCAAAACCTATTGTATGGGTATATTTCGAACCCTTATCACCTTAGCCTCGAAACACATCAATGTAGGACCATTAATAACTGAAAATCGTTCTAAAATAAAATAACATTTCCTTACATTCCAAGAGTGCCCCTCCTCTCCTCTTATAAAAAGCCCCCACCTCTACCTCATTACCCACACTTCCAAATCCTTTGGCTCGATCAAAACCTGATAATTTTGTCTCTCCAAATCCCTATATTACTCCTTTAAGCCTCACATTGTGAAGAAGTCTTCCCAAGGAAGCCTTTGAGTTCAAACCAAAGGGAGTTACCCGATTATAATGTAATGTCTTCACTTGAGTCCTTTTGTTTTATTTGGCTTCTCCAACAGCCTAAACTCTTTTTATTAATTTATTTTGTAACAAATCCAGTATATTACATATACTAGGATGTTTTTATAAGAATTATTCGAGCTACACTTACACACCCCTATGTCTAATGATTAAGGAACGTGCTGTTTCCGTGGATGGCAAATTTCTGCCTCACGAAACAATGATTGTTCGATATTCTTATAACACCTTCAAAGGTGGCCATTAAGATGTAAATATATTTATATATGATATATAATATGTTTATGTTTTCCTTAAGCTTCTGTATTTTTCATTTTGGGCATACCTTTATGGTTTCCATTATGGGTAAATGTGATATCTTCGTTTAAGGAAGTGCGGACTACCACCCCCTCAAAGTGATTTGATTCATTAATGCCATATGTGGGATTTATAAAAGATGGATTTATAGTTATTATATATGATGTTATACTGGAATTATGATATACCTCTTTATCATTATTATTTCTTCTCATTAACGTATGAGATATAAATGAAAGTAGCGTTCATGCGTATGTACGGCTTACCGTCTCCATGAACGGTGCATTTCATTTCTTATCCCCAAATGTAACGTACTATTATAAGTACATATATATAATGGATATATATGATGTATGTTACATATAAATGATTAATATTATTCTGGAATTAAAATATACATACCTCTCATTTATTTTTAATTCCATTAATATGACATAGAAATGAAAGTAGCATTCAACCGTACGTACGGCTTACCGTCTCCATGAACGGTCCCTTTCATTTCTTACCTCTAAATGATTATGTGATATTATAAATACATGTATATTATAGACATATATGATATATATGATATCCAAATCAGGAATTTCATTCTGAATATAATGTACCTTTGACCAGACGAACAACATGTAATCGTAAGAAGTCCACTTTTGACTTAAGGACCAAATATCGACAAAACAAAAATTATTAACTTAAATGATTACATAATGTTTATTACATGGCAATAAGTGATATAAAAGGAATAATTAACTCAAAAAATGTTCTTAATCAAATAGAAATTAACTCATGTTTATTATTCAGGACGTTAAAGAACCATCGAGTCAAGTCGGACCTGAGGTAAGGGACTTCGTCTAAGTCTCCTTTCATTGAGGCATATTTCGTTTTATACACAAATTTCTTTTGTACGGTGTATAAAACCCTTTTAATTTTACTTTTATACAAAAGGAATATTTTTCTATGAGGCATTTTACAAAATGATAGAAAGGAATGTTTCTTTTAACATACGCGGTGACAATGACCTTTTCCGCCACCGCGAGTATTATTTGGTCATTGGCTTCCTCAATAAGCCGTAATGTTTTTAAAATAATATAAATACCACATAATCGTTTATAAATTTTGGTATTGAAAATGGTTTTGATAAAGGATTATATTATGTCAATATATTTAAATGATATATTGTGATTGAAATGTGGAAATGTTATCATTCCTTTATATTGGTTTTATGTTTTATGATTTTATATTGGTACTTGGACATTTTACGGGTGGTTACGTGATAAACCATATGACGGGTGGTTCTGTGAATACCAAGACGGGTGGTTACGTTATAACCTCTAATGCATTGGGTATGGAAGTCGGTCGAATGGCTATTCCATTAAGTATGTATGGAAGTTGGGTGAATGGCTATTCCATTAAGTGATATGTGTGGAAGTCGACCGTATGGTTATTCCACTTAAATATGTTTATGTCCCAAGTTACCTATATATGTTATGTGATTTTTTATGGGTTTTATGGTAATCTTTTGGTTACAAAAGGGTAAGTAATGATCTTTTATTCAGTGAAGAGTCTTTACTACTTCATAAAGGTGAAAAGTATTACTTTGATAATGTATACATGGTTTACTTTTTGTTTTGACAAACTAACAGTTTTTATTCATTGTGCATCCCTTAGTGACCTTTTTATGATCACCCCATGTTTTTTTGAAATGTTTTTCACAGGACTTAATGTGGAATACTGTCAAGGATGGAATCAAGGGAAAGTCATTCTATATAAAACATGGAACTATACATGTTTCTTTTTAAGAGAGTTTTTATTTTAGGGAAACATAGTCTACTTTGTAATCTTTTGAGATGTATCAGTTATGTCCTAATTCTCTAAAACTATAAACCTAAAAATATCCCCAATGTGAATGATACATTTAATTCAATATTAATTAAGTTTTAAGGCTGGGGCCTTATACTTATTGTGTCCCATTTTCTATCAAATGAATGAAGTCCATATGTCTCAATCTATATATATTTATGTATCACCATTTCTAATTCGACCACAATGTGTAATAACAACAATTATTTCAAAAATCATTATTTTCTAGGTGAAACATTTTTGAAAAAATGTCTAGATTCTCTGAGATTCTAACCATTTAAAAAATAAAACAACCTTTCTCATTTTCAGAATCATTCAATTGAAATCAAAATTATCCATTTTTAAAAATCAATACATTATACCAAAGGATATATCATTAATCAATAACAAATATAAGCTCATAGTAGGAAGTCATTTCTATAATGCACGTCATGCTCATCTCATTAACTAAATCTCAAACATTGATATTCTTATTCTTAAAAGTGTATCACGAAAACATCTGTACCCAACTACCTGGTATATAATTGTTGAAGATAGATATGTTCATTGAATCTGTTTGTTCTCTACATTCCATGTCCAAAAAAATCCTATTATTTTTTATCAACTCGTCTCATGGAATGGACCCAAAATAATTTCTTGTATAAGAATGATAAATCTCTTGAACACATTTTATTCATTGAATGAAGAAGATGATTCCACTTCTAACATACCTCCCACACCCATTTGCTTTAGACTAATTGAAAAAGTTAGTTGTATATACGTATCATCCCCAATATGTCACTTTCTTGAAATAAAGTCGAAGGGAATAATTTTAAATTGAGGGATGATTTTCGTTGGTAAAATAAACCAACCCACCAACAAACCAAAATAATGAAAAGTAAAAAATGAAAAATATTAATGAATAGAACTCAAAGAATTTCCATTATATTAAATTCAACTACATAATAGTAATATAGTGGAGGACTAAAAAATAATAAGTCTCATAATTGAAACAAAAGTCCAACCAAACTAAAAAAATTATAAATGTAATTCTTCAAAAAGATCTGGGCTCCAACTCAATGAAACAACCCATGTGTCACCAAAGAGAATGTTAATAAATGTGATACATTACATTTTTTCATCTTCTTATAAACATCCACTTCAAATATAGAAAAGTGATAATTCAATGGAATGTAATTAAACCCAATAAGATTTTCCCAAAATACTTCCCTACTCATGCCACGTGGATCGAACACGATAACACAAGTATATAAAACAATATATATAAAAAACTTCTAAAACTATTTATACCGAATATAAATAAGTTATATAATAAATTTTTTTCACAAAACAACATCATGTTACAAATAATGTTACCAAAATTTTCATTAAAATCATCTAGAGGATTCATTTTAACATAATCCATTCCATTACACTTATATAAACATACTTCCATACATAAAACCTTGACCGCTTTATACTCATGAGTAGGGATCCATCCTTTCACTAAGAAATCACAAAATGAACTATATGAAGAGGGATAGCCTGATCTTTTATCCTTCAGACTATGGATAGAGGAGAATCCACACCCTTATCTTTACTTAATGAATTGGAAAAAACACGACCATTATACCAAAAACGTATGCTAGAAAACCCATTTCTGCCATTTCAATTAAAAGGTTATTTTATTGAAAACCATTCAAACACAGCATTAAAAATAAAACCACATCATTATTGAAAACCCTTTTTAATGCACAAAAACTGAAAATAATTTTTATGTGAGTAGTTCAAAATCATGTTTCCATGATGAATTTCTAAAAAAATTCACAATTTCTACAATTATAAAACCTCGAACATAGAATGATGACAATAAATCAATTCAAATTAATATATAACCAATTACATGACCAAGATTAATTTTTACTAAGCCTTTATATATTAAATATAGGAGCCAAGATTTTAGGCACCTATATAAAGAATATAATGAAAAAGTTTAATGTAATGAAAAAACCCATAAAAGGGGCTTCAATATCTAAAAACCCATGTCATATATATTCCCCTATCACAAAAAAAGACAATATCTAATCATATTTCAGTCATTTATCATTGATCTATCCACATCAGACACAGATAAAAAAATGAAATAGAAAAAAATCATATCTAATAAAATGCAACATGAACTATTATGAAAGATAACTTATTGTTAGAATCCTACTTCAAATCACTATGATAAGCCTATCTATCAACTTCATATTTAAGAGAGAATATTACATATTCATTTGTAAGGTAGAATATCATGTTATGGATTAATATGATAAAATAAATGTAAAGGATCAAAGCATTTGAGAAAAAAAAATATTCGAATCTCACTTTTAAAGTGTGCATGTTTAGTCCAATAGTTAGGAAAAATGTGTACTGACCATGCACCACAAACTGCCTAAAGGATGAACCTCACAAGGTTTCATTGAATATTTTCCATACCGTATATCAATCAAGTAAAACCAATTGTCTCAAAGGACTAGTCTCTCTTTAGCATCCACATAGTTTGGGAAAATCATGCACCTATTGTGCTCATTCCCTTTAGAAAATGTCTCAATTTTCTTCTTTTACTATTGGCATTTGATGGTTTCCAAAAACTGTTCACCAACCTTGTAACCGAATAAAATCATCAAAATCATTTCAAATGTTCTCCAAATGGTTCAACACCTAACCCACAACTTTAAAATACATAAACTGAATAATGAAGGGTTTACATTATTGAAATCACAGGGGATACATTAACTAACTTATTAAAATATAATGTTTGTAATATGAAATAATTTTCTTACAATTATTTATAAATGTATATATATACCATTGGGTTATAATGGAAACATTTTTTGTTACTCCCAATGTAATTTTGTCTTAATAAATAAAAATAGTTAAAATTATTGAATGATATTAATGAAATATAAACGATAAATATTATATCAATTTTTTATTCTCTTCCAAGAGATTTTATTGTCATTGATAAAAATAGACACAATTATATGCACAAAACCCATTATTTTTCAATATGATATTTTTATCACATTTTAATGGAGAACGCATTTTAAAACTAAAATCTAGAACATTTAGAATTTTTTATGACTAAATAAAATTATTATTTTAATTTGATATATCATAATTTATATTGATTGAATTTTCAATATTTTTTGTATAAGATTCATGTTTCATTGAATAATAAAAACATTGAATTTTAATTTAAAATTTGTTTCTTTTATTCCATAACCGAAATTAATTTTAAATTAATCAACCAAAAATATGTGTTTTTAGTCTTGAAAAATATATTCAATATTTGTAATAAATTGGTCTATATTATACAATTAGTGTTCATTTTTTTGGACCATATCAAAAGAAAATTTAGATGTATTTTTATTAACATTGTTAAGCGTAATTCAAATAATTAAGGGTAAAAATAGTATTTAATGGGATATAAATTTAATTTAAACTTATCATAATATCTGTATATGAGTTATTTTTGACAAAAATCATCATAGGGAGAAAATTATAACATTTGGAATCTAGTTGTATGTTTGTATGACATTTATAATATTATATTAAAATAGAAGTCAATTTTGTCCCCCCTCTGTTTTTAACAAATGAAATTTTTTAAATATAGGGTTACATAACGTTTATTCAAGACTAAAAAGAGTACTTGGGAAAAAAATTAAAATATAAATCAAAGTAAATAATTTATATTTTTTAGTGATCAAATAATTACTTTAAACTATGAGACAGTGATGATGAAGTAATTGTTTTATTAAACTAAATAAATGATATTAATAAAATTCTGAAATGAATATAATTAGATATAATTAATGTCATATAAGTATTTTATGGATGACTTCCATAATTAGGGATTATTTCAATTGGTTTTGATTCATGTATCATTTTTTATGAAATTTTTAAAAAGTCATGTGAGGAGTAGCTTTACTCGTGACATTATTGATATTTTGAAATAAATAATATTTTATTAAATGATATAATTGTTAAAAATATAATTTCAAGAAAAAATAATTGTATAGGTCCTAAAATATAATTAATGACTCATTTAATCTTCTTTTTGTAATTTTAGAGTATTTATATAAAATCTCAATGTATAAATTACATGATATCAAGGTTAAAATTAAAAAGTATAAATAAGAGATAAATCTAAATTATGAGGATTATAGAAATAGAGAAGACCGATCTAAATTTAATTTTATAAATGTATTTAATCTTAATATAAAGAATAATTATTAATTCAAATCAATTTTTCCATTTTTATAATAATAAAAATATTTATTTATTTAATATTTTGAAAAATCCCAAGAGTGGCCCTCCCCTCTCATATAAAGGCCACCCATTTTCTACATTCATCGCACTTAATAACCTATTTCTCATAGGAAATATCTTCCAAAATAACATACTCTAACCCCCCCCCCCCCCACACACACATTCTGGGGTCTAATATGTTTAATAATATAATCCTTGTATGTGTTAAGGTTTTAATCAAAGGAGTCGTTTCGATGAAGATGTAATTTCTCTAACTGATCACTATTTTTTATACTATTATATAAATCATATAAGTATATATTAAATATTAAAAAAAATCATCATTCTCAATATTATTAAATTTCATTATGAACATGAAAACACCATTAAACAGCACATTTCCCATCGAACTAGAAGTTGATGTATCACTTGTGCGTACACACGACTTACCGTATCCATGTACTGACACAAGTTATTTTCCATCAAGAAATATTACATGTCATGATTACAATGGGTTTAATTTTTATATTTAATACTTATGATATTATTATACATTTATAATTTTAATATCATATAAACTATTTTTATATATATATTTCATGGAAATGATAACATCACTTGTTCACAAGTATGTCATACGATCTCTACGATGCGATATGATTCGTTAATTATTTATATTTCATGTGAATGTTAAAACAGACTAAATTTATCAATATATATGATATATAAAACATTATTTTCATTCTATTATATTACCATATTATATACTCTTCTCTAGAATAATATTAAATGGAAATAAATACACGTTTCATGCATATGTACGGGATAGATTCTCCATGGGCGGTGTATTTTGTTTTGTATTTTTTTATGAATCACTATAAATTCATATATTGTAAATTTATATATTAATTATTTCATGGTTATATTTATTCAAATTTTAAATTTATGAACTTTGATATAGGACCAATGATGAAAGTCAAAATAGACCTGAAAAACAAATATGATATTATCTTAAGCATAACATTTTCAAAGATTAGTTAATAAAGAAGTAATATATGTTCATAATAAAATATCATGTTGAATTATATATAATAATATTGTTTTTAAAATATTTATAATAAAATTATTTTTATTATATTTTTGGTTTGTAATAGTTTGAATAGAGTTATGATATAAGGTAGGAGATTTATGTATCACATTTATTTATGTGGGACACATTCCTAATGTACAAGATGATTCTTATATGTGGGGTATATAGTGACCATACTCTTATTTTATGAGATTTATCCATAATTTATTGTTATTTTCGATACCATAAAATTTTTTTATTTAATGGGGAATAAAAATCTACTTATTATAGAGTTATTATTATTTATTTCACATTTTCATAAATTTTGGGGATTGTTTTATTTTAGGTATCCTTTATGGAATATTTATCTTTTTCCATGTTTCATATATACATATTTGACAAAATTATTTTACTATTATTCTATTGATTTTTAATATCATTTTTACCCTTTTTGACTTTTTAATACTTGGTTTTAAAAGGATTATTTTTTACAATTAATGAAATAGGTACTTTATGGATTTTACAAAAAAAATTAGAAATGAATGGTTTTTAACTTATACTACATGAATAAAATTTTCCACTATCATAATTCCTCGATACATTGAATCATCCCAGATATGCTTATATAGTTATTTTATATGAAAATTTTTTCTTTTATAAGTTCATGGTATTTTAAGAAAATGAATCAACATCAAACTAGAAAGAATATTTTCTTCATTATTTTTTCTTTTTTTTCTCTCAGAACTATTTACAATCATTGAAAAAATAATTTTATCTTAATTTTGTTTTAATATTAATATTTTAAAATGTTACACTGCTTATTTTTTATATGAATTATTTTTTTATTATTGCATGTTGTTTTTGGAAATCATTATTTTACGCGGTTTATGATATTATTGAATGATGTGTATGAATCCCATTTCAGTTATTGGGATAAAATAGGATGAATGATTAAAGTTATTCTAAAAAAATATGTATGGTTATAATTATGTTATTGGTGATATATATATCTCTCTACAATGATTTGGTTAATGATTTATATTTCATGAGATTGATATAGCCAGAATGGGGAGTGAACATAGTTCAATGATGGACTTTTTCCACTATGATAGTCTTAGTTGTGATCCATGACTACTATGATAGACATGAGAGTAATCCATGCCAATCAATATGATATGGGGTGTGATATCATTCTAATATGATGACATTGGATGCAATTTCGTTAAAACTATAGAAATTATTTTATATTTTTTTTCATCACCAAAAAATTCAAGGTCATATATCTATGTTATTATTTCATAGATTTTGTTTTTTATTTCCTTAAGATTCATGTCATATGAAAATTGAATATTTATTCAGGGATTCTAGTTCATGATCATTTATACGTAAGGTATAAAAATAAATTTTTATTATAATGTTATCATTCCCTTATTCTCATGATTATGTTCACATGTCTACCTTTTTTACCCTTACTAAACATCTAAGATCACCACTTTTTATGTATATTTTCTGCAGTATCTGAATAATCTTATTAATTCTTATATCTAAAATGTATTTTTTATGAATAAATGGTTGAGATAAGAAAAATACGTGTTAGTTTATTTTATGATCAATTTTTTTCTAAAGTAACTATTTTAATATGGTCTTTTGGCATGTGTTTGGGTAATGTAAGTAATTTTCTTAAAAAATTATTTAATGTCAATATATCTTAAAATCAGGTTTTTATACTCATCCTTGAGTATAACTCAACATAATATAGTATAAAATTATATCCTAACCATTATATATTATGTATATATTATAATAACAAAATTATTAAAATCATATAGTTACATATGAAAAAAAATTAATTCACTGGTTATTAATAAATTAGAGGAAAAACATCATTTGAAAAAAAAATCATTTTTTTCTGAAAAAACTCTTATGCATGAAATATAGTTTTTATCAATAAATTAAATTAATTAATATTTGTGAATAATAATAAATAATTTTATAAATTAAATAGTCAACCAAATTTTGTAACATTTATTTAAAATATGTTAACCATAGGTAAAGAAAAATCACGATTTAATGTTTCAAATGTATTTTCTAAAAAAGAGGGATTCATTGTGTTTTTCGTACTTCTTTTTTCCTAAAAATAGGGTCCCCTTCAACCCAAACTAAATTGTTATTTTATTTTATAATAAATTGAGGCTTTAGCCCTATCTTTTGATAAACAATGATAATAAAAATGAAATAAATTATATTATAAATTGTAAAATTAATATAATATTGTTGTATTTAAGTTTTCATCAAAATATAGAGAAAACTAAAATATTATCTTTTTTTAAATGGGTTATATTATAATTTATACTTCATAATTTTTTATTATAAATCATATTTAATTTATTGTGTCATAATTGACATTAATGATGTTTTATAACAATAATTTCCTCATAAATTAAAAAAATATAAAAAACCATCAATGTGGAAAATTTTATACTATAGGGTTGGAAAAGGTGCCCTTTAATCATTTACTATCCAATTTATACATTAATATTTAATTATATCATCTTAAAGATAAAAAATATGTTATAATATTAAGGTTAACATTGGTTAATAAAAAGGATACTAAAAAGATAAGGATTAAAATGACTCTAAAACCCATCAATGTTTTAATGGTTTCAGGGTTTTTAATCCCTTATAATCATATTATAAAACAAATATATATTTGGAATAGTTTTTATTGATAAATAATTTGTTATATATTTACATTTTAAGATATCTTAATTTTTCATATCCAGTAAAATGTAAAATTTAACAATAATTTCTATTCATCACACCATAGAGACTACTAGATTGATAATCCATTATAAAAATAACCACAAAACAACCTAATTGAAATTTTAGTCCATTTTTTTCTTTTGGAAGGATAACCACTGGATAATAAAGAGGCATTCTAAAAGAGTTCTTTCAAAGAATAGATAATCACCTTTACCAATGACATTATCCTTAACCATATATATATTTCCTTTAAATATATGATATTTTTCATAGAATAATAACTTACATATCAGATATATATCAATTTATTATTATTACTATTATTATAGAGTATATTATGATTTAATATAAACATCCTTTTAGTGGTCACTTTTATAAAAAAGTTAATATAGATGGTTGAGTACCATTAAAAAGTTATTTCATCTCAAATAATTATTAGTGAAGGAAAAAATAAATTATGAATATATATCATTTGGAAAGAGATATAGATATGTGGTTGAATATAATCAATAATATGAGTAAATAGGATGAAACAAAATCCATGGAGGGGGTTGAGTTTATGAGATTATTTTTCAATATATAAATTTATTATCATTAATGTATGAAAATGGAAATGGATTTCCATTAGATGAAGAAAGAACATGATTCAATTGGTACTTATTAAACTAATTTTTTGATACATATTTATATTTTTCCTATTATCATCCATCCATAATGTGTGGATATTTTATCTTATATTTTATTAAAATAATGTTTCCAAATAGATTTTTTCATTAGATATGTTAGTTGATGTTAACAGATCATTTGATTTGATATGAAGGTGTAAGTGATTATTAGGGTTTCTTATCCTTATCATAGTTTTGATAGGAAATGAACTATTGAACTCAAAGAAAATTATAAACATAATATAGAAAAGAAGATTATATTACCTTTTTTGATCAATGTGTAGAAGGAAACATGGTTTATTTTTTTAAAGAGACTTGTAAATGATTTGGGTGTGGAATAGAAGAGTTTTGGGAAATAGAATAATGAAATGATATAAAAAATTTATTTATTGATGATTATTGAGACTAATCTTTACATAATAAAAAACATATATTTTTATGATTCAAATTTATGAAGATGAATAATTATGCTAACATGTTATCAAATATTAAAGTAATTATGAATATATATTTCAAAAATATTATTCTAAGAGGAAGAGCAGAATATCATGAAATAAATTGTTAAGATGTGGTGTATGAAAATGATGTGGGGAGAGGTAAACATACCTTAAAATCTTGAGTAACTCATGTATTATTTGAATGAAATTCTACCCAAACATTTATATCTAATTAATATTTATGGGAATTTAAATTCCACTAAGATGATTAGATATTAAATTATAATTGAAAACCCATAATAGTACTATAATCTGATCTCATGTATATGAATTTTGTCTAGTTGATGATTACGGAACATCTGCTTCGTCAAAAGCTTTTTATTCTACATCCAGATAACTTTAATGATATTTTGGACATGAAATAGATATCTATATATAATAAAACATAATCTTATGAAGAATAGAAGTCATAATTGATATTTCTAACCAACCAAATATTGTTTTTCGATGCAATAATAAATATTAAAATTTGACTCAAAACACACCGTTTATATAGTTCTTGTATCCTATTTGAATATAGATTTTTTCATTTGTGGTTCGATGGAAAATTAAAATCAAAGATAAAAATATTGGGATTAATTCAATAGATATTATTAAAGAATATTTTCATAGTCTTCCATTGATTCATTATATTTATTTTTAATAGAACTCATATGTTATCATACTCCAATTATGAATACTTCATATAGAATTACCACAATATAGTTATAGGAATTAAAGAATAAAATACATGCAAATACAGACACAATATTTATTCGACAACCTACATCACCATGGGGTGTACCAACGTTTTTGGAAAAAGAAAACAATTTCTAATACTACTTTTCATAAATTTCTAATAACTAAAATAGGTAAAATTATAGAACAAGTATCATAATCCTCATATTTATAACTTGTTTGACCAACTAGGTGGATCAAAATATATTTCAATGATTTATCTTCATAACAGATATCATAAAACTATGTGTCACGAAGGTGGATATTCATAAGAATATATTCCATACAGGGTTTAGACACTATGAATTCGAATAGAGGAATTTTTTCCCATTTAATGAACCCACTATATTTATGGATTTATTAAATTATTTCTTTAAAGATTACATTGATCTGTTCTGGGCATTAGTTATTGATTATATTATAATATAGCCAAACCCTATGTTATAGCATTATGACTATTTGATAATTGAGAATAATTCCTTAAAGAATGAGTATATTTATGAATAATTTAGAATGTGTGAAATTTGAATTTAGAATATTTCATTCTTGGGATTATAATCTCAATTGATGTTATTTCAAAATATCATACGTGAAATAAGTTAATGAATGTTTTCATCAACCAACCATTTTCACTATGATCTATGATGTTTTTGGCTTGGTATGATATGATTGGTGCATTGTGGAACATTTCTACCTGTTGACTAATAAAACCACCATATTTACTAAAAAAGGAATATTTTGTCCTTTGGATATATGAATAAGAAGAAAATTTATTAGAATATTATATATATATATATATATATTATGAGAACATGTTCTTACCTAGCCCTGATGTAGTTAAGTATTTTTAACTAATAATGTTGAATTAGTAAAGAGATTAAGATAGGTTCTCTTGAATAATGATTTTGTGAAATCTTAAGCCTCATGCTAATTGAAGGATCATGATTAAATTTACTTGTTTCATTTCATGGAGATATATTTGAAACCTTTTTCATTTAGGAAATGTGGGGATAATCTTTAAGGACAATTTGTGATATATATATTGATTGAAATTTTTTAAAGAATACTTACACATAAAAATATAGGAGTATACAATAGTCATTATGGTTGGATATCAATGACTAGGGACGTTTATGAAATGACTGGTAATAATTGAGGATTGTAAGGAGAATGTGCTCGGTGGTCTGACCATTGCATTGGTTCATGTGTTATGGAAGCATGGAGGTCCCATGGAGAGAAATTTAGAGAGATAATAACAGATGTGTGACTTGTAAATAGATTTGTTATTATATTTTTTTGTATTTTACTTTTGATCTTCATTTTATAATGTAATTCATTACCTTGTTCTTTATCAGAATAGTTATTTCCTTATTCTTTGAATTGAGGATAAATGTATTGGATGTGTGGAAAGGAGGACTAGATCACTATTCTTGAGAGATTAATGTGGAATATATTAAACTTATACGAGAGAGTTAGTTCCACCCAATTCATATAGTAACTAGACATGGAAGAATGAGAACCCCATTCATTGAGTCTGGATAGTGTGCCCCTATGTGTTTGGTGGTAGTTTAGGGTAATGTAACCTTAGTGTTTCAAATTTATTTCAATAGATAGATATCAAGGATACTTACTTATATTTTGATAGTTTCACTCCAGCTTTATAATAATAAAAGGATGTTTTGACTTGAGTGGTGCCTTAAGGGGTGGTTGTCAGAGCCCTCTTATCATGTATGTTTATTTTGAATTATCGACAAAGAGAATAGTTATAGTGGTACTTAATGTAATGAAACAATTTTCATCATGCCATTAAATTTTAAAAAAATACTATTTAGGGTGTTCTGGGAGGAAACAATAGCTCATTTTAATAGTTATCCAAATTTCTAGATTATTATATTATTTCATCAGTGACATATGCCGTCAGGATCGACATGTCTGCGCATCTTCAGGTCAGTGCATCGACATGTTTGTGCATCCTAATGTAATTTTGTTAAAATGTAAGTGAATTGGAATGTCATCATGTCATCTTATGAGTGCATCATCATGTCAATGTGTTGGCATCTCAGGGCGTCAGTGAATAAAAGGCTTCAGAATTGGTGATTCAAGAGTGTTAGTTTAGCTGAGTCAAGGGTGTAGGTGTTGATAGGTTTGGGAATAAGTTGTATTTGATGAAAACCAAGATTAAATCCTTGATAGGGATATTTTATGGATCATTTTATGGGTATTACGTATAAATTTAATATCCTAAAGTTCTAGGGGATTTGAGATACAAAAACTGAGTAATCATGACCACAATCCAGTTATTAATGCCTTATGAAACCATTCTTACTTTAAAATAAGACATAACTCTTCATACCCACGATCATTTATTCCTGACATGTTTTTCATTCCATTTTATTACGCATGGAGTCTTCCTCCCTATATTAGTTGTGTGCCTATGCTAGATCCCATCCTGCTCGAATTTCATAGAGTTCTTCCCTACATCTCGTACGATCTTCTATTCTTGATGCAAAGGAGAGTTTGGTATCATGTAGCTCCCAATAGGGATATCTTCTGTATCCCTTTAATTGTGCTTCAAGTGGGTTGGGTGTACTATTGATTCATTGTGATTAATTATTGAATCCTATATTAAAATAAATAATCTAATGTAAGGGGGTATGATCAAAAGATTACATGATCAATTAAATATTGGGGTCACTATTTTTTTATATTGATTTTCAGTTTTATTTTTCATCCTTGTTGATCATGTGACTTATAGTAGCTATAAATACTTCTAAAAATTATAGCCATTGGTTGTATTTTTCATAACATTGGTGACACTTTATAATTGTTATTGGATCCTCATAATGAATTGCTGTGATTATTAATCTAGCAAATCATGTAATCCCAATTAAATGAAAAGGATACCCCAGGATAAAACCCCTTTTATGGTCAACCATGTTTATCAAGATGATTAAATGTATTTTTACCAAATATATATATATATATAAAGTGGATTGGTGTGGATGAGTGCTATGTTTTGTTGTGTTTTTGTGTGAGTTTTGTGGTGCCGTAGTTCGGAGCACATTTATGTGTACAAGGGTGGGAAGGGAAGTTAGTTCTTAGAGAAGGGGGTGGGACGTTAGTGTAGTGGGTCTGTTTAATAATGGTATTCTTTGTTTGTTTGGTGTGTGTGGTGGTATGCGTGGTGTGTTGGTATCCCTTTTTTAGAGACTGATTGATTGCAGAATGGATGTACTTGTGGGTAGAGGTACTTTTTTTTTCAGGCTGTCAACAGCTATTGGGAAGTGGGAAAACAGTGTGGTTATGGAGTTGTTATATAGTGGGTCAAAATTTGGGAATTTTTTGAGAGATGGGGATATAGGGTTGGGATGTGAGAGAAGGATTGTGTTGTATCACATTGAAAAATATTAGTTGGTAGTGGTTGAGTGAGGGTGTGCAGTGGGACTGTAAATCTATATTTTATGTTGTTTTGATATGGTTGTGGTTGTTAGTTTCCTGGTAGTTTTGAAATAATCTAATGTGAACCCTTAAATAAATAAATGTAATTTATTAAAATAAAAAGAGGCTGGGTTATTCGTTGTATGTGGTTTTTGTGTGGTTGTGAATATATTAGTAGCATAAATTGGGGTTTTGTATAAGTTGGTTGTCTGTTTTGGGGACCCGTAGTTTAGGCTGAGTGTTTTCATACATATATATATTAAAAATTGTAGTTCCCAGTGATTTATATATACACAACACCTTTTTTAATCCCCATGTCTTGAGAATCCCAATTTCTTGGGATATGGTGACTTTCCAAACATCATGGTGGGAGGTTGGATGACCGGTTGGTGACTACCTTCATCACACCCTCTTTTGATTCTTACCACTTGACCATATATGGGTAGGATATAATAGACGGAGGCTTACCATATTTTCAGATTAATCATGCAGGTTTTTTGTGGATGAGTGGCCTCGATATTTCTAGGCCTGGATAATTTTCCCATGTGTCTTCGTGATGCGGCCCATGTGTCATTGGGTGAGAGGTGCGGTGGTCGTGGCCCAGCTGTCTGCAAGCAGGATTATGTGTGATTTGAGGCCGAGGTGTGTCCGATCAGGTTGTGTCAGTGGGAATGTTTAAGGGTAAATTAGAATCATAATGATGTTATCCCTTATCAATGAGAAATTAACAATTGGGAATGTGGAGTGGGGAACCTAAATGTTGATGTTCTTATACTATTACCATACCTGAAATGTGTTATTTAGTGATACTTCAATGGTGATGCTTGTCTAGTTAGTAATACTTGGTAGGTTCATTGAGGATATACTATTTTCTCATTGGGAAATTAGTATCTTCCCTCACATGTGTGCGGGTTGAATTATATTACCTACTAAGAATACTCATATGCTCTATATACGTATATACTATTTTTTCAGATTTCCATGGAATCTTTGTGGACCATGATGGACATTACAAGACCAGGTGTTGGGATTATTTAATGTTTCTTCTTAGAATCATTTTCTTTTCGTACTTTTCATGTTAATTTATTTTAAATTTTATTATCTTTACTGTTTAACATTCCTGTAGGAATGGATTGTGGAATTACTTCCCCATTAAGTATTTGGTGATTTTTTTGATTTAATCTTGTCACCCAATCTTGTTCTATAAAACGTGTAATTCCTACAATATTATGTGAGATTATATACCCTTAGTTCTAGTCACCACTATGGGGCCTATTGAAGAGAAACATGTGGTATTTATCTCTCCTTCATCTTGATGAAGGAAGGGTGTGTCACTTTTTCTTCAATCCTTCATCTTGAAAAATGTGGGTTGTGATAGTTAGTTGTGTTCTTATAAAATAATATCATCCAATGAAGTAGTCATATGGAGCATTATGGTTCCATAAATGGAATTAATTATAGAAATATATCACCATGGGATTATGTTGGATAATAGAAGCCATTTCTTACCAAACTTTTGGGAAAAATATTTATGAGGTTCAATAATATTCAATAACACATTTGAACAACCCACAAAAATAAAATACTTCTATTAATAACATAGAAGAAACATAATGTTATAGGTTATTCATAAATTGTACATTTTAATTTCTCCAAGTAATAGATTCATTATGATTTTAAAGGATAAAATGAAAATTCCTTGGTATAGAGGAACATTTAAGATGTTTTTCACATCAGTTTTGGGAAATATATACTAGAAATCCCACAAAACATTTATCACTTACATGACACATTCAATGTATACCACTTGGGGATTTAGATATAAATTTTCTAAAAATTACATAATCATGAGTTGATACATTTTTATAATGATTATATTTTTGAGGATATATATATGATGATATATGTCTATAGGGAAATTTTTATATTAAATAATAAAACTGATATAGTCAATGTTTTTTTGTGTAAACATTATTATGAGATAAAAGAATGAAAATTTTAAGATGTGATGAAGGAAATATAAACTCAATTATTTTAAAAATATCATATAAAATAATTTTATCATGTTAAAGTAAATAAATTGAGAAGAATATGATGACCTATATTTCTATAAATAAAATTCCACTCATTAAATTAAGTTGATTAATATTGAATAAATTGGTATATTATAAAGGACATTCCAATTATTATATGTAACAAAATGAAATATCCTACCATGAAATATAAATCAATTTTCAATGTGATAGTTTTGTTATAAAATACTATATAATGATTATTAAATTTCATAATAACACTACACATCATGAAATAATATTTTTTATAATAAAAATGAATATTATAAAGAGATAAATGGAAAATAATAATTCACATTGAAATGTAAACTCTATAGTCCTGGACACTCTCCTGATGATCACTTCATCCACAAATATAATAAAAATAATGCGAAACATGAACAATTGGAAAGACATAATGTACAGAAACATATAACATTTATAAGTTATATAGTGAATGATATGATACTTTAATTATAGATTATATATAGGTTTCATTACTAAGGTGAAAATTAGGACCTGGATATTATATGACCATTACATTACAATTACAATGCAACCATTATATAATCCTTTGAAAAGTAATAATATATAATTTAAATTTAAAATAATAATTTATAAATAAAATATTTTTTTTAATAATTATATATTTTTATTTTTATTCATAATAATATACACTTCATGAAGAAATACATATGATAAAAAATTCATTATTCCTTAGGGATAATAAATTATGATTTTCACCATAAAAATACTAACTTATAGAAAATATTTAATTTTATATTAAAAACCCATCTATACTAATTAATAATTTATTTTGTTAAAATAAACACAATTTTTTTATTTTTTATAGAGATATATGGTGAAGTGGAAATTTAATTAATCTTAAAAAACAATATTTTTAGTGATTAGAATAAAAATTATAATTTGTATTTTCAATAATTTTTATGACCTGATAAATATATAATACAAAATTACTAAAAAATGAACATGAATACATAAAAAAATGCAATTTTGTTTTTCATATTCTACGTATCAGTAAATTTAAATCATTTTTTAAACTTAAAAAACTTAATTCTTAAAGAAATAAAATACATTTTTTAAAAATATAATTCAAAATTACATACACATGGGTAATGTATATTTAGTAATTTGATTTATATTATATATTTTATAATAGTCAAAAACTCGGTCTAAAATTTTTAAAATAATTATTTAAAATAATGGGAATTCCAATTGTTCTTAAATTTCCACAACAATGATTTATAAGGATAAGAAATATAAATTAGTAAACAATTTTTTTCATTTTTTAGATAAATTCCAACTTCTACACCGAATTTCACTCCCTACTAAAATCATTAGAACATATCTCCATATTATTATCTCTTATATGTCCTTTATATAAGTGTGTGATATCCTATGGAATGACCCCTCTTTACAAATAAAGTTATACATAAGGTAAGATATCCCTTCCAAACTCTTATCTAGTCAAGGACATCATTTGTATTATCTCTTCATATTATCTATATATTACCTAATGTTTTGTTTATTAAAATTTATTTTTTATCCATATGTTAACTAAATAATAGGAAACAATATTCTTACCCAATTAATAATTTCAATAAACTTTTATATAAACATATTATGATTCTTTAATTATATATTTTTTCCATTTCATATATTATGTGTGTTGATAACCCCCTCCAAAGTTTATTTCATGGGAATTAACCCTGATATTACAATCCTTTAATGATTGGGGAAAAAAATTTATGGCCCACAATTTCATTAATCTCTGTGTTGAATTGAATAAGTAGATCGATGAGTTATATGATCAATGGAACCTATATAAAATTATACATTCATATAGTGAACCTTGATTGTTGTACAATGAATTGTTAATACATTCACGACATCATTTAACATGTATAGAGAATGGGTAGTTAACCTATTCACACTATGATATGATTCATGGTGGTTAATTGAAACATATGAATTTGATGTTATATACATATTTCTTTCAAATTACTATTTTAATTTGATCATATGATATTATGATATCATATCATGTTTCAATGATTACCAATATTGTTCAAACCGTAATAGATTATCATGATACATCACTTGACTGACATGTGTTTCTTTTCATCCTTTTATTCTTCATTATTAAATTATTAATTTTTATTGATCACCAAAACTTTCATATATA
This sequence comes from Viscum album, assembly GCA_963277665.1. NCBI lineage: Eukaryota > Viridiplantae > Streptophyta > Magnoliopsida > Santalales > Viscaceae > Viscum > Viscum album. The sequence continues at coordinate 1,378,169,822 of OY728140.1, read as the reverse complement.
TATATATATAGATTCATTTTCATTTGCAGTATTATGATTTTAAGGGAAACTAAGAGCACATTATTAATATATGAAGTAATGTTGTAGTTTTTATTTTACATTAATAATTTCAATAGATAACATTTAAAAGACAGTAGACCTATAGAATTCATGTTTTTGTTTTTAAATTATCATGTAATAAAATTTTTAATGAAATTTTTGACGTTATATAATTAATGTCACCACAAAATACACATTATTTCACTAAAATTTTTTCCTAGTATCCAACAAGATTCACCTATTTTTCATATTATAGTTCACAACAATTCATCCATTCATATACATTTTATACTCACAAACACCATGGAATCACATATTTTATAATATATGGTCCTATCATACATATATCAGTAGACCATCATTCCAACTTGAGGTCATGTTCATATTCAGTGGGGATTTAATTTATCCCTATATGAGTGCATTTTCTTATATAAAAAACATATGGGATACATTTTATTTTGTTAATTAGAAAACCTATTATAGCAGGGTATAACATCAATATATACCAAACCCCAATTTAGTCTTTTTATTATCATTCAATAAACTTATTTTATTTAATTTTTAAATCACCAATAATCCATCATAATAATTTTTAATATTTAATAAACTCGTCTTACTATATCACCTTTGAATAGGTGAAATTTATAAATGCCTATAATCCACAAAGTAACCTGTTAGGTTATTTTTACTATCCAAAAGATAGTTTCAAGTATTTTATACACATGATTAGGATATTGGGGTGGATTTCCACACTATTACCAATTGATGGCCTATTTCTATAAATAAGTATTCAAATAAATGTAATTTATACTCATAATTTTATGATTTAAATTATTCATCATCCTCATAATCGAAATGTTTAGATAGATTTAACAGAATTCTTCCTTGTAAATTATGTATGCTATTAACATAATTTGACATATACATCACATTAAGAATCATTATTTGTTCTAAAAATATTGAAGGATATCATAAAATCCACTTTTCCATATTGGGAAAATATATTAAAAGAAACTCATCAATGACACATCATTAATCTTGGGAACTCATGCCATGTATAATGGGGGAAAATATTTCTCCATTGAATGAAGTTATATTTTATAATAGGTTTGTGAAATTATAATATAAGCTTCAACACATAAATCTATGAGGAATACCATTTTTATTGTGATATGAAGATAACAGACGAGTAAAATTTTATCCCACAACATTAAACTAAAAAATAAATTGGAAGGAACAAAAAAACCAAGAGGAAAAATCCCTTTAAATATTGGATTGAGAAATGTAATCATGTCACATGTGTTTCCCACTATTATTTGTCTAATTCAATGTAAGGATAGGAAAATAAATAGGTATATAAATTACGGAACACGAATTGGCCATAGTAAAATTTTATTTAGTAATTCTATAGCTACGAATATATGAAAAGCTAGGTAAACCATAGAAAAGGGAATATTTTTCCAAAAAATGTATCAAATTGAAACATCACCACAGTGTTTCATTAATTTATATATTTATTCATGCTGAAATTCATTCATATTGTTTGAATTATCATAAAATTCAAAATTTCTCTGCATCATAGGAGTAGAAACTAAATTGAATTTTTGACTAACAACTTTGGTTTTGTACTAAAATATATTATATTTTCCAAATTGATTGATCCTATACTAGTAACACATTACCTTTCTTATAGTTAACTAACAATGATATTTGATTATTTATACGAATCATTTTAGTGCTCATCATGTAAGTTTAGTATAAAATATAGCCCTTTTGGGATATAGTTGTGTGAACAGATTCTACAAGCCATATTACTAGTGTGATAATGAAAAAACTCAATCTACGTACACACTTTAATACCATGAAAGTTTTCTAATTTCATTGTTAGGTATATAATTCAAAAAATATCGGGTTTTACTCACCACATAAAAATTAAACTTATTTTCAATCAATATAGTATTACCCAAAACTTTTATTGTTTATATAAATCCATAATAATATATCCATTATTGAAAATATGTTTCTTATCATTACATCCTTAAATAATTATCCATAAACTATATAATGTTTATTGAAAAAAATATTCAAAAAATAAATTTTACGTTAATAATAGATCCCATAATGAAAAAACAATATTCATTAGTTTTTACAGGTCACAAACGTGTAGGGGGTTAAATGTGAATATTTAATGTATTCACATTCCTATACACACTATTAAATACCTTATTATATATTTATATCATTTGAAAAAAATACGTGTTGTGATTAATGTTTTTAGAAAAAACATTTAATCTAGGAATTCTAGAAGTTTAGATCATCGATAAATATAGAGAAATAACTCACCATGTTTACATACACCAGCATTTGAATAGTCATTTTTGTTGATATTTTCCTTACCCCATAGGGTGAGTGAGCCCCTATAATTTTTTGACTAATAAAAATGTCCATTATATTGAATTAAACCTACTGGTGAATGTTGTAAGACCTCAAAACATTATGGCCATTTGGTCATAGTAAAATCAGTAAAAAAATTATTCACATTTTTATGGAAGTTGTAAGATCTCAAAATTCCAACAACTATTTTTCAATATTATAGGACCTCATTCCTTCAGCACATTTAGGTCAAGTATTTATGATCATGAAATTAATGTATAATTTGTTTCAACATTAATGACCTTAATTTATGAAAATAAAATAATATAAAACATTCTTATGCTAATAACCATGAAAGGGTGGCTTAAGAGAATATCTCAAAACTGTACACTATAAAAATTACCTAAAATGTTTTGGAAAATGTTAGAGTATAAAATGCATGATATATAAATATCTTTGATTCAGACCATAATTGGAATAACATTTATGTTACACTGAAATGTTCCTATAATATAGGAGAAAACTATAGTGAAGTCACATAATCCTTGTTTCTTGTTAGGGTTCAGCATGTAAATCCTTTTACATTAAAATACATGTGGTGTTCTAAATAACATTTTTCAAAAATGTTAAATGTATTTTAGAAGAGATACCAACCTATAACTGGTCCTTTATTAAGGTTATAATAACCAATATTAATGATCATATAGTTTCATGACAACATTTCCATTACACTTGTCCCCTTATGAGATGTAGTGATACAAATATCCCATATACAAAGACATTTTATTGGCTAAAGACAGTAGGTATAATTCAACATGATTTATCGGATAAATTAAAGAAAATTTCATCTTGTTTCATTCAATTCATCATAACTTTTTCCCCTATATTCATATTATTCTATACATTCTTAATTTATGGTAGCTAACACAATTTTTGGATATTCAAATCCATTTAAGAGAATACTCCATATCCTGAGAGTGTAAAATAAATGACAGTGGTCTTTACCACATGTTTTAAAACATTAAAATGTGCATACCTTTTCATAATTCCGAAAACTATAAAATGTCTTGTTATTACACTGGGATACTAATCAATATGTATTATAATTTTTCATATAAATTTAAATTTATTAATGCTTAATCTTTGTTTAATGTTTTTACACAAACACATCTTGATAATCTACAGACATATGAGCCCAAAATATCATAAAATTAAAAACATCAATTTTCAACTAATTTTTTAAAATTTAATCATTTTTTATCAAAGTAACTCACATATTTATTCCAATATTAGTCATGTCGAAAATATCATAATTTTAGAAGTATGTATAACAAAATTTATATTATCATAGAAGGCATTGATAATACCATTTGTATTATATTGGAACTCATAATATTTTTATTTTTATTTAACTCCATATTTTACTCAAGAAAATTATTATTTATGTTGGGATTTTCATTTTAGATAATCTATATAATGTTCTTATTCATGTTTTATTTTACTATGATCATTACATTGGTTAATAATAAATGACCATAACTCCGTCCTTGATTTTATTTAATCTCTATAGAACACAACATTGATATATTGAAATAATTATAATAATTTTACCATAAATAACATATAACTCATTTAGATCTTGTATTATGTCTCAAAAAAATAATTAATATTTCATAAACTACAAGAATAATGGTTTGCTGGACAATTTTAGAGAACTAGAATGATATTGGATTATAATAATCATTTAGGTAGACTGAACAACTTTCTACTAATCTATATGGACATAAACTAAGAGGCAATGAATTTTCCCATTTTTACAATAATTAAACCCCAAATACCACTTAATAAAAATTAAATTAACTTATATATATAAGAAAAAGAATCAATTTTTTCTTATTTGAAACTCCATAATTGTAATCCTATAGAAAATTAATATCATTACATAATGACATATAAAAAATAATTTTAGGTAAAAGTTAATTGTGTAAAATAAAATATGGATATTATATATATGGACCCTAATTTCAATTTCAAAAATGGAAACCTATTCTCACCAAATCTAGAGGTTCAAAAAAATATAATAGAATACACCCCTCACTCAGTGAAGATGAAAATAAATATTACAAAAATACTATGAGAAACAAATAATTATCCCTATACTATGAGAAATTATTGAGTAGGATACATTTTTATATTTAATATAATTCACTTTTGGGATGAGATTCATAACCTAATAATTTGGGAACATTCTTATCAGTTCACTATGAAAATGTGTTCAATGCATGGTAACACAATCTTCTGGGTTGTGAAATAATTATAATTCATTCATTTTTTAAAGAAAAATAAATATTATTTTTTGGATCATATATCCAAACTAAATTATACACCTTTAAAGAAAATTAGTTATGGTATCACAGATATAACTAAATGGACCCCCACGAATGGATAATGGTATTATTTTATATGTTATAATAAGTATCTAAAAACGTAATTGTCGTTGTAAAAAAGAAAATTCACCTACTTCCATAAATTGTTTTCCATGTACAATATTTTTTTTGGAACATTAGTAATTGGTTCATATATTCAACTAAATATACACGGATTAAATTATTTAATTTATTAACTATATATTAGTGTATAAATATAAACCAAAGCTATTTTCAAATGCTCTAAAGAAATATTTCTTATTTTAGAATAATATCAATTATGAACATTAAAATATATAAAAGGGAAATAAATAATATATATATTAACCTATAAGATAAAATTCCTTGAGTCATTATTCTAAACTTGGTAGTAAAAACCATCAACTGATATCATTCTCATAAAAAAAAATTTGGCTAAGACCATCATCAATTTAAAAAATTATGTTATTTTAGAATATGCTCATTATGAAAAATTAATCAGTTATATTTTCCTAAAAGAGACTAAATTTTTGATTCCAGATCCTCATCCGAAAATAAATATATTGAGTCACCATACTCCTCTTAACTAAAATTCATTAATTCAAGATTTTATTATTCATAAAAAAACATTAGGTCTAGATCATCATCCAAGTAACAAAATAATTTAGTTAATAATCATATAAAATTAATAAAAACATTGATTGAATATTATCGTATTGTTACAAAAATATTTGATTTGATATCCTCCTATTGGTAACAATCACCTGAATAATGTTACATATCTTGGTAATAATTTATGTCAATTGTGACTATCATAATTGGAATAATTTCCTTATGTAATGATCATCTTATTGATTACTAATTCTTTCCCACATTAATATCATAATGGTAACATAAAACTTGTAATGAGATCCTCCTTGTGGTTGTAAAACTTTTGGATTCTATATATTCCTCTTTCAAACAATTCCATGAGTCAAATTCCTCATGTTTGTTTTTGATGTTATGTAGTTGTTTTTTTTCGGAATGCGGTACTTTTCTGCTGAACATTTCATTTATTTTAATAAATTGTCAGAGGATTTCGTCGGACAAATATTTTGTTGTATTATATTTCAAAACTATTTCTACATAATACCGTATAATTGAGTTAATTTCATTCTAAAATAATAAAATTATAAATGGGGGAATGTTTTTTTGAGAACCAAAAATTAAAACATGAATTTTGAAATAAAGGATTTGATATTACACTCAATTGGATGAAATTAATTCTACCAATTTTCATTCCCATTTAAGAATAATCATATGTGGTATTTATTTTTCCCTAGATTTCAAACTCACAAGAAAGGGATATAATTTAAAAAATCAATATGGTGCTACTTTTTTTCGGAAACCACTATCAAGGGTAAAAAATTGATTCCAAACATTATTAATATATTCATTCCAAGTATCCCATTATCCATGAATATTCTCTTGTAGATATATATTTTAATTGAAGAAATTTTGATTTAAATATTCTTAATAATCATGCTCAGATTATTCTATTTGATGGTGGATAATTAACATACATCAATGTCATAATTTATTGTATTTTGAAGTCAAATACATTTATTCTAATGGATTTTAAATATAAAGGGTGTGACTAAAAAACATTATGATTTATTGTAATTATTTACACACATTAAGGAATATATCTCATGTATTAGGGAAAATTCCCAGTTGTAAATTTACATTCTCAGAAATGTAATATGTTTCCACTAATGTAAACCACTATGGAACTACAACAAAAAAATATAAAATGTGATTATAAAAATTGAATACACCATGTAACTTCCAAACCATTGATTTTATTTGGGGGACTATTAGACTTTCATTAAAGGATTCATTTGAAATGAGTACATCACATTCATTCCCATATCATCCAGTTCCACATATTTGTAACATTTTTTCTTATATACAGTAAAAAACCATGGGAAATTAAGAATTGATATTAAATACTCTAAAGAAATTTTATTTGAGGTGTTTTATCCATAGGGAACACATAGGAGCTCATGGAGTTAGTGAATCACATAACATTCACATAATGAATTCTTATATATAGTTATGGGAAATCGTAAAAAAAAATCAAAAAGGGTAATTTTACACTCTATTTTTATACAAATTATTCATTTAAATGACCATCACCTGATCTTCAATGTCTGCTTGTTATTTTTAGTATAAAAATAATAATATCTATATATTTATTTATTTTTAACCTTTTAAAAAGTATAATAATTATTAATTAATGGAAATTATGAGATGTTTGTATGAAATCATTCAAGATCACCTAGTAAGAATCCAAAATAATAATAAACCATCATTCGTAGGAATATAACTCATCCAAAATATGTTTTATAACGTACAATGGGTGCCTTTCAACGATTTTAAATTGGGACATATACTCAAGATCCCATTAGTATATACACTATTTTATGTGGAATCCAAATTTATATAGATTATGGGATTATGGATTCAAATTCACTTATATGAGTCCCTATGAATCATAATGAAAAAACTAAATCTCTTATAACATTAAAAATAAATTAATGCTTCATAAAATATAAACATACTCAAAAAGTGTCCAACATTTATAAGAACCACATGAAAAAATGACACACTAATTTTTTGAGTTCATATTCTAGACCTAATCTCTTAGGTTATTTTATATAATCGACACTCATATCATGTGAATGTCTTTTGTTTATCATTATCAAGAACCACATAGAAAATTATATCCAATGAACATCGGGTCACTCTTATATATTCCCTAATGTGAATACATGATATTTACATACTTTCACCTATTTAAAGAAAAACTAAAACATGGGGAATGTACATATGACTATCTAATGATACTATATGTAACATCCCAGGAAAATAAAGAATAAAAATTTTTCATTTTTATTAATATTTACGAATAAAATATTAATTTAACTTTAATGGGGTTGCTATGTCTGATAGTGTACCCGATAGACAACAATGAGTTTCTTTGAAATCTTACATTGCACACTAAAAATAAAATAATATTATTCTAAATGGTAGTTAACACGTAGTCGTTGTATTGGTGGTAATTAATGGAAATAACAAAAATATGATTATATATGGTTGTTAAATGTTTTTACATTTATCCAATAAAAGATAAAGGCATAAAATAAGAAAATAATTCTATCTTAGGCATATATACTCTAGCATTCACTAAAGGTCGACTTATTGCCTTTTGATAGAGAACTGTACATAAATATAGTTTTGGTCACTCTTATACTTTCAATTGGACCAAATAAAATTCTTGTTTAGAATCGGGACATTAATTTTAACTTTGTGTAAATTTTTGGTATTTTTTCGATAAAGTTCGTTTTTAATGAATAATGAAAACTGTTGTATTTTAATTCAAAACCTCTATTTAATATAATTTATTTATATGATTAGATTATATTTTGAATTGATTTTAAAGTTAAATTATAATATATTTTTACCATTTAATCCAATAGTGGTCGTTGGAATTAATTTCACTTTGAAATTAGACTTAAACTGGTGTCAATCTTTTGATACTTATTGTTTCATAAAAACACGCTATTTGCTCTGACAGTGGGAATTAATTATAAAATTAATTAATGCAACATATATTTTTTGAATTTTTTAAAATAGACATCATTTTTGAATTCGGAATATCAAATATATATTAGGGTAATGTTTTGGTATTTTTCTGAAGAGCATAAATTTTTGATGAATAGTGAAACCACTAAGTGGTACTTATAAAAACTGATTTTTTGTTTAAATGAAATTTTACCACCTCTGTGTTTTGAATTTCAAAAATATTACATACATGGTTTTTATTAAGATGTAATATTTGGTTCAATGGGATTAAAATAAATTTTTTGCTGAATCGTAACTTTTATGTTTTTAATCACGATTAGAGGTAATTAGTGTAGTTTAAGGTAATAATAATATTTTAATAAGATTAAATGACCAATACACATGTCCTAACCTTATTGGAAATGTCATTTCCGACCATTAAAATCCATGGGTCATCTTGGGGACCCGATGGAGCCACATTGGTAGGAAAAGGACATTAATACCTTTTTATTTAAAGTTAAAATAAATATGTCACAAACATGAGTTGTTTTATTAAGAAAAATTTTAAATGGGGTTATACAAGTCATATTTTTTACTATAAATATTCATTATAAAGATAAAAATATTTCCTACATCATGATAGTTTAATATATTTTTTAGACATTACATAAAGTAAATTATTTATGATACCATGATGATGCAGCGATTACCTCATTATTTAACGATTTGAAAAAAATGAAAAGATAATGTAAACTCTAAGACCTAAACATATAAAAAACCTATTAGATGGATGGTTTTGGAAATAATATCACCTTATCCTTGAAATATATAATTTTGGGGCCTTTTAAATCCAAAAATAAATTTATAATAAAGTAACCATTTATAACATTCCAAGAGTTCCCCTCCTCTCCTCTTATAAAATGCCCCCACCTCTACCACCGTACCCACACCTCTCATGCCTTTTTCTCATCCAAAACCTGCCCATTTTGTCCCTCCACATCCCTCTAGTACTCCTTGAACCCTAAATTTGGGCATAAGTATTCCCAAGGAAACCATGGAGCTCAAATCAAAAAGATTTACCCGTTTTAAATGTAGTGTTTTCTCTTGTGTTCTTATGTTTTATTTTTCTTCTCCAACCCTCTAAAAAAAATTTTATTCCTTTATTTTGTTAAAAAACTAGTATATATAAAATACTAGGATGTTTTTATAAGATTAATTCTAGAAACACTTACACACACCTACATCTAATGGTTAAATAACATACTGAATCTGTGGATGGCGAATTTCTGCCTCACAAAACGATGATTGTTCAAAACTCATATAACACCTTACAAGGTGACCATTAAGATGTCACTATATTTATATATGATATATAATATGTATATTTTATATTTATTCTATTGTATTTTTCATTTGTGGTATACATATATGGTTTCCATTATGGGTAAACACGATATCTTCATTTTAGGAAGTGTAGACTACTGCCCCCTCAAAGTGATTTGATTCATTAATATCATATGTGTTACCTATAAAGGATAGATTGAATGATATTATATATGATACAATACTGGAATTATAATAATATTATTTGTAATTATTTTTTAATTCCATTAAAAATGAAATAGAAACGGAAGTAGCGTTCATGCGTACGTATGGCTTACCATCTCCATGAACGGTGCATTTCATTTCTTACACTAAGTGTTAGGTAATATTATAAATTCATGTATATAATGGATATATATGATATATATGATATCTACATCATGAGTATAACACTGGATATAATGGATACATGAAAAAATTTTAATTATAAAGAGTTTATTATTGAATCAAGTACCAATGGTCGTTAAAACGACCGTTATTAACTTAAATAATTACATAGTGTTCATGACATGGTAATAAGTGATATAAAATTAATAATGAACTTGAAAAAGGTTCTTAAGAATGTAGAAATTATCCGAAGATTATTATTCAGGACAATAAAGAATGATCGAGTCAAGTCGGACCCGAGGTATAAGACTTCGTCTCAATCTCCTTTCATTGAGGCATATTTTGTTTTATACACAACCTTCTTTTATACTGTGTATAAACCCCGTTGACTTTTACGTTTATACAAAATAAATCTTTTTTATATGAAGTTTTTTACTAAACGACAAAAGAGAATGTTTTTTTCGTACGTATGTGGCGACAATGACTTCTTCGCCGCCATCGCCTTTATTTGAGATTCGGCTTCCTCTACCTGCCATACCTTTTTCAATGAAAAATAAATACTGTGTTTTACTTTTCATTTATTTTGGTATTAAAAATGGTTTTGATAATGTTTTTATTATATCAATGGGTTATAGATATCTCCTGATTGAAAATTGGAAATGTTCTGCTTCCTTTAAGCATGTTTTATGTGATACGATTATGTTATGGTTCTTGGTCATTATTATGAAGACGGGTGGTTCCGTGATAAACTAAGGGATGGTGAGACTGATATAGCTCTCCAATGCATTGGGTATCGCGAAGGAGATAAACTTTAAGGATTCTCTGAAGAGATTTAGGGAATATATTGTGATGGGTATTCCAAACGTAACCAAGAGGGTTACTCCCTACGTAAGAATGTTATGAATGCCTCATGTTACCTTTATTTCTTATGATTTCTATGATTTATTGATGATTTTATGAGGTATGTTAAAGTATTTAAATATTATGGGTAATGTATGATTTCAATTTTATGTATATGTGTACTAATGTTTCCTTTCTATATTTTTATATCCCTTAATGAGCTTTTTATGCTCATCCCATGTTTTTGAAATGTTTTTCACAGGTCCATGGATAGGTACATGATATGTTGATAGTGTCAAGGATGTGTCATGAAAGAATCCTTGTTTTATTTTAAACATGTTTCTGCTTATGGGAAAAATGAATACTATCTTTTATGTAACCACTTGGTTTAAATATGGAATTTAATGCATGTTTTATGATCTAATTCTCTAAAACTCTAAACTTGAAAAGATACTCAACGTGTATTCTTGAAGTAACTCAAGATTAAGTGTTGTTTAAGGATGGGGCCTTATAGTTGGTATAAGAGGTCGGTTTAGATATCTTTAGGAGTTAGAATTCGATTCAATGATTATCCAAAAATATTTTCATTATAGTCAAATTTAAAAGATATAGCATTTGAAGATTACCATGTTGCTTCTCCTAAGATATTTCTATGTTAAGAATGGTTTTTCATAGAGGAAACTGAACAACTTTTCTGGGAAGGAATACAGAGGGAAATGACCTTTCAAATCTGTATCATGAGATGGTTAGAATCAGGTCTAAATAGATTGTTGCAGTGATGGCTTGGTTGACTTAGCTGAAAAATGTTTATTGTTTTTATTGATGATATTTTGGTGTTTTCTAAAAGTAAAGAGGAGCATGAAAGACATTTAAGGTTTATTTTGAAAACCTTAAAAGAAAAGAAATTTTATGGGAAATTCATCATGTGTGAGTTTTGGTTGCAACCAATTTCTTTCCTTGGTCATATTGTTTTTAAAGATGGGATAACTGTTGATCCTGCAAAAACAAAGGTTGTGGAAGAATGTCCAAGACCCACAAATATAACTGAGATTCGTAACATCCTTGGTTTGGCAGGCTATTACCAAAGGTTTGTTATAAATTTTTCAAAGTTATTTATTCCAATGATTATTCTAACTCGGAAGGGTGTTAAGATTATCTGGAAAAAAGAATGTGATGATTGTTTTCAGGAACTGAAAAGAAGATTGGTGAATGCTCTAGTTTTGGTAGTACCTACCAAGAATGGGGAGTTTGTTATCTACAGTGATATTTCATTGAAAGGACATGGTTGTATCTTAATGCAGAATGATCTGGTATTTGATTATGCTTCATCACAGTTGAAAACTCATGAGGTAAATTACCCTACACATGATTTAGAATTAGCTGCAGTGGTTTTTGCTCTAAAAATTTGGAGGCGTCATTTTTATGGAGTAAAGTGTGAAAAATACACTGATCACAAAAGATTAAAGTATATATTCACTCAGAAAGAATTGAACATGAGAGAGAGGAGATGTCTAGAATTAATCAAGGAATATGATTGTAAAATTTATTACCATCTGGGAAAAGCAAATAAAGTGGCTGATGCTTCGAGTCAAAATATAATGCGTCATTAGAAATGTTGTGTTTGGAACATGATCCTTTGGTTAAGGATTTGATGAACTTTGGCATAGAAGTTGTTGGTGCAGTATGTCCTTTTGTTTTGTTTTATGTATCAGTGAAATCATATCTATCAGACCGAATTAAGAAAGCACATAAGAAAGATAGCGAGTTGCAGAAAAAGGTATAGCTGGTTCAGAAGGGTAAGTTGCCTGAATTCAACATTGATAATGATTGTGTTTTGAGATTTGGGAAGAGATTGTGTGTGATTTTTGATTCAAAATTGATGACAGAGTTGTTATGTGAAGCTCATAGTTCTCCGTTTTCAGTTCATCCAGGTAGTACTAAGATGTATATAGATCTTCGGGAGTATTACTAGTGGGAGGGAATGAAAATGGATATTGCTGATTTTACTGTGAAGTGTTTGACATGTCAACAGGTTAAAGCATAGCGGTAGTTACCGAAATGGATGCTTTAGAGTTTACCAGTGCCAGAGTGGAAATGGGAAAATATATCCATGAACTTCATTGTGGGATTTCAGAAGACACCTTGAGGTAATAATGCAATCTGGGTTATTATTGATCGCTTGACTAAATATGCTTATTTCCTTTTTATATGAGATACTTTTTCCTTAGACCAACATTCCCATTTGTATCATAAATAGATAGCCAGGTTACATGGAGTTCCTCTATCCATTGTATCTAACAGTGATCCCAGGTTCACTTCTAACTTTTGGAAAGTCCTTCTGAAGTCGTTGGGTACTGAATTAAATTTTAGTACAACTTTTCATCCTCAATCAGATGGGCAGTCAGAACGAACAATTCAGACTTTGGAGGATATGCTATGTTCTTGTTCGATGGATTATCATTGAAGGTGGGACCGACATCTTTTTTTGGTTTAATTTTCATATAATAACACTTTTCATTCCAGTATACAGATGGCACCATTTGAGGCATTATATGGGAAGCGGTGTCGAACTCCATCTTTTTGGGATGAAGTTGGTGAAAGGAAGTTGATGGGGCCAGAATTGGTAGAAGAGATGGCAGAAAAAGTTCAGTTGTTTCAGAAACACATGAGAACAGCTCAGAGCAGGTAGAAGAGTTATGCGGATAACTAAAGGAAGGATCTGTCTTTCGAGGTAGGTGATCATGTCTTTCTCAAAGTTTCACCATGGAAATGTGTGATGCGATTTGGTAAGAAAGGAAAGCTGAGTCCAAGTTTCATTGGACCATATGAAATTCTGGAGAAAGCTGGATCATTTTCATACCGAGTGGCTTTACCTCTATGTTTATCTCAGGTACACAATGTTTTTCATGTATCGATGTTGAGGAAGTACATGCAAGATCCATCTCATGTTTTGAGCCCATGTGTAGTTCAGTTGGAAGAGAATCTCTCTTATAAAGAACAACCAGTCCAGATTATTGACCGTAGAGAGAAAGTGTTGCGGAATATGGTAATTCACCAGGTAAAGGTTTTATGGAAAACCCATATGATTGAAGAGGCAACATGAGAATCTGAAAATGCTACGAGGGATAAATACCCCCACTTATTTTGATATGTGAATAAAATTGCGGGGACACAATTCCCCAAAGGGGGGAAGGATGTAACATCCCAGGTAAATAAAGAATAAAGCATTTTCATTTTTATTTATATTTACGAATTAAATTTTAATTTTACTTTAAAGGGGTTTCTATGTTCGATAGCGTACCGGATACGCAGCAAACTGATTCTTTGAAATCTTACGTTGCATACTATTAAAAAAATGTTATTATTTTAAATGGTAGTTAACACGTAGCCACTATATTGGCAAGAATGAATGGAAATAACTAAAATATGATTATATTTGTTTGTTAAAGGTTTTTACATTTATCCAATAAAATATAAAGGCTTAAAATAAGAAAATAATTCAATCTTAGGCATATATACTCTAACATTCACTAAAGGTCGACTTATCACCTATTGATGGAGAACTGTCCTTAAATATAGTTTTGGTCACTCTTATACATTCTATTGTACCAAATAAAATTCTTCTTTATAATCGGGACATAAAATATTACATTGTGTAATTTTTTGGTATTTTTCCGATAAAGTTCATTTTTTAAGGAATAGTGAAAACTGTTGTATTTTAATTAAAAACCTCTATTTAATATAATTTATTTATATGATTATATTATTTTATGAATTTGTTTTAAAGTTAAATTAGAATATATTTTTATCATTTAATCCAATAGTGGTCGTTGGAATTAATTTCACTTTGATATTCGACTTAAACTAGGGTCAATCTTTTGATACTTATTATTTCATAAAAACACGCTATTTTCTCTCACCGTGGGAAATAATTATTAAATTAATTAATGTAACTTAAATGTTTTTAATTTTTTATAATATACTTCATTTTTGAATTTGGAATATCAAATATAGCTTAGGGGGAAGTTTTGGTATTTTTCTGAAAAACTTCAATTTTTGAGGAATAGTGAAACCACTAAGTGGTACTTATAAAAACTGATTTTTCGTTAAAATAATTT
Source organism: Viscum album (assembly GCA_963277665.1). Lineage (NCBI taxonomy): Eukaryota > Viridiplantae > Streptophyta > Magnoliopsida > Santalales > Viscaceae > Viscum > Viscum album. The sequence goes on along the minus strand of OY728140.1, from coordinate 1,378,154,731 downwards.
TTTACAACCTATGTGTTTCGAATATGAAAAATCCGACATACATGGTTGTAATTAAGAAGTAAAATGTGGTTCAATGGGATTAAAATAATTTTTTTGGTGAATAGCAACATGTAAGTTTTTAATCGCGATTAGAGCTAATTAGTGTAGTTTAAGGTAAAAATAATGTTTTAAAAATATTAAATAACCTAGAAACATGTCCTTACGTTATTGGATGTGTCATTGCCGACATATAAAATCAATGGGTCAACTAGGGGACCCCATGGAGACACATTGGTAGGCAAATGACATTAATACCTTTTTATTTAAAGTAAAAATAAAAATGTCACAAACATGAGGTGTTTAACAAAAACAATTTTTAAATTGGGTTATCGAAGTCCTATATTGGACTATAAATATTAATTATAATGATAAAAATATTTCATACCTCATGATATTTTTTTAATATTGTTAGACAATAAATAAATTAAATTATTTATGATACTATGATGATGCAGCGATTACCTCATTATTTAACGATTTAAAAAAATGAAAAGATAATGTAAAATCTAAGACCTACACATGTAAAAAACCTACTTGATTGGTGGATTTCGAACTCCTATCACCTTATCCTAGAAATATATAATTTTGGGACCATTTAAATCCTAAAAGCATTTTATAATAAAGTAACCTTTTATAACTTTCCATGAGTGCCCCTCCTCTCCTCTTATAAAAGGCTCCCACCTCTACCACCTTATCCACACCACTCAAGCCTTTGGCTCGGCCAAACCCAGTCCCTTTTGTCTCTTTACATCCCTTTATTATTCTTTGAAGCCTCACTTTGGGCAGAAGTCTTTCCAAGGAAGCCTTTGAGATCAAATCAAAAAGAGTTACCCGTTTTAAAGGTAGTGCTTTCTATTGTGTTCTTATGTTTTATTTTTCTTCTCCAACCCTCTAAACTCTTTTTATTCCTTTATTTTGTAACAACAACAGTATCTTTAATATACAAGTATGTTTTTATAAGAATTATTCGATCTAAATTTACACACACCTACATCTAATGGTTATAGAACATAATGTTTCTATGGATGGCAAATTTCTGCCTCACGAAACGATGATTGTTCAACACTCATATAACACCTTCAAAGGTGTCCATAAATATGTCACTATATTTATATATGATATATAATATGTTTATGTTTTACATATGTTTCTGTATAATTCATTTATGGCATACCATTATTGTTTCAATTATGGGTAAACGCGATATCTTCATTTTAGGAAGTGCGGACTACCGCCCCTCAAAGTGATTTGATTCGTTAATACCATATATGGTACGTATAAAGGATAGATTGAATGATATTATATATGATAAAATACTGGAATTATAATACTATTATGTATCATTATGTTTTAATTCCATTAAATATGTAATCGAAATGGAAGTAGAGTTCATGCGTACATACGGCTTACCGTCTCCATGAACGGTGCATTTCATTTCTTACCTCTAAATGTTATGTAATATTATAAATGCATGTATATACTGGATATATAAGGTATATATGATATCTACATCATGATTATAACTATGGATATAATGGATACATGAACAACTTGTAATTATAAAGATCTTATTTTTGACTCAAGTACCAATGATCGTTAAAACGACCGTTATTAACTTAAATAATTACATAGTGTTCATGACATGTTAATAAGTGATATAAAATGAATAAAGAACTTGAAAAAGGTTCGTAAGAATGTATAAATTAACTCAAGATTATTATTCTTGACATTAAGGAATGATCGAGTCAAGTCGGACCAGAGGTATGGGATTCATCTCAATCTCCTTTCATTGAGGCATATTTTGTTTAATAGAGGACATTCTTTTATATGGTGTATAAAACCCTTTGAATTTTACATTTATCCAAAAGGAATCCTTTTTATACGAAGCGTTTTACTAAACGAAAAAAGGGAATGTTTTTTTCGTACGTCATCGGCGACAACGACTTCTCTGCCGCCGTGACCATTATTTGAGTTTCAGCTTCCTCTACAAGACATACATTTTTTTAATGAAAAATAAATACCATGTTTTACTTTCCTTTTATTTTGGTATTGAAAATGGTTTTGATAATTTATTTATTATATCAATGTGTTATTGATATCTCGTGATTGAAAAGTGGAAATGTTATATTTCCTTTAGGCATGTTTTATGTGATACGATTATGTTATGGTTCTTGGGCATTATTATGAAGACTGGTGGTTCCGTGATAAACTAAGTGCGGGTGAGCCAATATATCTCTCCAATGCATTGGGTAATTCAAAAGAGTTAAATGTTAAGGTTTTCCGAAGAGATTTAGGGAATATACTGTGATGGGTATTCCAAACGTAACCAAGAGGGTTACTCCCTACGTAAGAATGTTATGATTGCCTCAAGTTACCATTTAGTCTTCTGATTTCTATGATGTATTCATGATTTGATGAGGTATGATAAGGTGCTTATGTTTTATGGGTATAGTATGGTTTCATTCTTATGTATATATGTACTCATGTTTCCTTTCCATATTTTAATATCCTTATCTAAGCTTTTTATGCTCATCCAATGTTTTTGAAAAGTTTTTCATAGGTTAAGGGAAAGGTACATGATATGATGATAGTGTCAAGGGTCAAGAAAGAATCCATGTTTTATTTTAAATATGATTTCGTTGATGGGAAAAATGAATACTATCTTTTATGTAACCACTTTGTTTAAATGTGGAATGTAACGCATGTTTTATGATCTAATTCTCTAAAACTCTAAACCTGAAAAGATCCTCAATGTGTATTTTTTAAGTAACTAATGATTAAGTGATGTTTAGGGATAGGTCCTTATACTATATGAGACCAATTTTTCTACAAATAGATACAACCATATGTGGGTTCATTCTTTCATCTTCCATATATATTCATTTATGATTGTGTGAAAATTGAAAATTGATTAAAAATATTATATAGGCCCTTAATATCCCTACTTATTTCCCTATAGAGCTCATATCGTTAGGACCTCCAACGCAATATATGACACATTCCATTAAATCACTCATCTGATATGGTAAATTAAAATTGGGAAACTAAGTTATAGGCCCCACACTAAAGCATTTAATTGAATCAATCAAATAATAGTCATTACAGATGACCTAAAATTATATGAAACAAAAACTATGGATTAATAATAATTTATGTCAAACCATTGTTCATATATGGGAAACCAAAAAATGATCACCTTTGGTCATTATCAAAATAATATAAAATTTATTTCATTTAACTATCACATGGATGTGAATCTATGAAGTCGAACGGATTTTTTTTGTTTTCCATCATTGGGAAAAATAAGAAACCCATTTTTTAGGGACCATTTCCAACTCAATGAAACCATCGACCCCTTTTAACACAAAATACATATTGAATGACTAAAACCATTAATAAAACCTTATATAATAATAGGACACTATAAAAACTAGAGAATAAATGTTATACTATCATGGTGATATTAATATCTCACACACCATCAAATAATAGTAGAAGACTTGAGACTCTGTCCTAACCCTCCACGACATCAAATATGGATTTGATGTTTAGTATATTCCCTTCCATTTATTTCCCTATGTTATTATATTATATTATAAATATTTTATGTTGATATAAACTATTGATTGAATCACATGCATATATATATATATACGATGGGAATGATATTGGTCATTATTTTGTTGTTGGATGACTTAAATTTAATTTTCATTCCTTCCAAATTACATAGAGTATGTAAATAAATATCATATTTGTAGTTAAAATTAATTCAAAAATCATAATGTTAAAAAATGGTATTTCAAATTTTAAGGATTTTCTTTGAAATAAATTAATTCATAAAAAACATGGACTTGAAAAAGATAAATCATGAGAAGTGTTTTCCTCAAATACTCTCATTTTTTGTTTGAACATCCCAATAATCCCATCTTTATCAATTCCTTTTGCTTAGGGTAAAATAAATATAAACACGTGAGGGAGGGAAAATATTAATAATTATCTAATTCCTATTAATTTTATTCTCAAGAAAATAGAATACGTTAATTATTAAATTCAACCATTTATATAACTCACACCTATAATTTTATGATGCAATATTATTTAGGATATGTGACGTTATCCCCAATATAAAATTTTAATGAAACAAATTTCAAAAATCACCAACATTATTATAGACCAATAAATTCTTTATAATATTATATTGAATTATATTTTTTATGTTTTTAATTATTTGACAAGTTTGAATCTTCATCTTCCATGAAAAATTACACGAATCATCTATGTTTCTAAATTTTTTAGTAACCTACCAAATAAATGATATCTTATCTCGATTGAATTTAAAACATTTTTCACTAGAAATTTCATTTAATGATATTTATTACACATTTAACTCATAAAAATAAGATACACATTTTCCATGATTTATTGGGATATTAAAATCCATTTTAAGGATAACCGTGGAAAATTCCATGAACACCTTGTTTACAATCATCCCATTGTTTTTTCATATAAAATTAATTTTAAAAGGTATAATAAACACCATTAGAAATATCATGATATGAAAAAATATATGGAAAATTTAATATCAATGGTTATTAAAATTTTTATGACATTACAAATGGGTTTTTATGAACGTATGTACAAATTTAATTATATCCAATATAACTAAGATATATATTTATTCACCAATATAATTCAATTCAAAAAAATTAATAATTTTATCTTCTAATTCTTGAAATAATTTTTATAGGGTTCTTTCTTCCCTAAATTCATATCATATACAAAAAGTTTCTATATATTATCTAGAAAATAAACAGAGACAATCAACGTTGTTATCTATTATAGTTATTTTATAAGAGAAAATTTAATCCATTTATATAAATCTTATAATAATATTAATGATCATTGAATACTATTATTTATGAATCATAATTATGTTATAAATAATATTAGTAGGTACAATAATATATTTGATAATATAATTGTATCCATTAATAAATATCTTCCTCTAATATCCAAATTTGTTTGAATGAATTTAAGATATAAATATTGAGATGTTTGAATACCTATTTTCTTATGTGATGAGTTGATACATTCCCCCCTTGAAATATTGAATGATTCCAATTCTTCTATAATGTCAATATAGAAATTGAACGGAATTATCATATCATTGGTGGTTCATTATTTTTATTAAACAAGATGGAGGAGATGTTATTAGTTTAAATCATTATACTTCTTTATACTAAAAAATATAGATTTATTAAAATATCCCCCTTGAATCAATTATGTTCTCCTTAATTCTCTACATAAAACATGACCATCATTGACCTACTTCACTACATATTTACACCTTTTTCAATTAATTCTAGTTAGATTATTGTTTTTTTGAGTAAAAATACAAATATTATTCTTCAAGATGTAGATATAATGAATATTATTCAGTGTCAACATTATATATTTTATCTCAATTAGGCCAATTCCAATAATTTTCTGTTAATAACATTTTTTGAACAACACCAACACATTATTTTACAATTATTTGAAATACTGAATATTGAAATCACCAATAATGTTTTATTAAATATTATTTCCTATAACCTACAAACATAACAATTTTTAATCTTTTTCCCATCTTAATTGAAATTAATATTCCCCTTTCCATTATCATAATCCATATGCACCTATTGAATATTAAAATTTATACTGAACTCAGTAGGAAATTGTTCATGTAACTCTATGTGTCTTTAACTTGATGTTCACCCCTTGCATACTGTTTTTTCAAAAAAATAAAATGATTCACTATTATCAGTTCATAAATTTAATATATATTTTTAACAGATATTAATTGAGTAGGATGACTCCCCTTTATCTTTTACTATTCAAATCAATAGTGTTCATATAAAACATGCATCTATTTATGACATGTTGTAATCCTACATAACAATAAATATATTTTCAAATATAAATATTCAAAGATAAAAATCCAACTATCCAGATTGTTTTATATGCAGTCTACCAATATTTTTAAACTTATTTTTGATCATTATTAATAAAATATTGGAAACTACCAGCACAATCCAATAAAAATTATAATTATTCAAAGAGATTTTCATATTCATTTTGTGATATAAATATTAATTAATTTTGAATATTTAGAATATTTTGATTTATGAAACCTCACATATTTATTTGTAATATTCAACTTAATATATTTGAGGTTATCAAAAACTATATGTCCACACGTATAAAAATATTATTATTATTTGAGTGATGTATTTACATATTTTTCAAAATCATTTAAATTATTTTATAGTTCATCAACCATTAAAATATCCATTGATCGATCACCCAAATCATATAAAAACTTCTCAGTGAAATACAAATAATAGTTATGATTATTTTCAACATCTGAATAAAGGATACTAAAACCAATATATTATTGTTCTATAGTAAGTATTCATTGATAGGGTGTTTGAGTTAAATAAGTGAATAACATTATTTCAATATTTTTATGAAAATTTAGGTTAATGGATATTAAGTAATCATTGACCATCCATTTGATCGTTCTTTGGTTTGGTAATGTTTAGGTTTTTTTCGTGTGAATTTTTTGAAATATTGGAGGCCCTTTATGATGTCTTTATTAGGAAAACAATATTCCAAAATCATGTGACCAACACTTGAAATCCATCGAAACTGTGAAAGTGGAGTTTTCCTTATTTCTACATAGTTTAACAAACTGTTCACCAACATATTAGAAACCATGAACCCTTGTAGAGGGTAACATTGTTAGGGGAATTATTTTAAAAACCTTACGTCCCTAATCATATATCTATGAACAATGAATTTTTAATTCTTAAAAATAATTTTATAAATTCATGAACCAAACTATGAACTCGTGAATGACCCTAACTCAAGGCACAATATTTACAAGGGAATGGGTGCTCTCATTAACACTTTTTGACTCCCATAATCATAACATTTAATGAACTGGTGCACTGTGGAAAGATATGATCCCTCCATAGTAAGTGGATATCCTTTATTATTTCCATATCCTTCCATATTTCTATTCTATATAGAAATTGTAGATCATAATTTGTTTGAGGAAGTTTTTTTATCGTTTTGTTATCATAAATCATGGTTGGATTTCATGATCTACAACTCTGTCATTCATCATTGTGAAATTTCATTTCAGATGTTGATTCTTGATACCAATATGTAAGGTAGGTGGTTGAGTTGATTTTTTTCATTTAGTAAACTCTTTATTGGATTGAATTAATTTATAATTATTTTAACTGTAAAATAGAAACCCAATTCTATTGGAATTGAAATTGAAATTGATTTGGTATGGATTTTGAGAAAGAACCAAAATTTTATGTAATTGTAATTTTGGGACTATTTTTTATTAACAAAAATCATGAATTATTATCATAATTAATGTTATAAAATAAACTAAATGGGTTTGATTAAAACCAATGATCAATTTTATATGTAAACTAAATGAAACGATCAAAAATCCATGTTTTGCAACGAAATTGTTTTGGCATATTATTATAATAAATTGTGAAATAAAATTGTAAATTATATTTTGATATGAATGAAATAAATTTCCAACTATTGATTTGTTGATATAGTGAGACCATTGAATATTGGGATGTTAGTGGGTTATTATGGTACAAGAATATTTGGATAGTAATTTACTAGATATAGATTGATGATCCAAAACCTAACCAAAATATATTTAGGAGTATATTATCACGTAAGGGTTTTTAATGAATCACATTCTTCTTAAGCCCGAGGGATGTGTGTATGCATTACTATGATCAAAAATTTGTTGTTGTGATGAAACAAAATACATGAACTCTCATAAGATTGGTTAGATTTCAATATTTATTATTGTCAATATATTGATATATATATATATTCCATTGATTATGAACTATGTTATTTATACCTATTTATTTCCATAAACACTTTTTCATAAAATTATTATTAACCCAGAATGTGAAATGTTTTACCTCATATTAAATGATAGTACGTTTAGTATTAAATATGAATATTTCTTCCATTCCCATTTTAATTAAAATAAAAATCTTGGTTTTATTTATTTATTATTGTACCATATAATGGGGAATATGGTGAGAAACTATTTTGATTCTTTGTCACACATTATTTATTATTCAATATTTTGTAGATTAAAATATTCATGGACCATGAATAGGTAGAGAACCTCTTGGATGATGTTGACGTTCATAATCCATTTTTTTGCAGTGTATCACTATTAGGATGTATTTCTTGAAAGACTATTGGTATTATAACAATTTTCTACATTGTTTTTGATATAATTGTTTAGTATTCAGTACTCTCTCCCTTTTTTATTGGAAGGAATAATGATATATATATATATTATCATCTAAGAATTTCATGAAAAAGTGTTCCCTCTTATATCATATATTATTTCAAGTGCTAGTATCCATACCATGGTGATCAAGAATGACCTTCGAGATTTTTTCAAATCAGATAGGGTATCATGGTCCAAGGTTATTTTGGATGGATTTTTACAATATGATGTTAGAGGTGTAGTTCTAGCATTATTCCTTGATATTTGTATATAGTTGAGAAAAATTATCAACACATAGGAGGTAGTTATTAGTGAGATCCTAGTTGGATCACTTCATTACATGGAATAATTCAACATGGTGGTTTAAGAAATGCATCTTGGGATTTAATTAGAGTCATTTACATGATTTTTATTTGGATAATTGAAATCGAAATTAAATTTTTGAATATGATGGGGTATTTTATATATTTTTATTGATTGAGTGTTTATTTTAGTTCCATTCGGATTTATTCAATGTTGTATACAAGTTTTCTATAGAATTTTGCCTCGATTGATATTTTTGAAAAGGATCCAATATGAAGTGTCAAATAAACCACAATGTGTGAATCATCCTATGTGAAAAAAATCATTTTGTGATTATTTTTCATGATGTAAAATTCTATATGAACGAAACATCACCCATTTCCATTTAGGATCATGTTGTATAACCATATATTAATGAGTTTCAGAATCATTCTCAGAACTTACATAACCATAATCTTGAATTTTTTCCTGTCACTATCAATCCCCAATAGGTCGAGGATTATATAAGAAATATTGATATTTTCTATTACTTCCTTGAAACGCCTAATATTATTAATGTGAAATTTTCATCCTCTTAATTTATGTTCATCTCATTTGATTATATCAGCATGTATTGTAATCTTCTAAGCCATCATACAAATCAATTGTCTAATGTAATGGATATTAATACAACCATAAGAAAGAAAAAATTGAAGGATATTCATTTTCTAACTTATGTGTACTTTTTTTCAGTGTGTGATCATAATTTAGATTATTTGGTTCTTAAAATAATCCCTCTTTATTCCATTTCAGGTACGGATTGAATTATTTATATGAAATAAACAATTGATTGATATCATGAATGACTCTGTATTACCACGCCCAAGGGGGTGTGTCAAAACATTAATAGAGAATAGATCATCATATCTTGTAAATTATAACCATTGTATCTATATTTGTGGAATGAAATATTAGTTTTTACTTTTTATCTAGTGTCTAAGTCATTGAGTGATGATCTCCCTCCAGTTTTTATTTAGTTTTATGATATTTCTCTTATGATTTTCCAATTTTTTCACCATTAAGAGTTATAGAGTTGTCCATTGATTTACTGATACATACACTACAAATAAATAAATATATATATATTAATTTTACTAAATGACAAAATATTATAAGAAATAGTTAGATAATTAGTTGGACGATGTTTTGGAGATAGGATTTATACACATAGGGGTGACACCTATGGTAGAGAAAATTATCTTTTCTAAAAAGGATGATTGAACACATAGCATATGGGTTAATTGTAAGAAATTCGACATTGTTATGATAATGATTATATTTACACTGCCAAAAATGGTTAATTATTTGACCATTTATAAGGGGATAAGTTGTTCTTGATGATTTATCATCAATATTGTACTAGCAGTGGATAATAAAAAATATTAAATTTATAAAAAATACTTTCATAGATTGTATTAAAATTATTAGTAACTGATATTTCCATTTTGTAAAGACAATGATCATGTGGTCTTAATGGAATTATTGAAAAAACATCCATGAGTATATAGATATGCTCATATTTTTATTTCAAGATGCTGTTTTATTAATATTTTTCTATGGAAGATACTGTGTATCATGAGAGATTCGTTAATTTTTGAGAGATCACTGATAATAGGAATGATTTTTTAATTTTTATTAATAAATTTAGGTATTTATTTTCATAGGATACATGTTATCAGAACATAGTATTTTATTTCATCATGAGAAGTATAAGTTTGACAAGATATAGGAGAAAATGATTAATGATTTAGATAAATGATGATTCCATGATTTTTGGGTGTCTTAATGCCTATTAATAAATGTTGTAGTTGTAGTGTGCGACCACTATTGTGGTACTATAGCATGTACTATAGCAGGTACTATTCAGTATTGTTGTAGTCAGAACTATTTAACATGGGCCATCGGTTTGGTGTAGGATTCCTTAAGGGCTTCGGGCCACCCTGGCCTTTAAGTCATTAAGGATTTCAGGAAACATTTAATGTCATCAGGTCAGCTCAAGTCCATCGAGCCACATGATCATTGGAGTATCCCCAGACAGATTCTACAGGAAAGGACCAGCCTCAAAGGTTGATTCAGAGCAAGTTCACTCACCAGAGAATAAACAAATGGATTTTCAAAATTAGAGGGTATGGAAATTCAATCAATACTAGATTTTGATTTCATGGGAAGCTTTTCCATATGGCCATGTGAAGGTGGAGAGCTATTATCACAATCCAAATGCTGGGGAGGGGCAGTTCTTTGTAGATAGTCAGGTTAAAATCCCCATGTCATTCGAGTCATGTTATTTCTTAAGTATATATGTCATGTAATATCTAAGCCTACAAGACTTTTAAGGGTCCTACATCATCCCTTGAAATCTGGTTTATCAAAAATCCATAAAAATGAAGCCCTTCAAACCACTCAGGACTAAAGAATTTGTTGAAATTTATTTTCTATTATGTTTTATATCTCTCAGAATGGGGTATATTTTTCTATGGATGTGAAATTTCCTTGTTGTTTTATTACCAGAAACAATTTTTTATTTTAGTAGTAGTATTTTCTCTTCTATAATATCAGAATGTATTTTTGGTCATTTTTGATGCACCATGTTCTGTTTTGGGATATTTTATTATGCAGAGTTATCATGTGGTATACTATGGATTTTATAATCTTATGTCACATGAGATGAATCTTTATCCCATTACATCGAACATGATGTGTGTATCCATGCACTGAAGAGTTTTTGACATTAAATTTTTGAAAAACAATTATGATGAATTCGTGCTACAAGTGCTCATGTTATACATTCTATTAAATTTTTTTAACACACTGCTAGAGGTGTATAGTGGACTACCTATAGACTATTAAATTTAAAATATTGTAATACCATAGAGAAATGGAATGTAATTAAAAATTCATTTAGTAGAAAATATTTGTACTAGGTTGTGAAATAATCATTGTAAGAGTTGAATTCCTTGTCTCTTTCTGCAATGATTGATTTAGGATTTCAAGAAAAAGTGCTATGTGATGTCTTTTCTAGTGTTCAGTAGAAATATTCTTTTCTAGAGATGAGTATTCAAGAACCAAATCATGATAATTATTATTTTGTGGAATTATATACTCTATTAATGTTGGGGATATCAATGTGGAGTGGTCGTTATCAACACATGGTATTATGTATAACTGGACTAATTTTATTTCTAAAATATATGATGAAAAATGTGATCATTGATTTCCATAATTCAATGTTTTTCTTGTAGCTAAGAATGATAAATATGTTCTATGATATGATGCTTCAATTTTGTTTCTTCGGTATGAGATAAGACATCACTGATATTTTTTTCTGCTGCAATACATACCAATAGGTTATGGAATAAAATTAGTGACATTCAGGCATTCTTAATCCACTACCAATGTCGACATGGATTTGGGATGATATATATATGGAATTTAGGGTTGGGTTTCGGCATACACAAATATTGAATAAAGTTACATGGGTATTGATCTATAGGTTTTTCAAATCATCTGACATTATATGCATTCAGGATATAATAAATGGTTTGGCATTTGGAGACCACTATGTATGTTTTTTTTTAATTTTCATAGAATCCCATCCAATATAGTCCATGACAGGGATCCCTATTCTAATTCTCTCTTATATAGGAAAATTTTGGAGTAACTGGGACATCATGTGTTATTATGTATTGAAAAAATTCCATAGATGGATGTCCAAACTGTGTGAGATATAAATATTAATGAGGACATGAATTGTTCTTCCACCTTAGATTCTAGTGGAGGTTTGGATTACCATTTTTGAATTTTTTAGTTTTTATCTATCAATATTTTTCGGTCTATGATAAGAATGTATACATTTGAGGACTTATATGGTTATCCTTGTAATTAAATATTGATCTGATTCGAGATCACTGAAAGTTTATTTTATGGTCCAATCATGATTCAAGAGAAGATAGAAAATATTCTGTAGATTTATTAGATAATGTTGCTGGAATAGAGTTAGTATAAGTCTTATGATATTATTAATTGAAACCCATTGTGGTTATTACATGGTGACTAGGTGTTCTTGTATTTTCAAATGTTTATAGAATATTTGAAGATTGAGATTAATGGGAATTTTTATCCTCGTTCTGTGTGAAATTTTGTGGTTGTTGAGACTAGTGAAAGTTTCTAACCATTTATCAATTTCCCCTCATTTAATGTTAATACATAACATGTTCTATGTATCTAACCAAACAATATATATTTAGGATATCTATCATATTTTTAGCTAGATTGATTTTATTTTTTATCATGAAGTATCCATGATTGAGAATCTATTCTGTATTATAGATTTTAAGACAAACATACTTCGCGGAGGGAAGAAACCATTGGTGTGGGTTTTATGGAATAAAATTTGTAATTCTCACAAGACATGGGAGAGGTAAACAACCTTAGAGAGAGAATTCTCATATTGTTTTTGACATGTAATCTTCATTATAGGAATTATGGGGATAGAATGATTCTATGTTGGGGATCTATAATCATCATGTTGCTAGATTTTATATATTCCTCAAAACCCATTTGGTTCAAGGTTTTTTGGTACATTTTTAGTGGTTCTTCTATTCAGTTTTGGAACGATATGCAGGATCATTGGAAATAAATGATATCTATATAGTTTTCCCAAATTTTGGGCCCAACTAGTGTATACTATGAACCCATGGATAGTGGAGGTTTTGATGGTCAGCATATAGTTTGAAAATATATGGCAACACATAGTAGAAACAATCCGCCCTTTTATAGTGGTGAATTATTTTGGAACACTATTTGTCAAGATATACAGACATGTATAGCTATCCTTGAGCATATTAATTTTATTTCTTAAATACTCAATTTAAAATTCTCAAACAAGCCTCTAAAATTTCACATGAATATAAATCAACCTATCTAAATTTCATTATAATTAAGGGATCATATTAATCATTTTTGGCTACTGAAAACAAAATATTTGATCAATCAATGTTTCAATGGATGATTTTAACCCTCTCTTGTAAGATGACATATTTTTTTAATTTACCTGCATATCTCGAATTAATTCCTCAATTGGGTTTCTTTTAAAATCACACATTTTATGTATCTAGACAGCTTGATTTGGATCTTGAATAATGGTTCAATTTTTTGTGAACAATTTACATCAATTTTATTGGAAACTCTCATTTAAATATTTTTTATACTGTGTTTAATGATAGGTTGTTCTATTGATATTTTCATTTTAATAAACCATTGATATTATTTATTTAATATACATTTATATTAACTGAATTATATATATAAATTTTATTTGAATTGGAATTAGAATTTATTTTATATGGATTATATGAAAAATACCCAATTCCAATGGAATTGGATTTTGCTATATGTTTTGGAAATTGGTGGGTGTTTTGAAATTATTTGATAAATATTTCTCAAAAAATGTATTAAATTAAGTTTGTTAAATCCTATAGTTGATTTTTTTGGAATGGAAATGATGACCAACTAATGTATTATTACGATTTTGATTAGGATTTTTGGAATAATAAATAAGGAAAAAGAATTGGAAATTATTTCATCATTTGAAAAATATAAATTTCACTCTGTTGATTTATTTATTTATTGGGAAGATGTGAGCATGGGTTGTTATTGGGTTATTTAGGACATGGATTCTAGTTTGGTAATGACCTTTAAAAGGATTATCGATGACAAATCTCGTAAAAACATTATGTAGGAAGATATAATCTTGGATTGAATATTAATGGGTCCTATTCATCATGAGCCTGATCGATGTGTTCACACATTGATATAATCTCTAATTTTAGATTGTGAAGATCATAATGCTAGAAACCATCGTACTAAAGGTATAAAGACCGTGTTTCTCATTGTGATTAGTTTGATATATATATATATATATTACAAAAATATTGAATTTGATTATTCTTTACATTATATTTATATTATTTTTTAATATAAAATATTTGTTAATCCATTGTTTGAAATTTTTTCCATCATCCGGAATGAAATCATTTTTTGATTTAAATATGAAGTTAATATGTCGAGTCTTCTTTACTTAATATTGAAATAATGATTTCATTTATTTATTATAAAACCCTATTTCGGTCGACATTTTCCAACCCATTGTGATTTTTGATAGTAGAAAAACATTTAATTTAGTCATTTTATAATTTTTTTATTCACAGTTTGAGGTTATGGAATGAACCTATTAAAGGTGGTATATGTTCAGGATTATTTGGGATTGGATTGTAGAGCCTATTGGGATGTTTTATTGTTTAACATTGAGTACATTGATGAGGATCATTTTGGCTTCTTATATGACTACTTGGTTTACAGACCTTTATCCCTTTTCATTTTAAAGCATAATGATTTAAATTTATCATCTTCTATAGTTTTTTCGGAATTTTTTTTAATATTTTATCTTTCATAATAGCAGGTAATAGATAAAACCCATTGGTATCAGGAACTTCATTAGAGATATGATAGGGTTGGATCCGGTATCCAGATACTGAGGTATCTTTGACAGTTCGTGAAACATTTAGAGATCAACCATCTCTATTGGAATGGATATTAAATAAATATATTAAATATCTTTCCCACCCACTATCAATTAGTATTAGTCTAATTATATTACATTAATGTTTTATCTACATATTCCCAAATCAATAGAAAATAAAAAATAAAAAATGTTTATTTTTCAAAATTAATTTTTTACATCCTTAGTATGATAAGGAATAATCCATTTCCATAAAATCAACAACAATTTTTAAATCTATTTACACCACAAATGATCTATCAATGAAACTCATGTATTTAAAATTGTAGAGAAAAAGAAATGTATTTGATAATTCTAACATTATGAATACTATTAAATGAAACAATAAAATGGATCGTATATTAAAAGAGTCTTAATATTTACTATCAATATATTGTTATGTAATTTCCATTCAATTAATAACTGAAACACTATAATATAACAACAAATCACATTCTCTATAGTACCAAATGTAATCTTCCTCATTTATTAATGATATCTCGATGTAATGTTGATATCACAATAATAACATATTATGAATAGATTATAAACCTATATTAATTTAAAATATATTTATCACCATAATCAAGGAATCCTTATATTTTCATATCATAATTATCCTCTATAAGACCAAATGATATTCTATATAAACATATCTAATATCAGTGGCATGTATTCTTCTCTCCCTTTTTCTTCTATTTATGTAATTAAACACAACAATCCAATCAAATAAGATCATCTATAATTTTTTTAATTTAAAATACTAATTAAACTATTCATAAATTTAAAACACTTATAATATATATCACCTAATTTCAATCAATTAGACCAACACAAATATATTGTTACAATTAGAGTATTTTAGAGGTGTGATGTTTTAGTTTGAGTATTCAATAAATCCTCCCTGATTCCGCATAATAAAAAAACATAAAATTGGATATTATATATAAATTTTCATCTGAAAAAGTAAATCACTAAATAATTATAATTTTTCAAAAAACACTATCTTGAAGGTAACAATATACATGAGATTGAGTTAAGACACAGAAAAGGAAATTATTTTAAAAAATATCATAATATAGAGAAGAAAAAAATTCCACAACTAGAAGGATTTTGACCTGATCCATAGATTTATTACCAAATCCCTCTCTCAAAAAAATTATTATTTATTAATCCTCAGAAAATGACATAACAAATTCATCACCTATTATACCATGAAATTAAAAATCTATTCACGTCATAGTGATCACCTTCATTATGAAATTTTCAATTGTCCAATAAAGATGATGAACATACTAAGCACATCATATCCAATGAAACATGATATTTTTTCATCAAATATATCCCTAACATCTTCCCATTTTTGTTTAAAATCATAATAAGGAATAAACATTTTGAGAATTAAATTATATAACTCAGAAGTTTGTAAATGTTATATATGATCATCATGAAATGTTGTATTCCCTTATGAAATGTTTATCCATTTATCAATTGAAACACATCCTAGACATCAGTCTTCATGTTATATCTTGTTATAAACACTTTTCATGTCATTTTACACAAATAAATAACAAAAACTCATCATTGTTTACATTAGACTTATGTGATGACAAATGTGATGATGTGTAAGAAATAAAATAAAACAATAAAATCACACTTCACCCCATATTTAATTCTCCATAAATCAATATTATGTTCATTTAAAAAACTACCCATTAACATAACCACATTTAATGGGACCATTAACCCAGAACAAATTCCCTATTACAATAATCTCTATTTTTTTATCCAACCGTTGATTATAAATATCATTACAAATAAGAAATGAACCATTATTTAAATATTATAATCATATTTTGTAAATAATTGTGTGGAAACGAAATAAATAATGAATAATAATGTCAAAAAGATCCATTATGTTAACTAAAATCCAATTAAAATTTTCCCCTTTTAATTCTCATTAAAAATCCAGGAACATCATTTAGTTATACTGAATAATAATATTTCAACGGTCCATACTAATGTCAATGAAAATAGATTTCGTTGATTTCCCATTTTATAACATAACACTCAATATATTCCCCAATATGTAAATAAACATTTTTTTTAATTTATATTCTTATCTCTCTATTTAATAAAAAATTTAAAGGACATAAGTGGGGGGATGTAATACCCTGCATCATTTATTATTAGTCTGAGTTTAAGCCCCCCTTCATCAATTATAGATTATGAAATGAATCTTAAGGTATGAGTTCAGAAAACGATTCCACAACTTCTCCCAACTACGGAACAAACAATATCTTGAAGAATCATATTTACGACATATCTTTGACATTTTTTTATTATATATCTGTATAATTTCATCAAGAGTATCATTCTAAATATATAAAATTATTTATATCACTCTTATAAAATCATGTCATAATAATGTTAAACATCACATCCACTCTCAAATTTGACAATATATTTTTCATCAGAACTGATTTATTTAATGAGTTTGTAGAAATAAAATATTTCTACTTAATTATTCTTTGTGTAATAGAATTATATCTCCTAAAATAATAACCAAATCAACATTGACCAATTTAAATACACTCCAATAGACACTAATTTCTATTATCAATAATTCTATCTATTTTCACATATATATATATCCACATTTCTTAAGGATTATATTTCTATTTCATTATGACTAAAAAAATTAACTTTTTGTTGATAATCTATAAAAAATATTTCACTTCTATAAATTGTCATTTCATGGGAAAAAATTTATATTGTTCACTAATTGTGACTTCAAAAACGACATTTTATCTGGGAACCATCGAATCATGAAAACATATAATATGTTATGGGATATAATTTCTTATAAAACTCTTATCTATATTCATCCAAAAAAATTCATATACATTATATATTTTTAGTAAAACCCATATTTATATTGTATATAAGAAAAATGATCAATAAATTTACAGAATAATGTTCGTAAGAATATAATATATAATCCTTCCATAGAGAAATAATAATACATATATTTCCAATTTCTTCTCAAAAAAATAAAATCTAAATGTTTTAATTTTTTTAGACAAAACAAAATAAATAATTTTAATTTTTCTATAAAATATTATA
Organism: Viscum album; assembly: GCA_963277665.1. Lineage (NCBI taxonomy): Eukaryota > Viridiplantae > Streptophyta > Magnoliopsida > Santalales > Viscaceae > Viscum > Viscum album. The sequence goes on along the minus strand of OY728140.1, from coordinate 1,378,136,333 downwards.
TAATGATCAAATGTATTACCATTGACAGATATATTCTCTCATCTATTTATCACAATGTTACTATAAACTATACATTTAATTAATCAATGAAATATTACTGGATTATTTATATTCAATTTCAATAGAAGGAAAATTTGTTTCATCACATAAAATGATATCAAAAGCCAAGAAACACTGTAATATCCATACTTCACAATTTATATATAGTTTTCTTAAATATTCATAAACTCTTCAATTCCACCATTGCGAAATGATTCATTAATATCCATTATTAAAATATAACTTAACCATAAGTAAGAAATTTATATAAATATATATCTTGTATTGATCCTATATACTATATAAAATATATCATAAATTCAAATTAGATCCTCTTGAAAATATAAATTTTATATTAACATAGTTATGTTTCCCACCATGTAATAATTTTCATTCAATATATTATAAAGTAACCATCTATTCATAATAATGTACATTTTTTAGGATTTTGAAAACACTATATTTTTTACATTATAGATTTGAAACAGAAGCTCATTGAATTAATTAATACATTAATGATTAAGTAAATCATTATTGAAACTCCTTGTTCATCATTAGAAATCAGTGTGGAATCATATGGGATCATAAAAGCTTTCAAATATTTCATTTACTTTATTTGCGATGAATGATGCACGTTTAGAGGTCCACATATATTATTACCTTTATCTAAAATGTACATATTTGTTAAAAATATCATGAAATTGATAATTAATTGTCCTCTCCACTCCCATATTAAATAATATCATTAAATTTATAATTTTCTACAATACACCATATCATATATTCAAATTTTTCATTATGAATAGAATGTGTTTCTAGTTGATTGGAACCATTTTACGAGTACTAAAACACAATAACATCTATAGAATCAACCTTATTTAAGAATCATTATCTAGAGGTGATATCCATTTACAATATATGGATATAAAAAATACCATCAACAAATATTTTCTTCAATATTGACATATTTGAGCCCTTGTAATTTTTGATATATATGCTAACAAACACCCATAGATAATTTTTTATTTATTTGCTCTAATAATAATTTTATTATATTGACATGTCTATGTAATGAAAATATTGTTTTCAGTTTTTGATGAATTATAATCCCTAAAAAATATCCCACATTAAAAAATTAGATATTCTTTTCCAAACTAACATGTTTTGATCCCCATATTGTTAATTATTATTTATTAACTTTAGTAACAAAATTATTTTATTACTTATAAAATACATTGTACATATAATGAATCCATTAATTCACTAAATACTAATAAAGTTTATCACTTTATTATTCATCTCTATTATGTAAAATAAAATAATTAAATAATTTAAATAATTCTTTCACTGAACATATATAAAAACTATTTAAATTTTTTAATTTAGTGGATTTGAGTTTCATGAAAATGATAAAATATAGACAATGAAAATCCTAAATTATAGTGATAAAATATTAAACATAGTTTATAAATTTAATCCTTATTAGACTGAAAATATTCCCATTTATATATTTCTAGGGACGAGTCAACATTTTTTATTGAAAATTTTCATTCTCTCACTTTTAAAATGTTTTTAATTACAATTTTTACTCTACCTCTTTAGAAATGATACATTGAAAATGTTTTATCCCAGATTCATTAAATTCATCATAATTTTGACAATATTACATTTCCATAAATGAGAAAAATAATTATTTCCATTGAATATCATATAGAAATAATTTTCAATTATACCATCATAAATTGATCCTTATCTAAAACATTAAAATGATTATGTAATTTAATGTTATCTATCATATGTGATGAAAAATCACTTTTAGGCTCTTTTGGGATAAAAAATTTCAAAAAATTACATGAAACATATGTTGTTATATATTTCCCTTATCCTTTATAATTTTTGATATATAAAATTTAGGAATAATTTTTATTAAATTATCATATTAAAACTGTCACTAAATCCTCATTCATTTGTCACATCAGACAATATTTTCAACCTATTTTAATCTAAATATGAAATTTATTATCCAATATCACATATGTATCTTCATTTTCATTCTAAAAATTAGTTCATTTATTGTATTTTCCCCCACATATCTACCACCTTAATAAAATATGCATATTTAAAATATGATGTATTGAAATTATAATTTTGATAAACATATCTATTGTCAACACAACAGCAGATATTTAAGAAAAGTAATAAAATTATAAGAAAAATAACTATACAAAATGTGACATTTTCATTCCATATGTGTTCAAACCCTCATTTTTATCTATTATTAGAGAATTTAATTTTCTAATGATCTTATTTTTTTCATTTATCTATTTTTTTTTGTTTTAGAATTTATCAATATATAAAATATCAAATTAAATAAAAAATATAATGATTTAATAAATCTAGAATTCACACTGTGATTAGAGTCTCATATTGATATTTCACTTCATCATCCATCCAGTCTTCATATAATTAATATTGATTTATTATGAATTCGTACTGTAAGATTTATGATTATTCCAATGGTCACATAAAGTTATCATGTTTTCATGGATCACATTTTATTCAATGATGGACTTGTTAATTAATTAACATAAAATCTAAAAATATTTCATGAATATTTCTTTTTTACCAAATAGTTTCATAATAAGGATAATTGATGGAAAGAAATTCCACCTTGTATCATCTATTTTGACATATATCAAATACTCCTTCATTTATATTAGGAATAAACCAATATGGTTGGTTAACACTAAATACAATGAAAAATTCTAGTACACACCATGGATGGACAATCCTCTTAACAATCTGATTTCCCCCTCAAATATAAATCATATGTCAATTTGTGTGTTTTTGTCTAATAGAAACCTTGTATATATTATTCCACATCCTAATTTTATGGAGATCCATACTTAATGTTTTATGAATTCTCACACTTGGATTTGGAAGACCAATAGAAATGGAAAATTAATTTTCACAGAATACTACTAGAATGACTGTGAATGACCCAAATCAGAAACAACTTGGTTGTTGAACATCACATAATCATTATTTCAACCATCTAGATTATTTATTTAATGAATGATATTGAAAAATAGGTCTCTGAACCCTGATCAATAGATATAGTAAGTACATGTAATGAAATTACAAAGTCTATTATGTCTATGTGATGATGAGTCTATTCAATACCACATTTGGAAGTTTGATTTATCTCAAGGGGAATGAAGACAAGTTGGTATAATTTCGTGATTATCCTTGAAAATGTAGTAATCTAAGAGATTTCCATATACAAAATTGTAAATATTGGAACACTGAGTAGATCCATGAAATCATTACAGATACATCTACATCAAAATTTATGTCCATATTAAGAACAGGGAATGCCACACATCATGAAAAAATATCTCCCTCAACTAAAGTTGTGATCCATGAAATGTATAGGGATGCAAATGCTTTTTCAATTATACAGGTTATATAATGAACAAGTGAATTACTGATCTGAATATTTTGATAATGACTATTGTACTAGAAAAAACCAGTATGCCTCTTATGATATGATATATTCATTGTATTTAAATGATCTCTTCATTGATGAAAGTGAATGTTGAAGGTGCGTCCTATGGAATGTTATGACCCTTAGGTTGTAAATGTTTATTCCAGACAGATTTTTTTTAATTTAAAATATTTTATTCACAAATTTATTAGATTTGGAATTTATTATGAATATAATCTTTGGTCCATGAGTTATGCTATCAAGAATTATTTTCACATAAATTAAAATCCCATATGAATTGTGTCGAATTCATAAGTTTTTTTCAAGATCCTAGTGAATAAATGATAAATGTAACTTAAATAGGGATTCCATGTTATATTTTCTATCTAAAATAGGTCAAAAATCATCAAATCATTTTTTCACATTTATATGGTTAAGAAAATAGTTTATGACATGCATTCTCAAAGTCATTTTTAATATAAATGAGAACTATGTGTTCATATAGTGTCCCTACATACTTTTCACCAATGGATGATTTGGATATATGGGTAGTGACTTATACATGACATTGTAAATCACCTTGTGCTGCTTAAATTTTCTATTTAAATATCAATGGATAATATTTTTGGGATAACATTTTATGGACCTCAAATATTATTGGTAATTTTAATGATGAATTATTTTTAAATGGAACACCATGAACTCATGCTTTAGTGAAAATTCCAGGACTATATTTTCATTATATCCATTATTATATAAAAATTCTTTATTCACCAAAATAATAGTAATATAATTAAATGATCATTCATGTTTGAAACCTCATAACATTCACTATAACATGACTATTCATACATAGTATTTGAAGGATAAATTTATTATTTTATTTATGAAAGATCCTTTACATTCCATTTAATGGTAAACCCAACAAGATTGGTTTAGAAATATTATTATACGAGAACTTCCAGGAAAAAACATATTTCTTATACACACTATTTTACATAAAATTTATATAATTTATAGATAAACGATTCATACCTCCATAGTTTCGATATTTATGATGTAGTTTCCAATGTTAACTATCGTTAATAATTCAGATACATATTAATATATGTTATATGTTTTTTCCAAGATTCACATTAATATAATAATCCAAATATAATTCTTCCCATTATTCTTGGATCTCCCAATTAGTCTTTTCATTCATCATGTATGTTGAAAATATATTATTTTCATAAATAATTTTCTTTTTGAAATATATAACATTACACATTTGAAATTTCATAACCACATTTTTTTTATCTAGGGGAAATTTTTTAATATCATGATCTTATTTAGATGGAATCTAATTATTAAATCACTCTAGTAAGTTAAAAAAACATATTCACTATCATTTAATACTATAAAATTTTTCAAAAACCATTAATTTAGAATATAATATCATTATATATATTGATTAAATCACCCAGTGTTTTTCATGTAAGAATTCGAATGTTCTTATATAACCCCAAATATCTTTGATATGTTCCCTTTCACCCTGACTTTTCCATCCTAAATATTTAAAAACATATATATGATTCTTGTTAATGTATATACCAACATAATCAGTAAAAAACATCCACTAAAAGTTCTATTATGATATAAATATATTCACACCATCATTATCTATATTATTCGTATAATCTAGAAACATCACTACAAAATATGCAATAGGAGAAGAACCATAGTTGAAAGTTTTTGAACATACATAACATGTGAGATAATGTATAAACACATTCAATCCTTCATCAAAATTTAATTTTTATCATAAAGATAAAAATTTCAATTTACTAATTATAAATGATACATGATGAAAATAATGATTCGAGATCAATAATAACAATATGGGGAGAAATGTTTCAAATATCTTCATCTAACCATTATGTTTTAGAATAGAATCCATTAATTAATATAAAGTAATGAAAAAACATTTGTCGATGTAATATTGTAACAAAACATCAATTCTAATTGGGGGGATCAAAGTATAATAACCTCCCATCATTAATCTACTAATCACCATTCACCACTAGCTTTGAAAATAACAAATAATAGGATATTGATATATATTCTTCACCAAATTACTTTTTTTGTTAATCATGTAATCCCTCTATTACATAATTAAATTATCACATATCAATAATAAAAAAATGATGGTGATGGTTCCAAAATAATGATGAATGGAAACATAAATTCTATAATATAGTGTCATCCACTTCCATATAATACACTATAATTATGAAAAGAAATCAAAAGAAGAAGATATTAACCACGAATCCCATGTGTATTAATATATATCTTAAAAATTATGATGTGAACTCATAGAATTCATGATAAATGTACCATGAAATTAAAAAATATAAATTACGGACAATAAGAATATCAAAATATTTTATCAATAGAGTGTAACATTTTTCCTTTTAATATTATAACCAAACTTATGAAATTCAAAAACTAATAACTTCAACCCGATTATACACTATCTTCTTCAATCATAAACAATGAAATATTAATGAATTGAAAAAAATAATAATCAAATAATTTTTTCATAAATAGAAACTCACTATATAATGAAGCAATGTACATCTTATAATTCATCAATAAATATGATCTTTATAGTTTGATTATTCCTCGTTATAAACATTTGATAATTAATATAAATCCACTTTTTATGGGTGTATCATCTTTTTCCCTCTCTTATTTTTCTCCATGATATGATACCCAATTATCCAAAAAATATAAATGCAACTCCATATTATTTTCATTCAATATAAATCTCCAAATTCGTAATCAAAATGTCAACTACTCTCACCAAATTTCGTTATTCTTTCTAAAAATTGTATTAATCGATTCTTACATGGAACCATTGGTGTGTTTTAGATATATAGGGGTTCATTATTTCGAATACCATAAGTCTTAAATTAAATTATATATTTAAATATATATTAACTCTACTTTAAATATAAGTCAAAAACATTTCAGTGTGTAATACATTACAACTATGAATTTCCAAATCATAGTTATCTCTATCTACTAAACATATATGGGGATAAAAGATCAATAAAAACATTTCATTTGACCTCTTAATTGTATTATCAATAGGAACACTATATTTTCATTTTCTTTGGTATTACTACCAGATTTTACAATTTATAGTGACATTTTCATTATCACGACATAATCTTTTTTCCCGATCTAAATTTTCGATTTCCACATAATCCTAAAAATAGGAATTATGACATATTAAATAAACTAACAATTCAATCACCTTATCCAAAACGAAAATCAGTTTCCCATATTAAAAAATTTAGACATGAAATAACATGAGATATATATTGAATTATGATCCTCATGTTTAGAAATTCTATCATTTGAATCTTCATATTTTTTATCCAAATAATTTATTTGAAAATAGTATTATAAAATGACTTCTTTAACTACAAAAAATTCAATATTATAGTATGAAATCAATTTATATTTTCATCCACTTAAACATGGATATAAATTTACCAAAAACATTTATAAAAATAAATCTTTAAATTAAATATTAAAAGAACACATCTAAATTACATCACCTCAAATATTAAATAAAAATTCATCTAAATATAAATCTGATTCATGTATAAAAAATAATAATTTGATGTGTTGATAATAAAATACATAGAATCCCTTATCACATATATTATAAATCTATATTAATAAAATTTTATATCCTTTCTATAGAGTCCTCATTTGAAAAAAAAACACCTTCACCAGAGGCATTATCAAAGACATTTATCCATGTAACAATAATTCGATATTTTTTTTCATATTTTTATTATTATATTATTTTTTCCTGACCCTAAATTATATTTAATTGTTCATCTTATTTTTTGACAATGAAACAGAATTTAATTCCATTTATCTTGAACCCACACTGATGCAATTTTATCAAAATATGAATAAATATCTTTTTGATGTTTATGAGTGTATCATTAAATTTTAATTATATTTCCGCAAAATTGAGATTATAATAATGTGAATGTTTAACTAAATATATATAATAAACATAGTGTTTGGTTCTTAATCAAATATATAATAACATTTTCTATCACTAGAGAACTCATTAACATCTATTTTTTCCAGCAATGAAATTTATTTAATTTTCATTATATTATCATATTTATTTGAATATATACACTCTCTTCACCTTCCACCATTGAAAATAAGAACTATTCATCATAATTTATAAATATTTAAATTTTAATTTTATTAAAAAAAATGGTTTGTTAAAATTTTATTATTTTTTTTATTTTAGTTATTCATGACTAAAATTCATTATCACTATTGTGGATCATTAAATTTATGCAATTGGATGAAAATATTACATCATATCAAAACTTAAATCACATAATTTAATTATTTACTTACTAGATTATTTTTCATTAAAGAAAAAATATAGACTTTAGTGAGGTTATCTTTTAAAATATTATCATATAATATTTATCATCCTATTAATTATTCACTAATTCCATGTTAGCATTGAGTCTATTCTATTTCATAATATCATTAAATCATGTGTCTTTTTTATCCTTACTCTTATTTGTAATAGTACGATGTTTCCCCTTTTGATAATTAATCAAAATGTTTTGAAAAAAGTTCGAAAGAAATTTTTTATGATCTAATTATTTATGTTCCATTATCATTATCTCCAATTTATATTGAATAATATTTTCTATTCTATAAATAATAGTATCATTTTCTAGAGTCTTAATAAAATATCGACTGATTATCATTACATAATAGCCTCTTAATAATATGTTAAAAATAGATTTATCATTATTATTAATTATAGGGTCTTCATAACTCAAAAAATATCTAATTTTGAATATTTTAATTTTACATTCTATTATATATTATATCTAAATTATGTGAAATAATTTCATTATGATCATGAATAATGGTCATTTTATTCTTTCAATTAACTCCAACGATTACATAATTATATATTTAAAAATCATACCGTTTTATAGAATCATCATGATTATCAAATCTAATTAATTACATGATTATCAAATTTTTATCCTAAAAAATATTACAATTCATATCATTATACAATTAACCCCTTTCAATTCACTGAATTTATGCAAACTAAAATATAAATTAGTTTTTTAACAAGTTAATTATCTATAAAGATTATAATTGATCTCCTTTAAACCTCAAATAGTTTATTCCACTAAAAGTAAATTATATAACCAATAATTTTCAAATTATGGATTCCATTATGGTACTAATATTTTAGTATCTCAATTTATTAAAAAATATTAATGATTTATTGATGAATCAATATCATTTAAAATTCTTCATCAAACAACCTTTGTTACCTTATAAGGTGATATTATTTTATATCATTTAGCATGAAAACCTTTTCTTTTAAAGAATAAAACTAATTTTAATATTTAAATAAAATATTTAAATACACAACCCACGTTTATTCTAAGAAAAAAACCATTTTATATGGTTTAGCATTAGAAATTGATGTCTACAACATTCACGTGGTCTCAAAAACATGATATCTAGAGATATAATAATCCACTAGAAAATAAAGTATTGCATTTTAAAAAATATAATTTGATAATAATTACAATTGAAAATGTAATATTATCATATATAATAAAACAGAAAATTAATTAAATAATAAATTTTATTTTTTAAACATCCAAAATAATAATGTATTTTATACAGATGAACCACTTATTCAGTTATTCACACTATATATTTGTTATCAGAAATTGTGTGGAAACATTATTTACATTCCAAAGTCTTATACAATTCTATAGTAGAAAATAATGTAGAATGAAATTTACATTTATTATTAATTAGAAAATATATTATAATAAAACCATTAGGAAGACAAAAACTATGTACATTTTATTGAAAACATTCATAAATATCCTACTCTATGCCCATAGAATTAATAAATTTAATAGATAAATTCTCAGTATAAGTAATTTATTTCATAGGTGTGTTCACATTTTTCGTTAACTATTAATGTATACCAAATTTAAAATATATGTCAAACTTTTAATCCCATTACTCTAACTCAACAACACCCATATATTGTTTGTCTAATTAAATTTAAATTTTTAAATCACAACAAGTGAATAATATAAATTATAAACACATCATCATATAATGAAAGTTATTAGAATAATATATCTATTTAATTAACTATTTATAATATTTTGGTTCTTCAAAAATCAGATTGATGAATCCTGTGTTTCAAAGGGACGTCCATATAAAATAAATTAATGTCATGTTTTCTATATAAAAATTTTGTGGATAATATCTCAAAGACATAGTGAAATCACATTTATGTAACAGATGTAGATACTAGCCTTTACCCATGGCGATCTAAGTAAAACTACAACATGTATACATCCTATTTAACTTTCAGACAAAACACTACCTACAACATCATTGTTTCCATTATCAAAAATCCAGACATGAAAAAAAATTTCCTTTATAAATTGATATAGTTTATATAATCATGATATAATATACTTAATGTATTGATTTATTTATCCTAAACCTCCTACAATCGCTCACATGAGTCTGGACTAACCATCACTTTATATTGTGGGCATTCAAATCTCAAAAACAATTAGCATTGGCATGACTCTAAAAATAAGAGTTTACTAGTCATCACATGTGTTTTTCAGTAAGAATCAAAACCATTAAAAATTATGAATTTAAATGAAGATGTTTTTTTCTTTCACTATATCCAAAAATCAATAATCTTATTAATTCACCTCCATACATCTTCTAAATACCTTCAAAATTCCAAATATCAATCTCCCTATCTAAAATAAAAAAGATTATTGGAGGTTTAATATATATTATATATTTTCTATTGTGTTTATATTGAAGGAAAATGATAAATCATAAATCATATAGACTTCACATTCACATCGACTAATATTCCCCATTTAATAATTTGATAAAATATCATGGAATCATTATAATATAAATGCATCAGAACCATTACATTTAGTTATAATTTTTTTTCTTAATTTAGTAATTATATGATTTTGTTGTTTTATATTCAACTAAAATTTCCTTTAAATAGTAGTTAATTAATTTTACCCTTATTCATTTAGTTATTATTATTATATTTATTCCAATTATATTTCTTTTTCAATATTAATAATTATAAAAAATTATACATTTTTTGTATTTTTTTTATATCAATTAGTTATTCCTAACAATGAGATATTTTTAAAAGATCATATTATCTGTGTAATTTTTTATTGATCCCTTCAAGATCACCAAGGAAATCAAAAATATAAATACTTTTAAACAAAAATAATTCATAGGAAAAATACCAATTCCATAAAAATTATTTATTTTTATATATTTATAGATATTTATGAGGATAATATTAATAATATCATATTTGATATTTATTCTATTTTCAAAATATATATGTTAAATAATATATTTGAATTGATTATAGGTTTGTAATATTTTTTAAAAAATGGTCTGTAAATAATTCCACATTCATCTTTGGAAAATATTTAATCATGGACAAGATATTGTAAAATCAAATCATCAAAAAAATAGATGATGCAATATGAAATCACATAAATTCTGGCCAAGATATGTATATCTTATATAAGAAATATTTCTGACATTATATTTTTAGTATGAGTCATTATAAAGGAATTTTGGAAGTTATTCTTATTCTAAATCAATTAATTTTGATGGATAATTTTCACTAAACAATAATACATGTATAAAATTATGCTATTGTGTATCCATATTCAATATGTCATCTAGAAAAAGGTATCAACTTATAATAATTTTTTGATTTTATTTTTAATTTCATGATAGATATTTCCTTTTAGTTCATTCATCCTAGATAGGGATCATTCTATTCAATGGAAGAATAAATCTAAAGGGACATGGTTTATTTTACATGTTTAGGAATTTTGAATTTTTGTGTCCTAAAGATATTATTATACTAATTCTGATGACCCATTTAATGTACTAGGATTGTTATAAAAATATGTATTGTTGATCATGATATAAATAATATAATATGTAGATAAAATTCCATTTATGAATACCATTAATAAAAATTATTCTCTAGAGGCATTTTCTTTAATATAAAAATATAAGAATGTTACAAGACAATAATTGTGTAGTAATATTATAGGAGTTTCATTGAATATGACTATTATGAATCTGATTATTATAAAAATTGTAGTTGATTAGGTCTTCATGGTGACTTCAAAATAGAATATTTGATTGTATTTAAAGTATAATATTTATGAATTTTAAAGTCACATTAAAGAATATAATGTAAGAAGGTGATTGGTGAATAGTGGATTGATCTAAGAAAAATAACAAGAAACAAATGCATGTATGTTAGTAGTCAAGACTATAATTCAAATTATAGCAAGAAATATATCTTTTTTGTTTTTAGTGCCTAAAACATGAGTATAGGGATCATAGGGAGATGGAATTATTGGTGTTAAGAATTTGTCCAATAGGATGGGAAATAGTCACATGGTTTTTTATAGTGTAATGTTGTGAATATATTAGTTTTGTTCATTTGTATATGGAAAAAAAGATTATGATGTATTTATTTTCCTCAGGTATTTTTTATTATTTTCTATTATGTATGGTAGACAATAGAAGTAATATTCCATATTATGGATGAAAATCATCTCCTTATTATTATGAAACAAATATGTGGATATTAAATCTATTCATGTTGTTAATCAGGATCACATTGATTGTGGTTATATATTCGAATAATGAGACATTTAATTTGTATGGGTTTTACTATATTACTTGTACTTATCATAAATAATTAGTAGAATCTATAATAAATTACTTATGGTGATAGGTTAGGATTTTATTAAATCTATTAACACTGTTATTAATTTACACAAGAAGATATATTTGATGTTGAAGGAGAGGGACTTCCTTGAAACATAAATGATACTATAAAGATATTTTTTAAATTTAAAACAATTTTTCATATGAGGAATTGAAATATAATTTCCTTTCTTATCCAATAAATTTTATTAACCATAACTTCTTGTCTACAAATATAGAATATGTTTTCTATTTCATCATAGAACTAATTATTAGGAATTTATCCAAGAAATATATTTAACATACACTTGATTTTTACTGTAGACATATATGCTAATTTTTTGTTTTTTCTTCATTTTATTATTTTTCATTTTGTATTATTGAAAATATTTTCAATTATATTATCCATCTCATATCTCAATATAGTTCCCACAAAACCATAATGTGTATCTATAATAAATTACTAGAATGTGTAGAATTGATTGAAAATGAATTCACTATTTTTAAGTATAATATCAATAATACAAAACCCTCTTAGCTTAATTTTTGGTAAATTTTTATTTCAAAGAAACTATTATTGGTTATCTAAAAGGTGCAATATATACATATAAAATTTACCATCATTTTCTCAAATCTCCAACATAGTTATTTAAAATATTTTATTATGATAAATTCATTATAAACATAAAATAAAAATTAGTGTTCATTTAAATATTCTTATAATCTATTAAATATGATTATCCTTCTACCAATAATGTTTTTAATTATGATTTCATTAACCACTTAAATTTTAAGTGGTTTTCCCTTTATATATATAAATTTATTTAGATGGAATATAAAATGATGTTACACTTTGTAATAAATTCTATAGCTAATAACTATTTTGAATGTAAAAAAACATTCTTTCCTCAAATATGACCATTAATTTTTACAATGTGATATGTTAAATGGATGTGAACTTTTAATGATGATGTTTTACCCCGATAAAATTTAATTTGATGTCCCCATTTCCAAAAAAGAGAGAAATAGTTATATTGTAGCTATTTTCTAATTATGTTATGCTAATATCAAATTATTTTCAGTATAGATGGAAGCATGATGAACTGTGATGAAGAAAAATTCACAGTTAACTAAAGGGAAGAATTTATTCCATAAAAATTGTCATTATAAGAATAAATATTATGAAATGTGTTGTATACTTCGATATTAAGGATACACATGTAATTTTCTATAGGAAGTAGAAAATTTTGAAGGAAATTGATTTTTGTGATAGTTGATTTGTATGATTCATCTTGTACCATCTATGAGTGGTCAAATGTTCGGAACATTGTTTTAAAGACTACATGAAATTAATTCTGGTGACCATGAATTTATAATATTAAATCAGTCCTGAGTATGAGTATCCTTCCTTCACTGAAAGCTATGTCAGATTAATTTTATGGAGCATTGGCGATAAATATAAAAATCTTATATGACCAATAAAAATATATAATTCAATTAATATAATGTATGTGGATTAAATATTGAGTAAATGAATATATTATGTGCATAAGATATTATATATTTTTAATCTCCCTATATATGGCTATTTGAGGTAGTGATTGTTTATTTAATTCGGAGACCAAACATATGGGTGAATGGGAAGGTCATAATGTAGTTTGTCAAAAAAAATTATTAGCATCTATCAATCAATTCAATATAATGATTGTGTAGGACAGTTTTTTATGTGACAAAAGATCATACGAAATTTGATCTTATTGATGAAAAAATAACTATATTTACCATGGGGTAATATCCACATAGGGTTCTTCGGGATACAAAATGTTCATAAGGAGCCATAGTTTTCATCTATCGTTTTTATTTTAGTAGACATACAACATGTTTTCTCTCTAGTATGTCATATATTTGTTTAATAGACTATTATAGTGTGTTATCACATCTTATAAGAATAATTTTATACAACATTATTCCAATGAGATTTTCATATTCAGTTAATATATGCTCTAGTTTATTCATATTATATTTCATTGATTGATGATCTTATTTGATGCAATCGAGGAAATAATAAAACTATAAAATATTAGCAAGGTGAATTTGGTGTAAGGATTCCAGAGTTCTAGAGAGTTATATCACATGGGATTGATTGTGATTCAATCATTTTTGTGCCATTTATTTTCATTTGAGTATTGAATGCAAAATTCAATAGCATGAGGTCAGGTTATAACAAATTTCATGTTCATGACCCATTAATTAAATTTTGTTAGAGATAATTTTATAAATTCCTTTAATTAGGGGTTTTATATTTTTTTAGGAATGATATGAAAACAATTGTAATCATATCATTAGTTTTAGATTCATATGGTGGTTCATGTGAAAGTTTTACTTTGAGTTATAATAATTTCAATTATATTATAGTGATGGTAACATGGTTTCTAGTTTTTTTTAAATATCTATTACATTGGGATTAGGAATCTATTATGTTAATAATGTGGAATTCAAATACCTTGTGTAATATTTTTGAAACATTCTTGAAAATATCCCTAATACCATTTAATTTTAAAAATTTTGTATTTATAATTTTTTTGGGATTTTGTTCTAAGTATGTATAGTCTTGATTTATGGTTCAATGGGGGATGATAATTGAATTTTTTAATATTGGTTTTGCTACACATTGAGTGTTTAGAAAAAAAATAGATGATAAGTCATCCAGAAGTTACGTTGTTGGTTGATCAAATATCTGGTATTGTATGAAGAAAGAAATTCATAGGATGGTGTAGTTAGTGTAAGTGTCCCATATCCTGAGATGATGTCTCATGGATAAAATGTGGTTTCATATTCTTATATTAAGAATTATTAATGAAATAGTAATTATTATCGGACCAATGAAACCAAAAGGATCATTTTGAATGATGTATTATCATGTGTTTCACAAAACCCATAATTAGAAGTTTTGGATGTATTATCTTATATGTTTTTATCCCATATTATTCATATAGTATTGGATTATGAATTTATTATTATTAATACAAAAAGTGGAGATGAATTTGTTTTCTAAAGAATTCAGTTAGGAACAAAATTTATCATTTATCATGGTGGTGGTTCATTAAAAATACATAATTGAGGATGGATGAGAAAAATATTCTATATCATTTAATCTTTGTTTTAGATAATTGGCTACAGAAGAAAGTGAAGATTAATATGTGGAATATGATTAACATTTAAGGTATCAATAGTTGTGAAAATGATTCAAATATATAGGTTTGTATCATGATATTATTTTAGAATTAGTATGTTACTAGCTAGAAAGTATTATTAGGTTAGAAATATATGGCATTGGGGTGTCCATCACAATGGATTAAGAATTAAATTGGTTTCATATTCCAAAAGATAATGCATTCATTAATAATAAACTTGTTTAGTTCGAATAATTATCATACATTATAGTCAATTTCTATCATTATTAATAATTCATCAAAGATGGGAAAATGACTTTTTCAAAAGAAAAATATTTTGATGTTTCATAAAATTCATCCTATACAACCATGGAGGAAAGTATATTAGAGGATAGTCTAGAGGTAGATTGTTTAGAATTATTGAGAATATTATAGAATTGACTGTAATATTTTTTATTAGTTTCGAAACACTATAAATAGAAAAAAATAAATTTATGTGTCATTGTATATTTTAAAACATAAATTTAATGGACATATAACGATGTAGATGATTTGTGAAAGAATGATTGTAATAAAAATATTACAGGTTTATATTTTAGGTGGAATTTTCTAAATATTTCTATATAATATGGAACGATTTTATAATATATATTTCTTATCATTTAGGATTGGGATTATATATTTTCATAAGTTTGAAGATCCTTTATGGTTTTCATTTGTATAGACGATATTGTCTGTTTATTATCTCACCTATAATGTTATTGTAATGTATTCCATGACCACATTGATGATGGTATAGGGAAACCCTCATTAACTAGATCTTACTCTTGTAAAATTGTTATTGATGTTGACTTTAAAAATTCGAAATCTCTAGTGTAAACTTTTAGATTTACATTAGACATTAAAAAATCTCTAATATATTTCAGTGGAAACATCAATTTTTCAAAATCCCCCAAATATAGATTATTATGAAGAAAACAAATTATCTTTTTTTCAATGATTAATGCATATTAAATTATATTATATTTTATGGTTATCCCAAAACCCTACAATTATACTACATTACCAATTATGTTTTTGATAAAGGGTAGTAAGAGTGATATCAATAGAGTTAGGAGTACTGTGAAATCTTTGACTATTAAGGATAATTAGATGGTTTTATTGGAATTCATGGTCTATAAATATAGATTCCATGGATTAAATATATGAAACATGATTTTTATTATTGTTTAATAAATAAAAATGGTTTATTAGGTTTATTATTTCCATAATTTATTTAGCGGAATTCTTTAGGATATGTGTTTTTACAGAAAGGGTTCTATTTTTATGAAAAATATAGATTGGATTTGTCTTAGTGGGGATCGTAGGATCATGACAATGGTGCAAGACCCTGGAAAAACTATAAATGATGGGATAATAGAAAATACAATTTTAAAGGGGTTCATTTGAATTACATTGAAATTTGTAATAATGGTCTATGTGTAGTAGACTATTAGTATTAAAATATGAAAAAAATATAATATTCAAGAATATTATATTTTTGTGGTAAGAATATTTTGAAAATAATTTCTTTTATAATCAAGAATTAAAATTTTTGGAAGGAATTTTTAGGGACAAAGTATAATATAAGTATACACATCGTAAATGGAATTTTAGATTTTTTTAGGTGGTATATTTATTTTCACAATAATTATTGAGGATGTAATTAAAAATTATGGTTATGATATGGAACTATTTTTTATATGAATTGGTGATGTACAGAGGGAACTTATTAAAGTTTTAGATTATTTTTAATATTTAATATGACTTCTATGTGAATTTTTAGAACAAATAGATATAGTAGAGAATATGGAAAACAACATAGTCTATTGATAATGAAAATATAATACAAATTCAATCATAACATGAAGTAGACTTCATGTTTGAATGGATATGTATGATGAATTTTATTTTTTCTATAATATTAATTTACAAACAATTAATTATCTTCACACTAACATAGAGTGAATATGTTGAAGCAAGTGGTTTTAGAACTAGGAATATGGAGGCCAAAAGAGTGGAATAGATACCATAGGTTCCTCTTTTTACCATAACATTATGTTTTTGTATTGATTCGTATCTTAGATGTTTTGATGAAAAATAGTTAAACCAAACAAATAATAAATAATTATGTCATATAATTAAATGAATATTCATTACATTTCATTATTATATATGCCAAAACAATAATGGATTAATGTCTTTTGAAAAATTGTTACATAAAAAACATGTACACTAAAGATGTATATTATTTCTGAATCAATTATTCATAACTAATTATTCTCTTATACATATCATAAATTAAACCAGTAATCATATCAAAGGGAAATGAGACATAAAAAATTGTGAGATAAGAAGGTCTATAAGTGTAAAAAATTGAGATATCCATTAGTGATTGTTTTCTATCATAACAAGAAGATAAGGGTTGTAGGACCCTGGCTCACACTAAGAGGGGGTGGGTGAAGGGTGTCAAATTTTTCTCTCATATATTAGATCTTGTTATTACATTGGTAGGAATGTAATTAAACTTGTATGATGAATATGTGTAGTACTTAACAAAATTACATACAGAAGTAAATTAGTGCACATTTACTTGGTTCGCCACTATTGGCAATGTCCAAGGTGCATACACCGATAGGTTTATGGTCTTACCTAATTCTGCTAATCATCAGAGGTTTTGGATTACATGGTTTAGGTATAGTCACTCTGTTCCAGGAACAATTATTTTAAAAATGCTCAGGGGTAGCTCACTGCCTCCCTCAGATCACTTCTGCTGACTCCCCTAGCTCACTATTCTGGGTGAAGTCACACTCAGTTTATGGAGATGAAGGTCCCTTCAACAGATTGGAGTGAATGTCATTATATCTTGATTATCATGAAACATTTATTTAATCATGGTCTAGAGTTGATGCACATTAATGTAAAATATTCTTCACAATTTCAACAACCATATTTACTAAGACTTCTTATTCTTCATGGCCTGTATCACAAATTCATTTATATTTGTTCAAACACTGAAATCCTATTCACTAGGAATCATCAAAATCAACTCTTCTTATTCCATGTATGTATGTTACCATTCATGTCAAAATATAGATTTTCTCTTCATCTTCACTTCTTTAGACATTTTCACCCTTTTTTAGGAATCTTTTCTTCAATGCATTCACATATGCATGCACTTTCACTTCTTTGTTCTTGGGTGAAGGCGCAAATGAGTATAGTTCCTTTTACTACACAGAGGAACTCTTCTATAATTTTCATAGAACATGATGAGTAAATTCTTGGTCTTTAATTACGTTCTCTTCAAATCATGCATATTAATGCATTTCCCATGGCCATGAAAAATATTCCTTCTCCCTCCATCAACTCACACCTATTCACTTTGATTGTATTTAATTTTATGTATATCGTTTTATTCAAACACCAATGTTAGAATTTTTATATTTCATGTTGTTTCATGTTTTCCCTTTTTTCACACCAAGGGTAGGGAGATTTTTATTTCACAATGTGTGCCACCCTCTATCGTGGACCAGGACGGTTCACGGCTCCTCCTCAATAATGGGTTATGTGGGATTCCTTGTATATGAAGTGTAGTCCTCCTTCATGTTCTAAATGAAACATTATTTGGCTCCCTGAACTAATTCGTACGTGGGACTTCCCCTCATGGGATTCTCTTCACAGTGAAACACAATGGGACGCTTTCAAGCCAAGTGAATTGCGGGGACTTTTAGACACGAATCTAAAATGGTAAGTAGCTTCTTTTGTTCACAAACCATGAGTGGTTTGCTTTTCAAATCTTTGAGGACCATAAGATGTATGCAGTTCTCTTCTTCACAGACCCGAATGGGATGTGAAAAAATCTTCATAAACCAAGTATGGTTCGTAGTTCATCCATGCCCCATATTGACCTTTTAATTTTGGAGATACTATGTTTCTCTGAATTGGATCTCACGAAAATCATGAGGGAAGAAAACAATTTTCTTGAATCGATGACCATATTTTTATAAGAGGGGATTAGACAGTTCTGCATCCAATATCCCTAAGATATTTCATAAATATTTCATTTTTAAAATATTCAAATATCGGTCATGAGATACGCCGATTTTATTTGTTTTTTCACATTTCAATCTTCCTCATGCGTTTGCGAAGAGATATACATGAAGATATCCTCTCCTTGAGAACTCTCCATGACATGACCACCGAAACAATTGTTTACTATGACTAATATCTTGTTCTCCCTTATTTCAATGCATGCATGAAAACACAGTTTTAGGCATGATGTCTTGTAGCTCAAATGAAACTCATGCAGTGGGTTTGCACTTCTATAATAGGTAGAGACTCGATCATGGAGGTTCAGTGATTCTCTAATGCACTGATTCGTGTCGGGTGGACAATGGTTGAAGAAAACATCCATGACGAGATATCAGATGACCCTGCATCAATTGAGAACCAAGAATATTAGATGACCCTTTTTATATTTTATAAATATTAAATATATTAATATCATACATGAGATATTTTCTTATAAATGTTGAAGAACAATAACATGGAGCATTAGATCAGAAATATGAGACCAACATTGTATTTATAATGTGGACATTACCATAGCCATGGAATAAAATTTTCTATTGCATGTTATTTTTGTAAATTTATATCTTGGGCGCATATAAAAAAATTTATATAGTTCAATTAATTAATTATTTTGACACAGTGGCCAAGAATCATTTATATAATGATGTATATTCCAAATCCGTAGGGTTAGTTTCATAAACATGTTATTAGGAAAATTCATTAGACACGATCCATTGTATAATCATTGGTAGAAGGCATATGATTGGTATAAAACGAGTATATTGATTCAAGTCAGCTAATGGATATAAAAAATGATAGTGACCAACAACAGTTCTACCAAGAAGAGATATAAATAAATATTAGATAGTATTTTATGATTTATCCAAATTTTATTATATTTTCATGAATGTGAATCATCAACTAACAGATTTATTCATGGATTGATTTTATTTTAGTTATGGATTTTTTATCTTGTATGTGGGAGATAATTCTAATTTAGTTTGATTTATTTTTAGTTATCATTATAACACAGAAGAATCATGGAAATTTTTAACATGGTTTTTTTCCCTTTTGAGGTCTTTGGTTTTTTTCACCGATTATACGTTTGATCATTATTGGTATTTAGTTTGGATAATTTTTTGATTAATAAATGAAAAACAATTCTATTTCAAAAAATTATTGTTGAAAAAGTTTGATTTTCTGGATTTGGTTTTAGGGTCAGTGATGGGATATTTCTACATGATGATGGTGGGTGAGAGGGGCCATATTTGAATACCACCTTTTCATTTTTGGAGTGATGTATTTGTGGGTCCCTTTGATGGTCAATTAATGTGCATTAGAAATGTTAGGAATCAATCTAATTTTTGTATATGGATCACAAAGACATAGCTACAAGTTTCTAATGACATTATAGATATATATGAAGGAATTAGTAGGCATGTGTCAAGAAATGTTGGAATAATATTGGATCTCAAAAAAATCATACTAAATATCATATAGTCTTGATAAAAACATGTCACGTATTCACATCTATGTTGTTTTGGGGTTTCCACACAAATATATGAATATCAGATGTTGTATCATGTGACCTCTATCCTACTAGATCCCCATGTACACTAAGGAAACAATAAGAATTCCCTTTTATGTTACATTCTATGTTGTAAATGCCACACACCTTGTACACCAAGGCATGTGGCATGGAAATTAAAAGGAATTCATTAAAAATATAAAATTTTCATCAACAAAATCATGTGTGGTAGGATACATGTCATTAACTTGGGAAGTACAAGATTATGATGAATTACATGAGAATAGTCATGTACATGGACACAATCAGTTTCATAGTCCCATCCTAGTGCATATTGGAAATGGAATATAGAATTCAAATTTCCAGATTAATACAAACCTGATGGGTACCCTCATAAGAAAAAACATGAATTTTTAATGATATTCTATTTGAGTGTGAAACCTATGTAGTTCTAGGATTTGTGAGATAAGTCATGTACCCCCAATCAGAAATCATGTAATATATTTGAGGATATGTGAGATTAATCTTTCAATATAGTATATATTAATTGAGGGACCATGTGAGTATCCTTGGACCAGTATCTGTTGAGTGTGTTCTCTTGGTCCAATCCTCTGATGGTTTGTTTTAACATCCACTTCTCATCCAAGATGGTGACTCCATTGCAGTGTCTTGATTATTATTGTAGTATGGGTGGGATACATAATTCTATATTGGGTTATTATAGATAGATTCGACTATACCCCTCAGAGTATGGGATCTTGTATCCCTCAGTGAGTCCTAGATATATCATTATCTCATTCAAAATTTTCTTAGGTTGGTATTTTTTGAATTAGAATCACTAATATTTATATAGGTGTCGGTCCACAGTCTTGGAGGATATTTACAAAAGGTTGAGGTGAACAGCCAGTGACTGTTAGGAATTGGAACTCTATCTATGTATTGCGATCTAATATTTTTGATGGGGTATTAGTTCAATTGATTATATTTCTTTGATAAACCCTATTTTTTACCTACATTCTTCTTCGTGGATAGTAATTAAAAGAATGAATGATATTATTAGTTATGTTAGTAATTGAATTTCAATGGAAGAGGTTCTTCTCAGGTGAGTATGACTTTTATAATAGTGGGGATATACTATTAGAATAGAAATACCTAATGAGTGACATATCTTAGTTGATTTTTTTTGGGATGGAATGGCTCTTGGAGGTAGATCCCATAGATGAGTCTTACATTGAAACCTCATATTGCATCTATGGCCAGAAGTGGTGGATATATTTTATGAATCTTAGTTGTTTATGAGTCTATTTAAAATATATGAATTTATTGATATGTCTCATATCATTTGAAAAACATATGATCAAAATTAGATTAATTTTTATGGTTTATAACTGGTGATTTTAGGGATTCATGTGGATTATTAGAAACATTCCCCTAGAAGGGATATCCCAACACATATCATTTAATATGTTCATGATGAAATTTTTGATGTATTCCTTAGAAAACAAAGGGCGGGTAAATCTTAGTTTGATATGAATACCCATTGTGTATACCATTTTTTAATTTTACAGTATTTAACACTTTCGTCACAGTTCATACAATATTTTGAGGTTTGAGATTGTCTCTTATTTTTGGATTTTTTCATTCTCATTCATTGGGTAATGCTCTTACACTGGGATTATTGATGTATGAATACATTTTTATCATTATTTTTTAATTAAATTATTTTAATGTCTTGTAGATGTGTATGTGTCTATCTATTTGTGTGTAAATGTATATTAGGTGATTTCATATTATGTAGTTGATATAACTACAATGTGATGCTCTCATGACCATGTACTAGTAGGGGTAGGATTGAGGTAGTTGTAACTCAAGGAACATATGGTCTGGTCATGATATTTTATGTATTATATGATTTTATTATCAGGGTTATCATGTAATGATGTCTAAAAGTGAGATTCTATGAATTCATTAATATTTTAACAAAATATAGATATTTTCAAAAGTAATATTAATTAATTAATATGTTATAATTATTTTAATAATTAATTTGTTGTATTGGATATGATATTAAGACATATTGTTTATGGAAGTGGATAGTTAGACAATGAAAACCTCTGTGATACTTTCAAATAAAATTTGAAAAGGTGTGCCACATCAGTATAATGTAGGTCATCCTTAGAAATATGTATTTGTTATTATGCGTTAATTTATTTTCATATTTTATGTGTGGACCATTCTATTTTATAATTTAAATTTATGGAATAATTTATATATTAAAAAAATAAGAAAATGTTTGAATTAAATAGATTATTGAGTGCCTCAATAGACCCCCATTTAGTAGATAGAAATCATAGTTGTCGAGGAATGAGAATATTAATTGAATCAATAATATCGTGATTTTAGAACCCCATCATGGTTGTGAATTAATAATAATGAAATTTTTAGGTTGTAGTGGCTGTTGTGATATGTGAACTAGTTACCCCTTGGAAGAGAGGGGTGGGGGATTGTGGTGGATAATCATGGTTATGTCTCAGAAAAATTCCCAATATATTTTGATCTTATATTGATATCCATGTGATGTGTGTTTCTCCATTACTAGTATAGGATTACATGGGTGGTTACCCCCTATAGTGATTGTTGGATGGATTGAGTATTCCACAAAAGTTATGAAACTAATGAATATGAAGGGGATTGAGGCCACCATTCTAGTATGAATTTTCTGGAGGCCAATGTGGCTTATAAGAGACCTGGGGGATCATTGTAGGATACCATATGACTACTGATCAATGTTACAAGGTGGATATGGATATTAGTATATGTGGTACAAGATATCTCTAAAGAACCCTTACAGATAATGTGGGCACATGGGGCCACTGAGAGAGGTGAGGGGTTAAGAATTTTTCCACCCAGTACCATATCATTATAATATCACATAGTAAAATTTTATATAGAAATATATACCTATTAGTTTACCCTAAGGCCCCTTATATGGGCCCGATGATATGTGATGGTGGTATTGAGGGATTCCCATATGTTGTTATTGTGATCTTATAATTGAGACTCATGTGGTACAATTGGATATGAAATTGATTTGGAGGATAGTTTTAGAGTATCCATGGGTATAAAAATCAAATATAAAACATAAATGATATGTGAATCTGTGGAACCAAAAATCAATTTTCTTAACAAAAATGAATTTGAAGCTCTAAATTGGTGTTTCTGTGGGATGGACCAGATATGATTACCTAGCATGGGATGGTTCCCAAAAGTATTGAAGATACTTTTGGGCATTCTATTAATATATAGATCACATGTTACGTTACTAGAATTTAAAAAAAAATATGATCAATGATACCCCTAAATGATTCTTATAAGTTATATTCAACCTTTTCCACAAACATATTGATCAATAATTTAATGGTAAATGGATTATGGGTTTGCACAGTTCATGTGAAATGGTCTTGGAGATTCTCAAATCTGGAAAAAAAATGTATTATTATTTTTAACATAGAAAATCTCATGAACATAAATGACATATATTTTTTAATTACGATCCATTAATTATAACACATCATTTTTTTATTCTATTTCTTTTTATAAATTCATTATTTTTTCTATAATTATACAAAACACAGAGTTTAAAAAAAGTAATAAAATATTATTATTTAATTATGATAGTTATCACCTAGCCATTGGAATTGTTGAAAAAAATGAGACTAGAAAAATTATGAAAATATAGTTTTCAAATGTTTATTAAATGAAATAATTGGTTATCATTTTATTAGAAATGATAATAAAACAGAATTGAATATAAAGGATGTTCTTTAATGAAAAAACTATTTGTTATTCAATAATGGATTTTTATGCTAATATATTAAATTAATCACTATTAGTGAAATATAGAAATTAATTTTATATTTTATATATTTAATAAAATTTTATTCAAAATAATTTAATATTTTTTATTTTATTAATATTAGTATAAATCCAATTTTAACCATAAGACATTATATTTTTTGTATAGGTAGTTTTCCACCATTTGATGTTGATATTATATAAAATATAATTTTTTCCAAATATATTATTTTTATATTGAAAACTATAGTTCATTTTGATAATGGGAATATAAAATTTCTCTTAGGGTGAAATTTTGGTATATTTCAGATAAGTTTCATTTTTACAAATAGTATAAAATAATTAATTATAATTAGAATCTTATTTTTCATGTAGTTTATTTACATAAATAAATTGTAATTTATTTTTTAATGCATAAAAATGAAATTAATCATCCATTAATCAAATTTAAGAAATTTAAATCAATATCTCATTTAAAGTGGATTTAAAAACATTTTAAACAATTCAATTATTCGCATTAAAAAAACCCGTTTTCATTGTGTATTTTGGAATATTTTTGAATCTAAATTTAAAAATAATTTGAATTGTATTATGTATAATTGATCACATATATGTAATATAAAGTTACATATTGGTTTGTATGGTCAATTTCATTTTTATGTATAAAAAATGTACCATGGTAAACAAATTACTTGACATGATATAGGTAAAAAAATTGTACTAGTTTGTGTTAAAAGAGTAATGGTTTAAAATAACAAAAAAGAAAGACATTTAACTCTTTGAATATGTTTTCATCATACCAAATGAGAATAAAGAAAAATAAATAACAATAAAATTATAATTATTTCTACTTCAATATTTCTGTATTTACGTAAATAATATTTATTATTTAATCACATAAACCTACCTCTACTAATGCATAAATATAACCCCCCCCCATTTTTGACCCAATGAATTATATCTCCAAGACGGTCTTCCAAAAATTCTACTTCATGCTCTCTCAATATGAATGTGCTTCTCAAATCGCAAAAATATGAAATTCAAAGACTTTAAGGGTCTCTCGAGGAGGTGATATTCAAGATGTAATTTTCTCTAAACATAATACTAAATTTAATTTCATCTTCTATATTCTCCGAATCTCTTTTAATAAAAAATTTATTATATTTATATAATAATTTCATTTATTTAATATAATTTTTCTAATTGAATATAATATATCGAAATTTGTTATTACATTATCATATTCAATTATACTAAATCATTGTCCATGTTTTTACGATAAACCATCCATCAGACTAATAGTTTTTTTTTCTTCTCCCTAAACATGTCTATGTATGGAAATTAAAATATTATTAGTACTAAATAAGATTTTATAGTTTATATAATATCTGATTTAATATTATTTAGATAAAATAAAATCGTAATAGTAAATAAAATGAAGCTATTTTGTGTTGTTTTCAAAAAACAAAAATGTAAACCAAACATTTATCACTATTACTAAATCGAATGAATAATTTTAATAATGATATAAACATTATATATTTGAAAATTTCTAATTATTCAATTTATTTAATATTATTCCATTCCACTTCTAGAGTTTTAATCCCATTTTATAGGAACATGCATTGTGTCATTATCTTGAAACCATGAAATCAATGCACCGGAAACCCAAAAAATAATGAAATATTATTAATTATTGATTCGTAATTTTACAAAAAAACATCAAATAAGGTATTAGAAATATCAATATTGTTCATTAATGTGTTAATAAAATTCTGTAAATAATTATTTCATTTTTTAAGGATGGATACACTAAATGATCATGCGAGGTTATGGATTTATAGTCTCATTTTTTACTTCATTAAGATATATTACATATTCACCACTTATTTCATGGGTGGGGTGTTTGTTTAATTAAATTGGAAATACAATATCATGAGTCACATTATCTTTATGATGTTAAATTTCTCATGTGATATGTATTACATTTATGGGGAATACAATTTGATTTATTTGAAATAGTAAGGGATTTATTAACTCATTGTTCATTCATCTGGTTAATCTTTTATTTCATATATTAGGTCATGATAATGTTATTTTTTGATTTAGATTTGTTTATATATTGTTTTTTTAAGTGTCTAATATGTTTATATAAGGTTAATACACATAATCAATTCATTTTTTCAATTTACTTATTCTTGTATGTGACTTCATCTCAATATCCAATCATTGAAATATATTTTGATCTTAGATACACACATTATTTTTTTATTTTTATACATATACATCATGGAACCTCATATCATTATTTTTTTAAATAAATTGAAAATGATATTCCATCTGGAGATTATGATTCAAAATTTTCAAATTGGTATTATACACTTTTATTATTAAAAAAACATTATAAATTGATTATTTGATATATAATGAATTATTTGGATACTTGAATAGGTGGGGACAATATCTATGGAACCCCCATGATACATAAATAGTAACATGATAAAAATATTGTGGAAAAATTAAATGGGAATTACCCACAATGATTAAACATTCCTATGAATGGTATTGACTATAGTGGATGAGATTCTAGATACATGACATCCCATAAATAAGCATTGCATAAATTTAGAATTAATTCTTTATTATATAGATGATATTAACTATTAAATATTATATGGATTCATTTTATTTTCATCTTATTTGTTACATATAAGGTTTTTTTATATTACTAAAATTTACATATTGATTAATCTCATTGATTAATTATTTATTCAACTTGTCTTAACTAATATAGTGAAATTGATCTCACTGTTATTTTGTTTCCTTTCCGAGATAATAAAGAAAAGGTCATTGAAAGATGTTTGTTGGAGTGGATACTCAAGAGGGGGGTGAATTGAGGTCCTATAAAAATTTCTGTTAAAAATATTTCTCTTAAAATCCCCCAATTTAAAAACAAAGTTAAACTGTAGTGAATCTATACAGAGTATAAATGTTAAATCTGTTTCTCAAAGATTGATTAGGTCTCAATCGACGTAATCTAAAGATTAAATTAACTTTTGAAACTAACATACTAGTTTAAAATAAGTATAAATACTTTCTAATTTAACTATCAAAGTAGCTTTAATATAGTTTTGTATTTCAAAGTAATAGCAGTGGAATATGAAATAAATATATAGTGTACTTATATACATAAATTAAAATTCACAACAAAGTTAACCAAGAGGTTCAGTCTCAAGACGAGACTTAGTCCTCTCAAAAATTTATATAAATTGATCTACACCATGAATCAGGGGTAAACAACAGTACACTACGGTCTAGGTCCAAACACCTCTACCACTGTTCTTCGTGGGAAAAACAAACAACAGCACAAATTCAGTTCAGGTCTTACTCGACCTTTACCACTATCCACAGTGGGAAACAAGGTTTATGAAGTTTGAGTTAGGATTTAAGAATACTTCAGTTTAGCTTAGGAGATAGTGTGTGTGTAAAATCAATAGGGTATACACACAGCTCAAAATGTAAAGATAGAATCACTAAAGGAAGTGAGAAAGAGCTTAGAAAAGCTCATGTGATTGGTAGTGCAGCTTCGAACTCATTTGGTTGGTCAGAAAAACTTATTATTCCTTCTCTGGTTTCTGCTCAGAAAATAGAGTGTCGTTTTCTTCTTTGATTCTTGGTCCATCTTATCAGCCTGAGTGCCTGAAGTGTTTTTTTTACTTCACTCAAGATGCATCATGTGTTCTCCTTGAAAATGAGTTGCTTCGTGTATGTCTAGTGTTCTTGGAGTATAGATTTTTCTTCTTTCACAAATGTACCATGTTTGAATGATATTGAGCTCTTTTCTTTTTCATCTATGTGCCTTATTAGTTCTTTGATTCTTCTTGTATACACACTCAGTTTTTTCTACTTCTATGCATTTTAACTAGGTCATTATCTTTCCTTTTTGTAGATTTTAGCTCCAACAAAAAGGAATGATTAGTTTTTGCATGGGTACTAGGTACGGTTCAATAACATGAAAATATAATTCATTAAATATCATTGAATGCATTATAGATGTAAAATTCAACCATTATCTTAATAAATAAATATTATTGAGAGTATAGAGTTTGACTGGTTGGTCAATTAGTAGTCTGTGGTGGTAAATGTGTAAGGTAGACTTTTTGTAGCAGGTACTTCCATCAGAAGTTCTTTGATATTGCATCAATTTCTCTTATACCAGTGACTTCGTTCCATCAGTTTCTCTAGTTCCATCTATAGATCGATGTATCAGTATACTTACTATATCGGTAACTATCTGTGAGCTGGCTCTATCAGTAGACTTCTGTCTATCGGTAGCTCTTGTCTGTCAGTAGCTCTGGTGTGTCGGTTCATATCAGTCGTGTCTGTGTATCATTAGGCCGGTCGATAGCTCGTATTGTTAGCTCATAATGTTATGTATCAATAGACAGAATCTGTCGCTAGACTTGCTTACCGGTGGACTTATGCACATCGGTAGACTTGTTCTATCGGTAGCTCGGTTTCTATCAGTAGCTCTGTACATATCAATAACCATAGCTTATTAGTGACTATGTCTATCGGTAGACTAAGTATATCGGTAGAATGAGTATCGGTAGATCTATACTAGTAGCTATACCCAGATTAGTGGCTTAACACATGTCTGTCTTATGAAAAACTTATCCAAAAAGGTTAGAAGAACTTCATAACTCATATAAACATCAATAAACATGGATTATCATATCTCATGGATTATTTTAATATTATTATCATCTTGATCACAGATTGAAGGAATTAATATATTGAAAATTATTAGATTGAGATTATCAAAGTATATGAAAGCATAATTGGGATTATCAAAATAGGTGATGTCAACAATCTCCCCCTTTTTGATAATCACAACCTATGATATTATTATTTTTAAAAAATAGTAAGCAGTTGAAATAGAGGATATGTCATTATATGAATTTATCTCAAATAAACAGTATGTTATAGATAATAAAGGATCAGAGGTGGAAGAAATTGTGATAGTATCAGATATAAAATTAAATGTAATGATAGCAAAATTAATGTTTAGGGGCATCATAGAGTTAGAGAAAATGGTGTCAGAGGTTGAAATGTAATAGTATCAGAGGAGTAAAGCATGATAGCATTTCCTTAGATAATTTTCCCCCTTTCATTAATATCTTTCTCCCTGGGGGATTATGTCTTCCTCTTTGATACTTATAGAGTATTTCTGCCCCATTGTAAAAGCTTGGTAAACTATTTCTCACCCTTTGTGATAATCAAAAAGTGGGAAACCATAGAGAATAGGAATAAAAATAAAAATGTGAAAAGAGATGAAAAAAATAGTTTAATTACATGTTCGAGATAATGTAAAAAGAACAAAACAAAATACAATGGATTCCTATCAAATAGTCTAGCCACTTGTTCAATCCACATCCTCAATGTGAGATTTTCCCTTGGGAGCAGAAGAGGATTTAGGGGAAGTCGAAGAAGGTGAGGGGTTAGGAATTCAGGAAATGATCAAAGGAGGCTGAGCCACAGAAACTATTCTTGGTCTATTTTGAGGAGTCCTTTGTGTGATCATAGGTTTGAGGCTTCGAATTGCTTGGGCAGGAGTAAGCTGAACTAGAGAAGCAGTAGAGGCAGAGGCAGGCAAAGCAGGAGGGACAATTATAGGCCTAACATCAACAAGCATAAAAGGCAGCAACCGATTTCTGAAATCCATAATTATTCCTCCTCGTCTCTCCATAGAGGATATGAAGTCATCCTTGTTCTCCATAAACTTGTCCATTGCAGGAGTCAATTCCCTTAGCTTGCTAACTTGTTCTCTGAAAGCTTTATTAATAGGAGGCAACTTCATATTTTCCAACAGAAGTTTTAAGTGATTTTTGAGTTGATTTATGGTGAAAATCTTAGGGAAATAGGATTCCACCTTATCTTTCAATTATTTCTGAGAGGCATATTCTTCTCTCATATAGTATTGGACTATCTTCATTATTTCTCTAGCTAAATCTTTTGTAGAGGGAACAAATCTGATCATCTCGGATGAGTCCACAGAGCCACTGGTTGAAGCTGAACCAAGCTCCTCCTTCATCACAGCTCGAAACTGATTAAAATATACAGAAGTTTTAGATGTAAGAGAACCAATAGAAAAAGATATAGTCTCCTTGATTATTTTGGTCAACCCACTGATTATATTTTGAACTTGGGAATCCTAGGTTTTAATATGATCTTTCATTGAAATTTTGACACCTTCAAACACTGAAACCATATGGCTTACCACACTCTTGAATTAGGCTATGTCCTTGTTTGCTTGGGATTTTGAGCTCCTGTAAGATTCCAAAGAGATAGACAATTTCTTTAAAGCTTCAAGATCTTCTTCAAGTATAGAAACTTGAGCATGTAGTCTTTAACTTCTCCCACCATTTCTGCCATGAATGTTGACAAATTATATCCTAGAGAGAGTTAAAATGATCTTTCCAAAATACTCATCTATTTAGCAAAACAAAACATCATCTCAATAACTGAGGCATTAAAAGATTCTTTCAGCTCATACTTCATGGATTCCAGATCTGCCCTTGTGATCATATCAGCAAGTGCAACTGCAGTGGGTACTCTTTCAGATGCTAAACTGACCACTGAGTCAGTCATAATTTATTGAACTTAAGAGACCAGAGAAACATCCATCTTCTTTACCTCTTCAAAAAAAATTTCCTTAAGCTTTGTCTTTAATGTATCTAGGTTATGTTTTCGGACCACGTCTTCAGGTATCAAATTAGTCTCAACATCAAAAGAAATCTTAGGTCTATTGTGAGATGGATCATTATCTGAATCTAGATAGTCTAAACCACAGACAACAAAACACAGGTCTTCTTCCCAATCCTTAATATTAACACCCACGGTAACACTTCTAAGAATGGTTTGATTCCCCCCCTCAATGGGGGAATCCTCAATTAGAATAACATCATTCTCATCAACATTCTTAGTAGCATTCTTAGCAATATTCTCAGCAGCATTCTTAGTAGGTCTTTCATCACCAGGATAATCTTCCACTATCAACTCTTCCTCTGCATTAGCAGGAGGGTCTTCTAGATTAGATAAGGGTATGTAAACCTCATGTTCATCCATAGCAGGCACTAAGGATTGTCCAATCATTGGACTCAGGCTCACATCACTTGACAGAGTTGGTTCACATTCATGAACATTTTCTTCATTCTCTACAGCAGCCACTTCAACATCCTCTAAAGCAGCTTCTTCCTTATCTGATATATGTTGATCTAGATATTCAGGAGCTGGACTAGGAGGTAAGTCATGATCTCCTCCTTCATCAGCAGAGGACTCTTCCTATTCTAAATCATCACTATATTTTGGCTCGTCTTCATCAGGTCCCAGTCCTAGATCCCTCACATCCATTGGTCTTGAAGGCTGATCC
This sequence comes from Viscum album, assembly GCA_963277665.1. NCBI lineage: Eukaryota > Viridiplantae > Streptophyta > Magnoliopsida > Santalales > Viscaceae > Viscum > Viscum album. Next base: position 1,378,103,811 of record OY728140.1, on the reverse strand, counting down.
TTATGATTGAATTAGTCATAATCCTTATGGTTATCATTGACCCATTCTCCTCTCCAAGGGTTCCAATTTATCCTCATGTATTTTCACACAGTAAAAGTGATAAAAAACTTATTATTCACTACTACTGTATCATCCTGAGACTCAGCTACCCCTTTTACTTTAATCATCACAGATATCAATTTAGAAAGGAATAGGGCATTTGTATTTGATTTAAAACTCGTCATATCTTCCATTTTGGTCATCATCTATATACACAAATTCACCTTTAGACAATGTCTTAACAGGTCTAAGAGATAGATATCCTGATATCTAAAATTGAAAAGTCTCCTCTCCTCGGTATGAAGACATGTTGAACGAATTTGATCATCAATCTGTTTTATCCTTCCATTTCTGCAACAACTACTTATCATTGACTTCAATCACCAGTCAGCTCTTCCAAACCAGTCTCATAGTCGAAAATGTAACCGGTAGGTGGAATGACTCTCGAGACATATCCAGATACTCCTTCATGTGGAACTTTCAAGCACTCAACCCATTCAATAGATGAAAATGACATCTCATTTCTATTAAAAAATGAGGTTACTCGATTTTCATTCTCTGATTTCTCAATTGTTAAAAAATAGTAAAATTGTTTCACTAATTTTGGAAACTAGGGACCATTGTTGTTTGAAAAACACTCTACACATTTCTGATCTTCATGTACTTTGAGCACAAAGGATTTTCTAGGAAGTATCCATTCTACACAAAGTTATTTTTCAATCACAATAACTCGATTTTGCAGATAAGGATTCACTGGTCGTCTCCCCGACCTAGTTCTAGCAACACTACTACTATCTTGCTTCTTTATCGGTCTTCTACTTCTTTTTTTCGACTCAACAGAGTCATCTCTCACGGTAGGAAGTTTGGTTTTTCCCATTGCTGGTTCGAAGGATATAGGGTTCACTAAGGATTCAGGAGCTAAGGTTTGAGGGTAATGGTTCGAGGCGCGATGGATTTATAAGTAGCACTGACTTTAGTTTTATCATTTATGAATCATAAAATAAATAAACAAAATGAATTAAAGTAAAAAAATTCAGATTCTAGTGTCACAAAAATGTTTTAAAATAGTGCACTCATCTGTAGGGTCTATCAGTGAGAATTCCTATCAGTGAGGGTTACATCGGTGAGAATTTCACATCGGTGAGAATTTCACATCGGTGAGAATTTCACATCGGTGAGAATTTTACATCGGTGAGAATTTCACATCTGTGAGAATTTGAGATCGGTGAGAATTTCACATGGGTGAGAATTTCACATCGGTGAGAATTTCACATCAGTGAGATTTTCACATTGGTGAGAATTTCAAATTGGTGAGAATTTCACTTCGGTGAGAATTTCACATCAGTGAGATTAGCTACCGATCAAGGTTAAACATACATAACTCATGTCTAATGTAACTTAACCTATCTGAACTCAAAGGTTTAGTGAAGATGTCAGCTAATTGATGTTCAGTACTTATAAACTCAAGAATTATATCACCCTTTTGGTATTGATCTATCATGGAATGGTGCCTTAAATCAATGAGTTTGGTCCTAGAGTGAGACACAGGGTTCTTCGAGATATTTATTGCACTATTTTTGTCACAGTTGATTGAAATGTGCTTAAAGTGATATCCATAGTCCAAAAGAGTGTGTTTCATCCATAGAATTTGTGCACAGAAACTACCAGCAGCTATGTACTCTGCTTCAGCAGTGGATAATGCTACAGAATTCTGCTTTTTACTACACCAAGATACTACGGATTCTCCCAATAAGTGACATGTTCCTGAAGTGCTTTTTGTATCTAGCTTGCAACCAGAAAAATCAGCATTTGAATAACTCATTAACTCAAAGGGTTATCCTTTTGGGTAAAACAAACCTAAGTTTACAGTATGTTTAAGATACTTAAAAATTCGTCTAACAGCAATTAAATGAGATTATTTTGGATTATCATGAAATCTCGCACACATACACACACTAAACATAATATTTGGTTGACTAGCAGTAAGGTAAAGTAAGCTTCCAATAATACATCTGTAATTGGTTTGATCCACTGGTTTCCCAGTTTAATTTGCATCGAATTTACAAATAGTACTCATAGGATTCTAACTTATCTTTAATACTATCAAAAAGAAAACGTTTTAAGAGATCGATTGTATGTTTCCTTGGATTCAAAATAATACCATCTTTATTTTGAAAAATGTGAAATCCAAGAAAATATTTATGGTCTCCCATTAAACTCATATCAAACTAATTTTTCATACATTTTGAAAAATCAGTACATAAATAGTGTTTGGAAGATCAAAAAATAATATCATCAACATAGATTTGTACTATTAAACCATCTTTAGAAATTATTTTAATAAAAAGAGTTGGATTAGCTACCCCTTTAGTAAAACATTCTGAAAGAAGAAAATTACTAAGTTTATCATACCATGCTCTTGGAGCATTTTTTAGACCATTTAAATCTTTAGAATGTTTAAACACAAGATTTGGAAAATGAGGATTATTAAATCTAGGTGGTTGTTCAACAAAAACATCTTTAATTATAAAACCTTTTAGAAAAGAACTTTTACATCCATTTGATATAACATTAAATTCAGATGAGCAGAATAGGTACGTAAGATCCTAATGGATTCTAATCTGGATATATGTGCAAAGGTTTTCTCATAGTCTATACCTTCTTCTTGACTACATCCTTATGTAACTAGCCTAGCTTTGTTTCTAACTGTGTTTCCAGACCCATCAACTTTTTTCTAAAAACCCATTTTGTGCCTACTGTTAATGTTTCTGTAGGTGTGTAAACTAATTCCAAGACTTTGTTTTGTTCATATTTATTTAACTCTTCTTACATTTCCATTACCAAAAATTCATCATTGATAGCGTCATTGACATTTTTAGGTTCTAGATGTGAAAGAAAGGATTGATGTTCAACCTTATTTCTTAGAGAAGCTCTAGTCTGTGTCCCTCTATAAAGATTACCTACAAAAGAATACAAAGGATGATTCATTAGAATCCTTATTGATCTAGTAAAGGTAGGACTAGAAATTTCAGGTTCATCTCCAAGTTCGGGTTCTATACCATCAGATTCTTGAATATATCCAGAACTGGATGTTTTCACAGCAGGTTATTTAGATTTATCATTAAGTTATAGAACACTCAAATCATCCTCAATATTTTCAAGAGAGGTTTTAGGCTCATGTGGATCAGTTTCATCAAACTTGATGTGAACATATTCTTCCACACATTTGGTTCTTTTATTAATGACTCTATAGGCTTTTTTAGTTAATGTATAACCATGAAAAATTCTTTCATCACTCTTAGAAGAATTCTTGTCCAGATTATCCTTTATATTAAGAATAAAAACTTTATCACCAAAGACTCTAAAGTAACTAACTTTAGGTTTTATATTAATCCAAAACTCATATAGTGTCTTCTTATGAACTAATCTAATTAAGACTCTATTAATAATATAACATGTTGTATTCACAGCATCAGCCCAAAAGTAAATAGGCAGGTCATATTCATTAAGCATGGTTCTAGCTATTTCTTGAATGATTCTATTCCTTCTTTCTACCACACCATTCTGCTGAGGTGTCCTGGGAGTAGAAAAGTTGTGACTATAGCCATTGTGAATGCAATAAGATTCAAACTCTTGATTTTCAAAATCATGACCATGATCAATTCTCAGGGTTTTAATCTTATGTTCACTAATATTTTCTACAGATTTAGAGTATTTAACAATGTAAGAACAAGCATCACTTTTGTGAGCTAAGAAGTATACCCAAGTATATCTAGAAAAGTCATCTACTAGAACATTGACATAGTGCTTCCCATTTAAACTAGAAACTCTTGAAGGTCCAAACAAGTCTATGTGAACCAACTCGAGTGGTTGAGACGTTGAAACTTCTTTCATTGATTTAAAAGAAAATTAGAGTTTCTTTCACTTTTGATATGGATTACAAACTTTTTCATTTGGGAATTAATGTTTAGGTAGGTCTCTAACTAAGTTCTTCCTAGTAAATTTTCGAAGTGAATAGATGTGGCAGTGTCCAAAACATCGATGCCAAATCCATGAATCTCAATGAAAAAAATTTAAACAAGTAACATTTTTCTTAGATAATGAAATTAAATAAACTTCATAAACATTTTAATTTCCTAAACCAGAAAATACAAAAGAATTTTTAGAATTAAATACATACAGGAATTATTTTCAAATTTCACATTAAATCCATCATCAGATAATTGATAAATACTTCACAGGATATACTTAATACCCTCAATAAATATAACATTAGAAATTAAAACTAAATTAGAGTTGCCAATCTGGCCTAGGCCGATGATTTTTCCATTAGAACTATATCCAAAGGTGAAATGGCCTCCATAAACCTTTCTTCACCTTTTGAAACATGAATAATCTCCAGACATATGTCTTGAGCATCCACTGTCCAAGTACCAAACCTTATTGTGAGAACTCTTTAGGCATTTTTCCTACAAAACAGATTTAGATAGTAAATGATTTTTGTACCCAGATCATCATGGGTCTAGAAAGGTTAGAAATCAAAGCTTTAAGTACGCATATTTTACTTATGGGTATCATATAATTCACAGAATCAATATATTTTGAAAGATAAAATTTATTTGACCTACAACCATATGAATAACTGGTTTAAGAATAGGGATTTACAGAACATGAACTAGCAGTATTCTATCCAGATTTAGAAATAAATCTATTCCTAATAAGCTGTCTCTGTCCAGGTTTGGAGCCAATTCCAGTAGTGTATTTTGGCGCCACTTTCATTCCTAGAATTTGATATAGTGTATCATTTCCATTTGTAATCTTCATTAAGTCTTTTCTAAGTTGGTCATTTGAAATTTTCAGTTCAGTATTATCCTTTAACAGTTGAGCATTCTTCTCTTTTTTGATAGTAAGTTCGGTTTTAACAGTAGTAGTAAGAGCATGCTATTTCTTTAATGGTTTGTATTTATCATTAAGTTCATTTCATGTATCTTCTAGCATATTACAGTATTCAAATAATTCCCCACTATTCATGTTTTCAGAATAAGAATTAGAGTCTGCATCATCTTAAGAATAATATGAATTTAAAAAAAGATTATCTAAAGTTACCTCAGATGTTTTGGCCATGAAACACGTGTTGGCATGATTCTTATCAGAATCAGAAACATCAGATTCACTTGTATTGTCCTCTGAAGCACTCCAAGTTGATTTCATAGCTTAAATGTACTTCTTTTCCCTCTAATCATATTTCTTTTTAACTTTTAATTTTGGAAAATCATCCTTGATGTTTCCATTCCATTTACACTCATAACAGACTATTTCATCATTCTTGTCAGTTTTCATCCATTCCTTCTTCCACTATCCCTTGTTATCATACTTTCCTTTGTATTTATATTTCCTGAAGAATTTCTTCTTCCTATAATACTTCTTGAATCTCTTGGGTATTTAGGCCATCTCAGCATCACTATAAGAGTCTGAATCTTCACTTGTTGAACTTTTAGTTTGTATTTGAATTTTCTCTTTGTCTTTACTATTAGAGGCAGTATACTTGAAAGCTACGAATTTTCTCTTCGGTTCAACATCATCCTACTTATTTACCATGATTTCTTCTTCATAAATCATTAATTTACCAATAAGATCTTTTAATGGTTTTCCTCCAATGTCACATGACTCTCTGATTGAAACAGAAGTTCCCCTCCATCATTCTAGAAGACATCTCAGTATCCTCATAATTTGTTCCTTAAATGGAACAACTTTTCCAAGTGAACTCATTGTATTGACTATCTCATTAAACCTGATATATATATCAGAAATAGGTTCATCAATTTTCATTTTAATATTATCATATTTAATTGTATAAGTATTCAATCGCATTTCTTTAACATTGGTTGTTCCCTCATGAGAAACACCGAAGGTATCCCATATTTCATAAGTAGTTTTTCAATCAGAAATTATATTAAACTCTTTATATCCTAAAGCTCAGTACAAGGCATTTATTGGTTTAAAATTATTATTGTAAGCTGTCTTTGTAAGTTCATCCAAAGTTGTTCTTTTTGTTTCTGGAATTTTATATTGAGATTCTATAGTACTACAAATATCAAAACCCATGCTTTTTAAATTAATTTTCATTTTCATATTCTACTGGGCATAGTTTGTGCCATTGAAGAATGGTTGCCGGTTAGTAGCAGTACCCTCTAGTCTATTATCTATAGGTAGATTTTAGAAAATATTTTTAAAGAGGTAAAATTTAGAACTAACATAAATTTAAGATCTTTAAAAATGTAACTAAAATCACAATTGAAAAACAGAGTATTTCAAAAATCCTTAAACAAAAACAACATCTAATACCAAATATTCTTCAGAGTGGATACTCAAGAGGGTGGGTGAATTGAGTTCCTATAAAAATTTCTGTTAAAAATATATCTCTTAAAATCTCCAAATTTAAAAACAATGTTAAACTGTAGTGAATCTATACAGAGTGTAAATGTTCAATCAGTTTCTCAAAGATTGATTAGGTCTCAGTTGACATAATATTAAGATTAAATTAACTTTTGAAACTAACTTACTGGTGTACAATAAGCATAAACACTTGCTAATTTGACAATCAAAGTAGCTTTAAAATAGTTTTTTTATTTCAACGTATTCGCAGTGGAGTATGAAATAAATATATAGTATACTTTTAAACTTAAATTAAAATTAATAGCAAAGTTAACCAAGAGGTTCAGTCTCAAGCCGAGAATTAGTCCTCTCAACAAATTATATACATTGATCCACAACCTGGATCGGGTGTAAACAACAGTACACTACTGTCCAGGTCCAATGATCTCTACCACAGTTCTTCGTGGAATAAACAAACAACAACACACAGGATGTTCAGGTCTTACACGACCTCTACCACTATCTAATGTGGGAAACAAGGGTTGTTATGTTTGAGTGAGTATTTATGAATCCTCCAGTTTAGCTTAGGAGACAGTGTGTGTGTAAAATAAAAATGGTACACACACTACTTAAAATGTAAAGATAGAATCACAAATGGAAGTGAGAAAGGGTTTAGAAAAGCTCTAGTGATTGGCAGTGTAGTTCTGGACACGTTTGGTTGGTCAGAAAACAACTGAGTCCTTCTCTGGCTTCTTCTCAGAAAACAAAGTGTCATTTTCTTCTTTGATTCTTGGTCAAGCGTAGCAGCCTGAGTGCATGAAGTATTTGATGTACTCCACTCAAGATGCAGCATGCGTTCTCCTTGAAAATGACTATCTTCATGTATGTCATGTCTTCATGGAGTATAGATTTTTTTATTTCAGAAATGTACCACGATTGAATGATATTTATTTCCTTTCCTTTTAACCAGTGTGCCTTCTTAGTTACTTGATTCTTTTTGTATGCACACTAAGTGTTTTCTACTTCTCTGTATTTTAGATAAGTCATTATCTTCCCTTTTTGTATCTTTCAGCTCCGGAAAAAAGGAATGATTAGTTTTTGCATGTGTACTAGGTACAGTTCCCTAACATGACAACAAAATTCATTAAATATAATTGAATGCATTAAATACATCAAATGTAACTATTAGCTTAATAAATAAATAGTATTGAGAGTATAGAGTTTTACTGGTTGGTCAATTAGTAGCTCATCTTGGTAAATGTGTATGGTAGACTTTGTGTAGAAGGTCCTTACATTGATAGCTCTTTGATCTTGCATCAGGTGCTCTATATTCCAGTGACTTCATTCAATCAGTTTCCCTAGTTCCATAGGTATCTCAATGTATCGGTAGGCATAGTCAATTAGTAACTATCTGTCAACTGGCTCTATCGGTAGACTTCTGTCTATAGGTAGCTCTTGTCTGTTGGTAGCTCTGGTGTGTCAGTTCATATCAGTCGCGTCTGTGTATCGTTAGGCCGGTCGGTAGCTCGTATCGGTAGCTCTTAGAGTTATGTATCGGTAGACTGAATTTGTCGGTAGACTTGCTTACCGGTGGACTTATGCATATCGGTATACTTGTTCTATCGGTAGCTCGGTTTCTGTCAATAGCTCTATACATATCGGTAACCTTAGATTAATAGTGACTCTGTCTATCGGTAGACTTAGTCTATTGGTAGTCTGAGTACCCGTAGCTCTATACGAGTAGCTATACCCAGATTAGTGGCTTAACACTTGTCTGTCTTTTGCAAAATTTATCCGAAAGCTTTAGAAGAACTTCATAACTCATATAAACATAGATAGACATGGATTAACATATCTCTGGGATTATTTTAATATTATTATCATCTTGATCACAGATTGAAAGAATTGATATATAGAAAATAATTAGATTGGGATTATCAAAGTATATGAAATCATAATTAGGATTATCAAGATAGGTGAGGTCAAAAAAAGATTTATCAAGGATATATTTTATCATATTTTGAAATGTATTATGATTTATGGTCATTTACAAACAAAAAATGGCAACCATGTATTTATCAACTTCTCCATTTCTACTAAACTACTAAATAATATGGGATATGATTGCTTTTAATAAAACTAGTATAAAAAAGTAAGTCACTGACACCATGATACTAGGGTAAGTGTTATTGTAGAAGGTATGAATTTTTTATTTTTTTAAATCATTTGGAACTGTATTAGGGAAAAAAGATTATAAATCATAACCATAAGATATTATTTGAGGATAATAATATAATAACATCTAGAAGAATCCATTTCTATGATTTTGATACTAGAAACATATGATGTTTAATGTTTGGGTTATGTATTTCAATATATTTAGGAATATACATTTTGTTTCAAAATCATAAGATTTAATCAATTTCATTTCATCATTTAAATATGGATCCTAGAAGAACCATTGTGAACCTACAAACATACATATTCAATAAAGAAAGAATGGTAACATTTTTCTGAGCTAAATCCAATCATTTGAAACGATATAATATCTCTAAATATTCTCATAATTTTAGTTCGTAACATCATATTATTTCAATATAATGAATGAATTAACAAAGTATTATGGCTTTATAGGGATTAAATAGATGAAGATAATGGGGGAGAGGCAGATGGATAATGGGAAGAAGGGAAATAATGATTTTCCCACCCGTGATGAATATAGAAATAAACACATTGGTAGTATATTGATGGGAATGTTAGTTTTTTCATTTTTTTTAATGAAGGGTCACCATATTTTTGATTTTTTGGGAAATAAAAAAATTATAAATGTACAATGATTCAAATACAAGGATATGGGGAACAATTAAAACAAATTTCATAAGAATCAAGGGGGTATATATCAGATGAATTTATGAGTTAATGGTTAAGCTTATGATATTGGTATATTATAAATGGAATGATTATTAGTAATGAGTTTTTTTATAAAGGAAATATGATGAATGGAATCATCATTATAATGATTATGAAACACAAAAAGATTGTACTATAGTAATTTTATCTTTTAGGATATGATAGAACATGTTGAATACGACCATTGGATAATAATAATGAGTTAGTGAAAGTCTATCTTTTTTTAATACACATGTTTGAAGGAAATATTACTCTTAATATGCGATTAATGTTGAGATAATAAAAAATATGAAAATGGGATAGCATTAGGGACTATAAAATTTGTTATTAATATGGATGTATAATATTTTCTGTATTTTATTAAAAAATTTATTTTAGGAATATATTCAACCACCTCGGATTTTATCCATGTTTTCATTGAATATTTAGGGTGATTAAAATGATTTATGGGAATATGTGATCATTTTATTAACATGTTACTAATGGTTTATTATGAATATTTTTAGGTATTTTGTGGGTAAATGATTGATCACATTTTTGGATTTCAAATTACTTTACTAATATTCAGGAAGAGTATTCATGTGAATTACTCATGGAATGGATTATGATGGTTTTTTGATATTTTTTTAAATGTTAAATTAGGATATATTATAATTGATGTCTTTGGAAAACCTTTTGGTTATTAGGAACCATTTAATGGAATAATTAATGACTTGTAAAACATTTGATTCATTAAAATTTACATTGGAATATGAATTTTTTCTTGAATATCCATTTCATGGTATTGAGGATAAATTTTATATATATCGAAGCATGAACAATGGATATGATAATTATCATTACATCTAATGAAATAATGTAAATTTATTTTTAGCAAGTTTATAACTATATTCTAAAAGAATACATAAACTATAAGAAAAGAAAATTTTAATTAAATATTATATTCATTTCAATTTTATACTAGGAAATAAATAGCCTATTTAACAAATAATATATATATGATTTTGTGATAGGAGTATTTCTGATGAGCATAATCTATATCACTCTTTATGATAAATTGATTGCTTTAATTATATTCTATGCCTGGGTGTTGACATTCCACTAATGATATCCTATTAAAAAACTATATTTTTTGGTGGACCTCTAATATTCCCTTCCTTATTATTAAGGGGATATTTTATTATAGGAGTGGATAATGTAACACCTAAATAATTGTATCGTATGTCCCTCATTAAATTTAACCATTTTGATAGCATACGCTACACCTAACCTGGATCTTAAAAAAAATATTAAAATATTGTTATTTAATTTATGATAGTTATCACCCAACCATTGGAATAGTTGGAATGAATGAGATTAAATAAATTATTAGCATATTATTTACAGATGTTTATAAAATTAATTCATACATTACCAATATACTAGAAATAAATATAAAATCTAATTGGACAGAAATGAATTATTAAAAAAAATATTTTTATTTTCACATTGATACTTCATATAAATTGATTAAATTAATCATTATTAGTGAAATATTTTAATGAAATTTATTTTTTAAATATTCTATAAATATATTTCGAATTCATTCACAGTTTTTTATTTTCTAAACTCAATAATTAAACCAATTTTAAGCATAAAAAGATATATTTCATCTAAATGCAATTCTAACAGCTTTTGGTCACAAAGATATTTTAAATATATATTTTGTATCATTTTTATGTTTTAGATGTTAAAATAAATCTTAATTTATAAATCATAATATCAAAATTATCTAAGGGTGTTATTTTTGTATATTGAAAATATGTTTCATTTTTTGATGCATAGTGAAAAACATTTGAACTTTAATTGATACTAATTTCTTAATATAATTTATTTAAATTGTAAAATAAATTCTCTTAATTGTCTTAAAGAATATTTAGTTAATTAATACATCATTTAAACAAATTTAGGTAATTAGAATCAAATTCACATTGATATTGGATGTAAAAACATTCAATACAATTGAAATTATGACATTAAATACCATCATATTCATTGTATATATGAGATTAATTCAAATAAAAATAAATTTCTATAAATTAAATTATATGAAATGAGTGACATATTTGGAATTTGATGGTATTAATTATGTTTTAATGTCAATATTATTTTTAGATATAAAAAATTTACAATTGTAAAAAAATTATTTATGCCGGCATAGGTAAAAAATTAAATGGGCTACAGTTAAAAGGATAAAGGATTAAAATACCAATGAACAAAAACATTAAATAGGTTATTGATGTATATATTGATCATATAAATCCTAAAATCAAATAGTTTTTATATTTTATTCATTTAAATGAATTTTACCTTGATGTGGTTGCTTTTAAATATAAAATATTCATTACTTATTCAATTATGAAAAACTCCCCTAAATTAAAAATACCAACCCTCAAGAAACTAATTCTGAAACACAATATATTTATCTATAAAAGATATTCAAAGAAATATCATCCTCACTCTACAAATTTATAGGTGCTTCTGGTCTTAGTGAATTTCCAAATCCAAGGTCCTCAAGGGTCTCTCAATGAGGTGAAATTCAATAGATAATTTTCTCAAAACACATCTCTCAATTCCAATTGTTAATATATTTTATCCACATATATTTCATCTATTAAAGAATAATATTTTTACAATAATATTAATAATAAAATTTAATCTTTCTAATAAAATATATAATATCCACCACATATCATACAAACACTTATTAAATGAAAGAAACCATTTCCCATGTTATAATGATTAACCATCTCTATGAATAATGTTTTAGTTCTATTCCCAATAACACCTTCATGGATGGTCATAAAAGTAATTTTCTTGTTTAATAGCATTATTATAATTTTATTATATCCAATTTTTTGGGTAACTAATATATACTAATAATTGTAATGAAAATGAATCATGTTCATTATGATTGGAAGAACTATCAAAATAAACCTACCAGTTATCATCAGCATTAAATAAAATGATTAATCATCATAAAATAATGAATAATGATATATAGGACCACTAATACTGATTTAATTTAATAAATACTGTTTCAGTCAACTTCTATAGTGGTAATCTGATATTAATAGAGAATCCATAATTAGTTGAACATGAAACCAAGGAATGAATTCACCCAAAACCTAGAAAATAGTGACATATTATTAATGAATGGGTCATAAGATGTTATAAAATAATCAAATAGCATGTTAATTTTTAGTAATTTTAATTAATGAGTTTATACCATTATTAAATCCATTATAGCAGAGGTTAAAAAAAATATACACTAAATGGAAGATCGATGTAATGGTTTTCATGCATTACTTTTTCTTCTCTGATCTATATGCCTTATTCACCACTTATTTCATAAATGTGATATATTTAATCATTCCATTGATATATCATATCATTAATCTCACTATTCTATTTGTATTTACTTTTTAATTTTATAAATATTATTTTTATTTTTCATACAATTCTATTAATTACAAGTTGCTAGGGATATCTTAAGTAAGTTTTGATTCGTTGGGTTAAAAATCAATTTCATTGATTATGTCATCCTAAATTTATGTGTGAAACCTAATTTTATCGTATCATGTTTTATTTCCTCTAATTATTTGTCTATTTATAGTTAATAAACATAATTGATCCAATTAAATAATTAACTCATTGATTTAAGGGACATCATATCAATATTAGTTCACTGAGGCATATTTTGATGTTATAAACTAAAAAATGTCTATAAGGATAATATGCATCGCCTTTAACATATCCTAAAAATATCATGTTTTTTAAATTTTTGTTGATTGATAATCCTGCATGGTATTATGATCCATTTGATTCAATTTTGTATGATTCCCTTAAATATAAAAATATATTTATTAATTGATTATTCGATATAAAATGAATGATTTGGATGCACGAATGGGTGGATAATGTATAAAGATTGTCCCCTCTATTCCTAGGTAGTCACATGATAATAATAATATGGACCAATTAAAAGGGTGTATACATAAATTATTAACCATAAATGGAAATGTTTTTATGTTAGTGGTTTCTGTTCTGGATACATGATGTCCAATAATTATGAATGACCAAATTATAGAATTCAATCAATATTATCTTGAGTATTTTCACAGTGAAAAAATATATGGGTTCATTTTATTTTTAGTTAATTTATATAAAAGAATGTGTTTTCTAATATTTACCTTTCCATATTTATTAAACTTATTGATTCACCATTTCATCTATTTTATATAACTATTATTTAGCACTCGAACACCCCCTTATTTTATTAATTTCCCCATGTTATGTGTGAGAGATATTTGAATAAGTTTTCAATGATGTAGTTTATAATCATTGGATATGTATTATATATATATATTTTGTTTTCTCAATGATAAATACGAACCAAGTATGTATATATTTCTTAAAAACTATAATATTGTTCAATCATTATGGATTTGATAACATATAATAACAAAATTTAATAAATTAATGCACTATCTCTTGGAAACTGGGGTATTAGATGTTACGTTTGGTATGAGAGAAAGTGTAGTAGAAACAATATAAACTAGATATAAGAGCACAAATATTAGGAAACATTACCCTAATATTTAATTTCAGGATAAATACTTATGTACTATATGTATTTCTGTTTGTATTTTTTGTTAATAGATATATTTATTGATTATGTTGAGAATAAAATGGATATCATATTTCAGTAATGTTAGAAAATTAGATCCCAACTAGAAGTATGTTAATTAGATCTAGGAGGATTAGATTTAGATACCTGGATTTAGAGACATCCACATGAGTCAATATATCTATATAATTGTAATGTGATTTTGATGAAAATATCTAAGTTGCTGGAAAGCATATAGTTTGGAATGACTGTGGTGATCGTAATGGGGAAATTTTGTTTTTGTCCAAATGGCTCTAATATAAATCTGAAGATGATTTCTTATTTATTAATTCAAAAGTGTCCCCTATTTTTTGGAAACATGTGATGAAATCTTGAAAAATTAATTGGGGTAAATAAGTGATGTCAATCATATTGATCCCCACATTAAGAATATATGTGCTAAAAAATCATATTATATCCCATCATTTTCAACTGATAAACATATTCATATGGGAATAATTTTCATCTAGGTATAATTTTCATTTGATAATTATATTCATCTAGGAATCATTTTCAAATATGAATCGCATTAATCATGGAATTTTATTAAAAATTAGAATCATAATGATGAAACATGATGGAGATTATTTTTCATTCAATTTTTTAGAGAATCATAATGTGGAATATATTAATTCATTACAATCATCAACATAATGTATAATAATAACTGGAAAATTATAATGCATAGTTTATATGAATGTACATGTGATTGATTAATCCATATTTGAAGTAGAATTGAATGAGATTAATAATTTAATGAGAGATCCATAAATTAAGTATATTTGAAGATTCAAGAAAAAAATAAATATGTAAAATAATGATCTAATATTCAAAGAGTATTAATGATTGGAGAAATTGTTTTAAGCATGATTGTTTTTTAGAATCCCACCTAACTTTTTTTTTCAGGCCCCCATAAACGCGGAGATGAGTTCATTGGTAAATGAGAATCTTGACTATTACTATGATCTAAATTAAATAAATTTGGATCATATATTGAATAACTGACCAAAAATTGTGTTTTAGGTTGAAACTGAGGAATATGATCAGGTTGAGGTCCAATATGGCTATTTGAGAAATATTCAACTAAAAACGTTACATCAGAAGAAGACCATTGAATTGATCCAATCAGAGCGACATCTAACATCTCCTTTTTGATCAGAGTATATTCCATCAAAAATAGTGTTGTGAGATACTAATTATTTTATTTCTAAATTAAAGGAGTTAAAAAAGATAATGGGACTAGACTGACCCTCAGATAAAGACCATTGTATTAGAGATTCATGATTGTGAAATTAGACTGACTCTACTAAGGATGTTATCCTGACTAAGGATTTGTAAAATTTCTCATGACAAACATGTTAATTTGTTTATTATCAACGTTCTTGACGATGGTATGTATGTAAATTTATATTCATCATACTTTTGGTGAAGGTGATGACATTATGAAGTGAATTAGAAATGATGATGAAAGTGAAGCTTCAGACTATAGATACATAACAGTGGATGAAAATTATTTTTTTGTGAGAAGTTAATAATATAAAATATAATCGGGGGTATATCAAAAAATATTATTTAATTTTCTATTGGGATTTTATAAGTTTTCACATTTATTTCATTTTTATTACAATAAAATACAGTGATAGAATCCATTTTAGTGTGAGTATCCAACAAGGAAAGAAGTATGTCTTTGTACAAAACCTTGTAAATAGAAGGTTATACATTTTAAATATATATTTTTATATGAATGTTTAGTTTATTAGTTCATTTTATTGGAACGTTACTCCAATAAAATTTTGAGGATTAGTTTGTTTTTGTTGTCATATGACAAATTATTATAAAAGAAAAAGGAACCACCATTTCACCCCTCCCCCCACTTAGATGTCTTGATTCTACATGAGATTTATTATTGGTATAATGGTATATGTACCCTTTCAATGGTCTATATTTGATTATGGAGAACATCAATTCTATTAATTATGAGGGAGCTTTTGATTTCAGTGGAAATAATTATCAAATCTAGAAGGATAGAAATATTCCATATCTCATGTCCCATGGGTATGATGTTTCAATGATTATACAGAATAATTTACTCCCATTATTTATTACAACCCTCTTACTAATACTATTGACATAAATAATAAGAATTATATAAGAGATAAGAATTACTTAATATCATCATTTATTGGAAGTTAGTTTTATAGATCAAAGGGAGTTGGAAATGCAGATAGATGTTAGGATATATTGAAAACCATTTAATAATAAAACACAATAGTGGAAAAGGAAATGTTACAACATTGGTGGATACAGTATGAGGATCTGAATATAGATGAGAAATAATCTCTTGGTGACTTATTTACAAGGGTAAATGGTATTGTTACTATGATATGATGTCTTGGTGAAAAATAAGATGACTCAACTATTATTGAAAGGATCTAGAAAATTATTCCTGGTATTTATGATGATAAGGATTCATCTCTAGAATATTGAGATCCTGAAACTCCATCTCTATATGATCAACACATTATTCTCATTACATATTAAATTTTAATAGATAATTTAGTGAAAAATAATTAAATGGTTGTTCAAGAAATAGACATTATATATTTATTGAAAGGGTAAAAATATAAAAGGATGTTGAAGAAGAATCTTTTGATTTAGAACCTGATGAAATAATATGAATATTTCAACACAATGTTTTCTTCCTTTCATTGAAATAAAATAAGGTAAAATGTCCAATAGAAACTCTAAAATGTGGGAATTATTAAGGGAATGAAAACATTTCACAAAAAAAATGTTATGATGAAAGTTCAAGAATATTAGTCAGAAGATGGTAAGAATACATAGAAATAAAAGTTGAATAAACATAATAGAATATTTCCTATTGAAAAAAATAAATATAATATGAGTAGAAGAAAGGTGAATGATTTTTTGACTGATGGTGAATCTGATAACAATATATTCTTTATTTCTTATGATAAAAATAGAAGTGATTAATCTTCTTGTTTTGATGAGAATAATGAGATCAAAATAATGGAATGGATTATCAAATGGAATTTACATTTTAAAATTGAGTAGAATAATTAACTAAAAAATGAATAAAATAAGGTGATGAAATATGTTTAAAAAAAATGCATTTTTTGAATTTTGATCTTGAAATATAACGCAAATTTTATAAATACAATTCATTGTGCAATGAAAATTTCAATAAGGTAGAATCTACAATTTACAAAGAATATAAATAGAAGAAGGTGAAGATATTTGAATCCAAAAAAATAATTTTTGTTTTGAAATGTATGCTTGCTAAGAAATTAGAAGTTTTTTCAGAAACAAAAACAATTTTTCGTATAGTAGAATGTGAGATAAGAAATATGAGAGAAGATTTAGACAATAAAATTGTTGTTAGAGGTGAAACATCTAATGACAGTTATAGTAAAAGATTATAAATGTAAGAATTTGAAAAAGAATAATTCATCAAGACAGATTGAAAATCATTAGAAATATATCTTATAGAGAAATGTGGTCCTCAATTTGTTATAAAAAAACAACAACAATGTTCTTATAGCTTTTACTCTCAATCTAAAAAATGTTGATTCAGAGTTCACTATTGTTGTTGTAGAAGTTTTTGAAAAAGTGATTATTAATGTTTGTATAACATATATCGACCTTTAAATATTACTAAATAATGGTGGTATATGATTAGAAACGAAGTTGAAATATTACAAACAAATATGCGGGACATAAAGAAGAAACACAAAATATGACGAAAGATGAGTATGTTAAAAAAGATGTGTATATATAAGAAGTAGATAATAAAATAATAGTGAATCATAAAATAAAGAATACTTTGGTATTTTTCAAGAATATATTTATATGAAAAATAATTTAGAATCATAAAAATTCACTTGATGAAAATGGGAACATAAATGTTTCAGATGATTTGTGAAATGATGATAAAAAGGTATAATATTTTTTTTTGATAATTCAAAAAAGTTGAAATATGTGTCATGAATAAATGAATGTTAAAAAAGTTGCATAACTATTCTTTCAAAATAATACAAATTCATGAATGAAATGTTACAAAATCATTATAACAAAATGGTTTCAAAAAAGGAAAATACATTGACATCCTTATCAGAAGAGTCTATAGATTAATAGATACTTGTAACAATATCATTTAAGGAATAACATAAATCAGATAAATAAATCCAATGAAAAATCCAGGAAGAAGAAGATAACATCAATACTGAGAGAAGATTCTTATTCTGAACATTGTTTTTGAGAATCTAGTGTGTTCCTATTTAATGCATAAACATGTTTTTATTTGTGCTAACAAATATGGAATTAAAGGATTTCACATAAGGAAGAAAATATTATTTCCCTTACTATTCCAGTAAAATAAATTAATGAGGTTACAAAATGTCTAATATGAAATATTTTTTTATACAAATGAACATTCAGATATCTTTTTTGGGATGTGTGTATGTTACTTTTTCATAATTAAATTATTTTGAATAATTTACCCCTACCTGAACGTGTTAAAATTTACATAAAAGTTAAAAAAAATTATGCTTTTTATGTAAGACAATGATAAAAATGAATATACATACTTTTTTACAGAATTGTATCTCTTATATACAAATAATTGATTAGTTAAATGCACTTTGTTAAGAATCTCATGTGATCTTTATATTCTCATGAAGAAATATATACTATTTCTGAGATGCAACGTCCTATAATTTTTAAATGATATAATTTTTAAACAAGAAAGGAAACATGTCATGATAGACCCATATAATTTTTTTAATCTAGGGAAGATATAAAATATATGAGAGTGATAACAAATAGGGAGATCATGAAAATAATGGTTAAAATAAAAGAAAACAATACCAATGGGTTTTAAGTGATTAAATGTAGTTATTGAATATGGCATTGAAAACAAAAATAAAGGGGGGATTGTTATACCTCAGTAATTTTTTGAATTTATTTGTTATAAATATATTAATTTGATCATTATATTAATATGTACATGGAATAAGTATTTGATTAATGTCTTCAAATAAAATCCAAAACCAAAATTATGTTAATTAGATCTAGGAGGATCATATTTATAAAATTGGATCTTGGATGATCAGATTTAGAGAAATTGGCATGATTCAAAAGATCTAGTTATTCATAATGGGATTTTGATACCTAGTAAAAAAATTAGGGAAATATTATTTAGTTTGGAATGGAAGTGTTGATCGTAATGATGAATTTGTTTTAGAGTCAGAATGGATCCAATATAAATTTGATAATGATTTTATGTTTAATAATTCAAAAAAATTATATTTTTTTCGTGAAACATGTGAAGAAATATTGATGAATGAAAGAGCGTATGAACTACTGGAAAAAGTATTGAGAATAAAATTAGGACAATAAGTTCTTCCAAACGTATTCTAGCCAATTATTTTTATCTAAGAAACTTACTTATCAGGGAATTGTTTTCATTTGGAAATTTTTTTAATCTGAGAATCATCTTCATCTAGGAATATTTGTCATCAGAGAATTATATTCATATGTGAATCAGATTCAACGACTTATTTATAATTACACATTTCAAAATGATTTTTTTTCATTCAATTGGTGTTAAGTAATGTGATGAGTAATTCATTGTTTCAAAATATTAATCATCGTAATAGGGAATCATAATGAAAAAATAAAAAAGAAGAATTAAAAACCTTGAAAAAGTGACTGATTAATATGAAATTTATGGATAATTAAATTATTTGATGAATTAAATGAGAGAAATAAAAAAATAAAATTCAATGATTCCTAAACGATTTGAAGAGGAAAAAGATGATCTAATATTAATGTATAATTTAAGATTCCAAGGAAATTTTTAATTAGTGAATGGTTTTCTTAGTCCCACCTAAACATATTTTTATGTACAAATAAATGGAGATCTGAGTTAATTTGTTAATGTGACTGTCTAATTTTCACATGCGGATGCTCTATAATTTTTTTAGTAGGTATAAATTTCAAATCTAAACATTGTCATCAAAGTTAAATATGAGGAAGATAATTAGATTTACATTCAATAAAGTAATCAAAATATGATCCATCTAACAAAGATCCTCGAGAACAAGTTTATTCGAGTGTACCCATCAGAGCAACATCCATTATCTCTAGATTCATCAGAATGAGTTCCATTTTTCATTGAATTATGATATAGAAATGTATTTCCTACAAAATTAATAATGGAATAGTATAATGGGAATAATATAATACTATCAATCAGATAAAGACCATCATATTAAAGTGCACTAAATTAGAAATCAGAATAACACTATTGAAGATTTTTTATGGACTGAGGATCTAGAGAGTATTTCATAACTTAAAAGTTCATTTTTGAATTGATTATGCTCATGAAACTCTTACAAAAGTAATGTTTTATTAATCATGCTTATGGAGAAAGTGAAGTCATTATGAAGTAATTTACAAAATAAGAAGAAAGAGAACATATAACAGTTGATACTTACCCATCGATGAAAAGGCTTGTTTGGGTGATGGTGATAATGGAATGTATTGTTAATGGTATAACCAACAATAACATGAATGTTACTTGTGGGATTTTATAAATTTTCACCACTTCCGCCTTTTTATTCGAAGAAGAATATAGTGAAAGGATCCATGTTATTAAAAAAATTCATCATGGTGAAGAGTAGGTAAATTTACCAATCCCTATTAATATTATGTGTTACACTCACTTTATATTTTTTTCATACGAAAATTGAGGTTGTGTGTTATATTTTAGTGGATTGTCACTATAATAATTTTTCGAGGTTGTGATTTTTTTAAGGACATGGAAAATAATTTTTAAATGAAAAAGGAAACCCTTCATTTACCCCAACTATTAATGATATTGATCCTACTTTCTAAATACAAGTATATAATATCACTTCAAAAAAATATTTTTTATAATTATGAGATTGGATACCCCCATAATTTTAAAATTTTGACAATTATTTACCTATTTTGGGGTTTATATATTATGTTTCATAATGATATGATCTAATATTATTGATTTAATTAATTATAAATTGTCCATAAATGAATGAATGTGAACCCCACTAATTCACATAAAACAAAGAGTAATAGTGACAACATCTTTTCTAAGATGAATCCAATCATTTGAGGGGATATAGTCTCCAAAATATTCTCATTAAATGAAGACATAATATCATATTATAGATAGATAGAGAATAAATTCTCAATGTGTTGTGACTTTATGGAAATATAGGAGAAGAAGAGAATAGTGGAGCAAGAGATGGATAATGTGAAGAAAGGAAAATAATTATTTTCCCACATGTAATTATTTTTGATAGAAACACCCAAGTACATGGAATAATAAAGGGGATTTTATTACAATTTTGAAGTGAAAGGCCATTGTACCCTTGATGAAAATAAATAAAATATTTTTTAAATATGTAATATATCAATTTTAAGTGGATGTGGAAAAACATAAAGGAATTACCGAAGCATGGAGGGAGTATAACGGAAAAGAATATAAAGGATCTATGTATTGATTGTGTTATTGGTATAACTGAAATATAATTATTAATGTTCTTGTATTTTTTGTAACAGTAGAATAATTTTATTATATTATCATCATAATAATTATGAAAAATAGAAGGATTATATGACAATAATTTTTCATTAAGTTTTTGAGGGAACATTTTGAATGGACCAATCAAAAAGTAAAATTATTATGACGAATGATTATCTTTCTGAAAACAGAAATTTGATGGAAATAAGACCCGAAATATATACTTGATAATGAGACAATTAAGAATATGATCATAAAACAACATTAGTAACAATGAAATTGTTTTGAGATAAGGATTATTTATCTTTAATATAGATTAATAAATATTTAGATTTATCAAATATATAAAACAACTTCATGTTTTACCATTGTTTTCATTATTATTGTTTGGTTATTACAATGTTTTGTGATAATATGTGATCAATGGGTGGAATTTTTTTGAATGTTTCCTTGTGAATTTCATTATGTTTTCCAGGGGTAAAATTTTTATCACATATTTTGGATTTTGATCATGGAATGTAATATTCGGGAATATATTTATGGACAACTAATTACATAATGGATTTATATTTTTTAGATATTTTTTTTTATTTTTTTACTATGACTTTTTATTTTTGATAGATTATGCTAACCATTTTGGGTTTTGAGGAAACTTTTAAAAGATGAAAGAATAAATTATGAAACATATTATTCATTATAAGAGTTAAAAAACATCAACTTGATTTTCCATGTTATGGATTTATTGAAATTGTATAATTAGATCGAAACATATCCAAATGATTATATTATTCTTATGAAATGGAATAAAATTAGCTAAGTCAAATTTTTTTCATGTGCTTATTTAGATAGAAAAACAATCCCATGACTATATGAAATAAATTTGTAATGAAAATATCTCTATTTAAAATTTATTATTGGGACACCTATGACTTCTTTTGAAAATCAATTATCTATGGTTATGTGATGGTAGTATTTTTAATAACCATTTTCCCCATAACTCTCCCACAAAATATTATAGATTAATTTCATTTCAATTTCCCTATTTAAAAATACCAAAAAAATTTACATATTCAAAAGCATAATTTTCGGTGTCCTTCGAATTTCAAATTCCCTTTAATTAAGTGGATGTTTAATGCCAATGAGCTAGTACCAAAGTGGTAAAATCTATTTCTTGGCATCCAAAAGACCCATGATCAAATCTGGGAAGGGATGAAATTCTAGGTACTGTACAGCACTATACCGTGGTACTGTAGCAATACCATAGCAGCAGAAACACTGTGGCGGTGGAGGCACTATTGCAGGGTAATGTAGTGGGGGAGAGTACTGTAGTAGGTACTGTAGCAGCGTGAGTAATATAGTTGGACTATTCACCGAGCGGTCCTTTGGGCCAAATAATGGGCTTTCAAGCCTTGTATTCAGGCCACTTGGCCTTGGGCCTTCAGGATATGTTATGGGTCTCCCTATACCCACACTAAAGAGGTCCTTTCTTTAAATAATATATTGAGCCTTCGGCCGCAACATTTTAAAATAAGTGGATGTTTTAGGAACCAAATTTAGGATTTGGGTTTCCCCCAATGGTACTTTCATGTATCAACATTTGTATTTTTGTAGTGTAATTTCAAATAAGGAGCAATGAATTTAAAGAAAGGTTGGGAGAGTGTAACAACCCAATATTGGTATAGTATGTCTTTTTGTAAATAAATATTTTCAATACCTTACGTATATTATAACACTGAGAATTAAAAAACTATTACAATATTTTTTTAATTATGTTAGTTATCATCTAGCCATTCAAATGGTGTGAATAAATTAGATTGATTATATTATAAAAGTAAGGTTAATACATTTTTCTAAAAATAGTTCACTGATTAAAAATTATTTATAAATGAAAATAGAATCCAATTGTGCATAGAAAAATCATTTATATAAAAAAACTATTTATATGACCATAGTGAAATTTTATAATAATAAATTAAATTAATCACTATTTTTGAAATAGATTATTGATTTATATAAATATATATATTAAATAAAATTATTTTAAATTCATTCAATATGTCTTATAATATTATAATAATAATAAATTAAAATTTATGAAATGAAAGTAATTTTTTCTAATTGTAGTTTTTCTTCCTTTTAATAGAGCACCAATTTAAAATCTAAAATTTGGAAGTATAATATATTATATTTCAAATTTTTAATTAATTTTCTAAATTGAAAAATAAAAATTATCTTATGGTAAATTTTTTGTGTTATTATATATGATTCATTTTTTGATGAATAAATAAACGTATTAAGATCCTCACTGTTAATCATGTACTATGAAAAAAATATTACAAATAGTAAGAAAATACATCCTTAAATTCATCATCTCATTTGGATGCTGATATGAAATTTTTTTGTCATAGTTAATGTTAACCAACATCATTTTGGTTCTCTCCATTTATTAATTCAAAAATAGTTGTGTGAGAGAAACAAATCACAATTTGAATCAAAATAATACTGAAAATAACTTATAGGAAGTCTTTATGATAAAACCATCTTTTTAATCTATGACGCCTTAAGTTATTACTTAGTAATTTGTATTCATAATTTATTTAAATCCATCATGATGGTTCGTAATGTGTATTTTATTTTTAAAATCATATCCCTTAGGAGTGTCTAAACAAGTGTGTATCAAGTACCACTTTAAAAAACCTGGTGAAGATTGTTTCAATATAAATGTTGCCTTTTGGAATTATTAGGTATATGTATCTATATTCTAGAGTCACATAACCTTGTTGTATCCAAACATTGATGTAAATTTTTTAAACCAAATTCATTATAATTTAAAAACATTATTATAAATTTTCATAAAATTTTACTCATCTATTGATAAATTATTAGATGAATCAATAGAAAAGCCTTAAAAGTTTCCGTTGGGAACCCGCAAATGGTATCTCATACAACATTCAAAACGATTAAAAAATAATACCACTTATTCTAGAAATTGTGATCTAAATTTTTTATACATAGATATTACTAATTTTTAAATTAATATTCAATATATTAACCGAACACATTCCCAAGGAGCCTAATATTTTTCTCTCATTGGAGAATTGTTACCCAATCATATATTTTGGTAACTGATCTTCATAATATCCCAAAAAAATATCATTTCATAATCTTAACAAAAAAACCCTACATGAAACCATTATTTACAAATTAACAGAAGGAAATATAAGAATGGATTAGATTATGTCTTCTATAAGGTTAAAAAGGGTATACATGATCATGTCATTAAAATAACTATTTCAAAATTTGATCATTGAATTTTTAAAAAATATAAACTATATCAATGGTAATAATATAAGATATTGAATAATTATTTACTGCTTAAAAGATCAGAATCATAATAAAATTATAATGTGTGTTCCATAGGAGCATGAAATTATAATAAGACATGGAATTGTACAATGAATATAATCATATGAAATCATTTCTATAGTACTCAATACTCATTACTTAATCCATGATAGTATAATTACCTCACTCTAAAAACCATCATAGATTCCAATGTTTAGTCCAAAGACCATTATAGAAGGAAAAGGCCTTTAGTGAACTAGATTTTTGGCTTGTTTCAGTCCTATATATCTCATGAGATGTAGATTTTTAAAAAAATCATTATAGAAATATATATTTACTCCTATCACATATTAAAAACATACATTTGTGTCCAAAAGGATTATAAAAAATAATAACAACACTAACCATGAAATGAAATGGGTTTCCTAATCACTCTACCATATCATAACATCTGGAATAGAGACATGATTTATTATAATTCCATCATTTATTCATTTCATAAACCATGGAAAAAATAATAGTGTTTTATTAGAATTTTATCATATTATATCCCATGGAATTAAATTAGGTTCATAAACAATATACCATGATATATCATTTAAAGGATGAATAATAATGGTATCCTATGTTTGTACCCCCAGAAAATAATATAATTCCTCGAAGGATGTAATTATTGATGAAAAGTTATTTTTAAAGAGAAATCACATTGAACATTTCCAGAGGAAGGTAATTTTTTTTGAAATTATTTTTTTAAAATCCCTATTTTTTTGTATGGGAATTTCAATAAAATTTATCATCACAACTAATAAAAGAATATAAAAATTCATTAAAAAATTTTCATTAAAAAATAGAATTTCCACTATGAAAAAAAAAATCAAATGAAAAAAAATTCCAAATTAATTTCTATTTATAATAATTATGAAAAATTTAATTATATATTAAAGGATAATAATTAACAGGATGGTGGAAATAATTATTGACATGGTGAACATCTAATTACAAGTTTCTTTCATATTATCGATTAATTTCAAATGGTCCTTGTTTGGAAAATGACATAAATATTCCATTAATTTTTTTTGTAGAAATCCATAAATGGTTGAAAATTTATTTAATAAATAATAAGAATAATGGTCAATCATTTTTAAAATAGAATAATATAACAAGGAATAGAAGTTGAAATGTTTTTTTGACCAATGAGATAAAAAAATATGATTCTGTTAAAACTTTATTTTCATATCAGGAGTATATAATGATAGGATATTAAAACAAACTGGTATTCACATAACATAACCTTCATATCGGAAAATAAATGAGTTTATTTAAGAATAAATCATATTATTTCATTATTTGAGGCATACACAGGGGTAATCCTGATAAATGTATTGATTGTAAAATAAAACTCATTCCAATTTGGTAATATTGAAAAATAATCCCCATGATAAAATAAAATTTAATGAATCAAATAATATCAATCATGTAAATAGATTCAAGATATTACATTTTGGTTGGGATGTATCTAAACATCATGAAATAAGGTTGGTGAATAATCTAATATATTTCACTTGGAATGAAACTTATGAAAAAACCCACTTACAGTTTTTGTAAAGTTTGAATATTAATCCCAAATAATCAACAAAATAAAATAAAAAAATATAATATAATTATAATTCAAAATTAAATTGTTTAACATGGAAATGGGTTATTAATTATTAAAAAAATATTGAGTTATAAATTCTGATAAATGTCCCAGAAATAGAAGAGTGGCCAGAAATCCCTTACCTTATGTAACGAATTCATTCATACACGTTAGAACATAATGTATAAAAAATATATTTTTATACATATATTAGAGATAATTACTCATATATTATGGAATATATGATTTAATTGTGAAAATTAAAAATATGGTTTTCAAATATCATGATAAAATCATGTTTCAGGAAATAACCACTTTTCTTTTCATATATGGTGTGATTTTTTATTATTAGTCCTCCAACATTGATCATGGTTCCATAGTCACATGACTATATATTATGAAAGAATCAAAATATTAATACATAAATTATATTTTTTATTAATAATAATGATTTAATTTTTTAGATAAATGAAGAATATTAGAATCGTATTGATGGTTGGTCATATGTACACATGAACAACCTTTCCGAATTTCAAATTTCATTATTGAAATGTAATAATTAATATTTTATATTACATGAATGTTATTTTTAAATATATATCATGTAATTTAATGAAATATACATTTCATCTATGTTATGTGGTTGTGAAAATAAAGAGTCAAATCGCTTTTTGAAGGTGCTTGTCTTTATATACATAATGGACATTATCATATTTTAGTGGGTGAAAAGGAAAGAATAAATATGATATATTATCTTTTAGTAATGATAAATATTTGATTAATACCATAATTATTTCATGAAAAGAAAATATATGCGATAAAAAACACAATAATTTAATACAATGATATTTTTGAAGGAAATGAAATGATCAATAGTTTACAATAAACACAAAACTGATGTCTAACGAAAAAAAAATTTGATTATGTTACAATTTTTAATTATCTTTTAAATATTAAATTATAAATATGAATAGAAAATTGGTGGAATAACAATAAATTTTTTAATCAATATAATTTTACTAATAAATTTATTGAATGTAATCACTTTAATTTTAGAAATTACTTTTATTCTAAAATTGAAAGTAGTATTTCATTTTCCTAAAAGATAATTTATATTTTTAATAAATAATTTATAGATATTATAAAAAAATTTATTTAATTAAATGAAATAAATTTTTGAAATCCCCATATAAAAAATTTCTAATATTGAAATATTGACGATTCTCCAAAAATGATATTTTTTAAATGAATATTTAAAAATACATATATTTATATAAAAATATATTATTCATTTATTTTTAAGGTAAAATTATGTTCAAGATTAGTTTAATTTAATCATTATTCAAACTTAATTTAAAATTTTAAAAAGTTTTTATTTAAATGGATTTTAATTTCCAATTTTTTATAAAAAAATGCAATGTTTTGATATGGAATATTTTCAAAAATGAAATTTCACTATGTTTTCCAGTTTATATATAAATTAAAATTTGAAACATAAATGATTAAATTTTTTTAATATTTATTTTTATTTATAATTAGTGGTTCTATAGTTGTTATATTATTATCTCTTATGTTTGGTTAATATGACTACGAACTATAGTAAATTATTTGGCCTTGGAAAATGGAAGAATATTTAATTATATTTAAAATATATATGATAATGACTATGAAATTACCCTAACACATAACCAAAAAACATGATCACTAATGTTCCACCATAATCATACAAGGGGTTTTTATGAAAAACTTTCCACCCTGTATAAGATTATGAAAAATATAATATTATATTCAATTAATAGTCAAACATGTCACATTCATGTATTTAATAACAATAACATATTTAATATGAGATTATATTAAAGATATCTTAACCTATAAAAAGTATATTAAATAATTAAATAATTATCTTCATCATGGAAATTTAATTTTAATTTTAATGGATTGAATAGTTACCCTAAATTCCTTCACAATGAAAATGAAATAAATATTTAATTATGAGAAATAACAAAACGAAATTTATAGAAAATTTTAAAATAAATTTTTCTTTAGAAATTTAATGTGGTGCGTGATTTCTCTAGAAAACAATCCAAATTTAGTGATTTAAAAAAATTGTGGATTTCAATTTTATATATTTTCATGATATTATAAAATAGAAATTTTATGTATATTGTCAAAATTTAGAATAATGAAATTTTATGGGATTAATTTTTTATTACATTATATAGAAAAAATATAAATATTTAAAAATATTATCCGATAATGATAAAATCATAAATTTCATAAATTGGCCAATTATTGTCAAAATGACAACATATATGTAAAAAATACCTACTTTTAATATTTTAAATATTTTATTCTTCATACGATTAAAATATGTTAAGAAATGGTTATTCAAAATGATAATGTTTTAAAATACATTAATATTAGTTTAAATTTTATTGATTAATTATATCAAAAATTTATATTTATTTTAGTATAATACATGGTATTTTAGTGGTATTTTAATATAAAGTAATTTTATATAGTTTATTCTTTTGATAAAATCTAACAATTCCCATCACCACAATTGAAATGGGGAACCTCCTCCCTCAGTTATTTACACCACATAGATCCATATATATATCAAAAATACATGAGCAATTTTTCTTATTCAATTCTATACCCACATTATATATTTTATAGTACTCTAAAAAATGTCCCCTATATCCCTTTAGAGAATATCCAAAGGTGATGTCATGAAGAAGTGGTAATCACTCTAAATAATTACTTTAATTTTTTACTCCACCACAGCACCTCTAAATCTATAATTATTATTATAAAATAAAAAATTGTGTATACTAATCATTGTTAAACATTATTATTATTTTAGGAATAAAATTATTCTCTATATTTCCAATAAATCAATTATTGAATGTATTTCTCCCACAAACTTACAAATTATAGTTTCTAAAATGCAATACAATTCATTTGACATCTATATTAATTATTGATATGAATTATGATGTTTAAATGAATTTATATGTTATATTTTAAATATAGATATATATATATGATATACTGAATATAAAAAATTATTTTCCTTACATTTAATTCAATAATTAAAAAATAAATAAAATGTTCACGCATATGTATGACCTACAATATGTATGAATGTCGTAATTAATTTATCAATCACTAAATTATATGAATGATTATAAAATTTTTTATAATTTTTATATATGATTTTAATAACATTATAAAATTAACATAAATTATGATTCCAGAGATCAATTTTTTAGTACCATATATGTCAAACTGAAACATGCTTAGTCAATAAAGCAATTTTCCCCAAAATATGTATTTTTTTAAAACATTATTATTAAACATGTGATTATATGTTATAATTAAATAATATTTATTAAGAAATAATATTTATTAATTATTTTATTTATAATGAATCTATATTTAAGAAACATTTGAATGGAATTTTATTGAGTAATGGTGAGACTGGAGGTAACCGATTTCTTAACTCAATTCATATGCTTTGTGTTAAACTACTCAATCAATGATTAATGTATTTTTAAAACTATGTCTGAAATTTAGTTTTTATGTTATATTTTATTTTAATCTATATGATTTTAATTTATAATTGATTCAAAAATTATTATTTTTTAATTCTAACATTAATGATATGCTATTTCTAAGGGTTTTCATCTAAATTTTCTATCATTGTGTCATATTTCGATTTTATGCACATGTATTCTTTTATTATCAATATATGACACCCTTATGACAATTAATATCATGAATTTATTTATAATCAGGATATTTAATTTTTTTAAGTGTTATTATTTCATGGGGATTAGGATCCAAATGATTAGATAATTACATGTGATTATTTAACAATCTCATTTTTTTTTGTGATTTTTTATATTAAAATATTTTATTTCAATTATATATCTTCCATATAGATATTTTCTATTAAATTTTTAAAAAAATGCTTCATCTTTTATCATAAAATGGTTTAACATCATCTTTACCCATTTTCTATTTTTTCTAAATGGATTGAATTTTTTTACATTTTTTCCATAATGTTAACTTGTGATTTTTTTAAAAAAAATAATGAAATAATATTTTCTAAATTTATATGGAATATTAATATTTTATTATAATCAAGACTCCTTAATTATTTGATGAATCATATAATATATTATATTTTTATACTCAATGTATATATTTTCCTTTTTTAATTCATGGATTCTCAAATAAATGGTTTTAAAAATTAAAATATTATTTTCTTAAATAATTATTAAAAGTCATCAATAAAAATTATTTTTCACATATGAAATTTTTTTTATGTTGATTATAAATTACCTAGGATTCAATAGAAGAATTTCATCAGTATTCATTCTCTAGATTGTTTATGTATATGGTGGCAAGATATTTATGAATCTAGTTAACTTTCCATGGGTAATGTGATGAACAAATTTTTATGAAATCCATTTCTACTCAAGAATACTATTATTATGAATGAATTATGTTTTTTGGGTCAATTATGTATGTTTTTAATTATGTGATGGACGAGACCTATATCTCTAACTATTACATTATGTAGTTTTTTATATTTCATTATATAGATAAGTATATAACATTTAGTATACTCAGTTCTGTAAAAGACATTTTCTGCCATGATAGTTCTTAGAGTGACCCATTACTACTATGATTGTTTAGGGAGTTAACCCAATAAAATATGATGAATGATATTACACTAGAGATGGTGGTGTGTCTCTCCCAGATGGTGTATCTACCTATGGATATTAATTTCTATGTGTATGCCATAATTCCATGTCATTTTGATTATGTTGATTAATTCTTCTATGATTCATTTCATATGATCATCATCGATTTTTTTCATGAATCATTATTATTAGATTGATACAAAATGTATAATTTTTATTTATTTTGTTCATATAACCGTAGTGTCATGTTATTCGTGCATAATATTTCATAGCTCATATTGTTAACATAATTAGGAATCAAATCTCATCAATTTTAATGTTTTCTTTCCCAAAGTTCTAATGAATGAATTTTTGTTTGATATATCTACTAATGGTTCTCGACACGATGAAATTTGGATATATTATAATGATTTTTATGGGATAATTATATACATTTCTATGATATTCATGCTTTTTTAGAATTCTATAAAAATATAAACTTAAATGTTCCTTTTGTTCTTATTGGATCCAACATTTTATTTTGATGTATTATTTTTATATAGAAACAACTATGTCCCATTAAATAGTATCAAATACATAAATTTAATCTTTTATAGTACACAATTTCATGAGCCAAAATTATGAGTATAAATATATTACAACCGCATGCCCGCCTCTATAGGTTGGGGGATTGAGAAAACTGTTAATGGAATAATCAATATGGGAGTCCATGGCATTTTTTACCACTATATATACACAAAACAATCTCAATGCTGAACTGTTGAGTAGAAATAATAAAATATGTAACTTCAAAAGAAAAAAAACATTTGTGTAAAAACTATAGAGAGTAAGAGTTGATGATAGTGTAAAATGAAATTAAAAATTTTAACAATACAATGTAGACTTCAAAGATAATACAATCTAAAAACAGTAAATGTATTTTATGGAAAGACCTTTGCTGTAGATATCTAGGATCCTATAATCACATGCATTCAAATATTCCACACAATCTATATTCTCCTCTTTATGTACAACCAACCTATTATTAATCTACACAAGACATGATATTGAGTGACTTCTTGTATAGGGATGAGTTTATATATACATAGTAAGAAACCCCAAAAGTTGATGTTGTAATAGTAAGACACATGATAGAAAACAGATATCTCAACCCCTTATAAGATAGTTGAAAAAAAACCAACATGGAAAAAATTATGTATATACTCAAAAAAATATCCAAATTATATATAAATGGGATCTCCATCTCATATCCTTGCATAAGAAATTAATAATCCATCAGTAACAATGATTCGTCTATGATTTCAAAAATAGCACCCATATTTATGAATAAATATCCATTATGGCCAACACCTCAACACAATGCCATTAATTCAAGGGGCCACAATCGCAATGTAGATGAATCATTACCCAATATAATATAAGTGTCCCTCTATGGTAGTCTATAAAGGACCCATGCCCTGAAAAACATGAGGGTTACAATATAATGGTCAAGGAACTACGCTATGATAATTAATGGGGTGACACTCTTCTGGTCAAAAGAGCACAAATGTCCTTACTAGCTAGAGGGTGATAGTCTAATGGTGTGATTACCATGTGCTATCTAGTTGGAAATTTCCACTCTAACAGTAGATAAATAATACATGCATTGTCCCAAAAATAGTGTTCTTATCTAATAGTCTCTGGAGGACCCATTCCATTCCTATAAAGAGGGATACGCTCTAACGGTCAATAGTTATAAGGGCCCTTCCATAAACCTTACTTAATATTGAATTAAATGAATAATTCACGTTGAGGATCTTTTCAGGTTTACAATTTTGGAGAATTTGGACATAACTATTACATCTCAAAAGATTACAAAGTAGAAACTTTTACTAATTTTCCATAAAATAAAAACTTTTAAAATGAAACAGGTCCAGTTCCATGTTTTAGGTTGCATGACTTTCCCTTGATCCAATCCATGACCCTATTCCACATTAAGTCCTGTGAAAAACATTTCAAAAACTTGGGATGATCATAAAAAGCTCAGTAAGGGATACACAAAGAATGAAGAATGTTACTTTTTAAAAACAACAAGTAAACCATGTATACTTTATCAAATTAATACTTTTCACTTTTTCTATGTAAAAAAAACTCTTCACTGAATAAAAGTTCATTACTTACCCTTCTATAACCAAAAGATTACCATAAAACCCATATAAAGATCACATAACATATAAAGGTAAATTGGGACATAAAAATACTTAAGTGGAATAACCATAAGGTTGACTTCCACACATATCACTTAATGGAATATCCATTCGGCCAACTTCCATACATACTTAATGTTATAGCCATACGGCCGACTTCTATACCCAATGCATTGGAGGTTATATTGTAACCACCCATCCTGGTATTCACATCACCACCCGTCATATGGTATATCATGTAACCACCTTTAAAATGTCCAAGTACCATCATTACAAATAAAATATTGAAAATATAAACATTTCAATAACAACATTTCATTTTTAATCAAAATAAGTAATTCCAAGATATTGAATTAATCAATCCATTTTCAAAAATCATTAAAAGAGATTTTTGAATCAAAGTGTCCCATACCACTTTGAAGATTTAATTGGAATTATAATTTTAAAACCATTAATGTCCATATAAATAAATTCTGAAAACCATTTTGAAAACATTGACATTAATGATAAATATTCAGAATAATAAATCTTTAAAACATTTAAAATGATATTTTTGTTAAAGAGTTTTTATTAAAATGAGAGACTCTTGAATACAAATAATAGCGGAATAAAATTAAATCTGACTTTATAATATCATGAGAATAAATGGATTCATGATATAATATGTCAAAGGACAGTATGCACACCATATAAGAGTGAATTGGTGCATGACAACAATAAAGTCTCAAAAGAAATGTAAAATGAGATGAAATCCATTATAAAGAAGGTATCCTTAAATTAAGGATAAATAAATCTCATAATTATGTGTGACAAATTTAAATACATCAAATTTAATTGGATATTAAGTGTAAAACAATCAAAGGTTATTCATACATATTCAAAGGATGAAATATTCAATAACTACATGTTGAACCCAAAGAAATCGAAATTGGGTTAAAAAGTTCCCTTGGTAAAATTCGACAGCCTCACAGCGTCACATATAATTTTACAAAAAGGGCCGATGAGAAAGATAAAGGGGATCTCATCACTTGGAAATAAAATTTACATAAATAAGGATATAGAAGAACATATCCCAACATAATAGTATGTGAATTAAAAGACATAACAAAATAAGTCTTTTAAAAAAAAGGAGGGTGAAAGGTTCCCTTCCCGACATGGGTATCTTTCGAAACATACACCCCCTAAAAGTATGACAATACAACATTGATGTAAATACTTTTAAATGAAATTATATTACACAATGAGTAAATTAATGGACAATACATTTAACACTCAAAGGACATTGTGGAAAATGTAGCATAAATCTCACGGGAATAAAAGTGAGATGAAAAATGGCTTATGAAAACTCGGCAGCCTAACGGCGCCACTTAAAACTTCCAAAATTGGTTGATGAGATCAAATTGGGTCTCTCATAATATGAACATAAAATTTCAGTAAGATTAATATAAAACAACATCCCAATAACAAGAAATATGATCTTTAAATGGAATGACATAAAAGAGCGTACTTAAAAAGAAAGAGTGGAGTAGGATCCCTTACCTCGGGTCCGAATTGACTCGATCGTTCTTTAACGTCCTAAATAATAAACCTGAGTTAATTTCTACTTGATTAAGAACCTTTTTCAAGTTTATTATTCCTTTTATATAAATTATTGACATATTATAAACATTATGTAACCATTTAAGTTAATAATGTTTGTTTTTTCGATATTTGGTACTTAAGTCAATAGTGAACTTATTATATTTAAAAGTTGTTCACGTAGTCAAATATCCATTATCTCAATAATGATATTCATGATTTGGATATCATATATATCATAAATATCCATCATATACATGTATTTATAATATTACATAATCATTTAGGAGTAGGAAATGAAATGCACCGTTCATGGAGACGGTAAGACGTACGTATGCATGAATGCTACTTTCATTTATATGTGATATTAATGGAATTAAAACTAAATGAGAGATGTGTATATTATTAATTAAAGAATTATATTCCTACTTTATTTGTATCATACATCATATATATCCATTATATGTACTTATAATAGTACATTACATTTAAGGATAAGAAATGAAACGCACCGTTCATGGAGACGGTAAGCCGTACGTACGCATGAATGCTACTTTTATTTCTATCTCATACTTTAATGGAAAGAAAAGAATAATGATATAAAGGTATATTATAATTCCAGTATAACATCATATATAATATCTTTAAATCCATCCTTTATAAATCCCACATATGGCATTAACGAATCAAATCACTTTGAGGGGGCAGTAGTCCGCACTTCCTAAAATGAAGATATCGCGTATACCCATAATAGAAGCCATAAATTTATGCCACAAATGAAAAATACATAATATTATGTAAAACATAAAAATATTATATATCGTATATAAACATAGTTAGATAATAATGTCCACCATTGAAGGTGTTATACGAGTGTTGAACAATCATCGTTTTGTGAGGCAAAAATTCTCCATCCACAGAAACAGTATGTTCATTAACCATTAGATGAAAGTTTGTGTAAGTGTATCTCGAATACATATTATAAAAACATCCTATAATATTTGAGATACTGTATTTGTTACAAAAAAAATTAATAAAAAGAGTTTATGGGGTTGGAGAACCAAAATAAAACAAAAGAGCACAAGTGAAGATGTTGCCATAAAATTGGGTAACTCCCTTTGGTTTGAACAAAAATAGTTTCTTGAAGAGATTACTTCCTATTTTAAGGCTTCTAGGATAAAGAGAGGGATGTGGAGAGACAAAATGATCGGATCTTGGCTGAACCAAAGGCTTGAGAGGTGTGGGTAAGGTGGTAGAGGAGGGGGCCTTTTATAAGAGGAGAGGAGGGGCACTCTTGGTAAAGTATTAAATTTTACATTATTTTCAAATGGTTTTCGAATTTTAATGGTCCCAAATTGATTTTTTTCGAGGATAAGGTGATAAGGGTTCGAAGTCCACCAATAAAATAGGTTTTTACATGTGTAGATCCTAGATTTTGCATTATCTTTCCATTTTATTTAAATCGTTAAATAATGAGGTCATCGCTGCATCATCATGATGTCATAAAGAATTTAATTTATTTAAGGTCTAAAAATTATAAAACAAATACTATGATGTAGGAAATCTTTTATTTTTCCAATGACTATTTATTGTCAAAATTCTGACTTGTATAACCACATGTAAAAATTGTTTTAGTAAAACAAATCATGTTTGTGACATTTTTATTTTAACTTTAAATAAAAGGCATAAATGTCATTATCAAACCCATGTGGCTCCATGGGGTAACAAAAATAGACCCATGGGTTGTATTGGTCGTCCATAAATCATCAAATAGGTTTAGGACAAGTGCCAATATATTTTCATTTTATTATAATATCATTTTTACCTTAAATCACACTAATTACCTTTAATCGCGATTAATAAAACTTAAAAGTTACTTTTCATCAAAAATTATTTTCATCCCATTGAACCAAATTTTACTTAATAATGAAAATAATTTAAATTTTATTTTTGAAATTTAAATCCTCGATGTGGTAATGTCCCATTTACACGAAAAATCAAATTTTGTAACGACCACTTTGTGGTTTCACTATTCATCAAAAATTGATGTTTTTCAAAAAATACCAAAAATCCACCCTAAGCTATATTTGATATTCTGAATTCAAAAATGATTTATATTTTAACAAATTCATAACATATAAGTTTCATTAATTAATTTTATAATTAAATCTCGCTGTTAAAACAAATAGCGTGTTTTTAAGAAACAATATCTTTCAAAAGATTGACACTCATTTATGTCCAATCTTAAAGTGATATTAA
Source organism: Viscum album (assembly GCA_963277665.1). Classification (NCBI taxonomy): domain Eukaryota; kingdom Viridiplantae; phylum Streptophyta; class Magnoliopsida; order Santalales; family Viscaceae; genus Viscum; species Viscum album. Next base: position 1,378,066,472 of record OY728140.1, on the reverse strand, counting down.
TTACAATGACCACCGTTGGATTAAATGGTAAAAATATGTTCTATTTACATGTTAAAACCAATTAAAAATCTAATATAATCATATAAATAAATTAGATTAAAAAGTGGTTTTGAATTAAAATACAACATTTTTCACGATTCAATAAAAAAATAACTTTATCAGAGAAAATACCAAAAATCTTTACAAAGTAATCTTTGATGTCCCAATTCCAATGAAGAGTTTTATTTGGTCCAATAGAGTGTATTAGAGTGACCAAAACTATATTTAAAGAGAGTTCTCCATCAAAAGGCGATAGTTTAGCCTTTTAGTGAAAATTAGAGTATATGTGCCAAAAATTGAATTATTTTCTTATTTTAAGCCTTTATTTTTTATTGGATAAATATAAAAACATATATAATCATTTTGTAGTTATTTCTATTCATTCACTCCATTACAATATCTAGGAATTAACTACCATTTAAAATAATATTATTTTATTATTAGAGTGCAACGTAAGATTCCGAAGAAACTCGTTTTTGCGTGTTGGGTACGCCATCGAGCATAGAGTCCCCTTTAATGTTATATTAATATTTTATTCACAAATATGGATAAATGTGAAAATTTCATGCTCTTTATTTACCTGGGGGGTTACATCCTTCCCCCATTTTGGGAATTGCGTCCTCGCAATTTTAAAATTGGGATTGGATACTTCATTGAAAGCCCCCAATCGGAAAAGGAGTAAATTAAACTATCACTTTAATAGAAATAAAGGAAAGTACAAAGGTCACCCGAGTTAACCAATACTAGGATTCCATGTATGAAAATATGGACATGGAGGAAGAAACAAAGGGTCATGTTCTGATGGAGAGTGATAGTAAACATGTATAGGAAAAAAGTTAACCATAAGAAAATCACAAAATTGTGATGGGTTAAACGGTATTCGATTACCCAGTAGGAAAAGTTAATAGACAACATTTTTGTTTTAAGTTACTTTTCATGGAGGAAGTTATTTTTGAGCTTAACTAAATCATAATGAAACGTACTTACTTTTCATGTATACTTTCAACTTTTACTAGATTCCTTAATCAAACTCATATTTTCTCCAAAAGATGGGTATTTTGGAAGACTTGTTCGCATTAATAGTATGATAATAAATTTCTAGAGAATCACCCAATCCACACAAAAAAACTATACACTTTTCATGTCATTATAATCTAACCAAAACCAAAACAAAAAAGATTAGTACAAGATCAGATAATCAAGAAAAGGATAACCCTTTATAAAAAGAAAATCTATTCTTAATCTCCAAAATTTGTCCAACAAAACCCAAAGTTCAACGAGGACCATTCGATAAACAATTTGTCCATAAAATTCCTCAATGTAAACCAAACTAAGATTGAAACCCAAATATTTTGAGGATTTAGTCACATAGTCTTCCACGTTAATTTGTAACATTTATCTCAAAAAAACATCAGTTGCTCCTAAAGACTCCCATTGAAAAGTAATTAACCTAATAACATATCCTCCATGATAAGTTAATAAATTTCCATAGATATCCCAAAATCAACATACTCTTAATTCATAAAATCATTTAACTAAAAATAATTATTCAAACTAACCAGGGACTTCACATAGTCTAGTGGTCAGCGATAAATACCCATTGCACTTTGGTTGTGGGTTCGATTCCCCCAGCCTTGTCCGACGCGATGGGATGTCACACGGTCTGTGTGTTTTCCTTTTTTCCAAAACTACACAATTCTGAAAACATTCCCCAATAACGAGATAAAATCTTCAAAAATAACAATAATTTAATTTAACCTCAATTTCATCTGATGACTTTCACTTTCGATCATTACATATAGTAACCCATAATTACCTCGAAAGAAAAGATCATATAAACCCAAATGGTTATTTATAACTATGTCCAAAAAAGAAAAGATTACTAATCTTTAAATAAAATTTTCATATATCAAACATCAGTGTTACACATACTATAAAAAGTCTTCTAATGTACCCCATCATCAAAAGACACTTAATACTCTTAATAATTTCACCATAACTCTTGAAGCCCTTATATGTTGACTTCTTACTCATTCAACATTCTTCATGATCCATTAACCATTCCTTTCCAACATATTCTAAAATACTTCTTTCCTTCAAACAAAATCATGAATCATATCCTAATATTCCAAAATAGAAAACAAAAGTAAAGAGATAATCCATACCTTTGATTGGTCATTGTCAGTTTCTTCATCCTCAATCGGAATGGCATTAGGTATTGGTAAACGAGTATTTGTATGGTCTTGGTGATCCCATTCACAAAACTTCTTCACAGGATATGTGTTTTCATAATGACCATGAACACCACATTTAAAACATTCAATGGATCCCTCAAAAAGAACTTCTTTCCCTTTCCTCAAGTCAATTGGATGCTTCCTTTTTCCATGGCAGGTTCTTTCTTTATGACCTTAATTTCCACATCTATAGCATATTTCTGTCCCTTTGAAACATTTTCCTAGGTTTTTCTTTCCACATCTATGACACATTGGTTTTTGAACACACTTACCTTTATGATTATTACCTGTAGTTCCGTAGGGATTTGTTTCTCTCATATATGATGCCTAATATAAATAACGAAGGTTTAGGTGGTCAATCATGACTCCTGATAGTTGGTTGAGGATAAATATATGAGTTCTCATTGCATCTCCCATATCATTCAATTTCTCGCTTAGAAAACTGTCACAGTCTCCTTCACATCCACCGTTACTTTGGTGCCTGCTAGATCCAGCCATTTACTAAAACCAAAAAGGTCAGTGTGAGTATATCAACAATACCATCATGTACTAAAGAGGAAGATAAACACTAATATATACTTACTCATTAACTTTATCTAAAACTAGGACTATTTATGAAATCCTAACCATTATGGTCATGTCACATATTCTTAAAGAATACCCTAACCTCTAAAGTTATCTAAACCGACCTTTGATACCAACTATAAGGCCCCGACCTTAAACCTTACTTAATATTGAATTAAATGAATAATTCACATTGATGATCTCTTTAGGTTTAGAGTTTTAGAGAAATAGGACATAACTATTACATCTCAAAAGATTACAAAGTAGAAACTTTTACTAAGTTTCCATAAAATAAAAACTCTTAAGAAGAAACATGTCCAGTTCCATGTTTTAGGTTTCATGACTTTCCCTTGATCCCATCCTTGACCCTATTCCACATTAAGTCCTGTGAAAAACATTTCAAAAACTTAGGATGAGCATAAAAAGCTCAGTAAGGGATACACAAAGAATGAAAACTGTTAGTTTTTCAAAACAAAAAGTAAACCATGTATACTTTATCAAAGAAATACTTTTCACCTTTTCGAAGTACTAAAAACACTTCACTGAATAAAAGTTCATTACATACCCTTTTGTAACCAAAAGATTACCATAAAACCCATATAAAGATCACATAACAAATAAAGGTAACTTGGGACATAAACATATCTAAGTGGAATAACCATAAGGTCTACTTCCACACATATCACTTAATGGAATAGCCATTCGGCCATCTTCCATACATACTTAATGGAATAGCCATACGGCTGACTTCCATACCCAATGCATTGGAGGTTATAACGTAACCACCCGTCCTGGTATTCACAACACCACCCGTTATATAGTTTATCATGTAACCACCCGTAAAATTTCCAAGTACAATCATTACACATAAAATATTGAAAATATAATCATTTCAATAACAACATTTCATTTTCAATCAAAATAAGTAATTCCAAGATATTGAATTAATCAATCCGTTTTCAAAAATCATTAAAAGTGATTTTCCAATCAAAGTGTCCCATACCACTTTGATGCTTTTATTGGAATTATAATTTTAAAACATTAATGTCAATATAAATAAATACTGAAAACCATTTTGAAAACATGGACATTAAATAAAAATATTTAGAATAATAAATTTTTAAAACATTTAAAATGATATTTTTGTTAAAGAGTTTTTAAAAACTGAGAGACTCTTGAATACAAATAATAGTTGAATAACATTTAATTCAAACTTTATAATATCATGAGAATAAAGGGATTCATGATATAATATTTCAAAGGACAGTATGCACACCATATAAGAGTGAGTTGGTGCATGACAACAATGAAGTCTCAAATGAAATGTAAAATGAGATGAAATCCATTATAAAGAAGGTATCCTTAAATTAAGGATAAATCAATCTCATAATTATGTGTGAAAAATATAAATACACCCAATAAAAGTGGATATTAAGTGTAAAACAATAAAAGGTTATTCACACATATTCAAAGGATGACATATTCAATAACTACATGTTGAACCCAAAGAAATCGAAATTGGGTTAAGAAGTTCCCTTGGTAAAATTCGACAACATAACAACGTCACATAAAATTTTACAAAAAGGGTTAATGAGAGAGATAAAGGGGATATCTTCACATGGACATAAAATTTAAATAAATAAGGATATATAAGAACATATCCCAACATAATAGTATGTGAATTAAAAGACATAAAAAAAGAAGCCTTTTAAAAAAAGGAGGGTGAAAGGTTCCCTTACCGACATGGGTATCTTTCGAAACATATGCCCCGTGAAAGAAGGACAATACAAAATTGATGTAAATACTAATAAATGAACTTATATTACACAATGAGTAAAATAATGGACAGTACATACACCACTCAAAGGACATTGTGGCAAATGTAGCATAAATCTCACGAGAATAAAAGTGAGATGAAAAATCACTTATGAAAACTCGGTAGCCTAACGACGCCACATAAAACTTCCAAAATGGATTGATGAGAACAAATAGGGTCTCTCATAATATGAACATAAAAATTTAAATAAGGGTAATATAAAATAACATCCCAATAACAAGAAATATGAGCTTTAAAAGGAATGACATAAAAGAGTGTACTCAAAAAGAAAGAGAGGAGTAGGATCCCTTACCTCGGGTCCGACTTGACTCGATCGTTCTTTAACATCCTGAATAATAAACTTGAGTTAATTTATAATTGCATAAGAACCTTTTTCAAGTTTATTATTCCTTTTATATAAATTATTGACATGTTATAAACATTATGTAATCATTTATGTTAATAATGTTTGTTTTGTCGATATTTGGTACTTAAGTCAAAAGTGAACTTCTTATATTTACAAGTTGTTCACGTAGTCAAATATCCATCATATCAATAATTATATTCATGATTTGGATATCATATATATCATATAAATCCAGAATATGCATGTATTTATAATATTACATAATCATTTAAGAGTAGGAAATGAAATTCACCGTTCATGGAGACGGTAAGCCGTACGTACGCATGAACGCTACATTCATTTCTATGTCATATTAATTGAATTGAAACTAAATGAGAGATGTGTATATTTTTAATTCCAGAATTATATTCATCATTTAGATGTATCATGCATCATATATATCCATTATATGTACTTATAATAGTACATTACATTTGAGGATAAGAAATGAAATGCATCGTTCATGGAGACGGTAAGCCGTACGTACGCATGAACGCTACTTTCATTCCTATCCCATACATTAATGGAAAGAAAACAATAATTATATAAAGTTATATTATAATTCTAGTATAAAATCATATATAATAACATTAAATCCATCCTTTATACATCCCACATATGGAATTAACGAATCAAATCACTTTGAGGGGGCGGTAGTCCGCACTTCCTAAAATGAATATATCACGTATACCCATAATGGAAGCCATAAAGGTATGCCACAAATGAAAATACATAAGCTTATTTAAAACATAAAAATATTATATATCATATATAAACATAGTGACATCTTAATGGACACCTTTGAATGTGTTATACGAGTGTTGAACAATCATCGTTTCGTGAGGCAGAAATTCGCCATCCACAGAAAAAGTATGTTCATTAACCATTAGATGAAGGTTTGTGTAAGTGTAGCTTGAATAAATACTATAACAACATCCTAGTATATTTAAGATAGTGGATTTATTAAAAAAGATATGAATAAAAAGAGTTTAGGGGGTAGGAGAAGCAAAAAAAACAAAATAGCACAAGTGAAGAGGTTACCTTAAAATTGGGTAACTCCTTTGGTTTTAACCAAAAGTGTTTCTTGAAGAGCTTAATGCCTATGTTAAGGCTTCTAGGATGAGAGAGGTATGTGGAGAGACATAATGATCATATATTGGCCGATCCAAAGGCTTGAGAGGTGTGGGTATGGTGGTAGAGGTGGGGGCCTTTAAAAGAGTAGAGGAGGGGCACTCTTGGTAAAGTATAAAATGTTACTTTATTTTCAAACGTTTTTCAGATTTTAATGCTCCCACATTGATGTGTTTCTTGTATAAGGTGATAAGGGTTTTAAATCCACCCATACAATAGGTTTTTGACAAGTTTAGGTCCTATATTTTTCATTATCATTCCATTTTATTTAAATCGTTAAATAATGAGGTCATCGCTGCATCATCATGATGTCATAAAGAATTAAATTTATTTAAGGCCTAAAAATTATAAAACAAATACTATGATGTAGGAAATATTTTTAACTTTCCAATTAATATTTATAGTCAAAATTCTGACTTGTATAACCACATGTAAAAATTGTTTTAGAAAAACAAATCATGTTTGTGACATTTTTGTTTAAACTTTAAATAAAAGGCATAAATGTCATTATCAAACCCAAGTGGCTCCATGGGGTACCGAAAATAGACCCATGGGTTTTCTTGGTCGTCCATAACTCATCCAATAGGGTTAGGACAAGTTTCAATATATTTTCATTTTATTATAATATCATTTTTACCTTAAATCACACTAATTACCTTTAATCGCGATTAATAAAACCTAAAAGTTACTTTTCAAAAAAAAAATTATTTTCATCCCACTGAACCACATTTTACTTAATAATTCAAATAATTTAAATTTTATTTTTGAATTTCAAATCGAAGAAGTGGTAAAGTCCCATTTAAACGATGAATCTAATTTTGTAACGACCACTTTGTGGTTTCACTATTCATCAAAAATTGAAGTTTTTCAGAAAAATACGAAAAATTCACCCTAAGCTATATTTGAAATTCTGAATTCAAAAATTATTTCTATTTTACCAAATTCATTACATATAAGATTCATTAATTAATTTTATAATTAAATCCCGCTGTTAAAACAAGTAGCGTGTTTTAAGAAACAATATCTTTCAAAAGATTGACACTCGTTTATGTCCAATCTTAATGTGATATTAATTACAATGACCACCATTGGATTAAATTGTATAAATATAATCTATTTACACTTTAAAACCAATTAAAAAGATAATCTAATCATATAAATAAATTAGATTAAAAAGAGGTTTTGAATTAAAATACAACATTTTTCACTATTCATTAAAAAATGAACTTCATCAGAAAAAATACCAAAAATCTATACAAAGTAAACTTTTATTTCCCGATTCCAAAGAAGAGTTTTATCTGGTCCAATAGAATGTATTATAGTGACCAAAACTATATTTAATGAGGGTTCTCCATCAAAAGATGATAGATCAACCTTTTAGATAAAATTATAGTATATATGCCAAAAATTGAATTGTTTTCTTATTTAAAGCCTTTATTTTTTATTGGATAAATATAAAAACTTATATAATCATTTTGTAGTTAGTTTTTTTCATTCCCTCCATTACAAATGCTTGGAATTAACTACAATTTAAAATAATATTATTTTATTATTAGAGTGCATAGTAAGATTCCCATGAAACTCGTTGTTGCGTGTTCGGTACGCCATCGAGCATAGCGTCCCCGTTAAAGTTATATTAATATTTTATTCACAAATATGGATAAATGTGAAAATTTCATACTATTTATTTACCTGGGGTGTTACAATAGTGAACCCATACTCTGATGATAATGATGATTCTACTCTAATATATGATATATAAATCATGTTATATTCCAATAAGATTTTCCATTATAATAGTTTATATAATACAAATCTCTTCCCAGTACGAGGGTGAAAAACTAATGGTTGAGAGAATACACATGGAATTCACAGTATAATTCAACCAATCTAATGGCCAAATCCCGATTCCCTAGCCAGTAGGTGGGTTCAAATAAGATAGTTGATAGAATAAATATTTTTAGATTCAATAGGATGATTGAACTATAACGACAATGCCAAAGTAATTTGATCATTTTTCGCAAAAAAATCTCACTCGAAATATAATTCATAATATCAATTTTTCCACCACAAAGGACACACTCTTGTTTTATATGAAAAAACTCAAAAATTCTCATTCAATTTTTTTTTCCAAAAAATGATATATATTAGGAAGAATCTTCCTCACAAAGGTGCCTGAATTGTGTGTATGTGGAATACATTTCAAGTGTCCTGACCATAAATCATGTGCATATCCCTTCCAGTACACATATCTCTATGCCTGTAGTCTTACACAACATGTAATGGGACTAGACAACACACATCAACAACCTAGGGTTATACTTGACGTCCTGGCCATGTGTGTATAAACTTTCCCATCATTACATACTCTGATACATGGTTTGATGTCCCAAATGGGGTCTGGCCCATGTCCTTTGGGTTGTGACTTTGTACCCTAGGAGTGCGTCGGTACATGGAGGGTACCTGGTAGTTCACATATACATGTACTACTAGAGTATACATCGTGTCTCCAACACTAGTTCACATGGTGTGTGGGGGTCCAATATGATATGTGATGCATATAATCCACTAGAAACCCTAGAATAATGGCTTCACAAAGAACTCATTATGTGTTCTTCTGCACTACAATGAATTTAGTCATATCTATGAATGAATCCTAGATTATCTATGTGTACCTCTAGATTCCCATACACCACTTTGAATCACACCTCTTGTCAACTTTAATTTTATGGATGAGCATCCTTTAATAAATGTTCAATATATGATGTTCAAAAATCAAATATTTATAGATCTACTAAAAATGAATATGCACCAATGTCCTCTGAGAAACCACCCTTTCCCTCCTAGGTTCTCTTATTTAAAGGTGGATACACCCAAAATTAGTCAATCAACAAAATCCATTCTCTTTTCATTGACCAATTATCCTCTTTTGAGTCATCGTGATATCTGAGGATCTGGTCAAACATGATCCAACTACAAATTTCAAATCGAGACATTATCATCCAATCTATGTGGAATGTATATAACATTCATAATAAAGGTATACAAAAATGTTGAAAAAATATTTTTCAAATAAATATTGATCAAAAATACAAATTAGGGATATCCATGGGGTGGAGCATGGAACAATAAGGTTCAATAAAATAAATGAATTGAGAAAGATACATAGGTGCATAAAAAGTCAAATAATTAATGAAAATCGAAGGAATAATAATAATCAATCTCATTCATTTAAAAATTAGTGAAGAAATATACATATGAGGAGTCTTCCATTGAGATAGGATCAATTGTTGATAATGAATTTTATTTAAAATGAATGAGGAAGAACTATTGTGTTTGATGATGGTAAATTCTCTTGGATCTATAAGATCATTTTCATTCGATGTTGATTCTCCAACTATAGGTGGTAAACATCTCCACTGAATGATCCATGGGTAATGTGTAAAACTATTGTGATCATCAATAAATGTGTATTTATATCGGTTTTTTAATTAATTCGTTTTATTTAAATAAATATATTAATTATATAATTATTTTTAATGGAACCTCCCAATAGACCATATATTATAATGCCCTGCACTGACTAATATTTGGTCACATGTATGGTAATAAGTTCATTATAGATTCAACAGTGAACGCATTTTTAGACATCTTTTTAGATTTATCCGAATTTTGTTATGAAATGTTACTCTATAATTTAAGATATATTTAATATTTTCATAAAATTTATTCTTCTCACACCTAGAATCAGAATCACTCATATTCTCAACTTTTAATATCAAATATATTTCTAGATTTATTCTATTTTCATAGATGAAAAAACATGGTATATGAATTATTATTTCATATAATATTATCATACCCAATAAGAAAAAACTACACAAAGACCTCCTAACACAAATCCATTATCTGGATCACCTACTCATTTTATCTCTCTCATGAGCTCCCATGATTCAACAAAATATTGAACAACGAAATTATCAATACATTGAAGAATGTGTCCTTGTAATAATCAATCTCTATCTAGTAGTATTTAAAAAATTTACAATCCTTAATTTCAAACTCACAACTCTAATAAACATGCCAAGGGTCATAAGAATATATCTTAATCCAAGACCCAAGGAAGTTGTCATCGACCAACTCTAACTATAGTGGTAAGGCAAGCGGTAGGGAACTTCACCAACCCTCTTCAAGATTTTAAAATTTCTTGATTAACATCATTGATATCATCCCTTCCCATAAATATATATGCAGTTATAATTTTGGGGTGACACATAGAAAGGAATATTCTCTCTTCAGAAACTCTAAGGTTCTATTTAATCAATCTGTATAAGATTTAAAATTTCATTGTTTTATCCTCATATACTAATAAAGGATATGGACCCTCTTTGTTGTTGCCAATTCCATCTCTAGATCATCATGATATTCTCTAATGATCTCAATTGAGTATAATAATATACTCCAGGGTATCTTATATAGGGAATTACAAGGTATCATGTTGATAATTGAGTGGTATCAATTATTTTAAATAAATTTAAACAATGGAATGTGATCGTCCCATATTAGGTCAGAGTATTTCGTATAATCCACCATCATATCATCCACAACATAGATAGTGTTCTAAGTATTCTTTACTGTTTGGGTGTGAAAGGATGTCAACATCCTCATCTACGTACTGAATTTCTCTTTCATGATTATCTATAATCATGATACTAACCACACATCACTATCATAGACAATAATCAATGGTGTCCCATGAAGACGAACAATATCACTCACATACCACTGCCCTAAACTGTTTACAAACTATTCCTCGAATTCAGTAGTCGATAAACTACCAAAAAAATGGAATAATGGACTCTCCAAATCCATGGAACCCCTATTAAATATTCTATGAGTATATTATTACATATACACTCTCAGATCTCATGAGGATGCAATAAACATACCTGAAAGTAGAGTATAGTCTTCACCTAATAATATGTAAGTTTCAAAGGGATGAACTTAACCACACTCTCTCTCTTGTAATACAAAAAAAACATCCACTTGTGGAAAATTTACATTTTCTACACACTAGGATGTACAGAAAAATCGTATTTGTGAAATTCTCTCATCCCATCACTTTATATCATAATTTGGATGAACATTTATTAATAGAAAAGTTTAATATGATTTCATCCTCCAGAAAATTCATCAATAGAATTTCTTGAGGATATCTAGTTATGTATGAGCTTAAAATATATTTTTCCCAATTGGTACCCCCTCAAATAGAGAAGGTGATGTGGTTTTAGCACCATCGATTAAAGAAAATTTTTAAACTCCTCCATAATTATGGTCAAATGAAAATGAAGCCAAATTCTCTAACACCTCCTAAACCAAAAATTAATTAGACTTCCTTCTAAGGTAATATGCCACAACAATGTCTTTTTACTAAGTATATATTTTCTAATCATTTTATTCATGATCTAACTCCAAACATTATATATGTATTAGATTTAAGTCTCTCTTCTTGAACACCTACCAAATAATCAAATGGTCTTAGTAAACAACAACGTGCTCTCCAAGAATATAGTTCATCCAAATCTTCAAGGAAACGACTGATAGTGATATCTATAGTTTTTTAGTAACATAGTTCTACTCATGGAGAACTATATTCCTCCACCCAAATGATCTAATAAGAAATATACACATAAATAATATTTAATTCAAACTCTTTAGGCATACCAATATACTAGGTACTATACATCCACCTTTAATAGTATCATAACATGATCACTCATCAACCTCAACCTAAACTCCTCAAATGTTTTCTCACAATAGTTTATTTAGGTTAATTTTTAACCATTCCACATCTAGGTAGTCAATGGGATTGAAATCATGTATATTTCATCCAAATAACACATGTAGTATAGGATAATGCTAAGAAAAATCTACACCTCCAACATGATATTTGTGGGATCCTATGAAAGAACAATATTGATTCTATCCAGGTCTATATCTAATATATGATCTGAAATGAATTCCACATAATGTTAATCTCATATAACTATAATTGGAACCATGATATATTTTAATAAATCTTGTGATCCAAATGAATTTATAAAACAATACTCATGTTATCTGCATGATACTCTTCGAATAAACAGTATATTAATATGTCATCAATGATGAAAAAAATCAGTCCATATATGGATGGATGATCTTGTTCCTGATAACCATACACATTGGAAGTATTATTTATTGAGAATGGAATCACATGAAACTCAAAATGTTTTTAATGAAGTCAAAATTATATAATCAGAATGTCTACGTCGTGAACTCTCATCTAGTCATAGTCGAACCATTTATCAATCTTTGAAACCATATCACAGACAACAACTAATCACATTGTTTTCAGTCCTTGTAAATGGGTACTTTCTCCTTGATTTGAAAAAGATATGGAAACTATAGTCCGAACAAATTTTTAATCAAATATTCTACATTTTCACGAAAAACACTGAAGTATCAATGAAGGAAACATTTAGTCTAATCAAACGCATATTTCAAACATTCTCTAATAAATTATACAACTCAAAATTCACAGTAATGGTCATCCAATATGTAGAATAATAAATTGTATCATTCTAAGGGTAAAATTAAATTGAAAACTCCACCTCCCTCCTCGTCCATAGTCCTATAAAGTCATTATAGGATACATAATGAAATAATCCTTTACTAGAGATATCTAGAAGCATGGATATCATGGTGCACTATAAGATACACACATCATATCATTGGTGATGATATACAACCAACAAGATTAAAAAATCACTCACCCCACATTGATATATTTATCTCCCAAAAAGGATAATACCATCCCATTAGTGTAATGAAATATGAATCATATGTGGTGAGCAACAATGTGGAATTAGACTTTGGATAGTCAATCCATAACCTAGATGACATTATATGGATATATCGTGAATAATAAAAGGACAAATGCTAACCAATTTCTACCTCTCCATAGATAAATATTTCAGAAGTGAAATGATATAGAAGAAGCATTGTAGATAGTAACATCAACAAACATCTAATTGGATAAAAATTCATATAGGAGATATAGATCTCACATTTAGTGTCTATAGGGGAACTAATGAATGAAAACAACGGAAAATAATTCTTATGAAGTATTATAATAAAAATTGATTTTACTTATAATAGTATCATGTGGTGATGGTTAATACACATACATATCCTATAGATGTTCATGTCCCTGACATCCATCTCCAAGAGCCATATTTCGACTGTCTGGTAGTGGTGCTAGAAAGATCTCATTGATTAATCCACCTTATATAGATCTCCCTCATGGTGTTACAATGATAATCTTTGAGCTCTGCATCCATTATGAACTAGCCTTTTATTCTTTAGAGATCTATGATCATGGTGCTACCACTACTATGGCTATACACCCACTATCATCCTACCTTCTTCAACACATCGATTAAAGGGAAAAACATAGAATGTGACCTCACCCATCCCATTCCTATAACCACCCATTCCATAATTCCTCTCTATGGTGCGTTCTCTTAATACCGTATTGTCATGTGCTCATGTATGATCCTGGGAAGAATCAGTGCTCTTAGATCCTTCTGACTAGATTCTTTTATGTACCACATATGGCTCACCCTTATAACAATAACTTCCATCTCTATCAGCCAAGAATCCATATGATAGGAAACTCCCAATCACTAGTGAATTCTATAACGCTCACATATAAGTGGAAATGTATAAGGCAACCACATTAGCACATATTTCTCAAAAATGTCCATGGTCAAACATCAATTCTCATAAGAACATTCCTTGAAAGATGTTTATGGTGTACTAAGGGGGGTTTGTGAGCCCCAAAACATACTCTTCCACTATCCTGTCTCATTGATGTAGCTACATATACTCTTTATTTTCAATGTATCATAAGCATGAGGTGAATTACTCCACAACAACTAGATGATAGAAGTGAGTCAATGATAATGTTGAGTCATTATGAATATCTGTAACTACAAAAAATATATTCCTAGATTATACCTGGAATATAATGGATTCTAATGGGAAATCATAATCATCCAATAATTGGATTCTCTTGAAAACAAGGACCACTAATTGAATCTAATCCAATGCCCCTTGACAATCTGGTCCATCGTGGAACCCTTGCATCCTCTTGCGAAAAAACACGTATAGTGCAGTAAGACATAACGTATCCTCATATTTCTCTACTAGTATAATATTAATTATGATTTATGAGGGTGATAATAAATACTAACCTAGTTGAATAATATCTTGTGATATCCCATAAACTACATTTTCATCACTCAGTAGACCATCACCATGATCAAGAATCAATAATCTCACTCTCTGTCTTCATGAAGGAAACCAGAAAATTTAATCAAGATGTACAATAGAAAGGTGAGAATATGTATATATGGTTAGATTACTCAAGAAGGAAAGCCAAAACAGTCTATCCTATATGATTCATGTGACATTTACCAATATATAACCAATTTATATGTATTCCTTGTCGACTTGTAGGTAGTCATAGTCCTAGTGAATAGACAGGTCGAACAAAACACCAACACATGGTTCCTTTACTTGGTACCTACACTCAAGGGTCATTTACACAATATCCCTAAGAAAAAATTTATCATCATAATGGTATAAATTGAAACACCATTCCATTGTGTATTGTCCTGCTTAGAGTACCAATAAATAGAGACCTGATACGATGGCTACAAGACCTCAGCATAATCTCCCTAAATATAAAAGGTTTAGGAATTGTATAGAAGTCCTAGTTTGTGGACTTTTGTAGAATATTACATCCTATATTTTATTATTAATTTGGGTAAAATATAGATAATAGTTAGTGGATTAAGAAGTAAAAACACACAACAATAAAATAAATGAAATAAACCATGCAATATTAGCATGTAACTAGAAGATGCTGAATATCGATAATAGATGACAAGCTTGTGACGTAAATTTGTATTTCTATAGAAAATTATTATGTATTGGGAACTTCATATACATGTTTATACTTCATACTAGAAAAAAAATATATAGAGGTAAACATGTTACTATAATCATCCTGAGTATAGGACCGGTCCTCTTCCACGTGCTCCACGTTAATGTAACAAATTAATCAATACTCGGAAGGAGAACACTCCCCTTTATCCATAAATGTGATCATAACAACTACAAATTTACCAGAATCCACTCAAGTAGGGTTTCTGATATCAATCATTGTATGTCGTCACTAATAGTGTTTTGGTCGATCCACTTCCTGTAATAAATAATTATGGTGTTAAATATATAAATAATTGTACCGAATTAAATAAATAAGTTATGTTAAACTTGATAAGTAGTCCTGAATGGACACATGTATCAGAAATTGTTTTTAGGACTAAGATAAATAGATAAACAATGTAACTATGTATGGATTAATATATATAAATGGGACAAAAAAGATAAGGCAACCCCCAAAGGAATATACCATAGTTGTGCTTCATTTTGTGGTATAATTTAGATGACTTAATTATAGTGTTTATAATAATGATAATTACAACAGATGCATCACAAATTAATATTACAAAAAACAATAAATCAATTAATTATAATTATAGAGTCTATGACTACCATGTCTATCTAAACAGAATCCCAAATAGTCACTATAAAACATCCAATATAACCAATGTCATCAAGTCTATCAAAGGAAACCCAAACGATGTCCCTTGAATCTCTCAGTTTTTTGTATAATTTAGATGTCATCATACTAGTTTTATAATAATGATAATTACAATAGATGAATCACAAATTAATATAATAAAACCAAAAAAATCAATCAATTATCATTATAGATTCTAAGACTACCATGTCTATCTAAATATAATCCCAAGGGTCACTATGAAACATCCAATATAACTATTGTCATCAAGTCTATTAAAAGAATCCAAAATGATGTCCCCTATTTCACTCAGGGAATGGTGACTATGAGTACGTACATTGTATCTCACTTAAGGACCACGTATCACACATGGAATGGCATAGAAAAATGTGCAATGGATCCATACATGGTTATTACCATAGAGAACCATCGTCACTAATGAGTATAAGTAAACCATTACAAGGGCCAGTACCTTGAATGCCAAAGTATTTCTCCTAGAACATCAAGACGATAGAACAATGAATGGAGATTTCATCTATAGAAATGTTAAATTGGACTGATGTTCACTCTTGGCCCATAGAAAGTGAGCCATATAATTCAAGACACATCAGGAGCTAAGGGATATATTTATAATTACAAGCCATTCAATAACCACCTCAACACCACATTCTCACCAAGTTATCAATCAATGCAATTTAGACTAACAATACTATAATAATAAGGCATAAATAATTTAATAAGTGTAAGTCATAAAAGGAATCAAAAACCCATAAGGCATAAAATAAATCTATACACAAGTCATCCAAGGTATTTGATTAGTCCAATCTGTAAATCTTTTAGAAACATAGAATTTTATTAAAAAATTAATGTTGTCATAATACCGGGCACAAGGTTCCAAGTAGCATGCTCAATGTATAATGAACATGGAATAACAAATTTTAAAACATGTGAATGAGGATATAAGCCTTCCTCGAAGGCATTAATCACAATAATTAAAAAAGGAAGAAGGAATATAATTTTATATAATAATAATCTTAAAAAAATGGAATGCATAAGTATTTAAATCGTCAATAATGGAATATTGAGTTACATATGGGAAATAACAATACAAATTTTTAATAGTGATATACATTATGATCTATAATCATATGAACTCATTTTAATAATATTACTGGATAAAATCAAGTTTCATAACACACACCCAATATTGTTCCATTAATCATTAATGGGAACAATAAGCCATTAAGGATGGGAACACTCCAGGTTTGGTTATAGTAATGGTGGTCAAACCAATAATGGGTTTCATTATAAGATCAGGTCACCATAGACATGGAACAATCTTTAAATAAATTTAATATGAACGAATAAAGAATCACTAGAAGGTAAAGATGAGAATAACCACAATAGAACATCTAATATTAAAAAACTGATGGTAAAGATCCTAAAACCCCTACCACATTGTATAAATGATTTAATATTTAGTTATCATGATAATATTCATCCTAACAACGTAGAAATTTATTTTATCAATCACATTTAAAATACGGGAAAAGATATTGATCCAAAATAACAGAATTGATGGATGAAAAAACTAGAAATAGATGGGTGTGAAACATATAGGTTACTAGGATGGGACTATAGAATCAAATGAAGATGTAATCAGACCACAAAGTGTGAAGATAGAGAAAACCCTATATGAGGTAGGAGGATGACCCCACATATAATTGGGGGTATAATTTTTTTGAAGTAATGAAACAATGAATGATGAGGCTTTACAGTCACTAATGCTGGTAAATTGTTCAATTCACTTATTTTTTCCATGTGTGGTGATTGGCTACCTGGTTTTCAAACAATTTACCAATCATCCACCTCATTCTTCCCCAAAGGGTACCCTGCTCAATCTAGGCATAATATTGGACAAAACTGGTGAAAAACTTGACTTTGTCCTCTAATCCAAAACCTACAGCACTCAAATAAAAATTAATCATGGGAAGCACTACTGTAGAATAACTATGCATCCCCATCATCCTCCTCTCATTTATAGGTCTTGGTCTCGAACAAGCTCCATAATCCCCTTGAACATCCTTTAACCATTAGAAATAATTATACGGGCCATTTAAAGGAATTAATAAAACAAATAAATTGTTTCATTCATTTGTATCAATTATGGTTGTTAAAACCATATCTTTTTAAAACATATTATCCTTGAGTTACACTTATGAGGGTGTTAGAACATCTTCGAAGAAAAAAATTTGTCAATGATCATGTAAATTAGTCTCGTAATCAATGTTATTGTCTTGTATGCTTCATTGCTACAATATATCTTATGCCATATAAATTTACCTGCTTCAAAGAAGTTTCATGCTAAAAATGAAAATTTGTATCAAATACACCTTGAAGGATGAATTTTTATCAATCGTAGATTCATCGCAGTAAAATGAATGGGATATATTAGGATGATAATTTCAATTCTCAGATACATGTAATACATCATGCATCGAATGTTACCACTAGGTAATAATAACTAATCAGTTACCAACCTATCTCTCTAAACTCTCTTGAAAGGCCCAACAAACATAGGTGATAACGTTAAATGTCTCTTGACTTGTCTATTACCCAATCTATACATTACATTAAAAAATAAATGATGCCCCCACTCAATTTAATGATTATTGTTTTAATGATTAGAATATAGATTCTTTATAAACTAAGATGTAGCCATACAATTCTAATTTGGACAATCATGTTTTGGTGTCTCATGATTAAGACATAGACCATGTAGAGATACATCACATACCTTTGTAAAGACATGGAAATTCATGGTATTTTTTTTAAATACATGGGGATTTTATGAGTCCATGAAAATTGTCGATGAATGATTCTGAGGCACGGTGTGCCAGGAATCAATTTCTGAAGTTTGGTTCGGGTACATTAACTAAACGTACGAGAACATGTTTGTAACATTTGAAACAATCCTCGAAATTGAAATCTGAGGACACCATTGATCTCATAGTGATGGTATTTGCTTATGGATACATTCACATCGATGAAAGTGGGTTGAAAATAAATGTTAGTTTTTGGGTTTTCATGGAAAATAATAAATAAAGTGATCTTCACTTTATTATTATTTTAGCCACTATGTGTGTGTTTATTGGTTAAAACATCTTCATTGAAGATGGAGGTGGGACCACCACACCTTAACCTCCCATGAGAGGTTATGGTGGTGGGACCCACTCGAACATAACCTCCTGCGAGAGGTTGCAACATGGGGACCACATGCGACTAAACCCCATATTAATGGGTGGAGAGGAATACCTCTCAACTCTTCCTCATTAATGAGGGATAGCATCTTGAATCTTCTTCCATAAATGTGGGAAATGCTCCTTCATTATTATTCCTACCTACGTAATTATTTTCCCCAACTTTAATATTGTTCTAACAATTAAATTGGGAAAATCATATAACTTTTGGCTTTGAATTTGCAATATGGTGGATGCTTTAGAAATATGAGATCTTGGGAGAAAGCATCCAATGAAGAATGAAGAATGCCGACAACGATCTTTTTTTAACTTATTTTTCAGACACCTACCGAAGTGGTACGCCTTCAACTATCCTAACCTCCACATCATTCTCAACAAGCCGATGTTGCAACAAAATTGTAAGTGAGAGGCAGACGCAACGAACGGCGATCATCATCATCTTCTTCCTGCAACACCATCGGTGATCAACGAAAAAATGTAGGGGTTTAATTTATATTTAACTATTATTTTTTTTCATGTTCCTCATTTCTCTCAAAATGAAGAATGAGGGATGATGTGCTTTATAATTGTGAGACACTTGTTATCACCCTAACAGTGGAGGGTGTGGGACAAACTAACATGGCCCGACCCCTCCGTCGATCTTGTTTATGATAAACTACGACATGGTGACAAAGCAATGAGGCGATAGAATGATGAATTCAATGACCACGCTACCCACATCCTACGTGAACCGCGCTGCCCTCACGATTCTCCGACTGGATAAGCTCCGCCTCCCCAGGCCAAACTGCGCCGCCCGTCGGTCCGCCTGGCGCACTTCTTGTCCGCCCGCCGGCCTGCTCGGCTGCCTCCTGTGCGCCCGGTCAGACCTTGCCTTCTCGTGTAATGCACATCACCTGAGTTATGTCCCTCACGATGTTGGCTGAACCAGTCTCATCCATCAGAACCGAGTCACCGATCCACAACCTCACAATGCTCTAGGCCGATTGGGCACTGAGCCCGGGCCGAACTGCCCACGCAGCCAGTTGTGCTGGGCCCAGCAAGCCTGACCGAACCTAACAGGCTGGTCAAGCCCACTACTGACCCTTTACATACTTTTCCCATATCATTGGAACCAGATGACTGTTTGAGGGTCCTTTAGAGGCACTAGTTTTCTTCGAGCGTAAAGGACCCTTTGAGTATACCCCTATATAGTTCAAGGTGATGTTGAGGTACTGTCAGGTTGGATCGTACAGGAATCCAACATAGCCCCCAGGACTAAAAGGATAATAACTCACAGACCGAGGGTCTGTTTGACGTGTCTTCTATTGTATAGAGATCCCTATGATGAGGTATAACTTTGCGATAATTCCATGTGGGAATTTGTGATAATTGGATTATCGACCTATAGCTCTTCGTCTGGATCCTCCCGTAGATGAGTGAGCATAGTGTAGAGACCTAGTAGGTGGTTGAGACCTAACGACTGCTGACCGATTCAACTCGGAGTGATTCAACTAGCCCAATGGGGAGCGCCTAGGAGTCGCAGCAGACCCATACTGGGGGGCACCATGGTGTCGCGACAGACCCACGATACTCGACAGGAGAAGTACCTCAGCAAGCTATGGGGGGGAGGACATCGGTGTGATGCAGTAGACCCACAGTGGAGAGTGTCTCTGTATGATGCGGAAGACCCATGGGACTCGACAGTAGGAGTACTGCAGAAGTCCAAGGATAGCGAGAAGTGCCCCTGTGTGACGTGGTTGGCCCACTGTACTCGATATAGGAGGAGTTCTCCAGCATCCGAGGTGTTAGACTTTGTGTTTATAAATGTTACTTGACACTACCCCTAGAATAAAATCCTGGTTGACATGAGTCTGTAACTTTTTTGTTTACCTCATGATTGAGATGGATGACCTGACAACATAGGTATATGTATGTAAATATACCTAAGTGGGGTTATCTGTTGATTTCATACATTTTGGTTTATCCTTGTTGGTTTTTGGGAGACCTTGTGGGTCTTGGGGTCCCTACTGAGTATCATTATACCCACCACTACATGTGCTATGACCGCACCTTGTTTTGTTGTTTGCAAAGGACGGACATCGCTGACTACAGAAAAGAGTACCAGGACATGACAATACCCAAAGGTAGACTATAGGACATGTCTGTACATGGAGGAGATCGACAGGCGTGGGGTGCTATGGAGGCTATATCTACCTACCAATTAGTTAGGAATCCATGAGGACAACCAAACAATTCTTTTAATCTTCTTCAGTTGTACTTGTTTTACAGTTGTACTTGAACATTCCTGTTGGTCTTGTATTCCGACCCGTCTACTTTTAGCACTCTTTTTTATACAGTTTTTATGTATTGTTTTGCTTCCAGCTCATACTCTATTGTGTGTGTTTTCATGTTTTAATGGAAATTCATTCCCAGTTTAGGGATTTATGCCTTTGGTTCTAGTATCCATCCCCCGAACTATGGGAGGCGGGCATGGGGTAGTCATGGCATGGGCCCCATGGGAGGGGTCATGACAAATTGGTACCAGAGGAGTCGGTTCTAGCACAAAACACAGTACTTTGATTTTTCATTTCTATATAGAAAACAATGTTAACGTACTGAGTGTGTGTTTCAGTTCAGGGAGTCCAGTGTAGGTACAGCGACCGAAGTATCCATATAGCAGGATCCTGGCTACTAATTTCCGACTCGGTGCACTAAAACACAGATTGTGTGTGTGTTTTCAAAAGTTTAATTTATGTCAGGTCAACCAGGACATCTCACAAGGTATTATATTTAACCATTTCACATTTATTACATTCAAGATTCCACCCTGTAGATGACATGTTAGATCCCCATGATCTGTACCAGCAGGTAGACCACTGAGCGATGAGGCCTCGGTGCAGTTCCCTCTTCTAGCGGAGGCACCATCATACCACTACCCGTTGGGCCACCGATGCCACCATCCCCAGAAGCAGACAATGCATGCCTCTTGAGCATGTTTCATGAGTTCCAGCACTAGAGGCCACCATATTTAGGTGAGAGACAGAACCACACACGACTGAGGATTGGCTGGAGTTTGTGGTGAGAGTTTTCCAACTAGTAAGGACACCAGTAGTCCTCATGGTGATACTTGCTGTCAGCCTTCTACAGGCAGCATCCGGCAGATGGTGGAGCTCGATACTCTATGTTTATGATGAGACGATGCTACTCTGGGAAGACTTTGAGAGCCTATTTCAGGGATATTTTTTCCCAGCCACCATACATGTAGTGCAGATATTGGGGCTACTTCACTTGTAGAAGGGCATCATGACAGTGGCATAGTACTCAGCGATGTTCACAGACATCTCACACTACTCCACCAATATGGTACAAGAACCATTATTCAAGGCCAAATCCTTTGATAAGGGAATATGGTGAGAGATCATATATTGAGTGATCTCACTCAGCATCCCGATACATGCAGGGGTGTTACAGAGTGCCCTCATAGTGGAGAGTTTATTTGCTGAGAATTATCCAGCAGCGATACCCACCACTAGTCGACATGTAGCGGAGTCTTTTGCAGCTGGTAATAGACAGATGACGAAGAGGTCCAAGAGGACCAGACCTACAGGTGGACGACCACATCACTCAGGATCGGTTGTGTTAGGCACCCAGAGTAGAGACATATATGCCAGGAGTGGGCATTGTTTCTCATGCGACGGGTAGGGTCACATGGATCATGATTGTCCGACCCACCATTCGGATGATCAGAAGACAATCAAAGGAGTGCCCATGCCTAGGAATAGATTAGATCGAGGCGGTCCGCATGGAGGAGGCGGACGTGGAAGAGGATTGGGTCATGCAGCTGGCGAGGAATCACATTTCGAGGTGTTACTACCACAACCTCCAGGAGGTCCACCCTTATCGCCGGGAGAAGGTGGACATGGGAGAGCTCAGCTTCAGGTAGCTGAGGCCAACAATCACGGCACTACGAAGATGATTCGATGTATGATCTATGTCTACTCCACCATAGTTGCAGTTCTTATAGACAAAGCTGATAGTATCTTTTTCATTTCCACTGCCCCTGTTCAGAACTCGGAGATTCTAATGGAGACGTTGGCATGATCATTCCTGCTATAGAATCATATGGGACCAGACTCAATGATTACCAACTAGTGATTCAGTGTGAGAATACTCTAGGAGGAGAGAGATTCGGCTGGAATTTCTTAGTAGCAATGTCGAGGCCTTATGATGTCATCTTGGGTATGGACTAGTTATCTACATTCCCTTCTCAGATCAACTATATTAGGCCCAAAGTGCATTGTTTCATCTCATATGGGACCATGTTTACCTTCACCAGTGAGAAGGGAGCCTTTCTAGTACAAGACATACTTACATGGAGGAGGGTACAGATGCTCACTCATCAGTTGGCTTGCCATACCAAGAGAATAATTGATGTGGAGAGTTTGAGCTATCCTGAAGTGGTGGACCTGTACATGGATGTTTTCCCTGACTATGTTCTAGGACTACCTCCTCGCAGATAGGTGGACTTATACATTGACTTGTGCCTTAGGACGACACCGATATCTACACCAGTATATCAGAAGGCTGCCACGGAGCTTCGCGAGCTGCCTGTATAGCTAGAGGACTTCAAGTAGAAGGGATTCATCTGGACATGTTTTTATCCATGGGTATCCCCGATTCTATTTGTCAAGAAGGTAGATCATAGGTGAAGTAGAGGGTGACTAGTTCCCCTACGTTGAGGCCTCCAAAGGATGGCGTAAGGTACGTAGTCTACTGTGACACATCAGTGTCCGAACGCAGGCATGTCCAGATGTATGAGCGAGCAATGATCACGTAGGTTTCTCGGTTGCTGAGACAACACGAGAAGAACTACACTGCCAATGACCTAGAGTTATAATCTCTGGTATTTGACTTAATGATGTGGCGACACTATCTTATGGGTGAACATTTTACTGTGTACTATGATCACAAGAGTCTCGGGTATATCTTCTCCCAGAAGGACATGAATTCGATACAACAGTCGTGGCTTGAGATCCTCCAGGATTATGACTTTGAGATAGTCTATACACCTGGAAAGGGGAATGTAGTAGTAGAAGCACTCAGCATGAGAACTAGTATACAGCTGCTAGGTGAGGCGATGGAGCAGCTGGCCGTATTGCAGATATCCTTTGTGGATAAGGATGCAGAAGCTTTCCTTTAGTTCCCTACAGTCACTCCCTCACTTCTTTAGTGATTCAGCGAGGCACCGTAAGGGGATGCTGACTGTGAGACACGATGTGCTCAGATATCCACAGGGAAGGCACCTAATTGAATTTCTAAAGGTGAGTGGAACGCCATCTTCTTTATATGACGTACTATGATAACAATGTCACTTTAGGAGGAAGTGTTGAGGGATTTCCACACATCCCCTTTAGCAGTACATCCGAGAGTGGCAATGATGTACCAGGTCCTTTGATGATAGAACTACTGGCCAGGTATGAAGAAGAAAGTTGTAGAATTTGTCTCCCAGTGCCTCACAAATCAGTAGGTGAAGGCATAGCACCAGGTTCCAGCAGTTTTGGTTCAGACATAAGAGGTCCCATAGTGGAAGTGGGATGGAAGATTCATGGACTTCATTAGAGGACTTCCACGTACATCTAGGGGTCACGACTCGATTTTGGTGATTGTTGACTAACTCACCATGTCAGCCAACTTCCTACCAATTAGAGAGAAAGGATCAGTAGAGAGCTTTGGATGCCTCTACGTATAAGAGATAGTGCGGCTCCATGGATTACCTTCATTTATTTGTCTCCGATCATGACACACAATTTTCTTCATGACTATGGAAGGGTTTGGAGGAGGAGTTCGGAACACATCATTGTCTGAGCACCGTCTTCCATCCTCAAATTCCTGGCAAGACAGAGAGAATCATTTAGACTCTCATAGACATTATCCTTGTATGTGTCTTTGACATTAGTTTTAGCTAGATGGACCACATACATTTGGTGGAGTTTTCATAAAACAACAGCTATCACTCCACCATTCGGATGGAACCATTCGATGTGTGGTATAGGCGACCTTTCAGATCACCTTTATGCTGGAATGACCAAGTGGAATAAGAACTAGTGGAACCAGAGATGGTAAAGGCTACCACGGAGGGGGTGCTGATCATCCAGGAGTGAATGAAGATTGCACAAAGTAGACAGAAGTCATATACTAACAGGAGACAGAGACCTCTGGAATTCGAGGTTGGCGACCACGTCATTCTACGTGTCTCTCCTTGATGAGGACTACAAGGATTTGACTGAGGCAGTATGCTATCATCGTGGTTCATTGGAACTTTTCAGGTCCTTGGCATAGTTGGCGAGGTGGCTTACCACTTAGCTCTTCCACCATAGTTGCACCGGGTGCAAGACGTCTTCTACGAATCTCAATTGAGGAGATACATGCACGACCCTTCTCACATCATCGACCCAGGAGGGATGGACGTCGAAGATGGGGAGACATTTACAGAGGTCCCAGTAGAGATTGATGATCGATAGCAATAGGTCCTACGTGGATGATCGATACCTCTAGTGTGCATTCACTGGCAGCACAAGAACCTCCAACATAACACATGGTTGCAGGAGGCTCAGATGCGTGGTTAGTACCCCAACTTGTTCCCTTAGTTCAAGTTGTAGCATATGGGGATGTAAAGACCTGAGGTGGGGAGAATGTAAGGAATATGAAATACTGTTAGTTTATTTTTTAAATAAATGGATATTTTATATGTCCACTAAAATAGACGACAAATGATTCTGAGGCCTAGTGAGCTCATAATCAGTTTCTGAAGTTTTGTTTAGGAACATTTAGTAAACGTAACGAGTGGGTTTTTGTAACTTTTTAATCGGTGATCGGAATTGAAATCCGAGGACACCATTGAACTCACAGTGGCAGTATTCTCTTAAGGATACTTCCACTTCGACGACAGTGTGTCGAGAATAAAATTTTGTTTTTGGGCTTTCATGGAAAATAATAAATAAAGTGAGATTTACTTTATTTTAATTTGAGCAGCCCTGTGGGTGTTTGTTTGTTAAAACCTTCTAATGGAAGTTGGAGGTAGACCCCCACACCTTAAACTCCCATGATAGGTTATAGTGGTGGGGCCCACTCAAGCATAACTTCCCACGAGAGGTTATGACGTGGGGCCACACGAGACTAAACCCCCTTATTAATGTGAGGAGAGAAAATCCTCCCAACTCTCTCTCATTAATGAGGGAGAGCCTTTTGTCTCCCCTAAATTTAAGGTTGACAACAATTAATCCATACTATGCCAACATACATAATTAATTTCCCCAATTTTAATTTTTTGCCGACTATTAATTTGGAGAAATCATATCACTTTTTCATTGCCATTTGCAATTTTGTGGAAGCTTTAGGATGAGGAGAGCTTGGTAGAAAGCTTCCAAGGAAGAACGAAGAATGCCAATAACGATCTTCTTTGAACTTCTTCCCCAGGCACCTACTGATGTGGGAAATATTCAACTGAACTACCCTCTGCATCGTCGTCAACGAGCCGATGCAGCTCGGAATTGGAAGTGTTTGACAGATGCAATGAATGACAATCATCTTCATCTTCTTCCCGCAACTTTTTCGCCCATCAACGAACAAAGGTAGGGGTTTAATTATTATTTAGGTATTATTTTTTCCATGATATTTCTTTCTCTAAAAATAAAGAATGAGGGTTGTTGTGATTCATACTTGTGAGCGGCTTATTATAATCCTAACCGCAGAGGGTGTGGTCCAAACTAACATTGCTCGACCCCCTCTGTCAATCTTGTTTATGATAATCTATGACATGGAGATGAAGAAATGAGGTGACAGAATGGAAAAGCCAATGGTTGTGCTACCCTAGGTCTCCGCGAATAGCAACGCTCTCACGGCGCTCCGACCGGATCTGCTCTACCACCCTGGGCCGAACCGCACCGCCCGCCAGCCCGAGCCGCGCTGGCTCCCAGCCGCCGCTGGCCTTGTGTGCACCCCGTCTGAAATCTCATTGTCCCAGACAGGCCCGATTTGATTTACGCCAGTCTTCCCGGCCAACCCCCAGTCGCGCCACCCGACCAACCCGGCCTCCCACTTTAGCATCTGACGCCCTGCCCAGCCGCCCGTTGGCCTACCTGGCACCCTACCCGACCTCCTACCGGCCTGCCTCGAACCATGCCCGACCGCCCACTGGGCCTCCTGGCGCCATTCCTGGTCACCTGCCGGCATGGTCGCGCCTTCCCAGTCACCCGCTGACCTGCCCGGTGCCCTTCCTAGTGGGCTGCCGGACTGGACGCCACTCGGGAACCCAGCCAAACCGCACTAGACCACGTGCCACACGACCCCCATGCCACATGACCTCGTGCACCCTGTGTCTCCAAAGTTTTGCCCCTGGCTGCACTGGCGGAACCGATCTCGACTATCTGGGCCAAGACACCGAGCTACACCCTCGCGACACACATGCCCAAACCGGCCCCGAGCCCAGGCTGAACTGCCCAAACGGCCTTCTGGGTTGGACCCAGCTCGCATGGCCGACCCTAACAAGTTGGCTTGCCCAATGGGCTAGGCCAGAAACAATAGGTTTGACCAGGTCAACCTAGATCGGGTTGGCCAGACTGCGTCGGTCAGACCAGGTCGGACCAAACCCAGGCCCACTAGAGACTCTTTACAATATTTGTCCATATCGTTGGCACCCGCCAACTGTTTGACAAAACGTCAATGGCACTGGTTTTCATCAAGTGTTATTGTCCCTTTGAGTATACCCCTTTGGAGTTCAGGGTAATGTTGGGGTACGATCAGGTTGGATTGTGCCAGCATCAAACCTGGCCCACAGGACTAAAATGATAATAACTCACATACCAGGCATCTATTCGACACACTGTCTTTTGGGTTGAGACCCCTATGATGAGGCGGACCATTGAGATACTTCTATATGTGAATTAGTGATTGTTAGAGTGTCAACCTATGTCTCATGGAGAGGATCCTCCTAGAGATGAGCAAGCATAGTGCAGAGACCTAATAGTAGGTTGAGACCAGATGACTACTGACAGATTCGACTAGGAGAGATTCTACTAGCACAGTGAGGAGCACCTTGGTGTCACAACAGACCCATATTAGGGAGATCCTTGGTTTTGCGATAGTCCCACGTTACTCTACAGGAGGAGGAACTCAGCATTATATAAGGGGGAGGTCCCATGTGTGATGCGACAGACCCATGATACTCGACAGGAGGAGTACCTCTGATGTCCAAGGTTTGTGGATAACGCCTCTGTGTGAAGCGCCAGGCCCACATTACTCAATAGGAGATGCGTTCTCCACCAGCTGAGGTGTTCAACATAGTGCTTGGAAATGTTTCTTGATACTACCTCTAGAATAAAATTATGGTTGAGCTGAGTATGTAACTTTTTTGTTTACCTCGTGATTGAGATGGATTACTAGATAACTTAGGTATATGTATGTGCATATAACTATTGGGGTTTATCTATGAATTTAATATTTTGTGTTTTATCCTTGTTTGTTTTTGTGAGACCTTGAGGGTCTCAGGATCCCTACTCAGTTTCGTTATACTCACCCATGGACGAGTTTTGCCCGCACCTTGTTGTGTTGGTAGCAAACGACGGACAGCGCTGAATGAGGCTGAGGGTACCTGGACTAGACAATACCTAGAGGTAGACCATATGACGTGTCAGTACACGGAGAAGACCGACATGTATAGAGTGATGTGGAGGCTATCCGTACCTACCCTTTATGTAGGAATCTCGTAGGACAAACCGACAACTGTTTTACTCTTCTTCTATTGTACTTGTTTTTCAGTTGTACTTTTACTTTCCTGTTGGGATTGTATTTTTTCCCCTCTACATTCAACACTATTTTGTATACAGTTTTTATTTACTATTCTGCTTCCAGCTCATACTTTTTTTTGTGTGTTTTCATGTTTTAAAAGAAATTGCTTCTGAGTTTAGGGATTTTCACCTTTGGTTCTATTCACCATCCCCCAACCTCTGGAAGGAGGGCTTGGGGAAGTCACGGCGTGGGCCCCGAGGGACTGGTCATGACAGCCTCATGCATGAATAGAGGTTAATAACACATTCTACCACAGAGAGCCTCAAATGAAATGATTTAAATTATTTCTAGAAATTTTTTAATTTTGTAAAACTAAACCACATGAATATTCACATCCCATAATCCTCTAAAATCCACATGTATTCTCGTAGGATATGCTCTAACATAAAAGTCATTCACACAGACTGAGGATCAGTCTGAGATTGATAATAAGTTAAGAAGATCACCTATTAACCAAGTGTATTTTGCATCACATTCAAAAACAGAGATTTAATCCAAACAACATAGTATAAAATTAATGAAAAGGTCACTATATTTTGTTTCATTATCTCTAAGATGTAAAAACGTCATTGATAATAAATATAGAAGGTCTCCTAGATTTGTATGAAGTGGGCGACCTTGGTAAGATTTCCAGCAGTCATACATATTATATTTCTACCAAATGGAAATCATTCTAACTACATATAGAAATCCTTTTTCTTATCATTCAATTTACACTCAGAAATGGAGAGTAATTATAGAATTTAAAATATTCACTTGTGCACTGCATCCACCTACTGACATTTTATGAATATAGTGATATACCAAAAAATCAACCACTTCATACGTAGACACCAACAGAGATGATGGATATGTGTATACATTATGGTAATCCTAGGATAAATTCAATAACATAGGAATGATATGCAATCATTAGTAGTTCTCTTATATCATAAGGATCTAATATACAGCATTGGTAATATAGGGTCTCAATTCCATCGAAACCCAAAACTGGTAATGGGATCTCTCCTAAGATTCTCTCCCATAGAATGTAGCCCTTTGAATATGATAACTAAAACAACTAGACCATTTTTATAAGATATGATCTCACTTGCATAGACACAATGATTGTCTTCCATTATTCGCCATAATTTACAAATGTGACTCAAATAACATATCCACAATCTTCAATTAACATATGGATTTCTAAACGGATTTTCACAAAGTCTTCTAACTAAATGAAAAAACAACATCACTAACTATTCTAGGTGTGTAGGCCATCGAAAATTGAAAGGACTACATGTATACAACCAAAATATGTATCTTTTGGTTCATGTATCACTAATAAGAGTTATATTTTATAATTTCGTGATCAATGTAATTAATGAACCTTTGTCCCAACTAATAATTCTCCAAAAATCTTATAGAATTAACAAAAACCACTAGAACAAGGTCATGTTTAGGATACATACTCAAATGAGGAATCATATGGGGAGATCCAAATTCTATGTCTTGAAATCCTTAAAATATATCTTCACCTAGTCTAATTCATAAAATATCATTATAAACTGAGAAACTCCTACCATGCTATAGAAGGATCAAGATAAGTGTTGATGTGATTATTCCCTTTATGCATTACAATAAATATAATAAAATTCACACCATTAAAATAAAAAAAATTTCTTATTTAGGGTTATTAAAGGAACCAATATGAAAGATAAGTCTTGAATGAATTGATTTTAATATCCAACAAGCTGTATGAAGATGCATATATCAGTCAGTCTCATTAGCCTCTCCTAGGAAACTAATATTCCCAACATATCTAGAAAAACTGATATATATTCCTCATATGTATTATTACCAATGAATTGAAACTTATTAATGAAAAAATATCATTTACCAAGATTCACATATAGCTAGAGATATGTCTGTGTACTTAGTACGATCTCATGATGATTGGCATGGTCGTGTCTCGGGCGTGACTACACTAATATTTAATCTAAGATGACTACCAAACATGAATCAAGATATATGTGGGAAAACTGAAATATCAGAGCCATAAATACCATTGTTTTGTTAAAAAAATATAAAATAATAATCAAATACATATAAATGTCATAAAAACATAGATATTTTATACATTGTATGTATAATTTCCACACACAAACCAGATGTTATCTCAAACTCATATCAATCAGGAAAAAATATTTTCACCTTAGAGATAGTTGAAGTGGTCATCTGAATGAGGGAAATGATAATGGTTTGTCACTATATGATGGTTCAACCATCTATAATCAATGTAAAATCAAAGGTTGTCATCTAGATTCATGGAGAAAATGACTGGTGAATCACATGGAGATCTGATGGGTCAAATAGAACCCTTATCCATTATGTCATTAAGCAGTCTCTTTAAATATAGGACCTCTATATGTTCAATCCGATATGATGGAATGTACAGTAGTGTTGACCCATAAACATGATCAATAGTGAAATCAATGTATTCATTCAAAGGATGGAATAAGAAATTTCCAAGAGAGTTAACCATTAAATGATCTAAAATAATATTTAATTTTTAAAAGATATATTCCTTGAATTCACAAAATAAGAATCACAAACTGATCTCTCACCATGTCGAGCTCAGTTCACTTGGGTCCAAATTGATCTACCAAGATATCTCGTTCCACCATGAGTAAATATGTTCTTCCCTTAGGTTTTGTGAATTCCACTTGATGGAGATATAAATCCACATGCACACAATAATTAAAAATCTTGTTCACACAATGAATGACATGGTATTCTTTCATATCAAGAATAATGAATCTATAGAAGAAATGACTCCCACCAATTTTAATGGGGTTGTACTAACACCAGAGTACTCTTTCAATTATGAGCCCTTACATTTTGTCGAATTACATTATTCCCTAAAAGGACAAGATTATCATATTAATAATTTCCATGAATGGGAAAAATTGGAATGACTAAGATCAGCCTATATTGAAAATTGAATTAACTAATGTAGAGGATACCAGGATAGTACCAATAAATATAGATGGACATGGAATATCCTTCTCATGCTATGATTATGCTATATATATATGGACTAATCATAGACATTGAGATGTTTCATGACTAGATTGAGAAACTCCAATCTACTGTCATTGATGCTATGGGGCCTGACTAACTCATACATGACCATTACCCCTAGTCCTAATCAGCTGGTACATGAAAAAATCCAATATTGACGTGGTGTCGTAGATCTAGTACCTGATAGAGTTGATGGTACAGGTCCCCTACCACTATATATTAAAGGAAAAGAATAGAAAAAGTGATGAATATGACCCATCCTATCACATGATCAACATTTATCCATGTTACTCATGAACTAGGCCTTATATTGTCCTTACTTGATACACTAGTGACACACAATAGAATAAGTTCATGATACTATGATGGCACCTCCACCACGTTCACTGTTGAATTGATGATTCCAAATTCCAAATGAACCATTTCACTACGTCGAGACTGATCTACCCTAGATCAAATTTTGAACTTCTCTAAGAATAGATTTCATAATAAATGCCTGATTCAGTTTAACTAATGTTTTAGTTAAATATAAGGCGTTCACCTATTAGAAGAATTCCTAACAATCCCATCCTCAATGTTCAACATTGTTATCAACTCATCACCAATTGTAGATGCATAAAAACAATATAGACCAATGAAGAAATAAGAATAATCATGAATAGTAATATATCAATTATAATGATTCATGAACACCCTGGAACGATACTCTATTAGAGTCTGTGGAATGACGTGATCAAAAAAGATCATTTGGAAATCTTCCCAAACCATGCCTCAGTAACACTCTGATTAAGAATCAACATGCAACCAACACTTTGTAGAGTCACATAACATGAAGGTATTGAGATAGACCCTATACTATGGAGGACACTCTAGATGATCAATGATAGATACAACCGATTCTAACAATGAATTAGTACCCAATTATATTCCAACCCATGAGAAGATAGGAGGATGATACTAATAAATGTTCCATATATGTTCAACCATTGTCGAAACAATTTGTGGAGTTCCTTGAATGATTGCATAAACTGTTGGAATGTATCTCATAACTATGTATCGATGATAGTATAAGATCAGAAGGAGGCTCATTAGGTGGAATCATTTGTGGTATAATGGGTGGCTTATGGCCCACAACATCTAGATTGTTCCCATCACCACTCTATTAGTGTGCATGTTGTGGAGGCATGGTGGAATAACTATATAATTTCCAAAAGAAATATTTAGAAAAAATATAAATAGGTAAATGGGAAGAGAAAGTGATAATAAGGATATGTAGAAAGCACATATTTGATCATAAAATGATTGAGATCATGTTCCTAGTTATTGGCTCGGATAAGATGGAAATACATATAAAGGCTCGCAAGATAAGTGGCCAACAATACATTTCTATTGTACGTTTGAGGTCATAGTCGAATATTTATTTTATTTAAGTACCATTTCTTTTTAAAATATATTATATTACTTTTAATTCACTCATATGATCAATAACTTTTTAAAATACTTAATTCAGTGGGTCTACATTACTATTTATAAGGGCCCATACAACATATAAATTTAAAGTGGACTTCTACATGATCCAGTTCATCAGAAAATCATGCATTGTAAATTTGAACATTTTTCTACATATAAATATCACGAACTATAATATATTAAAATTATGTACAAAACAATTTATAGGAAAATAAATAATTTCTCACTAAAATTAGATATACTAGGGAATAATTCATGATTTTTTAATTTTTATATTTTCAAGTATGATTCATTCTTTTAATATTCCATCATATCATTGAGTTAATGTAATAGAAACACTAGTCCAAAAGTATTAATACAATAAAAACATAATATATTTGAAACAATAAATATTGAATTCATATCAATTCTAAATTTCTAAATCAATAAATAGAATTTTCTTACACAATAAATTTGGGTTTCCCATGTACATTGGTTTTCTATGTCAATGTATAAGGAAACATAAAAATCTCAATGTCAGGTTATCCCATCCCAATAAAAATATTTATAATAATGTTAAAATATTATTTGATTCCACATTTTATCATTCCTCCTTGAGTTCCACTAAACAATTACCCAAGGTGGTTTCTATACGACCTAATGGACATCTCCGTAATTTTTTGATGATATCTTCAGGAATTGAGGGCCTAGGGTGTGTCTTTGTATATAACTTTCCACAATATATTAGTGTATGAATAGTGGTGAATGATATATATTAGTTAATGGAAGAATAAAAATAAATAGATAGCTATGGAAGTAAGGAAATTAACCAGGAAATACATTTACACAACTAAACAATGATAAATATCGATAATAGATGAAATCATAATGATGGAATGTCATGTGTTTATAAAAAAATTTGATATTTCAAAACTGGGGATAAGGAAAATTATACATTATAGGAATGATATAAATAAGTTAGAATTTGATACTATAAGTATCACGATCATTTGCTCGACCCACTTCCCCATGATCCAACCTAAATGTTTTAATCAATCAATCAATAGAAGTAGTGTGTTTCCATATATCCATACATGGGATTATAAAGATTACTAGAAAAACAAACTAAGCTTGAGAAGGTTGTGAGATATAAATCCCAGGTGGATGACACCCATGGTGTCTTGGACTATCAATTCCATTAAGTAAATAATGATATTGTTCCATATATAAATAAAATAAGAGTATTAAATAAATAAAACATTTAAACCTTGTTCTGATTGACAATGTTGACAGATATTCCATACCAACAATTTTGGCCCTATTCGGAAGTCTGAATGATATACCATTGTTTCAAGTAATATATATATAATGTCCAATGTAAACAATGAAACTCAAAAAGGCATACCCAAAGTTTGTTCTTCATTTTTGGTTCTAAATAACATGTAATCATACTTGTTTTTATAATTACTATAATTAAAAAAATGCATCACATATGAAAATATGAAAATTAAAAAATCCCTCAATTTGTGTAGTGGAATAAAACACTCTCTAAGGAGATCTATACAATATCACAATGTATCTTTGAAACAACTTGTATAACAAATATCGTCATGTTTATCCATGAAAAATCATAAGACATCCCTCAAATCACTCATGACATATTGTCTCTGAGTCTATTCAAATTATTTCTTGTAAGGGACTGGGTATCACCCAATGAATTTCATAGACATATTTCAAATTGATCCATCCTCTCTTCCCCCCAAAAAGAACCTATGTCACTAATGGGTATAATTAAAACATCCTAGTAATCTTGTGCTTTGCGAGATAAAGTACCAGTCAAAGTACGTCAAGAGAATGAAAAAACCCTTCATGAGTCCATCCCTAGAACCCTTTACTTAGGACCCATATCCGCTCCTAGACCATAGTAATTGGGAAATATAAATCAAATGAATTCTTGGAAGAATCCATATATTTACAATTAAATTCCCATAAATAATCACATCAACACCACTTGATCACCAATCTTACCAACCCTGATATTTAGTACAACAAATGTAGTATAGTTGGAACAAAATCATTAAATAAGAGTATGAAATATCATGAGGCCTAAACTAAAATTATAAGAATGTATCCAAACACAAGTTAGCAATGTAATTTCAATAGTACAAGCATTGAATCATGTCCAAGCATATCTTTTAATACAAACCAATCAATTTGAGAATAATTAGGAGCATAAGCAACAAAATATCGTGTACAATGTATAAATCACATGGAATAGAATATACATAAAACATGGGATAGTTGCTATATGAATTCCCTAGTCATTAATCATTAAAATGATATATGTTAGAAGGAATGAAATATGGTATAATAATGAGTATTATAAAAATGTAATGACAAAGTATCTAAATCATGAATAATGTACTATTTTATTTCACATAGGGCGACGCAACAAGAATTATTCCTAGAAACCAACAATACGATCTAACTCATGTTTATTTATTATTCTCAATTAATTTCAACAAATTTAAGGAATTTTATCAAGATGAAACTCATAAACCCAACCTGGATCCATTAATCAATCATGGTAAGAAAATTCATTAAGGTTGGGCGTTCCCAAGGGCAATTCTAAGGGAAGGTGAAGACTGAACATATTGTTTAAACTATAATCTAGGATCACTATAGATATGTAAAACCATTTCCATTAATTTAATATGTATTAGTGGAGCATCACATGAAAGGTCTAGTGAGAAACACGATGGCGACACATCTAATATCTGTCAAAATGATTGGAATGAGGCAAGACCCCAAACTCACTATAGAAATGCTACTCAAATATGTTTATAGGACATGATTTGACCTAAAATAGAATAAATAAAACGGTTTGTAATATTACATGGATATTGTGAAAAATAAATTTCCAAAAAATGCCAAAAAATATGCAATAAGAAACTATAAATAGATGGTTGCTGAATATATATCTTATCAAGTTGGGTTTGTAGATTTCAATAAAGAAGGAATCATCTCATAATGGGTGATGATAGAGAAAACCCTTTGTCAAGGATCAGAAGGAAACCATGGAAAATATTGGAGATAAAAATCACTTGAAGGAAGAATGAAATAAGATAAAAAATTAGAATGACTATAAAGGGGAAAATGGGTAAATTCATCAATCATTACCTAGTGCATGATTTTTCTTCATAGTTGGAAAATCATGTTCCATTTGTGCACAAAATTCTACTACATGTGGCACCCTACATGGGATAGGGGAATGTCTTGACTAACGGTGCATTTCAGCAATATCCAAAAACTAGTAGAACTCACACAATCATGTTCCCTGGGTCTCACAATTGCTGAAAAACCATGTGTTCTATTATAGAACCTCTCATTTTAGGCTCCAAGAATATAATGAGACATGAAAGCACTTAAAACCACCTTTATCCACTAACACATCCTTAAATTGGTCCTTTTGAGTAATTAATCCAAATATTAATCTTTCATTACCTTTGGTTAAATCTAATACATTTCATAAGGAATGAACTCCTATCATACCAATTTTTAATGATCCTACCATATCGGGTTCATGATACAACTACCCCATGCCCTCCCCTATAGGATAGGTGCTATTGACAAACACCAATTGAAAAAACTAATAAGAGACTTCATTACAAATGTACCTATATGAACATACAAAATCAACTCCAAGATGATGTGTAGAGGAATAATAATAACTGATGCATCATCTATCAAAAATACCATGCACTGAAATCCTATATAGAGTAAAAGAGTATTCCCAAGTAAAATGAAATGAAAAAGAGTAAAAATACCCTCTGAACTAGAGATATCTAATAACATCTCAAAAAAGTAAATGTGATGTATTGAAAGAGCCAAACTCATAGTCTTGAAAATCCAAACACATTATGTGTTCAAATACACCATCGTATCAATATGCTCCTATATAATCACCACTGACATATCTGTTGTTTTCATAACACATTACAATGGATATAATTTCCCATATAGGAGTTAGTATTTACATACATATTAGGATTCCCCAAAATAAAAATCTGTGTAATAAGAGATGTGATAGAAAATAGATAGCTAAACCCATATCAATATTGTAATAAAATCCATCCTCATGCATTAAAATAAATGTATTTTCATTAGAATAATGCCAAAATAGAATGGATGGATATCCCCATCAAAAAACCCAACCAAGGAATGTAATCAACCAATAGTTTCAATGGGTAATCAATGATTCCCAAAATTTCACCCATCTGTCTAAAAATAATACAAAATAGGAAACACCTCACCATTTTACCTCATGGTCGGGGGGGGGGGGGTGATAATTTCTATATAGAGGAAATATTATTTTTTACAATTGGACTATTCCACACTGGTAGTCGATAGAGGACATATGCCCTACCTATAAAGAGATATCCACTCTAATTGTGGTTACCGATGCCCTGACCCACATGATGGATACACTGTAATTGTCAACAGAGGATCCATGTCATGGCCAGCTAGAGGATTCCAACCTAATGGTCGAGGAACCAAGAACATCCAATTATGAGGGTTCAACAATTATATAAGATAGTGATACCATGCTATATCTGAGGTAGAGTATTCTAATATAAATTTTGATTGTGGTATCAGACCTTGCACATCAAGAGGGTGTCACTTTAGTGGATGATAAAGGATGCATGCCTTATCCAAAATGAGGGATCCACTGTATTGAATGATAAAGGACATGTATCATATTCTTCAAAAAGTGTTCCACATGTAGTTTCAATAGAGGGCCCATTTACTTCCCATATAGATGGTTCCACTATAATGGTTGATAGAGTACCCATGCCTAGACCAAATGGATGATACAATCTAATGGATGATGGCATATTCCGTTTATAGTAGATGAGTCCCATTCTTATAGATGATATATAAACTATTCACTGATGCAATTAATGTGTTCTATTGTAATGTATTTGATGATCCTGTCTGATAACATCCATCATCGAGCATCTCTTAATGAATAGTTACACTTGATACATCCTTCATTGTATCTGTGATGCCACAAAAGACCACAATTTTGTTATCTGAATATAATAACTATGATATAATTAAAAAATCAAATGTCAAACAAATGATATATGAGGGTTTGATTTATCTTAAAAAAGTAGGTTATAAGGATTTTATGGGAACCAAATAATTTGTTGTCCTTCCATACTACCAATATATTTTCATGATATTATCCATATCACTTACCATGACCACCTACATGGTTTTTAAATGGAATACATGGAATGACTCATCCACTTTGTGACATTACTAGGATCTTTTCCATGCCCATGTAATCATTCACTGGGAAATTTACTCTCATAAATGTCATGTACTCTAAAATGGTGTCCCACCCATGTCCTTCTTGATGTGTCAGTATACCCTAGTAGTGTATTTATACAATACATGTGCGTGGATCTAACAATGTATGTGCATTTTTTCATTACATAATTTTTTCAAGTATATGGACGTAGGGTTAGTGTGGGTGTAATATGACATCTTATACTTATAATCTCCCAAAATCCCTACCCATATTATTTTATATAGAACATTCCATGATTTCTCTATCACTACACGTTGTGAGGTTATGTTTTTTATATAATATAAGATCCACTATGAATTCCTCCCAATCCACATCCATCTCTTTGAATCACACCACTATGACACTCTAAATTGATGGAATGATCATTCATCCCATTTCCATCCATTTAGTGGATAGAAATATGATCTCCATTAGTTTGTTCTATGATCGTTTCCCCAACTACCACAAGTGAAACCAATTTCTTCATCACTATATATCTAAATCCATGAAATATTCCCCTAAAAATCACAAATGATACTAATCCATTAACTATTATTTATATATTTTCAACCTATGAAACTACAACATATATTGATGAACGATCGAACAATATCCTACCCAAAAAAGGATGAATTGAGACATTCACAGACAACTAACAAAGAAAATTAAAAAATTATTTCAATAGAACAATAAAAATTGTTCAATAATTGTTGTAATGTTTTCTTGGTCAATTATAAAAATTAGGTATATATTAGGTCATAAGATGGATAACTAGGGTTTAATAAAATAAATTAATTGAATCTGATATGTGGGAACATAAAAAGGATCAAATTGATCGGTATAAAAGGAATATAAATGATCCTAAAAGATAATTTAATCATATGGGATGAAATTTTCATATGAATAGAGATTCCATGAGATTATATAATTCAATGATGAATTAATCACTCAACAATAAATGAGGAAGATCTATTATGTTCACCACATGTTGACTATCAGGATTATGGAGACTCAATGCCATATGATCTTTATTCAACAATGAAAAGATGTATTAATCTCCACCAAATGATACCCAGGGTATGAATATAATCATGGATATAGGAAATAATAATGCATTTCATGAGGTTTTTAGATTAATTAATTTAAATTAAATAATAAATTAAACCAAATAATTTAATAAAAAAAATTTCAAATGGTTTATGTATCTACAAAACCATAATGAGAAATTGTATGTCATTCCTATCTTAAAAATCACATATTTCTGTTTATTGTGGTCTCAAATTTTCAATTTGAAAATCACATTTGACAGTTATACCATTATTATTTAAAACTATGTTTGTGTAATATAAAAAATTTTTATAATTTAATAATATTATTTCTAGGAACATGAATAATTGGAATCACTTTCAATCTCATCACCTAGATAAATAAATATTTCTAGATATAGTGCATTGTTTTACAGGAATCAAAAAAGGTCCCTATAATTAATCTGAATGTGTGGGACTCATGTATATTTGTTTTTAATCATAGAATGGTATAGATTACATTAGATATTAGTATTTTTTCTTTTGATGTGATATTCAGTGTTATTGATTTTATAAAGTGTAAAAACAGTTGAGGATGATTATTATTTTAAATCCATAAAGAACACCTTATGAGGTTTTCTGTTATAAAATATTATTTTCAATAATGATATTTCTGGAGATATTGATTTTTTATATAATTACGAGATAATAATTTTGGGATTAAAAGTGAATGTTAAGAGTTAACCTTTGATGTTAAAAGAATTCATTAGTATTTTTTTATAATAATATTATTTTTTATATTTATCTAAAATTTTTGTAATTTTATAAGGATGGTTTTACAAAAAGGATAACCCACATAATTGGTGACAACCAATCTTATCCATATAGGTAGCAAGGTTTAAAACGAAAATTCAAGGGAAACAATTGTTTATTTGATACAACTGGATTATATAAATTTTGGATTTGTATTGCATTTTCATAAATAATTTTATGGTTAAATAATAAGTTTATTTTGGGGAACATAAGTTTTATCATATAGATAACAATATTTTTAGTTATTATTTTTTTGATTGACTAATTGATGTTATTATAGAAGAATCACACTATTTTGGGAATCTAGTATGAAGTTATTGGATATTATTTGAGTAATAATGGTTAAATTATCTTATTAAATAATATATGATTTTATTAGGGATTTATAGAGGTTCATATGACTTATGAAAATCACTATTATATCTTGGTGATTTTGTTACTAGTGAAATTTAATTTCTATGAGAATTTTATGTTGATTGATGTTATTGGTTGACTAATATTATATTTATCATATAAGTCAATGAATTTTAGGAATAAATCATTTTCAGGAATATTTATGAGGAATTTTCAATAATTTTATTTAATTAATAATCAATGTAGAGAATTGGTGACTACTATTTAATTTATTATATTAAATTTTTTAAATGTTTTTTATTATTTCGTAAATGATATTTCTTGGGATAAACATTTTGGTTATTTTTAAAGTCCGATGATATGTTGAATAATGTTTTATCCATTTACAGAAATCATGATCTGTGGTAGTAGATTCTACTAAATATTTCATGAATATTTATTCCTCATTATTTTGAGAAAAAAATTATTTTTGAAGATATTTATTTGAGTATAAAACTCTAATTTTCATTTTTTCAAATTTCAATACTTTCTTGTAGTAGGCAATAAACTAATTCCAATTCATTTTGAAAATAGTTTTGAAAATAAACATTATCACTTTACATTTTGTACTGAGAAATAAATTGAATATTAACCCATCAATGATTTATAGTTTTTTAATGGTTTATTTTTCATTACCATGAAATTTATCACATTCTATCATTTTGCGAGATATTTTTTTTCATGATTGCAATTCTTTACTACAATAAAAGAAAGTATGTGGTACTCTAGATGAAATTTTTTTCTTCTCTTTCATTCTTTTAATGTAGATGTTTCATTGTACCAGTTTACCAAAGGGGATTTCTAAAATGTCATTTTGAAATTTAAAATTGTGGTTATCAAGAATAAGTTCTTATTGTGAAGGCCCATTTTGTTAAAGGGGGAGAATTTTTTGCAAAACTGATATTTAACTAATAGTGAAATCTTATTGGTTGGCCACAATAACCAAGATGTAAAATTAGAAATTATGAATATGAATAACTAATTTATTCAATAAATCTAAATATCCTTAAATAATATTCATTTATTTGTAAAATATTTGATGTTAATCGCAAAATTATTAGAAAAGAAATTTTATTAAAAATTATAGTAATAATATATTTTAAAAATCATAGTTTAGTTCTTTTAATAATTAAATATATGAGCTTTTAAAAAATTTGTATGATAAATTGAACATAATTTTTTGAAATGACAATATCAACATTTTTCATTCTTTAAATTTTTAATATTTTCTGATAATATTTTTTTCATTGAATGGTGAAAATAAGTTATTTCTATTGAAATCAAAAATTTTCATACTATTTACACGACCCACTTTTTAATTACTGTAGTTTAAATTTGTCATTTTTTTCATTTATGAAATATATTAAAATTATGATTTCTGAGATGGATATTATAATATAATTTTGTATAAATAATTTTTTAATCTAAGAAGTCTATTTTTTTCAAAAAACAATTTTTTGTTGTGTTTTGTTAGTTTTAAATTGAATTAAATTATACAGATTAATATTTTGAGGTTTGAAAATTTTATTCAATATTTAAAATTAGTGTTTCCTTATTTTAAAATTTTCTATCATTTACTATTGGTCAATATAAAGAATAACCATATTATTTTTTTTTCCAATGTAATGTGTAACTCGGGTAATTATAGGTTCAAATAATATTTAATTTAATATTAAATTTCCCTATCACTTAACCCAATTTATTGGTTAATTTATTTTTGACCATAATCAATTGAGGTATGAATTTATATCATTTTGGGGAAACATGGATGGGATTAAGACATTAATAATATTTTTTTAACGAAATCTCAACAATGGAACGATCATGTTTGTAATGAAAATACTATTTTTAATATAGAGTAATATAGGAGAAATGATTGTCTTTTAATTTTTTTAATATAAAACTCTTATCTAAATCATTGTAATTTCATCAAGAAATTGAAAAAAAAAATTTACCATCAATTCCTACACAATATAGATGGAACATTTAATAAATTAATAAAAACATAAAAACGAACTTACATTAAAAATATAAAAATTAATATAATTTCTTATGTTTATGTTTATAAATTAAATAAATATATGAAAATTACTTATTTTAGTTATAATAAAAATTTAAGTTATACTTTTAAGTGTTTTATTTATTTCATTAAAACTCATAGAAATGAATAGTTTCAAGCTTAAAAATAAAAATATTTTATGAAATAATAAATTAGTAAATTATTAGAAAATAATTAAAATATCTAAAAACATAGATTTATTAATATATGGTTAAATTTTTTATAAAGAGTCCATTTATTATCAACATGAGAAAATATATATAGAAATTACAACCAGTTAATAAAGATGACATTGTTAATATTGTTTAAATTAAAATATGTCAACTAAAGTTAAATCAAAATTATAAAGTTTAAAATAACATTTAAACATTCTAAAATATATGGTATTATCATATTAAAACATATTTATAAATGTTATTTGAATTTATACTTATTTCTTGGTATTGTTATTGGAAGTAAATATATTCAATTATTATATTTTTTGAATTTATTAAACATCCACTCATTTAAATAATAAATGGAAACCCAATAACTCACTTAATTACACATCATTTATACTTAAAGATCAACCATCCATGGGAAATTTTTATTCTCAACTACCCTTTCAACATTAATGTTGTGATGGCCTTCTTAAAAGAAAATCCCAAGAGACCATTAGAGAATATCCAAATGAGAAATTTTAAAATAGAGGTAATGTCTGTATCTGATTAAATTCATTTTTAGATTTTGTAGCCCTCTATAAATATTAAATGTTTTACATAAATTAATAAATTTACCATCATAAATATTATAAAATGTTTTTATGATTATTAAAACAACATTATACACCCTTCCACACTTCAATCAATAGTTTAATGTATCGTTAATGCATGGATATGGCTTATAGTCTCCATGTAGTGATACAATTCAATTTTCATCATCAACATTAATTGATGAGTATTAAAAAGGGTTTCATGAATTTATATGAAATATTTGATATAATATTTTCTTTTAAATATTATTTATTATTTACCATTTATTCATTTTATCAACATAAAAATACAAATAATGCTCATGCATTTGCATGCCCTATCATCTTAATTAATTTTGTAAATAATTTTTCCAACTCTAATTTATGTTAATTTATATAATTATTTATATATTTATTATATATATTTTTTTATTCCACTATTATAATGCTATAATTAGTGAAAAATATATCAAAGTATAATGAAAAAGATTATCAAACAGAAACATTGTTGGAAAACAGAGAAGTGATAAACAATGAATCCTGATTTTAATAAAATATTTTCAAAAAACAGATGATAATATGTTTTAATTAAATAATATTGCCTATAAAAATATTATTATTACCGAATAGATTTATAATAATTATATATTTATTTGATAAAAATCTTCAAGATGAACAGATAGTTTGAATACATGACATAATGGGATTCATATCGTAATTTCAATTATTTTGGTAGAAATCCTGATTCATTGATTATGTAATACTTATATTATTTAAGAAATAAATTTTAACTATATTATATTTCCATTCCACAATTTTACTTTAATTAACTTCTAAAACAGAAAATTGAATTTTTTGATGAATGATTAGTTTAGTGATTTAATATTTT
This sequence comes from Viscum album, assembly GCA_963277665.1. Lineage (NCBI taxonomy): Eukaryota > Viridiplantae > Streptophyta > Magnoliopsida > Santalales > Viscaceae > Viscum > Viscum album. The sequence continues at coordinate 1,378,021,729 of OY728140.1, read as the reverse complement.
AAAGGGACTTCATATCAATTTTCATTCCATGAAGAACATTTTTTTATATTCTGATATTATTTTATGATGTGTATAAAACTCCCCAATAAACTGTAAAATCATGATATTTTTTTCTTTAACATATTTATCATTATTTTTAAATAACTAATTCATAGGATACGCATTTCAACTAATTAAAAAGTTTTATCATTTAATTTAATATTATCATAGTTTCTTAGGATTGATTTTATTTACATATCCACTGGAAAATAATTATCCTCCTTGTCCAAGATTTATAAAATACTATTTTTTCTATTATCATGATTTTTCCCACAATTATGAGGTGTTAAATCTATATATCATCCAATTAAATTATACATGGTAATTTTCAATTAAAATGTTATCATTTATAATTTTTCATCATTTAAAAAAAATTAAAAATATAAATAAAAATTTCTTCAATATTTATTTGATGTAATTATTCCAATTAATTTTTCATATATGAACCCATTATTTTAGGTTACATATGATTTACTGGGGATATGATCCAATGATTCTATCATAATTATATATCTATAAAGATTATTATTAAAATGGAATGTGATTTATGAATCATTTACCATTTCTGTGGGTTATGAAATAGTGGAATGTTTATGAAACATAGTTATTCTCATCAGTTATATTGTGATGAATTATTTATTTTCATGTGGAAAAAAATGTATGGTTTTGATTATGTGATGTGTTTCAAAAATATATCCTTACATTAAATCAGGTAATGATTTATATCTCATGGGATAGACATGACTAAAATTTTGAGTGAACATGGATTAGTTAAAGAATTTTTCCACTATGATGAACATATGAGTGAACATTGACTACATTAATGTTTCAGTGAGTGAACCCTTTCAATTATGAGGGAATGTATTCCAATTGGTATAGTGTTTATTCAAGTACATAATATCTATCCACCAATGAAATTTATGTTATTATATTAATTCTACAATACCATAAATTATGGATTATGTTATTTTAAAAATTTCTAATTCAAGTCTTGTTTACTTATATGATATATTCCATGACTCAAGATTATTTATTTGAAAAATATGGTATAATATTAAAATGTTAATGTTAATATACCTTTATTAAAATGTAATTATTGTTTAAACATTTATAACACAGAAAATTACCTTTATTGATAAAATGAGGTCTTATATTTTTATATTTCCTTTTCCCGAGGGTATAGACACATGTTTCATATAGGATATCTCTAATAAGATTTGAAGACATAAATGAATTTTGGGATGCGAAATAATTTTTAGGGGAATGTAATTTAGTTTTAGAGAATAGTTATTTATTTTTCATAATTTCATCGAATCTCAAAATCTAAAAGTTCCATCTGTGTGTATAGGATCCAAAATTTCCTTTTAATGTTGTATATTTTAATGGAAAAATTGGGTCACATTTAAAATAATCAATGTTATAAAGGTATTATTTATGTTTTCTCAAAGAATCTATAATTGAGGGTCTCAGGATATGACTTATTATATTCCATGTATATCATTTTATAAATAAAATTACTTCAGCAGGTATTTGTCATTTATTGACAGGAGAGATGTTATCATACCCCATATGGAATGAAATTTAAAAAAATAATATCTGATATAATGACACAATCAGTATAATTACGTAAAAAATAATTCATAATTCATATCGATCATTATTACAAAACCTGATTATTAGTAATAGAAATGTGAAAAAACATCAGTATGTGAGGATATAGTCCACTGTACATGTGAATAATGATTTTTAACCCCCTTTATATAAGTGGGAATGGTTTTTGTTATTTTTTGATATCATAACCATTAGTGAAAATCCATACTTATTTAAATGTAGTTTGAAATTACTTTTTGGATTTTGATGTTGTTCTCCAGTGTATTATACATTTTGGGACTATCCTAGGGTTTTTGAGACTAGAGTTGAAGACACGAGGATAAAAAATGATAATTGCTTGTTTGGTGCATTGTTAGTGATACCAGTGTGCCTGGACAGGGAAACCATATGGGCCAGACAACCACTCATATATATACCGGATAATGGTAACAACTTGTTTTTTCATGTATTGGGAATTATTTTAGGAGGCCTTGTGACTTGGATCCTCACGGATGGAGGAAACTACATGATTGGCACCCAGTTTTATCAATCATTTGGTTAAACTATGTGGACATTGAAAATTGTAAAATTATGGTTTTCTCCCCTAGGATTTAATTCACTTTTCCTTAAATTTCTCACCTATTTAAACACTACATAGTGACTAAAGATCTACCAAACCCTTATCCATCAAATATGGGTTTCTTTTGACTATTACGGGGTTGGAGTTACATTTATTGAGAATCAAGCCTATATGTTATTCTTCAACAATGTTTTCATATATTTTCTTAGAGAGGATTGGTGTGTGATTTCCTCTAATTAGATTAAACAAAACAATTTTTATAGGATGCTCTTTATCTTAGTGGTTGAGGATGATTTAATTCATATGAAGGGCATCTTTTAGAGAAACTGTTTTCTACGAACATTTAATGCAATAGTTGGATAAAATGATGGAAAATGATGCTTTGAAAGTGTATAATGTTAAAAAAAGTAGGTTTTGAAATAAACTTTACTTCAAATGGGTTTTAAAAATAGAGGTCAAACGATTATATGAAATGGGGGTGTATCTCCTTTATTTTATAAATGGAAATTTATTAGTGTTAGGAAATGGAAATGATGTCCTTTTGGAATGTATTTTTTCATAATTGGAAGGCATGTGTTTTAATGGGATCCTCATGATGATTTCCAATGATAGTTTGAAATATTCATATTCCATTATATGGTTTTAATGGTCATTTGAGTTCATAATAGTAGAAATAATCTATGGGTTACTGAGATAGAACATATAATGATTATGATGGCATCTCAACATGGGTAAGAAATGAAATATATGATGGATGTTCTTATATGATGATGTAGCATAAGGGGGTTATTGTTATTATGGTATATGTGCAAATGGGTTATTCCATGTAAGTGGGATATGGATAATTTGTTATGATTATAAAAGATAAACGTGTTTAATGGTTATGGATATTGATTAGTAAATGTTTCATTCTTAAAGAATCATGTGAACATGGATTTATGGGATATTGGGTATTGACAAGAGGTTGTATGCCTATTGGTCTGGTTGAACTAAGGATATAAAACCCTCCTCAATATTGTATATGAATGTGAGCTAAACTACATCTCTATTCTACTAATGGATCAATTTTATTTGATTACTTAAACTGAGGATCTGAGGTATGTGTTATGTAATGTATGCTTGAGATGTCGTATTGAGGATATTTGATTAATAGTGTTTGGAAAAAATGTGTTTGGAATGCTATAAGGACTATATATTCTTCTCAAACACATTGAAATATATTTATATCTGTAATAATGATCTGATGTTCGTTGATAAATTATGATTAGTGAATTCTATTATGATTAAAAGTGTATAAGCCCTTATATTTAATTTGTTATGTATCATGTTTTACCAATGCCAGTTCAATTTGTTTGAAATGCCTTTATTAATTAATTAATAAAATGGTAACATGATAGTTTCCTCAACATTGGAAATATTTAAATTTATATGGTTTTCATTTTACTTGGGAAATTTTCATACCTAAATATAGTTCTATATAGATTTTGAATTTCCTTATACCCCATTGGTGGTGGCATAATTAGTTGTTCTCAAACCATGGTTGGGCCACAATTGCACTTGGGAACATATGAATATTCCACTTTTTTTATACGATTTCCCAATATGGACTTAATGTTTGGATTTTTCATGGGATTTATGGTTTAAGCATTAGATTTCAAGACTTGGTTGGACTCATGACCCTGAATGGGGTTTTTGGGTATTTTTTAATCCTTTTTTATAATATCATGATATGTAGAGTATAAATATCAGCGTTCTATCTATTCTTACTTTTTGTAGTTTTTATTTTCGACATATTGGCCAATTATATATTCTTTCATGTTATTATGTCCATTGATATCATTTCATATGTGGTATTACTCTAATAAGTAGGTATAGTCGACTAGAAATTTCTCCAAATACATGTACTAATACTCAGAATCCTCTATAGTAAATAGACGCATTCCTCAGGTCGTGTAATGGCCCAATATGTGTCACCAGATATATTGGCCACATGTTGGGGAAATTAAAAATAGGTGTCATATTTAGATCATTTATCTTACAATTCTATAATTCTAGACAAGCTACTAGGATATTGTTAGGTATTAGAAATTATCTTATACTTGGATTGATGTACCCCTGCGTATGATGGAAAACCCAATTTTCTATTGGTTGGAATTTCTATTCTACTTTTTCCTTTTATTGTTGGTTGACACATCTAGATATAATTGGGATCATTTATGTGATTGTATTTATTTATGTGCTTTTATATCTTGTCATGATATATATATAGGGGGTGGTTAGGTTCCTGCATCATCATGGGGAAATAGGATATCATTTTTATACATGTGTTTATTGTGATTGAGAATATTTTCGACACACATATTACAACTATAAATTTCTACATGTTGATTAAGCTATTATTATTATTATAAATAGTTATTAATGACAAATAAATTTTTTTGACTATGAACATCAATAAAGTTGAGTTTTTTAGAAATCAGTATTAATAAAAACATTTTAGAAACTATAAATCATTGGGGTCTTTAATTGGAATGTATTGAATTGTGAATTGCTGGTTTTATTTTAAAATAGTAGGGTGGATTAATAATGAATGAGAAATTATGTTAATTTTAGGGACACCCTCTGTATGTATCTGTAGTTTTCTAAGTGGACCGAATGTAGGGATTCTTCTGGTTGTGAGAGAGAACTTTTTAATGAACATAGTTATAGATTATGAGGTTTTGTAGATATTGGTGATTGTTAAAAGGTGTTTTATTGATTTATCCATCTGTTGGGTGGTTTCCTTTAGGTTTTGAGATGCTTTTTAGTAATGTAGGTGTGGTATCCCTTATGGAATATGACCATGTGAGTTTTTGAAACCCTATAGAGGGTTTTTGACTCATAGTGACAATGTATGTGTGTGGGAAAAATTAGTGTGGAACGTAGAGAAAATTTTTCTTAGGATTCATTTTATATATAGTGTATTGTATATGGGGTAGAAGTGATACTTGTGAGAAACATGTTTATTGATTTTTGGGGAGCATGGCCTTAATGGAATGATAATTTTTGTTGTTAGATGTGAATCTTTTTTAGGGCATTTTGGCAAATTGATCTTAGAGGATGAACTGTGATAAGGGTAGGTGATGTTGATAGTGTTGTGAGTGCATGAGGAACAAGTAGTCATATTCAGATTTTACTATGGTGCACATAGAGGTATGTATAGTCTGGTAATGGACTATAGGGATATGGGGAAAATTAAATTGTTTGGGAGAATAAAACTGAGATGTATTTGTGTGATGAAATTTTTTTAATATATAGGATAACCGATAGGGAGGGTATCATAGTGTTACATATACTTCAAAATGTGATGAAAAAATGTTTGATTCATATTTAGAATAGATATACAATGATTTGAATTGAATTTCTTGATAATGTACATGATTTTGATTTGGAATATTTTACAGGTTGAACATCAGTTCTTGTGGTTATTTATAATATCATTGATATAAATGGATGGATCATTGGGTGATGACCCAGCTATATTGAATATAATTAATAAAGGACATGACGTTGATTTTGTACAAACAATTCAAGGATGGGTAAAGTGTAGATGTACTATTTTGTTGTGGAAGTGAAATTTATAGTTAGGGGTGTTGATTTTGTTGTTCTTATTTTTCTAATGGATTATTTGCTATTGATAAGCATGGATAATGTCTATAGTATGATATTTTTGATTGAAATTAAGTCATAGTTTTTAATGTAATAGACATTTTTGGACTCAATTATATCATTTTTGTCTGGTGTGATCTGTATTTGGGGTCATTGTATAGTCACATGAGTTTTTGATACCTCAAGGAATTTAATGAGGTCTAGATGTGGGCATGTTCGGGGAGGTCTCAATTCAATTTGGGATGGGTGAATAGGTGACTTTAGATAATAACATATCATCTTTTGTGGGATCATATTGAAAATAATAGACTATTCATGGGATAGTTTGGTTTTTTATTAATATAGTGGACATAGAATTGATGTGTAAATCCCTAGTATTATGATGGAAGAACTCAATTGGGGGATGTAAATGCTTCCAAAAGAAATGTTGGGTCATGACCTCAGGGTAGAGGGTCTGACTGTGTTAATTATATTTGGTTAGAAATTATATTTGAGTTGTAGGGATTGATTTTTCATGAGATGTTGGTTTAATAGGAATACCAATTCATTTCATAAGTTAAGGTGTCCCCATTTTGATATGTTATGGAATTGCTGTAAAATTCATTATGTCGTTCATCGATAAAATATTATCGTAATTATAAATAGTGATGAACATGATCAATATCTTAACATCATCCTAGTTACATTGACAATTGTATGGATATAAACATAACTATGTAAATGTGTCTTGGATTGAAATGGTAACTTTTTGAGGTTTCACTCATGCAGATGTATATGTTTTGCTAGAGGGGCTTAATTACTCAATTGACTGGTTAAGGTCTAGGTCCCTAGGATGGACCGAATGTCGATGAATTCCATAGGTTTCATTCTCAGTAGTCATGAACGTGTAGTGAGAGATATTTTTTCCTTCTATTGGAAGGTATATCTAAATGTTCATGTTTTTTTGTAATCTTTTGATCTAATCATGAACCACGATGGTTAAAATATGATGAGGAATGTTTAGAAAATGGAACCATAATGGTGGAGAGAGATATGTAATTCATTGATGTTTGGATAAATATGGGGTTGATGTTGTGTCATTGAGGTGTGAAATATATAATTATGAGGAACATGATTTTGTTCTATAAGGAAGGTATGGTCAGATAGGGGTGTGTTGGTTGATTGATCAAATCCTTCAATTAAGGCTAAGGGTAAAAATAATAGAAATATGAGATTAATGTATTATAAATTCCAATGGGTGAGATAATACATTGAAATAGATGATTGTACTGGTAGTTTGGTGTGAGGAACACATCATAATTCAGACAAGGACTTAGATGGTTGTAGTCGGATGGCATAAAAATGCATATCTGTGAGCAATAATTTTGGCCCATGTGTAGTGGTGGAAATCCAAAAGTAAAACTGAATGTGTTTTGAGAATAGAATGATGGATTATTGAAGGAAAACATTGTATTTATTTTATGATTTGATATCTAAGTATTTTTTGTGAGGAATTATTGTGGTATGATATAATTGATAATTCATTGTATGTATTGACCACCATCTTTTTAACAATTGAGTGGAAATTGTGTATTGGGAATTAATGTTCAAAACTCATCATATTAATTGGAATGAATCATTATGATGTTATTACGTCCTATTTTCTAAATCATTCTGTATCCCGAAATGGAAACCGTTTTTTATAATAACATTAAAAAAACCATTTTAAAATCAAATACCTTCTTACAACAAAAAATTGATACCTCCATTATATCACCAAAACCAAGTGGTGAAGAAATTTTTAACCCTAAAAACCAATGGAACTTCTAGTGAGAACCCAAACTACCTAAAAAATCGTTAATATTAATCTAATAGTGGTCATGAAATAGTTTTTATATTACAGAAAAGAAACAATTTATTCAATTTTAGGTTCCTGTATTTCTACAATATATACCCAGTGTTGTAGCATTGTTTTATCATATTTCTTATTGAACCAGTGATCATTACCCATTAACAATAATGGTTAGACATATATGAAAAAATTTAATTTTTGTATGGCCTATCCGAGAATTAATTCATTTGAGTGATAAAATTATGATTAATCTTTTCTATGATAGAATAATACTTTTGTGATAGTGGATCCCGCTTTTAATACATCATGGGTATTGATCAACTATATATTAGATCCCAAAAATGATAGTACTATCCAATCTGGATGTGTTGATTAGACCACAATCAGCAATGTCTGCCATCCCATGCCTGTGATTCTCTCCTCCCGCAACAATAAGAAATCCCCTCACATTCACTAGTGTAACACAACACCTTTTTACATTCCATGAGGTACCAATGCAGCTACCATTCCATGATGGATCATCCTTTGGGTGAGAATCCCTAGATAACCCTCATGGGATGACCACACATATTAATACCAATGGTTTCTGTACTAGCTAGGATATTCTGATATTTCGTCTTATATACAGAAAAATAAATATGAAAATTATAAAATTATAGAATATTAATTTTACTAATTTTTATTTATTTTAGAAATATTCCACATAAAAATGTATCAAACCAACAAAAATATATATAATGATAAAATGAACATGATCAGTAAAAAACAAATGACACTATAGGTTGAAGGACCCATCATTAAATATTACATGATCTTAAATTAAGTTAATAATTCACATTGCTAGTCTTTTCAGGTTTGGATTTTTAGATAAGTAAACCACACAAATAAAATTACACCTCAAAAAAATTATATGGTAGACACTTCTACTCAGTATCACTTTTTTTCATAAATTAAAACAATCTTAAAAGTATACATGAATTCTTTTCTTGATATAGATCTTCATGAATTATTCGTTTCTCTTTCCCGACCTTATACCCTATTAAAAACATTTCAAAATCATGGGATGAGCATAAAAAAATTGAAAGGGTTATAAGATAAAGAAATAAGATATTAGTCCATAAATGCATACAAAACATAAGCTCAATAAAATACCTCATTGAAACATTTGATTTATGAATAACACAAATAAATCATAAATCATTAAGGTAACTTGTGAAATCTATAACATGCAAACGTTTTAGCTTTCATAGCTACGTAGGGTGATACATATGGAATAAACATCACAATATATTATATAAATATATTTAGAGAAACATTAAAATTTTACTCCATCGGGTTGCCTAATGGAATGAAGAGATATCTTGGGCTCACCCATCCTAGGTTTATCACGGAACCACCCATATACATAAATAGTTCCCAAGATCCATATCATATTCATAACACATAAAAAAACATAAAATAAAGATATCATTTCCCAATTTCAATCACAATATATAATTTAAATAAATTATCATAACATATCCATTATCAAACCCATTTTGAAAACCAAAATAAGTAAATGAGTATATGGTATTTATTTTCCATTTTAAAATAGTATGTCTTGTTAAGGAATCCAAAAATCCAATAATGCTCACAGTGGTGGAATGGTTGTTGTCACCGCGTGCATTGAAGAGAAACATCCCCTTTTTTGTTTAGTAAAATTATTTGTAGAAAGGATTCCCTTTAATTAAATGAAAATTCAAAGGGTCTTATACACTATATAAAACAATGTCATGTATTAATCAAAGTATGCATCAATGGAAGGAGAATGAGAGGAATACCCTTACCTCATGTCTGACTTGACTCGTTCGTTATTTAATCTATTGAATAATAAAAGAAATTTTATTTCTACTTTATTAGGAACCTTTTTCATGATAATAATTTCTTTTATATTACTTATTACCATGTTATAAACATTACATAATTATTTATTTTAATAATGGTTTTCTTCAATATTTTGTACTTCAGTAAAAAATGAACATAAAATAATTACATGTTGTCTATGTGTTCAAAATTAAATTATCTAAAAAATTATATTCATGATTTATATATCATATTTATAATAAATATATGGTATTTATATGTAATTATAATAGTACATACCTTTTGGAGATAATAAATGAAATGCATAGTTCATGGAGACGGTAAGCCGTATGTAAGCATCAACGCTACTTTCATTTATATTTCATATTAAATGAATGAAACATTAATGATACATAAGAATATATTATTTCTGTATAACATCATATATAATTTCAGTATCTCCATCCTTTATACATTTCATGTATGCTCTGATGGTGTCATATCACTTTGAATGGGCAGTAATCTTCACTTCGTAAAATGAAATTATCGTATTTATCTATTATGGAAACCATAAATTTATGCTACAAATAAAAAATAAAAAATAATAGAGATAATATAAATATAATATATATCAAATATAAAGACATTTCCTTCATAATGGAAACCATGATATGTGGTAAGAGATAACTGAACAATCATTATTTCGTGAGGCTGTAGTTCATCGTCCATAGAAATAGTATGATTGTATCCCTTAGATGGGGGTGTTTGCAAGTGTATATTTAATACTTCTCATAAAAATATCTTAGTATATTTAATATAATTGTGTTGTTATAAATTAATGAAAAAAAGAGTTAAGGGAGTACGAGAAGTAAAATAAAAAAATATCCTGAGAGAAGACGTTAACATTAAATCTAGTAACAACCATTGGATTGAACCCAAAGGATTTCTTGAAGTGATTTTTGAATAAGGAAAGTCTTCTCAATGGAATAGAGGGATGTTAAAAGATTATTTGTGGAGTGCTTGGAGGTTCCAAGGGGGATTTAGAGGTGTGAGAACGGGTTAGAGGTGATCGCTTTTTATATGGGGGAAGAGAGACTCTTAATGAATGTTTGAAAATATTATTTTATTATATAATACTGTTTAGTTTCAATAGGTTCAAAAGTTATTTAATTAAAAGATAAAGTGTATATAAGTCTATATAAAATCATCCAATAATAATTTTACATGTTTTAGATATTTTTTAATCCTTAAAATTTTTATTCATCCATTTCTCATCTTATTTAACTTTTACCATGTTGTATTAGATATTCATATTATTTGGTTAATACATTTAATATAACATTCCAAGCGACCCAAAATGAATCATTAATGTCATTTTTAACATTTTATATGTTAGTTGGCTGAATATTAGATTTTTGGAATTACGTTATCATTTAATAAAATATTTTTTTACAAACTCATTAAAGTCAATTTATAAACAATTCATATCATTACAGTTAAAAATATAGAACAACTAGATTATTTTTAACACTCTTAATTAAGTTAAATATAACATGACATAATAATATATATAATTCTTGTATAGTTTAAAGAGTTTCAAAATTAATTTATTTTATTTATTATGATTTCATTTAATTGAATCCTTTATTAATAAAGAAATTATTGAATCAACATGGTGTTATAAATAAATTTATTTATTTAGTCTCTAAAATGTACCAAAAAATACAATGATGTATGGAATATTTTTATATTTATAATGAATATTTATATTATAAATTATAAATTATATATCCCATTAAAAAAATGTTTTACAATGCCATATATATCTATGTTACATTTTCCTTAACTGTAAATTATATATTATAAAGAGTTATTTTTACAGGGGAGTGGCTCTATGGGGTCCGAAAATCGACCCAAGGATGCCCACTGTCATACATGTATAATCCAATAAGATCAAAAAACATGTTAGGTTTATTTAATATTATTATATTATTATTTTTAATTTTATTTAACAGATTTACCCTTTAACAATGGTAAATAGAATATTTACTGAAATTATTATTCATAATGTCTAAAAATAAAAGTTCCCAATTTACAAAAATATGGAACTCTTGATTCCAGATATGGAATCTATTTTACCTTATTCAAATTAAAGAGTTTTGATTAATAAATTTAGTATTATTTCTTATGGTCTAAACCAAAATCTTGTTTTATGAAATAATAACTATTAAATGAGTGACACTTTTTTATGCTAAATGTCAATGTAAAATTACATACAATGACCGACATTGGATTAAATTTTAAAATATTAATCTAATTACAATTTTAAACCAATTAAAAATCTAATATAATTATATAAATAAATTAGATTAAAAGGTAGTTTTGAATTTTAATGTAGTATTTTCTACTATTAATTTTAAAAAACACATTATCAAAAAATACCAAAATTTCATCCAATGTTAATTATGATTTACCGATTCTAAATAAGAATTTAAAATTTTCAAATATTACATATAATAGTGAAAAAAACTAGATTAATAAATGGTTCACAATCAAAAGGATTCAAATAGGCCTTTTAATGAATATTAGAGTACTTATGATTCAAATTAGAATCATTCATATTTTAATCCTCAAAATTTTATCTGATAAATGAAAAAAATAACATATATGTATAATCTTATTTTAGTTAGTTATGTTCATTCCCGCAAAAAAAATATATAGGAGTTAAACACTATTTAAAATAATATTATATTATTATTTTTTCAGTATGACTCAGCATTGAGTGCAACAAGAGATTTCAATGAAACCAAATATTGCATGTCAGGACTCCATCAAAAATATCATCCCCGTTTATTTAAAATTAATATTAAATTCAAAATTCTTTATAAATAAGAATTAATCATAATTTTTATTTACATAGGATGTTACATCCTTCCCCCTTTTGGAAATTATGTCCCTGTAATTTTATTCACATATCAAATAAGTGTGTGTATTTATACCATATAGAATTTTTAGATTCTCATGTTGCCTCTCCAACCATATGGGTTTTCCACAAAACAATAACAATATGAATTACCTTATTTTGTAACACTTTCTCTCTGTGGTCAAGAATATTGAACTATATTTCCTAATAAGAATGATTGTATTCCAACTAAATTACCTATAGACTCATAACATTAGATGGATCCAGCATATACTTTCTCAATCTTTTCACTTGAAAAAAAAGTTGTTTACTTGGGATAAATATGTAGGTAAATCCACTCTAGAGGAATGTTATCCAACATTCTCTATGATGTCATGGGGTCCAGTGAACATCAGAGTCAACATTCCCTTCGTTCAAAAACACATTACAAATTTCCATGGAAAAACTTTTAAAAGACATGATCACCTACTTCAAAAGAAAGATCCTTCCTCCGGTTATCCATATGTATTTTTTCCCTGCTATAGGTTGTTCTCATGTTTTTCTGAATCAACTCAACTTTCTCTCCATCTCTTCATACAATTCTAGTCCAATATTTTTCATTTCACCAAATTAATCCAAAAAATATAGTGTTTTACATCTATTTCCACACAATTCCTCAAATGGTGGCATCTGTATACTGGAATGAAAACTTTTATTAAAAAAAATGAAACTAAAGAATGATTTTGGTCGCAACATCCATAGAAATCCATTGAGGAAGCACATAACATATCTTCCAATGTCTTAATTGTTCATTCCGACTATCATTCTGATTGAGGATGTAAAGTTGTATTAAAATTAAATTTGGGACCAAATGTCTTTTAAATTCATTTCACAAATTTATAAGTAAACCTGGGATCACGATCAGATACATTGTAGAGGAGAACTCCATAAAACATAACTATATCTATTACATATAACAAAAATGTTTATCTAGAGACAAAGTATGTCGAATGAGAAGGAAATGAGACGATTTATTCAATCTATAAAAAATAACCCAGATTGAATTATTACATCGAGATGTATTTGGTAATTATATATTAATGTCCCTTGATATATTTTCCCATGTCCAGTCTTACACTGGTAATGGCTGAAGCATCCCTTAAGGTAACTGTTTCTCTGCTTTAACTAGTTGAAAATTCAAACACTTCATAGTAAATTCAACAATGATTATTTTCATTACATCCCACCTGTAATACATCAGATGATCTCTTTACATCTTATTACTTCCTGGATGAACTGAAAAAAAAACTGTGAGCTTCACCTAACAACCCTTTCTTCAACTGTGATTCAAAAGGAACACATAATATGTTCCCAAACATCAAATAAATGTCTTTATCAATGTTAAATTCGAGTAACATATCCTTATAAAACAACTCAACCTTTTTCTATCCCAATGTCTTTTTTCTATGAATACTTATTTATCTTTTCTAGGAATGATTTCACATACACGTTAAACAAAACAGAGGAATTTTATACATCAAAAACATCTATGCCAATGTTTATCAAATCATTAATCAATGGATCTTGATCAAAACGTAACATGATTAATGTAACATTAAATTTTTGACTCAAAGAATGAGCAACCTTATCATTATTCCTTGGATGATAATGAATCTTGCAATCATAATACTATATTGATACTAACCTTCTCCTCTATCTCATGTTCAATTATTTCTAGGTGAATATATACATAACACATTTGGGTCATTATATATTTCCATGTTTACTCCATATATATGATGCCTCTAAATTTATAAAGAAAAAAATAATAGTAGCTTATTCCAAATCATTTATAGTTTAATTTAACTCGTGAGGTTTCAACATATATGATGCATAAGCAATTACCTAATCATTCTGTACTAGGAAACAACCTAGTCCTTTCAACAATGCATCACTGTAGACAAAAAATACACCATTTCTGGAAGGCAATACCAAAAAAGGATTTTTCACCAATAATGTTTTCAATTCCCAAAAACAATCATTACATTATTTATTCCAAATAACCTTAAAATCGTCCCGAGTTATGTTTGTGAATGGAATTTATAACCATGACAATTTTCAACATGCCTTCGGTAAAAACCTAATAATCCAAGAAGACAATATATCTTAGTTATATTTTTGTATCGTGGCGCTTTTTCAAGAATTTTTTTTTCTGCCAGATCAACTGTTATGCTATTTTTTTAACTTATGTACCTATGGAATGAAATTTCATGTAACCAAAACTCATTCTAGCTGAATTTACCATACAGTTTCTATTCATTTATTTTTTTCATGAAAAAAAATAAATTACATTCATGTTCCTCTTTATATTTGGAATAATCCAAAATATCATCAGTGTACACAACCACAATCATATCTAGGAACTCAATGAAAATTTTATTTATAAGATTCATGAATAACGTAGGTGCATTGGTTAACCCAAAAGGAATAGAAAAAAACTCATAATGTCTATATCTAGTACGAAATGATGTCTTTGGAATTTCTACTTCCTTTAAATTCAACTGATGGTACCCCAACATCAAGTCAAACATCGAAAAATACTGAGCTCCATAGAGCTGATCAATAAAATAATCAATATGAGGCAATGGATAATTGTTCATCATATTTATGTTTCCAATGATATATAATCAATGAAAATTCCTATTGACCAATCATTATTTTAAACAAACAAGACATCTTCACCCCATGGTGATGTGTGAGGTTGATTGAAACCATTATCTAATAACTCCTGTAATTGCTTCATTAACCCGAAAAGGTCAATTTGAGCCATTTGGTAAGGGGGTTTTGAAATTTTATTTGCATCAGGAACTTAGTCAATATTAAATTCAACTTCCTGATCAACTATTTTACCATACAACTAATCCGAAAAAACATCAAGATACTCATTTACCACTTGCACACCATTAATCTAGGATGTTCACTTGTTATCAAAAATTTGTGAATGGTAGTATTCATTTCAATATTTTACAAGTTTATCAACTTTTTGATATGTTATCAAAAGTAAGGGTTCATTAATGTACACAAAATGAAATTCTTTCTGAAAATAATTCTCTTTGGATCTGTATTCCATCTTATCTTGTTGAACGAAAATCCAACCCATGCCAAAAATGACATCAAAATCTACTAGAGGAAAAACAATAATGTTTGTAGGTAGATTCATTCTACACACAAGCACAAGAAGGTTCTTATAATTTCTTTTTATCACAAAATTTCCTCCTGGTGTTTTTACAATAAGTTTAGGATTCATATCTTATGATGTAATTCCCAATTTTCTAGAAACAATCTCTAAAATTAATGAATGTGTAGACCATGAGTCAACCAACACATTGGCGTAATCGGAAAAAAAAATTAGTGTGCCTTATAATAATTCATTCAATGGACCAACATATTCTAAAGTATTTGAAACAAATTTCACCACCCCTTTATGTGTGTATTCTGGCATATTTTCCTTATATGGGTTAATTGTTGGACACTCTTTTTCATAAAGACCCATTTCATGGAACATAAAACATTTTAATGACAGTAAATACGATTTATTCTTACCATTACGATGTTCTGTGTTAGTGAAATTATAAGCCTTATGTACCATTTTACCACATTAATAGCACATACCAAAATTAATATGACATTCCCTATAATGCTTTTTAACAATTTTCTCACAAACTCTCAACTTAAGTTTCATTCAATCAGAATTGTTGGAATAGTTCTTCCTTTTCATCGTCCACCTTGACCTATAATTTTGATGTTTGTCAAATAATGCCTAATAATTGGAAATCTCCATTTTCACATTCCCAAAACATAGAAAATGACTTTCATAACTTCATAAATCATGACAAGCTAATTCGTGTCGATACATTGGAATTAGTCCAGATTAAAAACAGATGATTTCATTATCGAGATATCGTATGAAATTTAGAGCATAACATTCCTGTCGATTGAATTTTTCTTCATAACGAGCTGCTAAGTCACCCTTCTACCTCAATTGCAGTAAATGTTTTTCATCCTAATACAACCCAACAAAGGAAAATATTTCTTATCAATCATACCATTTAATTCATCCCAATAAAGAGCATAATTTTCTTTACTATCCCTGATATTTTATACCATTGACCGCCCCTGATCGACTTCACTATCAAAATGGTAATCCACGAGACTATCCATTTGATTTTTTGAACACCCCATGACATCAATTTTTTTTCCTATCCCCTAATCCACCCTTCGACAAGAACATGGTCATATTATAGTCAAAATAACGGGGGATGTTGCCTCATGAAATGCTCCACTATTGACATGTTATTATATGGATGATCTAGCTGATGATGTACATAGATACCACCACCATCTCAAGTTGTTGATTTTTCATATTGAATTCCACCAGAGGACATCCCAACATATCTGCCCTATTTCCACTATAGGAAACCATTCTGAACACAAAAATATCAAAGGCCATGGGATACGGTAATCTATAAATTCTATTTCCTTTCAATCATACCATAAATTAATTTATGGATATTAATTAAAAAATATTATAACAATTATTGATTCTTAAAACAACTTTTGATACCATGTATAATGAACCATCCTTAAACATTACATAATCTTTATTTATGTTAATAATTCACATTAATATTCTTTTCAGGTTTAGGGTTTTAAATAATTTGGCTGTAACTATTACATTACAAATAAAAAATTTACATAGTATATACATAAACATTGTATCTATATTTTCATAAAATTAAAAACACATAAAATAAAATAAGATTTATTTTCTGGATATAAAACTTCATGAATTCATTGTTTCCCTTACCCTTCCTAAAACCATGTGAAAAACATTTCAAAAACATTGGATGAGCATAAAAAGATCAGTAAGGGTTAAAATATAAAGAAATATGATATTAGACCCCCAATAAATACAGTCCATAAGCACTTTAACATACCCCATGAAATAAAAATATTTATAAATAACACATAGAATTAAAAATTCATAATGGTAACTTATGGTATCCATAATATACTTAAATTTTAGCTTTCACAGCTACTTAGGGAGTTTCATTAGGAATTCCCACCCCAATATATTCCCTAAATATCTTAGGAGATCTATTAACGTTTCTGTCACATTACCCAATGCCTTGGATAGCTCTCTTGGGCTCATCCAACCTAGGGTTATCACGGAACCACCCATATACATTAAAAAAATCCAAAGAACCATATCATATTCATAACACATAAAACAAACATAAATGAAAGATAAAATTTCCACATTTCAATCAAAATATATCATTAAAATAAATTAACCTTACCTAAACGTTATCAAAACAATTTTAAATTCCAAAATACTTAAAAGGTTATATGGTATTCATTTTCCTTTTAAAAACACTATAGCTTGTAAAGGAATCCAAAATCATAATAATGCTCGCGGTGGCGGAAAGGTCATTGTCATTGCGTACGTTAAAAAGAATTATTCCCATTTTTTAGAAAAAATGCAACATGGAAAATATTTCCATTGAATGAAATGAAATTTCAATGGGGTTTATACACCGTATAAAAAAATTCATGTATAATTCAACATATGCCACAACGAATGGAGATTGAGACGAATCCCCTTACCTCAAGTCCGACTTGACTCTTTAATTAGTTAATCTCCCAAATAATAGAATAAAGATAAGTTTTTACATTATTATGTACATTTTTGAAGTTTATTATTCCTTTAATATTTATTAATACCATGTTATAAACATTACATTATCATTTACGTTAATAATAGACATTTTTTGATATTTGTATCTTGAGTCAAAAATGAACTTCTTATACATACTAGTTGTCCATATGGTTAAAATTAAATTATCTCTAGAATTATATTCATGAACTAGATATCATATATATATATATATATATATATATTATATCTAGTATAGATATTTATTTATAATATTACATAACTTTTGGAGATTAGAAATGAAATGCACCGTTCATGGAGATGGTAAGTTGTACGTACGCATGAATGATACTTTCAGTTCAATTTCATATTTAATGGAATGAAAACACAATAATTAAATGGTATATTGTAAATCCATTATAATATCATATATAATTTTAGTAACTCCATCCATTGTACTTTCCACTTATGGTATGAACACGTCATAACACATTGAGGGGGCGGTAGTCTGCACTTCCCCAAATGAAATTATCATATTTATCCATTATTGAAACCATAATGGTAAGATAGAAATGAAAAAAGTAAGAATAGAGAGAATATAAATATAATATATATGTATCATATATAAATACATTTCCATCATAAAGGCCACCATGATATTTGGTATTATATAACTAAACAACCATCATTTCGTGAGGTAGTAGTTCACTGTCCACAAAAATAGTATGTTAGTATCCATTAGATGAGGGTGTGTG
Organism: Viscum album; assembly: GCA_963277665.1. Taxonomy (NCBI): domain Eukaryota; kingdom Viridiplantae; phylum Streptophyta; class Magnoliopsida; order Santalales; family Viscaceae; genus Viscum; species Viscum album. The sequence goes on along the minus strand of OY728140.1, from coordinate 1,378,002,826 downwards.
TAAGTGTAGTTTGAATCCTTATAAAAACAACATACAAGTATATTAGAGATACTATTTTTTTGTAAAATAAATGAATAAATAGAGTATATGGACTTGGATAATGAAAATAAATGAATAGAACTTGAGAGAAGACATTATCATTAAATCGGGTGGCTCTTTTTGATTTGAAGCAAAAGGATTTCTTGATGTGATTTTTACTAAAGGTAAATATACTAGGTGGAAGAGTGGGATGCTGTGAACATATTTTGGTAGTGTTTGGACAAGACAAGGGGGCTTGAGATGTGTGAGTAAGGGTTAGAGGAGGTTGATTTCTATAAGGGGGGGAGGGGCTCTTTATGAATGTTTGAAAATAATATTTTATTATATAATGATTTTCGTTTTGAAAAGGTCCAAATCTTATTTAATTCCACGATAAGTTTTATATATGTATAAATAAATATATCCAATTAGAATTGGATAGGTTTTGGAAATTTTTTAATCCTTATATGTTTTATTTAACCCTTTGTAATCTTATTTAACTTTTATCATTTCCAATTATATATTCAAATAATATGGATAATGTATTTACTATAAAATGAAAAGCAACCTAAAATGGATCATTAATGACCTATTTATCATCATATATGTCAATTTGCTGAATATAATAATTTTATGATTATTTTAACATTTAATTAAATATTAATTGTTAAAAACCTCATTTATGTCAATATATAATATATTCATATCAACAAATTTCAAAAATCAATAACAACATGATTATTTCAAACACCATTCATTATTTCAAATATTTCAGGTCATAATAATATACAAATTGTTGGATGAATTATATAGATTCACAATAAATTTATTTTAATAATTACGATATCATTTATTTGAATCCCTTATTAATGAAGCAATTACTGCATCAACATTGTGTCATAAATAAATTTAGTTATTTAGTGTCTAAAAATTATAAATAAAATAACATGATGTGAAAAATATTTTTAGTTTTTTAGTAATTATTTATAGTCGAAAATATATCTTCTATAACACATCATAAAAAGTTTTTACTAAGAGATATCTATTTATGTTACATTTTCGTTAACATTAAATTAATTTTTTATAAATTGTCATTTTCAAATGAATGTGGCTCCATGGAGTCCAAAAATCGACCTAATGATGCTCGTGGTCAGATATGTATTTGAAAATAGTATTAGAACAGATGTTAGGGAAATTTATTGTTAGTGTAATATAATTTTTACCCTGATTTACCAGATTTACACATTAACCATGGTAAATATAATATTTATAGAAGATACTATTAATAATTTATAAAAATAAAAGTTACCTATATAAATAATTTGGAAATAATGATTCAAATTTGGAATACATTTTCCCATATTCAAAAAATAGAATTTTCCAAAATCAATATAAAATTAATTCACTTTATCAAAACAAAAAGTGTGTTTTTTTAAATAATAACTATAAACATTGACATTTTTTAATACTCTGTTTCAATGTATAATTACTTCCATGGAACAACATTGTATTAAATGAGAAAATATAATCTAATTACACTTTAAAAACAATTAAAAATTCAATCTAAAAATAAAAAAAAATTATATTAAAAGGTATTTTTGAATTAAAATGAATTATTTTTCGTTATTCATTTAAAAAATGAACTTTATCCAAAAAATACGAAAATTTCAGATGAAGTTAATTTTGATGTCCAAATTCTAAAAAAATACTTTATTAAATAGAACATATAAAATTTAAAGAATAATATTTAAAAAGGCTTCACCATCAAAAGGTGATAAATTGACCTTTTAATTAATATTATAGTATTTATGCTTAAAATTTGATTCATTCAAATTTAATTCCTCTAAATTTTATTGGATATATGTAAAAACATTTAAAAAACATGTATAATCATATTTTATTTGTTTCTATTAATTCACATTAACAAAATGCCTCGATTTTTACCACCATTTAAAATAATATTATATTTTTATTTATTATTTAGTATGAATTAGCATTGTGGGCTACATGATATTTTGGAGAAACCCATTGTTTCATATCGAGTACGCCATCCTAAATAGAATTCGATTTTATGTAAAAGTAATATTAAATTCACAAATATAAATAAATATTAAAATATCTTATTCTTTATTTACCTAGGGTGATACAATAGGACTAAAAGATAAAAATTTTATTCCTAAAATTTATTTATCACTCTTATAGTCATATCATAAAGAAATTAGTCATTACTACATATAGAATGGAATCCCTTGAAAGGGTGAATTACAATGCTTATTAAGGGGTAATAATAAGAGATATCAATATAAATCATAATTTAGAGTATAATAGACATGTTTTTGTAAAAAAAAAAATTAAAGACAATGCGACATAATGAAATCAATAGAAAAAAACATTTATAATTAATTTTAAATTTTGATTTAAAAAAAATTATGAAAAATCAAGGTTTTGTATTGGATAATCATGGGGAAATTTTCAGAAGGAATGTTACCATAACATAGAAAAATGCATTAATGTAAGAATGAAACATAGTAATGTAGAGAATTAATGATCATTGAAAATATTTTCATATTTAAAATCCTTCAACGAATACAATCATTATATAGTAGAATTTTTCATATAATGGATTTTGATCAATACATATTCCCAACAATTTAGTTGATTTTGATCACTGTACATTAAAAAAAGATTATTATCATTAGATATAAGTTCACACTAAATTAATTTAATTTAAATAATACATTTTCCCCAACCACATGAGTAAAAAGATTAAAATTCATACCACATAAAAATGGAAAAAATGATAATTAAATCATATCTTATTAAAATCAAGAGAAAAAATTATTTCATGGAAATTTCAAGGATACATGATCTTAATATATCCATAGAAATTAGGTTAATTAATTCATTGCATCAAAATCTCCAATAAATTTTTATAGAAAATATATAATAGTTACATTGTTCCAAAAACCATATAAAATTCTAAAAAGAGTAAATTAAAAATTAAAAATTGTTTTATATTACATTTTATGAAAAACAAAATTTTAAATATAATTTATGAAAAAAAAATTATAAAAATAATGTCAATTTAAATAATAATTACTTATAAATATTATAAAAATGAGAAATAGTGTTTCACAAAGAAAACTGAAAAAATATTGGGAGAATAAGATGATGTAGAAAATCATTATAAAAGATATATTTAAAAATTTTAAAATGAAATTAGATGAAAATAGAAAATTAATATATGATATTAGAGATTTTAGGATATGGAAATCCTAAAAATGAATAATAAACAAGGACATCATGGATAAAGATTCCTGACAGAAAAGAAAATATAAGGTATGTGTCTCTTATAGTCAACATTTAGGTTGAATTTTCAACCAAAGGGATGAAACCTAGAAAATACCACTACAAATTGAAAAATATCCAATGGATAAGATAATATATTGGTTTCTTTATAGAATAATTATATAATATTATGAAAATTAAATTTACCAATAAATAATTTTTACTTGACATTGAGATATGAAATAAAAAACATACCATAGATTTTTGTTTATTCACATGTGCACTCACAAAATTCACAATTATTTTATTATCACTATAAATTTTTATATGAACATTATTCATATTTTTATTTCACAATATTATATATTTAAAATTTATTTTTACCATCATATTAATTGTATATCATTAAAATTTGTATATTTTTGTGAATTATACTTATTTTTTGTTAAATATTTATTATTTAAGATCTATTATATTATCATAGTTCAATGTATAATCACATTCATAATATTCCAGAATATTTAGTATTTGTGCCCAGTATTTTTCTAGACAACCATGTTCATATAATTGATCTTATGGTGATGGAGTTATAGTAATTATTGGAAAAATGGTTTTATAAAATAATTGAATTAACAAAATAATTAAATCTATTGTTAAATATAATTTATAATAATATCATCATTGGAACATCCCTAGTGTTTCATATAATAAAAAAATTACTTTTGTTTGATCAAATATTGTTTTGGTATTCCACATTTATATTTTTATTAGTTTTCTGGATTTAGTGATGTTTGGGGATGTGTAAGGTTGACACGTAATTATAGAAAACCATCTTGGTCTATCCAAGATGTCATGTCTCTTTACCTGGAGTTCAAAAAGTGGATTCACATTTAGTATCATGGATAGCCTAAACTATGAAATATAAACTTATAAACATGTGACTTTCTAATGTGGTATTTTACATTCTTGGAACATGGTTAGTCAAACAAGGTGAAAAAACCCCATGCCTCTTCCAATATCCCATAATATGGGAAAAAGTTATTATATTATTTTATAAAATATGTAGAATGCCTGATGACCATAATTAATTTATCTAAATAATAATTTCAATACCCAAAACCTACATGTTTTGGGTCATTTTTCTTATGATGTAATTTTTATATATTATAGAAGACACCACATCGTGGTTTCTGATATTAGTTATCTCATTATGGTTAATGAAAATTGATTTTTGGTTGTTGGAATGAGTTTTCCCTAGGATTGTATTTTCATTCTATCCCAATATTCATCGAAATTCTTGATATTATCTTCTATATGTGACTGAATCCACGAATTAGTGATGTTCATTCTGGTTATATGTCCTATGACAAGAAATAATTAGTATTTTATAGATATATTATGGATTTGGGTAATGTTTTATATATCTATTTTTATTTTTGTTCATATTTAGTGAAAATTATGGTCTTGTATTGTCAGTGAATCCAATTGATCAATAGAGGTTGTATTGGATATTAATATTATTTTCATCTTATTTTAGGATCCCATATGAAATTCAAAAGTCCAACAACTTGTCTTGACCATTTCGATGTCCATGTGAATTTTCATTCGAAGTGTTTCAAAGTAGAGGTTTTAATGATTTTTTCCACATTATAAAGAAAATTATTTCATAATATTTTAATATTCATCAAAAAGAGTTCAAATATTTTATTTCAACAATTAAATTCAAATATATTTTTAAATGTGGTTTTAATTTATTAAGATATTTTGAGAAAATGGACTAGATTTTGAAAAGGTTGTGAAAATGGATTTCATCCTTAGTGTTGATCACAATAATTGTTTCAATTAATGATTTTTGTGTGTTCATTTATTGTCCTGAATTCATTATCTATAATTTCATAAACATATATGTGGTTAATGAGGAGTAAATAATCAAACGTCAAGGATAATTATTTCCCACATGATCAGTTATATAAGGCTAAAAAGTGCTCCAAATTGCTTATGTTCTGTCATGGACCCTCTATTGTGACCATAGTATTAACCCATATATATATATTCCTAATTGATAATGTATACACTAGGTAGATACAAATAACAATATTTTGATAATGGTACTAATTAACATATAACTATTGATAATCATAGCATTGTTTTATCTATTTATAATCATTTAAATGATTTCCTTGTGTGTTGTTTATAAAATTCATTAAAAACTAGTTTGTTTGTATGCATTGTCAAATTATGAAAGGGTTTTATATACATGATTCAAATTGAATATTTTAAATCAATATAAAATTCTATTTTTTAATGTAAAATAACTGTATTATTTTTAAATTTGTTCTGTATTAAACACATGGTTGGAATACTACTAATCTCACGTCCTCCAAATTTTAAGACAACATTGCATATATATAGTAATTTTTTAATATAATGAAAAAAATGGAATTTTTCTTTAGGTTGTTTTATATATTTTTCCGTAGTTAGATGTTGGAACTTGGATGTTATTTATTTCCACATGAATTTGGATTCATATTAATAATTATATAGATATGATATTCGTTATTTATTTTAATTTTTTCATAATGTTTTACATTTATTGATAACCTCTCTGATTATAGTACTATTATTTTCATATATATTTTTATATAATTTTTGTAGTTAGTTATGGTTAAATCATTCCCAATGACTGTTTTTTATGACGAGGTTATATTTTCTTACTTGAGGGTTTCCATAACTCCCTTCAGTCCATGCCATGACCTATTCGCATTTTGGTTAATTTGGAAATCTGGGGTGGTTCTTTAAATATCATTATTTCAGGAAGCATTCCCATTTTATATTATCAATATGCATTTTTTTAAATCTTGATAGAAATGATAATGGAGTATAGGTACATTTAGATATTGTTATGAGTGATTGATTTTACACATCTCATCATGATGGGCCTTATGATAGGACTGGTTATCAGAAAATGTCTATTTCTGAATTTATACTATTTTTTCCAAATTAATATTTTTAATTTTGGTTGATAATTATTGATGAATTTTTTTTATTTTAAACAAAAATTGAATAGAAGATATAGTTTTCATGTACAAATTTTTATGATTATTTATAGTAACATTCCCCATTAAATCATCCAAACTTTCAATTGGATGGTGTTGTAGATGAACCATGATTTGGTAAACATATTGATTATCGGGATTTGATTAATGCATTCAATTCCATGGTATGATATTTGGGAGAAGGTTAGGCACATTTCCTTATTCCTTCTAGTGGATCATAACGTCAATGTGACAAGGAATAATATCAGCCCATTAATTATTAATCTTAAAACAATTGACTTTCTAAGGGATGACTGATCATATAGAGATGGTTAATTAGTTAATAAATATTTCTAAAATCTTATTATTAATTGATACTCTTATCATTGTCATACTCATGTGCAACATCATGAAGGATTAATGTATGATTAGAATTTTTTCTAACATAGTTTTCCTGGATAATTAGCATGATGTATCTCCAATGAATAGACACGAAGATCATATTTTCTATGTTTTTCAACTATGAATAAATTACCTTTGAAAAGATTATATACTTTTCAAATAAGAAAAATGGAATTTAAAACGTATGTAATATGATAATGGACTCATAAAGATCTCTAAAATTTATTTTTATGTTTTTTATAATGTGAATATAAACTCTCTTAGGTAACATATGGTTCAATGATATTAAGTATTACTTCATGTATTTGTGTTATATGTGACCACCTAATCAAAGATGTAGGGTAAAGAACCAGTGGAACTGCATAACGACGATGATAATTATGAATTTACCAGAGTTTCTCTTTCATATAGTGGAGTATAAAATGGTTAATATATGGTAAAGTGTGTGTATAGTGAGTTTAATTGGGGAAATAGAGGAGGGTAATCTCATAAGTCTATTAACGTGCCATCGTTGGTGGTTAATGTCACGACATGTTATTATTGTGTATAGAAGGGAAACAGAACACACATTTCACTTGTCTCTCCCTAGGTTGGAATATTATGTTCCAATAATGGTAACGTATATAAGTTTGGATGGGTTCAATATTTTTTCTCACTCTAGAAAAGAATCTTTTGCAGCCCGAGGATCTAATGAATTGATAGATTCAACAGAAAATGAAATGTTTGGTCTGCATTCCACCAGAATGAACCAATTACAAAAAATTATTGATTTTTTATATAAAAAATTATATAATTCCTCATATTTTGATTGATACCATTTATGTTTCATCTATTATATTAGATTATTTGTATTATAAATGTTCCTATCACTCAAATATATTGTCTCATATAGTGAATATTACAACAGAAAAACTGAAACTCATGTCATTTAATATGGAATTGGTGATGTCACTAGGAACGAAGAATGAGTTGTGTTTTTTAACATTATCTATTACATTTTTTTCATGTGGAGATGGATTTTATTTTTTTAGTTATCAATTGGGTCCTCATATATATTTTTATCATGATGCATCAGTTGAATTCATATAGGGTTTGGTTCGACTTATATCATCATAATGACTTCGTTTGTAATACTGATGGGAGAACTCAATTGTTTATAGGAGAGTGCGATCCAAGGTCCAGTCGAGCATGGATATCTATAATTGGAATTTGTATGATAACATGGATTTCAGTATTTTAGATTGAATATGAATATAAATTTTATTTAACTATATTGATATTTAATGAGTTTACATTTTTTATTTTTAATAGCATATCACGTTTTTTATTTGGAGGTGGAGAGTGGTAGTTGATGGAACTGGTGGAGAAAGACAACTAATATCAATGAACTCTTAATTTTTTTATCCAATTTAATTTATATTGGTTAAAATTTATTTATAATATTAGATATAGTAGGGATTAATTCTCTTATATGTTCTGAATTAGGCATCCTCATTTCATATTAAAATTGGAGTGATAGATATATTTTTTTATTCTCTTATTATAAAAATGGAAATGATTATTGGTTACTTATATAATGACCCCTGAGTATAAGACACTATTATCACATTTTAATTGGTAAATATTAATATAATTTTAAAAAAAATAGCGACAAAAATTAAGTAATAGTTTATTTGGATATTAGACAACCATTTTTATTATTTCTCGAAAAATAATTGGCATCTTCCATAACTATCTTCCCAAAAAGAACACTATTTATACAGAATGTACAAATGTAATTTCATTATAACCAATGAAAAAATAATAGCGGTTAATCTCAAATCCTATGAAGGAATAAAAATTCGATATAACAACATAACACTGTAATAATTATACGAGAACGTTATAATAACATTTTTAAACAATACCCTACATGTCATATATCATTAAATTTTGTATTCTTATATATCATAGTGGTTCAGAAGACATTATTTCAAAAGAAATGAACATACAAGATCTTTTAGAACAAAAAAAATTCATAATAAATATGACTTTATCATATCCATATTATAATAAAATTCATAACAAGGTAAAAATATAAATATGTTCACACATTCCGTTAAGGTTATAAATGTTAGCCCTCTTTAAATTTTATTAACCATAAATATGGACCATGTGTCATCATTTTGATATAAAAGTCATGACCATTAAAAATATTATGGTCATGAAATCTAGTTCCATTGATAACATTGTTAAATAAAAAATAATATGAATAATATAATATTTAATCTTAAATTATTCATTGTTACCCGATGAATTAGAAGGAGATATTTTTCAAATTCTTCACATAATCCACATGTTTGTTTTCCATATGATAATAAGGCATTAATTATATTATAAACCATGGAATAAAAATAGGTATCATAAAATCTGAACCAGAATATAACATTTGGGTAATAAATGGGTTTTATAAATATATCTTCATTAAAATAATTGACATAAACCATATAACGAAAGAACACGGGTCTTACAATGGTATAATTTGAATATTTAATCATTATAAACCTTGTTTTTTTTGTCATTGATGAATTAAAATTCTATCTAAGAACATTAAAAAATTATTTAGGAAAACAAATAATTTTGAAATAATTAATTAATATAAATAATCATAAAATATTTAAATGAAATTAATTTCATTGAAAACATCATTAAAACATGTAATCAAAGCATGAAATCATTGACCAGTCATGGGAGCAAGAAACAACATTCATGTCATACATGTTAAAACCTATATTTAATTTATATTTTCAATAAAATAATAATTTTATAGTTTCCAAAATGAAAATTTTATTACTTTTATATAATTTCATAAAAATTAAATCACAGGTAAATAGTTAATAAAAAAATAATTGGATAATAGTAAAAATAATATCTATGTTTTTATAAAAATGAAGATATGGAAGGGAATGGATGTTCCACCAATGTAAGAAATAATTTAATTTTTAATTAATAAATAATTTTGGACTTTTTAAATAATTAAGAGTGTAAATGTATAGAAAATATGTATTCACTATAAAAAACTATAGGAGGAAAAAAAATCAGTATGTTCTGGATTGATAGATCAAAACATTTAATAACTGGACATTAACTATAGAAAACATAAAAAAACCCTTGATGTTGTAAAATTATATAAAAGAATATAGATTCTCTTAGAGGTATATATTTAATATATATCACTTTTCATATTTAATTTTCAATAAATGAAATTTTTAATGAGTTTACCGTGGATTCATGTTCATATAGAGCATGTTCAGAGCATTCATATCATTTATTTGGAGAAAACACATTGGGCACATTTTTCTTCCAAACCATGCCTATAAGATCAAAATATTTTTTTACACTTTGTGGGGTGATGTAGAGGGTCCCCATAGAAAAATTTGTTTTTCAAAAACCATTTTTCTAGGCTGCAATCTTAGAAGTACGTTTGTAGAAGGACCACATGGTTTTCAAATGATTTCCCTAAACTGTGAGCCCAGACCATGTGCCCCTTTTATTGTTGGTAAAATTACCCTACCCTAAAATCATTATAAATATCACAAATCACCACTATTCCCTAATATTTGTAACACCTATCTCTATTGATAGCTCACCTTGGTCCTAAATCTAATAATTAATTCTTCTCTATTATTTTGCCTTTATTCAAACCAATTTTCTTCATTGTGGTTAGATAAGGATATGTGATTCAATCAATTTCATTCCTTTAACGATTATCTCTCCTTAATCAATTTTTTTTGCAACTCAATCTAATATTCCATTTATTTTGAATAATTAAAATTTTTCATTTATTTAACCCAATATTAAGGATGATAGTTGATGACTATTAAAAACATCCATAAGGTAAGTGTTCTAATATTTTACCTCAAGTCTCTTAATTATTATTAATTGGAATTTGTTCCTTATGTCGTATTTATCTGTGTGTTTATCGAAAATGAATCATTATGAATTTTTTTGAATAATTTGAAACTAAAAATCAATAATATACCCCTCTTCATTCATTAGAGACTATGAATTTCAATGTTAACCACCCCTTGGGGGATCCATTTACATTCCCACATGACCACATATATCTTATTAACAAAAAAAATTCTTTTTATTGTTTTATATTCATAAAAGGATGTAATTTTTTTAATAGATAAACTATTTAGTTTTATTGAGGAATTATTTTTCCACTTTCGTATTATTTTCTAATGATATTTTAAATAGTTTAACCCTCACTATGAGGCTTTTTCATTATTAAATGAAATGGAAATTTTTTAGGTGAGATGTTTAATGTTAAATTTCATGGGTTTCACATGGTATTTGAATAATTATAATGGTATATTTCCTATTACTATATGTTACTTTTTTAAATTGAGTTATCAGACATGATCTATTATGGGATTACCTGATATAATTCATTAATCATGCTAAAGACACTACACCAATTCATTGAGTATGTAAAAAAAGGGAGATTCATCCCATGTATTTCAATATTAGTTTCAATAGTTGGTGAAAACCATAAAAAATATTGATGATTCTCTTTATTCATATAAAAAATTAGTTTACATTGGTTACATTTCTTGGATTCAAATTTATTTCCTCATAACTATGAAGACATGGAATCTATACTTCAACTCTAGAAAATATTAGCATTTGGTTTTCTATGGAAAAATACCATTAACTCAATTAGACTATCTTATAGTGGAATACTGAGGATTTTCAACTTGGATTACACATGGACACTAATATATAGGATTAATAGTATAATATTGTGAGTTTTCATGATATTCTGAGGAAAATTGATCATTTTATTCACCCTGGATCATATTTTTATTTTATAACATATGGGACACATTGGGTACAAATATGGTGCCAATTTATATGATTCTTAAACATGGAAACCTTGGTTATCATCCTTTTAATTTAACAATTTATAGCTCAACCGTTCAGATGTATTAGGTAAGTCAATGTAGGTTTAGATGGTTGAGCATCCCATAAATTTCATTGATCGACATGATTATTATTTAATGTATCTCATTACACTACTTATTATTGTACCTACATGCTATTAAATTTTTATATACATAATGTTCAAGTTATATAATACATTTTTGGTTCTTTCATGTAATATCCCACACCTTGTTCAGTATACAAATTGGATCCTAGATAGATATCTTGGATGAAAGTTGGGACCTATGAAATCACATGCACAACGATGCTTGTTTTTAATTTAGCTTGTTAGCATGGATATGAGGCCAGATCATAGTTTAAATTATTTATAGTTGTTTCTTTTGTATTTTTTTTCTTTTTTAATAAATGTATTATATGTATTACTATTATCGTATATGATTAATTCATTTGTATAATCTCATGACACTTGCATCATTTTAAATATATTGCTGATTATTTTTGTTAAATATTTTTATCTTTTTTATTTTTTTATTATTTCAAATATTTACTCAATACTGTATTCACTCACTTATACTTTATCACAATAATTTTTCATTTTCCACTATGACCGTTATGGATTTTTCTCCCCACCATACATCCATATAGACTTTTTTATGGTTGCAATCCTATAGCATATGAGGATACAAACATGAGGCCTTATTTCCAACTAGGTTATGTAATAGAGGGGTGAACATGGAAAAATATTTCACATGTTTGTATCATCATTATCTCCCTTTAATTAAAAAATTATATGATATAGAAGGTATTAATACATTTTGTAATTTTTTATGGAGTATATTCTATGTAGCAGCTGACCCATGTACAATGAAAAAAGAAGTGAATTTAAAGGGATGAGATTTAATGTTATAGATTATTCCTATTACAGTTTTGCAATTTCCTCTACTAGGTGACACAAATTATTATTATTATTTATTTATTGTATTTTATTTTTTCATTGCCCTTGGGCAGGTATTTCAAGGTGTTAGTGTTCCATGGATCATTATAGGAATATGACGATGGATATGTCATGAATTATAACATTCAATGTTCTCATACTCCATATAATTCTTACTATATAATCTTAGTTCCTTCTTAGTTATATAAGCGATTGTGCTATCATTCCATACAAGGATGAATTATTATATTATTTAATGATTGAGCATCAACATATATAATGCATTACTATATATATTTATTGTAAATAATTAATTTTACAAATATATTTTTTTAGCCTTATTCCATGTGTCACATGATATGAAATGTATGTTGGGTAAAATTATGTGGATTATAATTTATTTTTATAATGTGTTTGTTCCTATAAAAATTTGGAATGTTGATCCATATAATTATATCGCAGGAAAATACTTTTTGATGTTATATGAATTAAAAATTGAATCTTATGATGCATAAAACATTAACATATTGGAATGACATATATATATATCTGAATATTGAAGTATATGTATATAAAAAAATGCAAAAAATTGAAATTTTGTGTAGTAAGTATAAATATAATTGGTCTGCATTAAATAGTGATTCTAATGAAATAATAATGGTTTTTTATCTATATTTCTTAATTGGTTCATAGTATTCCAATATTGGTATGGTTAAAAAATGGATCCTGACCAATACCTTGGCCCTAGATCATGGGTATTTGGATTGTTTTGTTTCTGTTGTGAACACTTATGGTAATATTTTATCAAGATAACATCCTTTATCTGCAAATTGAGTTATAAAGAATGTTTTTTGTAATATTTAGATAAATACCTCTACAAAATCCTCATGTCAAGTACCACAAGGGGGTCGATGACCATGCTCTAGAGATATTGGTACATAATCTACCAGCATTACCATTAGTTGTTCCTCATTGATCACCTCATGATAGGACTAATCTAAGAACAAATACACCGTCCTAATAGGGATTCATTAAAAAAGTATAGTCTATATAGGGATTCCCATGACATTACCCTTACTATAGTATAGATTTCATGAGAGTTCTAATAGTAGAATCTATTATCCATCCTAGATGATGGTGGGCCCAAGCTAATGGTTCATGGTTAGGGGAATATTTGTTGGCCATTGAGCATATGGATATGCCTCTAGAAAGGCAGTTCAATATTTCATATTATATGTTATATGGTTCTACCTATCATTGGTGAGAAGATATCACCCATAAGCCAAGAATAATTATATGATGTAGAAAGACAATTAGACTACATTATTTTACAATTTATTTATGGAGTTTTTCATAGCTAAAAAATGCATAAAAGTTATTAATTTTTTATATGTTCCTTATTAATTATGGATTATTACACTCAATTTAAAAAGATTCATCATTTTTACCACCCTTTTCTTGTGATGAGATTTTGGGAGTGGGTTACATTTAGTAATGAATATGATATTTTATATGGCCTTCCTTAAATGGATTTTTTAATAACATTTGGGGATTGTGAACCAGACCATGAGTTTTGAGAACCATTTGAGGGATGATATTGTTATCGGGAATGGTTGTTCAGCACAGAGGTAGTGAATTAGTTCATCTAGGTGAAGGAAGCGTCATTTAAAGGGTTTTTGAAAGTGTAGTGGTTTCCTGCATATATTTTCCATTAGTCTTAGGATATACCATTACTGTGGATGACAAGGTCATATAAGACCACATTGATTCCAATATGCTGTTAGTATCTAATCATGATGAATTATAGACCATATTTAGGTGTTTTTTCATAATAGTGTATCTATTCTTAGTCGGTGATGATTCACACAAACACCTAATTATCCACATGATCAATAGCTAAGCACCAATATATAAGACAAAATAAAAAATGTCTTTCCTTTTGAGGTGGAGGACATGGTTGTGGAGCATGGATTAAAGATATAATTTGAAATATAAGTGGATCCACTCTAGGTAATGAGGTTGTAGAATAGTTTTCAAGATCATGAAAAATATACATTGTATATCCTATCCATGATAAGAAGGTTGTCATGAAATATATACTACATGTTATATTTTTTGGCCTCCACATTAGTGTTAACACATTATTACACATGTGTTTCACATTAGTTTATCTCAATGACTACAAAGGAAATAATTTGACTCCAAATTATTCTATATATGTATAGTTATGAATCATAATACTTTTTTTGGTGTAAGATAAAAATGTTAGTGCAAATTCATAGAGTTATAAATTATGGATTAAAATTTTCATTTACAATAATAACTATTTATACATGAGATAACAGGGTTCCTAAATCATTCCCTGGATGGACTTGTTTTTTCACTATCACTATGAAGATATTTTAAATCATCAAACGGTGACATTCACATCTCCATAGAGTGGTATATATATATAAAATGGTGAATGGTAAATTAAATAATTTCCTGTAATATCATAGAATAGTTGGATATGTGGAGTAAAAACCCATTTTAATAGTTTATTTGCAGGATCAGGGAATGATATTCACCAATATCACCATATTGGTGGCCGAATTCAGGGTCATGTTCCATAATTACATTTCTTGAAAACCAGCTGAGAAGGAAGTAGAATTTATGATCAATCATGTGATTATAGTGGCATAAATATTTGCTGCACTTCACATTATAGTTGTTATTATGGTTTAGGAACTCAAGAAGAAGTTTAAAGATATTGAAAATAAGGGATTTATAAAATCATGTACATATTATTGTGTTTCAACCAAGTATTAATTTATGAATCTAAATTCGAGCCTCATAATTTTCATGGATTATCATAAATTGAATCTTATTATGGTTAGGAACATGTACCACATTTCATGTATAGATGACTTATTTGAATATCTATGGTTAGAGAGGGTTTTGTCAAAAATCTATCTTTGGTATGTAAAAAATCGGGTATGATTTAGGAAAATGTACATAGTATACATAGAGTTTTGATGTAGTTATGTACATGATTAATATGTAGTATTATATTTCGGGTTGATGTGTACTCAAGAAATGTTACTGATATGATGAATTTATATTTCCACCAATATATATATATATATTCATTTTGGTCAGTCTTCATAGATAAAATATCAGTTCACTCACATACTACACATGGACAATAAAAATTTATTGATAACATTTTTAGTACACTATGAGTGAACCAGCTATTTACACTGATCATGACATGCCACTTTTATATCAAAAACAAACAATTACATGGTGAAATTATCTGATCTATTATAGTATTTCTTAGCCCGTAGAATGTGAGTGATGTTCTATCACTTTAAAATCTCATGAATATTTTTAACATAAAATAACTATTCAAGTTATATCTATGTTAATGTCGAATTACTTTATATTTTTCAAACATAGAAACTCAAATTATGGGATATATTAAAAATGGTGTCATGTTTTAAATGTCAACATATGGTTAGATTTTATTTTTAGAGTTAAAAGAAATATTTATTTTTGAACTAATCATGATATTAATATTATTGGGAATAATTAGAACAGTTTCTTATAATACAATAACTATTGGTCTTTGATAACTTTTGAGGAAGGATAATCGAGTAGTGGCATATGGGCTAAATCGTATGATGCCTCAAGATCAGAATTATCCTACAAATGGCCACATATTATTTGATATGATTCATGATTTATGTTATTAGATGAACTATACTCCGAGAGAATTTTTTATAGTGTATAACAAAATGCACTAATTAAACATTACATGGCCTGACCAAAATCTCATATAAAAAATCTAGGATGAATACATATTATCCTTAGAGTATGATATATTATACATTCCAATTAACTGAAATGTTATGTATGACTCTCTATGCTATAGGACACAGACACACCCCATTCAGGATGTTATTAGTGGGTGGATGGTGATGGTATTGTTTTTCAAGATGCACTTAGAGGTCATGAAGGATGTTAAAAACCATATACTTATATCATTAGTTTTGAACTATTCACATAAATATTTAGTGAAGTTGATATATGTTATATAAAATTGTGTATTATTCCAAAATGATTTTGTTTTAGGTGAGGACATGCTTCTAGGAAAGATCAATGATGGGGGTGAGATATTGTGTATACAAGGGAGCATTTGGGTTCCAGGAAAATTGATAGAGCAATTGTTCTAAAAATATCAATATTTTATTTTGAGTTACAACATGGGATTTTAATGATTTATCATTCCATATTCATATAATATTGGTGGCTCGGGAGGACATGAAATATAGTTGACTTCATTACTCAATCTTCTACCTCTCACCATGTGAATGATGACGTTGAGTAACAATCATGAATGGCATAGAAATTTCTCATTTGGTAGTGGAATATATATAAAATTACATTGTATTTTGTGATTTTAATATCTTTATCCCCTAGAAGAAGTGATGAAGTCCTATTTAACATTGAGTTATTGTCCATGTTCACCCATAATCATTAAATCATAGACAATATTTTATTAAGTGGTCATAGATACATTTATCAGAAATATTATTGAAAATAGTAGATTTATATAGGCTATTGTGTGTGATAGAGACACTATTTCTACTTATGGGGTCCTTATAGGTTTTCATAGATTGTTAGGATTATTTTTACTTTTGTTTAAAACATACAATCCTCAAAAGGATGTATAGTTTGAGGATATAATTCAAGAGTTGGGTGAAACAAATAATGTATGTATGTATGATATTTGATAGTCTTATGAAATTAGAATAACTCCATATAAGATTTCATATTATTATAAAATTAAGTAGCAGATAATAATTTGTTTTTACGAGTTTTATAATGTATACCTCCCTACTAAATCTAATTCTGGTAAAAAGAATGATAAAAAGTGCTATGGAGACATCCTATCATTATGGATAAATCATAGTAGATAAAAATTAATAAAAAAGGAATTTCATCAACTTAGTATATGATGAATTATAATATTGATCACCATCGATGACCTCTATATTGCATGGATGAGGATTAAGTACTCGTTTACATCTCTCATAATCTAGATCATTAATAGATTCAGAAACAAGTGATGTTGGAATATAGGCTTTTTTGACCATTATAGATTATAGATAATGTTGGTCTAGTATAACATAAGCTAGAAAATCCTCAAATATAACATGTCAGGTATGATTTATTCCATATATTTCAACTTAACCAATATCATACTGGTCAATGTCATATCCTTGATCACCATGATAATAATTTGGAGGAAGATTAATCATCAGAGGATTATCCAATTCAATTATTTTTTGGAAGAATAAATTCTCCATAAAGAAGGTCAATTCCATCATATAGGTGTTATGGATGCATGGCCATGTATATGATGTGAACTAATAAAGAGAGGCTGATTTATGTGGTTAGTGGCTAGATATATTCATTGATGATTCATTACTACCATTATTTGGGAAACAGAACGATGTTTGTTTTTTAAAATGAGTGAGATATTATGATTCTTGTCACTCTCATATATAATGATTTCTTAAATTTCACATTTAACTGTTAGTTTTTTTAATTGATATTTATATTGATGTTATGGTGGCCTCAAGAGTATCTGTGACATGTATATAGCCTCGATCATTTGGTGGTTTAGAAAATATATAATGTGAATAGATTTCCATAACCAATCCCCCAAGAATATAAAATTTTATCAAAACATTTTGGCTGATACAAGGTTTTTTAGAGTGGTTCCATGAGTAGCATATGGATTTCCAAAATGAACATAGTCTCCATTCCTAGTGCGACATTTGAATTGAACAAGAACTATTGGATCATGGTTTAGAAAAAAATGCTCTTAAACATTATTTCTCATTACATGATTCTATAAATCACACTTTTCCCCAAACTTATTTTTAACTATTAACCCTATTATATTTCCCCTTAAATGTGTTGTGCCTATAACAATTGAGATCTTCCATTTCCCATAATGGAAATCAAAGAAGATTATCCTATAATCAGAATCCAATCAGAGCATTGTTCATCGTGTTAGATATCCAAGAATATGTTCATGGTTAAATTATCTTCATCTATTTGATTATTTCATTATATTCTATGTTGTTTATATGCAATATAAAGTTTACAATTTCTATATATATTTTATATTTCAATGTATACATAAATTATATCATAGAAAAAAGGTGATACTGGACAATAGATCATCATCATTCATAAGGTAGTTTATCTATATTTTTTCATTATATTATTCATTTGTATATTTTCATGTTTCACCACACTCTGAATTTACCTGTGTGTTTCCCTAAAATTAAAAAGTCGTATTTTACCTGATTAATTTGAAACTCAAATTCCATAATATACCATTATTTTAACATTAATGGACATAATTCTCAATGAAATGCACCACTTGTCTGATCCATGTGTAATCCCACACATATCCTTGTATATTATTAAATTAAACACCCTTTGGTGTATTTGGTTTGGATTAAAAATTTATTTTATTAATTTTTTAGATGAACAATTTCAATTTTATTAGGATATTTTGCATCACGGTGCATATTATATGGAAATGAAATGATTAATGAAATGAAAAATCCAATAATCCTATTATGTTCATTGATGAAAATTAATTTCCTTGAATGAAATCATATTGAAACATTATTATTAATTGGAATTGACACTGTATATTTATAAATTTTTTTTTCTTATTAATAATATAGAATTTTTTTCTATTAAAGGTATTGATAAACATGTTCTACCCTTTGATTACAATGTTAATTCATTGAGAGATCAATGATTTATAATTGATTCCTAAAGTTGGTTCCCAAGAGAGATAACCACTATAGAATTATATCTTTTCGTTATTAGTTTGTTAATTCCTCATGATAATAACAACGACATTATCACTATATATCTCGATATGTATAATGTCTTGGATACACACCATGGATTCATTTTTTGACATCCATGAACACATGACCACATGGATTATATTTTTGGGATCTAGTCATTCATATCATAATATTAAATAGGGGTTTGTTTAGTGGATTCAGGTTGACACTCTTCACGTAGGATGTTTAGTTTATACACATTTGAGAAGACATGGACCCCTGTCTTTTTACATCATTATTTATTGATGTAATATGGAATGAAATTATAAGGATATTTTTTCAATGTATTCACCTTGGATAATATAATTCATGTTTCACTACATGGACACCTTAGTTACCCCTTTATATCAGATATTAGAGTTCTCATCAAATTGGTCATCATAGTTATTTATTTTGAACATGACCATTTTTCGGGCACCCATTCTGATTCATCCATAATAAGCCAAAGAAGGTTTGGTTATTGTAGTATTCTATATTGAACCAATATTAACATGTAAATTGATTCATTCATCTTATTATATATCTTATTATATATATATATAAACATCAATTTATATATGGAGAGTGGAATTTTAATATTAACTGTTAGAAGTAACCTAATTATTATATATCACACCCTGTTTATGATGACAATTAATAAGAAGATATATGTATTTGATATTGGATGGGACAAGGGACATCACTTTATCATGGATTCTTTATTAAATTATTATATGGGAATGTAGAACATATGACTCAGCATTAGAATAGTATGATATAGGGATTGTTTTTTGTATTTTTTTCTATTTGATATTCATGTATGGTTGTAGTGACTTCAGCCTTGTATTACATATTATATTATATAACATTATGGAATTGAAATAATTTTCTATATAATTATTATTATTTTTGTTCAATAAATTTATATTATCTTATATTTTTTCTCTTAAATTATTCACTCATTAGTTTATTGATCCACTAGTTATTTTTCATTATATAATGTTAACATCCACTATGATCATGATATTTTAGTCTCCCCACTAAACAACCATAAACACACCCTTTAAGGTTGTATCATCTACTGTACTGTGGGGAATGCATGAGGCTTTGTGGCTGACTGAGTTCAGATATACAGGATTCATCCGGATCTGGATCATGACATAATACTCATACGACATTGGTATATATAGAATCCTAAGACCCATTTAATGATGACAAATAGATCTATATCTATATAAAAATATGTAGTTATAATACTCATGAAATTCATTAATTTATAGTGTATTCAAAAGAAAAAATAATCAATTGGTTTATATGGAATGTGTGGTGGAAAAATTAAAATTTCACGAAAATCCCTTACCTATTGTCTCGAATTTCATCGTACACATAGAAAAAATCTATATATTAAACACAATATTGTTATATATCTTTTATAAAACCATAATAATATATATCACGTCATATATGAATTTATTATGACCATTTATTTCCAATTTCTTAACAATTTATTTTTAAAATCAC
This sequence comes from Viscum album, assembly GCA_963277665.1. Classification (NCBI taxonomy): domain Eukaryota; kingdom Viridiplantae; phylum Streptophyta; class Magnoliopsida; order Santalales; family Viscaceae; genus Viscum; species Viscum album. The sequence goes on along the minus strand of OY728140.1, from coordinate 1,377,981,797 downwards.
ATTTCATTTTATTACTACTTCCTTTCTCATGTATGCATTTGTTTGGTATTTTTAGTTCTTTTTGATTGATAATGGTTCTATATTATAAAAAATGGAAATAAATATATATAGTATATCAACTTAGTATATATTTAATTTTATTAATACAGAAAAGATTGATATGAAAAATGAGTCAAACTGTTCATTGAGGCGTAGGTTGTTAAACTCATGAACATTGTTTCCATTTTCATAAAAAATTTAATAAAAATACTGATAAATAATTGTTCACTATTAGAGAATAAATTTTTTTATCATACATAAAATATATATTCATTAAATTAATATTTCATAGTATCAATGTGAACTCATAATCAAAAATATATCACAACATTGTATGGTGCTGGTAGAGAAGACGTATACAAGGAAACATTATAATTATCCAATATATTTGATTGTAAAAATGTATATGTGAAATTATAATTATATTAGTATAATAATTCACACTTATATTTTATATTCCTTAAATCCATTATTATATCCTTCCATTAGAGGAGGTGATATAAAATTAATTACATCATTTCGTGAGGAAGTAGTTTTCGATAGTCAGTGTCCGTGATTTCGTTTCCCAATTGATGGTAATGTAAATAGATGAATGTTATTTAATTCAAAAAATTACATCATTATATATGGAAAATTCTTAAGATTGTATATCATCATAGTTAAATCTGATTTTAATTTGGACAAATTTGAAATTATATAATTACTCTTAATTAAGAGTGCCACCTCATTTTCAGAAAACTAGATTATGTTAGCATCAAATTCCATAATCGAGGGTTCTATAATTATAAGATAGATTATTTAATATGAGGAGAGAATTAATTAATTTATATTTATAGTGATTGGATGAATCAGAGGGTTTTTGAAGTGTTAATAGTATAGAATATGGGGTTCCCATTTTATGTGTGGTAAAAGAGACAATTGAAAAAATTGCAATAAATAAGGTTTAAAAACATTTTAAAATATAGAAATGGTTCCAAAATGACATATTTGTGATTGAAACCTCAATTTTGTTCAACCTTATTTTTTTATCACAAAAACCCTTAATAGGTGTATCTCATAATTAAAATAGAAACTGAAGGATATGGAGAGGGATGTGATTAATTTATAATTTTTTAATTGGATGAATCAAATGGTTTCTGAAGAGTGTATAAGATATGAGAGGGGTATCCATTTTATATGTGGGGTAGATGACACACTGGGTACTTTCAAAATGAAACATGCATACGTATTTTTTGTTAAAAATAATCTCTAAAATGGATCATTATAGACCCATAAATAATATAAGGATGAAATGTTACTATCCAATTTGTTTTGGACATGTTTTAAGAACATTTTACCCATTAATATTTTATATTTTCAACCAGAATACTCATTTTTTTAACATCTACAATAAAATTTATTTTTTTCTGTTTTTACTATACATTATGATTGAACAATAAGTTCTATATACTATATAATATTAATTTTTTTAATTTTTATTATATATTTATCCAAATAATAGGAAAATATATGGAATATATTAAATGAAAATCTTAAACCATATATATGATTAAAATATATTTTTTGAAGAAATTTTTTTACATAAATATAGAACATCATAATATCATAAGTAAAAAATGTATTTTATTATAATTATCAAATAATATTAATAATTAAAAAAAATTATTTAATTTCTTTTAATATATTATAAATTAATATTAAAATTTAATAATTTAGATAAAAATGGTTGTTTTTACTAAAAATTATTATATTCCACGATTCAGAAAGGAAATTATTTTTCAATAAATTATTCAACCAAAAATTTAAGATAATTTTCATATATTAATTTAAAACATAATGTCAAATATTTTAGATATATTTCTTTTAACAATAAAAATAAACTTTATTGTTTGTTCAGAAAATGAAATTCAAATCAATTTATGAATGAAAATTATTATCCAATAATACACTGAGAATACAATAAATTAAGTACTTATAAATAAATATATTGTTTCTATCTAACATAATTTTACATTATTTCATATAAATTTTTATTCATATTCATACAGCCAAAAATAAGACTAGGTTGTAATAAAAACGCTTATATAATACTTTTATCAATATATGATGGTTTAATTAGACTTTCTATCTTGTGTAATACAACATATCATCCAAAAAATGATTATTGGAAATAGTTAATAAAAACAAAATCTGTTACATTATACCACCAAAAAATTGAATATACCCATTGAAATTAATCACATATAAAAAAAAGAAAATGAGGATAGATATGTTTCATCATATCCATAGGTTCCCACATAGGATCATATAATTGGGGGTTTCATGAGAGTTTCTTTTCAAGAAAGTGGGCCTATTTTGTAGAATATTCACTCTATGATTCTGAATATACAACCATTATTCCACATAAGAAAGATATAACTACAGGGATATAACCTATACTCTCAGTTCATATAAAGGTTGGTTGCGCCATAATTTACCCTACTGGTAAAAGTGGTCGTTGAAGTACAAGTAGGGATCGAATCCACAAGGACCGAAGAAGAAACCTTGAGAAAATCAAATATGTTGAAAGATTGGCTGTGATGTGGCCAACATTGAGGTAGATTTTAATTGCAGAACTAACGATATAATTTAAATAAAAGACAATAAAAATGATGTGAGAAAAATAATTATTGATGATGGGTTGATATTCGGGTTTCACTTGGGGTGGATTGGATAAATTTCTTTTCATAAAAATTTCATGTCATTAATTGAAGACGTATCCAAAAAATGAGATAATTCTCCCAAATCAATCACCAAATTAATCCCTAAACAATTCTATGTCCAATAAACAATTCAATTTGAGGATCACATTACCTATCACTCAATGGAAATAGATCGTACTAGTACTCAAAATGTGTCATCGTTAAACTTGGCTTAGATGAAGAAGAACATAACTCATCGAATGGAAATCATAATATAACAAACAGATTTAAAAATTAAAGTACATGAAATAACATCCAATACATCTCAAGAAACTCTCTAAAACCAAACCATAAATTCTTATCCCTCTATAGATTCTATTCTACAAAATGGAAATGGGATTTATACTTATTGGGGCAGAATTCATGAAGAAGAAAATTATTAAAAGAACGAACACTCCACCGTTGTGTGACTGAATTCACAAGTGATTCTATGAATAAATTCACACCGTGATACAATGGTATCAATGTGTGAATAAAAGAAAAAGATTAAGTGAAGAAGAAGATTAAATTTTATTAAAATAATAAACATGAATGAAAAACTTACATGGGAAAACATGATGATGCAATTACAAATTGAAAGTAGGAAATTACAATTGAAATAAATACAATAGATAAAAGAAAAACATGGATTCAACGAAAAAATTTTGATGATAATGTCCTTCACCACCATATCCTTACATAGTAATATAATGAGCCTTAGAGACACCCCAACACAATAAATTTCATCCCCATTAATTTAGAGAGTCAAAAGGAGGGTGGGAAAATTAAGTGATTTTGACGTTTCTAAGTTGACCTGGAAATTTCGTCCAGATTCCTCCACCATTTTGATGTGTGAATTTGGAATTTAAGGAGGCCGAATCATCAGTGGTCATAGAAGTCAAATATCTTATTCAATGTGTCCTCTATCATATTTCCATATTTCAGGTCATTTGGCGTAGCCGTTTTAATGTTATGGTCTAAATAGTGGGACGACTTTATGTGTAATAATGTATGGCCCACCATTTAAATCTCAAATTCTGGTCCCTTTATTATCATGAAAACATCATAATTAGATCTGGCTACAATTGAATAAAATGATAATAATATTTTTCTATTTTTACTGTAAGAATTTGTGCTTCATTGGCCTTGGATTGTGGTCCCCATATTTGTTTGATGGTCCATAGACCCATTATGCTTTCTGCAGCAAATTTCTGCATTCAAGACCAAAAACCACCATATTCCCTTAGAATTCATCCATCAGACCTAAAAAATAAAATGTTCCAAACAAAGTGATCAATCATATCACAAAATATAAAATTAAAAAATTTAATATAATGCAATCCACAAGGAGATGAATGATTGGGCCCAAATTTTCATTTAAAAAATGAATTGCATTTAAGATGTGAAATGAAGTTCTATTAATGTAATGCACTAAAAAAATGTTTATGGAATTTGAAACAATTAATATAAAGATATTAAAAATGAATATTAGCCACTTTCAGTGACTAATCACACCCCCCAACATGAGTTTTGCTAGTCCCGATAAAAAAAAATATTACAAATATGAAATTTCAAATCACCTTTTCCAAAAATATTTTAATACACATTACTCACCCAAAAGCCTCATACCAAAAAATTATGAAACCCATAAAAATAATTTAAAACAGGCTAGGTTCATAAGCATATCTAGATCCCAAGCCCATTACATTGTTCAAATTCATCGCAACATTTCATCCAATTTCATTTAAACATGATAAAGTGTTGTTCATCACAAAAGATATGGGGCCTATTTTATTGTTCAAGGGGAAAAAATGGAAGCGTTAGGTGGAAATCACATTAAACCATAAGATCAGTATCCAAAAATTTTATTTATTTTTTTGTTTTTTTTTTCTATTTTTTATTTTTTAATCATATTATATATGAAAATAATAACTCTGGGAAAGACAATTATGGAGTCGCGATCCTCAAGTACCGGACTCCACACATATTGTCAATTCCATTCTCTACAATAGAGAAATAAAGCCTAACTTTGGGAAATAAAACTATGGATTCATGATCCCCACGTTCCGGACACCACGCATTCAAAAAAAAACATTTCTCTATTTGGTCATTATTTTTTTCAATTATTTTTTGTTTTTGTTTTGTTTTTTTGGATACTCACATTAATCTAAAAGTGACCCCAGAACCCTATTCTATAATTAGAGGACCCCAAGAACTCAAATTTACACCCATGATCTAGAAGACGTGAATTGTCAAATTTTTATTAAGAGGATGAAAATTTAAACTTTGAAAAATCAAATTAGTCAACCGCACTTTCCAAAAACTAGGATCATGAACATAAACATCCATTAAAATCAGAATCAAGGCATTAAAAGTTTTCGATATCCAAATTCTGAGATTGCAATGTGTATTATCATGTTCAATATTATTTGAATTTTTTATTTCCATGCATCTTCTTATTGAAAAAAATATCATTTTTTATTTCATCTTCCCCACCAAAGAATAACACTATCCCTAGTGTTTAAAAAAAAGAAAAGTTAGAAGGGGTTAGAAGAGGAGTTCAAAGAGGAAATTGAAAATGATAAACATGGAACAAATTCACCTAGTTTTTTTATTTTATGTTCATAATGCTCTAGATTACTCTTTTGATCTCTTGGGGGATGTAGGAACCTCCTTGATTGAACATCTATCACCAAAAATAGTTCATGTACCATAAAAAGAAGAAAAAAGCAGACAAAAAAAACAAAACAATGATTTATTTAATTCCAAGTACCATCATTTTTATGATTTTCCCTTTTTTATTTTTTAAAATCATACTAATTATACATTGTCTTATTTTAAAATTCTAGGTATGGTATTACTCAAGGATCACACTGTGTGACATGGATGAATACGGTGCTCCCCTTTCATAACCATTCATACTCATAAAAGAAGAACAAGTCAAGAGTCTAATTTTTTTATCCTACAAAAACATAAATAAGAAAAAATAAACTGATGATACATTGTCTTCTTTTAAATTTCTGGGTAAGGTATTACTCAGGGATCACACCACGTGTCATGGATGAATACAATGCTCCCCTTAACTACCCATCCTTACACATAATAGAAGAACATGTCTATATTATATGATAATTTATTATATGAAAAATAAAATGATTCAAATTGATTGGAAACATGAAAACCATGGGTTGCCTCCCATGCATCGCTTTAGTTTAATGTCGTTAGCTCGACATGAACCCCCCAACTTATCCAATTATAGCTTTCAAATTTTTAATAAATCCATATTTCTGCACTTCAACTTGATTGAGATTGATTTCTTTTTCAAAATCATTTCCTTGTATAAATCCATGTTCTAAAATATACTTTAATATATAAGGAATGCCGAAATAGTTGATCTAGTTGCCCTTTTTGACTTTCCTAAGACGTCAAGGTTCAATCTAACATTATTGCTTTCATGAAAAGAATGAATGACTAAATTATGGTCGTGGGTATCACCAATGATATAATTCTTGTGTGGGGAATGAAGGATAATGATTTGAATTTCTGGTTGATTGCAATTTCCTAATGAAGATTGGCAATTTGACTGAACGTCAGTTTCTTCTCCAAAACAATTAAAAACAATTGGTTACGTTTCAAAGTAGGATTCATCCCCAAAAGTGTCTAGTTGAATTTCAGGAGTGTGTATGGGCTCATTGTCTGGTATTTCTCCCAATTTTTTAGTGATTTTCGTTTTTGATAAATCATAAATAGAGAAATATTCAGGACTCTCCATCCACAATGTCAAATTTCTCTCTTGTGAATCCAAAAAGTCAGTTTCATCTTGATATAAGAACCCATAAAAAATTACTTGATTATCTAAAAATATCCCTAATTAAATGGTTGGTTCTTCAATAAATTCATGTGAGGTTTGTGGGAGACAAGATTCATGTATTAGTATTGAGGAAGAGATAACACGAGTGTGAATGGGTTCCACAACCATTTCAATGCTTTATAGTTATACTCATAAAGATGAAACCTCTGAATTCATTTTATCCATTTTATCACAGAAATGATCCAGAATTTTTTCAGAATTAGGTTTGATAGATGTTTGGACATCATGAACTTCATTTTGTTTGATCTCTTCAATCATTCTCGAGAGTTATGGAAATTGATCCTTTAAACAATCAGCATCACATTGATTGTACATCTCATCTGGTGTGGTGTATTCAATCATGGTTTTGTCAATGAAATTTTATCTGTTAGGTGATTCAAAATATTGATTTTCCAGTCAATTATATCCTTGTTATATTAATAGTTATTGTTGAAGATAATCCATTGGAGTTGATTGAAAGTTGTTTTTGGGATTCATTGGAAAGACAGAAATAGGAAGGGGAATAGAGAAGAGAAATTAGGGTGAGAAAATAGAATTTGGGGTGAGAAAAAAAGATTAGTGTCTAAGGTACTCACATGGGTCCCCAGCAATGGCACCAAAATTTGGTTGTGCCAAAATTTACCCTATTGGTAAAATTGGTCATTTATGTACATGTAGGGATCGAATCCACAGGGACCGAAGAAGAAACCATTAGATAATCAAATATGTTGAAGGATTGCCTTTGATGTGGCCAACATTGAGGTAGATTTTAATATGAGAAAAAATGATATAATTTAAAGAACATACAAGAAAAATAATGTGAACAAAACAATTATTGATGATGGGTTGATCTTAGGGTTTCTCTTGGGGTGGATTTGATAAATTTGTTTTCATAAAAATTTCATGTCATTAATTGAAGACGTATCCAAACAATAAGATAATTATCCCAAATCATTCACCAATTTAATCCCTACACAATTATAGGGACAATCACCAATTCACTTTGAGGATCACTTTACTGAGCACTCAAAGGAAATATATCGTACTAGCACTCAAAATGTGTCATCGTTAAACATGGAAAAGATGAAGAAGAACGCAACTCATCGAATGGAAATATTAAAATAACAAACTGATTTAAAAATTAAAGTACATGAAATAACATACAATCTATCTCATGAAACTCTCTAGGACCAAACCATAAATGTGTATACCACTATAGATTCTATTCAACCAATGGAAGAGGGATGTATATTTTTAGGGGCAGAATTGATGAAGAAGAAAATTATTACTAGAACGAACACTCCACAGTTGTGTGATTGAATTCACAAGTGATTGTGTGAATAAATTTACACCTTGATTCAACAGTATCAATGTGTGATGAAAAGAAAAATAATAAATTAATAATAAGAATAAATTTTATTAAAAAAATAATCATGAATGAAAAACTTACATGGGAAAACTTGACGATGTGATTAGAAATTGAAAGTAGGAAATTACAATTAAACGAAATACAATGGATGAAAGAAAAACATGGATTCAAATAAAAACATTATATGATAATTACATTCAGAAAAATATCCTTATATATTCATATTAAGAGCCTTAGATACACCCCACCACAATAAATTAAATCCCCATCAATTTAGAGAGTCAAAAGGCGGGTGAGAAAATTAAGGGATTTTGACGTTTTGAAGTTGACCTGAAAATTTCATCCAGATTCGTCCACCATTTTGATGTGCATTTGGAATTTAAGGATGCCGAATAATCAGCATTTGTAGAAGACAAATATCCTCGTCATTGTGTCCTCTATCTGATGACTAAATTTCAGGTCATTTTTAGCAGTCGTTTGGATGTTATGGTCGAAATGGTGGGACAACTTTATGTGTATTAATGTCGGGCCAACCATTTAAATCTCAACTTCAGGTCCCATTATTGTCATGAAAATTTCATAATTATCTCCATCCACAGTTGAATAAAATATTCTACATATTTTTCTATTTCTATGGTAAAAATTTTAGTTTCATTGGGCTTGGTTTGGGCGCCCCACATTTGTTTGATGTGCCTTAGGCCCATTATGCCTTCTCCAGCAAATTTCTGCATTCACGCACAAAAATATCCATCTTCCCTTTGTATTCATCAATCAGACCTAAAAAATAAAATTTTCCAAACAAAGTGATAAATCATATTCCAAAATATCAATTTCAAAAAATTAATATAATGTAATCGACAAACATATGAGTGATTGGGCCCAAATGATCAATTTAAACAAGAATTGCATTTAAGATGAGAAAAGAAGTTGTATTTATGTAATTCACTAAAAAAATGTTTATGGACTTTGGAACAATGAATATAAAGATATTAATAATTATTATTATCCACTTTAAGTGACTAATCAAATGTTTATATATTTACTTCTTTAGAATATATGAATCAAAAGCATTTTGTGCATGAGAGAGGTTTCCTAGCTAAACACTGAGATAATCAACAGTAATTAATCCATCATTAATGAAAAAATTTCAATATACATAGGGACCTAATTTTATATATTTTCAAATATTATTACCATATACACTAGATAAATTCATATAAACTAACTCTCAATATGTTCAAATTCCAGATCATGTCAATGATTATCAAAATAATATTCATGTCACCTTTGGGAATCGCTTATGTGTTGAAGAATGGATATATCCTTATATTCCCATTTCAATCCCAATTAGGGATCAATATCATTATTTACCCTTTAACATCACATCATGTAAGTTTTCTACACTAATTTCAATATAGGGATTCATTAGGAGCAATAGGAATGCATGAGTGAAATTTATTGTTGTATAAAATATTTACTAAAGGAATGTATTAATCACAATCACCATTGAATTACATATAATAATATAATAATATATCTTATAATATTAAAATTATTCTACCAGATTGAACATATATATAAATAGGATATATAGTGTGGATACCCAATTCAATATCATTATATTTATTAATTTTTTCCTCTAAACATCATGGTAATGCTGAGATCCAGATCAGATTCAGGAAAATGTGGTACTCTATGAATAATTACCACATAATTAATATATGGTTTGGTAATATTATAAAAGAAAAAAATTTAATTCAATGAATTATAATTTTTTTCATTTATGGAAAATAAATAATTATTGCATTATGTTGTTTTGGGGAGTCCGATAAGAAAACACATGGTGATGTTTTCCAACTGCCATTCTGGTATGAGAAATGGTTATAACATCCCCAAAGACATTTACCATCTTCTTTAATATGTTTTCATACCATTATCATAGATTCAAACTCATAAATATCTGTCAATATTCTATTAATATAGTAATACACTATAAAATCACTATATGTCATTGTGTTTACTTATTGAATAGATAACAAAAAATAATGAGCATCCTTTAGAAATGTTTTTTTAAATATGTTATTCAAAAAACAGATACATGTTTCTTGAACATTATAATTCCATTATAATTCTTTTTAATATCAATAACATTTCCACCCATCTTTTTTATCTCTTGTATAACTTTTTATAACACTATTATATTCAGATGGATTGATGGTTTCAATCTTAATTGAGGATGATATTATTCTTCCCCACCATATAATATTTATATATCCATCTTTTTTCAAATACAAAAATATTATATCATTTAGGATTCTAACCAAATATAATTTATCATGATTCATTAGTCTTAAACCATGTTCTCCCTTTATCTTGTTACCAAGGTGGTAGTGTATTCAGTAGTCGTGGTCCTTAATTAGATACATCCATCTTCTTGGGTTCATGTACAAATAATAATGTGTCAATATATACATTAAACTATTTTGACCAACATATATATCATACATTTCACCGTAATTTTAATTCCACTATATCATTAACAAAAAAATTACCAATGGTAACACTAAATCTAGAGTTTTAATATTTTTCAATGGAATATAAAAATATCATGTGGCATAAACTATCCCCATATTATTACGGATATTATCAGCTGACATATTCTTCTACAACACATCTCTATAGATTAAAAAACCTTATCCAAATTTGTTAATTTAATTATATGTTTACTAAATAATATTTTCATTAATTCCTTGAACATTTCCTCAAATCATTCATCCAAAAGTAACTTCTAGCTCTTTCTATTTATCATGGTGAGTGGACTATAAATCCTTAATCACTTCTCCTCAAACCATCGATAATATCTAGCCATAATAATTAAACATTATATTTAGGTCTCTAATGTTGTTTTCCAATATTTAGTAGCCTTTGTTTTTTATGAGTCCAATGATACAACTTTTATTGCGATTATATGACCCAAAAATGATACTTTTTTAAGGAAAAATGACACTTATTAATTTTTTCATATTGGTTCTCCTTAATTATTTTCATTATTTTAATTAACAAGTTTTACTCTAGAAATTTATTTCTCTATTAGTACACAATAATGAAACTTAATAATACTACATCAAAATGATTTATGTAATCTCTAAAAAAGCAAGTAATTTAATCTATTAATATTGTTGGGGACTTAGTAAGAACAAATAGATACATTAATTATTCACAATTTTTATACATTTTATGAAATTCTCTTCGAGGTATTCCATAATTATAGATCCTAAATTGATGTCATCTAGAACAATGTTCAATCTTTGAAAAGTATTGAGGTATATGTAATTGATCGAACTAATCATTAATACATGGTAGATGATACTTATTAAATATTGTGTTATATATAAGCTCATGATAATAAATATAGAGTCATATAAACCCATCATTCACAGAAAATTTACATTCACCCCAAGGCCACAACCATTGTTAAATAAAACCCTTGTTAATATGCTCCACAATTTTTTCATTCAATTCATGAAGTCCATCAAGTCCATTATATAGGTAGACTTTGATATAAAAAACTACAGGGTATGAGATCTATTGAGAACTAATCATCACAATTTGGATTAATAATATTAAATATTACATAGATATAAATCATATAACTATAGAAAAACAGTAATATCTTTTCATGTTTTCCACAACCATCTTAGCTACAAACCCAATTTGAATAATAATAATGAACCATTAAATGGGTTTAATTTACATTTTATTTTAATGCATTTCATCACAATAATAGTTCAGTATAGATTATATTTCGAAATAAATATTATTTCACTTCCTCATTAATTGATGTATGCTTGAAATAGAGAAATTGCCTCCAATTATAAGAGAATATCACATTCAAATATATAAATTAAATAATGGTTTTTAGGATGAATATTCATAGAAAAAATCACAAAGGATAAACTATAAACTCCGAAATCAACCGTAGTTCCATTATTGGATTTCAATACTAATTAAACAAAAAATCATCAATATATGAAATAATATTCCTATAGGATTTTCATGATATAGGTTTACTCAAATTAATATTCTATAACACTAGACTTAAATATTTGAGCTTATCCGCAACCAACTCAATTATATAATTCTATCTTCTTCCCTTATTTAAAAAAAAATCATGACCATTATGATTCATTGATTACAGTGATCAATCGGGAATAATTATTCATACAAAATCTATGTCTTAACACATTCATTTTAATATATGAAAACATAGTTTTAACCATGTAAATCCTGATCAATATTAAAATACATAAATATGATTCATAAATGGTTGTTGAATTTACAGAGAATATCCATTGGATGTGTAATGTAATGGGTGTATTATGGACCATTATTGTACACCAGGTGACATTGTTGTCATGATTAATGCACCATTTTGAAGATATTATCCCTTGGTATAATTGTTCTATAACCACATCCATTTATTATATCAATAAAAGAATTCTATTTCTCATAAAATACGATCTCATTCTATCACAAATGTTCTAATATATTTTACAATAAATTTAATTTTTAATAAATGTATCCTTGATAATTTATTACATATACCATTAAAAAACCCTAGAGTCCACACTAAACTTTTCTCAACATAGTCTACAATGGTTAACGAAACTATTCCTCCAGTTCAGTTGATAATGCACTAGAAATATAATACATAAATAATAATTCCTAAGATGTTTATAATAATATGATTTTACAAGAACATTTTAGACAATCATACAAGTTGAATGTATTATTAAATAATACACATGATATTATTCTATCTTGAATTATCATAAAAACATATAAAATGATCTTCCCAGATAATTAACATGATAAACAAACACTTCTTAAAATCATTAATTACAAACCGAGTAAAGTAAATATATGAAAGTGTTGGATCAAATTCCAAATAAGTGGAAATAAGTCATATAACTACATAACATGATGAAAATGGTATGAAATCTTGAGAATACCATTTGATAAAAATGTTATACATATTATAGAACACAAATGTGAGTACTGGAATAAATCATGGATGTTTAAGATAAATTAATCATCATGGAATATAATGAAAACATTCATGATAACATGGAATTTTCAGATGGAATATATTTTTGGAGAACACATAAACTTATATAATTTTTTAATGTTGAAAAATATAAATAGGTTCACTCATTAATTAAATAAAGGTCAATATAGACCTCACATACGAACCTGAAAATTAATGAACATCCATGCAAAACCTTATATACATGAAATAATGAATTATTATTAATATTATTAAAATGAAAATTATTATTTTTAATAATGTTATGAACATGAAATTTGGTTTAGGGAAAAATATTTACTCATCATTTAGGAATCTTAACAAAAATATATTTTTGGGAAAATATTATTCACCCATCACATTGTCCATAAATGTTTTCAGAACATGAGGATAAAATATTCATCATATCAAAAATCTCTAAATCTATATGGTTTTCATAAAAATTCGTCATATTATAACCTAGAGGAATCAAACTAGTTTTGTAATCATATATTATTTATAATCAACAATATAAAACTTCCAGATAAAGAATATAGATTTCACCATGGATCATATCACTAGACACACATCAACAACACAAATGGTTTTTTAAATTTATTAATAGAATCTTAATGAAAATATAATTAGAACATTCTTTAGGACAATAACCTTTCAAATTTCAAATTATTTATATTAAATTTTAGAAATATAAAATATTAAAGAAAAAAATACTATTTTAATGTAATATTAACAACATGTAGATGAACCATTTATGAATGATATTTCAATACATAATTACAAACCATTCTTGTTATACATATAAAAATGAATATTCATGTCACATTTTTAATATATTCCAAATAGTTTTTTTTTGGTAAAATAATAAGAATATTTCATTTAATGATTTTTAAATATAATACTAGAGAGAAATTGAAATTAAAAAATCCTTAGATAATATAATGAACATTCATTATGTCATATTTAGAAAACATGGCCATAACATAAATGATTTTTTTTCAAAGAGAGAAATAATATAACATTCCATTAAAAAACATCTCTTGGTAGAATTAGTTCATAAGGATATTAAAATGAATGGAAACATGTATTTATAGAAATAACCATGTGATAATAAATAAAATGGAATTCACAAGAGGTAAATCATAAGATTTAATCCTTTGTACTTAATCACAAACAAATCCATAATCAATGATGTTGTAACATAATACCCTTAACACATTTGTGTATTTGAAAACATAATACTAAAAAAGAATAAAATTGATCAATATTTTTATCAAATATTTTTATTAGAAATATCATAAAAAATTTTAATTGGATTTACATGAATCAAAAAATAACCAATATGTGTATAAGAAATGTGTCCCATATAAAGTACGGTTAATGATACTCCCTTATATAAAGTCCTCAATATCAGTATACAATTTATTTCATACATTATAATAAACATTGGGGAATTATTAATCTATTATTGGTTTGTAATTATATATATCATTTCATAAATTTTTTACGTTTGAATTTTTATTATCCATTATTTTCAATTCCATGTTAAAATAAGATTTTAGTAAATTTTTGAATCATTTTTATCATCATTTTTAGTTTACTATTTTAGTTATTTTGCACTGATCATGGTTCTAATATTACACGATGGCGTTAAATTATACAAATTTCATATATATTCATCATATATGGACATGTAGTAATCCAAAATATATTGGTCTAAAATGATCTACATCATTCATGGAAATGGTAGGATGCATATACATGTGAACTATGTTTAAATTTTCATTATGGATGTAAGTAACGAAATGTAAATAATATATCAACATTATATAATTATTAATATTACATAGATATAATATATATTACATAAATATATCCTTATTTACAAGCATATCAAATTAAAATATAAAGTCCTAAAGTTATAAATTTGTGTCATTTTTGGGAAACATGGATGAGATTATGATCATTATAATATTTTATTTAATAAAATGTCATACATGAAACATTCTTGTTTTTTAAAAACTATCATTTTTAATATGGATTTATACCCATTATATGGTTATTTATAAATATTATTTTTAAATCTAAATGGGTTAACATAATCATGTCATTTTTGTACAAAAAAGATATGAATTAAATAATTACGATAAATGCCAACATGATGCAGATGCAATAATTATTTAATAAATTAGAAAAATAAAATAATTGATAATAAAAAGATTAAAATTAGTATATTTTCTTATATTTAATGTGATTATATAGTTATATATATTATCATACCATTATATGGGCTAAATAATATATTTGGGTCAAATGTTAAAAGTATTCTTGATATCATTAAAAGTCCATGGAATGAATAGTATCAAAATTGACAGCAATTATATTTTATAAGATTGTTATTTTGTAAAATTATTATAAAAACAAATAATCTATTAAAAATGATATTATGACATTCTATAAAATTTTATACGATGTCCATTTATTTTAATCATCACACAATATAAGTAATATTAAAAACCTTTTAATATTGGAAATCTTATTATCGTAGTTAAAATTTAAATAGGATAACTGAGGTTTAAAAAATTATAAGGTTTAAAATAACACTAAATCATATCTAAATATAATGTATAATGATATTAATCCTTATCATACATTTTATTTGAATTTATATCCATTCGATCATAATTTTATGGAAAAAAATCGTAGAATTTTAATTGTTGGTTACATTGAAAAGAGTACCTCACCTAAATAATAAATGTGATCACATTTACAATGTTAAATATAAAAAACATATTCCATCCCAAGGAAATCTATATTCTCAACTTCCCTACCCAAATTCAAATTATGTTTCTATTCTCAAAACACCATCCCTAGATCCCATTGGAGTAGATCCAAAGGATGTGTTTTATGTAAGATTTAATCTCTTTAACTGATTACATTCATTTTATAAATTTCATAACATCTTCCAAATATTTTTTATAAAATAATAAATAAATTATCTTAAATAGTTTAAAATATTTTTTTTGCATATAATAAACTATTATATACCCTAAATCAATTCAATAAATAATTTAATGTTTCGCTAAAATGTATATATGACTTATAATATCCACAAAAGGATAGAATTCATTTTTCATCAAAAATAATAATGGAAGTTAATTATGATCAATTTAGTGAATATATATATATATATGATATAATATTTGTTTCCTCAAATATGAACAATTATTTAAATTTCTTTTAGATCATCGATCGAAAAATTAAAAGAACATTCATTTGTACGTATGTAATATTGTCTCTATTAATTATATGATTAATTTTTCTATCTATAATTTTAATGAATTTTTATACATATTTATAGAATTATTATATATATTTTTATAAAATTATTATAAATATTTAATTTTTTAGATAAAATATCAAATAATAATTAAAAAGTGTATCAAAATGAATCATTGTTCAAAAATGAGGAAGTGATCACCAAAAAAAGTGATTTTAATAATTTATTCTCAAATAATTGTTGATAATATGATTGAAATAAATAATAAAGGGTATTATTGAATTAATATTATCAATAAATTTACAATAAATAATTTTTTATTAGATATGAGTACTTACCTTGAACAATGAATGTAATGAATTTATATAATGGGATTGTTTTGTCAATTTCCATAATTTTGGTAAAACTCCGACTTCATTGATTATGTCATGATGAGATTAAGTGTATAATTAATTTTAATTATATTATGTTCTATTTTCAAATTAAATATATGATTTTATATTTTATACAGATGATGTATTATTTTGATGAATTATTGGTTTAATGATATGATATTTTAATGGGATACCATCTCAATTTCCTTTCACTATGGCACATTTTCATGTTATTCTCATATTTTATATTTTTATTTTTATATAAAAACATTTTTCAATTTAATATAATAAATTTTTACCATAAATATATTCAGTATTATTTGATTTTTTATTTATTTACCGGGCATTTGATTCATTATATTACAACTTAGTAATGTTTTATTTCACTATATCATTAATATTCATGATTATGTATGTTAATGTCTCCACAGGGGAAAAATTCTCTTCATGACCATGACTTATAAAACAATTCTCAAAATAATATATTCTCTTATCATCCAATTTTTTAATGTCAATTTTTCCAATGTGTGAATTTTCAATGTACATGTTTAATGAAATATCTTGATCATTATTCAAACAATGTAATTTTTCAAGATTCTTATAAAATAATGAAAGGATATATTTTTAACCTATATGTCATGAGATTATTTTATCATATTCATGATTCATTAATCCTATAAATAATCAAATATAAGAATTCATATATGTTTCAATGAAAATTTAATCCTCTTTATTTGTGTGTATTTTCAAAAAAAAATCCAAATGGAAATAAAATTTCATTAATGATTTATTTGAAATGATATTACCAAAAAATACATATATGAAAAGATTATTTTAGGTTAGTTATTAGTTAATGATGTAATGATCCTATGATACCACCCTTAATCATTCTTTTAAGGGTTTGTGTGTCTGATGGAATGATTTTTTTGAATTCTTTTACTTTTCCATGGGTTATGAAATTGGGAAATGTTTATGAAACCCAGTTATTATCATGGGTTCCTATATAATGAGTGATATATTTTATTGTGGAGAAAATATGAATGATTATAATAATGTGATGTCTGGTACCAATATCTCCTACCAATGCATTGGTTTCTACTTTATATCTCATGTTATAGACAAGACTGGAATGCGGAGTGAAATTGTTTCAGTAATTAACTTTTTCCACTTTGATGGTATTAGGAGTGAAACAAAAATACTCTAATGATTTTGTGAGTGAACCCATTTCAATATGAGGAATGGGCTTCCACTAGGTATGTTGTTGTTTTCTTGAAATAATTTGTAACTATCTGTTAATTTCTTATAATAATTTTTATTGAACAATTCCTTGACATATGAATTATGTTATTTTATTATTTTTTGATTTAGGACATATTGGAAGCCATGATTTATTCCATGAATCATGATTCTGAGTATGGAATACTAGGTATAAATTTCAAATTATAATTTCATATACCTTTAATGTCCGGTTTTATTACATAATATTTGATATATCCTATTATTACCCATTCTAAAAATATGGCCTCGTCTTTTATTATTTATCATTTTCCCCATGAAATAAAGAATATTATTATATTCGATATTTCTAAAGAAGATTATGGCTATAATGAAATTTTTATATATGATATAGTTTTAATGGGAATATTTTTTATTTTTATAAGGTATTTTTGTGTTTATCCTTATATTTTATAAATCTAACACCAAAAGTTTCTTTAGTTTGTATTGGATCAAATATATATTTTTTATTTCATATATATTGATTTAATGGAATGGGTCACATTTATAATTATCAATGCTATAAATGTAGTTTTTTATTTTATGAGCACATAATCATGAAGTATGGGTCCTATGATGTAAAATATTATCTTCAATGAAAACTATTTCTGAAAAATGAATCACATATCATCACAGGGTTATAGACATATGTATATATTATCATGTTATCATATCCCATAAGAAATGTAATTTAAAAATAATATATATATAATAATGAATCCATAGGAGTAATTATTTTATATATAATAGATAATTTATATTCATCATCCTAAACAACCTTGAGGGGTGGTAATGGAGAAATTAAAATCATCTGTTCATGAGTCTTTATTCTGATATATAGATGAATAATGTGTTTTATCCCACTTATTGGAAGTGGGTATAATTATATGTTATACTGTAAGATCCCAAATGATCACAAAGGTATTTAATTATTTATTAAATCTTTATGATTCCTTTATTTTTTATAATTATGTGAGTTCTAAGGTGCATTATATGTATTGAGATTGTATTGGGGGTTTATGAAACAAGAGGAAAATAAAAATTTCCAAACAGAGAGAAACACGTGGATGGAACAAGGTTAGTGCTACTCATTTTCAAGTAGAGATAAAATGTGTAGTCTAATAATACACACATATATAATATATTGCACAATCACCACAAGTTTTTCAATATATCTTAGGTCCTTCTAGGAGACCTTCAAACTCAGACCCTCTTGGATAGAGGAAGTCGTAAGATTAGGGCACAGTTGGGAAAATTGGGAGACCCAACAATGAAGCCCTTATAATGTGTAAAATTATGGTCCCCCAAAAATTAAACATTGTTCCATGAATTTCACCCCCTTTTGACTCCCTATGGATAGGGAGATAAACCGTAAACCCCTCATCCTCTATGGGTTATTTAGATATTATTATTAGGCGTTTATAGTGATGTTTACTAGAAATCAGAGCTCTAAAAATGCCTTGAACTATGTTTCAGTTAACTTCATAGAAGAGGATTTTGGTGTGATTTCTTATCCTTACATATCCTTAAAATCAGGTTTCTCCATATTGTTCTTTATCTTATAGTTCGATTATGATTACGTTTAAATCAATGGTTTCTTTTGGAAGATGGGTTGTCTAAGAACATGAGGTAGGTTGCTTTAATGGTTTTTCTATAATCCTGCTTTTTATATGTGATTGTAGTTGTTATATATGATACCTTATTTATTATTTTGTAAATAATTTATGGGATGTGACTTGGACCATATATGGAGCTACAAGACCTCTCCCAGACACCTTTTGGTCTTATCAATAATGTGAGATGAAATGTAGGACTAACCGTTGGGTATATCAAATCATTAAAATTATGAAATGAATTTTTAAATGATGGGTTATGGAAAATATTATAATGAATCTATAAGTGTTTTTATATAGTTAACTGCATGGTTAATGGGATGACTGAAATGTCCTATTCCTGCATTGTTATTTTTCTAGGTGGATTTTGAAAAATGATTAAATAGTGGGTTTGGGATTTTTGTTTGATAGTGGTTTTAAAAGATGGAAACTTATTCATTTAATGTATGTAACGTTTCAAAAGGAGGAGTTCACCTCAATGTGATTTCATAAAAACCATTTTCATATGGTATTTCAAATTATAATTTGAAAGGGGTGGTGTATAACCTTTCTTTTGAATATGTTCATTGATTATGTTGAATGATAGAATATGTAAATGAAAATATCTAGGCATGTTTTGGTTTTTTTAACTGGAAGACATGTTTTTAAAGTAATTCTACCAGATAATTTCAATTGTGTATTGGAATCATGTTTTATGCTATGATTTGTGTTTAAATGTCTGTTGAGACCACTATTTCAGAAATGATATACATGTTAGTGATATAAATCCCATGACGATTAGGTTTCCATGTTATCATGATTATGAAATAAAAAAATGATGAAACATCTCAGTTGATGACATAACATATGGGGGGTGCTTTACATTATTGTATATGAGTTACTAGATTATTCCCTATTAGAGGAATATGTGTAATTTATTTTTATTGTAAATGATAAATGTGTAAAATGGTAATATATTAATTTTGGTAAATGTGTAATAGGTAATAAATACAGTGAAATTAGATAGGTGGAACATTGGGTATTGATATGAGGCTTTATACCCATGGGGTTTGTTGGAATGAGGCTCAAAAACAATCCCATATATTTCAAAGGATAATGAGTTGTATTGAGGCTCAATTGCATTAATATTTTCAATTGATGTGACTATCATGACTGGGGATTTGAGGTATGTGTCATGTAATGTATTATTGGGATATCAAGTCGAGGCTCAAGCTTCCTAATTTACGGATATGATGTGTCTAGAATGATGGACATAGGCTCTATTCTTCATAAACTCATAGAAATGTATTGATTATCAAATGGAGGCTTTAGAGTATATTAATGAATTATGAGTTTCAAATTATTTTGTTATTTAATGTCTATAAACCTTTTTATGCCATGTAATAGATATCCAGTGGGAATAGTGCTAGTCCAATTGGTTGGTAACACCATGATAACCTCAATAATAAAATGGTTACATATTAATATATTAAACATGGGAAAAATTTATATTTATACAGTATCTTCGTAACACGGGGACATCTATTATCAGCATACATGACTATACAATTTATATATTTCATTAGAATACATTAGTAGCGACCAAGGATGTTATACTCACAACATAATCCGGCCTCTATGGAACATGGTTAGCTTTGTAGATGATGATTATTTTTGGTGATATTGGTTCAAAATAATGAATTTGTATTTGGTTTTTCCTGGGAAGTAGGTATGAGCATGGGGGGACATGACTACTTTGGGACTCAGGTCGATGTTCAGGTACATTAATTCGATTTTTTAGATTTAATTTTTATTACTTCATGATATATAGAGTATAATTATAATTTTATTATGTTGTCTTCCATTTTTTAGCACCCATTTTTCGCAGGTTGTCCATTTATATGTTGTTGGTTGTTATTATATTTATTGATATTATTTATTCCTTGGAAATAATCTCATAGTGAACATTTTTCTCACCCTCATTTCTCTATAGACATGTGATGCTATTTGGATGTATATATAGTATGAGGTGCACAGCTGATGTCATTTAATTACTCAAAATGGGGAACCAAATATAGTGTCCACATGTTTGGGTACATTACAAATAGGTATTGGAGAAGGTTATTTTTTTACTAATTTTTCATGGTATACATGTGACTAGGATCTTAATGGGGCTTAATATATAATTCATTCATGGGTTACTACACCCCCATATTATTAAAACCCCAAGTTTTCCAATGAGGTAATTGATTGTATACATTTTACATTTGTAGTTGGTTGATACATCTACCCTGAATGGTGAACTTTGAGGTGATGTTATTGTTTTAAATTGGTTTTTATATTTTCATTATATATAGAGAGAGTGTGGTTGATTTCATTCATTATACTCAACTAAAATTATTGACAGTTCGTCTGTATGTTGCATGTTATTGGTAGTATTCTGAGACACACATATTAGTAGTGTACTTTTGTAATTGTGGTTTATATTTTTATTGTTATTTAAAATGGTGGTTAATGGGGAAAAAATATGACAATAAATTTTAATAAATATTGGATCATTTGTAATGTGTATTAAGAAAATGGTTTAGAAAACAATAAATTGATGGTCCCTTCATATCGAATATATTGAAATGTGAAATTTAGGGTTTATAAAATAGTATAGTTGAACAAAAATAATGTGATATTATTGAACATTTAGTGGTACTGGTGGTGACATTCCATAGTGATTTGACTAGACCATGTGTATGGGTGGTTTAGGTAGTGACAATTCCCTAGTGGATGAAGTTAGATGTGGGTTGTGAGGATTTGTGAATTTTGATGTATGGTAAAAGATAAGTGCATGATGTATCCTTCAGTAGGGTTGTGGACATTGGATTATTATATTTTATGTGGTAATGTATTTTTGGTATCCTTTATTTTTTATCACCATGTGAGTTACATTTTTTCCCTAGAGTGGATGTTGGAATCATATTGATAATATATTTTTGAGGGAATAGTAGATGTTAAATATAGAGTAATTATTTATTGGGGAGAATTAGATGTAGCGTGTCTTGAATTTTCAATAACAGTGTATCCCATGAGAAACATGTTGTTCGAGGTATGAGGAATATGGCTCCAAGGGAATACTAATGGCCTTTGGTCGATTTGACTCTTTTTGGGGGATTTGGTGTTTCTTTACTTTCGAGGATGGACAATGAATGATGTAAGTCAATTTGATAGTTTATGTAGGTGAATGAAGAATAGGTAGATTTTTAGGTATTTGGAAGTGTTGAACATAGTGTAATGTCTAGTGAGGTTTTGTCCTATGTGGTTATTTTGAATATCCAAAGGTTTTGGAGATTGTAAATCATTTTGTATTTTTGAGATGATATTTTTGTAAAATCAATGATAACCTTGAGTGAGATTGGACGTGTGTTATAGGTTTTTTAAATGAAAATCATGAATGATTTCTTCATAGGTAGAATCAATGCATGGTGGATTCCAATGATTATTTGGTAATGTACATGGTTTTGATTTTTTATATTTAATAAGAATCACTTTATTTCTTATGGTTTGTTAAAATAATTTTGTTAGAAAGGGCCAAATTATTTTTTGGTTTACCCACTTATTTTGAAATTAAGAAATGGTGGACATGAGTTTTATTTTTGATGGAAATGTAAGTGATGACCAATGTGTGGATGTACATTTTTGTTTTGGAAGTGAAACTCATTTTGTTTGGTGGATTTTTATTTGGATTTTTTATGTGAATGGTTTACTAGTTGGAGATTAATAATGATAATGACTCAGGACTAATGAGGTTGAAGGACCAGAAGGCATGTTTCATTATATAAGATAGTGCTTCATCACAGTATGGATGTTTTTTAACTTGTGTGATCTAGGTTTAGGTTCATTGTATGGTTCGATAAATGTGTGATACCACAAGGGAAGTAATGAGTTATAGATGTGGGAATGTTCTGGAAGTCACGATTCCATGTGGAATGAGTGAATAAGTGGATTAGGATAATCAACTACCATTATTAAAAGTAATTATAGTGATAATATTATGATATAATAGTGATATTTAGGTTGTGGAATGGTGTTGTGGACATTTTTTTTTCTTTGTAAATCACAATTTTTTTTCTCAAAGAAATAATTTGGGGAGATGATAATTGTTACATAAAGAACGATGGGTCACAACCGCCAGTTAGAGGGTTAAGAGGTAGTACTGAGTTTATGACGGAAATTCTATTTGAGTTGTTGTGATTGATTTTTGATGAGATACTAGGCTAATTGGATTCCTAATTATTTCAATAGGTTAAATGTGTCCCCATTTTGAGAGGTGATAGAGGTTTTGGTCATTTTGTGGTGGAATTCAACGATGACAACATAGAGTACTTTAATCTTGTGATGATCATTATCAATATATTGAAATATTCATTTGTATGTTGATAGATCTCTATATTTTCAGGTAGCTATCAAAATATTTTTTGGTTGTATATGGGTAATTCTGTAGTTTAAACTCATGGGGAGAGATATGTTGATATGGATTGTGTGAATTATATCAATTACCTATTATGTGAGATGTCTTTGAGATCAACTAGATGTAGGCATATTCCATTGGTTCCATTCGTGGATGCCGAGAATGAGTAGTGGATAATGTTATTTTTTTCTAGTGGATTGTTGATGTTCAAGTAATTTTTTTCGAGTTCATATTCTAATAGAATCCCGAGCCACAAAGGTTGAATTTTCATGTATTATGTTTTGACAATAAAACCCCAAAGGAGGGGAGAGATAAGTTTGTCATGGATGTGTGGAGAAAAATGTGGGGTGGATTCTATGTGAATGAATTTGACATTAAATACTTGTGAGGAACATGTTTTGGTTCCTCTATAAGGCAAGATAGACCTTGTATCTGGTTGTAGATTGAGCCAAGCATTGGATTAAGGCCCATGTATGTTCTATGTAAAATATGATATTATATTGTTATAGAAATTGATTATTCATATAATACATGATAATGGATATGTGAAATGATGTATTGGTGTAGATAACTCCTTAGATATGTGACATGGACTCATATGTGTTTTTTTGGATGGAATAATAATTTTTATATATGTGAAAACATTTTGTGCCATGTGAGGAAGTGTCCTACTTAAATTTTAAGTGAGTGTGTTTGGTGAATGAAAATTGGTTTTAATAAATGATATTGTTGTCCCTAGTTGATGTAAGGATATAGTAGGTGTTTGGTTTTGTAATGATTGTGGTATTACTGAAGTGAAAAGGCATGGAAGTTATTGACACCGTCATATTAATGACATAGTGGCATTAATGTCTTGGGAATAAAGATCATCCTCGTAGAGGTCATGATTTTATGATTCCAAAATTGGATAGAGTGTGCATGTCCATTTATGTGGGTTTTCGTGAAATTGTAGTATTATATGGTGTGTGGAGTTTCCAATTATATTTGGTATTGGTTTGTTTGAAAATACATTAGCTACATTTTGGATGTGGATTTGTGGATTCTAGTGGTGTTTTCGAGGGTGGAGGTTTCAAATACAAAGTGATAGTAGTGGCCATCTAAATAATATGGTAGGGATAACTTTAATAGGATAGTGATAATTTGATGACATAACATTTGTTTTAGATTGTATGGGATCATGTATATTCCCTCTTGGTGTTTAATTTTTCACAATGGGCATTAGGTCATGGTTTTAATGGTTGTGTTCATGGAGATGATGATGGTCTTTCAGTTGTGTTTATGGTTATGAGAGTGACAGTTGATACATGAGATATGGATAGATGTAGGTCATAGAATGGTGGATATAAAAATAATATGTTCATTCGAATGATTTCCAACATGGTTCACCTATAGTATATTATGATTTCTATGAGATAGTGCTGATTGATTTGGGTCATGAGTTTTGGAGAGGGTTAGAAAATATTTCTTCAAATTTAATCACATGTGGAATGTTAGTGTTGTTTTAGTACCATCTTGTGTCGTGGTTCCTTGATTCGTAAAAAACTTTTATCTTGTGATTAATGTTGGTAATGATTAGTTTATGTCGGAATAAACCATTTATGGGATTAAAATTTAGGATTGTGTATCACAATCGGGGAATTATCCTTCAGAGTATGAGAATTTCATTTGTCAGAGTGTGAAGACCATATACTTCTATTCAGGAAGAAATGCAGGAGATGAAGTGTTACATCCCAGGTCCGGGTGCCATGCAATGGATGCACCGAACCCGGTTCGCCACATGACCTCAAGCACAATTCCCCAAACGCCAGAGGTTACCGACTAGCAGTGAGAACCCAGGTCGAATAGTGGGGAAACTATGCCTTCATTTGTCAAAGTGTAGCGCATCAGAATATAAATTAAAACATACAACCTTGAGCGGAACTAGTAAAACATGCAAAACTAAAATAAACAATAGTACTAGATATAACAAAATAGTATATAGAAAATGATGCAACATGTCTCAAGTTCTAAAAAAACAGCCTTAACATGTTATACATCAGTACAATACAACAAAAAGCAGAGTACAGCTAAACAATGAAAAACATCTGGCAGTGGAATCGCAAGCCTAGGCTCGGTCCCATTCCCCCCTACTCCACATCAACAGTCATGTACCAGTATATGGGCTCTTCTCCCTATCCACACCTACAGAAATGTAATCAGTTTGGGCTGAAAAGCATGACCCAAACAGGATGTGAGAAATATATCTCAGTAGGCACCAACCAAAGGCTTGTACCCTACTGTGTGTAAGGATGAAACCACAATGTGCAATGGTAAAATTAAATAAAGTAAGCAGTACTAAAAAGTAACTAACTAAACAGTCAAATTTCCATTTCATTATTCATTTAATTCATTAAATATTAGAAATCTCCACAGTGAATTTCTATGTAAATAGTCCATGTCCTCAGACAAGAAAAATCATACCCTCCGGTAAGAAGAATCCAACACACAGTTATATCCCTCAAGCATAACAGAAGTTTCCCTCAGGAGTAGTAACTGTCTCCCGCAAGAACTAGAGTCTATTTCCCTCAGGCACAGAAGAAGTTTCCCTCATGCCGAAATTATCTACTGCCCTCAGGCTAAATAGTGCAGTGCCCACAGGCTAATCACAACAATGCCCTCAGGCTAAATAGGTGACCGGGCCAGGACCAACATGTAAACTAGAAGTAAAAATAAATTCATCTCAAGGTAATTCTACAATTACTACATTAATGTCATACCCTTGGTAATCCTGGCCAAATGGCTAAACAGTGGAACACACCCCCGGGGTGGTTCTAGATCCAAGAAACAATCCAAACCAGAAATTTAATATCATAATTACATACCTAATCAATTATAGGTGTTTAATATAGCAATGGCCTTAGACACAAGACACACCAACATGGGTTCGTGGCAAAAAAATGCATAAAACACACGACAATTGGAAAAATTAACACCAAGAAACCTACCTTATACACCAACAAGAGCTATACGAGAATGTAGATTCTAGAAACGCCCAAGAATGGCGTCGATCTGAGGTAATAAAACGTCCATTCAGCCTCAAATGACTCCCTTTAGAGAAATAATTATTTTGAAACATGCTAGGAGGAGAGAGGTCTTACCTGCGCGGTTCTAACGTGATCAACGGAAGCGAGATAAGATTCCTGGTGCTCGATCAGTTGATCCACGAAGATCTGTCCGTCCTCTCGAGCTCCTTCCTCTAGTTCTAAGCCAATACTATAAACAAGGTTGGCTAATTCCCGTTTTAAACAACAAAAACAAATTATAGAGAGTGTACTTCCAAGTACACGGCGTGTACTCCAACCATTTAACTGTTCCTCTGGCGGCACTGCCACAATGTTCATCCATCGACATGAGTACATGACATGTACTCCTGAGTACACGGCGTGTACTGCCGCCCAGCTGGCGGCTACTCCACCTCCTTACTTTTTAGGACTGCCGACTGACTACACGCAGGGTACATGACCACTACACAGCGTGTATTCGGTTCCTACAACCTTCGTCGCTTACATGGGTACACACCCTGTGTCCCTTCCCACACGGCCAAAAGTACAGGGCATGCAGAAACGTACATGGCGTGTAGTTCCAAAATATAGGATATTTCCCCATTTTCCATATTTTCTCAAAATCACTTAAGAAAAAAAGAAATAAGAATCTCGCACCTCAAATATAGGAACCAGGTTCTTACAAACTTCCCCCATATAGCAATTCATCCCCGAATTGCCCTTCCAAGGGTGGAGAAGATATAGTCGTGAACAACTCTGGCCACAGAGCACATATGTCAGTCTCCCGCTCCCAGGTTTTAACCTGCAATCGACCATACTGCCATAGCACCCATACGAGAGGAACTGACCAGCCTCAGAGAACCTTCATGATCCTGTCAACGATATGAATCAGATGATCCTCAAAGGATGCATCTACTTCCATCTCAACCTCTTCAGGCCGAAAGACATGAGACGGGTCTGAATGATAGAGACACAATAGAGACAGGTGTAAGACTTCGTTCATGGATCAATACTAATGTGGTAACTACAACTGGTATGCGACCAGCCCGACCCTCTCCAAAATCTCGAATTTCACCACATCCCTCAGTGAAAGCATACCCTGTCTCCTAATCCGCTTGTGTCCCTACCTCGGAGAAACACGTAAGAAAACCTAATCCCCGACAACGAACTGCAAGGGTCGTCTGTAGCGATCAGCATATGACTTCTGATGAGACTATGCGGTATCCATCTGCTTCTGAATCAACTAGACCTACTTAGAAGTCTCCTGCATGAGATGTGGTCCTAGTAAAGCTGGCTCACCTGCCTCTAACCAGCACAAAGGTGATCGGCATGTCCAACCATATAAAGCCTCGTATGGTTCCATCTCAATAGTCACCTAAAAACTATTGTTATAGGAAAACTCGACTAGGAGTATATGCTTCTCCCAAGATTACTCAAAGTCTAGGACGCATGCACACAGCATGTCCTCAAGCACCTGTATCATATGCTCAGACTGGCCATCAGTATGAGGGTGGTATGTTGTGCTCAGAAGCATCTATGTACCTAGTTCCTTCTGAAAACACTACCGTAAACGAGAAGTAAAGCGGGAGTCCCAATCTGAAACGATAGAAAGAAGGACCCCATGAAGACGAACATTCTCTCGGATATACAGCCACCCGATCTTGTCAACAATGTAGGTCTCCTTGATCGGCAATAATTGAGCTACCTTTGTGAGTCTGTCCACAAAAAACCACATAGCATCATTGCCTCGAGGTGACCTCTGCAAACCCGTCACGAAATCAATCGCGACATCATCCCATTCCACTCGAGAATGGGCAAATTTTGTAACAACCCTGCTAGTCTCCGATGCTGCTCCTTCACCTACTGATAGGTGGAACACCTCATAACAAAACTAGTTATCTCTCTCTTTATACCCGGCCACTAGTACTGACGCCTAATGTCACGGTACATCTTGGTATCCCCGGGATGAACTGCCCAAGATGAAGCATGAAACTCCCACATCAGCTCCTCGCGTATATCCCCTAGAACCCATACTCGTTCTTGGAAACACAAGACCTCATCATCACCTACCTTCCAACCATGAGAAGGGTCCCTACTTGCCACCGACTCCAATAGAACTAGGAATTCTGGATTCGATAGCTGCATCATCCTCACTCTGTCCAGGAGGGTAGAAGTCACACCTAAAGATGAAAGATAAGTCTGCCCTTGACTGTCGTGCACCTCCAGATGCATCTCAGAGAACAAGGCCTGGACCTCCCACTCACTACTGGCCTCCTGAACTGCCTGAATCTAAGTCTTCCTGCTCAGTGTATCGACTACTACATTACCTTTACCAGGTGTGTAGGCAAGCTCAAAATCGAAGGAATGTAGGTACTTGACCCACCTCTTCTGACTCAGATTCAGGTCACACTGATTAAAGATATATCTTTGAGGCTTTTGTGGTCGGTGAAAACCAAAAAAAATTCTCCCAATAGACAGTGTCTCCAACAACGCAACGCATGAACAACTGCATCCAACGCGAGATCATGCATCTGGTAATTCCGCTCATGTGGCCTCAACTGCCGAGACCCGTACATAACAACTCGATCTTCCTGGATCAATACAGCTCCCAAACCAATACCCGATGCATCACAGTACACTGTATAGATCTACCCCTACTCTGAGAGTATCAGGATCGGTGCTATTGTCAACATTCCTTTCAAGTCCTGAAAGGCTGTCTCGCAAGATTTCGACCAAATGAACATCACACTCTTCTTAGTCAGACCTATAAACAGTGCTTCTAAGTTGGAGAAATCTTGTATGAAGCATCTGTAGTAACCAGCCAGCCCTAAGAAACTCTGTATCTCAAACATGTTTTTAGGCTGCTCCTAGGAAACTACTGCTCTCACCTTCTCTGGGTCTACTGCAACACCTACCTCTGAGATAATGTGACCTAGGAAGTGAATCTGTTCAATCCAAAAGTGGAACTTCAAGAGATTAGCATATAGCCGATGCTCTTTCAGTGTACTCAATATGATCATAAGATTGGTGGCATGGTCATGTCGAGTGTGATAGTAGACCAAGATGTCATCCACGAATACTACCACAAAAGAATAAAGATACGGATGGAACACAAAATTCATCAGAGCCATGAAAACTGCTGGTGCGTTCGTGAGTCCGAACGGCATAACCAAATACTCATACAGACCATATCTTCTATGAAAAGATGAAAGTTGTATATCTGATGGTCTCATGCGCAGTTGATGATATCGGGATCTCAAGTCAATATTCAAGAACACTCATGCTCCACGAAGCTGATCAAAAAGATCATCAATCCTCGACAAGGTATATCGGTTCTTAACCATCAACTGGTTCAGCTTCTGATAATCCGCGCAATGTCTGAGGGTACCATCTACCTTCTTCACAAAAAGGACAGGCAAACCCCACAGAGAAGTACTGGGTCGGATAAAACCCTTCGCCTGTAACTCCTATAACTGCCTCTTGAGCCCATGAAACTTAGGTGTAGACATCTTATAAGGAGGAATGAACACCGGTGCTGCTCCTAGAACAAGCTCGATAGAGAAATCCACCTCTTGTTCCGGAGGTAGACCTGAAAAGTCATCCAGGAAGACATCCCTGAAATGATCATCAACTAGAGAAAATTCCGTCTGAAAAGTCTCCTTATCATCCAGATACAAAGTCACAATCTGGGATGTGACTCCACCTCTCCCATGATGCTCTGGTTCAGCTCGACTCGCTTGAACATCCCTTTCACCCTTTTATAGAAACTCTCCGCCCTCTGGTGACGTGAAATGCACCCTGCGATGATAGCAGTCTAAAAAGTCTCAATAACGAACCTACCAGTCCATCCCAAGAATGAAGTCATAGCTCGTCATCTCTAATACATAGAGGTCACAAAGAAATAGACACCCACCAACCACAAGGGGGAACTCCTTGCACTGACGAACAACAGTCGTCCTACTCCCCAACGGAGTGTCTAGAGTCATGATATCGGAAGAAGAAGAAACAGAGAGCCCAAGGCTCTTTACAACAGGTACAGATATGAAACTATGCATAATAACCGTATCAAAAAAGTAATGAAGATAAGATAGAAGATACTATAATAGTACCTCTGACTATAGAAGGTCCGGGATCCTACTCCTGTTGGGTTTGTTGCACTGCATATGCATGCCCAGTGCCGCAGCCCTACGACACACCCTAGCTACCCTGAGCTGTCCCGCCCTGATACTTCTGACATCCTAGTGTCTGGCTACCATGGCCACAACCACCATCTCTGACTACAAGCCCTGATGTATTCCAATTCACCAACTGGTAAGAAGCCACTAGTCCTACTCCCACACGCATAGTCCTCACAGAACCCCTCTCACTAGCCACCGGTGGAAACGCCCTACAAAAGTGCGGCAGATGACCCATCATGCCACAAGCTTGGCACTCCACTAGATCTCATGGACACTGTGGCCTCTTGTGCCCCTCTCTACCACACTGGTAGAACCTGACCAGACAACCTGAAGAATCTTCCTGGCTGGTACTGCCACCCTGAGAGAATTCCATCTGTCTCTTCCTCTTGCCAGTAGAAATAGTACCAGTAACTAGGGTTTAACCATCGTGGAAAACACCACTAGATTCCCGCAGGTTCCTATCTTTAATTAGCTCTTGATTCAAGATAGCGTGTACTGATGGCATCCTGAAAACATTCACCAGCGCTTGGATGTCATACCGAAGACCATCCTCAAAAAGTCTGGCTCTCAACGTCTCATCACCCACCAGCACGGGTGAAAAATGATGATGCTCAGTGAAAGTAGCAGAATAGTCCATCACCTACATAGCACCCTGCTACAGATTAATGAAATCTCGAGCTCTATTTTCCCTCAGCGTCTCTGGAAAAAAGAATTCATAGAAGACTGTCTGAAAATCATCCCACTCCATGTATCTATGATGCTCTGACTGGGTGGTAACATCCCACCACCTCTAGGCGGAATCACACAGCATGTAAGTCGCGAGCTTGACCCTCCACTATGGATACGTCTCAAGATTCTCGAAAGTAGTCTTCATCGACCCCAACCAAGACTCCACAACATGTGGTCCAGCATCCCTTGAAAACGTAGGTAGATGTTGCTGCTGGAAGATACGAGTCAGCTCGGCCATAGATGTGGCAGCCTGCGGTGCTCCCTGAATGGTCTGTATGAACCGCATAACGCATTCATGGAACTGCGCCTCCATGCCTATGTCTGGTATAATAGCTGGAGTCGCATCTAGCTCTACTGTAGGATCCAATGGTAACCCATGGCCCACCATCTCTAGAGTATAATCATCATCGCTCTCCTGGCGGACAACCTACGGTTGTCTATGCGGCATGACACTGTAATGTCAAAACCACTCCTTATTTTCATATTTCTTTAGGCTGAAAGCAAGAGAACCACAAAAGGGAACAAGAGAAGGGTGGAATTTCAAAATATGAAAAACAAGACTACACGACGTGTACTATTACTACACGGCATGTACATGACTTCCATTCTCCTGCCCGGGTACTTCAACACTGCTAAGCAACACAGCTCCCGTTGATCGAAAAATAAACTGCATGTATAATATCTACACGGCATGTTTAGTGTTATTTTCAAACTGCCCGTGTCATTTGTGACATGATCGACTACTCGGCATGACACTACACGATGTGTTACACCCTCACACGGCATGTACTGCACCCTGTTTTCCCACCCCACAGCTAAGTCCACACGATCTGTCCTCGGACAAGACTACACGACGTGTCCCAAAGGTACACGACCTGTTCAAGGAATGGTGACACCAACATGTGTAGTTAGTTACATAGCTGAGTCCCCAGGTCACACTACACGGCGTGTAAATCATTGACATGGCGTGTTCTGTATAGGATTTCTCCGACCTGTGTTTTTCGTTACAAGGCAAGACTCTGGGTCAACTCTATAGGGCATGTACAAAAGCTACACGGTGTGTTCGCCCCATGATCTTCCTTTCCTCGTGTCGTCGCCCACACCGTTTTTGACACGGGAAGAGACTACAAGGCGTGTACTCAAAGTACACGACGTGTACTCAAAAAGTTTATTTTTCTTCCCAAACAGAAGAACATGTACGACGTGTATGAAGTCGTACACGGCGTGTATTCTGGGTTTTCCAGAACTTTTGCCTCAAAAACTTCCTTGGAACATAGAAAATAAAGAAAACAACACCTAAGTGTCAAATTTCGACCTGTGGGGGCCCGTACTCCCCACGAATCAATGTTTTTCATCTTATATGTGTTATAACTAATATATAACCAATATTCCTACAAAATCTAGTCAATGAGGGCCCATACTCTCCAAAGACCAAAGATTGGTGTTCATTCTATAAACAGACTAACATAAAATTACCCTATCACATAGTAGATATTTTATCAAAGCATATATCACAATAAAATGATTTTTTATCACACATCAACTATCACAACAACTTGCAATTTCTAATGCACCTACATGTCATGGAAAACTATGCATGGAATGTGATATCTAGCATGTTCCTATATGATGCATGAGATGACATACCCTCATCTCATCGGGTTGCAACTAAATGGAACCCACAGATAAATTATAAATATCACACACTCAAGTGTGTCACCCAACGATGAAAATAAATCAACTGTAAATTGCAAAATCAGTAAGATTGCAACACAAGGTAAATTGGATTTTCCCTGTACACGGGTAAGCTACGCCCGGGCCCAACTTTTTATCAAATACCATTTCATCCTATCCCTGACTAAAACTCCAAATAGTAAGTCATAGAAAAGAACCTCTCTGATACCACATTGTAACGTCCTGAGTCTAGGTGCCATGCAACGGGTGCCCCGAACCCGGTTCGCCACGTGACCTCAAGCGCATTTCCCCAAATGCCAGAGGCTGCCGACTAGTATCGAGGGCCTAGGTCTGATAGTGGGGAAACTATGCCCCCATTTTTCAGAGTGTAGAATGACAGAATATAAATTAAAACATACAATATATAGTAGAAGAAGTATACCATGCCCTACTAAAATAAAAAATGGTAGTGGATATAACCAACAATATATAGAAAATGATGCAAAATGTCTCAAATTTTATGAAAAAGCCAGAACATGTTATAAATCAGTACAATACATTAAAATTCAGAGAACAGAATACAAAGAAAAACAATTGGTAGTGGAATCGTGAGCATAGGATCGGTCCCATGCCCTTCTACTCTATAGCAACAGTCAAGTACCTGTATATGGACTTTTTCCCCTATCCACATCTACAAAAACGTAATCTGTTTGGGCCAAAAAGAATGACCCAAACAGGGTGTGAGAAATATATCTCAGTAGGCACCCACCAATGGCCCTTGCCCAATTGAGTGTAATCTTGCAACCATAGTGTGCAATGGAATGATTAAATAAAGCAATCATTACTGAAAAGTAACTAACTTAACAGTAATATTTCAATTTCATTATTCATTTAATTCATTAAATATTAGAAATCACCACAGTTCATTTCTATGTAAATAGTCCACGTCCTCAGACAAGAAAAATCATACC
Organism: Viscum album; assembly: GCA_963277665.1. Classification (NCBI taxonomy): domain Eukaryota; kingdom Viridiplantae; phylum Streptophyta; class Magnoliopsida; order Santalales; family Viscaceae; genus Viscum; species Viscum album. The sequence continues at coordinate 1,377,947,163 of OY728140.1, read as the reverse complement.
CTCAGGTATGCAGAATCGAACCTGAAGGTATAGCCCTCAGGCGTTACAAAAGTTTCCTTCACGCGTAGGAAGTGGCGCCCTCATGAATAGAGATTATTTCCCTAAGGAATGGAAGATGTTGCCCTCAAGCCGAAATTATCTACTACCCTCAGGATAAATAGTGCAGTGCCCACAGGCTAATCACAACAACGCCCTCAGGCTAAACAGGTGACCGAGCCATGCCCAAAAGGTAAACTAGTAGTAACAAGAAATTTCTCTCAAGGAAATTCTATATTTAATACGTTAAAGGCATACTCTTGGGTATCCTGGAAAAACAGCTAAACAGTGGAACACACCCCCGGGGTGGTTCCGAATCCAAGAAACGATCCCAATAGGAAATTTAATATCATAATTAAACACCTAAAAAATTATAGGTGTTTAATATAGAAATGACCTCAACCACATGACACTCCGACATGGGTTCGTGGCACAAAAACACACAAAACACACGACAGTTGGAAAAATGAACACCAAGCATCCTACCTTATACACCAACGAGTGTTATAACTAAAAGTCTATTCCAGAAACGCCCAAGAACGACGTACATCTGAGGTATGAAAATATTAATTCAAGCTCAAATAAATCTCGTTAAGGAAATAATTGGTTCGCAACACGCTAGGAGAAGAGAGGGAATACCCGCGCTATTCCAACGTGATTGACGGAAGCAATATCGGATTCTTGGTGCTCGATCGATTAATCCACAAAGATCTGTCCTTCCTCTCGAGCTCCTTCCTCCAGTTCAAAGCCAATCCTGTGAACATGGTTCGCTACTACCCATTTTAAGCGAAAAAAACAAAGTAGACTGGGTGTGATTCCAAATACATGGTGTGTACTACCTTCATTTAACTGTTCTTCTGGAGACACCGCCACACTGTTCATCAGTCGACATGAGTACACGACATGTACTCCTAAGTACACGATGTGTACTACCGCCCAGCTAGTGGCTACTCCACCACCATATTTTTTAGGCATGCCTACTGACTACAGGACGTGCACAGGACCCCTACACGGCATGTATCCGGTTCCTACACCCTTCATCACCGACATGGCGACACGCCCCATGTACCCATCCCACACGACCAAAAGTACACAGCGTGCAGAAAATTACATAGCGTGTAGTTCCAAAATTTAGGATTTTTCATCATTTTCCATATTTTCTCATGAACACTTAAGGAAAGGAGAAAAGAAGAATCTCGTACCACAAATATAAGAACTGGGTTCTTACATGAAGGTTGATAGTTGGGCCCCAATTCCCAACCCTCTCATATCTTGATGTCTTTGTAATTACTTGAAGTGTATCATGTGGATGAGTTTTTTTAATCTATGGAGCTTTCATATCCTAAAAATTCATTATGTTATGTAATTGTTTAAATAATTTGTAAACATAAATTTTTTTCTCATGAAGTGGCTGTCAAATGTATGGGGAAATTTTATAATCTCTAGTGGGTTTGGAACACAAGATGAGGTGAAAATTGGATAAATTTTGAAAAGTGAATAGTTGGATCATACTTATTACAATTCATGTGTCCGGATGGAAAAACCAATCAATTATTGGTTCCTCTCAGACAACAACTCATGCATGTGAATAATCTGGTTATCCAAACTAATTAGGTGATTCTAGGAGACCATAATACATGACCCCTCGTAGATGGGGGGTTGTACAGATAGCACACTATTTGACCAACCATGAACCAAAACCATGTGCCACTTAAAATGAGAAAAAATGCATTTTTTCCATCTTTGATTGAAAATTGTTTTTTTATAATGAAAACACTTTTAAGGAAAAAAGTGAGAAACCAAACATGACGTCATCACATCACCAAATCACCAAATCAACACTAAAACATAAAAACACAGTGGATGAAAAATCCGATCGAGCATTCAAACTGACACAACATTATAAAGGAAGCCAAAATCACCATGAGAAGGTCGAGGTACCATGAACCTGGGAAGAAAAACACTGGGAAGGCTGGAAAAACCTCAGAACCGATCTCCACAAACACCCACTAGTGCAACTGTCGATTCCAGCCCAAATCAACAATCCTACTGGCAGACTCCAGTTTGAATTCACCAAAACCCTACAATGAACTGAGATGAACCCTGAAAAGAGAACCTCCAAAAAGGGCGACAATGAAACCATAGTGAGGAATACCAAGCCTTCCGGACACAACTCCCTTCTCCGTAGGAAACGCAGTGCATCCTCATACAAAACAGAATTCCACTGACCCCTTTCCAGTATATCCTAAGTAGATCACACCCAAATCCAGAAGGACACAGCAGATCGAAATCATCCCAAGAAAAATCTTGACCCATCCACAGCTGCATCCAATCCTGATTCATTGAACCGAACCAAAAAACGAAACACCCGCCACCGCCATCAAAACTTCTCAAGGAGACCGTACCTTCTATTACACGCCTCGCTGAAGGCTTCATCCGATGGACCTTCACCGCACTGCCAAGGAGCCACAAACCCATGTTAAATCACAACCTCAACTATGAAGGAGGAACAATCATGAACCCTCCACCGCAGATCACCTGCAAGCACCTGGTCTCCACAGATCATGAAAAGCGGAGTAGCGCCAACAAGGGCTGGAAGCACCACCATTGATCCCTGAGAAGACACCCGTGGATGACTCCTGAGACAACCTGACGTGAAAACCGCCACCATGGTCTTTCCAACAATCCTGGAAGTAGATAGAGGATCAATGTTGAATGGAGCATGAAATAGAAATAGGGCAGAGAATCGAATGAAACCTATACCACGACGTGTGGAGAAGAAGTAGCATTACAGATCCGGAGCCTCGCAGACGTCATAGACCACACAGGGAGGTCATATGGAAGAAACGGGAAATGCAAGTGCGGGATGACCGTAGACCTCTGAAGCCGAGAAGAGGATGGCAGTGGTGGGGGGAAACCATAACTGAAGCTGCACCCCTTACGGGTCCATTCAATTTTTCCTTCTTTGGAATAAATCATTCTACAATAATTCCTCTCCCTTTACCACCTATAGATAATGAAAGTATCCAACATAACCCTCCCCTTAATGGTTAATTCATCATTTATTATTAAGAATTTATAGTGTTGTATGGTGCAAATTGATGCTCCCAGCTAATTTATAACTATGTTTCCTTCCATTTGTTAGAAGATCGATGGTCTGTGTTTTCCAAGCATTATAAAGAACTAAAACCATTATTTTATAGGGTTTTATTCTCATGAAAATTAATTGGAAATTTATTTAGAATTCAGGGTTTATTTTTGACATGTGGTTGTATAAAAATATGATATATGTTGTCTTAATTATTTTTTCTATAGTCTTGATGTTTTATATGTGTATTTAGTTGTGACAATATGCTACCATATTGAGTATTAAGGACTTTGGTTTATAGAAGCGATTTTCACCTTATTGAGAGCTATGAGACCTATCATGGATCCATTTTTTTCTATTAATGATGTGAGACAAAATATATGACTACCCATGGGTTTTGTTAAAACATTAAAGTCTTTCAAATGAATGGATAGATGTTGAGTTAGGGTAATTATGGTAATAAATGTGTACAAGTTGGTATATAAATAATGGTAATGGTTTAGGGGATGATAGAAATTTCATATGATTGTATTGTGATTTTCCTAGGTGGATTATAAAAATTGTTTAAACGGTGCATGTTGTATTTTAACTTGGTCGCTATTTTAAAAGGAGAAAAATAATTCAATGAAAGTGGGTAACATTTTAAATGGTTGTATTAAACTCAATGTGTTTTAAGAAGGGGTTTTATTATGAAATATTAAATGATTAATTAAACTGGTACTTCTTTCCTTTATTTTTTAAATGTTTAACTTCTCTTTTGAATGGTAGGAAATGGAAATGAATGAATTTGTTTATTTAAAAAGGAAGACCCATGTTTTAAAGGGATATTTCATAATGATTTCAAATGAGTATTTGAATACTGTTTTATTCATTGAACTAGTTTAATGGTATCATTCGACCATAGTAATTGAAATGACATGATAGTTAGTGAAATATAGTATATAATGACTATGTTGGCATGTTAACATTTTTATGAATTTAAAGAAATGATTAATGTTCTATGTTGAACACATAACGTAATGGGGTTCTTGGAGTTATGGTTTATGAGTTAATGGGTTATGATTTGAAAGTGAGATATATATAATGAGTTAGTATTTCAAATGATTAACCTTTTTAATGGTTATGGGTTATGATTGTTAAATGTTTTATGGTTAATGAATTATGATCCCTTAGATTGGTTGGGTGTGGGGTATTGACATGATGTTCTTACCCATAGTTTGAGTTGGATTGAGGCTCTAAAATATTCCTTTTTAATTCACAGGTTGGGGAGTTTGAATGATATATATTCCTCTAATTATTTTACTTGATAAGACAAGGTAGACTATGGATCTAAGGTAACATTAATGTAATGTATGGCTGAGATGTTGGACTATGTCATTTTTCATCCCAATTAATGGAAATTGTGTGTTTGGGGTTTGGATTGATTTTAAATGGTTTTTAAACATAAGGAAATGGATTTATTATTAGAAAGTGGTTCTGATATGTGTGTCATACTTTATATTAATAAATTCTCTTTTAATATGTATATCCCATTTTATATTGTCTCTATGGTATCCAGTATGACCAGATCTAGTTTATTTTTTTAGTAACCACATGAGAACATAATTATTAAATGATAATTTGATAGTTTCCAAAAAGATAGACACATTCATATTAATTTAGTTTCCATGTTACTTATTCCTCTTCTTAACATTCGTACAGAACATTATTGAATGGATATTTATTTAGACATTGTCTGTGGTGGCATAATTTTTTTATTTACATCTTCATTAGGCATCCATGGAACATGGTTACCGAAGACAATGTTTCATATTTTTGTATTTATTTTCAGAATAAGGACATGTTGTTTGGTTATTCATGGGGTTCTGGGTTAGTGCATTAATTATTAGGACTAGGATGGGACTTGGGTCCATGTATCCATTATTTTGGTTTTTTGGATTTCATTTTTGTGGAAACCTAAATTATAAACTATACAAATAATTGTTGTATCAGGGATTTTGTTTGTTTAACTGACATATGTTGTGTGATATCCAATTTTTTGTTCCAACTATTCAACATTAGTGTTGATATTATTCCCACTATCTCATTTCTCATATAAGAGTGTATATTCTATCCAATATTTCCCTATAGAGAAAAGCATCAGGTCAATAACCTCTGGTGTCTAGGGAGACACATATAAGGTTATGTAATGACCCATCTCAGGGCACCGTATATAGTGGCTAAAAGGTCAGGGAAATTTCACATGGACATAACATAGAAACATATAAGTATTTTAAAGATACCCAGTCTATTATATTAATATATATTAATAATAATATGTGTTGGTGGAGTAGGAAGAAAATTAAAAACAATCATTGTATTAATTTACCACTTATTCTGTTATCCTCATTATGATGGAAGAAAAAGAATTCATAGTTGGAATTTGTTCCAAAACATAGGGTTATAGGATAATAAGAAGTTTTTGTGGAAAGTAATTGTTTATTTAGTTTATTAACAAAATTTTTTTAATGGTGTGAGGATTAGAGGGGTCATTTTAAAAGTGACCTGACTGGAACAGTTATAAATATTTTATTGACAAATGGTGTTCCAACAGATTCATCAGTCCAAATGTATCCCAAATTAATTATTCTTGTTAATTTGACATTATATGGTAAAAATATTTCCATAAAATATATTTAATACATGTTTGTATCCCATTTTAATGCATATCATTTTATTTTACCCCATGGTAAACCAATTTTTTATCATTAACCATGAAAAATAATTTTTACAATTTTAACTCCTCATTTTTTCAAAATAATATGTTATCCATATTATATAATATAAATTATTATTATTAAAAATATTTAATCAAATTTTATAAATTCACTCCCATGATGTGAAAGATTTTAATTTCATATTACTCATGCAGATGGAACGAGACAATTGTTTCGAATGTGAAAATGATAAAACAAAGTATAAATGTTTTTATTTTAATATTAAATAAGAAATAGATTAAAGTGACCTAAAATTGATACAAATATATATTATGGGAAATAATTTAATTTTACTGTAATTAAAAATAAAATTTATCTTTATTAATTATTTAAAGTGAAATGGAATGTTCAATTGAAATTAAATATTTTTTGAATTCTCTAGAGATGTAATCTTTTCAGAAAGTTATCAAAAATTAACAATAATATTTTTTTGATTCAAATTTCAAAAATATTTTTTATTTTATCAAATAATGAATCTAAAAATGAAAAAATTTAGTTTTAAAATTAATTGTAAAAGGGAAACAAAACACATTTGTTGAAAAATAGTGTTTTAATCATAATATTGGATTAATTCATATTAATTGAGTAGAAGAAACTTAACATAAATATCAAAACAATTATTTAAGAGAAACTATATAATTTTCATTAATATAATCCAATAAACCATTTTTTAAAAATATAGAGGTAAAAGTGTATTTTTAGTTAAAATATTTTTTTTAGAAATATATATATTTTATTGTAATTATTTATTTAATGGTACCTATAAAATTAATTTTAAATACATGTATAAAAATATATATTAAAATTGTTTAAAATCATTTTAATATCATCTATTCTTATATCTACGGCATTCCTATCATATAATAATATTTTAAAAATATGTATCATTTCAATTATACTCATTATTTGGTTATAGACAATATAAACATATATTTCTGTGTAATAAAAACTAATATCAATGTCATACATAAATAAATATATCAAATATATTAAATTCAAAAAAATATATATTTCAAAAAATCATGGGTTGTTATATATAATATTGAATATGATCAATATTCTATACTTTCTAGTTAAAAAATAAATCTTAATCTCGAATACATTTAAATATATATCAATAATATGGATAACATATGTTTGGTAGAAAATTTATGTATAATAAAAATTATTCTTTAAAATTCAACCGATATTTTTCAATTTTTTGAATTTTCTAAAATATATGTAAACAATAAAATATAATAAAAGATAACATGAAAATTTCTTCTAAATATATAATTATGGAAACAAATATCCCCCCTTATAAGAAAACATAACCTATTACCATGATAACTCTCACTCTCTATTTCTAACAAATTATCATTAAGAACCATGAAAAAAATAGTGAAATAATATTAAATAATTTATTATTCATTTCTTAGGGATCCCTCATATCAGTGCTAATTCATCAAATCTAATTTGAAAATTAGGATGCATCTTCATAGTTGTATCATGTAAAATTATTAATTAAAATAATATTACCTCAATAACATTAAGATTGAATTTTTTATAACAACCTGATCGATTAAATAAAGTACATGTCTTTGTAAATGACGTATTCAAAGACCTCTCATGAAATTTTTCTCAACCTGAAATAAAAATTATGTGTCTATAAAAAACTAATGTAGGGGAATATTTGATATTGAATATAATAATTCAATGAATTTTTAATTATAAAAAATTAATCCACTATATGATCTAAAATTTTATGAATGAATAATTGTAGTCTAAATAAATCTATGTGTTCCTAAGAAAATAAAAAACAATTTTTAATGATTCCTAATTCATTTGACAAATATTATTCAATAAATTCTCAAATATTTTATATTAAATTTCATCAAAATTACAATTCAAACAATCCACTTTAGGTTACTAAAAATTCAATTATTTATAGATAAAAAAAAATTCAATTACGGGAATGAATTTTTTCCCCCATTTTTAAAATAATAAAATTTTGAAGTATAAGAGTAATATTGACTCAATAAATTCTATGATTCCCCCTTTTTTAATTTTTAATTTTTTTCTATCCTAATATTCTGAGGTTCTTATACCATGAATCGTTATGGGAAAAAATAAATTTCAAATAGTGATTTTCTACCACATTCTCATGGAAGATAAAAAAATATATTGGAATAATATCTTAAATGAATTTATGAAAATAATTGAAAACACCTTAAATATGGGGTCCACAAAAATTAAAAAAAATTAGGTTTCATCATGAATGATATATACTTATAGAATATAATTGTATACATTCCATATGTATAAACATGATTGATTGTATGAAAGAGAATACCATCTCTAAATCATAAAATGTTCAATGCTTTGATAAGTACCTATAGATATACCATCTTCCTTTTTATGATAATAAGATATCTCTACATCCGAATAATTCCTTCACATAAATTTTTTGAATCCGTTTATTATGTGATGGTTTAGAAATATTAAATTGTAGATTATGTAGGACCATAAAACTATTAAATTCAATGAATTTTTTTTGACAATATCCCCTCTTCATAAGAAATCCTTTTAAATAAAAACGTTATCATTACATGACTCTATTTAAACCCCATGTTTATTCTCCATGTCAATTTCTTCATATACTTTTCATTGGATAATAGAAACATAAACATCATCCAAACTATCTTCATTTATAAATTAATCTTTTTCATTAATATTATTCTTCAGTCAATTGGTATTTTACATCATCTACTCCCAAAAACCAAAAAAATCACATCTTCCAACTTTTTACATTAATTAATTTCCTTATTAAAATATTAATAGTATTGTGATGAAAAAATTTGTATTCTCTTCATCTATTTCAATCAAAAAATATATCAACCAAAATTTCAAACTTATCTACACTATCAATGAAATCATTGAGTAGTTTTCAAGGAATTACCATTTTTGAAAGAACGTGATTAAGAATAAATAACGCTGGAATTATCTCCCCCAATAACAATATCATATAGTTTTATATGGTATTTTATAAATTCCTGCACCTGAATAAGAAAAAAACATTACCAAAAACATTAAATCCATTAATAATTTCAATATAACAGTATACTTTATCACACAGATTGTATAGTTGGTTTCATGAAATAAAATTAGAACACTCTCACACCAATGGTATCATTCCCAATTATTAAAAATTACTCATATTTATATCCAACAATTTAATAAAATTCTTGTAACTTTTTATGTTTTATATTTCTCCATAAATGTCATTTTGAATTTAATTTTCTATAAAATCTAAAAATATTCTCATTAATTATCCAGGATAACATTCCGTATACTCTTTACAAAAGGAAGTGGAGGTTTTTGTGAGTGTAGTTACACCTCTCATATTAACTTATCAACATTTTTTATTTAAACTATAATTCATTCCACTATCTCCCACTATTTCATTAGTGATTCCAAAAATTTTCTACTAATATCTCCATTACTGTCTCGGTTTGTTTGGAAGGTCCCCAAGGTGATGTATTTATGCACTATATGTTGAGGAACATTAGTATCTCCAATAAAATTATAATATTTATATACAAGAGTAGGGTTGTAATGTGACCCACATTGAAATAATTAACAATCACGAAAAGTCATTAATTTTATGATTACTATTTTTTTCATTGGTTATATTCCCCATGATCCATGGAGTATCTTGTAAATTAAATTTTCATATCCCTATTTTATGATATTACTGTTATCAAGGTATCCTTTAATGTTTTCCTTTGGTAGGATAGATGGAGTCCTTTTTATTGATATTGAAAAAGATATCTCAGTGGAATAAATTATAATACATTATTCTGTTTTAACTATAATGTTGCCACTATCCTTGGTAAATGAAATTATAATTATTATCAATATAGTAAGAATATTCAATGCAAAAAGCATGAGGATGATAAGTATAGATTATTACATATAATTTCCTTCTAATTTCAATTTTTTGTTTATTTCCTATGAATCAATTTCTAATTTTTTTACTTATTTTTTCATATATCATTATTTTTCAACAATATATTTATGGTAATTTTATTTAATAATTAATAACTCTCTTGGGATAACTTACATACTAGTGACCCAATAGTGTAATGATCTACAATTTACTGAAAACCATATGATAAAATCTTAGAAATTTATCATATTATTAAAAAATGATATATTCTATCTTGGTGATATCTTTTTAATAACTTTCTAAACAATGAAAATTTATTAATTGTTGAGTCGTTATTTAGCTTCTCAAAGAGTATTATTGTTTCCCATAAATCAATTTATTTTGATAAAATGTAAATCTAGTAAAAAATATTCATACCAATTATTACCAATTAGTTATTGAATATGGTGGTAGGATTTAGATATTATACTTATACGTATCATTGGGTTATAATTGGGAGATACATAGTTATTACATTTATATTTTCATTTTGGTGGATTTTATGGTCATTCATAGCTAGAAGTATAAACAAATGCAAGTATTGGGGTCTTTATGAAGTTTTTGGAAAAATTATATAGATATTTCTATCATATGTATGATCATATTATAAATCTAATATTTCTAAGTAGGTATTAGTGGCCTGATAATAATATTATTTACTGTAATATTTGATGTTATTCATTAGTTAATTAATACAATCCTCTCTATTTTCATTTTTTGGAAGTCTTGGTGTTATCCTTTGATTGAAACTTTTAATTGATATCTTCCACACATTCTTCTTCATATTATGTATAAATATTATGTATTATAATTCTCATTAGAATCAATGGTTCAAAATCAAGATTACATTATTTTGTTACAATGTGTTAAGTATTTATGTATTGATCATGTACCAGAAAATACTACATAATATGACCCTGATTATTTGATGAAAGAAAAAAATAGAAATTAATTTATTATAATTATAATCCATTTAGGTTGAACAATCATGGAAAACATCTCCTGTAAATTGGTTACAAATAACAATTTATTTTCTATTATGTAAATTAATATACAAATTTATTAACACTAAATATCACAAATTGATGTATGATGTAGTGTTGTTTCGTTCTAGTTCTACCAGAAAGATAATTCCATAGAAAATCCCTCTTATATTTAATTAAAAAATTAATATAAATAAGATAGTCTACATTTTTTTGGGTTTTAGATTAATGTGATGGGTATAACATGATTCTATAATTCATATTAAACAAAATAGTTAAACATAGTTATTTGATTTAATTTATATGTTTTCATAATACAACTGTAATGATTATCCTCTGATTTTATTCACCCTCTATACTATATAAAAAACATCCCACCCCCTAGTTTCATAATTTGTTATACTAGTAGTTATACAATTCATTATTTAAAAATTTCTTCGCAAATCAATTTATTTCAATTTTACATATGATGAGGTAACAAGTTGATGCATACTAATTTAACCCATCATTTTAAAAAAATGGTCCCGAAATATTGATAGGTGTATTATTGATATGATGAATGAATGATCAATCCATCATATAATCTAATCGAACAAAATTTCATTAACTAATAGAATCCCCATGAATACTTATCTTGGTAAAAATACTTACCCACTTGTAAAAGTCATGAGGGGATAAGATTATGAAAAGTCAACTAGGATAGAAATTCTCCAAGGAAAATGAATTTTTATGTGATCAAAACCCTATAATTATACCTTTCAGTTTTCCATTATCTTAAAACCTCATTCGGTTTTTAATATGAAGCAACCTTTATAACTAAATACTTTTGAACGACATTATTTTACCTTTATTTTATCACCAGTTATAATTGGCCAAAAAATCTATTTATGACACTACAACGATTTCTAAAAATATGTACAAATTAAATTTTAGGGATGTATTGTTTTGTTATCATTGGTGATTTTACATTTTTAATATATTACTATTTTTACTACTTTCCTTGCCAACATATGATAATCCCTTTGAACCCACCTTATCTCTCCTCTTCCTATGGAATTAAATATCTCTATTTATAAGATATATACAAAATGCATGATCATAAAAAAATATTCTCCGTAGAAATCCATGGCATGAGTATTTCTTGAATATGATTGGATTTTTCAAATTAATGTCAAAAACATTATATGACATGGAAATTATCAATATGGTGAAACTATATACAATTTTATTATTCATTTTATATAGCATAATAGATGTAATTTTTCTATCCTGATATGACCTGTGATAATTGGGCCCCCCTGATAGCACAAACACCCGACCATAACATGGTCAACATATCATGGCCCCCCCGAACCACACGTTTCCCGAAGACACATGGTCCCCACATTAGGGCCCAACCAAGTGCCCAAATGGGTCATATGACTAATGTCAGTCCCCAAATGACAACACATGTTTTTTTAGTATTCTTTACCATAACTCACAACACCATGGGAAACCTCCCATAAGGTCACCCATCATATTCATAACTCCCGGCCAAACCCGCTTAACTGTGGAGTTTTAATCTTGCAGGATTCCGAAAAGGGTGGGGCATCTTGTTGACATGAGTCATATCATTTATTTAACTATTTATCATTATTGGGTGACACATTGACCCAAAATCTATATCACAACATACTAATTATGGTCCCTACTTCTCAACTCAGGTCGTGCACCACACATAGGGTTGGGTTCCTCCTCTAATATTAATTGTGATAGCTAGTCCTCACTAACTGCATAAACACACCACCATAACATGGACATCAGGTCCTGGACCACCATGTATTACCAGTTTCCATATAGAGTCATGATCACTAACATGGGTCCCACCCATGTGCTGAAACATGTTATCGGACTAATGAATGTCTCCACATAACAACACATTCCCTTTAGAGTGTGCTCTTTCCACACTCACACACACTCCTAGGGAAACATTCAATATGGTCGCCCATATTGATCAATACTCTAGGAAAATAACAAATAATTGTGATGTTTTTTCAGGTAGACTCTTGAAAATGAAGGTTCACCTTGATGACATGAGTCATATAATTTAGTAATTTTACTTATTATCATTTGGGGTGTTATATTCACCATTCCTTTATAGAACCACATACTCCTTATGGGCCCTATAAATATTAAATTCAATATCCCTATTTATAGGAGATATAAATAATGTTTGATCATAATGAAATCCATGGAATTTGTTTTTTCTGAAGATATTATGATTTTAAAATTAATTATAAACAACTTCATATGACATGGAAGGAATCGATGTTGTGTAACTTATTCTTTTATATTTATATTTATTTTATATCCCTTCATGAATACTATTTAGACATTATTACATAACACGTGATACATGGCCCCACTGATAGCACAATCACCATGCCTTAACATGGCCTTCAGTTCATGGTCGTCCAGGTACAACAAGTTTCCCGCAGACACATATTCCCCACCCTATGTCCCACCTGCATTCCCAAACATGTCATTTTACTAATTACAATACCCACAAGACAAAAAATTATTTTTCCAGTGTCCTTTTACATCCCTCACACATTGTCTAAAAAACATCCTAGAGGGACTCCCATCATGATCACTAATCTATGCCGATCATGATTAACTATGGAGTTTTAATTAGGCAGGCTCCGGAATAAAGTGGCACCTTATTTATATGAGTTGTATTATTTTTTAATTTTACCATTTATCATTATATGTTGTCATATTACCCCCACCATTAGATCATAAATTCCTCGTTGTAGTCCATGCATTACAACACAGGAATCGAATCATAGAAAAGGCTTAATTCCTCCTCTAATATGAAATGTCACAAGTAGGACCCACTGACAGCACATACACACCGCCTAAACATGACATGCAGGTCCTGGCCCACCAGGTACCATAAAATTACTTGTAGACACATCGGGCCCACTCTATTTCAACCCACATTCCGAATCCACACAATAGGTAAACCCACATTCTTGATCCCCACCTTGTGTCTACCCACATTCCCAAATAGGTCATTTGACTAATGTTAGTCCCCACATTCCATCATATGTCCTTTATAGTGTTCATTGTCCTCAATCACACACACCATATGAAACATCGTAGAAGGACACCCATGTTGATCACTACTCTTCTCCAGGCATACATAATTATAGAGTTCTAATAATGATGTTTTTCGAATATGAAAGTGTATATTGTTGAAATAAGAAATATGATTTTTTCATATATCCCTTTATCGTTATAGGGTGTTACATTCACCCCCCCCCTTTTGAACCCAACATCCTCATTCGGGGAACTATATCTCAAATGAGGTAGTTTACAACACTTTAGGATGGGTTCCTCCTCTAATACCAAATGTGGCAAGTGGGCCTCACTGAAAGAACAAATGCACAACATTAACATGGCATTTTGGTCCTAGCCTTCCAGGTACCACAAGTGTCCTCGCAAACACATGGTACCGACTACGAGGCCCACCCACATGCCCAAACGAGTCATATGACTAATGAAATTTCCCATATTCCAATTTGTTTCCTTTACAGTGGGGTTTTCCTCACTCACACACAACCTAGGGAACATCCCAAATGATAACGTATCCTGATCAGGACTCCGGGCCAGGAAAACATAACCGTGGGGTTCTAATCAGATATACTCCTGAAGAGAAAGATATGAGTTCTTGACATGAGTAATATTATTTAGTAATTTAACTCTATTTCATTATATGGTGTCACATTCACAAAACCATTAGATTAAAACATCCTTGTTGTGGGCCCTACATCTCAACCCAAGAAGGGTGACTCACATAAGGTTGGGGTCATCGTGTTATACTTAATGTTACAACTATTCCCTGATGATATAACATACACACTAATATAACATGGTCATCATGTCCTGGTTTTCTAGGTACCACCTGTAACCCAGTAGATACATGGTCCCCACATTGGGTTTCACCCACATGCTCAAATGTGTCATCTAACTAATGACATTACCTAAGGACAACACATGTCCTTTCTATTGTTCTTTGTCCTAAATCACACACACATGGTGAAACGTCCCAGAATATCACCGATATAGATTTCTACTTCAGAATAAGCCTATTTAACTATGAGTTCTAATCATGTATACTCCCAAAAAATAAGGTGCACCTTGTTGACATGAGTCGTGTAATATAGTGATTTAACCCATTATATTTATGGTGTGTTAAATTTTATGGGGGTTTTAGTGTAACATATCTAGTGTGGACTACATTTATTGACAAAGGGGTAATTTTAATGACCAAGAGCATGCTATGGATTAATTCAAACAGTATTTTTTTTCTTTTCCTTTTTCCTCTCGATCCACTTAGCTCATTACCCTAAATGGATCCTAGGAAATTTTCAAAGTCATCACACCTTCTGGATCGATATAATTGGCCACTTTTAATCATTGAATCTATAGTGTATATATTTAGTTATTTGTTATCTCTGATTATTCATTGGCATTGATCACGACAATGCCCTGACATTGAATTATCATTTCCGCTGATCCGAGATGGATGATTCTTGTTGTCCTTATCTAGATCTATTTTGAGATCTTATCTAAAAAATCATTCCATGGCTACTATGTTGTGTCACAGATGATTGTTCTGGAGATATATTGGCTTTTTTATATCCCCTAACCCCTATAATTCTATTTTGATTCAATCCATTGAAGAGTTGATTTGATAACAGGGCCTTCATTATGGAATTTTTGGGTTTCGTTTCTTTTTGGATTCTATTGTGGGCATTTGTGACTCGAACATTGAGGTAGGTGGTTTTGTCTATATCCTCTAATGATGGTTCTATTTTCTATTTCATTCTAAATTGATTTATAAAATTGGAATTATTGTTTGAGTGTGTTTAAAATGGGTTTTGAGTGAATATTTTTTCCCTATGTATTGATAAATTGATTGTGAATTGGTTTTAAATGGTTTTTAAAGCATTGAAATTCAATTTTTTATTGAGCACAATGGTTACATTGTTTACATTGGAGAAAGTTTTAGCTTGAGGCAATCATCTATTAATTTGTGATTATCAAGGTGGTTTATCTTTTTTATTATCCATGTTTCCTAGGCTCGTTGTCCTAGAGAAGAAATATTGACATTTTGGGGGGTTCACACATGGGGTATTTCCCTTCTTCCAAGACTTGTTGTTCTAGGATCAGTTTTTGTGAACATGATTTATGTGGTATGTGTAGTCTACAACGTAGAACTATAGTATTACTTAGTGTATGATACAAGTGAATCTATTTTGTACTGCTTGGATTTGTGACTTATCCTTGATGTGCTTTTTTTCTTGTGAAAAATGATATGAAAAATTTATTTTTAAACTATTACACATTATTGTGATTAAAACTATTGAAAAGGTAAACGTTTAATGTGTTTTCTATAAAACGACTTTACTGCTTATCAAGACATGTTTTAAATTTTAAAGGAGTATACGTAAATTTTTTGGTAGATATTTTCTAAGGAACACGTGGGTGGGAGACTAGTGAGCCTATTAGATCATACCCTATGCAAGACTTTGGTGGTGAATTGACCTTTGTTTTTCTTAATGTTATAGGAATGTAAAGACACCACAATTATGTATCAAGGATCATTTCAGAAAGTATGGGTTTCTAGTAGTGAGATGGTTAGAGTCCATACATGTCATCATTGAAGAAATTGATTTCATTTGAGTCCATTGAAGTCAAAGTTTTATTGGAGTTTTATGTAATTCTGTAGTTGACATATATATGTTATTTCCCATAAATTTATGGCATATATATATTTTATTCTCCCACTTATTCTTCATTTCTCTACATATTTGTTGTGTGGTTGTTCAAGTTAGGGTAAATGTTTCCTAAATTTTTTTCGTTCAATGCCCAGGTTCTTGTCGCCTACATGTGAGAATCAGTAATGCCACTTGGGTATGTGACTGATCAGGTCTGGTGCTGCATTTTAGGGAAAAATGGGGTAGTTCATCACTATTTGGTACTAGAGGTGGTCTATCAATAATAATATTTTTCATAGGATTTCTTTTAGTCTGGATATAGGACAATCCGAATAGGAGAGTTATGTTGTGAGAATTGTCTGACTAGAAGTTGTCCTAATGAGACTCAAGTTTCCATGGGATGTTGAGATATGTGTCTCTAATGTTGGAAAAATATATAGAGGTCCAATCCTTGTAGTAGGGAGAGTATTGGGTGTCAGCCTACAATAATCATTCAGTAGTGCTTGTCCGTTTTTCTCCGAACGCCCTAAGGAATGACTAGTTAAATGTGAAGAAGTACCTATAGGGTTTATGACCCGCCATTAGATTACATATGTTCATGGTAAATATCTCTAACAATATAGAGATATTGGACAAATAAATGATATAATAAGTGGACATGTTATGCAAGTTCATATTTTCGGCCACTTCTCTTCCTACAGGTGATGGATTCAGTGGTGTGCCTAGATAGAAGAGGAAGTGGTGGGACCATCATAGAAGTTATAGAGGTGGGGATCAATTGCGACCCTCCTCTGCCCCATCCGTTTAATCATGCATTGTGAAACTGACATGCTATCAATGCCTAAATAGAGGTCACACCAAAATTTCTTGTCATATGCCTGCAAAGACATACAACAACTATGGGTGTGTTGGTCACATGGAACTTTTCTATTAGGATATGAATAATACATATTATGGTCAGGGTTTGTCAGCTCCAAATAAAACTATGGTGTAGTAAGAAATTACAAATACTACAGGGCTACAAACTCATGACTTTGTAGTGAAGCATTTAAAAGTAGTGGATGATCATCCAATGGAATTTGATACAGGTCCATAAATAGTTATAGGTATAGTCATTATTGCAACATCTATAGCTACTATGTTTTTTTGATACCACTATCTACTACACAATTATATATGTTCGTTTTATTGATATTCCCACAATTTATATTGATCTAATTCCCTTTCGAATGGATTTGATGACCCCTATTGGAAAGATGAAGATGTATGGGTTTTTGTGTCCTTTTTTTATGATAGCTTACACATAATTTGTTTGAGATTTTCTTGTTCTTGGATTAGATATTTTCGATGTCATCATCAGTATGGATTGGAATGTCACTCATTATGATGTGGTTGATTCATATTATCAACATGCTTCATTTCAGGTTTCCAATGGGAGCTCTTGCGTGTTTTCATGAGAATTCAACCATAGGATAGGATGTGGAGGACCGCCCACCATAGTTTAGATGTTCTTTTCATTCTATTGTTATTTGAGAAGATGACGTTTCTTCTAGTGAGATTTTTCATATTGTTTTCTGAAAATTCCCTGATGTTATCTAGAAGACTTCTACGGTCTCCCTCCTGAGATAGAGGAAGAGTTCATTATTGACTTGGTGCTAGTTACACATCCAATATCGATGTATTCTTACCATATAGAACCATGATATATAAAAGTGATCATGATGTAAATTGATTTCCTATTTGATGAAGGGTCAATTATCCCTTTTGATTCTCTTTTCCTTCACCTAGTACTCTTTTCCATGATATCTGATGGTTTACTTTGGTAGTGTGTGGACTGTCGGATGTTGAGCAAGATAACAGTTAAGAATAAATATACATTTTATTTTGTTGATGATATTTTTTTTGTAGTTCAAGGGAGAAAATATTTATTCAAGATTTATCACTGGTTGTGGTATTAACATATTAAATTCTGTGAGTCTATTATACAAAAGACAGCCATCGAGAGTAGGTTTTTCCATTTTGAATTTTTTGTCATGCCTTTCTATCTAACTAATGATCTTTCTGTTTTTATGTCTTTGATTAATCAGATATTCTATCTATATCATGAATCTTTTGTGGTAGTGTGTAGGGGTGATATTCTGATTTATTCAAAATCTGAGCATGATCACGTGCACCATGTGAGTTTACTTCTAAAAATTCTGAAAAATCACTAAATTTATAGAATGCTTTCAAAATGAAGTTTTTGGATTCCCGAAGTGATGTTTGTGGGGAACATATTTTTTGAACATAACATATCAGTTGATCCATATAAGGTAAAACATGTTTTATCATAGAAGGAATGATGAAATATATGTGAAATTCTACGATTATGTGGTCTTGTGGGATACTACCGATTGTTAGATAAAGATTCCTCTAAGATATCATCACCTTTTACTGATCATACCATGAAGGTATTGAAATTATCATTAGATGAGAAGTTTAATTACCATTTCAATGAACTGAAATGACATCTGGCATCGGCACATATTTTGATCTTACATGAGCCTGATAAGGGGTACATCATGTTATGTGATGGATCTGGTGCTGGTTTGGGATGTGTTCTTATAAATGATGATCATAGGTTAGCTTATGGACCCCATTTACTATGACAACATTAGATGAACTTCCCTGCTCAAGATTTAGATATATTATTTTTGATTCATGTTCTTACGTGTTGGTAGCACTATCTCATTGGGGGAGAACTTCACAATTTTCTTAGATCATATGTGTTTGAGCCATATCGTTTCCTCGAAGGACTTGAATAATATATAGAGATAATTGGTAGATTAACATCGAACATTTGATATCGACATATTCGACCCTCAAGTGGAAGGTAATGTACATGTAAATGTTTTATGTTGGACTATACCATCACATGTTGTTTTGGAATCGAATGAAAAGTGTAACCATATGATAATTTTTTAGTAGATTCATTTAGATGTTCATAATGATGTTTCAGGGTTGGTTGTGACTAGTGTTTATTTATCAACATCCTTCATGGAGTCTATATTGAAATTTATGGAATACGTTATTAGTTTCTGTGAATATTCAAGAAAACATTTATGGTGGGGATACCATTCTCGGTAGGTATATTTCTTCTGATGTCATACTTCACTTTGGAAGATAAATTTTCATTTCACCATATTTGATAAGGTCAGTTATGTTTGATTATCATTTATCTTCATGGGTAATTCATCTATTTGATTTGATGCTGTTCTAAAACATGAGAATATGATTCTGGTGGCCATTTATGATGCATGACATAGGAGATTTAATGTCCCATTATTACACCTGCCAACAGATAATGGAAGAGAACTTGAAGCCGTATGGATTTTTTCACCCTCTAATGGTGCTAGTTTGGATGTGGGACGAGGTTTCCATGGATTAGGTTTTTGATTTACAATGATATACATGAGGTAAATATGATATATGGGTGGTCAGTGATCAGTTGAGGAAGTATTCTCATTTCATTCTGGTCAATGACCCAACTAAGGTTGCAGACCTGGGTATGTTGTATCTATAGGAGAACATGAGGATACATGAGATTACATCTGCCATTATTTTGGATACGGAACACAGGTTTACCAATATGTTTTAGAGTTGCCTTAAATAGGATATGGTCACTCCAGTCAATTTGGGGACAACTTAACATCCACGGATATATGGCATCACCGAACGTGTAATTCGTATCCTATTGATTATGATTTGTTCCTGCATATTGGATTTATATGCATCCTGGGTTAACCATGTCCATCCTTTTGAGATTGTTTACAACAAAAGTTACTATTAGTCTATCATAATGTCACTATATGAAGCATTTTATGGTCTCTTGGGCAGATCTCCTATTTATTGGGAAGAGGTGGAAAAAGTATCATTTGTTGGACCAAGTCTGGTTCAGGAGACATCAGAAAATAATGATGATGTTTGATAATATCTGGTTATATCACAGAGTTGTCCAAAATCGTATACACATCAACAACATCATCCTTTGGTGTTTTCAATAGGTGAAGTAGTTTTCTTGAATGTTCCTCCTCAGTTGGGCCACCATTGACTTGTAAAACGGGGAATCTTTTCTCAGATATATGTTGGACCATTTGAGATCACTTAATGACATCGGAATGTTTCCTATTTCTTGACATCGTCGTCTCAGTTGAAAAACATTCAATATGTTTTCCACATATCTTAACATAGCATGTATCAACCTAATATGACTAAATTTTCATGTTGGGATGAAATTGAGCTAGTTCAGATGCTTCTATATTGGAGAAACAAGTCGAGATCATTGAATCTTTGATGGATGTCATCCATGTGAATCTGATTCAATTTATAAGGGTTCTATGTCAACAAGTATTATATTCTTATGATACAATGGAGCGTGAGTTATTGTTGAGGGATTAGTGAACTCAGCTCTTTCTAGAGGTTACATCTTCCATATGACTTCCATGAGGACAGAACATTATTATGTTAGGGAGTTGGTAATATCTAGTTACCTTTATCTATAATGATTTTCCTTTTTTATGTTACTATATAGTTTTAAAAATCCTTATATGTGATTTTTTGGGATCACACCAAGTAGAAGAATAAGTACACATTGTGTACTTGATGTACAAATCATGTACTAGTTGCTGCTTTCATGCCCTGAATAGGGGTTCACACTATGAGCAGGTACACGTCGTGTATCTAAGCTACAGATAATGTATGGGTTAAATATAGAATTTTTAACCATTGACGATGTGTTTTTCATTATAATATATCCCACATAGACAACACATCGTGACTAAGGGTTACACTTCGTTACTAGGCTAACACCTAAGTTTATGTCACACGTTATTGATTTTTTGCTCGGTGTTTTTCCTCATGATCTTTATGGATCTTGACCCTAAATATCTCCGAGGTTTTTTCAAAGCTATCTCACCATTCCATAGATACTATAGGCTCTATATCATTTTTTCTTTTACAATTCATTTCTCCAAGTATGTTTTCTCTCTAATTCTATCTTTCAATTGATCGTGATAGCACCCTTGCCTTGTGTTATCAGATATTCTAATCCATGATGGATTTTTCATGTTGTCCTCATCAAGAGACATTGTGATAGATTTTCTCAAAGTCCATTCATTGGATAGTTTTTGTGTTTTATTTTTTTGTTATTGAGGTATGTCGTCTTTCTTTTATCCTCTTTCCCCTATTTCATTTACTTGGAATCACCCATTTGGGGAGATGATTTGATTCTAGGACTTTTATTGATGGTGTATTTGGGTTTTGTTGTTTTTGGATTCCTTTGTGGGTTTTTGTGAACCAAAGATTTAGTTAGGGGGTTTCTAATCTATCCTATGATGATGAGCATTGGTTATATTTCCTTCTAAATATATTAATGAAATCATAATGATTGTTTGTTTTTTGAAATTGTTTTTTGAAATAAAAAGGATTTTCCATGTATTTTGTAAAATTGATTGTGAAATTGTTTTTAATAGTTATCAAATCATTGAAATTTAATTTTAAAATTGAGAACATGGGTTAACTTGGGTACTTAGGAGGATGTTTTATCTTATCGCCATCGTCAATTTCTTTATGATTATCAAGGAGGTTTTTCTCAAGGCTTTTTTCTACTTCATAGGCCTATTGTTCTAGGGAAATTATATTAATATTTTGGAGGTTTCCTCATGTGGAATTCATTGGATGCCTAGTATTATTGTTCTAGGATCAATTTTTATTCACATGATTATTGTGGTATGAGTAGTCTACTTAGTAGACCTGTAGTATTCCTTTCTCTATGCTACATATGTTTCAATTTAGTACTACTTGGTTTTATCAGTTATCCTTGATGTTCATGTTTTTGATTATGAAATACTAAAATGAAATTAATCTTTGAAATAATAGTACCTAATTTTTTATAGCACTATGGAAAAGGTAAATGTTTAACATGTTTTTTATAAAACATCACTACATAACATTCCATTTTTTAGTATTTATTTCAGCATACATGAATTGTTATAAATAATATTTTTATGGATTACCTTGGTGGGATCCTACTGATACTGTTATCTCACAACCTCTGACCTGCTTTGGTGGTGTCTAGACCACTGTTTGTCTTTCAGTGGAGTAAAAGGCAAGGATCAATAGTGAGGGGGTGATGTTTGGGTCATCTGGGATGGGTAGATGGTGGTGGGATAGATGGATTTTGTCCATCTTGTCATTGCAGTAGCTATTTGGGTTTGAATATATTGTAACCGAACATGTCTTTTAGAGTTTTATCTAATGTTGTATTTGAAATTTTCCCTCTATTTCCCTTAATGTTATGGCATATATATATTTCAAACTTTCACAATTTTATCTTTTCTCATTATATATGATGTGTGGTTATTCGGGATTGGAAAATCCATTCCATGAGTTTTTTTGTTCGATTCCTGGGTTCTAATAGCTAGGACATGGTGATCTAGATTGGCATTTAATGTATGTAAAATATCTGGTCTAGTGATGTAATTCATGGAAATGTGGGCCCGTAAGTTATATGACCTAAATATTTTACAAATAAAATTCTTCAATACACAATTTTTTATACCTCTACAATAACACATATTCCTTATGGTAAAGACCCTTTTATCATTGAAAATACATAGAACATATAGTGATCATCCGAACCACTGGTATGATAACATTATTATTCATGTATAATGGCCATGACATAATGTTTATATTGTTGAAAAGAATATATTTTTTCCATTTTAGGTTCTATTATTTGTACACTATATTTCCATTGTTGTATTGTATCAATTTTCATATTTTTTATGACACAAACTCTCCATCCTCATCAAACATAGTGGGTCTACATATATAGAAAAATGTACATGATGTTTGGTATAAAAGAGAATGAATTCATGTGAGTGAGTATATGATTAATACACATTTCTATGGTGGAACAATACACCTATGAAAGTGGATACCAAATTAAATGTTTCATGGGGAATGATATTCTTTTAATTATTTTCCAAAATCAAATATTCTATTAAAGATAGATAGGGGTCATTGGACCCCAATCAAGAATGTGACCTGGTCCAAGCAATTTATTATAGTTTATCGCTATCGTATAGACTATACACACAACAAAACTTGAATCTCCTCTCTTGTGATCATGATAAGTGCTACACATGACCTTATCCTTCCTAGCTGGCTCTCTACTTATGTGATCCAGGTAGGATGAATCACATTGGATGACCATATATCCATCTCCCCAATGATTGTGTACTTGCAAGGATTTTCCCAAATTTTTATATGAGCATATATGAAATAATTAAAAAAATTAACATGAAGAAAATTTTATTTCACTAATATTTATTTAATGAAAAAATATTATATTTTAAATTATAAAACACCAATACAAAAAAAACAAATGTTAAAATTTTAATGATTATTAAAAATAAATTAATTTATAAGACTAAAGGATAGATATTAATAAAATATATGTTTTTCATCTGTATAGTAATTTTATATGAAATATAATCATTTAATATCTATATAATCGAATCCTAAAAAGGATCAATTAGGTTGGACAATATGTAGTAAAAATATTAGAAATAAACTAAAGATAATAAGTGAGAATATAATGGACAAGTTAGTATGAAAATAATTCTTTTTATGTATTTTTATCATAATAAATTCCAAACACAAAAAAATTGATATATAAATTAATTATAATTATTTCAAAAAAATTACAATAATGAATTTGAATGTGGAATAATCCAATAATTATCAAAAGAAATGATACAAAACATAAGATTTTAGAACAATGTATGAATGTATAATAGTGTTTTCTCAAATTATAATCGTAGACAATAATTTTTCATTTAAATTATCAATTAAAATACAATAATTATATAGAAGATATATTCATATAGCTAGGATGTATCAATATATATTCCCATTATTTTTATAACTGTTCCAACTGCACATTCAAAAAAAATTCTTATCATGTGATTTAAAGCCCCACATAATTTTTTCCATGATAGATAAATAAATATCCCCATCTCATGATGAAAAACAACCAAAATATCAACAACATGAACTTAATAATATTCATAATTTCATCATATCTTATTTTGTCCATGATAATAAAAGTGTTTTGTGGATATTTTAACAATACATGATCATAATATGTTTTATGAAATGATGTTTATAATATTTTTATACCATATATCTAATAAATTTCTAAGGACCATAATAAAAATATACATTGTTTAAAAACACATTATAAAATCATTAAAAAAGTACATTAAAATTAAAATCAATTATCCTTAAATATTAGAGACCATTTATTCCAAAAATAAATAATTTAAAATTTTTTATACATAATGTGATAATAAATAAAAATTACTTCTAACAATTATTAAAATTTGAAATAATGGATCATAAATAAAACTCAATAAAATAGTGGTAGAATATGAGGGAGAAGTAAATTAGATAAAACTATACCTTTAACCTTTTTTTAAAAGAAATGAAACATAAATTGGAAATAAATTTTTTTAATTATAGATGATTGGTTATGAAAATCCTTTTATTATTAAAACAAATAAGGAAATAAAGGAGAGTGATTCCGGATTGGAATGAAAAATTAGGTAGGTATATCTAATAATGATCAATTTGATTGAATTTTTAACCAAAGAGAAGTGAAATGTGAAAAATATATGTAAAATAGAAAAATTACCAATGGATAAGATAATATATGGGTTGTTTTATATATGTAACATATAACATTACCTATTGTAAATTTATCAATAAACAATTTTGAATTAATAGATAGATTGTTACCGAAAAACATACCCCATATTTTTTATTAACCAAATGGGCACTAACAGAATGTATAATAAATTAAGGTCTTATATCCAATTAAATATGAACCTTTTCATAATTGCATTACATAATAACATAAATTTCTAACTCTTTATTACCCTCATATTAATTTTTCTGTCATTAAAATAATTAAATTGTTGTGAGTTCTTCTTATTTAGTATTCAATATTCAATATAAATGTTACATTATTTTATCATATATTATTTTATAATCACTGTAATAATGTTCCAATAGAAGTATTAGATCTGTCTAATATTATTCAAGTCACCCATGGTCATATCACCGAACTATGGCATTGGTTTTTTAGGAATTTATGTAAAAAACATTTTTAAATATTAATGAATTAAAAAAAGAATTGAATTTATTGATTAATTTAAATTATCATATTACCATTCCGGGAACATCTATAGTTATTGATAAAGGTATATAAATTCCATTTCATTAATCATATTTATTTATAACATCTCTTAGGTTAATTTTATTAATTTTTATAGTTTTAACATATTTCTAGGAAAGTTTATGGTTGGAACACAATTATGGGTAACCATAAATGTCTACCTTGGATGTAATATTTATTTCCATGGTGTTAAAAATGATGATTCATGGCTAGTATCAATTTTAGCCGAAACTATGATATATTACATTTAAAAAATGTGACTTATGAATGTGGGATTTAACACTTTTTTAACATGGTTTGTAAATCCCTTTGATGAAACCATGTCTCTCTTCAAGTAGCCCATAAATGGGAAAATAGTTAGTATATGATTTTATAAAAAATTGGGAAAACCCATGTGACACAAATTTATTTCTATAAATGTTATATTTATCACCCAAAACACACCTTTTTTGTAAATTTTCTCTTTTTATGGAATTGCTATTTAAAATAGGGTACACCACCTAGAGGTTTTTTGAAATTACATTTGTCTAGATGGTTGTATAAAATTGATCTAAGTAGGTTGTATCTATATTTTACATTACATGTTCATATGATATTGTATTTTAGTTAATCATAATGATATATAAATCTATCATTGAATGTAATTGTGGTTCTAGGATGTTGATATTGGATATATGGAATGTGACCAGATAAAAATGGGATTTTTTTAGTTCATTTTGGATTTCAAAATTGATTTCTAGATCTCTATTGATCATTTTAAATCCATTGATAAACACTTTTTTATGTAAAGTAACAATATTAAATTTTTCATGAGATAATATTTCCTAGATTCATATTTTTGACTTCTTATATTTTGTTCCCTATGTTATTCAACTTTCCATGACATGTTTGGTATTCATGGTAATTGTTATTCTAAGTGTCCAGAAGTAGATGTTTTAGTGATATTTTTTCATTATAATGGCCTTGATTTATTACATTTTCCATTCTGGACTAAGTTTTTATGAATATATTATCTTCAAAAAAATATTGAAATATATTTTAAAATTTTATTTTTAATGGATACGTGTTGTATTGAAAAAATCGTATAGATTTGGAAAACATCAAGGAAATGGATTTTTCGTTAGATTTGATAACAATAATATTTTTAATGAATGATTTATATGGGATCAAATATTGATTCTCCTTATTCAACACTAATTTTATAAATCTATATGTGATCAATGTGGAGAACAGTATCCATCCATGAGGATGAAATCTTTCCCACTTGACGTATTACACAAGGGTAATGTGTGCACCATATTTCAAAAGTCTTGTTGTGGAACCTATATCTTGAGCATCATCATACCCACTTTACAAATTCATAAATGTTAATGTAATCCATGGGTCGATACTTATCACAATATTGTAAACATGTTACTAATTGAACTATAATTATTGTTACCCATAGGCTTATTCTATTTATTGATTACAATATAAATGATTGTTTTGGATGAATATGAATGTTTATTGAAAAATAGTTTGTTGGTAAGAATTTTTAAATTATAAAAGGGGTTTTTATACATGGTTTAAATTTAATATTTGTAAAACTATATAACATCTTTATTATTGTATAATAGAGAAAATTATGATTTTTTTAAACAAATTTCGATAAAAATAGTTTGGATATTATAGGTCTCTTTTCCTCCCATTTTTCTTACAAAATTGTGATTATTTAGATCATGTTTAATATTATATAATTAATTTAATGGTTCTATTGATATTTGGATGGATTAGCCATTTGAAGGGTGTACGAAATGGGATGTGATGTCATTCCAAATAATGTTTTTTTCTTTATATTACTCATATAGATTTGATATTTTTTGTACATTTTCATTTTCCCCAATGTTGTTCAATTTATGATAACGTCTCAAATCAGAATAATATATATATATATATATCATCTTGATATATTTCATTTTGGATAAATCATTCTCATTTCCTATTTTCGATGACCAATTGATAGTCGCTAGCCTGTCGGTTTCATGAACACCCTTTAGGGAATGTCAATAATTAATAATGTTATAGTTACTTTATAAATCCTGTTAGGGACATGGAATATTTGAATATAGGGCCTGTATCAATTATAAATTATCTGTATGAATATTTTTAAATCTTAGTAGACATTATAATGGAATATGGGTACCAATAGTTCAAACAAAATTCTAGAAAAAATATCCATGATCCCCATCCAATGTTTCTTGATTCAATCTAATATGAGTGACAATGTGAGAAGAAAGGTCATTATGGATATTTCGATGACTTTTAATCTAATTAAACTAATGAGGTTTGATCCAAATCTAGGAATTTGTTCTCATATGATTAAATGGGTTGAAATTAAGATCCTATTCGGGTAATATAATAACTCCATGTTTGAGATGTAGGTTTCCAAGAGATGGATTGGAAGGAGGTTAACCAGATAAATAAATAATCTAGTCATTCTGGAAAAGGAGGACCCCTAAAAGGATATACCTGGTTGTTCCAAAGATATAATTACTTACATGAAATCATGGACATGTATCTATGAAGATGTTGAACAAAGTAGGATTCCTGATCTGCCTTGTCCTCTTGCTAATATTGTTTAGGAATTAGGTAAATATGGTGGATACAACTGCATAGAGGATACCATTTTGGAATAGAACATATCCTATGATATTTATAACATGGTTTTTTTTTTCAGAAATGGAGGATGATTTCAGTTTTTTGAGGTAGAATTTGGAGGAAAATATTTTTTGCACTTGTGGTTTCATTACAGTAGAGTGAGACTGATGGCATTTCCTAGGTTTTTCAAGATTTTGTTGCTTCCTATATTGCACCAGTCACTTCCCCTATTTAGGTGGATGGAGTTTCTTCCAGGTGTAGTATTATTGTTTTGGATGGTTTGATCAAGGCTCCTGGTTCATCCAATACAGATTCTACTATAAAGGGTGTGGGAATTATGGTTTCTGCTTCACCCAAGGCAGGTTCTTCTACACATGAAGGGTTGATTGGGGATCCTATTTCTTTAGGTGGTACAACTGCACATGTTGATGATATCATGTGTATTTTTTCATCGAGTGGTGATGTTACATTGCTTGATATTGGGGTTTTTGATTTATCTAGAGGTCCAATTGACACTCTCAATGTTGATGTAAAAAATGGAAAAGGAACCAATAATACTGTGTATATAATTTATCTCTTACAATGGTCCCCCTTTCCTATGAAAAATGCAACAAGACATCATATTTCACGAAATCAGGGAACTGTGGGGGTCAAAAAGGGGGAAATCATCCCAGTCATTGATTTAAATAAATCTTATGTTCAGGAATTTCTATTGACTTGAATATCCTGATATCATGATGTCCCGTAGGCTCTTCATTAAAAACGATATTCCCCATATCATTTGTTTGTCCGAACATAAAATATTTTTCTCCCCCATTATTTCAAAATTTGAAAATCCATGCTTTAACTTTGTATAATCTAAGTGTAACACCCCATGCTTCCACAGTACGTTTCCCTTCGAATAATGCGATAGCGTGTGTTGTACGCAACCTCGAGTTCTAACACACTCCACAACTAATTAAACTAGCCGTTGTGAATAGTAATACCTACTTTTTGAAATCATATATATTTTATATTTCAAAATGGACTTCATTTTTGGATTCAGAATATTGAAATTATCCTAGGGTGAAATTTTGGTACTTTTTGGATAACTTTTATATTATGATGAATAGTGAAAATTACTAAATTTTAATTAAAAAAAACTTTTTTAGTCAAAATAATTAATATTGATAAATTATGAACTTGAGTGGTTTTAAAGTATATTTAGAATATATTTTTACCATTTAATTTAATGTTTGTCATTGGACATAATTTTAAAATTAAATCAGACATAAACAAGTGTCAATCTTTTGATAGTTATTATCTCTTAAAAACACGCTTTTTATTTTAACAAAGGGAATTAATTTTAAATTAATTTCTGCCACTTCTGTGTTTTGAATTTGGAAAAATGTATTACATATTTGGAATCAGGATGTCCAAATTATGTAAATAGGTAACTTTTATTTCTACACATTTTGAATAATTACCGCGGTAAATATTTTATTTACCATGGTTAAACGGTAAATCCGGTAAATAAGGGTTCAAAAATAATATTATAATAATACAAAATTACCATAAAACGTGTCCTAACCTTATTGGTGGACACATACCCGACCATGGGCATCCTTGGGTTGTTTTGGGGACCCCTTAGAGCCACTTGTATGTGGTAGGGACACATTATATTAAAAAAGTTAAAATAAAAATAAAAATGGCATAAGCTTACAGCTCTTTGAAGAACAATTTTTACATAGGGTTATACATGCTGGATTTTCGATTATAAATATTCATTAGAAATCTAAAATTATTTCCTACATAATGATATTTTATTTATAATTTTTAGACATCAAATAAGTTAAATTATTAATGACACAATAATGATGCAATGTTTACCTCATTAATAAATCATTTAAATAAATAAGATTATAATGATTAAAATATTATCTAAAACCTGTCCAATTCTTATAGGTTTATGTTATTTAGAATATGAGTCATCTTATCTTCGACCTCAATGATTTTTGGACCATTATAAACCGAATATAATTATATTATAAAGTAATACTGTCACTCTTTCCTAAAGAGCCCCTCCTCTCCCTTATAAAAGGAGACCACGTATACTCATTCCTCACACCTCTCAAGCCATTTGGCTCGTCCAAACCCTGCCCAAATAAGCTCCCCACATCCCTCTCCTCCTCCTTGAAGCTTCCCCTTAGGCAGAAAGAATTTCAAGAAGTCCTTTGGTTCCAACCAAAGTGAGTTACCTAAATTAAAGGTAACGATTTCTCTTAAATTATTTTCATTTATTTTGCTTCTCCAACCCCCAAAATCTTTTTATTTCCTTTCTTTTGTAACAACAACAGTATACACAATATACTAGGATGTTGTAATAAGAAGGATTCAAACTACACATACACACAACTCCATCTAATGGATGATGAACATAATGTTTCTGTGGATGGAAAACTAACGCCTCACGAAACGATGATTGTTCAAATACATCTTACCGCCTCTCATGGTGGCCATTATGTTGGCACTGTAATTAAATATGATATTAATGATATTTATTTTATATATAAGCTTCTGTAATTCCATTTTAATTCATATCATTATTCGTTTCATGTTGTATATAAATACGATAATTTCATTTGAGGAAGTGCAGACTACCCCCCCCCCCTTAAAATGATATGACTCGTTCATACCACACATTGAATGTATAAAGGATGGTGTTAATGAACTTAAGTAACATATATAAAATATTATATTATACTGGAATAGTAATATACCTATGTATCATTTGGATTCTATTCTTTTAAAATAAAAATTAAATGGAAGTAGCGTTCGTGCGTACGTACGGACTACCGTCTCCACGAACGCGATGAGATTCATTCTCCATCGTATCCATTCAAGTCTTATTCTAATTTTAGGGTTAAAAATAATGTTAATATCATTCTGATTATGAGTAAGATATAATCTATCCATTACAAACATGTCTTACGTAACCAAACATTTAAGAAGAACGAATCGATTATCACCCGAAACGACGATAATACTAAGATATTATTAATAAAGCAATGTTAAAAGATCATATATGATATCATATTAATGTATATTATTCTTGTATAATTTAATAACAATTATTTCACCATTATACAGGAGTTTAACCTACCCCAACAAAGGAAAAGTACAAGTTAAGGGTTATTTCACAATCTCTTCATTATCCGAGGTTGTTTATACGTAATAATCTAATGGGATCTCGTTATCATCCACGTCCATGTTTCTTCAAAATGTATTTCAAAACATTTTTAATATTTAAAATAATATGGGTTAAAGTCATTTATACCCTTTTTTGACTTTTTATAAGAGGTTTATAAGGGAATCTTTCCGTGGTTTTCCAAACAAGGTGCTTTTTAACCTTTTCGACAGAATTAAGATAAGAATGTTTTTTTAACTTATACGGCGGGTGCGGTTATTTTCCGCCATTATAAAATTGTCAAAGCTTCCCTTACAAGCTTATAAGAATATTTTCAAGAAAATGTTTTATTTTATATGGCTCTTAAATGATTTCAAAAATAGAAAGAGATATTCCTCTAAAAAGTGTTTTGATTTCATCTATGTCAACATCCTTTGACGGATTTTACGCTTATTTGAAGTTGATTTATTATGATACAAAACTTCTATATTGTATTGAAGGTTTTGTGATATGTTTGACTGTGGATGTTCTATTTTAATACCATTCATATTTTATGGTGAAATTATTGACATTTCGTATGCTAGTTTTAATACGAATGTTTATGTTATGTTTAAACCTTTTCATATGGGAATGCATTGGACTTAATATGTGACGGGTGGAGCCCGTTATATCTCCTCGATGCATCGGTAGGTCACATGAGAAAAACTAGTGTCTTGGCTCAAGGCCTTGACAAAATCTTATTTGTAGTCTTGGCTCGAGGCCTTGACTATGTGGTTATGATAGTCTGGCATTATGCATTCCAACATTATGAAAGTGGTTATTGATATTGCATGTGATTATTCGATTAGTAGAATATCCATGTGAACAAGTAAATGGCATTATTTCATTTTACTTCTTCCATACTATGTTTAAGTTCAAGTTTAAAAGGATTTTGTTTTAGTAATTCATTGCCTTAAACGTTTATGCTTATCTTTGAATGTTCCGCTATATTGTTATCCTTACTGGGCATTTGAGCTCACCCCTTTTCTATGTTTTATTTTTCCCAGGATGTGAAGAAGTAAGTTATGAATGACCTCCAGGGATATTATGTGGGGATATGAGTGTGGACTGTGGAAACATTATGTTGTTGTAGTAGTTTTTCATTTTATGATGTAATGTAAAACTTATGAAAATATCTAGTGTTACCAAGGCTACTAAACCAATCGGTCTTTCGAGATTTTATCTTTCTTGTGATCATGCCAATGTTATGTAATAATGCACCGACTCTGGGTAAATGGGGTCGGGGCGTTACAGTTGGTATCAGAGGAAGTTTAGTACAAACCTTGGAAGCTAGATTTAGATAAACTCTGATTAGAGCACGTAGACCTAAGATGAACTTTGAGGATTAGTATAGAAGAACTTCCTAGAATTTTGGTATTGTAGTGATTTTGTGAGTTTTCCGAGCAATACATTCCTGTCTGGATACGAGCAGGTAGAGGCGGCTGTGTCACAGATGTACCTAGGGGTAAAACCCGAAAACACCGCTTTGAGATAGACTCGAACGGGAACTGGTGCACGACAACGGGCCTTGCTGCACTCTTGGTTACGACACTCCCGGGGGATATTCTTAGGATAACTCTCATTTTCATTACAAATCATTATGAAGGGTTTATGAGTATATACTTCCTCAAAGAAAATAGTTTTATGATTATGGATTATATCCATAAATAGTTCAATTTATGTTAAGTGTTTTATAAGTAGGGGATTATGTATTTTGATTCATAAACTGATCTAGTTTATGCCATTGTTTAGAAATGGCACCTAGTGGAAGAAATGGAAACTGTATCAATTCACGCACTCCATGTAGGGATTTCCCTCCTGCTCAAGATAATTATAGTGGGGCTGGTGATGCAACTGGTGCCGATCAGCTAATCACCATACTGGGACAACTTACTCAGGTTATGAATAATAACCTTACCCGTATGGAGCACCCTGATCCGCAGCGTGGAGAATCAATGTTAGATCGATTCATGAGGCAACAACCACCAACGTTCAATGGGAGTACAAATCCCTTAGTAGCTGAGCAATGGATAAATTCCCTAGAGAAAATATTTCAGGCTTTCGGGAGCAGTGAAAGGGAAAAAGTTATCATGGCAGTTTACCGCCTCACTGGAGATGCTGATCAATGGTGGTCATTGATTTAAAACATGAAGTAAGATGATGATGTATCAAATATGAAATTAAGAGAGTTCAAAGATCTGTTTTTAGAAAAATACTTCCCTCGCGACCATCGAGCAGATATGGAAAGGCAATTTCTGAGTCTGAGACAAAAGGAGGATGACAATGTCACAAAGTATGAGGCTAACTTTACAAGGTTAGAGAGGTACGCTGGTGATTATATACACAACCCAAGAAGTAATATTGATCGTTTCTTTGATGGGTTAAAACCATTTCTCCATCGAGCATTAGTCTCACAATCCTTTTCATCGTACGAAGACATTGTCTCATGTGCTATCAAGACCGAAAAGAAATTCTCTAAGTCTTATGACTTTAAAGCAAAGCAAGAGAAGAAGAGACCTGCTGATCAATCTGGGAATGGAAATAAGGGGAAGAAGGGAAAGGTTGAATATCCATCCTATGGAAAATGAGGGAAGAATCACCCTGGTACTTGCTTGAAGGGAATGGGAGTCTGTTACAAGTGTGGTGAAAAAGGCCACCAAGCTCGTGATTGCAAAGGGAAGAAGGAAGCTACCAACGTTCAGTGCTACAATTGCAGGGAGATGGGGCATTATGCAAATGCATGTCCTAAGCGTCAGGAGAACTTACCCACAGAAAAGGCCAAGGGATCAAGGCCAAGCTTATGCTATCACTACTGCAGAGGTAGAAGCTCCAAAAGACGTGGTGGCAGGTAATTTAATGGTTTCCTCAAGTTTAGCAAATGCATTATTTGACTCTGGATCGTCGCATTGTTTCATATCTTCCCAGTTTTCTAAGAAAATTAGATATTTCCAATTTGATTTAATATGGTAGTTGTCAGTTAAAACTCCTAAGGAAAGTATCATTGCAACAAAGTTTTGTGAATCAGTCCCCATTAGAGCACATAAATTTTCTTTATCTGCTGATCTCATCATCATACCTATTATTGATTTTGATATAATCCTCGGTATGGATTGGCTTTCGGACTATGATGCAAAGATTTATTGTAAGAAGAAAGAGGTTACGATTCTTGATGATAATGATAAGGAACACCTTATCTTTAGAGCAGAATCGTCACCACCTAATTCTTATTTAGATCCACCCACAGTAGCTCAACTTAATTCAATTATTGGGGAGGAAGAGAATGAAATAACTGTCGGTGAGGAAAGGAATGTTCAAATAGAGAATGTACCTGTTGTGAAATAATTTTTAGATGTATTTCCGGAAGATTTACCTGGACATCCTCCAAAACGAGAAGTTGAGTTTTCCATTGATTTGATTCCTGGATCAAGGCCTATATCGAAGACCCCTTATAGAATGGCCACTGTAGAGTTAGTCGAACTAAAGAAACAACTAGAGGAATTGAGTAATAAGGGATTTATTCGCCCTAGTGTTTCTCCATGGGGAGCCCCTGTTCTTTTTGTTAAAAAGAAATATGGATCTATGAGGTTATGTATCGACTACAGGGAGATCAATGCTATAACGATAATGAACAAGTATCCCCTACCTCGTATTGATGGTTTATTTGACCAACTACATGGAGCTCAATACTTTTCAAAGATTGACCTTCGATCTAGATACCATCATTTGTGTGTAAAGAAGGAAGACATTCCGAAGACAGCATTTCGAACCAGGTACGGGCATTACGAGTTTACTGTAATGCCGTTTGGATTGACTAATGCACCATCTGTATTCATGGATCTGATGAATAGAGTTTTCAAGGAGTATATCGATGAATTTGTGGTGGTATTTATTGATGATATCTTGGTATACTCCAAAACCTACGAAGATCATGAAAATCACTTGTGCATTATCTTGAAGACTCTGAGGAGGCATGAATTATATGGGAAGTTTAGCAAATGTGAATTCTGGCTTCAGGAGATTTCTTTTCTTGGCCATATAGTCTCTAAATATGGAATCTCTGTTGATCCTTCTAAGACCAAGGCAATCCAACAATGGCCAGCACCTATGAGTATAACTGAGGTACGCAGTTTTATTGGTTTGGCAGGTTATTATCGACGTTTCGTCCAGAATTTTTCCCGATTGGCTAACCCATTAAAGAAGCTCACACGTAAAGGGGTTAAATTTGTTTGGACAAAAGAGTGTGAAGAATGTTTTGAAGAACTGAAGAAAAGATTAGTCAATGCTCCTATATTGACTCTACCATCGGGGAATGATGGGTTCGTTATTTATAGTGATGCATCAAAGAAAGGACTTGGTTGTGTCCTTATGCAGAATGATAGAGTTATTGCCTATGCATCACGACAGTTGAAAATTCATGAACAAAACTATCCTACTCATGATATTGAGTTAGCAACTGTGATATTTACTTTGAAGATATGGAGGCACTACCTCTATGGTGAAAAATGTGAGATTTATACTGATCACAAGAGTTTGAAGTATATTTTCTCACAAAAAGAACTCAACATGAGGCAAAGGAGATGTCTTGAATTACTCAAGGATTATGATTGCACGATACACTACCACCCGGGGAAAGCAAACAAAGTGGCAGATGCTTTGAGCAGAAAAGACCATGGTGTTTTGAACATGATGAGAATTGAATGGGATCCAATTTTCATGAATCTAGTGAAGATGGATATGGGAATAACCAGGGAAGGAGAAACATCATTTTTTTCAAATGGTTGCCAAACCATCTTTAGTAGAAAGGATTAAGAGTACTCAGACCGATGATGAAGATTTTCAATAGAAGATTAATTCTGTGAATGATGGGAGATTGAGAGACTTTGTGTATGAAAAAGGAATTTTGAAATTCGGGAAGAGACTTTGTGTTCCCAATATACCTGATCTAAAAAGGGAATTGTTGGATGATGCTCATAGTTCCAATTTCTCTATACACCATGGGAGCACCAAAATGTATAGAGATTTCAAGGAACATTTTTCGTGGGACAACATGAAGAGGGAGATTGCTGATTTTGTGTCAAGATGTATGGTTTGTCAACAAGTGAAAGCTGGAAGGCAACAGCCTGTTGGAGTCATGCAACCTCTTCCCATACTAGAGTGGAAATGGGACAATATTACGATGGACATTGTCATGGGGATACAAAAGACTCCTAGAAGGAACGATGAAATATGGGTTATTGTTGATCTTCTTACCAAGTCAGCACATTTTCTTTCTATAAGCGAAGATATACCCCTGGAACGTCAAGCAAGACTATATATTAATGAAGTTGTGAGACTTCATGGAGTACCCCTATCGATTGTTTCTGATAGTGATCCCTGTTTTACTTCAAGATTCTGGAAAAGTCTTCAAAAATCCCTGGATACTGAACTTCATTTGAGCACTGCATACCACCCTCAGACAGACGGACAATCATAACGGACTATTCAAACCTTAGAAGACATGTTGAGATCTTGCTCACTTGACTTTCAGGGTATGTGGGATCAATATTTACCTCTGGTAGAATTTTCCAATAACAATAGCTTCCATTCGAGTATTCAGATGGCACCATATGAAGCGTTATACGGAAAGAGATGTCGTACACCAACCTGTTGGGATGACATTGGTGAAAGAAAACTTGTAGGCCCAGAACTGGTGGAGGAAATGGTGGAAAAGGTGAAAGTAATCCAAAATCACATCAAAGCAGCTCAAAGTAGGCAAAAGAGCTATGCCGATAATCGAAGGAAGGATTTGGAATTTCAAGTCGGTGATCATGTTTTTCTGAAGGTATCTCCGTGGAAGGGAGTCATACGTTTTGGTATGAATGGTAAATTGAGTCCCAGGTACATCGGACCTTTCGAAATTCTAGAACGAATTGGGGTTGTAGCTTACCGATTGGCAATGCCGCCAAGTCTCTCCAAAGATCACGATGTGTTCCACGTATCTCTGTTGAGAAAATACATGCCTGACCCAACACATGTACTCACCTATGAGGAATTAGAACTGGAACCCGATCTGTCTTATTGTGAAAAGCCTATCAGGATTCTTGATACAAGAGAACAAGCACTGAGAAACCGGACGACGCGTCTGGTAAAAGTTTTGTGGAGAAACCATAAGATGGAAGAGGCAACGTGGGAACCCGAGGAACTTATGATGAAGAACCACCCGAGTATTTTTATGCAGTAATACCCTAGAAATTGCGAGGACGCAATTATTTGAATGAGAGGAGAATGTAACACCCCATGCTTCCACGGTACGTTTCCCTTCGAATAATGCGATAGCGTGTGTTGTACGCAACCTCGAGTTCTAACACACACCACAACTAATTAAATTAGCCATTGTGAATAGTAATACCTACTTTTTGAAATAATATATATTTTATATTTCAAAATGGACTTCATTTTTGGATTCAGAATATTGAAATTAGCCTAGGGTGAAATTTTGGTACTTTTCGGATAACTTTTATATTTTGATGAATAGTGAAAATTACTAAATTTTAATTAAAAACAACTTTTTTAATCAGAATAATTAATATTGATAAATTATTAATTTGAGTGGTTATAAAATATATTTAGAATATATTTTTACCATTTAATTTAATGTTTGTCATTGGACATAATTTCACAATTAAATCAGACATAAACAAGTGTCAATCTTTTGATAGTTATTATCTCTTAAAAACACGCTTTTTATTTTAACAACTGGAATTAATTTTAAATTAATTTCTGCCACTTCTGTGTTTTGAATTTGGAAAAATGGATTACATATTTGGAATCAGGATGTCCAAATTATGTAAATAGGTAGCTTTTATTTTTACACATTTTGAATAATTACTGCGGTAAATATTTTATTTACCATGGTTAAAGGGTAAATCAGGTAAATAAGGGTTAAAAAATAATATTATAATAATACAAAATTACCCTAAAACGTGTCCTAACATTATTGGTGGACACATACCCGACCATGGGCATCCTTGGGTCATTTTGGGGACCCCTTATAGCCACTTTTATGTGGTAGGGACACATTATATTAAAAAAGTTAAAATAAAAATAAAAATGGCATAAGCTTACATATCTTAGAAGAAAAATTTTTACATAGGGTTATACATGTTGGATTTTCGATTATAAATATTAATTAGAAAGATAATAAGATTTCCTACATAATGATATTTTATTTATAATTTTTAGACATCAAATAAGTTAAATTATTAATGACGCAATAATGATGCAATGTTTACCTCATTAATAAATAATTTAAATAAATAAGATTATAATGATTAAAATATTATCTAAAACCTGTCCAATTCTTATTGGTTGATGTTATTTAGAAAATGAGTCCTCTTATCGTCGACCTCAATGATTTTTGGACCATTATAAACCGAATATAATTATATTATAAAGTATACTTTCACTCTTTCCTAAAGAGCCCCTCCTCTCTCTTATAAAAGGAGACCACTTATACTCATTCCTCACACCTCTCAAGCCACTTGGCTCGTCCAAACCCTACCCAAATAAGCTCCCCACATCCCACTCCTCCTCCTTGAAGCTTCCCCTTAGGCAGAAAGCATTTCAAGAAGTCCATTGGTTCCAACCAAAGTGAGTTACCTAAATTAAAGGTAACGATTTCTCTTAAATTATTATCATTTATTTTGCTTCTCCAACCCCAAAACTCTTTATATTTCCTTTCTTTTGTAACAACAAAAGTATCTACAATATACTAGGATGTTGTTATAATAAGGATTCAAACTACACATACACACAACTCCATCTAATGGATGATGAACATAATGTTTCTGTGGATGGAAAACTAACGCCTCACGAAACGATGATTGTTCAAATACATCTTACCGCCTCTCATGGTGGACATTATGATGGCACTGTAATTAAATATGATATTAATGATATATATTTTATATATAATCTTATGTAATTCCATTTTATTTCATATCATTATTCGTTTCATGTTGTATATACATACGATAATTTCATTTGAGGAAGTGCGGACTACCGCCCCCTTAAAATGATATGACTCGTTCATACCACACATGGAACGTATAAAGGATGGTGTTAATGAACTTAAGTAACATATATAAAATATTATATTATACTTGAATAGTAATATACCTATGTATCATTTGGATTCGATTCTTTTAAAATAAAAATTAAATGGAAGTAGCATTCGTGCGTACGTACGGACTACCGTCTCCACGAACGTGATGAGATTCATTCTCCATCGTATCCATTCAAGTATTATTCTCATTTTAGGGTTAAAAATAATGTTAATATAATTCTGATTATGAGTAAGATATAATCTATCCATTACAAACATGTCTTACGTAACCAAACATTTAAGAAGAACGAATCGATTATCACCCGAAACGACGATAATACTAAGATATTATTAATAAAGCAATGTTAAAAGATCATATATGATATCATATTGATGTATATGATTCTTGTATAATTTAATAACAATTATTTCACCATTATACAGGAGGTTAACCTACCCCAACAAAGGAAAAGTACAAGGTAAGGGTTATTTCACAATCTCTTCATTATCCGAGGTTGTTTATACGTAATAATCTACTGGGATCTCGTTATCATCCACGTCCATGTTTCTTCAAAATGTATTTCGAAACATTTTTAATATTTAAAATAATATGGGTTAAAGTCATTTATACCCTTGTTTGACTTTTTATAAGAGGTTTATAAGGGAATCTTTCCGTCGTTTTCCAAACAAGGTGCTTTTTAACCTTTTCGACGGAATTAAGATAAGAATTTTTTTTAACTTATACGGCAGGTGCGGTTATTTTCCACCGTTATAAAATCGTCAAAGCTTCCCTTACAAGCTTATAAGAATATTTTCAAGAAAATGTTTCATTATATATGGCTCTTAAATGATTTCAAAAATAGAAAGAGATATTTCTCTAAAATGTGTTTTGATTTCATCTATGTCAACATCCGTTGACGGATTTTACGCTTATTTGAAGTTGATTTGTTATGATACAAAACTTCTATATTGTATTGAAGGTTTTGTGATATGTTTGACTGTGGATGTGCTATTTTTATACCATTCATAGTTTATGGTGAAATTATTGACATTTCGTATGCTAGTTTTAATACGAATGTTTATGTTATGTTTAAACCTTTTCATATGGGAATTCATTGGACTTAATATGTGACGGGTGGAGCCCGCTATAGCTCCTCGATGCATCGGTAGGTCTCATGAGACAAACTAGTGTCTTGGCACAAGGCCTTGACAAAATCTTATTTGTAGTCTTGGCACGAGGCCTTGACTATGTGGTTATGATAGTCTGGCATTATGCATTCCAACATTATGAAAGTGGTTATTGATATTGCATGTGATTATTAGATTAGTAGAATATCCATGTGAACAAGTAAATGGCATTATTTCATTTTACTTTTTCCATACTATGTTGAAGTTCACGTTTAAAAGGCTTTTGTTTTAGTAATTCATTGCCTTAAATGTTTATTCTTATCTTTGAATGTTCCGCTATATTGTTATCCTTACTGGGCATTTGAGCTCACCCCTTTTCTTTGTTTTATTTTTCCCAGGATGTGAAGAAGTAAGTTATGAATGACCTGTAGGGATATTATGTGGGGATATGAGTGTGGACTGTGGAAACATTATGTTGTTGTAGTAGTTTTTCAATTTATGATGTAATGTAAAACTTATGAATATATCTAGTGTTTTAAGGCTACTAAACCAATCGGTCTTTCGAGATTTGATCTTTCTTGTGATCACGCCAATGTTATGTAATAATGCACCGACTCTGGGTAACTGGGGTCGGGGCGTTACACTAAGTGATGTTCATCAAAAGATAAATGAATATGGGGTTTGTCTCATTGTTACATAACTAATATTTATTTGATTTCTAATAGTGATCAACATGTCACTTTCTCCTTCAATTTTATTAATATTTTATAATTCATCTCTTCTATTTATAACCATAATTTTTATCATGATCATAGTAATGTATGGATGGATATTGGATCTCTTAACACTGCCATCTCTTGTCCATGGTCCATCCTTGATGATTTTAACGCCATCTGGAATTCTGATGAGAAGATTGTAGCCATGACTAACATCATCTATTCATGGGATTTCCAATACCGAGATGATGATAAGGGGTTGATTGAATTTAACCTTGTTGTGGATACATATACTTGGTACAAGAATGTTTTGGAGAGATTTTTTGTAAGTAGAATCAATAGGGAATTTTTCAATCAATCTTGTCTTGATTTCATGAGATCTATTTCTTGTATGACTATTTATAGAAATAATTCTAATCACCATCTCATTTTGATCATCCTTCTGAGTAAGGATCTCAAACCTCCTTTAACTTTTAGATGTAAAAAATATTGTGTCAATCATCTTGAGTGCATAATAGTTGTCAAATAGATTTGTAGCTCTTGGAATGGAAGGTACAATTATTTATCTTATTTCATCAAGCTCAAACTCTTTAAAAGAGATTTTAAATTCTGCAATAAATTCTTTTTTATCTCCCTTGACTCTAGAATATTCTATCTTGAGTAATCTGTTCAAAACATACAGGAGATGAATTCCTCAAATGACTTTTGTACTGACATTTTGGGTGAGAATCATCTCATTTCCTAGATTAATAACGCATTGAATCTCCAAAATGACATGAAATGAGATAATATTAATGAAAATTGGTTGATAGATTGAGATAAAAACACTAAATTTTCCAAATCCTTTAAGTGAAATAAGAAGGTCTCGAGGCAACATTCACTGGTCAGAAATGTGATTAATGTCTATGACAACAGAATTGATCTTTTTGTGCATGTTATTTATTTTAATGATACATTCAATAGTCATGTCCCTCTTGATGATCCAGTGGAGTGTATAATTCCAAATCATTTCAATCAAGAGGATAATTCCACACTTACATATATCCCATTGGACATAAAAATTAAGGAAGAATCCTTCCATCTAATCCCTGACAACACCCTCTTGTCTAGATGGTTTTGGAAATTTTATCTTTCTAACATACTAGGATTCCATTCATGTTGATGATTGCAGTTTGGATACTTTTTTAATGGTTTCTCTCTTTCATAGGGTTTGAATGTATTTTTCTATTCTTCTAACACATATTTGGATAATTCCAATGTGATTCATTTATTCTAGATAGTTTCCATTGTAAATGTTTTATTAAATCATTTGAAAAATCATGTCCACAAGGTTGTCCTCTATTTCTTGTAAAATTGTTTCCCCAATAAGTTTTGATTTTTAGGGGTATAAATATTCAATATTTCCTCATTATTTCCTTGGAATCTATTAACCATCTTATGAAATCTACAAGGGATGGTAATATTTCTCTCAAATTTGACATCTGGAAAACTTTTGATACTAAAAATTAAAAATTCATTAATATAGTTCTGCATTTTTATTGGTTTTTTTTAGGTTATCATTAAATTGATTAATATCATTTTTGAGTCATATCGTATATTCTTCTCTTTTAACGGATCCCCTAAGATCTATATATCTAGTCTTAGAGATTTCAAATAAGGCGAACCTCTCTCGGCCATCAATTTTTCAATTGCGTATAATT
Source organism: Viscum album (assembly GCA_963277665.1). Taxonomy (NCBI): domain Eukaryota; kingdom Viridiplantae; phylum Streptophyta; class Magnoliopsida; order Santalales; family Viscaceae; genus Viscum; species Viscum album. The sequence continues at coordinate 1,377,903,819 of OY728140.1, read as the reverse complement.
TTATAGTAGATTAATATCTATTATGGATGGTAATGAGAATATGAAGTCTATTCATGCTGGTAGAGAAATTGTTGCTCCCACAGTTTTGTTATATGATGATGATATCATTCTATTCACTACGTGGGATATGATAAATATTAAAAATAGTAATCAGGACCATTTGAAATTTTAAAAGGTTTCATGTTAAGAGATTAGTTGGATTATGACCTTTATTTACTTTGGTAGGAATTTTTCCATTTCTAGGAAGACAATAATTATAAAGGATTTTGGTATTTATGAAAGAGTTCTTCACAATACATATTTGGGTGTTCCTATGTTTTGGTGGTGGCCTAAAGCATGTATCCTTTCTAATGTACATTGTAAAATCAAAAGTCATCTTGCTACCTTGAATGGAATGTCGATCTCATTGGCGGGTCGTGTATATATTGTTAAGGAAGTGATTATTTATATGTTTGTTTATTCATTAATGGTATATAAGTTGTTGGTCTCTCTAATCATGATCATTAATTTTTTTATAAAAAATTTCACTTAGAGTGGTAAAATTCTAGAGAATAATTTAGCCACGGTCTCATGGAATAGTTGTTGTAAACTGTATTATGTCAGGGGTCTTGGTATTATAAATCTTGATATGTTGAATGATTATTTAAAATATATTTTCATATGTAGGATAACCCGTTGTAATTTTGAGTCTCTTGACGTTCTCCGAAATAAATTCAGGGCTTGGCTCAAGAATGTGGTATTTAATCAGCTAGATTCATCTATTTGGCCTAATTTTAGTTACATTTCTAATTTTATATACTCTCATTCCATGTGGATTATTTATAGGAATTCCACGTTATCCATTTGGAAGGACTACATGACTTGTTGTCCCTATAATGATTCCTTGATGAATGATGATTTCAATTCAGATCTGGATGCCATGATTAAAGACTTTGTTATAATATGGTCAGTCTCCAAAATCATATTGGTAATATTATTAATAGTTATTGTTTCTCAAAAAGACATGATTTTTGGGAATGGGAATCTACATTCAATTTATTTCTGTCCTCTATAAAATTTAATAGTCATTATTTATTTTTAAATATTGTTTTTAAGAGGATGGGGGATTCACATATGAAAATTATTATACCTTATCAGACAGCATTTTTCTAGAGACTGGCTCATGGGAAGATTCCTACTGATTGTCTCCTTCAAAAATTGTTGTATTCCACTCTATTATTCAGGTGTGTTTTTTCATCATCATAGGGAATACATTGATCATGTTTTTATTAGTTTTGTTACTCCCTCCTCTTTTTGGACATTTATTTATGATATTTTTGAAATCCTTATGTTTGGTGTGTCTTCTATACAAGAATTATTACATGGCTGGCATTCAAATTATATTTCTCCACAATTCCTGGATCTTTTTTGGGTCACTGCTACTAAAATTCATCATTTTATTGGGATTCCTTGAAATAAGATTATTCATGACATATTTTCAGTCTCATTCAGTGTTGTTTTATCATCTATTCATTCTTTTGTGCGTAATGTATAAATATTGAATAATAAATTTATTCTTCAAATATGTTCATGATTTTTCTGTAATAAACCAAATAGGTGTTGACTGAAATATCAGCCCTCTGTACGGAACATTTGTTTTTTGGAAGGAACATCTTTTTGGATTTTTAAAAGTAAATCATTATGGAGATTCCTGAGGTGATCTGAGTCTCTTGGGCTATGGTGCTATTTTAATAAATCATAAAGGAGATGTTCTTGGATTTTTTATGGTAATTTTGTCCTTAATTAATTAATAAATTCTGAAATGCATGGAATTTTCATTATAATGGAACATGCTGTGAATCATCGATGGGATAATTTATTGATCGAGAGGGATTCTACTGTTGTCGTCTCTACCATCTGGATGGGTATTTCTCACTTGTCATGGATGTTAACTAATCGTTGGATTAAATATTTGGATACTCTATTTTCCATAACCCATGTCATCAGAAACATTTATAGGGAAGAAAATTCATTTGCAGATGTTCTTACAAATAAAGGTGACAATGGAGATTATTTTTATTGGTATGGTCATCTTTATGACGATCTTCTTCCTTTTCTTAAAAGGGATTTTGATAAGTATCTCTTTTTTGGACATGTGTATGTAGTCACTTAAGTTTCATATTGACTTGGATTTAAAATGTCATTTGTGGTGTTTTAATTACATTTTAATGATTCATATGATTTCCAATTATATCTTATTGATGATATTAGGTAATATTTTTTTAACATTTTTGAGTTTTTAAACTAATCCGTTGTGCCTATTTGGTTAGTTTTTTATTCATTTAGCTTTTATTTAGTGGTATTTTTCAATAATTTTTTTGTATGAATGAAGTGTCCTATTTATAATCCTTGTGGATAATTCATGCTCTATATTTATAGTAGAAATTCCTGTATTAGTTTGAGTCTCGGATGGGGCCTCTTGTGGTGAGAAAATTTCTTTTTTTTCTTGTCACGTGTTTTTTATTTTAATTGGGCTTCAATGTATAAATTTTGTATGCACATACCAGTTTTCATTTTTCACTTCATCTTATCTCTGGATGATGAGGAAATCATTGGAGTGACCTAGTTTTATCAATGTGGATAATTTATTCACCTGGATTTCATGGAGTTTCTACATCAATGCTGCATTTGAATGCTTGGATCAGTTAAAGTCTCGAAAGGATCCTCTTGTGTTGAAAAAATCATCATCGTTGTCTAATCCCTTGAAAAGGATCTCCAAGCAGTTATAATGGTGGAGAATTACCCCTAGGAATCATAAATACAACACAAACGTAGCTTCACAGATATTGCTTCTTCTTTTGAACCTGGAGTGGCCTGGTTTGATAATTCCTTATTGCATCTATAGTGGCATGCTTTTTTACAGATAACAGAATGAATGGAGTGTATGGAATAACCTTTTGATTTGTTAAGTGAGTAAGATCCTACTAATTGAAATCCAAGGTTCATCCTACCTTCATTGGGAGGTTCTTGAAGCTTTTAATTTCAAATCTGGGCTATTGATCACCAACATCATATCTCTTTCATTATGGTTGTTGGGTGTTCAATGATTGTGTCTTCTTCCCTCTGCTATTTTATTTTCATTAAAATGCATCCATTAATTAATGTGTATGATATAATCAATCCCACTAATTTCATCTCCAAAAAAAAACACCAATGGACTAATAATCGTAATGAGATGGAGGACTAGTTAAGAAATATTATTATACTTTTACTATTACATGAGAATTATAAATATTTCATGGTGATGTACAATTTGTTAAATAATTAATGTTTTAGTAGAAGGTATTGGGAATGATTTTTCATGGATATAAAATATACTCTATTATAATGACTTAATTTTACGGTCATCATTACTGAGTAGTTCTATTGAGAATCCATGTACTTAGAATGGAATATGTAGTTTTTCAAACATGAAGAAGGGAATCAGTTAGTGATAGAGTATACAAATTATTTCATTAGGATCTCAATGTTTTATTATGATGTTGTGTAAAATGAGAAGATAAATTCTCATTGTTAACATATGCGTTTTTGATATGATATATTATTTATTGTATTTATGTTATATATAACTTCCTACACTAAGATGGTGGGTAGAGCAGTTATGGAAATTCATAACATAGTGGGAAATTCTTTATTTACCAAAGTTCCTATTTTATACGGTGGGTTCTCTAGAGCTTATTAAAAGATAATGGGGATATAGACTGAGTTGGATGGAGGAAATGGTTCTTGGGATTCTCATAAGTCGAATCTTGGACCATCATTAATGGGTCATGACTGTACATTTTATTGGTGAGGATAGTTAAGATATAAAAAACACATTTTTCTTATGCCTCCAAAGGTTGGAATCTTATGTGGGAATTATGGTAAAATATATTAGATTTTATTATCCCTATATTTTACTCCATCTAGTATAAACTCATTGTAACTTTCAGTATCTAGGGTACAAACCGAGTTAACATAGACTACAATATTCTATTTTCATGCCTCTCGATTGATCCTACTACATATAGATTGAAATATTATAGTATTAAATGAGGTAACTTGACTAATTTTTAGTTGTTCCATATTTGTTTTATCTATTTTAGATGATGATTTATTTTATACACATCTTTTTCAATACAATTTTTATATTCAATTGGCGAATCATCTAAAACAATAAATGAAACTAATTCCTTTTATAATAGAATTTTTGAATCCTCCGAGAATATAGAACGAGTAGTTTTTTTTATGTCAATCCTTCTTAATCATTTTGTGTTATGTGGATATAGATTTTGATACGTTATTTATCAATATATAAAACATAGTGATTATTATAAGGTAGGACTATTTGTATTCTCATAGGGCATGGATCGATTAATATCGTCACCAGGTATTCTTCACTAATATTATTATGGGATTTCATGTGTTCTAGAATAATGGGAGCCAAGGTCCCATCAGGTTTGTCCATATTTTATAAGGATTGGTAAGAAAATATTTTTTTCAATAGTGTTGTTACAATATGAATATAATGGATCCGACATTCTATTTATATTTATTATGTTTCCATATGTGATTTTGAATGACTTAACAAGCTTTGCTTTGAAGTTAGAGTAGGGTTGTCAATTGACATATTGGTCGAAACACAACAGATATAAATTTCTTCTTACATTATAGATACAACATAATTGATATATATATATGAAAATATAGTTCTATAATTATATATCCAATGGATTTATACACCCATATGTGTCACTTTGGGAATCCTCTATTAATATTAGAAGAGTGATGATAAAGACATTTGTTTTTTTACTAATTGTCATAAGGTAAGTCTAGTATAGGTCATTAATATAATGAAGAAATATTCTAAAACACAGTTATCAAATCTAAATAGGTTAATATCCATATAATTTGACAAAATAATAATGGGAACTATAAATGATTATTGTATATGGAGGCTAGACACCCAAATGTTTTTATTTATATAAAAATGATTAACATATCTCAATATGATATTCCTACATATAACTCTATTACAGAATACCATAAAAAATACTTTATTCTTAACTAATGGAAAAAACATAAAAATGATTGATCTCAAATTCCAATTAAGAATAAAATCATAAGATATAATCAAATCATGGGGATATTGATATGAGAACATGTTACTAAAATTTAAAAACCGAACCTTTCATTTCATGCATCATAAAATAATTTCATCTCATAAATCATGGTTTCTAATAAGACAATATTCATAAAAGAATGAAAGGAAACGGTATCTGAGAACTTAACAGTTATCTAAGACAAAGTTCTATGGAACACTTATATTCTAAAAACATTATAAACATGTATAAATAAAAATATGTTCACTGATTTGTGTTAAGGAAATAAAAATATTCCCTATCATAATCTTTTTTATTTCATTATAGATATCCCTCATGTAAATTTTTTAATGATATTCATGTCCATGTATTGTATTATATTCATGAGAACCAGCTCCGTTGGTAATAGTATGAACATTCAATCAGGTTTGCAGATAGAGTATTTAAACATAACAAATCCATAATTTCCCAATTAATTGGTTGGTGTTATTTTTCACATCCAACACATAATTCATATTTTATTTGTGCACATGATAATAGGATAGTCATCATATCATAATCCTTGAAAAGGAAATAGGTTTCATAAAATGTCCATCTTAGTATAACCGGTAAAAAATAAGTGGGGTTTTTAAAGATCTCATCATCATAATCATCGCCATAAACTATATAGAGGAAGAATAATGATGATAAAATTGGATCATATATCTAGTTAAACACAATGAAAACCATATTCTATTGTTTATTATGAAGACAAACATAATCCAATGATTATTAGATAATTATTTATCAAAATAACCTTATCATTTTGATATAACATCATTAAATTAATTAATAATAAAATATTTTAAAAAAAGTATTTTCACTGAAAATGACATTTCTAACATAGAATGGATGTGTAAAATTATAGAACTATCATGAAAATTATAAATAATAGTAATGTAGTACATGTTAATGAAATTATTTCTTTCACATATTTAGTAAATTAAATTTTTTTAAATATTTTTAAAAAGTTCATAATATTACTTTTAAACCATTTCATAAAATCGAAATCATCAGTAAAACTTTCATTAAAAACATTGGATAATTGTAAATGAGTTATATAATTATTTTTAAATATGGATATTGTTGAGTATAAATGTTTAATTAATGATAGGGAAAATTCACTTTTCCAGGAAAAACATTATTTTGGTCTCTTTTATTTATAAATAGTATAAATGAATGGAAAATTTATATTGTGTAGAAAATATAGAGGAGTAAAAATTGTCATGAAGTTATTTTATGGTAGATCATATCATTTATTCATTTGATATTAATCATAGACAACATTGATAAACATTAAAGTTTTAATATAATAAGAAAGACCATTGTTTCACTTGATGATATAGATTTTCTAAATTTCATATTTTATATTTAGATTATTCTAGTAGGAAATTATTATTATGTTTATAGTGTAATAATGAGTGTATAGAGCTTTTACATACCATGACACTATCAGTTTTGGTGAAATCACACCTAGAACATAGTTTTTCAATACCATTACCTCTAAGGTTGCACTTTTTATGTATTGCATGTGGGGTATTGCAGAAGGTCTTCATGGGATACACAATGTTTTACAAAACCATGACCATATTCCACATGATTATTTCCACATAGGAATTTTGGCCACATTATTTTTAAATGGTTTGGCCAAACCATGCTACTAAATCATTTACACCATTTATAGAGTGGTAAAAGTTTTCATTCCCGTAAAAATTATTATATATATCACAACACTTCTATTTTCCCTCTATTTCTCAATTACTACATTTTTGAGGGCTCACCTTTGACCCAATTATAAAAATTTATGCTTCTCAATTAATCAGTCTCTAGTTATACCATTATTTGTCATGTCAAATATATAAGGATTTGGGATTAAGTCTATTAACTTTTGTTATTAGATAAAATATCCAACTTCTATATTATTTCTACTCAATATAATATTCAATATTTTTTTATTATTTCATGATTTTCATTTGATCTAGCCCAATACCAAAGAGGATATAATATGACTGTAAAACACATGCCATATGGTAGGTGGTCTATAGTTTTCCAACATGTATCATCATTTATATTAATTAAAATTGTTCATTATGTTTTATTTACCCATGTGTTTGTGAAAAATAATCGTACAAAATTTTGTTTTCAAATTCCAATCTAATGTTCCATAATATACAACTCATCTATTATTGGATACAAAAGTTACCAATTTGAAACACCCCTTGGGTGATCTGTTTATATTACTACATGTCCCAATATATACTATTGGCCATAAAAACCTTATGTTTGTTTGTTTCAACATTTAAAATGGATTTAATTAATTTGAATAGATGACTCATTTCACTATAAAGAGGATGTATGTTACACGAACCCTATTAACATGCAGTGTTATATTTAATGGTACAACAAAACCTTTGTGCCTTTTTAATTAATAAATGAAAATGAATTTTTTTGAATGAAATGGTAATAGTAATCCTTCATTATTTTTACAATGTATTAATAAATTTACTAAGTCATTGTATTTATATTTATGTGGGAATATTTTTTAAATGTAGTAGCCAACATTTATCCATCCTTAAAATCCAGATGGAATGCTTTAAGCATGTAGAGGATGAAACAAAAATTAATTTAGTATGTTACCATGTGATAGACACACAATGGAATTATACCATTGATTTATTGTAATTTTAATACCTCATAACAATATTTATTATTAAATATCATTATATCTGGGAATTTATAATCCATTGTTTATATTTTTTGGATTCTACTCAACATCATTGGATATGTGACGTCTCAAATTATCTCCTTCTACTCCAGCCCTTACAATCCAATGATTTACTATGGACTTTTTATATATACTCAACTATAAAATCATGTAGAAAAATAATTATGATTTTACTTATGGTTTACAGTTATACCCCAATAAGAAGCATGCATGGTTTAATATTGTGTGTTTTCATGACCTTTTAAGGCCAATGACCCCTTGGATTCACATTGAGTAAAATCCTTGTATTCAAATACATATTATTATATTTATACCCCAATATAAATCTAGTATGTTCATATGCGTTCGACATGGGTTGATTTATTATTTTTTATTCGAGCATTCCATTTGGATTTGAGATCAACCTAATTATTATTTCACTCATCTTATTTAATTTCATATTATTACAACTAAATATTATTAAATTTATATACACATACTATACATGTAATATAATAAATTTTTGTTGTGTTTTGGTAATATTTCACCCCATGTTTGGGTCAACGAATGGTATATAGACAGACATCATGAAATCATGATGGGATAAGGTAAAGCACTAACATATTGATTCTTGAGATTCATAAAGCATAGGGGATGAGAGGCCTAGCCCAATCATAGGATACTTTTCTATGGGATATAATTTTATCTTTCCCCATTATATATATTTGTAATGAATGTATGTATATTTTCTAATATTACTATTTTTATTAAGGATTCATGATTTTAATATACTTTTTTATATGTGAATGATTATTATTTTTTAATATATTTATATTTTAAAATATTTTATTCGTTAAATGGTGATTTATTAATATATTGATTCACTACTCTTTCAATACTAAATTCTTTCATTTATTGACACCGATCATGATGTTTTATTGTCTTCAACAAACCACATCAGTCTTTGTTTTAGGATGTCTACCCCTAGCTTATGGGGAGGCACACATGAGCCCATGTGTTGAACTTGGTTAAGTAACATATTAAAAAAATGGGTACATGATTTTACAATGTTGACTCATTAGTGACTTTCTTATATTTATATATGGGATGGTAGATAATATATTAAGACATCCTTGAATTTGGAAAGGAGTAGATTCCTGATATACCTTACACATCTATTGGGAATTTTTTTTCTTGAAATGTGAATTAATTTTCTTCATTATACATCTTAAAATTATATAAATTTCACTATTGGGTGTCAGATTTGATTTATTAATTTTATTACTATTTTATATTGTATATTAAAACCTTGGTTTAGTATTAAAATGTTTTAGTGCCTCATGCATCATTATAGGAATATGAGGATTGGTATTTTATGAATTAGCATATTCCATGATTACTTTTTCCATGTACTTATTTCTATATTTTATAAGTTCCATGATTCTTACATTATATATTATTATAATGTTTCATACAAGGATTAATTATTAGATTAGTTAATGATCCAACATCACCTTATATAGTGTTTTAATTTTAAATTGATGATTTATCCATAATTACATAAATATAATGTGTGTGAGCCATAGTAAATTGGTCGCACAAGCTGAAATGTAAATTATTATAGTTACTAAGATTATAAGTTCATTTTAATGATTTTTTGGGCGTATAAAAACTTTGAGTGAAGATCCATATAATTGAAAAAATATAAAATATTAGTTTTAGTTACTTGTATTACAAATTGTAACATATATTTCATAAAACATTCAAACATCGTAATTATAGTCACTTATAACATTACCACGATAAACATATATGAATATAACCATAGACGTACTTTTGAAATTTTGAGTTCTAAATATAAAATTAATTTGGATCCTTTAAATAAGTAATCCAACTACCAATTAATGGGTTTGTTCATCAACAATTTTTAATTGACACAACATATTCTAGAACCCTATTGATTAAGACATAGATCCTTACAGATAATCAGACATTATATCATGGGAAGATGGTTTATTATGTTCTAGTTAGTATACTCTTAAGAATGTATTTTATCTTGATAAATTACTATGACCTATTTTTTAGTTATGATGAAAGTGTATAGAAAATTTATATATATATGCCTTCTTGGCATCCTCGAGTCATGTTCCCAAAAGGTGGTAATGAAAATTCTCTAGATGTTGTGGGACATAATTTGATTGTATTACATATTGTAGTTTCTCCATTGAAACCTCATGAAATTCCTATTCTAAGCATTGATACACATTTCTTATAGGGTTTCATAAAACTAGTACAGTTTATACAGGGATCCCAACGACATTCCACTTCTATGGAAGAGCCAAAATAAGTGTTATAGTAATATAATATACCATACATCATAGTGGATGGTTCCCCCAATAGAATGATTAATGGATCAATTCCACTGTGAATATCATTGAGCATCTCGATATTCCTCTAAAAATGATGTTCAATATATTAGTTTTTGTGCTCTGTGGTTCTACCAAGAGTTGGTGAAGAGATATCACTCAAAAATATCTGTTTAAATAAATTTCTTGGAGATTATTTTAGATTAACATATTTGACAATCTCATTATAGAATTGTGTGGATAGAACTGAATCATGGAATTTATTCATTTTGAGAAATGATCCTGATGAATTATAAATTATAAAGAACTATTAAAAAAGATTAACCAATTTCCACCATCCTTCCCCACTTATGATATTTTAGGAGTGGGGTGATTTGATAAAATATTAGGATTATTAATATATAATTGGGTAAATGGATTCTATTTTAGTACCTTTTTTGGTGATTGGGAACTAGTCCATGATCACATAGAACAAATTGAGTGATGATGTTTGTGTAAGGGGATGGCAGTTCATCACCTAGGTAGGGTAGTTGTTAATGTTAGGGATGAAAACATCACTTAGAGGGTTGAGGACAGATTATTGGATACATCAATATCTACACCTATTGATATATTCTATATCGTTATCATTGATGAAAAGATCATTTTAAACCTCATTACTGCAATGACCCAGTTGATTATTGGTCATGTAGTAGAATATATAATTAATTTATGTTTTTCAAAAATAATACCCATATTCACATTTGAAGAGGATCCAATCCACCTCCTCATTTGGGGGTAGGGTCAACAAATCAACACAAGTATAGAAGAAAAAATACTACATTCCTTACAATCAAAGGAGGTGGACATTGTCAACGAGGCCAGATCCATGATATGTAGTTCCATCTGACAAGAACCTATCTAATATTTAAAGCTGCATCACAAGTTCATGGATCATGAAAAACATACATTTTATTGTCCATGTGTGTGTACAATGTTTTAAATTCATATATATTAGGAGGTATAATTTATAGCTTCTATATTAGAATCTGCTTTTTTATGCAAGAAATTTAAAATTTATTATATATATTACAATAGATGTAACTGTTCGGCATGAAAAAAAATATATATGGAGAGTGATGAATATTGATACTATGTATAGATTAAGATCATAATGTGTATTCAAATACAACAAGTTATCCATCATGGATTTCAATTTAAATTTTCTATTATTACACCGCATACTCAAGGTTATGGGCATTGACATCATTTGTGAGATGGAATGGTTGGGCCAGTATGATTCTTAGGATAATTTCTACAATAAAATGGTTACTCTCACATCACCCTAGAGAGTAAAATATATTCACAATGGTGAATAATAATTGAATGAATTTCATGTTCCATCCATGTATATTAAGATATGTGTAGTAACAACCCAGATTTCTAGAATGTGAACATGATCAGAGTATGATAATGAACTACCAACCATGAGAGAGATTCATGGAGGTCTTCTCTAATGACTTATTTAAACATCATACTCAGATAGAGATTAATTTTATTACCGAGGAAGTGACAAGATTGACACCAGTATCCATCCCACTATATAGGGTTGTTCCTACCATGTTTATAGAATATAAGAATAATATAAAGAAAATTGAATCTTTATGGATATGGATGTGACCTTGATTATTTTCATGTATAATTAATAATTTAGTTTCTTTATGGTTAGGAATCAATTCCCCATAAAATGTTTAGATGGAATCTTTGACTCTATCATATTTGTGATGGTTTTTGTGAACGTTCAATTGTGGTCGAATTAAATTCAGTTATGAGTTAGGACCATAAAAATATTTTTTTATTTAAATTCAATATAGACATGGACATTATAAATATCTTGTTCTATCATCTAGGTTTAATAATGCACAATATTTTTAATTTAATTAATTAATTGGTATTTCCACGAGTATGTAGACTAATTTATGATAGAATGAATGGATAAAATATTAGTCCACTCAAATAATCAACATTACCATTATTAACATCATTATAAAAATTTGATTACATTGATAGACACCATTTGTTTTATAATAACAAAGGGTACCAGTTTTGGATAGGCAATGTATAATTATAGGGATACTATATCTCATAGACAACAATATTTACGACTCCATGAACGTGAGAGTAACTGATTCATGTGAATATCACAGTATAGATTATGAAAAAGTGTTTCTTCTTGATGGATATATATTAAATGAAAATTATTCATAAATAGTCATAACATGAAACACTTAATATAGGTTTTACTAAAAGTAGTGATATGTTTTTAATGTCAGAATCCTATGAAGTATCTTTTCAGGAGTTGAAAGGAATATTTAATTCAAAATTAATCATTATTATAATAGTGCCAGGGATAAGCAGTATATTTTATTTTTAATAGTAGTTGTTGGGATGGGATAATTATAGAAGAAACATAATTAAGTTATAGAATATGGGTTGCATTTCCTGAGGCATCATGATCCAAATTACCCCTCACATGATTCCAATTTATCAGATATGGTTTATGAATTACATTACTAGAGTAACTCCATATTTGGATAATGGTTTGTGGTGTATATGGGAAAAAAACCCCAATACAACTTTACACAATCTGACCAGGGTATCCCAAATGATATTTGGAATGAATACCTATAATATGTGTAGTGTGATCTTCCATATATTCATGGTATATGAAATTCTATGTCTAATTATATTGGTTATAGGACTCTGACACAAGTAATTCATAAGACTAGTAGTGTGTTGTAGTTGACGACCATATTTTTTGTAACGACCCGAAATTTTGAATAAATCTTGTTTACTAATTTCATGTGTTATTTTAATTTATTTTTATACTCAACAAAAATGTTTTATTTGATAAAAATGATTATAATTAAAATGAGATCAGTGGGTTTTGACTATTATATAACCATCGGTCAATATGACCGCTGTGAAAAAAATGTTTTGATTATTGTCTCTAAATATATGTAATCTTGGTTAATTATTATAGAAAGAAAATTCGATGGCCTCACCTAGTAGTCATGGACCGATCGAAGCCCATATAACAGAGCTTGGGAAGGAGGTAGCACCATTGGGCTTTTCTCTGGATCAAATCCAAGCCGAACTTCATCATGTCAAGCTGGAATGGAATCGCCTTCGTGAGAAGTTCAAACTGATAGAAATTACTACTCGGGCAATGTTGACTGAGCCGCCCCAAGCTTCTATCACCCTAGCACACCTTACTCTTAGGTCCTATGCTGGTATTATAAGGGGCTATGTAATGAGACCGTAACTACCTTGTGTAATCCTTGTTTTAAATAAAAATTGGGATTCCTTCTTATGATGAAGTTTATGAATTTTGAAATGATCGGATAAATATAGTATGCATATTTTTGATGAATTATAGAATGAGTATATTTTAAAAAATGTTTATGTAAACCTTAAATAATTAAAAATGTGTAATGATTTTCAAAAAATGGTCTTCTACAAATATGTTCAGTACAAAATTTGGGGTCTAATAAGATCAACTTAATTTTTGATTAATAGTAAATTATGAATAGTGATTTTACGCTTAGGATTAGTAAGGTGACCAAATGGATTAGTAATCTCATTTAAAGAAAGGTTTAAAATAATCTAGGCACCTTGATTAGGTAATGTGATTCAATAAAATGGTTAAATAACGGTTTCATAAACTATTATTCAAGTATTAGTTTTTTCGGATGAATAGTGTTTTTTAATTAAAATTTTAATTAAAAATAATTAGAAAATTATTTCTATAAAAATGACTTTATTTTTGAACTCAGAGCATCGATATTATGTTAAGGTAATTTTTGGGGATTTTTCTGAAAAAAATGAATTTTCGATGAATATTGTTTTTATTTAAAAAATTAAATTAAAAATATTTAGAAAATTAATTTTATAAAATGGATTTCATTTTTGAAATCATAGCATTGATATTTGGTTAATGTGAAATTTTGGGATTTTTCTGAGAAAGTTGAATTTTCAGTGAATAGTAAAAATACAGTTTTAGGGTTTCGGTATGTTTAATGACATCATAACGGTGTCATGATGATGTCATGACATCTTTTGAGGGTTGGCCGGCCAAGGGTGATTAATTATTGTTTTGGGGGCCCCATGTGGTCTAACTCCATGATAAATGCCAAGGGAGAGCACATGGGTTTGAGAAAAGCACATGTGAGGTGTCCCTTGGCCATTAATGCTTTGTCCCCTCACTTTCCCTATAAATACCCACCCATTCCTCCTTTAGTTTTCACTCCCAACTCTCCCCCAACGAATTTCTGGTCTTCTTACCTTCCAAAGAGTCCTCCCAAGGTGCCCCCAAGACCTCAAGGTCCAATCCTTTGAGTTTCAAGAGTCATGTATTAAGGTAAGGGATCTGACCTCTCTCTTTCATTTCGAGTAATCTCTTTTATGTCATTCCTTTTATGCTCCATGTTCTTATGTTGGAGGATGTTTTTTTATACTCCTCTTACTGCCCTTTTCATGTTAATATAATGAGATATCCCCTCTTACTCTCATTATTTCGTTTTATGAAGTTTTAAGTGGCGCCGTTAGGCTGCCGAAATTTTTGTAACAGATTCTTTCTCCTTTCTCATTTTTCAAGATCAATTTTCATGTAAAGTATTTCATGATCCTTTTTTATTATGTTGGGGTATGATATCTATATCTATCATACTGGACTCTTATGTTCATATGATGATAGTCCCCAATTGATCTCTTCAATTCAGTATTTTGTTGAAGTTTATGTGGCGCCGTTAGGCTGCCGAATTTTTAAGTGGTTCTTCACCATTCTCGTTTTGAAGTTCTACTTTCATGTCAATTCTTTCAAGTTCATTTCTATTATGTTGGGGTATGATATCTATATCTATCATACTGGACTCTTATGTTCATATGATGAGAGACCCTATTTGACCTTGTCAATTCAATTTTGTTGAAGTTTAAGTGACGCCGTTAGGCTGCCGAATTCTCACAAGAGAAATCTTTTTTATCTTCCTTTCATTTTCTTCATTTCATATGGTATATTTTCAAATTTCATTACCATGTTATTAAATCTCTTATATTTTTTCCCTCTACTGTTTGATGGGTTATTTATGAATGTTTGACCCATGTCCCCTCTCTTCTCAATGTTTTCTAAAACCTTGTAACATAGCCGTTATGCTGCATAATTTTCGTCTCAAAATGCCTCTCTCTCTTTTGTAAATATTATTTTATGTTATAAAGTGAATACTCAAAGCTCTTATTTCTACAGGGGTATTCACATATATATCAAAATGTTCTATATTAAATTCTGGTAAATACATACATGAAACCCTCTTTCCCTTTCCGTGGGTTTAAAGTGACGTAAAGATCTTGTCTTTAAAGCAGTTTTTAAAACGTTATGATTATGAAATGAAACCCATTTATTTTATGATATATGGGTTATTTATGAAATGTTTTGATGATGATATATGTGGATCACATGATAATAAAGGAAAATTTAAGGGTGCGCCCTGATAGCGCTCCAATGCATTGGGTAATGATGTAACCACTAGAGATTACAATTTTCACGATACCTTGGTGAATAACCTTGGTAATTTTCAAATGACACCTTGGGGATGGACCTTGGTGATATGTTCATGATTGTATATGTTAAATGATGTAGCCACATCTTCAAGTTATGATAAATGTTGTTTTTATTATGAAATGCCTCATGATTTCTTTCTCATTCCTTAAAGTTCTTTTCATGTTCTTATTGAAGTATATCAAGTTCACATGTAAAATGTTCCTCTTGTTTCCCTTACTGGGCCTCCTGCTCACCCTTTCTTTTGATGTATGTCCCCAGGTTATGAGATGCCATAATGAACCTAGGATGAACATAAGGAGAAGCCCTTCAAGTGTTTAAGAAGAATGCTTTATGTTGCTTTCATGTATTTTGTTCCTGGTTTCCAAGACACTAGACCTTAAAGATCCTCAGTTATGTGTAATGTAATGAAATTTTATGTTATAAAAAGGAGGGATGCTATAGTTGGTATCAGAGGATGGTTTAGTTATTTGTGGAAATTAGGATATAAAAACATTAGGAATAACCCTATAGAAAAGTTTAAATATAGGAAAACTTCCTGGTATTTTGGTAAGTATTGAGTAAGTTGTTTATCAAACAAATACATCCCTATCTGGATACGAGCAAGTAGAGGCGGTTCTGGCACAGATGTACATAGGGGTAAAACCCGAAAACACCGCTTTGAGCTAGACTCGTACGGGAACTGCTACACCACAACGGGCCTTGCTGCACTCTTGGTTACAACACTCCCGGGGGATATGCTTTGGTAAAATCATAAGCTTAGTATGAACCATTGTTAAAGGAACAAAGATAAAATAAAATGAAGATTCACATAAGAATATATGATCATGGATAACCTAGATGGGATCCTAGGGGATCACAAGTTAGGGTATACTTTTCAACTACAAGTTATCCTTATATGCTTTAAGTTTTTTTTCTTGATTTTTGGCTAAGTATTTAAGCCCCTAATTATAGTTTCGTTTCTTAGTTAATGGCGGGAAATGGAAGAACATGTCTCAACAACCAATGTGATAGGAAATGCTACGATTGCCGTATTAAGATGACAGAGATGATTAGGGGATTAAAATATGATTTTTATTTTGGAAGACGTTTACTATTTTGGTGACCCTATATGATCGAGGTAAATAGATTACAACGGTATTTTCATTGAGGAGTAAGGTTGACTTATATTTTGAAGAATCGATAAATTTAAGGTGGACTTATAGTAATTTAGGTTACTTACGGGAATGATTAACCTATCTTGGGTAAAATATGTCTAGGTTAGCTACATTTGTTATAAGATGTTAGGAGTGGTTGATGTTGTTTGGAGATGAACAATGAAGTTTATTTTGGAAGACTATGTTATCAAATCTTTCTTGTATTTGGGTTTTAATCTTAGTTTGGTTTATTTTGAGGAATATTAAGGACCATTATTTATGGAATGGATATGATGAACTTTGGGTAGTACCATGGAACTTGATGATTTAAAAGTAGTTTCCATTCCTATGAGATTATTTCTTTTTGAAGAGTTTTTTTTAACTTACTCTTTCTGTTTTTGGAAAATTGTTTAAAGATAGAAGAAATAGATAGTTGATCTTTTGTGGATTATGTGATTCTCTAAAAGATGATTCTTGTGTTTTGATGAGACCAAGTAGTTTTGAATTCTCATAGTTTAGAGAAAAGATTAGTTTTGGGTAGAAACTTATTTAAGGATGAAACTCTACATGTAGGTAGATATATTTCCTTATGTTTTTGTTCTATGTTGTAAATGAATTCCTCAATGTTATGAAAAGGAACGTAAAACAAAAACGTTGTTGGTTTACGTTTCCAACTAGGTAATCAAAGACCGCTTGCACACATCATAATTTTGGGATTTTCTGGTGGTTAACTTCCTCCTAATCATGTTTTCTATCACTCTCCTTTAGGACGTGACCCTTTGTTTTCTCCTCCATGTCCATGTTTCCTACATGTAATCCTAGTATGAGTAAACTCGGGTGGCCTTTGTACTTCCTTTTCTTTATTTTAAAGTAATGGTGTCACAGACTCTTTTTCCAATGTGGGACGTTCAATGAAATTTCAAAACCCAATTTTTTTTTAAAATTGCGAGGATGCAATTTCTTAAGGGGGGAAGATTGTAACGCCCCGAAATTTTGAATAAATCTTGTTTACTAATTTCATGTGTTATTTTATTTTATTTTTATACTCACAAAAATGTTTTATTTGATAAACCTGATTATAATTAAAATGAGATCAGTGGGTTTTGACTATTATATAACCATCGGTCAATATGACCGCAGTGAACAAAATGTTTTGATTATTGTCTCGAAATATAAGTAATCTTGGTTAATTATTATAGAAAGAAGATTTGATGGCCTCACCTAGTAGTCTTGGACCGATCGAAGCCCATCTAACAGAGCTTGGGAAGGAGGTAGCACCATTGGGCTTTGCTCTGGATCAAATCCAAGCCGAACATCATCATGTGGAGCTGGAACGGAATCGCCTTCGTGAGAAGTTCAAACTAATAGAAATTACTACTCGGGCAATGTTGACTGAGCCGCCCCAAGCTTCTATCACCCTAGCACACCTTACTCTTAGGTCCTATGATGGTATGATAAGGGGCTATGTAACGAGACCGTAACTACCTTGTGTAATCCTTGTTTCAAATAAAAATTGGGATTCTTTCTTATGATGAAGTTTATGAATTTTGAAATGACCGGATAAATATAGTATGCATATTTTTGATGAATTTTAGAAAATGGATATTTTAAAAAATGTTTATGTAAACCTTAAATAATTAAATATGTGTAATGATTTTCAAAAAATGGTCTTCTACAATTATATTCAGTACAAAATTTGGTGTCTAATAAGATCAACTTAATTTTTGATGAATAGTAAATTATGAATAGTGATTTTACGCTTAGGAATAGTAAGGTGACCAAATGGATTAGTAATCTCACTTAAAGAAAGTTTTAAAATAATCTAGGCACCTTGATTAGGTAATGTGATTCAATAAAATGGTTAAATAATGGTTTCATAAATTATTATTCAAGTATTAGTTTTTTTCAGATGAATAGTGTTTTTCAATTAAAAATTTAATTAAAAATAATTAGAAAATTATTTTTATAAAAATGACTTTATTTTTGAACTCAGAGCATCGATATTATGTTAAGGTAATTTTTGGGGATTTTTCTGAAAAAAATGAATTTTCGATGAATAGTGTTTTTATTTAAAATATTAAATTAAAAATATTTAGAAAATTATTTTTATAAAATGGATTTCATTTTTGAAATCAGAGCATTGATATTTGGTTAAAGTGAAATTTTTGGATTTTTCTGAGAAAGTTGAATTTTCAGTGAATAGTAAAAATATAGTTTTAGGGTTTCGATATGTTTAATGACATCATAACGGTGTCATGATGATGTCATGAGATCTTTTGAGGGTTGTCCGGCCAAGGGTGATTAATTATTGTTTTGGGGGACCCATGTGGCCTAACTCCATGATAAATTCCAAAGGAGAGCACATGGGTTTGAGAAAAGCACATGTGAGGTGTCCCTTGGCCATTAATGCTTTGTCCTCTCACTTTCCCTATAAATACCCACCCTTTCCTCCTTTAGTTTTCACTCCCAACTCTCCCCCAACGATGTTCTGGTCTTCTTACCTTCCAAAGAGTCCTCCCAAGGTTCCCCCAAGACCTCAAGGTCCAATCCTTTGAGTTTCAAGAGTCACGTTTTAAGGTAAGGGATCTGACCTCTCTCTTTCATTTCAAGTAATCTCTTTTATGTCATTCCTTTTATGCTCCATGTTCTTATGTAGGAGGATGTTCTTTTATACTCCTTTTACATTCCTTTTCATGTTAATATAATGAGAGATCCCCTCTTACTCTCATTATTTTGTTTTATGAAGTTTTAAGTGGCGTCGTTAGGCTGCCGAAATTTTTGTAACGGATTCTTTCTCCCTTCTCATTTTTCAAGATCTATTTTCATGTAAAGTATTTCATGTTCCTTTTTTTATTATGTTGGGGTATGATCTCTATATCTATCATACTGGACTATTATGTTCATATGATGAGAGACCCCATTTGATCTCTTCGATTCAGTATTTTGTTGAAGTTTAAGTGGCGCCGTTAGGCTGCCGAATTTTTAAGTGGTTCTTCACCATTCTCGTTTTGAAGTTCTACTTTCATGTCAATTCTTTCAAGTTAATTTATATTATGTTGGGGTATGATCTCTATATCTATAATACTGGACTCTTATGTTCATATGATGAGATACCCTATTTGACCATCTCAATTCAATTTTGTCGAAGTTTAAGTGACGCCGTTAGGCTACCGAATTCTCACAAGAGAAATCTTTTTTTCTTCCTTTCATGTTCTTCATTTCATATGGTATATTTTCAAATTTCATTACCATGTACTTAGATCTCTTATATTTTTTCCCTATACTGTTCTATGGGTCATTTATGAATGTTTGACCCATGTCCCCTCTCTTCTAAATGTTTTCTAAAACCTTGTATCATAGCCGTTATGCTGCAGAATTTTCGTCTCAAAATGCCTCTCTCTCTTTTCTAAAAATTATTTTATGTTATAAATTGAATACTCAAAGCTATTATTTCTATAGGGGTATTCACATATATATCAAAATTTTCTATTTTAAATTCTTGGAAATACATACATGAATCCCTCTTTCCCTTTCGGTGGGTTTATAGTGACGTAAAGATCATGTCTTTAAAGCAGTTTTTAAAACGTTATGATTATGAAATGAACCCCATTTATTTTATGCTATATGGGTTATTTATGAAATGTTTGATGATGATATATGTGGATCACATGATAATAAATGCAAATTTAAGGGTGCTCCCTAATAGCGCTCCAATGCATTGGGTAATGATGTAACCACTAGAGATTACAATTTTCACGATACCTTGGTGAATAACCTTGGTAATTTTCAAATGACACCTTGGGGATGGACCTTGGTGATATGTTCATGATTTTCTATGTAAAATTATGTAGCCACATCTTCATGTTATGAAAAATGTTTATTTTATTATGAAATTCCTCATGATTTCTTTCTCATGCCTTAAAGTTCTTTTTTATGTTCTTATTGAAGTATATCAAGTTCACATGTAAAATGTTCTTCTTGTTTCCCTTATTGGGCCTCCTTCTCACCCTTTCTTTTGATGTATGTCCCCAGGTTATGAGATGTCGTAATGAACCTAGGATGAACTTAAGGATAAGCCTTTCAAGTGTTTATGAAGAATGCTTTATGTTGCTTTCATGTATTTTGTTCCTGGTTTCCAAGACACTAGACCATAAAGATCCTCAGTTATGTGTAATGTAATGAAAGTTTATCTTATAAAAAGGCGGGATGCTATATTTTTCGAGATTCACATAGAGGTCTCAGAGCACAATAGAAAACCAATCCTTATAGATTTTGTTTTTTCATCTTATCTTATGGATATAAAGAAGATGAAATATGTTTTATACAATTACTTCTTGTTCATAAAAGTGTTTTCTTAGGTGAAGACCCACTGGTTGGAATGGTAACTGATTGGGCTGATATATTTTGTATTATTGAATGCATATGGGTACCTAGATAAGTTTTAAAGAAAAGTGTGTCAATATATAGATTTTTTTGGAGATAAAACATGGGATTAAATTATTTTTAACATGAAATATGATTCTAGTATTGGTGGTCGGGTGGGAGAATAAATATAGTTGACTTCATTACTCAATGTTCCATCTTTTAGGAGGAGAAGGATGAACACTAATTGCTAGTAGAGATTATGTTGAGATTTTTTTGTTCCAAACCTGACAATAGACAACAATATAATGTGCTTTTTGAATAAATATTGTGATCCCCCCATAGAATGGATGTTTTATAGGTTATTATCATGGTATTGAATAATGAAAATAACTTTTTTATATCATAGAGGCCTTTTAGGTTGATAGTCGTAGAAGAAATTATGTATCATATATTATAGAACATCATACTCTACCAAAGACTTTTGTATGTGAAAGAGAAACTAATTTATCATCTCTATAATTTAAAGGGTTTCATTGGTAATTACGTTCATATTTACTGTTGAGTACAACATACCACCCACATAAATATCTATAGGTCGAGTATATAGTTCAGCTATTATAGGACATTTATGGAGAATTCATCATTGATTTTTTTATTTTCATAAAAAATAAAAATAAGTCTGTCTAATATTAGTGATTATACTACAATTTTGGAGATGAAAATGATTTAAATTGATGTGTAGTTATACAGTAGATCCTTCCACTAACCCATGTGATGGTTAAATACATGAGAGGTAGTGTTATATATACCTCATCTCATTCTAAATACATAATACTAGGTTACAAATTTAAAAAACAATTACATGTAATTTTTGTATAATTTTATTTACTCTAATTCTTGTCACCAACATTGACCTATAAAGATAGGGGTAGGAGATCAATTCTTATAATGTGTCTCTAATAGGTTAGGGCCTCAATAATTTCCAAAACAAGGTATTTCCACATTGTTTTGTTGTATCCTTCTAGATTATGTAGATATTTGGATCATTATCCCATAAGTGAGAATATCCTCTGATATACCAAGACATGAAATATACCTTCCACGTAACTCATGATCATTATTATCAATCTGACCAATATTATATCATTTCTCTTAAAAATAATATTTTAGAGGATATTTATTTATTTGAGGAGTATCTTATTCTTACCACTAACTGAAGAATGAATTCTCATTGAGGGCAGAGTATCAATAGTCTAGGTGTTATGAATTCAAAATCACATATTGTATTTTGACCAATGAGAGAGAGGACTATTTTTGTGTCAATTGGTCAGACTTATTCATTTATGAATCTCAATTATAATTATGATGTAAAATAATGTATTTTTTTTAATTGAGGGAGGAATTATGGTTCCGGTCCCTAATATATTTAATGATTAATTAAATTACTCATTTAATCATTAATTTATTCATGTATGATATATATATTGAGGTTATGGTTGTTTCAAGAGAGTTTTGATACATTTTTGTATCCCATATCTACATGTTTTTTAGAAAATATATAATGCTGATAGTTTATACCATCGATTCCCCCATGGATGTATGATTGGGTAAAACCATGCATTTTGTTGTAGGGTGTTGTCGAGGGTACACAAAACAAGCATACCATTTTTCAAAATTTATAACCTAGTTCGCAATCATAGTGCCACTTTGGCAGTGAGTCCGCACAATCGGGACATGGTTTGGAAAAACCATGCTTCAAAATGATGAACGCCCATATATAATTCATTAAATAATCATTTTTTGAAAATATATTTAACTCTCAACCTTCTTTAATTTTCACTCAAATTTGTAGCCATTTCATAAATTTACAGACCCCAAGTCCCTAATGATAGTTATTAATGGTTCCCCTATAATCAGACTCTGATTAGATCATTTTCATTAAATTGGTTGTCCCAAAGTATGTGCTTATATCCATTACATTCCTTTAATATTTTATGTCAAAATATTCTATATTTATTATACCAAATATTAAATTCCATATATCATTGGTTTTTTTATATTTCAATTGAATATTATATTCTATCAAAAATCCAAAGATGATATTGGGAAACATATCATTATAATCTATAAGGTATTTAGTCTATTTATTTCCCTCGTTAACATTCATTTATATATTTGGATAATGTACATAACCCTAAATTTTCATCTGAGTTTCCCTAAAAATAATATTCCTTATTTTATGTGCATCATTTGAAACTAAAATTACATTATAGGGTTATATTTTATAATTGGAGGCCAATGTTCTCAATGTGATGCACCCCTTGTTTGTTCCATGTATATTCTAACATGTCCTAGATATATTATTAAATAAAACACCATTCTGTGTGTTTGGATTAGCATAATGGAATTTAATTATCTTTTATAGATAAACTAATTAGTTTAAATGGGGAGTCTCCATTTCATTGGGCTTATAAAACTACCATGAATAGTTTAATGGTATAATAACTCATAATTTATTATTATATTTATAAATGAAAATTAAATATATTGGATGATATCATGATGTAATAGAATTATTTTTTCTCATATACATTTAATATATATTTATATATGGTTCGTATTGATACTATGTCCTTTTTTTTCTATAAAAGGTTATTCGATACATGAGCCACACATGGATTCATGATATAATTATGCGATAAATCAAATGATGATGAACTGATTGATGAAGTAGGTTTATAAATGAGGTACCCCCAATAGAATTATATAATATACTTATTTTTATGTGAGTTACTTGATATAGTATTGATGATGTTATCTCTTAATTTCAATATATATAGATATCCTTAGATAGAATCATTGGATTATTCTTTACATTATTGATGAGACAAAAAAATCTATTATCTTCTTGGTCTGTAGTCATGCATACACACGATTTACTATGGTCTTGTTATATGGACTTAGTTTGATGCTCTTTAGGTGTAATTTGGAGGTTGTTATCCATTATGTACACATATCCAATTATAAATGGGAATTATTGTTTTTTTATGTGAACTAGAATTATATCTAAGTATAATGTTTCCATGGATTCACCTTGGATCCAATAATTTGTGTATCCCTTATAAGACACATAAGTTACCCATTAGGAACAATATTATATTCTTTATTTTAATTAGACACGATAGATATAATTTTTATAACTTGACCATTTATAGGGAACACGTTCTAACACATCCATCATAGGAAAAACAATTCTTAGCAGAGTACCCCATAAGGATCATCTAATCACATTAATATTGCCTTCTGCATCTTATTCTATATCTTATTCTTATAGATACTAATAATTAAAATTATATACAAAGAGTGGAATTATTATTATCACTTGTAGTGGATTCCAAATTAGATTATATAATTCCTTGTTTGGGATACCAATTCATACCGAGATAGACAAATTAGATGTATGTTGGTATAAGGTAAAAAACCCCATAATTTATTCATAATTTTATAATAACATGGGAGTGCGAAAAACAAGAATAATTATATACAAATAATGCTACTAGATATATTTTAAGTATTTTTTCTATTTTTTATTCATGTATTTTGGGTATTACGTCATATATATATTTCTTCTTATTATGAATAAAATCATGGAATTGATATCATTTTTTATACAGTGATGATTATTATTTTTTGGAAAATTATCATTTCTTAATGTTTATATATTATATTTTTTACTCAAAATTATATTAATCCACTACTTTTTTTCATTATATATTATTTTGTTCCACTATGATCATGATGTTAAACTATCTCTATGATTGTCTTTAATAAACTCCCTTTTAACTAATATCCTCAGGATTATGATGATGGATTTAGGAGGCCATGTGGCCGATCAATTTCAGTTACATAGGATTGAATAAGGTCTAGTTCGTCAAATAATACCCTTAAAAACTGGTATTTATTTTAATGGAAATCCCCCTCAAATGATGAATCAAATACCATTATATATATCCAATAATCATATTATAATAATCATAAAATACATTAATCGTTTGTGTAAACTCTACCTAATGTAAATAATTTCTATATAAGGAATGTTTGCTATAAAAAAATTAATGAACCTACCTTACCTGACATATTGAATTTAATCATACACATTTCAACAAACTATATAATAAATATTGTATTATTTGATATCCATTGGAAGATTATAATCAAATATATCATACCATATATTATTTAATTACTATTTTTTATTTCTTTTTTATTAACAATTCATTGCTAAAAGAATGTTTTATTTAATAATTTCTTCGTTTGTCATCTATGTTTTGGTTTGTTAATTTCAGTCCTTTTGGAATGATAATGGTTCATTATTGTAGAACAATTACTAAAATTATATATATATATACTATATAAATTCATCATATATGTTTTTGGGTATTATATAAGAGTTATAGATGTCAAATGAATCACATCGTTCATTGAGATTTTATGCCATACGTACACCTAAACTATGTTTCCATTTTATTTGATAGGTGTATATAAAGAAAGATGTATAATTTTTAAATGTTTTAGAATTATATTTTGATCATATATATCACAGAAATTAATTATATTAAACTTGACTACCATCGATGTCAAATCAGAATGAAAAATGTACCACATCTCTTTGTGGTTGTGGTAGACCTCACATAAATAGAGAAACCATGTAATTATCAAATATATTTTTTTTGGAAGAAAAATAAAATATATATTATAATTAATTATTTATAATTATTTCATAACTATAAAATATGTACATTATATTCATCATTACATCCATTTGTGATATGCAGTGATAGGAAAAAAATTACATGGGTTCGCGTGGCAGTAGTCAGATGTACTCATTGTCCATGTTATCATTTCTCATATGACGATAGAAGAAGTGGAAGACTATTATTAAATTAGAAATATAAAATAATTGTATATCCTTTAGAATTGCGATTTTATATAATCATAGTAAAATTTCATTTTAAGTTGAAATAATATAAAATAAAGTATAAATAATTTGTTAATAATGCAACCTCATTTCTAGACTACCATATTTGGTTAGCACCACAAGACTAAATAAGAGAGTTTCCTACAGAGAATATAGACTATATGATATTTGGAGGGAATTAATTAATTTATATATTTAGTTATTTAAATAATAAAAGTATTATTTATGTGTGAATGGTATAAGAGAGAGGGTGAGCTTTCATATGTTTTCTAGAGATCAAACTAGAAATTTCGGGAATGAAAAATGTATACCCATATTTTAAATTATATAAATTGATCCAATATAGATCATTATAGGCCTATATATAATAAATAGATATAGATAATTATAAAATTTGTGTTGGACATGTTTTTAGGTAATTTTACCAGTTATCCTTTTAGTTTCCCCTTAGCAAACCCATTAAAATTAAACTATTGTAATTAATTTTTAGTTCTCCTCTTATTTATTTTGATTAAACTGTATTTTGACCTTATTATATAATTTTAATTTTATGATAAAAATATAGAATATAATTTACCTAATTCAACTATAATGAGTAAAATATTTCAAATTTAAAACTAGTCTCACAGATATAATGAAATGTGGTTTGTTCAAGGAATTTTGTTATAATTAAATGTTTATCATTTTAATTTCAAAAGTAAACCTGTATTTTATTCTAATGAAAATTATTTATAAATAATTATATTATTAATATTATTTATTTTACAATATATTTTTTAAGAAATTATGAATTCTAAAATTCATTAAAGAAATTGGTTATTATTAAAAACATTATTAAATTTCATGGTTTGTTGCAAACAATAAATTTAATAAAAAACACTCTAATATTAAACAGTAGATAATATTCATATACTGATTCAGAAAAATATATCTATTTCTTCAACAAAAAATTCTATAATTTTAAAAAATAATATTATTATTTGTCAACTAATTGATATGAAAATATTTTTTTGAGAAAATTTATTTTCAATGCATCAGATTACATTAAAAATTTATTTTTAATTTTTTATAAATATATTTTTTTAATCAAATTTGTGTTAAAAAATTGAAAACATGTGTTTGTACATTTTCATAAAATGAAAATTATGAAGTGGTTATAATTTTCATTTTATTGTAATACTATTAATAGTTTATCACAGTTCATTAAAGATCTATTTTTTGAGTAACACAATATATCAATAAAATAAATTTTATATGACAAAAATTTCCTAAAAATATTGTGTTACATTATAAAAATCATAAAATGAATTTCAGTACTGAAATTAATCACTATGAAACATAAAAATGATGTCAAATCTATGTCATCATATCTATTGTTCCCCACATAGCATCATAAAATTAAGGGCATGCCAATAAAACATTAATCATCTGATTATATTTGTTTCATAAAACATTTTCCCTATGATAAAAACAATTCAGTATTTATTCCTCATCAGAATGATTTAATTCTAAGTGTAAAATCAATTTTTTCAATACATATTAAAGGTCACAAATGTACATCATACAAATAGATTAATTGAAAACATTATGAGTAAGACATAGGTTTAGTGGAAGATCCTGATGATAATACCACATCCTTAATCGATCAAGAATCATGAAAGTTCAATATATGTAGGGATCCAATTTTTATCATTCCAAGTGTCATAACCATATTCAATGGAAAAATTCATATAAAATTATTCTCAACCTATTAGAATTCTATATAACGTCCGTGATTATAAAGATGCATTTTATGTGACCTTTTTTTATCCCATATGTGTTTCTAAATGGATCTAGCCTTATCTTCCATTTTATAATCCTGATTAGGTCACCGTATATTTGATAACCCATCTTCTTCCCATCACGGTGTTTTCTCAATCCACCAATGAAATGCAGAGAATAACATTGTAATATATCCCATAGTGTTTAAATATTTCTATCAATATCATTTTATATCAATGGATAATAGATAATGATGATACCCAAATATGTATCTAGATATTATTGATGAAATCCCATGATCATTAAGGTATTCCTAATATCCTAACCAGATATAATAAAATTTGGTGCTGTAGGAATATTTTCCACATACATATTGTATTTTTTGGTATTCTAAACCAAAATGAAAATGTAATATATAGAAAATATTTGTGTTTACATTTTAAGGATATCAACTAAAACCCATAAAGAAATGTTGAATTATGATGTTTTGGAGACAATAGTGTTAAAATAAATAGTTATGTTTTCCAACATCCATTCTTGTATTGAAAATGGTTGTGACATCCCCATAGGCATTTTCTCCAAGAACTAATCGTTTTTTATACCAAGATCCTTGTACATCATTTTTGTTTCCATGATGAATAAGGAATTTACAACAATAATCTTACACTACAACACATTATTCAAATATGGTATAAACTAAACACAAATAATTTTCTTGAACTTTATAATTCCATCACTAATATTTTATTCTCAAAAAATATATACCCATCGTTTTCGGCTATATTGCGGCCTTCTGGGCCTCTTCAATCATTAGATGGATATATGGTTGAATAATCAATTAAAGAAGAATGAATTACCACAATATCATCAATATTTATATATCCATAAATTTTTAAATAATTTTTTTATCTTTCACAATCATCATAATAGATAACATATTAAGAATCCTTCTTCTTAAACAATGTTCATCCGTTTTATCATTCCCATAGTGGTAATGTATTGATTAATGATGGTCAATAATTTGATCCAACCATATTTTGAGAAAATTTTCAACAAATTATATGTTAAAATATAAATTAATTTTTAATGCTCAATATATATATCAGACATTTCAATATAATGCTAATTCATATTTTTTATCAATGATTAAAATATCACAGTAAACTCTAAATCTAGATTTGGATAATTTTTCTCTTGATCCATCAGCTATCATTTAGAATTTTCTGTCTTTATACAGTTCATTATATTAAACGATCACATTTTATTCATCGATGCATCATTATAGATTATATTCCACTCACAATAACATGTTAATGTGATATTAGGTTTTTTAAATAATATTTTCATCAATAACTAGAAATTTAAAACCCATTATTCTATATAGAGGATCATGGATGTCTTCTGAGTTAACATGGTGAGTGGATTGTATATCTACAAAACATTACCCATAAAAATACTAAAATATCCCCACAAAACAAAGGAACATCAGATCATAGTCATTGATGTTGTTCTTTTACCATTTCTAATGGAATTCATCGTTGATGGGTTCTTCGATACACCTTCTTTTTAGATAATATAACCCATGAAATTAATCCTTTAATTAGAAAAATTCACAAATGAAAATTTTTCATATTAAATCTCTTTTATTACTGTCTTTAGTACAATTATTAAGTGTTATTCCTGAAATTTATTCCTCAGGGAATATATTAGAATATATACTATAAATTGTACCATGAACTAATCAATGAAATCTATTATGAACCTATTAATTTATTCCATTAATATTGTGTGGGATATAGTATGACAAAATAGAAAAATTACATATTCCTAATGTCTAAACATATTATGGAGTGCTCTCTTGAGTGTACAATCCTTGGAAAATAATTTATGACATTAAGAAAAATAATAAATCTGGGAAATGTTTCTATCATTTTCTAATTGATCAATCTATTATCCAATATGGGGTATTGGATATATGTTGTTAATTGTTATATTTTTTTCTCTTCAAAATCAATAAAGACTTGCATTGATAAATAATTCCTCATAAAAATGTTTAGGTGAACCCCATTGTTACAAACATGAACAAATATATAAATTTTCTAGATACTCCTAGATTTTCATCTACAATTCATGCAACTCAATCATGGTAATTTTATTGTGGGTGTTTAAAGTAGATAAAATACTATGAATGATATCTATTGGGAAATCAATATCATAATTTTCAGTATTAATAATAAATCTTATCTCGATAGTAATAAAAAACTATAGAAAAAACAGGGATCTAAATTTAGTTGATAATTCCACCAACCACACAAAGAAATCTACCATATTGAACTAGAATGAAGACACATAAAATTGTTTTTATTTCCATTATAATTCCATGTGTATCATCACACAGAAATATAATTAAATATTTTATTTGAATTTCAATTGTGATATCCATTCCTAAATAATTTATGTTTTCATTATATAGAGAATATAAATCCACTTATAAAATAACGTCACATTCAACCACATTGAGTATAGAATGGTTTTTCAGAAGCACTTTCACAAAACAATCAACTCAGGAAGAACTATATCCGTCATATGCAACTATAGTGAAATGACATATTATAATTAAAATTTTATAAGAATCATTTAATATAAGAATTAACATTCTTCAAATTGAAATGATATCATTCTATTTTCATTACCGTAGTAAAAAAATATTTATTAGGACCATCATGAATGTTTGATCAATGTGACCTGTATAGAAAAATTATTCCCATAAAATCAAAACTGGAAAAAATTAATTTTAATCAAGAAACCTAATTTTTAACATATACATTGACTATAATTATTTAAATAAACCATGATGGTTTATAAATGGTTCCAAAAATTAAAAATAATATTCACCAGTTGCGTACAAAAAAATAGTATGGTATCGACCATTTCTGTTCTACTGGTGATGATGGTGTCCAGTTCAATGAATATTTTCCAGTGATATTATCTCGTTATATAATTGTTATAGAGCCAAATCCATTTCTTGTGTTAATACAATCAGTCAATAAATCCTAAACCACTCCCTATATACCACAAAAATATTCTAGGATATTTTCTTTTATATATAATTTTATTTAAACGTATCCTTTGGAATATCCTTATACATATCATTAATAATAGCCTTACACATCTAACTAATGTTTATCATCATATTCTAAAATGGTTACCTAAAAATTTACGATGATTGCCTCTACAACAAAACATGAATTTAATGTGTTAGTATTACATCATAATAGTTGAATATTCCAATGATTTTACAAATACACACTAGAGGATTGTAATGGTTCATTGTCTTTTTTAACTAGAGATGCAATATTCTTCATTAGATAATGATCTTCAATATGTCTCCCATAATAAACTTTCCACATAATAGACTACCTAAACATAAGCTACATAAATACTTACATTAAAACACAAGTAAGGGAAATATATGAAATATTGAGATCAAATTCCTAGTACAAGTAAACATATGTGATATAAACACAACATGACCACAGGGGTACGAAAATTTGGGAATTAAATTTAATAAAAATACCACACCTTTCATTGATCATAATATCTTGTATTGGAAAAAATATTGGATGTTAAAAAGATATTAATCATCGTGGAATATAAGAACATCATCCTTGATAACATAACATTTTCATAAGGAGTAGATTGGTAAACAACATGTAAACATAAAACATGGTGAATGTTTAAAAAGAGAAATTGGTCTACTCATTAAATTAAGGAAATGAAATTGGGACCTCAAATAAAAAGATGAAAATTATTTAACATAAACACATAACCTTACGAACATGAAATCCAATCCCATTATTAATCTTATAGTCATGAAAAGAAGATTACTGTATAATGTTATGAAATTGAATGAAGGTTCAGGAAAAAATATACTCATTATTTTTCCATCATTACATAATTAATTATGTGGAGAAATATTCCTCATCCCTCACATTTTTCAAAATTAGGTTTGGGAAATGATTAAAAAAATTAACCTTAATAAAAAACATTTAAATTAAAAATCTTTTTTAAAAATTCATCTTAGTATAACGTCGGGGAAATAACTAGATTTCATAAAAATAACATATTCCTAATAAACTGAATTAAACATCTTGATGAAGAATAAGTTTTCTTTTACTATATTATCTACCCTGTAAAATATATACTACAAAATATTATATATTAATTTATAAAGTGGAATTAAAAAAAATGTCAATTAAAAAATTATTTAGTAAAAAATCATTTCAAATTTAGAATTAGTTAATAAAAATCTAAAAAAATTAAAAATACTAAAGAGACATTACCTTTTAAAATAATTTTAAATACATGTTGATGAATAATTAAATGATTAATCTTTCATGGATAAAGAAAATATCAATCATGCTTTACATTTTAAAATTATGATTCATTTGGAATTTACAATATTATCTGAATGGACATTGTTTGTAAAATGATAAAGAGACACATTTTTATCACATGTTTAATAAAAAAATAAAAGGGTTAAAAATTATTTAAACAATAATTTAATAAAATAATGAATATTCTTTGAGAAATCATTAGAAGAAATTGATAGAAAGGAGAAATAATTCTTAACATAAGATATATATATTAGAAATTTTTAATAAAAACCATCAATCACAAAATGTAGTTCATAAAGTTAGTAAAATTAATGGAAAACATTTATTTTTTAGAAATAACCATATGGTAATAAAATTCATGACAATCTGGAGAGGTAGATCGAAAGATTTTATTATTGTAACTTAATCAGAAACAAACATTGATAAAAAATTATATCATAAGATTATACCCTTGATGCATTTGAATTTTTTGAATCGTAAACCCCTAGATTAATACAAATTGGAAAGTATATACACCGCACAAAATAAACAATTTCTGAAAATGAAATTTACACCCACAAAATAATCATTTGATTAAATCCCATTACCTCAAGTCTTGAATTTCATTTTATGAATTAAAAATTATATGTATAACATATATATGTATATTATTGTTATATTATCAGAAAATATGAATATATATCAACAGATATATGATTTAATTATGAAATTTTACTAAAAATTTAATATCTATTCCCTGTTAAAATCACATTTTAGATAATAATTGAATCATATTTTCAGATGGTTTTGGTTTGGTATTTTTTTTTCATTTTACATTTAACATTCTTGAAAATATACATAAAGGTTATATTAAATAAAAAATCCATATATACTAATTATATATATTTCATATAGTAATCCATGAATATTAGAGGTTGAAAATTATCACATCATTCATAGAGAAGGTACGATGCACATGCACATGAACAATGAATCAATTATTAAAATTAATTTTAATAAGAAATGGTAAATAATATAAAAAATTTAAAATATTATTAATATTTCATAAATGAAATATATATTCATTAATTTTACCCATATTTATATTCATGTCAATGTAAAATTAATATAATATCATTGTGCTTCATAAAGGTGGTAGTCTATATGAATGCATGGGAAAGTTTATTATTTTCAAAATCATTAAAAGATAAGATGTAATATATGATATTATAATAAAATAAGTATAATTATGTAATATGTATCATATATATACACGCTTAATACATAATTATATACATTCATGAGATGTGGTGGTTGAAAAAATACATTGGTTAGTGATATAGCAGTACTCTGAACACGTGATCTAATGTTTTGTTATCCATTTGATTGGGGAGGATATGTGTATATATAATTAAAATAAAAAATTATAATATAAATATATGGAAAATAATTATGTTGTTATATTATTGAATTTGAATAATATTTTAGTGATGTTGACGAAGAAATAAAATAAAAATTATATGTTCATAAAAATATTATATCTTCAAACAACTTCCATAGGTTTTTCCCATGATCGTTGTAAAGATGGATTACTTATAAAACTATGGCCTTTTTATATATGGGTAGTGAATTAAGGAATATATTTGTGTATGAAATTATTCATCTTTTTTTTGGGATTTTTATGTCGATATAAGACGATTTCCCTTTTAATGAAATGGAGAGGCCACATTTGACATTTTGGAATGCAAATAGTGCACCCATGTTAAAATCATTAAAAAAGGATACAAAAATACATTTGAAAACTTATGTTAACATAAGGTCTATATATTTCCAAATAAGTGGATATGGAAATGTTTTTAATCATTTTTTTCCATTATATTTTATGTTTAACCCTTGAAAAACACAGTTTAGCCTTATGCACAATATTAAATTTTTATGCATTTTACAATTCAATTTAACGGAAAATAAAAGTGAACTTATCATATAATATTAAATTACTTATTCCATATATATAATTATTTTAATAAATTTCATTCATTTAATTGATGAAATTCATTTCAAAATTAATAATTTACTCATATCAAGAAATCCATTTTACAATGTGAAATGTTAATAATTATAGAATTTTTGAATATTCTAATTCAACATTATTTTTATTGAAATGAACTATATTAGAAATAACAAATTATTTTAATTAATTTTAATTTTAATTTTTTTAAATAAAACATTACTTTATAAATGATTTAAATGAAATGAATATTACTATTTAATGGTATTATTTTTCACAATTCATTAAAAAGATTATTATTTCAGAAAATAACATAAAAATAAAACTAATATAATTTTTATATGTTTATTAAAAAATTAATTTTATTTTAAAAAAAATAAATCTATAAATGTGTCATAAAATCAATTTATTTTTTCATAATAAGCCATAATAATCATTTAAAAAAACTTTTGAAGCACATAAAGACAGAATGAAAAAACTATGTGATAATTATAAATGTAATTTAATTATCTTCACTTTTGTAATTAATGTTGAAGTGGTTTTTATTCCTTTAAATCCACAAAATTTAACATCATTTTCATTGTAACATCCCAATACTTTAAGATATTTTGGAATAAATTACCTTTCATTGATAACTTCCGTTAAATGGAACACAATGCTTTAATAAATCATGGGAAAATACTAAAATTATTCATTAAAAATTTATTAAATAGATATTTAAAATGGAATAATAAAGGTAAAAATCCTAATTTTATATATTTTTTATTATTTTTTCTTTATAATAAAAATAATTGTCAAAAATACTAAATTATTTAAAATGTTGTTGTAATTTTGATAATACTATAATATAAAACAATTATTCGTATTTTTTTCTTAGGAAAATTATATTTTCCAAATCTAGAATATGAATTTGTTAAAAATATTTTTAATTTTTGATATATTCATGTCAAAAAAATCTTAGAGTGAATTTTTAGGATTTTAAAAAAAATTAATTATTCAATGAATTGTTCTAATTTTATATTTTTGATTAATTTTTACTTGTTATTATTTAATTTAAATGTTTTAATTTTTTTCATTAATTTGGTTTCA
The DNA here is from genome assembly GCA_963277665.1 of Viscum album. Classification (NCBI taxonomy): domain Eukaryota; kingdom Viridiplantae; phylum Streptophyta; class Magnoliopsida; order Santalales; family Viscaceae; genus Viscum; species Viscum album. The sequence goes on along the minus strand of OY728140.1, from coordinate 1,377,868,284 downwards.
AATGAATTCTTTAAATATATTCCAGTTAATAAAATTTATATAATTTTTTGGATTTTTCTTATTGAAATAATTTATAAATTTTTGTAATATTTTCATTATTTTTCCTTTCGAAAGAGACATTCTAATCACTTTTGATAGTTTAACATTAAACTCGTTATTTACAGCTCCAAAATGGAATATAGATAAATTAATTTTTTATTTGGAATAATATTAATGTATATTATATAATATGATATAAATAATATTTTACCATGATAAATTTCAAAAACATTAGTAATTATTTTTAGCTTTTAAGTTAAAAATATTCTTATTTTGGGATGAAAATGAAAATATATTAGCCAAAAATATTCCAAAACATTTAAAAAAATTATAAACTTATTTATACCCCTTACTGTAGTAGTTTCTATAATGTACCATTTTAGTGGATATTTTCATTTGAAAAAGAGGGTATAGATTTTTGATTAAAAAATTATATATTTTCAACTCAGCTAACTTATAATATTACACCCATAATCCCCTCCACTCCAAAATTAAAAAAAATTCTTTGGAAAATAAATATTAATTAAACATCCATGAATCCCTAATCTCATCCGATAAATCATTGTCTTTTTATATTGACATCCTCAAGTGTCTGTTTGTGTAAACCAAAGGGGTGACCCAAAGAGGATGAAACATTTTTTAACTAGAATTTATTTATTTCTTCCTCAACCTCTTTTAAATATTATGACAAAATTATAATATAATATCCATTATAAATTTCATATAATTATATTTTTTCTATTTTAATTACCTATCATCATCTCCACTTGAATCAATAGGGATACAAAATAAACATTCATGTGTATGGAAGACTACCACCTTGTGAACCGATTTTATTTATTTTCTATAACAACCCATGACATTTGTATACAATGATTGAAAAAATATTTATATATGATATTGAAGACATTAATATTATAATTTAATTATTATATCACAAATTCATTCTTAATTCAAATTTTCAGAATAGGATAACGGCACCCTTGTGTACAGCGGTGTACACGCCAAAAAGTGATATGATTCTTTCAATCTTTACATGAAATAAAATAAGGATAGTATTACTGAAAATATTTTATTTACATTAAAAAAATTGAATATGTAATGGTAATATATTATTTACCTTTCCTTCTTTCACTTTATTGAGAAAATGGTAAATGTTTTCTTGAAAATGTACAACCTACTATTTATATGATCCATTTATATAATTTTTCATATCAATATTTTATGGATCAACAATTACATATATTATAATGATATATTCAATTTATCTTGTGGTTATAGTTATGGATATTATTTAACAATTATCAATTTTTTAGGATCCAAAAATTACTAATTAAAATACTCAAGAAAACTAAAGTAGTTATTTCCCAAAATGTGACTCTAACATGGAATTATTAATAAATGGGTAATAAAAGTACATATATAGATAATATAAGGTTTTTTATATATATATTTATGATTATATGTTTTATGAACAATAAAATAAAATTTATTATAAATTGATTTTGAATATTTACTAAGAAATTTAATACATAAGGTATGCATTTCGGTGTTAATTTTTCATCCTTGGGACATAAGTTATATCATGAAACAATCATCATTGATGAGGTGTATGTATCTATCATTGAAATTTAATATAATTAATTTATGTATTATCAGAATATTATAGGTTTAATATAAAATTATTCATTCACTAGGATTATGTTTCCAATATACCGATGTGGTAAGGGTTTTCTTTACAATAACATTATTTTTTTCAGTTTGATCATGATTATACATCCATTTTTAGAAAATTATGATCCATATATCATGAAAATTATATATTTTATTATCCTTTTTTAATAATATGTATTACATCTTTTCCATTTATGTCCATAAATTTATGTATTCAACAGTTCAAAATGTTGTTTTTATGAAATATCATCAATATTTCTCTCATCATTTAATGAAATCTTTTCTTAGAATGAAAATTTTTCTATATTTTTCTATATTTTTTATATTCTTCAAATAATTAATTAAATGTATTTTAACCAAATTTTTTACTTTGTAATTAATATTCATTTTTCATTCTAAAAAACTATGGTGTAGATTTTATAAGAAATCATAAAGGAGTAATTGTTTGAATGTAACTTAATTAATGATATTTTTTCAAAATCATGGAAATTAATTTATTAAAATGTTAATGTATATGTTTTGAAGGCTATTTTAATAAATACTTATTTACAAATATATCCCAAAAATATTTATTTTATAAAAATATGATTTCACTTGAAAATAATTTTTTTCTCAAGAAACATCCATATGGATTTTTTTCCTAAATCATTTTCTATCTAACATGAAATATATTGTTGATAATTATTCTTCACTGAGGATATATTCCAATGATATTATTAAAATTATTTATCTAAATGGTGTACTATTTGGATTACAATATTTTTATGACACCATTTTTTATTCCATGGGTTATATGATGATACAATTCTTATGATACCATCATCTTTTTAAAAGATTCTGATTTGATTAAATGATGAAATGATTATGATGCATATTTATTAGCCACATGTTATGTTAAAATAATACATAAAAAAATTCATTCCATGGGTTCTTATCTGATGAATTTTTTATAATATTTTGTCTAATAGATGTTTGATATTCATTATGTGATAGGTGGGACACATATCCCCCTGTAATGAATTTGGTAAATATTGATATCACATTATATAAATAAGACTATAATGGGGAGTGAACAATGTTCAGTAAAGGGTAAGGGAAATTTTATATTATAATATTCATGGGAGTGAACATTGAATAATATGATTTTATCAGTAGTAAACCCTAACATCTATAATAGTATGATAAATGATCATTGAAATAATGAGGAAATGATTTCATATTCAAATGTGAATTCAAGAAATATATGTAATTTTCTAATGTTATTCTCTCTTGGTCAATGTATTTTTTAACAAAAATTAATATTAATATCTTATAAAAATTATTATTTTTTCAATGAATCATTTTTTTGATATATGAAATTCATATTATTTTTAAAAATTATTAATATTATGTTCTTATAACCCTATGCACATGATATGTTAATATTTTCCTTCTTTAATCTTATAATGCATCTGAGCGCATCCTTTTTAATTTTTTTCACGAGGAAATGTTGATAGGGAATTTTTTTAATAATCCAATTAAGTGTATTAATTATGAATAAAATAGTGGGATATTAATTTCAACATTATTGGAATAGATTTATATCTATATATGTTTCTAAAATCCCTTCTCCCTTTTTATTCTCAGGTGTGTGTTTTATTATTGTATTGAATATATATATATATATATATGAAATAATATTTAATATATTTCTATTAGATGTTTGTGTCATTATAGTTGTTATCATTTGATAGGTTTATTCGAACACTTGAATCAGGGACATGAAAACATTAGGGAGAAATTAAATGATATATATAAGGAAAAGCCTAAGGATGAGTCAATGCATTGGAAAAGGTACAAGAATTATGAAAAATATGGCTGAGTGGATTCCAATAAATTTAATACATGACAAGATAATACATGACTATTTATATATATATATATATAATATCTTATCTTATAAGTAATGAATTCAAAAAATATAAATTGAGATAGGCTTAATGAGGAACTAGTGCATGACAATGATCCTTGTTGTAAACCTAGCTCAACACACACATGAGGCATGGGTTTGAAATTTAAAAAATTTGTATGAACAACAATGAATTATTTAAAATTATTAAGATTAAAAATATATTAGAAAAGACCAATGGTGTCCTAAATTTTAAATACTTATTTGTTTTACTCCTAATCAACACACTTTATACACTTTCATCTAACCAAATGAACTTCACCACATTCTGAGAAAATTTTTTAGTGAATATTTTAGTCATTTGAAATTAAATCTATTGATTTGATTCTTTTCATACCCTTCTGTAAGGTAACTGATATATATTAATTAGGTTTGTCTATTTTATTCCTCAATAACCACTATATTTTACGGTGTCCATTGGTATACCATAATTTTATATTACAACACCTAGGAATAATATTTTATTTATTTATATTTTTTTCATATATTCTAAATTTTGAATATAGTTTTTCTTTTCATATGGTCTTTAGGGAAATCCTAAAATTATATTAACATTCATTCATACTATATTAATATATTTGAGTGTCTTCAATAATAGAAATCATGAATTGATTTATATAATAAAATTTGATTTTTATTATCATATCCATAATTATATGTGGATAGTATTTATTATTAAAAGGTGAAACATTGATTTCTAAGTGATTGTATCTTTATAAAAGGTTTTATTATTAATATCTTATTGTTTATACCTTTATTATTAATATCCAGACATGATATTGATCACTATGTCTTAATTATCTTGTTAAAATTGATAGATACTTTAAATTTTTTGAGATAATGAAGACGATATCTTGAATATAATTTTTTTGGATAATTATGGTTAAATAAGGATACATTGAACTATCTTTGTTCATAACTAATTATAATCATGTATCTCAGGGATGATAAGTTTTTTATATAAAAATCACTATCATCATTGTCTTTGTATTTTTTCTTAAATTACAACAATTCAATAGAATAAAATATTCAAAGAATCATTGGTATTTGAATAGTTCCATAAAGAGTTCAATGTCTTCCATGGGCCGATAAATTATCTTGTATTGATTTGTGCTATGAAATAAGAATTCCATATACTAGAAATTTATATTGTATTTATAAAAATATATTAATTCCATAATAATAATTATGTCAAATTTGTATAAATGAAATATAATATTTTCAGATGAAAATTAACATAAATCAATTTTAGGGAATAATAATAAGTGTTGGTTAATAGATGATTCATCCAAGTCTTATTAATTGTAAATAAATATCAAATCATCAATGTGGTCATTTTATATTATTATAAATAAGTATAAATATAATATAATGTGATGATCCTGAAACAACAATGGAATTTTATTCATGGGTTTCTGATGAGAGTAATTTTAACCAAAATTCATTTATAAATCATATTAATATTTTATGTTGTAGAGTATTTCCCTTTCTCCGGCTGATTTCCTTCTTCCTATCAAAAATAGTCATCTTAATTACAAGGTTTTGTTTGATAACCTCTCTAAATTTTAAATTCAATATAGTTTAATGATTTATGTTTTATTGGTGTGTATCATAGTGAAATTATAATTGAATAATATTTCATTAAATATCATATGTGATAAGAAAAATAAATCATAAAAATCCTATGAAAAATTATTTAAATAAATCACTTTTATATACTATAGTCCATAAATTCTTAGTTATAAATGAACTATGATACAATATATCATTGTAAACTATATTTTAAAATTTATTGTATTAATAATTCAAACTAAATTACTAATTTTTATATATAATTATTATAATTTATATAATAATCATTTAAACAAAAAAAATTATTATTGAACAATTATAATTTTGTTGTAAAATATGTCTTTGTTTATTATAGATTTTATTTTAAAATATATATTATAACTTTTGTATAATTTATTTTATAAAATAAAATTGAATCCTTAAATAATCATATCAAATTTATATTAGGGTAATGTTTAGTGATTTTGTTTGTAATAAATCATTTATTGAGGAAAAGTGAAAAATAATGAATTTTAATGAAAATTTTTTCTTCATTTAAACATTTTATAATTTTAAATTATATTTGGAGTTATTTTGAAATAAATATTAATTCAACTATCATAAAATTTATCTAATTTATATTATTTTAATAAATTTCAAATTCAATTTTGATATCAAATCCTCATATACGTAACATAATTTTCCCTTTTGGAACTGTGTTTGTTCTTCGTGTATATAAGTGTAATTTGAAATTTTATTCTACCACTTTTGTTAACTTAATTATGAGCTATCTATTCCATAATTTCAATTAAAATAATTTACATCATCTAATGAGGTCAAATTTATTTCTTATCAATTTTAATAGTTAAACAGTAATAAATAATTACTATGGTTTTGGTATAAATTTGTATACTGGGTAAATAAATAAAAGATAACCAAGAAAAAAAACAAAATTACATATAAAATCTATTTTATGTCAAATATTATAATTTATAACGTAATATTATATAAAATTATATTTTTTTACTCGTTTTGTTAATAAATTACATTCTTACACCATTTTCATAAAAAAATCACATATGTTCTAGTTACCTCACTTATAAAAGAAAACCCTCCTTCCTATATTATTAAAACCATCAAAAACTATTTTTCCCAATATCTACACGTATCATTAAAAAAAATCAATTTCCTAATACTATTTTCTTTGTATTTTTCATTAACTCATTATATCTATTCTTTAGGTATTATCACATAGAAGTGGTTTGAGTGGTGGTAAAATTCTAAACAATATGAATTTGATTTATTGTGTCATCCAACAAAACAAAATATTCATCTTATGTATTTATATTATATAAAAACATTAAAATATAATACATTTTTTAAATTTACAATAATATTTAGTCCTCACTACAATCAAATTGGAGACAATAACATCACTAATGAGTACGACTTGCTACCACCACACGAACTATTGTGAGAGGATTTCCATTAACACCTATAATTGTTAAGGATGATGTTGAATATAATACATATATATATATATATATGATATTTTAAATTTTATAAAACCAATTAATTAATTTCATAATATATTATATTTTATAGTTAATTATTCAATTTACGCAACAACTTTTCTCGTCTCTATGAAAAACTACAACATCATGAAGTAATATGATTAATTTATCACTATTAATTTACATGTAAACTAATATGGATAATGTTAATCAATATAGGTTGTATAAATGAAATAATTATGATATTCGGGAACTATTTATCAATATTAAAAAGGTGCATAATATTTTTATTCTTAGATTTTTCATTCACAGGATTATAATAATGTTGGTTGTATTTGTGTGGACTATTTCCTTCCTGAAGTGATGTGACTCTATTTCAGTCACCACAACAGATGGATGATATATATAAGTTTATTAAAATCATTAATATTATATTTATGATATTATTATAATTTTGTAAATGTAAAATATTTCTTACATACTTTCTATATTTATCACTTAAAAATAGAATTGTAACTATGTAAACATATGACATATCATCATCTTGTTCATAACATATTTTATTTCTCAACACCATTATTCATGATTAGTATTAAAAGTATAATTTATTTATAATTATTATAATCATTCCATTTTGATTAGAATGGATTTTATTTCACTAAATATTAAAAACCAAATCTAGATTGTTCATGCCAAAGCATGGATGGGAGGGAAAAGAAGCCAACTTTTCAAAAAAATGAAAATAATGTAATATTAGAAAATAATGGGATATCTGATTATATAAAAGGATCATATATTATATTATCATTATTAATATGGTTATATTATTAGTTAGTAACTTGATGTAAATTAAAATAAAGGATGACAAATACTATTCTCCGAAAATGATTCATGAAGAAGGGGAATCCATCTTAATTTTCCTTCATTAAGTACTATCGTAATTTTATACACATAATTTACATTATATGGTGCACATACTATAAAATTAAATTATCATATCATAATTCCATAATGAATTATTTTATTTTTAAATTTATATTTAATTATTTCAACTCTGATGATTTCAATTGAAAACTAACATATGGTAATGAATTTCAAAACTCAATTTCCATTCATTAGTTTATATTCCTTATTTATTGTCTTTGATATTATATGATTATATGTCTAATAAATTTTCATTATATTATTTTATATTTACACTTTTCTTAAACGAAATTTTATTTCATAGAAATATTTGATTCATTTTTTAATTCCCCCGTGAATTTTGTGATCATTGTGAGGGTTTATTTTACAATGAAAATTTATTCTGGAAATTTTATTTTGAATTTATATTGAATGAAATTATTTGATCACTCTATAATATGTCCCTTTAATTTTATTCACCACTAGTAAATGATCATGTTCTTATTTAATTGTAACATTTATTATTATTGTTGGTTTTAATAATTGAAAGGGTTAATATTTTTTAAGAATATTCAACATCATTAATGTATTCATTCTAAAATTTGTTTCCTTCCAAAACCATAACTTCTAAAAAATAAAAAATAATTCAATATTTTCTATATTATTTATCAATTATTTTTTTCCAATTTTAAATATTTAATATTTTTTAAAATAAATCATAGTTTTCTATTCAAATTGAGGCCCATTTTTTTATATTAGAAAGAGGAATAGAATTATTTTGTTAACATACTAATCATGTATAATATTTCCAACAATCATTACCAATAAATGATTTAAAATACTCATTATAAATTATAAAGATAATTTTCAATGTAATTTATTATTAATTTGTTTTAGAATTTTAGTTTTGAAATAATTTTCAATGTAAAATGGTTATTTTCTTAATGAATGATATTAATTTCATACTCATGGTATTTATATTCATCAATGAAATAAATTTTCTTTTACATATAATGTATTAATTTTATGTTGTATTTATACTATCCTTATTCATTATATGGATGGCTTATGATTATGTTGACCGAGGAAATAAAAAAATTTACATTCAAAGTATTTTGTTCAATAACATTCTATTGAAACAGTCACATTATTGTGATCCTTAGAAATTAAATTTCACTTATATATAAATATTATTTATCTATAATATGTTCACTATTTTAATTTTATATCTATTCAACATATGGTGTTCTGTATTGAATTTTACTTTTTTTTAAATGAATCTTTATAAATTCATAATATTTATTCAATTTGGATTTTTAAAGATAATTAATGTTCTATATGAATTAAATTTTTTATTAAATATATGAGGAGGGGCTCAGAATTGTAGTGATGGGTGGGGCACCCAATTATATATCCTTAGATGCATCAATAGTTCTCTAAGGTGAATTTTTTTGCCTGAATTAATTTTATTCATACTAGTGGTTTTAAAATGTATTGAGAATAGTTTTAGTGGTATTGTTATCATGTTCCTAATAAAATAATGTCAAATGATTATTAATTTACATAATTATGCATCTTCCTATTGTTTTATGTGATATGTTTGTTATGATATTAATATCCAAATTAATTTCATTCATAGTTTACTGAATAACTAAAATATGTTTCCATTAATTTACAATTTTCTTTTGATAATTCCTTATCAAATTTTGATAGTAATTTTACTGATGAAATGAGTTTTTCTAAATTAATTACCATTGTAGAATGATTATTAATTACATTATTATAGATGATATATTGAAAATTATTTTATCAAAAGTTTAATTTTATTCTCATTTTATTGATTAGTTGGAATGTTTTTTCATTTATTACATTTCCCTAATGATTATTCCAGATCATATTAAACATGAAACATTCATGATGATAATAACTACAGTTGAATTAAATTTTAAATAAATTTCATAGAATGCATGTTTTTCAGTTATTTCATATTCAATGTAGAATATTATTATTGATTCAGTGAATGATTCTGATATACATAACAATTAATGAGTATTTGATCTCACATTAATTTGGTATCGTTTCCATGAAATATTTGAAATTTACTATGAATTCAATGAAATTATAATCTTTTGGTGATAATGATCTTATTAAAAAAATTATTATAATTTGGGTTATCAAATGTATTATGGGAAGATGTGTGTATCATTATTATAAAGACTACTAAACTATTCATTAAATTCTAGTTTGACTGATTTTATATATTGTCAAAATAATAAATTATGAAATGGAATCTATGTTACTAGAGTCTGGGTCATTAATGTTTATATCATGATACATATAGTATAATTCATGGGAACATTATTTAAGAGGACATAGATTTTGGACAAAAATCAATAATAAATATTGAGGATTCACATTGAAGGACATCCAAATATTCTTCCGAGGTAAATAATATATGAATTTCCCTCTAAATAAACCCTTGGATAGATTCATGAAGTGGGATTGGTTTTCGAAAATATGTACCTATGGATAATAAAATTTCAATGGGTGCATTTGGATTGACTCGATCATCACATGTTTGATGAAAATTGGCATTACTGCACACCTATCATGATAGTCTCATAAGATATAGTTAATATATTTACCATCATTTGTATAAACAATTATGAAGTATTTTAATAGATGATTATAATGAATTTCATAATTTAATCTTATTGAATAATATATTAAAAAATGTTTCATGATATAAACAACTTATAAATGATGATATAGTTATCACACTGAAATTATTGATTTTAATATTAGGATTTCAGGATTATTCAACAGTTTAGACCTGAAGAAATCGTGTTTACAAGGAATTGGATAGAAAATAAGGTTATTAAGTGAAAAATGGGATGATTACATATGTTAATGTTATCATGATTATACCAAATAATTTATCCCAAAATATTATCAATATCATATACCATAACAAACAATATGACTCACCATGGAATATAATGATGGAATTTTTTAATCACTTTAAAGCTGTGGTGATCCTTGAGAAAAAAAGTTATTGATAGGCATAATTTGATAAATTTTGAAAAACATGCCTAGGAATATATCTCCATTGAATGAGATAATTTATTTTTTAAAGAAATAAATGGAATATGTAAAATATTTTATAAAGTAAAATGATGAGTAATATGGATGGAAATTAATCATACCATATAGATCCATTAAAAATTTTGTTCTCTTAAATGTGGGAAATAAAGGAACTATATGAGTCAATTACCTCTTCTAATAGACAACCCTTAAAGATTCTTTGGATCTATGCTAAAATAAGATTGGCAAGGTATTAATGAATTACATATCAAGAATTAAAATTTTGAATTATCATAGAATTGTTAATTATTATAAGAGTCAGAAAACATCTATAGAATGTGATAAATTTTAAATCAATATGTGTCTTCATTAATATAATATTTATTAATAACAATTATTTTTATGATTTTATGGTTGATGATATGCTAAACGTATTATAAATCCCTTTTGATTTTTTTCTATGAATATTACATGAATAAGGATATTTTTGAAGAAATTTATGAAATATATCCCATTAATTATGTATACAATTTATAGATTTCAATATTTAAGAAAGGCTTCCATTGAATTTTTTTGGAAAATTTTTAATGGTATTTTTTAATATTTTGTTTTTATAATATATTGATGTTTTTGTAATTATGGGTCATTGCTATTTTGGTGATTTATTGAAATTGTAATATTATTATTATTCCAGAAAAAGGAAAACCCACTTGATAGTTGAAAACCATCCTTGACCATAACGACTATAGATATTAAACCCATCATCTATGGATGAAAATTGTTCAAAACCAACCACTTCAATATGTGATGTTCTAGTTAATATATCATTATATTACACTTAAATCATTCTATTAATTAATATTCACGATTAATCATTGATTATACAATATAAGATTACAAATTTATTTTTTTATTGGATGAATTTATTTAAAAAATATGTGTTTTGGAAAATAGTTATAGGTTTATGGAAATACATGTTACACTATTTTTGATCTTAAAATCGAATAAAATGTTATTTTTGGTCTTTATATATATTAATACCATTTTTCAGAATCATTTCATTTTGTAATTAATTAATTGAAAATTTATCAAAGAACAACCAAATGATGAAATTGATCTAATGAAATAAAAATTTATTATGTAAGTAAATTTCCTTGTAATCATATATTTTAAAAAAAAAATTGACATTAGAAAATGGATGGTGAAACCAAAATTTTATCTATTAACATTCATTTCTGATGAATCAATTTTTTATTTAAATCAACATCGATATATGGTTTTCAGTATATGAATATTTTATTAAACATTTTATTTATTTTAATCAATGACATATATAATTTTATATAATTATTTATTATTTTATACAATTTCCCGATCTTTCTTTCAATCAATTTTTTCAAATTTTTTATCTGAGGATTTTTTTATTCTGTACTTCAAATCCCCCTCACACAAATGATACAATAATAGAGTGAAATATATAAAGACCCTCAAATCCCTCCTATATCATTCCCCATGATAGATATTATAACTAATGTTATAAAAATATCAGGAAAATGGAGGCATTACCTTAAATAATAATATATCATCATAAGATAAGATTAATCATTGACAACAATGTTCATGAAATAATATAAAAAACTGAAACCATAATGTTATGTGAGTGTAATAAAAGTAATAAAGATAAATGTCTCGAAAATTAAATAACCAAAATAAATAGAATAGAAGAAACCCTAAAACTATCATAAAAGGATAGAGTTTTGTATGATCCACAAAATCAATCTATAAACATCAAGTTATGTTTATATTCATATGGTGATCATTAAAATATAATTAGTAGGAAAACCAATGTCTCTCATATAGATTTTACAAAATAATACTAATTCATCTATGAGAAAATATTCGAACAAAAAACAACTTAACATGTCATCTATATAGACCATCCTCACCAAACAATTTTCTCCAAATTATGAAAGAAAATTATAGTTAAATATTATGAATAATATCTATTAAATGTATAATAGACCACATTCCCACTGATTTGGTGGTCTCACATCACAATATTGTATTTCTTGGAGCTCCAACAATTTCAAAATAAATTATAACACCATAGGATAACATAATATTACAATTTCACACCCACAAAAACCTAGTCTACTACCCCCTCCACAGTCAAATCCTAACATACCCACAGAAACCCGGTCTATCACATCACTGAAATAAAATTATTAGTAGGGTTTCATGAACACGAATGTAATCAGTCTGATGCCATCCTCTTTCATTGAATGACCCCAAACATAATACATACCACAACATCATTACATCTCATCCCATATATAAGCCTATAAAGTCACCTTGTTTATTAATATTCCTCTAACCATCATAGCTTGTGTATATCTACTCAGTTAGAAGAGCGTGATTGAGAGGGAATGAGTGGGTAGGTAGAAATCTCTCCCATTTTCAAGGATAATTTTAACACAAAAGATATTGAAAATAAATTAAATATTTAATGAATGAAACACTTAGTCTCCATAAAACACCACCTAGTTAAAAAATATTCATCAATCATACTGTTTATTCATATCTGTGTTTTGAATTACAAAAAAAATGTTATATTCGGTTGCGTTCAGTATGATATTTAGTTTCTGATAAGAATAACATAGTTTTTGGAGAATAACATTATACCCCTATGAATAGTAATATAAACCTTATAAATAATAAAATAATTGTTATTTTAGTATCTTATGGTTATAATATAAAGAGATCATGAGTAATTATTCAAGGAGATATAAAATGAATTATAAATTTGAATTTTTAATTTTTTGAATTAGTAGTGATGTTATTAAAAATTTAAATTAATAATATATAGAAAAATATTTTCAAAAAATATATTTAATATTTGGATTCTACATGTCTATAAATAGTTAGGGTGAATTATTGGTATTTTTCTGAAATACATCAATTTTTGATGAATAGTAAAATATTATAATTTATGATAAATATTAAATATGTGATTTATTGAGTCGTAGGGGATGTAAGGATGATGTATGTACTTGTGGTTAGAACTAACAGACACATATTAATATTCATTTTTATATGAATTACTAATTTTGGTGGTCTTTGGCTGAATAATAAAATATTGATTAAGATATTCAAAAATTTCTACTCTCCTCCATTATCCCCACCCTTCTATTTACTCTTAAAATCCTTGAATCACCTCAGTGATTATCCAAAAAATACCCTTCCCTAGTCACTCACCACGTACATGTGATCTTGGATGTTCTAAAATACCAAAACCCCTTCCCATAAAGAGGTTCTAAAGAAGGATATTTCAAGCAGCAACAAATCTTTTTTTTCATTTATTTTCATTACAATTTATCTTTTTTCCTCAATCTCTCTAACTGTCTCTGTCCAATTGATCCATAAAACTATAATATCATTTATATATTTGAATTTTACCCTATTAATGTAACAACTATTATCAACATTCTTACTCTCTCTCTGTCTCTCTCTGTCTCTCTCTCTCTCTCATTTATAAATGATATCACCATCTGTTAGGTTACAATTTACTACCATTATGGAAGACGATGATTTTTTCTTCAATTTCTCCTTCACAACATTCAATAAAACAATTTTTATGGCCTAAATAGGATATAATATATTTATTATAACATATTTAATATTCATGAACTATTTTATGTACTTATAATATAATCATATGACCAAACTAGTTGCTAATAATCAAAATACCACTAAAATAATCAAGATGATTATCATTAGTATTTCATCTAACGATTCATCCTAATTAAATGTACAAATTGATATAAATGACCATTAAAACCTATTTATGTTCATAAATAATATGTATTTTTAATTATGTAAAATTACATTCATTCCACATGATCTCTATTGAATGAGAATAAGTGAACCAATTATAAAAATCAAGAAAATGAACACTCTGAAATGACAGAATTCAGCCTTATATGTTAACAATAAAGACATAAATGAACATAAAATATTTATTATAAACTAAATAAATTATTAATATGTTATTAATTAAGTAATTAATATTTCGAATTTCATTTTCTACGAACTTATGTTCAATAGTGGAACACATTCATAATTAAGATAAGGTTTTTCGACCTGAACCTCTATTTTCATTCGAGTTACATTTATTTTCTACATAACTCAATTAAATAATTATTATTAAATATTTTATCCTCCTAATTTATGTGTGAATTTTATATATATGTTTCTAATCCAGAATCAATCCTTCATTTATGGGTAGTTATATATTTTTAATGGATCGTTCCCAAAATCTACCGAAAACACATACTCGTTTCAACAAAATTTTACTAATTCCTACATATATTCAACGATGATCTATAATCTATATTAAGAAATTATTATTTTTACCAAGATGAATAATTTAATTATGAAAAAAAATATATTATTTCAGTTTTTGTTTTAGACAATTATTTTTCAAAAATAAATCTTCTTTTCAATGTAATAATAATAGTTATCTCAAGAATTACTCGATGATTTTATAAGAGTATTTTCATTTTATTCAATACTGTAATTGATTATTATGTATAAATGGGACTAAATTATTATTATATCATCTATAATTTTTTGTTTAATGGATTTTGATTATTTTGACTATGGATGTTCTATCTTGAAACCATTCACCATATTACGATGAATGGTTTGTGTTTATGTTTAATGATCAGTAAATTTTAGTTACATTTCATATGTTAGTTTTAATATAAATGTATATATTGTTTATGTGTATCTCTTCTCGTATGAGGAATGAATTGGACTTATTATTTGATTGTTGGAGCTTGCTATATCTCATCGATGCTTCAGTAGGTCTCATGATACAAATAGATATGGACTTGGATAAGGCCCTTCAAATTATGAGATATGGTTTTTGGCCAACGCCTTAATCCTTTTTAGACGTCTTGGGTGAGGCCCTGAAAATAAGTTTTAGATTCTCTTGAAAATAATTTTCCCTCTTTATTAAGATATAAATTGATACTTCATGTGCTTATTATATTAGTATAATACTCGTGAATATGTTTTTTATGGAAATCGTTACCCATCTTATATTCCAGCCATATTATGTTCGTTTTTTTAATGGTATGTGTATCCAATTATTCACCACGGATAATATTTATGTTTATGGTATCTTCTTCAATACTGTTTAACCTTACTGAGCATCTGATCACACCCCTTCTTATAATTTATTTTTCATCGAACAAGAATATGTATATTATGACTAACATGCAGGGATAATATTGGATTGGTGGATATTCCCATTAAAACATATTTTTTGTTTTTCATTTCATGTTATAATTTTAAAAATCAATATTTATATTTTTTATAGAAGCTACTTATATACTTGGACCTTCATGATTTTATATTCATTGTCTATATTCCAATGTAATAAAATGATCAACCAGCTCCAGAAAACTGAATTGAGTCATTAAAGTTGGTATCATAGTTAGTTTAGTAAAAAACATAAAAATTAAGTTTATAAAACATAGATTAAGGGAAAAAAACTTTTCTATTATATTAGGATAAAAAATGAAAGCATTCTTTTATTTTGTTAATGAATAAAAATTATTGAACATTCAAGAAAATACATCTTTGTCGGGATATTACAAGTGGATGTGGTTCTGGTATAGAAGTGCATACGAGAGTAAACTCAGACAAAGAGTTTTGACAAAGATGCAGTGTATCCTAGTACATGATTATGGTCTTTAATGTGCACACGTTTTGACACACCCAAGGGATATACATAAGAAAATTCATATATTCATTATAAGCCATTATGAAGGACTTAAATGTAATTCTTCTTCAATAAAACCATGATTATGATAATGGGATTATCCATGCATAGGATTTCAATTAATTCTAGGTATTTTTCAATGTAGAGATTACAAATAATGATTCATAAACTAATTTAGTGTTTTCCGTTATCCAGAAATGGTGACTAGTGGAAAAAATGGAAACACCATAATAGAGGTATCCCTTTTATGGATTACCCTCAAATGAAACATAATGAAGTTGGATTATGGTATATGACTAGTGCAGAGATACTTAGTGAAATACTAGGCCAACTGACTTAGTTTTTGAACCATAAACATACCCATATAGAGCATCTAGATCCATAATGTGGAGGAGTAATGTTGGATCACTGTGATAGAAGCATCTGTCATTCAGTGGGACTACAACCCAATTTGTTGCAGAGTAGTGGATAAGTATATTAGACAAGATATTTCTCACTTGGTATGTATGGAAAGAGTGATTCTCACCATATGAGTTTATCAAAAAAAATTATAAGTATAATATTGGTGATGATTAATCCTAAAAACATGGGGAGGAAAATATAGAAGTGATGGAATGTAGGAACTTTAAGGAAATATTCTGATAGAAATACATTTATCATAAATAGCTAGAAAATGTAGATAGTATGTTTTTGAATATGAGGAAAAAAGAAGATAGAAATGTTGAAAATTATAAAGCTAACAAAATATGGTTATCAAGTCATTCTGTGACCTCCAAATGAAATCCAAGGATCAATATTGATCAATTCTATGTTGGCCTAATTCCATTCCTTTGATGGGCACGAGTCTCCTAAAGATTTCTCTTCATAAGAACTTATAGTTTCTTGTGAAATCAATATAGAAAATAAATTCTCTAATTCTTATTAATTTAAAAGTATGAATGAGAATAATAGGATTACTATAATATCTTGAGAACTATATAAGGAAATGCGGAAGAATGGAAGAGTTGAATTTCTACCCTGCAATAATTGTGGAAGGTAACACCTTGGTTCTAGCTTAAAATGAAAATGAGTATTCTAAAAATTTGGATTGAAAATCCACCCTAATAGTGATTCCATGGAGAATAAATATGTTATAAATGTTTAATGATATTATTCTAGGGAGATGGTACACAATGCTAATGATTATCTTAATCATCAAGGAATCATGCCAATGAAAAGCCCATGGGAGAAGGGATAAGATTATGTGATCACAACAACTAATATTGAAGTAACTATTGATGTGTATGAAGGTACTTTAATCATTTACTCAAACATATATAATTATTTAATTGATTTCGTATCATCTAATTCTTTCGTATTTTCTCAGTTCTCCATGAAAATTGGATATTTTCAATTTGATTTAATGAGGGAGTTGTCAGTAAAAACTATTAAGGGATGCATTGCTGATACAATGTTTTGTTTTAAAGTCCCCATCATGAAATATTAATGTGGATTATCTACTAGTTTTACTATAAAACCTATGATATAATTTGAAATAATCCTCATTATGAATTGGATATTGAAACATGATGTAGAAATTTATTACACGAAGAAGGAGGTTACAAATTTTTAGGATGATGTGGAATCCCTTATCATCAGGTTGGAAACATGACAATCTGATTCTCATCTAAATCTACCCCCAGTAGCTATAATTAATTTAATTATTCGGGAGGAAGGTTATAAAATAACTATGGTTGAGGAAGGGAATGTTCTGATAGTGTACAGGCCTATTGTACATGAATTTGTTGATGTGATTCCGTATAATATACGTGGACATCCTCCAGATGGGGAAATTGAGTATCAAATTTACTTAATTCCTAATTCAATGCCGATGTCAAAGACCCATTACAGAATTTCCAATTTAAAGGTCATGATACTGATGAAAAAAGTAGATTAATTTATTGATATAGGATATATTCTCCCTATTGTTTCTTTATTGGGAGCCTCGATTCTTTTCATTAAGAAAAAAGATAGAACTTTCGGGTTGTGCATTGACTACATAGAGATCAATGTTATATCAATAACAGAAAAGTATCCCCAATATCACCTTGATGATTTATTTTAAAAAATTTATAGAGAAAAATATTTTTAAAAGATCTTCCTTCGATCTGGATATCATCAGTTGATTGTGAGGAAGATTTAAATAACAAAAAAAGGATTTCAAACCATGTATATGAATCAGGAGTTTAAAATTGTCTCTTTTGGACAAACTAATGCACCATATTTTTCATGGACATATTTAATAGATTTTTCAAGGAAAATCTTGATGAATATGTTGTGGTATTTATTAATGAAATATTCTTAAACTCTAAAATCTTTGAAGACCATGATAATCACTATCACACTATTATAAAAACACTCTTAAGTCATAAATTATATGGGTTGTTTAGAAAGCTTGAATTGTTTCTTCAATAATTTTCCTTTCATGTATACATTATCTCATAGAATGGAATATAAGTTGATCCTATAATGAAAAAGGCTGTGAAATAAAGGACTACTCTAATGAACATAACTGAGTAATTTAATTTTATTGTTTTGGTAGGTTATTATTGTTGATTCATTCAGAACTTTCATGTTTAGCCATCCCAATGACCAACAATGCACGTATAAGTGTTAGGATTGTATGGAAAAAATAATTTGAGGAATATTTAGATTAATTGAAGCGGATAATATTGAATTATCTTATCCAAACTCTACCATTGTTGAATTATGGGTTTGTGATCTGTTGTGATGGATGAAAGAATGGCCTTGGTTGTATCCGTATATAGAATGATAGAGTTATTGAATTTCCATCATGATAGTTTAAAATCCATGAAAAAACTATCCTACCCATTATATTTATTTAACAGAAGTGATATTTTCTCTAAAAATATTGAGATGTTATAGTTTTTATGAAAATAGTGAGATATATATGGATAATAGAATTCTGAAGTATATATTATCCTAGAAGGAACTCAACATGTAGAAAATTTTATATCTCTAACTAATAAAAGACTGTGATTTCTCCATACACAGCCACCTATTAAAACAAAATAAGGTAGCTGACGCATTAAGAAAGAAAGATCACAGAGTTCTCAATTAAATGAGTATAGAAAATGATCCATTGTACATGGATCTAGAGTAGATTGATATGGGAATTATCAAAGAATGTAAAACATCTATAAATTTTAATTTGGTTTCCAATAAATAATTATTATAAAATATTATACGTTTTCAACCTAATGACGCAAACCTTCATAAGATAATTAATGATGTGAATAATGGGGAGATGGATGACATTATGTGTGGATATGGTTTTCTGATGTTTTGGAAGATGCTTTTTGTTCCAGATATACGTAAGATAAAATGGGATTTATTGGATGATGCACATAGTTTGATTTTCTCCATATATCCTGGTAGCATAAATATGTATAAGATTCGAAGGAACATTTCTGGTGGGATCACATGAAGCTGGAAATTGTTGATTATGTATTAATATGTCTAGTTTATCAACAAGTAAAGGCCAAAAGATAACATGGCAGAGGATTCAAGCTACCTATACCTATTACTACATAGAAATGGGATCACAACCATATGAATTATTTCATAGGATTACCCAAAACTCCACGGAATAAATATATGATATAGGTAACTATTGACCGACTTATGAAATCTGAACAATTCCTCTCTATAAGAGAGAATTTTCCACTGGATCACCAAACCCGACACTATGTAATTGATGTTATGACACATAATTAGAAAACTTTTTCAATTGTGTCTGATCATGACCCACAATTTACATTGGTATTCTTGAAAAGTCTTTAGAAAAAATTTGACACAAATCATTGATTGAGTACAACATATCACCCTCAAAATGGCCTGAAATTAGAGAGGACAGTCCAAATCATATAGTACATATTGAGATCATTTTCACGTGAATTTCAAGGTATGTTGGAATAATAATTATCTTTAGGGGAATTTTAAACAATAATAGATACCATTATATAATTAAAATGGAACCATATGAAGCATTATATGGAATGAGATATAGTAAACTATCTTATAGGGATGAAGTTAGAGAAAGTAAAAATTTGTCCCATAGCTTGTGTAGGAAACAATAGCAAAGTTAATGACTATTCAATGCTATATCAAAGAAGCTAATAGATGACAAAAAAGATATACAGGTAATAAAATGAATTATTTTGAGTTTCATTTGGGATATCATGTTTTATTTTAAAAGTATCTACATGGAAGGGTATAATATTATTTGCGATGAAAGGGAAACTGAGACCTAGGTCCATAAAACCTTTTAAAAATATTGGTAGAATTAACATTTTTTAATATCATTTTTCTATTCCACTTTTCCTGTTTAAAGTACAGAATGTGTTTCATGTCTCATTGTTGAGAAAGTACATTCTAGACCCAACACATGTCCCCACATCTGAATGTATAGACTTGGATCCTAATTTATTGTACTGTGAATAACCTATTTGGAACTGAAACACTAAAGAACTAGTTTTGAGGAATTTTGATGACTCGACTAATAAAGTTACTTTTTAGAAATCATAATATAGAAGAGGTGAATAGGAACCTTAGGAGATTTTGATGAAGAACTACCCCAATCATTTTGTGAGGTAACATTCTAGAAATTTAGAGGAAAAATTTTTCATAAGGAGGGGATAATGTCACACCCCATGCATTTTAAATTAATTTAATATTTAATGCATGAAAAACTATGTCTTTCCAAAACAACATTGTGTTATTACCTCTCCAGTAAACTTAATTTTTCCCATATATGTGTGGAATTCTGAAACACTGAAAAAACATAGTTTCAATTCGTAAGATATTTAGTGTCTGGTATGAAAAAAATAATTCTTGGTGAATATTAAAATACCATTCTGAAAAGTAATATCACATTTATGAATAGTAAATAAATTATGAGTTTATTTTCCTATGGTTATAATATAATTTTATCATGATTAATTGTTCATGTTTATATAAAATGAATTATAGTTTCTAAATTTTTTTATTTGAATAAATTATAATGTTTTTTAAAATTTCAATTAATAATATTTAGAAAAACATTTTCCAAAAAATGATATCCATTTTTTGATTACACACATTGAAAAATGGTGTGGTGATTTTTTTTATCATTTTTCTAAAATACCTAAATTTATTATGATTAGTAAATAAGTTAACATATGATAAATAATAAATATATGATTTATTGAGTTGTAAGTAATGTAAGGTTGTTGTAAGACTACATGGTTCAAACTAACATGAAAATATGTCTATTAATGGTCACAAGATGCACTATCATTGGTTTTCTTTGGAAAAATTTATAAATAATGATTAAGATATTCAAAAATCACTCCTCTCCTCCTCTATAAACCTTATATTCTCTTCTGTCCTCTATTCCATGAATCTATTCAATGTTCTTCCCAAATACCCTTCCATAGGTTCAACCAACATTCAACAACTATTGGTCTTGCTAGAATATTGAAACCCCTTCCCATATGGATGTTCTGAAAGAGGTTATTTGAAGAGGTAAATCATGTTTCTTTTTCATTAAATATCATTTCAATTTTTCTTATTTCTTTATTCTCTTATAACCTTTTCTATCAGATTGATCCATATAAATCATCTATCATCAATATAATTGAATTATACCATGTCAATTTTATAACTATTATCAATCTTTATACTATTTGTATATCTCTCTTTCATAAATGAAATCATCTTTCATGAGGATCCAGTTGACATCGTTCATAGACGATGAAGTTTATTTCATAATTTAATCCTTCATTACTAACCTTGAAACAATTTTTATTATTTATAAAGAAATAATATATTTATTACAATCTATTTAATATTTATGAACCAATATATGCACATAATATTAAATCATATGACAAAAATAGTAATTAATAATCAAAATAAATCTAAACTAATCTAGGATATTTTCATTAATATTTCACCTAATTTTTAATCCTCATGCCATGTAACCATATGATATAAATTTGAATTAACACCTATGTATGTTCATAAAAAAATATAAATTCAATTCTAGTAAATTAAATCCATTACACATGATCTCAATTACATAAAAAATAGTGAACTAATTTTTAAAATCATGAATATGGGCACTCTAGAATGATAGAAATAAATCTTATAACATATCAACAAGGACATAAATGAACATCATAAAATAATAAAAAACTAAATAAATTTCTAATATGTACGAAATTAATTTATTTATATTTATAATTTAAAATTCTAGGACATTAAGTTTAAGAGAAGATCACATTCAGACTTAAGGTTATGGTTTTCCACCCGAACCACCATTTTCATTCGGGTTAATTTTATTATCTACATACCTAAATTAAAATATACATGATTCATATATAATCCTGAAAAACAATGTGTGAATGTTATATATTTTTGTCTTATCTAGAATCTTAACTTCTTTTATGGGAATTTCTATATTTTTAGGGGATCATTCAGAAACTATTCTCAAAATACAAGCAAGTTTCAAAGGAATTTCTCGAATTCCTACCCATTTTCAACTATACTCTATAATATGTTTTAACAAAAAAAACAGTTTTCTAAAAATAGTAATTTTATTATGAAAATATATATTTTATTTACCTCATTGTTTTATAATACGATTTTTTAGAAGAACACATCATTTTAAATTAATAGAGTACTTATCCAATGTATCACTAAGTGATTTTATAAGAGTATTTTCATTTTTTTCAACACTCTTATTGATTAATATGTATAAATGAGACTAATATCTTATGATATCATCTACCACATTTTTTTATGGTTTATTATTAGTTTGAATATTGATGTTCAATCTAAAATCCATTCACCATATTACTATGAATGGTTAGTGTTTATTATTATTTATTGGGGAAAGATTGTAACATTTAATATGTTTGTTTCAATATGGATTCATATCTTGATTTTGTATATCCCCAATCATATGAGGAATGAATTAGAGTTATTATTTGATGGTTGGGGCCTTCTATATCACCTTTATTAATCTCTAGTTCTAATGATACAAATAGATATGGACTTGGTCGAGGGCTTGCACATTTTGAGATATGGTTTTGGCCGAGGACTTAATCAGTTTTAGACGTCATTGTCGAGGCCTTGAAAGTTTATTATAGAATACTTGTAATATGTATTTCCCATATTATGAAGTTATAAATTGATGGTTCATGTGGTTATCAGACTAGTATAATACCTATGATTATATTTTATTATGAAAATATTTACACAGCTCATATTCCCTCCATATTACATTCACGTTTATGTTTTAAAACGAATGTGTTTTTAATTATTCACCATGAATAATATTTATGTTTATGATATATTCCACTATAATTTTTTCCATTATGAAACATATAGGCTCAAGAATTCATATGTCTCATTAATTTTAGGATAAGAAGAGGTATATTTTGACTGAATTTCGTGGATAATCACGAAGTTCTAGATGTTCTCAATGCATCTTAGTTATTTTTTTCATTTCATGATGTAAAGTTGACTTTATGTATGTGTCTAATATCCAAAACTTAAGAAACTAGTTGGCCATTGTGGATGAATATTCCATGTTTATATGGAAATGTAATAAAATAAGGCACCGATTATGGGAGAATAGGGTTTGGTCTATACAATATTAGAAAAAACCCAAGTGTGTGAGAAATACCAGATTCATCACATAGTAATTGATGTGGGTGTGGTTCTTAAGGAAAAAAACATAGTAGTTTATATTAATAACCCACATCAAATCAAAAACTATGGTTTGACAAAAAATCACCTACAAACATATATCAACCCCACTTTTACTACCACCTTTAAATGGAAAACACCACAATATCTAGAATACAAATGTTACACTACAAACCAATTACAAAATCCAACCTATTCATTATTTTTATTTAAAAAAACAACATTTATCATTTCATACCATAATTTATTTGTTAATAAATAATTTTTATCTCAATTAAAATAATAAACCCATTCATTTTAAGGTTTATTAACCACTAATTTCATCACTATATAGTAATAATGTAGAATGTGACCACACAACATAAGAATCTCATCATTAAAATATTATAAGTTCCTCTCCAACCCACAAGAATGGTAAAACAAACCATAACCTCACCACCCAAATGAAATATAAAAACCATCACCAAACTACCCCAAAATAACTACAAAATAGAGATTACATCATAAGAATCTGAGTACACCAGTTGGACCATCCCTTCTCCTCCCCACATGAACACACAAACAAACTACTAATTTTCAACTCCAATATGATGAACAAGGAAACCATCACCTCACCAAACTAATCACATTGAAACCCAACCATCACTTTTCCTCCATATATGAATAGTGGAAAAAAATCACCTCACTATCACAAAATAATGAAAAAAACCACACATTAGAAAATTCCAAATTTCATCTACATGTAAATATTTATTTTATAGATTTAATAAAATGTTGCATATCATTTTTCAATTTAGAAGGGTTTTATGGCACCATACATTAATCAAGGGGAAACGATATTGTTCCAAAAATATGAGGGGTTAACCTATTTCTATTTTATGGATATATCATGAAAACAAACAACAAGGAATCAAAAATAAATTAAAAAACATCAAAAATAAATACCCCGATGATAAAACATTTTAGTGTGGAATTCATCTGATATAGTCATAACATGATAATAATGTCAAATGTATAAATGTATAAAAATAATTCCCAATTCCCCCAATTGAATTTCAATTCTAAAATTATTAATATTCCTTTAAGAAAAAAATCATCTAAAAATGATGAAAAAGAAAAAATACCTCTTTAAGGACACCCACAAATGTTAAATGAATGAATTCCCTACATCAAGGAACTAACTCCAGCTCACTACACACTGTAGGTGGAACATGAAACTCCCATAAACCACCATTGCATTAAATACACCACGAATAATCCTACCATTCATAAATGGTTACAAAGGCATAGATTATCATTGAACTAAAAAAATTCCCCAGTGTAGTTGATTATTCTAAGAATATTGATTGAAATTACCAAGATGAAGAGAAGATCTTACCATCACTCCCAACAAGAATACACTATATCCAATGTATCAATATAAGAGGAAGGGTGATGAAAATAATTTATAATCCACCATCAATTCACTCAATATGAGAAAGAAATAATGTATAACCAAATTAGGAATATTTGTTATGAAATACCAACATAAAACATGGTCCTCAACATTTGCATTTAGTGTAACACATTCATTATTTGTATTTCACCTGATTTTCCCCAAACTCACATCCACCAAAATTCACAGCACCTAATAATTATATAATTATATGTAATTATCTACTTTCATGATGTGAATATATTTCATAGGTTACATTTTCCACATAAAATAAATGAAACAGACTAGATAAAGAAGATGTGAACTAATAATTCACATTCTGTACAACATTCAAAAGATGAATTTCAAGTACTGTCATTATCACCCATCAAACCACAATGATTCTTGTTTATTCATCATTTAAAACTCTTGAACCACAAAAAACAATAATTCAATTAGATTTTAAATCATGGGTTGTTACATTAGATACCAATAAAATGGTTTTAAGCCTATAGAATCAAAAGACCTATCATAGGACGAAATGTTGATTGATCAACCACCCCATGAGATACCATTGAAAGAACATGTTTCTCCTTAATGCTACCGATACCAAAACATTCCAAAAAAACATCCACAAACCCTATTTCATAGTAAAAAACTACAACATTTTTTTACAAAATTATATCTAAAATCCACTAAATAACCATATCATCCTCCACGTATCCCGAACCAAAAAATACTACAAAATAAAGACTTTAGTACACCAAACACACAGTTTATGTAATTATATCATCCACAGTATGATTCCATATTTCCCATTTATCACTAATTGCACCCCAATAATTTAATCACAACATTGTATAAGGTGTCTTGATTAGGAATCAGGTCCTCCCCTTCTCATATGTAAGAAAATTAACACACATAATACATCATTAAAATTTAAAATATCAAAAATATTAATGTCCAAATATCACCTCTGAAGAAAAAAATTTTAAATAAAAATTACAAAATGATATGAGTATTTTGAAAACATATGAATCAATCTCACCAAAGTAATCTATTTCAGGCCACCATACCTCCATAAAATATGATCCTAGGGAATAATTTGTCCATTTTGTTCCATAAATTTTTTTTCCTATATATGTACTGGTTTATATATGAATTTAGAATATTCTATGAATAAAATATCCCAATTCAATGACATGGTATTGATCATGTATATACAGATGAAGCTCAAATATTTGGAATTTTTTGGGGATCCTCTTGATCTGTGGATATAATGGAAACTGATACACTACATCATTTACATCCCCAATACAAACAAGGTCCCACCGATCATAGGATAAATCATACACTGTCATTCAAAACAAAACTATCCACATTAAAAAGAATAGTTTATGTAATCATGGTATCCAACATAAAACTAAAACGTACTCATCATAATACTATCACAATACATCATATGGTACCACTATGCATTCATCATCTATCAAGATGACTAATCTATCTATATCATGCTTCTCCCTGCATTATGATAAATAAATACTGATGGCCTGGACACTATATAACACAATTGAGAATAAAATAGTGACTAATGTAAAGCATAAAATAGATCCATTCTGATGACTGTGTTATAGATATTATTATAATGAATATAAATCATGGAAAAATTTTCTTACAATGATCCTATAATGTCTATGATGAATTTATGAGCCATACCCTATAATATATGAGTAGTTCTGTCTATCTAAAAATATGTATGAGGGTGGAAATCACTGAAGATGTGTAACTGAGTTCCAAAATGAATATGTAATAACTTACAAACTTATGATGTAATCATGAATCCAAATATCTTAGAAGTTATATCATAATTACATGAAACATAACAACCTCATCTATATACCACTTAGACAAATAGTCCACTATGATCATCGCCTTTATTGTTAATGAAATAGATGGTTTTATAAAATAATCCATGGTTATACAGATAGTATTAAAGAAACATGGATATTGGGGTATCCCTGTAATGAAATCCATTAATATATAATACCATTTAAATTAAAAAACATTCAAATGATGCAAGTAATCAGTAATATTCTTATCTTTCACCTTTACCTACTCAAAAACCAAATAACACTCCACAAACAATACCACCACCACTTTTATTTTGAGCCACAAAATCCACATCCTAATTTTTTTACACATTTTATACTCCTATATGTTCCACCAATGGTGAGATATGAAATTCACAAAGGAAACCCTCCAACATCACTACTGGAATATAAAATTTTCCATAAAACAACATCCTGTTCCCAGAATACTTTGTCTATCCCTCTAGAGTGTCATTATGGACAAAATCATAAAACATCACTTCTACCATTGAGTTTATCCATTCATACTCATCCACATTCTCAAAAAATGATGAAAAAGACTTCATTAAAAAAACTCACTACCATCAATCACCCCTTCACATAACTTCAAGGATTCAACTTACCCTATTTATTTCAATCCATCCAAAGAAAGCATAAACCACTTCAATAAATTTATACATGATCAATGAATTGGAAAAACTATTATATTTTCAAGATATGTAAGAGATAAAAAAAATAATTACACTAAATAAATTACATCAACTATTACAAATGAAAATTTAAATCACCCTGAGGAATGATATACCTATAACTACTTCGATCGGTGAAGAAAACAATTACACCACAATAGTTCCTTGCCACCAAAACATCAACAAAATCACAACTATTTCTAGTTGATAATCTAGGGTATTATAGTTAAACTCAAGAGTATGAAATTATATGACCAGTAAGTGGTAACTTACCTTAGTTTTATCAACACTTGTCTAAATATTAGATGTAAATCCTGAAAAAATTATCAAAAATCACTCTATCATTTGTAATATAAATCAATGGATCATTGAATATAATCCATTTAATTTATCCAAATGTTTCCTAACCCTGATTCGTACATATAAAATCATAATCCATTAAGGTTGACATAATCAATGAGTATGAAATGTGAGAGAAACGAGCCATATATATTCATTAATTTCACATGATATGAATGATGTAATGAACATATTCCTTGTTTATAGGTTAATAGTAAGAAAAAAAATCCTTTGATGGTTCCAATGACACACACTTCAAAGACACCACATGACTGAGGAAATGAATATTTTATGACCATAACATAAACATGGAAAATATTATATATTGTTAGGTGTGTTGAATAAAATAGGAGATATCTCAACGACAATCATCATGCACATTACCTTACATGATTATAACAAAATGACGTCAATTAACATAAAAATGGAAAGGTTGAGGAATTAATGTGACATGGATTTAAAGAGTCGAATAAAAATAACCAACGAATTTGTGAAACTGGATTTCAGGACTATATAATTGATGTTCTTATTCCTACATCAGAAGGTAGTATTTGGTATATCCTTCATTCAAACTAAATTGGTGTTATCTATACCACTGATCAATAATAGAAAACTGACTCCCCACAAAGATATGGTGAAAAGGATGAGTTATCCTTAGAAGAGTGTAATGGTTCTTAACCATTACTAAAATTATCCATTTTTACTATATAGAAAAACATATACTATCATACCCCTTAATAGATAATAACATTGGAGTACCCCAATGGGAAGCAGTAGGGTAGAAAAAACACTTATCAAATAGACTATCAATTTAAACACCCCAAATATCATATATCAGAAGGTTCCGTTATATATTGATCCATAAAAATAAGATATCCACCATGATGTGAGTGTATCATGAACTCAACATCATGTTATGTGGGTATATTCACAGCCACTTATGAAAAAATGTCCAAAATATCCAAAAATACATGTTCAACCTATAGTATCCTTGCATATCTGAATTTCATAGATAAAACAATTATCAATTAAAGATAGGGTTACACATGCTATCTTTCGTCATGAAAACCCCACCCACCAATGGAAACTAGACGCTGACAATAAATATACAAGGACATTACTCTCTTATAGAATATATTAACAAATCCATAAACAGTATACAAACATCCTTTTCAAAGGATGAAATCATATGGATAAATATGTAGTAAAAATGATTACCTGGGGATTGATATGCCCCAATAATGAGTCTACACCCCAAGAGGACATAAAATAATTAGATATGATATCTTACTGGAATATTCAACACCATGGGAAGGATAAGCCTATGTTAATCCATTACAAGATAATTGACTAAAGTGGATCCATGAATGTTTTGTAATGATCTTCAATCAATCAATGAAAAAATGGTAGTTGAGAAATTGAGTGTACCTCAAATGATCTATTGAATAACTAGTGTTGCTACCTCAACTAAATGGAACTGACAATGCCCATATCTTCTACGGATCTACTTATAAAAAACTCCATGACCATTCTCAGGTTATGGCCCCTAAACTAGAGGAACAATATGAGGCCAACCACTACCCACTGTAACTCCACTCGGTGGAGAATAGTTATTGTCCTCCTACCATATAAATGAACTCAAATAAAATATGTGATCATTCCACTATTGAGCCTATATTCCTATAAAAACTATGATTAATGAACTATGGGACACTGATTCTAGTGATGGATATACAACCTATAACAAAATCTTTTAATATCCCAAGTCGAATAATGGAAACCACTAGCACTATAAGGATGTCAAGGATTCATCTCTAGTCAACTCCCCTATTATTGAAATATCAATTCTCCTGGGGCCTAAGACCTTCCACATTAAACTCCAATACCCGTGGACACCTGCTAATTCATATCACGATGAAAAAATACTTATTATTACCTCAACTCAATCCCATCCTCCTTCTTCCAAACATCAGTATATGTTCGTAATATTTGAAGAGTATCTATATACTAGAAATAAATATATAGTTAATTATTAAGACCTCTTAATGATGACCCCTCTTAATTATAATGTTCTGAAAAAAATTTATGTTCTCTCAAAATGATTCTGAACACTCTCAATAACATAATACCAAAATCATTAGAATGAATCTATATTAACTTCAAAATCTTAATGGTCTATGAATGGAACTATTATAATTAACTATTTCTATAATTTAACCTATTTAACTTATACCTAATTCCACTGACAATAATATTGGGTCCCCCACCAGCAGGTTGCTCCAAGTATTTGAATAACTACAAATGGGACATGTATCTTATTATGACTAGATAAATCTAATTGTGATCACTTGATCCTATATACAACCTTTATCTCCACATTCAAAAAACAACCCTTGTAATTCACCTAACACTAATATAAAAAATTCCAAACTCCATTCAACAAGTCACAGCATCCACTACAATATCAACTATATTATAATCAACCAGATCAAACTTTTAAACCTAAAAATCTTGAGATACATGAAGATGATGTCTGAGAGATATAACTAAAAAGAAAGAAATGATTTTTTATTCTAACTAGTATGTAATTTTATTTAGATTCATTTTATTTCATTTATTAAATTCCATAAAACAACCCAAATCAAAATAGAATTTATGTCGTAATGATGCATGTTCTACTTCCATATATGTTTCTCAAAATAGGTCCACATCACATGGAAAATAAATAATATTGGATTCCATGCATTGGATCATATGTGACCCTAATATCTCACATAATAATTTTAATTTTTATCTTATTTAATTTTTCGAATATAAAAAATGAATTGCAAATGGGAATAGACATTGAGAAACCTTTCCCAAATCCATAGTATGTTTCAATGGATTTTATTTTACTCTTTTTAGAAAATTAATAGTGTTTAGGATTATAGGTTATGGAACTTTGATGTCAAGATGTGCAAGGGGTATGATGATATCCCATTCATGGAGGTCTATTCTCCAACACATCCCACTATTACCATTACAGACCCCCACGAAAAATGGAGAGTCTCGCCGAGAATGTTTTAGGCCAGGTCGACACCATTTTTCTTTGGGCCATATATGGCCCTAGTTTCTATATATGAAATACCATGAGATGAGTAACACTTCTAGTATACCTAAAATAACTATAGTTGACATACCCATTTTGGTCAATTTGAATGAAATGAGTTGTGCTTCTCCTCTTTGTTTCTACATCTGCATTGACTTGAAAGACTACACAATAAACTCCAGAATCCCTATAACCAGATTGTAATGTGTTTATGAACTAGAAATTCATTCCCTTGTGTAAGTCCCATAGTAGTCTTTTCTAGGAATTATATCCCACAAAACCACCACTAAATTCATTAAACATTAATAGACCATATATGAAAAAAAAAATTATTTTTCATTCAATAATCAAGATGTATCATATGAATCAATCATTTCATTACTAATTAATATATAATGCATCATTATCCTCAATACATGAATTTAAACTTTAGAACACACAATTACAAATATTGGATTCCTTCATTGACACAAATGAGAGGTCTCATAAATCAATGATAAAATTAATCATTCCATGTTAATTATAAAACCACTATAAAGATATCAGGGGTATTCATCTCAGTTTTATTCCACAAACATATCCCTTGACCCATCAGTAGGCTGTGATAACCCCCAATAACATATGAGGATAATTCATAGGTTTCTTAATGCATAATCCTAACAGTCCTTGTCCATTTGAATGATGTCAAATTATAGTCATACCCCATGAAATTGGAATGTGATTCCATCATGTTTGGACATAGGGACAAAATCATGGGAAGCACCCATGCATAATCCCCACACACCATGTCCATTCACATGATGTTAAAATATTTCCATACATCATGAAATGGACATAATATTACATCATGACTCTACATGAGTAGGAAATCAATGACATATTCCATATATAACCCACACTCACACCACATACAATAACGTGACGTAAAATTACATACATACCACATTCAATGGATCTCAGAATCTATCATGAATCAATATGTGGGATCAACCATGAGAAACATCCATATATAATCCCACAACCCACATCAATTGTCTGGTTGTTATAATATGTTCATACACTATTCAATGTAAAATTGATGAAATCCTAACTATAAAAAAGGAACTAATCATGTCTACCTTCATTTCATAATCTCTGTAGACAACAACTATTAATGTGATGTTCTAATATATTCATACCCCATTCAATGGACATTGGATTCCTTCATGAACTGAAATGAGGAATACATGAAAAGAAAACCAGTAATTATATCATGCTCATCATGTCCATTCAAATGATGTTAAATATTAAAAATACACCATTCAGTGGACATGGGGTTCTCTTATTTCCCGACATGAAGATGAAATCTTAGATAATATTTCTGAATAATCTTTAAAGACCCCATAAATTTACATGATGATAAACTATAATGATTCCACATATATAGAAATGGGATTCTCCAATGACTCTTCGTGAGGAAGAAATCATGGGAAGAATCCTTTCATGAACCTTGAAAACCATGTAAATTCATAAGTGTTAAAATTTAATAATACCAAGTTAAATTGACATGGATTTCCTTCATGAATTGAGAAGAGAAATAAAATATGGGAATATTCCACATTTAATCCCATACAATGTCATTGTTGCTTAAGAAGGGCCATGTGTAACTTCCATATGCACGCCCCAACTACATCATCGTTGATCCTTGTAGTGCTCTGGGTAGTTTTAATAAATAAACCCAAACCACATCCTTGATACTCCAAGTTGTAAAACTTAAAAAATTCATGCTTAATCCCTAACCACTTCATTGATGCCCCTAGCAGTGCCATTGGCAGTTCTTTATGCCAAATCCCAAATCACATCATTGGTTCTCCATACAAATTCTAGTGATTATTCAATGCATAATCCCATCTCCAAACACCATGAACACTCCATTCATGAAAATAAAATCCATATTGCACGACATTAATCTACCAGGGTCATTCCAATCACAAAACCTGAAACTGTGGTATCAAACTATGCGGGTATTGAACCATTACATTAAATATTGTATGTATAACACCTCTATGAATTTTAATCCCATCATTGATAATTTATATAGGCGGTCACTTGTGGTATCATGTGGCATGGACCTCAATGGAAGCATTAAGAACAGTAATACACCATGGTAAAATAGCTTTTTATCCATACCAACCCATGAAATACACTCAATTCATATCTACTACCTCCATCATATCTCTCATCCATAACCTATCATGAAATTTTTTCATGAACCCCCTCACCAATGATTCTACAATGCAGGGAGAGATATAGTTACCCCATTATAGCATTCATATTCACTAGTTTGGAAACTAGAAAGGTGTAAAAAAATATCATGAATTAGGCGGAATAACCCTCTATAATAATGTTTTATCAAAGGATGAGTTTAATCATCCATAATCACCTCCATGAAATTGAATAAATGGAAACCAAAACCATCACATATTTTTTAAATAAATAATAATGATATAAATAAATGTCTCCAATTGTATGTAATAAAAAATAATTATAAAGAAGCCATAAAAAACAATAAAATTAGTTTATAGATTTAAAAATATGTAATTAACTATTCAATACTATTGGACACCCTATAATTATATTATATATGTTGGGTGTGAATGAAATTATACTTTGTATTAATTGAAAATGCTATTGTTCATATATGGAAGGATAATACTAATGAAGCAGTGAGGAAGAAAGGAACCAACATCAAAAAATTTCCTAACAATCCATCAAACCATCAAAAAGGAATTCTCATAAAATTATGTAATGATACTATAATAACAAAAAAAGAAACTGCCTATAAAGGGTACACCAAACCACATTCAAATATATTATCATCTATCATGACATAGTCTAGATAGTATTGGGGATCTCATCGCCTCCAAATAACATATACCACCACCCCAAAACACAATAACATCACATCATGCCCACAAACAACAGATACCTCACCCCAGAAATAATTAATAAATAATATTTTCTACATATAGAATTTCCATCACATATCAACCAAAAAAAGTAACATGGTATCAAGATCATTGAGGAAATCAACCTCATTCCATCCTCTAAAAATGAAATACCACCACAACCATCCTCGATATAGAATGAAAATATCTCTTCTAACCTCCAAACACATTGTACATAACTAAGCTGATTAATAAGCCTCTATACATTATAGAATATGTTTATCTACTCTGATATAAGAGATATAGGTAAAACGTCAGAAACTAACTAACGATACATGCTCATCACCAGAATTTAGGGAATGAAATCCTGAGGTGTAAATACATAAGTTAAAACTTTTTTATCGATGTGAGTGGGATGTGTATAGAAATAAATATTAATATACATGTATATATATAGTCCACATGTAGTATAATGAAAAGTCTTCACAAAACAACACTAACCAAGTCCCAACACCATCCACCTATTAATTCATAACAATACACAGTCCATAATATATATATCATGCCTGCTAGAAAATCCATTAAACATCCCATTAGTTAAATAATTTACCTAAAATCATATTTAACCATAAAAAGAATAATTTATTCGATCATTAGTCATTATATTCCCCATAATAAATCCAAAACACAATCATTTTAACCATTATTAAGATATTATTCCATCACTACCAAGGTAGATCGAATAGGGCCACCCCAAGTCAATACTAGATTATAGTTTCCATAGAACCGTCACACCTCTGCCCCATATGAAAAAATTTAAAAACCATCAACTATCTATGAAAAATAAAGGAAAAAACCATCTTGTAGTTGCAAAAAATAAGAAGAAAAAACCTTCAAATCACAAGAAACTCATAATTCCATTTAAACAATGACATCGCCACTTCAAAATAATGTACCTAAAAACCTTATCCTTAATCCTCCAAAATCATGCCTAAAAAAACCATCACATCGCCCAAAAAATAATTACCAAAAAAACCATCACATCACCACCAAATAAGAATAACCAACCAAAATGTGTCCCAATATAGCTCAGGTTCACTGGTAACCTGATAAATGAGATAGTCCTAACATAGATTGAATGTCATTCCTGATCCCCATATGTCCATCACTATGACATGTATTTATTCAAAATAGGAATGTGTCAATTACTTTTTGCACTACCAATTGGAAAAAACAAAGTAAATACATATCCATACAAATGAAACTCCACTAGGAGAAATGTACCTAAAGATAAATATGTATAATAACCCAAAGTACTACATCCCAAAATTACTATAATATAGGAAAAACTACCTATATTACATTGGACACAAATGATCTATTTTATGGATCAATAGCTAGAACCACTTGTTAGTGGTGTTGTACCCCTACATGAACATGTAAGTTAAAATCTAATAACACCCGATGCCATATGTAAGTATTTAGGTAAAAATACAAATAGGGTCTCACAAAGGATACAATAATATATGCCTATATTAAATTAACCAAATTAAAAATTCAATTTAAAATAAATTGGATTGGAATTTTATTTTCATAATTCAAATCGTTCATGGTTTATATATAAATATATGGAAACACATTATAGAAAAGTTTTAGTTTTCAATTGATCAATGATTTCAAAAACAATTGAACTTTTCCAAAATGACATAAAAAATCATTTAGTTAAAAAAATCATGTAAATAAAAATTCATGAAAAAAATATTTCAACAATCGCAAATATTCATGTAAGTATAGATAGATGAGAAACATGGTAATATGCCAGTAAATCTAGGATATTACTAGTATATAGGGAATCAACAATCAAGGTGAAATGATAATATATACATATTAACCTTTAAAATAATGCCACAAATGACACATCCAAATCACTTAAGGGATGTGACTTACAATATTTATGTGTTGGAATGTTGAAAAGCACAATGTTTTGTCTACTTAACTCACCAACTACATAAATCTTTCATTTTCAAAAGTAAAAAACAATGATAAGAAAATTATTTCATGATAAACGATACTAAAATTTATTCCATTATCTATTTCGAATAAAACACATTCCATTGAAAACAATAAGATTGATTTTTAATAAAAAACATACCTTCTTCCAAGAGAGACCCCAATGATTCCTATCAAATCCATTTTAGTCCATTTTCACTATATATGAATTTGAAATCAATTCTTAATAATATATCACAATCTACATCCACAAATTATATTTAATAATATAATTTTTCAGATGGTTCCATCAATTTCAAAAAAACATTAATTTAATTGAATTGATTTTATAACGCACTTTACAATAATTCCATGTCCAAAATTAAGTAAAAAATGATAATTGAAACAATTTAAATCTAATCAAAAATTTAAATGAAAAAATTTAATGTTTAAAATTTTTTATAAACACCCAAAAAATCATGGGAATTGGGGGTTTTATAATTTCATGAGAGAAACACATTTTAAAGACCCAATTCAATGGAATTGTAATTTTTTCCAAAATATAATTGAAATACATTTAATTAAAACAAAGAAATTCCATTTAGTTACATTATTTTAAATTAAATAAAATAATCTCGGGTAAACGTAAGTTGAAAATCATGATAAAACATCATAGATTGAGATGATGAGATCTTATATCACCAATCTGTACAGAAAAAACTATAATGGAGAAAAATTAAAACAAGGATATATTAATCAAACATAATTTTAGATCTAGAACCATGGGTATTTGATCATAAAATCAAATGAGAGAATCCCGGAACCCAAGGGAGGATAAAAGGGATCATGAAGGAAGAATAACAGGAAGAGGAAACTAAACTGTTAAAGGTGAAAGGGTGTTTCCCCACTTTGGATTGTTTCATGGATGGGTACGATTATCCAGGAACACTTATCAGGATCTCTAAGGAATTGAAAAATTTCTTATGGGTCATATTTTTATGTTCAAAGACACGATACATGAAACATTTTATGTATTTATGTTAGTAGGGATGGATGTTCTAAATGGTAAGAAACCATTCCCACATGTTAAATAAACACAAAATCTATAAAAATATGGATCATGTTCCCCTTCTATACCAAGAAATCGATGACACAACTAAGGTGAAACATTCAAGGCCATGTGGTCTCCAACTGATATTTCCAATGGTCTATGGTATTGATCATTATATGATTAAAATTATATCGGTGTCATAAGAATTATATGAATAACCAACTAGATATTATATATTTTTTCTTTGACCAATATCATTCAAACAAGGGAACCCTTGCCAATATCTGATGAACAGAATATTGATTTATAAGTCCAACTATAAAAGGCCTTAATGGGATCCATCTTGATCCCAAATTGGTATATATTATTGTTATAAAACACAACCATCCCAATTTGGTCATCCCAGTTTGTAGCAATGTTGAGAACAAAAGAGAGAATCATTTGCTTAAGAATTTGTATCGCTCTTTCTGTCTAGCTATCTGAATATGGATGGTATATCGTAATGAAATGAATATGATATCCTTGTGCATCCAAAAGGCCTATATAAAGGAGAAGTGTTAATCTATGATCCCTATCAGATTGAAAAACCAAAGGGACATTGTTCAAAAACCCAATGTCTTTCACAAATATAATTTCCCTCTCTTGAACATCAGTTTTATAACTAATGGTTATAAATTTTTCTAATTTATTAAGCGTGCCGATCACAAACCATATCAAATTATTTTCTCTCTATGTACATGGGAAACATACTAAAACGTCCATAGATATCTCCTCCCACTACCATGTAGTGACCAAATGTGGTTGAATAAAACTTGAAGGTTTCTATTTTCCATCCTTAACCTTTTGGGT
The DNA here is from genome assembly GCA_963277665.1 of Viscum album. Lineage (NCBI taxonomy): Eukaryota > Viridiplantae > Streptophyta > Magnoliopsida > Santalales > Viscaceae > Viscum > Viscum album. The sequence goes on along the minus strand of OY728140.1, from coordinate 1,377,829,811 downwards.
CATATAAAAATGATAAAAACCAAGAAATTCCACATCTCATATCTAGACACCGTAAATATTGCTAGATATCATTGAAAATCTTCTTTGATCCTAGGTAAATTACTAACTGTGAACAATATAAATCTAGCATTATCACTTTCCAAAATTAATATGGTACCGAAAACGTATATTAATGCATTGAATATCCTCATTGGGGATTGAAAAACAAAGAACAATATACCCATGATTATGTTATTAACTAATTCTATGAAACTCGTCAAATAGATGTTGTCATTGATGGATAAATTTGAGAATATTTGATGTAAAATGATCACTTTTTAAGGAAACCTCGTCCCCTAATTCGCGTACCCTAATATTCAACTGTAAAAATAGATCCAACTTTTTCCACACTTCTTATGATTTATTCATATCATTTATGGATGTTTTATACAAAAAATATATTTAATGGAATTCTCAATCCCAATGAAATAGGCGATATCAAAACCAAAATAATGTAGGAATTACACCAAACACATATAGTAAATATTTATTTCTTTTTGATAGAAGTCAAAACTCAAGATCATCGGGTTCAAATAAATGGAAAAAAATTATCTAAAAAGGAAATGGAGAAAAGTTTTAGTAATTTCCATCACTTCTACATGATCAATATCATGGGAAAAAAAATTCTACTAATGTTCCCTATGTTGATGAGATACAAATTAAATAGAATGGTTACCCTACCTGAGGATGCATCCCAATCCTGAACTCGATGCATCACAAAACACCACTTAGCCCTTCTCGACATCTAGAAAAGAAAACACTGTAACAATATTCAACAAATGTTTTATCACAACAATATAATTACATCATTTCTCATTTCTGCAATCTATACCCCCATTTGGGTGAGTATAGTAATCGGAGAATCCATCCTCAAGAAGTCCGTCATGATCAAGATATAATATATGTATAAGAAAATGAATATATGGAGGTTAATGAAATTTTATGATTTCTTCTAGGTCATAACAGCATCCACCTTAACTGAATCAAATGTAATTACTTGTTATCACATAATGATTCATAAGAAATTTACTCCTCCAATCCAGAAATCACATTTCCAATGTTAGGAATAATGTCCTGGATTTCTATTAAAACAGAAAACTATCCTCAAATGATTCACACGATCATCACCAGACAATGAGTAAATGAGTATTTCAACCACAAAGACAACCACAATGGTATCATGATACTCATTGAAAATCATGTACATAAATTCCATGAAATCTATTGCTATATTGGTTTGACCAAAAGTAATGATAACATACTCACAATGTCTCTAACTACTTCAAACGGAATTCTTCACAGTTTCAGGTTAGTTTATCCTCAAATAATGGTATCCAAAACACAGATCAATCTATAATAACCCCATTTCCCATTTATACTTATCAAATATATCATTTAACCAAGAGAATTGATGTTTTCTCATTACAGTAACATTATTGATATTATGGTAACAAACACATATTTCAACTGAATCATCCTCCTTAAAAAATACAATTGGTGCAAGCAATGGTGACATGATCGAGTGTACGAATAATTTTTCAAGTAGATTATATAATTGGGATAGAATTTCTTTCCTTTTATATAGATCCCTATAGATAGTGGGATTAGATATTAGTTCTGTACCAATTATTATATTAATATATATTTCAACCAACCGTGCATGGTAAAACTATATAAGTATGAAGGAATCACATCAGGAAACTCAATGATGACCGGAGGTGGGGTTCAAAATCAATGATTCAAATTTTAGATCAACGGAAAACACTAATATAACTCTCCCATACTCTAAATAATAATGTCTATATGTTCTTTAACCTCAGTCCCATTCTACATAGAAGACAAGACACACACCATTGGGTGAATGGAAGGATACCTATCCAAGATAATTGTCTATCTGGGGATTATTATCGGGGAGAAAATCCATCTTGAAAATGGTGTTTAACAGTTTCATGTCTTGAATCACAAAATAAAATAATTCTCAATATATTATATAAAGAAACCACAAGAGGGACTAGATATACGCCACTACTACTTTATAAGAAGGTGTGTAGTAATATACATTGCACAAGATAGAATCCCCATAGGATGATTTAGAAGATTATGAATAAGGATGAAATAAATGAATGAGATGAACCAATATCAAATTGAGTATTCGCTATTAATGAATACATAATTTTAGTTCCTTTCAGGATCACTAGACCTATATCAACTTCTTGGGGAGACTCTACCACTCTGTGAAGGCATTTTGTTCACAATTCATGTGATCAGAAACATTTTAACTCAATGTATATGATTATGAAAATGTTTTAGACATTGTTGTGGATGGTATGACACAATGTAGAGTGGGATAAACATAGAAGAATATATGAAATGCATGAGCTTCTGCATGTTCCATAGTTCTTGGTCACCTTAGTGAAAACCCTCGTTGAATTTCACAACATTCCACACATGTAAGTAACTAAATGACCACTTTTATGGAATTGCAGGAGAACTATAATGACCCAAATCATGGGAAAAACTATGAAAATAATCATGGTTCCTCTTTCCCATAATGTAATAAACACTACCATTAATGAAATAATGATATTACCAATAATCTTGTCTTGTTAGTTGGGTGCATCTCAACCATCTTTTATTTTTCCATTACATCATTATAATAACGAACATTCCTAAATAAAACCCAATACTTATCAATACCATATTGACTTTGCAACTCAAATTTTCAAACAATTATCTACTCATTTGATAAAATCTCACTTTCAAGCTACATAAGACCAGAAATAAGGTTAGATAATCTTCCACAATCATTTCACCCAACCCATGTTTGAAAAACATAGTTCCCTAGTATAAAAACATTGTATCCAAGTAGATATTTTTTGTGAAAAAATCCATTACTGAAAATATGAATAATAATCACATCAAAAAACAATGGGTATGGCCCCCAAAACAATGGGTATAGTCTATAACTACAGTTTTGGAAACCTTGGGATACAGAGGTGTTGTTATACCACCACCACCCTCTACACACGGTTTTCCAAACCATTGGTATAGCTTTTACAATCGTGTAATTTCCTTTATCACATGTGCCATCGTGTTAAAGCCTTATACCCACTGATTGAAAAGAAATAATAATAATATTAGAAAAAAAATGAAACACTAATTTCGAACCCGCAACATGACCTTACACCGCGATGTGTCGCACCACTCCAGCAATTTCTCATATATACATATATATCTTCATTTGAATAAATATATTAATTTTACTATCTTTATTAGAAAAATGCATATGAATTTTTTGATCCCACTACCACAGGTTACAATATATAGTGCCTCACCAAAATAATTAATGAACATTAGAATATATATATATATTCATTAATTAACATATATTAATATTTCGTATCTATTAAAAAACAGTCAGGGTGATTCTATTATTAGACCATTTGTACTAACAAACAACACATCACAAACCCACCTATGCACCATATACATAATATATATTAGTATCTATCTAAATATAATAATCATTACCATGGTTATATGAGTCAAACTGTTGGTATAGGTGTTCCCTCCAAATATTTTCTTGGTCCTTCAGAATTTTTTTCACCATCATAATGTGGGAAAGATATACCAAAAGTTTTCGAATTCTATGGGTATAAGTCTTCGAAAAAACCCCCATACCCATAATTTTTCTAAAACTTGCAGTATAGGACCTAAAAACAAAACACATATACCCATAGTTTTGGTCAAAACTATATTTATATGTGACCTATACCTACAGTTTTGGTATACTATGGCAATAAGTAATTAAAAAAACATATACCCATGGGTTTTCACAAAGCTATAAGTATAGGATCCCATTCTATCCCTATACCCATGGTTTTTGAAAACTCTGTGTATATGGCCAATTTCCAGTAGTGACCTTGAAGTCATTCATCTCTAAGACCTCATTTCTCATCTGTATCTCCATCGTATCCCAATGTCTCTTACTCAGTCCTTACAGTAAGAAGGTGAAATACATCACCTTTATTTCAAAGGGTATGTACAAGAAGAAAAAATAAATTCTCCATTATTATCTACCACATATTTTTCTACCTAGGATAATTTTATCCTTTGAACAATAGTAATTTATGGAAAAGGAACTATTGAGAAAAAATATTGAGAACGTCACTATGAGGTTCCACAGTTGAAGCGTGAACGAAAAATAGATGTGGTTCATATCATAGGGATTTGAAAGTGCGCACCATCTCCTCAAATAGACTTGGGTCCATTAGAGGACTCACATAAAAGTGACCATAAATAGCTTCCTCCATGATCAAATTTGCACATCTTCTTAGAGTAATGATGCTACACAACATTATCAAAAAAAGAGGATCACTTCATATTAACACTCAAAACATATCAATAATAAAAATAATCCCAACAAATAGATAAATAATAAATGAAATTCAATAAACCCAAATAAAAAATAGCGAGAATTCAATAACTAAACCTAAAGACATATTTCAATAAACATCCCTAGTGATATAAAGATTATTATAGTAAGATAATTCTAGACACTAAATCACAACTACCTCCTATATCTCGATAAAATTACCCAAGTTCATACTTTCATAATGACAGAAGCTCAACATACATTTGATATAACTTTTTCCCAAAATAGAATGGGTACCCTCGTAACCCGATAACCAAGATTGTCAAAACATGATAGAAAGGTTGTTCTCATTTTATAGAGTCAAGTGACTATAATATGGAATCGTAATAAAAAATGAATGTGGGAACAATTTTTCCACTACAAACTGAGATAAACTAAATAAATTTGTATGAGTATGAAATAAAATCTACTAGGTTTAATGTAAAATAATTAAAAAATGAACTAAAAAAATTACTCCAACCAAAATTATTTGATGATAGTAAAAAACTTCCCATGTCCCTTTGTACATGACTCTTCATGTACACAGATCAATTGATAGAACATCCTAAAATTAGTGGTTATCACATAATAGTATTGGGAATGAGATAATCTAAAAAACTCAAAGGGACATGTATGTTGTGATATATAAATCTCTTTAGTGTATCACAAAGGATTCCATAAAATTTCCAATATTAAATTAACCAAATACAACATTTAATTTATTGAAAACATATTTGGAATTTCATAAGTATAATTAAAACTACTAATTATTTCATTTAATACTTTTAAAATAATATACATAAAGGATTTAATTAACAATTGATGGAACATTTTAAAAACAATGGATCATTTCACAAATGATGAAAATAAAATCAAATATATAAGATATTATATATAAATCAGCAGGTATGTAATTTTTTTGACAATGATCAAATATATTTATTAAAAATAAAAACATGAGAGAAACAGGTTCGTATACCTAAGAAGTTATTATAGTTCCAGGTTATATGGACTCTACAGTCACTACAACATGAAAATATGTATAAAAGTAATGTAAATTGTTTTTACAGTGACCAAAAGGATGATGATGCATTAATTATGTATTTCGTTGACATATATTTCTCTTTGTCTATGAAATCCCATATACAAAGTAGGTATATTTTCATTGAATAGAGTTTTATTGTAGGTGAATTATGATATATTGACCTTATTAAGGGATGTGAGAAATTAAATCATTCATTTTGTTTAATTAATAAATTATTATTTATTGTACAATTCTTCGATTAAAATTTCTATTTATCATGAGTTGGGATATCTAATATTATATGGACATCATCATCATAAGGGGGGATAAATACCAATATCTATTGTGGGAATATATATTGATACCTTTTAGAGAAATAATTTTATTACCATTTCTCTTCTTCATGTAGTTGAGGGTTATATTGAAGCATGGGTGTATATTCTTTGTTCATAATGGCCTCTAAATAGAAAAAGTTTGCAATGAATATTACTTTTGGGACCTTATAATTCATTAGTACACAGATATATATATATATATTTAATATTTTGATATTTTTTTATATTTCATTAAATACATTTTAATAGAATGTGTTTAAATATTTATATGGATTGAATTCACCTAAATTATTAAAATGATAAAAGAGGAGAAGAAATCAGATGATTTTAAAAAACACCTTCAACAATATGAAAACACAGATTGATATTTAGAAGATACAAATTTATTTATATTATATAATAGATGAATGTATTCTCATCTATGAAACTGATATACTATAAAAATGATATATATCATCAACAAAAAATATTTTTTTCCCTGATGAATATTTTTTCCATTTAAAAATAAAACAACTGTAAAGAATATTTATTGAGACATATTGCAAATATTTCTTCTTCACATCTTGAATTATAAAAAAAATTACTATAAAATCAACATCCTTTTTATTCTTCATAAAATACAGTGAGTTAAATAACTTATTCATCTTCCAAAATTAGAATCAATTATTAATGAAAATGGTTACTATCTTGATTTTCATTATTTCTGTGAAAAAACATGATTTTGTGGAATATTATGTTATACAATACTAGGAAATTTATTTATTTATGTCTAATCATTTGAAATATATCATAAAGGAATTATAATATTCTTTTTTCTTATTCAATATCATCAATAAAAAATATTTGAAGCATTTTTTATATGATAAATTCATTTTACTAATATTTGTTATTAATTGATAATATTGTTTTATTGAAGGTATTATTTTCATTATGATTTATGTTATATTATATGATTTAGATTTTCCAATTTACTTTCACAATACAATGATTTAAAATACCCAATATTTAATTATTATATTGATTCTTGATTTTAGATTACTGGCTTCAAATCCAAATACACAAATGACCTATAATTTAATGTTTCTGATATTTAAAATAAATAAATAGAATAAAAATCAACTAGTAATATAGAGTAAGGCCTTATAAATTTCAATTGAATCATAAAACCTTATATTGTATCAACTAGTTATCGAGAATCCTCGCTATTAATGAGTATTACCTAATTTTTTCAAAGGATTATTTCCTTAACAAAATTTGTATCCAAATGTATACTAATTTAGTAACACCCCATATTTTTTTAAAAATAAATGGGAATGCATGAAACATTGTAAATGGCCTTTTAAAAATAAATTGTCCACCTCAATGTTTTGAATTTTTAAAAAAGTTTATCTACAATTGTGTTCAGTAATTTATTTAGAGTCTAATGAAACCAACTTGTTATATTGGTGAATTGTAACATAACCTTATGAATAGTAATATGAATATTAATATGAACCAAATGAATTTTAAATTGTAATATTATTATATTTTCTTATCGCTTTATGATATAGAAAATTTAATTAATATTTCAATGGGATATAAATGTAGTTATAGTTTTAAAATTGTTAATTTTTGAATAAAGTATGATTTTATATAAAAAAAGTAATAATATTTAAAATATTTTTTTTAAAAAATGGACTTCATTTTTGAATTATACACGTTGAGAAATGGTATGGTTGAATTTTTTTCTAAAATTCTAGAATTTTTGATGAATAGTAAAATATGATAAAATATTGTATATTAAAATTATCAGTTAAATACAATATTTAATCCATCATATGTGATGTATGGACACTAGGATCAACGTCAAATGCCAATATTACTGTTTGGGGTTACATGAATTATGATTATTCATAGTATTGATCAAAATATTATAATAATGATTAAAATAATGTAAAATTCCTCCTCTCCTACACTATAAATACAACCCTCATTACAGTCATCCTCTAAAATCTCTCAAGCCATGATAATTACCTATAGTCTACCCCATACTCCTCCAAAAACTCTTACCAACGTCCTAGAGCTTCTTGTCTCACTAAAAGTCCAAAACCAATTTCCTTAAGAGGGATCTCAAATAGAAGAGATCAAGAGGTAAACATCGTCTTTCATTTTTTTCTTTCCTTTCATTTTATGTTATTATTTTCCATTCACATTGGTCTATGTTGGAATATTTCATTCCATATCCCCCTTACATCCCATATTATGTTATAATTATTAGAGATCCATTTTCACCCATAAAATTATTTTATGAATATTTAAATGACACTGTTAGGCAACTGAATTTTCGTATGGAATATTTCAAATTATCTTTTATTTTGAGTTCCTTTCCCTTCATCGTCTTTCCCCTCTACCTCTCATCCAAGATGCATGATAGCTCTAGAATAATTTTTATTCTGTATTTTATCATGTTCAGGGAAAATTACTCATCATTCTTCTTCTCATCCCCCAGTTATTCAGGGATATAAAGACATTGTCCGTGATGTGTTGAATTACTGACATCGAGGACGATGTGATTTCAATTTGAATTAATTCCATAAAGTATGGTCATGAAACCATTTTAATGGTTGAACTAGGATATAATATATGTATTATTCTTCATCCATGGTTCTGTATTTTTTTTACACATGATTTTAATTAAATAAATAAAATGAGTTCATCATTATCAAAGAACCACTAAAATGATAGAAACAAACATCATTAATGTTTTAACTTATAAATCATCCTCCTATATGAATTCAAAATAATAAATATTATAATATATGGTCCTGGAATTTCTCAAATACCACACCATTACAATTCTACAGTTTCACTTTTAATTGAAAAGAACATCCACCCTCAACCAATCAAGGAAATTAGGTAAAGAATGCACCGGAAACAATAGAAGGAACAAAATACTAACAATTAACGGGTGAAATAATGTTATAAACTGAACATATAAGATTTTATAAAGATTTATATGTTTCCTTATGATATTAATAACAAACTTTTAACCATTATAAAAATGTTATTAACAAGTTAGAAGTATGACAACCTCGAGTTATGATAATTCGTAACACGATTTCTATTATTTGGGTTAACCTTCTACTTCATTTTTTATATTGTATTAAATTATTGGGTGTGATTAAAATTGTTTCTAATATTATGATTTATGGGTATTTATATTGTATATACATATTCCATCCATTATATTAAGTCCCACTTAAATTATATGATTTATGTTAGAGGCTTTTCATGATAAATCCTCTTTTAATATTCTTTTTTATGAAATTTCAAAGGCAATATTTTTATGCAATTATTTAGGTGGATGATTATGTTCCGGTTCTTGTGAATTTTCTATTATGAAGGGTGGGACCTATATTTCCCTCCAATTTTTAGGGTATGTTTATGTTGGAGGTCAACTATATTGTTTCTCCAAGTGTAACTGTGATTGTTACATAAAATCTAAGGTAGTCATGAGGGTTACAAATTAGAAGGTATCCGAGGGGGTTACAAGATTATGTAAGCAATCCCCCTAGATAACATTATGATTCTATTTTTGATATTAATTTTTTATGGATCTTGTGTAAATATAATGTTTCATAAGGTAATTTCATATATATGGCTGACATGTATGTATTTTTAAAATGTTTTCATACGATACAAGTATTCATGAACTAATGTTTTATTTCCATCTTTTATATCCCTTACTGAGCGTTTTGTGCTAATCCAATGTTATTAAATGATTTTCACAGGTTAAAAGGGAGTGTAATAAAATGAAGGAATCCATGTTAAATATCTGATAAAATTTCAAATAAATCCTTTTTTATGATTTAATGGTTTATATTTTGATCAAAAATGGATTGTGGGTTTAGTATTATCCTCTTATATGAATGTGGTATGTTATGTATGAAAAGTATCCAAATTATATGAAACAATAATCCAAAATATATTCTCAACGTGTAATAATTTATGTTTTTCACTAAATTTCATGATTATGAAATGTTTTAAGGTCGAGTCCATAAATTTGGTTTTAGAAGAAAGGTTTATATAACTTTAGGGGTTATGAGTTTTCATTGAACATGTGGTTAGTCCGTATGTATTTTATTTAAGATAAATCATTGTTTTTTAACATTTTAGATCAAGGGATGTCAGTTACATATGGAAGGAGGAGGATCTTAAATTACATTCATATCTCTTCTAGATGACATTTTTGTAATTATTTTTGCAAAGTCAAGTCTAGAGGACTCTAAAATATTTTCATACATACAGCTCACTTGAAAGAAATTGTATGATATATCAAACAACTCCATTATACCTCAATAGCATCGTGGATCATTGGTTTTATTTAATAAAATCATACTTTATCAATATTCTTATATTTAAAATAAAGGTAAATATTATCAAGTAATTTTCAAATATTTTACATTATCGGAAGATTTTGGAGGATATTATGATTTTGAAAAAGGTGGTAAATAAAGAGACCCATGCACAACCTATATATATTTGATTTTTCAACATACTCTTTCAAAACATACTTATTTTATTTTAAAAAAATTGATTAAAAGTTTCAACTCAAACTCGGTCTGACTATTTTATAAAAATCATGTTTTATCAGATGTTATGAATTTATATGTCATTGAAGATAATTTTCCATAAAATATTATCCTATGATCACCCATATGAACCATGTTGTACATGGTGTATCTGGATAAAGGAAGAAATTGGTTTTTGAAGGATCTCTGAATAATTTTTTCAATGCATGGACATTCAATTTACGCAAGCAAGATGATGATGAAACAAAATGGACACCATAATCAAGGTACCCACACTTGTTTAATAAGTAAATAAAATTTTGAGGGCGCAATTTTTAGAAGGTGAAAATAATGTAACAGACCATCTCTTTTTGAAAATAAATTGAATTTCATTATACTTTTTAAATTTATTTAAATTATTTTTCTACCCTTGTGTTTAGAATTTTGAAAAATAGTTATGTACAACTGTTTTCCACGTGTTATTTAGGGCATAATGGAACCGACTTGTTCTTTTGGTGAATAGTTTCACATCCATATGAATAGTAATATAATTAGTAATATTAAACTAATAAATAGTAAATTTTAATATTGTTTAATTTTCTTATGTCTTGAAGATAATGAAATTTTGGTAAATTTTTCAATGTTATATAAACAAAGTTATAGTTTTAAAAATGGTAAATTTTTAATAATGTAATATATTATTTAATAATTTAAGTAATATTATTTAGAAAAATATTATCAAAAATTGGACTTCAATTTTACATTATAATGGTCGATAAATGGTAATGGTGAATTTTTGTTATTTTTCTGAAATTCGAGATTTTTTTTTGAATAATGAAATACAGTAGTTGACCATATGTTCAAATTATCAGAAAAATACCCTATCTATGACATAAAAAGTGATTTAATGCCACTTATTTAGAACTTACATTCCATTAATATTATTTGGGTTCACATGAATTATTATTATTCATATTCTTGAGAAAAATATTATAATAATGATTAAAATAATGTAAAATACATCCCCTCTTCCACTATAAATACCACCCTCACTCCGCTCTTCCTCCCACACCACTCAAGCCTTGAGACATACCTATATTCTACCCAATACTCCCCTCAAAGCTCATCCCCACGTACTTGTGCTGATGGAATCAACAAAATTCCAAAACAAAAGGTCTTAAGAGGGATCTCAAGAAGAAGAGATCAAGAGGTAAACATAGTCTTTAATTTTCTTTTTTCCATTCATTTTATGTTATTATTTTTCATTCCCCTATGATACTGTTTTGATATTTCATTAAATATACCCATAAATCCCATATTATGTAATAATTAAGATAGACCCATTTTAATTCATTACTTTATTTTATAAAATTTTTAACAATGTCGTTAGGCTGCTGAATTTTTGTTATGAATTTCTCAAATTTTCTGTTATTTTGAGTCCCTTTATTTTCAAAATTTTTCCCCACAAATTCTTATAAAATAGGAATTAAAGATCATGATTCTTTTATATTATATATTTTTCCGTGAAAATTAGAAATCACTCAACACCCTTCTTCTCATTCCCTGCTTATTCAAGGAATTAAAAACAATTTCCGTGATGTGTCGAATTACAGACATTATGGACCATGTGATTTCAATTAGCTTTAATTTCTTCAAATCTAGTCAAGAAACAATCTTTATGGAATAAAGTAGTTATAATATATGTATTATGTCTCATCCTTGGTTCTAAATTTATTTGGTGATAATTGTTTTAATTTATAAAGAAAAATGAGGTCGTTATTATTAATGAACCTCTAAAATGATCTAAATGAACATCATTAATGTTTTAAATTATGAATCGACCTAATGTAATATTTCAAAATGATAAATGGTATAATTTATGGTTATGGAATAATTTAAATACCACTCCATTCCAATTCTGTATTTTCACTTCCAATTGACCAGAACATCAATCATGAAGAAATCATGGAAATCATGAAAAGAACACACCTAAAGCAATGGAAGATAACAAATACTATCAATAAATGTGAGAAATGAAGTTATAAAATGATCATATAAGATGATATAAAGATAAAAATATTTTTTAAGATAATATTAAAACTATTTTAACCGTTACATAGGTTTTTTAAATTATATTTAGGTAATACAATCCCTAGGTAAGAGACTTTTTTACCTGATTTCCATTCTTTGGGTGTACCTTTTACATCATTATTTTGGTGGCATTAAAATTTCTTGAGTGATGAAATTTTTTTCTGTTATTATGATTTAAGTTTTTTTACATTATATATATATATATATATTCCATCCACTCTATTGACTCACACATCAATTATATGATTTAAGTAAGGGTTTTTTATTTTAAAATCAACTTTTAAATTTCCCTTTTAGGAAATTTCTAAAAAAATATTTTTAAGAAATTATTCTTATTAGATGATAGTGTTATTGTTATATAGAAATGATTATTATTAAGGATGGGACCTATATTTCACTCCAATTCATTGGGTATGTGTAAGTTGTAGGTCAGCCGTAGGGTCACTCCAAGTGTAACTATGATGGTTACACAAATTGTAAGGTATTCGTGAGGGTTACAAGTTTTAAGGTTGTCGAGAGGGTTACAAGATTACATATGTAATTATCTAAGATAATATTATGATTCTATTTATGTTTTTATTTTTTGTATGTATCTTTTGGAAATATCATGTTTCACAATTTAAGTATATATATATTGGTGAGAAGTACGTCTATTGAAAATGATTTCATATGTTACAAGTATTCATGAAATTTTGTGCTTTTTCCTTAATTTATATCTCATACTGAGCATTTTATTCACATAAAATGATTTTAAATTATTTTCACAGGTTATAAGGTTGTGTATAACAAATGATGAAGTCATGTAAATTTTTGATGAGATGTCAATGAAATCATGTTTTAATATTTAATGTTTTATATTTTGAACAAAAATGGATATTGGCTTTAGTAGTATAATCTTGATTGAATGTTGTATGATATGAATGAATGGTGTAATAATTCTCTAAAACTATAAACCCAAAATGATCTTCAATGTGTAATAACGTATTTTCTTGACTTATGTTCAGGATTATGTAATTTTTTAATGTTTGGTCCTTATACCATTCTCTTCACGAGGGAAAAAAATATGAATTCCATTAAAAATAAATAATAATATAATAAATCTTAGTAATAGTTATCAATTATTATTCTCAAGAATAAAATTCAATATATATAGAGCTATTAAATCCATCAAATTTGGAGTCTTATCACTCATCACTGAGGAAGAATCACCCAACAATACAATTATATTAAGATATGAGGGTGTCCTTAGATAAATAATTTTATCAATATTTACATATTTTCAGTTATTTTATTTATTAAGTTATAATGTTTTAGAGAAATATTATATCCCGTTAGGATGAACTCAATAACTTATTGGATAATTTTTTTGATGCTTTGTATACATGAAATAAAAGAAAAATTGAATCCATGATTTTCTATAAACACAATATTTATAACAATTATGGTATGTGAAAAAAATATATTATAATTCCTAAATTGGTTTTGAATCATTTATCCAATCATGTAATTGAGTTTTAATGTGGTGGCATAAGGATTTGGTCCCTTGATTGAAAAAAAAGAAACTTTACATACTTTTCCCATGTTTTTTAAGGACTGAGGGGTTTTGAAAGGGGATATGTATGGATGGGAAAATTATATAAAAATTTTAACTAATATTTATCATGATTCATGTTGAAATTGATTAACCTCGAAACAATTAGATGAATAATGAATATATTAGTCATTGAACTTTTGATATACACATGATCTAGATATTAATTATCTATGACGAAAATAAGAATGTGCTTAGAGGAAATAATCATTACCGACACTAGTTTATTTAATCCTAATGATTAAATGAAATATCTGTTGAATCCATATTTATAGGTTCCTTTTTACCCAACATGTTCTTCCAGAGTGAATGATTTATTTCTGATAAAAAATTAATTGAATGATAAATTCGATACAAGATTAGTATCTTTGGAATTGTAACCACCAAGACATTATAAAATAAAATTTAACATAAAATATCACTATAATATTTAAATTCATCATTTGACAAGTCAAATGGTATATCTACACCACATAGTCATAAATATATGGATATCAACAACCATATATAAACGAAACAACATTGAGATGAAGAAAACATGTGAAACAGGTACTCTCAAAATCAGAACCTCAAGAACGAGAAAAACATACATGGATTTACAAATCCCCATATGTTTCAAGAAATGAATCGTAATAAAATATATGGTGGTTATATATACCAAAGAATAGAAACAATCCATGTATATATAATATGTCTCATATAAATACTTATGATATGAAAAAACCCATATATAAAGTTAGAAATGCTTCATATGATCTCTGACATATTATAAAATTAAAAAATAGTATAAATCAATAAGAAAACCATATATTTATATATTCTTCTTAAATGAAATATTTTACAATTATAATTATTTTATAAATTATTAACAATTATTCATTGAAATCATCATTTATATGATCCAAATGTTTGTATTTTTACATTTTCTTGGGTATGGAAGTTCCATTTCTTCATCCTGATAATGGTTTCATCATCACCATAATTTTAACAATGATAAAAATATAGTTTATAGTAATATATAAATATTTATATCCATTCATAAATTATAGGGATATAAAAATGAATTACACTATTCATTGAGACAGTTTTATGTACATACACACGACTGATGCTTCTACTTTTTGATGGATGGAATGAATAAACAATAAAATAATTTCTAAATTCGTAGAATATAACGATATATCAAATCAAATATATTTTTTAGAATATATATTTCTTTAAAACAATGTGAGTTGGTGATAGAAAATGAGTCGTATAGGTTTTTGCATGTGGTAGTCGACACACATGCACAAACGTTATCTTCATTTCCAATTTGATAGAAAATAGAGAAGAATTATGTTATTAAAATAATACAATAACATACATGTAAATGGATGATATCGAAATTTATATATTGAAATGGTTAGGAAAAAATATATGGATGTAAATGATGAAATGACAAATGAATACACTCGGTTATGATGATTACCACCTTCTTGAATAATATTTTTTGGTTATATCATTATGGACACATTGTATATTTTTTAATGAATGAAAAAATCTAAATAATGTATATAATGTAGTTCAATATTGTATGTTGATTCCATTTTTTATGATAAGTAGAACATGGTGTATGTGTAAGAGAGGAGTTTTGACTTCGTTATATAAGATAGAAAAGGGGAACCTGTTGAATTTTATTAAATATTAAATTAATTTTTATCTTGTAGTGGATCCAAATTGATATATTTTAAATATATAATGATGAAATATATATATATAAATAATAAATTATAATAACAGTTATACCATTTTTGGTAAATTTTTAGTCATTTTTATATATTTTTAATCATTTATATCTCATTTGATCATTACCAGGATGGAAACTTTTTTTACTCATTAGGGGTTAATAATGTTACTCTAATAAAAAAATTAACCCATAAGTTGAAATTATATAAATTCTCGACCATTCCCATTACCCTATCTAAATATAATATTTTAGTCAATTTAATTTCATTTAATGAAATATTACTTGATAGAATATAAAACTAATTCAATTTTTAGGTATATTCTAATATTTTACGTTAAATGAAATAAATATATTATATTAATTATAATATAATGTATTAAAACATCAAATTGACATTTTTTATCATCCAAAATATATAATTTTTTATATTTTTAATATTTGTTACATTATTTTCTACTACATATAAATATATAATTTCTTAATTTTATATCAATTTAATATAATTAATCAATAACTAGACATTAAAAATAAATTAATCTTATAATATAAATCCATCAATGTCTGGATGAAAAATTTAAAAATTACCATAAAACTTTTTTATCAAAAAAAAAAAATTTAGACATACTAGAACAAAGAGAGTGTCATTGTGTATTCATTATTTGATTATAAGAATGTTGAGGTCACTACCAAAGAAAAATTTCTTCATCTTTCCATATCCAAAAAAATTCTATGTTTATGGTTTTACTAAAATGAACTTATATAAAAAATTCATGCGATACATACATTTTTAAATACTTATTCGATTACATACAATCTTAATTACCTTTTTTACACATATAATTGTGATAATTATTGACCATAATAGCATGTCATTATGAAAAAAATTAATTTTAAAATATTAAATAATTTATAGATTTTGATTCCAAATATTTTAACCATTTTATAAAATTTAGTAACTATATATGGAAGAAATTATTTATAAAAGAACCCATACAACTCGATGAAAAACTTTTTTATAAAAAAATTAATGTTTATGTATAAAATTGCTTCAATACAATAATTATGCATAATTCTTAGTACAATGATATTAAATGTATGCATTTTTATAAAAATGTACTAACTGAATTTTATAATTAATTCTAAAAAATTGTACAGGTAAAATTCATGAATTGAAAATAAAATCTTTATTTTCACTATTCATTGAAACATAAATTTATCCATAAAAATAAAAAAAAATTATTCCGTATAAAATTTTCATATGATTATTTCAAAAATGATAATTTTTAATAAAATTAATTTAAAAATGTTATTGATATTACTGATAATTATTTCTCATAAAAATATTTATAATCAATAATATAAAAACCAATATCCAAAAATAAAATTACTTTTCTATAAATTGAATTCGTATTTAATAATAAAAATTAATTAAAATAGGATGATTAAGTCCATTATACATATATTTGATAATTTAGTTAACAAAATTCATACAAATAAATTAAATGGCTCAGTTTTAATACTAATACATAAAGAAAAATATTTTTATTGGGAATTATGATTTTCATATAACCCAAAGATGCATGTTATGAAATTTGTCGAGATTATTAATATTAAAAAAAATTATGTGGTGTTCCAATATCCCACCATAAATAAATAGAATCATAATAACTATTTCAGAGTCATTATGGGTCAATATATGAGAATTATATTGATGAAAACTTATATCCAACAATGTAAAAATTAAGGATCCTTTAAAAGGGAGATGTTAGCAACATAAATATTACATAAAATAACACACATTCAGGTTCTTATAAATGAATAACGTTGTTGTGAAGATAAAATATAGTCATATAAAATAAAAATAATATATATGGAATTGAAGGAGTGAGAGATACCATAGTCATATGTATTAAATTATTAGAAAACCATAAATCATTTTGGTGTTAAAAGAAATTAAACTGATTATAAATAAAGGAAACATAATAAAATATTTACATTGCGATATTTTTCATAATGTTTAGGGATTCATTTACAATAAATATGGTTATATTGGTAATATAAAATCTAATTATTTTGTTATATTTCATAATAATACATTCATCCTTTTTACACTTCAATCATTTTCAACATCATCTCTTACTCCATGAAATGAAAATTAAAGATGTATTTTTCATTCCTATTGAACTAATATAACCTTCAAACTGATTGTAGGATCCTAACAATCATAAAAATCATTACTTATCTCTCTAAATTTTTTCCAAAACCTAAAATTTTGCAATATGTATAACAGAATGGATAAAACAATACAGTAATTTCTAAAACAACTACAATAACAACCAAATTCTAAAAAATAACATTAAATAAATACATACCTATTATATTCTTATATAAATTTTTTAACTTATTCATAAAATCATAATCTAATATTTTTGATGTCATTTCGATTCAATATCAATATTAACATTTATCTTTAGACAACATGGTGTATCTCACTGTAATATCACATACATGGACATCCCGATTCAGTACTAAAAATACTATCTATTCTTTATAAAAAAAATTAATTAAAATAATATCTATGGTATATAAAATATTTGATCATAGTTGTAAACACATTTATACAATTAATTGATTATCCTCACATGTTGTCATCCTTATACGAAACATGAACCGTTGAAAGGTCTATAAAACCAATGAATAATATTTTAAAACATGAAATGAGATTTAAATTTTATAGTAATATATTTTAATGAATATAAAAAATTGTTTTCTTATAAATACCCTAAATATCATTTTAAATCATTTTATCAATTAAAATATTAAAAAAATTAATACTCTCTTAACATGGTTTCAAAAATAAGAAATATTAATATCGAAATCATCTAAAATTTATTCTGATTGTGAAAATATTTAATTTCTTAAATAATTAATATTTTGAAAAAATTCATGGATTCCAAAATGTAAAAAACATTGAATTTAATAATATTATATTGATTGTTAATATAATTGGTAGAAATTAGGAAAAATCACCTGAAAACTATGCAGTGTAACATGTAGGATAACATCCCCAAAGATGTACTGGGTTCACTCCCTATAACATAAAATTTCATTCGATAAGCAAGTGTCGAGCTTTTGTGAAAATATTTATATATGTTCTATTATTTTCTATCATAAAAAAATAAATAAATTCAAATTTTTATTTAAATCATTTCCCAACATGAAAATAATTATAGAACATCAAATAATTTGAAGACCTAATTTTAAGTAATGTACATATTTCACGAATTAATATATTCAATAAAATATCAATATTTGATATTCATTAAATTTTTTTAAAAAATGCATCATAAATATCATTCATAATATTCATTATCATCGAATGTGTCACCATTCTTATAATAGTGAAATTATTATTTATATGATACCATAAAATGATAATATTCATATGTATTCAACATAAATGTATATAATTAATAACAATAAATATTCATATACATATAAACCTATGAATTTTAATAACATAAAAAATTATTTTACATCTAAATAATAAAAAAACGAGTTTTTGTTATTTTTTCGATTTATTGAAAACAATATATGTACATTTCAAAAATTAGTTTTTAAAATAAATTGATAATATTGTAGCATCAATAATATTTGAAAACAATAGCGACACATCTACACAATAAAAATAAAAGTGGTTTTTATAAAACTTTTAATGAATTTACTTAGTAAATTTAAATAAATAATATTTTTTTTTCAACAACGTAATAGCCCTTACCTTATATTTGATGGAGACTTTTTTTGGTTAAAAAATATCTCTTTATTATAGTTTATGTGTCATATTATTAACATTTATTATATTATACACTGATGGAATTATACTATATAATTATTATCTTCTATTAATCTAATAAAATATTCAATGAAAAATGTAATTCATCGATATGTATATAGGTTAGTTAAGATTTTGTTAGTGATTTGTAACATTTTAATCTATATTACTAGTTCATAAATCCATTATGTCGTCGATATCAATTCACTTCAATGTATAAATTTATGGTTATATGTTGATCTTGAATTATTAGAAGATACTTGATATTCCCTTTCTTAGCGATCAAGTCATAAGACATTCAATCAAAATAGATAGCTACTCGAATGAATCAGAATATGTTTTTTATATTTGAAAGCAATGGAAATATATATTTACATATTAAGGAACTGTATGATTTGGATAGGTTATGATGTCAAATATTGATGGATATGTGTTATCCTTGTCACCAACAATACTGATATGTAAAAGAAGACATGAAATGAACAGGTACATGGTATGAAATCATATGCTTTTTATTGAAAAAAAATTAAATTTTTAGTTTAGTATTAAATCAAAAACTTCTTTGATTACTTTGGTTTGAATAGGTAAATGTTATTGGTCTTTCTAAAATTCTTTTAATGCTGACGAGGATTACTGGATCGAGATCCATGTTAATGAAAATGTGAACAGTATATCAGATAGGTAGTATTTGATTTGGTGGATAACAAAGATTATAAATGATTTTCTAATGTGTGTAAGCAAATTGACTATATGTAGCACCCATAGTTGATTATGTGATAGTTTGTGATGTACATAATAATGTATTTATTGAAATTCATTCCCCAAAATCACATAACAATCCAATCCAAGGCATTGGACCAGTGGGCACTATGCCCAACCTCTCCGTTTTCTGTAGGCCTTACAAATGGTCGTCCCAACACTTTTTAATGAGCTATAGTCTATCACTATTATATGCATCTCCCACGATGGGGTTTTCTATGTTTACTAGTCCCACTAATGCAGTGGTTGACCGAGGACATGGATGGATACCTTTTTTAAAATGATGAAAATAATGATGTAATGAAAATAAATCTTATGAAAATATATCAATGTTATATATTTAATTTCATAATTATTATTTTAATTGGTTATAGTCAAAATTATTGTATCATCCTAATTTAGATAATATAAATTTTATCCTAATTATAAGAAAAACAAAAATATTTCATATTTCACATACGGTGTTTTATATCTGGTGAATTCTAAAAATAAATTACAATTATATAGAATTTTATCATATTTAGAAATTAATTCATCTTTAATAGCTATATTAATTTGGTTGAAAACAAAATCCACCATATAGATTAAACTGCTAACAAAAAGAGTCTTATAAATTCCCAAGATAAGTTTTTCTTAGATAGACTATCATTTCTTGATGTATATTTCACACTTCCAAAATGGTCGATTATTTCTCTCTTATGCTTTGTATTTAATCCATTATACGAGGTATTGTTTTGAAATTTTTTAAGATCCAAGAGAAGGGGGTTACACTTTTCTAACTATAATGTTGATAAATGGTTCTTCAGATATTTGACGCATGCTATTAATAATTTTAAAGAATAATTTTTGTGATATTTTTTTGTACTAATGTTTTGAAGATCATTATTTAATAAAATGTTATTAATTATTTTCATTAAATATTCAAACATTTATATTTAAAATATTTATCTAAAACAAAAAATAAAACAACTATATAGTTTTTAACATTATCCCCATATCAAAATGAATGGTTCAATCACAATTCATTACGATATTCAACCTTAATCTCTATCTTCCAAACATTAATATTTGTGTCCCTACATAAATTGTATTTCTATTATTAGTAATAACAAAAATTTCATTGTAACAAATAATTAATTTCATTATAAAAATCCACAAAGATGGAGGTTTTATCTAAAATCAGGGGTACTCCTAAACATATATATTCTTATGATGGTTTCGTGTTTATATAACTCATTTTAAGATATACATCTTTATAAAAACTGAGTAATGTTATGGTATCAATAAATAAAAAGTTGAGACTGGTGTTTGTGGAGTATATAGTTTAAATATATATAAGATAACATGATTCCTATTGAATAGTCAAAATCAAATATCATCTAATATGTCAATTAACATGAGTATACAATATGAACTAAAACATATTGTTTCACGCATACAATTATTGTAGAGGAAACTCTAATATGCAGCATCAAGAACATCTTTAGAAGATTGAAATTGACAGGTCATGGTAAAACATTTCAAAATTCCATTACATTGCCTTCCTCATCATGCATTATAAGGGAGGGGGATATGATCAATTGAAAGATTGATAAATCATAATCATTGAAAGAGTTGAATTATATTAAATGTGTTGTATTTTTAATAATATTATTTATAGTTAAGTTTATGGATTTGAAATGGCTCCAAATTATTTAGCATGATTTTAGAATTATCATTTACAGAAACTCATCTATAAGGAAGAATACAGTTGTTTGTTTTTCCCTTACCTCCATATGAAAATCATAATGAAAAATAAATTACTATGGAAAATTACCTATGTTATTAATTTTTCATATTTCCAAAATTATCCAGACTATCTGTATTAGAAAAAGTCTAATGTAAAGAACTTGTACTTCCTGATTCTATAATATAAATTATTTATTATATATATATGATAACTAAAAAATAAATATGATATTATACAATACATTACTATTTTTGTCTATGTTTTTGATAATTATGAAAAAAAAATTTATCTCAGTTTTAAAAAAATTATAATAATAAATAATTTTCATCTCATGCACTACCACCATATATGAAAAAAGATCCTTTAGATTTTCTATTAAACCAATATATTTTTTTAAAACATGAAATGAACAATAAATTTATTATTAAGGGTTTTATTGTATAGTGAAATATATTTTTTCAATGAAATACTCTTAATACATTTCATTAAAAAATATTAAATATAATAAATAAAAAAATTAAAACATTACTGTAATGGCCTCGATAGTGACACGTTAAGGAGTTTTCCCAAAACAAGGTTCAATTAAATGGTTCCACCAAAATGGTGGTACTGGTCACGGTTGCACCGTGATAGTGACATTGGTCACAGTCACACACCTAAACGTTGGCACCACATACGTTGTTCCACCCCAATGGTGGTACCGTGATGGTGGAACCATATTGGTCACACTGTAACAGTCGCTCACTGAAATGTTGCCACCACATTCGATGTTCCACCGAACCAGTGGCACCGTGATGGTGGATCCATAGTGTTCGCACTGTCACTGTCACACTCTGAAATGGTCGCACCACATATGGTGGCACTGTGATAGTGCCCGCAATACGGTGTCTCACCTAAGGTGTCCCACCAGTTGTTGTTTTCCATTTTCTGGATTTTTTTTCAGTTCCTCTCCCACAGGATATCCATTGACATAAAAGTGTTTTTATTCCCTTTTTCAGAGCCATTAAAACCCCATAAATGATATCTAAAATCCACAAAGAGCCTGGAGACCCTTATCTTACCAAAACAGGTTTTTTTTCCTTGGTTCCACACCATTTTTTCCATACATTCCAGTTCCTCCCTTGTAACACATCTTTCTCTATTTAAAGGAAACTAATTAACTCAAAGCCTTTATAGACACCTCTCCAATGAGAATTAATAAATGAAAATTAATTCCATCATGTGTAACCACCCAACTACATCGAGAAACCACAATATATATTTAAATAGGTTCATGAATTCATATCATGTAACTCTTGGATCTCACTGTTTATCAAACATGGATTCATTATTCTATTTTGCTGGACTTTTCCCTTTCCATGGTGCATTTGGAGTCCCCCATCCTGAGGCCTATGGTGCGCCTGTGCAGGAGCCCTTCTTGGTCACTCGCGGAGTCCTTAGAGTTACTCCTATGTAAGTCTCACATCTATAGTTCTTGGTTCGTGGTAAAAAGATTTCAATCGTTGTTCATCAAAGAATGGGTTTTCCATTATCATTCTCTTCCGTGTATCATGCATGGTGGGTATGATGATGTTCCTACGAGGATGGAGGAAACTAAAACACAAAGAAGATAATAAATGATTTTTATATAATTAAGGGGTTTGTATGATGATGTTGATGTACACTTTTACCATTCTTTATATGTTGTTAATTGTATGGGCTTATGTCCAATGAAAATTGTGGCCATTGGAGGTCCATTCTTGCCCCCTAATTAACCTATCTTTTATAGATAATTATGTGATTCAATGGATGTAACAAGGAAACTGGATAATCACATAAAATCTGTTGATTTAATGTTTTCCCAATGAACTGCAATCCTTGTGTGGTAACCCCAGTTAACCAAACGTAAACACATAACTACAATAATGGAGTGTTTAAATCTAAAAACCCACATGCTTTGTTCTAGTGATATGTATGTTTTTTCTACTTGGTGCATGTGAAATGACATCGATAGGGATGGGATCCCCTATAATAATTTTATTTGATTATGGATTTGGGGTCATGTGGAGCTGTATGTTGGGGCTCGGTATGGTTATTGAACTTATAAGGATCTCACTGATCCCTTTATTTGTTGTTAATTTACCAGAGAATAGGGTTTGAATGATTAATTTTTCTCTTGGCTATTTTTCTTTCTGTGGCTTGTGGTTATTCCTATTAGTTTCATGGTAGTGACGAATTATTTAAGTGAAAAAACATGAATTTGATAACAAGAATGGAATAAATGGGGAATTTTTTTGGGAATGATATTTGACTCGATTGTGGTTGTTGTGCTTTTTATGAATGAATAGTATTGAGGGTGTTTGTGTATGAGATAGTTTTGGACCCTCGTGGTTGGGATGAGTGCTAGATTTAATATATTCATAATTTAGTTCTTATTTTTCTTATTCATTCCTACCCATGTTGAGAACATCATGTCTAACAACCCCATTTAATGGGGTATGGTGTTTTTCCCAACACTCATATGAGTGGATGGTTATTAGCTCATTTTATACACCCATTCCCATGTTGAAAAAGACTCTTCGGGTAGGCTGTGATGGCCTGAGGTCCATTACATCCAAATAATCTACAGGCATGGTAGTTTTGGTGGTTGTACCAAGTGTGTGTGGTAGTTTGTTTCCCAATTTTCTTCTAGATGATGCCTAGGAGTCTTCGGGCATGGCGGTAGTTTTTCTACTCTAGGTGTCTTCGTGCATGGAAGTAGTTGTTGTGGTGTAGGTGTCTGCGGTTAGTGATGTGTGTGGAGTTTCTAGCCCAAGTGTTTGTGACTAGGATGCATGGTTGTGGTGGCCCAAAAGGTTATTATTGGGGTGGCAGTGAGACTTCAGTGAAAATGGCAGTGGAGCTCTAACAAGTATTTTGTTTTTAATAACTAGTGGGAAAGTGTTGTGTGGTACCCAAACCTTGATGTGGTATTTCTATTAAATTACTTGACATGAATTATTTGTGTAATGTTCCTTGGTGAGGTTTGGGTGGATAGTTTTTTTGTTATGTGCTTTGGTTGTCTCATTTTTTCAGGGGGCATTAAATTGCCTCTCCACTAGTGCACGAGAGATATTGGGAATCCCTACTATGTATACCTGTATACTCATTCTATGTATATAAAACTATTATTGATATTCTAGGAGGACATCAGGTACTTTGTGGGACTGTATTATCTTGGATTCTAGGACGATTACTGTTTCTGCATTTCTTATCATTTGGTAATTCCCTTTGGAGTTATCATGATCTTGTAGCACTTTGTATTGGGACATGCATATGGGAAATGATTGTTTTTTGACTTATGTTTACTTCCAGTTTTGCTGTTGTTTGGGATTTACTATCTTATCTCCTAATCCTTTAAAAAAGGGTTAATGTCTTCTATATCACATATGATTTTATACAAATGGTTCTAGTCTCCACTCTAGGGCCTATTTACAGAAAGACTTGGGGGTCATTATCTCTCCATCAACATGAATAATGATGGGTGTGCAAAATTGATGTCCCTTCCCTCATCATAGTGAAGCCGGGTCATTACAGAATTGTATCAGAGTTAATAAGTGAGAGATAGGAAGGTTTTCAAGGGTTAGGCACAATTAAAATTGCATGTGATGGTATGGAAGCAATGTTTACAAGTATTGGTTTGTGAACTAGGCCATGGAATATTTACTAGGAGACAAGAATTTTGGCCCTCCCATGATCTGATTCAAGGACTATGGACTTACTGAATGTCCAAGTGAGGCTATATTGAGTGTAGGGTAGAGAACCTAGGGATGTTACGTGGATCATAATGACTTGTGTTCTTGTGTTTATTTGGTATTTTGGGGATTTAAAACAATTAAAATATCTTAGAAAAATTTAAAAGAAATCTTATACACTACTCAAGCTTAGGAATTCATTGTTAAATTTGACGCTATGGGAACCAGATGACAACCATGGGTATTATAGGAAATAGAGGCCCATGAGGAAGATTTTTCTAATCGTGATTGGGTAGATCGAGTAGAAGAGGATGAACTAGGGAGAGGAATCTTCCTACCATTCAGCGGAAAACCCTTGGGATGTATGGGTGAAGGGGATTGGACATGGTGACAGAGAACAATCTAGAGGATATTTTTATTGCTTACTGCTTGATCCTAGATCTGATGAAGTACTAGGTTCCACTGGCTGTAATCCAGATGCAGGTATTGGTGGTCATGTAGTGGACACTATATATTGGGGAGAAAAGGGATGCTTAGGATTCATGTACAAACATTGAGAGGGAGTTCTGGGCATGATTCCTCTCTCCCATGACGAAACAGGATAGAGGTTGGAGCTACTCTCCCTTCAGTAACTGAGATTTCCAGGGAGGGAGATGGGGATTATGTTGACGGATCTCCTTCACTTTTCACTAGACCACATTCTAGATGAGGAGTCTCAGGTGAGACGTTTAGAGGATGCACTACAGCCTTCTATATATTATTTTGATACTCCCTTCACAATACCAACATTCATGGGGGAACAGAGGAAGGATGAAGTGGTATAGATGATGAACACACTGGGAGGAGTGCCATGAGAGGTGAGCCAGTTGGGATCATTAAAGGGTAAGGCCATCAGCACTAGGCCGCAATCATTAGGGCCTTTGTGGTTTCGTCTAGTTGGGAGTAGGCCCCAACAGTTCTAGTTTGGATCTCCCAGTCCTCACCCCTTTTTGCTGGCTCTAGACCGAGATGAATCATCTCTGGCAGTTGTAGGAACATTCAAATTTAGTGCCCATACTATGTGTAGTATAGTGGGGGTGGGATAATTCAGTGCCCACCACAACAGCAGCTGTATCCAGCCATGCCCTTTCACCACCAGAAGTAGGGACAATGAGCTCCCACTCCTCTGAGAGCAAAAATTGTAGGTATTTTCCATTCTCAGGGCTCTCTTCAGGGACCTCGACCTAGTAGTTGATGAGGATATGTCCGATATCCAAGGGGAGGAGGATCTAGGTGTGGGAAGTTGCACACCGCAGATGCAGTAGTTCAAACAGATCAAAAAGTTGTTTGTGGTATGATCATCTTGATTAACAATCTTGCATGCACATAGTTTGATTCAGGGGATTCACACTCATTTATTGTACCGATTCTATCCCATTCATTGGGTCTAGATGTAGAGATACTACCCATAACCTTGATTTTGAGTATTCTGGTCAGAGGTCCGACCAGCTTGTCTCATGTATACTGGGGATGAAGACTAATGATGGGACCACATCAGTCTAGTGGGGACGTTCATTTCCGGCAGATAAATACATATAATATCATTCAAGGCATTAGCATGCTATTCTCAATGTTTTCCTTTATTGACTGCTACCATATAAGGGTCATGTTTTCATACACGGGCGAGAAACGTGTGAATTTTGTCTTTAAGCATGTTTTCTAGGAAGGCAGCCAACAAGTGAAGCCACTTTTATCCATGATTGATGAGATATCAATAGAGTCATTTGATACATAGATTTTAGTTTTCTCAAGGATCATTTGTATGTTACTTTACATATTCTTTGGAGAGATAGTGACTCTACCACATCAACGTAATGTCGAGTTCTGGATAAAAATACAACACAGTGCTCATCCAATTTCGATAGCTCCCTATTGGATGGCTCCTTATGAGTTGCGGTAGTAATAGATTCAGATTGATGAACTGATAAATAAGGGTTTTGTTCTACCTAGAGAGTCACCATGGGGTTCTCCAATTTTGTTCTCAACGAAGGATGATGGTGTTCTAAGGCAATGAATAGATTACCAGAGGTAGAATATGGTGACGATCAAGAAACACTACCCCTTACAAAGGATCGGCGTCCTATTTTATCACATGAATGGGGTGTTATGGTTATCCAAGATTGACCTATGGTTAGGATATCAGCTGCAACACCCCATGATTCCACAGTACATTTCCCTTTGAATAATGCAATAACTTGCATTGTACGCAACTTCGAGATTCTAACACACCGTGACAAATTAAACTAGTCGCTTTGAATATCAATACCCAATTTTTGAAACATTATAATTTTTATCATTCAAATTGGACTTCATTTTTTTATTCAGAATATTAAAAATACCCTAGGGTGAAATTTTGTTATTTTTCTGAAAATATTCAATTTTCTATGAATATTGAAAAACACTTAGTCATGGTTTAAAACCAAATTTTTTTTTAAATAATAATTTATTTATTTAAATTTATTTTATGTCAAAATAGATACATAATACCTATATATGATCAATGTAATTCATTGGAGTCAATTTATAATAATTTTTGATATATAACAATTTTATGAACTTTTCACCCTCTTTTACCCACCTCTTACGAGAATTTACAAATTTACATAAAACATAATTTTACCACTTATGTGAGTTGAATTTCAAAAATCCAAGAGACATGGTTAATACCAAGGAGTAAAATGTGGTTCAGTAAAATAAAAATAATTTTTGGTGAATAGTATCTTTTTTACTTTCATTTACCACGGTTAAATGTAAATAGGGTAATTAAGGGTAAAAATGATCTTATTATTACCCTGACACATGTCCTAATTCTATTTGATAAGTATAATTTGACCTAAAACAACCTCAGAAATAATATATGAACCCCTTTTGTCCACATGGATTAGATTAGAAAATTTATTATCATTTAATTCAAAGAAGATTTAAAAGAGTTAAAATGAATGTTTAATAACCAAAACATATTTAATATAAGGTTATGCATAATATAAATTTGATTATAAATTTTCATGAGAAAGTTAAAAAGCGTTACTACATTATAATATTTTATTTATAATTTTTAGACATTAAATAATTTAATTTAATTACGACACAATGAGAATGCAGTAATTACCTAATTACTGAAATATTTAAATAATTTATATTAGAAACACTCAAATAAGAATAATTTGTGACTTTTAATTAATTCCACGTATTTTATAGGTTACTATGACATGATAGGGTTGATTAAATGAATTAGGTTCTAAGTAAATATGCTGTTATGAATTTAGCTAAAACAAAATACCAAACAGTGTCAAAATTGACATAAAAGTGGTTTTAAAACAAATATTATATTATTAATTGATATTAAATTCTTAAAAATCAAATGTTTATCCAAGAGACTTATATAATGATAGGTTTATCATTATTTTACCGATTGTGGGTCTATTGAAATTATATATTATGATTATTTACTATATAATATAAACATACAAAGAGACTTGGTAAATGTCAAACAATTTAACTTAGAGTTAAATCAAAAAGATAATGTTAATATAATGACCGAAACATGTCTAAAACCTATTGTTTCAGTGGTTTTCGACTTATCCCCTTCATAAACATTAAATAATCTACTTTTTAGCCATTAGAAACCGAATATTAATTTATTATAAAATAATATTTCTTTCCTTTCCAAAGGTGCCCGCCACCCCTCTTATAAAAGGGAACTCCCCTTTCTATCAAATTCATACATTCAAAGCCTTTTGGATCGGCCAAAACCTACCCAAATATTCTCTCAACATCCCTAAATTCAACCTAGTGTCCATAGTTTTATCAGAAATCCAACCTGAGGATCCTTTTTGATCAAATAAAAAGGAAGACCCGAAAAAGATGTAATGTTTTCACCACCCTCTTTCTAGTTCCTTTCTTCTTAAACTTCTTATTTCTTTGTTATTTACATTTTAAAATAATAACTAAATTATCTTCTATATACTGTGATGTTATTATAAATATGGGACAACCATATTCAGTATTCTATCCATCCTTTGAATGACATGTCACCATATGCGCGTATGTACGACTTACCATCTACATGTCGTGGTGTAAATGTTATTGAAGACATTATTATTTGGATTGTATGATAATGATGTGTAATTGATATAAATAATAAATATAACTTGATAATTAATCGGAATATATGATATAAAATACAGTTATATATTATTTTTATATCAAAAGAATGATATTGTGGCTCGTGCGTACGTACGGACTACCGTCTCCACGAATGCGATGAGAATCATTCCTCATCGTATCCATGCAAGTATAATTCTCATTTGATGATTAAAAATAATATTAAAAGACTTGATATCATTCTGTATATGAATTAGATACAATCTATCCAAAACAAACAAGGCTTATGTTTCAAAACATATAAAATAAAATGAGTAAGTTATCACCCAAAACAACGATAATAATAAGATACTATTAATAAAGCAATGTTAAAAGATCGTATATGATATCATATTAATGTATATGATTGTTGTATAATTTGATAAAAATTATTTCACCATTATACAGGAGGCTAACCTACCCTCGACCAAGGAAAATTACATGGTAAGGGTTTATTTCACAATCTCTTCATTATTCGATGTTGTTTATACGTAATTATCTACTAGGACTTCTTTTGCATCCACATCCATGTTTCATAAAATAGAAATTAAAAAAATTCTTACTATTTTATAGAATATTGGTTAAAGTCATTAATACCCTTTTTTAACATTTTATAAGATGTTTATAAAGGAATCTTTCCGTCATTTTCCAAACAAGGTAATTTTTATCCTTTTCGACAAAATTAAGGTAAGAATGTCTTTTATTAACTTATACAGTGGGTGCCGCTATTTTACGCCATTATAAAATCGTTTCCGCTTACCTTACAAGCTTATAAAAATATTTGCATAGTAAATATTTTAATTATGTGTCTTTGAAATGATTTCAAAAAAAGAGATATTTCTCTCAAATAGTTTTGATTTCATCTATGTCAACACCCTTTGATGGATATTAAGCTTATTTGAAGATGATTTATTATGATACAAAACATCCTTATCATATTTATATTTTTGTGATATGTTTGACTGTGGATGTGTTATTTTTATACCATACATGGTTTATGGAGAAATTATTGACATTTCATATGCTAGTTTAAATATGAATGTCTATGTTATGTTTAAACTTGTTCATATGAGGAATGAATTGGACTTAATAAGTGATGGGTGGAGCCCGCTATAGCTCCTAGATGCATCAGTAGGTCTCATGAGACAAACTAATGTCTTGTCACAAGGCATTTACGAAATCGTATTTTTAGTATTAGCAAAAGGCCTTGACTATGTGGTTGTGATAGTCTGACATTATGTGTTCCATCATTATGAAAGTGGTTATTGATATTGCATGTGATTATTCGACTAGTATAATATCCATGTGAATAAGTAAATGGAATTATTTCATTTTACTTCTTCCATATTATTCTGAAGTTCATGTTTAAAAGTATTTTTTTAGTTTTACTTTGAATTAAATGTTAATGCTTATTTATTAATATTTCTATTATATTTTTATCCTTACTGGGCATCTGAGCTAACCCCTTTTTATGTATTATTTTTTCCAGGATATGAAGAAGTTTTTTATGAATGAACTGTAGGGATAGTATGAGGTGATATGAGTGTTGTCTATGGAGACAAGATAATGTTTTATTTTTTAATTTAACTATGTAATGTAAACATTATGAATGAATCTAGTGATTACAAGGCTAATAAACTAACCGATCATTAGAGATTTGATCTTTTGTGATCATGCCAATGTTATGTAATAATGAAATGACTCTAGTTAATGGGGGTCGAGGCATTACTGTTGGTATTAGAGGAATTTTAGTATAGACCTCAGAAGCAAGATTTAGAATAACATTGCTTAGAGCATATAGCCCTAAGATAGACTTTGAGGATTAGTATATAAGAACTTCCTAAAATTTTCGTAGTGTTGAGTTTTTGGGAATTTTCCATGAAATACATTCTTGTCTATATATGAGAAGGTTGAGGCAGCTCTGGAATAGATGTACATATTGGTAAAACCAAAAAACACCTCTTTGAGCTAGAATTGAATGGGAACTGGTGCACGAAAACGGGCCTTACTGCCCTCTTGGTTACGACACATAGGGGGATATGATTAGGATAATTATCATTTTATTTACAAACCATTATGAAGGGTTTATGAGTATATAAATCCTCAAATAAATCATTTTCATGATTATGGATTATATCCATAAACTTTTCAATTCACGTTATGTGTTTTACAAGTTTGGATTTATGTATTTCAATTAATAAAATAATATAGTGTATGCCACAGTTTGGAAATGGCTCCTAGTAGAAGAAATGGAAACCTTATAAATGTGTGCACTCCATGTAAGGATTTCTCTCCAGCTCAAGATAATTATTGTAGAGCGGGTGATGCAACTGGTACTCATCAGGTAATCTCTATATTGGGACAACTCACTCAGGTTATGAATAATAACCTTAGCTGTATGGACCACCCTGATCCGCAGCGTGGAGGATCAATGTTAGATCGCTTCATGAGGAAACAAACTCCAATATTCAATGGTTGTACAAATCAATTGGTAGCTGAGCATTGGATAAGTCCTTTAGAGAAAATATTCCACTCCTTGGGGAGTTGCGAAAGGGAAAAAAATTCATGGCAGTTTACCACCTCACAGGAGATGCCGATCAATGGTGTTCATTGATTCAAAAAACAAAGGAAGATGATGAAGTATCAAATATTTAATGGAGGGAGTTTAAAGAACATTTATTAGAAAAATACATTCCTCGTGACAATCGAGTAGATATGGAAAGGCAATTTTTGAGTCTTGGGAAAAAGGAGGTGAGAATGTCGCAATGTATGAGGCTAACATTACAAGGTTAGTGAGGCATCCAGTAGATTATATACGTTACCCAAGTAGTAATATTGATCATTTAGTTGATGGGTTAAAACCGTTTCTCTATCGAGCATTAGTCTCACAATTCGTCTAGTCATATGAAGATATTGTCTCATGTGCTATCAAGGCAGAAAAAGAATTATCAAAGTCTTATGAATTTAAAAAAATCTAGAGAAAAAGAGATCATCTGATAACTCTGGAAATGGAAATAAGGGGAATAAGGGAAAATTTTAATATCCATCCTGTAATAAATGTGGTATGAAACACCCTGGTACTTGCTTGAAGGGAATGGGATTCTGTTACAAGTGTGGTGAAAAAGGCCACCAAGCTCGTCATTGTAAGGGGAAGAAAGAGGAAACCGATTTTCAACGATACAATTGCAAGGAGATGGGACATTATGTATATGAATGTCTTAAGTGTTAGGGAAACTTACCTTAGAAAAGTCCAAGGGATCAAGGCCAGGCTTATGATATCACTACTGCTGAGGTACAAGCTCTGAAAGATGAGGTGGTAGGTAATTTAATGGTTTCCTCAAGTTCAGCCAACTCTTTATTTGATTCTAGATCATTGCATTGTTTCATATCTTCCTAGTTTTCTAATAAAATTATATATTTCCAAATATATTTAACAAGGGAGTTGTCAGTTAAAACTCCTATGGGAAGTATCATCGCAACAATTTTTTGTGAATCTGTTCCCATTAGAGCATATAAATGTTATTTATCTACTGATATCATCAGCATACCAATGATTGAGTTTGATATAATCCTCGGTATGGATTGGATTTCAGACCGTGATGTGAAGATTTATTGTAAGAATAAGGATGTTACAATTTTTGATGATGTCGATAAGGAACACCTTATGTTTAGAGCAGAATCATCACCACCTAATTCTTATCTAGATCCACCCCCAGTAGCTCAACTATATTCAATTATTGGGGAGGAAGAGAATGAAATGACTGTGGGTGAATAAAGGATTATTCAAATAGAGGATGTACCTATTGTGAGATAATATGTATATGTATTTTTGGAGGATTTACCTTGACATCCTCCAGAATGAGAAATTGAGTTTTCCATTGATTTAATTCCTGGATCAAGGCCCAAATCGAAGACCCCTTATAAAATGTCCATCATTGAATTAGTTGGAATTAACGAAACAACTAGAGGAATTGAATAATAAGGGATTCATTTGTCCTATTGTTTTCCCATGGGGAGCCCCTGTACATTTTGTTAAGGAGAAATATGGATCTATGAGGTTGTGCATTGACTACAGGGAGATCAATGTAATAACGATAAAGAACATATATCCCCTACCTCACATTGATGATTTATTTGACCAACAACATATAGATCAATACTTTTCAAAGATTTACCATCAATCTGGATATCATCAGTTTTGCATGAAGAAGGAAGACATTCCGAAAATAGCATTTCGAACTAGGTACAGGCATTACGAGTTTACAGTAATGCCTTTTGGGCTGACTAATACACCCTCCTTTTTCATGGATCTAATGAATAGAGTTTACAAGGAATACATTGATGACTTTTTAGTGGTATTTATTGATGATATCTTGGTATACTCCAAATTCTATGAAGATAATGAAAATCACATGGTCATTATCCTAATGACTCTTAGAAGAAATGAATTATATGGGAATTTTAGCAAATGTGAATTCTAGCTTCAGGAGATCTCTTTTCATGGGCATATTGTTTCTAAGGATGTAATCTATGTTGATACTTCTAAGACCAAGGCAATCCAAGAATGGCTAGCACCAACGAGTATAACTAAGGTATGCAGTTTTATTGGTTTAGTAGTTTATTATCGACATTTCGTCCAGAATTTTTCTCGGTTGGATAACCCATTAACAAAGCTCACACGTAAAGGGGATAAATTTTTTTTGACAATAGGGAGTGAATAATGATTCGATGAAATGACAATAAGATTAGTTAATGATCCTATATTGACTCTACCATTGGGGAATGATGGGTTTGTTATTTATAGTGATGCCTCAATGAAAGGACTTGGTTGTGTCCATGTATATAATGATAGGTTCATTTCCTATGCATCACACATGCTAAAAATTCATGAGTAAAACAATCCTACTCACGATCTTGAGTTAGATTCTATAATATTTTCTTTGAAGACATGGAGACACTATCTATATGGTGAAAATTGTGAGATTCATAATGATCACATGATTTGGAAGTATATTTTCTCAAAGAAAGAACTCAACAAGGGAAGAATGAGATGGCTAGAACTACTCAAGTATTATGATTTCACTATACGCTACCACCCAGGGAAGGAAAATAAGGTGGTAGATTCTTTGAGAAAAAATATAATGGAGTTTTGGACAAAATGAGATTTGAATGGGATCCAATTTTCATGGATCATGTGAAATTGGATATGGGAATAACCATGGAAGGTGAAACATCAATACTTTTTAAAATGGTTGCCAAACCATCTTTACTATATAGGATAAAGAGTTATGAGACCGATGATGAAGAATTTCAAAAGATGATTAAATCTGTGAATGATGGGAGATTTAGTGACATTGTGTACGAAGATGGAATTTTGAAATTTGGGAAGAGATTTGTGTTCCCAATATACCTGACCTAAAAAAAGAATTGTAGGATGATGCTCATAGTTCCAATTTCTATATACACCATGATAGTACAAAAATGTATAGAGATATGAAGGAACATTTAAGGTGGGACAACAGGAAGAGGGAGATTGCAGATTTTGTGTCAAGATGTATGGTTTGTCAACAAGTGAATTCTGTAGGGAAACAACCTAAGAGAGTCATGCAACCTCTTCCCATACCTTAGTGGAAATTGGATAATATTTCGATGGAATTTTTCATGGGAGTACCAAATACTCCTAGAAGAAATGATATAATATGAGTCATTGATGATCGTCTTACCAAGTCAGCACAATTTCCTGCTATAAGGGATGATTTACCATTTGAATTTATAGAAAGAATATATATTAATGAAGTTGTGAGACTTCATGGAGTTCACCTATAGATTATTTTTGATCGTGATCCCTGTTTTACATCAAGATTATTCAAGAGTCGTCAGAAGCCCTTGGATACTGAACATCATTTGAGAACTGCCTACGACCCTAAAAAAGATGGATAATCGGAACGGACTATCCAAATCCTAGAAGACATGTTTAGATCATGCTCACTTTACTTTCATTGTATGTGGGATCAATATTTACCTCTGGTAGAATTTTCCTATAACAAGTAATCAGATGGTGCCTTATGAAGCATTATACAGAAATAGATGTTTCACACCAACCTGTTGGGATTATGTTAGGTGAAATAAAACTCGTAGACCCAGAATTGGTGGATGAAAAGATGGAAAAGGTGAAGGTAATTTAAAACCAAATCAAAGAAGCTCAATGTAGGCAGAAGATCTATGCTGATAATCGAAGGAAGGATTTGGAATTTTGGGTTGGAGATCATTTTTTCATTAAGGTATCTCCATTGAAGGTAGATATGCGTTTCCGTAGGAACGGTAAATTGAGTCCTAGGTACATCGGATATTTCGAAATTCTAGAACGAATTGGGGATTTAGCTTACCATTTCCCACAGCCGCCATGTCTATCCAAAGATCACGATTTGTTCCATGTATCACTATAGAGAAATAAATGCCTGACCCAATGCATATACTCACCTATGAGGAATTAGAATTAGAACTCGATCTATCTTTTTGCGATGATCCTATCAATGTTATTGATACAAGGGAACAAGTGCTGATAAATCAGATGACTCATCTGGTAAATTTCTATGGAAAAACCATAATATGGAAGAGGCAACGTGGGAACCCAAGGAACTTATGATGAAGAAAAACCTGAGATTTTTCATTAGGTATTATCCTAGAAATCTCATGGAAGAAATTATTTTTACGGGAGATTGTAACACCCTAAGCTTCCACAGTACGCTTCCCTTTGAATAATACAATAGTTTGTGTTTTACGCAACTTCAAGATTCTAACACACCATGGAAAACCAAACTAGCTGTTATGAATATTAATACCATCTTTTTGATATTTTATAAATTTTATCTTTAAAAATGGATTTCATTTTTTGATTTGGAATATCGAAATTATCCTAGGGTGAAATTTTGGTATTTTTGTGAAAACTTTCAAATGTAGATGAATAGTGAAAACACTGAATCATAGTTTAATAAAGAATTTTTATTTAAATAATTATTTATTTTATTTAAATTTATTTTAGGTCAAAATAGATACATAATACCTATATATGATCAATATAATTCATTGGAGTCAGTTTATAATAATTTTAGATATATAAAAATTTTATTGAACTTTTCAAGGTCTTTTGCCCACCACCTAGGAGAATGTACAAATTCACAAAAAAATTAATTTTACCTATTTTTTGAGTTGAATTTCAAAACACTGAGAGACACGGTTAATATCAATAAGTAATATGTGGTTCAATAAGATAAAAATAATTTTTGGTGAATAATATCTTTTTACTTTTATTTACCACAGTTAAATGTAAATAGGGCAATTAAGGGTAAAAATGATATTTTTATTACCCTAACACATGTTCAAATTCTATTGGATAAATATAATTCAACCAAAAACAACCTTATGAATAAAATATTAATCTTTTTGGTCCACATGGATTAGATTAGGACATTTATTATTGTTCAATTCAATGATGAGTTATAAGAGTTAAAATAAATTTCTAATAACTAAAAAAAATTTAATATTGGTATATATATAATATAAATTAGATTATAAATATTCACTATGAATCTAAAAATATTTCCTACATAAGGTTATTTTATTTATAATCATTAGGCATAAAATAATTTATTTTAATTATTACACAATATTGATTAAAAAATTACATTATTAGTGAAAATATTAAAATATTTGAAATTATAAATACCCAAATAAACATAATATAATACTTTTAATGAATTCCAAGAATATTATAGGTTACTATGACATGTTAGGGTTGATTAAATTAATTATGTTCGATGTAATAATGCTGTTATGAATTTAAAAAAATCAAAATACCAAATAGTGTCATAATTGACATAAAAGAGTTTCTAAAACAAATATAATATAATTAATTGATATTAAATTCCTAAAAATATATGGTTCGGTAAATATACTTATATAATGATATTTTTATCATTATTGGACCACTTGGGGGGTCTCATGGAAGTATATAGTATGTTTATTAACTATATAATATAAAAATACAAAGAGAAATGGTAAATGTCAAACTATTTAATTAAGATTTAAATAAAAAAGAAAAAGTTAATATAGTTACCCAAACCAGTCTAAACCCAATTGGTTGAGTGGTTCTCGACCTATCCCCACATGAATCTTTATATAATATACTTTTTAGCCATTAGAAACCGAATATGAATTTATTATAAAATAATATTTCTATCTTCTCCAAAGGTCCCTCTCACTCCTCTTATAAAAGAGAACTCCCTCTAATCTCAAATTCATACCTTCAAAGACTATTGGTTCGGCCATGACCTGCCCAAATATTCTCTAAACTTCCCTCACTTCAACCTAGAGGCATTTTTTTGTTCATAAAACCAACCTATTGATACCTTTTGATGAAATCAAATGAAATAACCCAAAAAAGACGTAATGTTTTCACGACCCTCTTTTAAGATCCTATCTTCTTCAACTTCTTCATTCATTGTTGTTTATATTATAAAATAATAACTCCAGTTTCTTCTATATACTATGATGTTATTATAAATATGGTACAACCATATTCTGTATTCTATCCATCATATGAATTAAATGTCACTATACGTGCGTACGCATGGGTTACCGTCTCCACGTCGTGGTGTAATTGTTATTCAAAACATTATCATTTGGAAGG
The DNA here is from genome assembly GCA_963277665.1 of Viscum album. Taxonomy (NCBI): domain Eukaryota; kingdom Viridiplantae; phylum Streptophyta; class Magnoliopsida; order Santalales; family Viscaceae; genus Viscum; species Viscum album. Next base: position 1,377,791,137 of record OY728140.1, on the reverse strand, counting down.
GCATGAAAATGTAGTTTAAATGATCTAAATAATAAATAAAACATGATAATGATTCATTATATATGATATAACATCCAATTTTATTTTATTTTAGTATCTGAAGAATTATATTGTCGATTGTGCGTACATACGGACTACCGTCTCCACGAACGCGATGAGATTCATTAACCATCGTATCCATGCATGTATAATTATTATTTGATGATTAAAAATAATATATAAGTACTTAATATCTATCTTTATATGAATAATTTACAACATATCCATAACATACATGACTTATATAAAAAAACATAAAAAATAAAACAAGTAAGTTATCACCTGAAACGACAATAATACTAAGATATTATTAAAAAAAACAGTGTTAACAGATCATATATGATATCATATTAATGTCTATGATTATTTATAATATAATAAAAATTATTTCACCATTATACAGGAGGTTAACCTACCCTCTACCATATAAAATTATAAGGTAAGGGTTTATTTCAAAATCTCATCATTATCTGAGGTTGTTTATATATAATTATCTACTGGGACTTCTTTATCATCCACATCCATGTTTAATAAAAATTTATTTCAAAAAATTCATAGTATTTTATAGAATATGGGTTAAATTCATTTATACCCCCCTTTTACTTTTTATAATATGTTTATAAATGAATCTTTCTGTAGTTTTCCAAACAAGGTCATTTTTAACATTTTTGTCAGAATTAAGGTAAGAATATCTTTTTTTAACTTATACGGTGGGTGTGGCAATTTTCTGCCATTATAAAATCATAAAAACTTCTCTTAAAATATTATAAGAATATTTTCAAAGTAAATTTCTTAATTATGTGTATTTTATATGATTTTACAAAAAGAGATATTTTTCTCAAATAGTTATGATTTCCTCTATGTCATCATCCTTTGATAGAATTTAAGCTTATTTGAAGTTGATTTATTATGATACAAAACTTCCATATATTATTGAAGGTTTTTTGATATGTTTGACTGTGGATGTTTTATTTTTATACCATTCATGGTTTATAGAGAATGTACTGACATTTCATATGCTAGTTTTAATACGAATGTTTATGTTATGTTTAAACATGTTCATTTGAGGAATGCATTGGACTTAATAAGTGACGGGTGGAGCCCACTATAGCTCATAGATGCATCGGTAGGTCTCAAGAGACAATGTACTGTCTTGGCACAGGGCCATGACAAAATCATTTTTGTAGTCATGGCACAAGGCCTTCACTGTGTGGTTATGATAGTATGGCATTATACATTCCATCATTATTAAAGTAGTTATTGATATTGTATGTGATTATTCGACTACTAGAATATCCATGTGAAAATGTAAATGGAATTGTTTCATTTTAGTTCTACCATATTATACTGAAGGTCATGTTTAAAATGATTTTCTTTGAGTTATACATTGCCTTAAATGTTTATGCTTATTTATGAAGGTTTCCACTATATTGTTAACCTTACTGGGCATTCGAGCTCACCCATTTTTTTGTTTTATTTTTTCCAGGATGAGAAGAAGTATTTTTTGAATGACCGGTAAGGATTTTATGAGTGGATATGAGTGTGGTCTATAGAGACAAGATTTTTTTTTAGTTTTTTACTTTATGAAGTAATGTAAACTTTATGAAAGTATCGAGTGACTCCAAGGATACTAAACTAATCGATCTTTTGAGAATTTATTCCTTGTAATCATGGAAATGTATTAAAATAATGGACTGACTCTGGGTAACTGGGGTCGGGGTGTTACATCACCAGTTGAGGGTGAATTAGAGTGAAATTTTGAAGATTGCATTCGAGTTCATATATGGGCACATTGAGTTCATGGGCATGTCTTCTGGCGTTACAAACGCACCATCTATGTTCATGGGGCTCATGAAATATATATTCTGGGAATATTTTAACTAGATCATAGTCGTGTTTAATGATGAAATACTGATCAACTCATTATTAGAGGTGGATCACGCTGAGCATATGAGCACGGTTTAAGAGGTCCTATTAAACCACCATCTCTATGGAAAGTTGTCAAAGTGCATGTTATGGAAATGTGAAGTTCAATTCCGTGGACTTGAGGTGTCTGATCAGGGCATATGAATGGACCTTTCAAAGGTCAAGGTGGTTGTTTATTCGGCATAAACTAAGAACATGGAAGAGTTTCTTGAGTTTCCTGGGTCTAGCAGGTTACAATCAGAGATTCGTGCCCAACTTCTCTCAAGTTGAAGTACTCTTGATGTCCATATCCACGAATGGCCTAGCTTTTATATGAAGTGATCAGTGCTAGAAAAAATTCAGTTATTTGAAGGGGATGCTGGTTTGTTACCCACTATTGAGGTTACAAAATAAGGGGTGACATTTGAGTAGTTTTGTGATGCTTGAGGACAAGGCTTGGGGTGTGTGCTGATTCAAAAAATGGTTGATCTCTTATAGGTCATGGATGTTACGTCCCCCTAAGTGTAAATATTCCAACAACAACCTGGATCATGTATAGGTCATGTACAAAAAAATGTTGTGGTGGAATAACCTCATTGTGGAATGCTTCATGGTCTTGAGAGATCAAAAAAGCATGAGGTATATCTTCTCCCAGCAATACATGAACATGCAGAATTAGAGGAGGATGAAGATTCATCAGGACCACGACATAGAAATTTTCTACACCACTGGAAAGGGGAACCTGGTGGCCATTTCCCTAAATATGAAGTCGCAGAAGGATTTGGTTCGTGAATCGACTTCTTATTGGAATGTGATGGAGGAGTTGGCTGCCATACACCTGAATGCAATTGTGGAGAATGGTAGAGGTTGTCTATTCAAAAAGAGAGTGAAATACTCTATATTGCAGTAGGAGGAATAGTCTTAGTGGGGGGACTTATAGGTTGAAGTGGCACATGATCGTTTTAGCCAGGGTGATGCTTCGGGATGATGGTCAGAAGAAGGGCTGAATGAGCTGTTGTTTCATGGAATGATGTTTCTTCTGGTTGAAATGTGCAAGAGTGTCCTTGGTGTGTTCCAAAACTCACCCATGGTGGTACTCCAAGGAGTTTACACAATGTAGCATGGGTTGAGGGGTTAATTTAGGTGACCTGTGGTGAAGTGGGAAGTGGCAGAGTTTGTGGAAAAGTTCATCATGTGTTAGTTGGTGAAGACTGAAAACTACATCCCATGAGGTATGTTACCACTTTTAGATTCCCCTGAGTTGATGTGGGAAAAAATCTTGATGAATTTCATCACAAAACAATATATAGTTCAATGGGGTTGTAATGATTTCTAGATTGTGGTGGAACGGTTGACAAAATCAGCTAACTTCCTCTCAATTAAGGCGTCTACTGCGGTGGATGCCTCAGTACAGGGTTAAGTGGACAAGGTGGGGAATTTGCATGGATTTCTGAGGTCCATATTCTCGGATCTGAATACCTGGTTTCTGGAAGTGTCAAGAGATGATTGAAATATTCTTTTGCCACCCATCTATTCCTCGTCACTGCTTTCCACACTTAAACAGATGGGTAGACAGATCGGAGCATCGAGACATTTGAGGATATGCTATGGGAATGTGTTTTTGACATTCAGAGATCATTGGTATGACACTTGACTCTGTTAGAGTTCTTTAAATAGTAGCTATCACTCTACCATAAGAATGGATCGGATCAATGGCATGCAAGGGAGGCCATGCCGCTCACCTGTGTCCTAGGTAGAGGTCACAGAAGCTTGTGTTCGTGGCCCGAAGGTAATGAATAGCATAACAGAGAAGGTCAAGCATATATGGTAGAGGCCTAAGGTGGATCAATAGTGGTATATTTCGTATGAAAATTATAGTAGGAGACACATGGGGTTCATGGTTGGAGACCATGTTTCCTTGAAGTTCTTCCATCGACGTGGTAAACTGAGGATTGGTAGGGGATTAAGCTTTCTCTTGGGCCCGTTGGACACTTCAGGGTGTTGCAGAGGGTTGGTGTAATTGATTATTAGCAGGCACTACCACCACCACTATTGAGGGTGCAAAACATCTTCCATGTGTCTTAGCTCTATCGGCATCTACTCGATGATTCACACATCCTCAACTGGAGGGAGATGGATATTGAGGATGACAAAACGTTTGTAGAGCGAATAGTGAGGACTGAGGAACGTGATGTAAAGGTTCTTCATGGATAAACCATCCCCTTGGTTCGTTATTATGTAGGTATAGTGGCATCGAGGAGAGTTATTGGGAATGGGACACATTGATGTGTGCATTGTACCCAGATCTGTTTAGATTTTTTTCTTTTTTGTTTAGTTGATGTTTGTGCTGTAGCGATTTACATTGTTTACTATGAAACAGATTGCTTCCCTTGTTCTTTGGATGTGTGTGAAGAGTCTTGAATTTGGGGAGGGGAGGACATGATCCCTAATCAATACACATTAAATTCGAAGGAGTTAAACTCGTGTGGGTGAGTCAGTGATGCCCAAAATGGATTGTATCCTGACTTGGAGGAAGGGACTCCCTAATCCATATGACTGGATGGTATGACCAGTAATGTTTCTTGTGGTTATGAGTGAGATAGGAGAAGTAGTGTATCTATGGTTTTTCAAAAGATATATTAGGGAGAGGTGTTCATAAGTGTTATGAGGTTTACTCCTGAGAGGTATCATTCGAGGGGGTTGTTCAAACACCTATCTTTTATACAGTTCTAGTTACTCTTCTTGAGGGAAACAATTGTTTGAGAAGTATCTGATGTAATGGTCTAGATAGTGAATCATTATGGAGATTTCCAAAAACATAGTTCCATCAAATGGTTCCACCAAAATTGTGGCACAGATCATAGTGACACCATGATGGTGGCACTAGTCACGGTTGCACAACAAAACGGTGGCACTGATTACAATTTTCCACCGAACCGGTGGCAACGATATGGTGGTATAGTGATGGTGGAACTGTAGTGGTCGCACCATCATGGTCTAACATCATACTTGTGGAACCATGACTGTGGAACCATAGCGGTCACACCTTCATGGTCATACACCGAAATGCTCACACCAATTATGGTGGCACCATGACGGTGGCATAATTATGGTGTCTCACTAAACAGTTTCTAGCCTTTTTTTCATGTTTTGGACTTAATCATAGTTCCGCCCCCTCAATGTATAATTTGACATAAAGGTGTTTTAGTACCCCTTTAAAATCTATTATAATCCCATAAATGATATATAAAATCTCATAAGAGTCATGTGACTCATTAATTACCCAAACATGTCGCTTATTCCTCAGTGTCATGAACTTTTCTTGTACATTCATGTTTTTCTACTATTATATGTTTTCCTATGTTTAATGGAAACCCTTTTACTCATATCCATTATGGCTACCTCTCTAATGAGAATTATTAAATGAATTTTAATTACATCGTGTGTAACCACCAATCCCCAAGGAGAAATCATGATCTATCGTTAATGTGGTTCAAGAATTCATATCCCATAACATTAGGATACAACCATTTATCACATGACAATTATTATTTATTTTTTGGATGATCTATTTCCTTTATTTGGATCCATTAGAGTCCCCTTTCTCGAGGCAAGTGGTGTGTGTGTGCTGGTGCCTTTCCTGCCGACACATATAGACCTCAGAGTTATTCCTCAACAATTCATGCTTCCCTTGTTCTATGAATGTGGAGAAAAACATTAATAGTTGATCTACGATGTTTGGGTTTTCCTTCATCTCTATTTAATATGTATCATGCTGGGTGGGTATGATAATGTTCCTTAGGGATGAATCAATCCAAGCTGTAATGAATATATGAATTGGGTTTTAATGAATGAATAGGTGTGTATGACGATGCTTCAATACTCTTTTATCATTTAATATATGTTTAAAACTATATAAGATTATGTCCACTGAAAATCATGGTCATTGGTAGTGCCTTATAGCTCAATATCGAACATCTTCTTTCTTGAAAATATTGTGTTTGAATGCTTGTAACATAGAAACTGGATAATCACATAACATCGGTTGATTATATGAATTACCAATATATAAAAATACATTTGTGGTAACCCCGATTATCAAAATAGAAAGAAAAAACTAAATATATGGGGTGCTTAAATATGAGAACTCCCTTGTTATGTTTTTGTGATGTGTATTATTTATGTACTTGTTTCTTGGGAGGTAACATGGATTTGGATGGGACCCCCTTTTGTGAAGTTGTTAGTTTATGGATTTGTGGTCGTGTGTGGATGTATGTTGGGGCCTGGTTTGGTTACAGTAGTTCGAGGGATCTCATTGATCCTGTTTTTTATTAGGACATTACAATAGAACTGGGTGTGAATGCTTAATTTTTTGCCAAGATGTTTATATTTCTTAGGCTTGTGGCTATTCATGTTAGTTTCTCGGTAGTGAATAATTATTTAAATTGAACCACTTGAATTTGATAAAATGAATTGGCTCAATGGGGAATTATTTTTTTTGTAATGAGTTGTGACTCAGTTGTGGTTGTTGTGCTTCTTATTATTGAATAGTAATGATGGTGTTTGTGTATAGGATTATTTTGGAACCCCTAGGTTGGGATGAGTTATTGATTACATATATGTATAGTTTAGTTCTTCTGTTTCTTATTCACACTCCACCCACATTGATCACTTCATGTAGAACACCCCCATTTCATGGGGGAAGGTGTTTTTTACAAACCTCCTATGAGTAGCTTGTTATTAGCTATTTTTCTGCTCCCTTTCCCGAGTATCCCAAGACTCTTTAGGAAAGTTGTGATGTCGGGGGTCCATTGATTCCCATGATTATTCAGTCATGGTATTTATGGTGGTTGGCCTAGGTTTGTGCGGGAAGTTTGATTCCCTAGTGTATTTGGGATGAGGCACTGGTGTCATTCAGCTTGGTGGTAGTTGTTCTGGCCCAGCTGTCATCGAGCATGGTAGTAGTTGTTATGTCCCAGGTGTTTGTGGGCAGGAATGTGTGTTTTTATTGTGTCCCATCAGTCTTCGTGTAGGATGTGTGGTTGTGGGGGCCAAAATGGTGGTTATGGCGGCAGCAATGATACATCATTGAAAATGTAAGGAGAGGTATGACTTCTAGGATGTCATCGATAACTATTTGGAATGTGGTGTAGGGTACCGTAAAATCTATGTGTTATTACTGTTACATTACTCAACTTTTTTTATATGGGGAGTGTGCCTTGGTGATGTTTAGGATGATAGTTTCTTTGCTATGTGATTTGGTTATATCATTTTCTCATGGGGAATTAGAAGTAATCCATAGTTGTGCACGAGAGATTTTGGTCTTCCCTACTGAGTATACCTGTAGACTCACCCCGTGAATGTAAAACTATTTTCAGGAATCTAAGAGGACTTCGAGGGCCCCGTGAGAACGTACTAACTCAGACGCTAGGAATGTTACTATTCCTTCTTTTTCTATTCTTTTGGTACATCCATTTAGATTTTTCCTGTACTTGTTGCACTTTATATTCGGACATTCATATGGTAATGGATTGTTTTTTTCATTAATATTACTTCAATATTTAGTTTTGGTGGGCATTTAATATCTTATCTCCTAACCCTTTTCAAAGAAAAAAGAGCAATTCCTTCAATATCACATATGATTCTATACCATTGGTGCTAGTCGTGACATCGAAGCCTATTTATGGTGGGACTCGATGGTCATTATCTCTCCTTCAATATGAATAAAGAAGGGGATTTTAGTTGGTTGTCCCATCCCTCATCTTAGTGAAGGAAATTCATGACAATTACTAATTGGGTTCTCATAAAATACATATAATAATTTAAAAAATATTTAAATAGTACTTATGAATTTGAAATCATTCAATTTCCTAAATAAATAATATTTCTAAATAATTATTTGATTTCTCATTTTATGTCTTTTATATGTAATAAATTTTATGAATTAATTGTGATACATTTATGTCCTTAAGAAAAAGTATGTAGACACATAGTTGTATCAATTTTCTAAACATTGTTCCCTAATAGATAATGGGATCACTCCCCATAACGTATAAATTCATTTGATACATAAGGGATGAAATATTATGAAACCATTTTTAGAGGATTTACCTTTCTCAATATTAACCCATTAAAAAATATAAAAACATAAATTATTTTAATACAAAAAAATAATTAGAATAATCTCTATGTGTAAAAACAACATTTTTTTAGAAATCCAACTTTCTAGAAGCAATACATTCATTAAAATATCAAAATTTCAAATTATCCAATGTAAAAAAATTCACAAGTATAATGAATGAATTCCACTATTATCTAGCGTTTGGAAATAATTATATGAATTAAATTACTATATAAATTATATCACATAAATTGACAACTATCATCAGTATTCAATATTGTTTTTCACATAAAATGATAAATTTTTTTCTTTTAACTATAAATTTATAAATATTATATTAAAAATTATTTTATACAAAAAAATAATAAAATAATGGGTTATTTATTTAAATAATAAATAGAATAGATGTAATTTTGAAAAAAAAACTTTTTCGAAAATAAATAATTAGTCCTTTACCATTAAATAGTTTTGAAAATAAATTGACAATCCTTTATATAAAAAATAAAAGGCTTTTCAAAAAAAATTAACATCTAAATCTAATAAAAATTTGAAATTAAAACTTAATAATGATATTTTCAAATCAAAAAATCCAATACATTATTTTTCAGGGATCTTCATCTTTGAGTTTTAAAAAACATATCATTCTCACTCTCTTATTATATAATGTTGAACCTTTTATTTTTTGGAAACTAAATTATAGATTTGATATCCATTGATCAATTATTAGGGTAATAAAATATTAATCTTTAAAATATAATGAATCGATATGGATGTGGGATTGTTATTAATAGGTTTTAGAATTGTATCTGGATAATTTATAATGTTCATTAATTAATCATGTGTGATATAAATATCATATCTCTTTTCCATATAATGTAATTAGAGGATTGTTATAATTAATGATTATAAAATACTCTATCTTGACATGATTTGTGGTCACAATGAAAATCATTCAATCATGCCTGAAATCTATTAGAATGAAAATCATTAATTTCTTTTATTTCAAAACAATAAAAATATATATTTATAAATTGAACAACCAGATTATTTTCATAGTATTTATGATTAAATTTGTACAGATATTTGGATGTCTTTTCGCCACCATGGTTGACCTGTAAAATTTCACCCAAAAAAAAAATAACGTGATTGGAAATATATGTGTTCTTAAGATAACTATCAATGAATTTTTTTGTTAATAAATATAATAGAATCTATGTTGGAATAATTTGGCTAGAATTACACCGTCCATATGAATAATATAGAATAGTTGCATTGTAGGACTAAAACAGATCGTTGTCGAAGGATTTTAGAAACATCATCTATGGAGGATGATAGTGTGAATAAATTTTGAACTCATCCTATTTTATTTCATGACTGGAGGATAGATCAAATTTATTAGAGGAGGAAAATTATGATTTAAGATTTTATGGCTCAAGATCTAGGATGTAGTCAGTGTGATGAGAAGATGAGATGTTTTGGACATTATATGGTATATGGCCAATATTATAACCTGTGTATTTAACAAACAATTATCTATATTATATCTAATATACTACATTGAACATCAGATTGTTTAGGATATACATAAAAACATATATTTTGAAATCCATTCCCAACAATCACAACACAATCCACCTTCAGGAATAAGCCAAATGGGTACTACACCCAAACTCTCCGCATCTTGTAAGCCTTTTACATGGTCCTTCCCAAGAAGCATGTGAGATATGCTCAGACATGGTAAGATATATCTACCACCATGGGCTATGATGATTCCAATGGTTCCTCAAATTCTGTAGTTGACTAGAAACAAGGCTCGCTATATTTGGTTTGATAATGATAATAAATTTTCATATAAATAAATTAAAATGAAATGAAAATGAGAATTTTATAAATTTTATACATTTACTTTCATTACAATTAATGTTGATAATAATAATATTATTTATATTAAAGTCAATTTATCACCCAAAATTTATTTAATATTAATATATAACATATTAAAAACAATAATATCATTATTCATATGGTCTTCTGAAATATATAACATTTGGTTAATTACAAAATTTTATTTCATATATAAGTAAAATTTATCATTTTTAAAAATTGATTCATCGTCAATCAATATAGATGTTAGCTTTTCCAAAAATCCAATGGATAATTTAAAATTTCCACAAATATAAATTTTCTATGAAATACAACACATATATGTATTTAAATATTGAAACATCTCTCTTATTATATTTCATAATCTAGAAATGGTCATTTATTTACCTATAATTACATTTATATTCATGATCATCCATTCATTATCTTTTTTAATTTTGGAATATTGAATAGAAGGGTTTTATACCTTTTCCATTATTTATTTATCATAGGTGCTAAAAATTTTAATACCAATAGTAATTAAATGTTTATTGATTTAAATCCATGCTTATATACTGTAATGATGTTTTGACGTTTGTGATTTAATAAAATTTTCTTACTAATTGTCTTCAAATGTGGAATATTATATATTCCTATAAATTTATAAGAGTTAAATATATAAAATGGATTAAGTGTTACACTAAAATTACCACATAACAAATATATGAATTACATAGTCACATATTATCCAAATAAAATTATAACAACCTGAATCATGATGAAACCAAGAAAGAAACATATATTACTCTAAAATGGATATTCAATACTATTGATTATAAAAAAACATACAATTTAATATATTCCTTAATGAAAATGTACAGTAAACTTCATAAAAAAAACGTAAATCAATTTCTCATCAAATAACTAAATATTCTGAAGGTTACCAATTATATCAAATTTAATTTATCAATATATTTCATCTTATTATCCCAATAGTACATTACTATAAAAACCTAACACACATATTAAGGGTAATAAATTGATCAATAATGTTTGTTTCCAAAAAAATAATTTCCATAATATATATTTTTATATTAATCAACAACATTTATTTCATTTTAAATGAAAAAATAATTATCAATTATAGAACAATCCAAAAATATTTCAAGAGTCTTATCATAATAAATTCATTGAAAAAAAAACTACTATAATTTTTTCCATCATCCCAACAAATAAACACTCTATTAATTTATTCTTACTTAATAAACAATTAACATTGATTTATCATCTTATTCCTCAATTATTCCTTTTACTAATATAGAATGATAATAATTTCCAAGAATTTGACAATCTCATTTTTACAATAATTTTTATTCATATCAATAGAAATATTTTTAATATATTTAATATCATTTTAATTATATTTTTACTCTCGATATCATCATAATTAAAAAATTTACTCAAACAGAATTTACAATACACTTCTCAATCCTAGACCATATAAATCCATGGTTTTTATCTCCCATAATATATAAATTTAAAACATTAAACAATCAATGTAACATTTTTGAAATCACAATTCAAGCAAATTTTATAAAAAGAGTCTTTTCATTTTTTATAAAATTATATCCTCTGTGTCCTTCATTTTTATAATTAACTTTTATTCATTTCCCATAGAATCACATTCCTAGGTGTATTATCCCACATTAAAGGCATGTAATGAGATTAATCTAAATTTCTCCAACATCATCATGAAATAGTAATTTCTCTTATTTTCTTCAATAAGACCCTCACTTGTGCTCATTTTTTGTGGTTAAATATCATGATAACTGGCTTGATATAATTCTAGGGTTTTATGTTTAATCTTGAATTTTATTTGGTGTAAGTGTTGGTAGTAATTTTATCATCCCCCATATGCAATATAAACCAGGATCCTCCAGATTCAATTAATTTACTATAGAATAAAATAATTTCAGATACAATAATAGAATTGATAAGACATATAATCAATAAAATCATTTATATTATTTATAAATCATGTATCATTATATTAAATCTATATGAACATTGGTTTAATCTTGGATATACATGGGAATCATCTATAAAAATCCGTTATACTGATTTATAAGGAAAATATGAATAAACCTAATAATTACCAAATGGAGTTTTGAGCCTTTTATGTAATCTTAGGAAAACACATTATGGACTGTTAAAGATCAAATTATTACCCAATCTACAAATTTTGATATTATTACCCATAGTTCATATATGAAAACCCATATCCACTTTTTAATATCCATAAAGACACTTCTTTTTTAGGAAAACAATATTACGTTATTTTTTCCACAAAGGATGTTCTACTACTAATAATATTATTCAAAAGCTTCTAAATATTGTTTCCTCATAAAAAATTTCAAAATTGGCTAAAATATTTTATAAAACAAATAAGTGTGGCTCAAACAATTCCCACATAATAATTACATCATTTTAAATGAATATTCATTATATATTACTATAATCAAACCCAATATCATTTAGGATTAGTTTCATTGAAAACAACGATACATAAAATAATATTTCAGAAAAATATTCATCATATTCTTGTAACTTATTCACAAATAATTTCTATCATTTTCATAACATACATAAAATTATTATTTATATCATGGGAATTATTAAATATATTAATGGGGTATTCGATTTTCTGAATAATGTTAAACACTAGATATATAAAATTTTGTTCAAGTGAAATAAAAATATAAAATTAATGTTATGTTATTTATATCATTAATTAGAATGTTTAAACCCAATATGTCATATATCATTAAAAAAATCATGAAAATAATGTTTTTAATTAAATATATCATGAATAAAATTATTTAGGGTTCATTAAAAATCAATCATGGACCGCAAAATCATATCATATGCATCTGATAATGTCGCAGATATTTTGTGTCTCAATAATAACCAAAATAATAATATTATTATTCAAATACCTAAACAAGATAATTTAAGTATTCTCAAAAGATTAAATTATATCATATTGACTCTAATTTTATTAACATAATTACCTCTAATGATTTTCTATACTCAATCATCAATTAAAAGTTTCATAAAGATATTATATCATATAATGTTTATAACTATATCATATTTTATGGATTTTAATACTTTTATCTCATAGAATGGACTTACCTCCAACCCCTCATAGTATTTTAAATAATAAATCATCATTATCCAATTTGTTGAAATTTTATATAATGATGATCCCACTTAAAACCTTATGATAAAACATTCATTTATATCCCAAATGATTGTAAAATAATTTTCATATCATCATTGAATAAATCATAAAAAATATACATGATTCATAAATATATATTCACTATAATCAGAAATCATACACAAAAATAATGAGTATGATATCATTGCTGATATGATCCTTTGTATGAGAGTATTTTCAATACATCACATTTATTATCCAGTTTATTATATTTTCTATATAATTATGATCCCACATATAACATTATGATAATCCATTCAATTATATCCCACATGATCATAAAACATTTAACATATATTTATTATATATTTCATAGAAAATAAAACTTCTTCAAAAATATATATTCACCATAATCACTAACCATACAAAAAAACAATGTGTATGTTATCATTGGATCATATCTCCAAAACAATTTATAACAATTCCATTATCACTTTAGAAATATTTAAATCATCATCCACATGAAATAATAAATTGAAAATTGACTATACATATATTTAATGTCTATTTATTTATGATATAACAGGTCAAATAAGATGTATATACACCTCATAAATTTTTATAGGTTCATATCATGAAATATCACTCTACAAAACATTTTTGAGAGGAATAACCCTTCATCTTTTGTATTCTATGAATTAAAACAAAATCAAAGGAATATCCTTTCAATGTATTAAAAATCTCAATATTTTTCCTCAAAATAATTATTAATAACATTCATGTGTAGTGTAACATACACTATCTCAAATATCTATCAAACGGATAATATAAGAAGGTTATGAGTTGTCAAGATCACCACATCATATTCCAGAGGCAGTAGAAAATTACATGGGGAGTGATTAATATAGTGGGGAGACTATACGCAATAGTATAGAGTAACGATTTAACATAAATAATATGTTATAGCAAATATTATAGTTGAACAATTGTTGACTGAGTACATCATGCAATAGAGAAGTAAAAGGAGTAACAAATTAGTAAAATAATATATATCAAATAATGGAATGATGAAAGACCCCATTCCCCAACCAAACATGTATCTTTGTAATATGATCATATATGAATGTATGTTTTGAATGGGGTGTGGGTAAAACATAATAGGTATACCGCTATGTTTCAAAAAAATAATCAAATAGTCTGTGCTTGTGATAATTAAATTAATAGGACTAATAATTAGTAAATTAATATAATACAGAAATAACCCTGCTTTGAATCTATGTAGGAAATTCTATGAGAAAATAGAAAAACCTTTCAAACCATAACCATAAACAATGAAAAAATAAAAAATAGATTTATTGCATCTACATTAGTATTCTAACTCCAATAAAATCCAATATATAATCATTTCAACATCAAAATGGTATATCCTCTTATATATGAATATTAGTATGTATCCCTATTCATATCCAATTATATAAGAATTTTATAATGTATCCATGGTCATATCCTGCTATATAAAATTTCATTAGGTATCATTATGCATTTCCCATTGTATAATAATTAAAACATTTATTACTAGGAATAGATCTATATAATAGAATTTTAGAATTTATCAATGGGAATATACCCCTATATAATCATTTTCACAGATATCATTGTGAATATCCTACTATATAAGAATTTTAGAATATAACATTTTACAATTCCACCTATATTTCAATATCGTCATGTATCACAACACATGTCAAAAGAGAAAAGATATAAAAATATAACATTATAATACTCAATGGATAATTATGAAAATTATCATTTTCCATTAAATATAAAATATATTAATTTACCCAATTATCACAATCTATAACAATAAATAAAATTTATTTAAAATGTCATTATTTACCAATAAATTTCATAAATCCCCCTTTGGGTCGAAACACATATTATGTCATTTTACAACTCAATTTTAATCTACAGTATTCTCCTCTAATGAGTATCACAAACATACGTTGTAACATCAACTGGATCGAAAGGTATATAAGAAATAATTCTATAGATACATAAAGTAATTAAATTAATTAATGTGGATGTTTTGTTGGGGTAATAAAATTATAATAAATAATTGATAACTAAAAATTCCATTTTGTATGGTTTAGAAAACATTCCTTTATCTACTTCTTAAGAAAGTATTCAAACCATAATAACCAATAAGAATGAGGGAGGGTTGAAGTAAATCACAAGAAGTATCATAGATAAAAAAGTCCTAGATCAAAACAATTTTCCAAGGTGTTCAAGTACTAACAATACAATGTCAGGGAACAAAATAAGAGGAGGGAAAACCAAAGAAAAGTAACTCATTGGGGATATGCATGATAATCTCATCTAGAATTGATGGAAGAACTCCAAAATCCCCTAGAATGTCTTAGATATCAAAACAAGAGAGATGGATGAGGAAATAATTAAATAATAATTTCAATTATATCCTTAAAATACTACCATCCACGAAATAATCAATTTTTAACCCTTTCACATATTACATTTCATAATTAATGAAATATAATATAAAATGAATTATCATAGGTTATTATTTTTCATACCCAATAATTACACATCATGTAATACATATTCACTATATATAACCCACTAATGCTATGAATTGGACCATGGCATGATATCTTTTTGCATCACTGGTTTAGTAGTAGTCACACATCATTTAACCGTTTTAAATGTTGTGTAAATTTTCTCTAGAACACATTCACACCATATAATGACAATGTTATTAAAAATACCTTGAATTAATCCAACAATATGGAAAGCCCTTATAATTAAATTTAACAAATCCATTCTAGGACTCCATTGAATCAATCTATCATACATCCCCAAACATTATGTCATTTTAAAAAAAAGGCTATCTGTCTACGAACGAGTCTCAGCAAGAAAATCAATGTTAAAGGAAATCTCCGAACAATATTGGTGTGGAACGATACCCAAAGTGGGACATACCTTAAAAAATCAAAGATCATACAAAATCCCCACCATATACAAGATTCCCCATTTGTTTATCCAATAGGCACTATGTGGTATCGATATATAATTTTGGCCACATTGTTTACATATTATACTCCATTTCCCAAATCTCCTCATTAAAATGTCTTGATACCACATCACTAAAACTAGAGTTATAATAATACCATTAAGGTACACATAACTATATTAAATAATCCACATCAAATTCTTTCAGAAGGAAACATCTACCCAAATCTCGACTTCTTCGACATCAACTGCATGAGTAGTGTCAGGATGACATCTAAAAAGTTTTTCCATAAGAAACATAATGTGCATTGGATAATTAGAGTTGTGGAAGGGATAATCAATAATACAAAATACCAACCCATTAAACTATCTCAAATATCCATAGAAGCTTGTGTTATAGATTTACCTATTTCCTAAAACTAAATTTGCTCATCCTAGGATACACACGGATGAAAATTCAAGGACAAACCACTAAAAATCGATGTCTTATCCAATGGTCATCAGATGATTACATATATCGTTCTATTGTTACCTAAAATCTCTTTATCAACTATAAATTATTATTCATATATTACCGGATACTACATCTAATATAGACTAAGTCACCCACCCCCATAACAAAAATAGGCGAATCGAATAACCTACCATACAAAGAAATGACTGGTTCCATCTATAATAATGCATGAAATATATAATTATTAAATAATTCGATGAATTCTATAATTATACCATAATTTATCTAAAAAACACATGATTCCAACATATGCATAGCCGCATGAATAACCAATTCATATTTACCGTTAGTCAGATGATGATAGTATATTATCAAAATAACATGAGATATCCATTCTATATGAAGTCCCGTCCTGAAATTATATTTGAAATGAGGATCCATTTCTAAAATGAAACCCATATGAACACTTTTAATTTATACTATCTGTAAAAAATTAGGACTACCTATTTCCTCAAATGTGAATGCATCCCTTTTAAATAAGAAGTGGAGTACCATTATAATTCAATATATGATTACCCAAACTACGTTATTATTATAGGTTTACCATGGTAATACTATCAAAAAATAAATATTGAAATAAACCCATTTATTGTCAAGAATGGGATGAATATATAATATCATAGATGAACTCTAATGCATGGATTTCACCTTTTGATTGTTGAATCATCTCAAAAAATGAACTAAATCTGACATTATTTCTAACTACTATTACATAATTTATATTTCAAAATAAAAATACTCAATACCAAGATCTACCACCAATCTACAAGCTTTATTTTCTCCCATAATCTCATTGAGAAATCATTTAATAAAAATAATTTTTTCCCAAAAAAGAATATATTTTTCACTTCCAAGAGGCAATAATGCAGATGACTTCCCACATTATGTGACGTCTCTCATAACTAATCTATAAGAATTATATGTCTCGATTTTGTCAATAAGTACATTTTTGACAAGTGTTGATGTAAGAGTAGTTCTTCCTTATGGCTCGTAAACATCATGATGTTTGTGTGAAATTTGTTTTATCATCATCCAATCGTTATAAGAATTCCACAATAATAGTATTTATATCATTATAATAATGTAATTGATAATAATATTTCTATTTACTAGTGTAAAATACATCTAGATGTTTAATGATTTAATAAAATTAAAAACCTCATTTTCTTAATGTCCAATTAAAAAGTTAAAAAATGTGCATGGAATACTATTATCCTCCGACAAAATAAATCATACACCCAAAATATTCTGTCTGTAATATATCATAGAATTTTCCAACATAACTAACTCTATATATGGATTATAGTAATTACCCTTATATAGTCTCTCTTTTCCTTGACCACAGTCAACTAGTAGAATGTTATACATCAGAACTAATCAAAATAAAACTCTATAATTTTCATAGTACATAGTATATGATTTAAAATGATTATGTATATTGTGTTTAGTTTTGGAGGAAAGCCTTATCTTTAGCTATTGAAAAGTTATCATTCATTCCCCAAACCAAAATAACACTAGTCCCTTCTAGGACTTCCCTAACAATAGGTCTTCCAGTGGTTATAAGAATATGATAATTTTTGGTAATAACAAAATAATCCCATAAATCTATGCATACTCATGTCATTATTGTTTCTCTCTAGAGAAACCTGTACTAGTACTACACTAGGTCCAATTCAAATTTTTCTTGTGGAATAAAATGGCCCACGAATTTCAAAAAATTAATCAAGAAACTAACATTGGATAACATGGAATACATCTGATGTTATCTTAGTCTAATCTAAAAGATGACATGATATTTGGAAAAATTGCATGACAACTAGAAGTTCACTAATATATTGCTGAAAACCACTCATAATATAATATGGAAGAGGATAAAATATTTGATGCATCGTGGTACTAAATTCCTCCTTTTATTTGGTCAAACCAAAAGTCATATCATCATACATATTCAATTCATACAATAACTATAATATGTATATGAGATTCTTGATTTAATAAACATAAAATTGACATATCCCAATCTCAATTCAATCATAGTGAATATGAATGCACCAATCAGTTCATAAAATAGATTATCGAGGCCTAGAAGGGGATACTAGTTCATGAACATCTTCAAATTAAATCATTGATAATCCACAAATAAGTAAAATGGTCTATCATATTTCATATAACATGAAAATTTTAACCCATATATACATACTAGTAAATATAGATTATTGATATTTTAGATCATCCATTGGGACTTTAAAATCTCAAATATCAACCAATGATATTCATATATAATCATATAATGTGTCTCCGCACTCAAAACAAACTTAGTACTGAAATAAATCTCCCACTAGCTTGGTAATCTATAGGACGCATTTGGAAGGAAATAAAAAAAATAGTTCCCCATTAAATGAAAATAGTCATCTATACACCACCATCATTCTAAACAAGGTTTTCTATCTCATACATGTGACCACCCAACATACATCAATTATTCATGGATGACCATCTTGATGATCCTACTCACATTTGTACAAATATCAATCACCTATTTAAGATATAATGGTTACACACCTAAGATAATTCTAGATTAGAGAATATAATAGTGATATATATTCCATAAAATGAATCAAATTGAATCCTTTAATTTAAAACATAAATGTTTCCCAAAAGAGATGGTAATAATAAATTAATAGATAAGACAACATAAAACATTATACATTATTTGACCACTCTACTAATGATAGATAATTGATCAATGAACCTTCAAATATTTTCACCACTAATGATAATAATTTTTTGTATAGTGTAGATATTGTGGAATTCAATTTCTCTATATCCAACTAAAAATTAGAAATGGTAAATGAGACCGGAATCAAACAATCTGATTATAGAATGTCCTACATCCACATAAGCCATAGTAAAATGAAAAAATGTGCAGTTAAATTTTTCCTCTAACCTAGGCTCTAGTATTAATCCCTTGATTGATTCTCTATTCCCGGTATAATATATCTTTCTCCCATAACATCTAGTTGAAGTCGAACTACGTGTCTGATGAGGAGTAACCAAGTCCTTCCCAAATTATGGTACTGTTTTGAATCCCCTTCCATTGGTAACTTCTATGATGTCCTTAAAAAACTTATGAATATGAATAGATATTCCTTAGTCATTTATACTAAATATAGGTATGGAAAATTATACCTTATGTGGCCTAAATCGCATCAATGTTATCACGAAAATGAACATTTTCTTAAAATTGATTCCCACTTTCCTAATCATTACATCCACTGTTTCATTGGAAAAAATCCAAACCTCTATTTATACTATTAGAATTAGATCTCTTTGTTTACCCAACTAATACAACATAGCCACAAATCATGAAAATAATCTTTATTTCTTATGTGTTTTGTTCCTGATTAAATAAATCTCTAAAATTACATATGGAAAATATGTTATCCTTTGACTGGATCTTGTATATAATCCCATCATAAAACCATCATGACCATTGATTAATCAGCTTCATGTAAAGGAATCACAATACGATGTAAGTCCTTCATGAATACGAAATAGTTTTCCACTAAGATGCCCTCTTGTTCAATATGTAAAAAACTAGAGATCCTTCCCACACTCTAATTTATATAGGTTGAATTGGCTCTAGAACAACACCATTATGTCCTTCAATGTCAAATCCTATTTCATCCTATAGTTATATTCAATATTCAACCAATGCATGGATGTTCCATGAAGCATATATGTAGAAAGATTATTCCTCCCCTCCTAGTGTGTCATTAGGTTCTTGATAATTTTTTGTTAGAGTAAATATAGAACTTGGCTTCGTTAGGGCCTCCATTTATAATGAAAATAGAATTTAGTATACTATAAAATAAATCTTCATATTATACATAAAAGGAATAGTGTTAACATTATTTCATTAGAAGGATCACATAAACATAATGAATCTCTCAAAAAGATGAAATTCAATTTGATAAAAATGAGAAAAACAAAACTGTGTCTCATCTTCATTTGTAGTGTGCTAATTTCTACGCTCATGTCACTCTAGTCGAATATGATGAGAATTCATTTTCACTGCAATATGAAAACACTCACAAGAACACTTTATATAAAACAATTCCAGCCTCAATATGTGAAAAATGTATAGAACAAATTCAATTGGTCACTATAAACCTGTCTTACAAGTGATTTAGAATGAAATATATGTCCATTAATTCCCATTTGTCAGATATAACATTTCTAGTTTTATATTTCATAGAGGAAAGAATATATTACTTGAAATAAATATGTCACTATCATGAATGATACATGTGTTTGTCTGAATATATATAAATCTGTATTCATGTCATGATATATGAATACTAATTATGTTCAGTACAATTACATGAGTATAAATCTTAGTAAAAATAACATAATATAACATGTAAATTAATCAGGGTGAAATAACATTAAATGTTATAACAGAACATCAGGAACAATAATTTGATCCCTAATCAATCATATTTCCCCCATACAATTGTCAGCTTCACCCTTGAAAATTATTAATACCTTTTATCGACACATCCTAGTATCCATAGAAGAATTCCCAACTAATATTTAAATAGAAAAACAAAATCTCACATTATCGGAAAATAGAGTGTAAAACCCCCAACCCTGAAACTCTCCCATGTGGCCAAATAAGGTTGGTTATGCGTACTAAATACACTAACCCAAATTTTAGAGGCTACTTATTTATAGTCGGGGAGTGTTGAATATATAAGGGATATTATACATAATTTTTTATGTAATATTACATAAAAAATAAATAGGTATTATTAAATATAAGTGTAATGAAAATATTAGAAATCATACATCAATGAATTGGGATGAAAATTGAAGAACCTAAAAATAAAATAATAGTTAATCATGTACTAAAAGGTTAACACATTTCAAAATTTCAAGCTAAAACAAACTGAAATTATGCTATCAAATAACAAAAATTAATAAAATAACCCTAGTTCTAAACCCTAGTTCATCCCAATCACCAATATCTATCCCATAGATCTATAAAAAATTAGAAACAACATCTCTATAAATTATATGAACCTATACTAATGTAATATACTCTAGTAGAAAATGGGGAAAAATTTGTGTGTGAGTAAAACTCTCTAGTTCGACACAAATAACTATAAAAATAGTATTTTAATACATATATGCAATAATGGAATGAACATGTTTATTAAAAAAATGTAACACAAAACATAAATCAACATGTGTTTAATCCCTGTATGAATGTCCCTGAGTATAGAGTAAAACCATTCCAAACATTACCATAAACCATAGAATAACCAAATAACTTGAAAAATATCTGTCAATAATAATTTCAATATCTGGAAAATTATGTATTTGTAATCATTTAATCATAAAAAAGTAATACCCCGTATGATAATAACTTTTATATATAACATTAGGCGTAGACATTATATAATAATTTCATCTTGTATAATTTTTCATAAACTGGTATATATTCTTTTTAACATGTATTACTTGAAAATATTCACTATATATTCATATTTGCGTGTTTCACTAGGAATATCCTTCTATATATAAATTTTATCCTGAATTAATGGAAATATAATCCTATATAATCTAATTTCATCATGAATCTCTATTTATATCCCCCTATATAATAATTTCTTCATTTAACACATTGAATAAAATTTTATATAATAATTTTATCATGTATTACAATAGAATTAAAAAAACAAGGATATCATAATATCACATCAAATGGCTCAATAGTTGATTATGATTATTAAAACATCAATATAAATTTAATAGAAAATTTAATCAAATAATCCATATTTCATTTTGATAAATAAATTTCCTTATCGAAGTGATTCTCAATCCAGAAATAACCTAAATTTACCTTAAATTTTAAACTTGCATCAATCTATTTTCCAATTCAATTTTGTTCAAGGGGTTTAAAATCAATCAAAAGTCTAAACACTATGTAACACCACTAATTTTATCTAATGGAACGAAATAAATAATTAAATCCATGATTTATAGAGATGCATGTTATTTATGTTAATATTGTCTGGGATCAATCACAATATTTCACATACATGAATATTAAATAGACCATAAGTTTAAATTAAGTGATCCTATCATTATCAAGGGATTAGGAAATTCATGCAAAAAGGATCCACCATAATAATGGAGGATTTTTTTATAATAAGAAGGATATTATAAAACAATATACCAAGATCCACATTTGGTTCAATGGTAGTGAAATGGACACTCTAAAACAATTGTGATCAAAGGATGATGAATAATAAACCCAAGAAAAAATATCATCGGTGACTAAATATGTTATTCGAATGAAAAAGTGGATTACAACACACCAGAATCATAGATAATTCCAAAGGTCTTGAGATGGCATAGTCTGCACATGGAAATAATAAAGGAATGATAATCATAGTCAGCTTAAGAACATTAGATCCATGAAATAGATGATGTGTAACCCTTTCATATCATTTATTTATAAATTAATTATATATTTATAAAATATCTTCACAACATGTTAATGTTTAATTTTTTTTACATTATATTTCATGTAATGTATATTATTTACATATAACTAGTTCGATCCATGAATTATCTCATAGAATGAGGTATTCATATGACACTTGATGAGTGTTAGTTAAATGTCATTAGACTATTTACATAGCATTTAAAAGCCATATAGAAATCATTCACCCATCTTTTAAAAAAGTACACAAATCAATTCCACAATACCAAAATTCTTGAAAACCATCATGATACCATTTAACACATTTATACACATATTATAAAATTTCAAATTAAAAAACATCCCGAAACATTAGGTCATTTAATCCTACAAATTCTCTCTTTTTCGAAATAAGACTCAAAAAACAATGTTTGACGAAATGGAAACCCCAAAAAAAGTACAACAATGAAAAAATGAGATATGTACCTAGATGAATATTTGATATTACATGTTTTTTTTACACCCCAAAATGTAGACAAGTATTATATATGGCGTATTTCTCATATATGAAATGTGAGATGATAGTCCGTTAAATTACATCCTTCTTTCTTTATAAGATCTTATACATATTATATAATATATTTATATTTATAATATATATATATATGAAAAAACTATATAAATATATATAATGTAGTAAATTAATATAATTATAACATTTCGAGACCCATTTAATAATAATTCATTTTTTAAATCATTCGTTTTGGGAGTTATTTGCTTAATTTTTCACGTATGTTCTTATTCAGAAGTTCCATCCTTGAAACACTTGTCAGGGTTCCAAAAATTCCAAAAATTTTAATAATTATTTAAATATAATATTTATTCATTATATACATAAACATATCAATAAAAAAATAGTGCAATTGGATTAATAAATTAAAACATTCATTGAGATAGTAATAAGTACATAAACATGAATGATCTCTATAATTTATTAATGGATGGAATAAGGGAAGGTAAAATATAATGAATATTTAGTGAAAAATAATAAAAAATTCAATTATATATTTATTATTTAAAATAATAATTATAAATATTATTGTCATATGAAGATGGAAAATAAATCATATCATTTTGTGGAGGTAGTTGTATATACATACTTCTTACAGATACACCCACTTCCCAAATAATAAAAGATAGATATATTTAAGGATGTTAAATTAACATTATAGATCGTGGTATATGGATGATATTTATATCATTATATTTGAATGGTATGAGATTAATTGAATGAGGCAATAGAAAAAGATGTAAAATGAAAATGGTCATCTAATAAGATTACCAATTCTTTGGTAAAATTCAAAAAGTTATATCTATAAGGTCACTTGTGATAACATGTTATCAAAAATTATATATATATATATTTTATAAATGGAATATATTTATCAGTTTTTTGTGGGATTGGTTGAGATAAGTGGATATGGATGTGTGAGGACTAAGGGAGAGGTGGTATCAATATGTTAGACAGAATATGGGTTCCTTTTTAATTTCAAAAGAAATTATAATAATATTCACGTTCATATGGATAATAATAAATATATTTCAAATAATGTATGAAAATAATGGTAAATAATCAACTCTAATAACATGTAGAAATGTTTAGTTGATGTTTTGTCCCTTATCTCTTATTTTTAATCATCATTAACAGTTTTGGTTTTTATCATGATATCCATGGATTTTACTATTTAGCTGTCAAGAATATCAAAATAAAACAAAATTTTAAAAATATGTGGAAAATGGTTGTTATTACAGATTATATCCCATTCACCTTTATAATGATATTATTTTTATTAATTTTAATTAATTTTAAAAAGTTTAAAAAATGATTATTTAACAAAAGGACCCATTAACGTCATTTTTGGGAAAATTAATAGAGGTTAATTTATATAAATACAAGAAAATAATTAATTTACAATATAGAATTTAAAGAAATTAATATTTCTAAAATTTTTATATAGAAGAAAAACATTAAAAACTGTAAAAAATAAATGAAATATTTTTTTTAGAATTTAAAACTATTTACATTAATTATCTACAACTCATACGATCACTAAGTTAGAATTTTATAACAATTATATTTTATTAATACATCCTTAATAATTTGCAATAAATCCAGGAAAAAGTATTAATTTTTTTATTTTGTTTTTTAATTTTAACATAACACATTTTTTCTATATGAAATAATATTTAATAATTTATAATAAATATATTGGTATTTTGTATTTGTTCGTTACATAAAATAATTTTTAGGATATTATTAGAGATAATTGGACCCATGATTCCACAATATATAATATTCGATATGTTTCGTCAAAATAATCATTAACAAAAGAAATAATGATTTTTAGATATATTTATAAATACTTATCATAATTTATATAACCATAATTAATTGATTTATAGATACAATTGTGTAAATGTTGAGAAAAATAAAAACTATACAAGGTCACAAATTATTATTTTAATATTACAAAAATATATAAATTAAAATATAAAATTTTAAAACTAATTTAACAAATTCAATCACTATAATTTGTTTAAAGTTATTTTAATGTATATTAAATAAAATTTGATGAAAATAAATTTTCTAAAAATATTTTTTTTACGTAAAATTTATTTCTATCAAAATTAATAATGAGGAAAATTAAATTAATGCTTATTAGATTATTATTATGAAAAAATGATATAATTAAATAATAAAACAAATTATAAAAAATGGTTCTCTAATAATATATTATCTTACAATAATATTTCTAATAAATGTCTGTATTTATAACTATTCGAAGTGCCATTATTCTTTTCATAAAAATCAAAATATTTCACCCGAAGATAATTTTAACATTATTATATAAACAAATTTATCATTTTTTAGAATATTTTTCTAAAATGTAATAAAAATAAATTATAATATAACATAGTTAGTAGTAATAAACCCAATTGTTAATGAAACTAATATTTTTAGGCACAGAATAAGTACACATGAAACAATGTTCTTAATTACTAATTATTAGTAAATAAATTTTCATTTAGTAGGTCCATAGAAAATTTATTTCATAATATATACTCTCATTTTTATATCATACACATTAATGACTAGTCAATACTTGTAACTTTTAAATAACAAAATTTTTATAGTAAATTGTTATTGGCTTATAGACCAGTGTTGCAGGTTATGTAACCTATCAATCATAATATTTATTTAAAATATTATTTCATGGTTATAAAAAACCATTTCAAATAATTTTTATGATAATTATGTTTTATAGATAATGTAATTTATAGAATAAAGTTATATTATATATTATGGTTCGTATTATCCTATAGTAGATATAATATATTTATCATATCCCTTATAGAATAATTTTCTATGATATAAATATATTAAAATGTTGTATGATCATATTATATGGTCAATATTATATTTTTCTATTTCTAGGGAAATTGACCAATTAATAATTAGTTATCTTCCACAATTAATTACAATTATTATCTAAATATCATATGATGAAACATAATGGAGATTCGAAATTAAATTTGAATAAATTAAAGAACCGGAAAAAACATTTTCTATTACAATATAAATGTTCGAGTAAATTAATGGAATCTAATGTAGATTTCCCAATGGCTAAAAAATAAGTATGATACTTTCAAAAGGTTATATTATTTAATAAAATCAATTTCCATGATTATGTTGATTATCATTGAATCTATTTCCAAATCTATCCATGGATTCATCAGGTACTATAATATCAAGGTTTTGATGAGGGTCATACCCATAAAATTGATTAGTTCATCCAATTATTGGATACAACCTGTTAGGAAGAGTCCTTAAAGTATATTATTTTGATCATTGTCATTCACCGTGATGAAAAATGATCTGAAGTGTTCGCAAATGATTAAAGATATATGTTCACCAATTATGTTTACATTGAATCATTCTTGGTCCACATGGTGATATTGAGAATGATATTTCTGATTACTTCCACTGACAAAAGAATATGTTTAATCCTTAAAATCCCATAATGGTATTATATCATTTTCTGACATACTGATTAGTGAAATCATTTTTTAAATTGAGTAAAAAATATATCATATCTATGACATATTATACATCCTTAAAAATTATATTGAATCTTAAATGACTATTTTTCTAATATATATTTTTATGATTATCCAAGATAGGTTGATCTTATATGATATAAACTATCATAATAGATGATTCAATTTAAATCCATTGGTATAATAGTATCATAGTGTATGATATGGTGATTTATAAGTAATGATACTAACAATTATAATTGTATTACAACAAGAAAAAAGTGTATTGCCTCATATATATGACATATTATATGTATAAAATAATGAATCACATGCACCAACGTTTTAATATGGACCCTTATTAAATATATAGCATATTATAAAATTATTCGATTTTAATATGGAAAAATGATATTATTATATTGATGAAAATAAAAGCAACCCCAAATGAAAGTGAGATTGCGACATAATTTTTTAACACATTGAAAACACTTTCAATGAAAACACACAGAAGAAAAAAGTTAATTTGAGACATTATTCTGAATAATTGAATAGATATTCCTGATAAATACATTAATGGGTTAGCATATACACCATGTAAAAATTTATAGGTTTATAATAAATAACATGACAAAATGGATTGTATATTGGGAGAAATAAATCACATCATGATTCCCATTACATGAAATGTCATTAAGCTAGTGTATAATTGTTTTAAAGTATCTATTAATATATAACATAACCATTTAAATATTAATAATGTTATATAAAATCCATTTTTAACATTTTAATATAAATTTTTTATTAATATTTCATTTTTAAGTGTTATTTTATTGAGTTAATTACATTTATTCTACAAGAAATTATTTTTCATTACCATTCTAGTTATTCTATATATGATATATATTAGTATTATTAATAAAAAATAAATTTTAGTAGTATTATATTTAATTCTTAAATAATTATTTCTTCCATTCATAAAATATATAGATTTAAAATGAAACACATTGCTTCGTAGAGATACTAGGACATAAATAGACATGATTGATGATATCACCCCTAAATGGTTGAAATTGTAACAAATTAGATGATAAATTAGTTCATAAAAACGAAAATTATATCATTTGTATCATATATATCCATTATTTCCATCATTATTTATATACATCATAGTCGGTGATGAAAAAAATCAATTCATAATGCATTATTTAATCATACTCAAAAGCAATGATATAGTCTGGGATTTGACAATGAATGATTTGTGTAGTATCCCCAATTTCTTGTAATTATCCTTTTCATAATTATTTTATATACATTTGGCGTTTTATTTAATTTTTGGAGATTTTAGAAGATATGTTAAATGTGTTTGGGTATTTTCTAAAGGTTCATGGTAGGAGCACAGTTATTTGAAATCATGAAACTCCTATAAGAAACTATGAAAAGTTAATCATTGGTTTTTAGGATGGTTCAATGTAAGCTACCTTGATTGGATAGACTTTTTGTCCACACATTAGATACTATGTGATGTTTTATATAGGTATTATGTATGGTTTTACAATGGATTTTATAATCCCCTGAGCCTACCATGTCAGGTGTCTCATCGGATATGAGGATAGTACATGGTTAGGGAAATTATTCTATAACCATGTGACTAATCATGCGAGATTTAAAAGTGAGATCCAAAAAAGTGGACCTCACTATTTTTCACCTCTATGCCTCTCATTTTTTACTATTTCATTTATTTGTTAATTATTCATTGTCCCAAAGGTATGGAGTCTCTCCCTTATGATCCAGAAGATTTTTTATGGCAATTGATATTGCATTGAATCATCAACTACATGATATGTCATTGTTTTTGGTACTATTTGATATATGTACTTTCCTTCTCTCTTTATAAATCTAATATATATTATTTTAGAGATATATAAATGATCATTTATTCCAATCATGAAGAGATATTACCATTTTGATGTGATGGAATGAAATATAAAGCGTATTTCTCTATATTTAATCTAGTTTGTCTGAAGAATTAATGCCATTATTCATTTTCATCTAAATTCCTAATGTATGTGGAATCAATATCAACTCCTCAAGTTTGGAAATTATGAATTTGTTTCAAATTGTTTTAATTACGTTAAATGGACTATTAAATTTGTGTTTAAATCCGGATTTAAAAACGTTTTTAGTGATGGATTGAGTATTTTTTGGGATTGTGAATTTTTATAAAGGAAATTATTTATTGAATTAAATTAAAATGAAGATTTCAAAATGGATATTAATTTGATAAATAGAAAATTAATTTCTTGAATCATTTTTCAATTAAATGATTTTTTTATTGATGTGACATGAAATGGTTGGTTTGAATAGGTTCGTCCATACATTATGTTATTGTCAGTACATGATTTATACATGACTGTAAATAAGGGGTGTGTACCATTTGGGTACAAAGGGACATGAAACTATATAAGCGGCATGTTTCATTGGGGTATGATGATATTTTCTCTTTTGTGAAAACATAGTTGATGGAAAAGAGACCACTCATCAGTACATGACTTCATTTGAAGCATGCAAGTGTTGGTGTGGGTGTTTCAATCAAAGAAAGGGTTTTCCAAAAAGGAAAGTGGAACATTTTTAATATTTAATTTTATTTTTTCTTTCATTTAAAATTGGAATATAAAAATCATTATATTTTTTAGTAATATTTTAAAAAATTTAAGGTTTTTATATAATTTTTTATTTGAATTTGAAAACATGGTCTAACCTATGTAAGAAATTAAGGATTTCATTTGGGTAAGGAATATTAAGATTAATTACACACATCCAAAAATAAATGATTTTTGATTTTATATACATTTTATCATTTAATACAATTAATTTAATGGTATCATAATTCTTTATTAATGATTTTTGATAAATGGGTTTTATTGTGGAATTGGATCATGAAACATGTTAGGAGTTAAGGATTCTTGTCATGGATTCTTTGAAATGTTTTCATTATTTATTCCACAAAATATATTGATTTCATTTTTCTTCCTATATGGTTTTATGATTATATTTGGGTTGGTATTATATTTTTATTAATTTTGCTGTATATTCTATTGTCATGCATCATTTTGTGGTTATTTATCTATAGAATTTATGACTAGGTTGCTTAATCTCTAAATGTTAAAATCCTTCCCCAAATTTATTGATTCTCTTTTAATTTATTTCCATCCATTTTGACCGTGAGGATGCCTCTTAATTCCATGTATACATTATTACTTGGTTAATGCTAATGCAAAGGGGAGGGTTGTTATATGTGGTATCATATTTTTTAGCCTTTTTTTGAAAATGATATCAATTTTGGTATGTCTAATATTTTGGGAAAAATAGTATTGGTTTTCAATCATGGATATTAAAATTCATTCCAGTTTACTCTACATGTATGGTTGGTATATATGGGTTAAATTTTTTGGACATGAAATAAAGAGCATAAAAAGTGGTGGATAACCTTTTTATGTTGAAAATCAACATGCCAGGGAGTTTGGAACATTAGTTTTTTAGATGCACTTATAATAGATGAAATCTAATATTCATCATTTTATCCACTCAGAATAGAATGAAATGAGTTGTTTGAATAACACCCCACATAGAATTCATAATTCAATTTTTGTAATTATTTATGGTTTGTTTCAAATGTGATTATTGTCTAAAAAATGATAAAATTTCTTTCAAATGTGATGTTTTCCAAAGGCATGATATGGGTTATTTTGAAATGTTATAATTATATTAATTTACAACATTATATATATTTATATAGTTTGTTCATATATATATATATATTAAATATAAATGTATTATATAATCTGTATAAGATCTTATAAAGAAAGAAGGATGTAATTTAATGGTTGTCATCTCACATTTCATATATGAGATATATGCCATATATAATACTTGTCTACATTTTGGGGTGTAAAAACAACATGTAATATCAAATATTCATCTAGGTACATATCTCATTTTTTCATTGTTGTACTTTTTTGGGTTTTCCATTTCGTCCAACATTGTTTGTTGAGTCTCATTTCAACATAAAGAGTATTTGTAGAAGTAAATGGACTAATTTTTTTTGGATGTTTCTTAATTTTAATTTTTCTAATATGTGTATAAATGATTTAAATGGTATCGTGACGGTTTTCAAGAATTTTGGTATTGTGGAAGTGATTTGTGTACTTTTTTTAAAGACGGGGAGAATGATTTCTATAGGGATTTTACACGCTCTGTAAATAGACTAATGACATTTAACTAACACTCAGCAAGTGTCATATGAATACCACATTCTGTGATATAACTTTTGGATCGAACTAGTTATATGTAAATAATATACATTACATGAAATGTAATATAAAAAAAATTAAACATTAACATGTTGTGAAGAAATTTTATAAATATATAATTAATTTATTAATAAATTACAAATATATTTGTCTGATAAAGTTTTATCTTATTCATCTATTGCTTCTCATGTGATTTATTTTCTTATTTTAATTGTTGAAATGAAAACTTCTATATTAAGACATTAGTCACTTAGTGGTCCAAGAAAATGTGGATCCGTTATGGTTAAATATTTTTCTATAATAATTGATGGAGTTGAGTTGATATGATATTTTTATGTTCTTGTAATTTATGTCTATGATATAATCCTTTTTATGGATTGGATCAAAATATTCTTGGCTCACATCGACTCTTATACCCAACTGTTCATTATTACAGCTTAGGATAGAGTCAAGAATCTCATTATGGGAAAATGAATGTGATGAAAAGTTCAAAAGTAATGTTGGAACAATTATTTGGAATGACCTCATACCACTTGTAAGCGTTGACATTAGAATTAATGGAAGATATTTAGAATATCCATTTTCCTACAATTTTTTATCATTTTCGAATTGATTCATCTTGACATTTCTCCGAGATTCCACCTATAATGGAAGTGGTTTTTAAAATTTTTAAACTCCCAAGAAATAGTCACATTTCTTTTAATTCATATAATATTTGACCAATATAAATATGGAAATTGAATTTTCTATTTGAAGAGTAGGTAATTAAAGGGTTTCTTCATCCAACGAGATCTCTATGGATAGCACTAGTCTTGTTTGTTAAAAAGATGAAAAGAACTAATCGATTGTGTGTGGAAATTTGTAATATTAACATATTTAGAAAAAAATATCTACTAAAAATCAAATTATTAATGATCATTTTGATCAATTTAGGGGAGGTAAATGGTTCTCAAATACTGAATTACAATTTGGATATCACAAATTATCTTTCTGGACTGAGGATATTCCAAAGACATTTATCAAGAGATTTTACAACCATTATGAGTAAGTGTTTGCGCATTCTAGTATTATGAATTAAACAATAGTATTTATAGAATTTAAGAATAGGATATTCATTAGATATGTGGATAATGGGTTGTTTGTGTTAGTGGATGACATATGGATTTATTCAAGTACAATCTTTCATCATGGGCGACCCTTGGTGAATGTGTTGGTAATCTAGATCGATTACCTATCGTATCCCAAACTATCATTGTGTGATATTTTAAAATAATATGTATTCTACCTTGTTCATTTAATTACGAAAATAAGTATTTCAGTTAATCCAAAAATTATTGAAGAGGTTATCTATGGGAAACCACCGACGAATGTATTCAATAAACACAGTTTCCATGGTTTAGCTTATTATTACCGGCATTTTGTTCATGGTTTTTCATGAAAAAATTCACCTCTCAAAATAAGAAAAATGTGAAATGTTACATTTTAGTGTACTGAAAAATGTTATAAGTATTTTAAATAGACAAGGGTTCTACTTACATCATCACTGATCAGAATATATTTTGAATTAGGATAAGGGAATGCATTGTATTTTGATTATTCTATATCAGATTTGGGATGCGTTCTTATGTAGCGAGATCATGTTGTTGTTTTTGGATTGCGTTAGTAAAAATTTCATGAGAAGATCTACTATCACATGATCTTCAGTTAGTATCCCTAAATCATCATTTGAAAACATGTGGTCATTACCTCTATTGAAAAAAATATGGTGTTTTTGGATCATAATAGTTTAAAACATATTTTTTCACAATGGGATTTGAAACTGAGAAATATTAGAAAGTTGGAATATTTAAAAATATTCAAATCAAACTTTGTGAATACATTAGGTAATAAAAATAATTGGATGATTCCGTAATTAGAAATTAAATTTATGTGTTGGAAAAAAACAATCAGATCAGTAGTAGTTGAAGTGGGTCCTAGTATACATGCACTTGTAATGGAATGACTGATATGATATAATGGTTTTAATTAATGTTTCATTTAATACTAGTTTTATAGAATTAATTAAAGAGTCAAAAATGACTAATTTATAATGTGTAGTGATAATGTCAAAACACAATGGTTGGGTGATCATTGAGGGATTAAAGATGAATGGGAGATCAGTTTTGTGGTTTATTTATCAAATGGATTTACCAATATAAATTTATTTAAAAATAATTCATTATTACGAGAATTTGATATATTATTTTCATCCTTTAATACATATCATGGATAAGGTATTGAATGAATAGTTTCTGTGCATTAGTTTGAAAATAATGGTGGTTGATTTTCACTCAAGAAGCATAACTTTTTTCAATTTAAGGAAAAACATTCAATAACCAGTTGTAATGTTGTAGTTTTTACCAATTTCTATTTTTAAAATGTGAGTAGATATCTATTGATTTTTTTAATAGGAATACTATAATTTGTTTGTAAACATGATAATATATTAGTGATAATGGATAATCTTACAATGTCAAATCATTTCATCCCTATTAGTGAATCTTAGATGGTGCATGACCTGTCAATAATATATATCATAGAATAGGTGAAGAATATTAGATTAACAATTTCAAACATTTTAAAAAATAAAGGTAGGATTTCTCCATATTTTTATACTTCATTACAAAATTCAATGGGATCTCAGTTGTCTATGAGTATGAAATATCATCCTCATATGGATGGGAATCTCAACACAATGATACGAATGTTGGATAACGTTATAATGTCTAATGTAGTGGATTTATATGTATATGGGGAATAAAACATATCATCAGTTAAGTTATCGTATAAATTTTTTTATCATGAATCAAAAAAATGGATAATTTTGAAGAACTATATCACTATCCATGACGTTATCCACTTATTTGGGTTGAAAATGAGAGACTTACCTGATTTGGCTGAGCCTTGTCTAGGAATCAAAATATAATATTCAGATGACAAGGAATGGAAAGGAGATGGAGCATAGTAATCATAAATTTTATGTAGATCATCGTTGAAGTATTTTTTTCTAGGTGAGTGATCGTATTTACTTTTGGATCATTCCAAGGATGTGTAATTTTTTTTCTATGATGGGTAATCTATCTCCTTGATACGTTGGCCATATTAAAATACTGGAAAGGTTTATTGAGGAGGAATATCAGTTTTATTTTACACCATATTGTAGTTATATGCATAATCAATTTCATGGATTTTATTTGAAAACATTATCAATGTAATCCTCAAAATTTTAATTGATGGGATCATGTTATCTAATATTTGGATTCATCATTGGTACATGTTTTGATACAAATTGTTGACAGGAATGAAAAATAATTTCATTTGGAAACCATCAATGATGTGTGTGTTTTCTGGAAACATGGTCTTATTCAAAAAGATACATTAGAGTAGAAGAATGAAATTTTCAAGAAATATCCTTAACTCAATCTAGAATACTATGTTTTTCTATATTATATGGTTGTATAGGCTAATGTTGGAGAGAATTCATCACCCATGGTTTCACATAAGTAACCATTTCTCTGTTATTTTTTATTATGTGAAGAGTATGGGGGTTTTTTGGGAGGGTTTTGAAGACTATTGGAATGTTATTAAGTATTTTATAACGGTTTACGGTCCAAGAAAATTTATTAGAAATCATGAAACTCTTATAAGATAACATGAAATGTCAAAAATGGCCATTTTTTAAGGCACAAGGATATGAACACGATTTTTATAGACCATGTCACCACCCAAGAGAAACTGTGTGAAGTAATTTATTGTGATAATTCATAGTTAGTTATTGTTATTTCTAGGAATGTGATTCAACCATGTGAGTTTCTTCTTATGAAAAGGTACAGTTTACTGTTGGAGGACAATTTTCTTAATAATGTGACTAAAAAATTATTAATTTAATAGAGAGATCCTAAAAATAATATCTCACCCATCGTTATCTCCATTCCTCTTGTTTGCCACTATTTTCAAACCTATATCTATTTTTCTTATTCTAAAATGATTTTGTATCTTTATCTTTATAACTAAAAATAATGCAATGGAATCTCATGATGTGTTGTAGTGTGATATCCGTGGTAAGTCTATATTGGTGGTAGTTTTCCTTATATCTCATTTTTCCCCTCTCTTAAAATTCATTATCTAGTATATTGGGGAATAATTACGATGGTTTATTAAAATAATGAAGAGATATGGTTTTGCTAATGTAGTTAATGAAATATAACATGTGGTTGTGGAGATTCAATATTATTTTTCGGAAGAATTCATTCCATTATTTTTTTCTTCGTAGTTATCATGGTAGGAGGCTTACCTCCAAAATCCTCATTTTGAAACATGAAAAAATATATCAATGGTTTTAATTATTTGAAATTTAGTTTAAAATTTGTTTAAAAATAATGGTATAATCCTTATTTAGTGATGATTTGTGTTTTTTGTTGAATTTCAGTTTTTTTTAAATGATTTTGCGAATGAAATTTGAATAAAATTTTAAAAAGTGTTGTTTATTTTATTAATGGAAAATTCTTGTTGGATAGAATTTAAATAAAAATATTGTATTATTTAAATCATTAAGTGGTAGCATTTAATTATTTTGGTCATAAATGTGATGGATTGAGTTCGTGCGTTAATTGTGACCCAATTTAAGGGGTGTGTTACATTGGGGTACGTAGGAAAATGAATCTAGATAAAGAGAATGTGTCCTTGTGAAAAAAGTAGGATAACAAATTTGTGATCACTATGAGGATGAATGAGATTCCTCTTATTAGTTTGGAACTATCAATAATGCAATCTGGTGTGTATGTGTGTTTGTGAATTATTGAATGTGTTTTCCAAAAAGGAATGTGGGATGTTTTTAAGAGTTGTTTGGTTGTTTTCCATGGAAACAGTTTTTTTATAACACATTCTTAAAATTTTGATAGAATATATTAAAATGACAAAATTTAGTTTATATAAATTGTTTTATTGAGTGTACTGATATGTTATATCCTACTTTCTTTATTAAGAAATTCATTTTACAAAAGGCTACTGATATTCATTACTCATCCCCTACATCAGTAGGTAGGTTCTTTTTTAGATATTGTATATTACAATATATGTAATGAAAATGAATAAATTTTAATTGGTTTTTAATTATGTTATTACTTATATATTGTAGAGTTACACAATAGGTCATTTGGGGATCTATGAATTTATGTCTTTGAGTTTTTTATTTTTGATGGGTTTTCCTTTTACATTGTACTTTGATATTAGTAGTCTTCCACATTAGTACACTTATTGTAGTTAGTTTGATCTACATTTGGATTGATTTGTGTATTAAATTATGTTCTCTTATATAATAAAGGGGTAATTTAGTTATTTCATGATTTTTTGGATTTTTAATTTCTCAATTGGAAAATAATCCTCCAATTTTATTGAATTCCTTGGGATTTATTGACCGTATATTGTGACTTGTAGACATCACTTCAGGAAAATTAATAATTCCACCTTGTCTCAAACTAATATGGAGTGAATGGATCTAAAAAATGGATAAATGTAATTAAATCAACAAAATAACATCTAATATATGGGATACACTTGTGTAAATATATTTAAACTGTTAATAAATAATTGATTCTGGTAAAAGACAAAGTAAAATAAAAATATCATAGTGATGATAATTGTCTTTCATTAATAGAACCTATACAAGATCAATTATTGAGGAACATATTGTATTTATATAGGGGAATAATGTTATAACATCGGTAATAATTTTATAAAGTTATTTAGGTAAGGTATTTTTGATATATAATGAATTATATCTATGATGATGTGAGGGGATAATGATCCCATTTATATGTGGGGGAGGAGACATTCAATGAATCTACTCTAAAATTTCCCATAAGAAGCCAAAATAATAAATATTTACAAATATAAATGTATAAAATTACCTTATAGTATAGTTAAATATGTATAATATTGAAATACTCCTTGAGAATAATATTTTTGAGAAATTTATTTTATAAAAATACCCTTAATATTTGTTTATCACCTAATAAGAATGTTGTATCTATAACCATAATAATTAGTTTTTAATAATATTAATATTAATTATGTAGAAAATACAGTTTATCATATTAAATAATTTTAATTAAATGTATTATATATATATAATTTCTATTAAAATTATTTATATATTTAAAGCAGGAATATTGAATTTAAAAATAATGCCACAGAACCTGTGGAAATACAGTTTTTTGTAAACTATTTTTCTACTATAGGATGTAATTATATTTTATTTAGGAATATATATTTTCATTAGATGTATTTTAATTTATATATTTTGATATATGATCAAGGAATTTCAATTATATCATTAATCATTTATGATTTTTTATTAATTTAAATAAGTAACCATTACACATTTCTAATCAAAAATAGTTTACTAATGAATAATTAGTTTTAAGAAAAAAACCCTTATTTTTTGGAAATTAGAATTATATTAATTTCTAGGAAATTTATTTTAAATATATATATAATTTATTAAATTATATAACATTATTATATATAAAATTAAAATAAATAAATATTATAGTCATAATTGTTCATATAATATTATTTATAAGGGAATCCATTAGAAATTCTTTCAACGCTTATTTATACCATGTAAA
The DNA here is from genome assembly GCA_963277665.1 of Viscum album. Classification (NCBI taxonomy): domain Eukaryota; kingdom Viridiplantae; phylum Streptophyta; class Magnoliopsida; order Santalales; family Viscaceae; genus Viscum; species Viscum album. The sequence goes on along the minus strand of OY728140.1, from coordinate 1,377,752,873 downwards.
AATTTAATTGATATCCATCCTATAAAATAATAATTTTGAGGTTGTGGAATTTTAATATCGTAATTTTAAAAAATTTTCATTAAAATATAATTTGTACTTAATAAATTTTTTTATCACGTGTTGCATTTTCATACGTTAATATTGGATCAATTTAATTCAATATTCAATACATTTCAATAATAAATTCCAAATAATGTTTTGGATTTGGGTATTTTGAGACTATATAAAGAATATAAATACTTTAGGAATGAAATTCAACATTCTACCCTAATATTTTATGTTTAAAAAATATTTATATAAATATAGTAAATAAAATGTATCTTCCATAACATGGGGAAAGTAAAATATTAAAGTGTGAGATTAGATGCTCGAAAAGGGAAATCATGGGAGATTTCAATAATTGATCTTATGAATGCACTATATAAGAATACATGATGGATATCTTTACCATATCATATAATTTTCATGCCCATTCAATCGAATAAAAAACCATGACTCATAACATAATACCTTCTGATTTCAATGTAATTGAACCACTAGAGTGTGAAATCAAGATTAATAAATCACAACCCATTATTCCATTTCAAAATATTGTGCACTATCATATTGATCGTATCATTTTAATATGTCGTTGAAAAATACTGAGATAATAAAAGTGTAAAGGATTAGGTATCCAACCTCATTTCCCATAAAATAATGGATCAGACATCACCACTTGCCTCCTGTTGTGGTTTATGAACATTGACTTGTTTCCCATTGTATATTACGCACTTCGACATTCATATCATAAATAAATAATTATATATTGTACATTAATGAATAAATTTTTCTAAAATATAATTTTAGTCCCATCAATCATATTATTTTAAGGATACAAATTATATCCACAAGATAATAAAAAAATAATCACATCTTTAAATCAAACATCGTTCATGGAAAATTTTTTTCATAATCATGCCATCAATTAATCATAGTATAACTCTTGATATTAACGAGATTAAAAAAACTCATATTTATAATGATTTTCATTCTAGAAGAATATTTTATATTGACTCATCATATTATATCCATTATAAATAATAATTATCATCTAATTTATTTATCATTCATTAAAATTCCATTAAAATATCACTGAATTAATTTAGGTGAAAACGACCCTTCCACATTAAAAATGAATTTTAAAAAATAAAATAATTTGCAAAATAATTTGGAAAATATTTTAATGGAAATGATATTTCTATAATCTTATTGTATGTTTAATGAATTGAGTGGTTATGCGGGTATTAAATTACATTCCTTCTATATATGATAAAGGAAAAGTTTTCATTAAAACATGATTTGAAAAAGCCAAAAATCACTTCATTAACAAAATTAAATGGCAGTTCATTTTAAAATCAATTTTCAAAAAAACATATCATACATTAAAAAGAATTTTAAAAGACATCGAATAATATTAAAAAAATTATTATCCAAATAATTTTTGATTATTTTTATGAATAAAACTAATTTTAAATAGAATTGAGAAATATTTTCATTTATCCTCCAAACCATTAATAAAGTTTCATTAGTAAATATATTGAGTAAAATTAATTGAAATAATGTAAAATAAATAAATAACCAAATTATAAGACTAATAAATGATATATCATATAAGTGTCATATTGTTACCCCAATGTAAATTCAATCATAATAAATCTAAAGAAAACATTAGATTGAATGATAAATCACTTACCCTAGTGCTTAAATATGAATCATAAACCCCAAGATATAATAAAATAAAATGAAAATTTTGTTATCATTAAGGTAAATTTTTTATTGATATAACAAAAAAACGGTTGTTTTTTCATAGAATAGATGAAAATAATTTCATAAAAATTTATCTATTCGGGAGAAGACAATTTGGAATTGTAAAGCCATACCCCAAGTCCCAAATTTCATCATACACATTTAAAATAAATATATAATCATTATATGTTTATTATAAATGTAATATATAACCATAATCATATCTATCATACCATTTCTGATTCTCTTAGGAAATTTAATCACTAGTTTAGGGACTATTAGTTAATAAAATTATTATTTGTGTGACAACTGCATCATTTTTAATGCATATTTTGGTTATATAATATCAATAATTACCCATTGATCATGATTATATAATTTCAAGAATCTTTTTCAATATTTAAATATCATATATATTAATTAAAATTTTTATTTTATTCAACAATAAATTTTAAAGGTTGAAAAATAAACAACACCATTCATGGATCTTATATGTTATATTTATTAATGAATATTTTTTTTTAAATTTCCATTGTTGGGTCCTAATAAAGGTAAATAAATATGGACAATTGAAAAATAATTATTCTATAAAATTCATCATATTATTTTCCATAGATCCATAATTCTGACCACTCAAGTAAATTATAAATGAAAAATGATTCTTATTTATTGCATGATGGTGGTAGTCCAGAAATTCACAAAAAAGACATATTTATTTTCCAATGTATTGGAAGGTAATAATTTAAATATGAAATTAAATTACATGATCCTAAAAAAATTTATGTATTATATATAAAAATTAAATTAATGATAATAACAAGACATGAGAGGCAATGATAGATAAAAAATTACAATAGTTTGTGACAAAGTAGCCAACTGTATACATGAATGATGATTTTTTTTCCAATTTGATTAATATGGAGATAATTTTAGGATATGTAATTAACATAATAAAATATTTTTATCTTTTTTATATTTATTTGGTCACAAAATCATGGATGAATATTATCTGATGGAGGTGGAAGATGATTTTATAAAAACGATCGATTTTGACCAATACCTATTCTTTATCCCAACTAATTATGTTTTAAGAAAAAATCATTTCTCAGATAGTTTTCATATCAAATTATTTCCCCTAAAATGTTTTTTTGATTATTTAATGGATTTTGGAATTTTTTGGCTGAAAAAAGGTCTTGTTATATGTCTTCTTATATTTTACTATGCGTTAATTCATTATTGATTACAAAACATAATATATTACCAAATGATGATGAAGCCTCATGGATTTGGAAAATTTATAACATTGTATAACAAAATTCAATACAAATAATGTGAAATTATTGAATACATCCATGACATTATCTGAAAATTGAATCATTCTACTAAAAAACATGTGATGTACATGGGACATTCAAAATAAAGGGGTGAAAAATAATGAATATAGAGGTAATAGAAAAATTATAACATATGTAAATAAATTTAGTGGGTGAATAGAGTCATATTGTTGTAACCTAATCTGCTTATATGAAATTTCTTGAGTAATTACGCATGATATAACCTTATATAATAAATTTAATATATAGATACAAAAAATTAAGTAAAAAGGGCATGTAGAGGAAGCTGGTGGGCCAGGGATTTTAAAATTTTCAACAGTGACACAATAGTACTTGTCATCATTGATGATCCTTGCATCGGTATAGTAAGAGGATCTCGTGTAAATATAAAAAATCTCATAATAAAAATTGATAACATACCATTAATAATTTATTGGCTTCGTCAACTAAAACTTGTCGTCGATGATTGTTTCTAGAATAATCCATAGTTTGATTCCTCTAGATCACCCATATATGCTCCAAAAATCTGTAAGATCTTCTATCGTTGATTATGGGTGCTAGAGTGCAGATCTGTTGATGCATTTGGCATCCCAAAGATCACTACATCAAGATTACTTTGATGCTTGAGGGAGATCATTATTCAAGATCTTTGGATTAGCTATTTCTATCTATAAGAATAAGGATGAGAGAGAGTATTTGTACAAAATACAATGTATATTACATGGTGAGAGAGAATCTTCCTCTATTTGAAGAGGAGATGTTAAATACATGATTGGGTTCCTTAGTCTCTGTTTAGTTAAAAATCCACTAAATAACAAAATTATGATGAACTAAACAATATCAATATTTTTTTCACACACTTATATTATATAAAATAATTATGATTTGATAAACCTGAGTCATTAACTTGACTTGGAATATTGTAAGATATTAAACAAACATTGAATATTATTATCGTATCCATTTACATAATATTTTACCATATATACATAACACTATAAATATAATAAATAACATCAATCCCAATTATTCAATACATGAATAATAATGAATTTATTTAGTTCAATGCTGATTAATTACATGAACAATACATGGACCCTTGGTGGGTCCCACAATGTCTAATATATATTAAACTTAATAAGCCAGATTCTATAATATGCAATTTTGTGTGACACTCTAAGAACTTATCTCTTCATAAGTGAGTAAAATCCATAGACCATGAGTGGATTTTAGATACCCATAATATCACCAAAAGATATAAGAACAATCATAGAAATGACTTCCAACCAATTAATACTGAATGTCTATTATAGTGTCATTTTATATAAATATCTCAGAAAGAAGGATGCACACTCTTTTTATAGTCCTTTTTATTAATTATTAATTATTTATATTTTTGGATGGATTTACATTTTAAATAATTTGTCAAGAGTCTCATTAAGGTATCACCATCCTAATCAAGTAGACCTAAGATATACAACATCTTAATCCTGGAAGTGTAAAATCATCTCATGAACATTCAAATAGTGTGATACCACCAATAACGCAACAATCACTAGCTACTTCTGAATAATTTCAATACCATGGTTTTTGTCTAGCGTCAATATAAGCAATCAAATGGTACACATTTGTAACGATCTCATCTATGGAGACCAATAAACATTTCAAAATATAATAACTTTCAATGAAACCCAAAAAACATGGTGTTCTTATTGGTAGGTCTATACTCATGATCTCACTACTAGAGATCACCAAGTGATAATTTCATGAGAAAAAGTATCAATGATTTTTATCCCCTAACACCATATAGTCAAACGTCAACGGTTTCCAATCAATATGATGCATCTAGACGATTATACGTTTTTAAGCATAATGTCATAGATTTTAGAGGTTCTCATTATAGACTAGCATTTATATAACCTTTTCATATGATAATTATTTTTGGGAAATTACCATTAAATAGTAGATTCATCAATTTATACACTATAATTGTAAGGAAACATCTTTTTTAGAATCTTTTTATTAAAACCTCCCAGGTGATGGTATCTCTAAGTATATCCCATTTTTCCAGTATGATAATGAGATAAATTATCTAGAAGTAATATCATATTTTAATTATTATAGTACACAAATTACTAGGTGAAATTCCAATATCTGGAAAAAAATTCATATGGTAACTATTTCTTATCAACATTGGAAGATACAACATACACAGTATTTATAAAAATGTCTACAACTAGATTTTATAAAAATGACTTTCTCATCACTGTAGTCTTACTATGGTACTAGATCAAATTGATCTATGGATTACTAGTTTGTGTCCCAAAATAACAAGTATTCATCTTTCTCCTCTTACTAGGTACATACCATGTGTACTTGTCGAGGGTCAATCAGATAGTTCTTACTACTTCACTTGAAATGCTCCAGGATATAATTTATATCGTTCTAGTATAATTTATATTATGGAAATGTCAATTATTTTATATTTCATCGTATACATGTGTGATCCATCCCTAAAACGTTTGGAACTAAACTTAAAACTTTAGTCTTCTAAAATTTTCGAAACATGTCATGTTATAGAGATTATGACATTATGACATTATAAATATTTCATTACATGAGTTGTTTTTATTTTTATCAATAATATGTCTCTGTATGTATGATTTAATATATCCAACAACCATTAAATCTTCCTCAATAGATCATGTTATCTAGGACAATTGTTTCTAATTTTAATTAGTCACTTTTTCATTATTTTAATTGTAGTCTTCACTATCTATAACAAAAATATCTATTTTCCATATATTGCAGAACATATTTCTTTGGGAAAACAATAGTTCTACCACTAACCTCTTGTAGACACACAATAAAGATTCATTCCAAATGAATTCTATCAGATATTTTTTAAAACATTATTCCCAAACTATATTTTAATAACTTGCAACCATTATTGGAATCATATGATGTCATTAACCCTTTTATGGATGCATCATAATAACACCATCCATGAATGTTGATATTGAAATACAATGGAAATAATTGATCTTAGATGTTATCTATGGAATGTATAATTCTAAAAGATTTATAGATAAAGACTAGGTATTACCAATCAGTCATTATTGATACCTCTCTTGCACCACCAATGTATCATTTCACTAGAATAGTGATTGTAATATATTATTTATCTAATTGACATATGCTAACCACATGATGGATTATCATTCTCAAGGAATATTGTATCACTGAACGTGATGATTATAAAACAAACCCCATGGATTTTATCCTACCTATGTAGTTTATGCCTCTAGAACATTAATCTTCCACACATACTTGTGGATCTTGTTCCTGTTCCAACTACTTATTCATCTATAACATTGTCTAAACCCTAGAAAATATTTCTCCGACAATATTATGTTTATATGTAAACCATTATATAGTCATTTAGTCTATCAATTGAATAATACTTTTTATCATATGTATTTATATATTTTCTTAAGACACTATTAGGATCCTTACATAGATGCACTATGTGTTTATATTGATGCTAGTTAATTTATGTCCTAACAAACACAATTAATCAAAACACTTGTCCTATAAAATAATGTATTTCCATCATACAACGACTCATATGATATGCATTTTTAGTTTTTGAATTAGATTTTTAGTTATGGGGTTTGACTATTATTTTAAATGATTTTCTTGAAACATAATGGGAGTGACTACAAATTGTAATATTAATATTACTTACATCATATTATTGATGGATAATATGATTATTTTGGAATTTTTACAAGATACATTTATTTGATCAATGTTAATATGTAAGAATCATTGTCACTACTATTTATTAAAAAAAATTTGTGATGTAGATAAAGTAATGGGAGTTTAATAATTACTCCACTCTACATTATCATGGTTGATGAATGTTTTGTCCAGACATTCTTTAGCATATAGATCCAATGAATCACATAACTTCTGAGGATGATTATACGTCACTATCACATTACATAATATCATAAATTAATGTTATAAACATTTTTTACCACTAAAATCTACATGAAATTGTTTAAGATCACTTTTTGAACTCATTCCTAAAACAATATGACATAACTTTATTTCTGAAGGATTATTTATCCAAAATAACGACTTCAATATTACTAAAGGTGTTTTTCTATTCCAATCCTAAAAAATCATTGGGTATATCCTCGACATGGAATTTTATTTTTTTCATGAGAATGAATTAACATTCCACACCTCAGAAAAAGGCTTACATATTTATATTCATCACTTATTTCTTATGATTCTCGTATCACCAAACTACATGATGAGTTTGAGACACCTCAAATAACATTCATTCTATAAAATGTAATAATGTCTCATGATGTAAAATTGGAATGTGATATAAATTTTTTGGTTATTATCCAAAACTTGATCAACTAGAATCATTCACATGGCAATTTATGTTATGTTCTTCTCACAGATGACTTAGGGAACACCCATTCATACTTACATGGATAAGACATTGTACTTATAGTAATGTATCTATATATAATAAGTTATTGTATTTAAATTCTCTTATGTGAAAGGCATATTTTATTAAATACACATGAAGTATGTGAGAAACGATACTTTTATTTTATGAAAAAATACTAATGAAGTTGTATGATCTGGATTATTCAATTCACTTCATTTCATTTGAAACATCAATATATTCTTTCCATAATATTTAATAAAAATAACCTCCTTTTTAATAAAAATCATTAATCATAGAATGAAATTACAAAGGTGACTTTGACACAACTTTTCATTGGCCTTTTTTCTTTTCCCCCGATTCAATCCCAATAATATCTCAAGACGGTATTATCTTTAAATTTTTTATTAATTGGTGAACCTTAATTAAAAGGTAATGCAATGCTTACTCCAAAAAAAATTTGGAATCAATTAACAAAACTATATTAAGTGGGTGAAGAGTTATATGAATGGGATTCCATGAAAGATCATATTATGCCTTTAATATAAAAAACTTGTCTTATTATCACATTATATTCATGATTCAATTCCTCCTTGCAAAACAATTGATGATGGGAGTTCTTGTAATTTCATCCCTAAACCAACATTATATCTTCATCAAACCTCATTCATCAATGATACAATTATTAAGAAACTTCATATTCAAGATTCATGTGTCACCTGTAAGCATTTTACACCCTTTCATCTTATGTTGGCTTAAAAGGTAGGGGAACGAACAACTTTAATTTCATGTATATTAGTATTATGTACAAGCTCATGGACTAAACATGAAAATTATTTATAGTAGGAAATTTATCTATATCCAATATTAATAAAATTTTCACTTCTCATATTTATTCCCATTTTATCCACGTAAAAGATTATAATTTTAGTAATTTTGGCTGATTAACAAATCAATGATTATTGATTAATTTAATCTTTCAATGTCTCATTCTATTTAATCAAATTCTTCGAACCATCTATACTAGAATCTGAATACATTTTTACATGAGCATTCTAGTGGAAATGATCATTAATCCACCCCCCATACTCCACAATCATTACATACACTAGTACTCAAAGTGTTATAGGTAGGATTTTGGAATTTGAACCACATTAACATGTTGTTTCATGATTTATAGAGTGTTGTCCCAGCTTCTAAAACCATTACATGATTTAATGAATGCTTTCCTATTATATTACAACCAGATAGATTTAGATATTTCATTACTACAATTTTAGTTATGTCAACCCACAACCCACATATGAAATCCCTAGTAGTAGGTTGCACCATCATCATTGGCATGACCAACGTCTTGAATACCCAGTTTTGATCAAACATGAATGAGGGAGGTGGTAATGACGTAATATTATGTCAAGGGTTTTTTGTATTCTATCTGGACGAATGTAATCCATTAATATTAATTTTGTTCATCTTTTTGTTCTCTATCAAAATAGAATATTAATATAAAAAGGCAAATCATATCTTTATGCATTTTATTATTTCTTAATTTATATATTTCAACTACTATTTTAAATATGTACAATAAAATTACAAATGAATCACGGTAAACAACTTCCAACCTAGTCTTGATCATCTAAATGATCTAGCGGAATCAAAACAAAGTCGTAGCAAAACAAAGGATGCATCTCTCCCCATCTAGTATGTTCGCTACATGTTTACATTATCACCTTATCATGGAGAGGTCCACATCATGTCTTGGAGTTCTACCTTGTCATGATGGGGTCCACAAGATATGTTTCATAATTATACACCACCTCATATTGGAGGGGTCCAAATCATACAATGTCTTTTTTTGATGTACAAAAATAAACTAATGTATCTTATAGGTATTAGGGGTATAATGTACATTGGATAAAGTTGGGTTCATAACCCCTTATACATTTTAACCAAAAATAAAAATGATGCACAGACCGCCATTTAATTTATTACATGTATTGTACATAGTTAAAATAATTAATTAAATAAATGAAAACATACATGAGAATGTGCTCATGACTAGCAGGTAGGTAAATATATATCACGATAAAATTAAATTTCACTGAATAATGTATAATGGTTATTTAATTATATAAAATTATTTAAATATATCAAATATATTAATTATTTATTTTTCCACTAAATTATCTAATTTTAATATAATAATTAAATATATTTCCCTGAATATTTTAATCTATTGTTTACAACCAAATTTAATATATTTATTAATTTAATTCTATTTTGATATAAAATTAATTGGTTATATTAATAAAATTAACCTAGACCCTAAAACAATCATGTACGTCCAATGCGTGTCGGCTCGTACCTGTAGAAACCCAGTTTAGGCCCTAAAAAGCCTGTGATTTGCTAAACTAGACCAAGAAGGTCCCTCCAGAACTGTACTTCATCAATAATACATTCCCCAATATATTTAAGAGACAATCGGATCTGGCTAAACAATTATTAGTAACCTACGCTCTTGGATTATCTTTTACATGATGGCAATGTGTAGCAGCTAAGGACTCCTGGCGGTGGAATTATGTGCTTAGGAAGTGGGTTTACAAATAGTTGAGGTGATGGAATATAAAATTCTCCAGTTCTTAAGGCATACATCTAGAATCCATTAAAACATTAGATCTCAAACAAACCAGGGGTGGTTATACAGTGTTTCTCTGCAGAATAGTGGAGGAGCATAACTAACACTGGATCCATGGGAAGAAACTGGCTGCAGGAGCATAAGGGAAAGGAACCAGCAGGGATGGTTGGCTAACTAGGGTGGAAGTTAGGTGTAGTGAAGGAGATAAGAGGCCTCTTTAGTATGGGAGGAGGCCAACGTCCATGGCTGGTCAAGTATGGTAACACTATGGGTGAGCTGCAGAACTCGAGGGGAGGGACACATGGGGTCCAACAACTTTGGACCCATACATCATTATTTTTTTCTCATGTTCCACCCCCACATCCCTAATCACCCAACCTATCATTTTGTGTGTGTGTTTTATTCACATATTTTGTAAAGGCTATATATAGCCCTTAATTAATATAATAATATATTATTATTTCAATATAATAATAATATTAATTTTGTAATTCCATAATAATAATAATAATAATAGTATAACAATAATAATGATTATTATAGTAAAAATTTTAATTTTTTAAACTAATAGGTTATTACTTCGGATGAGTGAAAAATAGTCTACCATTTTCCAGATATTGATAGAAAAATATCAATTGAACAATTTAATACTTGATAGTAGATCTCTAAAATTTTCTATTCAAAATATTTAAAAAGTTATTAACATATTTTTTTGTAATAAGATCATTGTAAAATCATAACTGTTGGGACTGATTTGAAACCATCAACTTAATTTTAATGCAAATTAATTTATCCTGGCTCTATAAATATACATGATTCATTGAAACCAATCGAAGTAATCATGCACCAAAACAGGAGTCGAGGGTCTAGGGATTTTAAAATCTCCAAATACGAGAATATAGTTCTTGTCAACACTGTTAATCCAAGCACCTTTATAGTTTTAGGAATATCATTGAATTTAAATGCTCAAAAAATTATAATCGATAACATAGGTATACATATAAGATGGTGTATCTGGCTTTATCTTGTCATTGACCATAATTCCATGATGAATCCATATTAATATCCATCTAGATCATTAATAGGTTCTTCCAAAATTTGAAGTATTTTCGATCATTGAAACGTGGGTGGTAGTAGGGAGAACTGATAATGCCTTCAACATCCCGATGGTCACCACATTGAGATTCCTTAGATGCTTGAGGGAAATCATTATTCCGGTTCTTTAATCGACTGCATATCTTTCTAGGAAGTGGGAGGAGATAGAGGCTGTGGCTAAAATTCCATGAATAGTCCATCCGGAGAGAGACTCTTAAAAAAAATTTAGTGGTGTTGTTAAATACGTGGATAATATCCTCAGCCCCATTTTATTTCAAAATCCGCTAATTAAATAATTATTACACCCTAAACTATGTAAATATTATTAATTATTTTATCACAAACATGTAATATGTAAAATAGATTTTACTTCTTAATCCAGAGTCATTAACTCAACTCAGAATCCGTCAAGATACTAAATGAACCTTTATATGCAATATAATATTCATTTGATTAATATTTTTTTTATTTATGTAACTTTTAAATACAATAAATTAATTTATTAGAAATTATTCCTAAAAATTTAAAAATAAATTTATTTATTTCATTGGATATCGATATCTTGAATAATACTCAGGCCCCATGGTGGGTCTCACCATAACAAATATACCTATTCAAATGAATAAGGAGGATTCATGAATATTCTATTATGATAGAACCTATATTCCCTTATCTTGATAGTTGTTAATAAAATCCATTATCAAAGAGTAGAGTCTTGAATCCAATGGATGCCCATAAAGAGATAATGATAATCATACCAATGACTGCCAACCTACGAACAATGAATGTGTATTATAATCACTATGTATTTAAATATCTCATAATGTAGGACGCATACATGATTAATCGTCATTTTCTTGATTTATTATTTGTTTATCTATCAAGATGGATTTAAATTTCAATTGATTTGGAAAATTAATCATGATGGTACAACCATCCTGATCAACCATTCCTTGGATATTCAACTTCCTATGAATGGAAGAGACAAATAATCTGTTAACCATTCTACCAATTTCATACCACCGATGAAGAACCCAACACAAGAAACCTTGCCATGATTTCAATATGATGGTTTTTTCCTGGCATCAATGTTTGAGATTAAATGGCACACACGAGTAATGATCTCATGTCGGAAAGCCAATATTCATTATTGTAGATAATATCCACCAATGAAACCAAAAACATGCAGTTTTCTTATTTCTAGGTCTATCAAAATTATCTCACTACTAGTTATTATTAATAGGGATATTCATGGGAAATAGTCTAAATACTTACATTCCCCTTCCATCCAATTGAAATACATCAAAAGTGTCCAACCGGTTAGATTCATCTAGAAAATAGAACCAATTACAAATTAATATCATAGTATATTGAGGTTCTTAATGTATCATTGGATAAACTATAATGTTTTATATGAAAATTATTCTATGGAAATTACCTTTAAATAGACGATGTAGAAATATATACTGTATAATTGTTTCCAAAAATCATGTATAGCTAACTATATACAATATATAGTAATCAATAGTTCTACATAGTCGTGTCTATAGAACCCAATATTTTAGTTGAGATAGCATAAAAAGTGGAATGATAAACACATGTGAAGGATAAACAATAAGAAAAGTAATTATTATGATAAACTTTATGAAACATATAAATTTCATCTCAAGAGTTTAGAAAAATACCTTATTAATTAGAGAACTACGTAATTATGGACCGAGAATTCATATTCGTATCATGTAAATTCACATGATCCTTATATATATCATTCATCATAACATTATATTTCATAAAATTGAGTAACAAAATTAAGGAATGTGGTATTTATACGTGAATGTACATGATAAATGAAGAATAAGTATATATAGGTGAATAACCTTGAATAATAATGGGGATGTGTATTCCTTATAATAATTTTTTAATGAAAAATCTCATGATAATTTCTTCAGTATTACTAACATACATAATGGTACATATAATGGGTTAATAATATTTAAATGGGTATCTCATCACAATTAAGTCATAATTAAGGCAACAACGATATGTGAAAACTATATATTTTTTATTAATTAACACGAATATTATAAATAATGATATTAAGTAATGATTATAAAGAGAAGATCCATTAAATTTAGAGTATGCTTCAAATATATTGAGAGGATACTCTTATGGGCTTCCAGAAAAATTTATAAAACTATAGAGATGTATGGGTAGAGTAAATTAATTCGGAAATAATTTTTTCTTACAGGTAATGGTTGATGTTTTTGGATAATATAGGAAATTATAGGACGATTTCTTGATAATATAAAAATATAGAGCCTTAAATCTATATTAAAATTTAATCAAAACTAAAAATCATCCTATGGGTTTTTTCCATGGTGTTTGAAATGGGGATGTGGTGTTAAATATTTTACATGTTTAGAAATATATACATCATTATGATAATACACTTGGTTAAGTGGATGTGAGTTATGTTTACAAATAAATGACTACAAATCCATAAAATATAATATATATTATAGAGGATTCATTAATGGTATATGAATATTATAAAATAATTTACCAACTAAGTTAATTTATTTGCAAAATATATATTTATTTCATGGATTTACATTGAAGAATATATTAAATACTTTTTTACAAAATTATTTCATAATACATATCTTATAGAGAGAGTATATTTAATTTTTATTCAAAATTCTGATTTTTATAAAAGTTTCTAAAAAATATATGCGGGATACATTATATGATATGGATTAAAATATAATATTTATCAATATAATTAATTAAATATAATTATATATCCATAAGAAAATAATATTTTATTTTAAATTGATTTTATATAATAACAATAGTTTTGTAAATAATATATCAATAATATTTTTCTAATTTATGTCATATCATTATTTATTTTTAATTTATATTATTTTATAATGTATGTAAAATATTATTTAGTATAAATTTTGTTAAAATTTAGAATATTTATGTCATGTCAAAAACTATATATTTCTTAAAAATAAATTATTGTTCATCATATCATTCTATAATTAATATCAAACTCATTTTTCAATTTTCCAGAATAATATTGTACATTGATAAATATAATTATTATTTGTTAAAATAATCTATAAAAATTAATTCTATTGGTAACTAGATACATAATGAATTATTAAACTATAGAATTATATAAGGGTAATGTGTTCGATGTTGTTATTTTCTAGGGGTGTTTCAATATACATTATTTGGTCCTTGGTTATGATGAGTTATAAATTCCCCTAGAACTGGGTTCATTGTTTTATGATAGTTTAGTAATGGATTTGGATTTATCAAGGTAAAATACTATTGAATTTATCTCCCTTGGATGGTGTGATATATGGGAATTATAGGGTACGATCACACTGGTTGAGGCCATTTCTTTTTCCATCTGTCTCATTTTCACTTTATCATAACCCTTTATAAATATTGATAAAATGATCACTGTCTATGATCCATGTTATAAAAAGTAAAAAAGATAGATTATTTGTAAATACAATATAATATTAGTAATTTAAATAACCAATTTAGTGGACATGTTTTTTATAAATTTAGTACATGATAATGTACTAATTCATATAAATATAGGGAATTTTATTTTTAAAAGTCCAGGTTGTTATATTATTCCCCAATAAATTATTTTCACATTCAAAATTTATATTCAATTGAAAAAAACGGATTAACTATCATTGGTTTTGCCACATATTTTGGTTCTTGGGTTACTTCCTCAAACATGTGGTTCGACCATACCATTGTGACTATGTGAGATATATTTTATCGTATAACATAGTCTTTAAAATCCAATATCCTGACAAGAAATTATTCATATGAAATGTAGTCGTTAATAGTACAACGTTTTTATATAGAACTTATAATTGGTCTGGGATGTACATTATCAGGAGAAATACATGAAAATTAATTTAATTCAGATAGGATATTGCAGAGTCTTAGTAGATAGTTTACCTCTATGATGTAATCAATAATCTCATAAGGTATGATGTACCTAGGAATGTGATTTCACATTTTTCGAATCATAAATTCATGATTCCTTATTATATTATAGGGTTTACCTTATGTCCACCCAAAAACAACATGCGTCATCAATGATTTTGTACATAACTTTATAGTCAAATTTTTTTGGGTTTCATTTAATTTTGAATGTATTGAGCCATCAATTTCATCGGTTAAATATGATTAGGTCCAAATATATTCAACTCTATAAAATTAATTATACAAAAAAAGAGTCTGAAAAATATTCCCATATAGTTTCTCATTATGTTACATTTGATTCCTATATTGGAAAAAGTTGTTATTTGAGAACACAGCTAGGGGAAGGAACTAGTCCCTACAAATTTAGAAATAAATTCTAAATGATCTCATCATATCCTATATATTGTGATTAGTTCATCTATATTGAACATCATCCTAATGTCGATATGTAGTTCTGAATCACAGTTTTAAATCAAATTAATGATAAAGTATACTCGAAATCCTTGAGGTAAATAATTGATCCTAATCAAATACAATTGATAGTGGAACTCGATATGTTTTAAACACTTCCCTTATATATATTTGATGGTTTGGTCTTGAGATAAATTATTCTTTGTAGTAGAAAAATTTTCCCACTTTTGAGGTGGTCAACAACCACCCAGGTTTCATTATTATATTTAGTTATACATGGGATATTTATGTTGAAATCCATGGTTATGTTTTTAAATATCTACAAAGATATATTGAATGGTAAATCTTACCCTTAGACATTTGTTATTACACCATGTATTATTGTAAAACATAGAATTGAGAAACATACTATGAAATATCTCTCACCATATCCTCCCACCATAAAATTTCCATCAAATATATATCCATATTATTTATTACTAGGTTAATATTGAAAGATGATCTGTAAAAATTTTATATATTTTCCTTCTTCTATTATGGTTTTGATGGGACACATATCCATATTCATGAACATATTAACCCTTCGTTAATAATGTTAAAATTAAATATATTCACTAACACCTTCTATAGATACTCATCATACTTTTAATCATTATCGATATCCTCATGAATCAATGATTTTTTATTTATTTGTGAAGAGTTTGAATAATATATTCTTATTATTTCCATGTATGTCCTTCCCATGTCCCTGAATATTGGATAACTTAATATCCGCATCATATATAAAGTTCTTAGATTCCTTATATATAGATAACATGCCTCTTGGTTTTCATTCCTGGATACAAATAGTGTAAAAATCACTACCCATTATATTATAAAACTACAGTAGTTGTAGTATATTAAGATCTATTTGTATTAATTACAAAATTAGGTATTTATAAAACCAATTTCTATAAATTTTTCTTATTTATATGTATTTTAACCATGTATTCATAAAAAATATTAGTACATCCAATTACAGATCGCGAGTAGAGTATTCCTTCTCATGAACCGTTACATGGAGGGAGGCATATGAATAACCTAATAAATCTTGAAAGGGTAAAAAACAAATCCATTTTCGGAAAAATCAAATTAAGAAAAAAAAAACCTTCCTAACTGGAAGGTAAGATGAGCACATATGTATTTATAAGCCTCTTCTTAATTTATTTAATTATTTATTTCATGAATTAGTAATGGGAAAAATTGTGTCTATTATATTAATATTGGATTTTTTTATATTCAGGATAAGTTTCTCAAATTCCATGATAAAAAACATATAATCCATAGAAACTACATATTTCAATCTTATATAATGCCGTAGTCCATATTTTAGATTCCTGTATTTTTGAAGGATACACAACATATAACTTTTATTGTAGATAACAGGACTTGATAATGTTACATGGTCCCCGTATATATTCACCTATGAAATATTTCCCTATATTAGTAGGGTGATTGTTATTTCATTGGAGAAGAAATGCATTCCCTTACAATGATAATCTAATTGATGATCCCAATATACATAGTCTCAAAAATATTATCCATATAATTCTTCTCATAATAAAATAATATCCATTATTTAGATGATAATACCATAAGGGGTTCATTCTTCTCCTTACACTCATACTGAATAATATAGTGATTAATGTTATAGTGGTCAGATTCATTTTGTAGGGACATTATATTGGATATATAAAAATAAATTTATTACATAAAATTAAATTCATTGAATACCACTAAAGGGAGAAAGAGAGTATTTTAAATAATATTATAAAAACATAACTTTATATAATTCAATAAAAGATGTTTTTTATCCCAATGATGTCATTTAATTTATGGTGGTGACCATTTTTTTATAACATATAACATATGATTATATGGAATGAATTATAAAATAATACGAATAAACAAATTAAGGGAATATGTTTCTTGTACACCAATTATCATAATAAATATTTGAAAAGTGTTTACTTGTTCCCTTTAAATTGAGATTTTTTCATTCCTAATCATTCATGATAACCCTTGGAATAGATAATTTTCTTATACAATGACCAAAATTTCGAATGTAATGACATAGAAAAATTAATGGTACATGATATTTAACACTATTTACATCCATTATTTTAACAAAACACTTCATTTTTTCATTTTAGTTAGATAATTCATGACCTAGAAATAAAACATAATTGGAATCTTTTGGGGCATTAACCCTGGTTCCAGTTGAATTTTTATTAAACATGTCAAATTTATATTAATCATTTATAACCATTTTCATATCAAATTCCATTAAATTCTCCTACATTTAAATGAAATTTTTTTTGAATTAAACTATGCTGTAGTTGTTACATATTATTTATAATATAAGGTTATTATAATCCGAAGATAGATAAAATTTGAGCCCATAATGTTTGGATTATCACTTGCAGAGTCATAAAATTCCTTCGAACATTGGTTGCTGATCTATTCCTCTTATATCTAGAAATTTTACTATAAAAGAAAAAAATTATAGGGGTGAATATTTTTAAAATATTATACACATAAATTGGAATAAAAAAATAATTAATAAAGATAACTCTTTATTGAAAATTATCAACCATCCTAATAATTTTTATGTTTCAATCCATATTATCCATGATATATTTCCATAAGTTTTTCCTTATGGTTATTTATTCTTCCAAAATAATAGATTATATGGATATATTTATATTAATAATGATATCCATTACAATTTTCAAACAATATGTTTCGAAAAATACATTTTCAAAAAATATTGGAAGTTATACTCTAACTCAATCTGAGTTTTTAGATTCTTTCCCATAAGAACATCTATTATATATACACATAAAAATATAGGTTCTTCATTGAGTTGGGTTTTCCTTGAAAACATAGACTGAACCCTTTTATAAAAATTGAGGATGTTTTTCTATGTTTAATTTTACTAATGAATTTTATTAACCTGCAATTCCTTATTTATTGCTTATAGTGACACATTGTATAATATGAACCATTATGATACCTAATGTCCTTGACCATCAATATTAAAGAACTACCACCTTATTGGATGATATAGAACTATGCACTACCTCTGACCACATGCCTGAGTCAGATCATGGAATGGTATCTTGTGCTATGATCTTGGTGCTTCGTGCTTTCTAGATATATCACATTACTCTACTCTGTTGAAGCCACAACTTTTCTGGCAATCTAGCATCCCTCTGATAGAAATCTATCTACCAACACTACTTTCTCCAACACCCTAATAGAGGTGGGGAGACACAAAGGTTCCCTGATAGAACAAATCACTCTACAGAGTCCCTTCCCAATCTTCTATTATTGGATGTTGCCATCTTGAATCTTTCCAACGATGTACAATTTACGGTATATGACGTTCAATATGTAATCAACCACCATCATCTCATCCTTCGACTATTTTAGATGTTCTTGGATTTAGTCTAATAACATGAAAGTGGTACAATACTACTCAAAATATATCTTCTATAAGTAGATCCTTTAGAGTGTCGAATGATCATTAATCTTCATAACAGGGCTCCAACGGCACCCAAATTGTTCGGGGAAAAGGATAGAATCCCGTGAAATAATCTTATATACTAAGGTCTGAACATGCATAATGAAATAGACCATAAACTATTGCATATCCTAGGCCACCAGAATATCATGTTTTCTATAGGACCTCAATTGTCTCTAATGTTGTAACTCTCAGAGTATGATATGTCTATGTGCATCCTCAACCTTCTTTTTCAGAATGATCATATTAATAAATGATAGAGGTATTACTACCTAGAAACATTAGGATATGTTTCAAGGGATGAACCCTGAACTAAGTCTGCATCCCTCTTAGCATCATCTTCATGATGCAGAGCTCATATCAATGATTGATGTTGTCGTGGACAAATCCTAATCGTTATCAATGAGTTCCATGGTTAGATGATCATATATGTATATACAAATAATGTTGAGTTTACTCAAGAAGGATATTAAATGTTTCAATCATACATTATACATGTACCATTTATCCTATAAAAAACTATCAACATGATTATTAAACAGGCATGTAGTCATCTTATCATGTGAAGCTACACAAGGAAATCAACTGATATAACTCATGAATCATTAACTCTCATATATGAAGATATAAAAACATCCAATTTTGGGATATAGTAGAAGAATATATAAATATTATTATATGCATAGTCTAAGAATGCCTAAAAAATAGGGTTGGTGTATATCCATCTTATAACTCAACCTAAGATTAAGTGTGTCCAACAATTCCATAATTGCATCAATGATGAAAATAATCCCATGTATTTGACAATTAGATAATTATCAAATTCATGCCATTCCTAGCCATAGTGATGAATCGTTTAGGGGAATGAACCCAATGTAGAGAACCCATGCCCTTGTACAAAAGTAGTGTTCTACTATGACATTTGAGGTCACATTCCCAACACGGTTAGAGGGTGCCACTCTAATTCAACAAGGACCCATGGATTAGATATTGTAAAAGGGTTACACATAGAAGACAAGGACCCACCCCTTGTTATATCAGGGTGTTCCACTCAATATTTTATGACGAACCACTACATATCTCAAATGGTGTATAACACATTGATGTCATTGAGGAGACATTTCCCAAATTATATAGAGGGTATGACTCAGAAGGTGTATCTATAAATCCTTCATGATCAATATCCTCAGTGATATTCAGTCACAAAAAAATCATCATCACATATCTAAATCCATAATATATTCCCCTATATCTTTTGACTTGAAAAATCACTTTGGATATTCTTTTCAGGGTAAAATATCGAATTTCTAAATAAATAAACATGAAATATTGATATTTTTCTAAAATAGACCAAGGGATTCATTATGTATGATGGGACCCATAATATGTATGGCCATGATTCATATCCTAGATGTTTTCTTGGACATTGCATAGCCCCAATAAATGTAGTAATATGTATATTTTAGGTCGACTTCATGGAGTGTATAGGCTTACCAAGACAGGGTCATGTGCCACTAGCCACGTCTGTGTAAATTCATCATGTGTTCTTGTACTTTGCTATAAGACATGTGGCTTCACACTGGGTGTTGCATATGTGATAAAATCATTTCTACAAACTACTTCATATAAACCCTACTTATGTGACGTATCATACTTGTTTTTTAATTGAGGATGTGATACACAACATGGGTGGAAGGATTTCACATCATGTAATACTTAACATTTATGAAACCATGTCTATTACTATTGATGGGGCAAGAAACCATGTGTTCATCCATGAGAACACCATTTTGTTAGGAATTTTCCTTAAATACCAGATTAGATCCTTTCACTTGATTCATTCCAAACAACTTTAGATCCAGATCAATCAATGAAAAAATATTGAGGATCAATCTAGAAATCAAGGTATGTGGCCGTTATTCTTCCGAAAATAGCCTCTTGTTCTCGTTGGGATTTACTTTTCATTCCAAAAAACACATGTACCTTCCAAAATTAATATCTATCCTCAAATAATTATACCATCCATTCTTAAAATATTCAGACCTCAAATCTAATTTTTTATTCGATCTGCTAAAAATCTGGGGGGATGATAAGGCTTGGTGTAGCCTTGAAATTATCGAAACAAGAGAGATGGGTCAAATTAATGAAGGTCGAAAATAAAATTGGGAGAAATGCACCAAAAAATTATGTGTAAATATTTCATTCATGGTGTTCAGGTCAAGAAATTATTAACTGGGATTCTTGGGATTGGTAGCATTGAATAATCAATTAAGAATTAGTACTCGGGTAATTGCAAAGGCCGAAATTTGTATAAATGCAAGAACAAGGGTCTATCTTCTCAGTAATTAAATAAAAATGTCTTAAAACATAAAAATTACAACACATATCTAAATTATTTATTATTTTTATTGAATAATACAACCCCTAATAGTTCGAGGTAAATGATACCATTTTTTGTATCCTGTTTTGATAAAATTTGGCATTTCGTCATTGTTAGATGATATTCTCCAATGGGGGAGGGATGAAATCATCATTGAATATTATAGAATTATGATATTACCCATTTATATTTATCCATGATGATATAGTTATAACATATCATATATTTCAAAAATCAATGACTGAATGCATATAAAAATTATTTAACTCACTAAAATTACTTATAATGAGAATGTAGTACGAACATCAAGCACTGACTACTTTAGTATTTCTCCTATGGTAAAAACCACATTCTGGACTCAATCATGATCTCATATTTCTGATAATATTAACTATTTAATAGTAATTATATTTTATTGGATATATTGTTCATTATTAATATAAAATAGACTATATTTTATAAGAAAATAAATTTGGGCACATCAAGCCTCAAAATTTAACACCATATCAGCTCTCAATGATGGAAATATATATATAAATATTTCATTCTTATAACAATAAAAAACATCTCTCTAAAAAATAACTAGTGTATGTATATAATATTGTAACCCTATGATCTTCTTCTATGAAATAACAATTTTCACCAAGAATCAATGTATTTTCAAATAGATCTTTAATGAATTGGTCTTTAATGGCCTCATTGTTGAGACCCTCACATAAGAAAATATTTCACATCAAACCCCAAAAACTCCTTGAGGGTCTCTATATCACGATGGCTACTTGATTCACCTTAATTTTGTGATGTGTTTCTATGAGGTGAAAGAAAATCTATATGATGTCTTTTTAGTCATCAATATCCCATGTCCATCCATTTCTCTATAAATGTTTATGGATGTTTTAGTTGTATGTCTATAGAATAGTTGACCATGGACATCATTACCCCTCCCCTATCGACAAAAATAGGTACACAAGAACCTATCTGATGTTGGCATAACATCAGTACTATTATATTAGTTTTGGGAGCACACTCGATTGCACTATCCTAGAATAATGTTTTTATAATAATTACGTTCACACTAATAGGAGCTTCCGGACCCATGTTAGCTAGTTTTCTTATAAGTATCCATTAATGAGGAATCATATTTTACAAGAAGGTATAAATTTTAAAAAATTAGGATATATCTTAATTAGTCTATGTGATTACATAATGTTTTTATTTTGGACTACCAAATACACAAAGAATATATCAATCTCCACTAACCACGATCTGTGTCCCTAAACATTAGTAATAATATCATATATAAATTAATAACCTATCAACATGATTAGGTTTATATAATTAAATATATAAAATAATTGTCACAAAAAATAGGAAATAGATATATCACTATGTCATAAATCAATGTCCATATCGAATATATATAAAAAATAATGAATAAATTTAAAAAACATTTATTTGAAAATTAAATTTTATGCATCTGGAATGAGATCATATGAGTCTATTAATGATTCTTAAACACAATAAAAATTTAAAATAATTTACAATTATCCCATAAATGGTAAATTAGAGGTCCACTAAACATGAGCTAACCAAGAACATAGAAGCTCCCACACATATGTCCCTCCTAGCTATATCCCTTCCACACTATTATTTATTAGTCTAAAATAAATGATTAAAATTCATATATGATATAATAATATAATTACCTAATATAACCATATGGTCTGTATGGAGTGTAACATGACCTCATGTGCTTCTATAAACACATAGGTGGATGATAACTTGTATTGAGGGTCTGAACACTGTTATTTGGGTGACTATACCCTCAGTATCATAACCATTTAAAAAATAATAGAAATATAATAATTTATATCGATCAGACTATATATATCATATATATTGACATAAACCATTCCTAAATTAATATTACATCTTAAAAGATAAATAATCCCTATATTTTAAAAATTCATGTTTGAGGATCACAAATTTTTTCATTATTTTAAAGAATAAATTTATGTTGTACATATTTCATGAAAATTATACAACATATCCTTCATGGATATTCCCACATAGTACTATTCTCTGAATATAAAAACATAAATCATTTCGTTATAACTATAAAAAATATTGTTATTATAATGAATAATATATTCCATAATAAATTGAGGAATGTAAATATAATAAAAATGCATCTTATATTGTTTGTTAGTTTAAAAATGGTGTATATCAGTGATCATTAAATCATATAAGATAAATGTAGCTATCTGAGAACATGATCATAGCATTTGAATACCATAAACTCTATATCATGTATCATACTATTGTGTCCTATATAAAATTGTTGTTGTACCTAAAACATGAATAATAAATTAATTAATGAATATGGGAAATGAGAGCAAAACATGGAAGAATATATAGTTTTTTTGAATACAAATAATAATAAAAAATCATTTTCTTGTGGTCAAGTATCATTACCAAGAATTTCATCAGGGATTGCGTATATATCTTAATATATCATATCTGTAATCAATTGTAACTCCAAATACTATAAATATTGAAAAAATACATTACTATTTAGGGTTGACTCCACATTTCATCTATTTTAATCTATTGAGATATCCATCATTCCCCAATAAAATGGTGGGATATATAATTAAAGGACCATGCAAAACATAATGAGAATATTACATATAAATTCCACCTGATCATAAAATAATCATAAAATCTAAACCAATGGAAATGAAATGATTTTAATATTCATTATCTATTTTCCTTATATCATAACCTATATAAAATAAACATGTTTCAAAAAGTCTTCATCATATTTTAGTTTAATCATTGGAATGAAATGGTTTTATTAGAAAAAAAAATATATAATAACCACTAAGAGAAATCAAAAGAATTATTTCCTAGTATAATCATTGGATCATATTCTTTAAAAGTCACAATTTATATCCAAATATCCCACCATCAATTAAAATTCAAATAAAATATATTTGGAAATTTTATATGAGTATATTCTATTTTAATTTAGAAATCTGTTTAGTAAAATTGAATTTTTATTAAACAAAATTTTATCACTTAATACCACATTGAATCATATAAATTAAAAATAAAAACATCGAGTGATCAAAATGGTGGGAAATGCAATTTATAACGTGCTGGAAAAAAAATATTCCTTCCACATTTTGGGTAAAAAAAGGAAAAGTACCTCATTCAAAAATTGAAATAAAGATAAATTTTATCCATTTTTGAAAAATTAATCAATTCCTAAAAAATAGAAAAATACATCCTAGGATATTATAATATATATTCTATATTAAAATTTTAAAATATATTAATATGGAAGAAAATGATATTAGACTGTATAGATAAATAATATAGGGTTTCTTATAAATAATATTATTTCTGTCTCTTAGTACATAAAGAGAGGGAAATGAATTGAAAACATGAAATCATGAAAATTAACCTTAATAAAAGAAATATCATTAGATTTCACATTTTTTTAAAAATATCAACACCATTATCACAATAAATAAATCATGATCTATAATGAAATTCTAATAAAATTGTATACATGCTATCCAAATATAAGAGAATTAACTCCAACTAAATGTTTATCTAATTTAAATTTAATATAATTTTTTTAAAAAATAATTTAGTTACTAATATGTTATCTAATACAATCTTATAATTTTTATACACCTAATAATTATCAATTCATTATTAATGTTATTATTTATGGGTGTTATTTATTTTATTTTTCAAAGGAATTTGGATTCATTAGTTTTTTTCATTCAATATTGATCATAGTTCTATATCCTATATAATATGAATCATGATAAAATATCATACATATTAATTATATACATATATACATATCTTTATTTATTTATGATAATATATATGTAAGAGTTAGACAAATAAATTACATCATTTATTTAAATGATTGGTTATTCGTAGTCATAAACACTGTTTCCACTTTATGGTTGATGGATATAAGAAAAGTTAAATAATAATTCACCATGAAAAAATTATTATTATATTGTATATATCATATATATTTGTAAATATATTTAAATTTCCATCAGTAGATAATGGATGATAAACTGATAGACATCACATTGTGGAGGTGATAGTCTACACATATAGATGGGTGGAATTATCATTTTTTATGAAATTGGAATATAACAACCCTGAATCCAGTAACCCACACCTAGTGTAAAATTTATTAAATTGAAAATATTTTTAGGTGATCTAATATAGAAGGATATAACGAATTAGTGTTATTTATGATCAAAATTAATATTATATTCTGACATTATATTAGTAAGAAATCATAAAACATAATAATGGAAAACTTTTATCATCCATAAACCCAATCAAATAATTATTCATAAAATTAATGGGAAATTAAAAAGATGAGGGTGATTGGAAATTATTAGTAAGGGATATATACTTTGTAAGATAACCTGAATAAATAACACAAAATTTATATGTAATGGTAAATAATCGATAATTAATTTCAGTTAATAATTAAAAATATAATTCAATAAGCTATAATATAATATGGACAATGTATTAAATAAACTATATATCAAATACTATAAAAATAATTTTTAGTACCTTTCCTAAACACACTACTAAGGTTTATAGTAGTTTATTGTATTTGGATACCTTAAAGAAATTATTTTTATTTCCTAAATGGTCATTATTATCTCGTTCAATTTTCACTTCACATAGTACTCATGCTTACTATAACCAACCTAAAAGCTTCATCATAATAAATGGAAGGATAAAATATGTAATGGTGAGATCTGATGCTTATTATGGGTAAAAATAATATTTTCCAATCTGTGATCATAATAATGGTACACCGTCATGTACATAACATTTGAATTTCATTTCCAAGCATTCAATATTTATCAGAAACATGAGTCATAGAATAAGTGGTATAATTTATTAAAAAAAGACCACAATAGATAAAAATCATTCAAAATCAACCATGAGTCATAAAATCATGACATAAAACATTAGAAGTGTGATAGATATAAAAAACATTTTATATATCAAGGATAAGTTCAAAGACCAAGAATTTATTAGACTAAAACATGACAAATGGTTCTCAAATTAGATCAAGACAGAAAAACGCCCTATAGTGGATCAATAATAATTTATTTACCATGGTTGATTGATCCCAACAACTTCATTCCCATTATTGTTTCATGGGAAATAATTTATTACCCAATTCTTTAGAGTGATATATATGTCCCACATTTCTAATTATGAAAACCAAACATATGATATCAACAATATCATAAATAATTCATTATATCATCACATCATAACACATGTATATAAAATGGGTTTCATAAAAATTTCATTTATTCAACATATAATAAACCATGAAAAATAAATGGGGTCAACAAACATTTCCTAAATAGTAACATTAACCATCCAAATAAAGAATAAGGATTATAATTTTCATTCCAATACCCGATTAAGCATAAGTAACATCATAGGATGCCCTATTAGAAATAAATTTATTTTCAATGATCATTTTGAAAATATTTGGAGTAAGATAGACATTGAAATTTGAAATATCATTGGGAAACATAATACATTTCTAAAACCTTTTTCAAATAATATAACCATTGGAATATAAAATAAAATCATTAAATATCATTTAAAATTTTCATGATTAAAATATACATTCCACATTGAATATATAAAAAAATTAATGAAATATTTTTGAAATAAATTTCATTGAAATTAAAATTTTAAACATATAATTTATTATATTAAATACTATTTTGTCATTATGGTGGAGATATTATTTAGGTTTAACATGTTAAATGGTGATTCTCTTCACATTCTCTGTAAATTCCACCAATTCCATGTGTGAAAACTTCATGAATTTTACATTTATTTTAATTAAATTTTTTCAGAATCATAAAATTAAAATTAAATTTTAATATAAGAACATTGGAAATTTTTTGATTAAATTTTATAAAAAATAGATAAAGAAGATGGTACTTCAACTGCAGTGAGAATAATGTTGCTTTTTCATTAAAAAAATTATTTTAATAATTTGATTACATAATGGGAGGAAAATTAATAGAAAACATTTATTATCATTAAATAAAAATATGATAAAAAAAATTACAATTTTCATGAAAGATATATCACATTATTTCATCATAAAATCATAATCTTATGTAATCAAAATCAACAATTTGATTTTAAATTCAAACCAATACCAATATGAAATCCTTTCATTTTTAATCCCATTAAAGAATAAACTAAAGTGAAACATTAAGAAACATTAATAGAATTATATTAACTATATATCATGTATATGGGGATGTATATACACCTAATAAATAATTATATGTTCATAACATAACATTGTACTCGTAGATGGAAAATTGACATTAATATATCATACCAATTAAGTAAAATTTCACCTATCATCACCATGAAAGATAGATCCTAAAATGGATAATATTATCCTTTATATTTTAATCATATTAATATGTAATTAAATTCATGGGATTCATATACAACATATAAATGAAATATGTTGTGAATATGGAATGTGTCTCAAAAACAAAAAATTGGAAGGAAAACCACATTCCATAAGTATGGACATCCTTCATTCATGTTCAAAACTCTTATATAATAAATATAAGCATAATATGAATTTATTATATAACCATATTTATTGATATCAGAATTTAATGGATTTGTAATGAAATTTTATTTTCCGTTTTTAAATAATTCTTTGATAATGTAGTGCTCGTGTATCAACATCCTTATTTTTCTTGTAGGTGCATAATTTTTATTTTCAGTCCTCAAACATTTATCATGGATATATAATTTCACATATTATAACATTTATAAAAGTTTTGAATATATGTCATATATATATATATAGATTATTCCATTAAATAGAGAGCTAAAAAATGAAATACAATATTCATGGAGATGGTATGTTGTATGTATACATATAGAATAATTCCATTTTATAGTTGGATGAAATGAGACAATGTTAAATAACATATTACACTTAAAACGTCTTTTATTTACTCTATATCACATATAGTAATAAAATATTCTGATATTATCTTCTGTGAGATTAATTTGTGAAAAAATAATCTCATCACCTTGGGAGGAAATATGATGTCGTATACACGTACAACATTATCATATACCCCACAAAATGGAATGAGAGTAGTTAAATCAAATATAATAATTATAAAAGAATAATTTTTATGAAATTATATTTATATTAATTTTATACATCATAATACCCTAACATGATATGTGTTTATGTAAAACATGTTACATCATTGTGTTAGGTGGTAGTCCACCATTCAAATGATCGATGTTATAATATCCCATAAGAGGAAAGATGATTAATATGTAGTTAATTACCATAATATTATGACATATATGTATTTTTATTATACTACTATTATTACATTATAATTTATTGACAATATTTCAAGGAGTAGAAAGAAGAAAATATTAAAAAATTTGTTATTCACATTACAACTTCATCGAATAACTTCATTTGGCTTAAAATAGAAAGCTTAATCGCTCAGATTTTTGAGAAACAATAAGCATAAAAATATGTCATATATGAATTATAGGCATTACCAAACAGAAAGAGATTGTATCTACTGAATATGAGTTTAGATTGAGTGACCATTATAAGGGATGTGAGTGGGACACAATTAATTTTTAAAATAAAAGGTATTACCAATACCTTAACATTCCAAAAGGATAAAAAATTTAATATGATAAATACTAGGAGATGTAAGGTCAAAATATTTATGGAATAAAATATTTTTAAAATTAACTTTCTAATTTTAAGCCCTAATGAAATAGTTTATCCTCTCATTAAACTACTATCACCTCAGTAAAAATAACCATTTGTTACTAATTTTACTATTCATATTGGCCAAATATTACTTTTTCCACATCAAATTATATAAATAATTAGAAATCATAAAAAGTAACTACTTTTTCAGAATTAATTCAGATAAATGGAAAATTTTAGTAAAATTTAATCATCTAGATATGAAAAAATTATTTACAATGGAAGTGGACTTACCAATTTTAAAATTTAATATAAGTCCAATGTTCTCAAGAGGTTATTCCTCATAAGAAATATTATGCTTCAACAGTTTAAAATAGATATTGGTTACAAGTGATGGAGATAGTATTTACTACCATTGTAATGATATATATATAACACCATGAAAATTAGTGTTATATGAATTCTCATGTTTATTGGATAAAATATAGATACAAGAAAAAATTTCAATGGTAGAGTTATATCGGGGGAATGATTTTCCTTTTTCTCTTATGGACAATTTCATTTATTGGTTATTATATAGTTAATTTACACATAATCTCATACACTATTAACTAGTGGATAAATAAATATATATTAGAATGATAATTCAATATATATCTAGTTATCATAAAAAAATTGTTAAAAAAATTTATCCAACATGCAGAAATCATCATTTCGTTATTTAATAAGATATTATATAAAACATCATCTAAATTTGAACCAAAACCATTCCATAAATTTCAATCCTTAGAAAAATTCCTACAAAAATATTTATAAATATGATAAAAAAATTTCCATAAACAATCAAAAAAAATAATTCAAATTTCATTATGTTGATCATAATGTTCATATACCAAATATGTGAATACTGTCATCATATATTATCCTATAGTTTTTTCTATTGACATAATTTCAATATAACCTAAATGAAAACATACATTATTAATTATTCCTTATGTAAAACCACAAATCACAGAGTATATTTCATAGATCCAATACTGATGTAATCTCAACTAATTATAAGGAAGACCACTTTTTCAACAAATCAATTATATGCTATATGGTCATTAATAAAATCCCACTTACAATATCTATAAAAGTAACCTAGATATCTAAACTCAAAAAAAAATTATCCAAAATAGTAACATTAAGTGTTATATTTCATTAGTCATTTGTTTTCAAAAAGTACACTACTTCCATTAAATCACAATTTTTGGTCATCAATAGTATTCAAAATATTCAATCTAATCCATAATGAAATCCAATTTATAGAATTATACTTATATATTTCATGATTCATATAAAATAATTTGTGAATATTTATTCAATTAAATGCAATAAATCCACTTCACACAAAATAAATTAACTATGATTCATCATATTATTAAAAATAAGCTATAATATTAAATATAAATCATTAAATAACATTCATTGATATTATTTTCATCACGACTCTAATGATTACATAAATAATATTGTTATAACAAGACAAATGTTTCATAAATTTTTTTGCAGTGTCTTCATTTTTAGTAATTTAACCTTTACCTATACCACCATACTAAATCACTTCATGTTCCTTCATCCTTGTACATCGATTTGTAAAATTTCCATTCATTCCAAATTTATCAAAGTCATCAATTTATAATACCATACAAATTCCAATAGTCACTTCCATTTTATTATCTGCATTTTTAATTTTCTCGGAAATTACATACTCTCTTGCCATATGATACACACATATAACATCTTATTATTCCTTTTTTACATTCTCTATAGTTATTTTTCCAAGATTCTAAAAAATTGTGAAACTAAGTCTTGATTCCTCTACTGTCCATACAACCAGAGATATTATTTAACTATACCCAAACAATCATTGGTGAGTGTAAGAGTTTGTACATGTGAACGTAACTAACAAAACGCGATGATTGAATAATTTTGACAATAATAATATCCATCACACCATTCATCACCCCATTTATTATCAAAAAAAAAAATGATCCTCATCTTCATTATTACACTACTTCCACCTAGTTCATTCTATTGAATAAAAAATATTGTATCAAAAAAAATAATCCTACTATGAAATATAAAAATCATGAAAAATAAATTATATCATGTCAAAATTAGGACACCCTCATTCAATCATTGATATGTAATTATAAGAGTATTTAAATGATAATGAATAATTATATACATTGTGGTTGATATGTATTTTTTAAATTATTAATACATATCTATAGGAAGTGTCAAACAAAGAGTGAAATAAGGTCGAAGATAATGAACATGATGACAGTCAAGTTCATCTTGATGAACCCTTTAGATTTCCATTACCCCTTAGTACATTGGTTCACTATCCACATAAATATTTTGTATCCATGCGAGGATTGAATTTCAAGGAAACAACTCCCAATATCCTTTACCAAAACACGGGGCCATTTTTAAATAATTTTAATCAACCATATTATTATCCTTGTACAAGTCCTAATACATACACATTAAAATATAAATTGAGATACCTCCAATTTTTAGTCATCTTAGTTTCCAATTATTATCTAATCCTTGTTATGATAATAATATTTGAGGGCCAGGGTTGTCAAACATCTATATCATATACTTCTATAATAAGATTTTATACATTTCTAAAAACACACACCAATGAACATGCCTATTTTATTGTATATATATAGTATAAACACAATATTCTTATTTTATTAAATATATTCATCATTCCCAACAAATATCATTTCACTATGAAACTCTAATAGGAATTCCCAACAAAAACCATTCACTTTGACTTGGTGATGGAAGCATAAGAATGGGTGAGATTATATACCGAGAAATGGAAACCATATGAGATTCAAATTTATCATCATATTATTCCATATGATAATAATAAATGTATTTGATATCGAAACTAACTTATGTTATTAATTAATAGACTTTCTTTTTTCATATACGTGATTCATGGATTAAAACAAAATCATTTATGAAAACATGATACATATGTGTGTGAAATCATCATTAATTAGTAATGAACCACAATCTCCACTCATAAATATATGAATCAATCATTAATATGAAAGGAAATTTCATATTTCATGTTTAACTACCAAAACCATCAATGAAGTGGGTCAGAGCATATAACGTGTTTCCTATAATTGACAAAGGTTCACCTATTTCTTTAATGGATCAAGTCTTATCGTTTTTTGATATTAGATAAAACATGTAATGTTGTTTTGATATTTTATCTCATGAGATAAAAACAGATACCATATAAATTGTATATATATATGTCTTAACCATATTTAAATGAAAAAGATACATATTTCTTCCCTAATACCATAATTATTCATTCTATAATCGCATTAAAAATGGTTTCAATAAAATTAGTTCTAAAAACATTTCAGAAAATCTCCATAGCATAATACTTGAAAAATAAATTGGATTCAAAACCATTTCATCAATATAATATTGAATCAAATAGAGAAATAAGTAGGATATTAACATTCATTCATATCCCCATTAATGAATATGTAATATCAAGTAATGTTATAATGGATTGAAACAGACTTTCCATGATACATTGGAATAATTCTTTTCAATAAACTACATAGACATTTAAAAAACATATAAAATTTAAAACATTTGATAATTATATTACAATGAAAAATACTATGGGAACATATTACCTATGAATTAATATAATTTAAAAAAATTATTCCTGAAAACATTAAATACACAATATACATCACAAAATTTGTAATTTATATTGGATATCCATTTCATTGAATATAAATGATGAAACATAAAAATGATTCATTAATATAATTATTTATGCATGATAATGGAACACATAATTCATGTCATTCAATTAAATATTAATATAAATTTTATTGAATCTGTAAGTGTCAAAAGATCAACCTTCTGGCATTTGATTTGTTCCCTCCTCTCGGGGGTTCATCAGAACTCATGATGGATCATGGGTGCTGGCCACATCTCTTACAGGAAAATCCACTGGGCGTGATCCATGATTTGTTTACTGGGGTTCCCAGGGCCTTTTATTACATTTAAAAAAGAAATCACATACCTAATATTCATTAATGAATTGTGGGATAAGACCCAGAATGTGAATTTTGTCTATATCCTCATCAATTCAGAGCCAGATAGGTATGTGTTTACCCTGTCCTGGGATGTTCTCCACAAAGGACATCTGGAGGATTTCCACTCATCAGGTGTAGCTAGACAACATGTCTATCTTAATTGGGTGTAGTATAATTCCAACCAAATACACTTTCCTAGTCTGGAGATTAAGGAACTCGGTGATCCCCTCTGATGTGAGCTTGCTAGAAATTTGGAATATGCCATGCATCATGGTGTCAGTGTTGTAGAATCAAAATTGAGGGGAGCATAAATCATATCATCTTTGAGGGAGTGTGGGATAAGGAGGTGTGGCAATTCTTTTGAAATTTTACATTTTGGTCCTTTAATGATAATAGAGTGTCATAGTTCCTTGAGAAGAGGTTCCAGGGAATACTGAATAATGGTGCAGAGAGGATGGAACATTCTATGGTCCTCAGTGCTGGGTGGTGGTGCCAATAGTAGGCCCGTAACAAGGTGAGATTCAAGGAGATTAAATCTAATAAGAGGGCCATCATCATCATAATAAAATATCTGCTGGTTTATAAGGTCTCACTGCATAAGAACCGGTGGGAGGCCCCCTCTATGATGATGTTGCATGTTGGCCCTGACTTAGCTCCTCCTTTAGATAGAATGCAAGGTAAATTAGAAAGATGGAGACTTCCAGTAAATGTTTTTAAGTTAAAAAAATATGGAAATTTATTCTCACATACCATGCAAGGAGGAGTGGTTCTTAATTCAGGAGGGAGTGTTATCCTTGCATTCACGACTGAATTCAACAATGCAAACACTCTTTAAGAGGAGGCCAAGGCTCTTCTCACCAGGCTCAATCTGTGTAATCAAAACAATATTGATTTCTCCCAATAGAAAAATCACTCGAGGATCATCCATGACTCCATTATGAAGAGATAATCCACCCCATGGTGACTAATTTACACCATAAGGAGATGCAAAGATCTCTCGTGGAGCAACATTAAAGTTATACATACATAGATAAACATGAATAAGGTTTTGGACTACCCAACATCACATAATATCCCTGGATCTGATGTCACATGCATTCAAAATGCCTTCTCCTTGAAGGCATAAGGTGGGAATTCTATTATTGGGGACGCCCTTCATCTTCACTATTTTGGACCCCATAGTCCTCGAGTTACATTGTTCCCAAGAATTGGGTCTCTTGTTTTACCTCCATGAATTAATATAATAATGATGATGATACAGATTAGAAGATGATATTAAAAAATTTATTCTTAATTAATCACTATAGTATAATAAAATAAAAGATTTAATTGAGAAAAAATATTTTAATATTTCATGACTAAAATCAAAATCCTAAACAATAATTATAAAAAATTACATAGTAAAATCAAAACACTACCACTTTGTAATGTCAGAATCCTAAGCCACAATAAATAATAACATCAATTAAAAAATAAAATATCAATAATATAATTATTTTTATAATATAACATTACAATGGGGAAATATAATTATCAGATCAATTTATATTTCTTTATAATATAACATATCTCAAAGAACAAGAAAATGAGACAAAAATCCCTTACTTATGTGGTAAAATTGAAACTATAAACCCCCATAAAGTGGAGATCATTTAGTGGATAAAAAATTCATAATAATTATATTTATAATAACAATAAAATAAATTCATTTTTTATATATAAATCACATAAAAAAATGTATATGAATATGAAATGTCTTTAACAGAAGTAAAATGTGAGACAATAATCCATTACTACAGGTATGGAATTCAATAATTAATTTTCAAACCACCTCTAAAATAAATATATAACTATTATAAATCTATAATAGAACCATAATAATTTATATATAATACCATATATGATTCATATAATAACAATTATTAGTGGTGTATTAGTAATTACATATTAATGTCATATTTTCTGTAATAACTACATTATTTTTTGGTTTTTGTTTTTATTTTGTATTTTTTGTTTATAAATATCTAATAGATAAAAAATCTCCATAAATATAATCTATATTTAAATATAATATAAATTATTTAAATACTTTTTTACAGTAGTCCAAAAAAAATTGGGGAAAGAAAAAGATATTCATCATTTATTGAGATGGTATACCATACGTACACCTGAGTGATATTTCCAATTTTGTGAAGGGTAAAATTGATGAACGATCAACAATAAATTAAAATTTTGGACTAATTTTTATGTCATATATATCTCATATATTTATTAAATATACCTTAATTACCATCCATAAAAACTATTAGCAAAAAAACTAATCACATCAATTCATAATGAAGTAGTTTATTGTACAAACAGACAACTTTATCGTATACACTAAAGACGTGAAATTAAGAATTTATATCATTTAAAATATTTCTAAAATTATATTTTTGTAAAATATATCACATATTTTCATGACATCTATCATTGTTAACAATTTTGATCTATGTGGAGGGAAAATGTGTTGCATCTGTTCACGATGTGGTTGTCTGATATACTAATGGGTGACATTACTATTTATCATTTATTGGATAAATAGATTGATGTACATCATTAAAAAATTGTAATAAAATATTATTATATATAAGTTACTTTTTCATAATATTAGCACGGATTAAAAATATATGATTCAGGTGAAGGGGAAAATAAAATAAAATGCTCAATTATAGACATGTACTCTTCTTTAGAATACTATTTTGTCCATGCACCAAAACTATACATAGGTAATATTTGGAACAAAAATAATTATTATTGGATGATAAGTGTGACATTAATTATATGTTTTTTGAATTTATTGAAAAAAATACTTTCGAATAACGAAGAGAATTTGAGAGGGGTGAAATTTCCTATGTGAGATTGGTGGGACCGTTGTAATTTTTGGAATAGAAAACTTCCATACAAGTTATTCTCATGAAAAAATGATGAAAAATATGCCATTATAGATCCTAAAAGTGTTATGGTATATATTTTTATATCAAATTTATTTTGGGAATTATTTTATGTAATTTACCATTAATAATTTTAGTTTAATCCCCACTAAACATAATTTCACCGTAATGGCGACGAATAACTTTTACACTATTTACTATTCAAATTGATCGTAAATAATGATGAATTTTTTTATAATATAAACTATTATTATTAAAAATATGAAATATATTTTCCTAAAGTAAATTCATAGAATATGTGAAATTTATTTTAATCTTAATTCTGTATATAATGCATAACGAGGGATTTCTATTATGAAAAACTTCAAAAGTATATGCATATGTTACAACAAAAATATATATTAATCTGTTTATAATGAAATAAATTTAACTGAAATAAATTTTTTTAGTATCTTTAAATTAAAATCAATTTTTATATAATTTAAATGTTTTTAATACATTATAAAAAATGAGAATTATTATAAAAAAATAGATATTTTCTATATTCATCAAAAAATTTACCTTTTCCTAAAATTTTAGAAAATAAATTAATTAAACTTTTTACATGATTTATTAAAAAATAATATTATTATCTCATATATTTTCCTAAAATTATAAAATATTTATTTATTAGTGAGTGTGAATAAGTTGAAGAGAACAATTTTTTTGAAAAAAATGTTTTAGCTGTAATATTGGAATAATTATTATCTTTAGGGTAAAAAACCCATATCATGAATGTGATTTTTTTTAAATATAAAATAAATAAATTTCATTAAAATAATTAATTAAAATTTATATTTTTTTAGTTGCAACACATTTCTGTACAAGAAAAATAGTTTTATTGGAAATGATTTCATATATTTTTATATAGTTTTTATTCTCATTTCTAAAAATGTAATATTAAGTAATTAATTATATATATAATTATTAATAATGTAATAAAATATTTATTTATTCATATTAATACCGTCATTCCAATGGATATGTTATAAATATTTTCTTAAATACTAGTATTTTAATAGTATGTCGTGTTTATTTAAAACATGATGTTAAATTTAATGCACCTTAATTTAGGTGTTAAGTGTAACATGAGACATGATAATTGACACATATAATGAAAGATAATATTACATTTTTATAATAAAAAATTGAAAATATTTTAATTTATATTAACAAATTGTTTCATAAAATCACTGGTTGTTACTTAATCATTATAGAAATGAATATAAATAAAAACAGATTCCATTTAATAAAAATAATAATAATGAAATACATATATATAGATAATATAATTGTGAAATAATCAGGATAATAATATGTGAATAATTATAATTTATATGACTTTGTGGTTATTTTACTCTATGATCTCTTTCTTCTTGATACCTCTACATTCACGTTATTTAATAAGATAATGTAAAATTATGTGTAAAACAATATTTAATTTAGCCTACTAATTTTTTCTATAATACATATTGATGCATGAAGGGGAAATATAATGCTTGGTCCCATCCATCAATACATAACAAATAAAAATTTCAATTATCATTTAATCTTTTTAGATAATGAATGAATATTACTTTTCATAAAACATCTATATTGAGTAAAGGACATTGATTTATCAATATTTCCCCAATTAATAAAATTACATCAAAACTAAAAACCATATATATAAATTTTATATAATTTAGAAAATGAACATATAGGTCATAAAATAATGTGTATATTTAATATAAATATAATTTCTATTGAAAATTGTCTCGAGAAAGTGGTTATTGAAAGAGTACTATTATAACCAAAAAATAAGTTATTTTAATCAATAAGGTTATACACATTAGTAACCTTTAAATTGTAAACCCTTTAATATAAAGCATCATAAAAACATTATACTTTGTTATAACATGTTTATTAAATTTATGTACATCATAAGTGTATTATATACACCATATAAAAGTAAATAAGTTGTTATTAACAGTTATGACTGAATAAAATGAAAATTCGCACAAATATGTACTTATTAACAAAATATTTATCCTAAAATTTTAAATGATTTTTCATCTAAAAAAATAATGATAGATTCCTTCATATCATTCTATGGTTCCCATGTCTCTTATTAATTTTATGATTTCCCCTATGTCCCTTTATATGTTGATTCATATGATTACATAGAAATTTGTTAGAGCATTGAGAATTTTCATGTGATACACGTAGTATAAAATAATATGATCAAATTCTATTTAATCTAAAATTAGAACATGTGTTATGACCTAAATGTATCAATATAATTTCTATATATGTAGCAAATCTTGTACTATATAGTGTATTGGTGATAAATCACGAATGATCATCAACATCTTAGAAAAATATATTCCTATATGTTAAACTACATAGATGTACCTTATATAAAAATAATATTTTTTAAAACACCTAATCATAGATATATCATAATTAATATAATTTTCAATAACATTGGGAATGGAATCCAATGAAGTTTTTATCTCATAGGCTCAGTATAGGTAAATAAGCATGATATCAAGGATCATTGTAACATAACAAGTTTATAATTGCATGAGATAATTTTTCTAATATTTCAAAATATAACATTTATATTATGTATTGCACAATTTAATCATATAATAAATAATTTATAATTATAAGTCAAAAATCATGAAAACATCTATTACCATTATTCATCTGAGCATAATAATATTATAAGACATTGGTTTTTGGAAGACACGTAAGTATAGAGAATCATTTCCTTAATAGAGAGGGATAATTTATTAGTCAATCATATTGACTTAGGATCACTACTCATTCCACCATATCCTAATTCATGTTCCACATGAAAGACAACCTTTGAGGAAAAAGTCATTTAACGGACATGGTTTAATACTCATTGTATTCCTTGTTATCTCAGGTGATATCGATCTATAGCAATTGAATTCGACAAATATAGAATTCTGATTCAACTAGTAAAATAATGAAAAGCATCCATAATTTTTCAGAAAGATCATAAATTATTCTTCATGGTATTACTCATTGAGAAAAATATGTAAAATAAAAATTTCATCATTTTATAATATAATTATTCAAAATAAATCAATGGATTTAATAAAGGTTTAAGAAAAATATAATGAACCCATGAGAAAGAAACATGTTAGATAAAATAATCCACAAATTATTTGCATAAAAATATATATAAATATAAAATATTTAAAATATATTTAAATAATTCCACTATTAAACAATACATAACATAAAAATCTATTATCATAGATTAACTAGTCTTCACGAGGTCTCTGAAATTATTGTCAAGGAAAATAACATTTTCAATTTGAAATGAATTGTTAAAATTATAAATATATTCTTAATATAATGGAAAACGTTTTTATAGAATATTATAATGGAAATGATTATATATCATCAATAAATTGATGATTCTTGATACTTTGAGATCTATTTCATGTTTTTCCACTTAAAAAATGATTTAATTCATATTTTAAAAAACAATTACCTCATTCAAAGAATTAAAACATTATTCATTATAAAAAATATTTTTATTCAATATATGGTAAAACTGGATTCACAAAAGCATAATATAATATTCATATTAATTTTGAAAACCTATTCAAAATATATGAATTTGTATGGTAAAATATTTATGTTTTATGAGGGAAATATTGTTGTGTTTCCATAAAAATAATATTTGTATAGTATCTCGAGTAAATAAATAGTGATAACTGAAGGGAAAAATTAATATTATGAAATTAACATTAGTCAATAAATATCATCATTTTATTTTGAAATAGGTCATAATATTTTAACATCATAAACATAATCATATATAAACACAATAAAAATGAGATAGTAATATAAATCTCATACATCATGTTAGATGTTCTATGACGGAAAAATAGAAACCATCATAAAAATATATATTTCAATATATTTATATTATATAATCATCAATGTACTTATAATATCATATATTATGTAATTTTTTGATTTCAACACCCTTTTATTAAAAAATTAATATTAAAATCCACATTTTTAGTTGGAAAATGTATCATTTTTCATGAGAATTTTTTTTGGTTATTTTATTTGTGGTAATCTGACAACTATTTCCTAATATCTAAAGTAGAAATCATTATTTAAAAATAAAATATATAAAATATATTAGATATTTACACTAATTAATATCATTTATATTAATCAAATAAATGAAACCATTATATGATATTTTAGGTCGTTCATATGCATAAATGATGTTTTCAATTTTAAATTGATAGATGGAAACAATGATAAATAATATTTATCCCTTCATGAATAAATATTATATTATTTATATCATTTATATTGCATTAATTTATCTACATTCCCCTCCATTAAAATTTGAAAAGAAAAACAATTTACATCCCATTGTGGGGGTGGGGTGGCGATAGTTGACACTTACAAATGAGCAATGTAAAAAATTTCCAATAGATTATAAGATGGTGGATAATCATTATTGAATACTAATAATGGAAATTTATTATATTTAATAATATTAATTAATTATTTTATAAAGGATAAAATATA
The DNA here is from genome assembly GCA_963277665.1 of Viscum album. Lineage (NCBI taxonomy): Eukaryota > Viridiplantae > Streptophyta > Magnoliopsida > Santalales > Viscaceae > Viscum > Viscum album. Next base: position 1,377,711,663 of record OY728140.1, on the reverse strand, counting down.
TCTATTTTTTAATAATATATTATAATATTTAATTCACACAGTTAAGTATTAAACATCTTTATTGAGATATCATATTGGTCTTAGGACAAAAGAATTGATATGGGGGACTTTTGGAGAGAAAAGAAAATCTAGTATGTTTTTAATGAACATAGGATGATGTAATATATTTTATTGGATGATATAGAAGGTTAAAAAATTTAGAATAACAAAGGATATGAGGTTCCCTTTTATAATTGATGGCAAGAGAACTCTTGTAATTAAATTATGTAATAAATTAATATAAATTTAATTTCCTAGGGAAAATCTCCAAAAATTGAAATATTTATAATCTCATATTAGTATTAGTTGAAATAAAATAAATAAAAAAATTTAACATTTTCATTTTGTAATTAAACCCCCATCTAGTAGTGGATGAATATATGATTTATGATTTTGAAAACATAAATTTAATAAGATGGTGGATAATCATTCATGTTGTAATTAAACCCCCATCTTGTAGTGGATGAACATTATAGTGGATGGATATATGATTTATGATTTTGAAAACATTTAATAAATATTATATATTAACAGAAAATATTATTGCCAATTTTTTAAACTATTCAATTAATTTCACATTAAAAAAAATAAAAACAATTATTATAATATAAACATTGAATCATACAAAATGCAATATATTTTTTAAAATAATTCATTGGACACTTTATCTCAGAAAATATTTTTACTACTTTTAAAATCATCAAATCGATTTTTCTACCACATGAACAAAAATTGTATCAGTGATTCGTACATATTTATGAAAATTATAGAATACAAAAAAATATTAAATAAGTGATAATATTAAAAATATAACATATATTAAATATAATAATCTTTTAATTAATAATATTTTTAACACTTTTACAAAATATTATATATAAAAAATGCTTTGAACTGGAAATTTTGACATTTTCATTAACATAAATAGTATAATGGTAAAAAATATATATATAAAGAAAAATATCACATTATTTACTTTTTAAGGATTATTTATTAAAAATAATCATAAAATAAATTTCAAGAATGAAATTTAATGAATTTTAATCCATATCAAATTAGTTTAAACCATAATTAACCGACTCTACATTCACCATTTTAATAAATAACTAATTTGTTAATACTTCTACTAAAAAATTTATATCTATCTTATTTGAAAAATATATACCACATGATTCATTAGAGAGAATCCATTATTACAGATTCAATTTCTTAAAATAGAAAAAATTAATTTTCAAGAATAAAGGAAAATTTACTGAAATTTGTTTTTCATAAAAAAAGGTCATTATGCATAAAACTAATTTTAAACCACATTCAACCATAAAATTGAATCCAATTAAAATATCTATATTTATCAAAACATTATATAATTATTTTTTTTATACTATAATAATATATATTACAACTACTTAAAAGATTTTAATGAAAATAATGTTTTTAATACAAATTATAAATTTCCACCACTAATTGATAAATAAATACTTTTAGGTAAATCTCATATTTATAAACTAATATTAAATTTTAAATGAAAATTTCAAATATTTTTATTCTCTTATAAAAATATTTTTTTAATTTTAAAAAAAATTATATTATTTTTTATAATATATATTTAATCGATATTTTGGAAAAATTTAATTATGAACCCTATAATTACGTTATTGGAAATTGAGAGATAACATATAAATATATTTTATTTAGAGAAAATTTTTATATATAATTTTTATAATTTTTTATTACTAATCATTTAACTAATTTAAGGATTATTTAGTCAATATATACTAAATTAACATTCATCTAGACTCGGGGTTTCATGTATTGAATGGTATTGATGAAAATATATTCCCTAAAAAATAAATGTATCATAAAATATAAGTATATTATATTCTAAGAAAAAAAAATTAATCTCACACTATAAAATATTTGTCTTTTGTAGAATTAACTGATTATATATATATATTATATTCACTTTCATCAGTTCCCAAGTAACTTCTTTTATTTTGTAATTTCTCTTGGGATCATTAAAATGGAGAGTAGTTTTTTTCATAGAAATATATCATTACAATCCATGATTTATAATAATAATTATTTATTGGAATTCATATTATATGGCATGCCTATATTATTTTTTAGTTCATGTAATTGAATAAAAATGATTTTCATTTGGATATAATCATGGCACAAATCATTAAATTTAGAGAGGTTCTATGTTAGAGCCATGAAAAAGTACCCATCCCAACTTTATCATGGATATATAATGGGAAATAATACCATTGAAACAAATTTCCATTATTTCCATATATAAAAAAATTATTACAATTATAAATTTATAGAATTACCATCTCAACAAAATTATATTATCAATTATTTTTTGCACAACTTTTTAGTCAACACTAAGATGCCTTAAGGTGATTGTGAAAAGATCTTAAATTATCATTAATTTTCAGAAATAACTATTTACCATAGAGAGTTTTGTTTCTCACTTCATCTCAACATTATGGTGTTATTAACTACATTCCACAAATGGATTCATATGGACCAATCAAAATCATCATATGAAAGATGTTGTTATAATAGAATTATGCAAGAGGGAAGTCTAGATCTCTATAAAAGTTGAAATTCATATAACATAACATCATCATTTCAAAAATATTTTTAACATCTACTTCAGATACACCATATCTTTTTTGATGATATGTAGTTCCAGAACAAAACGCTCAATCAAAACATTTCTAAATACATTTCCAAAATGTTGAGGTAAACCTTGTATCCTGAAATAATTCAATCAAATCATGTACACAATAATACTTTATCACATCTTTAGTATTTATTAAATTATTTTGAACAAGAAATAATTAATCGCTAATATCCAAAAATTTCATCCATCATATGTTGATTAACTACAACCCAAATAGAATTTTATACATGATAATTTTTTGGTACTCTGATGAGAAAATACATGGTGATGCTGTCACATTATCGTAATTATATTGATAAATAATTCAATATACCATTAAACATATGTCTCTTTGAAATTAAATTTTATCATACTAAGAAATGAGATAAATAATCTGTAATATCATCCTTAACATTATCCAATTAAAAATCATCTTTACTGAGAGACCTTATCCATTTACAAAAGTCATTACATGATTTTATGGATAATTATACATCAAAGTAAAATCCAAGTATCGTGGAGTCTAGTTTCATTGAACGATATGTACATAATACCAAAAAACATTTACTAAAAAACATTTATTTATTTAATATTCCAAATGATATCCTATCTTTCGTTGTTCTCAAATATCTGCACAAGTTATCCTAGAGAACTCATGAATAAATGGATGAGCTAAATAGCTCTGTAAGGGAATAACCATAATAACAAAGCATTTGCATAAATAATAGCAGAAATACCATGATGATATAAAAATGCATGTAAAATATGGATCCTAATAATATAAATAGGTAATCATATACACATGGATTCATAAAAATGTGGTATCAAAATAAAAAAAAAAGACTTTAGTATTAGTCAAGGCTAGCCGTCGATATTATTTAACATAATGGCACAAGCTAAGGCTAATCGCCAAGACCATCGCACATAACATCTCATAAGACATAACATTACCCTATGCATTGGATCTCTATTTGAGTGCAATGATCAAAATTTTTAAAGAATATTTTTTCCATATAAATATTCATACATTATAAATCATAGATAAACATAAGGGTTTTCCATGGAATGAATTGGGTACCACAATCATTTCAAAAAGCCGAAAAATGGTGGTATCATAGTAGTTACCACGAAAGAAAGAAGAAAATTGACATGGACATTCATAAAGGGAAAACCTGAAATTATCCAGATAACATAGTTCATGTTTATGTCACTAAAAGATTGAAAATTATTCATTAAAATTTAGCATTAATATTTTAAGAGGGTTTGAAGAAGAAAATATAGAGTATTTAAATAGGAATAAAGAAAAATAAATTATAAAAACCTAGAAGTGAATAATGAAGGTATTCACATTAGAAATAATTCTTTTATAAATAAAATTGTGGACTATATTAGAAAATAGAGTGCACTTGAAATCAGGTAAGAATTTAAGTAGCCCATTTTGAACAGGTGTTATTTTAAGGAAGTTTGAGCAGGGAATTACAAAAAACATGTATATCCCCTAAAGATAATTAATAATGGAACATGTTATATATATATATATATATATATATATATGTAAATTTAACATATAATTTAAAATTATAAAAAAAAATATAACATCTATTAGGTAAAAATAAAGAGAGAAACATGAAAGAATAAAGGATTTTCGGGTTGAATCCCTGACAAAATATCGACAAGGTATCTTGTGTAATTAAGTGGGATTAATGAGATAAAAAGGATTAATCATAATTTATAAATCATGTGGAATGTTTGGCAAGGGGTACAATAAAACCCCATCACTAGTAATTACACATAAAAGGGAATAACATAGAGGACAATCTAGAATGAATGTGAAATGTAGAGGATCACTTACCTTAATTCTGATAGTGTTATCTACTTGATTTCAATGAAATTATTAATAAAAATAGATTAATTAAATAATAATTCGAAAAAAACATAAATATGTAATTCATTTAGTATATACATTTTACATTCATTCATCATATTTTTTTGAAAGGTTAAGTGGTTCAAATTCATTCTTTAGGTCTATTTGATTTCTTGGTTTTTCTTATTTGAAGATTTTATTTCATGAATAGATAAAAATATATGATGAAAGTGGATGTCTATGATAGATATTAAATAAAATTAGTGAACATGAATAATATTACATGTTTTTAAATTTAATTTGGTTAATTGTAGTGAATTTGAATCCATATATAAAACTTTAGTGATAACTTTTTGGGTTATTTGCCGGTTTTTTGGCCATATTGAACATGTTTTGTTTTATAAATCAAAACCATGTGTACAAAATTATTATAGAACCACACATAAAATAAAGTTAATATTTAATAGTTATTTTCAACTATAAAAATTGTTTCATGTCCATAATAGAATATACTAATAGAAATTTATTAAACGATGTCCTTGAATGTCATTAATTTACACATCTCTGTCGGTGTTTTTTTCGAAAAAATAATCAGAAAGGATAGATGAAAATGAATTATCCTATTAGAATAATAAAATTAAAATATATTTAAATTATTGTGGTTATCATTACATTTTAGAGAATGAGGATTCAAAATAAAATAAAAATGAAAAGGGAATGAGAGGAAATGTAAGAATTGGAAAGAGGAATTTACCTCTATAGTTTAACTCCATTGAGATGCCCTTGTGGGGAGAGGTTTTGGTTTTTTTAGGAGACTAAGGAATATTGGCCGTGGGGAGGGAGCATGGTGAGTGATTTGGGAAGAATTTAGGGAACATACTAGGCTTGAGAGGGGTTGAGAGAAGAGGTTATGAGGGGTGTTATTTATAGTAGATGATAGGAGGGTTTTGATATTATTTAATTCCTTATTTGTGTAATTTCCTTCATGACCAAAAAAACTGATATACCCATGAAAAAAATAGTAATCTGTACATATGAGTTCGAAAAAATGGCCATTTACATCATTCATGAATCAAACATGATGCATAAATTTAGGTTTTAGAATTTATTGGGAATTTTCATATTTTACTATTGATCCAAATTTCAAGTATTTTAGAAAAATCCCAAATATTCACCGTAAACGTTTGTTGAAATTTAGAAATCAAAAATTAAAACTATTTTTTCAAAAATAATTTTCTTATATTATTAATTTAATATATAGTTAAAATAATTTTTAATTCTAAAAAACAAGTTTTAAAACATTTATTACTGATTCCAAATTATAGGTGCATCATAATTTTTCTTGAATCTTTTTTTATATATTATCATAGGTAAGGATAATATTATATAGGGTATGTACTTATTCATAAGGATAAAATTACAATTCAGACGTGTATATTACTAATCACTGAAAATTATGTTTTTTCTATTAGACTCTAAACATCATATTGATCAGAACTGTCTATGTCAAAATTTCGAGATTCAAAGTGTTGTTTTGAGAAAATTATGTTTAAATCTGACATTGTACTTATTAGTTCATTTTTGTGAGTTCATGTGATTATATGACATAATCAAAATAATGAAATTTCAATTGAGAAATATTGGTTCATTACATTCTTCCTTTATAAAATCTTCCCTCACAATTTTTGTTTACATTCTAGTCCATAAATTTGTGTTGGTTCTTTTCCTTCATTTCTTCATGTAGTTCCCATGTTTCCTTTTTATACATTTGGTTCCTCCATAGTACCTTGACCTGGTTTGTGGTATTTTTTTTAGAAAATATTCTCTATGATCCTATATCATCAATGGTTTCTCCTATTAAGAAATGTCATTCTCTAATTGTACCACCTCTAAATAGAGTACATGTGAAGTTTCTGATATGTAAATCATTAAGAGGAATACATTATAGACATCATGTAATTTGGGCATTGTAGGTGTATGTTCCAGTCAAATAGGCCATAACATTGACTCGATCATGGATCTTGACGGGGCCCATGTTCATAAGACATAACATTCTTTTCATCTCAAACCTCATGACCTTATCAGACAAAGAATTTAATAGAAATTATAGGTCTCCCTCTTTGAAATCAAGGTATAGTTTATGATTTTTTGTATAAATCTATTTTTTTTACATTGGGATTCCTTGATTTGATACTAAATAGTTTTCAATTTCTCCACCATTTCATTGAAAATTTCAGGTCCTATAAGCTTAATATCACCATCTTCATCCCAACATACCAGTGTTCTACACCTTTTACCACATACGGGTTCATATGGTTCAATTCAGATGCTCGAGTAGAAACAATTGTTGTAAGATAATTTGAATAGTGGATCATGTTGGTCTCATCCTCCAATAAATTCCATAGAACATTCTATAAACATATAATCATGTGTCTGAATAGTTCTATGAAATTGGCCATCAGTTAGAGGATGATAGAACATTCTGATGTTTAGTTCAGTGCTTAGAAGATGTAAGATAATTTTCCAAAACATCTATATGAAAAGAAGATCACGATCTGATACAATAAATAGTGGTACTCCATGTATCCTTACCATATTATTGATGTAAATTCATTGAAGTTTATCCAATACGAAGTCCTTTAGAATAGAAATAAGTGAGCAGTCTTTGTAAGAAGATCCACAATGACTCATATAGCATTGCATCCTTTGGATATCCTTGGATTTCTAATGAAATTGTCCATGCTAATGTTCTCCCACATCAATGTTGGTTTGTGAAGTTCATGATTCATCCCTATAGAATTCTTTCTTTAATCCTTCACATGTTTACATACAAGGAACTTTGATATTTACTCAACAATTTCCTTCTTTATATTGTCCCACAAAATGTTATCTCAATGATTTCGACACATCTTTGTGATCCCAAGGTGAATAGATATGGTCTAACTATGTATGTCATTCAAAATATATTTCTTTATCTCTATATCATATAGTACACATAAGCATGACCCAAATCATACAATTTTGTGCTTCTCAATTGGAAAATCGGATGATTTACCATTTCTGATACCTTCCACACTTTTATGAATTTCAATATATTTTTGTTGAGCATCCTTTATTTTCTCCATGAGGGATGTTTGAGTGATCATTTTGAAACATATTGATGATGTTTCTCCCATAATGATCTCCATGTCCATCCTCTACTAGTCTATGAAGATCATATCCTTTTCAATTATCATCACGGATAAAGATACATGATCCTTTCTACATAGAGCATTTTCCACCTTGTTTGCTTTACTAGGATGGTAGTGGATTGATCGGTAATAATACTTGATGAGATCTATCCATCTTTTTTGGAGCATATTAACCTATTATTGTCTGAATTGGTATTTTAGACACTTTTGGGTAAGTATATACCTCACACTTATCACCATAAATAATGCTTCTAGATTTTTAACGTAATGATCACTCCTGCCAAATCTAGATCATGCGTAGGATAGATTTTCAAATATATTTTCAGCATCCATGAGGCATAGCCTAAAACCGTATCATTTTTAATTATAACACATCCTAAGACCTTCTTTGAAGTATCACTATACACCATAATGAGTTCTCCACTTGTTGGGAGTGTGAGTACTGGTGTAGTGATAGTTTTTTCAAACTCTATAAAGAAGTCTTCACATTACTTATTCCAAACAATCATTACTCCATTCAATTTAATATTAGCCATAGGGTCTGACAATCACAATATGTTATTGACCAATCATATATAATATCCATCATGAGCCAAAAAGTTATGGATCATTATTATAATTGTGGGATTGGGGAACTCTTAAATTCCCATTATTATGGAAGTGTCCATAGTTATTCCATTTCTAGTAATAACATTCCCCAAGAATGATACATCCCTTATCAAGAATTAACATTTATAGTACTTTTCATATAACTTCTCCCTTCTCAAATTCTTTAAAACAGTACTCAAATACTCCTCATTTTTCTCCTTCCTCTTATAGTATATCAAAATATCATCAACAAAGGCTACAAAAAATTAGTCTAAGTAATCACTAATTAATCTATTTATTAAATCCATGAAAATTTATGGAGAATTAGTGATCCCAAAGTGAATAACTTTGAACTCATTGTTTCCATAACTCATTAAAATGGATGTCTTTGAAATATATTCTATCGTATACATTAATAGTTTATATCCCGATCGAAGTTTCACCTTAGTGAAATAACAGGCCCTATGAAGCTGATAAAATATGTCATATATCTGAGTTATGGGATAATTTTTCATTATTGTGATTTTATTTGGCTCATGATAATAAACACATAGGTTCATTGATAGAACCTTTTTTTGATGAAGAGTATTGGAACACCCCATGGTGAAGCAGTCAAACAAATAAAATTGTTGTCCAAATTCTCTTATTACTGCTTATTTATATCCTCTAGATCTAGAGTGTTAATTCTATATAGTTTCATATATATAGGTAGAGATCCAATAATATGTTCAATTGATAACCCAACCACTTGGTTAGGAGGTAGACAAGAAAAAACTTTAGGAAATACATTAGTTCAACCCCTCACAAAAAAAATATATTCAAGATACATTCTCTATATTATCTCAATCATTTGAGATTGAAATGATTTCTCAGGGAGAATAAATATCCACACATGAGACAAATATAATAAATATAATTAATCTTCCTACTTATACTTGAAATGAATTAGAGGATGTTTTGGGATGAGAATGGTTCTCTCCCTTTCCCGAAGGTTGATGTTTGTTTTGTGTAAAGATATAAAATCAATGACCAAGATATCATCGAACTCCACTAAATGAAGTATAACATGATTTTCTAGGAGGTTTTGTCCAAAAAGTTATCTTAAGAGGAGTTATAAACCTTGGACACAATAACTTTCCAATTATCTGTTATCATAGATATCATATTCACCAAATTTTGAGGTTTTGATTAAATAGTTCTACTAAATATTCCAGATATGAAATAATGTGAAGAACAAAAATCAAATATTATATACTCCATTAGTGAATGTATTAATAATGTAGTTGTCACAACATCATTGTCCAAGACTGGTTCAAAAGTATTGAGAGAATAATCTCATTCATGATTCCCTACATTTTGTTTTTGATTTCCTCTAACAACCCTTTTCTTAGGGAAATTGTTCTCAAATGCCCATCCTCCTTGCAGTTGTAACACTACACAATAGGCTGAGTGTTGATCATAATCGTCCATTATTCTTCCACATTAATAAGATCATTCATATATTTTTTTATAGTTTTTAGGCATATGTCCAAAATTTCCACATTTGATGAAATTCTAGATTTTCTTTAGATACCCCCTAAGAACCTCTTCCCACACATATTACAAGCTGGACAGTCTGGCTTCCTTCCATGATGGGATTTGTATTGAACCTGTTAAGTTAGTGTAGAATATGATAATCTCCTACGATACCAACTGAAGGATTGAAATGATACTATAGATACTCAATATAAAAGAGGGGGGTGTGAATTGTATACTTTAAAAAATCCTTAAGGAATTTTTTTATAAACATAATTCACAACACCACTATTTCTACACACGTGCTTGATTCTGGAAATATGATTATAAGAATACAATTCCAGAAAATTAAATCATGAAATGAAACATAACCAATTTTTACAAATATAAATATTCTACCCTAAATCATATAGAATCGTACTAAATTAGACTTTACAAGTATAAGGAAGTATATGATATTTATAATTTACTCTACAAAAAAAAATGCTGCAAAAACCATGAAACAAAACCAGCAACAAGTTGTAAATATTTTAACCCAAAGAGATGGGTATCCAAAAACCATGGATAAAGGTCCCTTGATTTATACATCCAAAAAAAGTTGCCTTCCCCACAATAGGGTAAGACCTCGATACAAAGATCGGAGTTTGTATTGCAATCCTCACAAGCCCCAAAATTCAAGGTAGTTGGCACCTCTTCATTCTTATCCCCAGAAGCCCTCGAATGTACTCAGCAACATTTGGAGTTGCATGAAGAAAATATGAACAAGGTGTTTAGTACACACAACGCATGGAATATATCTCTTTCTAGAAATTACATTAGCATAATTTAATCTCTAGACTGATCGACTTATATTGAGCTCGTTCAAATGTGATCCTATTTATAGGCACATTCTCGATTGTCAGATCCCTCCTCCAATAGTCATATATTTCCATGATTTTTGAAGGGACCCATACACATATCACTCAAAAAATGGTTAGTTAGTAACTGAAAGCACGACATTGTTTTGTAATCAAAACATGAGTAAGAAAAATATGGTTACATTACCTAAATTAATTATTCAGAGGCTAAGAAAAAATAGTTCAGAGTCTAACCAAAAATACATTCGAAGTCTATAATATAGGGATATTCGGATTCTGTTTTCCAAGGAATTTGGAACCTGAATTTTATAGAATTTGAATTTATAAATTTCAAGGAGATTAAGAGATTTAATTTATAAGAATTTGGAGTCTCACTATACAAAGAGTTTGGTGTCTGAATTCCGAGATCCTTGAGTCAGAACTCCTAAGAGTTTGGAGTCTGAAATCAGGGATCTCAGAGTCAGAACACATAAGAGTTTGGAGTCTGAATTCAGTGAACTCAGAGTCTGAACACATAAGAATTCAGAGTCTGAATTTAGTGAACACGGAGTCAGACCTCATAATAGTTCAGAGTCGTAATTCATAGAATTCGGAGTCATAACTCATTAGAATTTGGAGTCTGAATTTAGAAAACATGGAGTAATAACTAATAAGAGTTAGGAGTCTAAATTTATAGAACTCATAGTTAGAAGTCATAAGAGTTCAGAGTCTGAATTAAGAAATCATAGAGATAGAAATCATATGAGTTCCAAGCCTGAATTCAGAGAACTCAGAGTCAAAAAACATAAGATTTCGGAGTCTGAATTCAGAGAACATGGAACCGGAATTCGGATCAGGAAAATAGAATGATCTTTATCTATGTATTATAATATTTTTAGGTTTTGGATATGAATATTAAATTTATACTGAGACAAAATGAATGATAAAAACATAGTAATGATAAATTTCCTTGGGGAAGGAAATTTTCCTTAGGATATTAAAACATATGGTCAAATGTAATTTTTCTTAATATAAGGTGTTTATGATGTTAGAAAAAATAAAGAATGGAAAAATCATAAAGAAACCATATTGAATCAACAATCTACCCAAACATGAAGGAATAGAAAAGTCATAAGAAAACCATATTGACTCAAAAATATCCCCTTTTTTGGAAAGCACAATCATCAATACAAAAAAGATTATATGGACTTAGAAAATATTTTTCTAGACATTGAAAATAAAACATATCTCCCTTATCACATGGGAAATTATGAATAAGACTAACTCCCCATTAGGATTTGGAACTCTAAGGATATTATTCTATAATTCTGGAAAGAGATTTTTCATTTTCTTGAATACGGAAGTCATTGTATTGAAAACTCCCCCTTAGATAAACTCTCCCATACATAGGGATATTTCACTTTTTCTTAGAATTTTTTTTCCTTTCTCCCCCTTTGTAATTTCTGAATTGGAATTTGAGGGAATGGAAAATAAATTATGATACTGGAAATATCAGTACAAAACATCCAAAAGGAGGGCAACCAAATGATTCAATAAGATAGGAAAAAAAATTTATAAAAGGAATGAAAACAACAAAAGATCAGATTTAAGGAAGATCATCCTTACTTTTCCTTGGGCATCAGTTTCTTCACAAATGTCTTGAGCTTCTTAAGCTCTCTGTGATCTTTTTCAACTGGATTTTGAATTAGATCTTGATCATCTGCTTTCTTCTCTATGGCTTTGATTCTATATTCTTGTTCCTGAAGAGTCTCTTCCTAAACCTTTAGGACTTCATTATGCATAAAAAGATTTTCTCTTATCTCAATCCGAAGATCCGTTTCTCTCATCCAACTTTGTAAAACTATGTATAGCATTCCATTCATATCTTTTACTTCTTGCATCCGAGTATTCTTCTCAAGAGTAATATTTTTTCTCAATGCTACTTGTGAGATACTTGATCAACCCATCTTCAATGTCAAAAGCTTCCTTGACACCATCTTAGAACTCATCATGTTCTCTCAAATTTTCAACTATCTTCTTTGACCAGCCAACCATTTTCTAATAGGACCTTTTGTGGGCATTGTAGTTAATGAAGAAATTTTTTAAATCATCCTCAAGATTTACACACTTATCCATCACCATGGATACAAAATCTAATTTCTGATTTAGTGTGTGTTGCAGCATCTGGTATCTGGAGTCTATGCTTGGAAAAATCGAAATAATCCCAACAAGCTTCTTCAATGATTGAATAATGAAATCATGTTCAAGGGATGATGATTCCGAATATGAATTTTTTCTAGGTGAGTGATCATTCTCTAGTTGAGCATGTTTCCCCTTTGAATATCCACCATCATTATTCTTCTTTATAAAAACTTTAGTAGGTGTAGCAGCAACCACTTGTTTATCTTTATTAGATTTTGGAATGGCTTCTTCATCAGGAGATTTATGTTCACTGTCAAATAGCTGAACAATCATATCTTCATCTATGTCTTCTTTATCATCTCTTGCCTCAACATCTTAATGATGAATGAGGTCATGGTTAGAATTTTCTTCTTCATACAGCTTGTTCACTTATTCTTATCCCTTCTTATCCTCTCATTTCTCATCTTTGCCAGGTGTAGCCAACATTGCAGATTCTACTTCAGAGGTTCAGATGTACAGCTTCTCGTATGGACATTCCTTCTCATGTAAATATTCAACTTTCTTAATCAAATCTTATGTTTCACCACTACCTTCTTCATCCTCTTCTTCTTCAACGAATTCTTCTTTTTTTTCATTAACCTTTTCCATAGTCACATATTTCTTTCATGGGGTCTATGTTAAAGCTTCTACCATGAATATTTCTGGTACCGGAAGGATCTATGATACTTTCTTAGTATCCTTGAGAAGGGAATTCACTATATAGGTTTCAATAATCTTCTTCTTCAACATATTTTCTTTAGATATCTTTTCAACCTCATTAGCAGTCTTATCTCTTAAGAATTTTGTTTCATCTGGATCCAAACCAAAACTAGGCTCCCTTAATTTCATTTTTTCCCTATCTTCCCCCAACATAGCTACTACCACATCAAAATAGGGTTTTTGATTCTTTGGATTTGGAGGTGGGTGTTGTAAGTTCTTATCTTTTGGGGTTTTCCTTCTTATTCTACTTCCTTCAATTTTCTTTTCATTACTACCTTTTTGGATTGTTCGTCTTCTTGTTGTATCTTTGGAACAACTTCAACTACTTCATCAGTTACGTCATAAAATTCACCGGAGACCATAGAAAAACCAATTTTTATCTCTTTCAGAGTATTATCACTGACTAGAATGACTATTCAATTCATCGGCATTGATTTATAATGAATTTTATAAGATTCTAATCATCAAACAATTAACATGGAATGAATAGATGGATACACGATTATCTAATCCTTCAAGATTCCATGCTCAATATTATCAATCGTAATGTCAATATGATTAACCAGATAGATTTTCCTCAGATTTACTAGAATATATAAAATTTACATGTCAATTTTAATCAAAGTATCATTTTCCCCTATTCACGGAATGATGAATCCTTTAACCCATAATTTGAGAATATGATAGTTTGAAGAAATGTGAGAAATCATCGGCGTATTTAAATCTGTAAGACAAAGGGACTTCATAGGTTTTACCTCAGTAAATCATACTTTGACATCAGATAACTTGTGAGAGCAGAATTCATCTTCCCCATCGTAATGAATACCAACAAAACTAGCTTCCTTTATATATGAAAGAGCATACATTTTTCCATAAATCTAAAATGAAATCTTATCTCTGCATTCATCCTTAAATAAACTGACTGATTCATAAAATTCAATTAGAAAATATAGTTAAACCAAATCTTGATCACCTGGCTTTGATATGCAGACACATTCCCATCCATTCAACTTAATGTATTTCGAGGTAATAGAATCATACTTGTTGAAGAAGTTCGGATGCACCAAATTTTCTCTATATACCTTCCACTCTGATATTAGAATGACTGTAGATATATATTAGTGAGAGTATTCTTCTATAGACATTCATAATTGACAAACCCTTGGAAATATGAAATGAACTTATGTATAAGGGCTTCACTTTAGAACGCAAGAGCTTGAGAATCGATGTGGGACATCTATCAGGGTTTCCTTTATATAGGTGTTTGATGCAATGTTTCTTCTTCCAAAGTGAATCAAATGGATAAAAATCCTTCTAATTAGATCTGATGGTCAATATGATAGCCACAAGGAAATCATGGATCCAAACTTTTGACGTTTTTTAATAAAAACATATGGATTTAAGGAGAAGGAAATCCTAATATTTTAAAACCAAAAGAAAATACCAGCAAGTAAAGGATTATTACAAAAACTCTTAAAGGAAAAAAAACCATTCAGATTTCAAGGAAGACTATTCATAATGGAGAAAATTCTTCATGAAGAACTATAGATTCCAAAAAAATTTGATTATGAAAAATTTGAAAAACTGACTATGAATTTTTAGAAAATATTAATTATAAAAGACTTTAATAATATTAATTATGAAGGCATAGAAAATCTTCATTAAGATAACTTAGAAAATATTCATTATGAAAACATTTATAATAAACATTACAAAAAAAATTGACTACAAAAAATTTTTACTATGAAAAAAATTTCAATATGATAAATTTAAAAAATATGACTACGGAAATTTTCATTACAAAAAATTTGAAAAATCTGACATTGATAATATTCATTAAAAATTATTTCAAAAAAATTATTTCAAAAATATTCATTACAAAAATCTTGAAAAATATGACTACAAAAATTCTCATTACGAATGATTTGAACAAATATTATAACAAAATATACCCCCCTATGAAAAAGAGTTTATTACTGTAAGGATATTGTTTTCAAAAGAATGTTAATAGGGAAAAATACCAAATGGTTATCATTCCTAACTTCATTTTAATGTATTAAAATTTATCATAGGGTAAATATTTTATGAAAATATGAGCAAAGTGATCTTGTGTTCTGATAAATTGAAGAATGATATACCCTTTCTGTGTGTGATCTCTAAGAAAGTGATGCCTAATATCTCTGTGTTTTTCATGAAGGTGATGTGTAGGGTTTGTACTAACGGAAATGGAGCTAGTATTATCACATTGAATTTGTGTTTAGGTAATACTCATAACATAGTCTATGAGTGTGTGTTGCATAAACAACACTTGAGCACAACAACTTCCATCATCTACATATTCAGCTTCAGTAGTGGAAAGTGCTACTAAGTGTTTCTTATTGTGTGACCAATAAACTAATGAATATCCTAATAAATGAAAAGTTCTAGATTTACTTTATCTACCCATTCTACATCCACCATTATCAGCATCCGAAATACATTTTAGAACAATATCTTTTCTAAAAGTATAAAAAATCCTAAATTTATGGTTCCCTTTAAGTAGCAAAAAATTCTTGTCACTTCCTTTAAATGAGATTCCTTGGGATTGGATTGATATCATGAACATAATCATACTAAAAACACTTATTCTGGATGACTAACAGTTATGTAAATGAAACATCATATCATACCTCTAAAAGCTGTTTGATCTACTCATTTCCAACTTTCATCAAGATCAAGTGTGTTTGAGCTACTAATTTATGTACTAATACTTTTAGTGTTGTCATATCCATAATTTTTAAGAAGATAATTAATATAATTATATTGGGATATCTATATTCCTTCTAGTTTTTGGGAAATTTGAAAACCAAGGAAAATTTTAACTCACCCATCATACTCATTGCAAACTCAGATTTCATTTTATGCATAAAGAAATCAGTTAAAGATTGCTGAGTTGAACCAAATATATTGCCATCAACATAAATTAGTATAATAAAAACATTTTTCATATATTTATTTATAAAAAGGGTTCGATCATCATTTCACTTAAAATAATTCTATTGAAGCAAAAATATTGTATGCCTTTCATAATATGCTCGAGGGTCTTGCATATGTCCATACAAAGATTTGGTAGGTTTATAAACACTTTCAGGATGTTTTGTGTCATCAAAACCAAGAATTTTTTCAAATAAAACATCCTCTTATACTTAACCATTATGGAACGCACATTACACATTCATTTGAAAAAGTTTTAAGTTGATTAATGCTGCAAAGGAAAGTAATATATGAATAGATTCATGTCTAGCTACTAGTGCATAGGTTTCTTCCTATTCTATTCCTTCTTGTTGATTATAGCCTTTATCAACCAATCTATCTATATTTCATACAATGATTCTATTTTAATCACACTTATTTTTGAAGAACCATTTTACTACAATAACATAAGTTTCCTTAGGTCTTTCAATCAACGTCCAGTTTTTATTCCTTTCAAATTCATTTAGTTCATCTTGCATAGATTTTATCTAATCATTATCACCTAAAGCTTCATCAGTGATTTTTCGTTCTAACTGAGAATGGAATGCTAGTTGTTCTACTTCATTTCATAAGAAACTTGTATTCCTTACAAGTTTATTTACATCACCAGTGATACTATCATTGGGATGATTCTTAAGAAACAACTTATTTTTGTTTTGTAAAACATGTTCATCGAAATAGGGTAGAAATCTTCTCGGGTAAATACATCAGAAACATCTTCTGGGAAATTATCCTTATTAGAAAGATCTTCTAACAATGGTTGATAATCGGTTTTTGAAAACTAATCTGAATATGTAGGTTGGGGTTTTTTAAAAACAATGGTGTCAGTTTCATCAAATTGGAAATGTATTGTTTCTTCAATAGTACAAGTGATTTTATTGAAAACTCTATAACCATTTAAAGTTATGGAGTAGTATATGAAAATTCCTTCAACATATTTTTGTGTGAATTTGTGTATGTTATCTGTAGTATTAAAATGAATACCTTGTAGCCAAAAACATTTATGTAGGAATGTCTAGTCTTTCTATCATAAGATAACTCATAAAAAGTGTTATCAAGATAATGTCTGATCTAAACAAGGTTTATAGTATAACAGGTAGTACTTACAGCTTCAGCCAAAAAATGTTTGTCTATAGAATATTCACTCAACATGGTTCTTGGTATCTCTTGAATAATTATATTTCATCTATAAATGACAAAATTTTATTGAGGTGTTCTAGTTGTAGAGAAGTTATGATTAATGCCTTTTCTACTACAAAATTTTTCAAAATCTGAATTTTGTAATTCTCTGCCATGATCACTATGAATAGTTAAAAAAGTAGGTTTTTCTCATTTTCGACTCTGGAGTTAAATATTTTGAAATGAGAAAAATCTTCTGATTTCTTTGTTAGAAAATAGACCAATGTAATCTAGTGTAATCATCAACTAAGAAAAATACATAATGTTTGCCTATGATGATTCCAATTTGTGTTGAACCAATAAGATCTATATGCACCAACTGTAATGAATCAGTGTTTTAGACTTCACTGATGGATTATACCTTGATTTATGTTTCTTTCAAAATTTACAAGGATCAATAACTTTTTAATAATCAAATATAAGCATTGGTAGATCTATAAGTAGTCCTTTCATAGAAAGTTTGCATAGTTTTTTAAGTTTATAGTGTCTTAACCTTCTATTTACAAAACCAAGAATGGTCTTCCATTGCACTATGACATGGACTGTCTTGGATCCTATGGTCTTCTATGATTAGTGAGTAAAAATTATATTTCGTATGGGCAGAAAGAATATAATCTTCCTAGAAATTGTGTGCTAAACACATATCATTCCTAAAATTCACAAGGTAACCTTCGTCACATAATTGACTTATGCTAATGAGGTTGTGCTTGAGACCCTTAACAAATATAACATTTCAAATCAATGTTTTTCTAAGAAGAATGATGGTACCTATACCAATAATATCTCCCTTATCATTATCTCTAAATGTTACATTTCCTCCTTTCGTATTGATAATCTTTTCAAAGAAGTTTTGTTACTAGTCATATGTCAGGAACATCCACTATCCATGTACCAATTATTTCTATTGGTACTTTCTTTATTTTCATGAAAATAATATTTTTAGACTTTCGGAATATAATCATTCTTGGATCCAAAAATTTCAGAAATAAAAATCTTAGGTACCCACATTTTTTGATAAAATAGGCTCTATGAAATCCTAATGACTGGGTTTTGATTAAGAAACATCTTTTTCCACTGTTTCCACCATGCTGCCACTTGGTGAAGAATGGAGTTCATTTAGGAACATAATAATTGTTGCGAAAAATTGGGTTTGAACTTATATAACCAAAACCATAATTATTCCTAATAAGTCAGATTTAATAATACATTTTATCAAATTTATCCTTACCTAATGTATAGTTTAAAAAACACTTCCTCAAGTAAAAAAAACAGACATTAGTCTAATAACTATGTTCTTATCTTCCAAAACATTTGTTCTATAACTATAGTTAGGCTCGAAAATATTTTTCTTAGAAATTACATTTTCTAGATCCTTAGAATGTTTATCCTTATTAGATTTTACATTCTCAATATTTTATTAAATTCATCAAAAATCATGGGTTTTCTTATCAAGATCCTTTGAAAGATCTAAAATTTCCATAGTAAGTATAAAAATCCTAGAATTTTCATTATCATTCTTTTTGATGAATATAGAATTTTTGTTTGCAAAAATCATAGAAAACCTAGAAACTTCATCAAAGGTAGATAAAGTATTATCTTCATCAGATGAAGATTCAATATCAAAATATTTTTAATATTTTCTATCACTATAACCAGAATTAAAATATACATTGGTCATGGATTCAGCATTGTGTACCTTAGCCATTAAGCAATTATTTTCAATAGGTAGTGTGGCTACTAGAACAAGATTATTTTGTCTAGAAGTTTCATAATCTGATGACTCATCTAAAGAGTCTCTTCCACTAGAACTCCAGGCGTCATTAGCTTTCAATACATTCTTAGCTTTAGCTTTTTAGTACATCTTTTTTATTCTCCTAGAATGCTTTTCCTTTCATTACAGTCTATTAAGAATTGGACAATAATGTCAGATATGTCCGTCTCTATTGCATCATAACATGTGGATTATGAATCTTTCTTATATTTCCATTATTTTTTCTTGTATCTAGATTCAAAATTTCTCTGACCAACAATCTTGTTCATCCTTCGAGTAAGATTTTCTAACTCGTTTTCTGAAGATTCACTTCCACTAGCTTTGGATTTGTTAATAACCTTCTTATATTTGGATCTAATAACTCAATCAAGTGTTTTGGATTTCATATGATTTGAAGTAGTTTTAAAAGTAACTCCTCCATTCTCATTATTCTTTCTAATATTATCATCATCTCTCTTCATTAGAGTCTCTTGTTGAAGAAGAGTTCAAACAGCTCATCTAGAGAAATTCGAGTGACCTTTCAGTTCTCATCAATAGAATTTCTCTTAGATTCCAACTCATTGGGAATGATCTCTATGGTTTTATCCACAAGTGTTTCATCATGTTATCGTTTTTATCCCCTGTATTTTAAACTATTCACAATTATCAAAAACATTTGTTCTACGTTGCTTATGGGTTCTTCATAAAGAAGGTTAAATACATTGTATTCATCTTTTAATATATCTCTTCTTGTCTCTATATCATTAGAAGTACCAAAATGGTTAACATCATGTTTCATCCAGATACTGTTTGTAGATTCACATAAAGATAATTCACTATAGATGTTCCTACTCATGGAACATATCAATCTATTGGGATCCTTATAATTCAGTTGATATGCCTGTTTTTCATGATTGGTGAAAGTTCTAACTTCCTTGTCAAGGATTTTATATCATCTGGTAAGCATAAAAAACTATCTACTACAGTATTGATAATAAATGTATTCATACGACCTCTCCAATACTCATAATCATTTCCATCAAAAATACGTGGTCTGGTTGGATTTAGGTTGTCTATGGAACAATCATTGATTCCTGCAATCTCAAACAAAATATATTTACAAACAAACTCGTCTGTAATTAATATTTTTAAACAAGAGAAAAATATCCTAATAAACAAAATATATTACTAGAGCATCTCTAATCAATATATGAATCCGAACATTATGAGTTTGGAAAACTGATTCTGAAAATATGAAGAAGAAGAATTTTCATCTGAATCAAATCATGATATTAATTTAGTTTTAACCAAACCATTGATACAAATTGTTGAGTTGGTATGGAGTATAATAATCTCTTATGATACCAAATTAAGGATGAAAATGATACTGTAGATACTTAATATACATGAGGGGGTGAATTGAATACATTAAAAAAATCCTTAAGGAAATTTTGTATAAAAAAAATTCAAAACACCTCTAATTATATGCACTTGCTTGATTTCAGAAATATGATTCTGAGAATGCATTTCTGGAATAGTGAATATGGAAATGAAACATAACCAATGTTTAAAAAGATAAAGATTCTAACTTAAATCGTATGTAATATTTCTAAATCATAGTGTAAAATAAGTATATGATATTTATACTTTTCTCTACAAACAAAATTAGGCGGAAAACAACAAACAGAACAAGTAACAAGTAGTAAATCTTTTAACCCAAATTGAAGGGTATACAAAAACCTTAGATAAAGGTACCTTCATTTATAATTTCAAGAAATTATGTCATACCCACACTAGGGTAAGCCCTAGATTAGAATATCAGAGTGTTTCTTGCTATCCCATCAAGCCCACAACATCAAGGTAGTCAGCACCTCTGTCTTCCTATCCCCAGAAGCCCTCGAATGTTCTCAACAACAATTGGAGTCACACGAAGGAAGTATCAACAAGGTGTTCAATACGCATAAGGTATGTAAATTCCCTATCTCTAGAAATCACTTCAGCATCATGTAATCTCTAGATTGATCAAATTATATTGAGGTCAATCAAATGAGCTCATATTTATAGGCACATTCTCAACGGGCACATCCCTCATCCAATGTTCATATTTTCCTTTGAATTTCAAAAGGACTTGTATACATGTCACTAAAACAACGGTTATTTAGTAACTAAAATAACAACATCATTTTGTAATCAAATCATTAGTAAGAAAAAATATGGTCACATAACCAAAATCAATTATTTAGAGTGTAAGAAAAAATATTTAGGAGTCTAACCAAAAATACATTCGGAGTATATAATATAAGGATATTTGGATTCTGTTTTCCATGGAATAAAGAAAAAAAATTATATAGATTTATGAAGTGTAAATTTCAAGGAAATTCAAAGTCTGAGTTTATATGAATTCAAAGTATGGTCTTACAATGTGTTTAGAGTCTAAATTAAGAGAACTCAGAGTCAGAACATATAAAGGTTCAGAGTCTGAATTTAGTGGTCTCAGAGTCATAACTCATAAGATTTCATTGTCTGAATTCAGTTAACTCAGATTTAGTACTCATAAGTGTTCAGAGTCTGAATTCAGAGAATGTGGAGTCAGAAATCATAAGAGTTAAGAGTCTGAATTAAGATATCTCTGAATCAAAACTCCGAAGAGTTCGGAGTATTAATTCCAAGAATACGGAGTCATAACTCATAAGAGTTTATATTTTGAATTCCAAGAACTCAGAGTCAGAACTCATAAGTGTTCAGAGTATGAATACAGAGAACTCAGAGTCAGAACTCATAAGTGTTTGGAGTCTGAATTCAGAAAAATCGGAACTTGAATTCGAATCCTAAAAACAGAATGCTCTATATTTAAGTATTATATGATTCCATGTTTTTTTGATATGAAGAAGATTTTTATACCAATCCAAAATGAACGATAAAAAACATCGTAATGATATATTTCCATGGGGAAGGATGTTTTCTTTATGGAAGTAAACCATATGGTAAAATGAAATTTTCTATAAGATAAGGTGTTTGTGATTTTGAAAATAAGAAGGAATGGAAAAGTCATAAGGAAACCTTATTGACTCTACAATACCCCCAAACCTGAATAATAGAAAATTCATAAAGAAATCATATTTACTCAACAGAACCACCCATGTTATTCTCCATTTTTTGGACTTCTTTTCATAGGTCTAAGAAGACTACTAAAATTCATTAATCTCCATTTCTTCCAGGAGGGAACAATGGAAAATCTCCCAATAATTATCGATGTATCAAATCTATAATGCTTTTCACAGACTCATCATTAGTCTAATAAAAAATAGATTGCCTTCGGTATTCATGACAAAGCCAGAGGCGTACCTTGTAGTCCATGAATAGTTTGCTTCATATGCCCCATGGGCTCATCTTCCGTGCTATTGAGTCCTAGGACTATTTTTTCCTCTTTAGATGGAGGGTTAATGGAAAATATTAATTAAATAACATCCACTTTAATTCACCCCAATCCATGTTATTAATTGCCTCTCCACACATTGTATTCTTGATCAGTGTCCACCACTTATCATCTTCCCCATCAAAACAATAGACCACTAGTACAACATTCACTTCTTCCGAGCATTGGAGGATATAGAATTTCATTTCAATGGTGCTTATCAACTATTCTATAGGGAAGGGATCTATAGATCCCTTAAACATGGAATCCATTAACCAGATGATGGATTCAATGACAACATTCACTTTCCTTGGAGGATGAGGGTGTTCCACTTTATTGAAGTTGCTATTCATTACTTGAGCCTACTATGCAAGAAATATCAAGATGTTTCAAGCACATGTTCATATCATATTAGACCTATCATTGGGGTAATCATCAGATTCCCTATGATAATGATTGTTGGATTCTGTTATTCTCATTCATTCCATTATCTAAGAAAAGTAAAGTACAATTTTTGGGCTACAATATTTAGTTAGTGAACCTAAAAGGTTACTTTCAATATAAAAGGATAAACTTGTAAAGGATAAGAATATCCTAAATAGAGATTCCATAGGTTTAAAGCACAGTTATCCAATATGTATTTATTAAATTATATTCTTATTATATTTTATTATTCCCTTAATAATGGTTTGTACTAATTTCATGAATTTACCAAAAAATATCCCCCGATATTGTCAAACCAAGAGTTCAACAAGGCCCATTGTTGAGTACTAGGATACCCAAGGTCCAGCTCGAATCTCCTTTTCAGATTTCTCACAAATATGTACATATGTGCCAAATCCATCTCTAAATATTTTTATAAATATAGGGATGCATTTTCTTTATATACCACATAATTTATACTTATAAAAATTTAAGAATGTTTTCTTATATTTTATCTAATCCTTACGGTTCTTACTGATGTTCTCTAATACTATTATATAAAAATATCTATACTATCCTCTAATTATAACTATAGAAATCGTAGCCTTATACATAATACATAACATGATTTTAATTATTATTATACATCATAGTAAAATCCAAGGATTGTGAAGACTAGTATCTTTGAAGACTAGCTACATAAGACAAAAAAACTAGGGACTAAAAAAGACATCTTTATTTAATCATCACATTAAGATCCTAACATCCTTTGTGCACCAACATTTTCTTAAGGTAACTTGGGGAACACAAGATCCATGGGATGACCCAAACAGCCTAGTAAGTGGTTTACCATAAAAACAATGCATTTGTAGAAGGAATAGAGGGGATGACATGATGATATAAAAAGGAATGTTACATATTTAACCATAACAAATAATCATGGAATCTTATATACATAGAATCATAAAATTTTTGAAGAAATATAAAATATGACATTAGCATCAGTCATGGATAACCGCCGAGATCATTTCACATTATAGCACAAGCCAAGGTTTACCACCAAGACTGCGACGCATAATATCTCATGATACCTAACATTTCTCAATTCATTGGATATTTATCTTTGAACACCCATAATAACTTTTCATGAATATTTTTTCCACATAATGATTCATACATAATCAATATTATATAAACATATGGTTTTTAAATTAAAATAATTGGGTTCCACAATCATGTTATAAAGTATAAAAATTGGTCATAACATAACAGTTTCCATGAAAGAGTGGAACTAAAATATACATGGAAATTCATAAGGTACAATATGAATATTTAATGGAATAGGATGTCATGTTTAAGTGACCAAATATAAAAAAATTAGAACGGAAAATTGTGCATAACAACATTTTTATCACTTTTAAGAAAAATACTATAGAGATGTTAAAATATAAAATGGAATAATCCATTGTAAGAAAACCAAAATTAAATGAATAATGTTTTCATAGTAAAACTAATTGTTTAAAATGGAAAATTTTCTTTAATACATAAGATATAGTGCACATAAAAGCTGGAATGATTTCATGAAGCTCCCTCAAAACAGGGTTGCTTATCATGATGTATTGAGGGGGGAATCACATAAAGACATGTATATACAAGAATTAAAATGATGATTGGAAGTTGGTACAATAGTTTCGTACATTGATATAGAATTAAATATTTTAAAATACGAATAATAGATAAATCTATTTTGGTAAAAAGAGAGATAAAGAAACACAATAAAATAAAGGATGTTTAGGTTGAATCCCTCAAATAATATCATCATGGTATCGTGTGTACATAAGATAGATTAATGAGATAATAAGGGTTTCTCATCATTTATACATCATGAGGATTGTATGTGGGAGGTGTGTAATCATACCCCATCCCTGGGAATTACACATAATATGTAATAACATAGATGACAATCTTTAATGAATGTGTTATAGAGATGACCCCTTACCTTAAGTGTGATGGTGTTCTCCACATGATATCATAGACCAGAATAGTGAAATAATGTTCATTAATTAATAATTACATATCCTATTCAATATGTAAATGATATAATATAAATATTTTAGGTTCATTCATTTCCTTTTTTGACAGATTATGCGGATCAATTTCATTGTTTGTGTCTGTTTGTTTTCATGGGTTTTATGACCAGTTTACTTATATTCATGACTGGATAAACATCTAAGATGAAAGTTGTTTTCATGAAATTAATTTATATAAAACAACTAAATTTACAAGAGATTAACTGATTTTATATTTTATTTTGTTTCTTGGATGGTTCTAGGATCATTATAAATAATTGTAGTGATTGCCTTTTTGGTTAATTGGTTGGTTTTTTCCTCATTGATCATATTTAGTTTTATGTATTAAAACCATGTGAAAAAAAAGAGTCTAGAACAAAAAATAAGATAAAATTTCCATTTAATAGTCGTGTTCAACCATTAGAATTTTCTCAGGACCAGAATTGAAGATAGTAATTGTAATCGATAAACTGTCAACCTTGAATGTGATAAATTAACACATCTTGGTCACTGTTTCCATATTTTCCATATAAATGAAGGGGAAATTAGAGATGATAATGATTTATAACATTAGAATAAATAAAGTTCATAAAATTTATGTCACTGGAGTTATCATACCAGTTTGGATATTTGAGGTGTGGAAATAAAATAATAATAGAATAGACATGAAAGGAAAGATAATAATTTGAAAGAAGAATTTACCTTTTGAGTTTATCTCTTTTGACAACCGCTTAAGGGGATAGATTTTAACCTTTTTTAGATACCAAGTGATGTTGGACGTGGGTAGGGTGATTTCAGAGATATTTGGGAGTAATTTAGGGATGGCATAGGGCCTAAGAGGAGTGAAGAGTAGAGGAATTAAGGGGTGTTATTTATAGTGGTGGAGATGATGGTTTTCATAATATTTAATTTCTTAGTTTATTAATTTCCCTCAAGACAAAAAAAGAAATTATTCAATGATAAAAAATAGTAAAATGGGCATGTGAATTTGAACCATTGTCCATTTATATCATCAACGGCACAATCATGATGTAGAAATTCAGGTTTTAGAATTTATTATGAATTATCATATTTAACTATTCATAAAAAAATCATGAATTTTAGAAAAATCTAAAAAAAATCATTATTACCTTTTTTTGACATTTAGAATAATAAAATGAGATCCATTTTTCAAAACTAATTTTCTAATTATTATTAATTTAATATTTATTTAAAATATTACTATATTCTAAAAAACCTATTTAAACATTTATGTACTTATTCCAAAATATAGTTACATCATATATTAATTTGAATCAAATTAATATAGTATCATTGGTAATGTTTCTATTAATTAAAGTATCTAAATATTCATAAGGGTAAAATTACTATTTATAAGGGTTTTTAGTATTCACTATAAATAATGTTAGTTCCATTAGACTCAAAAAATCATACCGATCACAACTATGTTTGCTAAATTTTCGAAATTCAAATTACATAAGTGAAAAAATATGTCTATAGGTCACATTTTACTTATTAATTCATTGTGTTTTAATTTAATGTGATTATAAGAGATAATCATATGAAGGAAATTTCCATTGAAAACAATTACATCGTTACACATTATATATATATAAGTCATAATACATCAATGATGAATTTGGAATGAAGATATATTGAAAAAATCAAATAGATACCTCTAAAAATATTTAATTATTGGAATATATTAATTTTTCGTAATCCTTATCACGCCATAATAATCAAATTTTATCACTGGATTATTTCATAACATCATTGAAAATTCTAAATATTCGTTTTGTTCCATGTTAATATTTACAAAGATTGATTGTAGGAAATTAATAATAGAATTAAAAAGTATTATCCCTAAATAATAACAATTTTCTTCCTTTTCAAAAAAAAAATATAAAAAATATTTTATCCTCATTATTGATAAATTAGAATGATACCATTACCATGGAGAATTATCCACTATTAACTCTTCGTTGTGGGGGTCATTTAATGAGTATTCATAATAATAAATTAATTCAAACTATATTCTACAGTACATATTCAAGTCTAGAAAAGTAAAGATATAATTTTATAATTAGTATTTATATACAATTGTTTTTTAAATATACTTCCTCCATGAAAATAATTAATAAATTATTATAAATAACTCCATGTCATGTGTTCAATAATTTTAATTGTTAAGCATTAATTAGTGGTGGGGAATAAGATCTAATCATATCGATTTTCATGAAGAAACATCTAACTCCCATATTGAATTATTAAAATAGATCACAAATCCATCACAACTATATTGTAGTGTAAGGATGAGTTTTTAAAATCTCCTTCACTTCCATTCCTTGAAGATTTTTTCACTTTCACTATTCATATAGATCATTACTCTAGGAGAAAAGATTTTAAAACCATGGGAAACTATCCACAATGTGTGAATAATATCCAACCAAAAAAATTAAGGATATCATTCATATTCATTATTCTATTCCATATTTCAATAATTTTTTTATTGATTAATCCATATATATTCAATCATTAAATTTTTAAACAAATATATTAATACTTTTACCCAAATTTACAATGGTAATTTCTTTTTAATTATCATTCTTCCTCGTCCCCATCATATTGTATAATTGATCAAATTATCTCCCATTATCATTTAATATATATTAATGACTTATAAAATGACTCCAAAAAACCTATAAATGTTATTTATACAGTTTCCATTCAAAAAATACACAAAGATAGTTGGGAAATTAGTAATAATAAAGTGAATCAATATAAATTCATACTTTTCATACCTCACACACTTCAATATGTTGGAATAATATTTAAATTGGATAATAAAATGATAGTATTATGATATATGATCAATATTGGGAAAATATTATTCCCCTCATAATTGATTAAAAATATAGTCAGTAAGAGGAAGTGGATACATCTTATTGATTACAATCTTGTTCAATACTCGACAATAAATGATGATTTCCATTGAACTATAAATTTTATTAAAAAACTAAATCGATGTATCCCAATGTGTTGAAATTAAAAAAATGGATCCCTTATCATGTAATATATTGGTATTGATTAACCAATTTCTAAAATATAGTATGGTTAGTTCTATATGGTGTCATTGGAATAAGAATAACATCATGTAAGATATCTATATAAAAATAAAAATCAATTTTTGGATGAAGATAATTAAATTAATTTGAATTTTCTTGACCATATTCAAATACAATAAGAATAATATTGATGTTTAGTTTTCCCCCAAAAATTCTGAGTAAAAAATCTAATTTTTAATTTGAATTATATCATAAATAATAGATGTTAATTCATTTGTAATTTCATATTTATCACTCGACATAGTGATACGCATATATTTTTTTTACATATATGAATTGTGATTTCCCATCTTAAAAAATTGATGTGTAATTTATTTTAAAAATGATTATTCATAACTGATTTAAAATGTAATTCAACTATATGGAGAATAATAATTAATTTCTAGTGTCACATTACTATGAAAATCAATTACAAGAGCATAATATACTTTTGATGAAATCATCAAAACATTTGAATTATTAACTAATAAATAAATATCTATATGATGAGGTTATGAATTAATATTCCTAGACTATATTTATGATATAAAAAATTGATATATCTACATTCAAATAAGATACATTAGTACTTCAGTATACTATTCACTACCTCAACATAATCCATATATATTAAATAAATTACTAATAAAAAAATAGTTAGAATAAACTTTATGGTTCAATCATCCACATAATATTAATCATGATTATGATATAATATGTAAAAATTAAATATATATTTATATTTATCCATAAATTTTTTGTATATAATAATTCATTCACCCTTCATAGAAATGGTATGATGTTCTTACGCAGGAGTAATTTTTTAACATTTCAAAAAATAATATGAAAGGAATATAATTATTAAAATAACATTCTTGAATAATTATTTAATAATATATTTTAAATATGATCATTAAATATATCCTTATTATAATCTATATAAAATGTAATTGAAAAATGATTCAGAATGCTTTGTAGAAGAGGTAGTTTCCACGTACACCTGAGTCACGTAATAATTTTCTAATAGATGTGAAGTAGTTGGATAATGGTCAATAATATAACTTAGATACTAATTAGATAAATTATATATATTTAATTAATTATTTTAAAATATATTACATAGATTTATATATTTTATAATAAAAAATATATTTCAAAACACGCTATTAAAGGATATACCTCTACATATAGTAGCCTACACTGTTATACTACTTTAGAATTGAATGAACTGTATAATGGATAGAAGAAAGATGTAGTATGTGTTTAATGAATAAATAATTTAATTATAGTTGGTATTGGTAGAGATAAATTTCTAAAAAATTAAATAATGATGGAGAGGATGATATATTTAATAATTGTTGGGAGGGAACTCTTGGAATAATATAATGATTGATATTATTATAATTAATTTGTCTTTGAAAAATGGTATGATATTGAAATTATTATCATATAAGATGAATATTATTGTATTTATTCTAATGTAATTTTCATAGCACGGGCCCGAATTCCACATAATAGTTTCCCATATCCTAGCTAGCCACATGGCCTCAGGTGCATCTCCCATGGTGCTAGAGGATTCCAATAGGAAGTCTGGGCATAGTGTGTCTGTGGGGAGATTATTCCCTCATTAACAGATTGTATCAAAGTAAATAAATATAAACATTCTTAAATAGCCGAAGCAATTATTATAAACTGAAGTCAAATTGAAAAATAGAGATAGCAGTAAAAATTACTAAAAAAAATAATAATATATAGGTATAAAAAATGGATGATGAAATTTCCGGTTATGAAAAAACAAGAAAACAACGATACATGATAGTAGGAATAACATTTTCCACAAAAGTAAAAATGAAATTGATTGTTTATTCCGAGATTTCTAAACTCTGGCTCGAGAATATGCTATCAAGATCCATTTGAAACATTTTTCAGTAAATTGTTTGAAGCCACATATTTTTCTTTATCAAAACATGTATTCATTTAATATACTATAGGCACAAAACAATGCCAAGAGATGGTGTGAGACAAATCTCAGTTGGCCACCCCAATGGTGTCTACAATATCGACCATGTGTAATGTAAATATAATAGTGTGTAAGCATTCATATATTATGTAAAAAAGTGTAGTGTATCTAAATACCAAAGTACCTACTATATCACTTAGCATGCTTCTGAATTTAACCATCCTAATAATTTATTAAAAAAATTTATTAGTGAATCACATTTTAACAATAGTGAAGGTTCCATGTTTTGACAACGAAACATATAATGATATTTAAAAATGAAGTTCTCATGTAATAAAAAACGAAACGTAGACCTCAAGGGTCTCCAAATAATTACAAAATATATCTTGGAGAATGGTAAGAGTTTAGTCCCTGGATAATATTTCAAGAAATTCCATAGTAGTATTCCATCTAAATCTATGTCGTACAATATAATATAAAATAGAGACAATTGGAGTCTGGGCCCTATGGAATTTATCAATGGCACCTACCTCTAAATTTTAGATCAAAGGAGTTTATCCATATAATCCATTAATACTATCTTATGGATCCTATAGTTTTATACCAAGAATCCATTAATAAGAAATGTTAATGTCTAGGTGGGTCTCAACGAAATAAAGTCGTATACTTGGATGTCAAGGGGGTTCGGGAATGCCCATGGAATTCACTGATAAAAATATCAGGGAAGCTTGATTCATGACACTCTTATTTAATTATGATGACATGTAATATTTCCTTTAGTTCAATCCTTTACCTTTAATTAGTCTAATAATCCAACGTAATATGAATCCTTTTAATCAATTCATAAATAATAAATACATCAATTTGGTTCATGTTTTTCCATTCACAAGTGTGGAAAGTAGAAGTAGCATGAAACCATTATTAATTCAATTTAACAAATATTCAATCAATAAGTTTAATTCTTCTAACTTCAAATAATGTGGTATGAGGTTCTATGGACATGAAACCAATTTAACGTTCACATTTAATCTGGTCAAGTCATATATATAGTATAATTGGGTATTTCCCTTTCACATTTTCTTATCAACATGCACTTACCTTTGGTTGGAATGTGGAATTGAAATTGTACAAGAAAATCACCATTTCATGATAAAACAAGTATTTATGATAAGGATACCAATCATTAGGGTGTTCAATCTCGATCACATCTGAACAATGATTCAAAAGTATCAAAAAAGTAAAATCTAAATTATAGAATATCATCCTACGTGGGATGGATGGAGTTGTGGGAATAACCACAAAAAACTAATCAAATATAGGGAATTAAGATAATCATATTATTCTAATGATTATAAGAATGACATATATATTCAATAATTGGTGCCCAAATATATTAGTGGGCCGCACCCAACAAATTCCAAATTCAACGAACATGAGGGATAAGTAATATAACCACCACCATAGGGTTGAAAATTGTTTATTCTTTTATATCAGCCTATAATTTGTCATATAATGGAGTAGATTTGAGAAAAGGAAAAAACAATAACACCTTCATAACTATTTTTAGAGAATGAGAAGAGAATAATGACTAAAAATGACTCGAGTAATTATCATTGAAGAACCAACATGATAGACATAAGATTGATCAAATCACTAAAAAAAATAGGTATTACAATCACTATATCAGGACAACAATGTGATCCAAAAGGGAATAAAAACAAGGCAATCCTTAGTAATCTCATATTAGTAGGATGGAGGATACATAATTAAATCATTTTGTGGAAAATTTTAAAATTACCATAAAATAGCTTGTACACACATTTTCATCATGGTTTAACATACCATTTGAAAACTATGCACAATTACCAAGGAATAGAAGGAACTCACATAGTGAGGCCTCATGGCCATATTCAATCCATGTGATATGGTTCTACACAAAAAATAGACCATCTTCAATCTTAGGTAAACCATTGAGCAACCGTGTGCTAACTTTTCAACATGGCCAGTTTCCCCAATAATTTTTTCCCTGGTTTTAAAAAATCCCCAAACACCATAAAGACAATTTTTAAATGATTATGAATCCATATTAAGACCAAAAGAATGTATTATACTAAAAATTGAAGGATACATACATGGGTGAAATAAAATGGTTCATACAATCTTCTACCCTTAAAATAACTTGTCCTTGAGTTCACCATCCCTGGGTGGTAAAACGCTATCTGAGAATAACAATATCCATTGGGCATGTACATCAGAATCGATATCCCATGTTTCATAATTCACATTTCCTTCCTACCATTTCACACATTCATGAGAGATATAACGACCTTGGTGACTCATCGTTCTCTAGTAAATTGTGCAGACTAGTTAAACATCAATGATTGAATAAGCATGTAACTCATCCTCCTCAATATAAAATGTATGATATGGGTGGGAATGATATTGGAGAAGCTGTGGAATGTAGAAGGCATCATTCATGGCACGATACCTCTGAGATAGTATTAAACAATTGGATACTATACTGACACTTTATTGGATCTCAAATGGACCTATGTAATGAGAAAATATATTCCCTTGCTATCATAACCATATAAGAACTAGCATGGGAGATACCTACAAGAAAAAATGATCCTTGGCCTCAAACACATAGTGGACTTCCATGGTGCTCGGCATAATATTTTTTTATAAAATAGATTGTATTCATACACATTATGATCATCTAAACCATATCTTAAGTCTCCTAAAATATACGATGACCATGTTGGGCTGCATCATTAGCCTCTAGCCATCACAGGGTTGAATGGAACAACCTAATGTATAAGGACTCAAAAGGATCCATCATAATTGTAACCTGAAAGATATTATTATTTCCAAACTCAACAAGAGGGATACAAATTTCCTAAAAACCATCAATATCAATGATACATGCTAATATAATATCTTCTAGAACCTATATTTTCCACTCTGATTTTCCACCAGTCTGAGGCTAAAAATATTTGATAAAAAGCATAATTGTTCACATATCCTTATAGAAAACCTACCAGAATCGCAAAGTGAAGTCATCATCCATATCTGAAATGATTGTATGATGGACACCTTGGACTAATATGATTTAACAAACATACATGATTTACATATCATCTACGAAACAATTCTCTCAAATCAGGATAAAGTGGGATAATTTAATCAATTTGTCAATAAAAAACCCACATAACATCGCTACCTCATGGTGACCTAGGTAACTAACTAAAAAATCAATACAAAAACCATCCCATATCAATTCTAGGATTGGAAGAAACTGTAACAACCCCGATGGTCTCAATTTATTCTCCTTTTCTTTTTGAAAGGTGGAACATCTAGTGATAAAGCCTTCTATATGGCGTTTCATCTAGGCCACTAATACAAGCGTCACATCGCTCAATACATCATAGATATTCAATTATAAAATACCTATAAAGAGACATGGTAAAAATTAATAAAATCATCTATATTATCTGCAAGAACCCAGACATTTAAATGAATTTGTAGGATGTTGCCACTATATAAATACCAAAATAGAGGTGGGTCATCTTGAAATAGACTATAACAGAGTACCAAGCCATACAAATCAAAATATTTCAAACCATTCACATTATGAAGTTTTGAAGAAGTAATATCCAAATATGAGAGATAATTCTACATGGGACTGTCCCAAAACAATAGGTATATATCAACGAAAGATAAATTAACATCCATTCATGAATGGAAACCCATAATACTTGAGCCTGAGTTTTCTGACTCATTTTAGACAAATCTAAATTTCCCTTCACAGACATATAAAAAACCCTAAAATCAATGTATTTTTTGTATTTGACCCATTTTTCGGTAAGAGGCTCAGTACAATTTTTAAAAGATATATTTGAGGCTCTTGTGGTCCTATTATTTGACAAATAGGTAACCTAATAGAAAAATCTATCCAGCAACATAAGGCATGATCAACTACTGATATTTCAAGGACATGTGATGGGAAGTTTCTCAAATGAGGCCTTAAATAAAGAGATCCATATGAAATGACTCTGTCGTCTTGTAGTATCAATACTCCTAGGTCGGAGCTTGATAAATCACATAAGATGGTATAACCTAAACCATACTCTGGAAGATTCAAAATAGGCCCCTAAACTAGAATATAATTTATCCGTTGAAAGGATTAATCATATGATTCAGAACATAGGAAC
This sequence comes from Viscum album, assembly GCA_963277665.1. Taxonomy (NCBI): domain Eukaryota; kingdom Viridiplantae; phylum Streptophyta; class Magnoliopsida; order Santalales; family Viscaceae; genus Viscum; species Viscum album. Next base: position 1,377,676,932 of record OY728140.1, on the reverse strand, counting down.
ATGACACCCTTCTTTGTAAGGCCATCAAGAGGTGATGAAATACTTTAGAAGTCTTGAGTTAAATGCATGAAATATCTAATAAGCCCAAAGAATATCTGTTTATCAAAAAAATTCTTCAGATTCTCTTAGGAAAATACAACACTCACCTTTGTTGGGATGACTGATTTTCCTGATTCTAATATTATATAACCCATTAGGTGAACACTGTTTGTCCAAAAGTGGAACTTATCAAGCATGGCATAAATATGATGCTTTAATAATATACTAAGAATGATACTAAGGTGTTTATAAATGATTTTATGGGTATCAGAATACACCAAGATTTCATTCCCAAAGACCACGACAAAAAAATACAAAAGGGGGTGAACACCATATTCATAATAACCATGAAAATGGATGGTGTATTTATATGACCAAACCACATAACAAGGTACTCATACAGAGCATCACTACTATGAATATTTTTACACAGTATGTATGTTTTCTTTACTCACACATGATGAAAACCCTAGATTGCTCGTAGATTGGACCCTATCCCCCTAAAGCTGGTCGAAGATATCATTCATTCAAGATTTTGGATATCATTTCTTGATTGTAAGCTTATTAAACCTACAATAATATACGTGTATACATATGGTTGAATCCATATTATTAGAAAAAATAATTGGAAAACATCAAGAGGATGTTCTTATCCATATAAACTTATGACCTCTAAATCCACTAACTACCACTTCATCCCATGGACCTCAGTAGTTTCCATCATGTATGAAGGAACGGAAACTGAAGATACTTCTAGAACAATCTCAATTGTAAACACTGCCTCTATCTCTAGAGGTATGATAGAAAAATAATCAATAAAAACATCCCTAAATTAATCCACTAGTGGAGGAAAATCAGCTTCTCAAAAACCCAAATCCTACATAAAGTTATTTTCAATCGGGGTGGTCACTCCACCTTTCATGTAATGCTCGGGTCTAGTTCTATTATCTTGGAAATTACAGTCACCATTATTTAGAAAACATCTACCCTATGGTTATGTAAATGATACCTTGAGGTCATAAAAATATATATAAGCTTGGATCTAAACTAACCAATCCATGATAATAATAACATAGAATAATTTCATATCATGAATGAAGTGGTTCTATAAGAAAGGGTAACTACCAACATAAATGGTACAATACCTAAAATATAATATACCCTCTTTTTGTACCCATAATGTCATATCTAAGGGCATTACACCATAGTAATATTGTATCTCTAGTCCGAGACATTCAATGATATATATATAGGTAAAATAGTTCATATATTCTTTATCAAATAATGTAGATACTATAGTAGATTCCCCTAGAATAGTATATCAGACTATAGATATTCACGTAGCATTAACCTCATGTATTATCTTTTGTTCATGCAATTGACATGATCTATGGTCTTGTGAAACAGATTGAATAACCTGACCAGAACTGCTTTTTTGCTACTGCTGGTTATCATGGGTCTATATTACAAGGTAAAAACTTCCTCCTCTATAATTTCTAGTAGTGATATTCCAAATTCCCACCTGATGTGGCTTAAAAGAATCAAATCCTGAATTTGGAGCTATTCATATCCATTTCCACTCGAAGCTAGATGAATAGTTCTAATGATACGTCGGAGATGTTCCATATGGCCGCAAGACCAGTACTACATTAGATATCTATAACCATGATGGTTCAAAAGCCCCCATAATCCACATTGATGACACACATTAGAGCTATCAGTATGGTTTATCTAGTTGGAACTGCCATGATGAATAACCTCAAGTGGATGCTTCCTACTATCAAAAAAACTACTAGTCGTATGTGGAATTGGACCTCTTTTCCTGGTAAAATTTTTATTCCACATGTAATGGTCAGTGATAATATCTAGATATACTATTGATTAAAATTTGGTTAGGCAAAATCTATTCATCTCTGTATAAATGCCATACTTTCCCCCATCCTTGAAATGACTTGCACGTGAAATCTCATCCTCGTCAAGAAGCCGTGAAAATCATTGTATCTTCCCAAAATAATTATGAATATTTCATAACTGACATATAACCCTTATATGTACTCCAAAAATCACATTCCTATCAACTCCTAGCATATGAGGAAGGAAATGATCATTGAAGGCATTCTGAATTCATTAAATAACATGCCCTGGTGATGACCATCCAATGTAATCACATACAACCAATTCTTGGAAAACTCCCAAAAAATGTATAGGGAGTGATTTATCATCTGCCCTAGTGGTGTCTCTAGATGATCAATTATATATAGAGAGGATTCTAGAAAAAAATTAGCAACCTACGGACCTCCATCCATTGAGAATGTAAGAGGATGATGATGTTAGAACTCACGAGCCAGCTCATCCATTGTAGGTTGATTTCAGGGATTACCATTCATGGAATGCATCAGATAGATGAAACCATCACAGACATTTGAATTAGTTATTTAATCAGATATAACATGTATGCCTCAAGTGTTACACTTTGAGGTAGGACTAGTGGCTCAAAGACCACTTTGTCTAGAGCATGGTCATATCCTCCATCCCAGTGTACGATACGAGGACGTTGTGGGAACATTGGTCTATAAATTCCATGAAAACACCTAAAAATCATCATATAAAAAAGATATTTTCACTAGTGGAATCTGAATGTAAGAATAATCACTATACTAGGAAAACTACCCCAACTATCCACTTATATATCCAAATATTAGTACGTGATCAAGTATATTTTTCATTTCATTTTACATTTAATTTACATGTTCAATTCATTCCCTTTCAGAAACATGAAAAGGTTGTATAAGGATGTGAAAACAATTCATTTTGGATTTAATTATTTCCATTATAATGGACATCAATTCTTAATGTATCATTTTCAATACATTTTATCATTGGAAATGAAATGCATTTATTTATATTATAATAGGTCGACTCAGAAAATTAATAATCCCAATCCAAGAGGGTCCATATACCTCATTAATTTAGATAGGAAATCACTCAATCAAAAACAAAAGAAAAACACTCATAATAAAAATGTCTTACAGTCACTCTATAATCATTGGATTTTCAAGAAATGTATATATACGATATGTTCCTATATAGCATGGAAATAAACATGACATGTGATTTTTATGTGCCTATAATGATGTTTTTAGTGAGGCCTCATGCCCACTAATTATCTATACAAAGAAGAGATATAATCATAAAATTGAGTAATAATGATCAATGAATATACAAACAATGTACATCCCCTAATAGTGATTTATTTTCAACTATAATATGAAAAATAAGAAAAAGAATTAAATTTTTTGTAACATGGATTTTAACCTGAATTTAGGTTCATGATGTTCAATAACAGATTATAACAAATTCTCATGAATTCATAACCATTAATATATTATCTCCAAATTGTAGATAATGAAAATAAAATTGCTTTTTTACAACATTGGGATGTCTTGAACCCGAATGACACATAATAGGTGCCCCATGCCTAGTAGACCACGTGGCCTCAAGTAAATCATCCCATGTACAACTTATATTTATCATTGATCAATTTCAACATAACCAAATACACTGAGGAAATAATTTTCAATTTGAATTTTTTATGGCCTAAGTCACCAATAATAACTTCTAGCAGATCATAATATCCAAAAAATTAACAATATATTAATTATATAATTATTAAAACAAAAAAGTATATAAAAATGTACAACATTACTCAAAATTAATATGAATATATTAATATCCAAAACTCAATAAAAAATTAATATTACAAATAAAGACTATTCCTCAAATAAAAAACCATGTGTCCCAAATGGCCACATAAACATCACAATTAAATATGAATTTATCATCAAAGGATTTCTCATAACCTTAAACAAATGTATCCAAATTATAATAGAATTATTCCAATGTAATAATTTATGTTAAAAAATTATATATATATATATATTAATAAAAAAATTCACAATGCTTCATTAATCATATTAAAATATCATCACATTGATTATTAAAAGGGGTCTATTACACTTTCACATTTTTATCAACCATAAACTCTCAACCCCATGATAAATATATAACTCTTAAGTTAATAAAACATGAATACATGTATGATTCCATTATTAACACAAACATTGAGATATATCTCTATTTATAAAATGATAATACCATTTTTAAAAAGAAATTCTATATTATAGTTTATGGATCCCTATTAATAAATAATTTAAACTGTTTACTTGAATGAATTGTAGTAACACTTTTTTATCCATGTTTTATTGTATAATCAATAGATTAAGGAATTCACATGGACATTTTCAATGTTCCCCTATTGTAATACAATGAATTACATGTTAATTAATTTTCTATATGATCTACATTTCCATATAGAAAACATATTCATCTACATTTGAAATATTATTAAATGTATATATTCTGGCCATCTATAAATTTCAAATGAATAATCATATCTATTTTATGATCATTAAAACACATATATTTATAAATATGCATCATCAATTTATATGAATCATTAATAATACTATTGAATTTAAATATGATAATTATTTGGTATGAAAACTTATTAAGAAAATTCACAATATATTTCACTCCAGTAATCTTAAAATATATTTCATCATAGTCACCAAATTTTCCATCAAATTTAGTATTAACATTATTCTTCATAGATCCATCCATTTATAAAAAAAGTAATGAAATTTATATGATATAAAACATATAGTGGAAAACTAAAAAATCACAAAAAAAATATAGGGTATCTAGGTTATGACATCCTATTTTAAACCTATAACACTATAATTTTGTCCTAGTAATATTTTTAGTCATATTATTTTGTAGTATGTGATGATGTTTCATAATATGCTTCTGAATTTCTGATTCATATCCCCATGAGTGTCTAAAATGGTGTTGAATTAATCAAATTATTGTGAAATTGGTGATGATTGAGTAAAATATAAATGTTTCCTTTTTAGTGTTTTCATCCCTATGAATAATTATTCTATTGAAACATTATGTTTTATTATCTATTCAAGGATCTAAAATTTTAGGATTCCTTTCATTATATCATTCACAAAAATTTAAGGACATTTTTTCAACTCCTAGGCATATTCATATACATATCCCTAGAGATATCACTAACCATTTTTCAACCTAGTTTTCAATGTATAGATAAATATTTACTATGATACCATGTATAATGACCTAATCATAATGCACATATTATTAAATTATTTTAAAAATAACCCAACATTATCTACTATCCAAAGATCATGGGGCCTATATTATTTGTTGGACTAGGTTCTTGATAGGCCAATGTAATGTTTAGATATAATTTTTCTATATTAATCTCCATAATAAATTTATAAATCCATTAATGATCCTAAAACTAAATTAGATAACCCTAGGTATACATTGAAAAAAGGGGTGAGAAAAAGTCACCAGTATGGTAATAATAATTATTAAGAAACATAACATGTGAGTCAATAGTGTTACGTGATATCAAAAACGTACAAGCACTTGAGTTATCAAATTGAAGTGTAACTTAAAGATCACGATATCATAAATTCATGGCATCATATGAAATTTATATGTAAAATAAGACATTTCATTAAGTTAATTCATTCATAACATATTATAAAATACTGCATTATGGACATAGTCTAATAGTGCACTATGTTCCCTCACTAATCCTTTACTTGATGGCCAATAAGACAAAAACATTACCCAAGTCATTGGAGGACTATATAATTTTGGACCCAACTGGAACATTCATATCATTAAAAAGCATATGCGTTCATCATAAGGATTTTAAAAATAAGCCATAAAAAATTACACAATTAATATAAATTATGTTTCTTAATCGTTCCATATATAATAAATAGAAGATGTTTTTTAAGGAATGAATTTGAGAAATTACAAGAAAGAATGTATAAACCCATTATGGGAATAGAAATTTATTTCTGTATATTTGTAATACATATATATTTATATAATAGAATAATAACATAACATTAAAAGTTGATGACATTGATGAAAAAAATATTATCAGAATAATTGAAATAAACCTTGATGAAAATAAAAATTCTACATTTAAAGTAAATTTTAAAAAAATAATCATAGAATAATTTGGAAGCAATTTTCATTCATAATATACTTCTGAAATTTTAATGAATTCATACATCAAAATAATGGTAATTATGGTGTGAAACTTCATACATTTTGTATAAGTTAAAAAATACATTCAAAACATTGGTCAATATTCAAAAAGGATAACATTTAGAGAAAAACATGATAAATCATAAAAAAACATTATAAAAAAGCAATCGAAGTTAAAAATAATGTCTTTCAATCAAAATATATATATATATTGAGATCATCCTAATGAAAATGTGGACATGGTAGAGAAAGCGGTTTCCACCTATGAGAGAAGTAAATTAAATTTTCTTTGAGAACTGTTACTTTATAATTTTAAAATCTAAAGATTATATAATGTAATTATTAAATGATAAGTTAATGAATTACTAAAAAAGAATTAAATTAAATTGTATTAACATCCCATTAATATATAATACCCCTTAACAAAAATTCAAGAATAAATAGTTCCAATTAATATGATATTGATGGCTATACATATACCAAATTTATAATTATTGAATCATAAAACCAATGAATGAAGTAAGATAAATGTTTCTTTAAATACAATTGATCATGATGGATTCATGTTATATTATTTAATGGATCAATATATGCACCCTTCAAGGGATGTTTTTTTTCTATTAATGGACTTGTTCCTCTTAGGAAAAAAATGTTACTAAAAACCCTTACCATTATTATTGTTTTACTGTAATGTTTTGTAAATTCCATGTTAATTTTCATAAAAAATTTTATGGAATTATTTCGAGATAATATGCTCTGATGGAACCTGATTTCGAGGCCCGGTGAGACCAGAATAGAATTTTAAACTTTTTTATGCTCATTTTTTTAAATGTTCGAGTGAGTTATTTTATCATTTAAATCAATGATTGGATCAAAAAATATAAGGGCACTAATGAAATGAGAATGGCAGGATTCATCTATAATGGATTGATCTTCAACCGGGAAGGGTCGACCAGAAATGTTAATTTTCAGACTTTTTAGAAAAAATATCTAATAAAGTTATTTTAATTGTTTTTCCCAACCGTGGGATGGTGGCGCGGTAGCACTATAGTGCAATGACAATGTAATGGTTATTCATAATAATTTATGAACATTAATTGATGGTCAACATGCATCATAATGACACATTAAAATAACAGTAACAAATACATTGTTTTATAAATCAAAGAGTACAACGGCGCAATGACGCAATATAACTGTAACATTGAAAACTCTTTTCCTTTTTAAATTTAATAATACATTTTACTTATGTGGTGAAATTTTTTATTTCCTCTGACAAAAATATGTCAATATTTCTCTCCAACGACATACAATGAACACTAGAGTATCACTAACAATGTCAACACATCTAGAAGAACGTGACCTAAAAGTGGTGAATTCCAACAGAACTTGAATCCTCATGGGTTAGACCACTTCAATGATGAACTAAATCATGATAGGTGTAAATATTATTGTGCATTATCTTTTATTGTTCATCATTTTAAAAATTAAAAACGTGGATCATCCAACGAAATGGTTGATCTGCTGATCCCTTGTTAATTCTGGAGGGTTCTTCTTTTTGGGGTTTTGAATTGGGAATGATTATTATTATTGGAATCATGGTCCACAAACCCCAACATCCCCCTTGTTTCTAATCCTATAACATAGAGGGTGTGTGATAATGAAAACAAGGCCTGATCACCTATACCTTGTGAATTCTTCATGGATGAACATTTGAAATGAAGGCAAGAAGATTATGAGGCCATATATGGAATGGGAGAACACCTAAGAGAACAGAGGCGTAGACGACGCCAAGAACGAGCCACCAGAGCAGACCTGGTGGTCCAAATCATAGAGCACAAGATCTAGAGACCACTTTAGGTGGTCCCTAGTAGTGCTCCAGAGGTAGCATTGTTTCCGGATCCGGTCACGATGAGTTAGTAGGGGCTGCCAGCTTGTGGAGGGACGCGGTCTGCTGGCTGCATCGGTGGAGTGGCCCACATCCATGGTTCGTGGCTTCACATGGAACATGGTCTTCTGGCTTGAATTGTGTCATTTCTGACCATTTTAACAAAATGGTGCTTGTGGGGCCCTCTGGCCTATTTGTTCTAGTCGGTCCGACCATGGATGATCGGGCCTAGACACAACCGACCCTTGTTTACAAAAATTCCAATAACATATAAATGAGGTGTCTGAATGGTGTTCTAGTTGAAGAGTTAGAACCATTACGAAGGTGTAGATATTTTGAAATACTCTATATTGTTTTTCATGGATGTTGGAATACAAATAATTGCTTAAGGATTTTTCTATCAGAATTCAGTGCACTACATGCTGAAACCCTATGGTTGGCTGATACCTGAAGGCTACGGACAAGAAAAGCTATGTGGATAAACTACGATGGACCAATGGGAAGTGTCTCTATGTGACCTTGCATGCCCATGGTGGGGAGTGTCCGTGTGTTACTCGGTAGACTAACTTTACTCGACAGGGTGTACCTTAGTATGTGCAATGTGAGAACTGACTATGTGTGACCCGGCAAGCCCACAGTGGGGAGAGACATTGTGTGACCCAACATACCCATAGTACAAATCAGGCATGAGTACCAAAATAGTATGAGGTTTGTGGGAAATTTCTCTAGGTGACCCAACATTCCCACTCTACTCATTGTGAATGAGTTATCCAATAGCCCAAGGAGTTCAATGATATGACTGATGGTCCTACATTCCATACACTATATTATACTTAGTGTGAGTTGTCTTACATCATGTTCTTACATCATGATAATACTTCATGATGTTCGTAATGAATACTTTTTGGGATTACCTTTTTTAATGGGTTCCCTACTGAGTGTTTTGTGAATCACACTGAAATGGGATTCTATCATACGTGTTGTTTCTAGTGCAAATGACCGACAACTTGGATGAGGACTTGGGGGCCCTGGACCAAGTTGTTCCTAGAGATATCAGATAGGAAGTACATTCTTCTACAACATACATATGTCACTCTATACCTACCCATTATGTGAGGATTTCAATAGACATCTTTCAAGGATTCCATGAAATTTCTTATTTTCATTTCATCTTTAGTGGGGTTTGTATTCTAGCACATTGGACCTACAATTTGTACCTTTACACTCAATGATTATTTAGTATCATTCATATTATGTTTTCATGTTTCCATAGGATGTGGTTGTTTGGGTTTGTGTATGAGTACTCGGGATAATTATTCCCACTTGCATGTTGACACCTTCGACGCTAGACGCCAACCCTTGGCCCTCAGGTAGCAGGTTTGGGGGATTCACGACACAGGCCCAGAGGGATGGGTCATGAGATTTTTTCATTTATTTATATTAACTCGTATATAATATAATTATAACAATTATTTGGTTTGAAAATAATTTTTTTCAATATTTTATACATAAAACACTTAATATAATTATATTAATTATTTTTTTAGTTACATCATCTACTTTATCAATGTATGGTTTCAGTTCATTAATTCAAAAGGGAATCCATTTTTTGATTGTGATATAAATAGTCAATGAACCATAAATTGTAGAGTAATAATAAAAATATATTAATATTTTTTATTCATAAATTTTAATTTTAATTCATACAATGAAATATGGGTATGAGAATTTATATATGGGACAGTTCTATATAAGGTAGGCCATATGTACGATTATGTGACATTTAAAATTTTAAGAGATCATGATGAAAATAAGGTAACTATTATCTTATAATTAATGAGATATCATAATATCATATATATCATAATATTTCATTAAATACAATTACATATACCATTCATGTGAATCTTCAATAAATAAATAATCACATCATTTTGCATAGTGGTTGTACATCGTACACATGAACACTATTATAATTTTTAAATGGATTATAAGGTATGAAGCTATATTATATTTTTTTATATTATAATTATTATTTTATGAATATTATTTATAAACATTAAATCCATCATCACGAATACTCATGTGAGGAGATGGTGGAAGAAAATTACATTGGTTTCTGAGGAGATTGTCTATTGTACACACGATAGAAGACATAATTTCTAATTTGATGGATATAGAGATTGATTTCAATTTTTCCATAAACATAATAAAATGAAAATATATATAAATTATTTTTATCATTAAATTTTAATTTATATATAATAATTGAATGTGAAAAAATATGATTTAATAAGACTGAGTTTAGTGAAGAAAATTAGCATCACCTAGATGAACCTCTATTGGATCACCTATTCAGGACAGTAATGCTGAATTCTAGGTAAGACCATATTATTTATAATGTTGATATGTATAGTAGGGAGTGATTATTAGTGTTTAATAGAATTAATTTTCATGAGTGGCGTCAGAATGATAGTGGAGGTGTTCAATTTTGTAATTGATTTGGTGTGGCAATATTGTAATTACCTAAAACAAATTAAGTAATGGGACTGAATGTCCAAATAAAAGTCCACTAAAATTGAAAATTTTGGAGTATATCAGAGATAAAAAACAGCATAAAATTATTATGAAATATTTTTCTTTCACTAATTTCATTTTTTTATTTCATTATTTTCTTCAATATAGATTTTAATCAAATCATGTGATATTATTTTTTTTATTTCATAACCATTATATTTGTTGGAATGAATATGAATAAATAAATTATAAAATAGAATATAAATTTCATCTAAAATTAAATTCATTGAAATATTCTTATATAATAATCACACAATATTTAGTAATGAAATTTAATTTATCAAAAATAAGTTTTATGACCAATAAATTATTCGCCTAATATTTAATTTTTAAAAGTTTTAGAAATTTTATTTGTCAACATTAATATCATTCTTAATTACAGAACCCACTTAAGAGTATTTATTTTTTATTTTGTTAAAAAGGATAAATTTTATTTAATAATAAAATAATAATAATTTTTATTTGATGTGTTAACCAAGTCAAATTTTATTTTTATAAGTATTAATTTTTCATTAATAGTTTTTAATTGAAATAATTTTTTGATGGTATTTAATTTTATTTAATTGTCTAATTTATTATGAAAACATTTTAAATTATCAAAGGGAATTTTTCAAAAAATAAAAATTCATCATTTCATTTTTTGATATAATTTTTAATTAACATCTTAAAAATATGTAATATTAATTTTGAAAAAATATATTCCATATTTTTGATAATTATGTATGAATAAAATAAATATTCAAGTTTAATTTTTTTATTATATGAATAAAAAACATAGTAATTTTAATTACGATGAAAAAGGGTAAATATGGTTATTAAATGATAATAACTATTAAAAGATAAATTCATACATAATTTTTATTGGATAACTATTAATTTCCCATAATCATCCGAGGTTCTAATTATAATCTTTTCGGGGCCACATAGAGAAGATTATGAACACTGTAATATTGTAGTAAAAACAATTACCTTCTCTTATTTTATATAATAGTAATATTTTTAACATGTTTTCATCTAGTTGATATGTTATACTATTAATAGTATTTTTAAATATAAAAAAATTATCTTCATAAAGATAATTTTTTAATAAATTTTAGTTTATAAATAATTTAGTTAATCATATTCACAATTGTGATTCAATGATTATTTAATTTACTAACAAATAATAAATATGATATTAAAAATATGATATTTTAATTAATTTAATTCATCAATGAAATATATATATGACCGTGAAATTTTAAGTATTATATTTATATTTGGATGAAATTCTATGTGTTTTATTGATTTTATTAAGGTCAGATTAATTAATAATGTTAAAATTGATAGAAATTATATTTTATGAAAATGATAACTCAATAAGTTATTTTAAATAACAAAATCATTTAATAAATAAAAGGGGGTTATATATTCTCCAAAATATGATAAATCATACATTTACCATACAATCTAAACACTATAGGAAATAATTACAAGCATTTGAAAATGAAAATTTTATTACCATAGTTAAAATTTAAATTGGATAAATAATAGTTAATAAAAATGTTTAGGAATAAAATTATATAAAAAACTATAAAATATATTTTTTGAGGGTATTAAAACCCCAACCCACATTATCTTATTTTCCATGAAAATTTAGAATGTATTATTATTTGGAATTTTGTAATGTTATTTTTTCTATAAAAATATAATGGTTCCCCTTACTGTAATTATAAAAGGAATCCTTCCCCCTCAAATCAGTTCCCCAAATTTATCCTTATAGGATTAAAATAAATAGCATAAATCATTTATACACCTCTGTATAATTTTTTTAAGTGATTGTTTCCCAAAAATCAATCATAGAGCCTTTTAGAGGAGATCTACAAGAGTCATTTTGAAGAAGAAATAATCGCTCTAACAAGTCACATTATTTTTATACTCTTCTCATCCTCAAATTAGTCTAATGTAAAAATAATATAATAACAAATGTACTGACTTTAATATTATGTAATATTGTTACGATTTTTCGCACAAAATTATAACCCATCATTTCTATCAAATAAGAATTTAGTGTATCGCTCGTGCATACATATGTCTTACAATCTCTACATAGCGATAGAATTAAATTTTCACCATCGGAGTTTAAAGATGTGTATTTTTATAATTTTAATGTTTATAAGTGTTATTAATGAAATTATATTACTTATCTAGTTATAATAGAGTATCTAGATTCTTATCATCACAATTTCTGAAATGATAAAGTCACTCATTCATACATGTAGAATACCATGTCTACAAAGTGTTGCGGTTTTTTTTCATTTTTATTTATCTAGGATTGTAATATGGGTAATTTTTATTAATATAGATGATATGTATTTAATAATAAATATTATATAATATTTAATAATAGTTTCCCGTTATTTTATTTCATTAGTATAAAAACTGACACAATTTTCATGCATACGTATGACCTACCATCTCCATGAATATTGTAATTCAATTACCTATCTCTAATATTTATGAATGATTAAAAATATTTATATAATTTAAATATATTTTCTCAAACCATTATGAAAAAATATTAAATGATGGCACTATGTTAAAATTTTAAGGATATGGATTACCGAACCAGAACATGCATTGAAAAATATGTACATGTCCATAAAAACAAAAATATTAATAATAAATTATAAATCAACATGTCATAATATTATATAAATGTATCAAAAATTGTATTATAAATATATTTTTATACTAGATTTATAATAAACCATATTTATTATAAAGTTTTTTAATGGAAAAATGAATGGAATCTGGTGGAAAGGTTTTATATCACTATGTAAACATTATTTATGATTGTTTATGTTAACATATCCATTTGAGATTAGATTTTATTTATTTCCATGTAAAAAAGTCAAAAGTGTTTTTATAATTTTTTGATAACTATATACAATTATTTTTATTCATGGCTTATAGTTTACAAATTAGTTTAAATGAACATTTTGGTCATTCATATAAATGAGGATCTTTGCGAGTATTCCAAACAATATATGGAAGGGATTTATTTATATTAAATGTAATGAGATTTTATTCCCTCCATAATCATACATTTATTATTTTATGCTTAAATTATAGTAATAAAAACATATTTTCATAAAAAATTATTTCCATTATAATTCCATATCTTTAAAATATGATTTCAAAATAAAAATTATATTTTATTGAATATTTATTTCATGTTATATTTGATAATTATTAACTATTTTACATATTATTTATTTGGGATGTGATCCGTAGCTACCATCCATATCCTTTATTTGGATTTTTTTTGTTTATGATGACTTCAAAATTAAGAACCCTATTTCCTTTACATTGGTGATTATATAAAGAAATCATTATAATACTCGATTCTTTTCATGGGTTTTTATATGTGGAATGATTTATATTTTACTCATATATATGTTGTCCATTATGTGATGGATGGATCTTATATATCGTTATAATTTCTTGGATCTGTGTTTATATGTCATTATATACAGTACTAGAGCTTGGAGTGAACATGGTTTAGTACGAGACATTATCCACCATGGTGGACTTCAGAGAGAACCCTAAACAATATAGTGGTTGTCGAGTGAACCCATACCAATATGATAGTGTTGTAAGAGATCTTTCATAACTAATTATTTACTATTATTATGTGTATGAAAGCATTCCACATTACACTCTCATGAAATATGATATCTGATTCATTTTTGGTTTCTTTCTTGTGAGATTCCATGATTTATTCCATGTCTCAATAGTAGGATCATTGATATACGTATTATAATATTCAAAAATTATAATTTTATATGTTTTTCCCCAGGTTATGGTAAATTGTATTATGAATAATATATCATAATTTTTTAAAGTTATGATGAAGTATGTGGATGATGATGTAAATATTTTATGCATTAGTTTCTTTATATTTCTAATTATCCAATATTACAATACATTTATGATTCATAGTTGTTTTATAGTGAATTATAAATAATAATCATCTAAAAAGATGTAATATCATCATATGAAATCTTTGGTCACTATATTTAATATCTAAATATGAGTTTAGTTATCCATTTGACACTGTGATGATAACAATTTTGGAATAATGCTAAATATTGGGAAAATGTATACTATTTTGATAATGATAATAAAAGAATTATGTTAAATGTATAGTCTCACATAATTAGGTTTTTCATTTAGAAATTCATCAAATGAATATTATGAATATTTTTTTCCATTTTGATTATCATTTCATTCACTATGATTTTTTATTTTAGTCTTAGGCTAAAACACATAGGACTCATGTTAATGATAAATGATATAGACAATAAAACAATGGTCCTTTTGTGAAACCAAATTTTATTAGAGCAATAATATAGAATCACAATATTATTATCATTATACATTATTAGGATATATATCATGATGAGTTTAGAATTTTACCAATGAGGGAACAACATAATGTTTAATCAATAAAGAGTAAACATCAACAAATTTTTTGGATATTCTGATCCACTAGTGGATAAGTGATGGATTGACATTGTTGGTAATTAATTTTATATTCTTCAATTAGTGGGACATTAAAAATGTTTCCAAATAATTCACTAAATATAATGTCATATTGATCAATAGTGGAATATTATTAACAATAAAAGATAAGAAAAAATAATCAATGTAATGTAATGATATTAGATATATATTATTACCAAATTACATCTCTCATTTTCAATATTGAAAGTTAGTGAAGGTATTTCATGTGAGGAAAAAAAATGATGAATCCCTTGGTACAAATGGGAAAAAATTTAAATGGACTTTAGGGTATAAATTTATTGAATTACCAAATCTAGATTTATATTAATTTATTCATTGGAGTTACAAAAACACGTCCTTATAGGGAAAAATATATAAGTGACTTTAGTACAAATGAATTAATTTATTGAAATTCTATCATAGAAGAGATATTGATTTTTTTAACACATAAATCACATCGGTTTGATAAGAACAGAAATATATAATTAGAATAAAATTCAAAAAATATCATTAAATAATATTATCATTCCTTTATTCTCTAATTGTTGATGAAATCATGAGTGATAATGTTTGAAGTGGACTAATAAATGATACATGTTATAAAATGTTGTTCATTGGGAAAATGAATGTCTGTGTGATGGGATGACGGTATCTAATAGTGAGAATATAGGAAAATCTCAACAAATTATACCACACACTCTCTAATGCTTCAAATGATAAGATTATTGGACATTTTCAATCCAATGGATGAATCATATGTTAATTAATGATCATCATAAATATGATTTATGCCAACTAAAAATTGTATTCTCATGTGATCTCAACATCTGAAATGGATTTTGAGAATTATGTAGTGAAAGGTCACATGAGCCTCGACCCAGTTGGTGAGGACTCTTTTAGTTCATCCAAGGGACCCGAGATAAAATCAAGGTGGTGGGATAATTTTTGGGTACTGTAGCAGGAACATTAGCATGAACAGTAGAAGGGACTATAGCTATCACTATTTGGCATTGTAGAAGCCAAGAATATTCCCCTGTTTGGGCCTTTGGGCCAACAATTTGGTCACCGAGTCCTTTATGGAATTCGAGCCACCTAGGCCTTCGGGTCAGTATGGCCTTCGGGCCACCACAAGTCCTTTGGGACACCTTAAGTGCAGATGCAAACCAGAAAACCTGCAAGGAAAAAAATTCAGAAGGAGGAGGAGAAAAAAGCTCTCACCATAGCATAAGCTAAATAGATTGCAATAATGATAGGGTATGTCAACTGCAATCGGGACACGCTTGTGCATGAATGGGAAAGCCTAGAAGAACATCCATGTGAAGGTGGAGAGAAGATTTCACGATGAAGATGATGGGGAGGAGTAGTTCCAAGTAGATAGTCTGGACTT
The DNA here is from genome assembly GCA_963277665.1 of Viscum album. Classification (NCBI taxonomy): domain Eukaryota; kingdom Viridiplantae; phylum Streptophyta; class Magnoliopsida; order Santalales; family Viscaceae; genus Viscum; species Viscum album. Next base: position 1,377,660,337 of record OY728140.1, on the reverse strand, counting down.
CATGTAATGTTTGAAACCTATGGCCAATGAATTCCTCTATGGCCTATGGGCCATGTAATACTTATGCCTACGAGACTTGTAACAGTTCCACCTCACCACATAAAAGGTGGATTATCCAAAATCAACAAAAAATGATGGCCTTTGGATGTAGTGAAAGGAACATTGATCATCCAGTCTTAAAAATATAATGTGTAAATTAATTCTTTCTCCACTAACTCTATTATTAATAAATTAATTTCTATGGGTATAACAATATAACCAAAACAATTAGGTATTTTAATTTATATTAAAAACTCAATTCAATAATGATTTAATCTCAAGTATATAGTTTTCTTTGATTGAATACTTTGGTAATGTTCCACTTTTTAATATTGATTATCTTAAATTTCTTGAGGTCTCTATGATTTTTTCATTTATTTCATTTATCTATATTTTTCACATATTTTTTTATTCAAAAGAAGTAAAATTTAATATTTTGAATGAACATATAATCATTTATTAATAATGTGTTGAATATGAACTTACAATTGAAATTAAATTAATGATGTATGTATTAGTTAACAAAAATTAGGGTTATCAATACCAGATGGTTGGGTGAAACTCAACAATAAGGATACAACTATGGTGTTGGAGGATATTATTGTGTTTCCAAAATGGTTTTCATGTTTTATACTAAAATTAGTAAGTTTATTTTTTAATTAAACACCTTCGTGGTACTATACATATTTTCAACACTCTTTATAGAATATCACAAATTGAGTTTTAGTAATTAAATAACCAACTACAATGAAAATATGATATGGGACACAAACCCCCTAATGTGTCACCATGCATTCCACTAATTTTGTGTGTTTATAAGAAAGAAAGGTCAATGAAACTCTACATTGATTATCGATAATTCAACAAAATCAATACGTAAAAATACCATCTTCTCTATATATGTTACTTATTTATTGATCAAAACTTAGAAAAATATATTTCTATATTTACGTTCTTTTTTGAAATCGTAAATTGAGGATCTGTTTAAATAATATAACAAAACAAATCTATATACGTTATGGAAGGTATGAATTTATATTGATACCTTTGGGTCATAATAATTCTTTCAATATATTAATCATCTTGTTGAATAGTTGATCAAGTTAACATCATGATCAGTTTGAAGTAGTCATTATCAAATATGTTGATGTTAATTCAATGATCAACGAAGAGCATTTAGATCACCTGAGGGCTATGATGATGGCCCGGTGGAAGAAGAACATTTTTGAAAAAATTTCTAGTGTGAATTTAAGATGTAGAATTATTAATTTTTTGGTTCATGCACTCTCATGTGAGGTTATTTTAATACATACTTAAATGAAAAAAAAAACATGAAAATTATTATAGAAAAAATTATGAAAATAGATATCCATAGATTTCTTTGGATGGCATGATAATTTTGAAATTATTTATTATTTTATCGTTAGAATCTAAAACACCCAATAAAAGATTAAAAATGGAGATATGTTCTTATCAATGGAGTAATGTTAGGATAATTTCATGTAATATAATATATGTTTGGTTTATTAAATTGTGATCACACTACCATGTAAATAAGAAAGGATTATGATCTATAATTTTCCACAAAAATTTGGGACTAGGAAGAGTTCTCATAAAAAATGACATGGTGTTATCTTATCCCTCAAACTACTTTTTGATACAAGATTCAATTTTCCATAATCTTAATGTTGTGTTAGCCGTTGTAGTTTTTTAATTTAGGATGTGGAGGAATTAATACTAGTGTGAGTTATCTGACATATATATTTATCTTAATGTTTAAATTATAATTTTAATGATAACTATTTTATCATTATCTAATTAAGATGGTTATAGTGGATAAATGAATAAGAATATTCATTCTATTCAAACCATGTGAATAAAAAAATATTCACTTGATTTCAGTTTAAAGGATCGTGCAAGATTGTCTATGATGAGGACAAAATTGTTCCAATATTTATGAATTCACAAATTATTTTCATAAATATATTAATGGAATGGTGTAATATTTACTTTTTCATATATTAATTTAACCATATATCCAAGTGATTAATTAAATGTTGCATGAGGGTGATGTATATCTATAAAAGATTGTGATAAATGGTTAATTATTCATCCAAGATTGTGATGAAATGATAATGTCTTATAATTTATTATGTGTTCTACACAAAACAAATTTTATTGAGTTTTTATAAGAGGAACATATTTCATTTATATATATTCATTTTTAATTAAAAAACTATAGAGTCCTAAAATAATATTCATGGAGGGTTGTATTAAAGATTTTTATTTCTAATTTTATTTCGTGGTGTACGGTATTTCATCGTTTTATATATAGTATACAAAAGTATAAATTGATGTAGAAATCATTAACCATACCAAAATGGACATGGTTAATCATCACAATGGAATTTGATTTAGGATTCAACATAACATTTAATGGAAATAACACTACATTGGTTATATGTGATCACCATATGATGTTTGAACACATCATTTATAGGACATAATACTTATCACGATATGGAATCCATCATATATATTAATTATGTGTTTAGATTTTATGGTTTTCAACTATCAATTGAATTGGATCATGATCTATGGATTTCAGTGATGTTATAACGAATAATTCCATATGATAATGATATTGGGTTATGTTTCAATACTAATTATCATTCTAAAATAGATGTTCAGTCTTAAAAGATCATAATATCTCTATAATACATGTTGACATATTTATCTATGGATTTCAATGGTTTTTGAGAAAAAATAACATACTTTCGTATAATATTGTTATAATTTTATTTTTAAATCCTGAATTTATGTGTATGTCTATAAATAAATACATGGTTAGATGTGAAAAACTAAAACTTTTTAGAATGTAGTTGGGGAGATAAAACTATTAGAACATGATCATTCTTAATACATTGAGGGTATTTATAGATCCATTCTGATGCACATTTTAGTATCTTATATTTGTCTAAAATGTTATACTAAAAATTTCATTATGGATCTGGAGTTTGAAGTCAGCGACATGGAATTATATTATATATATATATATAAGACTGTGATGATATTCATAAAGAAGTAAAAGACAATCCCTATGCATATAAATTCTTTTGAAATTCCAGATCATAGGGGGATGACAACTTATTGATTGGTGCTTCAATCGAATTCCTTTAATATTCATAAAGTGTTTTGTGTGTCCTCTCATGAATAAGTACACATGAGATCCTTCACATGATATTATAAAAGATTCCAAATCCTTGTGTTATGGTGATTCATATAATGAAAAATCTATAGATATTCTGGATTATATAAATAATGTTCTATAAAACAACTCCACATTCTTGGTCAATGATTTGTGAAAAAAAACCAATTTGATGAAGCTTCATGTGAACTATATGATATGAGGATGAAGATCTATCTTCAAATTTTACATCAAAGAAGAGAATTTAATGATCAAAAATCATTTTATGGGGGTACGGTAGAGTGTAACACCTAGATACTTTTTAGGAAATATTTCTCTTTATGTCATTTGATTTTCCATTAAATCATTTTTCACAAAATAAACAGTTCGAAGGAACCACATATTTATATTATAATATTATGTTTCTATTAATTGAAATCCATTGGACTGGTGTGAATGTGATGAATATATAAATTTCTGAATTAATTATAATGTTCCAATTCAATATAATTATATTTTAAAATTCATTGTAAATAAACAAATTTTTATTAGTAAAGTAAATTTTTTCTTCACAAATATGTTTTCTATAATAAAAACATTTTATTATTATCAATTTTTTATGAAATATTGTATCTATGTGAAAAAATAATTTTTCTATAATGAATATATATATTATGTTTATTTTTGAGAATTTTCTGAAAAGGGTGATTTTTAATTAATAGTGAAATAGTGAAATATTTTTATTTAATATCGTATCTTAATTTAAATGTATTTAAAAATTAAATGTATAATTTTTTCTTATTAATATTATATAAGTTACATTATAATTAAATAATTCAATAATGGGGTTTCAATGGATTTTGTAATTGAATTTATAATAAGACCCATTTGTACTAAAAAATTCCATTTTTATGGAAAATAATTTGGCATTATTTTTTTCTTTTTTAGTTTTAACATAAATTCTACATCACTATTTATTGAAATTTTAAAAAAATGATTCAATATTGGGTCATAATATAAGTTTTTATATTTATATTTAATTTTTGGTACATGTTGGAATAATTGGTTACAATTTTTTGTTTTTTATTTATTTTATTATGTTCAGTGTAATAAATAGTTTCAAAATTTATGTAACTAATATTTTATGAATATATTATTTTATTAAATTATTTATGAAACATAATATTAAAAAATAAAGAAAAGTAAGATCAGTTATGGTATAAAATATTATGATGAATCCATTTATCATTCAATTTACAACTAATATGTAACGGTTGTATCCTTTTAATATTTACTCATTTTAACCATTTCATAATTAAAAAATGATAACTAAAAGTTATTAAAAATCAAATGGTTTAAATTATGTAAAAAAATTTGTAAATTATTTTTTTATTGAATAATTTTTTTTCCAAGAATAGCATCAAATTAATTAATATTTATGTTTATTATTTGTCTAGATTATTATTTTAATTTGATATTATTTAAAAAAGTTGTACGCTCCCATTTGTTAACTTGTTACAGAAAACCTCATCGCTCAATTAATTACCCTACATTTAGACTTATATATTGACTATACACTAAAAATATATTATCCAATTCCATAGACACATTTTAGATATGTTGGTGTTCCCATGATACCCACCCATGATGTCTTTAATGAGATCTAAAAGAGTCTCTTCAAAGAAAATTTCATCACTTTAAAGGACCAATATCTTTTCTAGTCATCATTAAAACCTTTATGATTATGATTTATAAAAAATTAACATCATTATCCTAAATATTAATAACAGTGGAAATTATTATGAAACAAACTATTACATCCCATCATTCCCACAAAATCAAAAGTGTAAGAATCGTTCATAGGTACATAGGACTTATTGTCACCACATAATTATACAAATAATTTTTTTCCCGTAATTTATGGAGGTATATTAAGAATGTAATAATGTTTATAAATGATAATAATGAAGTAATTATACTAATATAATGCTTATAACATGTATAACCAGTTATAATCCATTCATTTGGGAAACGACAACATTAATTGTAAATATGTGTATTCTACCATCCCCAAAATGCGATGTCCTTCATTTATAGTTTTTATTTTACATAGATGGTAATTAGGATTATTTATTTTAATAGATATTATATATGTTACATAATTATTCTATAAAAGTTATTTATTTTTTATATGATTTATTATATCCTTCGGAAAATAAAAACAACATTCATGCAAAGATATTCCCAGCCATATCAATGAATAGTTTAATTATTGTTTCACATTCACCTTTTAATGATTAAATTTAAATATTTTTATGATTATTATACATGATTTTCTTATAATGATGAATTATTCATTTACAATGTAACAATGATCAATGTATAAGAAAAAGTATAAACAAAATGAAGTATTCATGGAAAATGATTCAAGCATCACAAAGAATATGTATTAATAATAAATATAATAAAATTTGTTATTAGATGATATAAATAATTACAAAATTCTACAATATACATATGGTTGATGAAAAAAATTTATAATATATACATATTTATTAAATGAGTATTTTGAAATTGAATAATGAAATTCAATAATTGAGGTAATGTTTTAGTTAGTAATCTAAATGGTATGCATGATTATAAATGTTTTTGTATCAATTGGATAATATTTTTCTTCCATGTCCATGATTTAGAAAAAATCTTCAAAATGGTTTTTAATAATCCAATAAAATTAATTAAAATAATATTTACCCATGTTAGACATTTTAGAAAATATTTTGAAAATAAGTTACTAGTCATTTATCTAAATGAGGTTCTTAGTGAGTTTTCTGAAAATTAAAATAAATAAGGAATGTTTTTTATCATATAAATACTTTGTTGAATTACTAGCCATCATGATTTCATTATTCTATGATACTTTTTTTATAATCATACATGGATAATTTAAAATAAATTTTTCCCTTTATAATTTCATATATTTAAAATACATTATTTCAAAATATAAATTAAATTTTCCCCAATAATTATTTCATTTATTTTTACAAAATATATCTTTATTTTATAAATTTATTATTTGGGATGTAATAAAAGGAAAAATCCATATTTTTTTATTAGATTGGTTTATGGTAATGACTGAATGAAAATTATAAAAGCCACATCTTTTTTGAAGTCTATTATAGAATAAAATGATTATGAAGACCAATTATTTAAATATATTTTGATATAATGAATGAATTATGTTTTATAAATATTATGGTTTTCATGGGATATGTTGGTAATTTATCTCTTCCCAATTCATTGAGTAATGACTCATATCTCATGAAATAGACATGACTGGAATATATGGTTCTCCCAATTCAGTGTGATATTTTTTCTATTATAATGGTAATATGAGTGAACCATTGAAACAATTAAGGTCGAAGAGTGAACCCATAACACTATTTTATTCTTCTAAAATATGATTTTCTTTTAATGAAATGATATAATATGATTATGTGTATGTGATAGTTCTATGGTATGCATTAATTGATTATGTTCATTGGATATATTATTTATCGTGTCTTTTAAACATTGAATATTTATATACGAGTCAATATTATGATTTTAGTTATATATAGTATTATCTTCCAATGTTATATCCTTGTTCATAAAAACTTATGGTCTATTTTTAAAAAATCAATATTTGACATTTCCCTTGTTTTCCCTTAATCAGCGTCTCAGATCACAAATTTCTTAAGAATATTTTTCCAAAGATATAATGAATTGTATTAACTATAATATGTGAAAAATGATTAAAATTAGGAATGAATAATTGGGAGATGATTTAGATATTTTCTGAACTAGTTTCTTATGATTTTATTTTAATAGTGGATTTATACCATTAGGATCCTTTTGTGTTTGTCTATGTAATATAATCAATTCATGTAAAATATATATAATAAAAAATAATAAAATAATATTACATCAATTATAGGTCTTTTCCAGACCTATAATAGAACAAATAAACTAGTTCTAAAATTTTTATCCTCTTTACCACAATGGATAGCAAAATTTTTTAATTTAAAATTTTCATATAGTTACTATTTATTAAATATTTCTACTATTCATTATGACCAATGTTTTTTTGATTTTTTATATTATATATATTATATTGTTTACAAATTTTAAAATTATTTTATTAAATTAATACTATAATCATGGAAAACGTTATTATTGAATAAAATAAACAGGCACGACGAAAGACGGTTTTCTAAAATATGAACTTTTCGGTGAAAATATGATATAATATAAAATGTATAAATAAAAATAATAATTATTTGAATTTAACTTCAAAAAATTATTTTCATTATATAATATATAATTATTATTTAAAATACTCCTAATTAGGTTTTATTTTAATTAATAACAATGGAGGAACATGATTTTCTTTCTAATCATTTTTAGAAAAATGTATTATTATATTTGAAATTATATTTATACTAAAATAATATATAGTTATGAATTTAATATAAATAATTTGATAAAATATTACTAAATATAACATATTATACATTCAAATAAAATAAAATAATAATATGAATTTTAAATTATATATTGTTTATACAAGAAAAAACCATTTCAAAAAAATCATCCATATTCAATGAGAATTCACGCATTTGGGAAACATTCAAATATTTGTAACTAAATTTATTTTTATATGTTGATTAATAAAATTATTTTAATTGTATAATGTAATATTCATAAATCTATCATAAAAGTAAAAAAATTGTTTATTAGAAAATAAAATTCAATTCTAAAGGAAACATATTTTTTGGAAAATAGTATACTATTTTTAGAAATTTTGTTTTTATTTTTTATGACATTCAATATAAATTTAAAATGTATAATAAAGTTTTATATGTGTCAAAAAATATTTGATACAATTCATATCTGCCAATTTAATTATTAATTTATTATGAAAAAACATAAATAACCAACTTTAAATTTTAAAATATGGTATATTTAAAATTATAGAATAATTTTTAGTATGCGATTGAGTATCGTATTGCTTGAAAATATCACGGTATTATAGATTACATGAAAAAAAGAATAATGACATGTAGAAAACTATTATTACAGGGCCCTAGAGGAATTGTTCTTTTTTTAATAATTTTTACATTCTTGTATTTAAACCACACATGGTGGTTTATCATTGGCAATGACATCTAAATCATAATGGATTGAACATATTTAACATAACACATATATATTATGATAGTGAAAGTATATCTTTGAATTACTAGAATTCTTAACACATTCATAGGGAATAAATAATTTTATGTGTAGATAATTATAACACCCAAATTTATTACTATTTTATTTTTATAACAAATAAAACCCACTTATGGTTTTAGTTATTATTTCATTTAGGAAGGGTTCAAATTAATTTTAAATTATTCTTTCTCTTTGAATTGAATACATCATATTTAAGGGTTTTTTACTTCTAACATTACATAGATCGGGTTTTGGGTGTTGTGTGTGGTAAAATTAAATGATAAATGAGTTGGGTGAATGTACAGTGGGGTTAAATTTTATTAATAATGGTAATTTATAGTTTTTATGATATAAATAACACTAACTCCTAGGTATCAAGGGTTCCATAAAGGTAATTCCATTTTTCAATGCGTAATATATTGGTAATGACCTAATATTGTGCGTGGTATATTGGTATGGTATGTCTTTTTTCAGGTCACCTAGAATAAAATTATATGCAACCATGTTTTTCAGTTTTTTACAAGTGGGTACATCATGCACCTCATAAGGGTAACCATATACTAACATTTGGGTACCAACTTCAATACTGATATTTGAAAATCGGTTAATTCTTGGGTAGTGGAATTATGTTAGAATAATTACTGTATCCCTAAGGTTAGAGAAATTTCATAAAGGATAATTTTATTCTTAGCAATGTTACGGGATTTGGTTCATGCATTTCATAATTGTAGGACACACATTTTTGTAAAGGAAACCTTGTCATTGCAACAGTTCTACAAGGTTAATCAAAGACTGTACATGGGAAATACTAGCATCAATATAAGAAACAATGGACTTCTGTAAGGTAACATTATATTTCCAAAGGATGTGTAAGAGTAAAAATATATATGTATGGGTAGATCTAGATATTCAAAACATGTGTAAGGGTAATCTAAAAAAGGGTAGCTTCAAAAGAAAAAAAAAATCTTTTACCCTTATGAACAACATTTTTTGTGTAAAAATTAATTGAAACACATTTTTTAGTTTCTTCATATATTAGAGGACATTATAATGTTTTTTTGGATTATTTAAAAATAAAAAATTATGTAATTAACTCAAATAAACCTTTTAAGTATTGTGTATAAAATTAAAAAACATTAAAATAACATCACATTCCTTTCTATATACAACCCAAAACTCCAAGCCTTAATATACCATGATATATTATTATTTAAATATGTTTTTATGAAATTTATTTTTTACTTGGTGGAAATGAATAATGATTACCACATAATAATATTATTTATAGAGGAATTATATTTTGTATATATAAATATTATTTTATTTAATAATTTAAATTTTCAAACTAAACCAATAATAATATATATTTTTACGATAGTTTTGAAAATTCCATACATGGTCTATTTATTGAACATTTTTTCCTTTTATAGTAACTATAATTACCCCTAATAGTAATATTATTCTTAATAAAATTATATTTCTAAAATGGTTATTGTCATTAAAAACAAAAAAAAATAAAAAAACCTAATTCTAAAATGGTAAAATGTTATTTGATGATATTATTTCAATATAAAATCATTATATAATCCAATTAGTTATTGTTAGATATTATTCCACATAAATATAACATATTAATAATTAAATAGTTTACAAGAAGCCATAATAGACCAACCCCAAACTTCAAAAAGGGATCCTCCTCTTATATATTCCATACATGTAAAGAAAATCTGGTTTCTAGGAAATATCTACCCAAATAATTTCTTTAGTTCACTTGACATGAGATTTTTTTGATTTAATTGATTAAAAATAGTAATATATTCTTTCAATTTAATGGGAAATGAATTTTTCGTTCATGAGTATGGTGGGACACTGCCTCTCAAGCTGATATATATCATTTTCCATCACCACCATTAATATCTATTTTTAGTGACTGATTATGAATATATATATATATATATATAATTCATGAAATATGTATATATATGTAATGTTCATTTATCATATAAATCCTTACCATTCCATTAATATAATAATTATTAAACCATTCAGGCATAAAAATGTATTACCACCAAAATTAATTTCTGTGATTTTTTTTCATAACCACATCAAATGACTTTAAAATATTTTTATTTTCAATCAAATAATAAGTTATTTATATTGTAATTATTTTTATCACATAGAAAAATGAGAATTTTTGTTTTCCGATCATGGCCACTGAAATATAGATTTATTTCACATGTGTTGGTGCAACATAAAATCCACATGACTATTAAAAAGATCATTTCTAAAAACCACATAACATGGATTGTTTAATAAGTATATTTTATGTATTGAAATAATAACTATTTCATGATTATTATTCCTCTTATGAGTGAATAATTTATTCTTTTATCATGTCAGAATACATATGTCATTTTTAAAATATGAATTATTTATAACTAGAATGACCAAACAGAACATAATTAATTATGAAATTAAATACAATACTAAATCAGTCCAAAGTAATAATTAAAATGAATATGTTATTTCAAAATTACAAAAATTTGGAGATTTTTATTATACAAGATTATAAATAACGTATGTGATAATTCTGGCAATAGGTAATGGGTTTCATATAAAAATTTATTTTCATAATGTTATATTAAATATTCAATGCCTATGATATTCTATGATTATTTGTATAATTAATTTCGATTATTGGATGTCTTAAAAACAATTTTTTTATTTGGATTTAAATTTTAACACCATAAAAATTTATAGATTCATTCTCACTTCAATGATATGATCATTTCATATTATTTTGTGACTTATCAATCCTAGAGCCTGATATTGGTTCCCTAGTCCATTTGTTTATATTACTTCATGTAAACCTCTGTATATGGTAGAGGTCATGTAATCGACCATATCGGGGAATTGATATGTGGAAATCGTGTTATAAATTCACAAAGTGGTATCACATTCGTTTATATTTTATCTTTTTATATTTCTATTTGGTAAAGGTAGGTAAGATATTAAAAATAGTTAGGAAATGGTTAAGAAACCATGCATGGGAATTTTTACCCCTTCTATAGAGGAAAATTACCCTTAGTGGGATATATGTAATTGATGTCTTCTATTACCTTTGTATTTTGTTTCACCTTGGGTGATGTACTCTGTGAAGTATGTTTTTTATATTTTCTTAATGGACCAGAATATAACGAGATATTATTTATACATTTTAAAGGCTATGCACTCTAGATTTATTATGAAGTGTGTAATTTTAGGCATGCACTAAAAATAAGTTCTTGGTATGGGTTATTTAATAGATATTCTTTTATTTATTTCTATAATATATGTGTAAAGATTCCTAATATGAAATTGAAATTTTTTAATGATTCTAAATAATGTAAATATATGCTGATAAAATGAAATTTAAATGAGATTACTTTTGATATTAAAATGTTTACCTGATGATTGTATTGACCCTTGTGAGGGATGGTTGAGGGTGGTATTAGTGCCTCGATTTTGACAATATTGTGGGGAATGGGTGATTAATTGTTATAAATTTCTGTAAATCCCTGTTTTTATCTATATTAATGTTGTGTATTGTTTTTTAATAACATTTTCTAGTATTTTTGATATACGAATCCATCGTGAATCTTATTTCTATGATGATATGACAACATTGCTATAAATGTGCCACCAATAATGGATCCTGAGGATTTTATAATTCTAGTTGAAGGAACTAGAGAGCAGTTTTATGATAATATATCTCTCTCCATTCTGTTTATGGTAAGAGACACAGAGTCGGTTGTGAAAAACATGTCCTACATTACATGGGATTTCCAATTTTACCACCCTCCTACATTCACCAGAGAATGTGGAATAGAGGTAGCTATATACTGAATTAAGACTATCTATATTTATCATAACCACATGAAATCTCCTACAGATAATAAGTTAAAATGTTATGGTATATGTTATGTGGTAATGAGAAAATTGTGTGTCTTATCTTAAATCGGGATGGAAAACTAGAGAATATGGAGTGGAAGCACTTTTAAGAGATTTTTATGGAGAACATTTACCGTGAGAGGCTTAGGCAAGATAAAGAAGCTTATCTTGTATAGTTGATCTTGGGGAAAATGTATGTAATTAAATATACATGATGATTCGTTGATTTGAAATGCCTTGTTACAAAGATAGTAAGGGATGATGATATTTTACTGAGGAATATTCATGATGAAAAAAATGTGATATTAAGACCATTTTTAACAACAATTTGAGGTTGAATTTTTTGAAGCGGTGAATCCGGATGTCATATCTATGGGAAACCGGAAGGAAGAATATAGGGGAGGAAATGTGGTTTCAAATTCAGACCATGAGGTGTATCTTCTGAAATTAGGAATCACCACATTTAATGTATCAACCAAGAAATTAATAAAAAATATGGATATGGGAAGGATTAGATACATGTGAAATTAATCACATGATATTCCACACATGATGTCGTCTGGGTAACATTTACTAATAGTGCATGTAATTTCCCAACATAGGTGTCATGCAATCGTACCCTGAGCCAGTCAGTCACATGACCTCAAGTGCACCAACCACTATGCTAGATGTTGCTGACTAGTAGTTAGGGTTTGGTATGTAATCCATGGAGAGACTATACCCTCTTTTAATAGAGTAAAACACCATCAAATATTGGTAAAAAATGGAAGATAAATATGTAAATAAAAAACAGTACCAATGTCATAAGATAACAGTAATAGGAAATACAATACTCAACTATAAAGAATAACATTTTATGCCAATATAATTGACATTTTCTATAGCACATGTGAATGTAAGGATGCTACAAATCCCCTAGTGGGTCTTAAACCAAGTCTAGTATAATCATCAAATCTCTAACCATAATCACCAATATAATCAAGGTCCCTTTCCCATTGCACATACTACAATAGTAATGTATGTTCGGGTACCAACCATGGAGCCTGACTTGGGTGTGAGTACAACTCATTAGGCCACCACCAATTCGGTCTAAATGAAATACAGTATAAAGGTAGTGCATTATGTTTTATAGGGAATATAATACAATGCCTTAAAGTTTGTTATCATGTTATCAATAATTATTTATTTAGTCATATTAACTGTAGGGTTAATTTGGATTCCCATACCTCAATACTAACATCATCCTATACTAGAGCCTAAACTATTCCCTAAATAATTTCATAACATAATACCTACTTCTTTTTAGAGTTTTATGTATTCAAAGTTGAAATGGTCGCACAGTACACGATTCAACTCATTCTAGAGTTGAGAACATTCTTATACGAGGCCATAACCTTGAGTTCCATTATTTACATTCCATAATTTCGTATTTATAATCCACATTTAAAAACATTCCAATATTATAAATGTATGAATGGTATCCATGTTACCAAGAATACTCCCAAATAGAATGACCATGTTACCATTCTCATTACTCATCAATAGAATGACCATGTTACCCTGTTTTATCATCAATATAATGAAAATCTTCCCATTCTTTTTACTCATAAGTAAAATTTCAATGTTACCTTTTAGACTCCTCAATATAGATTGACCATGTTACCATATCATTCGTACACAATAAATTCACAATTAATAATCAACATAAATTACAATAAGAATCCAATAATTAGTTAAATACCTCCAGTCCACTAACTTGCAAAATAATTAACTACATTCATAAATTCCATTAATTAATTCAATAATTAATTAACCAATATCAATATTTGTATCCCATAATTATTTTTCCAGTTATAACTATATAATTTTTACCTCAAATATTCATAATTAATCCCAAAATTAATTATCTTGATCAAAATCTCAATGCACATAATTATTTCACAATTAATTATATCAACATAAAAAAATTTATATTTTAAAAATTATCTAATGAATAATTATGTATATTACAATCTTTATTCCATGAAATCAATTTCACTACATAATTATCTAATAAGTAATCCCCTTAGTATTATGATTAATTCCTCATCAAATCATTAAATTCAATAATTCCTCAATAAATCAATTATTTATATTAATTAACCCAATATTTGAAAATCAATTAATAAATATGTTTGAAATTCTAAAATTATTCCCATTCGTATCAAATCTGTGATAATAGGAATTAGATTTTTGACCACCTACCTCAATTTTATAATGGATATTCATTTAATGTAAATTTCCAAAATACGAGTACCATAACAATTTAGACCTGAGTTAAATATCTAATTCCTCAAATCAAGATAAAGGATATCAAGATCATATAAATATAGATCTAAATAAAAAAATCCCTGATCTAGATCTCATCCAAAGGCTTTAGATATACTGAAATGGAGGATAACCTACAATAAAAGATCAAGTAATGTAACACCATGAAAAAATTTATGAATTTATTAATGATATTTTGGTTACTATTGTTACTATTTTTTTGATTAATATTGGATCCATAAAAATGGCTTTAGGATGAAACCAGATTGATTTTATTAAATAGAAACACTAAAACATTACATTTCAATAAGTTTTAAAGACCATAACTACCATAGAATATATATTATAACGCTTATTAAGATCTCTAAAAGACCACCAAGCATAATAACTAGACCATGTAAGTAGTTAATATCCCTTGAGTATGTCATAATGAAAAACAATATAGAAAGTACAATGGAAAATGTAATATGATTCAAGGGAATGTGGATAATCATCCTTATAAGCCAATATGGTTTGATGTTTTAAATTACACTAATCATTTATTTATATGGCCTTGGAATCTTTTAAAGATAAATGTGACCCTTATTTTCTCTCAAATAGACATTGGAGTTCAGAAACATGTGACCATTGGTATTTTAATCAAACAATTAAAATTTCATTGAGTAATTAAAATGTTTTAAAATGCATTAAATATTTTATATTAATATCATTTGTAAAATGGAGACATGATTTTATTTGATGTTTTATTTTATATTTATATTTTGAAATTATAATGTTTTAAAACTCCACATGAATACAAACTTATGAAAATATCGATAGATCGAGTATTGTTAAACTATGATAATAGATGTCTTCATATTGATTGAAATTAATATATAAGTTCAGTTTTTTATCTATTTTTTATTATACTATTTTTGTAAAAATATAGTGATTACCCCATTTGACTGAGGACATCATTGAAGGAAATGTTTTTAATGTCAATGGGAATATCCCTAAGGAAACTAATCTTAGTAAATGTTTGTTCAGGTGCATTCATGGTGTGTATTCTGTGTAATGCATGAGTCATTCAGGGTGTGGGATAAACATGTGCATGTGCCCATGTATAATGCCCACAAGATCATGGTGTATGGTATGGGCCAAAGACCCTATGGGGGTCCCTTGTAAAATGACCCCATTGTGTGTGATTGTGTTATGAAATAGAAGGTATTAGAATCGATCCCAATATGGCTTGTTCGATGCCTTCCCATTTTCAATCTGTGATTTAGATTTATCCATGGAAGACAATCTAGGTCATTCGATCTTGTTGTGCGAGATATCAGCTTCCCACATAGGATCAGCCTTCGAACTCCACCAACACATCAATTATTCTATGGTTTTCATTATCTATCTAATAGAGCCAAATGAGATCTAGACCATTCAATACTTTTTTAAAAAAATAGATATCCCAGGTCCATCTAATCTAGCTGATTTAGTCAAATTTTTCTGATTGGACTCAGACAATCACAACCATCCCTAATGTTTCCACTTCTTCTATATTTAACTCTCGAACCAGTTAGCCTCAACCCACAGTTTCCTCCTCCTCCACTATTCTTCATCATACGGTGACCCTCCCATCACTCCACTCAAATCCAATATTTTCATTTTGTTAGAATTATTCAATGGGAGAATTATATTTAAAGCAAAACCCATTATATTTGTAAAGACCCTTAAATTTCAAGGACATTTTTTTTCTCTTAATTTCTTTGGGATTTTATGAGTACACGGTTTTTGACGGCACCTAATTCCGTTGCCCGGTGTGCCTGAAATCAATTTCCATAGTTTAGCTTGGGTACGTTTAGTGAAAGAATGAATAGGTTTTTCCATCTTTTGAACCGGTACTCGGAATCGAAATCTGAGGACACTGATGAAACCGTAGTGCTAGTATTTTCTTAGGAAGACTTTTTTTGGAGTTGTGTTTTCTCGGGTGATGTTGTTAAATAAATGGGTTAATTGAAGAGTGAAATAAAAATTTGTGCTACAATTTTTATTTCTATTCTACATAGTTATAACCAATGCATGGAAGCTGGAGTGGGACCCGCTACATCATAACTCTACATGGTAGGATATTATTGAAGTGGCGCCCACACGAGGCCCACCCCTTCAATTCCATTAATCCTCCCACTTGCAATATAATTTTTAACTCACCCACTCCCCCACTTTAATTACATGTCCACTCTTACATTAAATATATTGATTATAGATATTAAATATATTTATATAAAGAGTTTGAATTTAGAATTCTTGACATGAGTTAATACAATAAGGACCTACCTTATTTTATTTTAAGGTGGTTTCGTTGTGTGGAGATTTTGGGAGAGTTTACACTATGTCTTGAAGAACGCAAAGAACGTCAAAACCTCAATGAAGAATGATATCACCACAAGGAGTTATCTTCGTGCCTTTCTTCGCCGCTCTATAGCCGGTGTGAGACGCTGCTCCCCCACAGACGTTCTCCGTCAAACACATACGAAGCTTCACCTCGCGATGCCCTTTCCCTTGACAATCTTAATTCAACAACTACTACAAGGTAGGGGATTGTTTATGTGTTCGTTACTTTTTGGAATTCATTGTTAATTTTCTTAGCTTCCTATTATCAAATTAACGGGAGGATTTCAGACCGCGAAAACACGACTGATCCTCCTCCCCTTTGTTGATGTTCACCATCGATGTTTGGAACGAAAGTGTAGCGGTGCAACGATGCTGCATGGGATCAGGAAAAAATGTGGTGAAGGAGCATGGCACCGTCACGCCACGCCGTTGAGGCCAAAAGAATCTGTGGCCAGAGTCAGGCCGCAGCGGAGGGGCGTGGTGCCATCGCGCTGCGCCAGAGATCCATGGAGGGCTGCAGCTAGGGCGGGTCGCGACGTACGAGAACGACATCGTCGCGCCGCGCCGGTCGGACAAGGGTCGTTGCGTAAGGCTACGACGGTGCATAGGGTGGCAGCCAGAACTGCCGACTGGCGGTGATGTAGGAGGCGGGACCAATCGGTCCCGCGCGGTGGAATAGGCCGGCCGTTAAGGCCGGCCGGATCCGAGAGAATCAGAGTTTTGTACGCCCGACCAGCATAGCAGGGCAGACCCCCCGTGGTTTTGATGTTCAGTTCGAAGGGGGCGGTGGCTCCCCCCCTTCCGCGTCCGCTCAGCATGCGGGCGCCCAGATCGGGTTGAACCAGCCGGGATGCGATGCGCCATCCGGACCGGGCCATGACCCAGGGGGTATTGGGTCGGGTCAGACATGGCCCAAACCCCCTGTTTTCGGACAGATCCGTTCAAACTCCCATAACATGGGCAACGGACCTCCGAACGACACACTGTCAGTTGCGTAGTAATCCATGGATCGAGAAAGTTGTTTCGGTATTTTACCCTCAATGTTTCAGAAAACAATGTGTATGGCCGGGTTGATTTGAACACGAAACCAAGTGGGCCTTCAGAGCAGAAACGCTTATAACATGATTTTCAGACGTCTGATTGACGTGTCGTCGACTTTGTTGGATTATTCTTTGTGAAAAGGTTATTTTTTCTTACTGCACTCGAGGTTTGGATGTAGTTGAAGTATGGTTGGGATGGTTTTGACTTAAAAACCAATCGGGCCCCTGGGATGAAATAGCCAATAACTGTCAGACCGGGTGTTCGATTGACGCGTCGTCTGTCACGTTGTGTTCCGATTGTCGAGACAGATCTTTGGGATACATAAAATTTGTACTACGTTTCAGTTTATGTATCGTCCTCCTTGGCTCATAGAGCGGACCCTCCCTGAATCGAGTGTGCTTTGTGTGGGAACCCTAGAGCCGGTTGCGACTATGACGATGATGAAGACTGTACTGGGATCCTCCGTGGGTTCGACAGTGACGACGACCGTACTGGAATCCTCTGTGGGTTCGATGGCGATGACTAAAGTTCTTGTATCCTATGTGGGTCAGGTAGTATGTGATTACTGTTCATGTATCCTATGTGGGTTCGGTAGTGTTTGACTCTATACTTGTATCCTACGTGGGTCTGGTAGAGTAGCTGATCTTGTATCCTTTGTGGGTCCCACATCTTAGCTGGTCTTGTATCCTATGTGGGTCTGACAGCTTAGATGAATCAGTGGCTACATCTGATCATTTCTATCACCTTACGAAGAGTATACCTATGTGAGCTGAGTCTTGACTTTCAATCAATATCTTCGATATGATTGACTTGATTTCCTATGTGGATTGGGTCGTGCTTTCTTTTGTGGACTACATCGAACATGTGCTCAGATGTTGGAGCCGAAAATGAATTGATGACTTAGGTATATGTATGGTAATATACCTAAGTAGAGTTGTTTTATACTTCTTGATTGTATCATTATTTTTTGGTTTATCCTTCGTGGATTCTGAGAGACCTTTGAGGTTCTCATGTTCCCTACTGAGTAGCGTATACTCACCCCGGCACGGGCTATACCCACACAATGTTGTGTTGGATGAAGATGACGGACAATGCTGATCGATGTTGGAGCTCATGGAGCTGGACGGTACCTAGAGGTGGATCATTGGATGACACGTACACGGAGCGGACGGTTGGAGCCGAGGAGTGGAGGAGACTATCTGTACTCACCCTTCTGGTGGGATTTCTAGAGGACAGCTCTGTGTTGCTGCTTTACTTTTCTGATGTTGTACTCTCTTTTCATTTGTACTTTACTTTCAGTTGGGTTTGTATTCGGGCCCATTTACTTTCCAACACTTACCTTTGTACTCGGTTTACATAGTGTTTACTTCTACTTGCTTACTCTATGGTGTCTGATTACTTACATAAAGGAAATGCCTTCCCTTATGTCGGGTTTTACACCTTTGGTTCTAGTCTCCATCCCCTGGCCTATGGAAGGTGGGTTTGGGGCAGTCACGGCACAGGTCCCGAGGATGGTTCATGACAAATTGGTATCAGAGGATATCGGTTCTACCGTAGAACTCAAAACTCTGATCCTTCTTCTATGTGAAGCAATAGTTTTAATGGTTTTGAGTGTGGTTATCAGTCTAGGGAGTCTAGTGTTGGTGTGGCGGCCGACGTATCCGTACCCCAGGACCATGAGTTCTGATTTCCGACTCAATGCACGAAGACATTGATTGCATGTGTGTTTCAAAAGTTTCCTTTGTGATTACTTTGTGTCATCTCACCATGTATATTGTATTGACTGTGGAACAACCGTCTCTTTTCAGGATGGCCCCACGATGACAACCATCTAGGGTTCCGAGAATTCTGCGAGAGGACAAACCACCAAGCGAGGAGGCCTCGGCGCAGGGCCCTTTTACAGTGGAGGAACCGGCGGTACCTCTACACGCAGAGCCACCGATGCCACCAGCCCCAGCTTCTGAGAGTGCACGTCACCTTAGTGCACAAAACGAGTTTCAACAACAGATACCACCGAGATTCCATGGGGAGACGGACCCTCAGGTAGCATAGTATTGGCTGGAGGCTGTTGTACGAGTTTTCAGGTTAGTAGGGACACCAGCTTAACTCATGGTGATCCTTGCAGCGAGTCTCCTGCATGCGGAAGGAGGCATATGGTCGATCCTGATGCTCTAGGTGCATGACGAGGCATCTCTTCATTGGTCGGACTTTGATAGAATCTTTCTCTTGGAGTTCTCCCTTGCCACCCTGAGTGAAGTGCGCATTCAGAAGATAATACAACTGCAGCATGGCAGCATTGCGGTAGCCCAGTACTCGGCGTGATTTTCTGATCTCTCGTGCTATTCCACGGACATGGTATGGGACCCATTCTTCTGGGCCGAGACCTTCGAGCAGGGATTGAGGCATCAGATCAGGGCTTCGATGATCTCCCTCTATATTCTGACACAGGTAGGAGTACTGGAGTGATCCCTTCTTGTAGAGAGATTTCTTGCTGAGCCTACACCAGCAGCGAGACCTACCTCAGGGCGACATGTAGCAGAGTCTTCTGCACCTGGCAGTTGGTGGATGACATAGGGGTCTAGGTGGACCAGAACATCAGGTGGATGACCCCAAGATATTGGCTCGGAGGTGCGGGGAACATGCAGTAGATCCAACCTTTCGAGGAGCAGACAGTGCTATGCATGCGGTGGGCAAGGCCACATGGCTCGTGACTGCACGACCCGCCGTGCAGAGGAGCAGCAGAAGGTTGAGGGACCACCTAGGCAAAGGTAGAGGTTCGATCGTGGTGGTCCTAAGGGAGTAAGAGGACGTGGTAGAGATGTTGGCCGAGCAGCAAGTGGTGGGAAACGCTTTGAGTCTTTACCACCACCACCACCAAGAGGTCCACCCCGACCATATGGAGCTGGGGGGCATAGGCAGGCTCAGCTTCAGGAAGCGGAGGCCTACGACCATGGCACACCAGAGATGATTCGAGGTACTATCTATTTCTACTCCACCCTTTCTGAAGTTTTTATAGACATAGGAGTGAGTCATTATTTCATTTTTGCTTCCCTTGTTCAGATCTTGGAGATTCCGACAGATCTGTTGGCTCGATCCTTACGGCTACGTACTCCTACGGGAGCAGACTCGACCATTACACACTAGTGCCAGCAGTGTGAGCTTACTCTAGGAGGTGAGAGCTTCGGCATGGATCTTCTTGTAGCAGCTTCTAGGCCTTAAGATGTCATCTTTTTCATGGATTGGTTACCTATAGTCCATGCTCAGATCGACTGTATTAAGCGCAAGGTGCGATGTGTCTGCACCAATAGGAGAAGGTTCACCATCACCGGTGAGAAGGGAGATTTTGTAGTGTAGGATGGAGTCACACAGAGGAGAGGACATCCAATCACTCATCAGTGGGCTATCCTCATCCAAGGAACAGTTGACGTGCAGAGTCTGAGTTTTCCTATAGTGGTGGATTAGTATGCATATGTTTTCTCTGATGACGTTCCAGGACTTCCTCCTCACAGAGAGCTAGACTTCTATATTGACCTTTACCCCGGGACAACCTTGATATCCACTATAGTATATCGTATGGCTCATGCTAAGCTTCGAGAGCTATGGGTATAGCTGGAGGCCTTGCAAGGAAAAGGATTCATTCGACCCAGTGTTTCACCATGGGATTTCCTGATTTTATTTTCCAAGAAGGCGGACGGGAGCTTGCGACTATGTGTCAATTACTATCCCCTAAACCAGGTCACCGTGGGGAATTAGTATCCACTATCAAGGATTGATGACCTATTTGATCAGCTCAAGAGAGCACGGTGGTTCTCGAATATTGACCTCAGGTCATGCTATCATCAGCTCAGAGTTCGAGATGAGGATGTGCAGAAGATGATCTTCAGATGTCGGTATGGACACTATGAGTTCTTGGTTATGGCATTCGGTATATCAAAGGCTCTAGCAGTGTCCATGAGTCTAATGAATAGGTTCATTCAGACTTACCTTGATCGATTTGTCATAGTCTTCATCGACGACATATTGATATACTCGACCACTGAGGAGGAGCACGCCTACCACTTGCGGGATGTACTTGACACACGCTGAGAGCACCATCATTATTGTAAGCTCTCGAAGTGTTAGTTTTGGCTACGCGAGGTCCACTTCGTGGGAAACATAATCTCTGATGTGGGAGTTGCGGTGGATCCTACGAAGATTGAGTCAATGCTAGCTTGGGAGGCACCCAGGAGCTTGACGGAGGTGCGGAGTTTCTTGGGCCTAGCTGGGTACTATCAGATGTTTGTTCTAGACTTTTCTAGAGTTATAGCACCACATTCAGCTTTGACGAAGAAGGGGAAACCATTCGTGTGGTCAGATAGATGTCAGCAAAGCTTCCAGGAGTTGAGACAGAGATTGACCAGCGCACCCATCATGAGGCTACCGGAGGATGGAGTAGAGTACGTAGTATACTATGATGAATCAGGGGCCAGAATCAGGTGTTTCCTGATGAAGGAGCAGGCAGTGATCGCCTATGGATCATGATAGTTGAGGCAGCATGAGTAGAACAATGCTACCCATGACCTGGAATTAGCAGTAGTGGTCTTTGCTCTGAAGATGTGGTGGCATTATCTGATGGGTGAGCACTTTACAGTCTAATCAGACCACCAGAGTCTCAGGTACATCTTCTTGTAGAAGAACCTGAACCCGAGATGATGGCTCGAGTTCCTCTAGGACTATGACATTGAGATAGTCTATACTACTAGAATGTGGAACGTAGTAGCTGATGCCCTCAGCAGGAGGACAGGCATTCAGCTACTTGGAGAGGTGATAGATTAGTTATCTTCTTTGCAGATATCCTTCGTGGATAGAGATGGAGCCACCTTTCTACAGTCACTTATAGTCACTCCTCCACTTCTTTAGTGGGTCATAGAGGCACTACATGGGGACATTGACTATGAGACACGGCGTGCACATATTTCCACAGGATAGGCACCTGATAGATTCTCTATTGGATGAGATAACATCGTCCTTTTCATAGGAAGTACCATGGTACCAGCTACATTGCAGGAGGAGGTTCTGAGAGAGTTTCACACTTCCACTTTGGTGGTACATCCAGGAGTAGCGAAGATGTACCAGGATCTCAGATGACATCACTGGTGGCTGGGGATGAAGAATGTTGTGGCAGAGTTCGTTTCTCGGTGCCTCATCTACCAGCCGGTGGAGGCAAGGAACCAGGTACCAGAAGGCTTGGTACAACCCTTGGAGGTCCCAGAGTGGAATTGGGACGACATATCTATTGATTTTGTGATTGGACTTCCATGTACTTCTAGAGGTCAGGACACCATTTGGGTGATTGTTGACCGACTCACCAAGTCGGCCAACTTTTTACCTATCAGAGAGCAGGGATCAGTGGAGAACATGGGACACCTCTATGTTCAGGTTATTGTATGACTTCATGGTTTTCCATCATCTATCATCTCTGATTGAGATACCCGCTTTACATGCTAGCTTTGGAAGGGGTTGTAGGAGGCATTCGGGATGCAGCTATGTCTGAGTGCCGCCTTTCACCCCCAGATGGATTGTCAAACAGAGAGGACCATTTAGACTCTTGAGGACATGCTCTGTGCAAGTGTCATTGACTTTGATCGCAGTTGGTAGGATCACCTATACTTGTTGGAGTGTGCGTACAACAATAGCTACCACTCCATCATCGGGATGGCACCATACGAGGCATTGTACTGCCGACCTTACAAGTCACCTCTGTGCTGGACAGACCCTGGGGAGTCAGCACTTGTGGGACCAGAGATGGTCCATGACATGATAGAGAAGGTCCATGTCATCCAAGAGTGGATGAGGACAGCTCAAAGCCGAAAAAAGTCCTATGGTGATAGGAGGCGAGGACCACAAGAGTTCGAGGATGGTGACCATGTTTTCTTCCGGGTCTCACCCCGACATGGATTACAGATGTTTGGAAGGGGCGGCAAGTTATCTCCTCGCTTCATCGGACCATTCCATGTTCTCAGCAGGATAGGCGAGGTGTCTTATCGCCTGGCTCTACCACCTCAGTTGCATCGGGTGCACGTAGTCTTCCACGTATCTCAGCTGAGGAGATACGTGCATGACCTGACACATATCAGTGACCATGGGGAGATGGACATCGATAACGGGGCGACATTTGCGGAGGTCCCATTGGGGATCGAGGATCGATAAGAGTGGGTCCTATGTGGGCAGTCGATTTCACTAGTGCGCATCAGGTGGCAGCACGAGAACCGCTAGAAGAGCACTTTGGAGTGGGAGGCTCGGATGCTTTCTCATTACCCTCATTTGTTTCCTTAGTTTTTTATGTATCATTACGGGGATGTAAATACCTGAGGTGGGAGTAATGTAAAGACCTGTTAATTTCATGGGATATTTTTTTCTCTAAATTTATTTGCGATTTTACGTGTACGCAGTTTCTGACGGCACCTAATTCTGAGGTCCAGTGTGTCCGGAATCAATTTCTGAAGATTGTCTCAGGTACATTCAGTGAACGAACGAGCTGATTTTTACAACTTTTGAACCAGTGCTCGGAACCGAAATCCGAGGACATCGATGAAACCGCATCGCTGGAATTTTCTTAGGAAGACTTTTTCTGGAGTTGCATTTGCTCAGGTGATGTTGTTAAATAAATGGGTTAACTGAAGAGTGAAATAAATATTTGGGGTACAATTTTTATTTCTATTCTAAGTAGTTATAACCTATTCATGGAAGTTGGAGTGGGACCCACAAAATCCTAACTCCACTTGGTAGGATATTATTGAAGTTGGGCCCACATGCACCCCACCCATTCAATTCTATTAAACCTCCCTCTTGTAATTTAATTTGTAACTCACCCACTCCCCCACTTTAATTACATGTCAACTCTTATATTAAATATATTGATTAAAGATATTCAATTTATTTAATAAAGATTTTGAATTTTTAATTCTTGAATTCTTGATTTGATTTAATAAAATAAAGACCTACCTTATTTTATTTTGGGGTGGTTTTGTTGTGTGGAAATTTTGGGAGAGTTTACGCTAAGTCTTGAAGAATGCGAAGAACATCAAGACCTCGATTAAGAACACCGTCACCGCAAGGAGTGATCATCGTTCCTTTCTTCTCCTCTCTACAGCCGGTGTGAGACGCCACTCCACCTCAGAAGTTCTCTGTCAAACACATATAGAGATTTACCTCGCGACGCCATTTCCCACGACAATCCCCCTTCAACAACTACTTCGAGCAAGAGGATTATTTTTGTGTTCGTGACTTTTTGGCATTCATTGTTAATTTTCTTAGCTGCCTTTTATCAAATTAACGGGAGGTGGTTGGACCGCACAAACATGGCCGATTCTCCTCCCCATTGTTGATGTTCACCATCGGGGTTTGTAATGAAGGCAGCGCGGTGCAACGGCACTGCGCGGGTTCAGGAAAAAACACAGTGAAGGAGTACTGCGCTATCACGCCGCGCTGTTGAGGCCAAAAGAAGCCACGGCCGGAGTTGGGCCTCGGTGGAGGGATGTGGCGCCGTCACGCCGCGCCAGAGAACCATGGAGGGCTACGGCCAGGGCAGGATGTGGCAGAGGGGTGTGGTGTCATCGCGCCATGCCGGTCAGACAAGGTCTGTGGCCTATTGTCGTGGCGGTGCAGAGGGTGGCGGCCGGAACAGACGGCTTCCGGTGCTGCAGAAGGCGGGACCAACCGGTCCCGCGCATAATGGCCGGCCAGATCTGAAGGAACCGGGGGTTTGTACCCCCGGCCAGCGCAACAGGGCAGACCCAGCTGGGGTTCTCCGTTCGGTTTGATGGAGGCAACGGCTCCCCCCCCTTCTGCATCCGCTCAGCACGCGGGCGCCCGGACCGGGCCGAACCGGCCAGGCTGGGCCGGACCGCCCGTGCCTGGACGGGCCGCCCACGTTGGGCCAGACCCCCATGATGGGACGGGCCGCACCAGCCAGGCATGACCATGCCCAATTGGGCTGGACTCGGACCCGAGTCGGGCCGACCCAGGGGGTATTGGTCCGTGTCAAACCGGGCCCAAACCCCCCTGTTTTCGGACAGATCCGTTAATATGACCATAACATGGGCTACATACCTCCGATCGATGCACCGTCAGTTGAGTAGTGATCGTTGGATCGAGATAGTCGTTTCTATATATTACTCTCAAGGTTTCAAAGAACTTTGGGTATGGACGGGTCGGTTCGATCATGAAACCAACCGGGCCTTCAGAGCGGAAACACTTATAACATGAGCAGCGGACGTCTGATTGATGCACTGTCGAATTTATTGGATTCCTATTAGTGAGACGGTTCTTTTGGATTACTCCGTTCGAGGTTTGGACGTAGTTGGTGTATGGTCGGGTTGGTATTGACTTAAAAACCAACCAGGCCCTTAGGACAAAAAATCCAATAACTCTCAGACCGGGCGTCTGATTGACGCGTTGTCTGTCATGTTTAGTTCTTATTGTCAAGACTAAACTTTGGGATACATCAACTCCAAACTACATGTCAGTTGTTGTATCGACCCCCTTGGCTCATGGAGCAGACCCTCCCGAAATCGAGCATGTTGTGTGTGGCAACCCTAGAGCTGGCTACAACTACAATGATGATGACGACTATACTAGGATCCTCTGTGGGTTTGGCAGCGACGACGACCGTACTAGAATCCTCCATGGGTTAAACGACGATGACTACTATTCTTGTATCCTATGTGGGTCTGGCAGTATGGGACTACTGTTCTTGTATCTGACGTGGGTCTGGTAGTATTTGACTCTATACTTGTATCCAACGTGGGTCCGGCAGAGTAGCTGGTCGTGTATCCTTTGTGGGTCCGACAGATTTGCTGGTCTTGTATCCTATGTGGGTCCGATAGATTAGATGAATCAGTGGCTACATCAGATCATCTTTATCACCTTACGAAGAGTATACCTGTGTGAGTCGAGTCTTGACTTTCAATCAATATCTTCGATATGATTTACTTTCAATGTGGATTGGGTTGTGCTTTCCTGTGTTGACTAGATCGAACTGGGGCTCAGATGTTGGAGCCGAACTGGAATTGACGACTTAGGTATATGTATGGGAATATACCCAAGTAGATTTGGTTGTTACTTCGTGATTGTATCATTCCTTTGTGGTTTATCCGTTGTGGATTATGGGAGACCTTCTGGGGTCTCGGGGTCCCCACTGAGTAGCGTATACTCCCCCCTTCATGGGATGTGCCCGCACTATGTTGTGTTGGATGAAGAAAATGGACAATGATGATCGTGGTAGGAGCTCGTGGAGATGGACGATACATGGAGGTGGATAACTAGATGAGACGTACACAGAGCAAGATGGCTAGAGCCGAGGAGCAGAGGAGACTATCTGTACCCACCCTTCAGGTGGGATTTCCAGAGGACGGCTCGGTGTTGCGGATTTACTTTTCTGCTAATGTACTCTCTTTTCAGTTGTACATTACATTCAGTTGGGTTTCTATTATGGCCCATTTAATTTCCATCAATTACCATTGTACTCATTTTACATAGTTTTTACTTCCGCTTGCTTAGTCTGTGGTGTTTGATTACTTACATAAAGGCAATTTCTTCCCTTATATCGGGTTTTACGCCTTTGGTGCTAGTCCCCCGCCCCTGGCCTATGGAAGGCGGGCTTGGGGAATTCACGGAACGAGTCCCGAGGATGGTTCATGACAATATTCCCCTATATTTTTACCATTACAAACATATATTATCAAACAGGGTATTTATATTAGATTTATATTGACTATGGTTTTTCATCTTTATTGAAATTCTTAGTTTCATTAGTCTTAAATTAGATTTTATGTTTGAACCATAGTATATAAAAATATTGAAAAAAAAGATTATATAACCCCTTGGTATTATACTTAACCCTGCGATTTTTCTTCTTCCCATCTATTCATCGACCATTGGTTGATTTGATATCCTTCTTGAAGTCATGTACGGACTTTTTCTACAACGTTTACATTATACAAAACCCATATATTCATTTTTTGGATATATAGTAATATATATATATAAATTTTAATCCTGATATGATTTTGGTTTTCATATGATTTATATTAGATATTAAATATTGTTTATGAAGTATATACTACTTGTATCAGTTTATGAAACATCGTTTTAGTTACAAAATCCCATATATAAAATTTTTGTATATATAGTTTTATACAACTTTCGATCAAAAACTATTTTAGGTTTTCTAAATGATAATTACTGGTATATAATTAATTTTTATTATGCGTATAAAATATGATAAGTTTATATAAATGATCTTATTGGAGTGTTATAGAATCATATATTTATATTTTTATATATGGTTTTCCATAAATGGCATAGTCAACCAATTTTATGTTTAATTTTAAACGATGAACAATTATTTTACAAATGTTTTTTCCCTACCCCCCATATATTAAATTAGGATTCTTTTGATTCTTTATTTATTTTGGAATATATATGTATATGTATGTACAATTTCACAAATATATGTCAATATTTCATTCATTTAAGGATATTTTAATGGTATTTGATTCGTTATAATTTTTCGTTTTTAAAGTTTTACAATTGATTTGATAAAAAAATTATTTTTTTGGTATAAATATAAAAATATAAAAATATTTATACTCAGATTTATACATGTTTTACATTTGTATGTCAATCCATGAATATAATGTTTTTGATTACTTAGACTAAATGTATGAGTGATCATGAATACTAATTTATAATGGAAATTAATATAAAAAATAGGTTTTGTAGATTTGTGCCAAAAATTATAAAAAGGTTCACTACTTTGTTATAATTACATGTATACATCAGAGTTTATAATTTTAGGATAAAATTTTGTAATTATATATTCATTAATATATATAAATGTGTGTGTGTGTGTGTGTTATTTTTAAACACATATAGGGATGTATATTTGATTATTTTCTTCTGAATATATATATCACATGAAATTAATGTTATGCATTTATAAATATTATATTTTAATTGAGGATGAATCATTCATAATAAATAGTATTATTTATTAATTTTTATGATTAAATTTGGTTGACACTACTGTTTTCATTGTATTGTTTAAACATGAATGATATTTATCTTACATTAAAAAACATATATTTTCGAATTTAAAACATTGAATTTCATGAAACAAGGGTTTTTTATTTTGATTTATTATTTTACACGGAAACCATAAAAATCTATTAATTTATGTAGAAAAGTTATCATCACACGTGTATAATCATATATGTTTTAAAATTTATATCATTGATACATTTGATATATCCATAAACTAATGTATAACGGAAAAACCATGAAATTCATAGATTAATGTTTATATTTATTGCATGTTTCAAATTATTTATGATTATAGACACTTATTTCATGTTTGGGATATATATTATATGATAATATGTGTAATAATAAGTAAAATTTCTAAATAAGAATGGGAAATTTGGATTGATTAATGATTTTATTCCATATATGTAAAATATTAAAATGAATCAATGTGGAATGGGACACTGGGGATTTTTTAATGAATTCATTTCACCTGTGATATTGATCAAAATAAACCAAAGTGGTATGAGACACAATAATTTAAAGTAATTATTTTATTAGATATATGTGGAATGCATTAAACATATTATTTAGCAGGTGGGGCCCGCAATAGCCTCTTGATGCATCGACATGTATCATGAGGCAAATTAAGTCATAGCAGAAGGCCTTGAAAAATAAATTATCTATGGTATTGGCCCACGTCCTTGACAAAATGATTATTACTATCTAGAATTATGAATTCCTTAATAATGTTCCTAGAAATTTGTATTCTATACAATTAATTAACTAATAAAATATACATGGCCAATGATCAAAATCTTAAGAAAAATTTTTATTCAGTATTATATACTCATGATACCATTACATGACGTTTTATATACATGTATACCAATTCAATAAAATTTATGTTTTCATAAAAAATGATAAATAATATTGTTTTATATGAAATTCTGAATAATCAACATTTCAGGTTTAAATTCATATCTGTACCTCTATCATGACATTGAATGATTATGTTTGACCATTATCCAATTTAAAAAATAAACTACATAAATATTTGTTCATGTACATGAATATTTCATAATTAATTCTATTTATAACACCAAAATATGTTTTACAATTATGAAGCATGATTAATCATAAGATCCATTTAAGAATATATCAAGAAAATGGGGAGGACTTCATATATTCAATTGTAATTTTAATGATTTATGTGAATGTATTTTAAATAATTGTTTTAGCTAAAAATTATTTCATAACGGGTTTGCCTTAAGACCCCTTAATGGGCATATGCTTCTCACCCGATGTAATTAAAATATTTTTACAGGTTTTGTTGAAGATCTATAATGTTTTTTTAAATTGGAAGTAGTGTTCTAAAGTTACCTAGAAAAATGTTCACTAAATATTATATTTTTGTACCCTAATGTAAAATTGGATTATAATTCTCAATAACATATTCAAATAATAGATATTTCCTTTTATTTAATGTTGTTTATTTATTCATCTTTATTTTTTAAAAAATTTACACAACATTTTAATGGGAGAGTCTATTTTCTCATGATTGGGTTCGTATAGTTGTTATTAGAGGAAAAACCTAGTGAAATTTGGATAAATTAGAATAAAACATTTGACCTAAGTATTATATCATAAATAAAATTCATTTCATACATTTTCATAAGGAAGGAAGATACTGACAATCTAACCACTTTTCCCTTCGAAATGAGATACTATAAACTTAAATGTTAATTCCATGTTCATATGTATTCCAGATTTCAAAAACCAACCTTTGTCGGGAACACTATATTATCAAATTTAAAACACCCCTAGTGTACTACAATTATTTCAGGGGTTGGGTCACGTTTACTTCCTCATAGTGCTTGAAAAACATGAATTATATGGAAATTGGTGAAATTATTTTGAGGGTCTCTTCAACGTGTTTTATAGTGTTTGAAAGTAATCAATATTTAGGCAATGTTCGGGAAGCTACTATAGTCGGTGCCCTCTACGCAACTTATTAATTACCATTCTAGAGCATTAGTTTATATGAGAGGCCTTATGATTTTAAGATATTAGAAAACTAGATTTTCCAGTTGTTCTATAAGAATCATGTCCTTACTGATATATCCTAGATTCACATATCCTGTAACATTCACCTGAGCTCTGATCGCATCATACATGAGTTTGACTATGGCTTCTCTATGTGATTTTGCACCAATGAAATTGAATAATTTAGAACTACCATGGAATCAATGACAATAACAAACTTCCTGAGCTCTAATTGCTTTAATGGTTAATGCTGAGTCGCACATGATCCATTCATGGAGTGATATGGGTTTCCACCAAGGCCAATATATAAGGCACAATGGAGCATGATATAGGATTCGGGCCAAGCTCTGGATGGGGGTCCCATGTATAAGGACCTTGCTGTGTATGTTTGTTTCATCCAATAGAAGGAAGAGTCATCGATCATTATAAGGTGGACCCAAAACCTTCCCAGTTTCAATGTCAAATGATTATTTTCCCACATAACGCAATCCATGTCATCCCAGATCACTATGTGTGATCTCAAACATTCGCACTTGTTCTTCCTTTGAACTCCACCACCACATCAATTTCACCATGGTTTTCATCAGCAGCCCGTTATGGAAACCTATTATCCTGACAGTTCAAGACTTTTAAAAAACTGAGGATCTCAAATCATTGACTTATCACTTGGATCTAATCTGAATCATTAGATGATATTGAGATGATCACAACCCTATATTTCTTTTCCTATACTTCTTCATTGAACCACTGAACATCTAAGCCTTATCCCACTATTTCCTCTTCATCCACTCTTCTTCTTCATCCTGTGACCCTCCCATCACTCTCCACGAACCCAGTAATTCTATTTTATTTTCACACTACTTACATGGGTACATTATTTTAATGCAAACCAAATTATATTCCCATTTACATTTCCCAAATATATATATATTATCAAATGGTTAATTTATTCAAGATTTACACTGATTATGGTTTTTTTTCTTGTATGAAATGATTAAATTTTGGTTTGTTAAATTAGATTTAATGATTGAACCATAGTATATATATATATATATACATTTTATATAAACCCATGTTTGTATACTTAACACTATGGGTTTCCATCTCCCTAACTATTCATTGACCTCTTCTCGATTCTATCTCCATCTTGAAGAAAAATTATTGTTTTTTCTACATCTATTTAATTAGGCAAAACCTTTATATAAATTTCTGTGTACATATGTTTATATATATATATATTTAATCCAAATCTAATTTTTTTTTCCTATTATTCATATTAGTGACTAAAGGATTATTTTGAAGTATATAATTCTTGTAAGGATTTATTAAAATTTCTTCTAATTGAGAAATCCTCATATATAATCATTGTGTATATATGGTTTTATAAAACATTCAGCACTAAACAATTTTATAATTTTAATATGTTGATTACTAGTAATTAATTGATTATTATGATGTGTATAACACTTGAAAAGCTTTTCAATTTTTCATTTATAGAGTTTTCTAAACTCATATATTTATATTTGAATATTTGGATATGTATAAATGGCATACACTTTCACTATTATGTTTATTTTTAAAGTATGAACAATTATTTTAAAAAGGTTGTTTCACTACAAAAATATTTTACGTAAGGATTCTATTGATTTTATATTTAATCATAAAAACCAATATATATATATATATATGTTCAATTTCATAAATACATCTCAATATTTCCTTCTTGTAAGGAATTATTAATTGTATTACATTTTCAAACAATTTATATATTGAAAGTAGTACAATTAAATAGGTCAAAAATAATGTTTATATATAGTAAAAAATATATATGTATAAACATATTTGTACTCACCTTTTTACATGTTCTACAGTTTTATGTCAATCCCTGAATTTAATGTTCTGCATTACATGGCCTAAAAATGTGTGTGATCATGAATAGAAATTTAAAATGGAAAATAATAAAAAAATATTACATAGTTATTGTGTTCCCAAAACCATGAAAGGGATCATTACCTTTTTATCATTACATACATACATCCCAATTTATCATTTTTAGATAATATTTTGGTATTATCTTTTGTTTAAAACATATATATACAGGCATAAACACATATAGTGATGTCTATTTAATTATTTTCTTATGCATCAATATCTTGCGTGAAATCTATGCATTAATTTTTTATATATTATATTTAAATCCATGATGATCTGCACTACGAATACTATTAATGGTTAATGTTAATGATTTAATTTGATTGATACTCCCATTTATCAGTGTATGGTTTAAAACTGATTTATACATATATTATATTCAAAAACATGTTTTTTTCTGTAAAAAGTGTTTACATTCATGAAACAGGGCTTTTGAATTTATGATTTATTAATTTATGTGAGAATACTAAAAAATCTATTCTTGGATGTGCACCAGTAATAATGAGATGTAAAAATATTGTAGGTTTTTTCATGCCTGTCATTGAAAATTTTGATATATCTGAAGCCTAATGTATGACTAAAAACCATTGAAATTCTAATATTAAACATTAAATTTATTGCTTCATTCATTTTATTTATGAATATATAATGTTATTTCATGTTTGGGATATATCTATTATGATCATATAGAGATTATGAACTAAAAATTACAAGCTGGTATGGGACACATTGGATTTCCTAATGTAATTATTTCATCTATGAATTCGATTTAAAGGAGTCAGAGGGGTATCGAAAACATTGTTTTTTTAATTAATTTTCTTCACCTATGATAAATATTAAAATAAATCAATGTGGTATTGGATACATTGACTGAAATACATATTTTTACGAGACATATGTGGAATATATGTGAAGGGTGAGGCCCACTATATCCTCTCTATGCATTGGTTGGTCTAATGAGACGAACATAGTCTGGGCACGAGGCATTGGTAGAATGATTATGTATGGTCTTGGCATGAGGCCTTGACAGAGTTTTTATGACTATCCTACATTATGCATTACCTCATAATGATCCTAGTAAGTGGATTTCCATGTGATTATTCAACTTTAAAATATCCATAACCAATGATAAACCACTTATAATCTAGTGTTATTCTATTTTATATTTTATATTGAGAATGGCCTAACGTTTTATATACTTGTATAACAATTCATTAAAATTTAGGTTTCCACACTACAATGATAAATGATATTGTTTTCTTCCCAATTTTGAATAAATAAAATTTAGTGTGTAAATACTTATGAACACTTATGGCATTACATTAAATGATTATGTTTGGTCAAGATCAAATTTATAGGAGGAACACCATTCATTAATATTCATATACATTAATATTTCATAATGAATT
Source organism: Viscum album (assembly GCA_963277665.1). Taxonomy (NCBI): domain Eukaryota; kingdom Viridiplantae; phylum Streptophyta; class Magnoliopsida; order Santalales; family Viscaceae; genus Viscum; species Viscum album. Next base: position 1,377,625,762 of record OY728140.1, on the reverse strand, counting down.
CTTTTTATAACTTCTAAATAAGTTTATAAATTTTGAAGAATGAGTAATTATAGAAGATGTTTCACAATCTATAAGTAAATGGTGGTGACATGTTATGTGAAATAGTAATTTTCATGATTTAAATGCTTTTGTATTAATGAAATGTTATACGGAAAAATTATTACTTGATGGATTTGTCTGAAAACCCCTTACGTGGAATTTTTGTTCTCACAATATGTATTTAAATTATTTTTACATCATCAGTGGATGTGCCATAATGAATTTTTAATGTGGATGCATTGATTTGTTGTTACCTTTGGTAAATGTTTATCAAACATTGTACAGTTGTACCCGAATGTGAAATCAGATTATAATTCTCTTGAACCTGGACTAGTAAAATATCCTATACTTCATTTAATGATTTCTATTTATTCATGTTTCTTTAAATAAAATTACATGGAATTTATAAGTACCGAGTATAGTTTCTTGGGATTAGGTTCTAACAAGGAAGAGAGAATAGATAATGGGATATGCATTAGGATGTGATCCACTTACCAAGATAAGACCAAATCACTGATGCAAGCATTTAAACCAGAACAATGGTGATCATATGGCCACTAAACCGATTCTGAATGCTTGGGAATTTCCCAAAAAATTATTTTTGAGAATAGTCAAAATCGCGGGGTTTCGTGTGTTTGGGGTAATTTAAAATAAATTTTTGGGTAATTAAAATCCACATGCATGGTTTTCAGGGAACACACACAAGGCTTGGAAATTCATGCTCTAACTGTGTAGTCCTCACTATCTCGGGAAACATTGTTGAATATGTTTGGGCCATTTTTTTCAAACTATGTGACAACCATACAATCCTATCTTCTTAGGTTCACATGGTTATATGGTTTGGGTGCACAATTTACCTTATCCTTGAACCAACCAGGTTCAGACCATATTCGTAGAAATTTGATAAAAACTCTAACCAAACATAACCCAATTCATAAATCCAAACAATGGAAATTAAATAAGAATGAAATGAACCTTAATTCCAGAAAATGATAACTCTGAAAAATGTTGGGATTTTACAATATCTCCACCTTATAAGAGATCATCCTCGTGTTGAAATTCCATGAAATTATATGATTATGATCCCAAATGATCAGGCTATTGAGCTTTTATATATACCTCCCTTTACCATTTCTCCTCTTTCACACGTCCATGTTTCCATAACACACAAAATAACAGCATGTTCTTTTCCCTCTACACCATTTCACTATGATATGGCACATGAATTCGATACTCCTTGAATGATATATCTATCTCAAGGTCAAGCTCATAACCATAAATCACATGAGATGTTTCAGGGTGATTCAATTATAGTTTTGACTGATGGAATACATCACACATAGTGAGGATTTTTTATGGAAAATCCAACCAGTATGCAATTGTCCCAATTTTCTATACTACCTAAAACGGTCCAACAATCCTGGTCTCCAACCATCCATGAATTTTTATCATGCAGTGACCCAAGCAAGGGGACACCCATATGAACACATGATCACCCTCTATAAAAACGTGGGGTCTTCTCTGTCAATCAACATAGTACATCATATTACATTGATCTAATGATATGAATTTTTGAATCTACTACACCTAATATGATATCTATTACACGTGAATCGATCCCCACAAATCTGACTCACATGCTTTTATCTATCCTAGTGGTGATCTATATGGCCTACCAAACATATACTATTATGGTTCCATCGGTATAGATTCTTGATGACTAATATTAAATGGGAACTACACTAAATACATGTTCTTCTCCCAATACCCACTGATGTTAGGCACACATTAACACAACATATAAACAATAAACTATATAGTACGTTTCAATTGTCCATATTTATGTGGGTGCAAAGAATTACTCACTAAGACCTATGTACCATGATCATTTTACATGCCCTTCCAGAAGCCATAAGTAAAGCGTGAATCACGATCTGAAACAATTTTCCATTGAAATCCATGTAAATGTACTATATCCTGAATGAAAAGTTCTATATAATTTTTTACAATAAAGGATTCAATTATAGGAAATAAATGTATACCATTTTCAGTCAATCCATTATGATCCATGTATAGTCAATCTTGGAAAGAGTCTTTGGAAGATCAACCAAAAAAATCTTATTTCATATCCTCCCACATCCATTACAGAATAGATGATGTTTTTAGTAATCATCCAGGTCATTGGCGTTATGCATTAACCTACAGAAAGGTGAGTCACCTTGTCAAAAACCTCCAATTTTCATTTTTTTGTTTGGAAAACAAAACTATTTTCATTGGTCACATTACATTTTGGTCACACTTGGATGCAACAACCACTTCGAGGCATTAAACTATTACCTGATATCATCTCATATACTCCAATGTATAACAAATCATTTCTAAATATTGATGATATCATCCTAATATGTGATCTAATCTGATGTTTTCTACCTACACTCTAATTTTTCCCTCCATTCAATGCACTCTGGATCCACATATTGTGTATCCTTGATCCGTCTCATCAACATAAAATCCACTGCAACTCAAACCAAAGTCATCTGGTCATGACTATCCAAAATTTTCACATTAACTACATTCAGCATAATCATCATTGTTATCTCTCCACTTGACTCTTAATCCATCTCTATCTGAGGTTTCCTATTCAAGGAATCATCCATTCTATTTTTTTATATTCTTATATGCCATTTCAAAATAAAAAGAATCAATATACTCAATAGATCATTACAACCAAATATTATAATCATAATGTTAAAATATATACCTTATCGTCTGGTGATATGTATAAACTATACAGTTTTCAACAAAAAGATAGTTTCTCCAACACTTAAGAGAATAATCAATTGCTTCCCACTCATAGTAATGTGTAGGGTAATTCTATTCATGAGGCCTCAACTATCGAGACCCGTATTCCACATCTTGATCTCACTATATCATCACAACTCCACATCTGATCCCAAAATAATTTCAATGAAATTTATACTCCTCACCTAAATCAGATACGATCAAAATTGGTGCTGATCTTAAGAGGTTCTTCTACTGCCAAAAATATCTCTCACATTTCTCTATCCATTCAAACATTACACTTTTTTAAGTCAAACTCAAATTCAATGATGCTAAAAGATAAATGTTTGGATGATCTATTGTAATATCCACCTAACCCTAGACAACTATAGATATCAATAAAATCTTTGGCTGCTCACATGAATCCAAATCACAAAACACCTTGGCGTCCACTCATACACATTCTTATGAGATGATGTTCTACAATATGAGTACCTAATGCATCAAAAACATACACTATGACAGCTTGTAGTATAGATGAATCTATCTTAGTTTTCTCAAGATGATGTCAAGATGTTGGGAATGATTTTTATGAGTCTTGGATTTCAAAAAGATATCATCAAAAAATACTACACCAATTAGATCTATGTACGGGTGAATGATCATGCCCATTAAATCCATAAAAACATATGGATAATTATTTAACCAAAAATCTATTATGAGAAAGTCTTAAAAAAATACCTACTCATAAAAACAATCCTCTATATATCCATACACTTTACCCTATATTAATGATACCATATTCTCAAGGAAATCTATTAGAACATGCAACAACCCTTTAGCAAATAAAAAAAATTGATACATGGAAGAGGATATCAGTTCATGACAGTCATGTTATTCAACTTTATGTAATCCACGCAAAACAATAATCTCTAGTCAACATTATTTGCGAGTGAAAAAGTTGATCCCAAAGGTGGCGTACCTGGATGGAGTAATACATTAACCTTAAATTCTTCTAAAAATGTCGTGTGCTCTTGAATGTCAACCAGTACCATTATGAATAGTTTAATATGTACTGGCTCAATCCCCAACATGAGCTCAATAGTTAATTAGTCATCCCTCTTAGGTGGTATCCATGATAAGTCGTCAGGAAAGGCACCCTGAAATAGTTTTACTACTAGTGGAATTAAATCTTTCCTAACATCAACATCATCCATCAATGGACCTATAACCTGGGCAGTGAACTATCCCAGTTGTAGAGTAATTGGTCGTGCTTAGTCTATCTGTATATTCTACTCTCTACCTTGGATGTATGGGTCACCTTTAGTATATCTAAACATAACTCTCCTTTGTTAAAAGTTCATGTGGTATCAGTATGTGTCTAGCCAATCCATACCAATCACTTTTTATAAGACTAACATATCAAGAATATAGATATCCCAATGAAAATGAAACTCTCTAATCTCAAGATACACTCCTATGTATGAACAAATGTCCTCAAAGTAAAATCCCAATGGTGTATCGAATGTAATTTTACCGCTAACAAACACCACCATATATATATAAACTATTAACAAGTTTCACAGATATAAATGAATGAGAGGCACCATTATCAACAAAGGCACTAGCTAATGTAGAATTTTCAATAATAGTACCTTTCACATTCAATGGTCCAGCCTCACTATCAACAAGTGTAGGTTGTACTGAATGTAAATTTAATTCCCCTCTTCAAAATGATTCTATCTGACTCCTCCAATTATCACATCGTTGTTTGTGAAGGAACACCTTTTTAGCAGCACAATGTCTACTACCTGTACAGCCTTGTCCTATAGAACTCCAATTGAATGCCTGACATGGTGTTTAGGAACCTCTTCCTCTATAATTAATCTTCCACGATAATCCTTAATTAATAGTCGATAGCTACAACCTACCGAACATTTGAAGGTGTCCCATATAGTTGCAAGACCGATACTCTATTGGTGGCCTAGGAAAGTGTCGATGAAATTAACAATCCCACCACACAAATGATTGATCGCGCAAGTAATTTTCAGTTAACTCAACTCTCTTTCCTGATTATTATTTTCCCCACTACATATGTAATGTTATTATGACAATGATTCCAATTTTTGGATATTTCACCTCATTTTATTACTGTAAAAACTACATATCCAATAACGGAAGCCTTCCTCAGGTTCCATATATCTATGTTACCCTTAGCAACAACATTATAAATCCTTTTCGATCAGAAAATATTTACATGGGACTTAATATCTCAATTAATTCTCTCTTAAATGGGGTTTTTAGAGGCCTCATCTCCTACTAACATTGTAGAAAAGTGTATTATATCCATATATTGTCTAGAATAATCCATCATGGACATACTCCCATGGGTCAGATGCATAAATTATGTTTTTATTTCTTATCTTAGCATCTTTGGATTAAAGTGCTCCAAAATCCTCTCAAACAATTCCTTCCATAACATATCATCAGTCAGTCATGTTCTCATTAAAATGTTCTACCAACACAACATAGATCCCCATAGAATATATGAAACCAAATTGACACTCCTCTAAAAAAGAGTCTCCAAATGGTCAATTATTGTCTCTATGGACTCAACCTAGAATTCATCTCCCTCAGGACCACCCTCTCAGGTAAAACTATTTCACTATTGCATCATAATATTTATTGTTAACTGATACATGATTTTCATAACCCACCCTTTGTCTCATTCCATGAATTACATGAAACGATAAATGTTCTCCTGAAACATCTCCCCATCACACTTAGTTGTAACCGTCAGTGCCTCATGTTCACTTACTAGAGAACCATTCTCATCAATGCCCCTATGTCTTCCCATTAATAAATAACATGGAGGCATAATCTATAAAATTCCAAACACACATTATAGGTCTCAAAACAGAACCCTATAACATTTAATTATGAGGATTAATAAAAATTATTCAAAAAAATTCTTTTTCCCACCTCTCCACATGGGAAAACTAAGGCACTATCAATACTCTTAGAAATCATACTTATTGGTTTGGATTTACAAGGGTAAACAGACATTCATAATCAATTTTCTCATTAAAAACCCCATCTATAGTAATTTAAAATATGTTTATAGCATTTCTCAACTCATTTAATACCCCATATTTCATTTTAATATCAAACATAATAAGGACCTTTCAGGTCCAAAACATACCAATAACCTATTTTCCCATTCACTCCTAAAACAATTCATCTCAAAATAACCCTATGTGCATAGAATTATATAAGAAAAAATGAGCTCTCATGAAATTTTGGGACAGAAATCAATACTAAATATTTAGCTGAAATAATAATCACATCGAACCACTAGCACTTCAACCAATGTTAATTAACATTCAAGCATTACTGGAGATAAATGCCAAAAAATCCCACCCTTAGTACTTGTGTTTTACCCCATTCATGAGTTCACAACTCAAATGAATGAAATTTTTACCAAGCCCCAAATCATCCATGTCTTTTATATACCTTTCCCTAAAAAGAAATAAAATCAAGAATAATGAAAACTCATCAGATACCAATTTGTAACATCCCACCTTGGGTACCATGCAATAGTTCCCCTAGCTAGTCGGTCATATGAAATCCCACACACCACATCGTACGCTAGAGGATACCAACTAGAAATGAGGTTGTGGAATGTCAGTTGGAGGGAGGCTATACCCTTTTTTATTAGAGTAAAACACTATAAAAAATAGAAAACATATAGGTGAATAGAATGTAAATCATGAAGATTACCAATTCCATAAAATAACCATGACATGAAATACATTTCTTAACTCTGAGATAAATAATTCAATACAAATATATGTTTTAGGGGTCTATAACGATATTTAACATAAAGACACTATGAATCCCCAAGTGGATCTTGAACAATGTATATTTCCCTCCTCTAAGATCTAACCCCAATCAACAATTTAATAATGAGAACATTCACTTAATCTATCCAATAGTAGTAAATTATATTTGTATACTAATCAGGTAGCATGAGGAGGTTGTGAGTACAACAATGTAGGCCACCAATAATTATTTCTAAAATATTTAGTAAACAGATAGTCTATTCAGTATTATAAATAAAAGTGGACAATGAATAAATAAACAGATATTACATTTTCATTTTTTCATACTTTAGTCATATTAACATCAGTGTTCTTAAGATAACCATATGTCAATAATGGTTTATATTTACCAGATCTTGATGCATTACATAGATAATATAATATCTCCATACCTACTTCTTGCTGGATCCTGATGTAATCAATGTAATATGATATCTCAGTACATGATTCGACTCATAGTAGAGTTTGAAATATTCTTATATAAGTCCATAACTTAAGGTTCCATTATTTATATTCATTAATTAGAAATTAATAAAGCACATTTAGAAAGTTACCAATAACAAAACTGTATGTAAGATAAGCATGTAACCATGATTTATCCTCAATAGAATGAGCATGATCCTATTCTCATTACCCAAATTTAAGACGATATTGTTACCATTCCTATCCTCATTAGAATGATCATGTTCCCGTTATATTTACTCATAAGTATAATGACCATCTTACCATGAATAATCATAAATATAGAATGATAAAGCTCCCATTTACTAAAATATAATTAAATATTAATCAATTATCTACATCAATTCCATTACTAATCAAAAAATTAGTCAAATGTATTATACACATTATTCAACTCAAAAACTTACAAAATTACTCAATCTAATTAATTAATTCATTAAATAATTATGTTATATCACAATTTTCATCCAATATTTAAATTTTATAGAATTAAATATCTCATTCTAAATCAAAACTCTTAAAAATTAATCCCATAATTAATTATCCAGATCATAATCTTTAAGAACATAATTAATCTGAATTTAATTATACCAACATAACTAATTCGATATCTAATAATTAATTCCACGATTATTATCTAGATCACAATCCAAGAATTTAAAAATAATTTTCCCAATTAGTTATCCAATATAGGAACCCCATAGTCTCATGAATAATTATTCGACTAATTATTTAATTCAATAATGATTCAATAAATCAATTGGTCAACATAATTAACCCAATTTTTTAAAATCATTCCCAAATGTATTCTAAAAATTATAAATTTTTTCATATATGGATCAAACCCATTTTTATGGGAAATTACCTTTAGAAAACCTACATCAATTCATTATTGAACATTTCTTAAATGAAAATTCCAAAAATACGAGAAACACAATGGCATATATCAAAGTTCTGGATTTAAATACCAATATGATGATAAAGTATATCAAGATCTAATCAATTTATATTTAGATCTAAAATCATTTATATAGAACTCTGAAAAATTATTTTGATCTATACAAATAGTAGATAACCTCCCCCAATATATTATAGAAGATAAAATAATGAACATGATATATATTTTCAAAAGAACCTTTTACAAAGAGGAGAGTAGATATTTGATTCAAGAGTTGAATATTAAATAATTGAAGAAAAAAGGACTTTGAACCCATACGAATAGATTTATAGTTTCCCAAAATCATTTATTCAAAAGAAAATGTCTAATTGGAGGTGTTTTGGGCGTTCAGTGTATTTTAAAATAATATTAATGTTAATTAAAAACATTGTGCATAGTTTTTTGTGTAGGGGCATATGGTTAAGAAAACTGTGTGCCAACGGTGTAGAACTCACTATAATGGATCACATGGTAACATTAGTTGGAATCCACAGTTTATCAAAACATGTGGTATACATGCGAACATGTCTTCCTATTATCATAGTGTTAGATGGCTTTGGTGCAAGATTTACTCTAACTATGCCCCAACCATGCATAATCCCATTTTATCAAAATTTTATTTAAACTCCACCCAAACCCACCCAAAGTCAAAAATACAAACACATTTACTTAAATAATCAGTAAAACTATATGAATTATTTCTTTATAAAACACCATTATGATCATAATTTTACAATTCACATAGCCATCAGTAGTGTGTTGATCTTGTTGAAATATGGGACATCTATAACTAATCTACATGAATCCATAATTGGTAACAAATGATTGGAGATCTTGTCTGATTAAAACTACTGGAAGGGTGTCTTTTACCCCTATCAATCAACAATTTCAAAAAAAAATTCTTATGGAGGATGAGGTGGTGGATCTTGTATATCATGGATAGATCTACCATGTCAATAGTGTTGTGTAGCTCTTGGGACTCATACTATAGGGAAAAAATTAGGGTGCAATAGTTTCTTGCAGTTCATATAAACATATAGATAGAGAAATGTGAACATTTTAAGTTTCTAGAAAAGTTGTATTTCTTTCTACACTCTCTAGTTCTATATTTTATAAAGGATACCCTAATTAAAATATATATAGTACATTGAAATGGGTATTGTATCGAAGTGGATATTGTGAGTGGGGTTATGTCCATCAATTCACCATTGGGAGAATGTTCATGAGACATCTCTTTTTAAAAAGATTGTTCTCTTGAGACTAGGGAGTATTAATTTAATTTGGATCATTACATATATTTAATATAAGGATTTGTCTTCATTTTTGGGTATGGAATGGTTTTAGAATACTTATCCCATAATGATTAATATCGTAGGATAGTGACCTATACAACTTTTGAGGGTGATAATTTTTGACACCACATTGTGTGGGATATTTAGACAGGACATTTTGGGCATGTTCATCATCAACTAAAGAATATCATTACCTAGGATTCAGGTATTTTACAATATGGTTGGGTGTGAAGCCAAATTTCATTCAAACCATATTTTTATTGTTCAAGGATGTGTTTCCTTTGTTCATATCAAGGATTTGACATGGGAGAGTTTCTCAATTTACTATTGGTATCAGTCTTGTAGATGGGCCAATTTATTTTCTACGATAAATAATGTCATTATCCAATAATAAAGGTAATACAAATCAAATGTAAGAGTTAATGGATGAAGGATATATCTCTATTAGTATGTCACCTAGGGGTTTCAAATTATTGTTTGTAATATAAGGATAAATTGATGATGCATGTAACTTTTTTTTACCCGAAGTTGAAATAGATGAAAGTGTATAATATTTATTATCATCAACTTAATGATGGTCATAGTGAATTATTTAGGGGGGATTCTATTTTCATCAACATTGAGTTGGTTTCCGAGTATCATTAGTTGACTGTTATACCTTATGATATAACATAGATATCAATTAGAAGTAGGTATGGACTTTACGATAAATTTGTGATATAATTTGTATTGAGGAACTCTCAACTAGTTTTTATGGACATAATGAACTGAATCATCCACATGTACAGAGATAAGATTTAATTGTTTTTGTGGATGACATATTTGTGTACTCCAGGACACATGATCACCATACTCACGTTTTGATGTTATCTTCATTACACTGAGAGAAAATATACAATATGAAAAACTATATAAATGATAATTGTTGACTTATAGTGTACATATATTGGGTCAAATTATCATTTAATAAGGTCTGTTAGTATACCTAGAGAAGGTTCATGTAGTGTTTTCCTATTTTATATGTAAGAATGTTTCTTCTATCTATATATTTTTCAGTTTTATGAGATATTATATGATGTTAATCCATAAATTTTCCCACATGAAAGAACCCCATTCAGCCTTTACCTAGTATGAGATAATGTTTGAATGATGTGTGTCATGTGTGAATGCATTTCATGGGTGGATAAAGAGACCAACTGACATAATGATATTGATCAAACACCTACTGGGTAAAGAGTATATTTTATTTTATGAAGCATCAAGGATTATACTAGGAGATTATTTGATGTAAGCGGTAAAGTTGTATATAATGTTTAAAGAATGTTTTAGCCAAATGAATGGAATTAACCAACACACAATTTAGAGTTGGTTATACTGGTTTATTCCTTGATGTCTTATGGACATTTTCATTTGGGTGATAAGTATGCAATCCATAATGGTAAAAAGTGTTTTATTTACATATTGTTTCACTGAGATTTGAATATCTTACAGTAGTTGTAGGTTATGTATATGAAGTTGTTTTAAATTGATCTAGAATATACACATTGGAAGGTAAATCGTGATTAATACACATTGAGAAGGAAAACTCAGACCCATGAAGATAAGGAGTCTAATATTGTGTTTATGTTATTGAACACAATGGCTAAAATGCATATTGTGGTCTGGGAGTGAATGGTTAAGATAAAACACATATCAGAAACACTGGAGTGGAAATATACTTTTTAGATTATATAATGATAGTAGGAGGATCTTGAGTGATTTTCCATGATGTAAATACTTAATGGTGGAGAGTCACCTTTTGAATGTACTATTGATGAGGAAGAGATCATCAATTTTATAACTCTTCTACCTGTTCCTAGATCACTAGTAGAAACCACACATATTCCTACACAATTATCCAAACTGTTAAAAAACATTGGGATAGGTTCCATATAACAACAGTTAAATGAAATCATTTGTAATGGTCTATTAATGGATGATTTTACCAATAGATCAATACAATCATTGGTATAGGTATGGAATTGTGAAGGGTATACCATCAATTTAAAAAAACCATTGAGATATAAAACCTAAAAATTCCCATGGACCTCATGCTTCCCAACAATATGTCTGCATTATGCCTTAGCCATTAGCCTCTATATGCATTTTTTCCTAGCCCTATGCCTCCTTCTTCCGAATCCAGATCTGTTTCTCCTAAACAAGATACCTATTACACATACAATTCGTATGTGGTTACTAAGTTATATATTTTTACACCATTTATTTTTTCTTTTTTCATTCTATTTCAATGATATGTGAATACAATTTGTTTTACTGTATGTGCTCATCCTTGATCTTTTAACTCAATTTACACATCATTAACGATTGTGTTTCAATAAAATTATTTCATATTGAATTTACAGTTTTTTATTTCATTGTAAATAGGTTTTTATTGAGGGGGTGTGGTTCTTATCTTGGGGGTGGGATGTGCAGTTGTGGAGGAGGGTGTGCCGGTTGCAGGTTGAGAGGCTAGGGTGTGAAGGTTGTTTGGGGGGGTGCAATTTGTATGTTGGGAGGGGTGAGATGTTCATGTTGGGGAGGGGGTTGTGTAGTTGGGGAGGGGGTGTGCAAGCTGCATGTTGGGAGGGGTGAGGAGGGATGTCCAGTTGGGGTGGGGGTGGGTTGGTTGACTTGGTGGGATGAGGGTAGGGGATTTCCAAGTGGTTTGGGTTTGTCTAAGGGGTGGGGATAGAGGGCTATCAAATGGGGGTGTCCAGGGGGTGGGGATGCCTTGAGGGTGGGGGTTTTTGGGTGGGTCATAGGGGTGGGGAGCTTTCCTGAGGGCGGTTGACCTGGGGAATGTTGGTTCTGTAAAAGTGGGTGAGGGTGTCATGGGGGTGGGTGTTTCCAAAGGGGTTGGGGTGTCCAGGGGGTGGGGGTGTCAAGGTAGGGTGTCCAAGGAGGTGTGGTGTCCTGAGGATGTGGGATATCCATGTGTGGCGGGTGTCAATGGGGGGGGGGTGGGCGGTCAAATGTGTGGGGGTGTCTAGGGGGGGTTGTCCAAGGGCGTGGGGGTGTCGAGGGGGGTGTCCATGGGGGGGGGGTTGTCCAATGGGGTGGTGCTTTCTAAGGGTCGGGGGGTGTCTATGGATAGGGGTGTACAAGGTGGGGTGGCGGATATCCAGGTTGGGGGGCTTATTCCCCCAATTACATAGCATGCTAGGTCCATCTTCTACGTGATTTCATGCCCTAATCTGAAACTCTGCCGAGTCTATCTCTTTACCCTAGGGTATGAATCTCATTTCAACTAATAGATACACAATCAATAAAGAAATATTTTATTTATACTATTCAAATTAGTATGTGATACCATATATTTAATGTTAAGAATATATTTTGTTTTGTTTTCTGTCTTGATTTGGCCCAAAGTAGAGTTTTATTCATTTAGTGTCATGGTATACCGAACAAAATTATCTTTTTTCTATTTTTAGTAATACAAATCATGTCTCATGATTGTCCGAATCAACTTAATTTGATGTCATCATACCCACTCCATTTGAGAAGAGTTCATGAACCATATAAACAAAGGGGGTCTGGTGAGATGTATCCCCACTCAATGATTGTTATGTGTAATGGATATAAGGATGGTCCATGTGAAGGTATTGGGGATAGTTGGGGTAGTGGTGTAGGTGATGGTCAATTTGTTTAGTGGGGTGATATGATAGTTTCTAAGGACTTTATTTTTGTTGAACACTGTATTTGGATTTTGTATTATAGTTTTTGTTCAAGGAAAAATGTGAATGGATTTGATATTGAGGATGAACGGGATTTTGGTTGGGTGAAGGTTTGGAATCGTGATATTGGTAGGATTGGGTATATGTGATTTTCAAGGTATTATAGGTGTATTATCTTCCCCAAACACCCCCAACCCCATCGACCACCCCCACCGAAATCCCCCCATTGGATAGCCCCACCCCTACACACTACACCACCTGCACACCCCCACCGCCATGTTCACCCCCACCCCCTTGGACAACCCCCACCCCCTTGGACAACCCCCACCCCACAGGAGACCCCTGACCCCCATGTATATCCCCTCTCTCCCACCCCCTGGACACCCCCCATTCCTTGGACAACCCACACCCTATTATGACCCACCCACCCCCAAGACCTGCATTGCACAACCCCCCTGGACACCCCACCCCCTTGGACATACCCCCACCACCCAAGACATCGCCACCCCCTCGACACCCGTCACCCAAACGGATACCCCCCAACACCCCTAGACACCCACACCACCCATGGACATCACCCCTGGGCACCGACACCCCCTTGGACAACCCCATCACCCCCTATACACCCCCACTCCATAGACAACCTCACCCCCTGGACACCCCTCAGGACACCATCCACCGTCTTGGACATCTCCCCCCCCCCCAAGACACCACCCCACCTAATATGTGCTTGTCCTAGTTTTTAAATTGGAATTAACCATGTAGGTTATTTCCCCTTCCCCAAATAAAATTTCCATTTTGACCCATACAACCTTAAAATTTGAATTTCCTTTATATTGATAAATTTAATGGGTTGTTTTTAATGAAACTACTCATTCATAATGGTTTTCAATTATTAATTTATAAAATGGTTTTAAATAAATGTACTCTAATATGGGCTCCAGGGGGTAATGGTGTATTCCAGTTGTGGGGGGGGGGCTATCCAGGTGGGTGTCAATTGTCCAGGTGGTAGGGGACTGTTGGGGGTAGGGGCTACAGGGGTGTGTGGGAGAGGGGTGTGGGCTATCCATGGAGGGGTGTAGGCAGTCAAAGGGGGTTAGAATGTGTTATCCAGTGGGGGTGGGGTGGGCTATCCTAGGGTTGGGTTGTCCAGGGATTGTGGGTGTGGGCTATCTATGGAGTGTGTCAACGTGGGGGAGGGGTTCATGTAGTCCAGGTTGGGGGGGGGTGTTTTCCCCCATGTTGGGGTGGGGGTGTTAAAGTATGGTATGTGGTGGGGGTGGGGTGTCCACTCCACTAGACACCCCCACCCCGTGGACACCCACACCTCCTTGGGCAGTGTATGTGAACGGTCATATAATATGCTAAAATATATAATTTAATCAATCTAAAATTTACTCAACTACTAAATAATTTTACACCACATTTTTATATCATCTTGTACACTAATGTATAAATATTCATTGATAATTTTTTAGTGTTTAATATTATGATTCTCATATAAAGTACTGTGTCGATTATGGGTTCAAATAATGTGAACAATTATCATTTACAGAAATATATTTTCAATGAAACATAATTTTTATTGAATTTATTTTCATGAAATGACTTATAATAAAATTTTTATAGAATGGAAAGAATTATATTGTATGAAAATGATCTGACGTCAAGAGATTTTTAAAATAATTTTGAGAGATTTTTAGATATTTCATTTGACAATGATTCATATAGTGGTCACATACACTACCCATGTTACAATTATGTTGTAACTCCATGGTTACGCCATGACGAAGCCAGCTACCACAAAAAAAATATGGATTGCAGGAAAACTACGATGTTTGGTATAACAATGGGGAGAAAATAAAAGCTCAAATTGTTGATGATCCAAATGAGAGGACTATATTGGGGAATTTGTTATATGATCGCTTTACGTTTATTCTTAATCATGAAATCGAAAGGATTTCGAACCAAGAAGACTTTTATACAAGCTCACAAGATGTATCTAATGAAAATGATGATGTTTTTAGAGTTAAAATAATTTAATAATGCTGCCATGACTCTAGTATATCGACAATACAGTAAAATGAAAAAGCTATAATATTAAATATAATGGTTTAATGGGAATTCTATGTATGGTAATTATAATATTTTCATCGATTATATTCTTACCATCATAATGGAGTTACTTTCATATGATTCTGATATTCCCTCAAACCACTATATTGAATTGATGTTAGTTGAGGAACATGGATTTTCATAAATAAACATTCATTCTTCCCAAAAAGATTGCAATTTATACTAAGAGGAAACATATGAATGAAATTTTAGTATAAAATGGGGCACATCTTTAAAGAATACAAAAGATGTTCGAACACCATCTTGTGTGCCACATAAAGAAATTTGGCACTTTCCATTGACCCCCAAACTCTATAAAATTTTCAGGTTTGATGAAATATCAATAAAAATGTAATGTAATGATACTAAGGGAAATAGAATAATGATGAGTTGGTGCACTATATAGATGGATTTTCATGGAAGATATTAGATGTTCAGTATCCTAATTTTTGCAGCTATCATGCCAAATGTGATGCAGCATCATTCATGTGACGATTTTAATTTTTTTGGGAAGATACATACTTTTCACATCACATGGCTAGTTTTTATACGCATTTATATCCATCAGGCATGGTTGTTTATGAAAATACCTTTATCATTTAGGATTATACTCATATTTGTCCCTTATGATCCTTGCAATGATATAGATGCATATATGAAACCTTTAAAAAAATATTTGAACATTGTTGGGATGTGCGTGTGCGCACATATGTTGCATGAACGAAATACATATTTTAGATGTGTGATGTGATTATGTGGATGATCAATATTTTATCTACTTATGAAATGATGAATGGATGGAGCAGGAAGGGAAAACTATCATTTCATGTTTTTATGTAGATCACACGATCCAAAAGATAGAAACATCACTACAGTTTCAGTTTTATAGGGCATTGACGATTCTTGCAAATGGACCATCCATGTAGAAATAATCATTAGAGATTTGAAAATACCATGGAGACTAATGATCCACCTCAGTATATGTATGGGAGTGATGTGAATAATGAATTGAATGATTTTAGTTTTATATTCGGGAAGGGTAAAATCTAATATGGAATGTGAAATAATGATTCCCCCAAAACCTGGTATAATTGGAAGAAGAGAAGTGTCTTTTTTGATTTTCCTTATTGGTCCACTAATTTGGGACATCCCATCATAGAAATAATGAAAATTGGAATAATATATATGTGAATTGATTCTTTCTATTCATTTAAATGTTAATAGAAAACCCAAAGATGATTTATCTTCAAGGCATGGTTTGGTGGATGGGAGAATTAGTCAAGAATTGGATCTGGTGCGTATTGGATAAAATAAATGGAAAGTTCCATGTGTTTCATCTATGAAGATACCTACATAAAAAATGAATTTTTGGTAAGTAATAGAGACTATTAATGTTTTTATTTCTATTCAATCAACATATATAAATGGGTCAATAGAAGAGAGTTGAAAAAAAATCTTGGAAGACTCATGATTATCACATCCAAGTGCATGTGTTGAGTCCAATACCAATCCGTCATATTTTCTCCAACAATGTATGTGTGGATGTTATTTGGTTGTTCAATTTTCATAGAGATCTTGGTGGTAATATGTTTTCCAAGTCATTATTGAAAAAAATGATGGCAGATGCACCATTAATTTTTTATGAGTTAGAGAAAATATTCTCTCCATCAATTTTCACATGCATGATGCATCTGACACTCCATATTCCATCTAAAATACTACTCGAAGGACATATTTCATTTCTTTTGATGTAACCAACTGAAATAAATATGTACTTATTAATGCCTTTTGTAAAAAAAAATCATGTTGAAGCTTCTATCATGAACCGTTACTCGGCTCAAGGATGTATAGATTTATGATCTATGTAGTTGTCTGATCATAATACATGAATGAAAAGTTCAGTGAGAAGCGAAGAAGAACAATATGAGAAAATTGAACCCCGTTTTCAATCACTTCTGTAGACAAGAGTAATTCCTGGATCACATATTTTGATGACAATAAGCCATGAAGAGCGGGCGATGGAACATCACACAGTTTTGTTCAACTGCGATTTGTTCGATGACTAAATCAGTTATGTAAATAAAAAATATTCATATCTTAAATATATATCTGTTAAAATATTCCTATTTTTATCGTCATGGAATAAAAAAAGTGATAAAGAGAAATCATCATTCTTATAATTTAAGACGGAGGAAGACTTTTCATAGAGAATAGTTTTCTTCTTTGTTAAAATTGATGATAAAAATATTAATGATTAAATTATTTAAAAAAATATTTACATAATTTTTATATTAATATATATTTCAGGTTTTGTTTTTTCATGTTTACTATGTCTTTGGGGAAATAAGATCTTTGGATTTTGGTCGTAATATTGTGGTATGTGAATATAGATCAATTGATATTATTGGGTACAAAATTATTACCACTGAATGAGTAAACAACATGAAAACAAAACATGATTGTGTTATGGTTACTACCACAATAGACTATTATGCAATTGCACTAGATTGTATACCGTGATATGAAAATGTAGGTTATTATGGATTCGTTGAATAAATAATAATATAGGATTATTATTCCCATGGACGAGTCATGATGATGAAATGTCAGTGGCTGGATTTGATGAAGATGAAATTAATATTTATTGATGATTTTGGATTTCATGTAATTTATATGACTTGCACTCTTTCTACCAAAGAACCATATGCATTGTTATCAATGTAGAAACAAGTTTTTTGTGTCAAAGACCATCATCGTCCAGAATTTGGTGTCATTATTGATGTAATTCTAAGACTTTTTTTTGATGTTTGTGTCATGAAACCCTCCCCATAAAATTTACCCCTCCTGGACCGTCAATGTGAGAAGGGAGATAATGACCCCCGAGTCCTGCCTCCAGTATGCCCCAGGTTGGCGACTAGCACCGAGGGTATAATAAACACACAAATGGGAGGCATTATCCTCTAAGAGAACACATGCAAAAGAGAGAGATAAGATAGACACCAACCGACTCCAACTCAAAAATAAAGTATAAAAGAAAACCCAGGTGCATATGTAATGTCATGCAAAAGTAATACAACTGAAAGGGGAAAACTACAAGTACCCAAAAGAAAGAAAAACTGGCAGCGATCACAAGCCCGAACAGATCCTGCAACCACAAGCTAGTAATAACCAGCCTGATCTCCAACCTGATCCAAGTGTCTTGGAAAATAGTTTATATATACGTAGGGTGAGTATAATAGTATACTCAATATGATCCTCCCTGAATCCTCTCATTCAAAATTAAAGAAAGCATGCAAAGCACAGTGAATAATAGTTACACTAACTCATCAACTAAACAGGTATACTATATTCCCACCCTCACCATGACTACTCTCACCGAGTAACACATACACAAATATATCATATAACAATGAATATCAAGGGTACCATGCTACTACTTCCCCACTGGTTTGCTGCTTTACCCCAACGACATACGTCTTGTGAATCTCTCTCCAATGGCATTCTCGTATAAACATCGACTAAGCTACACAATCTGCCCCACGTGCATCACAATGCTTGCCTGCATGCACCTAGGCAAAGCAACACACCATCCTCACAACCAAAAGTAACAAGGTAGTTTCAGAGAGCCACCACATCACACATAATGTGTATCATACGCCAGGTATTATACCTCAGGTCATTACACCCCATACACCGAGTAAGGATCCTCAAGCCCTCACAACCCATACATGTTACACCAATTGTAGTCCACAGGACACTATATCCGGAATATGTGTGTGTGAAATAACCAGAAGCCATTACATCCCTCTACACACATATATGGGGAAACTAACCGATGTTCCAATGGCACTAGTATCTACGAAGAGAAGAGAGTGGGGCTAAAGGTGGTAGTCATCCATTTAACCTCCCATCAGAATTTTGGGGAAAACACCACCCCCAGGGCTCAGAATCCTCGAGGTGTCAGTTTCCCTTACTGACAGGGTGGAGTAGCATATAGAGACACAAAAAGTACTGAATATATATAACTCACAAGCACACTATGGCCATAACCATATCATAGTCACAGTTGCAGCTAACATCTCTCGGACTCTGGGCTGCTATTTTTAAGACTAGGTAACCTATAAGAACACAACCAATTAAAGAACATCATTAGGTTACTTCATTCCCTTTTTCATCAGTTCCACTTTATGTTAATTAATTCTTTTCACATTAATTAACCATGAACACCGCCACATTAAACATCATGGCATCACATTCAAAATTAATTGTCATTTCAAAAGTTCTCAACCTCATCATTAAGTTTCAACAAACTCCAACCCCATGGGTTAACATCATTTATTCAAACTTTAATTATAGATTTACTTTCCCATATTCCCAGGAATTATATAAAAGCAACCAATGATACTAAACACAAGGGGGATCAACATAGTGAGTAGATATACAACCCATCGAGTCTTTTCCGCCTATAGAAAGAGGGTAGACACATTCTCCCTCAAGAGGATAAACACAGAAATCATGTGGCATAACTCGTGTCTCTTCACCCCTTTCTGAAGAAGGGTAAGCAAAACAGGCTGCCTTGAGCAGTGGGGAAAGTAAAGAAGGTAAATAAATAATCAAACAACCAACCATCCAGACATCTCATCCATACCATACCATTATCCATGGTGTCCTCCCCGACACCCAAATTCATAAACCGATGTATCTTGCCACTCTGGGTGCCATCTTCTGCCATAACCACAAGGCCTCCCTGCATTCACATATCACAACACCCCTCTGGGGTCCCATCACATCACAAGCAGCATGGAAAAAAGCACCACATCAATTGGGCTCCTATACCTATTTCACAATAAGAGGGTAACTCAGAACCCTTTAGGGAATTCAATCAATCAAGTTATTTAATCCATCTTGAATTAAAAATTTTGATTTGTTGGTTCCAACATCATGAACAAAATCAGTAATCTATTACAAAGATTAAACATTCTTACTATTCCAATTTAATCAACATCAAAATTAAAACAAGAACCAGATTATTTTTCATGCCTCATTATATTTATCCAATTATTTATCAGTTAATTCCCACTTTTTGTTCTTCATCAATTTCATCAAGAACAACATGATAACAAGTAAGGCATTGATATCACACTATCTTGCTAAAACATGAGGCAACAACATAAGTTCGATGTAATGTCTTAATCCGGTTCAAATATTTAATTAGGTCAAATTAATTGTGATCGAAAGGGCCAAATCATGCTAACTCTATGATTTCTCATAACAATTATAGAAGCCACGAATACCCTACCTCAGCTTTTTTCTAGGAAAACCACAATGGTCAAAGAACGTCCAAGGGACCGGGTCGATTCTCCATGAATCCACCTTAGATATCCTCTAATAACACAACCATGACCAAAGCTCATCATAAATGACATCCACACACTTAGATCTACCAATAACATGCGTATATCTAAAATCCTGAGAGAAGAGGAGGAGTAGATCCACATAGATCATAGATCCCAAACAAAAGGATCACATACCTCTAAAAACCAGCTTAGATTCATGAAGAGAATCCTCCGGATCACATTCAAAATTCATGGGAGAGGTTATTCTACCTCCAAGGAAAATTAATACCATGTTATGGTCAATTAGTGTCTTAAACGAGGTGATTAAAGGAAAAAGAGTTAGATCCAAAATTTTAGGATCTAACTTTAAGTTCCAGCACGGTTAGTCTACACGGTTTAACAAACCGTTCGCTAACCATTCGTTAGCTTCTGCCTCACGAAAAAAATCCTCGGATGGTTAGTCTGCATGGTTAGACAAACTGTGTGCTAACTGTACGTTAGCCACTACCTCCAACACCCACCTTTCACGGTTTGGCCTCACGGTTTGGGCAAAACGTGTGCCAACCGTGCGAAATCTATTCCCCTTTAGATTTCTTAAAAGTCCCCCCATACACACCCACAAGTCACCTTGATCTCTCGCAACACCTCTCTCACCCCATTTATACAGAGGAATGGAACGTAGAGGTCAAGGACATTACATTAGATACCTCTCATTACATTCTCGTCCTCGATAATCCAAAACCCACCTAAAGAGAAAACGAAACAGGATCTGAACAACCACCCAATGATATACCTGTCAAAAGAGATCTAGACACTAAAGCAACAAAGGATTCCATTTCATAAACATGAATGTCCCACAACCAAATAATTTACAACGACACACGAAAAAGTTAAACATAAAACAACATTGGGTACTGAGTGCGTATCTCTGACTCACCTTCCCAAGTACTCTCTTCCAAGTGGCTGTGTCTCCACAAGGCTCGAACTAAATGGATGGATCACCCTCACAACACCTTCTCCTTACGTCCTTGGATCTCCACAGGTCGCTCCTCAAATGTGGCATCATCATCAACATAGATATCTCCCCAACCGATGATGTGGGAGTCGTCATGAAGATAATGACGTACTTCTGATACATGGAAAATGTCATGTATCCAACCCATCTGAGGGGGATGTGATACTTGATACGCCACAACTCCAACACAAGATAGAACCTCGAAAGGCCCAACAAAGCAAGGAGAATGCATACTCCCACAACCAAAACTTCACTTCCCATGATGGGGAGTCACCTTCATAAACACATGATCCCCAACATTAAACACTAAGGGTATCCTTCTCTGATTGGGATATGATTTCTAATTATCATGTGCCGCCTTCATCCTCTCGCGAATCCCCTGAACCATCTCTGTTGTATTCTACACTAGTTCTGGTCTGAGAATTGCAGACTCTTCGACCCCAGTCTAGAACAATGGAGAACGGCAAGGTCGGCCACACAAGGCTTAAAACAACGCCATACCAATGTTGGAGTGAAGACTGTTATTGTAATAAAACTCCACCAAGGGTAAATGAAACATCCATGAACCTCCAAAATCAAAAACACAATAGAGGAACATGTCTTCAAGAGTCTGGATGGTTTGATCTGTCTGGCCATCCGTTTCAGGGTGAAAAGCATTGCTAAGGAATAGATGAGAACTGAAAGCATGATGGAGACATCTCCATACCCTGGAGTTAAAACGAGGATCTCGATCTTAAATGATCATACTAGGGACTCCTTAAGGTCTCACCACCTCCTCCGGATACTGCCTCTATAAAACATCCACTTAGCTTGACTCCTTGATTTCTATAAAGTGGGATGATTTCGTTAAACGATCCACTACCACCCAAATAGCGTCATTTCCTCCCGGATCTCGAGGTAAACCTGTGACAAAGTCCATTGAGATGTCCTCCCACTTCCACTGAGGAATCTCCAATGGCTGAAGAAGACCACCAAGAACACGGTGTTCAGCCTTCACCTTCTGGCAGACTAAACATCGAGACACAAACTCTACAACTGCACATTTCAACCCAGGCCACCAAAACTGACTCCACAAGGATCGGCACATCTTTTTCACAATAGTTTTACCGCTAAATGTGAACTATGGAACTCTCTGAGAAATATCTCATTCATCGCCACGGGAACAAAAATACTTCCATGATGCAACACTCGGTGTTGTTCGTCCTCAGACCAACAATCAGGGGCCTCACCACTAACGACTCGGTCTCTCCAAACCTCCACCACTAGATCCCCCAGCTGTGACTCTTCCACCTTCTGCATCAGGTATGACTGCACCATCATCTAAAGAAGACATCCTCTACCTACAACTTCTTCCATATCATGATATAAGGCTGAAAATTCTTCCATTACTCTCCAAGAATCACCATATTCATGCACAGCATCACAGCGTGACTTTCGGCTCAGCCGATCAGCTACAACATTCCCTTTTCCAGGTGTATATAATATTTCAATGTCCTATTCCTATAAGAAATTCATCCACTGATGCTGCTACCAGTTCAAGCCACGCTGGTAGAGAACATACCTCAAACTCTTATGATCAGGTAAAACCACAAAGAGTTCACCAATGAGGTAATGTCTCGACAACTTCAGAGAAAACACCAATGATTCCAACTCAAGATCATGGGTGGCATAGTAGCGTCCATTGGAACGCAACTACCAAGACCCATAAGGAACAACTGACCTCTAATACATGAGAACACAACCTATCCCCATACGTGAAGCATCGCAGAAAACATCAAACTGAACTCTCTTAGTTGGAAGACATAGGACTGAAGCACTTACTAACTTTCCTTTTAGATACTCGAAAGCTTCCTGACACTGATCAGTCCATATGAAAGCCTGATATTTCCTGGTCAAATCTATTAGAGGAGTTTCAATTTGGGATAAATTGGCTATGAACCTCCTGTAGTAGCCTGCAAGGCCAAGAAAACTTTGCAACTCTGAAACAATCTTGGGGGCTTACCCAGACAAAACTGCTAGTATCTTCAATTGATCCACAGCTACACCCAATTTCGACACATCATGCCCCAAGAAACAGAATTATCGAGCCCAAAACTCACACTTCGACAACTTGCCAAACAACTGATGTTGGAAAAGAACTCCCAAAACGACTCGAAGATGCTCGGAATGCTCCTCCTCAGATGTGGAGTACACAAGGATTTCATCAATGAAAAAAACCAAAAACATGTCCAGAAACTCACAGAACACATCATTCATCAATCCCATTAATACATCTAGAGCATTCTTCATGCCGAACGGCATTACAATGAACTTGTAATGCCGATGACAAAAATGGAAAGTAGTCTTCGGGATATCCTCATCTTTCACACGCATTTTATGATATCCTGAATTCAAGTTGATCTTTGAGAAAAAACTTACACCTTTTAGTTTATCGAATAAATAATCAATCCACAGAAGAGGATAGTTTTCCTTTATTTTCACTTTGTTTAAGTGACAATAATCGACACACAACCGCAAACTTCCATCGACCTTCTTCACGAATAGAACTGGTGCACCCCACGGTGACACACTAGGCCGAACAAAACTTCACTACAACATACCATAAATCAGTACATGTAGCTATCATAACTCAGAAGGGGCCATCCTATACAGAGACATAGATATAGGAGAAGCTCCTGGTAGTAGCTCGATACCAAACTCGATCCCACATCAATGGAGTAATGCTACGACCTCTTCTGTAATGACATCAGGGTGATCCTCCACAACCCTAGGAAATTCCAACTACTGAACCTTTGAAGAACTCAGCATCAACACAACCATTAAGGATGATATGGATGGAATGCACCTGTGACCCATTCTAGGGTCTCATTCACCAACAGACACCACTTTATCTCTATCGACATCAAATAAAATCACCTTCTTCCTGTAGAAATCCACAATAGCCTACACCGAATACAACCAATCCATGCTGAGGATGACATCATATGGTTGTATTCGTAAACATTGTAAATCTACCCAAGAGCGGTGTTTTCCCAACACTAGATCACAGTCTCTGCATACTTCGAACAAGTTAGCTCGACCTACGAATGGAATAGTCAATGACAAGGGCACTGGAAGCCTCTCTACCTCGAGTCCCAAAGCATGGACAAGGGTAGGTGATATGAAGGAGTGTGTTGCTCTGGAATCAATCAATGCATTCACCAAGGTAGAAAACAAGCAAAGGGAACCTCGAACGATATCTGGCTCGCCTGGAGCTGGCAACGCTATAGCATGAAGCTGACCACGAAATCCTCAACAGCCCCTCTGACCCTGATGGCGACCACCACCATGTCTTTGCTCTACTCTAGTAGGACAGCGAGCATCATGGGACTATCCTCTGCCTACCCCATCTACCCTCTACTGGTCAAATGCTGGGGCAACCTACTACTGCTACCTCGGCTGAAACTGCCTCAACGGAGGAATGTGGAGTGGAGCGGCTGGGGAACGATGGCTGCTCTGAAAAGTCGGGCAATCCCACTGCTGATGACCACAAACACCACAAGAAAAATAGTGCTTGATCCCTTGGCATAGGCCTGAGAGTTTCTGCTTCCCGAGAAACAAGAAATGAAGGGCTAGGACCTAACCCTGGCTGAACAGAAACTCTTCTGCCCTGAAAACAGGGAACCCCGGACCACAACACTGCTTCGTGAGGAATCAGGACGATTCCCCTCCTGTGACGATTCAGTCCTGGAAAAAATCCTATCAACTACCTCTGCCCTCTCCAGCACCTCAATATATGTCTTCAACATAAAAGGGGTGACCTGGCGCTGGATCTCTGGATGCAAAGCCTCCTCGAAATGCCTCGCCCTTGCCACCACATTCTGCCGTAGGTCTAAAGCATATCGTAGAAGGTTCATGAAATGGTTTCCAAACTCTCGACCACTAGATCTCCCCTGTCGAAGGGTAAGTAGCTCATGGATACTAGACGCCTTTCCAGTCGGGGAAAGGAACTCGACTCTGAACTTGTCTTAGAACTCCTCCCATGAGATCGCTGACTCCTCACGATCACCTAGGAACAATAACCACCACTACCTTGATGCTCCACATAACATCATCACAACCAAGGACACCCAGTGCTCCTTCCGAGCATGGATCGAACTGAAGCCGATCTCGACCTCCTCCATCCAGCCTTTTGTGACTGCATCTGAAACAGAGCCCTCATAATTCTTCAGACTCTGGCACTGAAAATCTCAGAGTCTCTTCCTCAAAGTGACGTCGTCATCAACCTCTACCCTACGGAGACTTGCTGGAATAGCCTGCTTAACATCTTCTAAGAAAACCTGACGAGGACGTCGACCTGGAGCCATACCTACAAAATAACAAAAAATTAGAGCTCGAAAGCCTAGAATATGGAATAGTCAATATTAATTAATTTATTAATTTTTTCCATCCATTCGATTTAGGTTAACATATCCCAAGTTCTACCCATTCAAACACAGGATCAATGAAGAATGATTTGTGATACTTTCCTAGGTCTCTACCCTGTAACCAATATCATCATGTTTAGTAGTCATTGTAAACATAATGGTATGTACATCAGATCATAGAGGGCCCTAAATGCCTATGTCTCAATCGGTCTCTAGTGTTTACCCAACTTACTAATCATGAATGACACTATTTCCCTACTATCCCAAGCAACCTCTACTGTGCCTAACTACAATCTTCATCCTATCCCTCAACCAGACCTCTGATACCACTCTTTCACGACCCCCTACCCACAATGTGTACCCCTCCTAGGCCGAAAATATGAGAAGGGAGATAATGACTTCAGAGTCCCACCTTTAGAAGGCCCCGGGTTGGCGACAAGCACCGAGGGAATAGTAAGCACACAATTGTGAGGCATTACCCTCTAAAATAACACATGCAGAAGAGAGATATAAGACATACACCAACCAACTCCTAATTAGAACTAAAGTATAAAATTAATCCCAAGTATATATGTAATGTCATGAAAAAGCACTACAACTGAAGGTGGAAAACTGCAAGTACCCAAAAGAATGAAACACTGACAGCGATCACAAGCCCGAACAGCTCCTGCAACAACAAGATAGTAGTAACCAGGTAGTTTTCAGGAGCCCCCATAGCTCTCATAACATGTATCATATGTCGTTTATTATACCTCAAGCCATTAGAGCAAATACACCGAGTAAGGATCCTCAATCCATCACATGCCATACACTTTACACCTATAGTAGTCCATAGGACACTATATCCAGAATATATGTGTGTGAAATAACCACATGCCATTATAGCCCTGTACACACATATATGGGGAAACTAACTGATGTTCCAATGAAACTAGTATCTCCCAAGACAAGAGAGCAGGGCTAAAGTGGGTAGTAAGCCATTCAACCTCCCATCAGAATGTTGGGGAAAACACCCTCCAGGGATCAGAATCCTCGGGGTGTCAGTTTCCCTTACTGACAGGGTGGATTAGTGTATAGAAACATAAAAATTACAGAATATATATAACTCACAACCACACTATGGACATAACCTAGTCTTAGTCTCAGCTGCAGCTAACGTCTCTCAGACTCCGGGATGCTATTTTTAAGACTAGTAATCCTTTAAGAACACAACCAATTAAATATCATAATTAGGTTTCTTCATTCCCCTTTTAATCAGTTTCACTTTACGATAATTAATTCTTCTCACATTAATTAACAATGAACACAACCACATTAAACTTCGTTGGCATCACATTCAAAATCAACTGTCCCTTCAAATGATCTCAACCTCATCATTAAGTTTCAACAAACTCCACACCATGGGTTAACATCATTTATTCAAACATTCATTATATAATTACTTTCCCATATTCCCCAGAATTCTATAAAAGCAACCTATGATACTAAACACAAGGGGGTTCAACACGGTGAGTAGATATACTACCCGTAGAGTCTTTTCCGCCTATAGCAAGAGCGTAGACCCATTATACCTCGAGAGGCTAAACACGGAAAGCACATGGAATACCCCACGTTTTTTCACCCCTTTCGGAAGAAGGGTAAGCAAAACCAGCTACCCTGAGCTATGGGGAATGTAAAGTGGGTAAAAAAAATCAAACAACTAACCATCCATCCATCTCATCCATACCATACCATTATCATTGGTTCCTCCCCGACACCCAAATGAATAAAATGATTCCTATTTCCACTCTAGGCGCCATCTTCTGCCACAACAACAAGGCCTCCCTACATCCACATATCCCAACACCCCTCCGGGGTAACATCACAAGCAGCAGGAAAAAAAACACCACATCAATTGGGCTCTTAGCCCTATTTCACAATAAGAGGGTAACTGAGAACCCTTCAGGGAATTTAATCAAGCATGTTCTTTAATAAATCTTGAATAAAAAAATTTGATTCGTTGGTTCCAACATCATGAACCAAATTAGTAAGCTATCACAATGATTAAACATGATTACTATGCCAATTTAATCAACATCAAAATTACAACAAGAACCCGATTATTTTTCATGCCTCTTTATATTTATCCAATTATTTATGATTAATTCCAACTTTTCGTTCATTATCAATTTCATCTAGAACAGCATGCTAACATGCAAGGCATAGATATCACACTATCTAGAAAAAAACATGAGGAAACAACATACGTTCGATGAAATTTCTTAATCTGGTTCAAATATTTAATTAGGTCAATTTCCTTATGATCTAAAGGGATAAATCATGCTAACTCTAAGTTTTCTCATAACAATTAGAGAAGCCACAAATCCCATACCTCTGTGGTTTTATTTGAAAACCACAACGGTCAAAGAACGTCCAAGGGACTCGGTCTATTCTCCATGAATCCTCCTTACATATCCTCTCCTTACACAACCAAGACCAAATATCATCATAAATGACATCCACACACTTAGATCTACCCATAACGGGTGTAGATCTATGATCCTGATAGAAGATGAGGAGTGGATCTACGTAGATCTAAGAAACCAAACAAAAGGATCACATTCCTTGAGAAACTGACTTCGATTCGCGATGAGAAGCCTCCAGATCGCCTCCAAAATTCTTGGGAGAGGTTCTTCTACCTCCAACGAAAGGTAATCCCATGTTATGGCCAATTAGGGGCTTAAACAAGGTGGTTAAAGGCAAAATGAGTTAGATCCACAATTTTAGAATCTATCTTTATGTGCCTGCAAGGTTAGTCCACATGGTTTAACAAATCATGCGCTAACCGTGTGTTAGCTTCTACCTCAACAAACACTCCTCGTAGGGTTAGTCTGCACAGTTATATAAACCATGTGCTAACCGTGCATTAGCCACTGCCTCCAAAACCCACCTTTCATGGTTTGGCAACACAGTTTGGGAAAACATTTCGCCAACCATGTGAAAGCTATTCCCCATTTAACATTCTTAAAAGTCCACCAAATGTACCCCCATGTAACAATGACCACTCGAAACACCTCTATCACCCCATTACAATAATGGAATGGATCGGAGATGTCCGGGCCATTACATAATATATCTCTCAAAACATTATCATCCTCGAGAATCCAAAACCCACCTAAAGAGAAAACGAAACAGGATATGAACAACCACCAATGAGATACCTCTCAAAAGATATCAAGCCACCAAAGTAAGAAAAGATGCCATTTCATAAACATGAAAGTTCCACAACAATATAAGTTAGAACAATACAAAAAAAGAGTTAAGCATCAAACAACTCATGGTACTGAGCACGTATCTGTGACTCATGTTCCCATGTAATCTCTTCCAAGAAGTCGTGTCGCCACAATACATGAACTAAAGGGTTGGATCACCCACGTAACACCTTATCATTGTGGTCTTGGATCTCCACGGGTCGCTCCTCAAAGGTGGCAACATCATCAACATTAATCTCTCCCCAATTGATGATGTGGGAGTCGTCATGAAGATAATGACGTAGCTGTGATACATGGAAAATGTCATGTATCCGAATCATTTTAGGGGGAAGTACGACTCGATACGCCACAAATACAACACAAGTTATCACTTCAAAAGGCCCAATAAAGTAGGGAGAAAGCATCCCCCCACGACCAAACCTTTGCTGCCCATTACGGGGAGTCACCTTCAGAAAAACATGATCCCCAACATTAAACTCTAAGGGTCTTCTTCTTTAATCGGCATATGGTTTCTGACGATCTTGCGCTACCTTCATCCACTTGCGAATCACCTGAACCATATCTATTATATTCTGCACTAATTCTGGTCCGAGAATTGCTGACTCTCCGACCCCAGTCTTGCACAACGCAGAACGTCATGGTTAGCCATACATGGCTTCAAACGGCGCCATAAAAATGGTGGAGTGAAGACTGTTATTGTAAGAAAACTCCACCAAGTGTAAATGCCTCATCCATGAACCTCAAAAATCAAGAACATAAGATCGTAAAATGTCTTCAAGATTCTGGATGGTTCGATCTGTCTGACCATCCGTTTGACGGTGAAAAGCAGTGCTAAGGCATATCTGAGCATCAAAAGCATGATGGAGACCTCTCTATACCCTGGAGGTATAATGATGATCTCTATCAGAAATTATCGTCTTAGGGACTCCATGAAGTCTCATAACCTCCTCCAGATACTGCCTCGACAAAACATCCACTGAGCATGACTCCATGATTTCTATAAAGTCGGATGATTTCATTAAACGATTCAATACCACTCAAATAGCATCATGTCCTCCCGGAGCTTGAGGTAAACCAGTGACAAATTCCCTTGAGATGTCCTCCCACTTCCACTAAGGAATCTCTAATGGCTGAAGAAGACCACCTGGAACACGATGTTCAGCCTTCACCTTATGGCAGACTAAACATCTAGACACAAACTCTGCAACCACACATTTCAGCCCAGGACAACAAAACTGACTCCATAAGGATTGGTACATATATTTCATGCCAGGATGTACCACTAAAGGTGAAATATGCATCTCTCTGAGAACCATCTCATGCATATCCATGGGAACAAAAAACCTTCCATGATGCAACACTCGGTGTTGTTGGTCCTTAGACCAACCATCAGGGGCCTCACCACAAACAACTCGGTCTCTTCAAACCTCCACCTCTAGATCCCCCAACTGGGACACTTCCACCTTATACATCAGGGATGACTTCACCTTCATCTGAAAAAGGCATCCTCTACCTCCAACTTCTTATATATCAAGATGTAAGGCTGAAAACTCTTCCATTACTCTCCAGGAATAACCAACTTCACACACAACATCACTACGTGACTTTCGGCTCAACACATTAGCTACAAAATTCCCTTTTCTAGGTGTATACGATATTTAAAAGTCGTATTTATTTAATAACTCCATCCACCGACATTAAATCATGGTCATGTCATGCTGGGAGAAAACATACCTGAAACTCTTATGATCAGTGAAAACCACAAAGCGTTCACCAATGAGGTAATGTCTCCAACACTTCAGATCAAACACCACGGCTACCAACTCAAGATCATGGGTGGCATAGTTGCATTCATGGGAACGCAACTGACGAGACCCATAAGAAACAAATGACCTCTGCTGGATGAGAACACAGCCTAACCCGAGATGAGAAGCATCGCAGAAAACATCAAACTGAACTCCCTCAGCAAGAAGACAAAGGACTAGAGAACTTACTAAATTCCCTTTTAGATACTCGAAAGATGCCTAACACTAATAAGTACATATGAAATCCTGATCATTCCTAGTCAAAGCTGTCAGAGGAGTTGCAACTCAGGAGAAATTGGCTTTGAACCTCCTGTAGTAGCCTGGGAGACCAAAGAAACTTCGCACCTTTGAAACTGTCTTGGGGGCTTCTCATGACCCAACTGCTTCTATCTTCGATGGATCCACAACTAATCCCTTTTGGGACACAACATTCCCCATGAAACAGACTTCTCAAGCCCAAAACTCAAACATTGACCACTTCCCAAACAACTGATGTTGGCGAAGAACTCCCAAAAACAGCTCGAAGATGCTTTTCATGCTCATATTCAGATGTGGTGTACACAAGGATGTCGTTAATGAAAACCAACACAAAATTGTCCAGGAACTCATAGAACACAGCATTCATCAATCCCATGAAACAGCTAGAGAATTCATCATGCTGAACGGCATTACAACAAACTCGTAATGCCCATGATGACAACAGAAGGAGTCTTCATGATATCCTCATCATTCAAACGCTTTTGATGATATCCTGACAGCAAGTCGATCTTTATGAATCAACTTGAACCATTCGGTTGATCTAATAATTCGTCAATCCGTAGAAGAGGATAGTGTTTCATTATTTTCAGTTTGTTTAAGCGACAATAATCGACACACAGCCACAAACTTTCGTCAGCCTTCTTCACAGAAAGAACTAGTGCACCCCACAATGAGACACTTGGCTGAACAAAACCACACTACAACAAACCATCAAGCTGTACACGTAGTTCTCGTAACTCATAAGGGGTCATCATATACGCATACATTGAGATAGGAGACGCTCCTCGCTGTAGCTCGATCCCAAACTCGATCTCTCATTGAGGGGGTAATTCGATGAACTAATTTTGAAAGGCATCAGGGCACTCCTCCACGACCCTAGTAAATGCCAACTATTGAACCTATGAAGAACTCAGCATTAACTCGTCCATCAAGGATGATAAGGATGGAATGCACCTGTGACCCATCGGAGGGTCTCGTTCACTAACAAACACCACTTTCTCTCCATCTGCATCAAGGAAAATGACCTTATTCCTTTAGAAATCCACAATAGCATACACTGAATACCACCAATCCATGTCGTGGATGAAATCATATGGTTGCATTCGAAAACATTGGAAATCTCCCCAAGACCGTTGTTGCCCCAACACTAACTCACATTCTCTACATACTTCAAAAAAGTTAGCTCAACATCCAACTAGCGTAGCTAACACCAACTGCACTTGAAGCCTCATTACCTCGAGTCCCAAAGCATGGAAAAGGGTAGCTGATTTAGAGGAGTGTGTCGATCTTGAATCAATCAAGGAATACACCAAGGTAGAAAAAAAAAGAAAAGGGTACATCGAATGACATCCGGCTTTCCTGGAAATGGAAACGCTAGAGCATGAAGCTTACCACGACCTCCTCCATGACCTCTTTGACCCTGATGACAACCACCACCACGTCCGAGCTCTGCTCTATGAGGACAGGGAGCATCATGGGGTTTTCCTCTGTCTACCTCATCTACCCTCTGCTGATCGAATGCTGGTGTGACCTGCTGCTGCTACCTTGGCTGGAAATGCCACAACGGAGAAACCTGGAGCAGTGATCCCGGGGCATGTTGACTGCTCTGAAAAGTTAGGTACTCCCACTGTGATGACCACAACCACCACAAGAAAAGAAAGTGCATGATCCCTTGGAATAGGCCTAATAGTTTCTTCCTCCTAAAAAATGAGACGTGAATGGGCTGGGACCTACCCTCGGCTGAACGGAAACTCTTCTTCCCTGGAAACTGGGAACCCCAGACCACAACTCTAGTTCGTGTGGAATCATGATTATTCCCCTCTCATAATGATCCAGTCCTGGCCAAATTCCTCTCAATAACCTCTTCGCTCACCAACAACTCATGACATGACTTCAGCATAAATTGGGTGACCTGGCACTGGATCTCTGGACGTAAAGCCTCCTCGAAATGCCTCGCCCTGGCCTCCTCATCTGGAAGTAGGTCTGAAGAATTTTGTAGAAGGTTCCTGAAATGGATTCCAATCTATCGAACACTGGAGCTCCCCTGTCAAAGGGTTTGAAGCTCCCAGTGACTAGACCCCTTTGTATTTGAGGAAAGGAAATCGACTCTGAACTTCTCTCAGAACACCTCCCATGAGATCGGTGACTCCTCACGATTCTGGAGGAACAACAACCACCACTGAGTTGCTGCTCCACGCAGCATCGTCACAACCAAGGACACCCAGTGCTCCTTCTGAGCACAGATTGAAATGAAGCCTATCTCAACCTCCTCTAACCAGTCTTCCATGACTGCATCTGAAACGGATCCCTCATACTTCTTTAGAAATTGGCACTGAAACACTCGGAGTGTCTTCCTCTAAGTGTCATCATCATCAAACTCTACCCTACAGTAACCTTCTTGTACAGTCTACTGAACATATTCTACGTAAACCTGAAGAGGAAGTCTACCTAGAGCCATACCTGCCAAATAACAAAAAATTAGAGATCCTAATCCTGGAATATGGAAGACTCAACATTATATAATTAATTAATTGTTTCCTTCCATTCGTTTTAGGATAACCTATCACAAGGTCTACCCATTCAAACACAGGCACAATGAAGAATGATGCAAGATCCTTTCCTTGGTCTCTACCTTGAAACCAGTATCACCATGCTTAGTAGTCATTGAAAACTTAATGGTTTGTACATAAGATCATAGGGGGGCCTAAATGTCTATGTCTCAGTCAGTCTCCAGTGTTTTCCCCACTTGATAAACAGGAATGACATTGTTTCCCTACCATCCCATGAAACATCACTTGTGCCTAACTCCAATCTTCATCATATCCCTCAACCAGACAAATAATACCACTCTGTCACAACCCCCTCCCCACAAAGTGTACCCCTCCGGGGATGAAAATGTGATAAGGGAGATAATGACCCCCCCCCCCCCCCCCGAGTCCCGCCTCTACTAGGCCCCGGGTTGGAGACTAGTACCGAGGGTATAGTAAACACACAAATGGGAGGCGTTACCCTCTAAGAGAACACATGCGGAAGAGAGAGTATAGATAGACAACAACCAAATCCAACTCAGAACTAATGAATAAAAGAAAAACCAAGTGCATATGTAATATCATGAAAACGTACTACAATTAAAAGGAAAAAACTGCAAGTTCTGAAAAGAATGAAAACCCCCAGCGATCACATACCCAAACAGCTCCTGCAACCACAAGCTAGTAGTAACTATCATGATCTCCAATATGCTCCATGTGACCTGGAAAACAGTTTATATATATGTAGGTTGAGTATAACAGTATACTCGTAGGATCCTCCCTGAATCCTCTCATGCAAAAGTAAATAAAGCATTCTAAGCACAGTGAATAATAGTGAAACTAACCGGTCACCTAAACAGGTATACTATATTCCAAACCTCACCATGGCTACTCTCACCAAGTAACACATACAAGAATATATCATATGAAAAAGAATATCAAGGGTACCCCGCTACTACATCCCCACTAGTTTGCCATTTTTCCACAACAACATATGTATTCTGCATCTCTCTCTAATGGGTTTCCCGTATGAACTTGCGCTATGCTCCACAATCTGAACCACGTGCATCACAAAGGCTTTCCCGCAGACATCTGGGCTAAGGACCACACCATCCTCACAAAAAAAAGTAACTATGTAGTTTTTGGGAGCCACCACAGCTCGCATAACGTGTATCATATGTCAGGTATTATGCATCAAGCCATTACAGCTTATACACCGAGTAAGGATCCTCAATCCATCACAACCCATACACGTTACACCTATAGTAGTCTATAAGACACTATATCCAGAATATATTTGTCTGAAATAACCATAATCCATTACATCCCTCTATACACATATATGAGGAAACTAACTGATATGCCAATGTCACTAGTATCTACCAAGAGAAGAGAGTGGGGTTAAAGGGGGTAGTCATCCATTCAACCTCCCATCAGACTGTGGGGGAAAACACCACCCCCCAGGGCTCAGAATCCTTGGGGTGTCAGTTTCCATTACTAACAGGGTGGAGTAGCGTATAGAAATACAAAAAGTACCGAATATATATAACTCACAACCACACTAGGGGCCTAACCTAGTCTTAGTCTCAACTGCAGCTTACATCTCTCGGACTCCAGGTTGTTATTTCTAAGACTATGTATCCTATAAGCACAAAATCAATTAAATAACTTCATTAGGTAACCTCATTTACCTTTTCATCAGTTCCACTTTACGTTAATTAATTCTTTGCAAATTAATTAACCATGAACACAACCAACTTAAACTTAATTGGAATCACATTCAAAATCAATTGTCCCTTAAAATGTTTTAAACTTCATCATTAAGATTCAACAAAATCCAACCGCATGGGTTAACATCATTTATTCAAACATTCATTATATAATTACATTCCCATATTCTCAGGTATTATAGGAAAGAAATCTATGATTCAAAACACAAGGGGGCTCATCACAGTGAGTAGATATACTACCCTTCGAATCTTTTCCACCTATAGTAAGAGTGTAGACTCATTCTCCCTCGATAGGCTAAACATGGAAAGCACATGGCATACCCCACGTGTCTTCGCCCCTTTCGGAAGAAGGGTAAGAGAAAACAATTTCCTTGAACTATGGGGAAAGTAACGTGTGTAAAAAACCAATCAAACCTCCAACCATCCTGCCATCTAATCCATCCCATTCCATTATCCCAACTGTCCTCCCCAACACACGCATGCAAAAACTGATGCATATTTCCACTCTATGTGCCATCTGCAGCCACAACCACAAGGCCTCCCTGCATCCACATATAACAACACCCCTCTAGGGTCACATCACATCATAAGCAGCTAAAAGAACAAACACCACATCAATAGGGCTCTTAGCCCTATTTCACAATAAGAGGGTAACTCGGAACCTTTTAGGGAATTCAATAAATCATGTTATTTAATCCATTTCAAATTAACAAATTTGATTCGTTGGTTCCAACATCATGAACTAAATCAGTAAGGTACCACAAAGATTAATCATGCTTATATACCAATTTAATCAACCTAAAAATTACAAAAAACACCATATTCTTTTTCATGCCTCTTTATATTTAGCCAATTATTTATCAGTTAATTCCCACTTTTCGTTATTTAACAATTTCATCAAGAACAACTTGATAACATGAAAGGCATAGATAACACACTATCTATAAAAAACATGAGGCAACAACATACCTTCGATGCAATTTATTAATCTAGTTCAAATATTTAATTAGGTCAATTTATGTGTGATCCAAAGGGCTAAATCATGGTCACTCTATGATTCCTCATAATAATTAGAGAGGCCATGAATCTCCTACCTTAGCGTTTTTCGAGGAAAACCACAATGGTCAATGAACGTCCATGGGACCAGGACGATTCTCCATGAATCCTCCATAGATCTCTTCTCCTAACACAACCAAGACCAAAGATAATCATAATTGACATCCACACACATAGATATACCCATAAAGGGTGTAGATCTTAGATCCTGAGAGAAGAGGTGGAGTAGATCTATGTAGATCTGAGAAACCAAACAATCGGATCACATACCTCGAGAAACCGTCTTCGATTCGTGAAGAGAAGTCTCCGGATCACCTCCAAAATCCTTTGAAGATGTTCTTATACCTCCAAGGAAAGGTAATCCCTAGTTATGGCCGAATAGGGGCTTAAATGAGGTGACTAAAGGCATAACGATTTAGATCCAAAATTTTTGGATCTAACATTATGTGCCCGCACGGTTTGTCTGAACAGTTTAATAAACCATGCACTAACCGTGTGTTAACTTCTGCCTCAAAAAACACTCCTCGCATGGTTAGTCCACAAGGTTAGACAAACCATGTGCTAAACAAACGTTATCCACTGCCTCCAACACCCACCTTGCATGGTGTGGCCGCACGGTTTGGGCCAACCGTGCACCAACCGTGTGAAATCTATTCCCCTTTAGCTATCTAAAAAGTCCACCCAAACACAACCCCATGTCACTTTGATCTCTCCCAACACCTCTAGCACCCCATTTCCACTTAGGAATGGATCGGAGAGGTCCGGGCCATTACATCATATACCTCTCAAAACATTATTGTCCTCGAGAATCCATAGCCCACCTAAAGAGAAAATGAAACAGGATCTGAAAAACCAACCAACGAGATAACTCTCAAAAGAGAGAAAGCCACCAAAGCAATAATGGATTCTATTTCATAAAAATTAAAGTTACACAACCACATAAGTTACAACGATACATGAAAAGTGTTAATCATAAAAAACTCTTGGTACTGATCATGTATCTTGGACACACGTTCCCAAGTACTCTCTTCCAAGCCGCCGTGTCGCCAAAAGACACGAACTAAATGGATAAATAGCCCTCACAACACCTTCTCATGGAATTCTTGAATCTCCACAGGTCTCTCCTCAGAGGTGGAATCATCATCAACATCGATCTCTCCCTAATCGATGATGTGGGAGTCGTTATGAAGTTAACGACGTACCTCTAATAGAGGGAAAACGTCATGTATCCAACTCATATGAGGGGGAATTGCTACTCAATACACCATAGCTCCAACATGAGATAACACCTCGAAAGTCCCAACAAAGTGGGGAGAAAGATAACTCCGACAACCAAACGATTGCTGCCCACGATGGGGAATCACCTTTAGAAACACATGATCCCCAACATTAAACTCTATGGGTCTCCTTCTCTGATCGACATATGATTTCTGATGATGTAGCGCTTCCTTCATCCTCTCGCGAATCACCTGAACCATCTGGGTGGTATTTAGCACTAGTTCTGGTCCGAGAATTGCTAACTCTCTGACCCCAGCCTATTACAATGGAGAATGATAAGGTCAGCCATACAAGGATTCAAAAAACATCATACCAATGGTGGAGTGAAGACTATTATTGTAAGAGAACTTCACCAAGTTTAAATGCATCATCCATGAACCTACAAAATCAAGAAGACAAGAGCGTAAAATGTCTTCAAGATTCTGGATGGTTCGCTCTGTCTGACCATTCGTTTGAGGGTGAAAATCAGTGATAAGGCATAGGTGAGAACTGAAAGCATGCTGGAGACCCCTCCATACCCTGTAGGTAAAATGAGGATCTCGATCAGAAATGATATTCCTAGGGACTCCGTGAAGTCTCAACACCTCCTCCAGATACTGCCTTGACAAAACATCCATTGATCTATATTCGTTGATTGCTATAAAGTGGGATAATTTAATTAAGTGATCCACTACCACCAAAATAGCATCATGTCCTCTCGGAGCTCGAGGTTAACCTATGACAATGTCCAGTGAGATTTCCTCCCACTTCCACTAAGGAATCTCCAATGGCTGATGAAGACCACCTAAAACACGGTGTTCAGCCTTCACCATCTAGCAGACTAAACAGCGAGACAGAAACTCTGCAACCACACGTTTCAACCCAGGCCACCAAAACTGAATCCACAAGGATTGGTACATCTCTATCACGCCAAGATGTACCACTAAAAGTGAACTACGTAACTCTCTGAGAACTATAGCATGTATTGCCATGGGAACAAAAAGACTTCCATGATGCAACACTCGTTGTTGTTCGTCCTCAGACCAACAATCAAGGGCCTCATTACAAACAACTCGGTCTCTCCAAACTTCCACCTATAGAATCCCCAACTGGGACCCTTCCACCTTCTTGCATGAGGGATGACTTCACCGTCATCTGAAGAAGACAACCACTTCCACCAACTTCTTCCATATCAATATGTAAGGGTGAAAATTCTTCCATTACTCACCAGTATTCACCAGATTCACGCACAGAATCACTACGTGACTTTCAGATTAGTGAATCATCTACAAAATTCCCATTTCCAGGTGTATATAATATTTCAAAGTCATATTCCTATAAGAACTCCATCCACTGATGCTACCTCAAGTTCAAGTCACACTGGGAGAAAACATACCTCAAACTCATTTGATCAGTGAAAACCACAAAGAGTTCACCAATGAGGTAATGTCTCCGCATCTTCAGAGAAAACACCAAGGCTACCACCTCAAGATCATGGGTGGCATAGTTTCGTTCATGGGAACTCAACTACTGAGACCCATAAGAAACAACTGACCTCATCTACATAAGAACACTGCCTAACCCTATATGTGAAGCATCGAAGAAAACATCAGACTGAACTCCCTCTACTGGAAGACAGAGGATGGGAGCACTTACTAACATCCCTTTTAGATACTCAAAAGCTTCCTGACACTGATCATTCCATATGAAATACTGATCATTCCTGGTCAAAGCTGTTAGAGGAGTTGTAACTCGGGAGAAATTAGCTACGAACCTCCAGTAGTAGCATGCGAAACTAAGGAAACTTTGCACATCTGAAACTGTCTTGGGGTCTTCCCAAGACAAAACTACTTCTATATTCGATGGATCCACAACTACAACCTATTGGGACACAAAATTCCCCAGGAAACGGACTTATCTAGCCCAACAATCACACTTTGACAACTTCAAAAACAACTGATGTTGGCGAAGAACTCCCAAATCGGCTCGAAGATGCTCTACATGCTCCTATTAAGATGTAGAGTACACAAGGATTTTGTTGATGAAAACAACCACAAACTTTTTCAGTAACTCACATACAACAAAATTCATCAATCCCATGAATATAGATGGAGCATTTGTCATGCTGAAAAACATTACAACGAACTCGTAATTCCCATGACGAAAATAGAAAGTAGTCTTCGAGATATCCTCATTCTTCACACGCATTTGATGATATGCTATCCACAAGTCTATCTTTGAGAACCAACATGAACCTTTCAGTTCATCGAATAAATCAACAATCAGTGGAAGAGGATAGTGGTTCGTTATTGTCACTTTGACTAAGCGACGATAATCAACACACAACCGCAAAATTCCTTCGGCCTTCTTTACGAACAGAACTGGTGCTCCCCACGGTGACACACTTGGCCGAAGAAAACCACACTTCAATAGACCATCAAGCTGTATACGTAGATCTCGTAACATAGAAGGGGCCATCCTATATGGATACCTAAATATAATAGACACTTCTGTCTATAGGTCGATCCAAAATTCGATCTCTCGTCAAGGGGGTAATGCTACAACCTCTTTAGGAAAGACATCAGGGTTCTCCTCTGGGACCCTAGGAAACTCCAACTACTGAACCTTTGAAGAACTCATCATCAACTTAGCCATCAAGGATGATAAGTATGGAATGAGCCTGTGACCCATCTTAGGGTCTCGTTCACCAACAAACACCACTTTGTCTCCATCTGCATCAAAGAAAACAACTGTCTTCCAATAGCAAGCCACAATAGGATTCACCGAATACAACCAATCCATACTAAGGATGACATCATATGGTTGTATTCGTAAACAATGGAAATCTCCCCAAGGGCGGTGATTCCCCAACAATAGCTCACAGTCTCTACATACTTCAAACATGTAAGCTCAACCTCCAACTGGTGTAGTCAATGCCAAGGGCACTGGAAGCCTCTATACCTCTATTCCCAAAGCATGGACAAGGCTAGGTGATATGAAGGAGTGTATATCTCCTAAATCAAACAAGGCATACATCAAGGTAGAAACCATGCAAAGGGATCCTCGAACGACATATGGCTCGCCTAGAGCTGGCAATGCTAGAGCATGAAGCTGACCATGACCTCTTCCACGACCTATCTAACCCTGATGACGACTACCACCACGGCCACACTCTACTCTCTGAGGAAGGGTGGAATCATAAGGTAGTCCTCTGCATGCCCCATCTTCCCTCTACTAATCGAAACCTGGTGCAACCTGCTGCTGCTGACTCGGATGGAAATGCCTCAACGGAGGAACCTGGAACGGAGTGCCCGGGGCACGATGACTGCTCTGAAAAGTCTGGCACTCCCGCTACTGCTGACCATGAACACCACAAGAAAAACAATCGCCTGATCCCTTGGCATAGTCCTGAGAGTTACTGCCTCCAAAAAAACAAGATTTGAAGGGTTGGGACCTACACCTAGCTGAATGGAAACTCTTCTTCCATGAAAACCAGGAACCCCAGACCATAACTATGCTTCATGAAGAATCATGATGATTCCCCTCTCGTGAAAATACGGTCCTGGACAAAGTCCTCTCAACAACCACTTCCCTCACCAGCACCTCAAGATATGCCTTCAGAATAAATGGGGTGACCTTGCGCTGGATCCCTAGATGCAATGCCTATTCGAAATACCTCTCCCTGGCCTCCTTATCTGGAATTAGGTCTTAAGATTATCATAGAAGGTTCCTGAAATGGATTCCAAACTCTCAAACACTGGAGATCCCCTGTCGAAGGGAAAGAAGCTCCTGGCGACTGGACACCTTTGCATTCGAGGAAAGGAACTCGACTCTGAACATGTCTCGGAACTCCTCCCATGAGATCATTGACTCCTCACAATCCCATTAGAACAACAACCACCACTTCCTTGTTGCGCCACGTAGCATCGTCACAACCAAGGACACCCAGTTCTCCTTCCAAACACGGATCGAACTGAAGCCTATCACGACTTCCTCTAACCAGACATCTGTGATTGTATCAAAAAGAGATCCCTCATAATTCTGCAGACTCTGGTGCAGAAACTCTCGAAGTATATTCCAACAAGTTTCTTTGTCGTCAACCTCTACCCTGCGGTGACCTGCTGTAACAGCATGCAGAATATCATCTACGCAAATCTGATGAGGACATCAACCTAGAGACATACTTACAAAATAACAAAAAATTAGAGCTCCTATGCCTGGAATCATGAATAATCAACATTAATTAATTTATTAATTGTTTCCTTCCATTCATTTTAGGTTAACCTACCCCAATGTCTTCCCATTCAAACACAGGCACAAAAAATATTGGTACATGATCCTTTCCTAGGTCTCTACCCTGCAACCAATATCACCCAATTCATTAGTCATTGTAAACTTAATGGTCCGTAAATTAGATCATAGGGGGACCTAAACGCCTATGTCTCAGTCGGTCTCCAGTGTTTACCCCACTTTCTAAACATGAATTGCATCGTTGCACTACCAACCCATGCAACCTCTCCTGTGACTAAATCTGATCTTCATCCTTTCCCTCAACCAGACCTCTGATACCACTCTGTCATGACCCCTCCCCACAATGTGTACTCCTCCTGGGCTGATAATCTGAGAAGGGAGAAAATGACCCTGGAGTACCACCTCTAGTAGACCCCGGGTTGGGGACTAGAACCGAGGGTATAGTAAACACACAAATGGGAGGCATTACCCTCGAAAAGAACACATGCAGAAGAGAGACATAAAATATACACCAACAAACCCCCACTCATAACTAAAGTATAAAAAAACCCAAGTGAATATGTAATATCATGCAAAGGTACTACAACCGAAAGGGGAAAACTAAAAGTACCCAAAAGAAAGAAAAACTGGAAGTGATCACAAGCCCGAAAAGCTCCTGCAACCACAAGAAAGTAGTAACCAGTCTGATCTCCAACCTGCTCCATGTGAGCTGAAAACAGTTTATATATATGAAGGGTGAGTATAACAATATACTCAATAGGATACTCCCCAAATCCTCTCATGCAAAAGCAAAGAAAACATGATAAGTAAAGTAAATAACAGTGAGACTAACTCGTCACCTAAACAGGTATACTATATTCCCAACCTCACCATGGATACACTCACCAAATAACGCATACAAGAATATATCAAATAACAAAAAAAATCAAGGGTACCCCGCTACTACTTCCCCACTAGTTTGCCGCTTTTCCCGAACGACATGCGTCCTGTGCATCTCTCTCCAATGGATTTCCCGTATAAAA
This sequence comes from Viscum album, assembly GCA_963277665.1. Classification (NCBI taxonomy): domain Eukaryota; kingdom Viridiplantae; phylum Streptophyta; class Magnoliopsida; order Santalales; family Viscaceae; genus Viscum; species Viscum album. The sequence continues at coordinate 1,377,582,627 of OY728140.1, read as the reverse complement.
TTGGGATAATCTCCACAATCTGCACCAAGTGCATCACAAAGGCCTACCCGCAGACACCTGGGCTAAGCACCACACCATCCTCACAACCAAAAGTAACCACATAGTTTCTGGGAGCCACCACAGCTCGCATAACGTGTATAAAAAATAAGGTATTATACCTCAAGCCATTACAGCCCATACACCGAGTAAGGATCCTCAAGCCGTCACAGCCCATACACATTACACCTATAGTAGTCCATAGGAAACCATATTTAGAATATATGTGTGTTAAATAACCACAAGCCATTACATCCCTCTACACACATATATGGGAAATCTGACCACTGTGCCAATGGAACTAGTATGAACCAAGAGAAGAGAGAATGGCTAATGGTGGTAGTCATCCATTCAACCTCACATTAAATTTTTGGGGAAAACACACCCCACAGGGTTCAGAATCCCCGAGGTGTCAGTTTCACTTACTGAAAGTGTGGAGTAGCATATAGAAACACAAAAATTACAAAATATATATAACTCACAACCACACAATGGGCATAACCTAGTTTTAGTCTCAGCTGCAGCTAACATCTATCGGACTCTGGGGCTTCTATTTCTCTGACTTGATATCCTATATGCACACAACTAATTAAATATCTTAATTAGGTTTCTACATTCCCTTTTTCAGCTGTTCCACATTATGTTAAATAATTCATTGCACATTAATTAACCATGAACAGAACCACATTAAACTTCATTAGAATCACATTAACAATCAATTGTCACTTCAAATGTTCTCAACCTCATCATTAAGTTTCAAAAAACTCCAACCCCATGGGTTAAAATCATTTATTCAATCATTTATTATAGAATTACTTTCCCATATTCCTAGGAATTCTAGAAAAGCATCCAATGCTACTAATCACAAGGGGGCTCAGCACGGTGAGTCGATATACTACCCTTTGAGTCTTTGTCGCCTATTGCAAGAGAGTATAACCATTCTCCCTCGAGAGGCTAAACACGGAATTCAAGTGGCATACCCCACGTGACTTCGCCCCTTTTAGAAGAAGGGTACGAAAAACCAGCTGCCATGAGCAGTGGGGAAATTAAAGTTGGTAAAAAACCAATCAAACCACCAACCATCAGCCATCTCATCCATCCCAATCCATTATCCTTGGTGTCATCCCCAAAACCCACATGCATAAACCGATGAATCTGGCCACTCTATGCGCCAAATGCTTCCATAACCACACGGCTTCCTTGCCTCTGCATATCACAACACCCCTCCGGGGTCACATCACATCACAAGTAGCTTAAAAAAACAAACACCGCATCAATTGGGCTCTTAGCCCTATTTCACAATATGAGGGCAATTCAGAACCCTTCAGGGAATTCAATCAATCAAGTTCTTTAATCCATATTGAATTAAAAAATTTGATTCGTTGGTTCCAACAACATGAACCAAATCAGTAAGATATCACAAAGATTAAACATACTTACTATTCCAATTTAATCAACATCAAAATTACAAAAAGAACCATATTCTTTTTCACTCCTCTTTTTATTTATCAAATTAATTATCAATGAATTCCATCCTTTCATTCTTTAACAATTTCATCAAGAGCAACATGTTGACAAGAAAGGAATAGATATCACACTATATTTTAAAAACATGAGGCGACAACATATGTTCGATGCAATTTCTTAATCTGGTTCAAATATTTTATTAGGTCAATTTCCTTGTGGTCCAAATGGATAAATCATGCTAACTCTAAGATTTCTAATAACAATTAAGGAAGCCAAAAATCCCCTACCTAAGTGGTTTTCGAGGAAAACCACAATGGTCAAAGAACGTCCAAGGGACCGGTTTGATTCTCCAAGAATCCTCCTTATATCTCCTCTCCTAACACAAAAAAGTCCAAAGATCATCATAAATGACATCTACACACTAATATCTACCCATAAAGAGCATAGATCTATGATCCCAAGAGTAGAGGACGAGTAGATCTACGTTGATCTAAAAAACCAAACAAAAGTATGACATACCTCGAGAAACTGGCTTTGATTTTGGATAATAACCCTCTAGATCACTTCAAAAACCCTTGGGAGAGGATATTCTACCTCCAAGGAAAGGATATCCCAAGTTATGGCCGATTAGGGGCTTAAACGAGATGATTAATGGAAAAACAAGTTAGATCCACAATTTTAGGATCTAACTTTAAGTGCCCGAATGGTTAGTCCGCACGGTTTAACAAACCGTGTTCTAACCATGTGTTAGCTTCTGCCTCACCAAACACTCCTCGCAAGGTTAGTTCGCACGGTTAGACAAACCGTGCTCTAACCGTGCGTTAGCCACCGCCTCCAACACCCTCCTTGCAGAGTTTGGCCACACAGTTTGGGGAAACCTTGCGCCAACCATGCAAATACTATTCCCCTTTATCTTTCTTAAAAGACCACCCAAACTCACCCCCAAGTCATCTTGACATATCAGAACACCTCTAGCACCCCATTACCACAATGGAATGGATCAGAGAGGTCCAGACCATTACGTCAGATACCTCTCAAAACATTCTCTTCTTAGATAATCCAAAAACCACCTAAAGAGAAAACGAAACAGGATCTAAACAACCACCCAATGAGATAAGTCTAAATAGAAAGAAATCAACCAAATCAACAAAGGATTCCATTTCATAAACATTAAAGTTCCACAACCACATATGTTACAATGATACATGAAATAAGTTAAACAACAAACAACTCTGGGTACTAAGCACGTAGCTGTGACTCATGTTCCCATGTACTCTCTTCCAAGCCATTGTGTCGCCACAAGACATGAACTGAAGGGATGGATATCCCACACAACACCTTCTCCTTGAAATCTTGGATCTCCACAGGTCGCTCCTCAAAGGATGAATCATCATCAACATCGATCTCTCCCCAATAGATAATGTGGGAGTCGTCATGAAGATAATGACATAGTTGTGATACTTGGAAAACGTCATGTATCTGAATCATCTGAGGGGAAGTTATACTCGATACGCCACAACTCCAACACAAGCTAGCACCTCGAAAGGCCCAAAAAATTGGGGAGAAATCTTACTCCCACGACCAAACCATCACTGCCCATGACGGGGAGTCACCTTCATAAACACATGATCCTCAAAATTAAACTCTAAGGGTATCCTTCTCTGATCGGCATATGATTTCTGATGATCTTTGACTACCTTTATCCTTTCTCGAGTCACCTAAAACATCTCTGTTGTATTCTGCACTAGCTTCGGTCCGAGAATTGCTGACTCTCCGACTGCAGTCCAGCACAACGGAGAAGGGGAAGGTCGTCCATACAGGGCTTCAAACGACGCCATACCAATGGTGGTGTGAAGACTGTTATTGTAATAGAACTCCACCAAGGGTTAATGCCTCATCCATGAACCTCCAAAATAAAGAACATAGGAGTAAAACATTTCTTCAAGAGTCTGGATGGTTTGCTCTATCTGACCATCCGTTTAAGGGTGAAAAGTAGTGTTAAGGCATAGCTGAGAACTGAAAGCATGATGGAGACCTCTCCATAATCTGGATGTAAAATGTGGATCTCGATCAGAAATGATCGTCCTAGGTACTTCGTGAAGTCTCACCACCTTTTACAGATACTTCCTCGACAAAACTTCCACTGAGCTTGACTCCATGATTGGTATAAAGTTGGATGATTTCATTAAACTATCCACTACCACCCAAATAGCATCATGTCCTCCCGATGGTCGAGGTAATCATATGACAAAGTCCATTGAGATGTCCTCCCACTTCCACTGAGGCATCTCCAATGGCTAAAGAAGACCACCTGGAATAGAGTGTTCTGTCTTCACCTTCTGGAAGACTAAACATCGAAAAACAAACTCTACAACTGCACGTTTTAGCACAAGCCACCAAAAATGACTCCATAAGGATGAGTACATCTTTTTCATACCAGGATGTACCTCTAAAGGTGAAATATGGAACTCTCTAAGAACCATCTCGTGCATCACCACAGGAACAAAAGGACTTCCATGATGCAACACTCGGTGTTGTTCATCCTCAGACCAACCATCAAGGGCCTCACCACAATCAACTCGGTCTCTCCAAACCTCCACCTCTAGATACCCTCTTCCACCTTCTGCATCATGGATGACTTCACCTTGATCTGAAAAAAGACAACCTCTACCTCCAACTTCATCCATATCAAGATGTAAGGTTGAAAATTCTTCCATTACTCTCCAGGAATCACTAGATTCATGCAAAGCATCACTACGTGACTTTTGTGTTAGCGCATCAGCTACAAAATTAATTTTTCTAGGTGTATATGACATTTAAAATTCATATTCCGGTAAGAAATCCATCCACCTATGCTACCACAAGTTAATGTCATGATGGGAGAAAACATAACTCAAACTCTTATGATCAGTGAAAACCAAAAAGCATTCACCAATGAGGTACTGTCTTTATAACTTCAGATCAAACACCCCGGCTACCAACTCAGGATCATGGGTGGCATAGTTGAATTCATGGGAATGAAACTGATGAGACCCATAAGAAACAACTAACCTCTACTGCATGAGAACACAGCCTAACCCAAGATGTGAAGCATTGCAGAAAACCTCAAACTGAACTCCCTCAGATGGAAGACAAATGACTGGAGCACTTGCTAACTTCCCTATTAGATACTCAAAAGCTGCCTGCCACTGATCAATCCATATGAAAGTCTGATCCTTCTTGGTCTAAGCTTTCCAATGAGTTGAAACTTGGGATAAATTAGAAACGATCCTTCTGTAGTAGCCTGTGAGACCAATGAAACTTCAAAGCTCTGAAACTGTCATGGGGGCTTCCCAAGACCCAACAACTTTTATCTTTGATGGATCCACATCTAGTCCCTATTGGGACACAACATGCCCCATGAAACGGACTTCTCGAGCACAAAACTCACACTTCGACAACTTCCCAAACAACTGACGTTGGCTAAGAACTCCCAAAAATGGCTCGAAGATGATCAGCATGCTCCTCTTCAGATGTTTATTACACAAGGATGTCTTCGATGTAAACCACAAAAAACTTGTCTAGAAACTCATGGAACGTAGAATTCATCAATCCCATGAGTACAGCTAGAGCATTTGTCATGCCAAATGGCTTTACAACAAAATCGTAATGCCCATGATGACAACAGAAAGCAGTCTTTGGGGTATCCTCATCCTTCACACGCATTTGATGATATCCTGGCTGCAATTCGATCATAGAGAACCAACTTGAACCAATCAGTTGATCAAATAAATCATCAATCCCTAGAAGAGGATAACGGTTCTTTATTGTCACTTTTTTTAAGCGATGATAATCGGCAGAGAACTGCAAAATGCCATCGGCCTTCTTCACGAACAGAATTGTTGCACCCCACGGTGACACACTTGGCGGAACAAAACCACACTACAATATACCATCAAGCGGTATACGTAGCTCTCATAACTCAGAAGGGGCCATCTTATACGGATACATAGTGATAGGAGATGCTTCTGGCTGTAGCTCAATCCCAAACTCGATCTCTCGTCGAGTGGGTAATGTTACGACCTCTTTTGGAAAGACATCAGGGTACTCCTCCACGACCCTAGGAAACGCCAACTACTGAACCTCTGAAGAACTCAACATCAACTCAGCCATTAATAATGATAAGGATGGAATGCACCTGTAACCCATCCGAGGGTCTCGTTTACTAACAAACACAACTTTCTCTCCATCTGCATCAAAGAAAATGACCTTCTTCCTATAAAAATCCACAATATCCTCCACCTAACACAACTAATCCATGTTGAGGATGACATAATATGGTTTAATTCAAAAACTTTAAAAATCTCCCGATGAAATATGTTTCCCCAACAGTAGCTGACATTCTCTACATACTTCAAACAATTTAGCTCGGCCTCCAACTGGTGTTGCCAACACCAAGGGCACTAGAAGCCTCTCTAACTCGTGTACCAAAGCATGGAAAAGGGTATGTGATATGGAGGATTGTGTTGCTCCTGAATCAAACAAGGGATACACCAAGGTAGAAAAAAAGAAAAGGGTACCTTGAACGACATCTTGCTCTCATGGAGCTGTAAACGCTAGGGCATTAAGCTGACCACGACCTCTCCACAACCTCTCTGACCCTGATGATGACCACCACCACAAAATAGAATTTCACTTTGAGGATGGGGAGAATCATGGGGTTGTCCTCTGCCTACCCCATCTACCCTCTGCTGATCAAATGCTAGTGAATCCTACTGCTGTTGCCTCAGCTATAACTGGATCAATGGAGGAACATGGAGCAGAGCGCCCAAGGCATGATGACTGCTCTGAAAAGTCAGGCACTCCCGCTATTGATGACCATGACCACCACAAGAAAAACAATCACCTGATCTCTTGTCATAGGCCTAAGATTTGCTTCCTCTATAGAAACAAGATGTGAAGGGCTGGGACCTACCCTCAGTTGAACGGAAACACATCTTCCCTGAAAACCAGGAATCCCGGACCATAGCTCTGGTTCGTGAGTAATCATGAAGATTCCCCTCTCATGACGATCTAGTCTTGGCCAATGACCTTTAAACAACCTATTCCCTTGACAACACCTCAAGATATGTATTCATCATTAATGGGGTGACCTGACACTGGATCTCTGGATGAAAATCCTCCTCAAAATGCCTTGCCTCGGCCTCCTCATCTGGAAGTAGTTCTGAAGCATATCATAGAAGGTTCCTAAAATGGATTCCAAACCCTCGAACACATGTGCTCCTATGTCAAAGGGTAAGAAGATCATGGTGACTAGTGGCCTTTGTAGTCGAGGAAAGGAACAAGACTCTAAACTTGTCTCGAAAATCCTCCCATGAGATCACTGACTCCTCACGATCCTCGAGGAAAAACAACCACCACTGCCTTGCTACTCCATGTAGCATCGTCACAACCAAGGACACCCAGTGCTCCTTCCGAGCACCGATCAAAGTGAAGCCTATCTCGACCTACTCTAACCAGTCTTCCGTGACTGCATCTGAAATGAATCCCTCATACTTTTGTAGACTCTAGCACTAAAACTCTCATAGTTTCTTCCTCTAAGTGTCGTCGTCATCAACCTCTACCCTACGGCGACCTGCTGGAACAGCCTACAGAACATATTCTATGCAAACCTGACGAGGACGTTGACCAAGAGCCATGGCTAGAAAAATACAAAAAATTAGAGCTCCCAAGCCTAGAATATGGAAGTTTCAACATTAGTTAATTAATTCATTTTTTCCTTCCATTCATTTTAGGTTGTCCTATCCCAAGGTCTACCCATTCAAACATAGGAACAATGAATTGTTATGCATGATATTTTCCTAGGTCTCTACCCTGCAACGAGAATCACTCTATTTAGTAGTCATTGTAAACATAATGGTCCACACATCATATCATAGGGGGCCCTAAATGCCTATGTCTAGTCGGTCTACAGTGTTTACCCAACTTTCTAAACATAAATGACACAATTTCCCTACCTACCCATGCAACCTCACCTGTGTCTAACTCCAATCATCATCCTATCCCTAAAATAGACCTCTGATACCACTCTGTCAGGACACCCTCCCCACAATGTGTAACCCTCCTGAGTCGGTAATGTGAGAAGGGAGATAATGAACCCTGAGTCCCGCCTCCAGTAGGCCTCAGGTTAGAGACTAGCAACGAGGGTATTGTAAACACACAAATGGGAGGCATTACCCTCTAAGAGAACACCTACAGAAGAGAGATATAAAATAGACACCAACCTAATACCACTCAGAAATTAAGTATAAAAGGAATCCCAAGTGCATATGTAATGTCATGAAAATGTACTACAACTGAAAGGGGAAAACTGCATGTACCCAAAAGAATGAAAAACCGGCAGAGATCACAAGCCCAAACAGCTACTGCAACCACATGCTAGTAGTAACTGGCCCGATATCAAACCTGCTAAATGTGACCTAAAAAATATTTTATAAATATTTATGGTGAGTATAAAAGTATACTCAATAGTATCCTCCCTGAATCCCCTATTCCATAAGTAAAGAAAGCATGCTAAGAATAGGGAATAACAATGAAACTAACTCATAACCTAGACATTTATACTATATTCACAACCTCACCATGGATACTCTCACCAAGTATCACATTCAAGAATATATCATATAAAAAAGAATATCAAGGGTACCCCACTACTACTTCCCCACTAGTTTGCCGCTTTTCCCCAACGACATACGTCCTGTGATTTTCTCTCCAAAGTATTGCCCATATAAACTTGGGTTAATCTCCAAAATCTGCACCACGTTGATCACACAGTCTTTCCCACAGACACCTGGGCTAAGCACCACACCATCCTCTCAACCAGAAGTAACTAGGTAGTTTCTGGGAGCCACCATAGCTTTCATAATGTGTATCATACGTCAGGTATTATACCTCAAGCCATTACAACCCATACACCATGTAAGGATCCTCAAGCCGTAATATCCCTTACACGTTACACCTATAGTAGTCCATAGGACACTATTTCTAGAATATTGTGTGTGAAATAACCACAAGCCATTACAACCCTCTGCACACATATATGGGGAAACTAACTGCTGTGCCAATGGCACTAGTATCTACCAAGAGAAGAGAGTGGGGATAAAGGGGGTAGTCACCCATTCAACCTCCCATCAGAATGATTGAAAAAACAACCCCCCTGGGCTCAGATTCCCCGGGGTGTCAGTTGACCTTACTGACAGGGTGGAGTAGCATATAGAAACACAAAAAGTACATAATATATATAACTCACAACCACACTATGGGCATAAACTAGTCTTAGTCTCTGCTGCAGATAATGTCTCTCGGACTCTGGGCTACTATTTCTAATACTAGGTATCCTATAAGCACACAACAAATTATAGAACTTCATTATGTTACTTCATTATATATTTCATCAGTTCCACATTACGTTAATTAATTCATTGCACCTTAATTAAACATGGACAGAACCACATTAATCTTCATTGGCATCACATTAATAATCAACTATCCCTTAAAAATTTCTCAACCTCATCGTTAAGATTGAACAAACTCCAACCCCATGGGTTAACATCATTTATTGAAACATTCATTATAGAATTACTTTCCCATATTCCCAAGCATTCTAGAAAAGCAACATATGCTTCAAAACACAAGGGGGATCAACTCGGTGAGTAGATATACTACCGGTCGAGTCTTTCCCACCTATAACAAGAGTGTAGTCCCATTATCCCATGAGAGGCTAAACACGTAAATCACATGGCATGCCCCACAAGTCTTTTCCCCTTTCGGAAGAAGGGTAAACAAACTCGCTGCCTTGAGCAGTGGGGAATGTAAAGCAGGAAAACAACCAATCAGACAACTAAACATCCAGCCATCTCATCCATCCCATACCATTATCTCTGGTGTCCTCCCTGACACCAACATTAATAAACCGATGAAACAATCCACTCTAGGCACCATCTGCTACCACAACAACAAGGCCTCCCTACCTCCACATATCGCAACACCCCTCCGGGGTCACATCACATCACAAGCACCAGAAAAAAACAAACCCCAAATCAATTGGGATCTCAACCCTATTTCACAATAAGAGGGTAACTCAGAACCCTTCTGGGAATTCAGTCAATCAGGTTCTTTAATCCATATTGAATTTAAAAATATGATTTGTTGGTTTCAACATCACCAACCAAATCAATCAGCAGTCACAAATATTAAACATGATTACTGTGCCAATTTGATCAACATTAAAATTACAACATGAACCAGAATCTTTTTCACACCTCTTTATATTTTTCTAATTAATTATCAATTAATTACGGATTTTCGTTCTTTATAAATTTCATCAATAACAACATGATAACAAGCAAGGCATTGATATCACACTACCTAGCACAAACATGAGGCAAAAAGATACATTCAATGCAATTTCGTAATCCGGTTCGAATATTAATTAGGTTAATTTCATTATGATCCAAAAGGCTAAATCATGCTAAATATACAACTACTCATAACAATTAGAGAAGCCACAAATCCCCTATATCAATGGTTTTTTATGAAAACCACAATGGTTAATGAACGTACAAGGGATCAGGACGGTTCTCCCCAAATCCTCCTTATATCTCCTCTCCAAACACAATGAAGACAAACGATCATCATAAACGACATCCACACAATTAAATCAATCCATAATGGGCGTACATCTAAAATCCTGAGAGAAGATGAGGAGTAGATCTATGTAGTTCTAAGAATCCAAACAAAAGGATCACATAACTCGAGAAACTGGCTTCGATTCGGGAAGAGAAGCCTCCAGATCTCCTCCAAAATTCTTGGTAGAGGTTCTTGTACCTCAAAGGAAAGGTAATCCTGAGTTCTGTCCGATTAGGGGATTAAATGAGGCGATTAAAGGAAAAACAAGTTAGATCCACAATTTTAGGATCTAAAATTAAGTGCCCACACTGTTAGTCCGCATGGTTTAACAAACCGTGCACAAACCATGCGTTAGCTTCTGCCTCACCAAACACTCCTTGCACGGTTAGTCTTCACAGTTAGACAAACTGTGCGCTAACCGTGCATAGGCCACTACCTCCAACACCCACCGTTCCAGGTTTGGCCGCACAGTTTAGGCAAACATTTCACCAACTATGCGAAATCTATTCCCCTTTAGCTTTCTTAACAGTCCACCCATACACACCCCCAAGTCACCTTGACCTCTTGGAACACCTATAGCACCCCATTTCCACAATGGAATGGATCAGAGAGGTCTATGCCATAACAGTTTGTGATGATGAAATTTACATCATCTCTACTTCCATTTTAAATGATCCATTTATTACATTTGATGACTATAATAGATCATTTTTCAGTGTTGACTAAGAAACTAATGTTTTTGTGGAAAATATATAAAATCATTCATCCATGATCTAAATTCTTTTGTTTTAGCTTAACTAAGGAGCTTAATGTTTGTACATTTCTAATTTATTTAATATTGATTATGAAAATTTTGTATCCTACTTGACCATTAAGTGAATTTTCATTGTTTATTGGTTTTAATTTTATTTGAATTGAATTTTATAATTAGGAATTTTACTATATTCAAACATATGAAAAAAACATATATAACTTGGAGAAAATTTACATGATTTATTGACCACGTAAAAATTAGTATAACCCTAAGACCTCACTTTATCATATCACCAGATAAAAATATTGATTGTTTGTTTTATTCTACAAAACATGTATAGAATATGGAATCATCTACCTAGGTTAATGAAATTAAATTTTTACATAATGTTGACATTGGATTTACCCATTGTTAACGTGATTTTTTTTTCATAGTAAAAATCCATCCTACTAAAATTTAAAATTTTCTTTTACATATTTTATGATTTATTGAATTTATAATATATCCATTCAAGCTCAACTGAAAAATGAATAGTAAAATTATCCATCAATCCCCCTATTCAATCTAATTTTTTTACAAATTAGTTATCCTTCTCTAATTACATTCATATTTGTTTTCAAATCCATGAAATGCATCAAATTGAATAGAGGTGACATAAGAAGATGATGGAAAATAATCATCACATGACTATGATGGGAATTCCACTACTAGTGCATGTATTGTGTATTTTATTTCAAATATATATATTTAAATAATATTTAATGTCATATGATTAATTTTTCTTTGAATTTTTTTTTGCAGGATCTACCTCTTAGGTGACAATAATTTTATGGGTAGCCTAGTAGTGGTCCTAAAACTCAGGGTGTGCATACTAAGGGGTGGTACGAGAGCTAGCTGATCTGGTCGGCGTACCCGATTAGACCATGACCTCCCACTGATATGCAATATCTCCCAAATTCTGATCCTAGAGTGTCATTAGAGACACGTGCTATATTTAGGCCTATGGTGATTTCACCATCTATTAATTCTGAGTCTCCTCACCCATCTTTAGCATATCCGGTGATGATTCCCACACCCCATCCAGTATTCATCCAGTCATTTGTGCCATCTATTTTACTTCTATTTCCTTATCTCCAAGCATCTATATTCCATATTATTTGAATCCTACTCCACCAGAGTCATTCCCTAGGGATCATAAATTGGTACCCACTCCACCTGCACAGGGTGATCCTCCTATATCAACGTATCCAGTGGTGCCCATTGATCAAACATCCGCATGTATATATATGGAACCCTGAAAAAAATTTATACCATTATTTATTTCCGTTATAACAAGCATTGATAAAATATTTTTTTTACAGTCATAATAGATACATATAATTATAGATGGTGGGACGAGGGCATATACTCATGTCTAGGGTGTGGAACTACGACACACATTTGATGGTGTAGTACAGCGAAGATAATAAAACGATTGAAAAAACAGGGCAGCAATGTCGGAGGTTTTTGGAGATGCTTGCCAAATCCTCTGGCATCATTCCATCAAGACCACTATCATAGAGACAATTGCTAAATGAAATAAAGGATAATTCATGGGAAGAGATATTATTAAATACTTCGATTGTATTTAATGAAATATATAAGTTTTTGTATTGATATGAATTAATATTTTTATGTCATCTGCAGTTTAATTTCCCCAAAAGTGAGGGTGTACGACAAGCTTGTATTAAAGACTCCCGTGAGATATGGAGGACCTATAAGCACGAGTTGTATATTGGATGGTTTTCTATATTTGGAACAATATTAGAGTTAGACTCTATCATTGATGATTGCATAATAGAACAATATCGATATATGATTAATCAATGGATGATTAACCAATTTATTCTATTAATAACATTTGAGGTATTTAAATGAAAAATTTCATTTTTTGTGTTAATAAATTTTTTTATTGAATATTATTTAGGAATCATGTAAAAAAATTTAATAAAACATTGATTCTAAAAAAACATCCACACATTGGGATGTACTACAATACCATATCATGAGAGGAAGAATGTATGAATGTTGTTTATAATTTTTCATTACGACTTGCACTTTTTATTTTTCCTCCATTAATTATTTTATTGCTAAATTTTTTATATAATTTTAATTATGAAATTAATTTTTTGTAACCTATTTTTTTATAATGACTTCCTACATTCAATGTCATTGAAGAGGGAAATATTGAATTTTTAAGGATGTGTTCATAGTGTAAATATATTTTTCTTGAGTAAAAAGAAGAAATATGGAAGTATAGTTATTGAACCAACTCAGCAGCAGATTGTATGTTCCACATTGTTAAATTAAAATTTTAATTTATATTTTGAAATATAATAAGCAATTTATATTTTCAATAGAATGATTTAGAGGCCCTTTATTCCTATGATCCTGACAATTTTGGGCCAAACGATCAATTAAATCAGGTGTTGGGAGATGAGCACCCTAGCAGAGTACCCTGACGACTTGGGAGGAGTAAAGTCCCAACGAGGATTGTACCTACTCTTATATGAGTTGTAGTGGCACTGAGTTCTAGTAGGATATGTCATAGGTCAAACAGGCTGAAAAGAGGGACAAAAAACCGCAGAACAATCATCTAGGGAAAACACTACATTTATGAAACTGATGGCAGTTTTATGATCATGACATCCACCAGAGGAAAACACATCTTGTGATGAATATATCTCGTCGATGTGTTCTATATATGGTGCACATGGTGGAAATTATAGTGGTAGTGTAAATGCTAGTGAGGAGGAGGCTGATTCCGAGGAGTAGGAGGCAGAATAAGAGGTTGAGGGAGAGGATGAGGGTGAGGGGGAGTCTGAGGCAGAGTATGAGGGAGAAGAGGAGGGTGTCGAGGATTGTGGGGACAATAATGGGGAAAATGATGAAGAAGGGGGTGAGGCTGATGATGAAAATGATGATATTGAGGGAGATGAGGTACAAATTGATAGGATACATATTAGACTGATATTACTGACATTTTATGTTTAATGATTTGTTCTGCCTAAATTTATGTGTGATTATGTAAGTCAAGTTATCTTTATTTATTTATCTATAATTAATAAAACAGGACTTGATGAATTTTTGTGACTGATTCACCCCGTTGGACACCACCACCCAATAGACATCCCACTGGTCACCCCATGCCCCTGGACATCCCCAACCCCCTTGGACAACCCCTAACACCACTGGACATCCCCCACTCGTGGAAATAACTCCATAACCTGGACAGCCTCACCCCCATAGAAAGCCCCCAACCCCCTTTGACCCCCCCCCACACAACCCCCTGGACATCATCAACACCCCTTGGACACCATCGCACCACCAGGACACCCACCACCCCCAAACACCCCCACCCCCATGGAGGCCACCCTCCCCCACACATGGACATCCTCCCACCCCCTGGACACCACCACACCACATGGACATCCCTCACCCCAACTGGACGCCCCCATCCCCATGGAAAACCTCCAACCCTCATGGTCACCACCCTACCCCAATGAACACCTAAACACCCCACCATGACACACCCCGCCACCTAGACACCTCCCTCCCCTTGGACACCACCACCCCCATTGATAGCCACCCCACCCTCCCTAAACACCCCCACCCCTAGACATCCCCACCCCCATGGACACCAACCTACCACCTGGGCACCCCCCACCCCACCTGGACCCCCACCCATAGGGACAACCCCACCCACCGACCTGGAAAATATCCCACATCTTGGACACCCCCACCCCTGGACACCCCACCCCCAGGGATAGACCCACCCTTATACACCCCCACCCCATGGACCCCCCACCCCCATGGAAACCCACTACCCAACTAGAAAGCCCCCAACCCCTAGAAACCCCCCCCCCCCCGTACACCACCTACAACCTAGAAACCATCTATTTAGAAACTATCACCCCCATGGACACCCCCACCCCATGACACCCCTTCCCCCTTGTAAAACCCCAAACCCTACGACACACCACCCCACATGACGGCCCCCACCCTTAGACACCCCCACCCCCATGGACACCCCACCTTCTCTAGACACCCCCTACGCCCTTGGACACCACACCCCCTAGACAGCCCCACCCCCTGGACACCACGGCACCACCTCGGAAACCCTCACCCCTGGACACCCCCACCTCGATGGTACCCCCCCCCCCCATGGACACCTCGACCATCCTGGACACCCCCTAACCCCTTGGACAACCCCCAACCCCCTAGAAACACCCACCCCAACCCCCTAACCACAACCACCCCATGAAAAACCCCAACCCCTGGACAGCCCCCACCCCCCATGAACACCCCCATCACTAGACACCCCCCCATGGACATCCCCATCCCCTAGGACAGCCTCCCCACCACCTTGAGACCACCCCATAACATGGACACACCCACCCCTATACACCCACCAACTCACCTAGACACACCCAACCCCCTTGGACAACCCCTAGCCGCCTATATAGCTCCCACCCCATGGACACCGCGACCCCCATGGACAAGACACAGAACCCCCTAGAGCCCCCCCCCCCCAGCCAGCCACCCGTCCCCCGGGACACCACCCCACCACCAAGACACCCCTTTCATTCTTGGATAACCCTCAACCCCCTTGGACAGCCACCCACCCCCTTGACACCCCTTCCCCCTAGACACTCCCACCCATATGGACATCCCCACCCCCCAGACACCCCATCACCGAACGGAAACCCCCTACCACCATGGACAATCCCCAACCCCTTGACAACCCCACCCCATGGACATCCCCCACCCAAGACATGGACAACCCCACCTCGGGAAACCCCGAATCCCATCCCCCTGGACAGCCCCCAACCCACATGGACAGCCCCCACCTCCCTAGACAACCCCACAACCCTAGAATCCACCTTCCACCTTGGATTTGCATAACCCATTTGGGACTCTACAACATGTCATATTACCCCTTACTACCACATGGAATACCTAATTATCCAAAAATTGAAATCTCATCTGAATTCACCAATGACTATGAAAAAAAATTCCATATTCAAAACCTAAAACATGAATTTCTTATATAGGCGTTATTACCTTCTGAATTCTCAACTCAATTATGTATTTTTTTATAGAGAATTCAATATTTTATGAATTCAAATTATAATTCTGTATTGCATAGGGAAATTGATATGAATTCAAAATTTAACTCTCTATGTACTTAATTAACTAATGAATTGATGGTTAATGTTATATGGGTATACTAGTTGTATGTGTATACTTGCTGAAATATCCTTATGAATAACACCTTAATTATGAATGTGTGTACGAGGTAATTAAATACAGAACTGTAGGTATGATATATGTATATTGAGAATGGATGGAAGTGAATTGTTGTAGGTGCATAGGGGGAGGAAGCCCAGCTGTTTTTGTAGGTGCATAAAGGATATGTCAATGGTTTACAACAATTTGCATATATATGAAAAGAAACCATATAACAAAAGATTTATATAAATAGTTTTTATATCAATAACAAAAATATAATGTACACCATTATATATGTATATACCAGTGGTATACAAACTATTAGTATAGATTCTTTACATGACTTTTCCCAATGGTTTGTGAGAAACCATTGGTAAAAGACTATAGCAACGATTTGGATGACCATTGGTATAAACAAGGATTTGGATATTTCTAATGGTTTTAAACCATTGGTAAATAATTATACCAAAGGTTTCTGGTAAATGTTGGTATATAATCTATTAATATCACATACCTCAATGGTTCCAATATAAATTTTATGATATGTCTATCCTGATGGCTCTACAAATTAAATTTTTGACAACAGTTGATGTAGTTTATACCAACAATTGTCTGGCCTTTACCAATGGTTTTAAAAAGTTGTTAATGGATATGTTTTAAATAGTTTATATATGATAAATGAGCTAATTCATGAGTTTCATCCCTCTAAGTGGATGTTACATCCTGATTTAAATAAAATTTATTGATACATACATCAATAGTATCACTTGATGGGCATGAAAATGTTTATTCAGGGTTGGAGATGATGCTTCAAATGTCAGTAGGTTGAAGATGATCATCATTGAATTGTTGAGTTAATACTACTATTTCATATTCCATAATAGAAGTGGGGTGAAATTACCATAGACATCATCATGGGTATCCTGAGGATACCTTTTTAAAAATGATGGAATTTGACTTATTGGGGATTGATTGATGAGAGTAGCACATTTTAACCAATATAAGAGA
The DNA here is from genome assembly GCA_963277665.1 of Viscum album. Taxonomy (NCBI): domain Eukaryota; kingdom Viridiplantae; phylum Streptophyta; class Magnoliopsida; order Santalales; family Viscaceae; genus Viscum; species Viscum album. The sequence continues at coordinate 1,377,565,424 of OY728140.1, read as the reverse complement.
CTTTCTTAGTGGATATTTTTGGGAAATAGAGCATTCAAGAGATATTCCATCTGTGTGGCATTCCACATTGCATAGTATCATATCAGTAAGTAAATTTAACTTTCCTCTTGAAGATAGTCTTATAGAATTTTTTTGGTACAAACGTGTTTCTAATTATGAACATGGACCCGAAGAAAAATGGGAGAATCATATTTCACTATTCTGGTACATAGTGATATGATAGAGTCGTGTTTCACAGATGTTTTTGGGTACTAGAAGAATAATTTTTTTATTAGGGTTTCTTATAAAAATAGTTATTATATGGACACCATGAAGATGGAACTTTTTGAGGCTTCTTATTCTTTACATGTAGATTACCAATATAATGGATGGAGAAAGGGGATTCAGAGTTGTTGGGGCTTAGTAAAATGTAAATGTCATCTGTGATGTTTTGGATTATTTGGAAAAAGTGTAAAGACTAAGAATAATTTGATTTTGTTAGTAGATTACCATCGTTGAAACCATTAATTGTTCAACGGGTGATTGTGTATTGCATCATGTGTCACATAGATTGGGTAATCATAGGATTTATAGGTGGGGGTTGTTTGTTCCATGGTATGTTTGATTTTTTTGAGATTATGGGTTGAATTGGTTTATTGTCACACAAAATGGTACTTCTATATATGTATAGTTCTATGTAAGATGTGCATAATGTGAAAAAGTATTGGCAGTATCACCATAAACCTTCTCATGTGATTAATGTTGATGATGTTGAGAATGATACTAATGTATAATTTAAGGATTATACAATTAATATTATAGATCACGGTGAGATTGTGTTTTGTGGATGGAAAGTTCTCATACATCGGGTATTATGGTGATGGGGATGAATTTAGGATGGAAAATTTGAGAGAGAAGATATATGTGGGAAACTTTTCACTCTTTTTGAACTCATATTCTGATAGATATTTGTGATTATATAACAAGGATGAGATGTTATAAGGGATGTATATTGTATGATCACAACCATTTTTAGAGACTTCTCAAGCTACATATTATTTTCTCAATTACTTTTCTATTGTTTTTTCTTATCGGGATTTTAAAATTGTGCTGTTTCAAGAGAATTTTTAAAATATAGAATGCATTTTTGTGGGGGTATTGGTCAATTCATGATTGGAATACATTGTACATAAAATATGCACCATCCCTGAAAAATATTGAAATCATAAAAAGATTCAATTTCCATGGCTGGAATACATTTTTGCAAACCTTACAACACCTGGGTGTAAATGTGAGACTTATAAAAAGGGATCATAGTCGCATTAAATAGTTTTTAAAACCACAATCCATATCTTAGAAAATTGTATACTCATGATTTAATTCCCCAAAAAATTAAAAATAATTATTGAACCACCATGTATTAAACCCAAATAGACTCATTTTCTGATTGACCTATTTCATATGTAATTATAATCACTCGAGAGGGTAGTAAGGCTCCACAAAATCTTTTAATTGGTTAATCAATGATCCGTTTCACAGATCATCTAACATTTGGTATGTAATTCGTCCCCTTTTTGGATTCAACTCTCTCAAATATATCTTCTCCGGTGAAAAGGTAAAAGTATAACCCTGAGGGAAATTGGTTTACATCAAGGTTTTGATATATCATAATACTTTTTATCTCAATTGTAGGTTTGGTTCTAGATCATCCATGCCTTTTTTTTATTCGATTACTCTTTAATTTTAGGGATTTTATTTTGGATATCATAAAACAATGTCCTTGTGTTGTGGTGTAAATTTAAATCCCATAGTTTTTCTTTCAATTTTATGAATTAAAATTTGAAATTTCAGTTTCCACGTTGGTAAATTGCACCCAGAAATGAATTGAACAATTCACTTAACATGTTATTATGAAATTTTTAAATGTTGTCATAATAAAATTGGTTGATTTATGGGATATGTAAACCAGTGAAAATGGGAAATAAATAGTTTTTTAGCATATCATTTATGATTAAATTGATATTATGTGTAAATAATGATAAATAGATTAATTGTTAGATGTTCATATTCTTATATTTGATTTATTTGATGAAAAACATTCATTTAATTAATTGAAATGGTGATCCATGACATAAATAATTAATTAATAGATTAATAATGATTAACCTTGATAACATTTATATATTTGAAATATGTGATTAATTGATAAATGAGTTTTCACCTAAATATTGGAACTCTAAAAACACACTGGGAGCTAGAATTATTCTCTAGGACCCCAAGGCATGAATGTGAATATTATTATATGTTATATGGACTTATGACCTATATACCCCTGGTGTTTGGGATAAGTAATGACGCTCTATATAACCATGGGGTTCCTGACATGAGGTTATAGACCCATTAAATTGGATTTGTACTAGTGTTCTATGTGGCTACAATATGAAATTTGAATTAAATTCATAATGAATTTCATGAAATAATGGAATGTGAATTCCAATGATAAATGCTTCGGACTCCAGAAATTTATGAAGATGGTATTTTTGGTTTAGGTGACTTCTTGAATAGAGTTATTCAATTTTTTAATTAAATAATAATATGAAATTTTAATAATATTCAGTTATCTTTAGTAATAAATTATTTAAAAAACCTGAAATAATGTTATAGAATTGATATTGTTTAGATGTTTTTGGTGGTTGACTAATATATATTACCAACTCCCAACTTTTCCATCATTATTAGTACCGAAACTGAATTTATGTTTTTAGGACATGATAGGGGACATGGCCCTATGATAGATATATATGTTGTGATAGAGCATGAATGAAAAAAAACGACATAATATATGGGACTATTTCTGGTTTCAAGGTATTTTATTTTGGTATTTCATATGAAAATGGAAACATTAATGGAATTTCATATATTCTATATTGTTTTGTCTATTGTTTTCATTTTTCTATATCATGTGATGCTGTTATTTATCGTTATTCCATTTTTATTGTTATTAAACACGGTAAGATACGAACTGTTAGTTTATTTATATTTTTCTTATACTTTGAAAAAGAGGATAATGTCTCATAATAATATTTATATTATACCCAGTATACTAGTTAGTAGATTTTATCGTATAGGGATGATTTCCTAAGGTCATGTATCCAAAAAGCTCAGTGCACCATTATGTAGAACATAGTTTTGGACATCATATATTTCATCTAAATTTCAAATATATTGATATATATATATAGTATTATTGTTGTGTTTATTTGTATGTGTTGTTTTTAATAACCATTTTTGATATTCATTACCATGCATCCAATAACATTAATGGAATATAATGTTTCATTTTATATTATTCAATTCAATTATGGTATAATTTAAATGTCCAAAAAATAGTTAAGATATTATTCAAAATATTATCATTATTTAGAATTATTAATTTTTAAGTCTTGTCTTTGTGATATTTTTATTTTTATATATTAAAACCAAAATGTTTTTTTCTTATGGGTGTTTTTTGAAATTAGATTTTACTTTTAATTTTATAAACTTTTGTACTCAAAATTCCTAAATATTTTCATAATGGAAAACTGAAATGTATTTCAACACTGTTAAGAACATTATTCTCCCATTTCAATTTTTTAAAAACCATTTTTTAAATAATAATTTTTATATTATCCATTTTTTATAAATTAAATTTTTACCCATTTTTTATATTTTATAAAACATACCAAAGGTAATGTTATTTTCATTTTATGGAAAAGGTACTTTTTTGGAATTTATTTGGAAATGGTAATGGAATCATTGATCTGAAGAACAAAAAATAAAAAAAATACAAACATATTTACTACGGAATTCATTAATTCGTACATTACATGTTACCATTATTCCATTCAATGAAAATTTTTTCCCTATAATTAGGATTTTTTAGTTTCTACCAGTACAATTCAAAATGAAATGTCTATTTTCCTCGAGAATGGTTTTATGTTTTTTTTGTTATTTATAGTAATTAATAAGAACAACCCATTTATTAATTGATGGAGATATGTTATAAAAAATCATCCTTAAATATTTCTTGGATGATTTTTGATTAGTTTCTTTTGTGATTTAATTGAATATTTTTATGTAAGTTCATCCTATAGAGATTGGTTTTGAATAAGAGAATCTTATTAAAATGTAATGTTTATTAATATAATGATTTAAATTGACATATTATGTTATGGTTGGGGACCTAAATTACATGGAACATTGATGAATTGGTTTTTGTTATGAGATAATCTAGGTGGATAACTTTATTATAAAGGGTTTTTGGTTTATACAAATATGTTGTTTACAATTTAATTCAAAAACAAATTAATTTTTATTATCAGATTCCCACATTACACATTAAATCCTTATAAAATTGGTTATTGATTTTATTATGATTATTTAATTTATTTGACAATGATATATAATTTTCTAGATCATTGTATTATTTATATGGAATCATTTAATATCCATTTACTCTTTTGATATTATTATACATAATATTGTTACTAATTAAATAATATGTATTTTTAATATTTATCATCGAATATTAATTATATGTCATTAACACATTATATCATCCAATTTTGGAAAACATTTTTCATTATCTGATCTCATCGTATTCTGAGTAATTTTATAAATATATGAACAAGGTATTATCAAAATATTTCATATAGGTATAATATTTACTACCAGAATATTAATATTTTATATTTTCTAATAAAATGTTAGATTGTTTTTTACATATAGTTTTCCATGATTTTGAAAACTCATTTTTATTTTTGATGTGTAATCTAGGGTGTCTTTTGATAATGTAATAATTAATCCACCTGCTTTAGGAAACTGGGTGTGTGGTTTATTACATTGTAATACTTAACATAGATGTATATAAATTATTTCAATTAATGGATTGATTAAATGGGAAAATTAAATGGGAAATTTTATACTGAATTTTCTATGTTATGAAACATACAACATTGTGTTATTGTTTAAAAATAAAATATATTCTACTACCCAAGAACATTATTATAATGTCGGGGAGTGACTCAAGATTCTAGTGGTAGAAGAGTTCCTTTGCCTCATTTAATATTACACCATTTAGCCAAAATGATAAAAGTATGTTGTGAGTTTGTCTTCCTCACTGGTTCTGTTTTCAATCTAGGCTATTATTTTCATTCTTTCTGAGTTACATTTTTCTATAATGTTCTTTTAAACTATGAAATATCCAATTTTTTTTGAATTTATATTTTAATGTCTATATTAATATATTGGAAAATTATCCTTGATTAAGGGAATACATTGTCATTATATTATAACAAAATCAAACATGTGGATTTATTTAAATTTATTTCTAGAAATTGGGATGGATGTTTCCTAAAATCCAACCGGATGTGGTTTGAAATATTTTTAAAAAGGGTTCTCGGTTAATTTTTTTAGTTAAATAAATGATTTGATTAATATATTCTCATAAATGTTATTTTACAAGATAAGGGGTCAATTTGAAATAAATTATATATTGAAGTTATTTTTATTTCCACATTGATTGAGAAGATATTTTAGGGGATTCATCGAAAAAAATTATTATGCATTTTTTGGATTTTTAATTGAAGAATCAATTGATTTTATTCTAAATTGATTTTAAAATCATGGATTGGTGATATATTTCTTATGATAATGTATATTTATTTTTTATATAGAATATACATCCAAATACCAAAATAATATATTAAAGGACATATTACCTTAAGTGTTTAAAAGGAAACAAATTATTCATTTTTTTAACAGTTTATTCCAACATTCTAAAGCCTAATGTTATTTTCATTTATGATTTTAACTTTTTTAAATTGTTTTATATAATCATATATTTAAATTATATATATTAGAATATAGACATGGAATATCCAAATCAAGTTTTTTTTTTCATGGTTTTCTTTATGTATGATGTTAATATGATAACTATGATGTCATTAGTGTTATTTTATTTGTTTATTATTTCACAATGTTTATCAATATTTTTTATCAAATTATTTTGGCATTGAATTTGTAATATCTTGAATATAAATGAAATTATGTTTTATAAAATTCTCTTTATGTTGAAATATAATTAAAACTTGTTTTTTTATTAATTGAACAAATATTTTCATGGTAATGGACACTCTTAAGAGTCATTGGTTATACACTATTATGAATAGTGTTCCCTCCTTAACTTTTCCTTTCATGTTTTCTAAATTTGGTTTTTATATTATAGGAAGGAGAAGGGATTAATGTGTCATGTCTATTTAACATAGTTGTTTAATCCCTAAGAGTAATTTTTATAGGGTTTATGACTATTTTAATAGAGACATATACTTTCACTGGTTTTGTAATTTATTCAGGCTCATCCCTTTTTGGAACATCTAAGCATGTCTTGTGAATATGTACATTACATATATGTTGTATTCGGATTTTTTCTCCAATTTTTTATGCAAGAGCCATGTGTTTTGATTTTACAGGGTATGTTCTTTAGCATTTCGTTATAATTTGACATCTAGGTTCTTGTTGTCAGTATGTTATGATCATGAACATTCTATGGGGCATTAAACGATCTAAATCAAGTTATATTTATATAAAATGACACTGGTTTGTAAAAAACAAGACTAAATTGTATTCTGGTATAAATTATTGGGTAATTATTATGTTGGTAATTATACTAAAACATTCTTTTTTATTTATTCTAAATGCCTCCATTGTTTAGGTAATATCAACTAGATGAAGACATACCTTAAAAAATACAACATTATATATAATAATAAACCAATATTTCCTCCTACAATGAATAAAAAATAAATGATAATTTTTATAATAACACTTATTAATTTTCCACATTGTTCTTTCTATAATCCTATTATATTAACAAAAATTATTAATCCATAGTCATATCCATTTTTCCTTCAATTATGAGTTTTGAAAACATCATGATTTCTATGTGTCATTTCTAATTGACACAATCATGGTCATCATCATGTGTGTGTTAAATTATAAATTACCAAAATCATATTTAGTACATGTATCACCCATTGAGTTTGATATCTATAATTTTATTTATGATCTATCCTTATAAATGAATTATATACAATATTTAAATTCAATAATAATGATGTATTTGTATTCAATATAATCTTATTGAGTGAATAATATTTTTTATTAAACATGATCGATTACATTTTCTATCATATTAACTATATCATCAATCTTGAGATTATATGTATTCTCAAAATATATTGATTTCTTAAAATCATAAATATATTTTATAACCCATGATTAATTTCCAATAGAAAAAAACTTAATATTATATTTTAAATTAATTTTATTTTTTAGTGATTATATTTTATTTCTCTAATAATAATATCCTTGAAAGAAAATATTTTAGTTCTCTATTTTATAGAATTTCATTTTTATTTATTCCTAAATTTCAAACTAATTAGTTTTAGCATTGGTAGAATATTCCTTATTCAATATAGTAAAAGGTGAGTCTTATAAAATTATAGAGAACTATGTACTTCCTTATCACAATAATGACATTTACAATCGACCAACATTAGATAAAAATTTCTCTTTGTCCATTAATCTAAATCCATAGAAACCATTTCATTTTTAAATAATTATAATTTCCAAAAACATTACTAATGTATTCTCTAAATAATTATTTTTAAAGGATTACCATAATCACCCCCTTGAAGCTTTTAGAAATTATAGAGATGGAAATAAATTTTTTATCAAACAATAGTTGAAAATTTATTCTGTTAATTGAAAATATTGATATATATTCATTATAATTCCTTACACATTTCTCTATATTTGAGGCCTTAAAAGTTCTTTTTTTTCTATACAACTATTTATTTAAAATAACTACACTTCCTCATCCACAATTTCATGATAATGATATGTAGATCTTCTAAAGTATTTGTTAATAAAATACTATATTTATTTACTATGACATTATAATCAATCATATATGGTTATATTCATAGAATATCCTTGAATACATTTTAATCCACCAAAACCAAATAGTAACACGCAACTGTGCTCATAATTTCTTTAACATGTTTGAAAAATTCATCAAAAATATTGTTATCCTATGTATATTATTATTCATACATCTGTATCTAAATTTATATTTTTCACGGTTTAAATTTTTTAGTTCATTAATAAATATTTTATATTTTATCACATATTCTTTTAATGGTCTTGATTCTAAAAAAACATAATTATTTTGATTAAAAACATCATAATATTTAATTTCGTTAACTATTATTATTTTATATTTCATTTTTATCATTATAGGACAAAAAAGAACCATTATCATGGTGAGTAATACCATATTATCCAACCTCCAATGCATTCAAAAATATTGAAAATATGTGATTTTTTATATCATACCTCCAAAATTTATAGTATTTCTCATTTTACATTTTTGAATAATACCAGTAATAAATGAATTAAATTTTTCTATATTTTCGACAAAAAATTTTGTGACTAAATAGAAAAACATTACTGATAATAATTTTCTTACAACTCCCTTTAGAATAATATATTTAAAGGTATAATTTCATTAATAACACATCAACAGTCTTGAATTATTAGTGGAAATCCTTGATATGTTTTTAAATTAATGAATTTTTTTATTCCTTTGTAATAACCTTAACCAAATTTTAAATTTAATGGAATACATAGTTTTTATAGACACACATTCACAAATATAATTTATAATATAATTTCATTATTAACCTCTCAAAACGTGATGTATAATACATCTTAAAATTATGTTTCACTAGAGATCATCTATTTCACACGTATCAAAATCTAGATTAAAAATAAAAATTCTATATGTTTGAAATCATGTTCCAGTAATGAATATTTATAATATATTTGAATCTATAATATTTTTAATAGTACGAAAAGGATTTTTACAACACGAGAGTTCCTATATATGGTACATTAATTATATTTTTCTATGTTGTTTATACTTCTTCTAGTATATTTTACTTGAATTATGTAATCTGAATTATTCAACTACATTTTTCCTATCCCTATTGAACCACAGAGTATAAGTTTTAATTATATATGATAAAATATTAAACAATCACCATAAATTTTATATACATAATAATAAACAATTAATATATGTAATGTTTATATTTTAAATTATAAAAGTTTGTTGAAAACATTTTTCCACTACTATCTTGTTCTTCTTCTTTAACTACTTTCATTTTACTTCCTCTGTAAATTTGATTCCGTGCCATCATGGAAGACCTTATTTATATTGGTTCTAAAAAATTATTTAGCATACATATATTTTAAAAATCACTTCATGATATTTAATTAATGATTTACTAAAAATAATCAATAATATAGTACATTAAAATCACAATTTTTTAATTTACGTTAATCCATTATGAGATATCCAGGTCCTAGAATAGTAGTTCAAAGTAATATTTTTTAAATATATTTAGATTCTTTTTGATAATTATGAATTAATGGTGTCTGGAATCCTAGAATCATAATATCAACATTATGAAATCAGATATAAACAATATTTTCCGGATAAGTTACCACTGTCCCAATCAGTATGGTGTTTTTAAATTTTGTTGATCCTTACATTATTGGATAAACATTAAACATATGGATATCTAAGCTTAATAAAAAAATGGACTACTATAAAATGTCTATATATCATTGAAATGAATAATAAAATGTTTTTAATAAAACATTTTATGTATGTATCCAACAACAAAATGATATACAATATTCTAACAATGTACTGATAAAACACTATGATGTTATGGAATCGTACAATGTCTTGAGACCATTGATCATTTTCTAGAAATCACCAAAATGGACAGAGAAACTTACATTATAATTTTTATCCCGTTTTCTCATAATAATCATCCATAATATTATCTAAATTAAAATTATGTTGATCTTAACATTGTAACTTTTAAAATAATATCAATATATATCATTTTACTGTTCTATCTCAACATAAATTAAATTTCCATTTTATTTAAAAAATAAAAGATACCTAATTAAAAATATTAAAAATGAATAAACATCTATCACCTCAAATAGTTATAATTATATCATGTGAGTTTGAAAAGAATTTAGTAATTGAAATTAAAAAAATATAGAATGTAAATAAATAAATTTAATCATATATAAATATTATTCTCTAAAAAATACCCAAATTGTAATAGAAACATCTTGAATAAAATATACCTGCTAATATTATTTTTTATATAAATGATATCCTCTAATTATTTATGTTTTTAATTATTTTAATATTCCCCCAATTTATCTCAAATCCTAAAACATATTAATTATAATATGTTAATTATTATATTTACATATAATAAATTCATTGGCATATATAGTTTTTATTTTTCAATTTTTTTATATTTAATTTTATCAAGTATAAATAATTAGTATAACTCTTTTCGGTGAACAGAACAGAAATAATATAATGAGAATGATTTTTTCCCTTCATATTATAATACTCTATGTGGTGCCGTCTGCTATATACGATTTTTTGGAGTGTCAATTATAGAATATTGAAAAACATGAAAAACCATGATTCACAATTTTAAAACCTATTAATGTTTATTATATATATTTTTAACTATTGATGAATATATTATGTTAACAATTATATAATCATGGAGACATCTTTGACTAGTTTGGGACAACAATCTTTAATGAGATGAATTCTATATATTTTAAATCGATTTTATTTTCATTTAATATCATTTATTATTTTATAATAAAATAGATTTTAATTGAGTAACAAACATGAATTTCCTAACATATCTAATTTTAGATGTGTAAATTATCTCTAACATACCATAGTAATGTTAATATTTAATGTTATCTACTTCAAATAACCCATCAACGACATAATTTTATAGTTACAAAAAATAATTTTATTTATCACCTATTTTTATAATAAGCACGATGATTATATTTAACCCATAATACAACAATATTTTCATTATTTTCAAGTAAAATAAAAATAGGATTTGTAGGAAAACCACATTACATCAAAAAAATCACTCACATTTCACTAAAAAGTTTAAAAAAAATATAAATATAAGAATGTAATCATTTCATGATTTTTTAATATTTACCAATTAATATCATGTGTTTCATTACATATATCTTAATTTATAAAAACATTAACCATTCAATCATAGTCCGTTACAAAAATTTACTACCCATTTCTGACACAATAAAAAATATATTAATCATCTATTCAATTTTTTGTAGAAAATTTAATTTATAAATATAATATTCAGATATATAAAATATATACGTATTAAAATTATATCAAACCCATTAAATATTATTCACTATTAAACTATTGCTAACATAATCAGGTAATAAAATATATAATTTTAATATATTGAAAATATATTTTTTTTTATATTTAAAAAATAATATGAAATTTATATATTTGATATTATTTAGATTTGACTATCAACTCAATGATTTATTTTTTTTGAACATTTTATTTTCTTTATAATATCAAATGTTCTATATATCGAATATTTTCTATGTAAACTAAAACAAACAGTCTATAACATAATATTCATTTAGCAAAACATATGTCATATATATATGTTAATTTTCAAATTAATAATTAAATTTTAGAGAATAATTAAATGTTATATTTTTTATAATGTATATTTCCTTAACATAAATTTTATCTATGTGAAATTCATTGTATTTCAATCATCTAAAAAAATTGTAAAAATGATAAAATTTATTTTTGACGGATTTTCAATAAATTTGATGTTCTATTTTATTTTGTTCAATGTTCCTATAATAATATTTTATATACAGATATTCATTAATAATAAGAATTTTTCTCATTCATGGATTAATAGTTTATAAAAAGATATTTATGATGCATGAAAAAAATTACCTTGGTTCTTTAATACCCCTCTTTATTTCTGAATAACCTATTTAATCATTCAACACAACACCAGTGTAAATTAAAATGTATAATCCTCATTCTTTTATAAAATCACATTATTAGTATACAAATTAAATTATCAACATATTGAATAATATTTTTCAATTAATCCTTATTCCTTGATGATAACTAATTGTTTTCTTAGGTTGTTTTATTTGATATATTATTTTACCCATTTTTATTTTCATTATTAAATGAGAATCACCATAATTTAAAATGATAGTAATCCCATATTTAAAAATATTAAAGCTATTGTGATATAAATATATATAATTTAGATTGATTAATTTCCCCAATTTGATAACAAAATAAAAAAAATGTATAGTGTAATGTGGAATTCCATTTATTTTCATGTCATTGTTCTTTGTTATCGACAAATCATAAAATCATTACTTTTATTATCCTATAATAATGATTCCATGAATAATATCATTCTTACAAATATAAATAATATTGAATAGTATATTTATTAACTTATTTATAATGAAATTATATTTTATATTAATATTTTCAGTTTTAGATTTTTTTAAAAAATTATTTGATAAGTATATATTATTTGGATGATAAAAAATGAAACTATGTGGTAATCTCAGTTCCACATTCAATTCCCCAATTGTCTATTCTTCCAAATAATTTTCATACACATCTAGGTATTAACTATATATGTCTCTCCTATAATAATTTTTGAAACCGAGTTATATATTATACAATAATATATAACATCAATATTCCTAAAGAAAAGTTTTATATTGTTGATTGATTTTTATTCATTAAAATTTTTATTACTTTATATCTCTAAATATAAAAAATATCATTGATCATATCCTCACATAAACAAAAGAACATATTATAAGAACTCAAATAACTATTCCTAGATTCATATATATAGGTTTTTTTATTGACTCAATCATTCCACATGGAATCCATTTACATTAAATAAAAACTTATAAAATGTATATTATAAATAATTTTCTATATAAAAAATATAACTATATACCTAAATTCCTTACAGTCTATATGGTTACATTCCCGTCAATCTAATGATTACACCAATGAATATAGGTGTAGAAAATTTATTATAATTTCCCTTAAGATATTTTATCAACACCACTTTTAAATATGAATATATTGATATAATTATAAAATTAAATATTTATAAAACTAATTTTAATACATCTTGAATAATTATTTTAAAAAAAAACTTTCATTCATTAAAATATAATCACTATGGAAAATTTCATGAATCCATTAATTTACACAGTTTTCACTCATGAACATATATTGAGTATTCATTTCGTTCCAATAACATATAACATTTTAATAAACCTTCAATATTATATATATATATATATATTTTAAAATGGTGTGTATCAAATTTTATGTTTTAAAATAAAATGTATTTATCTATTTTTCACAATTTATTTTGGTCATTTAATGGTAAAATCTAGGAAAGTTCATATTTATTATATTCAATGAATTGTGGAATATTATTTATTTAAATCAATTAACATTATATTTATAATCAATAAATACACAATTAATTTTTATATTATTTTCAATGTTATGTAAAATGAATAATTTCTAGCGATGTTATTAGATATAGGTCTCGGGAAATGTAATGAAGTATAATTTTTCATAATTTAATAAATTTTATGATTCATGTTAAAATGTAATTAATTTATCTCATTAGACTCATCAATTGTTTTGGGATTTTTTTGACATAAATAAGTAGTATAAAAATATATTTTCATATTATTTATAGCCTACTCCATTTAATGTTTACATCCTATTTTGTTTCAAACATCAAAATTACATGTTATTCATATATAACTAAATATATATTCATTATACTTTTCCTCTTCATCACAATTAAATCCTGAATCAAAAGGTAATTATGTTACCCATTGAGTTATATTTTCCTAGATAAAATTTCAATATGAATCATTTAATCTTCCTAAAAATTTCAACTATTTTTACCAAAATTTTAATATACCTTGACATTATTATAAATGATTTTTTTATAATAAAAAAAAGTAATCGTTTTATAATAATTTTAGAACAAAGATGACATATTATATATGATAAATATCATTCAAACCAATCCTCCACAAATCTTATTATAAATCATACATAGATTCCAACCATTGATTTTGATTATTCAGATAATTTAAAACACCTACACTAATTTCATATTCTTAAAGAAAAAAACATAAAATGTTTTATATTAATCTAGACTCTACATACCTCATTTATTTATATTTTTAAATATTAAAAAATCTATCACTAAACATGTTTATATGTTCTCTTCTTTATCAAAATAAGTATATCTATCAAAATGAAGATATATTTTCCCTCTATTCTACTATATTATATTAAATTATTTATATATTATTATACTCATGAAAATTAAAATTCTAAAAATGATTATTTTTTTAATAATTAATGTTATACTTCTTTCTATCATTGGGAACAAATTGTTTACTCTACACTCATTAATTTTTTTCATTGTATCATTTAAAATATATTATTTTTAACTGAAAGTTTCTTTTTTCATGAATATAACATGAGTATAAATTATATAATAATGAATTTAATAAATAAATAAACAATAACCCATATCATAATGATATATAATATTTTCACACATATAAATAAAACATAAATCAGTTGGTTTACTGGATAAAATTTCCACATGTCTATGAAAATAATAACCATTTTTTCAAATTATAACATACTATAATTATTATATATATTTCAAATTTAAAATATGTCTGGATTTAAATTAATATTTTATTTGTTATTTTTATAACATGTCAATATAAAATGTGTCAATTCCTTTCCTTTGAAATATTATTATCATTTTAGAGTAATTAAAAATTGATTTATGCGATTCTAATATAAATTTGTTTCTTTCATTTTTCTACCCATTATTAAAAATTCATATATCATTATTGATATAAATTCTATCACAATTAATTGAAAATATGTTTTTATTTCCATTATAACAATGTTAATTAATACATAATATATTTTATAACTCTAAATTAATAATTATTATAATAACATTTGTTTTTGGGTCTCCATTTATTTATTTCTTCTATAACAATAATTTTTTTATTTTATCTAGTGTTTCCTAATCTTTCACCTGATTTATCATGATCCTCCATTTTGTATATTATTTATATATATTGTTATATTTGAAGAATAATATAGAGTATCTCCACAAATAAACTCTTTAATTTATTCATTTAATCCCACTTACATGAACCCGTATAATTCAACTCTAATAATTTTATCATGTGATGAGATATTATTATTTTTAAACTGATATATATAAATCATCATGAAATACTCAAAATGTGATCTTGTTAAAAAACAACTAATTAAACTAATACATGAAATCAAATATATTAAGATTTTTTTTGGTTTAATGCTATCAATATGACTTTTAAATTTATTATTATAATTTCATAAATATTTATTAATCATAGTTAATTCATTATTTTGTTAACTACACAAATTATATATTAGCCCACAATATGTATGTTCCATGTTTAAACCTGAAAAAATATTTACTATCAAATATTATATTTCCTCATTTTATGAAATTATATCCAACATAAATTGATCAATGTGTTAATATAATATAATATGTCACCTTCAAATTATGATTCAAATAATATCTTTCCAATGGAATTAATCATCATTTATTTGATATTTTTTTATGTTTATATCCACTATTATCTTGACAATTTTTAATAAAATTTTGTTTGGATCAAAATTGGTTTAAAAAAAATCACAATTTATGAATTTTTTGAATTTTATTTCTAACTATCTCATTAAGAAATAAATGTATATTTATTTTAAAAAAATCATTTCAATAATTAGGTATATATTATATGGATTTTTAGTTATATAATTAACTTATTTTAAATAACATACATAGAGTTATTATGTCATTATTTTTCATAATTGGTATTAATTTAATTCAAAATTTGCTATTAACTTCATTATAGTATATTTTTATTTAATGTGTTTAGTATCAAATTCTATAAAAAATTTCACCTTGAGTTTCAATTGATCCATATTTTTATTAAAATTTATACATTTATAATTTCGTAATTCTTATTTTGAAAACATTTTACGAATTTTTTAAATCAAACATCAATTGAAAAAATTTTAAATTCTTATATTTATTTATTATGTTTACATTATCTTAGATTATTATATTTATAATGATATAAAATATAAATGAAAAAATAATGAAAATAATACCAATAACATTTACAACCATCTAATTCAGTACATGAAATATATTCATTTATTGAAAAATTTCACAATTTTTATAAATATTTAGTTCAACATATTCATATTAGGGAAATTATTTATAATTATCTAAAAATTTATTCATTCTGATATGGATTATTTTTTCCCAAAAAAACATAAATTTAAAATATTTTTTAATTTTGTATAATTTGAAATATTTGGGTCTTTTGTTGTTATAATTTTCTTCCTTCTAGGTTAGTTTCTAAAAAAAATTGTAATTCGAATATAGAAAAATAGATTATGTGAGAATTTCCTCCTTTATAGTAGTTGTCATCCTTGAATGAACCAATAAATTAACGAAATGATATTATTATATAATTTATCTTATTTATTTTATTTTTCCATTTACCAATAATTATTCGTAACTCTGATAATGTATTTTAACTCTAATATCATGTTAATTAATAAATCAATTTCATTTTCCAAGATATTTTATTTTTGAAAATTTAAAAATATCACATCTCATAAGGTACTGGTATGTTATAAATATAATCCAGGGAAAATTTATTTTAATCATAATAAATAAATTTAGATAATTACTTATTAATAAGTTAATGAATTTTATAATTTTATTATTACATTAGTGGGATAAATAGAGAATTATGGTGTTAAATGTCTCATTGATTAAATTGAATTTGTCATTGACATATTTTTCAATAAATATTATTCCATTATTTAATAATTATCATAGTAAATTGCCAATAAAATTTTAATTTTATTGTTTCCATTATAAAAATGTATATATAGTCCACCGGAATGTTTGAAATGAAGAAACCCATGCCATGAGAAACATATCCTATTATAGGATGATTAGAAAATTCTATTTTATAGATTCCATTATTATACAAAAAGTCAACTATAAATAATAATATAAATATATTTATAAAGGGAAATAAAGAAAACATTAATTTAATTAAATATTTATATACAATGAATTAACAAATATTTTAGAGTACTCAAGTTACAATAATAAAAAAATATGTTAATATTAGTAACCATGTAATTCATATTTTCTGAAAATCTAATTTTATTAATAGAAAGTACAATTAATTATAGATATATGACCTATAACAATAATATAATTATTATATTAAGGATTTATTAATGGATCTTTTGATACTATTCCACTTCATGTGCATGAGGAGGGATATATACCATTAAAAGTGTGTTAATAATTTGAAGAAAAAGTAAATATCAATTTTGATCTAGCTATATTAAGTATTCTTATCAACGATCCTATATACCCATTATATAACAAAGATTATGTATGGAAAATAGTTATTCATCAAGATAATGAGAGAAATAATGATTATTAGTATACAATAGAAAATATGTAACTAAATGTATTTTTTGAATGCGGTATTATATGTCCTTCAAAGTCACTCATAATCCAACAATCATCTCACGTGAAAATTGGAAATTGAATATCATAGGCAATAATATAATTACAAAAGATAATATAATGTATTTGAATTAAGAAGTCTAATTTCCTTTAACTTTGTTTTGTGCATTAATAATTATAGATCACTTCTTAATCCACTTATCTAATATTTTACGATTAATAGAAATAATAATGAACTATGAGTTATTCATGTATGTTACAAAAACCCTTAATTTTTCATCTTCTATATTATCTAATTTTATATAATTATATCAGCTATATATACTATTCTTGTTTGAATTTTTTTTTAAATTATATATTTTACAGATACTCATGTTCAAACCACATATTATGTGAAAAAAATATGTAAATAACCCGTCCACCATGATCATCCTCACATAGAATTATTCCACAATATATTGAATTTTAATTTCTAAATTTTTTGAAGGATAAGTGATTTATGTTTTTAACGTAGTTTAAACTACAATATTTCAAATAAATAAAAATATACATGATGATTGCAGATATATTGAACCCCTATTATGTTTTTCAGATTTATTATACCACAAATTATGCTAATAATCATTCTTATTTTCTGAAACCATCATTTCTAACGAGAAAAAAATCCTTATATACTATATGAAACCAATCAGCACATAGAAGTTGACCTAATTGTGTCTATTACAATTTTATGATATGAATAATTTAAATTTCATTTCATAATTAAACTAAAATGTTTTAGGTATAATCTCAATGAGATAAATCAATAAAACCATAAATTTAGAATAACTACACGTCACAAATTTTTTATAATTTTATTCATCCTAATTTAGATACATTATCATGCTAATGTATTTTTTAATTTTAAATGAAAATAAAATAATATTCGTCATAAATCATATAAAACTCAACCATATTTATATTATCTAAAATTTTCCGAGTAGAATAACAAATACTTTTATGAAATTATCTTTTGAAATTATAAATTTTTATTTTATATAAATAATTTAATCACATATATATCCTTCCTTATAATTCTCAATTATATTAAACACTATTATAGTAAATTTATTCGTATAATCCTTTCAATATCTCAATTTTATAACATCAATGAATAGTTTTCATAAAATTTTACAACCCATTCATGAACATCTACTTTGGATGTCTTCACCATTATTATTATATACCAACTTGAAATTTTTAGTCACCACATTACATATTATCCTCTATAAAAAATATCATTATTCAACAAACCATCTAAGTATATATAGTATTTCATGTACATACTATATCCTTTAACATGAAAACTCATGTGTTTCTCTATAGATAATATTATATATGTGATAAAAGTATCATATATATAGGTAATGGGTTTACATTTAATTTACTTTTATTAATGTTGAAATGAAATTTATAATTTTTCTCTAGATGTCAAAATATTTCTATATTGCCCATAAATTTTTTGTAAACTCAAAATATATATACAAACCAATTTTTTAATGGATAAAACATATGTTTACTTCTTGATTCATATAATTTATATTGAATTAAACTGTTTCAGAAACAATAAATTTTTTTTGGATATATGTATGTTATATATGTCTCAATATTTATTATAAATACCAGAATCCCTTAAATAACTAAAATATATAATTTATTTAATCTAGATTTTGTACATATATAATCTGTATATTTATATATTTATCTATTATATTATTCTTATTTGTTGGTTTTCTGATTTGGTGATGAAGTACCCTTAAATTAATATATTAATTTTTTAATAAATATCAAAGCACACATGTCATTATTAATGTAATAAATGATTTTCACAAGGTTTTTGACCACTAATTAGATGTCACAAACAACTATTTCTTTAGGAACATGTGGTCTACCATATGGTTTATATATGTTGGGATGTACCAGGTGATTAGTTGAAGGAATTTTTTGGTGATTGCATTATGTGAATTATAGAATTGAAATAATTAATTTATTTAATGGTTACACCTGATTTATTTCAACTATATAATGGACATTCTCTAAAATTCACATTTCATTATGCACAAAAACTTGATAATATAGAGGTGGAGGATATTGATTACATTTTTTAATTGAGAATCAATATTAACAACACATGATCATATAGAATCAATTAATGATTAATAAAGTAAGTAGAGTCTTTAACTTCATTTCTTATGGATACTTTATTGAATATTGATTAATTTTTTCATAAGGATAAACTTATATATATTTTATTTATTCAATTTGATTTATTTATCATGAACTGATTTTATATTTCTGTTTTTTGATTTTTTTTATTCATTTGTTGTGCATTAATTTAATTTTAGGTCATGCACATAGTTCTTTATATTTTTTCTTTTATTAAAACATTTTTTAAAATTTTCATAAGGTTTGATGGGATAAAAATTACCATTGATAATTTTTAACATTGTTGATATGATTTCCCCATGTCGTTCTTCTATATCATCAGTATTTTCATATAGGCTCAGTAATATTAATTTTCTAAGATGTATTCAAACACGATCACACACCCTAATGAATAATAGATGTATAAAAGAATTAAAAATTAGTTCTTTATTGATGTATCATGTTTTTTATCTTGATATTAATAATAAAATACAGAGTCGGGTCCCTAGATGATAATTTGAGGTGTGGAGGGTCCCCCAAAAATGATTGATGATAAAATTTCTAGCCATTGGAGGATATAAATCAATTATTTTGAAATCCACACATTTATTTTGGTGGATTTCTTTTGGTGAAATATTGTTTTATGTGGAGGATAATGTAGATTTTATATAAATCATGGAGACAATGATTTTCAAAAAAAAAATATTACATACACAATATTTTATTTAAATAAACATATATTATTTAGACACTTATTGAAACATTAAGGGTTTTAGAGAAAAGAATTTCTCACACATCATCTATCTAGTGAAAACATCATATGAATCATGTATATAGGAACAATATTAACTATAGTAGTACTTGGTAATAGACATGGCCAAGATAAATGACACAACCATGATACAAGGGAAAGGGGAAATCCATAGAACCCTTACTTAGCAAGATAACCATGACACAATCCGAGAATAGTAGCATGATTCATTGTACACAAACATTTTCTAGAGTCCCTGAGATGGAGATATATTAAAATGTAATTAAAAATGTTGTTGATACATTTTTTATTTAAAATATACTCATCATGTAATTTTCCCATTGGAATAATACCCTTCTATATTTTTTTAAAAACTTTTATTTATGACCACAATTTCCTAGGAAAAGTAGTATTCCGCATTGAAAAATTTTTCTAATTTGATATATACATCACTAATATGATAACATGTGTCTGAGAATAAGTATCCCATTATATACTCTTGGATAATAGTTTGATCATGTTTCACAATCAATGACATTAGGGACATTATTCTTATATCACAATGGGCGGTGAGACCCCTATAATCATTACATATATAGATCCATTACTCTCCTATACTCTATAGATTGTGGGTACTTTATATATCGGCTGGTACTCTCCAGGGATCATGCATTGGTAGGGATCATGTCATCTACCACATTTATTTCTTTGTGATCTTTAAAACAACGTTTATAGGTTCCATCCCTCCACTAAAATACTTTTAATGTAATTTGTTCTAATGGGAATTATATATGGATCATTGTGAGTTATTGTTGAACTCATCATACTGAGAGGACTATGAATTTTGGGCTCCCTTTTCTCATCCACTTGTGTTTATTTAAACCATATTTCATTCTATGTTTTTTTCCTTTTCAATAATTGTTTTGTAATATTTTCTCTATTTTTGTTGGTCCCTTTATGGTTTCTATGTTATCATATTATGTATGTAAATAATCATTCTATTTGGGATTTTCCCAGACATGTTGTATATTATTCCAATAATGTACATACATTTGGAGAAATTTGTGGACATATTTTTTATGGAACATTGTAGTACATTATGGAGTAGTCCATGTTCGGTTGTACCAAGGATATGGATTGTTGATAAATCTTCATTCTTCCATTTCCCAATTGTTGTCCATTAGAGAGTTAATTTTAAATTTGGAATCTATTTTAACTATTTATCTTTTAAAATATAGTACTATACATGGATATATTTTATATATTTTTTATGAATGTTTTAAACTAAAGGTGTTATAGTAACATATTTTATCTTCATACAGTTAATAATGATGCATGGATTTATAAATGGACATTATTCTATAGTCCACGTTCTAGTTATATGCCTACTTATAAATATTCATAAAAAAATAGATTATCAGTGGTCACACAATTGAGTAACCCATGGCAATCAAGGCATCTAGAAGGGGTCTTCAAGGTTTGTAAGTGACAATGTGGTATTTTTAGGGGTTTGTCTACAGGATGGTGTTAGGTGTTGGGCATGTGGAAAATATTGTCTTGTGAACATAGATAAATAATTTCATAGTGTTTCTAGTTTTCCACGTAGACATAAGAATTTAGTTATAACATCCATGAAATTCATAACACCACGAAATATTGATTTGTTAACAAAAAACCCTAAGCATTAGTCCAGCCACAATATAAAATTTAATTAATATTAATTAATGTAATATTAATCTACAAGAAAATGGATTCTAAGTAATTAATATGGTTACAAACATCATGAAAGTTGGTATATAAGATTTATATAATATAATTATTAAAAAATAATATCTTTCTAAATTTTAAAAAATGATATTGTGTATTTTAAAAATAAAATTTATTGATTTAATTGTTTATATTTGATTATTTGTGTTAAAAATATAAATACATTCTATAAATTTATTAAATTATATTTTATAAAATAAATATAATATTTTGAATAATTATTTCAAAAATAACCACAAGAAATATTTTTTCTGAAATGAAGTTATTTTCGTGTAAACATTGAAAATAACAATTTTTTAAATAATATATTTTATATATAATAATTTAGGAAATTAATACTTAAAATTATATATTTTATTTATTATATAATTGATATATATTACATTATATTTTAAATAATATATTTAATTATATTTTAAACATAAATTTTTTTGATTTTATTATATGTTAATTTTTATATCTAAAATTGCATTTTCAATAAAATTTATTTTCTTTGAGTTTTAAAAATATAATTAAAATTTCATTAAATCCAATAATATAAATTTTATAGATAAATATTCATACAATATTTTTAATCTGGATTTTGAAATATGGAAAATTGTTCCCCCTTATTTGAAGGCACTATAAATTGTAACTCTGGTAAGATATATTATAGGAACAAGTTGTAAATATAGTTATTAAAGATAATATTAATGTGAAATGGAATTAAAATCTCCCCAATAGATACCATTATTTATTTGTATGTTTTTTCTCTTTCCCATAAGAATCATAAAAAAATTCTCTAATTTTCATTCCTTATTATTTGCCATTAAAATTTATATTATATTAAGTAACTAAAATTCTATAATACATCTCTCTGTATTTTAATTTTTTATAAATTTTCATAAGGATAATAATAATTGATGAATGAATATAACATATTATAATTATCATAATTAATTTATATTAATCATGGTTTTTTTTAAAAAACTAGGCATTGAATAATTAACATAAATGCTTACTAAATGCTAAGACATTATTTATCCAGTTTGTAGAAAAATAAAGTATATTCTTTTAAAAATGATGATATGAATACTATTTAGATAAATTATTATGTACAAAGAAATTTTATGATTAATATTATATGTTAGTGATATTATAAATTTTCAAATTAAAAATCAATTTTTGATATCTTTTTTAGATGTAAAATAATATGAATAGTTCCAACGAAGTTATTTATGATATTTTAAAATTAATTATTATTAAATAAAATAAATAATCTTAATTTATAAAAAACATAATAAAAGTGGATGAGATATGGTATAAAATATCATTAATGATATATTTATAATTATATTTTATTTATATTTTCTCATTATTGACCATTATTGTATTGACAATGTGAATATTGAGGACATTAATAAAGAAAATAAGGATTGGGAAATTTAATAGATAATGGAAATATTATAAAAAACCAGTCAATGTATTATATTATGAAACGATTATTATTAATATTCATAATATAGTGAACCTATATAAATTTGGATACATTTTGATATGAAAATTATTTTATATTTATTTAATACTTGATGAAATACAATGAATTTGCCTCCCTATACATATAAAATGGAATTCCTTATCTATTTACATTACAGAACATTGATAAAAATAGAGCAACACAACCCGAAAAAATTATTCTATTACTTACCCAAACCATTAATGTTTTATGTTTTCCTCATTATAACACCCATCTATGGGTCCCAAAAAATGAATTACATTTAATTATAATGAAGAAGAGTTAATTATCTTTATAGACATTTCAGGTTTTTTCTTATTCTAGAAATTCTAAATGTATTGTAACCATTGTAATATAATAAACAATGAGTCATAAAATTTAATTTTATTATTGAAACAAAATTTTTCCATCTCATCACATATAATTATTTTTGAAGTAATCACTCTTTTGACCATATTACTTATTGTCACCATGTAGAGGGGTAATTCTTTTTTTATCACCACATTAAATAGATGCTTATTATGTTCAAAATAATAAATATAAATATATATGATAATTATGACATAATTATTCTCATTTATTTTTTACATCAAATCAAAATTATTTACATCAAAATAAATTTAGAAAAAATAATGATATTCGTACGTACGTTTCAACTACAACATCCATGAAACAATGTGATCCCCTTTCTATTTTCACTTTAAATTGATTGTATTAAGGGTGTATTAAATAAATATATATTATATTTAAATAAATATTTTTGTTCTATGGATATTGAAACAAAATCAATATACATGTATCTAAATATTTAGGACAATACATGTATTAAGAAATATAATATTTAACACCCTGAATAGTGATAATAATTGAATATTCTCAATTAAAAAGTGATAAGTAGATATAATAGGAACATAAAACATATTATAAATATGATTATGGTTCTTTATTAGGATAGTATCTTGTAAAATAATTATTCATGATGTTATTTTAATTTTAACTATAGTTAAATGTGAGTTAGGGGGTCACTTAACTCAAAAGTCTTTCAATGAGTTATATCATGTCTTCATTGACATTATCATGCCATGAAATTGTGATAATTTAAATGTACATTTAATATATTGTATTTAAAAATTACTTATCTAGATTTAATTTTTGTATATCTAATAACCACATTTATTTAATTCTCATCCAATTATATGATTTTTAAGGGATTTTGTCTTAATTTTCACCACATTGAGACATTTTCGGTATCATAAATCAATTTATTTTTATTTATGGAATATAATTTCACATTGATTTATTTTATATGAATATATATATATATTCATTATGATTAACGTTTCATTTACTATTTACTATTTTATGGTAATATAATTTTAATTTTACCAAATAAGCAATAATTTATTTTACAATCTTGATTATTTTATAAATTTTTTTATATTTTCGTTGAAGGAGTATTGTAATATATTGTTTACTAAATACATATGTTTTATTATACTATATAAATTTAATGAATTACGATATTTTCCTCCCCATTTTATTTTATTTGGAAGTTGAATCATAAAATTTAATATTTTAATGAAGAGTTAATCTTGTTTCTACTTTTGTTTATAAATGTTTTTTCACTCATTTCTTCATTTATCCAAATGGTTTTTACAATTATTTATTATTTAATTAACAAATTTAAAGGAATGGTTTTCTGATATATATGGTGTTAATCAACTTTCCAACAATCTTATTAATTTTATGTTATTCAGGATCCTAGATAAGATTTAAATTTTTTACAAAATATGTATGAATGAATTATTTTTTGATATTACCATATATTTTTTTTTCTTTTTATAAAATATTTAAATTTATTTTAAAAAAGATATTTCTAATGAAAATCAGGGTAAAATTTTCTCTAAATGAAATTTGATGTTTTTTATCATTCCCATGAAAGATTAACGTTATTATAATCATGGTAAATAATTTTGTCACAAAATAACTACAACATTTTATAACGTATATGATTATTTACAAGAATATATAATATTTATACAGATGGTGCTTTACATTGAATGTATTTTGATTGACCAAGAAAATATTGATATTTCATATTCCTTACATGATATAGATATTTGATTATAAATATTATAGTTTATGGTTAAAATCTAGCATTATATAAATTAATAATGAATTGGAAATGTAGAGAAGGGTATGGTCTAGGAATATATTTCCCTATGATGCATTAATTTGTCTCAGGATACAAACTAGTAGGATAATAATGATTAATTTCTTTTCCGGGTATCCCTAAATATGGATTGAACCTTCTTTATTCACGAATTTGATAATATATATATATATATATATCTCAGATCATAAAGTCCAATATTAATAATTTCTTTTAATAATAGTTTCTTCATTTTTTTCTTTGTGATTATTATATTTGAAATTATCCATGTATGCATTTAATGCTTTAGATCATGGATAAATGAATTATTTTATTAGTTATTCAACATACCAAATTTATTATTACAAATTTACTCAAAATAACTTCCATTATACTTTATAATTAATAATTTTATTAACTCAAAAAAATTTAATTTTCATTCCCAAGGATATGAAGTAGTTATAATTGAATGAGATTCATGGATTCTGGATATTTTTTTATGTTTTTTTCCAAATTAAAAAAAGTAAAATTTAAAGCATCAGCTCCTTAAAAAAATCATAAACTTTTAGAATATTAATATGATATAAAATATAAATAATAACAATATAAGAAATTATAATTTTGCAATGTTTTACTAAATTTGGGGTAATTAATGTTTTTTTAATTAATATGTAATAAAAAATTAGAATTAAACTTATTAAAAAATATTTATGAACATAACTCTATGAAAAAATATTGATAATAAAAAAATTATAAGATAAAATTAAAATGATTTTACAATGTAGTAATTTTGATGAATTCCATAAAATACATCTATGTCTAGATATTAGAAGTTGAACTAGATTTTACATAATGGAATTTAGGGGTGAAAACCTCAAAAAATGTTTATCAAATTTATGTCATCCATCATTTATGTGTATGGTGAGTGTTCCCATAATATGATGACGATATGACACTCTAGGTTGGTAAGAATTGGTTAATTTACAATTTATATGTTAACCGTTATGATTAACTAAAAAATTAAACAATTTAATAATATGATATTAAATAGTGATATAATATAATCATAAAGATTCATGGGATGATAACTCTGCTTTTGATCATAAGTATAAATGCACATGTATTATAACACCTCCAATTATGTGAATTATTTTTAAAAATTAATTTTAATTTTTTGTTATTTTTTATTTACATAATACACTAAATTGTTTTTATTAATAAAAATGTATATCTTTAGTTATAATCTATATAAATTTAATCATTCTATCTCAAAAACATAAATTTTATCATTTTATACATGTAACACAAAATTTACCTTTTGTTATAAACTAGATTCAGTTTCCTCGATGGCCTATATAACATTCATGAAAAAGTGGAACAAAAAATAATTAATTATTATAATATTATTTTTAAATATAATATAACTTCGAAACTAAATTTAATATTATATTATTAAAAAAAATATTAAAATATTTATTTGTATTCATTGGTTACCAATTAATTAGTGATGAATATATGTATCAAATGAAAATAAGGGGACTGGTTTTATAAAAATACATTTTAATGTAAAAAAGATGATATAATTTAATTAGTTAGATTAATTACTAATAGTGAATTATATTAATTAAATTTATATGTTATATACTAGAATAACTATTTTTCATACTCATCCAATATATATGACTGTTATACAATAATAAAAAACATAATATTAAGCCTATCAACATTTTTTTATAAAGGTTGTCTTACCACCTTTTAATGAGAACAAATTTTAAATAAAAAAAATTTCGGTTTTATTGAATTAATTTAAAAAAAAATATTAGAAATAGAATAATGCAAATTAGTTTGGAATAATTTTATTATTTTTCTATAGTTGTTCACTACTATAGAATAGTTAATAATATAAAATTTTTATTGAAAACTTACTTTTTATATAATTTTTTGAATTGATAAATTATATTTTTAATTTGATTAAATTATCATTTAAATTAAATTTTTATCATTAAATCCAATAGAGTACATTGAATCTTATTTTACAATGAAATGGGATATAAAAACTGTGTAAACATTTGATCATTTTTATATAAAAAATCCATTTTGTCAACCCATCAATGAGATTATATAGAAATTATTTTCTTCGACTTATGTTATTATAATTTTAAAAAATATATTTGATATTTGGAATAATAATAATTTATAATTTCAAATAATTCCGACGATGTTTTTTTTCAAATATGATTAGTGAATGTGAATAAAACTAATTATAAATATGAAGAGATTAAATAGGTTGACAATGTAATAAGCTATGAATTTAGACCCACAAATACCTATAATCTTGTTAAAACCCTTTGTATAGAAACTATTCATCCTTAATCATTTATATTATGAGTTTTGTTTGGTATGGTATGATTTTTAGTTAAAAATGTGTGTACTCATAACATGTATTCCAAAAATTCCTTGTGAATAATTTCACATCCCTATAAAATGCCACCACCGCTCCCACTTATTTGATCCACTCAGACCACTTATATTCGAATAGGATCGTACATATAGATTTTAACAATTATTAAAATTTATCTTCGAATCTACTCCTTTGGAATAAATTAATCCAAAGATTTATTTTGGCACCACCCAAATGGAGTTGTCTTATTAAGAGGTATTGTATTATCTCAAACTCCATTCTTTTAATTTCATTCTCCAAAACCTAAAATCTAATTATTGAATTATTTAATAAAAAAGATGTATATAAATTTAAATTTTATTTTTTATTATATTGGTTTTACCTACACATACCAAAAAATTCATTTAATGTTTAATGAACATACTTTTATGTGTACGGTGAACATGCCTCTTCACTAAACAATGGTTTTTTGTCTTTATTTTACTACATGTCATGGTAGAAATTATGATGTAATTTTTTTGAAAATATGTAATTTATTATATTTATTACTTATTTATGAATCCATTTTCATTTTACAACACATATAATTTTTTCATCACTTTTGGTACAAATACGATAATTTGTTTTGAGGAAGTGTGGATTACCTCCTTATCCAAGGGATGTGATTCATTCACAAACCAAATGGAAGTTATTAATGATGGGATTAGTTGAAATATTTGATAAATAGGATAAAATCATGATTACCAAATATTTATATACATATATACACATGAATATTTATTTTTTTTACCTTATTTATTTCAATAGGTCAATATAAACTAAAACAATGATCAGACATACATACGACTTACCACCACCATGAATAGTCACTTCCAATTAGTAATACTACATTATATTGATTATTATAAAAAATATACATAATATAATTTTTATTTATATTAGGGAAATTATTCTATAATAATGCTTTTAATATATGGAATAAAAAATAACATATTCAGACACATGCGAATAACAACGAAAAAAATTCCTGAAGTGAAATCATAAGATAAGATTACTAACTAGAGGGTTAGAAAAGGTAATGATAAAACCATATTTGTTATTATATATAATAATTTGATTCTTTTTAATATGTATAATATATTTATATTTAATATTTTGGGGATTTTAACAAGTATATTGATACTCTTTTCACAAGGTAAGGGTATTTCATGTCACTTTTAAATTTACATAAGATACGTGATTTATTATTCACGCATTACTTTATATGGTGTGTGTAAATTCAATGGATTTATTTAATTATTATTATAATTAAATTTATTACCATTTAAATATCCACTTGATGATATTTAACCGGATGGTTTATGTTTCAATAGTTACCATATATGTAAAATAAATTTATCTCAATTTTCATTTATTGAGAGCAATGTTTTTGATGAAACAAATATTATTTTTTGGTAGATATACTTATATTTTACATGTTATATCAATAATATACC
Organism: Viscum album; assembly: GCA_963277665.1. NCBI lineage: Eukaryota > Viridiplantae > Streptophyta > Magnoliopsida > Santalales > Viscaceae > Viscum > Viscum album. The sequence continues at coordinate 1,377,535,506 of OY728140.1, read as the reverse complement.
TATATTCATATTATTTACTCTTCATGTAATTACCATTTCTAACATGAATAATGTGATCTCATGTAACTATGTTATATGAGATTATTGAAACAAAATAATTGATTTTATAGATTTTTTAGGATTAAGATTCATTTGGTGATATCATATGATTTATATCTCAAGATCAGTCATTATTATTCATTAAATATGGTTATTCATAATAAATTATCTCATTAGTACCATTTTTTCATTTTTTGGATCAAAAAAATGTTATGATAATGTATTTAAGAGATCCTAACATTACCCTTCATAAATATCCATTCTTTAAAAATAATTTTTTCTAAAAATGTTTTCAAAATAATTTAATTATTTATTAAAATGATTTCACATTGATTATAAATAGAAATTTTCTAAAAAATAATTTAATATAATTTTATATATTTCCAGGGTAAACATTTCTCAATATGATTTTAAACATCTTTAATATGTTTTCAAGTAAAATTGGTTACAATGAAATTTAAATTATTATTTAACAATTTTTCGAAAAAATTATTTTCAATATATTTAATGATTTTAAATTTATTTTTTCAACTATTTTTAATGAAATCATTACCAAAACATTTTCATGTTATCATTATATGTTTCTAATGTTATTTTTAATGAAATTATTTCCAAAAAGTATTCAATATTTTATTTATATGTTTTGAATGTTATACTAAAATAAATTGTTTTCAAAAGGATTACAATACTTTTATTTATTTTTCAATATATTTTAAATGGGATTTGTTTAAAAATGTGTTGAAGAATCCTTTTAATGTTTTCAAAGTGTTTATCAAATAAAGGTGATTTTAAAATTATTTCAAACTTATTTTTTATGTTTCCAAGGAAAAGGTTTTCCAAATTATTTAATTTTTTCTATCATATGTTTTTAATGTTATTTTTAATTAAAATTTGTCGTGTAATTTTTTAGGTATTAATTTTTTATCAATAATGATATAATATTTTCCCTATGAAATGATTTTTAAATATATTTCAAAATTAATTTCTATTTATGATTACTTCTTTTGATGGTACTGATTCCTTTATAATAAATGATCAAATGGTATTATTCATATTATATATTGAATGGTTTGTGTTTTTTTGGAATGGTTCATAATACACCATTTGAAATTACACAGGTCTCGTCTGTTGGAAACCTGCATATTTTCATGGGTTATGAATTCCTAATGTGATTACGAAACCTATCTCATTACATTGTTTATGATGTGATGGATTTTAAATGATACCCATTTAATTTCTTATGTTATGATTTGATGTTTATAAAATAAGTCTTTATTTATGGGTTATGATATGATGAATTTTTTTAATCTTTTTAGAAATGTATAGATGATCTTATAATAAGATAGGTGGGACATAAATCTCCCTCAAATGTATTGGGTAATGATAAGTTGTATATGATATCAAATGGTATGTGGGCTATATCTATAACCCAGAAAATAATTTTGTGTGTGGGTTGTATTCCAAGATTAAAAAAAATACGGTACTTGGTTTGTATCACAATAATTATAACAAGAAAATAAATGGGCTCTAGCCCCGGCCAAAACCTATGTGGGTACTCGAGTTACAGACCATGACCAAAAATAATTAGTGATAGAGGTTGTAGACAGAGCCAGAAATTTGGAAGGTACATGGGTTATATCCCAAAATGAAAATAACAATGTATATGGGTTATAGAAGAAGCATAAAATTAAGAGATTGAAAGGGTTGTTAGACCAAGACTGAAGATGATACATGAGTTATAGTCAAATCCAAACATTTTATATAGGTCATGGTTGATTTACAAGATATAATATTATTGATTATTATATGCAGGACACAAAATATATATCTTATTCCATATTCGTGATTTCATAGATCATGATGTCAATTACCATTTGATTCATGTGTTATGAACTACCATTCCTTATCACATAACTCATGTTTCTAATAATTGATATACAAGGTATGATATTCTAAAGTTATGATCACATTATGAAACCCATTTTTTATGTTATTGTATACCCGTCTCCCTTGTTTAAAATTATTGTGCATCTGAACTCTCCGATTTTAATGTTTACCTACCTAGGTTGTTACAATATATTTCATGATTGAAATGTGTAAGAGGGGATCTATTCTTTATGAACATACTGGGTAAAATGTATCCTGCTAATGTACTAGTGTTTATGTTTCCACATTTCTTAAAGAAATAATCTAATATGGTTATTGGGAATCAATTTGATAATGGTTTTTATGTATTCTGTAAAAGTTATGTAATTTTACTCAAGGCTATGATGGGGTAACTAAAAAATGTATTAGTCCAATGATTTAGTAATCCTTAAGAATATTGGATTAGAAAACTATAATAAGAACCTTAAGGATGTGTCTAGGAATAATTATACGGATATAAAAATGTATTAAAAATGTCATGTAATTTTGGTAAATGATAGATTGAATGGATTCCTAGTCATAAATAATAGTTTATAAACTGAAATGGATTTGGATTTAGTGTATATATAACTAGGGTTAACTACTATGACATTATGTACCTAACCATAATTGGGATAATCTTGTACACCACAATGGGCCTTGTTGCATGCCTAGTTTGACACTAACCAGATATATGATTATGAAATTAAAAATGGAATCCCAAAAAATTATAAAGGAATTGAATAGAATGAAACTTTAAATAACGTAGAATAATTCAATTATGTCATAGATTTAATGTTAGGTTTCATTTTTTTGACATTCTATAGGTAAATTTTCATGTTTTTTTTGGTTTTTTTCTATGATATGTGTTTCTCACACAATGCATTCGAGTTTTATTCAATGGAGATTACTAAAATGAACATGGTTTACAATAAAAGTTTGAAAAATAGTACTTTTCAGTATTATGATAATATAATTCCCATGTCAAACCTCATGAATAGAAAAAAGAATGTGGTAGTGGAATTGGATATAAATATAAAGATAAAGATATAGTGGACAATATGTGAAATGAATGTGATGTTCACATAGTATTGTTTATATTATTTAGATGAAGAATTAATAGATTGGGGTTCAGGAATAATAATATATGATTCATAATTCATATTCTAGTAAATACATATTAAGGAATGAGTTGATGAATCCTATGAAATGGATTAAGAATAATGTTGGACGAATAATATTTTTATGTTTTGGAATTAAAAGATTATATTAGGTGATTTATGACACATATTTTTATTTTTAGTAGATGTTTTAATAATAGAATAAAAATTACATGTTGAAAAGTAAATTTTTATAAATGGGATAATTTCATTGAGGTAAGGTGACCCTTAATGTGATCTCCATGTTGAGAAAATTCTGTTACTGTTTGACAAAGAGAGACCTCGATTGGATAATGTAAATTGGATACCACTCATTACACTGAATCTAATTATTGATTGCATAGAAATGTGTTCTATGTCATCATGGATGTTGGTTATAACTTCTTTGATTTATCATATATATCGATTAACTTTTGGAATATGGAATTATTAAAATTTTCCAAAAGTATTTGTGGTAATAAAGGACATTACCAGGTTTCATGGGAATATATAACGATAGAATCCACATGACTAGAATGTGATAATAAATAATTACATTTTGATATTCAAGGGACTAATGTTAAGAAACTTTTATGAGGTTACTTATAAATTTTCTGATTAAATTATGTATAAGTGTAATACTATTAACAAATAATTGAATGTTTGTGTTAGAGTTCAGATGATGTTTTTGAGAATAATGTATTATCTCACCAGTAGAGGATTCATAGATATATAATAACCTACACTAATAATTTTTTTTCGATGGAAACTGAAAATATATGAGATGAATCATCATGAATATCAAATTTTTTTAGTTATTTAGGAATGAAACATTCAACATCCTTTTTTGAGAAAGAAGTGAAGTGAATATTGTAACAAAAAATGGTGATTTTGTCTTGAAATCATGAAATATATCTTTTCATAAAAATTATTATTATTTATGAAAAGGATCTATAATTAAAATTTAATTCTATACCTTTGTTTAAGATGGATTATATTATCCTTTTGGCCATCACAGATTTTGGGATTCTTATTGTTAAAATTATCCTACACTTATTCTATATCATTCAACCTCAGAATGTGATGGTTAAATTTCCCTTCGATTTATATGTTTTCTCTTCCAACATATATTTTCATATGTGGGAATCTAGTTAAGCATTACATTGTTCAACCGTTACGATTCCATATTTTTTTTAAAGGAATATTTACTATTTATTTTTATGATATAGGTTAATGTGAAGGAAACTTTGAAGTATTAATCCTTTAATAACCTTGACGAATTTTAAGTGATAAATTCATTTTAAGGGTGATAGAATGTAACATCCTGAGAATATATGAAATATATATTTGAATTAATTAAATCATTTTTATATTATTCATTTTTAGGGAAAACAGGAAAAAATTATTTTAAATTAATGAATTATGTCGGGCTTGAATTATATTCAACATAAAGATAATCACACACTACATGAAACAAACATTTTATACTTTTTTACATGGAACATCGTTGATATCTTACATTACAGACAAGACAAACTTTCCTCTCTTGATTGAGTAACACACAAGATCAAGTGTAATAAAACAATAATTCATTTTAAAAAATTTATTATTAAATAAGATATATAATGTATATTAAATTTAGTCTTATATGATTAACTAACATATTAATGTATATAGTTGAGTTCATTGGTTACCTATTTATTATAAATGAATTTAGAAAACACATTAATATAAAGGGACAAATTTTAAAAAATTCTATATTTATTTGAAAATAATGAATAATATTAATAAGATAAATTAATTAAAATCTATGTATGATATTAACTAAATTTATATATTATATATTAAATCATGTATTTTTGATAATCATTTATTATATTTTACAGCTATAAGTTATCAACAAACATGATTTTTTGATTAATTTTTTTTATAATGTTGGTTTTAACAATTTTTAATGGAAATACCATATTTAATCAAAATTTATTTCAAATTTATATATTTAATTTGTAAAAATAATCTTCATCTATAATATAATATCTTCATTCTTTTGGTAATCATTTTTTATGTTTTTTTGTAAGGTTTTAATTTTTAATGTTTTGTAAGATAAAATATATTTTAATTCTAAAATTATTTTTTATATTTTATTTGTTAGTAAAAATTATATTTAAAATTGGATTAAATGCTTATTTAGATTATATTTTTATCAATTAATCAAAATTTTGTCATTAAACCAATTTCACTTTGAAATTGGATTCATAAAATTCACATTATTTTTATAATTTTTATTTTAAAATCATGTTGTGTCGTCCCTTATATGGGATTATTTGCAAGATAATTTATGACACTTATTTGATTTTAATTTTATAAATTTATTCCATGTTTGGAATTATAAAAAATTATAATTTCTAATAATGAAAACATTGTTTTTTACTAAATTTATAAGATGAATTGATTAAAATTAACTATGATGATTAAGAGGAAAATTATGTTTGCAATGAACAATACCTCATATGTAAGACCCATAATATCCTAGAAACATGTAATAAATTGATCATACAGATATTATTCATCCATTAATCTCCAATTATTGAATAGATTTAGTGTTATGAAATTTTTAGTAAATAATGTTGGTTCACATTACTTTTTTTCAAAATATCAAGGTCTGTTTGTTCCCTTCTCTATAATAGGCCACCACCTATCCATCTATTTAAAAACTCTAAAAATCAAAATGTTATAAAATAATTGAAAATACATTTAATAAATTCCATCCCCGTCTCTTATTATCCTCACATTGGGAATATTACAATCAGGGGATTCCCATTGGTACTGACCAAAAGTAGTTACCTGATTAAGAGGTATCTTCTTCACTCAAGATCTTTAATTTTATATTCTTTCTCCATACATATTAATTTTTTATTCAATTATTGTATAAATAAAACAGTATCATCAATATCCATTTTTTTATGATTTTTTAAAACTAAACTTACACTGACCTCAAGCTAATGGGTAATTAGCATACTGTTTATGTGTACGGAGAATTACCAGCTCACTAAATGAGTACTGTTCCATTTTCCATTTATAACATATCATGGTAGAAAATATGATTAAAATTTCAGTTATATATTTTAGATATTATATTTCTTATTTATTTATGATTATTTATTCCTTTTAGAGCACATATCTTTTTAGTTATCATTTTGTTTAACTATGATAATTTCTTTTTAGAATTTTTGGACTACTCCCATCCTCCAAGCGATTTAATTGTTTCAAAAACAATATATAGGATATTAAGGACGAATTTTTAGATCTTATATGATATATATAATACAATAATTCTAATTTTATAAATATATATAGGCACATATATTTACACATATGTCATTAACCTTATTCTATTCAACACGACATTAAAAATGGAATAATCATTCTTTCATACATATTACTTAACATATTGATAAATGGAGTGTTCCATTTGATAAATTTATATTATATAAACTATTATAAAACACAAATAAATAATATAAATGATATTTATATCATGGTTTAAATTATTTAATCACAATATATGTATAATGAACAATGATATAATATATTTAGACACATGAAAATATCACAGATGATATTACCTGAAGTGAATCATAAACATTTTATTTTTTACAATAGGGTAATAAAATATCATAATCAAACCATATATGGTATTATATAAAATATTATAATTCAATAAAAAAATTATTATAACTTTAAATTTGTAATAATGTTGGTTTGAATGAGTACTACAAGAGCTGAGACACATAGTAAAGGGATTTAATCCCACATGTTTATTTCTGTAAAATACATGCTTAATTCAAAACCCATTACTTTTGTGTGTGGTTTATAGTGACAAATTATGTATTAAATTATTATTATAAATATATTTATGGGTATTAACATATCTATTAAAGGATGTTTATTTCATGAGATTTGTTTTTCAAATGTTACTAAATAGGTATAATAATATTTTTTTCATTTTACCTTCTTCCATAGTCATGTTTCGTTACTCACATAGATTACATTAGAGGTGTATGTAAATCCATTTTATATGTTATATAATAAATATCCTTATTTACCTAGTATTTTTAGCTTCATATAATTTTCATTACATACATGGAGAATATGATCCCATGTAATAAAATTATAAGTGTTCATTGAAACAATATCATCAATATTAATGATTATTTTGGTTTATTCATCCATTTATTACATATTATGATCAATATCGTAAGATAACTTTAAATGTTTCTTTTATTTTTATTATTTATAATTTTTTCATGTATTAGTAATATTTTATACATTTTGGTAAGTTTGATAATTAAGAATGTGTTTTTATGAAAGATCAACATTACCCTTTCATCGATTGGAAATATATGTTCATTCAAAATCAGGTTTACAAAAAATGATTTTAAAATTTTATTAATATTATTTATAATTTTAACAATGTTTTTTAAAATAAAAGTGGTATTTATTTGTTTTGATGGTTAATTTATGTATTCTCATTGATTTTATTTAAAATTTCTCAATAATATATTAAAATATACTGTGGATATGGTTTTCCAAGACCTTATAATGATTCAGTAGAAATATTTCTATTAAAATGGTTTTCAAATTATTTTGAAGATTTCTTTATAAGTATTCAACATATTTTAAGTAAAATGTATTTCATCACATTTTCAAACATTTTTTATAATTTTTTTTTAATTTTATTTTCAAAGAAATAATTTTCAAATCTTTTAAAAGATTTATTTATACATTTATAAAAATATTTTCAAATAAGTGGATTCACAATTGTTTTCATAATTTCTTTATACGTTTTCTATGTATAATAAATGAAATTATTTTTAAATGTTTCTCAAGATTTTGTGTAATGTTTCCAAATTGTTATAGAAGAAAAATATTTTGAAAAATACTTTAAATATATTTTATTATTTTACATGGAATATTATTTTCAATAATATTTCAAGTCATATTTATAAATTTTCAAGGTATATTAAATTAAAAACATTTTTAAATGGGTTTATCGATTAAAAATCAATTTTCAAAGGAAAATGTATTATTTCTTCATGAAGCGTCGTTCAATGGTATTAGAAAATAATTTTCAATCAATGATAAAATTTTATGATGTTACTGATTCCCTTATAAGAAAATATCTAATGGGTCCATTAATATTCATCTGGAATGAAATATGATATGATTTAATGATTATTATAGAACATGTTTCCCTTCCACGAGTTTTATCCTTTTGAAAGTCACTTCATTTCATCAGAAAATGTTTCTTGATGTTTTCATGAAACATATCTGTTTTCATAGGTTATGATGTCAAGAAATCATAATGATAAATATTTCAATTCATGGGTTATTATTTGATGTATATGAAAACTATCAATTTTTATGGGTCATGATATGATAAATGTTTTATTATCTTTTGGAACAAGTACAAATGATTTTATTATGAGATATGGGTTGACTATATCTCCCTAAAATTAATTAGGTAATGATATGTTATATGTGAGCTCAAATGTGACATGGGTTATAGTCCATGCTCGAATAAAATATGGTACTTGGGTTGTATCCCAATCATAGAAATATTAAAGTACATGGAGTGTAACTCATGATAAAAACAAAAATATACATTGGTAATATCACAATACTAAAATTAAGAAGTTAAATTTTTTATATACCATTCATAAAAAAATAATGTACATGGGTTGTAGATCATTCTTGAAAATAAGAAGGTACATGGGTTATAACCCAATCCTAAAAATAAGAAGGTACGTTAGTTTTATCTGAAGACATTATGTAAGAGGTTACTCAGGTTTTTATCTAAATCCTGAAGTATGTGCACATATCAAAGCCCAATTCTATATTTATATAATGGTATTAAAAAGAATAAATGACATTTGATTTTCTATTCTTATATCCATACCACATGTTTTATGTCTTATTCCTCAATTATGATTTCATGTCTCGTGATGTTTAGTTCCATATGATTCATGTCTTATGACCTTATTTGACTTCTCACATAACAGATTTATATGATTTTTGATTTGAATGTTATGATATTCTAATGTTACGATCACATTCTCATACCCCATTGTCCATGATTATGCTTACATGTATCATTTGTTTAATTTTAATGAGAATCTGAGATCTCCCATTTTTATGCATGCATTCACAAGTAATGATGATATATTTCATGAATGTTATTCTTAGTAGGGGTTCTAGTCTAGTTGAAATTATTGAGAGAAAAACTAACTTTCTTAGGTACTAGTGTTTAAGTTTCCATGTTTCTAATGATAATAAAATAATATGGTCTTGGGGAATCCGTTTTTCAATTTTTTCTAGTATTTTAATATTTTTATTTAAAATTAATGTATTTCATGATAGTGTCGCTATATTTACACAATTTTAGGTTTTATGTGATGATATTTTAACATGAATAATGATATTTTGGGAGGAATTTATTGGATTAAACACATTCTGTTTAGTATGTGTATTAGTAAGAATTTTATTTGTGAAATAATGATTTTATATTTTTTTGAATAAGATAACAGTTACTGTTAACCATTATGGTAAGTATTATTATTTATTTTATGATGATAATACACAATTATGTGAATTCTATTTTCTGGAAATAAAAAATATTATAAAAAATCATGGGGTCATAAATATATCTTGTTGATTTATATTATTTTTATGTATGTTCAAATGATTTTTTGTACTATAAAAGGAATTATTTTAATAATGGTTTCTAAAATGGATGTTTCATATTCAATGTGATATTAAATTTTTTCTTATAAGATCATGGTGTGTAGATATGGAATTTATGGAGAAAATTTTTCATCTCCTATGAGAGGCTAAAATGATGCCCTAGATTATTTTGAAATGTTTTTACTTATATTATTTCAATGATTACTATTACCATTATATAACTTCTATGATTACAATTTGAAAAAATGAATTATAAATCTATATTTATATTTATTTATAATTCCTATTAAGTACAACTTAGTTTTTTACTAAAAATATTTGTGAATGTAATTTAAATTTATTACAAATATCATTGCAAAATTAATCGTAACAATGGATTAATGCGTAATATTAATAGATGAAATGATATCGAAACATGTTAAAAAACCTATTAAATAGAAATGGTTCAACCATATCCTCCCTTTTATCAATTCTTTATAATTATTTTAGGAATATTAGGTAAGGGAGACCCCTCAATAGTGGTTATCTTTTTATATTTACAATAATGAAACTCCTCCTCCAATATAAAAAAGGCACTGACCCCTCCAAATTAGTCAAAAATATAAATCAATTTATTTCATCAAAAAACTACCAATATAAGGGACCAACATCTATAAAATTATTCTATAATTTTAACAATTTTAATAGATAAATCCAATGATGTTTTCGGTATAAACCAAAAAGAGTTTCTTAAATTTGATGTAGTGTTCTTCAACGATTAAATTTGTTTCAGTAACTTCTCCACCAAAAAAAATATTTATATCATGATTATATAATATCATAAATATGATAAATATACTATGAATTTTTAACAATAATATTTTTACCTACAGTCACACACACATCCATAAAAAGGGATATGTAAACATCATTTGTTTGTTTGACGGACAACCACCTTGCAAACTGATGATGTCTTTTATCTTCCGTTAGCAAATTTCAATGATGGAAATAATGATGGATTTATAATTTAAAAATGATTTATATTTTATTTATAATTAATTTTCTCATATATAATTTTTATATCACACACGTTACATTTTTTAGGAATATAATAACATCGATTGTGTACATGTAAACTACTGCATTCTCAAAGCGATGTGATTCATTAATACAATACAATTAATGTATAAAATATTGGTTTAATATAAATATTTTCCATATCTGACATTTATAAGATAATTTAAAAATTATATACAAATATATCAATTTAATTTTCATTCATTTAAATATGAATTAGAAATAGATGTAGTGTTCATGATTATGTGTGACCTACTATATCAATAAATGGTTCCTTTAATTAGTAATCTAAAAAATTTATGAATTATTATAAATAAATATAATATCATTAAATATGATTATTATATCATTTTTAAGTCATTTCCATTGTTGAATCATGATATACTTATGAATAATAAAACAAGTGAAAACATACTCTAAATACTAGGGAATTAATAACTGAAATAGAGATAATAATAAAAGATCATTATGAAAATGGTAATATGATATTATATTAAGTTCATATATAATATTATAAATATGGTTATGGTTATTTTTAAGTTAAATATATTCATAAAACCATTATAAATGTGGTTCAATAATGTTTATACAATAGGAAAAAGATGGTAAGGGATTCCATCTCAATTTTATTTTATTATAGAAAATTGTAATGTTATGAACAAAGTTTCCTCTATATGGTGTATATAATAACCTTTTGAAATTTAATATCATGTATAGAAAATTTTTAATATTATTTTTAGTTATTATGAATTATTTTATATTTATTTATTTGAAAATAATGACAATAAGTAGTAAAGAAATTTCACAACTTAATTAATTTCCATTGGTATATAATACATCATTTTTTTTCATTAAAATTATATTATTATGTATATAATGACTATTGATTTGTTTTAAATTCATATATCTTGATTTATAATTGATACACATAATCAATTCATGTATTATTTCACACTTCAATGTTTTGATAATTGTATGGGTTTATATCATAATTTATTCTAATCTATATTTCATATTCATTATATTAAATTGAAGTAATTTATATAATAATTTGTCAATAAACAAATTAATTTTATTGCAGTATGGTTATTAAAAACCCTTTTATTCTAATAGTGATAATTTTAAACTATTTGGTACTAAAAATGTTATAGAAAATGATTTAAAGAAAACCAAAAATCATTTCTCTCTTTTTTGGAGAACCTATTTTATTCAGAAATAACCATTTTAAAAAATTATTAATTTTTTAACCATTCCAAAATAATGGATTAATATAAATTTTATATTTTTTTTAAATAAATATTTTCAATTGAATATTCTGGTATCCTTCAAAAATGAGAAACTATTCTATACACATTATCATTCAAACAGAATGTTCCATTTAACTTATAATGAATTACGAGCTATAATTTCACTGAATATTACACTACAATTTTTAAAAAATATATTTTAAAGATAATTTTAAATTTCTTTAAATAAAATAATTTTCTATTTTTTTTACAATTAATAATGTATTTTACTAAAGAGTGTTTTGAAGGGATATTATTACTGTATTGAAATTCATTAAAAACAATAAACATTTATTTCACTCCACATGGGATATGTTGCATTAATAGAATAATTGTTATTTTTAATTATGTTTGGTGGTATATTTTTCCAATGATAGTATTATTATTCTCTTCATTGTTTCATTTTTATATTGAACTTGAAATTATTAATTATAAATGATCCCGGAACAATAAATTTCCCTTAAATATTCACATAATTTATTGTAGATTTTACAATTTCATAAATAATATACCATTTTACCTGTACTGTTTACTTTGCATGATAATTGATATACGGGTATGTATTGATAAATCTATATATGTAACTCAATTAAGATATCTGATAAGGAACTTTGTTTATAAATTAAATTGGTTATTTGATATATAATGAATATATTGGATCAGAAAAATGTGGGTGGGGCCTGGTTATTGATAGCCCTGCGATGTATCAATAGTCTAAATGTATTAGTTATCTAAGAATTCATAGTGGGGGGTTTTACCCATTATTCTATAAATCATAATTTTTTTTTCGTTTTGACGGTAATGGTAACATGTACATAGGAAATATAACATCCAATATTTTATTTATTTATTTTTATCTATGAGATTTAAACTTCTAAAAAAACAGAGAATGCATTTTATTATAAGTTCATTGATTAAATTGCATGATTTTAAGTTATTTTACTTTACATATTGTTTGATCCTTATCCATTTACTGTCATGGAATGTGTGTTTGGTTATATACCTTTCCATTTTATTTATAATCTCTTCATATGTCTTAGTTTAGTGATTTCATGGCGTGTGTGTCTAGTTATTACCTTTTCATATTGATTACGTTCATTGAATAATTATAAATTCCAATGCACATAACCCATACAGATACATTGAGATCATCCTTTGTTTTCATTTACTCAGGAATCCAAAAAGTTTACTAAAAACAATATGAAATGATTTTAAAATTTGGAAAACTGATATTCTCAAATTAAAAAAAACATGTTGTAATTAGTATACTAATTTATTGCATACAACTCGTGTATTTATTTAGACTACCATATCAATGGACACATCATTCTTTTAGGAATTGATTCTATATAATCATTCAAATGTATTGATAGTAGACACTGACTTATAGCATCTTGAGTAATGTCACTACATATATATTCATTTAAATATTCACAGTTACTTGAATTTTATCATTTTCAAATTTAAATAATTACCTAATTAATTATACATGAATATTTATTCTCCCTCACATTAAGTGTCAATTAATTATATATTTAATATATTTATCATGTTCCATTATAAACACCATTATAATATGTGAATAAAAACATGTTATGTAAGACTAAAATAGATCACACACTATCTAAAATATTTAGAGTCAAACTATTATCACACTAGAAAAATATTATAGATGATTTTAATCCCATTAATTATTAATAAAGTTTTTTATTCCGTAAGTTAATTCTATTTCCACCCATCGGGATATACCATGTAAAATTTTTATTTTCACATAAATAAATAGAAGAATCAATGAATCCCATGATTAGATGAAAAATTCTCACGTGCATCACTATTCCAAAACATGGGGCAAGGGTAAGATAAAATATATACTTGAGGAAGCATGAGAATATAAAAATGGTATTACATGACACCAAGAGATTTTTATAGAAAATGTAATAATGATAAAAGGATATTAACAAGGAATACTATGAAGGGCCTTAAATATTGATTTAACAGATGGGATGAAAGGAAATTTCAAACTGTAAAAGAATTAATTCAAACTATTTTGGAAGTAAATAATCTCCCCATCATGAATGGATTACTCTAAAACCTTTTCCAATTCATCAAATAAAGATTTAGTTATCCTAGAAGTATTGGATATGTAATCCCTAGGATATGTACTTATGGAAGCCCCATAAATATTTTTTAATGAAACTCAAGGAAAAATCCACAATAATGATTCCACATTATAGGAGGGCCCTAATATCCAAAATCCACTAATAACATTTTTCATGTTGAAAATTTATCAATTATGTGATCACTCATATAGTCAATCACCCTCGTAGATGATTTCTCACATAGGTGATCCATCCAAATATCCAATTCATCCAGTCAACAGATTATCAATGAAAACTACGCCACATACAAGATTTGAGTAATTTATTTTTAGGTAGCCAATCACACACATAAAATATTCACATAGACAATAAAAAAATATGTAATTGAAATAGTTTATATATCGAAAAATTGATTCATGAAACATTGAATTGGTAACTCACACATTCCATGAACTATGAATTCTCACATGAAACCATTATAAATCATGAATCCTCTCTACAACATTATTTTAGTATCCAAACACCTTCTCACCCTCTCTAGGCTGCCTACAAGAACCATGACCCCCGAAAACACAACAAATTTCATACTAAAAAAAGTGGACACCAATATTTAATCCTTAAATTATATTTATAATAATAATATAATGTTCCCACATTACAAAATATATAAAAAAATTTGAATTAATCCTTTAGTCACTAATTATGATTGTATTCCTAAATGTTATCAATATCTCCCCAACACATAATTGAAAAAAAAAATCATATATAAACTCTAAAGTGTTGATATTCATTTAAAACTTTTTTTAAAAAAAACTTTATAATTATTTATCTCATTTTTTCCATATAAAATTCTTAATCAATTATCTTATGCAATAAAAATAAATAATACTTATGGTTAATAAGAACAAACATTTATGTTCACTAAGGATCCTCATACATAATTATTACAATAATTTAACTATATATCTACATAAAAATAAAAGATATATGAATTATTAAATTCACACATTAAATAGAATTATGTGATAACTTTACGAGTACCCATCAATAATTATATTAACAACGAAATGGATTTCATTTCATTATCAATTTAATAATTCCAAGTAAGTAGTGAGTAATAAGTTCATGTCATAAGGATATAAATATGATATAATCCATTAAAAAATATCCAAAAGATGACATGTAAATCCATAGGAAAAAAATTTAAAATAAAGTTTTTCTAATAGTTGGATAAAATTAATCAAAATAGATAGATAAAGATCATAAATAATAATTATAATTCAAACTAAGGAAACATGGCTTTGAAAACCCCTTACATATTAATTAAAAGTTGATTCAATTGAATTTAAAGAGGGTATTCATAAAAAAATAAAAAATATAATGAAATTAATGAATATTTTAACAACAACATAATAATTGGTCATAATAAAAAAATATTATGTTAATAATATTCAGGAAGTACAATCAAATATCAATGAATGAAAAATGTGTATACCAAAAACACTTAAATCTTCATTATCTTTGTAATTGAAAAACCATGAAATAAAAGATATGTGGTTAAATTTTAAGTCTCTTAGATTATATAAAAATTTAGTAAAAATCATACCCTATTTCAATATATATACCAAAAAAGGGAAAAATTGGTGTGTAAACATCATATTTAAATAATTTAAAATTAAGAATTCTAATTCCTGACTATATTGGGATATTTTGCATCAAAAATCTGTTAATGGAATAATATGAGAAGGATTTATAAATAACATAAATTTAATGAATAATATAAAATAAAATATCTAATATGAACATCCTAAATTGAAGCATGAGGTGAATTTGACTGAATGTCAATGACTGAAATGATATATTTATAGACCCTTACTATTTTTGTTTATTTTGAATTAGATCCCCATTAGTAAAAAACCTCACTAGGTTGTCCCTCTAATGAAATCTATAAACATCCCACTATACGCCCAAATGAATCCCATATCCCCATAGGCTAGTAACTACTTCTTGGTAATCATGAATATAATAAAAATCATGCACTACCAATCTATATATTTGACATCAATTCCAGAGAAACATAAATATTATAATTACCAAATTTAAATTATACAAAATCATTATAAAATCAGTGAGTTTCAAAAATATCCCCCATTAATGAACACCCTCTCTTATAGGGAAATGATTCCCATCACCAATTCCTTAATATCTCTGACCACCAACTGTATTAATCCTCTATTTATAAAATATAATAAAAATAATCTGGAAAAAAATATATAAAGGGAAACTTGTTGAATATTATATGAAATATAATGAAAGGATATACCATAGTACATAATAGGGGAACATGATGAATTTGACACAATATTGAATAACCTCAATAAATTAATGCTCTAAATGTTGTCTAGTGAAGATCCAAGAACCTAAAAATATGATAATATTATAGACCCCTGGACATAAGCGCAAAGTAGGACACCATAACAAATAAAAAATATTCAGTGTTATTAATATTATATATAAGACTTTTTTGATCCAAATAATAATAATAAATAAACATTTTCTATATTGTTCTATAAAAATGAAGATTTCATCCTGGGTATGGTAAAATTTCAGTTTCTAATATTTTACATAAATTATTTTAGTTAGTTGCAAAATATCATTTTACCAATATAATAAAAATCGAAAAAATATATTGATTCTAATATATTTTTGAAAAAAAAATTATTTAAAAATATAGATAAAACACCCTAAATTACAATTACTAAACTGACACACATGTGGAGTTTTGAAATATACAAATTTCCTCTATTCTCAGAAGAGAACACCTCATAAACTCAAAACTAAATATTTTCAAAAAATTAATGAAATTCACGATTGAAAATTCATTTACTATTATATTCAAAAAAGTATTATAATGAATTGATAATAAAACTACATTGTGAATGAAAAAACCAAACAATATATATCCAATATGCCATTTCATACAATGAGATTAAAAAAAGGACATGTATAAAATTTCAAATAAATAAATGAAAACACGGGTGATGAAATTTGTATATAATGTTATATAACATTTATAATTCTAAGAAAACTTTTGTCATTGGATCTACCCTTTTTTAATGTGAGATCACCATATTGATCACACTACACGGGACAAATTTTCTTTAATTTTTCATCCTAATACAAGCACCCAACAAGCATCCACCTATTCACAATAGAATGTAACATACATTCTATCATTATCCCAAACTATATGTTACACATATAGTGTCTCTCTACCTAGTGAAATAAAAGTATAGGCTCCCTCTTAGATACCTAAGATAACTAAAATAATCAAAATATAGGTGATCCTAATCATGCATTCGTTCAATCAAGGCTAAAATAGTTAAAACACACACCACCTCTTAACAAATAAATCCCAAAAATAAAAAAAATAAAAAACTTTTATATGAATCAAAATATGAATCAATTATTGGGATCAAAATCCATAATATGAACATTTTAAACAAAAGTGGATCAAAATGTTTTCACATCATTTAGGAATATAACATTTCCACGAAATTCTACTAATGCCATCTCATTAAAAATTTATTTTGATGTCAGGAAATTTCATTATACACATTTGAAATAAAATTTAAACTAAATAGTTATTTATTTAAAATCCATTAAAAATATTCTTAACCACACAAGAATCATGTTATTATACCCTTTGGATAACACAACCATTTAAAATAACCCACATAATTTTTTAATTCTAAAAAATATATGAAGACACAAATCAGTATATCACATTAATTTTGATGTAAAAAACCCATAACAAGTGGTTTGAAACACACATTAAATGTGGCATAATATTATAATGTTTAGGTTTGTAATTTACACCTCGTTAAAAACAAAATTACTTCATTAAAAAAAATTAATTTTAAAAAATCACCTAGAAAAGAGTTTCTATCTCAATTAATGGTTTAAAAAACATACTTATATAACATGACCCCTCATAGATCATACATATTTAAAAAGAATGAAAATATTATTCAATTATAAACACCATAAAATAATTTTATATAATAAAAATTTATAAAAATGAAATACAAACCTCAGACATAAGACAATAATGCTTGAACCATGTTATAGTGTGTTGAAATGCTCTAAAACGAATCACTTTCATGGTTGATATCGAATCAAATAATGAGGATAGACAAAATATTCTAAAACATCCTAAAAATTGATATATCAAGTTAAATAGAGACAAACAAATTTTGAAATGGTTTTATTCAAGAAATTAGAGAGAACGAGATATAATAAATGACCATAAAATATAGTAAAAATGTTTGGTGAAAGTACGATGATGATTGAAATGAGATTCATCAAGAAATATTTGGGGAATCCCTGAAACAATAGGATATTAGAAGTTGGATGTTATCTACATCATGACAGAAATGGTAGGAGTTGTCCAATGATAATTTTTGGGGTTATGTGATGTTATTTAATTTAATTAATATAACAAAAAAATATTGATAAAAAAATAAAACCATAATTTTAAACAAATATTTGTCAACTACATGGTTATTATGAATGATTTTGATAATAGTACTCTAACCATTGGTGAGGAAACCCCAACCCAAAATCCAACCTGTCTTATGTATACTATGAAATAATTGGATGAAAAAACTATGCTCCACCCATTAAAATGAATAGTGGAAAGTCATCTAAGAAATATTCACAACTATCTCACAATTTTCATAATTTTTTCCAAGTAATTTTTACAAACATTTAACTCGCCCGAATGACTACACAGTAAGAGCTAACCATGTATAACTTATACACATCTTGTGTGCATAATTGTTTTTCCAAACTACTAATGTTTAATACATCATATCATAAATTTACTATGAATGAATTTATTATGAGGGTAATTTATGATCTTTATAGTTACACAGAGGAGGTAACAAACTCCCCACCATACCACTTTCTACAATAAGAATGTGTCAATTCTATCTAAATGTCTAAATGGAATGAGACATAATGAAAAACCATGAAAAAAATTATCCTGAAGAATATATGATTCCTAAAACTAGCCTATGTAAAAATTTATCACCTAAACTCATGGAGTATATATAATATATATGTTACCAATAATCATTCTCCCTAATATTAATAAATAACCTAAATTAATGAAAACCAATAAAATTTACCCATGGAGGAGAGAATGTAAAAAAATCACATTCTCATAATCTGTAAAGGGGATTCTCAAAATTATATTGAAAAATGATGAGGAAAAACTACTGATTCTGAACATATATTACACAATTACTCTAAGAAACACCTTAAGGTATCACAAAATTTGGTCACTATAACATAAATGTAAAATAAGAATATTAATAGTATAAGACATCCCATGATATGAAATGATATGTCTCCTGAATAATGGTCCTAACAGACATATAATAGTGTTATATCCAATAGTATAGAACACATTTCAATGATAAATATAATTATAATAAAATCACATTGACATCTACAACTCAACCGGATGAAATAGTAAACCCTATTTGTAACACCTAGACCCCATAAGCTTGTAACCAGTGTCATAATTTAAAATATTTTCATGATTTTAGGTAATAAAACATTGAAGGAATCATTAGTTTATTAGTTTTGGAAAATTATTTAAAATACATGTAACCCAATTTACATTGGGAATAAAAAAAATCAAAATACAATATTAAACATCCAAGAATATAGTTCTAATAATTCATCTCCATATCATGGTAAATGAAAAATAATAAGTGGGATGTCAAATTTTTGATAGTGGAAAAGTATAACGGAATGTATCATGAATTAATAAGGAATAAAAAACATGTGATAAATAAAATATGATCTAATATTTCTTTAAAAATAATAACATGATATTAAAATGTGTCCATGGATATTATAATTAATCAAATAATCACCGGGAATAATAATAATGATAAGATGAATAATATTGGAAATGTGCACTATAAAAAACAATCATCAAGATAGTTATTATCATGATTAATCCTCAATATAGCTTATATCTATGTCTATAAATAGTTTTATTTGTTCAAGCTTTATTCTCTAACAAATTTAAAATTTCATTGAATCCAAAATGAAGGGTTTGTTTTCCACTTATTTTGCCCCATGATACTACTGATTCATAAAGGGTATTGAATTAACCAGCACCAAACCCCTATAAATTAGTTCCAAAATATTCATCATATATTTAAAAATTGATTTAAATCACAAGCAATGTGATTTATCAAAAAAATTGAGTAAAAAATATAGATTTTCCAACATTTCCCTAACAAATCATGTAACATTAAAAGTGAAATCCAAACTGGAAAAACATTATTTTATATAGGAAATAATCATATCTATCATAAAATAATTTTGATATTAGAAAAAATATAATGTAAACTGATAAAATATTATAATAATGTTATTGTTTCAAGATAAATTTAATAGTCACAAAATATTTTGAGATTTGAAGGATAACATATACCTGCTAGAAAATTTCCTATAAAAAATTTGGATATTATAAATCAAATTAGAAAAAATAATTCTTTCAAAATATAGTTAATAATTATATTGAATCCAAAAGTTTATGAATGTAAACCAAATACCGGAAATATGCGGTAAACATTATGTATGGATCACAGAATAAAAATTGAGACAATCATCCCTTACCTTGAGTCTGACTTCTCACATGTGTATTTAGCATCAAAAATAATAAAAATATGTTAATTATATTATATATTGATATTATTTTCATGTTGATTATTATTTTTCATTTACTTATCACAAATATCAACACATTTAAATAAACAATGATGTTTCTGTTGGGTGTTTTGACCAAATTCGGTTCATGTATTAAAATGAAATTTACAGGTCGACTATGGTAAAAGTATTCATTATATAGACATAAAAAATAATTTTCATGAAATATATATCATATTTATTGATAAAGTATTTTTTTATACCAATCATTAATGATTGTTATGAAAAAATAAATTGAAATTACTATCCCAGATATGGTAGGTCGTACACACACATGAGAAACATTTAAAATATTGAATTATCATTATTTAAATAAGGTTAGTGACATTTTATATTAAAATAATTGTATATAAATCATAGATACCTTGTTATTTAATCATATATACTTATATATATAATTATTTTGATATAAATGTAATCACATCATGTCGAGGTGGCAGTTGTCCACGCGTTCTCAAATAACATTATCATTTTATGTCTGTGTCAAAATGGAAATTAAGAAAATGATATATTATATTTCTCGAAAATTAATTATTTCATGAATATCGTAGATTTCTTTAGTACGTAAATTTTTTTATTAAACAAATCCTTAATAAATTCTATGTAATGTGTAAACATATCATTTCACTTTGAAGAGGTAGTGGTCCATATGTCTACAAACAATGTTATCGTATTTCCAAAACATTATAGTATGTGTTATGTGTTATATAATAATTTATTAAGTATTAATTAAACATAAATATATTATATATCAATAAAATTTTGTGTCCACCATAATACTCAACTATGATATATGGTAAAGAAAAAATGAATGACATCATTTCAGAATGTTGTATTTATTCATACTCACGAATTGTAGTTTCGTTTCAAATTTGATGAAATGCTATTATTTTCTGTCAAAAACATATCATAAAAACATAAAAGTAAATTTTTTAGTGATATTTTTATATAATCATAGAATAAATATAATTTATAGGCTTTATATATAAATAAAACAAATGATATCATAGAAGAATACTACCTCTTTTTTGGGTAACTATTATTAATTTCCACCAATAGAATTCAATGGATTTCTTTTTTCCTAAATTTAGGCTTACATGTTGAGGGTAGGTATGTTGGATGATTATCTGCTAAGAGTTTTAATTATAAAAAATTTCATGAGATTTGTGATGAAAGGGAAGGATAAATTTCTTTTATAGTGGAGGAGGAGAGGAATTATTATAAATATAAAATGGTAAACTATATTGGGAGGTGTTTGTTACATTATGTGACAAAAATAGAGAAAATTAATTGATTAAAGTGAATTCATTGTCTATTAAATCCTCTAAAACAAACTAATATGTGAATCTTTATATTTTGGATTGTTAACTTTTATGTTTTTCCAATTTTACTATATCAGTTTTTATTACGGAAACTAGCCACGTTACCTTGTTAATTTTAAAATTAGGAATTTATTAATGGAAATTTTATTATAAAATATAGACACACTAAATTATAAATATTATAACTAATTTAATGAATAAAAATCCAATTTGTGAAGGAAAAGTATTTTAAAACAAGTGAATGTAACGCGCAAAAACAATCTTTTAACCTGAACTGTGCTGACAAAGATTTTTACTATTTAGAGGTCAATATGTTTATTATAAAATAAAAATTGATCAATTAATAAATAGTAGAATATATTCTTTACCATTTATATTTTATATTTTTTAAGATGTAAATTTTTTTTTAATTTCTATATCATTAAATAACATATCATTTACCAAAAATATCATTAATATCAATTTTTATAATATTCAATTAATTTAAATTTAAAAATATCAATACAATGACAGAATGAAAATATATTAAGTCAAAATTTAACTAACCTGAGATATTAATTTAAAAAATTAGTTATCATATTACTTTATTTATCATTCTTCACTTTTTTTTCTTTCAGTAGCATTTATTTTCATTACAAATTGACAAAATAATCCCCATTTTGGCATTTCTTATAATGTTCAATTAACTAATTCATATCTAAATATTAGTGATAAATTTTTATGATAATAATAACTAGAATATATTTAAATATGGTATGTATAACCATATATATGATTTTTATTCACATATCGTAGGGCTTTAGAATTATTAAATGTAAGGAATGCACCTTTTTGTCTTTTTTCCTTAGAGAACGTGTTATGTGGAACACATTCATTGAATGGTATCCAAATAACTCATAAAACTATACCCAATAGGTTATATGGTCTAATTATTGGATATAAAATTTAATTTTTACAAATTTTTATATCACTTTTTTCAAATTAAATTAATGTTATACCACTATGTATGTTATTTTGTAACTAATTCACTTTAATAAAATTTAATTAATTTTACTGATATTTTTGGTTAAAAACAATTTTTATTTTATTAGAATAAAAATATCATACTAATTTTAAAAATGTATATATATTTTTACAAATTAAATTAATTGAATTGAAAAATTCATTTTAAATATTAACTCATTGACGTGGAGAAAATGATCGTTTTTAATGTGATAATGATTTTTGTATATTATGTTTTAGTTTAAATTTTATTATAAAAAATGATTGTAATTAAATAGATTGGATATATAGATTTTTAATTTATCTATTATTGATTTAAAACAAAATTTTAATATAATTTAACATTAATTTTAATTTAAACGAAAAGGCAGTTTGGAAAAATTTAGTATTTATCACTATTCATCAGAAAATAAAAAAAGTATGAATATTACTAAAAAATAACCCTAATATAGTATTGATATTACATTATAAAAAATGAATTTTATTTTGAAAAAAATTTGTATTAAATTGTAAAAATTTTATATTAAAATAGGTAAGATATTTAAAAGAGATAAATCATAGTCTTGCATATAACCTAATCTAACTCATTTTTGTGTGCAATATAAGCATAACATGGGGTTTCATATACATAAAGATATATATAATATTAATTTTTTTAAACTAAAAATATTATATTGACTTGGGGTGAAATTATCTCCCCCGTAATTAAAATACATCCTCACTATTTAATCATCGCCTCGGTAAAAAGGGGTTTAATATTTCAAAATACTATTATTGGGAATCCAATGTCATAAACAGGGTTTATAAAACACATTCATAAAAAAATGAATGAAAAATTAGTTTTTTTCCACAAAACAAAGATCTCAAATAATAGAACATTTGTAAAATAATGTATGTGGAAAATACATCTAACTAACATGTTATGATAGAGAGTGGTAGGGGACATGTTCACAAGAAAATGTTAATCACAAATCCATATCATAGATGTGTGAAAAAGGAAATTGATATCACAAAAAATGATAATAATTGGCAAAAAATCAATAACTTTTTTCAAGATTTTAAAAATTATGTATGTATATATATGTGTGTATATATATATTTATGATAAATTTTTCTTTAATGAATACTATATTATACTTTGGTTTTTTTTTTGACAATTTATACTTCATTTATTAGAACGAGATGCATTATATGGTGAAGTGATACATAGGCCTCTAAAACTGAATCCAGATATCAACATAAACCATTTCATAAATATTTATCCTCATTGACCTTCTAATTATTATGATCGAAAACATTATAATATTTTCGAAGGTAGTTAGTAGTATCCAATTTAATTTACCCATGCCAATTATTTATTTTTCAAAATATCATTATCTAAACATTAGTATCATATTAAGGTGTATATTTCCCCCAATAACATGTTTTCCAAAAATATTAACTATGAAATGAACCTATTGTATTTGTACCATTTAAAATATGCTCTAAAATACTTAATGAAATAGTGTTGCAATATAATCCTTATATATATATATATATATATATATATATATTAATTCATATGATGATAAAATAATCAAAAAAATACTTTTAAAAACTATTTATTACATCAATATACATAAGTACATTAATAATTATTCTTTAGTTATGTTATTAAAATAATCTAGACCTTGATTTATTAGAATTTTTTGGGGAATATTTTCCAAACACTTGGAGAATTTATTTTCCAAGTACATTATTTCACAATAGTTGCAACACTAAATATTAGTTTTCCCTTTCTTCCTACTTTATTTTTTTCTTTTTTGACCTTTATATCATCACATATAACAAAATTACTTTCCATTTATTAAAGTACAATGTTATTCCATTCCATATTTATCAAATGCGGTAAAATCATTCTCCCCATTCTTTCCTTTATCGATATTTTTTTTCATCTTTCTTCATCTTGTATTTATTACCATTAAATATATAAAACATAGATAATTATTTATCTACCCCTTTATCACAAGATAATATGTCCTATTATGTTAGGAATTATTTGGAGATTTGTATCCTTCAAAATATTGTCTTATGACCATAAATAATATAGCCCTTCTCACTTTTTGTGTTATGTTAGTTGATGAGGTTGCCATTCCTTCTGATGGTCTCCATTTCTAAAAGAGGGTATACTCTATATTAGATTTTATATTTTTTTAACATAATGTTTAATCCCAAAACTAGTGAAATAAATATCATAATCTAAAAATATTATAGATATCGAATCCCAGAATTATAAAAAATTCTACTTTGGGATTACCTTATATATGTATCCTCATAGTATATCACACCGTTTTATTACATATTCTATATTTTTCTAAATCTTCATTCTGAGGTTTCTACTAAAATGCAACTGATACCCAGTATAATACCCCGACCCCAGAATATTGGAGCCTTTGCCTTAATTTTTAACATTACATAAATTACAATGAATCGAGCCTCGAATGAATTATCCGTTAATTGGTTTTTGGAAAACAAAAATATATATATGGAACCCATTTATCATTTTGAATAAGAAACATTATACATAACATTATAAAATCATTAATATCATTGATACTAATTCTACGAATTAATATTTATAAACTAATATATGAAAAAAAAATGAGGGTAGGTAAAATTCCAAGTATGATTTATGTCTATAAAGAACCATCATGATGGAAAAATCAATAATAAATATGTATATAATGAAATATTATCTAATAATTCCATATAAATAATCATATGATCTTAAAACATGACCATGGATATTCTATCAAATAATATAATAATATGTAATATTAATAGTGATGTAATTTTTAATGTTCTACTTTTACAAAATCATGATATATCCTCTTGATAGTTACTATGAAGATCTATCATCAATATAGTATACATGTGGGGTACGAACCCATATTATTTTTGTCAAGTTCTATACTTCTGAAAATTTAAATCATCTCAGAATCAAACCTGAAGGATTATCATCAGCTAATTTCTCCCCATGAGACAACCAATGGATCAAGCTGATTTCATTAATTGGTCCCCAACACATATACATTAGGATATGAACATTACTTAATTATTGGAACATCTATTTAAATCACAAAAAATATGTTTTTATTATTTATCCATATTGAATAAAGGATATAGATTTATCATGATTTCTCCAATAAGTCATATAACATTCGAATTTTAAAATGTTTATAAAATTGGTATCTATTTTAGGAAATATTCATATCCATGATAAAATAATAATTATATAAAAATAAATATATTTTACAATGTAAAAGGATTACAAGAAATTTATTTATTCATGAGAAAGTTAACAAACCCAAAATATTATGTGATTTCAATTATAACCTTTACAACAATTAAATTTTCAAATAAAACCCATTGGATGATATAATTCAACTAAAATCATTGAAATCCATGAAATATTATTGAATTATTATATTAAATGAATAATTTTCATAATATACACCATAAAAAATATATAAGTTGCTAAAATGGTGTATTTCTTATAAAGGAAAATGCGAGAGAAAATTCTTTTTCCTTAAGTCTGACTTGTAATTTGTTTCATTGTCATCCAAATTAGTAAATAGACATTAATTATTTAATTTTTTTTTGGATCTTTTTGATGATTATTATTACTTTCTCTTCTAATTTTACAATTTCATATAGAACTACTTAAACAACTAAATTTATGTCCGGTATTTTGAGAGAATTTGGTTCATGTATTAAAAACGGCATTGGTAGGAAAAAATAAGGTCAAATGGGTCATTAAATGAACATATTTAGAATAATAATAAAGAAAAAAATATCGAATTTAAACATATTATACTTTTGAAACCATAATGAAATATTTTTATGAAAAATGAACAAAGGTTACAATCATGTGTATGGTAGGCCGTATGTATACATGATAACTTTCCCTTTCTTCATAGGTCATAATGGAAATATAGATTTTATCTTTAAATAATGATAATTATATCATAAATAACATATTATTTAATCAATATATATATACATCTATAAATTTTTTTTATGTAGCTGGAATCACATTATGTTGAGTATGTGGTTTTCCACACATCCTCGAATGTTGTTATGATTTTTTTAATGTGGGAAAAGGATAATAAAAAATGATCTATTATATTTTAAAAAAAGTAATTATATCATTAATATAATATATATGTATTTTCTTTCCCATATGATTAATTATAACCATACTTAATACATTTTATAATGGTATGAATATGTCATATCACCATTAAGATGTTGTAGTCCACACATCCATAAATGATGTTATCATATTTCCAAAAAAACAAAAATCATCATTGTATTTGTTATATGATAATTAAAAGAGTATAAATACAATATAAATATCATATATGTCATATAAAAATAGATCATCCATCATAATTTCTATCCATGATATGTGGTAAAGGAAAAATGAACAACATCGTTTCGTGAGGCGACAATCCACCTTACACGCAGACAATAATTCAGTTACACATTTGAATGAGGTGTATGCAGGTGTAAGTTAAACTATTATAATAAAAAAATATCAATATATTGTGGATACTGATGTTATTATAAAATAATTTAATATTAATTATGGAATATCGATTGAAAATAATAAAAGAAAAGGGATCATTGAATAATGCTAACAATTTTGGTAACTCCATTTGGTTTTCACCAAAGTACTTTCTTACATTGCATTGTTCCCAATGTGACGATTCTAGTATTAGGGGATTTATTTTTGGATCTTATCTTGGAAGGGATTTAATAGGTTTCATTGTCTTGAGAGGTTTGAGTACTAGGATGAGTGAATCACTTTTTATAATGGAGGGAAGAAAAATTCTTGAAAATATAAGTTTTTTACTAAATATAATGGTTTTATAATTGTTGAATTCAAGGTGGGTTCCTTTTTTTTTACTTTTTTCTTAACTTAACATATTATGTGTGTCACATTCAAATAAAACTATAATAATTACTCATAAAATTAAAACCAATATGGAATATAGTCACAATATAATATTGAATTGGATTTAGGGAAACTGTCTAGGACAATTTCCCCTTTATATTAATGTTAAACCAGTAAACAAACTAATGTTTCCATACTTACTATAATTAATTAAAATTATGTTTACTAATAATTATCTATGAAAATACTTTTATATGACTATAATATAAATATTATACTTATTCCAACTATATATATCCAATTTCAAAATTCAATTTTCAAAATGGGAAAATTAAATTTTAATCTAATCCCACAAACATGGTATGAAAGTGGGGTTTTTAATGTGAAAATGACCCAAATCCCATTTAAATTTTATATAAAAATTTAATATAAAAATGAATCCAATGACCAAAATTGGATTAATATATGTATAATTGATCTATTGTGTCATTTAAATCAATTTTAAATTTATTTGAATATTAAAAAAATTTTAAACAACATGGTAGTTTTGAACTAAAATGTCATATTTCTTACTATTCATGAGAAATGAAACTTATTATAATAATAAAAATATATTACCCTAAGATAATTTTTTCATTCCAAATAACAAAATAAATTTTATGTTGAAAAATAAAAATTATAAGAGTTTCGAAATTTGGTTTTGAAATTAGTGATTCATTTAAAGAATGTAATCCTCTTTATTATGAGTAACACAAGAGAGATCACTGTTGTGTGTACCACAATCTTAAAATATTATTTCATATAAAGATATACATATACAAAAGTAATTTTATTGTAATGTTAAATTATTGTTATGTCTTTTTGTGTAACACTACTTATCTTAAGATTAACCCACGGTTCTTCCCATGTTCAATGAAACAAGACCTTTTTGGCCCATGGACCGCATCACACAAGGTTAAAACCATACATGATATGATGAAAAAAATAATTTCCTTCAACAATACCATATTCTATATGAAATAAATGATAAAACAATGAAAAAAGTTTTAATGGAAACCTCCGACCAAAACTGATCTAAACATTCAGATACAAAATCTAAAAAAGGACTTTAATCCAAATAATATATCCTCGGCAGCTAATGGTAACTACAAATGATGGAAACATAGCATTAAAACCTGAAATGTACCTATAAAGAACCATGGAACCATCCCAAATCATGTATATCTTACAATAATATCTATTAAAATTGATCCTCACTGATGATACCACTAAAATATAGTTATTGGGTCTAATCCAATGATCAATATAATATAAAAAGGAACACAAAACAAAGTAATTACTTAGGTACAAAGAGAGAACATCACTTCAAAATGGGAAACCACTCCTGGAAATATGTTTGGATCATGTGTAGTGAAAAAATGAGTAATAAAACAATGTTGAATGTTTTATATTTACACTATACCTTTGTGGGAGGTTGAACCACACCAAACAACATGAGTTATATAACATTACAATATCAAATCACAAAGTCATGGAATGTTTTATCAAAACACAAAAGAGGATAAAAAAATTTTATTCAAAAAATTTAATCCATTATACAAATATAAAATAGAACCATTCCTTCGTTTGGATTGTTTTAAAATGCATTAAAATGTTAATTCAAAATTAACACCTATATTTTGTAAAATCAATCATTTATCTGCATGAGAACACTCCATAAACCATTTAAATAGTTTTTAAATCACAATAATTATCAAAATATACCATATTTGAGTAAAATAGAAATTTTTCGAAACAGTAGTTTCCCTAAAAATATGAAACCCACCATTTAATTTCATATGAAAATGATTAGAAATATAATACAACACATAAAAACAATTCAATAATTAATGAAATTATAATAAATATATATGAAGAAATTTCATTTTACAAAAAACCATATTTACATTCATGACAAAAAATATCATATGAAATCTATTTTTAGCCACACAAGATAATGTATACATCATATGAACAAATGATTGAAAAATTCATTTCAAGACACATCCGAAAAAATCTAAATATTTGAACATATCACATGACTAAACATGGAAAATATCCTATTTTGATTTAACACACAAGGGAAAGAAATATTAAATAGTTCCAAATAACAGAAAAACAATAATATAGAACCATTCCCAACAATTCAACATTATTAGAGGAAATATTCAGTTAGTGTAATAGTTTATAGACCATATAAATGATCAAGTGATTTATTATTGTAGGGCTTGTCATGCCCTAAAAACCAACCTCATGTATTGGGTTCCTATTTCATTACCATACCAGATAATAGAATTTGAATTTCAATAAAATAATACTATGATAAATTAATATCAAAACAAAGTCGATAGAAAATAAAAAAGTATCATAATCTCATTAATCAAATCCCACTTCTCGGGGAATCATATGGATTATGGAATTCATGAGTAAAAAATAATAAACCCCACTTCCCCATTAGTTCTAGTGAAAAATCATAACTCAATATGTCAAAGAAATCCCAATTAACATGAAGGAATATCAATGGATAATAATAATATATAAATAGAATAACCCAATTCTATGATAACATTTGTAACAAACCAATTGGGATCGTCATTCTGATGAATTCTTGAACTTCCCTACCGCCGAATAAAAGGGACTTACGTATCCCCACATGCTTAAAACTAGTGGCTATGAGTTATAAAAAATTAACCAAAAATAGTTTCACCCATAAATAAGTGTAATATATTGAATCTTGAATATAATAAAAATCATATATGAAAAATCATAGGATCAATCAACTATATCAGATAATAATAAAAACCAAAAAACATAATATTAAAAATAAGAAAACTTTGAAACAAAATTGAGGACCAAAAACCATCCTCATCATTTAAGCACCCCATTTTTGAAGGAAACTCCACATACCCCTAATGGATTTACTTCCCCCACCAGTAACTATTATAATGCAATAGTATAATTAATTAAAAAAATACATTGATAAACAATATTTGATTAAAGGTAACATTTCAAGAATTCTATAAATATTAATTAATTTTCATCAATAAATTGTTCATAGAATGAATATTTGTATTTGATAAAATAAATATTAACATTAATAGGTAAATTCTCAATGAGTGGTCTGAAGATAAACCGTGAACCTATAATTAAAGTAATAATATAGGTAAGATCACAAGATTAGTAAATATTCAACCATAGTTAGAAAAAAACATATACTTACTATCAACATACATTATGAACACGATATTTTGAAATACCACATATTTATAATATTGGTCTATACAGTTTCAATGAAATGAAAAGTACATCATGACTATATTCAAAATATTATTTTCTCTTATTTTTAATAAATAAAAATATTTAATTTGAAAAACATTCTTCTCATACAAAATTAATAAGATATAATAATAGATTCCCAAATCATGTTTGAAATCAAACCATTTAGAAAATAGTTAACAGTATCCTAAAACACCTCTAAAAACAAACTCATACATAGATATTCAAAACAAACAATTTTCCACATTACTCACAACATAAAAATCCTTAATCTTCATCTATAAAAATTGTTTGGAACAAATAAAAATTATATCTTTCACCATTCTTAGTTATAAATAATTAAATATACTTACATAATGAATTTCAAAATAAACCCACAAAATGATGGGAATTTTTTTTTGGAAACACTGTTGTAAGAGATAAATGAAGAAGAAATAAATGAAAATTATATATGTTCTAGACAGTAAAATAAAAAAATGGGAAGAAACGAATACACAATTGTAAATAACCGAAATGATTTGTATAAGGATCTTAATTTCATAGGCTATACCCTATTTTATAACATGACATTGTCCAAAAAAATTTCAATATGAACGAACATGAAGAGATACATTGTGTTTTAATACAACCACACCACTGGGATACACCAAACCTCATTGGATTGCT
Source organism: Viscum album (assembly GCA_963277665.1). NCBI lineage: Eukaryota > Viridiplantae > Streptophyta > Magnoliopsida > Santalales > Viscaceae > Viscum > Viscum album. The sequence goes on along the minus strand of OY728140.1, from coordinate 1,377,503,202 downwards.
ACATCCCATATATCTGAATAACCACTTATAGGGGGAATTATTAGTGTACAACTGCCTAGTGCATCAAAATTATAGACCCCCCATAGCTACCAGATTTCCAATAAACAAACATAATGGATTTAAGAACAATCATGAAATCATTCACTAAAAAATAAAACAATGAAAACAACACACAAATCACCTCATTCCTTAAAAAAGGAATCCCCAAAATAAATAAAAACAAAAATAGTGTGAAATTATTAAAATACAATATCCCTTAATTTGTTAACATGCCATAACTTATTCAAAATAACAAAAGGCGTTCAAGATCATTTCAGATCATTTATGAAAAATATTTTTAACTAATATTAAAATGAAATATATATCTAAAAGTTACATTGAATTCCAATCCATTTAATCATAAAATATGGAACGTTAATGGGAAATTACAATTATATTTGTTAAAAAATCTCAAAAAATATTGAAGGATGCACAAGAATAAAATTACCATACACATTCAATAAAAATCTTTTTTTAAATGTCCAAACTCATCTAGAATATCTCAAAAACCTCAAACACCCAATAAATTTTATGACATACCTTAAAAATAAAATGTACCAAAATAATATATTTGAAACCAACAATATATAAAGGGTAGTTTTTAAAATATCATATAGGTTCTCAACACCAATTTCTAATAAAAATCATTCTTGAAATGAAACCGAGCATTTCCAAAATCAGTTGGAATGGGTTCACATATCATTCCATTTCTTAAAAAAATTCATATTAAATGAAACTTTTTGGGTAATACAAATATAAATAAATGAAATTTTAAATAATTAATTAATATCATTAAATTAAAGACATGTTATATAATGGTTCAAAAAAAACACCTTGTACCGATGGTAATTTATCCACAACCATGTTTTGGGAAGTAAAAATTGCCTAAAACACATCACAATCATTAGAGGATTCCCCAACACCAAATTAGGTCTCTTGAAAACCAAATAACACACTATGAAAATGCAAGAATAATAAAATACGGCAAACCCCATTTTTCTAGGATTCATCCTATCAAGGAGGGTTGTTGAAGATACTAAAAAGAATCAAACAATATATCAATCAAAGTGCAGATACCACACCATTATGATTTAACAGATAATAAACATATTATCCATGCGAATCACTATAATAGGAGTATTTTTCATGTGTGTTTTCATGTACAACATAGGGGAAGGGTTATAAGAAATTTTTAGATATAGAGAGGGTTGAGGATATAAAATTTATTTAACTTGTTAAAAAGTGCATTAAAATATAAATGTAAAAAAATCATAAAGAAAACTCATAAACCAATCTATTAAGATGAATGATTTAAAAAATATTTCTCCAAAAAGGAAGTACTAATTTACTAACCAAAACCCACCGCACGTCAGATCTCCTAGGAATTGTATAGATAGAAAAACCACCCTTTAATTGTTCCAAATGAGAGGACTGAAAAACATAAAATATCTTCATGATTATCAACCATTTTTGAAAATCATATGAAATATGGTATATACACAATAAAATACAAATAAATCCCTCAAATATTGTTCTTAGTTACTATTAACCGAGTGCAACCCCTGCACATCATAAATTTTTCCAAAAATATAAAATTCCATCCCAAACCTTAAAACACTAAAAAATTATTATTTAAATTAATTAATTAAATACATAGTAACATGGTGGGTGACAAACACTAACAAATATATTTTGAGTTGAATTTTTAAATATCATCAATTGAATATAAAATATGAATAAAATAAATCCATTTCATAAATTTTCATCCCAAAATTAATCATATGAAGAATACAAATGAAGCCATTATAATAAAAAATTGATATTAAAAAAACCCATACATATGGTAATGATTTTTTCCATATGAATATATAATTTCATGAATAATAAAACAATTAGTATTTAAACAATACTTAGGAAACATTTTAATATAATTATATATATATATATATAACATCTATTTCCTATAATATGTTCTATATTTATTAAATTGGTTTTTATTATAGCACTAACTTTATCTCATTAGCTCGATTTCAAATTTGAAACATTGGTATTTTGAATGTAGAAAATGTTTTTATAATATATTCAAAATAAATATATTATATTAGGTTTATTTATATCATTTTTCCATTATAATAAAATTTATATATTTTAAATGGTTTCACTTGATGGGTTCAAATAATAAATTTCACTTTATTGTTCATTTTATGTGGTTATGTTTACTATGAATGTTTACTATTAGTATCACCTATTGAATTTACAAAATTTTCATCATTTAATATTAATAATTTTATAAATATATTTTTTATTCATAAAAAATAATAATAATTTTATGCATGTATGGTATTAATTTATTATAAAATTTGTAATTCTATAATGGTGGTAGTACACACTGCGAGATAGATAATACTTGAATTTTTTATTGAACATGAGGTGATATAAAAATAAACTAAATGTAGTTTCATAATATTAACCGTTTTAAAACTATTATACGTGTAAAATAAAAAAATGATTTTTAGTATCTATATGTTGAAATTACAAAAAAAATCACCTCGTCTATGGAGACTGGAGTCCACATGTCCCATAAACAAGTTTTAATTTTTATAGTAGTATAGAGTGAATGTAAAAAAAGGATAGTCAATATTAATTATAAAATATCATAATTTTAAAAAAACTAATTTTTTTCATAAATTGAAGGATAATTATTATTTTCTTATTTTTAAACAAGAAATAACAATGTGATATTGGTTGAAAACACAACCTGACACATTTTATGTTATCTCTTAGAAAATAAAATAGGGCACCATAAAATTGTATTTTAGATATATCAAGGATTTTAAAAAATGGAGATTGTTCTTGGAATTACTAGGTTCTGTTTTTTATATAAATCTTCATAAATGGTTGTGAAATGTGGTGGGTGTGATATCCATCTATAGTGAAGAAAATTAAAATTTTCAATTTAGAATTGTTTTTCAATGATACAATGACATTATTGAAGGGGAAATTGATAAAAAAATTTATTAAATAAGAAATTATGTGGTGGGATAAAGACATGAATATATCATATTTTTTTACACAAGATATAGAAAAATTGAATTCATTTACCAAAATCATTTTAAAATTTTTCATTTATATTTTTTCCTTGGTATACAACTGATCCCTATGTAATTTATATTTTATTTTAAATTTAATGAATCAATTTACCATATTTTTATATTATAGACCAATATTTAATCACTATATAATTAAAATAAATATTTTATTAAGGTTGATTACAATTTTAAAATATACCATTTATTATATAGAAAACAAATTAGTAGATTTTTTAACCATTAACATGTCATAATCCAATTTCCAATTAATTTTAAATAACATTTGTTATTATATATTGCTAAAAATGTTTAATAATATAAAATTCAACACATAGAGTCATACTCTTCATAGATTAATTTTCCTTATCATGATTCCAACAAAATAAAAAATGAATTGTTGTGATAATATCCAAAAATAAAATGAAATAGATAAATAAATATGAAAATTTTACCCTATTACAAATCCTCATATTAAATATTCATTTAATTATATTTCATTTTCTATATAACTATGTTATTATAGGATCACACTAAATTTCAATTAGATTATCCCATGTTTCTCAATTTAGATTTTTTATTAGGAACTCCTACCAAAATATATTCAATTCCCCTACAACAGTTCCTAAATTTCTAAGGAATTTATATAGAATAACAAATGGTATTTCCTTGTTAATATTTTTTTAGGCATACTCATCAAGCAATAAATTAAGAATTAGTTGAGAATAAAAAATAATCTTTTATTGTTATTACCCCAGGTTCAATATATGTTACATACAAATGAAATTTATTCAATTCATATAGGTATGTAATTTACATGTAATCCACACAATTTGTACATTAAAATAATTCTTTTATAATTTTATATAAAAAGGCTTCTTCAATGGGTTTTAACTAATATTCACTCGAAATAATTCCAAATATCCTAAAATATATTTTTTTACATCTACTAATCTAATGGGTTAACGATATAATTGAAATCATGAGCACCTATATCTTATAAACTCTCTAGAATATTTATATCTCTTAAATTACCCTCAATTAATAAATTTATAATATTTATGTTGATGTAAGACTTTATCTAATACAAACTACGATACCAAAAATTTAAATATCCCACAATTATTTAATTTATATCAATTATTAAATTACATGTATTCCCATCACATTTTACATTTGAATCAGTATAGAATTATGGAAAATCATTGATTATTAAATAAATGTTTTTGTCTACTAATTAATAACAGTTTTCATATATAATAGGGTATAGATACACTATAATATATCTTAGACATGATTTTAATAATCTTTCTCCTCCAAATTTTCTTTTATAATTTTCGTAGAGCCTCTTTGAGGGTAAGCGGTAACCGAACAACCACAACCTAATATTCAATCAACGCGCCATAAATAAAATGAATCAAAAACCAAATTAAAATTTTAAAATCAAACGACATCATCACCATTATTGATCTACATGCCACCTCCATCACACACCCACTATTAGTTTCACATCTATCAGGTATATCACCCTTTTATCATTGAAAAACATCATTCCAACATTCTTAACTAATGAGACCCACTATAAAGAACATCAACTCTTCCAATACTCAACATCTCATCATTATCATCAGGTTAAAGACACTGATCCACCAAGAGAACAGAAATAAGTTATTATTGACATATCAGTTGTATTACATGTCCTTAATGGATGTGGAAATGTAAATTTTAGACGGATGGGAATAAACACTCAATGAGAGAAATATTATAACTGTTTGTATTATAGAAATAAATGGAATGAAATATATTGTCACAATTGAATAATAATAACAAATGTCTCTATAATAGATCACATTATCTTTTGAAAAAAAATCCTTACATGACATAAAAAATATAAATGATCATATGGATTATAATATGTTATTTAATATTGATTGTATTCATATTATACAAAATCATATATATTACCATTAAGCCCTCATTCCAAGACATCATAATCATAAAATCATGATATCAGTCCATGATATCATACATAATTAAGAAAGAATACATCGAACACCCATGCTAGTTTTTATCATGAGAGATACTAATGCACAGTATGGATATTTAAGGTTCCCAAATCACAATATATTTATAATATAATTCTAATATATTTGAATTAATAAATAGTTTTCATAATCAAAACATTTTATAAATAAATAATCCTATGTGTGGAGAAACATTATAAGGACTAGTAAGGTGTCCCTAATCAGTAAATTGTATAGTTCTCTATTTATGAAACTCTGAAAGTAAAAAAATTAGTGTGATGGTTATATGATTAATTTATTAATTTCTATAGTAAATAAATTTAATTACAATATCATAGGTCATACAATAAAACATGGTTGATGACTAAACAACCAATACATAAATAATATCTATGAACAATATTAAAAACATAGTTATATAGATGATAACTATCCAGATTGAAATAATATATATACATATTATAAATATTCCCATTAAATAGAATAATTTTTCTAAAAAAAGGAATATACAACAATAATTAGATTCATAATGAAATTAAAAAATCCCATTAATATGTAATAAAAACTAGGGAGTAGTGAGTATTACTTTAATTAATTAACAATTTCAATTGGTAGGGGTCCTTCAATGGAAAAAAATATTATTCAATGTGGATATATATAAATAAAATTGAAAATAATATTTTATAAAATTATTTGATAATATAATCCATCATTGAAGGAGAGTGTACTAATTTTAACTAAATTAAAGAAAACTGTGTTATAAAATAGCATTTCAAATTTTGGACTAGTAGAATCAAAATAATTTGAAGAAGGGATTCATGAAATAAATTTTATATCAAAAAAATATAAAGATATTGTTCTATGTAATATAATTATTTGATATAATGTAAATAAATAATAAGAACATTGTTAAATAATAAGAATCAAAACATGCTAAATTAAAATTGAGTTATCCATAACCCTTATAATTTCATTATTATTCAAATTGAGAACCAATGAAATATAGAACATAATATGTAGTTGAAAATAACAAAAATATTTCATATAAAATACTGGTAAAATAAATAAATTTAAAATATATAAAAATAAAATCTGAAACAACCGGTTAATATGTATCATATCGAAAAAGACTACATTAAGATGCATTAACACATGTAATTTTTGAATCATCAGAATAAAAATCCTACGAAAAAAATAATGGAAATCATAATTTTTAACATCATAAATTTTATGAATATAATGAAATAAACACCTAAATAAGAAATATATAAATACTAAATTAAAATTGTTGGTGAATAAAAATCATGTCTCAATGATTCAAAATGGAGATATTGAAAACTGTAAAACTTTTTTATCATTCAAATTAAATTCCACTGAATGATAGAATTTGGAATGGAATTTTATATCCAATAAATTGAATATAACTAAGGAAAAATATAAATCAATATTAAATTTAAATAATACTTAATGGAATATATATTGAATAAGAATCATATCTTATTAATTAAAAATTTAGAAGCAAAAACCATACCCCGAAATCAAATCCATTCTTCCCATTCAGCCAATGTCTCGAGAAATAAAAGAATATTTCTTTAAAAAATTAAAAAATAATATACTATGTTTATTTAATTTTATTTTTTATACTTCTTATCACCCATTTGTTTTATGAAATATGTTTCTTAAATAAGTAAAAAATTTGATACCATCTGTTACATAGAACAACATGTTTAAACAAACAATGATATACAATTAAAATATTTTACTTAATGTTATAGTCATCTCAAAGACGTTTAAACTGTAAATTTTTATAGAAATGACAAATTTATTAGAAATTTAGTGTTTCAAAATGTATAAAATAATTTTTTTGTGGACAACTGATTGAAAATAAAAAATTATTACAAAATATAAAAAATATTTTTCATAAAAAATTACATTAATTCCTACTAAGTGTTTCCATATAAAAAATAAATTTCTATTAATAAATTATTAAAATTAAATTAATTTTTTATATAATTGATAAAATATTTTTTCATTCAGTAAATTTTAATGATTTGAATGTGATCATTTGTTTAGGTGTATAAAATTTCATTTTTTTAAATAGTGTTTTAATGTGTTCATCACTCATATTATGAAATTATTTTCAAGACAATATCGAAAATTAATGTTAATATGTTAAATAAAAATTGAAAAAAAAATTGAGTAATGTTATGGCTGTGAATTTTTTATTATTTTATGAATAAAATATTTTTTCTATGAGTCATTAAAGAAAATATTTTTTATTAAATTTGTATTACCATTTAATAAAATTTTAATTATAATTTTTATAAAATAGATCTAATATTTAATAGTAGTTTATTAATCATATTAATATCCCAATATAGGTCATTTTATTCAATTTGATAATTAATTTAGATATAAGTAAATTTATACATAATAATTCTTTTTGACTAGAAAATTTATTTTTTGTTGCATTTGAATGTTTAATATAAAATTAAATTACAATATAAAATTCCATTTTATTCGACAAAATAGATTCTATAATTTATAAAAATAATAATCAATATTATTTAATAAGTCTAATGAATTTTTTTGTTACAATGAATAGTAAAAAATTATTAATTTGTCAATGAATTTAAGGGTAAAACAAGTTAATAATGGGTCAAACTAAAACAACACATGATAATATAAAATATGAATGTCTCTAATATACATTATATTGAAATATTTCACCCTTATGTCATCCAATATTTTTGAAATGTATATTTTGGGGGCCATTGTTCGAATAGAGTTACTTGACATTGTTGCAATAAATTGAGAAATCACAAGTCTGCCACTCAACTCAATAATAAAAAGGGAACCAACTCCCCTCCCTTTTTCATAATTCAGTGGATGTTTGTTATATCAAATAAATATATAAATCCATTACTTAAATCATTTAACATTTATCATATTACCTTTTATGATTTAAATACAATTCTAGGAAGGATTTATGTGTAAACCTATAGTAGTTTTATGATGAAGATGAATACCACAAAATAATGCATTTTGGTTTTAATTTGTATACAACCTCCTTAAAATATTATTTAAAAATTAAAAATATTAGCACCATTATTTTAAATAGATTTTTATTTTAATATTTTAATTTAATTTCTGATTTACATATCCACTTCCATATAATTTGAAACAACACAATTTATCTTCTGAATAGTGAAATACCTCCTCAAAAACCGATGAAGGTCATTTTCCGTACATTACATTAAAGGGTAGATATAGTGATTTATTTAATGAATCTATTTAAATATAGACATTTATTAGATATATTTTAATAATGAAATAATTATACTTATTTAATTAAATTATAAATTCTACCACATTACCTTCCAGTTTTTTGAAATGATAATATCGATCTTGCATATATATTGGCTACCACCTCCATGAAGCGATGTGATTCATCATCCATTTATTTTTTTCATAGAGGTTAATAATGATGTTTTTTAATAAATAATAGTTATATGGAATTATAATAATTCTATAGTGGTAAATTATTATTTACCTTTCATTCATAAAATCTATTGAAAAAATTAGTGCTCTTCCATAAACATTACCTACTATCTCATTGATTTATGTAATTCATTTTTCCATTCATGAAATGGAAAAATAATTAATATATATATAATATTTACCCAATAATTATAAAATTAATATTATTTTATTATAATCAAAATACAAGGATAAAAAATACAATAGCAAAACCAACATAAAGAATGAATCTCTTGGAATAGTGATTTTAATTCTAAGTTGTTAATAAACTAGTGTTAGAAGGTCACTTATAAATAATATATTTTATTAGATATATAATAATTATCATTTAATTTATTTATAAGGAATATCTTTTTATTATATAGTGGTTTCAAACAAGTATAAAGGAAGTCAAACCTGAGTTATGGGATTTTCATATCACTTCTACTTCTACGAGAGAAATGTCAAATTCACCACTTGTTTCTTTTAAATGTATCTAAATATTTACCATTAATTTATTTTATGATTACACACATGATTTTTATTGATATATATATATCCATCCAGGTTTCAAACAATTATGACGTTTTTATTTGATTGTTCACCAATTTGGTAAGAGTTTTATGTTATAATCTCATTGTTTTTAGGTGTTTTTAATAATATGATACCAATGAAAACATATCAGTAGATACTGATCATGAATATCATGTATTTTATTATACTCTATTTAATTATGGAATATTCATATTTTTATTCCAATTTACTGTCATTATGCACTGAGGATACATAAAGAATGTTTTTAAGAATCCTTACTTTATCTATCTCACTAGTCGAAAATTACTTCTCTTTAATGTCAAACATTTCTAAAAATGATTCATATAATTTTTATAATATTATATATTTATTTTATAAATAAATTTTAACTCATGATTTAATTTTTAATAAATAATTTCAATGATATCTTTTTTACATCTTTATAATGAGGTAATTTTTAATATATACTAAAAATATGAAATGGATAATTATTTTAAAATATGTTTCACAAATAAAAATTACCAAAATTATTAAAACTAATTATTCTAAACCATACATTTCATGTTTCTATGAATCTATTTAAAAAATTTCCTTTTTAATATTTGGGAAATTTTTAGATTTAAAGTAAGTTATTTCAATTTGAAAATATTATCTTCCTCAAGAATATTTCCAAGTGATCTATTAAAATAATTTTCTAGATAAGATAAAATTCAATGATATAAATTAAAATTTACTATGTATTTTACCTAATTATACCATCATTATACTATATATCGGTTGTCCAAGAGCGGGAGGGGGGGGGAAGGTGGTGTTTGTTGTCTGGGAAGGGGGGGTGGGGTGTCCATGTGTGGTGGGGGGAGGGTGTCCAGTTGGGGTGGGTGGTTATTCATATGGGTTGGTGGTGTGTTGGGGGAAGGGACTACATGGGTGTGGTGGGGAGGGGGTTCCATAAAAGGGATGGGTTTTCCACTCCGATAATCTACAAAAAATAGGAATCAAGTATAACCAATCTATAGTATCTTTCAAACAGTAATATGTTTCTTGAAGTTACATACCCACACTCACTATTACCCTTCCAATAAGAAGTGATCTCTACAAATAAATCTCACTTAGGTTCTTATCCACTATCCATATTAATCACATTAAAATTTAACATTCATTCACTTCCATATAACGTAGCAATATAACAAGGCTAATACTCTTATTAGTAGTTTCCCATCGTAACATGGCTCATAAAATCCCATCCACATATATTATTTGGTGGTGTTTTTACAATTGGGTTTGTTGTGATTTATATGTATGATATTCATGTTTTAAACCAATAGTCTTCTTTATCATCTATAATAATCTTGAAATAATGCTACAATTTGATAAATATTGGATTTGAAGAACCTTGTTTCAGGGTGGAAACCCCCGCCCCCTGGACAGCCCAGCCACCCCAAGGAAATCCCTACCTCCCCTATGGACAGCCCACCCACCCCCTTTGGACAGCCCACCCACACCCTAGACACACTATACCCCCCTAGACAGCCCCGCCACCCCTTTGGACAGACCACACAACCACCCCATACCACTGTAGATAGCCCCACCACCCCTTGGATAGCCCTCCCACCCCCTGAACACCCCGTACCCCCTGGACACCTCGTATCCCCGGGACAACTCCCACCTATGGAATTCCCTTCCCACAACTAGACCCCACCCCCCCTTAACAGGCCTTCCAACCCCGCGGATAGCTTTCCCACCACCCTGGACACCCCATACCCCTGGAAATCCCCCCTATGATAGCCCCCCCCAGGACACCCCTTACCCCTGGACATCCCCAAACCTCTATGGACAGCCCGCCCAGCCACCCTGTACCCCCCTGGACAACCCTGCCACACACCTCATACCCCATGGACTGCCCCACCTCTAGAAAGCCCCCTCACCCCGTGGACACCCCTAATCCCCCCCTAAACAAAAACGCCACCCCCGTGGACAGCCCACCAACCCCTTGACACCCGCCTACCACCCCCGGACACCCCCCACCAACTTGAAATTCCCCCTCACCCCCATAGACACCCCGACCCCACTGGACAACCCCACCACCCTAGTGGATAGACCGACCACCCCACATGGACAGCATGCCCACCCCCAGGACACCTCGTACCCCGTGGACAGCCCCCACTGCTAGAAATCCCACCCCCCTGGATACCCCCGACCTCCCTGGATACCCTTGCCAACCCCTTGGAGAGCCCACCCTCCCTCCGGGACAGCCCGCCCACACCCTCTGGACACCATCCCACCACCCCCTTGACACCCCCATCCCAAAAGATTCCCCCATACTCGAAAATCTCCCACCCCCTTGACACCACCGACCCCATTGGGCTGCCCCTCCACCCCTGTGCACAGCCTGAGCACCCCTGAGGACAGCCCCCCACCCCCTAGACAGCCCGCCCACCCCCTAGACATCATGTACACCTGGACATCCACACCACCCCTATGCACTGATCGCTCACCCCATGGATAACCCATACCCCTGGACAACCTTTCCCACCCCATAGACACCTCGCTCACCCTTTTGGACACCCCGTACCCCCTAGACAGCCCCCACCCCTTTGAAATCCCCCACTCCTAGGAAACCCCTGACCCCTTGGACAGCCTCACCACCCCCGTGGACAGCACACCCACCCCTGGACACACCATATCCCCATGGACAACCCCCACCCCCATGGACAGCCCACCCACCTAGACAACCCAACCCCCCTAGACAGCCCCCACCCCCTGGACACCTCTGACCCCCTTGGACAGACCTGCCACCCTCGGGAGACCGCGAACCCCCTAGACACCTCCACCCCCTAGGAAAATGTATATGATCACTCAAATTATGTAATAAAATATAAAATTTCTTCGATCTAAAATTTAGCCAACTCTAGAATAATTCTCCTACACAAGTGTACACGATATTGTACACTCATGTATAGTTCTTCAATGATAATTTTTTATAAATACAGAATTTTTTTGTCATTTATATTATGAGTATCATTTAAAGTTGTTTTTCAATTACGGTTTCATATAACGTGAACAATTCTCTTTTAAGTAAATTTATTTTTGATGAAAAATCAATCTTATTAAATTTCTCTTGATGAAATTACTTATAATTTTTTTTACCGAATAGATAGAAGTTGTATTTATGAATCTGATCAGATCACAAGCGATTTTCAAAACTATTGGGAGAGCTATTTATATTTCCCATTTCAAATAGTTTCAGATAGTGGTCACAAACACTTCCCCACTTACAGATGTGTTGGGAGACCTTTGATGAGCTGTGAAGAAGTTAGATACCAAATAACCAAAAATGGTTTTCAAGAAAACATCTCTATGTGGTGTCATAATGGGGAGAAAATGTCCACTCAAATTACTGGTGATCCAAATTACAGGATGGGATTGGAGATTTTTTTATGACATGTTTCCATTTATATATCATGATTGAGAATAAAGGATTCCGACCTAAGAATATTTCGATATGAGCACACATGTTGCATATAATGAAAATAATGATATTGTCAGGGTGAAAAAATTGAATGATGCTACCACGACTCTAGTATATCGACAATGCGGTAAAATGAAAAAGATGTAATTTTTAATCCAATTGTTTCTTCGGGAAACTATGAATGGGATTTCATATATAGTCATCGATTATAGTCTTACCTTCTTGAAGGACTTACTTCCAGATGATTGAGATATTCTCTCAAAAAACTATATGGAATGGATGTTAGTTGAGAAACTTATATTTTCAAGAAACCAAATTCATGCTTGCCTCAAAGAATGCAGTTTTATTCTTAGAGGAAAATGATTAATGGAATGATTGTATAAAATGTGTCACATCTTATTAGAATCCAAAAGCTGACGAAACACCATCCCATGATCCACATAAAGTAATGTGTCACTTTCCATTGATTCCAAACTCCGGAATCATTTTATGTCTGAGGAAATATTAATAAAAACGTGATGGAATGATACTGAGAGAAAGAAGACTATTGATGAGTTGGTTCACCCTAAAATTGGATTTACAAGGTAGATATTTGATGCTCGATATCCTTATTTGGCAGATAACATACGTAATGTGAGGTTGAGTCTTTCATGTGATGGTTTTAATCAATTTGGTAAGATTCTTACATCGCACAAGACATGGCCAATTTTTATAAACATTTATAATCTTCCCCTATGGATGTGTATGAAAAGTCCCTTAACATTCATGAGTATACTCATTTTTTGCCCTTCTGATCCTGACAGTGATATAGATGTATACACGAAACCTTAAATAAAAGAGTGGAAACATCTTTGGGATGTGGATGTGCACACATACGATGTATGTTCAAAATCCATATTTCTAATGTGTGATTCTTCTATGTGGACGATAAATGATTTTCCTGCTTATGAAATGATGTATGGATGGAGGAATAGTAGAAAACTATCATGCCTTGTTTATATGAATAATACATGATCCAGAAGACTGAAAAATCGTCGTACATTCAGTTATATGGGATATCAACGATTATTTCTGATGGACCATCCATATAGAAATAATTATCGATGATTTGACAATAACATAGAGACCGATGATCCACCTCAATGTATCTCTAGAACTGATGTGTTTAATGAATTGATAGATTTTTAGTTTTTCATATGGCTAGGGTCAAATGATAATTTTGAAAGAGAAAGAATGTTTCCACAAAAACCTATTACAATTGGAAGAAGAGAAGTATCTTCTTTGATTTTATTTATTATTAAACCAATTTGATATGTAATTGCTTAGACGTAATGAACATTGAGAAAAATATATATGGAAATTATGAGTTTTATTTTTATATATGTTAAGGGAAGACAAAATAAGATTTACAGTCTCGACATGACTTAGTGGATTGTGGCATGAGATAAGAACTGCATCCTATGTGTATCAGTGAAAATAAATGGAAATTTCCTGCGCTTCTTATATAATGAAACCTACAGAAAAAAGATATTTCTTGAACTAATAGAGACTATTAATGTTCTTGATGTAAATTCAAGAAAAATATTAAAATGGGACAACATAATAGAGTTGAAGATAAAATTTTGAAGACTCATGATTATCACATATTTCTACATGAGTTGATTACAATTGCAATTCATTATCTATTTTTCAATTTTGTAAGGTTTTTTTATTCAGTTTTCATTTTTGTTTAGAGATCATTGGGATAAGAATATTTCCATGTCTTTCTTGTAAAAAATTATGGCAAATGCCTCATTAATTTTGTATGAATTAGATAAAATATATCCTCCATCATTTTTCAAATGCATGCTACATCGGGCCGTCCATATTTCAACTAAAATACTTCTTAGAGGACTTATTTATTTCTTTGGATATATCCAAATGAATGAAATATGAACACATTATAGTCTTATTTCCATAACAGGAATCATCTTGAAGGTTCTATTGTGAACAATTACATGGCTCAAGAATGTATGGATTTTTTCTCTATGTATTTGTCTGATTATTACTACAAGAAAGAATAGACCACTAAGAAATGAAGGAATATGGTATGAGAAAATTGAACCTAGTTTTCTATCACATCCTCAAACTAGAGGAATTCGTGGATCTTATATATTGACGACATTAAGACTTGAAGAGCGGGAGGTGGAACATCGCACTGTTTTGTTCAACTTTGACTTGTTCAATGATTACATCATGTAGGTAAATTGTGTATTTATATATTATATATATGAATATATCTGTTAAACTATTCCTATTTTTATCTATAGGGATCATAAAGCGATGATAAATAGAAAGCATCATTCTTTAACTTTGAGAAAGAGGGAGACTTTGCATATCAATGACTTTTATGCTTGGTTAAAATTGAAGTTAATAATATTACAGATTATAAATATTAAAACAATAATTAATTATTTTTAATATTGAGTTGTGTTCAGCTATTGAGTTTTCCTACTGACTCTGTCTCTAAGGAAATAATTTCATTGGATTTTAGTCATAATACCATGGTTTGTGACTGTAAATCAATTATTATCAATGGTAATTGATTTATTATCACTGAACAAGAAATAAACATGAGAACAAAAATTATTGGTGTTATAGTTAGTACCATACCAGACTATTTTTCTCATGCATCAAGTAATACACCATGATTTGAAAATTTAGGTTCTTACAGAGTCATTGAAAAAATAATAAAATTGGATTATTATTTTCATGGACGAGTAACGCTGATGAAATGTAAGTGGTTTGATTATATGTTGATGTATGGAACATTTATTTATGATTATGGATTTCGAGTAATTGATATGACTCACACTCTTTCTACCAATAAACCATATCTATTGGAATCAATGGAGAAACAAATTTGTTATCTCAAAGACCTTCTTCGACCTGATTTTGGTGTCATTATTAAAGTAAGTAGAAGGCATATTTTTGATGAGAGTGATGAGGGAATTGACACCATCACTAATACCACGATAAATGATCCATTTATTACTTTTGATGACTCCAATAGCTCAATTTTTCAGAGTTGAATGTGAACCTGAAGTTGTGGTGGGAAAGATATAAAATCATCCATTCGTGTTCTTAATTATATTGGTATACCTTGAATTGTGCTGTTAGTGTTGGAACTATTCAAATTGATTTGATATTTATTAAATATATATTGTATCTGACTTGACCATTATGTGAATTTTTAATGTTTATTGGTTAACATTTTATTTGAGTTTCATTTTCTAATTTGGAATTGAATAGTATTCTTACCTATGAAACCAACATTTCTAACAAGGTGAACATTTGAATGCTCCAACTGTGATTTGTATTAAAATTTTATGACTTTAAGTCCTCTCTATAACATTTTACCAGGTATTGAACATGATGGTTTTAATTCTTATGCAAAACTTGTATTGAAACCTGCATAATCTACCTGAGCAAATGAAATTAAAATTATCCTTAATTTTGACAATAGATTTACCACTTATGAATTTGGTAGAGTAAATGGTCCATGATTTTAATAGACCGATAAAACCTAGAAAATAACCATCCTAATGAAAATTTAATATCTTTATTAAATATTGTATGAATTTTTGACCTCATTATATATTTGTTCGAGCTCACCAAAAACAATGGTTGGTTAAATTATACATGAATCCCCTTATTCCATATCATTTATTTTGTTTGTTGGGTAATACAGCAGTTATCCTTTTCTATTTAATTCCATATATGTTTTCATATTCCATAAATGAAATTATTGAATAGAGGCGACAAAAACAGATTATGGAAAATAATCATCGCATGACTGAGCTGGGAAATCAACCACTAGTTCCGTCAGTGATTATTTTATTTATAATATTTATATTTAAATAATATATAATGTCCTTTAATTTTTTTTAAACATTTATGAATTATTCATCTATTAGGTGACAGTTATTTGATGTGGATCATAGTAGTGGTTCTAGTACTTAGGGTGTTCGTACGAGGGGGGGGGGGGCGAGAGCTAGACAAACTAGTAGGCGTACCTGATAAGTCTCTGCCCCTCCTACTGACATACCATCCATCCCACATTCTGATCATGGTGTGTCATTAGGTTAAAACAGGATATTTAGGCCTCCTTTTTTTCACCACCACTTACATTTGATCCTCCTCACCCATCTGTAAAATATCTGATGATGATTCCCATTACGCATCCAGCATTCGCCAAGCCATCCTTGTCACCTTCTTTTACATCGACTTCCTTCTTTCTGGGATTTTATATTCCATCATCATCGACTCCTGCTCTGCCAGAGTCTGTCCATGTAGAGTATACATTGAAACCCACTCCATCCGTATAGGGTGTTCCTTCAGTTTCTGTAGTTCCCGCGACACCCATTGAGCAGACTACCATTGGTATTCTTGTACATCACTAACAAATGTTTACACCATTATTTATTTACATTATTACATGTATTTATAAAATATATTTTTTCTTTCATAACAGCTACATCTATATATAGGAGGTAGGTAGGGGTAATACACACATGTGTGTGGTGTGGGACCGCTGGATGTAGTTGATGGTGGAGTACAATGAATATAGTCATATGATTGAAAAATTAGGGAAAAAATGTTAGAGTTTTTGGAGACGCTTTCTAAATACTCTAACATCATTCCTGTCAGCCCACTCTCATAGAGACAGCTGGAAAATGAAGTCAAGGATAATGCCTGGCCAAGGATTTGTGTAATAAAATCTATTTTATTTAATGAAATATATTAATTATTTATTTATATGAATTTATATTTTGGTGTCAGTTGTGGATTAATTTACCCGATGGTGTGGGTGTCTGGCCATCACATCTAAAAAATTTAAGAATGCTTTGGAGAGAATATAAGAATGTGTTGTACATTGGCAGAGATGTTACAGTGGTCACAAAGTTAGAGGCAGACCCTATCATGGATTATTGTCTTTTAGAACAGTACAAACAAATGATTACTTATTGGAAGACTATCCAATTTATGTTATTAATAAAATTAGTGGCTTTTAAATAAAAAATTTCATGTTTATTGTTAATGATAATTATTGAATTTTATTTAGGATTCATCTGGATGAAATAATAAAATTGATGCTATGAAATACGTCCACACATTGGGATGTACTACTATGCCAATCATGAGAGGTAGTAGGTATGACAATTTATAATCTTTCATTAAGACTTGCACTTTCTATTTCATCCTAAATAATTTATTTAATTGCTAAATTTGTTGTATAATTTTAGTTATGAAATAGTTTTTTTTGGTATAATATTTTTAGTTGTTGTATCCTACATTAAATGTAAATGTATATGCATAAATTGAATATAAAGGACGTGTGCCTCGAAAAAAACTGTTTTGCTCGAGTATAAAGAAGAAAGATGGACGTGCTGTTAATGAATTGACTCAGCAGCATATTGTATGTTTTACTTTTTAGATTTAAAATTTTAATATATATATTTTTTCTTAAAAATATATTTATATTTGTAATAGGCTATATTAGAGGCCCTTAATTCCCTGGAACCAGAAAATTTTGGGGCAAATGATTACTGACATCCGGTGTTCGTAGATGAGCACCCTGGTAAAGTATGTTGTCTTCCAGAGAAGAGTATAGTTCGGATGAGGTATTGGCATGCGTCAGGTATGAGCTTTAGTGCCACAACGTTATAGAAGGTTAAGGCACATGCATAACATGCTGAAAAAAGGGCTATAGAGACGACATAATAGTCTGCTTGGGAAAACAATGAATGTATGAAACTGAAGGATGTTTTACATCCAACACTTCCATCAGAGGCCAACACATATTTTGATGAGTATATCTCATCAATGCATTCTATATATGGTTCCCCATGTGGCAGTTCTAGTTTTGTTTGAGACAATGGTGAGGAGGAGACTGAGGTGAATGAGGATGGCCGAGACAATGATGGGGATGACAATGAGGACGAGGGTGTGGGTGATGATGATCGTGATGATATTGATGGTGATGAGGGAAAGATTGATCTATTACATTTTTGACTAATATTATTGACCTTTTATGTTTATATATTGTTGTGCATGAATATATGTCTGATTAGGTAGGTCACATTATATTTATTTTTTTATCTATTAATAATAAAACACGACTTGATAATTTTTTTGTGATTGATTCACCCATCCCCTAGATAGCCCCCCACCCCATGGAAAGCCCCGCCACCCCCATGGACAAACCGCCCACACCCTGGACAACTCATCCCCCTGTGGACATCCCCCCATCACTTGGACAACCTGTACCCCCTGGACAGCCCCGCCCACCCCCTGGACAACCCCTACCCCCCCTAGGACAGCCCGACCACCCCCGTGGAAATCCCTCCTACCCCCAAGGACACCGCTCCCCCTGTGGAAAGCCCCCATCCCCTGGACACCCCGTACCCCCTGGACAGCCCCTCCCACCCCCGTGGACTGCCCACCCACCCCGTGGACACCCTCACCCCCGTGGACAACCCCCACCCCAGTGGACAACCTACCCTCCCCCCTTGACACCCCTACCCCCTTTGGCCAGCCCACCCACCCACCTGGACAACCCCCCCCCCCCCCTAAACACCCATAATCACCTGTAAATCCCTCCCAACCCCTTTTAAAACCCATGATAAGGTCAGGATCTTACACATTGAGAAGTGGAAGGGAAAAATCAATGATCAGTTTTTCTATAAATTTCCTTTTCTATGGAAACAAGTTTTTCCTCATGTTAATGATTTATCACTTTTCTAAAGACAATAAAAAATCTCAAATCCACATGAACTAAATTATTTAAATGGTTTACTACACAACAATAATAGTTACATCCATGTAATGGTTTGGAATTAATCTAATACCACACAAACCACAAGAAGAAAATCATTTAGTGTGGATAAAAGAAAGTTTTATATACTCATACCGTTATGTATCTCTATTATAAATACAAATATGGATGTTATTATTATTGAAAATTTGTATTATACATGTTTGGGTAACATGTTAAGAACCTTTCACCAATTTATTCAAATCATGTTACTCTTTTATTTTTTAACTTTCACTTTTGAATACTCTCGAAAACATTCTTCACTCCTGTTGATAGCCCGCCCACCCCCATGGACACCCCCTACCCCAAGGATAGCCCTCCCACCCCCTTGACACCCCTACCACCTTGACACCCAACCCCCTTGACACCCACATACCATAGAAATCCCCCCAACCCCCTGGACACCACCCCACCCCCTCAATACACCCGACCCCAAACACCACCCCAACACCCTGGAACCCCCCCCCCCCCCCCCGGACACCACCCCACCACTAGACACCCCCATGGTGATCCCCCAACCCTCGGAAAGAACCCCCCCATACACCTCCCCACCCCTGGACATCCCAATGGACAGAGCCCCACCCCCACCACCTAGGACAGCCCCCCACCACCCTGGATAGCCCCGCCCCCCAACACCCCCCTGAACACCGCGTACCCCCAGGAGAGCCCCGCCACCCCCGTGGACATCCCACCGACCCCCAGGACAACCACTCATCCTATGGACATCCTCCCCACCCTAGGAACCTCATACCCCCTGAACAGCCCGGCACACCCCCGTGGACACCCCATGCCCCTGGACGTCCCCGCACACCACTGTGGACAGCCACACCCACCACCCTGGATAGCCCCGCCCACCCCCTGGATAGCCGCACCCCTGTGGATAGCCCCACCTACTCCCTAGATAGACTCCCCCCCTTGGACACCCCTACCCATCGTGGACCACCCTTCCACATCCCTTGGACACCCCTTCCCCCCTTGACAGCCCCGCCCACTCCTGTGGACACCCTCTACCCCCGGGACATCCCCCACCCCCATGGACATTCCCGCCCACCCCATGGACACCCCCTGACCCCCTAGACTACCACACCAACCCCCATGGACCGCTCCCACCCCCGTGGACCGCCCCCACCCCCTAGACAATCTCTACGCCCATGGATACCACCCCACACTCCATTGATAGCCCCCAACCCCTAGACCACTCCACCCCTCTAGACACCACCCCACCCCCTGGAATCCCCACCCCTTAGAAAGCTCCCCCAACAACCTTGGACACCACCCCACCCACTGGAAATCCCCATGGACCCTCCCCCCCCCCCCGGACCCCACCCCACCCCACTGGACACCCACATGAACACCCCCCAACCCCACCCCTGGACACCCCTACCCCCCTGAACAGCCCGACCACCCTTGTGGACAACCCACACCCCCTAGACACCCCCACCCCCTGGAAAAACTCCACCCCTAGACACCCCTACTACATGAAAGCCCATGAAACCCCTGTACAACCCCCTCCCAAGAACACCACCCCACTCCCTAGACACCACCCCACCAAAACACCTCCCCACACCCCCGAACACCCCCAGACACCACCCACTCATGAAAACCCTCATGGACCACCCCCCTGACACCACCACAACCCCTGGACACCCCCATGGACACCCACATCCCCCATTGACACCCCTTCCACCCCTGTGGGCAGCCCACCCCCTGGAAAACATGTCCTTCTATGAACTGTCTCCCCACCCCCTTGACTCACCGTAATCCCTGGAGAGCCCCGCCCACCCCTGGACACCTCATACCCCCTTGACACAGCAATCTACCCCCATGGACAGCCCCACCCTAGTTGATAGCCACAACCACCACATAGATAGCCTAGTCCACCCCCTTGGGACACCCCTACCCCCCGTGGACAACCTTCCCACCCCTGGACACCTCGTACCCCCTGGACAGCCTCACCCACCCCCGTGGACACCCCTACCCCCTGGACTATCCCCACCCATATGGAAAAACCCTACCCACCCCCTGAATACCCAGACCACATAGACAGCCCTGCCACCCCCGTTGACTGCACCTCACCCCTTAGACAACCCCACCCCCCTCGACAACCCCCACACCCATGGAATCCACCCCACACACCATGGATAACCCCAACCCTGAACCAACCACCCCCTAAACACCACCCCACCCCCGAGACAACCCCACCCCCTCAAAACCCCCCACCCCCTGGACACCAACCCACCCCCTGGAAAGCCCCCCAACCCACTAAAGACCACCCCACACCCGGGACAGCCCCCCCCCCCTGACACCACCACCACCTGTGACACCCTCATGGATACCCCCACCCCCCATCACAATTGAAATCCCCCACACCCGTGGACGTCCACCCACCACCATTTGAGATATCCCCCACCACCCCCACCCTCGGACACCCCCATCACCCCGACCATCCCCATCCCTGCAGATACCCCACCCCTCTGGACACCCCTACCCCCTAGGACAGCCACCAGAAACCCCTGAAAAGACCACAAACCCCTAAATATTGAATTGAATTATTTATATATTCAATTAACTTATGAATTATGTGTTAATGGTGTATGAGTAAACTTGTTTTATGTTTATACTTGTGTTAGTTTCCATATAAATTATGTGTTAATTTGGTATGTGTGTAGAGGGATATTAAATACAGAATTTGATGTGTTCAGATTTATGTTTGAATTATGTGTTAGATGAATTTGGTATGAATTTATATATAAAGATGTATGTATTATGCATGTATACATGTTAATGGTGTATTTTTTTACTTGTTTTAAGTGTTTTGATTATGTAGATATTATGTTGTCTAGGAATTTTTAAGGCCTGCAGGTTGAATTAATGCAACCCCACAGGGGTCCTGCTGGTGGAATTGGAATTGATGCAGCTGCACAAGGGGGAGGCTCGCAATCTGGCATGCTGCTGCCGGTATAAAAAAGAAATGCCAATAGTTCACAACTATTTGTATATGTGTAATACCAGAACTCATAACATAAATTTACATAAAACCATTTGTATACGTATAAGTCAATAGATTGTAAACCGTTTAAATAGATAAAGTAACTTGAGATTTACCAATGGTTTGTGGAAACCCATTGGTAAAAGACTATACAAATGGTTTACAGAACCGTTGGTATAGAGATACTTCATGCTATTACTCATGGATTAAAACTGTTGGCAAACATATATACCAATGGTTTATTGAAACCGTTGCTGTATACCATTTTTTTGATACATATCCCAATGGTTATCATAGAACCATTGGTATTATTTATACCATCGCATGTCCAGCCTTTACCAACAGTTTTAAACAGTTGTTAAAGATAAAATTACTATTAGTGAAAACTAAATTTAAACTAATCATGCTATACTAATAAATATTATTATTTAATTTGATAGTCACCACCTATCCATTAGATTGGTGGTTATCAATAGTTAAACCTAATTTATAAAAAAACTTTTATATTTCACATGTATAAAATAAATTAATTGGTTATTAATTGATTAGAAATGAAAATAAAACAACTTATTTAAAAGTAAAAAAAATATGTTTGTGGGGAAAATGTTTTTAATAAATGTAAAATTTATATTTTAATAAAAAATTGATACAATTGTTGAATTATTTTTATAAAATTTATGCATTATATATTAAATTTTATGTTTTTTAATTCTTTTAATATTTTTTAAAGTAATTGGATAAGAATAAATCTTATAAATTGAAAATATTTGTTTCATCAGTTATAATTTTCATTTAGAAAATGAACTTATTATTTAAAAAAATGTAAAACATTTATTAGAGTGGTTTTTAGTAAATTTTATTAAAAAATTAATTTTTTTTGAATTATCGCAAGAAATAGTAAATTCATTGTAATTAAAATATTATTTCAATAATTTAGTATGTTTTAATTTTTTAAAAATACATCCAAAAATATATGATTAGTAGTATTATTTATAATCCAATTTGTGTCATAGAAATTATTTTTTGTTGAATTTTGAAAGAAAATATTTATATAATAAAGATTAATATTTCTTTAGAAACCCATTTTCACCATGATTGTAAAAACATAAACCCTAGTATCCCATAGTTATTGGTTGTTTTACTAAAATGGAATATATATAATATATCACATCAATATGTATTGATCGATTTATTATTCTTGAAGAAAATAAATACATACCTAGTCACATTATTACATTGGTAATAAAACATCGAAAATAAAAAGCTTAAAAACTGATTCTTTACATGTATTAAATGATTTCTTCTTCCCAAAAACATGGAAGAAAAAAACAGAAAGGGTGATCTCAAACACTGTGTAAGGGTTATATGACACAATAACTATTGAAGTGAATTCAATCTGGAATATACATTATGGCAAAGGTAAATAATACGAAAAAACCATGCAATCAATACAATGATAATGATAGTTAATAAATAGAATTTTTCATAGTGAAAACCTCATGGAAATTTATAACATAATACTAAATTATTTTTTTTATTATTAATTGGAAATCTTGTATCTAGATTTTGGGCCATTATACAGCCCTGCCAATTTAATTCTGTGGGAAAAATCCATTTGATACTATCTGGAAACACATAGAAATAGTTTTTTTCAAATTATTTTGTCTCGTGAGGCCTGTCAAGGACTTGAGGGGGTATAATGAGCCCCACACATCTGTTACAGTACAAATAATTCTTCAAATATAGAATCAATTAATGAATAAAATAACTTATTAAAAAATATTTATTGAGTAGAGGATACAGATTAATCACTTTTTCCTAATTAATAAAATATCCAAATAAGTAACCATATTTAAAAATGGATCATGTATATTGAAATAATAATATACATGGTAAATTATACATTTTAATTTAAAGAAATATTAAATTAATGATGATCATAAATGCATGGGAAGAATATATACACCACATGTAAATAATAAGTTCTGAAAAATGCATTACTAATGGGATTATAATAAATGATTCAATGAAAGAATATATTTAAATTATAATTTCAAAATAAAATAGTAAAATAGGTATAAATCTTGATAAAATGTGTTCAGCTTAAGTAAAAACATATAAAAGGAGTGTATACGACTCTTTTGAAATAATCATATTTAGTATAATTTTAGTGAAAATAATAGTAGGACATTAAAACAAAGAAATAGAATCATAATTCAAACAAAAAAAAGAAAAAGACAGTTTTCTATGATATGATGATGTATTTTTGAATGATATTGGTTGCTTTAAACAAATTATGAATTATATTTGAAAATGTGCAAGATATTGGAATTTTCTCTTTTATTGGTCTTGCTAATCATCATGAATTTAATAATAATCTTGATAAAACTTATATTTCAAATCAGTGATAGAATAATTTATCCAGATAAATATATTTGAAATATATAAATTAATTTATTATGTCTAAATAATATTAATTAGGAATTACATTGGTGGTGAGGAGAGAGATAGCATAAAATAAATGAAAAATGGATGTCTCAGGAGACTCTCTTACCTTAGTTCTGAATGTGTTCTGCACTTGATCTTAGAGTCATAGAAAATCAAATTAAATCCATTAATTAACTAATACAGAACATTTTTTTCCTATATTTTATTTAGAATAATTTCAATAATCTCATTTATGTCTTTTGTTATAGGTTATAAGATTCAATTTTATCGTTTGAAAATGTCTATTTCAATAGTTTTCATGATCGATTTACTTGTATACATGTATGGAAAATCTTGTAAAATGAAAATTGTTTTAAAAAATGAAATTATATTTTATTAATGAATGTCTATAATATTAAATTGTTATATAATTCATTATGTTATATAGTATGAAGATGAATCATTAAATAAAACCTTTTTAATAATCATTTATATTATTTTTTCATTTCTTATGACTGTAAACTCGTTTTTATTAATTATGATTATGTTTATAGAAATGGAAAATAACTGTAAATAATTTTAAATAAATATATTATAATATTTTTTAACCATAAAAATGGTTTTATGAAAAAACCTAGATGGCATATATGAGAAATGAAAACATGTTGTCCATGATGGTAGTAAATGATCACCTCGTAGATGATGTTTTCATTTTTTGAATAAAAAAAGAGTAAAAAACCCTAATGGTGAATTTTCCAGTTAAATAATTACATTAGAGTATATAAAAGATAATTCAGTTATCATGAATGTTTTGATAGAGTAGAAGAAGATAGAATAAGAAAATAAATGTAATTTAATGAAATTGAAATATAAGGATTATGGTTTTTGCCTCTTGAAATATTTTACATGAGGACCTCTTTAAGGATATCAGTATTGCTGTTTTAGTGGGACAAAAGGATCATAAATGTGGGGGAGATAATTTGATAAAGTATTGGATATAACTCAAAAAATATTAAATACTTATGAGATGTGAGGAGAATAGGTGGTGAGGGGTTGTATTTATAGTGGCTGAGAGGGGTGTTTTTGGATTATTTTATACATTAGTTTATTATTTCGGATAAACACAAGATATATTGATGATTCCATGAATAAATATAGTAAATAGAGAGGTAATGTACTATATTATAGTTCTTAATTCAGTGAATACACAAGGCCACTGTATTTAACATATAATATATATTTATATATAAAAAATTACAATATTTACCTATTCAATAAAAATTATAAATTTTAGAAAAATCCCAAAAAATCATCCTAACCATTTTTTGATGTTTATAATAAAAAAATCAACTCTTTTTTTGAAAATAATTTTCTAAATATGTGAAATTTAAATTTTTATTAAAATGATCATTTACAAAGAGAATAACAATTTTTTAATTATTACAGATGTTATAACACTTTGAAAAATTAATTATGGAAACATTAAATTATCTTATAATCATATTAAAAAATATTTAGTTTTCAATAGATTCGATGAAAATAAAATTTTCTTTTTATCCTTATATAAATTATAAAATTGAAATTAAACATTTATGGTTTATAAAAATATCAACATATATTAAATATTTTCTAAAATATTAATTTACTTATTCTATTATATAATTATATCATATTACCATTTATAGAGTGGCTAAAATTTAGCTATACTCTCATATGTGAGGTTACTATTCTAATTTTTACATTATTATTCCTAATGAGAATATAACTATTCTAATTTTGAATTTTTTATTTAATAGTATATTAATGTTAGTTTATCCTTAGTGTTTTTTGCAATATATGCTATTTATTTAAGAATATTAATACTCTAAAATCATGGATTGTTACATGCATCCCTCAATAAATTTATACGTTTACATTTTCATGAATATTTCCTTCTAAATAGATGTGGGTGGTTCATATTCATATCATCTTCAGGTTACCATGCTACTTATTCCATTTAAGAGTTTCTCTAAGAAACATTCTCTAGTTGAGTCATATGATTTCCCAATAAATTCACTATTATGTCAAGAATCTCTATAGGCTCTTCAAATTAAGATAAATAATCTTCTAGTTATATTTATTCATAGGTGGGTATATATGTTTGTTCTAACATGTACTTCATTAATAATGATATGTGAAACACATCGTTAAAATAAGAGTCTGACTGAAAATTATTTTTTTATTAAGAAAACACATTTTTGGAAAAAGTGAGAAACCTAAAGCCCAACAATATAGCCAAACAAACTCAAAAAACACCAGAAATAGAAGGAACTACCACATACATGCAACAAAAACAACACCATCCCTAAGCTGGGCACTCGGCGATCCCATGGAAGCATGGTCCCTCATGATGTTTCCATCCCTCCGAATCAGCCATGTCCCAAATGACCTACCAAGGAAATGGTAGAGTGCTCTAGCCTAATGAGGAAGCCCCGACTACCCTTCCCATGTCAAACCTGGGGCGAAGCCTCATAAAAAAGGAAATGTTACCAAAACACAACCTTATCCTATTATTGCTTTCTTCCCTGTAGAGATTCCAATGTATTATCCATACCTTAGCCCCAGGATCTTCTCCAATAACATCTTCCAAATAGTTCACCATTTTGTCCCAAGTGCGGATATATTCCTCTTTGCTGATTTTCTTGTCATTGAAGCCTCTCATTAAGATCATGTATTTCTTGTCAATCCACTTTGCTTGTTCGTGATAGACTTCTACTCTTACTGCCCTTCCCATAATGTCAGCCTCTTCCTATGTAGTTTCAACATACATGAACTCCTCGACCATATCCTACTCCGAACTAAGGATGGGTTCCTTTCTAGTCCCTATCTTCCCAATAGAAATTTCCATTTCATCTATGTTCCCCTTGCTTAATGCATGGTTCACCACATTGGACATTGTCACCGGTAGTTTCTTCGCAGAGCGGGTATCCAATGGAGGGGGAAGCAAGGAGTAATCTTTTTTCCACTTCCTCATTTTACAACTCATACTATGCTTCTGAGTTGGAACCCCCTCAATTACCTGATCTGATGCAGCCATGATGACTCCCTCCGAATCAGCCACACCACCACTAGACTGTCTAACCATCATTCCATGGGAAATACCAAAATTAGTTATATCACCTTCATTCTGTTGATGGAAAGGTATTGGTTCATCTTCCCCAGCATGGTCCACTACATCATTTGGATTTTCTAGTAAAGAAAAACGGTTTGGGGAACAAGGAATAGCCTCATCCACACCGACCTTAATTAGACTTGTTTAGGTGTTCTGGTCTGGCATCTCAGGCTAACCCAAGCCCTACTGAAGCTCAAGTCCCCTGCCCATATACTGGAGATTACATACCCCATCTATGTCCTGAACCTATATATTGATTGAAGCATCAAGGCTCAGTTCATTATGATTACCATTCTCCCGGTTGGCCGATCCAGAAACTTCTGGAGGTGTAGAAACCACATCCCCTGATATGGTCTCCTTTCTCCTAGATTCATTCACTTCCACCTGTACTCCTACCAATGGAACATCTACCTCCCCTGACAACACCCCCTGAACCATCGGCTCAATGTCCCCAACTGATTTGGACGGAGCGTAACAAACCTGAGGCCTGCCTGCAGGTCCAGACCGATCGCTGCCTTTCTCGGCACCAATGGTGACCACGTCTCCTTCCGAGGGAACACCTGTTGGTACAACTGGAACATCAGAACTTCCACCACCCCTGAACCACCTTCGACAACCATGTTCATCATGGCCCTGCTTGTGAAAAAATGAGCAGAATGGGATCCAGGATTCATAGACTATTGATTGAGTGTACCTGTAGTCTTCTTCAACTACAATCCAGACAAGCTCCGGAGGCACTCTTGCATGGTCCATTTCCACGCAAATTCTAGCCAAAAAGTGATGAGACATGGAAGCTGTTCCTTGATCAATGCAGATGAAACGCCCTATCGAGTTGCCTATTGATCTCAATAACCCAATATTATGAAATGGAAGAGGAAGTCCAGGAAATTGAATCCAAATTTCCGGGTAAGACAAGTCACAGTTCATGTGCACCTCAAAGGACCAGCGCAGTAAGTGGAACTGGAGGCCACAGAAAGGAATCCTCATTCACGACCAAGCCATTCCCAAATCTTCCTCATCCGCAAATAAAATAAGGAATTTACGCGGTCCCAGTATACTTACAAGCACATGTTGTTTCAAACCCCACTATGTATTGATTGCTTTGTCGAAGTGCTCCACCAGAGGTCACCGTCTCATAAACCTCACGATTAGCGCTGAGGAAAGTAAAGCTGATGCTTCATGGAATTCCTTCACTGAGACCGGAGCAATAGGTTGACCTGAAACGCACCTAGGTACCTTCGGAGCAACATCAATTGCAGGGAGGAAGAAACCCGCGTCCGACGAGGATCCAAAAAAATCCCTACCTCGCGGTCGCGCAACTCCTGAGGCATGAGTTGGAGACGAACACCCCTCCCCCCTGATGGGGGAAGGGTCCATGGCAGCCGCCATCACTGTAGGGTTATCATATCGACCTCGCTGCGGTCGCCATCGCCGTAGGGTTCTCCCAGTGGGTGTTAAAATAAGAGTGATATGGTTGTATTTTCAATATGTATGCTATGGCTCCAATTATTTATAGAATATAAAATTATCAAATATAACTGGGGAACAACTTCCCTTTCTTACTATTCATAATGAAACACTTCCATGGAGATACATTCAGAAAGACATGATCTCCCACAAAAAATTCCAAATACATTCTATGGTTGTCAACATACCTATTTTTCCTAATTTAAAATGCTTTATTATGAGCTGGAACATTATTTAACATTATCATTGACTCTTTAATAAGTTTTAGGCTGATAATTTCTCTCTCACTAACCATATCCCTATGATTTAGACATTGAAAAATCTTTCCATATATTTCATCATATGGCACCATTTGAATAGTAAAATGAAAACTATTATTATAGAAAAATTATTCCCAAGATAATGATCAAACAAACGTACCTTGAATGTCATGTGAGAATAATAAGAAAATTCCTTCCAATGATTGAATAGTCTTTAAAAAATATGAATTGGTTTGACTGTGATGAACATTACCCAAATGAAGATCATTATCTAGAGCCTTATGAAGACTCTACAAGAGTTTTGATGTAATGTTGAGAAAAAATATGAGACCATCGATATTGTTTCACAATAATAATTTACAAATTTATTAATATAAAATCATTAAAGTTGATAAATATGTAAATCATCTCTTATAGAAATAAAATTTTATGATTTTGTAAGATAATCAACAATAACTTGTGTTTATTCATTCCCTATTGGAGTCCCGAGTAGTTTTATGACAATTTATATAATAATTTCATGCCACATAAATAAAGGAATAAGTATGGGTTTCATTAATACTCATGTATGATATCTTTTCACTTTAAATTTTTAAAAAACTAGATAGCTGACATAGTGTCAGCAATATGCCCTTTATGTTTTCCCACAAAAAACATTCCCTTGGATCTCTATACATCATTGAACTACCCTATTGTGTTATGAAATTTGAGCCGTGATAATCATTTAATAGTTCCCTTTTTAGTTTTAGTATTTATGGGGCACATAACCTCTTTCCAAATTTCAAAATTCAATCTACATACATGAATTATACAAATCATCCATCAT
Organism: Viscum album; assembly: GCA_963277665.1. Classification (NCBI taxonomy): domain Eukaryota; kingdom Viridiplantae; phylum Streptophyta; class Magnoliopsida; order Santalales; family Viscaceae; genus Viscum; species Viscum album. The sequence continues at coordinate 1,377,472,555 of OY728140.1, read as the reverse complement.
TAACGAATTAAATTTTATTTTGAAAATTATCATCATAATACTGAGATCTTTTTATCTTATTTAGTAAACATGGTATAGAAATAATGTAAAAATGGATTGATGATACCCTTTAATTAAAAATTCCCATATCCATTTTTACTAAATCATTGAACATTGGGTCTTTAACAATATTCATCTGGGTTTGAAATCCATGATTTTTCAAGGATAATTCTTATGCAACCATATTTTCCATTCCAACGTCATTGTTTATTGAGAAATCATAATCTTTGATTAACTAAAGCAACATCCTCATCCTCATTTGGTATTCATTCTGTGTAAAAATGTATTTAAAACCCTTGGGATCCATATATATTTCACATATTTCACCATAGAGATAGTGTCTTAATATAATCAAAGAAAATATTATGGATTCTACCTCAAGATCAGGAGTTGAATTAATTTTTTATGAGTCTAAAACTACATAGATGTGAATTTAATGAATTTATTTTTTTTCATAAGGACACATCCCTGTCCATTTTTTGATACATCACTTTATATTAGAAACCCATCACTTCCTGATAAAGGACTCAAATTTGGAACATTGACCAATCTTCTCTTTAATTATTTTTTTCTATGTTAAATTTTCCATATGAAATTATATCCTTTACATGTGATCTTTATTAACAAGTTATCCAATGATGGGAAATTTTGAATGAAAGACCGATAGTAACCTTCTAAATGAATAAAATATGTACATCATTTATGTTCGCTGGCCTATGTCATTTTGAATTGTCTTTTTGTTTCTAGGATCAACTATGATTCCACCCTTATAGACAATGTGGACAATAAAATAAATAGTTTGAAACTAGAATTCACACTTAACAAACGTGCAATATATATATTTTCTTCTAATATTAATCGAAAAATACATAAGTGGCTTTCATGATCCTTATAGATTTTGGAGTGAATCAACATGTCATTAAAAAATTTCAAAAAAATCAAGATATTCCTTTTGTAATTTTTTTATTAGAACCATGACAAAAGAGTGTGCAATAGTCAGCCCAAATGGAATTATTGTAAACTCATAATGTCCATATGTGGTTAGAAATGAAATATTTTTAATATCTTCTTTCATTACAGGTAATTGATGATATCCAAAAATAATTTCAAACATTGAAAATTGTTCATCCCTATTAAGTTGATCAAATAAATCATAAATTTAAGGAAGATGACACAAATTCATTATTTTATGAATAATTATTTCTATAAAGTAAATCAACAGCCTCAAGGAACCATCATTCTTCTTGACAAAAAGAATTGGGGCTCCCCATGGAGAAAAACTAGGGGTGATAAATCTCTTATTACTCAACTCCTATTGTTTTGTATTTATATCCATAAATTCTATATTGGAAATTCAATATATAGTGTTTGATTTTTGACTTACATTGGGTATTTGATCAATTATACATTAAATATAACACAATGGGGGGGTTTCCATGTAATTCCTAATGAAATACATCAATATATTATTTCACAATTGGCAAATTCTAAATTTTATGATAAATTTCATTATATGAAGATGGTTTTTTCTCTTACTTCTTAAAAATTTCATAAAGTAGGGCTATTGGGGTGGATCTTGATAAAAATCAGATGATGAAATTTCTACTCTAAAGATAAGGGATTCTACATCTTCATCATAAATCAAAATTCCCCTATTATTGAAATAAATTCACACATAATATATTTAATTCCATTCCATACCAAGGATTATATCAAAATAGACCATATATTTGATGATAATGTTCATGAATAAAGAATTTTTATGTTTCATAATGTGGTCTGAAAAAAATGGGTTTTACAATGAGACATCAACTAGGTGATTTTAGTGATATATTCCTTGCTTAATTAAAAGAAAATGACTAAATTTATATGGAAAATGGGAAATTATAAAAGAGGAATATTATTTAAAATAAAAAAATGGAAATATTTGATGATAGGATTAATGTATCAACCACTATATCACTATGTACGTCTACTTCTGTTTCGGTGATCACATACAGTTATCTATCAATCCCTGACCTATCTAGTGGTATATTACGATGACACATGGAATAATGACTTCAATAATGTCCCATTTCATTATAATTAAATCGTTTAACATCATTTATTTTTTAATTCCAATTAATGTCTTTAGCTCGATGTCCCTTTTCTCTAAACTTATAGAAAACTCTCAATTATTTCATGCATTTCCTAGGATGATTTTTTTCAAAACTTTTCACATTATAAAAATGTCTACATTACATAAATTTTATTTTATGTATTTTTTTTCATGGATATTTAAATAACTTTTCTTATCTTGATTTCTCTTGAACATATATGATTTAGAAAACTAATTCCACATTTTTTGGATGTTAATATTATTTCACATTATGATGAAAATGTTCTTGAATCCAGTTCCATTTCGAGACTTGTTTTAACACCATAAAATAAATGATCAATATTTTCTTTTGAATTGTGGATGTAATCTATTGAATACATGGATTGTCATGTGAAGGTAGGATCATATTCCACAACACTCTCTTATTCACTTTTATTTAATCTATGTAATTTTATCTTCACTTATGTTAATTTCTCACGAGGGAATTGATTAATTGATGAATGATTTTTTAAATGATTTATATTCCATGAATTGTTTTTCATATTCCTCCTTTGTATTTTGGATCAACGACCAGCATTGTTTCACATCCCCCATGAGGAAATATACATACATTACTACCTTTTAAATTAATGTCATCAAAATGATAAAAATATATAATCATGGGACTTGATACACGGCCCACCTAACACTAGATGAGTAGCTCCACTAAATGATGGGGGAATCTTCTACATGAAATGATCCATCATAGGTGTAGTATGGTAAATCTTTATAACATATTTATGATTTACTAATATAGTAATTATCTGGACACCTCTAAGAGTAACCGTGTTGACATTATCCAAAAGGAAATATACATGTTATCCAATGATATTGATTCATTTCCTTCCATTAGGAGCCCTTTAAAAAAATTGCATTCACTATGCTAGTTATGCATCAGTTTGAACTAGAAAAAAATGCTTAACATAATGAAACAAGTTATGAATAGATAGTATCACAAAGGTGGTTCCATTGTTAAAAAATTACATTTAAATCATTCATTATGGTTTTCAAAGTGAATTTCAATTATCCTATGCATACCCCCCCAAAGTGTGTCAAACCAGTTGCACAGTTATGCCTATTGTCATGATCTAAGTTATAAAGAGTCGTGACCAATGCAACTTATCAGAGATATTATCCCTAGTTACATATGTAAAAAAATAATTACCACATTTAGTATCAAGAATGTGATGTATTTTTAAGAATAATTAATTAATAACTACCATAACTAAATTTGAGGCTGTAATTTTATGCATATCCTCAAAGACTATCTTAGGGTTATTTTCCCTACAAAATGTTTTGTAAATATAATTATCATAGTTCCTTATAAACATCCCCTATTACCTACAGTAACAACCCCAAACCCCATATCCAAGGGTTGGTGTAAATTTTATTATAATGCTATAGATACAAGATATCACATCACCAATTATTTATCAGTTTAGTAGACTTGGATAAACTAGATATATACAAGGTTCCCTTGATACATTAGTAATTAAACATAGAACAAGAAAATGAAAATAAAGTCATTATTTCCAAATATTAAATGATTTTATCTTTACAATATATACAAGAAAAAATAATAAAATACTGTGATAAAATTTTTAGTAAGGGTTTTATGAAACAATAATAAGTAATGTCAAGGAGGAATATACATTATGGTATGGAAAATAATTTAAAAAACACATTCCATCAATATACTAAGAATGATAATTCATTGATATATTTTATCATATTAAATAACTCATTGAAGGCGATAAATAAATACTGAGTAGAGAAAATTGTAATTAATTTGACATTATTTATCTAGAAAGTGAACCATTATACCATAAAAATAGTTTATTCACGTGTATAAAAACCTATCTGATTCTATTTAGAAATAAACCCAATTGGTAATCCATCAATGATTTAATGTAATAAGAATTTTCAATGCATAGAGGGTCTATAAAAGTCTCCACCCATCGTTGTAAATAAAAATCATTTATCAAATTTAGATTCAATTCATGAACAATATTACTTGTAATAATACCAGTATTTAGTAGAGGATAGAGATTAATCAATTTCAACCAAATTAATAGAATATTCAAGAAAGAAACCATATGTAAAAAAGATACATATATAAGGAAATAATTACATCGATGATACATGAAATATGTATATTTAAATACATATTTAATTAATGATTACCACAAATGAAAGGGAATAATAAATATTCCACACATATGGAATAATTGGTAAATCAAGCATAACCAAAAGAAATATCATAATTGTGTCCATGAAATAATGGATTTAAATGATAATTGGACATTAATAATGACAAATAGACATGGATAATGATAAATGAAGTATAAATGAATTTAAAACAAGTAAAATGAGTGTTTAATAAACTTAATAATTGGGCCCCTTAAGTGCAGTTCAAGTGAAAATACTTAGGAGACAATATAAAAAAGGAATAATTTTCTATAAAAAACCATAAATGAACAAAGATAGTTTTTCATAATAAAAGGATAAATTTTTTAAAAATATATTTATTTTTAAATATTATATGTAAGGTACTTGAAGATGGGTATGCAATCAGAAAGTTTCCATCAATCGGGCTTGCTTATTGTGATGAATTGAAAAGGGATCCTTATAAAACATTTATCTCCCATTAATGAAATAAGTATTGAGATAGTTAAAAAACATTGGAATATAAAAATAATAATTTTTTGATAGTACATATGAACAATAAATATTTACATGGTGGTAAATTGAGAGAAAGCATAACCCAATAGAAAAATTGATGTTCGGGGAGAATCCCTTACATTAGGTCAGAATGGGTTCTTCAATTGACTATAATTTCCTGGATAATTATATTTGATAAAAAAATTTATTAATTCATAACCTTTTGTGCATGTATTTTATTTATTAAAATATTAATAATTTCATTTCTGACAATTTTTTGGTGATATAGGTACAATATTTTTCATTCTAGAGAGTCCATTTCCATTGTTATCACGATCGGTTTACTTGTTTATAGGTTTGGAAAATCATCTTAAATGGAAATTTTATTCCAAATTAGAAATTAAATGTTATTAATGAACAAAAATATTATTAAATTATTACATAAATAATTTGGTTATATTGTATGGAGATGAATCGTTAGATAAAGTGTTAGTGTTGTTCGGTTATATTATTTTGGTGTTTTTTTTATCATAAAAAACAAGTTATTTTATTAATTATTATTATGTTTATATATGAGTTATAGAACAATAAATAGTCTATAATATATATATTATAATTTATTTTAACAATTAAAATGTTATTATTATCTTCCATGATAAATGAAATGAGAAATGAAGACATGTCATCCACGTTATTATAATGGAGTTATAATGAATTTTTGGATGGAGGTGATGAATAGAGGATAGTAAAAGAAATGGAATTGAATGAAATTGAATGGGAATGAATAAGGGTTCTACCTTTTTAATTATCTGTTTTAGAACATACTTAAGGGGATTAAGATTTCTATTTTGGTGTGATGAAAGTCTCCTTAACAAGGGGTAGAGAAATTGGAATAAATGTTTTTATAAATTGGACAATATTCAACGCTAAATTATTTGGAGAGATGATGTGATTCGGTGTTCTATATATCGTGGAGGAGAGGGGTATTTTTTGAATATTTTATTCATTAATTTATTATTTTGGCTCCAGATAAGTTATTGTGATGATCCCAATAATTAATAATTTAATAAAATAATTATAGTTTATGGTTTATGGTTCATAAATCGGTGATTAATAAATGAATCATGTATTTAAATTATAATATACATACCCTCAATTACTGTATTTCATTATTCACCACACATTCATATATATTAAAAAAATACAAAAAATTAATCATGCTAATTTTTTGATATATAGAATTAAAAAATTAAATCCATTTTATGAAAATAATTGTCAAAATAATAGATATTTAATTTTTATTTAAAATCATAATTTAAATGTAAAATTTAAATTTAAAATAATAAATTAATTTATAAATCTTTGTAAAACTAAATAAACGCCTAAAAAATTATCATATACTCATAAGGAAAAAAATAATTTTTGATTTATTTTTTTTAAAAATAAATTTTATTTTAAATCATTATATTAATTATAATATTCAAAATAAAAATATATGTTGTATAAATTTTTGAATGCTTAATTAAAAATTTAAAAATAAGTTATTCACTTATACTATAATATAATTATATCTTATTACCATTTATAATATTCCAAAAAAAATAGTATACTTTCCTATGTGAGGTTACAATTATAATAGTAACATTACTATTCCTAAACATTTATGTTACTATTTAATAGTATATTTATGTTTTTATATGCTTAGTGTTGTGTGAAAAATAATCTATTTAATTAAGAAAACACATAAAAAATATATTGGGTTTTTATAACGATTTTGGGTTCTGTAAATTGAAATTTATGACATAGATTCAAAATATATAATTATAATATTTAATATTAGTATTAAGTTTAACATAATTTTGGATTATAATGAACAATAAAAATCATAAAATTTTATTACCACTATTATGTTTAATATTGGATTATCAGGGATTATACATTAAATATGAGGGTTCAAATGGCCTCAATAATTGTACAATATAAATTCCAAATATAGATTTAGATATTATCTACTCTATTTTTCTAGAATTATCTATTTTTGAACCATTTACTCGAAAAATAATCATTAAATTATCGTTAATCATGGAAACATGATATTTGTGCCAGTCAACTCAATTATAAAATAGAACACACTCTCATCATCAATTCACACATGAATAGACTCTTAGTGCTACCATATCCTACCCATATTAATTCCTTATATCCCTCCCCATAAATTATATTCCCAGTATTTATAATAAACTATCTAATGAATCCTTTAGGTATAGACATAAATAGGTTTTTTGATGAAGTTGTATCATTCTTAACGTTAAATTTTTAGTTAATTTAGTATTATAATTAAACTATATCGTATTTAAAATTATTAAAACAATAACCCCACTATATTGATAACACTAATATTATATTCTCTAATGTAATATCATGTATCCATTTCAATCCACCAAGTGAGAGTTGAAACCATCGACCATGTGTGTAGAGGATTACCACCTTGCGGACGGATTTAATTTATTTTCCCTAAATGACTCTCATGAATGGATATAATGAAATATTTAATGTATATATTTTATTTTTTACATAATTATGTGTCTATAAATATAAAATCACACAATCCTTCTTACCTAACAGTCGGTTCGAAAATTATAATGTCAATCGTACATATGTGTGGACTACCAACTCCACGAAGCGATGCGATTTATTTCTCATTTATATTTTTAACTACTTGTTACAAGGATTGAATTGATTAATTTATAATGTTTATATGATATAATAATAAATATTTTAATTAAATTTATTATTTACCATAAATTTATTTTAAATGTTGAAAAATTAAAATAGCGTTCATGCTTACATATGACATGTTGTCTCAAGGAATAGAGTAATTCATTTTTTTGACCCCTTATTTTATGGATGAATATAAATATGAATATAATTAAAATATATTATATATATATATAACTAATATAATTATTGATATTATGGAACCATAACCAATTTTACAGTATTAAATCCACCTATCTAAAACATATATGAAAAACATAGTAGTTATCATCATGAAAAATTATTTCAATAATAAGTTTTTTTTAAAAAATAGTGATAAATAGTGATAATTAAATCATATAAGGTATTATATATATGAGTATGGTTCTGTAATATTATTTTAATAAATATAAATTTAATATAAAGGAGGCCCATACTCATAAAAAGAATTTGGGCCAATGTTATTGTTTTTTTTAAGAGTCGACATGGATTGGTTACCCAATCCATGCCAAAAGGATTTTATTAAACAGAAAGGCTACAAGAAAATCCTGAGGTGTAAAGAACATACACCATCATAAACAAAGAAAAAAACCAACAATGATACAACATTAATAACCAGGTAAGAAACTGTAAAAAGAACCATAAGAAGATCTTCCTGATCAGCCCCACCATGTCTGTAGATTCTGGAACTTCTTGTCCAAGAAACAGCACATCATCTCAGCAAATCAAAGCCAAACAGTAGCAAGGGAAGACCAGCAGCAATAACCAAAAATAGAAGTTGATCAATCTGGCCAAATCGAGCTTAAAAAGCACAAAAAAGACAGCATTTCAACTGAGAAGAAATATTGAACGATGCAGGTAGGACACAAGAACAGGAGAAGTGCAGATCCAACTACAAATCCTCTGAAGAAACAAAGCAGTTCGTAGCAAGCTCATCGAATAACACTTTCACTTCTAGGTCTATGATTTATAAAAATATATTTAGTAATTTTTAAAAATTATAAGATGATTGTTTAAGGTTATTTTTATCCATGTGGGATGTTTGAAGTTAATTATTAAAGGAATCATGATTTATTTTTTAAATGAGGTGCATATTACATTTTCATGAAAATGTGAACGGAATCAATATTTTAAAGTATATGACATGAATGGAATTTCATACAATAATTAATTCTCAATAATCTGAAAGAAAACTTATATAATATTGTGGTTCTTCTCAATGATTTATTTTTAAATAATTTTGAAATTATTAATAATTAAATAATTCATTAAAAATTGACAATAGTACTTTCTCTAATATGTGTTACATGATATCTTTAAAAATTGTTTTCAAATTAATAATACAACTTATAATATTTCATACCTGTAATGGATATATGATTTAATCATATCATATTTATTAATTCTATTTATTTTTAATTTTTATAATGATGACATTTATATGAAACCCCTTCAATTTTAAGAGTTATTCACTATCAAATTGTTGTAATGGCTTATTTTTTTATTTTTAGGTGTCATTCCATGCTAAAAAATTTATGAAATCTATTTTTTCATTGTTAATGATATCATTAATATATTATAATATTACGGAACATATATGTATGATTTTCATTATGTGATGGTTGGGCGTAGAATTGTACATCGCTTTAATACTTTGGGTAAAAAGAGATATCTCATGAGATAAATAAGCCTATAGTGGTGAGTTAACCCAGTTAATTATATGACATTATCCACTTTGATAACCCTTGGAATTACCTTTAATACTATGATAATTTTTATAGTGAAATCATTATTTTCTAATAATCATGGAATAGATCCTTTACTATTAATGAAATGATTCTCAATTATTATTTGTATTCCATAAATCATAGTATCAGGTAAATAAAATTATATCACAAATCATATCATTTTACTTCTATATTACCAATGTGTTATGATATTCCATTATTTATTCTATGACTCAAGATTTTGTTCTATAATATAGAGATTATGGTGTGCTGATTTTATAATCATGTTTTCAGGAACATATTCTCACATTACATTTAAGTGACCAATGATATATCCCTTATTTTCCATTTATATGAAAATTATCTTACCGTTTCTTATGTTTCTATTCCCATGGTTTGATAATAATTATTATGTATAATATTTTTAAAAGGTGTTAACAATATAGATAACAAAGTTTGATATGATGTATATTGATTATAAACCACTAATTATGTATTTAAATTTATAAAGGAACTTAAATAATGTGATTCTGGCATGGATTGTATTATTATGCAATGAATATTTATCAATCATAATGTAATAAATATCTAGTAATAGTATTATTCACTATAAACTTATTATCATATGATATTGGTTTATTAAATATTTTTTGATAGTGGTTGTCACTTGAGGAGCTATGTCTATCACTCTTAAATGTCCTCATTATATTAACTACTGTTAAATGCATTAAAATAATTTTACCATTTATAAAATTATATATGTGTGTTTTATTATTATTCTTGAAGAATAAAATATAAATAGTTCTAATACATTTTCTAAAAATGTATTAAAAGTATGAATGGTTCCTTAATATTATTATTCATTATAGATATGTTTAATGAGAAAAATTAAAAATAATTTCACTTGTAGAGTTCCCCATAATATCCACCATAAATATAAATAATTTTAAAAAAATATTATCTATACATTTTATATATTTTTTAACTCAACCATGGATTGTGGTAATGAAAAAAAATCATTCCATGGATGTGGTAGTTTGTGAATATACATTGATGACGTTGCTATTTTCTATAGTAATGGAAGGATAATTAAAAAATCATAATATTATTCATGTTATAAATACTATATATTTTATTTTATTTTAAATTTATAATATTATATGTATGTGTGTCATGGAAAATACCACACATCTACGATGGTGGTGGTTGTTCTCACGTATTCAACATAAAATTATCATTTTTAATTGGTTTTAGAGAAAAGTGTAAATTGGATATTCCATTACAACAATAAAATTTTATAATATTAGTAAAACATTTTCCTTAATCTATTTGTTTTTATAGAATATATCAAGGAGTTGAAGAAGGATTCCATTGAAAGAGCTTGATTGGTAACATTACCTCAACCATTAGATGTTGTCTATTATGTAACACTATAGAAATATATAGATTTTTATTATTTGATTGCCCATGATTTAATAAGGTAGTAATTTGGATTAGGATATAATAATGTTGAATTTCAATTGAGATACAACTATTTATGGCATAATAAAAAATTTTGTAGGTGATGTGCTTTTATAAGTGATGAAAAATGATTTTTTCAAAATACCCAATAATTGTTTTGAAGATGAAATAAGACTCTAAATGGGTTAATTGTTATAACAGTGTTATATAATGATTTTTTGGTTCTGATAACATCATGGAATAATCTAAAATTTATTTGAACCTGTGATTGAAGAATATATCATGACTTTTAACATGAGATTTTTTTCTTTTATTTTTATATTTTTGTTTTTTATTTTGGTAACTAATTTATTAGAAGTAATTTATATTTTATATATTACATACGGTATCGAGTATTTATAAATTTTAATTTTATTGATATGAATATAAATTATATAAATTATAATTAAAATTAATATTAAAATTATATTATCTTATAAACTGTAACATTAATTATATTGAAAATTGTATTGAGTTAAAAGGTTTTTTCCATAATTAGGTGTTCAAAATCATATAATGCAGTAATTTCCTATTTAATAATTTATAAAATAGTTTCAAAAATAATTTTAAATCGTGTAACATTAATTATATAAATTTAATCAATATTATTTGTTGAAAAACAATTAACAATCATAGTAAATCAATTTCTTGAGAATGAATTGTTTACCATTATCATGGTCATTAACATAAACCTTTTTAATAATATTTTTAGTATTAAAAATAAAATATTCATTTTGAGAAAATATGTTAATTATTATCTAAAATATGTAATATATTTTGTTAAATTTAATTTCAATAATTTTTGAATTATGGTTATTAATATGATTGAATAAAAACAATTTTAGGAGTAAAATATTACATAGGATTCTGAATTATTAAATTTATGCTTAACATGATAATAATATAATTTTTAAATTATTAATTTAAAACATTAAATATATATTTTTTTCAAAATAAATTTATATTATACATTCATAATTATAAATTTATAAACATTACAATATTACTATAAATGAAAATTTTTCACGATTCTAATAAAATGTTTTAAAAAAATTAAAAAATTATCTGAAGCTTATATTGTTATTTAGAATCCAAAAATTAAGTAAATTATTTCACATTAAAATCCAAAAATTTATGATTTTACATATAAAATTGTAAAATAGATTACATGGATAATATATTTAAAGAGGAAAATAAATTTTGGGGTATTAAGTAATTTTATTATTTTCTCCATCAATTATTTGTTATGTTACAAATAATCGGTCTTCCATTTAAATAAAATATGTAATAGATATTAATCCATAATATAAATTGTTATATAAAATAATATTACATAGCTTATAAAATATAAAAAAAATTAGAAAATAGAATTATTTATATAAAATAATCTAATAATTTATATAGAAACATTAAATGACTTAAAATAATTTGTTTTTACAAAAATGAACTCCATTTCTATTTGTGTATATATTTCATAATTTGGTTTCATATTTCTACATATAACAAATAAATGGAAATTCACTGATGTTAAAAAATGTTCTATGGTTCATTTTTTTGGTGTTTTCATTGAAGTGGAAATTTTAATAGATTTGGTTTCAATGGAAAATTTGATTTAAAATTTTAGGGTGTTACCACACCCTGCATGTAAATCAGCAATCCCATATTATAAATGTTCATAAAACTAATTAAGTCATTCATTTAGGGTTTCCCGTATGTAATTTACTCCAAAATTAACATTAAACTATACTAAAACATTGTGAGAAAAATATTTTTGTAATATTGTGTTGATATAATAATTATTTATATTTTAAAATTATATACTTCATTAAGTGGTTAGTAATATTATGATTATTATGAAGTTACAGGATAAAAAATATATAATTATATATCCTCTATACAAAATTAAACACACATATAAAATTTGATTTTGATTAATTATAACATATTAATTTACTTTTCATCCTTTCAGTATTCATTTTTAATTACATGTAATACATGATAATTAGTTATTCTAAATATATATTCAAATTCAGTTGATAAACCAAAAAAATGTCTCCAACCACTTAGTAAAATAATTTTAATTTCCTTATAATATAATACATCAGTTATAATATTATAAAATATCGAAACATTATATTAAAATATATAAAAAATATTAGTGTTGTAAAATAATTTTCAAAATATATCTACTAATTTATAATACTACCTTACGATCCTAATAAGAGAAATTTAAAATAATAATATAATGTAACGTGTAATAATAATTAATAAATAATATCTATTTGAGATTTAATACATATATGATAGATTAAATGAGTATATAATGTTACTAACATATCAAACTCAAAAAAATACTTCTTTTCACATTTGGAAGAAATACAAACCCATATATGAAATAAAAATTGAATATACTTTCGTTAGTTATTAATTAAAAAGGTATAAATAATTAAAAATAATTTAATGCTAAAATATTAATGATGGTATATTATCTCTTTCAATGTGAATAATCACAGAAACAAATGTTGCGTAAAAATCATGTCAAATATTTATCAAATTATAATATTGAAAAGAAAAAAAACACTTTTAAACCTAAATAGATAAATTAGTTAGTATAATTTTTTTTCAAATTTTTGTACTGGGTTGTTGAAATATAGTTTCATGAGGAGATGATTGGGAGAGGGAGTAGCCATAGAGTTTATTTTACTATATGATGTTCACGAGTATAGAAAAATTATATTTAAAATCATTAATGAAATATGGTCTATTAAGAGTCATTACATTGTGCTTGGATACATAAGAATTTATGTAGAAGTGGAGGAATCCATGAAATCATAGTTGGGGTATTGTCATCTAGGAATGAAATCCCATCATCATTGGGGATATTATGGATGAAATAATGAGGAGTATTAAAGGGAGACATATTAGATGAATATGTACTTTTATTAGATATTAATAAAAAACCACTTCAAAAATACTAATTTGAATGTATTATGTTAAGAAAAAATGGATAATAATTCATTAGGTCTAATTATATTCAAACTACATTAATAAATCAATGAAAATTTGATTATGTAATAGGTATTAGCCATATAAAATCATTGTTAATAAGACTCCACTCATATATAATTTTACTATACTGAGGTATAATCATGTATAATAAACATTGAAATTGTATTCTTATAAATGATTGATTAAATTGATTATTTGATGAATTGTGTGGTTTTATAAAATGATTTTTTTGGAAATTTGTTATTTTAATTTTATTATATATGATGATATTTTTTAAAAAATATATATATTTGAAAAAAAATAAATTTAACATTTAATGGAAAGTGAAATAATTCTTTTTACATTTTGATAGATTTATTTTATTTATATATCTTAAATTATAACTATTATGATGAATAAAAGTTCACAATATAAAATTTTTGGTATGACATACATTTCTAAAAAGTAAAATATTCATATTATGGAGATTTATATAAGAGATGGAATAGTATAAATGGTAATTATTTAATTATTTTTAGTAGGGTTTTGTATTAAATGGTGAAAATTATTTATTATTTCATCATGTTTTTATGTTTTATGTAGAAGAATACAGTGATTTATCAGAATTTATGATTGAGCATTATTATTTGTATGTTTTTTAATGTTGTAGATCCTTTAGTCACATTAGGATTCAATTTTGTTAGGGATTCACATATCAGAGGTGTGAAAGAATTAAAATTTATATGTATTAATTTATTTCTTTTCTATTTACTCATTTTTATTAGAATATTATTTTCTTGTCTTGGGAGAATATATTATTTGTTGATTCCTATTATATGTTCACACTATATTTTTAATATTGATTGGTAAATGAGCCACCACTTTTAAATTATGTGAGATTTTAATTATATGAATGTGATATAAGTTCACATTTTCAATGAGGAAAATTATTTTGGTGGGGTGTTCGTAGTGATATTTGTCCTAGAGGATTGAATTTTATAATAAATTTAGATTAGTTATGTAAATTTAATAAATTTATAGAGTGTATGATACAATAATAAGTTCTAATTTAGTTTCAATTTTTTGTTTTTTGATTAGGTTATTAATTTTGAGGTTTTATGATTAAATATTAAGTGTTTTATCATGGGATTTGGTTTTATATTATTGTTTTGATGTTTTTTGGAGGATTATATGTGATAACACATATATTTTACAAATATATGTTTAAATGTGTACCTTCTAATGGGAACCACAAATATGATGATAAGCTTATAAGAGAAGTTATCCTAGTAATTATTCTTTGTACCTAATGACTATAATTATTGATACATATCCTCAGCCCCATATTATTTTAGATATTGGTTTTGTGAAAAAAAATATACTCAACCATTTTATCTCGTTAAATAAGTATATATTTATCCTTTACTCTAGTTATTTCAGATACATTCATATAGATCCATTGGTTTAGTACATTCCCTTTTTCTTTCACATTTGTTCAAGGTTAATTCCTATGTATTTTTCTTCAAAAATACCTCTAAATCACCCATGAACCGATAAGAAAGATAAGGGGAATTTATCTAACCAAAATATACCTCCATATTTTATTCCTTTTCATTTTAATCATTGGTATTTACTTATATCTTGGATTTAAATTATATTTTTTCCAACAATGAATTTTGATATCACAACATGGATTGTGGTAAAATTTTCACTTCCCTAAAGAAATACATAATGATTATTTACTTTTAATTTATCACTACAATGATACAAAATTGCGGAGTAATGGACTGTATTATTTATTGGTGGTTTTATAGAGACATTAACAACATAATTGTGATTTTATTTATGTTTTAAATGGATGTGAAATAAGAAGAATTCATAGAGTAGTCTAAATATGTTTCATATTTTTTTCAGTTATTTAATTTTAAATAATTTTGATTGGGATTCATATTTATAGAGTTGTGTGAAATTATTAGAATTTTTTTTGTCATATAGTGGGATGTTTTTGGTTATTATTAGAAATGATGATTTGCATCAATAATTAATATATGTGGTAACAACATTAAAGAACCAACTAAAAAATAAAATTATATAGTTCTTTATAAAACAATTCAATTTCATTTACCAAGTATCTTTTATTTTTATATTTTTATAGAGGAAGGTAATAAATATTACACAAAAAAAATAGTATGTTTGAAATTTGACTCTTCTACTCAGTATCAATTATTTCCAAAAAAAGAAAATTATAACAATGTTAAAAATTAACAAAATTTTGATATATAAATAATCCATTTCTTATACACATGCTTAAAATAATAAATGTGGGATAAGGGAAAAAATATTAGCATGGAATATAAGTGAAACATTGATGATTTTGTTTATGATAAGTTATAATCAAATTCATTTTTTATGTAAAAAATATTTTGTAAAAAAGAATTTCCAAACCCCAGGACTAATATCCACCAGGTATGTCGATATAAAAGTTATTTCTATTTTGGATGAATTCATGATGGATGTGTTAAACCATATACGGTAGAAATTGGTGGAATGATTTTGGATTGTTAATCCTTTGATGCACATATTTTACAATTTAATCAATTCATGGAATCTAGATTGAACGTTGAAGCTCTCATCTTGGAACATTAAGGCCTTCTATGTTTTATAGGCCTCTAATAAATATTTCATTGTGGCATGGTGCTCGTTCCCTAGATCTTTTGGCTATGAAAAAATTCATTTAATCTAGTGATCGATGGATACTGTTTTCGGAAGGGATCATTTGAGGTCGGCAGTCCAGATCTCATTACCTAGCTTACCAATATAATTGTAGAAAGTCACATTCTAAAAGGGGATCAAGAAGATTATATAGACCACAATTTTCGCTAATTAGAGTACTCTCCCATTCAACGATGTGTATCTAGTTTGGATATGTGAGAACATAGACCATTATCTCCCCCAGACATTAAAAATCACTCTCCGGGTGGAGGGAATGGTGGAATGGATTAAATCCCTATTTTATCCTTCAAAACCACTATTCTGTTTGGGTTTAAAACATTATGGGTATCCATTGATTATTTATTATATGAATCTTCTAAAATTTACAAAATTTCACTAAATAGAGATATTCTATAATTTCGCTACCCAATTTTTTAGGTAGCAATTTTTTTTCTTCATTCTTTATCGAAGAATCTTTGAATATTCTATGCACTCAGGAGATAAGTGAGATGTTGAATGATTCTGATTTCTAAGGCCTATGAATCCAATTAGGTCATGTTTAAGGGGTCATCATAGACATCTAGCTACATCATTAGAGGTCCCCCAATTCTAGTTCCATAGTGGGGGAATCCACAAGAAGATCTGTATCATTCATTTGATTTATCCCTAGTTCTTTTAACAGCTTCAGTGCCTTGCTAAAGGCTCTCGAAGACTATTCATTTAATGGTAATGTTTTCTCACCACCAAAAAATGTTTTTTGTACAATGAATTAGTTTATATGTTTCCTAAAATAATATTCTAATAAATCCAAAGCCTCATTGATGTATGGGGAAAAGAATATTTCCTCAAGACTCTAGTGGTCTTGATCATCATTAGGAATTCATGTGTCTCGGGATCATGAGTTAAATTATACTTTATATTATATAATTTTATTTTTAGTAAAACCTCAATGGTTTCAATCCTTGAATAGATACAAAATTTTCAAAAAAACTAATACATTTTCCCCATGACTTGCCCTCCATTTGTTTTGCATGGAATGCCAATAAACCAGTATGTATGGATTTTCTAATGGATCAATATCACAGCAGTTCCAGTGAGGTAATGTAGCCAAAGTATCCCCATGTATATCTATGAGGGTAATAATGAAATTATTTTCTCATTTGTCTATTCCAAATGTTTCGATATGAAAATATATTCATTGTGAGTAGAGGAACCCAACATGGTTTTGTAGGGGAAATTTTTCCATACATGACATGTTGTTGAAGAGGTATGCCAGAGTGGTTCTCTTATGTGATTTAAATATTTTGTCTACTTCATTGATATTAATTGGAAAATATTCATGAGATTTTAAGGAAATAGGTACACTTGGTCTAATAACAAATTTTTAAATAATTGCACTTGGTGTACATTCGACATATGATTTGGAAAAAATATTGGAATTTCCTTTTCTTCCCAATTTAATGGATGATATTCTATTTTGAGATATTTTAAACCATGTGCCCCTATTTATTTATTTTGGATTAATGATAGACAGATAGCATAATTGTTCTTGTAATTATTTGGTGTCAGATAACAACTATCATTTTGCAGTTTGAATGTCTTGAATGATGCCCAACTAAGAGAACATATGGATGTTCCTACACATCAATATACAGATACCCAAAGGTATCCTGAAGAATTTATTCATCAAAAAACCCATCTTCTATATTAACCTGTATGGGATTAAGGATGATATTGACAAATTTTAGAAGAGGATGGAAGAAAACTATTATGAAGGAATTTTTTTATAATTATTGGAAAAAAATTGTAATATAGAATTCCTTTAGAATAGTAATGATCTACCCGAGAGAGGTCTAGAATGACTTGGTCGATGGAGGGGTGTAGAAATATATCCTTCTACCATACATGACTCAAGGAAAGGAGGTGCTTAAATATTCCTAATATCCTTTTAGAGGATTTGTCATCCATAACAGATATATAGTTTGTGGGTTGGATGACTAATGAATATTTCGAAATGTAACTATCTGATCATAATCCTTTATGTAGGGAGGATATCTAGGTGAGAAAACCAAATTACTCATTTTTTTCCAAGATTTGTTTCCAATGAGGTTAATTTTTCATTTGAAAAAATATCAGAATAACCAGTGGTTTAGGAGTTAGTTCAAGGCATTAATACTGATAGCTCTCTTGGAGATGATGGATTTCCAAGTTCCTTTTACATAACCTTATGATGTCTAGTTATATGAGAGTTGGTTTGGTCTAATGATAACTACTTTAGATGTGGGACTTGTCACTGGATCGCTAGTGTGTCAACATTGATCCTTATTCCAAATGTGAATGACCCCTATTAAATCAATAAGAATTGTAAACAAATATTTTTTACTACCCTTGTAGGTTCCTCACAAACATTATCAATAGGGGACCTGCATAGCAACTCCTTGAATGGGTCTCAAAGAACCAATATGGATTTATCGAATGAATATATACTCAACTGTCACGACCCACCTTCACCAAAAGGAGGGAAGGGTCAGCAGATTGCCAGGCCCTTCCTTATTTAAGTTGTAGGAGAGATAATGACCCCCGAGTCCCGCCTCCAGTAGGCCCCGGGGTGGCGACTAGTACCAAGGGTATGAGTTTTCACTAATTTGGGAGGCATTACCCATTTTATTATTTAGGATCGGGAAATAGGACAAGTCAACCACCAAAAAAAGGAAAAGAAACAAGCGTATATAAATAAACCCAAACAAGCCCCCATGCATGTTTAAACAGTTTACAACAAGGTGCAAGTACAAAAAGGAAAGCTCAAAGTACAATACCAAAAGAAAACAAAGGTACGACAATAGAAACAACTCCAACTGTCCGACTAGTAGGGTCCCGCACAGCCCTGGTAGTCCTACTGGAAACCTGAAAGTAAACATAGGGTGAGCATACAAGTACACTCTTTAGGGAAAACCAAGACTCTCGTGCACAAGTGGGGGAACGTGCTAAAGTACCGTGAGAAAAGGAGCAAACCAAATGCCTATTCAAGGTAAACTAACCACCCCAGGCCGCACCAAGGCACTCTCCCCAAATAACCCAAGTCAAGTAATATATATAATCAGAGAACATCGATGATTGGGTACCCCGTGCCACTTTCCAACTGGTTATTGAGACATCCTATGCATCGGACCAATCCCGCCATTCTCACCGCAGTCCCACTGCCACACCCGCCCGCACACACCTGGGCCACAACCACACGCAGTCCCACTGCCGAAAACCCACCCTCACACACCTGGGCCATAACCACACGCAGTGCCACTGCCGAAATCTCGCCCGCACACACCTGGGCCTCAACTGTCTCACGTAACCACGCCCGAAGACACCTGGGCTAGAAGATCAACTGTCACGCCCGAAGACACCTGGGCCGCATCCCGAAGACACATGGGAAACCACCTGCCGCACACACCTGGACAACCATAGTACTACCCTGCCCGAAGGTTCTTGGGCTAATAAAGGACCTCAGGCCATCATAGCCTGCCCGAAGATACTTGGGCTATCCGGGAAAGGGAGCAGAAAAGGAGCTAATAACCAGCCACTAAGAATAATGTTGGGAAAAACACCCTCCCCATGAAATGGGGGTGTTTGGCACTTAAGTGCTCAACTTTTGTGGGGCGCGAATAAGAAACGCAAAACTACAAGTATAGATATAGGTAAAAAACACTCACACAAAGCTTAGGTTTTCCTAGCCAACCTACAGAACACAACACCACTGCGTCCGAGTCACAGTTCACGACCCATGCCCACAAAAACCATTTGTCCCATTCTTTGTTTCACGTTCAGTCAAAATGTTCAATTAATTTTAAGCACTACTGGGCAGCTACCACAAGCATAACCATGGAAAGGATCAAAATCAAGGATCAAACAAAACACTCACACCTGGTTATGTCAACAGAGGATCTCTCCCCAATTTGTGATCTCAACGAGTACCCACCCGGTCTCAAACTCACAACCACAGAAACCATACCAACAGGGAATCCCATCCCCAAATTCACACAGCCACCAGGTAATTTCAGATTTAAAACACTTAACACACTCCATGATTTCAAACCTGTGTGTTCTATCCTAGAGTTAACATAGTAGTGTTTATCCTGGTGCTTCCAACTTATTCAGCCGGGTATACGTGATTAACGAATTTCACAGCAGGAGTTCACAACATCACAAGGGGATTCATCAGTGTACATACAACGACCACCAATGGCATCAATTTTCAGGAAAACATAAACCAGCACAACTAAAAAGATGATCACAAGATAAAGCACAAACAACGATCACAACCCCTTCCCCTTCTTTCTTTAGAACTTCGTTTATTATCTTCATTATGGTTCGGTTCAACCAATTCCATAGGAACAAAATAACGCCCACCCCGCATGATACACAAAAGTGAGAGACGAGAGAAATTCCCTACTTGTTGATAGACAACCAGCACTTAGGTCAGGGGGGGAGGCAGAACTTCACGGATAACGACGCGGCGCGCCCGATGCACCAGAAGAGCCATGATCGAGGAAGGGAGAAACTACGGCCTATCCCTTAATTTATAAGAGCCGGGGACGGTTGAGATAAAAACGCTGAACCACGTAAGACGTGGAAGTTGTGGGTTGACCACGCGGCTTGACTCATAATTAAAGGTGCGGGGTGGTTTAAACCGACTCATGAGTTGATTCAGCATTTAATTAAAACTTTTGTGCGCGTTTCGGGTCTTTAAGACATTTTTTTAAATGAGGCAGAATAGGGTTTAAAACCCTACTTGCGAAAAAGGAGTGTTACTGGAACAACTTGGCAAGGCCGGGTGACGTCGGCCGGTTCCGCCGATCGGTCACACTGATCGGTCACACAGATCGGTCTTACCGATCGGTCTCACCACTTGGTCTCACCGCTCGGTCTCACCGATCGGTCTGACCGATCGGTCTCACCGACCGGTCGCACCGATCGGTCTCACCGATCGGGCTCACCGATCGGTTGCACCGATCGGTCTCACCGACCGGTCGCACCGGTCGGTCTCACCGATCGGTCGCACCGATCGGCACCCCTTAAGGATCCGGATTTTGGAAAAGGAAGGGACCAAGGGGGGTCTGGGTCATCACATCAGATACCTCTTAAACGATTCTCATCCTCGAGAATCACAACAAACCAGAAGGAAGAGAGGGTCCGAACAACCATCTTCAAAAGATACCTCTTAGGAGTGAACCCCTGCTTACTAAAAACACTCCCCTTGTCAAGAACCAAGCAACATACCACGCCAAAATGCCCGGTCATGTTGGTTTGGGGAGTTCCCCTCCCTCATGTCAAGATATTATCCACTTTGGGCGGCACTGACTCGCCCGCAGGGGTTTAATCGCATCCACCTTAATGCATCTTGATTAGGGGTCGGGTTCCCTCTTCCCTTTAGCCGAGGCTTTTCACACACAACAGAGGAAAATAAACTAGTACATTTCATAACCAAAAGTCAAACGTTCTACCACAATAGGTACAAAAGGAACAAAGCTCAAAACAACCCGGGGTATTGGGCACGCATCTGTGCTTCCCTCTCCCACGTACTCTCTTCGAGCCTACCATGTCTCCACAACCCACGAACCAAGGGAATGGCTCGCCCACAAAGCACCTTATCCTTGCAATCCTCGACCATCACTGGTTATTCCACAATGGCTACGTCGTCCTCGATGTCTAGTTCACCCCAATCAAGGACGTGTGAATTATCGTGCAGATAACGACGGAGCTGGGAAACATGAAAGACATCATGTATCCTTAGCAGCGGCGGAGGTAATGCTAGCTGATAAGCCACTTCGCCGACCCGCCGCAACACTTCAAAGGGTCCGACGAATCTGGGGGAAAGCTTACCCCCCTTGCCGAACCTCTGTTTCCCACGCCGTGGGGAGACCTTCAAGAACACGTGGTCCCCAACCTCAAACTCCAAGGGCCTTCTCCTGGTATCAGCAAACGACTTCGGTCGGTCCTGGGCCACCTTCATTCTTTCCCGTATGAGCTGAATCTTCTCTGTCGTGTTCTGCACCACCTCCAGGCCATGGATGCCTGCCTCTCCTACTTCGGTCCAACACACAGGTGAACGGCATGGCCTCCCGTACAAAGCCTCAAACGGGGCCATACCGATGGTAGAGTGGTGGCTATTATTGTAGGAAAACTCTACTAGAGGCAAGTATAGCACCCATGACTCCCCTGAGTCCAGAACACATTCCCGTAGCATATCCTCCAAGGTTTGGATGTTGCGCTCCGTTTGTCCATCTGTCTGGGGATGGAAAGTAGTGCTAAGGCGTAACTGGGTGCCAAACGCATGCGGCAATCCTCTCCAGATTCGCGAGGTAAACCGTGCATCCCTATCCAAGACAATAGACCTCGGAACTCCATGCAACCACACCACCTCATTCACGTACTTTCGTGCCAAAGCATCCAGAGTACTTGACTCCCAGATTTCCAGAAAGTGAGCCGATTTCGTCAACCTGGCTACCAGCACCCAGATGGCGTCACACCCTCCTTGGACCTTGGGTAGTCCTGTGACGAAATCCATCGAGATGTCGTCCCACTTCTACTCGGGAACAGCTAAAGGCTGTAGTAGGCCTCCTGGAACCCAGTGTTCAGCTTTCACTTGCTGACATACTAAGCAGTTAGCCACAAATTCTACCACCGCTTGCTTAACTCCGGGCCACCAGAACTGCCTTTTCAGCCCCTGGTACATTTTGGTAACTCCTGGGTGCACCTCCATGGGTGAGTTGTGGAACTCACTGAGAACCTTGCAACGCATCACTCTTGCAACAAACAACCTTTTCTGGAAAAGAATCAGGTGTTGACCATCCTCTGTCCATTCTCTTGGAGCATCGCCCTGGTCAACCCGATCACACATCACTTCGCACTCGGGGTCTCCCCACTAAGACTCCTCCACTTGTCGAAACAGAGATGACTGCACTATCATCTGATACAGGCAGCCTCTGCCACTATCCATCTTCGCATCCAGGTGTATGGCAGCCAACTCCTCCATTGCCTTCTAGTCATTTGCCGACTCTCGGACCACATCCTTCTGCGTCCTCCTGCTCAAGGCATCGGCCACCACATTGCCCTTGCCCTCAATATAAGAGATTTCAAAGTCATAGTACTGGAAGAACTCCACCCATCTCCACTGTCGCAAGTTCATGTCCCACTGGGAGAAGATATACTTTAAGCATTTGTGATCTGTGAAGACCACAAAGCATTCGCCGATGAGGTAGTGCCGCCATAACTTTAGCACAAAAACGACCGCTGCAAGCTCCAGGTCATGGGTGGCGTAGTTACGCTCATGGGGGCGTAACTGCCTAGACCCATAAGAGATCACCCCTTGTTGCTGCATCAACACGCATCCCATGCCATGTCCTGAAGCATCACAAAATACCTCATAGGCCATCCCTTCTTCTGGTAATCTCAACACTGGGGAACTAACCAGCTTTTCTTTTAGTTAGCTGAAGGATGACTCGCACTGCTCGCTCCAAACGAAAACCTGGTCATTCTTGGTCAAATCCGTCAAAGGGGCAGCTACTCCGGAGAAGTTGGGTACGAATCTCTGGTAGTAACCTGCCAGTCCGAGGAAACTCCGGACTTCCGCCACATTCTTGGGTGCTGCCCAAGAAACAACTGCCTCAACCTTTGATGGGTCGACTACTACCCCCTGCTCAGACACTACGTGATCGAGGAAGTACACTTCTCGTGTCCAGAACTTGCACTTTGACAGCTTCCCATAGAGCTGGTGCTGTCGGAGGACTTCCAAAACTCTCCTCAGGTGCTCTGCATGGTCCTCTTCTGACCTTGAATAGATCAGGATATCGTCGATGAATACCACCACAAACCGATCCAGGAACTCCTGGAAGATTGAGTTCATAAGCCCCATGAACACGGCCGGGGCGTTCGTAACACCAAAGGGCATGACCACGAACTCGAAGTGCCCATACCTGCACCTGAACGCCGTCTTCGGGACGTCGCTATCCTTCACCCTCAGCTGGTGGTATCCAGACCGCAGGTCGATCTTCGAGAACCATCCTGCCCCCTTCAGTTGGTCAAAAATATCATCTATCCTTGGAAGACGGTAGCGATTCTTGATCGTTACCTGATTCAGCCTCATGTAGTCGATGCACAACCTGAGGCCACCATCCGCCTTCGTTGAGAAAAAAATGGAGCGCCCCATGGTGACGCACTCGGATGGACATAACCCCTCTTCATCAGATCGTCAATCTGTACCCGCAACTCTCGTAGCTCCGAAGGTGCCATCCGATAAGGAGCCATCGAGATCGGACGAGCGTCGGGTTGTAGGTCTATCCCGAACTCGATATCCCGTCGAGGGGGTAGAGTCGTAACCTCCTCAGGAAAGATGTCCATAAACTCGCGGACGATCTCTGGCACTTCCACCATCTCAGCATCTACTGATTCCACTGTCAGCTCGGTCAACAAGGAGAGGAGAGGTTCCTCCCTCCTGTTTCCCTTCGGACCGCTCCGCTCGCCGGTGAGGGTAACACGCTGGCCATCCAAACCTGAGAACACCACCCTTCTTTGGAAACAGTCGATGACGGCACACACAGAAAATAGCCAGTCGATGCCTAGGATAACATCGTACGGCTGAATCTTTAGCAGAAAGAGATCCCTAACTGACTGATGTGGCCCTAACATCAGTCTACATCCCCGACAAACAAACAACAAGTTGGTCTGACCTCCAACTGGTGTGCTCAACACCGGGGGTACTGGAAGTCTCTCGGTATCTAGACCCATGGCACGGGCTAGACTGGGTGCAACAAAGGAGTTTGAACCTCCGGTATCGAACAAAGCATAAGCAAGAGTGCTAAACACATTGATCGTACCTCAAAAACCTCTGGCCCTGTTGGAACTGTTGCCTATGCGGTGTGAACTGTCCACGCCCAGCTCCCCTGCCCCTCGGCTGTCGGCCACCTCCCTGACCACGCCCTGGTCGAGGTCCCTAGGGCGCCCCCTGAGGTCAGCCTCCTCCTCCTATGTCTGCCTACGGAGGAGCGGGAGCTCGCTGTCCCTGCTGCTGCTGCGGGAAGGGTCTAGCTGGAAACTGCTATTGCGGTAGATGCTGGGGATGACTGCCACTGCTGTACTGCACCCGATCGGGGCACTGACTCCGGAGATGTCTAGGGCTCCCGCAGATGAACCACCGTGGTCCCGAGCCTGAAGGAAAATAACGTGGTTCGGGGGATCGAAACTGAAACTGCTGCGGTCTGCTCCCTATGGGTCGGAACCTGGAGGGTCCTGATGCTGGAGTCCTGGTGCTGACGAACTTCCCCTTTGATGATCCCAGCTGGATCCCTTCTCGTGACACTCCGCCCAGAGCATGCATCCTTTCCACCACTTCAGCCTTCTTCTGGACCTCTATGTATGTCGGAAGGGTAAAGGGGGTAACAACATACTGGAGGGAGGGTCGGAGCATCTCCTCCAAACGTCTTGCCCGAGACTCCTCATCGGGAAAGAGGTCCGGAGAAAAACGTAGGTGGTCCTTGAACTTGATCCCAAGTTCCCTCATGGACATGCTCCCTTGCTGGAGGGAGAGTAGCTCCTGCCTCTTCTCCGCCTTCATTGTCGAGGAGAGGAACTCTGCCCGGAACTCCTTCTCGAAATCCACCCAAGCAACCTCAGACTCTTTCCTATTCCCCAGGTGAAGCATCCACCACTGACGTGCCGCTCCTCGCATCTGGCTAATAGCCAGAGGAACCCAGTACTCGGTCAGGGCCCGAATCAGGCCAAAGGCTATAACTGGCTCCTCTAGCCAGCCTTCCGTCTTCATATCGGAGGTGCTGCCCTCATACTTCTCGAGGGCCTATCGCTGGAAGGCCCGAAGAGTCTTTTGCCACTGGTCGCCCTCTTCCTCTCGATCAGCTCTCTGCCGATCGGCTAAAGTAGTCTCTGGGACCTCGATCACCTGTACCACACGTGGACGCCTCCCAGGTTCCATAGCTACAAGGTAAACAATGAATGCCTAAGCCCATGTAGTGCATAATAAAATGAAAAAAACTTCTTAAAATTTTAAATTTATTCTTAATTCCCAAAATATCCGAGAAACATAAGAACCCAAGTCATTTATGATGCATGTACCTTTCCTAGGGTCTCTACCCTGCAATCAGTGTGGTCTCACTTGGTTGTTCCATAGGCCCAGAGTCCTTGCATCGGATCACGGGGGGCCCTAAAATCCCGTGTCCCAGCTGGTCATCCCTGGCCTAATTCACGCACCAAGGTCACCCAACGCTGTTGCCTTACCATCCCATGCAATCCTCACTGTGCCTAACTCCAGACTCCATCCTACCTCTCAAACCCCGCTCTGATACCATTCTTGTCACGACCCGCCTTCACCAAATGGAGGGAAGGGTCAGCAGATTGCCAGGCCCTTCCTTCTTTAAGTTGTAGGAGAGATAATGACCCCCGAGTCCCGCCTCCAGTAGGCCCCGGGGTGGCGACTAGAACCAAGGGTATGAGTTTTCACTAATATGGGAGGAATTAACCTTTTTATTATTTAGGATCGGGAAATATGACAAGTCAACCACCAATAAAAGGAAAAGAAACAAGCGTATATAAATAAACCCAAACAAGCCCCAATGCATGTTCAAACAGTTTACAACAAGGTTCAATTACAAAAAGGAAAGCTCAAAGTACAATACCAAAAGAAAACAAAGGTACAACAACAGCAACAACTCCAACTGTCCGACTAGTAGGGTCCCGCACAGCCCTGGTAGTCCTCCTGGAAACATGAAAGTAAACATAGGGTGGGCATACAAGTACACTCAGTAGGGAAAACCAAGACTCTCGTGCACAAGTGGGGGAACATGCTAAAGTCCCGTGAGAAAATGAGCAAACCAAACGCCTATTCAAGGTAAACTAACCACCCCAGGCCTCACCAAGGCACGCTCCCCAAATAACGCAAGTCATGTAATATATATAATCAGATCACATCGATGTTTGGGTACCCCGCACCACTTTCCCACTGGTTATTGAGACATCCTACGCATCGGACCAATCACACCATTCTCACCATAGTCCCACTGCCACACCTGCCCGCACACACCTCGGCCACAACCACACGCAGTCCCACTGCCGAAAACCCGAACGCACACACCTGGGCCACAACCACATGCAGTCCCACTGCAGAAATCCTGCCCGCACACACCTGGGCCTCAACTATCTCACGTAACCATGCCCGAAGACACCTGGGCTAGAAGATGAACTATCACGCCCAAAGACACCTGGGCCTCATCCCGAAGACACATGGGAAACCACCTGCCGCACACACCTGGACAACCACAGTACCACCCTGCCCGAAGGTTCATGGGCTAATAATGGACCTCAGGCCATCATAGCCTGCCCGAAGATAATTGGGCTATCCGGGAAAGGGAGATGAAAAGGATCTAATAACCAGCCACTAAAAATAGTGTTGGGAAAAACACCCTCCCCCATGAAATGGGGGTGTTCGGCACTTGAGTGCTCAACTTCGGTGGGGCGCGAATAAGAAACGCAAAACTACAAGTATAGATATAGGTATCAAACACTCACCCAAAGCTTAGGTTTTCCTAGCCAACCTACAGAACACATCACCACTGTGTCCGAGTCACAGTTCACGACCCTTGCCCACAAAAACCATTTGTCCCATTCTTTGTTTCACGTTCAGTCAAAATGTTCAATTAATTTTAAGCACTACTGGGCAGCTACCACAAGCATAACCAAGGAAAGCATCAAAAGAAAGGATCAACCAAAACACTCACACCCGGTTATGTCAATAGAGGATCTCTCCCCAATTTCTGATATCAACGAGTACCCACCCGGTCTCAAACTCACAACCACCGAAACCATACCAACAGGGAATCCCATCCCCAAATTCACACAGCCACCGAGTAATTTCAGATTTAAAAGACTTAACACACTCCATGATTTCAAACCTGTGTGTTCTAACCTAGATTTAACATAGTAGGGTTTATCCTTGTGCTACCAACTTATTCAACCGGGTATACGTGATTAACCAATTTCACAGCAGGAGTTCACAACATCACGAGGGGATTCATCAGTGTACATACAACGATCACCAACAGCCTCAATTTTCAGGAAAACATAAACCAGCAAATCTAAAAAGATGATCACAAGATGAAGCATAAACGACGATCACAACCCCTTCCCCTTCTTTCTTTAGAACTTCGTTTATTATCTTCATTAAGGTTCGGTTCAACCAATTCCATAGGAACAAAATAACACCCACCCCGCATGATACACAAAAGTGAGAGACGAGAGAAATTCCCTACTTGCTGATAGACGACCAACGCTTAGGTTATGGGGGAGGCGGAACTTCACGGATAACGACGCGGCGCACCCGATGCACCAGAAGAGCCACGATCGAGGAAGGGAGAAACCACGGCCTAACCCTTAATTTATAAGAGTCGGGGACTGTTGAGATAAAAACGTTGAACCGCGTAAGACGTGGAAGTCGTTGGTTGACCACGCGGCCTGACTCATCATTAAAGGTGCTGGGTGGTTTAAACCGACTCATGAGTTTATTCAACATTTAATTAAAACATTTGTGCGCGTTTTGGGTCTTTAAGACATTTTTTAAACGAGGCAGAATAGGGTTTAAAACCTTACTTGCGAAAAAGGAGCATTACTGGAACAACTTGGCAAGGCTGGGTGACGTCGGCCGGTTCCGCCGATCGGTCTCACCGACCGGTCGCACCGACCGGTCGCACCGACCGGTCGCACCGATCGGTCGCACCGACCGGTCGCACCGATCGGTCGCACCGACCGGTCGCACCGATCGGTCTCACCGACCGGTCCCACCGATCGGTCCGACCGACCTGTCGCACCGATCGGTCGCACCGATCGACACCCCTTAAGGATCCGGATTTTGGGAAAGGAAGGGACCAAGGGGGGTCTGGGTCATCACATCAACTGTCCATATACATGGTTTAAAAAAAATTTAGGGGTATAAACAAAAAAACCACCAATATACCATGTTTTTATTAAGGTTTATATTCCTAAAATATATGATAAAATGGAGTAGAGATTCATCATAAATTTGATGGAGATCATAGGATTTTCTAGGGGTGGATTACCTTCTATTTAGATAATTTAAAACAAAGTAGGTTGCCATTTCATTCATGGGGAAGAATTATGGTTTGTCTAAATCCACAGATGGACTACGAAAGGGATACCCCCTTTCTCCCAGCTTATTAATCTTGTTAAAAGACTACCTATGAAGTTATCAGGAGGGAAATATTCTAAAAATAAATTTTGTTAATACAATTTTAGAGGTAATTCTATTAACTTCTCTCATAATTTTTTTTTCCTATGATATGTTAACTTTATTGAAATGAAATATGAAGGAAATTGAGAATTCAACAAAATCATTGAAATTTACTACCATTGGAGCAGAAATTTGATCAATTGAGCAATAATTAGTGTGTTCATTTCAAAATTGTGTTTACAAATATTATGATTGGTGTCCAAGGAGGTCCTGGGTATGAAAAAGAATCCTTCCCCATGGAATAGTTTGGAGCTCCCATCACATCAAGAAGGGTTCATATCCATTCTTTATATGGGATGGTGAATAATACCTATAGGGAAAAATTGATGATCTAGTTTCATTCAATCGATAATAGAATTAGGCTTTTCAAATGAGTTGGACCTTATTTTCCCATGCATGTGTTGTCATTTACTATATGTCCTAATGGTAATGTTTAATAACATTGAAAAAGTAATGAAATTATTCATCTGGTAATATCTATATGAAGTAATAGTTCATTGTTCTTAATAGGAAATATGGGAAATGGGGTGGGTGACGGGGGTATTAGTCTCTATAATTTGAATGTGGAAATGTTGAGCAAGAAAATTCGACATGCATGGGGTTTCATGGAAAATAAATGTAACACCCGAGAATTTATGAGAATTAATCTTTTTAATTTCATTGATTTCTTGTGTGGTACGCTACACCAAATTTAACTTGTGCTATACGCAACACTGTATAATCTTGCAGCATACGCCACACTATTCTTTGCTCGTGTTACACACATATTCAAGTTCGCTTTGGAGAAATTATTCAACGCAACATTAAGTATATATTTTGTTTAATGTATAAATGAAAGAATTTTTAATTAATTTATACACAACAACAGAGGGAGCTTTCACTAAACGCAACCTTGACTTGGCTTGCGTTACACGCAATCGTGACCTTCCTCAGTAGCGTGTGTAGTACACAATATTTGGTTTCACTGAACAATGATATATTGTTATAATAATATTATGGACTAGCCGTTATGAATATTATTAACTAAATTTGGAATTTTATAACAATATTATTCATCTAACACATTTTCTAGAACATCGTATGAGAACAAAATAAATTTTTCGATAAAAATTATTATTTAAAAAAAAGCAGTTTTGCCACCGTTTAACAGATCATCCACATTAAATCTAGTTTTTTACATGTTTATAAGTTCAATTTGACAAAATAAAATTATTCTTTAGAATCATGATATAAAAATTTACTTTGGATAAATTTTTCATATTATTTTGATAACTATCTTATTTTAATGAATACTAATAACAGGCTATATTTTAATTAAAAACAACTTTGTTCATCGTTATAATTTAAATGGTTAAATTATAATATATAATATTTTTAATTTATAAATATAATATATTTTGACCCTTTAATATAATTTATGTTATTATCATTGATTTTACATTGAATTCATAGGTAAAATCATTTCAATCTTTGGCAATGTTTTAACTTTTAAAACTCATTTTCTTAACAATGGGATTAATTTTAAATTAATTTCTACAACTTATGTGATTTGAATTTGAAAAAATGGACATCATATTTGGTATCAGTAGGTCCAAATTATTTTAATAAGAAACTTTTTATTTATAGTCATTATGAATAGTAACTACGGTAATTTTATTTAACATAGTTAAAGGTAAATCAGGTAATTAAGGGTAAATGTAATGTTATAAAATTACCCTAACACAGGTACTAATATAATTGGATGATAATATTTTACCCTAAATAATACTTGGGTCTAAATGGAATCTAATTTTACCAAATTCTATAGGATTATGACATTTTATTTATTTTATTTAATTGAAAGTAAAATGTCTCACTCAAAAACTAATAATTATATTATATTTAATATAAGTATATACAGTATATAAATTAGATTATAAATACTCATTTTAAATATAAATATTTTATATTTATCATGGTAATTTATTTGTAATTTTTAAAAAGTATTTAATTACCTTAATAGCTTATACATTAATGATGAAGAAATTAGTAATTGACTGAAAATCAATAATATAGATTTTATTAAAATAACAATACAAATAAAAAGGACAAAAACATGTCAAAAAATTACTGGTAGAGTGTATATATACCCTAAGCATGCAAGGGTCTATTTTTGGACCATTTGGAGTCTTATAAAACTGATTAGGACATTTATATTATTTTATTTTAAATGATGTCAAAGATGTCACCTTAATAATTTTATAATTATAAAAATATAAATGTTGTGATTTTATGATGATAAAATCAAGTAAATGTATTATAATAAAATATATGAGATTTATATGAATTATAGTATTTTATCTTTAAATTTTATGCTACAAATATGTATATTAAATAATTATACAATAATGTTTTACTAATGATTTTATTATGAGGTATACAAAGTAAATGGTATTTAAAATATTAGAATAAATATTATATGAACTATTTAATGTGCTAAAAGAATTATCTAGACCAATTGGACATGTGAGGAATCTATTAAATATTTTGGTTAGAATATATCCTCTATGTGGATTTTATTTAAATTAAAATAATTAAAAATGTCAAAATTGAAACTATTGTCATTTTATAAAAATAACATATTATAAAATTGTTTAAAAATCACAAATATATTTAAAAATTATAAATTTGAATTTATATGGTCTAAAATTTCATAGATTATCCAATTATGGACAATTCACAACACAAAATTAATTATTTATAACAATTAAAAAATTAGAATCTTATTACCACAAATAAAATTAAATATATTAAAGAAGGATTAATCAAGTTGATAATGTTTAAAATAATTTTCTAACATGTATAAATATTATTGGGTGATGCGATTACAACCCTACCTCAGCTATTATTTTTATATGAGTTATTTTTTGAGGTTTTTAAGTGAGGTTGAATTAATTATAGATAAATATTTCTTCAGTTACCAAAGGTGCTGCTCTCCTCCCTTATAAAAAGGGAACCCCTACCCTCTTCTCTTCACACACTTTTGAGCATTGAACCTCATCCAAACTCTGCCAATTCTTCTTTTCAACATCTATAGTATTTGTGATAGAGGTTCTGGTCATCTCAAAAGACCATCTCTAGTTCCCTAAGAAGAAGTTTAAAGGAGGTGCGTTGAGGAAGATGTAATCTCTTCAACCGACTCTTTAACGTTTCTATATTCTTTTACATCCTATTCATTATTTTTTTCATTAAAAAGTAATAACATCAGTATTACTTATATACGGAAATGTTATTATGAATATTAAACAACCATATTTCACCTTTTATCCAACCTACGAAAAACGAAACCACCACGCGTGCGTACGTACGAAATATCGTCTCCACGCTGTGGTGTAATCTATTTTTCCAACACCACCTTACTTGTAAGGGAATAATGGTGTAAATAATAACTATATATGGATAATATAACATCATAATGATTCTGATATATTATATAATCCACCCAAATTCAATTAAATAATTATGGGAATGATATCATCGCTCGTCCAAACGTACGGATTACCGTCTCCACGAAGCAATGAGATTAATTCTCCTTGTTAACCACTCAAGAAGGATTATAAAGTATATATAAAGAATAATAATGAAATATATGATATGATAAAGCGACTGAATTTATGTATATTTATATATCATCTACTTACATCCATTCATGTAAATAAGGAGAGGAAAACAGTGTTCATGCATACGTACGACCTACCTTCTCCATGAACAGTGTATTTCATTTCATTTATTTATCTATTATATATATATATATATAATTATATATGTATATATATTGAATATATATGATATATAAATCCTGATTTACATTCTGGAATTAATTAAATCATGATATAATTATTAATAACATCATGATGAACAATTCCAAACACGTACGACAAATAAAATAATTTTACCCAAAACGCTTCTTTAACATGGTATTTACAAATGAACAGGTAATATAAAGTCATAAGTGAAGAATATATGATATCATAATAATGAATATGATTATGCAAAAAGTAAATTGTTATTTAAGTCATTATACAGGAGGTTTGGATATGTACGAACCATATCAGACCTAA
Source organism: Viscum album (assembly GCA_963277665.1). Lineage (NCBI taxonomy): Eukaryota > Viridiplantae > Streptophyta > Magnoliopsida > Santalales > Viscaceae > Viscum > Viscum album. The sequence continues at coordinate 1,377,438,631 of OY728140.1, read as the reverse complement.
GGTAAGGGATAATATTTCCAATCTGGTTTTTATCCGATATTTTTAATTCGTAATTATTTATGGGGGTTATTTTTATCATCCATTTACATGTCTTATAAAAGTTTTTTTATGTATGTTTAAAGTCCTTTTTACCCATTTATGACTATTACTACATGGTATGTAAAGAAATATTTCGTTTGATTACCATCAGAGGTACTTTTTGACTTATCCGGCAAAAGTACGAGAAGAATGTTTTTTATCTTATACAGCATGAACGAATTTTTAAAGTTGCATAGAGCCTTATTTTAATGAAGCTTACTCATCATGTTTTCATTATTATTTTCAACAAAAACTTTTTCTTTTAAAATTTCATGGAATTTTGTGAAATGAAAATGATTTTGAAGAAGAATGGAGATTTTCCTCATGAATTCTTTTCATGTGTTTTATCAAAACCATTTTCCTTATAAAATGACATTATTTATTATGTGTATATTTCAAGTATAATGTCTCTATGATTTAAATGGTTTCACTTTTTTTATGATTAAATGATATCCATTTTTTGTATGGATTATGTTATGATGGGATGATGTTTATGAAACCCATTTTATACTTTGGGTAATGATGAATGATTTATGTTTATGTTGTGGCACAAGTATGAATGATCTCATTATGACATGGGTGGGACCTATATCTCCCTCCAATGAATTGGGTAAATATTTATATCTCAAGATATAGACATGTTTGGAACTATTGGTTAATCTGGTTCAGTGTTACAGGACTGGAATGAGGAGTGAACTTGATTTAGAAAGGGACTTTGTCCACTAAGATGGTTTTGGCAGAAATGCATTGGCTACTATGGAAATCATATCATGTGCCTAATGTTTTGATACAATTACATGAATTATTACCATGCTATTTTATGATGATTGATGTTCCATTATGATCTCTGCATTACATACTGCCATGTTTTATGTCATTGCTCAGGATTTTGATGTTTAAACATTATGTTCATGTTTTTAAGTTCAAATGTATATGGTTTGTTTTATATTCTCCATGATTACCCTTAATGAGCATATGAGCTAACCCATTATATGTTTTCATTTCCCCATGATATAAATAAAATTTTTTAGGTAAGAAAACAACAGGGGATGATCTTTATGGGAGATATTGAAGATCTTTCACAATGATTAGAAGATTAGGTTCTGAGTTTCCAAAGACACAAAAATTTTACGAACCTTCACTGTTGGTTTATGTTATGTATTAAATATTCCACAAAAGTAATGTAATGTCCATGTATGTCATGTTTGGGGTCCCTATAGTTAGTATCAAAGGAATGGATTAGTTAACCATTCAAATCTTGGATGCAAAAACTTTAGTGAGATCCCTAGAGATATTTCTATGGTTTGTCAAGAGATGTCCCTATGGTCAAGTTAAGTATATGTTATAGACATAGAATTACAGTAATGATATTAGAATTAAACATAAGATGTTATTTATTTATGTTACTCCCCCTTTATTATGTTGTTTTCCCTAGTATGACTTTTCCCTCTCACTCTATTCTTTTTTGGTATTAGATGATGGTTGAAACTGAAAAGAACAGTGTTGATCAATGTAATTTACAATTCAATGAATTTCCATCAGAAAAATCCAATGTTATTGGAGATGGAATGCAAAATATTATTTCTATATTTACTCAAGTTATGAATCATCCTGGACTTCCAAATGAGTAGGGAAGTGAAAAATATTCTATTAAGTACTTCATGAGGCAAAGTACACCTTCATTCAGTGGGCCTTCTGATCCACTTGTTGCTGAACAATGGATTAGTACCATTGAAAAGATATTTTCAATACTTCACCGTTCAGAGCATGAAAAAGTCATTTTGGTTATTTACTGGTTAGAAGGTGAAGCAGACCAGTGGTGGAATCTAGTTAAAAATAAGAGGACCCAAGATAAAATTAAATCCATGGAATAGAATCAGTTCACAAACTTGTTTTTCAATAATTACATCCCTCGTATTCTTCGAACAAAGATATTAAAGGATTTCCTCGAGCTTAAGAAAAAGGATGATGAATATGTTGGCATATACAAGGTGAATCTTACATGGCTTGCATGGTATGCATCTGGATTTATCATCCAACCTGAAAGCACAGTTGATCGATTCTTCAGTGGCTTAAAACCAAATCATAGAAGTGAATTAGCTATAAGATACTTCAGTAGATATGAAGAAATTGTGCGTTGTGCTATCAAGGTAGAACTGGAAGTTGGTGTTACATATCCATCTCATGGTTTTGACAAGAAACAAAGATGAATTTCAAGGATAAATCTCAGAATAATGGTGAAAATAAGATAAATGATTCTTTATGCTCAACGTGTGGAAAGAAGCATGGTGGAGATTTCCTAAAAGGTACTAGAAAATGTTTTAAGTTTGGAAAAGAAGGTTATTGAGTTGTTGTGTGTCGAAGTAATGGGAAAAAGATAGCTGATGATATGAATAGGGAAAAGACTATAGAAAACACTCCACCAACACTTCAATGCTTCATGTGCAAGGAAATGGGGCATTATTCTAATCAATGACCTAATCCAAGGGTTAATGAGGATTGACATGAGCAACATCTTAAGGAAAAGTATAAAGGGAAGTCACATGCAATCATTATTTGTTATGTTGAGTATGACAATGATGTTGTGTAATGATTAAGTGTTTACATAATGGGATTTCAAAATAGTATTATAGAATCTCATTTATGGTATCATAGAATTTTGGAATATCAATGTATTGGTTTTCAATAATTATATGGTACCGGTAACCATGAAAATTGATTGAAATATTTTTGGAAATATGATGATATGTTCATAATGAAGGGATAATGAAAAAAATGAAATAATCTCATGACTAATTTAAGGACAAAGTTATATCATGGTTTTAGTATATAAAAATTTTGTGCTTTTGGTATGTGGAAAGTTTTAAGTTTTAACAGCATTCATGTTTTCACTATGGTTCAATGGTTATTCATTTTTCAATAGAATACATGATTATGGTATCCACATGTTTGGAATGTGACCAATAAGATATATCGAATGATATATGAGGGATAAATGATTGTATTCACATGCTCAGTAGATGACATTTCTAGTAATTGTTTTCTTTATATTATGAGCATGGACAAAAGTATTTTAGATATGCCTAAAATTGGAATGGATTATGTTGGACATAAGGTAGTATTGTTTAATGATAGAACTTTTTTCGATATTATTTATGGGATGTTATAATAATGTATTATTAGAAAGAGGACATCCTGCAGGACGGGTGACAACACATCGCGTCGGATAAGGCTGTGGGAATTGAACCCACAACCAAAGTGCGACAGGCCTTTATCACCTACCACTGGCCTACTGGAATTCCATGGTTAGTAGAAACTAGTTTTATTTTATTAAGCGGTATGATAGATAAAGTATAAGTTCATTTTTGGACTCATATATAATTAACCTCACCATAGATGGACTTATGAATATTTGATAACATTTTCAAACCTTTTTTTGAGAAAGATGGAATGCCCCATCATTCTATCACATGATCTGCTAAAACTTCAGGAATGACAAATTGAACTTCATTTATTTAATATATGACGTTGAAATAGTTCAAGGCACGAACAATGGTGAGATTGTACCGAAATACAGTAAGTATTTCTTCTAATTAAAATGCTTCAACTTTAAGGAAATGATCTTGAAAACTAAAAATGTTCTCATAGTGTCATCCTATCCAATTAATCAAATGGTACCATAGATCATCACAAATTTATGGCTTTGTGGTTGTTGGCTTTTTCATAGCCATGTTCTCTACCAATATCTATCAAAACTTGATGTTTAGGTTTCTCTTCCATATCCATATTTTCACTTATGTTCTCCTATGTGGAAACCCATTGATGAGTTAATTTGGGTAACCGTTATGTTTCATACATCAGTTTTTAAAATTAATTTTTTGTATTCCTTTTTACGATGTGGGTTTTATGAAAGAAACTTTTAAGTAGTATATCGTTTATAACCCGAAGAATTTCAAATGAGAAATTCATTTTAAGCGTTTAGAATGTAACAACATGATATTTTATGAGAATTATTCTTTTTAATTTCATTGATGTATTTTGTTGTACTCTACACCAAATTTATCTTGTGTTATATGCAACACTGTATTAGCTTGCAGTATATGCAACACTATTCTTGGCTCGTGTTACACAATATTTCAAGTTCGTTTTGTAGAAACTATTCTACGCAACATTAAGTATAGATTTTATTTATTTTATAAATTAAATAAGTTATAATTTTTTTTCTACGCAACAACAAAGGGAGCTTGCAATACATGCAACCTTGACTTGCCTTGCGTTACACGCAATCACGATCTTCCTCGATATCGTGTGTAGTACGCAATACCATGTTTCACTAAACAATGATATATTGTATTATTATTATTATTGACTAGACGTTATTAATAGTATTAACTACATTTTTAATGTTATAGAATTATTATTCATCTTACACATTTTTTAGACCATAGTATGAGAACAAAATAAATTTTTCAAGTAAAATAAGTATTTTTCAAAAAATGATGTTTTGTCGCCTTTTGATAGAGCATCGACTTTAAATCTAGTTTTTGATATGTTTATAAGTTCAATTAATAAAAATAAAATTCTTCTTCGAAATCATTATATAAAAAATTACTTTTGGTAAATTGTTTATGTAATTATGATAACTTTAATATTTTAATGAAAAGTACAAACACGATATATTTTAATTAAAAAACAACTTTTTTCATAGTAATAATTTATATGGTTAAAATATAATATTTAATTGTTTAAAAGTATAAATAGAATACATTTTTACCATTTAATATAATTTATGTCATTATCATTTATTTTACATTGAATTCATAGGTAAAATCATTTCAATCTTTTGCAATGTTTTAAATTTTCAAACTCATTTTCTTAACAATGTGATTAATTTTAAATTAGTTTCTGCAACTTCTGTGATTTGAATTTAGAAAAAATGATTTCATATTTCGAATTAGTATGTAAAAATCTTGTTAATAAGCTACTTTTTATTTTTTGTCATTATGAATAGTAACTACGGTAAATTTTATTTATCATAGTTAAAGGTTAATCAGGTAATTAAGGGTAAATATAGTATTATAAAATTACCCAAACAGTAGTCCTAATATAATTGGAGGAATATATTTTACCCTAAGTCATACTTGGGTCGAAATGGAATCTAATTTAACCCCCTTGTATTTGATTAAGACCTTTTATTTATTTTATTTTATGGAAAGTGAAATGTCTCACTCAAACATTATTAAATAAATTATTTTTAAAATACATTTATAAAGTATATAAATTAGATTATAAATAATAATTAGAAAAATAAATTTTTTTTATTTATCATGGTAAATTATTTTTAACTTTTAAGAAATATTTATTTACCTTAATAGATTTTACATTAATGATGAAGAAATTATTTATTTAGTGAAAAATCAATAATATAGTTTTTATTAAAATAAGAGTTCCTATCAAAAAAACCATAAAATTGACCAAACATTATTGGTCTAGTATATCTATACCCTAAGAATCCAAGGGTTGATTTGTGGACCATTTGGAGCCTTATAAAACCGATTAGGACATTTATATTATATTATTTTAAATGACGTCGAAGAGGTCACCTTCATAATTTAATAAATGTAACAATTTAATTGTTTTGATTTTAAGATGTTAAAATTAGAGTAAAAGTATTATTATAAAAACTATGAGATTTATCTACATCATAGTATTTTATTTCCAATTCTTATGAAACATATAAGTATATTAAGAAATTATACAAAAATTTTGTACTAAATATTTGATAAATAGATATACCAAATAAACGGTTTTAAAAATATTAAAATAAATATTCTATCAAATATTTAATGTGATACACGAATTTTATAGAAATATCTGATATGTGATGAATCTATTAAATATTTTGGTTATAATATATCCTCTGTGTGGATTTCATTTAAATTAAAACAAATTAACAATGCAAAAATTGACACTATTGTTATTTTATAAAAATAGCATATTATAAAATTCATTAAAAATCGAAAAATATATTTAAAAATTATAAATTGAAATTTATACGGTCTAAAATGTCATAAATAATTAAATTATGAACAATTCACAACACAAAAGTAATTATTTAGAATAGTTTAATAACTAGAATCTTATTACAACAACTAAAATTAAATAGATTAAATAAGGATAAATAAAGTTGATAATGTTTAAAATAAATACCCATCATGTATAAAATATATTTTTTGATGATATTACAACTATATATCAACTAATATTATCATTTGAGTCATTTTTGGAGGTTTTAATGTGAGGATGAATTTATTAAAAATTAATATTTCTTTTGTTACGAAAGGGGCTCTTCTCCTCCCTTATAAAATAGGAACACCTTCCCTCTTCTATTCACACCCTTTTGAGCCTTGATTCTCGGCCAAACCCTTCCAATTCATCTTCTCAACCTCTCTACTAATAACATATAGGTTATTCTCTTCTCTAAATACGAACTATAGTTCCCCAAGAATAAGTTTAAATGAGGTGCGTCGAGGAAGAGGTAATCTCTTCTACCGACTCTTTCAAGTTTCTTTCATCTTCTACTTACTCTTCATTAGATGTTTAATTATATAGTAATAACATCAGTATTAATTAATTACTGATATTCTACTATAAATATTAGACAACACTATTTCAACTTCTATCCATCCTACAGAAAACGAAATCTATGGGCATGCGTACGTACGAAATACCGTCTCCACGCCGTGGTGTAATCTGTTTTTGAACTACCACCTTACTTGGATGGATATAATGGTGTAAAGAATAACTATATATAGTTAATATAACATCATAATGATTCTGAGATATTATATAATCCAATCCAATTCAATTCAATAATTATGGGAATGATTTCATTGCTCGTGTGTACGTACAGATTACCATCTCCATGACGCGATAAGATTCATTATCCATGTTAACAACTCAAGAATGATTATATAGTATATATAACGAATAATAATGAAATAGATTACATGATAAACCTACTGGATTTCTTTATATATATGTGTCATCTACTTACTTCCATTCAAGTAAATAATGAAAGGAAAACAGTGTTCATTCGTACGTACGGCCTACCATCTCCTTGAATGGTGTATTTCATTTCATTTATCTATCTATTATATATATATAATTTATATATATATACTTAATATATATGATAAATAAATCCTTATTTTCATTCTAGAATTAATTAAATCATGATAAAATTAATAATAATATCCAGAACAACAATTCCAATCACGTACGATAAATAAAATGAATTTACCCAAAACACTACTTTAGCATTGAATTTACAAAAGAATGGGTAATATAAAGTCATAAGTGAACCATATATGATATCATAACAATGAATATAATTCATCAATATGTCAATGATTATTTAAATAATTATATATGACGTTCAGATATGTATGAAGCATATCGGACCTAAGGTATGGGATAACTTTTCCAAACTCGTTTTTTATCTGAGATTGTTTATTCGTAAGTATTTACGGGGGTTATTGTTATAATCCATTTCAATGTATTCTAAAAGTTTTTTTATGTATGTTTAAAGTATTTTTTACCCTTTTTTTACTATTACTAAATGGTATGTAAGGAAGCATTCTTTTGTTTACCATACGTGGTGCTTTTGGACTTATCATGAACAAGTACGAGAAGAATGTTTTTTTAACTTATACAGCATGATCGTATTTTTATACTTTCATAAAGCCTTATTTTCATGAAGCTTACTCAACAAGATTTCATGATTATTTTGATCAAAATCATTTTCTTTTCAAATTTCATGGCATTTTGTGAATAGGAAATGATTTTGATGAAAAATGATATTTTCCTCAAGAATTCATTTCAAGTGTTTTATCAAAACCATTTCCCATATAAGATGACATTATTTTTTATGTGTATCATTCATGTATAATGTAACTATGATTTACATGGTTTCACTTATTTTATGATGAAATGATATCCATTTTTGTGTATGGATTATGTTATGATGGTATGATGTTTATGAAACCCATTTTATACTTTGGTTAATGATGATTGATTTATGTTCATGTTATGGCACAAGTAAAAATGATTTCATTATGAGATGGGTGGGACCAATATATCCATCCAATGCATTGGGTAAAGATTTATATATCATGAGATATACATGTGTGGAACGGTATGTTAATCTGGTTCAGTGTTACAGGACTAGAATGAGGAGTGAACTCGATTCAGAATGGGACATTGTCCACTATGATGGTTTTGGGGGCAATTATTTGGCTAAAATGGAATTCATATCATGTTCATAAGGGTTTTCAACAATTACATGATTTATTACCTTGATATTTTATGATGATTGTTGTTCCATTATGATCTATGCCTTACGTACTTCCATATTTTTTGTCATTGCTCATGATTTTGATGTTTAAACATTATGTTCATGTTTTTATGTTCAAATGTTTATGGTTTGTTTTATTTTCTCAATTATTACCATTAATGAGCATTTTATCTCACTCTATATATGTTTTCTTTTCCCCAGGATATAAAGAAAAGTTTAAGGTAAGAAAACAAAAGGGGACGATCTTTAAGGGAGATGTTGAAGATCTTTCACCATGATTAGAAGAGTATGTTCCGAGTTTCCAAAGACAATACTATTACAGTCTTTCAGTGTTTGTTTTTTTATGTATTATGTATTCCTAAAAAGTAATGTAATGTCCATGTACCTAAATTTTGGGGTCTCTACAATAAATCTCTATGTTCCATATTTCTCTCTAATAGAAATGTCATGAAAATAGAGAGAGGAAGGTGGACACTTCTCATCTTTCTTCATGATTTCTAATCATGTACTTGTGACATGGAACCACTATAAATTTATTGTGGGTTGTGTCTTGATTAATTTCTAGAATAAAATTTTCATTGATTTAGAAATTGGTTTTCATAGATGTTTGATCCCTTTGAACACCTTCTCTCAAGATAACAAGATTTAATATTTTATTTCAGCAATACATAACTATAAATTTTGAATCAAGAAATTCTCATCCATACTAGATCAATGTCGTGTGAATTATATTTTCTAAAGGATTACTCTTAGTGACTCATGTGAATGGGGTGGTGAAAGAAAATGATATGGTGCAAAGACATCCATGCAATGTTCAGTTATCCAGTGTGGAATCTCTATAACCTATCCATTCTGACATATCATAAAGTGAGGAAAAATTGAATCATGATGGAATATAAATGTTTATGCTAAAGCAATCATAAATAATAATCCTCCAAGAATAATATCTTTTGGTTTAATTGGGAATACGTATTGTGGAGTATCCTAGTCCAGACCATAAAACCGGAAGATAATGTATGCAACTACATATATTTTGTGGATTCTTGGTTTATGGGAACCAAGAATAATTTCCATGAATAGAGGGAGAGGTATCTACTACATGAAACAAGATTTTGGAGTTTATACGGTGCATGTAAACAAATATGAAAAGACTATACTAGAAGTTCATGACTAAACATGGTGGTAAAAATCAGTAGCATCAAATCCATTCTGGTACAACTCATTAAAATGGGGTAGGGTTCACGCTCTTGGAGAAATTCCATGGTTGGAATCCCTATAATGTCTAATTCTCATAACCTTATATAAGTGATTGGTGATAGAAATACCCCATGCAGATTATTTAAACTCAACATTTATAGATCATGTGTTGTTTGGGTAATGTTGTTGGGGGTGCTGTTGTTCATGAAAATCAAGGGGTGGAAATTTTGTCTTTTAATTATGGATTTGGATAGGGGGAATCAATTATAGAAGTGGATTGTGTGATGCTAATGGAATGTACCATCTCATGAATCACTCACAAATGCAAGTTGATTTTGGAAATATGGGTGGGCCATAGTCACACATGGAATGAGGGTAAAAAGTTTGCATACTTGTTTAATATTAGGGATGATAATAATGTTCATAGTTTTCTAGTTACTAGGATGGGTTCTCTCTAAATTGCAAGTGGTAGTTTCTCTACGGTGGATTCAACCAACCCCAGTTATTTTATATTTCCATAAAAGGATATAGTTATTGGATATTCACAAGAAAAAATATTTTTTTAACATTCTATGGATGGTCTAAATACACAAGATTATTTGATCTTTAAGGATGGGTCTTTATATTTGGTATTATAGTAGGGTTAATTCATCTTTATATATTATGATGTGTTCATGTAAGGTTTTATTAGGTGTCGAATAATCTGTCATTGGTTTAAAAGTGTAAGGTTTATTATATCTTCAATGTATTAGTTCCCCTTATATTTTTTATAGTGATTTATTTTGATGATAATATTAAAAATGTTTTTATTGTATTTAGTAGGGTAATTGACTTAGGAATAAATTATTTTATTGTTAAAGTATTATACAATATCTAGATGTATTTTTTTCACAGTGATCATTATTTCATTCACTTATATTTCTTGTATTAGTCATGCTATTCTCTATAGAATAATGATATATAATTAAGATGGAAGGAAATGAAAACAAACAACATTTTTTCCTTTATAGATTATTTATTCATAACGTTCATGGAAAAATCTAATTTTTATGATCTTGAATTATTTTTGAGCATTCTAATGACATTTATGAAACTATTTGATATATTTAATGCTTTTTCACTTTTCCAAAATTTTTATGGATCATGTAATTTCTATTATTTTAATTTAAAGATATAACTAATCAACCTCATTTAATAATATGAGTACTAGTATGGACATGACTGTTTGTATTCTGTATATATAGACTACATGTTGAAATAATAAGGGGAGATCAATAACCAATAAAAAGGCCATAATGTATATATATCAAGTATGTATTCTTTTCCTATGATCTATGATTAATCATGATAAAGTTATTTAAAAAATCAAAAGGGAATATATCATTTCATTAAATATTAAAAACACACGGTTAAGGGTTTAGGAAAGGAGTGGAACGAAGTGTTTATTAATAATATTATGATAGTGAAACATTAAATATTGAATATTATTTTAAATATTTGGAAATATAAGTATTATAAAATGATACCCTGGAAGATTGTTGTACCAAAATATTGATAGATTTGGATAAAATCATTTACATACATATTATTTTGGGATAAATAATCCTTTGGGTTAATATGTGTTTGATAATAGATTATTTGTTTTTGTATAAAAATTAGAAGTATAGAAACCCCTAGTTGTTAAAAAGTGATATTTTTATGGTGTCTCTTGTATATATATGATTAATCATAGAGATAACCTTGATATTGAAATGAAATTTGGTAAATAAGAGAATAATATGAATTTTTAATAATATCATTATAATTGTGGTGAGAAGTATTGGATTTGGTTAAAAAAATATTAAAGGATTTTAATTGAGTAACAGTGACTGAATTTTCTTTTGGATGTTTATGTGATTTTAATGTTGAATTATGGTTATTGTAACACCCCGAGATGTTATAAAAAATATTCTTTTAATTTAAGTAATGTCTTGTGTTGTACGCTACAACAAAATGAGCTTGCACAACATGAATCCCTAACTCGGCTTGCATTACACGCAATCACGACCTTCCACGATAGCGTGTGTTGTACGCAATACCAAGTTTTGCTAAACAACGATATGTTATATAAACTAGCCGTTATGAATAGTAATACCCACTTTTTAAAATTTTATAAATTTTAACTTTCAGAATGGATTTCATTTTTCGATTCAAAATATCGAAATTAGCCTAGGGTGAATTTTTGGTATTTTTCTGAAAAAATTTCAATTTTTGATGAATAGTGAAAACACTGGGTTACTATTCAAAAACCGACTTTTTATTTAAATATTTATTTATTTTATTTAAATTTATTTTAGGTAAAAAATTGATACATAATACCTATATAAGTATAATTTAAGCCATTGGAGTCATTTTATAATAATTTTAGATATATCAAATTTTTATTGATCTTTTCATCGTCTTTTACCCACCTTCTAGGAGAATTTGCAAATTCACATAATACTTAATTTTACCGTTTCTGTGAGTTGAATTTCGAAAATCCGAGAGACACAGTTAATATCAAGGACTAAAATGTGGTTCAATGAGATGGAAATAATTTTCGGTGAATAGTAACTTTTTACTTTTTTTACCACGGTTAAAAGTACATTGGGTAATTAAGGGTAAAAATGATATTATTTTTACCCTAACACATGTCCTAATTCTATTGGATAAGTGTAATTCAACCAAAAGAACCTTAGAAATAAAATATGACCATTTAGGCCCAATTAGATTAGATTAGGACATATATTATTAATTTATTTAAAGAAGGGTTAAAATAGTTAAAATCAAAGTTTAATAACAAAATTATTTTTAATATATGGTTATACATAAGATATATTCGACTATAAATAATTATTAGAACGATAAAAAGATTTCTTACATAATGGTTTTTTATTTATAATTTTTTGACATTAAATAATGTAATTTATTTATAACACAATGATGATGCAGTAATTATATTATTTATGAAATATTGACATAATTTTTATCATAAATACCCAAATAAATTTAATTTGAGAATTTTTATGAATTAAACTAATTTTATAGGTTAATATGAAAGGTTATTATTGATTTAGTTAACTTTTTTCGAACTAATCATTTGATTATGATGTTCACATAAATCAATTACCAAATAGTGTAAAAATTGACATAAAATAGTTTTTAAGACAAATATTATATTATTAATTGTTATTTTATTCCTAAAAACAAATATTCAGACGAATTACTTATATAATGTTATATATATTAATTATAAACAACTTGGGGTTCTTTTGGCTTTTTATAGTAAGTTTATTAACATTATTATGTAAGAAAACAAGAAGACGCGGTAAAACTTAAATTATCTAACTTAATGTTAAATCTAATTGATAAGGTAAAAATATAAACCTAAACTTGTCTAAATTCTATTGTATGAGTGGATTTAGACTCATACCCACCTTAGCTTCGATATAAATAAATTTGGAGCTATTAATAACTGAATATGACTTTATAATAAAATAATATCATTAGTTTTTCCAAAGGTACCCCTCTCCTCCCTTATAAAAGGGCACCTCCTCCCTCTCTTACTCACACCATTTTGATCCTTGATTCTCGGCCAAACCCTGAAAAATTATTTTATCGAATTCGCTAGAAACATCCTAGATGTCCTAGTCCACTTCAATGACCAATTTTAGTGCCTTAAGAGAAGGTCTCAAAGAGGCTCTTCAATGAAGAGGTAATGCCTGTTACCGAATCTTTCAACATTATTTCTTCTTCCACTTCTTCTTCTTTATATGTTTCATTATGAAGTAATAACATCAGTATCACTCATATACTGATATTTTATTATAATTATGAAACAAACCTATGTCACCATCTATCCATCCTACGGAAAACAAAATCACCGCGCGTGTGTACGTAAGGAACACCGTCTCCACGCCGTGGTGTAATCTGTTTTCCATCAACACCTTATATGGTTGGGTATAATATTGTAAATAATGACTATATATGGTTATTATAACATCATGATGATTCTGATATATTATACCATTCACTCAAATTATATTCAATAATTATTGGAACGATATCATCACTTGTGCGTACATACGGACTACCGTCACCACGACGCGATGAGATTCACTCTCCATGTTAACCATTCAAGAATGATTATAAAGTATATATAATAAGTAATCATGAAATATTTGACTAATGGATTTATGTATATGTATATGTATGTAATCTACTTAATTCCATTCAATTCAATAAGGAAACTAAAACAACGTTCATGTGTACGTACGACCTACCGTCTCCATGAACGGTGAATTTCATTCCATTTATCGATCTATTATATATATGTATATTCTGAATATATATTATATATAAATCATGTTTTAAATTCTGGATGTATGTAATCTTGATCTATGTATTCATATTAATAATTAAAAGTTAAAACATGATTGAAAAATGAAAAGATATTACCCAAAACGCTATATTAACATGAATTTACAAAAGAACGGGTAATATAAAGTCATAAGTGAACCATATATGATATAATAACAATGAATATGATTCTGTAATAAGTAAATGACATTATCTATATCATTGTAAATGGTGTTTGGATACGTACAAAGCATATCAGACCTAAGGTAAGGGATAATTATTCCAATCCCATTCTTATCTGAGATTGTTATTCGTAAGTATTTACTAGGGTTATGTTTATTTTCCTCATCCATATGTTCTCAAAATGTTTTCATAAAATGCTTAATTTTCATTCATGCCGTTTTAATGTCCTTTTTTACCCATTTTTTACTTTCACTACATGGTATGTAAGTAATATTTCTTTTAAGAGGTACTTTTTGACTTTTCCGACAATAGTACGAGAAGAATGTTTTTTAACGTACACGACATGAATGGATTTTTAAAACATTATTTACATGAAGCTTTCTTTACAAGATTTCAAGTTTATTTTTAATCAACTTCTTTTAGTTTAACATTATATGACTTTTTAAAAAATGAAAAAATTTATTTTCAAGTAGAAAGGATATTTTCCTCAAGAATGGAGTTCAAGTGTTTTATCAAAATTATTTTCCCTCTAATATAATATAGGGTTCTGTTTCTATCCCTATTTTTAAATTGATTTCATTATGTTATGATGGAATTATTTTTATGATGTCATTTTTTCTTATATGGATTATGTTATGATGGCATGATGTTTAAGAATCCCATTTTTATTACATGGGTTATGCTATGATGTATGATTTATGGTTTTGTGGCACACATAAGAATGGTTTCATTATGAGATGGGTGGGACCTATATCTCCCTCAAATGCATTGGGTAAAAATTTATATCTCATTAGATAGACATGGCTGGAAGGTTAAGTTAATCTGTTTCAGTGTTACAGGAGTGAAACAAGGAGTGAACTCAATTCAGAAAGGGACGTTGTCCACTAAGATGGTCTTGGAAGCAATGCCTTGGCTACTATGGAAATCATATCATGTGCTTAATGTTTTCCACAATTACATGTCTTATTCCCATGATATTTTATCATGATTGATGTTCCATTATGAAATATTCCTTACGTACTTCTAAGATTTATGTCCTTGCTCATTATTTTGATGTTTAGATTTTATGTTCATGATTTTGAATTCAAATGTTTATGGATTGTTTTATTTTCTCTATGCATACCCTTACTAAGAATTTGAGCTCACACTTTTTATTTTTTCTTTTCCCCAGGATATAAAAAAAGCTTTTAGGTATGAAAAAATGGGGAATATCTTAATGGTAGATGTTGAAGATCTTTCACCACAATTAGAAGATTACGTTCCAAGCATCTAAAGACACTAAACTATTACAGTCCTTATGAGTCTGTTTTTGTTATGTACTAAGTATTCCTTAAAAGTAATGTAATGTACATATACGCCAGGCTTTGGTTCTCGACAGTTGGTATCCAAGGAAAGGTTTAGTCAAACTGTGGAAACTAGGATGCAAAAAATTTAGTGAGATCCCTGGAGATATTTCTAAGGTATGTCTAGCGATGTCCCTAAGGATAAGTATACGTATAAGATATAGTCCTAGAACTATTCTAATGATCTTAGAATTTAACCTAAAATGTTAGATATTTAGGGTACTCCCCCTTTACTATGTTCTTTTCCCTTGCATGATTTCTTACTCTCAAACGATTCTTTTTGGGGTTTAGAAAATGGATGGAAATAGGAAGATTCACGATAATGGAGGATATGACGTCCAATGGAATGATATTCTTCATGAGAAACCAAATGAAACAGGATTTGGAAGTCCAAACATCATTATTATGCCTAATCATAAATCTAATAATATGATCAATAATCTCAACTTGGTATTTTCCCGACTCATGTAATAAGAGAAAGATGGAGTTTCATGATGATCATAGAGGAAAGAAAGGTCAATTTACCTCATGTAAATCATGTTGGAAGAGGCATCAGGGAGATTGTTTCAAAGGAACTGGAAGATGATTTGGGTGTGGAAAAGAAGGACACAAAGCCTGTCAGTGAAAAGGAAAAGGTTCAATAAACACCATGGAAAAGGATAATGCTATTTCTATGACATAAATAATTATTAGATGTTTCAAATGTGTAATTAATGGGCATTATGCAAACCAATGCCTAAAGGGAAAATCTCATGAAGAGAATCAGCATGGTTATATGAGTAGTATTTATGTGGATGATGATGAAGAGACTACAAAAGAAATATGAGATGAAAGAAATGATGAATCTTAGTCAGTGGTTTAAGAAGTTAGTTGAATGATTGTATGTTTATAAAGAATAATGTATAGTAATATAGAATAAAGAATCATATAAGGATTGTTGCATTATTGTTTTTCCTAAAGTATTTGGAAGTATATGTTGAATGGTACCGGTAACCATGGATGGTTATTCAGATATTTTTGGAAAGTAGATGATATGCACATAATGAATGGATAAGAAGATAATGAGGTGTTTGATTGTATTCATGATCTCATGACTGATATAAGGACTAAGTGATATTATGGTGTGATTATATAGATTTTTGGGATTTTGGTATGAGGAAAGAGTTACCTTTTGATAGAATTAAGGTTTTTACTATGGTTCTATGGTATTTTATGTTTCAATAGAATATAGGACTAAGGTATTCATGTGTTTGGAATGCAACCAACAAGATATATCTTATGATATTTGTGAGATAAATTATTGTATTCATGTTCTTGGTAGATAACCTTTCTAATAATTATTTTCTTTATACTATGAGCTTGGACCGAAGTATTTTAGATAAGCCTAAAGATTGGAATAGATTATGTTGGACATAAGTTATTAATGTTTAAGGGTAGAACATTTTTCGATATTATTGATGGTATTTTATAGTAATGTAGTTTTAGAAAAAGGACAACCTGAAGGATGGGCGACATCCCATATCGTCTGACAAGGCTGTGGGAATCAAACCCACAACTGAAGTGCGACTGGCCTTTATCGCCTCCACTGGCCTACAGGAAGTGCCTGGTTAGTAAAAACTAGTTTTATTATATCATGCGGTATGATATATGAAGTATAAGTCCATTTTAGGAACCATATATGATTAATCTCACTATAGATGGACTTATGTGAATTTAATAACATATGTTTTAGACAGATGGAATGACATATCATTCTATCACATGATCTTCTAAAACTTCTCTAATGAAAAATTCAACTTCATTTCATAATGAGATGAAGTCGAAATTGTTCAGGGCATGAACAATGGTGAGATTATACCAAAATAAAGTAAATATTTATTCTAATTCAAATTCTTCAACTATAGAGAAATAATATTGAAAACAAAAAATGTTGTCCTAGTGCCCTTATATCCGATGAATCAGATGGTACCATAGATCATCACTAATATATGGATTTGTGATTGTTGGCTTTTTCATAGCCACGTTCTCTACCACTCTCCATCAGAACTTGACAGTTAGATTTCTCTTCCATATCCATATTTTCACCTTTGTTGTCCTATGTGGAATCCCAGTGATTAGTTAATTTGGGCAACCGTTACATTTCATACATTAGTTTTTAAAGCCATGTTTTGGTGTTCCTTTTTACGATGAGGGTTTCTATTAAAGAAACTTTCGAGTAGTAAACCATTTATAACCCTCATGAATTTCGAGGATGAAATTTATTTTAAGGGGGGTAGAATATAACACCCCGATATTTTATTAAAAATATTCTTTTAATTTCATTAATGTCTTTTGTTTTACGCTACACCAAAAGGATCATGCACAACACGAATCCATGAGTTGGCTTTCATTACACACAATCGCGACCTTCCGCGATAGCGTGTGTTGTACGCAATACCGATTTTCGCTAAACAACGATATGTTATATAAACTACCCGTTATGAATAGTAATACTGACTTTTTTAAATTTTATAAATTTTATCTTTCAAAATGGAGTTCATTTTTTGATTGAGAATAACGAAATTAGCCTAGGGTGAATTTTTGGTATTTCTCTGGAAACATTCAATTTTTGATGAATATTGAAAACACTGGGTTACTATTCAAAAACAGAATTTTTATTTAAATAATTATTAATCTTATATAAATTTATTTTAGGTAAAAATTGATACATAATACCTATACATGTTCAATTTAAGTCATTGAAGTCATTTTATAATAATTTTAGTTATATAAAAAGTTTGTTGAACTTTTCACCGTCTTTTAGCCATCTCCTAGGAGAATTGGAAAATTTACATAATACATAATTTTACCGCATCTAAGAGTGGAATTTCAAAAATCTGAGAGACATGTTTAATATCAAGGACTAAAATTCGGTTCAATGAGATGAAAATAATTTTTGGTTAATAGTAACATTTTACTTTTTTTACCACAGTTAAAAGTAAATAGGATAATTAAGGGTAAAAATGATATTATTATTACTCTAACACCTGTCCTAATTCTATTAGATAAGTGTAATTAGACTAAAAAACATTAGGAATAAAATATGACCATTTAGGCCTACTTGGATTAGATTAGGACATTTATTATTAATTTATTTAAAGAAGGGTTAAAATAGTTAAATTCAATGTTTAATAACTAAATCATTTTTAATATAGTTTTATACATAAGATAAATTGGACTATAAATATGAGTTAGAAATCTAAAAATAGTTCCTACATAATGGTGTTTTATTTATACTATTTAGACAATAAATAATATAATTTATTTATGACACAATGATGATGCAATAATTATCTTATTTATAAAATATTGACATAATTAATGTTATAAATTCCCTAATAAATGTAATATGAGAATTTTTATGAATTCCACTAATTTTATTGGTTAATATGACATGTTATTATTTATTTAGTTAATTTTTTTCTAACTAATCATTATTTTATGAGTTTTAAATAAATCAATTACCAAATAGTGTCAAAATTGACCTAAAATTGCTTTTAAAACCAATATTATATTATTAATTGTTATTTTATTCCTAAAAATATAAGGTTCATCCAAATGACTTAGATAAGGTTATATATATTAATAACAAACAACTTGATGTTCGTTTGTCTTGTTATAGTATTTTTATTAACCTTATAGTGTATGAAAACAAGAAGACACGGTAAAAGTTAAATTATCCAACTGAAAGTTAAATATAAATTATAAGGTTAAAATAGAAACCTAAACGTGTATAAATTTTATTGGATGAGTGGATTTCGACTCATTCCCACCTTATCTTCTAAATAAATCAATTTTGATCTATTAAAAACAGAATATGACTTTATAAAAAAATTAATATTTTTAGTTTTTCCAAAGGTGCCCCTCTCCTCCCTTATAAAAGGGCACCTCTTATCTATCTTTCTCACACCCTTTTGAGCATTGAACCTTGGCCAACCCCTACCAAATTCTATTCTCCACTTTCCTAGAAACATCCTAGTGGTCCTGGTCATCTTCAAACACCAATTTTAGTGCCCTATGAGGAGGTCTCAAAGAGGGTCTTCAAAGAAAAGGATATGTCTATTACCGATTCTTTCAAATTTATTTCTTCTACCACTTCTTCTTCTTTAGTTGTTTCATTATGAAGTAATAACATCATTATCACTCAAATACTGATATGTTATTATATGTATGAAACAACCTTATTTCACCATCTATCCATCCTATGGAAAATGAAATCACCGCGTGTGTGTACGTACGTAATACTGTCTCCATGCCGTGGTGTAATCTGTTTTTCCATCAACACATTACATGGAAGGGTATAATGGTGTAAAAATTTTTGGAATGATATCATCGCTTGTGCGTACATACGGACTATCGTCTCCACGACGTGATGAGATTCACTCTCCATGTTAACCATTACAGAATTATTATAAAGTATATATAATAAGTAATCATGAAATATATGACTACTGTATTTATGTATATATATATGTATGTCATCTAATTAATTCCATTCAATTAAATAAGGAAACAAAAACAGTGTTCATGCGTACGTACGGCCTACCGTCTCCATGAATGGTGTATTTCTTTCCATTTATCGATCTATAATATATATGTATATTCTGAATATATATTATATATATATCAAGTTTTACATTCGGGATGTAAGTAATCATGATCTAAGTAATCATATGAATAATTAAAAATTAAAACACGAACGATAAATGAAACGATATTACCAAAAATTCTACTTTAACATGAATTTACAAAATAACGGGTAATATAAAGTCATAAGTGAACCATATATGATATAATAACAATGAATATGATTCTGTAATAAGTCAATGACATTATTTAAATCATTATACAGGGGGTCTGGATACATACGAAGCATATCAAACCTAAGGTAAGGGATAATTATTCCAATCTCATTCTTATTCGAGATTGTTATTCGTAAGTATTTACTTTGGTTGTGTTTATTATCCACTTCCACATGTTATCAAAATTTTTTCATAAAATGCTTATGTTTCATTCATGTATGTTTAAATTCATTTTTACCCATTTTTGACTTTCACTACATAGTGTGTAAGGAATCTTTCTTTTACGCGGTACTTTTTGACTTTTCTAGCAAAATTAAGAGAAAAATGTTTTTTTAACTTATACGGCATGAACAGATTTTTAGAACATTATTTACAAGAAGATTTCTTTACAAGTTTTCAGGTTTATTTTTAATCAACTTCTTTTAGTTTAAAATTATATCACTTTTTAATAAAGTAAAAATGTTTTTGAAGTAGAAAGGATATTTTCCTCAAGAATGGAGTTCAAGCGTTTTATCGAAATTATTTTCCATCTATGATAATATAGGGTTATGTTTCTTTCCATATTTTTACATTGATTTGATTATGTTATGATGGAATTATTTTCATGATGTCATTTTTTCTTATATGGATTATGTTATGATGGCATGATGTTTAAGAATCCCATTTTTATTACATGGGTTATGCTATGATGTATGATTTATGATTTTGTGGAACGCATCATAATGGTTTCATTATGAGATCGGTGGGACCTATATCGCCCTCCAATGCATTGGGTAAAGATTTGTAGCTCAGGAGATAGACATGGCTGGAATAGTAAGTTAATCCGATTCAGTTATACATGACTGAAACGAGGAGTTAACTCGATTCAGAAAGGGACTCTGTCCACTAAGATAGTCTTGGCAGCAATGCCTTTGCTACTATGGAAATCATAACATGTGCTTAATGGTTGCCAAAATTACATGTTTTATTCCGATGATATTTTATCATGATTGATGTTCCTTTATGATATATGCCTTACATACTTCCATGATTTATGTCCTTGTTAAATATTTTTATGTTTAGATTTTATGTTCACGATTTTGCATTCAAATGACTATGAATTGTTTTATGTTCTCTGTACTTACCCTTACTGAGCATTTGAGCTCACACTTTTTATGTTTTCTTTTCCCCATGTTATAAAGAAAGGGTTTAGGTATGAAAAAAGGGGAAAATCTTTATGGGAGATGTTGAAGATCATTCATCATGATTAGAAGATTACGTTCGAAGTTTCCAAAGAAACTAAACTATTACGGTCCTTGTGCATCTATTTTTGTTATATATTAAGTATTGTTCAAAAGTATGTAATGTCCATGTACGTCAGGATTCTGGTCTCTATAGTTATTCATGTCATTTTAGAAATTATTAGCATATAGTAGAGATTATGCAATTAGATAAATCATATTTTTTTGTAATGGACATAAAGAGGAATTGATATTTTTTTAGAAATATTTAAATAAAAATTGGAAAATAATTTGATCATATCCATATGATATTTAATTAATTATGATGAAAGTAATTTATGTAATGATAAATCCTGAAACTATTTTATTAATGATTTATTTTGGAGATAAAATTTAGCATTCTTGATTATATGTTTTATTCGTTTTTGGAACACATTCATCACATTATAACTACTTTTGGTGGGGTTTATATATAAATCCAAGAAGATTTTTTCCCAATTTAGAGATTATTTATTCAATTATGTGATTATTATAAGTCTTTGGGAATAATGAAAATTCATCATTAACACTCGTTATTTAAATAAATACGTGTTATTGTGATAGAAATTGATTTAAATTATGAAATTATACATATCATATAAGAATATTTTCCTATGATCTAATAATATATGGAAATATAATTCCATATCATTATGAAAATTATTTTTGAATAGAAAAAACTAAAATTTTACACCTCATACAATGAAATCAGTGTATTTTTTACCCCATCAATGATTTATGGTTTTTTCATGGTTAATATTCTAATGAATTTGTTATCCATATCTCTTTATCAATCTTTAGGTGTTATCTTTTCTCCTCAGTGTTTTTGTTGTTTACATTCTGCCAATATTTTCCTGCATGGAAATATAGTTATCTGATTTTTTATTTGGCCTTCATACCTCACATTCTATCTTTTTATGTGGATCTTGTATTGGCCATTTGAATGATATAGTATTTCAAAAATTTTATTTTTAAAAGTCAAACTATGGTTTCCAATTAAATTTATATTTCTGAGGATACACTTTATTAAATGGGAAAAAATGTAATATCATGATATTTTATAAGGATATATTATGTTCGATTGAGAAAAAAATACAAAACAATGTGATTAAAAGATTAATAAAATATAATTTTATAAATGGGAAAGTTATAGCTTGGCCGTTAAATTGACTGGAATGAATAGTGTAATCCATATAATGAAATAAATAAAAGCAATTATCATTTTAATGTTATTAATTAAATTTCATAAATAAACTCTGCATTTTTTATTGTAATGGTATTTTGTTCCTAAAAAATAGGTTTACATCAACAGGATTGTCTCCCTTGACTTTACGAGTAAATAAAATAATTACCTTCTTGAAACAATTGAAAAAATGTTTCAAAAAATGAATTTAATTTTTCAATTTATTATTTGTATATTATTATATGATAATATGTTGTTATTTGTTTAAAAAATATTAATGTATTAATAAATACTAAATAATTATGATTTTTTGATTGATAAAATTTAATTTTTGTAAAAATGAACATTTATTTTTTGAATTTTATTTCTAAGTAAATTAAATTAAAAGAAAATTCTGCTATAACATTGTTTCGAATATTTAAAAATTTATTAAATATTTGGAAAATCTTGTTCCATATATAGTAAATATGATTGTATTATTTTTGGCCAATATGAATTTCATCCTTAGTAATTTTTGTTACCACATTAAAGAGTAAATCAATAATTAATGTTAATAATTAAATGATAAGGATTATAAAATTTCCCAAATAGTAAAATTAATTTGGTCATTGATATATTTCTTCCATACTAATCTATAATTTAGTTATATGGAATTTTGACTCCATTTGGTTGAGATTATGAGAAAAATAAATTTTTATATAAAAAAAATCAAACATGTCACACTTTTGTTTTTAACAAATATAATATTTTTAATATCGGTTAATAAAGAGGAAATGTTCAACTATAAATATTAATTTAAATGATAATGGAAAAACAAATAAATGATATTAAAAATAATAAATACATAAATTTTGAGAAATTTAATATAATAATATAATTTATTTATGAAATTGACTTATTATAGATGTATTTAAATAATTTTTTCATTTATAATTTTTATCTTGAAATTTTGAAATTAAATTTAATGATTAGTTATAGAAATTGTTAATAATGATATTTGAGAATATATAATATTTTATTACATTAAATTATATTTCAAAAAACATTATATGTGGAAATGTTATTAGGATATAGTTATTAATATTATTTATTTTTTAGTAATGTCTATTTTAAACATTTATATTTTCTATATTGAACCTCAAAGAGTAAAAATATCTATTGTTATTGTATGTTTCACAAGGGTTAGTGTGGGATTAAAAACATATAATAAGTGTAAAAATTTAACATATACTTATATAAATATTATTGGTTGAAATGTTTTGAACTGATAATAAAATAATATTCTAAATAAATGTGTGTTATTCATTTTTAATAGTATAATAGTTTGTATTAGATTAATATTTTGATAAATTCCTAGAGTTCCCTTCACCTATATTATTATAGGGCACCTCTTCTCAATCCATCAGCCATAAAACCCATTTTATTTGTCCCATTTTTACCCAAATTCATTCCTATGTTCTTTCCCCTAATTCTATAGTTTTTTTAATTATTATAAAAATATTAATTATTTTAATATATTTATAAAATAATGTTTTGTGATGATGTGGTATTAAATTTCACTATATGTTTTAGTAATTTTAATTCTTCCACCTCTATAAAATATTAAAAATAAATTATAAAATAATAAAAATATTATTAAAAATATAATTATATGTTATTGTGTTGATAAAATAACATATATCAACCTCCTAATTCGTCAAATGTTGAATTAAATTATCATTCATATGTATTGTGGAATACCGCACCACGAACCAATGTAAATAAATTTTCATAAATATCTATAATTTATTGATTATAATTACTTAATTATTAAATATATATTATATTTATGAACTATTTATCGACCCAAAAATATAATATATAATTTATCTTCTTACCTTTTCATACAAAAAAAAGATAATTACATTTTTGCGTATTTGTGGACTACCACATCCACAATGTGATGTGCTTCATGTTTCAATCATCACATCACATTGATTATATATATAGGTATATTTTAATGTTAAAATTATATATTTATGATTTTATTATCATTATTTAATAATGATATAATCCTTACCTTTTACCAATTATTTTCATTAGAATATTTTAATTTTACTCATGTGTACGTATAACCTATCATCACCGTGATTATAAAATATTTAATTATTCATTAGTGAATTTCATCATTGGTTTTAGAATTATAATTGATAAACAAAAATGGAAATTATATCTTCGATATTATTCTGAATATGGGGTTTTAATGATCAATTTGACCACAACCACCATAGCATAATCATTTTATTCTTATGAGTAAAATATTGTAAAGTCATCCCATATAAATGTAGTTAAATAAATAGAAAATTAAATATATGTAAGAGATAATATAAATGATTAAAAATTTTCTTATAAATTTAAATAATTATCCAATATTGTTTTTTTGGAATATACAAAATTTACATGATGGTCACACTCACTGTAAGATACATCGTCTCCATTTCCTTTCACTGAGGAGTATATTAATGTTATACACACATATTTTTTATGATATGAATATAAATATAAATCAACATGTTTTATCATGAGTATTTATATTATCATGAAATCTAATGTTCTTATAACATAATTTTATGGGGATATGTTTTGAAATTTTCCAATGTGGTATGGGACATTATTTTAAAAATAATTTTTTAATGTTTTATTTGATTCTCTGTTTTTCTACCATATCCGTATTTATAAAAATTGTTATAAAAATTGATTTCAATATTATTCATTGATTATTTAAAAGCAATTTTATCAATTTATTATTATTTTTTAAAATTTATTAAAAGAAATTATTATTTTTCTTTTAAATTGTGTTATAAATTGAGTTTTTAGTTAAAATATAGAATGATTTTTTAACTTATATTGAATTAGTGGATTTTACTAATATTTTGGTTCATTAATTATATTATGTTTTTAACATGTATTCACATTTATTTTAATTTAAATAGTTTTCTTTAGTGTATGTATAGTTTTTAAATTTTAAATTTATTTTTAAGAAACTATATATTTTGATATCTAAAAGTGTTTTTAATTTAGTGTGAAAGGCTTTTAAAGAATTTATTCTTGATATGGTTCTAATAAATTTTTTATATAGGGTTGAACCACATTAAATTCCACTAGTGAGAATGATATATTTTATACGTTGTGTGACCCCCATTATTTCTCTCTTGTGCATTTGGAAATGATTGGTTGTTAAACATGATACTAATTCCATGATTCACTTTAATGGATAAACAATGAGGAGCTATGATGTTCATTATAATGTAACATTTGGATGGTTAATGATTATTTCATCAATTATTTGTAGTGATGGTTTCTCCAAAATTTTACCATGATGGTTAATATAAGTGTAATTATGATTGTTACTTCATTAACGGTAGGGATGGATATTACATGTGTAATAACGACGGTCACTCCATTTATAACTATGACTGTTATACCACACGTAAGAGTGAAAAATTTAACATTGTGATGAAGTTTTCAGTTAATTTTAAATTTAAAATTAAATAATAATTAGTGTAATTTTAATTAAAAACTTACAAAGAAAGTATTTATGAAATATTTTTTGAAGATAACATGATTTCATGTGTATGAAACAAGAATTTTTTATGCGCAAAGTTATTGCTTTGAAAGGAATTTTTTTATGTATTCATGGACTAACATTATATTTATTTCTATTTTGTCTCTTACTGTAACACCCTAAGCTTCCACGGTATGCTACTCTTTGAATAATACAGTAGCATGTGTTGTACAAATCTTCGAGTTCTAACACACTCCACAACCAAACATACTAGCCGTTATAAAATTTATTACTCACTTTTTTGGATAATTTTAAATTTTATCATTCATAATAGACTTCATTTTTGGATTCGGAATATCGAAATTATCATAGGGTGAATTTTTGGTATTTTTCTGAAAAAATTCAATTTTTGTTGAATAGTGAAAAAACACTAAGTTATTGTTTAAAACCAAATTTTTATAAAAATAATAAGTTATTTTATTTAAATTTATTTTAGGAAAAAAATATTTAAATAATATCTATATAAGTTCAATGTAATTCATTGGAGTTAGTTTGTACATATTTTAGATATATAAAAAGTTTTTTGAACTTTTCACCGTCTTTTACCGATCTACTATGAGAATTTTAAAATTTACATAAAACATAATTTTACCGCTTATGTGAGTGGAATTTCAAATTTTTGAGAGACAATGTTAATATGAAGGAGTAAAATGTGGTTCAACAAGATAAAATTAATTTTTGGTGAATAGTAACTTTTTAATTTATATTTACAAAGGTTAAAAGTAAATAGGGTAATTAAGGGTAAAAATGATATTAATATTACCCAAAAACATGTCCTAATTCTATTGGAAAAGTGTATCTCGACCAAAAAAAATATTAGGGAAAAAATATTATCATTTAGGTCCACTTGGATGAGATTTTGACATTTATTATTATTTAATTCAATGAAGAGTTAAAAGAGTTAAAATCAAAGATTAAATAACTAAGACATTTTTAATTTAAGGCTATACATAAGATAAATTAGATTATAAATATTCATTATAATGATAAAAAGATTTCCTACATAATGTTATTTTATTTATAATTTTATAAAATTAAATATTTTAATTTATTTATGACACATTTGATGATGTAGTAATTACCATATTAATGAATGATTAAGATAATTGATATTATAAATACCAAAATAAATGTAATATGAGAATGTTTATGAATTAGAATAATTTTATAGGTTCATATGACATTTTAGTATTGGTTATATGAATTGTTTTCGAAGTAATAATGCTGTTATGAATTTATCAAAGACAAAATACCCAATAGTGTCAAAATTGTCCTAAAAGAGTTTTTAAAACAAATATTATATTATTAATTGATATTCTATTCATAAAAATATATGGTTCGGCCAAAGGACATATAAAATAATATTAGTATTATTAATGGACCACTTGGGGGGTCTCGTGATAGTTTATAGTATGTTTATAAACTATATAATATAAAAATACAAAGAGACATGGTAAATGTGAAACTAATTAACTAATAGTTAAAATTAAATGATAAGTTTAATATAGTGACCCAAACCTGTCTAAAACCTATTGGGTGGGCGGTTTTCAACCCATAACCACCTTAACCTATAAATAATACCCTTTGGAGCAATTATAAACCGAATATGAATTTATTATAAAATAATATTTCCAGATTTTCCTAAGTTTCCCCTCACCCATCTTATAAAAGGGCACTCCCCCTTATCTCTAATTAACACCTTCAAAGACATTTTTTTCGTCCAAAACCTGACCAATTATCCTCTCAACTTCCCTCAATTCAACATATAGTCCTTAGTCTGATAAAAAAAAGTCATCTTAAGGAGCCCTTTTGATCAAATCAAAAAGAATAACCTGAAGAAGAAGTAATGATTTCACCACTATCTTTCAGGTTACATTCTTCTTCCACTTCTTCATTCATTGATATTTCCATAATAAAATAATATATCTAATATTTTATAGATAATTTGATGTTATTATAAATATGTTACAACCATATTCAGTATGCTATCCATCCTTTGAATGACATGTCACCATACGTGCGTGCGTATGGTTTACCGTCTCCACCTCAGGGTTTAATTGTTATTCAATATATTATTATTTGTATGGTTATAATAATGATGTGTATTTCATGTAAATAATAAATATAACATTATAATGATTCTTTATATATGATATACCATCCAATTAAATATTATTTTAAATATCAAAAGAATGATATTGTCACTCGTGTGTACATATGGATTAGTGTCTCCACGAACACGATGAGATTAATTCCTCATCATATCAATTCAAAGACTAAATTTCATTTGATGATTAAAAAAATGTTTAGATAAATGATATCATGCTAGATATGAATAAAACACATCCAATACAAAACAAATATGGCTCACATAACAAAGAATATTAAGGAAAATGCATCTGTTAACACCCGAAACGACGATAATACAAAGATATTATTAACAAAGCAATGTTAAAAGATCATATATGATATCATATTAATGTATATGAGTCATGTATAATTTAATAACAATTATTTCACCATTTAACAATAGGTTAACCTACCCTCAACCAAGTAAAATTACAAGGTAAGGGTTTATTTCACAATCTCCTCATGATTCAAGGTTGTCTATACGTAATTATCTTCTGGGACCTCATTATCATCCACATCAATGTTGCTTAAAAATTTATTTCAAGTCATTCATAATATTTTAAAAACTATGGGTTAAATTCATTTATAACATTTTTTACTTTTTATAATAAGTTTATAAAGGAATCTTTTTGTCATTTTCCAAACAAGTTCCTTTTTAACCTTTTTGACATAATTATGGTAATAATGTATTTTTTTAACTTATACGGCGGGTGCGGCTATTTTCCCCCATTAAAAAATTGTTGAAGCATCCCTTACAAGCTTATAAGAATATTTTCAAAGTAAATTTTTAATAATTATGTGACTATTTAATGATTTCAAAAAAAAAAGAGATATTTCTATCAAATAGTTTTGATTTCATCTATGTCAACGTCCTTTGATGGATTTTAAGCTTATATGAAGTTGATTTATTATGATACAAAAATTCCATAGTATATTGAATGTTTTTTGATATGTTTGACTATGGATGTGTTATTTTTATAACATTCATGGTATATGGAGAATGTATGGACATTTATTATGCTAGTTTTAATACGAATGATTATGTTATCTTTAAACCTGTTCATATGATGAATGCATTAGTTTTAATAAGTGATGGGAGGAGACCTATATAGCTCCTCGATTCATCTATAGGTCTCATGAGACAAACTAGCGTCTTGGCACAAGGCCTTGACAAAATCTTTTTTATAGTCTTGGCACAATGCCTTGACTATGTGATTTTGATGTTTTGGAGTTATACAATCCATCATTATGAAAGTGGTTATTGATATTGCATGTGATTATTCGACCTGTATAATATCCATTTGAAAAATTAAATGGGATTATTTCATTTTATTTCTGCCATATTATTCTGAATTTCAAATTTAAATGGCTTTTTTTAGTTATACATTGCATAAAATATTTATGCTTATTTATGAAAGTTTCCACTAAATTTTTATCCTTTCTGGGAATCTGATCTCACCCCTTTCTATGTTTTATTTTTTCATTGATGTGAAGAAATATTTTATGAATGACCTGAATGGATAGTATGAGGGGATATTAGTGTTCACTATGGAGACTATGTTGTTGTTGTTTTCATTTTTTTGATATAATATAAACTTTTTGAAAGTATCTAGTGATTCCAAGGATATTAAACTAATGAATATTTTGAGACATGATATTTTGTGATCATCCCAATGTTATGTAATAATGCACTGACTCTAGCTTACGGGGGTCAGGGCGTTACAGTTGGTATCAGATGAAGTTTAGTACAGACCTTGATGCTAGATTTAGACAAACTCTGATTAGAGCACATAGACCTAAGATGGAACTTGAGGATTGGTATAGAAGAACTTCATAGAATTTTTGTATTGTAGAGATATTGTGAGTTTTCCGAGAAATACATCCCTCTCTAGATACGTGCAGGTAGAGGCGGCTCTGGCACAGATGTACCTAAGGGTAAAACCCAGAAACAACGCTTTGAGTTAGAATTGAATGGGAACTGGTGCACGACAATGGGCCTTGCTGTACTCTTGGTTACACCACTCCTGGGGGATATACTTAGGATAATTCTCATTTTCGTTACAGCAATTATGATGGGTTTATGAGTATATACTTACTCAATGAATACATTTTAATTATTATAGATTATATACATAAACTGTTTAATTTATGTTAAGTTTTTTACAAGTTGGATTTATGTATTGTGATTCATAAACTAATCTAGTGTATCCCATTGTTTAGAAATGGTTCATTGTGGTAGAAATGTAAGACCTATCAATTATTTCACTCCATGTAAGGATTTAACTCTTTCTTAAGATAATTATAGTGGAGATGATGATACAACTGGTGCTGATCAGCTAATCATCATACTTGGACAACTCACTTAGGTTATGAATAATAACCTTACCAGTATGGAGCACCCCGATCTGCAGCATGGAGGATCAATGTTGGATCACATCATGAGGCAACAAACACCAACATTCAATAGGGTTACAAATCCCTTAGTAGCTGAGCAATGGATAAATATATTAGAGAAAATATTCCATGCCTTGGGGAGTAGTGAAAGGGAAAATGTAATCATGGAAGTTTACCGCCTCACTAGAGATGCTGATCAATGGTGGTCATTGATTCAAAACCCGAATGAAGATGGTGAAGTATCAAATATGGAATGGAGGGAGTTAAAAGAGCTGTTCATAGAGAAATACTTTCCTCATGACCATCAAACTGATATGGAATGGCAATTTCTAATCCTGAGGCTAAAAGAGGATGAGAATGTCGCAATGTATGTGGCTAACATTAAATGGTTATCAAGGCATTCTGCAGATTATATACGTAACCCAAGAACTAAGATTGATTATTTATTTGATGGGCTAAAACCATTTCTTCGTCGAGCATTAGTCTCACAATCATTCTCGTCTTACGATGATATTGTCTCATGTGCTATCAAGACTGAAAGAGAATTCTCTAAGTCTTATGACATTAAAGAAAATCAAGAGAAGATGAGATCTGCTGATCAATCTAGAAATGGAAATAAGGGAAAGAAGGGAAATTATGAATATCCATCATACAGTAACTGTGGAAGAAACACACCGGTACTTTCTTAAAAGGAATGAGAGAATGTTACAAGTGTGGTGAAAAAGGCCACTAAGCTCGTGATGGAAAGGGGAAGAAAGAATCTACCGATGTTTAATGCTACAATTTCAGGGAGATGGGACATTATGAAAATTAATGTCCTAAGTGTTAGGGAAGCTTACCTTATAAAATGAAAAAAGATAAAAGACAATCTTATGTTATCACTTCTTCTACGGTAGAAGCTCCGAATGATATGGTGGCAGGTGATTTAATGGTTTTGTCATGTTTGGAAAATGGATTTTTTTATTCTCTATCATCGCATTGTTTCTTATCTTCCCGTTTTCCTACGAAAATTAGATATTTCCAATATGATTTAACAAGGGAGTTTTCAGTCAAAACTCTTCAGGGAAGTATCATCGTAACAAATTTTTGTAAATCTATTACCATTAGAGCATATAAATGTTCTTTATCTTCGAATATCATCTTCATACCAATGGTTTATTTTGATATAATCCTTGGTATGGATTGGAATTCAGTCCATGATGCGAAGATTTATTGTAAGAAGAAGGAGGTTATGATTTTTGATGATGATGGTAAGGAACACCTTATCTTTAGAGAAGAATCATCACCACCTAATTTTTATCTAGATCCACACCCAGTAGCTCACCTAAATTCAATTATTGGGGAGGAAGTGAATGAAATGACTATGGGTGAGGAAAGGAATGTTCAAATATAGGATGTACCTTTTTGAGAGAATATGTTTATGTGTTTCAAGAATATTTTCCTGGACATCCTCCAAAATGAGAAATTGGGTTTTCCATTGATTTAATTCCAAGATCAAGGCCCATATCAAAGAGCCCTTATAGAGTAGACACTATTAAATAAGTGTAACTAATGAAACAACTAGAGCAATTGAGTAATAAAGGATTTATTTTCCCTAGTGATTCTCCATGGGGAGCCCCTTTCCTTTTTGATAAGAAGAAATATGGATCTATGAGGTTATATATCGACTACATGGAGATAAATTCTATAACAATAAAGAACAAGTATCCTCTACCTCACATTGATGCTTTATTTAACCATCTTCATGGTTCTCAATACTTTTAAAAGATTTAACTTTGACATGAATTCCATCAGTTGTGTGTGAGGAAGGAAGACATTTAGAATGTGGAATTTTAAACCAGGTATGGGCATTACAAGTTTACAATAATGCCTTTTGGATTGACTAATGCACCCTCTATATTCATGGATCTAATGAATAGATTTTTCAAGGAATATCTTGATGATTTTGTGGTGGTATTTATTGATTATATCTTGGTATATTCCAAAATCTATGAGGATCATGAAAATAAATAGCACATTATCGCGATGACTCTGGGAAGACATGAATTATAAGGGAAGTTTAGAAAGTGTGAATTATGGCATCAAGAGATTTCTTTTCTTAGCCATATTGTCTCTAAAGATGGAATCTCTATTGATCCTTCTATGACAAGAGCCATCCATGAATGGCCAGCACCAACGATTATATCCGAGGTACGCAGTTTTATTGGTTTAGCAGGTTATTAGTGACCTTTCGTCTATAATTTCACCCGATTGGCTAACCCATTAACAATGCTCACATGTAAAGGTCCTAAATTTTTTGGGACAATGTTTTGAATAACTGAAGAGAAGACTAGTCAATGATCATGTTTTTACTCTACCATCATGAAATGACGGGTTTTTTATTTATAGTGATGCATCGAAGAAAGGACATGGTTGTGTCCTTATGCAGAATGATAGATTTATTGCATATGCATCAAGACAGCTAAAATTTCAAGAGTAGAACTATACTTCTCATGACCTTGAGTTAGCTTCTGTAATCTCTTCCATGAATATATTGATACATTGTCTCCACGGTGAAAAATGTGAGATTTATAATGATCACAAGAGTTTGAAGTATTTTTTTTTCACAGAAAGAATTAAACATGAGGGAAAGGAGATGGCTTGAACTACTCATGGATTATGATTTCCTGATACACTACCACCTGGGGAAGGAAAATAAGGTTGCAGATTCATTGAGTAGAAAATAACATGGAGTTTTGAAGAAGATAAGAGTTGAGAGAGATCCTATTTTAATGGATCTAGTAAAGATGTATATGGGAATCACCATGGAAGGTAAAACATAAATACTTTTCAAAAGGTTTCAAAAATATCTTTACTAGAACGGATAATGAGTTCTCGGACCGATGATGAATAATTTCAAAAGAAGATTAATTTATTGAATGATGTGAGATTGATTGACATTGTGTATGAAGATGGAATTTTGGAATTTTGGAGGAGTCATTGTGTTTCCGATATACATGATATAAAAAGATAATTGTTAGACGATGCTCATAGTTCCAATTTCTCTATACACCCTGGGAGAATCAAAATGTATAGAGATTTGAAGGAACATTTTTGGTGGGACAATATGAAGATGGAGATTACTAATTTTGTGTCAAGATGTATGGTTTGTCAACAGGTGAAAGCTGGAAGGCAACAGCCTGGAAGACTCATGAAACCTCTTCCCATACCTGAGTGGAAATGGGATAATATCACAATGTATTTTTTCATGGGACTACCAAAGACTCAAGGAAGGAATGATTCAATATGGGTCATTGTTGATCGTATTACCGAATGAGCACATTTTATAACTATAAGATAAAATATACCACTTGAACTTCTATCAAGGATATATGTTAATGAATTTGTGAGACTTCAGGGAGTACCCCTATCAATTTTTTCTGATCGTGATCCACGTTTTACATCATGATTCTGTAAGATTATTCAGAAGGCCATGGATATTGAACTTTGTTTGAGCACTTCTTACCACACTCAAATAGTTGGACAATCAGAACGAACTATTCAAACCATAGAAGAAATGTTGAGATCATGTTCACATGACTTTCAGGGTATGTGGGATCAATATTTACCTCTGGTATAATTTTCCTATAACAATAGCATCCATTCGAGTATTCAGATGGATCAATATGAAGTGTTATACAGAAAAAGATGTAGCACACCAACCTGTTGAGATTACATTGGTGAAAGAAAACTCGTAGGCCTAGAACTGGCGGAGGAAACGATGGAAAAAGTGAAGGTTATCCAAAACCAAATAAAAGCATCTCAAAGTAGGAAGAAGATCTGTGCTGATAACCGAATGAAGGATTTGGAATTTCAGGTAGTAGATCATGTTTTCTTGTAGGTATCTCCATGGAAGCGAGTGGTACGTTTCGGTAAGAAGGGTATACTGAGTCTCGAGTACATCAGACATTTCGAAATTCTAGAACTAATTGGGGTTATAGATTACCGTTTGGAAATGCCTCCAAGTCTCTCCAAAGTTCACGATATGTTCCACATATCACTGTTGAGAAATTAAATTCCTGACCCAACACATGTACTCAATTATGGGGAATTAGAACTGGAACACGATCTATCTTATTGTGAAGAGCATTTCAAGATTCCTTAAATGAGAGAACAAGTGTTGAGAAACCAGTGACTCGTCTGGCAAATGTTCTTTGGAGAAACCATATGATGGAAGAGGCAACATGGGATCCCGGGGAACATACGATGAAGAACCACCAGAGTCTTTTCATTAGATAGTATTCTAGAAATTTTGAAGACGAAATTATTTGGAGGGGAGAATTTAAAACCCCAAGCTTCAACGATACACTTCTCTTTGAATAATACAGTAGTGTGTGTTGTACGCAACTTTAAGTTCTAACACACAACACAACCAAACAATCTAGCTTTTAGGAATAATAATACCCAGTTTTTTAAATTTTATAAACTTATCTTTCAAAATGGACTTCATTTTCGTATTTGGAATATAGAAATTAGCCTAGGGTGAATTATTGGTATTTTTTTGAAAACATTCAATTTTTGATGAATAGTGAAAAAACACTGAGTTATTGTTTAAAATCGAATTTTTATTTAAATAAATAGTTAATTTATTTAAATTTATTTTAGGTAAAAATAGATACATAATACATATATATGTTCAATTTAATTCATTGGAGTTAGTTTATAATAATTATAGATATATGAAAATTTTATTAAACTTTTCACCGTCTTTTACCCATCTCCTGGAAGAATTTGCAAATTCACATAAAACATAATTTTACCACTTCTGTGAGTGGAATATCAAAAATATGGGAGACACAGGTAATATCAAAGAGTAAAATGTGGTTCAATAAGATATATAAATATTTTTTTGGTGAATAGTAACTTTTTATTTTTATTAACCACAGTTAAAAGTAAATAGAGCAATTAAGAGTAAAAATGATATTAATATTACCCGAAAAAATGATATAATTCTATTGGAAAAATTTATCTCAACCAAAAAAAATCTTAGGAATAAAATATTATGATTTAGGTCCACTTTTATTAGATTAGGACATTTATTATTATTTAATTCGAATAAGAGTTCAAAGAGTTAAAATCAAAGTCTAAATAACTAAAACATTTTTAAAATTTGGTTATAAATAAGATAAATTCGATTATAAATATTCATTAGAAAGTTAAAAAGATTTCATACATAATGGTATTTTATTTATAATTTTTAGAAATTAAATAATTTATTTTATTTATGACACATTGATAATGCAATAATTACTGTATTAATGAAAAATTAAGGTAATTGATATTATAAATACCCAAATAAATGTAATTTGTGACTTTTTATGAATTAGATTAATTTTATAGGTTAACATGACATATTATGATTGGTTATATTAATTTTTTTCGAAGTATACAATGTTCTTATGAATTTATCAAAAACAAAAAACCAAATAGTGTCAAAATTGACATAAAAGAGTTTTAGAAACAAATATTATATTATTATTTGATATTATATTCCTAAAAAACTAAGGTTCACCCAATGGACTTCTATAATGTTAGCTTTATTATTAATGGACCACTTGGGTGACTCTTGGAAGTTTATATAATGTTAATTAACTATATAATACAAAAATACAATGAGACATGGTGAATGTGAAACTAATTAACTAAGAGCTAAAATTAAAATATAAGGTTAATATAGTGATCCAAACCTATATAAAACCTATTTTTTTGGTGGTTTTACACCCATAACCACATTAAAATTTAAATAATAAACTTTCAAGCCATTAAAAACCGAATATGAATTTATTATAAAATAATATTTCTAACTTTTCCTAAGGTTCCCCTCACCCCTCTTATAAAAGGGAAAACCCCATTCTCACTAATTCACACCTTCAAAGCCTTTTGGCTCGGCCAAACCCTAAACAATTATCCTCTAAACGTCCCTCACTTCAACCTAGGGTCCTTAGTTTGATCATAAATCCATCCAATGGAGCCCTTTTGATCAAATGAAACGGAAGAACCTGAAGAAGAGGTAATGATTTCACCACCCTCTTTCATGTTCTTTTCATCTTACACTACTTATTTCTTTGATATTTCCATTATAAATTATTAAATCTATTATAATCTATATATTTTGATGTCATAATAAATATGGTACAACTATATTCAGTATTCTATCCATCCTTTGAAGGACATTTCACCATACGTGCGTACATACGTCCTACCATCTCCACTTCATGGTGTAATTGTTATTTAATATATTATTATTTTGATAGGAATAATAATGATGTGTAATTCATTTAAATAATAAATATAACATGATAATGATTCTGTATATATTATATAACATCCAATTATATATTAATTTAAATATCCAAAGAATGATATTGTCGCTCATGTGTACGTACGGATTTCCGTCTCCACGAACGCGATGAGATTCATTCCCCATCATATCCCTTCAAGACTAAATTTCATTTGGTGATTAAAAATAATGTTTAGAGACCAAATATCATTCTGAATATGAATAATATACATCCCATACATAACAAATATGATTCACATAACAAAAATATAATGGAAAATGATTCCATTAACACCTGAAACGATGATAATACTAAGAATTTATTAACAAAGCAATGTTGAAATATAATATATTATATAATATTAATGTATATGATTCTTTTATAATTTAATAAAAATTATTTCACCATTATACAAGAGGTTAACCTACCCTAAACCATGTATAATTACAAGGAAAGGTTTTATTTCACAATCTCTTCATTATCTGAGGTTGTTTATATGTAATTATCTTCTAGGACCTCTTTGTCATCCACATCCATGTTTCTTAAAAATGTGTTTCAAGTCATTATTACTATTTTACAGAGTAAGGGTTAAAGTCATTTATACCCCTTTTTTCACTTTTTATAAGAAGTTTATTAATGAATCATTCCGTCGTTTTCCAAACCAGGTCCTTTTTAACCTTTTCGATTGAATTAAGGTAAGAATGTATTTTTTTTATCATATAAGACGAGTACGACTATTTTCGGCTGTTATAAAATCGTAAAAGATTCCCTTAAATGATTATAATAATACGTTCAAATTAAATTTCTTATAATTATGTGACTATTAAATGATATAACAAAAGATTATTTTCTCTCAAATAGTTTTGATTTCATCTAAGTCAACATCCTTTGATGGATTTTACGATTATTTGAAGTTGATTTATTATGATAAAAACTTCCATATTGTATTGAAGGTTTTGTGATATGTTTTTCTATGGATGTGTTATTTTTATACCATTCATGGTTTATGAAGAAATTATTTACATTTCATATTCTTGTTTTAATACAAATGTTTATGTTATGTTTAAACCTATTCATATGAGGAATACATTCGAATTAATAAGTAATGGGTGGAGCCCGTTATAGCTCCTCAATGCATCGGTAGGTCTCATGAGAAAAAGTAGTGTCTTGGCACAAGGCCTTGACAAAATCATATTTGTATTCTTGGCACAAGTCCTTGACTATGTTGTTATGATAGTCTAGCATTATGAATTTTATCATTATGAATGTGGTTATTGATATTGCATGTTATTATTCGACTAGTAGTATATCAATGTGAATAAGTAAATGGAATTATTAAATTTTATTTCTTCTATATTATGTTGAAGATCATTTTTAAAATGAATATTTTAGTTATACATTGCCTTAAATTTTTATTCTTATTTAGGAATGTTTCCGCTATATTTTTATCCTTACTGGGAATCTGAGATCACCCCTTTCTATGTTTTATTTTTCCCAGGATGTGAAGAAGTATTTTATGAATGACCTGCAGGGATTGTATGAGGGGGTATGATTGTGGAATATGGAGACTATGTTGTTGTAGTTTTCCTTTTTTTGATGTAATGTAAAAATTATGAATGTATATAGTGATTCTAATGATACTAAACTAATTGGTCAGTCAAGACATGATCTTTTGTGATCATTCCAATGTTACGTAATAATGCACCGACACTGGGTAACTTGGGTCGGGGCGTTACATTTACTATGTTTTTTTTCACATCTATAATTTAAAAATATTCTTCATAAAGTCTAATGATGATCATTTTTAAGGATTAAATTATTGTTTTAGTTGTAAATATGTTTAATGAATATAAAAATATAAAAATTTATAAAAATTTATTTTGAGAAAAAATTTATATAGAATATATGTCCTTAATTTGTAACATATCGGTTTTTTGGTGAGACTTGTGTCCAAACTCTTACAAATAGAAAACCTAAAAGAAATTATTTTAATAAAGTTAATTCTAGTCTTAGTATAATTGATTATTTAATTTTTAAGGCTTAGTCCTAACATAAAGTCTTTTGGAGATTCATAAGT
Organism: Viscum album; assembly: GCA_963277665.1. NCBI lineage: Eukaryota > Viridiplantae > Streptophyta > Magnoliopsida > Santalales > Viscaceae > Viscum > Viscum album. Next base: position 1,377,399,289 of record OY728140.1, on the reverse strand, counting down.
TAATATCTATGAAATTATAACCACATGATTTGTTAGTGTATAATAAAATATATAAAATAATTTATAAAATATGATTGGGAGATTTTTCAATGCTATTTTTATGAAAGAATATTATAATATTCATTGAGTTTATGTATAATAAAATAATCACTATTGATTTCTTCTTGGTATTTTATTCATCTTGATATATGATATTTTATGAATTTTATTTATTCCTTGTATTTTTTTACTCATGTTACTGTTTGACTTGAGTGGGTAGGAATGGTTATATATAATTAATGTCATATTTTTTTTTTATATTTACCCATTTCCACCATAGTGGTATATGATGTATTATATTTGTTTTTGTTTATGACATACATAATGTGGGATTACTTTAATTATAAATAATTTCTATAAAAATAAACCTTGATATTGATTCCTTCAGTGGTAGATATATTCCCCAAACATAGTTAATATTTTAAATTAATCTGAAAAGTATCAAGTTTATCGATCATATATTTTTTTAATAACCATTTTAACATAGTAATTTGATAATATGGAAGCCTATAGTGTTACCATTACAGTTTGTAATGTGATGAATCCATAGATACTATACAATTAGTAATTGAACTAATCTATTTTAAGGATTTAATTTTAAATATATAATATTAATTATCGAGATACCACGTGTTTTCTTATGTATGATCATATCACTAAACATAAACCAAATGATTTATACATACATAATATATACATAACACTCTATTATGATATTCAATTAATTATTAGATAGTGGATGTATTCATTCATATAGGGAGAAATGATTCTATAATTAATTAATTTTTTCAAAATTATATCATCTAATTTTATAAACAATTTTGTTTCTTAAAAGGTGATGTATTGGATTAATTTTACACAAGAGGCGTCATTTTATATTTTCAATCATTGTTGAATCATTTTTTGTATGATATCAATTCTATTGAAAGAATTCCATGTGAAAAATATCATCACAAGACTAAACTAAAATCTATCAGAATTGATTAAATTTATATTTAGAGAAGGAATTAAATTAGGAACCATGTTTGAAAAATGAAATTTATATTTTTAAATGGTTTTATGAATTTTTTTCCTAAATAAATTTGTAAAAAATTAATCTCTTATATCTAATCATAACATGAGTAAGTAATTGTTTTTGTTATTAAATGTGATTCTTATTAAATGAGGTGGTTAAAACCAATCATATAATAATTTTTTAATTAAAATAAAGCATTACCCCTTATGTTATTTCCATGTTCCTCCTCATGAATGAGAACATAAAATTTCAGTTATATATAATTATTATCAACTCAATTGGAATGTTTAATTCATTTTAATGATTTAATACACTATTTTACACTTCATTATTTGACCTCTTAATAATTTATTTAATATGGGATATTCATTGTTTTGTAATTCATACTGACTTAAATTGGTATTCTTCATTTCTAAAAATTCATAATCTCATCTTGGGATTGTCACATTTGATTATTTGATTTTCTAAACCATGATTTTATGAAAAGATAAATTCATATATTTGAGTGCAACTTTTATTTTGTTTTGGTAATCATGTCAATCAATATTTTATATACTTTATTTTTCTATGTGTTTCACATATATATACTAAAACCATATTGAATTAATTCAAAGTTTTAAATTTTTTATTTTCAATATCTATTAATATATATTTAGATCACATCAATAAATAAATGTGAAGCCTCCTATGTGAAAATGAATATTGTACCATTCATCCTTATTTAGATATGCATATCCACCATATGAAGTATGATTATTATACATTTCCCTCACCCGATGAAATGAGTGGAATCTAAGTTGATAATGATCTATTTATATCTCCCCTAATGAATAGACATTTCCTCTCCCTAAGAGAATGATTACGGATACACATATCTGTATATATATATATTGTTATATATAAGCATTTTTTTCACATAAACCAATATGGGATGTTATTAGTATTTTATCGGAGATTTGGGTTGAGGCCCATAGATGGAATGTAATTGTACAAACCATCCCATTACAGGGATTTATTTCTTACTACTATAAGTAGTTTATTATAGGGTACTATATAGAAAATTAACATGCATTTAACTATTCTTATAATTTTATTTTTTAATATAATATTAAAATGCATGTATCAAATCATAAATATACAATTTTGATAAACTGAGGTACAAAATGTGTTTCCTTGTTGATTATTTTTTCTCACACCATCAATAAATATCTTAGTGAACATGCAATCTCACTTCCATAATTTTAGTTAAATTTTTTTGTTTGAAGATTTTATTCACGTGAATGATTCTAGATATCATAGGATATGGTTGGGCAGTTAGGTTCATTAAGTAGTAGATGTAATTTTATTCAAGTGTCCAAATTTATTAAATTTTCTATTTGTTTCATTCATTTATGTCAAAGTTATTCAATTATACAAGAATCTAATAAGATGATCATTTCTTGTTTCATTTGTTTAATTTACATTTATTCATGTAGTTATAGTGATGGGTTTTCATTTTTTTTATTCTATTATATAATAGTAGGTTGTATTTTTTTTTGCAATATATTTCCTATTAATATATAAATAAAAACTCTAATAATACTCTATTAAAGTACCATAATATATATAAAGTTGGTTAATAATTATATAATTTTTTCCAAGATTAGAGACTGTAGTTTATATCATTATGGTGTTAGATTAATGCACTCATAATTTATCACGTCTTGTTTCAGGTATTTTTCAGGTATCTAGGATATCACCATTTTTGAAACAAATGTTAATGGCATGGGGGTTAATAAAAAATCAATGAATATGACATTGTGGCTATCATTAAAATATATAAATATAGAAAAAAATACATTATTATGATATGTATGTTGATGGATTAATTGTCCTCTTTTTCGATATTAATAATTGGGTAGAAAAATGATATTTAAATGATCAATTATGAAAATCCATAAACCACAGAGACGTTTCTTGAGTAAAAACGCAGAACTATTGGATAGGACCCAGATACTATTATACTAAATAATATAGTAAAATAATAATTCATTTATAAATAGAGGATATAAGGAGAAATATTATAGCCATGATAAAATTTAAGTAATCAATAGAGTCATGGACTCCAATTATGACACCATGAATCAGAAATATATGAACAATATAAAATGGGATTGACATATAGAGTGATATAAAATTGAAATTATAGAATTTAAAATAAATGAAATTCCTAATGGATAAATATAATGATACTGTTGGGATTTATAAAAAAAATTTACTCATAACTATTTTCAATTAAAAAGTAAAACTCCAAAGAGAACGACTGATTTAATTTGTTCTTGAAATTCCAACTAAGTTATATGAGAATCAGTAAAAGTAAATTGAAACACACATCACATTTGTATTTATAATTATAAAATGATTCGGTATGAACAATAAGTGTGTTCAATGGTTAATAAGGTCATAAATTGTTGTAATAAAAAATTCAAATACATGGAATTGTTTTTATGGATAATTTATTTAATTATAATGACATAGAGAAAACCCGTTTATTGACCATTATGGATAAAAAATATTGACATATGGGAGGCTCTATGTAGGGATTTATAGTATCTATAGGCATACAAAATTATGTTAAGAAAATAAAAACAATTTGTAACATTCAGATATGAGGAATATCCCTTGAATCTTGTTAAAAAATCAGAGTCTCTATCATTTTTACTTGTGTATAGTACAAGGATAAAAAAATTATGAGAATGTAGTTGTTGTGAATAATTGAAAGAAATCAATAGTTAGAGAAAAAAGTATATATTTATATAAAATACATAAAATATATTTAATTTAAAAAATGATGATATCACATGGTTTATATAATTAATTATTGTTTTTATGCTTTTGTAATTAGAGAGGCTTGTTGATTTTCAGATTCAATAACAGAAATTGGAATCAATGGAAAATAATTTCATTTTCATAAAAAAATAAGTAAATTTAGGATTTTCAATAGTGATAATACACTTGTTTGATGTCTCATGTTCAATTACATGGAATAAAAAAATAATGGATATGGACCTCAGTTGAAAAAATCAACAAATTTGGATCAATAATAGAAAGGTAATTAAAAACATAAATGGGAAAGATGATGATGAAAAACCATTGAAACAAAAATAAATCATGATAGTAATTAATCCCTAATAAAATATTACATATTAGTTGAGAGATAAGATAATCAGTTGAATCATCTAACATTCATGGATAAAGAATGAAATGGTTTGGATAGAACAACATTCACTTGGTAGCACGTACACTCCTTAAGGTTTTCCTCTATTTCCTTTAGGGAAACATTTCACCTCATCCATTATCACTTGATTAGTTTGACCATAGTGGGATAATCATCACTAGCAGGGTCATGAATCATGGTTCATCTCTAGATCATAGAGGTTCTTGTGGAATATCCCTCTTTGTGGCTTCACATGAAGTTTAGTGTTTGTGAATTTAAAACATTATCCACATTATATCCGATTCATTCCAGATCAGTACATCATCGTTTCGTCTATTGTTATAAAATATTAGAGGATTTTTATTATTTTTGTGTTAGTTATGATTTAGAAAATTTGGAATCTGAAGGGGTATAATCTTGGATTCGTGCAGTGGTGACTACTCATCTAAACATTGGTGGGAATTGTCTGATGCTTGGTGTGGATTTGTCTTTGATTTAGTAGAAATATTTGCTATACCTATAGTGTGGCTGTGGCTCAGGTGTGTTTTCCTTGTTTTTGTACTCTTTTTTTGTGTCTTTTTTCTAGTTTGGATTCCTAAATTAATCTCATGCTTTGGTTCTTGTCTCATTTGGTAAACGTTTAGTGTCAATGGTCTATATTTCATTGGTAGATCATCTTGTCATAACTTATGTTTTTTTTCATGTTGATGATGCATCATGACTCTTCACCTTTCATGATTTTGTCTTTTAATCTACCCATTCCCAATGATTTCAGTGTGCCTTCAATCCGTTTTTTCGATTTTGTCGAACATTTTCCTTATGATGCACTCCTTGGCTACTCAGGTGCAACATGGCTCAATGATTAACTTATCAACTTCCCTCATGTGATATTATTATCTGATACTCTTTTTTACTACTCTAGTGTTAGTGGCCTCCATTATTCACTTCTCAGAAACTCTATTGAGGTATGTCTTCATAATGTACTTCTCCCCTACTCTAGATTTTGCATATCGATGATCATAATTCAACCACATGTCATAGTGACATGCTCTTAGAAGATTTCATTTTGGTTCATCTTGTGATGATGATGGAAGAATTTTGGCTATAATGGATTTCTCTTTTTTGATGGATGTGGTGTGTGGTGATAAGGTGGCTTCTATTATCTAGATTTTTGTGGCCTTTAGTAACAGTGATGCGAATTCTCATCGGGAGATGGTGGTTTGGATATGTTTGGATCTTGTTTGTTAGATTGGTTATTGATGACATTAAGAGCATTGGAGTGTATATTGTTGCATCTAGTTGGTGTTGTTTTATACTACGTCAGACATCAGGTGGGCATCCTCGAAAGAGGGATGGGAGTGATAAAACCCATCAACATTAGTCTATTCATTTGGATGGATGGGGATATTTCTGATTTTCCCACTATGATTTTGTTCTAGTTTTACATCACATTATGTTAAATTTGTAAGGTTCTTTTAAATAAATATCATGTGGGAGGCTCAAAAGATAGATATGTTTATTGGAACTTATCATAATGTATTAATCCCATATATCAATGTGGGATTGAATATATTTATTCAATGTTCTGCTCTTCCATCAGGAATAAACTTCTTGGAGGGGGGAGGTATCTCCACCGACTAATCTCATTTTTAATGGTTTACTATGGGGATATGGTGATTTTTATATTTATTATATTGATATAATCATAACGTTTGACACATTTATCCATACTTCATAGTATGTTTGGTCCTTTATGAGGCATTTTTGAAACTTTCATGTTATTGGGTTAGTAATCTCCTATTCATCAAAATGGGGTTTCAATTATTTTTTATATTTAATAAAAGTGGGCTTAACCCAAAACATTAAAAAAAGATTTTATTAATAACGATTAACAATTTCTAACTAAATAAATGTTGGAAATAAATTTTGTTAATATTATGAATTATTACCATTACTTATTTTTTATGGGTGAATGAAAATCAATCAATGTGTACTATAACTGAAAACAATATAATTAATATACCTTGAAATAATTAGAAATAAATACTTATTCATATAAAAGTTATAATCATGAGGCAGTTTAAATATTTTAGGGAATACGGATATTTTTCTGAAATTAATAATAGATTTTTGTATATAAATCATTTAATACATGAATTAAAATTTTTTAATTCTATAATTTTATCATTATAGAGATCATGAAAATTTTAAACTGATATAATAAACCCATAATATTAAAAATTTGTGTCAGTTTGATAATATTAGTACGGTAACAAGATAGTCAATAAGATTATTAATAAAATAGCGACAATTAATATGTAATTATATGTTCACCCATACTAATAAATTTTTGATATAGGGATAAAAAAATGAAAAAAATACATATCGATGACAAGATAGTTTCAATGAAAAAATAAGAATTATTTCTTAATAAAAAGGTCGAATTTATTTCAAATAGAACACATAAATTTTCAAATATTCAACTAATAAATGTTTTGGAATAAGTTTTTCTTGAAAAACATAATAAAAATTAGAAGATTTTTACTTGGATAATGGTTTTGAGTTTTGATGAAAATAAAATTTTATCAAAAAATTTATTTTTATATAATAAACTCAACGATAAAGGGAAATTAATTTTAAATATTAGATTACTAGTGTCCAAATATTATTCTATCATTACTTTCACCAAATTAGCAATTAAATTAATTCCAAATTCTTTATGGGAAAGTTTTCAATTATCCATCACCACTAAAGTGAAAAGGGGATTAACATTTTTCTATAATGATTCCAAATAAAAATTAATTAATGGATTCTATAAGAATGAATTATACATTAATTAATAAAATTATTCTTTAGTTCATGACATCAATAATAAAGTATAACAATTGATGTATGAATTATATGGATTGAAACTACTACCAAGAACATTGTATTCTAGGCTTCATCAGTACCTGAGAACGACTGGATTACATCATTTAAATCATGATTGATATATAGAGTTCCCTTTATCATAAGACAAAAACATATTCATCATTTAAGGGAAAATACGATATGTATAGAATTTCACATTAATATTTAGAAATTTGAATAAATTTTAGTGATTTTAGAGTATTTATCTAAACAAATCCAAATTTTAAACATCCTGAAAATGAAAATATGTAAGTACAATTTTGATAAGTATTAGTTTGATCATCTAATCAATTCATAATTATTTATATATAATTATTTTAAAAAATTTATAATTCCATTTTGGTATTTTTCATTACACTATTATGACTATCGTGATGTATCAGCAACTACTTCTTTATAGAATACTATGATTTCTATCAATGGGTGATCAACTATGTTTTTAATTTTTTCTTTTAAGATATCAGATATGTTTTAATGATACTCAAATTTTTTCTCTGAATTTTATGGAATTTTTATTCATTTAATTATCTATTATTATATGGTATTATATCCACTCAGGATGCTGTGAGGTACATATGAAATTTTATTGAAGTTAACTCACATAGTTCCCCTCTAAAAATTATTCATGATTGTAATAATTTCTAATACATAGAGACAAATAGAGGGAAAATTACTTTTTTATTATCAAAACAAACTTGAGGAATAAAGAGAGAAACCAAAAAAATAGTTTGAGAAAACTCCTAACAAGAGAGGTAGAGAAGGAAAAGCCAAAGCAATCCATTGGACCCTACCCACCCTAGAAATGGATCCTAATAACAAGTCTTCACCTAAACAGGGCCCTTCGGCAAGAAGTCCCATGCATAAGTGCATGCGCATGGTACCGATGGCAGAGTCATAGCCTCTCAAGAATCCCAATCCAAAAGGCCTGCATCGATGACGACTTTTCTCCCTAATACCCCTCTAGTGCAGGTCCAAGTAGAATGCTGGAAAAGACACCGAAAATCCAATCAAATACTTATAGCAGGAAAACCCAAGGTCTGCACATCTAACATCCCTCTCAAACCACCTGGCCAAAAACAAAAACTTAACCAGGGTCATTGAAAGAGAAACTTAATATTACATTAATCCCTCTCCCTAAAAATATTCCATGATAGAGATGTAACCTATAAATCATCCACCTTCATTATCCTCTTCTCTAACTCATAGATATTGAAATGTTTTTGGTTTTGTAGGACCATAAAATTAATATATTAACTATATTAATATATATTGATTCATACATGAGTATATTTATAGAATTAAGGATTTCCAATTTAATATAACATCTTATAGTAGGATTGGGACATTATTGTTTCATTATTGTTGTGTTTACCCTAATCTCTACAAAAGATATATTGTTGTTAGATATTCCATTTTAGGTTGTCATTGTCCTTTCTATTATGTAATGTAGTTTTATAATTATTTAAATTTATTATAAATACAATTTATCCCAATACTATATTTAAATGACTTTATGTAAGATCAATAGGATTATCTACATTGCAAATGGAGATTCTATAAGTTGTAGTGGATATCCATTGTTCGAATCGATAGACTCAATAATATGGGTCACCAAGATATATTCACAGAGGTTCATGAGATGAAATACAAACACATATTCATATTCAACATCATCAGTAGTGTGTGTGTCATTCACCAATGATTTTAACATTACATATATATGGATTAATATTTAATTGAAATACACAATTTATTTATTATTAATTTTCAAAGATTATTTATCTGATTTATTTCATTCAATCCTAGAATTTTATTTATTCAATTTTTAATTCAGTGGTGGGATTATATATTTTATGTTAGACCTATGTTTCACCCCCTTGTATTTCTAAAATTGTTTCTCATTTTCAAGGATTACATTTTTCAATTATGATCTCGGTTTGTTCATGTTCAATTTTTCTACACTTATGATTCTTATTCTCCACAGTTGTACCCTATGATTAATAATTTGAAATCATCAAACTGGTTATATCATAATAATATTACAATATTCATAATGATTATGAAAATAGAAATGGATTTTTGGATTTATGTTGGATAGAGGAAGGATATCAAATTATTTATGATTTGTTCTTGGAATTAGATCATTGTTTTTCTATTTAGATGCACAATAGTTCATAACCAGATGACTAGAATCATGTTTCATGAAACATGGGGTTTAGAAACATTGAAAGGATTCACCATCATTTATATTTTAAATTTTGTTCACGGAGAAGTCAATAGGTCTTACTGGGGGGGAATCTACAGATCTAGAAAATTTCATGAACGCGAGGCTGTTATATTGAAAAACCGACCATTCCATAAAGTTGTGGTTGTGTGTGAATATGTATATTAACATAATTCCACCCATTAATGTGTCAAAATATATTATATTAGGCTTTGGAAAAGCTGATTATGTATCAGATGATATGTTATTACATTTTAAATTTGAATCTTTTTTGGCATATAATTTCGAGAAATGTTTTTATGAAAAAAATTAAAAATGAATCATAATTGATTGGGTTTTTTTAATTTAATTTCCTTCTTGAGTCATCTACCAAGACATTCTCATCAAAATGTTGGATGAAATTTTAAATTTCTAGATACCTCTATTTTGATAGACATCATGGTTACTGATATAGGGTCATGCTGATATATAGTTGGGTGAGGAGGTTTCAGTTAAAAACCCATTTATGTAGTGTTTCCTCTTGGATATCACATTTTTTATGTTTTACCTGATTAGGGATCAATGTATCTTCCATTGGTGTTCATGGGTATTATCTAGTATATAATTAGAAATAAATATATCTAGAAGTTTAGGATGACAATAATTATAGTAATAACTTATTAATTTTTTTAGATAGATAATATTCAGGTGTCCTAAAATTTCATACCCTTATGTAGTAGAGAATGGTCTCGAGGAAGTGGTCCAAGTTATATGATTTCTTCACACCACACCCAATAAAATGGATTCACATGTAACTAGTCTTCTCCTTGGAACAATAATGAGAAATTTGGTATGAGTTCTTAAGAAAATTTTGAGAATATTATCTCACCAACATATATTCATTATTTGTTCATAAATTGGTATTACCCTTCTAGTTTAAGATTTTTAATTAATTTAGATCATCTCGTATTGTGGTATGGTTATACATTTTTTTTAGGGTATGGCATGGCGTTTTTTATCCATTCATGATATTATATTAATATTGTACATGATAGATAATTATTTGTCAATATATTTTAGAATTACCTTCATAGGGAAACCAATATAAAGTTTGTTTCTAATTCATTCCCCAATATATTGTATTCTCAAAGGTGGGATTTTTTGTATAAAATTTTATAAAAGTGGGTTAGGAGGAAGATGGACCCAAATATGGATATCATGTGGTTGATTCCTCTATACTGGAAATCTAGTTTCAATAAATAATTCCTAAACTAATGAGGCACAATCTTGTGGGAAATTAGATATGTGGTTCTCAAAAACTGGGCTGACGTGGTGGGTCCAGTCATCATAGGGAGGGATGATGAGATTCATGTGTGATGGGAGGACACAAGTCTCTTGATTTTATCAATCATCATGCTTCAGATGGGGAAAAGTCTATGAATGGACGTCCATGGATGATTCAATTTTTTTATCTAGGATCTCCTAGGCCTAACCAGGGATACACATAGGTATGTAGTGTAGAAATAGGTTTAGGTGGATCCCTAGAGAGAGGAGTTGAAATATGAGGGTGATGTTTTGTCCTAATCCCAACACCACCATAGAATACCCTACAACATGATTAGATGATTTGATGTTAGGAATGATGATAGGGGTATGCCATTAAGCGATATGACCAGGCTACAAATGATATAATTCATTATACAATTTGTCTCTTATATACTTTAAATCCATTACATGTAATCATGGGCATGATTCAATCCTTAGTCTCTATATCCAATATATAATATTTATATCAAACCATAGTTTCTTTGTCACATTATTTATTTGTTGAGGTTCATACATGGAGTGATTTTTCTATATAAAACATTTTCTTGTAGTACGAGTTTTCACATTGTAGAGAGGGATTCTCAAGGGACCATGTAGTCAATATAATAAAACCTAACGACATCATCCTTGGATTTGATCGTTTTCCACAGTGCATGTTCAAATAGATTTTATTTACAAGAGAGTGTTATTGATATGCATATATTATAAACGGTTCCCATATTATGTGGGATAGATGATATAGTTGTCCGAGTGGGGGTCATGAGAAGGAATCTAAATCCAATATCCCATTATTTAGAGATTTGAGCACATGCTATTGCAATATTAGACTGAATAAAGCTTACTGGGTTATTAGAGGATTATATTTATGAATTTTCTTAAATATGATCTAATTTTTTCTCCTATATGAGATATAGTCTTATGTATCAACATGAACTGAAAAAACACACCGACTTCTTTAGTGGAACATTAGATTACCCTACCAAACTTCAGGAATTGAGGGAACTATTGGAATTACAATGTGAGAAAGGTTTAATAGTCCCAATATCTTACCTATATAAATAAACTATTTTTCATGAAATTTACCATTTTTATTTCAAATATTGAACTTAGCTCCAGGTATCATTATTTTAGGGTTCACGAGGATGATATATAGAAGATTAAATACTAGGATTCCTATGATCATTGTTAAATAATGGTGGTGAATTTTGATTTGGAAGCTTCCTCCCACATTGTTTTGGGAACATATGAACTTTATCATTAGATTGATCCATGGTTTTCTTTATTAGTTATTTCCTTATTTAATCATCATTTTACATAGAGAATACTGAGTTTCTAGGGGTGGTACATGAATTAATCTTGGAGAATCAATTGTGAGATAATATATCAGGTTTCCATTTTGAATTCCAGAGGATCACATTTTGGGGCAAGTCATTTTTGGACATGGATTAGTTGTAGATCCAATAAATAATCATGTAATATTTGTCACATAACCACTAATAAATATTTATTTTGTTCATAGTTTCCTTAGATAGTTATGGTTTTAAAAGAGTATTAAGAATAACTGTTTAGAAAGAATCCCAATAGAATTCGATGACATATAATGGGTATCTTCTTTCCATGATTGACCGGTGCAAGATATCATTCTAAGAGTTGAGAAACAGGTTCGATAATTCTTCTTTGTAGAGACTAACATATTAGTTATTTAAGTATGTGGTGATTTGATATTACATTATATATCTAATAGAATTGTTTTTATATATAGGTTGAATCTTATGGATTATGAATATTAGGTTTAAGAGACCCCATGAGGAAAATTACAGAACCTATAATCTGTAGTCGTTGTCTTCAATATGTTGAGGCATTGTATTTCCTTAGATAATTTTTTTTTAATCTTATTACTAGTGTATCAAATAAATATTTAGCTAGAGATTATTCAATCTATTAATGTGGCATTGTTTGTAGTTTTCTAAGCACTATGACATCGATATAGTCGATATTTTAGTAAAGGGAATCATGGTGGATGGTGAATTTACCAAAAAATAATTTTCTAGTTTGATAGATGATGTGTCAAATTATATGGCCTCGTTTCGACATATCATGGCAGAAGGGAGGGTGTATCTTACCACTATTCGGTGTTAATGATTCTTCTCTAACAAGATAACTACCTTTTCTAGAATCATCTAATTCACATTTTTCATGTACTTTTTGTTGTTTAGAAGTACATTTTCTTTGTAATTGTGGTTTGAGGTGCGTTTAGGTGTTGTTTTATGAAAAATCTATTGGAAGATTGTTGTACATGGTTTTTACAAGGTCTGAAGTACCATAATCCCAAACGAAGTTTACTTTGTGAAACATGTGAACCATGAAATTGAGGTTATCATTGTTTTTGTTGGGTTTCCTTAACTATATGCCCCAAGTAGGAAAAAACATGTATGGGAAGATGAATTCTAAAAAATTTGTTTTTAAATCAGTCGAACCCCCTAAAAACTTTTATTTTGACCAATGATTAGACATGATGAATTCTAGGTGATTATAGAGCTTCCACGATGGATTACAAGGTGATTCGAACACCGTTCTTTGACATCAAAAGCATAGATTGAATATCCACTCTCTTCCCGGTAAGTGGATTTTATCTTAAAGCATATTTCATTCATTCCTCAATGATTATTTGATCTTTTCATGGAATATCTCCACTATATGAATGTATCAAAGACTATGTGTTGATATCATGGTCTAGGATTGTGGATCTATATCTCTAGTTGTATGATCTTGATGCCTTGGATCATATTTTTGGACTTATGGATTTTGTTCTAGATGTCGATCAACATCATTGTGCTTCTTGGTTTTTTGAATTTCCACTTGGAAAACATCTGGAAAAAAATCAAGCTATTTGGTATAAATATAACTCCCATTTTTTGGATTACATATATTTTTTTGATATTATTTATTTTCCATCTTCCCTTATTAATTTATTTCCTAAATTTGAGTGATTATGAATGTGTGGTTTTCTTATTGATGCCATGGGGATTAAATAGATGATTGATCCATAGGCGTATAAGGGCTGTCTAAATAGATGATTGATTTGAGAAAATTGTTTATGGGTTGATATATATTAATTTTGAAATTGAATTTGGTTGGGTTCAAAATAACTAATCAGGGGAGTTAATTATGAGATATATATTAGGTATGAGAGATTAAAAAAATTGGATTATTTATGTGCCTTGTTATTTCATTCAAATAGTTAATTGTGGAATTAATTATGATATGTTGAGATTTTATTTGGATAATTAATTGTGAAAAATTAATTATGTATTGAGATTAATGTTAATTTGTTATTTGATTGATGAATTAATTAATGGGTTATGCACTTATTTAAATATGGGATAGCTAATGGGTTTTGACATATGTAACTAATTATTGTATTAGTATGGTATTGATGTAAATTTTTTATGAATTATTAAATGATATAAATGATTAAGAATGTCATTTATAGACATGTAATTCAAGTAGAACGGAGATATTGGGGCATAGACATTGCATTCTACCCCAATAGTTATTTAACCACTTGTGCTGTGAGGTAGTAGATGTGGAAATCTACACCAAATGGGATATAATGTGGATGATGTGTCGTTCTGCAATAAATGTGATTTTGGGTGTAAGGCGTGACGATTTACACCGAATGATATTTGGGATGTTTTACATGGTCTTCAACACCAAATAAATAACAATAATTAATTATAAAATGAATGAGGGACATGAATCAAACCCATGTTTAATGTTCCTAAATAAAGAAAAAAATGAGAATATGATAATTATTTAATTATTAATTTCACCTGATGATTTATAGAACTAAATAAAGAATATTTTTACAGGGCATGTGTTAGACACCATTAGTGGTGGCCTACTGAGTTGTACTCACACCAAACATAGGCCACACGATCGACGCCTGAGAATAATTTTTTGTTTAATTAAATGATAAGTATGAGGCACCAACATAAGTTATTGTTTGGGAATGGGTCTTGGGTGAGGGAACCAAATTTGGTTTGGGAACCACTATTGATTCATTATGCCTAAAATTGTAATTTAATTTTAGACACTTGATACTTTAATTGTAACAAAATGTATTTCTATTCACTTGAGAATGGTATTTCCTGGTTTGACTATCTTGTGACCTTGGTATTGTTCTGGTGATTTATATACTTCCCCACTATTTTATTGTTCTTTTTATTTGTTTGTTATTTTCTATTATAAAAGAGGGTATAATGTCCCCCATAATGACTTACCAGACACTCACTACGAGTCAAAACCCTTTAACGTACTGGGAGCCACGCTTTTGGGCATGTGACCACCCAACTCAGGGTACTATTTCATGGAACCTGATATGGGACATTAGAATGTGGTATCAGATGAGTATTCATTGTTTCCTATTCTTTTTTCTTACTTATTTTGGAATGGTAGACATTATTCTAGAAATATAGGTGCTTGGTAATGAGCTTGTACATGGGAGTGGCAAACCCATGTATGGTGGAAAATCTAGGTACTTAGTGTGGGATTGTTGTGATTGTTGTTTATTGTTACAATTGGATATTTTATCACCTTGGGTTATACACTGGTGGTGTGACGTGATAATTGTTTTTGATATTTTTTGAGTATTGATTTGTGCCCTAGAAAGGCATGATTGTTGAGATTGCGTGCATCATTCTAGGAACTCCGGGTTATTGTGACATGCATTATTAGGAACTCACAGGAAAACATGTTATGGTTATGTTGTTGAGCATTAAATGATTTCCTTGTTATGTTATTTAAATAAAAATGGTACCTAACATTTATTAAAAAATATTGAAAATGATGTAAACTGAAAATAATTGGGTGTCTAAATAAGAAAAATCTTATTTCGAATGCGTTTAACCTTACTAACCAAGACCTAGGTGTAGGATGGTTATAGTTAGTGATTACACGTCGACGTTGACAACATGGTGAGAAATGTGGAAAGGACATGTTGAAACATTTTGGGTTTCTTCTACCTCTTACATAATTATATAAGGTTGTGTGATGAGATGTAAGACAAATGTATGCAATTGTAGAGATTATGGCTTCCCAATTCTTTTTTAGGGGAAGTCCATGTGGTGAGGGTTCGAATGAACTTCATAACATGGAACATGAGACACTATTAGTCCTATCTAAGTAGTAAGGGGAGATGTTTTGAGAAAACTTTTCTCTTTTCATTAACTTCCTGGAAAGCGTCCCAGGGTGGGTTCTAAAAAGAATGTTTGAGTTGACAAGCGAGTTTCAGCATCAGCGCCCTTCAACTTTTACAAGAGAGAATAGACCCGAGGGAGATAAATTCTGGATTGAATCTATAGGGATGGTTATTTACCATTTGGAGAATAAATCTAACATGAGGGTCATGTTGGCTGCTTATATGCTATGGGGGCCAATGAAGTGCTTGTGGGACATTCAGGTATAATCTGGATAGAATGATGATATATTTTTGAAGGACAATCAGAATATGTTCGTGGATTACTTCTAAACACAGAAACTAAGATAGGGGTATATATTAGAGTTTATGCATCTGACACTGGGAAACATGTATATATTGTATAATGAAAAACGTTCTACATATATTAAATATTTTTCTCCAATGTTGGAAGTATATAATAATACTTCCGAAGAATAACTTCTGGATGGACATAGATGTGAAATTAAGTCCCATTTGAATATCATTAGACTAAATAAGTTCTTATATATGCTGAATTAGGCTCTCGTTTAGAAGGGGAACATGAAATAGGCTTCTAGTACAATACATGTAATAGTTTTTGGATGACCAGGGAGTGTGCCTTTAGAGACCAGGTAACACAATTATAAGAACCTTAGTCAGGATAGTTGAAATACAGGATGAAAATTAAAAAGAACTATTGCACATGATATTACTCGTGTGTTTTTTCACCAGTGCGGTAGGCCGGAACACTATTGTAAACATTGTTCTCAGCCACCAGTGGATTTCCGAGACTGTGTCAAGATGGGGCAGCTATATATGTTTTGTAGGTTGTAGAGGCAAACTAGAACTGAGGGACCAGCTGCGTAGGGTCCAAATGTGGGAAGGGTGTCTTCTACACGGAATAGGTATGACAAATAGATTTATTCTGGTAGATGTGGTAGAGGAATTAGATGTGGTGCTTTAGGGAATGATCGCATTTATCAGTATAGTGGTGGTACTCAGTGCAGTCAGACAATATCACAAGGAAGTGGAGTAGGACGGTTACATGCCGTCAAATCTACAATTTTTGAGAGCGAGGTTGGGCCATTGACAGTGAGCGGTACTATTCTGGTATCTTTTACTTTATCTAGTTCCTGGTTTGATACTAGTTCATCTCATTATTTTATATTGACTATTCTTGGTAATATATTGAGGTTAGAGGTGGAGTCTGCGAACTGAGTAATGAATATCGATTCACCATTGGGAAAATTATTTAGATATATCTATCTATTAATGGGATGTTCAATAGAGATCGTAGGGTATCATTTTCATTGGGATCTCTATGTATATAATATGATGGGATTCAAAATGATTTTGGGTATGAATTTGTTAGTCGCATACTGAGCCTACATCAATTTTTTTTCTTTAGGATAATGGACTTTGTGTCTCCTAAGAGTGACCAGTATGTTCATTGTGGGGAGTGGGATATACAATAATTCTAGGTAGGGATAATTACATAGTAACTAAGAGAGCTTACATCTCGAATTCATTATCTTTTACTAGATGATGGATATGGTAGGCAAGACCTCCTTCCAGTAGTGATAGAATAATTAAAAGATGTATTTCCTAAAGCCTTATATGGGTTTCCACCTAAGAGAAATGTGGAATTAACTGTTGGGATCTTGTTGGAGGATGATCCGTATCTATTTCACCTTATATAATGGAACCAACAGAGCTTTAAGTTCTTAAGAATCATTTGGATGAGTTTGAGGATAAAGGGTCTGTCAATCCAAGTATGTTGCCTTGTAGATCACCCATTTTTTCAAATATGGATGAGAGAGGTTTAAAATTATTTTTCGATTACCGCATATTGAATAACATGACTATAGAGGACTGATATCCTCTTCTATATATCAATGATCTATTTGAAAAGCTAAATGCAGATAGCGTGTTCTCAATGATCAATTTTAGATCAGGGTATCATTAGGTGATAAATCGTAGTTATGATATTTCATGTACTACTTTCAGATGTAGGAGTGTCCTTTATGAGTTTTTTGTAATTTCTTTTATGTTGACAAATTCTCCTGCAGTATTTATAGCCTTGATGAAAGGGATCTTTCATCCGTACCTGGATTGGTTTTTGCTAGTTTTCATGGATAAAATCATGGTGTACTACAAGACTCATGATGATCATTCACAACATCTTGACATCGTACTGAGTACACTGAGAGAGAATTTTTCATATGCCATGCTACCTATGTTTTAGTTTTAGATACGTAAAGTACTATTTTTAGAGCTTATCATATTGGAAGATGGTGTGGTAGTGGTCCTAGAGAAGGTTCAAGTAGCGGTTTCTTGGGAGCAACCGAAGAATGATTTGGATAACCAAATATTATTGGGGTTAAATGGATATTATCCAGGACTTTTTCATATTGATATGACCTCATTTATTTTTGATAAAGAGTGGGATAATGTTTTTATGTAATGAATCTTGTCAGAATTATTTCTAGGAGTTGAGGATGTTCTTGATATAGGCAAAAATTATGATCATACATGAGTTATGTGAGAATTACATGGTGTATTGTGATTCTTTTGAGAAAGGAGACATATCTTTGTTAATGGAGGGGCTTCAGTTCATTGTGTATGGGTCTTGGTAAATGATTCCACATGAACATAATTTCCCCACACACAAACTTATGTTGCAAATGGTGGTTTATTCTCTGAAGTGTTATAGATAATATTTCTAGGGTGAAATGTTTATAGATTTTTCAGATCAATAAATCATGTAGTATCTCTGTTCAATGTTTGATTTGAATCTTCAGTAGTGTAGATTGGTGGATTATATTTAATCAATTGATTTTGAACAAGAATATACACCTAGAATGGGGAATATTGTGGATAATGCATTGAGTATGAAAAATCATACTCAGTTGGTACGTGAGTCGAGTTAAGAGTGGAAGATGATTAATTTTCTAGATGAAATGCATGTGGTGGTTCTAGAGAGTTTGGAGGAAATGAATCTTGTTTTAGTAGAAGTGGAGTATAACCTCTTAATACATTTCACGAATAGAAATAAAAAAGATGTGGAGTGCTTAGTATTTATGGAAATCCTCGAAGGTTGAGTGAAAACTTTATACTAGTTGATAGATGAGGATGAGGACATATATATGAAAAATCGGGTTTCTGTGCCTACGAGTATGCAAGAGGAACTCATGTGGGAATTTCATGACTCAAAATGGGCAAAACCTCCTCAGGTAAAAATTGTACCCTGGACTGTTATTATTGTTTTGGTGGGTATACATAAAGAACAAAATAACTTGTTTTGTGGCAAGATATTTCACATGTCTATAGGTGACGGCTGAGCACTAATGAACGAGACGTTTACTGTAGCAATTTCATATTTCAGAATGGAAGTGGGGTGATGTGACCATGGATTATTCGGGAGGCCATCCAATGATGCTTTGGAAGAATGATGATATTTCGTTAATTTCGGATAGACTGAAAAATTTAGCACATTTCATTCCCAATAAGAAAAGCTTCACCATGGAACCATTTGGGAAACCGTAATTTGACTGATATTTCACATTCATTGGGTTCCATAGAATATAGTTTCATATCGTGATTCATGATTTAATTCATGATTTTGGAAGGGCTTATAGAAATAATTTGAAATATATGTTTTATTGAGTACAAATTTCCACCCATAGATAGATGGGAAATCAGAGCATACCATAGAGGTTCTAGAGGATATATTGAGGCCATGTGTGCTTGATTTTGGTGGTTCTTTGGAGAATCACATGGATTGAGTTGTATTTTCCAAAAACAAATTATCAGGGAATTCTATAGATGGATCCATATGATGCACTTTATGGAAGGCCATGTATATCACCACTGTAATGGATGGAGATGGGGGAGTCAGAGTTGTTGGGATAGAGTATCATGCATGATACATTGGAGTAGGTGAATTTGAATTGGAATTTTATGGGTATGGCTCAGAGTCTGTAGAAGTTGTATGATGATAAGTGGAGATGAACCATACAGTTTACAAAGGGTGATCATGTTTTCCTTTGGGTGTCACCAAGGTTGGATCAATGTGGTTAATGGAGGTAGGGAATGTTAGAGGCCAGGATTGTGGGATTGATTGATGTTGTAGAGCGAATTGGGCCAGTGGATTACTTATTGGACCTTTTTAGAAGTAAAACACCATACACAACCTCTTTCATTTTTCACAACTACTATGGTATCACCGTAACCCTTCTCATGTGATCTATGTGGATGAGATTGACCTTTAGATATATTCATAATTTTAGGAGAGTCTAATACATGAGTTGAATCATTTGGAGAAAGTGTTGCATGAAAAGACAATGCTGATGGTTCATTTGTTATGGAATAATGAACATGTTTAAGAGGAATCATGGGAATGGGAAGCAGACATGAGGGATTAGTTGCCTGATCTTTTTGTCTCAGAATCATAGTGATGTTCGGGTTTACAGCTCGAGGATGATCTGTTATAAGGTGGGGATATTGTAAGATCTCATCCTTTTCTAGAGTCATCTTGAGCACAATTTTTGGGTACTTGTTGTTGTTTTGAAGTACATTTTCATTGGAATTGTATTCTGAGGTGTGATTGGGTGATGTTCTAAAAAAAATCTATGGACATAGTTATATGCATGGTTTTCACATATTTTGAAATGGCGTGTGTCCAAACATAGGAATCCATGTGAAACATGAAAATCGGGATAGTGAGGTCCACACAGTTTGTGCGTGGTTTCCTTATCCATGCACCCCTACTAGGTAAAACCATGCATGCAAAATAGTTTTCAACAAAAATTAGTTTTTAAGTCAACCCAACCCCCGATACCCGTATATTTTGACCTAGTCTCAGGCTTGATGATTTCTTTGCGATCACATAGCATTCTGGAGGGATTCCAAGGTGATTCAAACACTGTTATTCATGATCAAAATCCCATATTGATGATCTGTTCTCTTTCCTATAAGTGGGTGTCAATCTGATTCTTCTTCCTTTCATTTCTCAGTCATTAATTGGTATTTTATTAGATGATATCCATTTATTATATGATTTAGTACCATTGTATTGAAATATGGATCAAGGATTGTGGATATAGATCAATATTTTGATGATCTTGATGCCTTTGATCACAATGATGGGTATAGGGATTTATATCTTGATATTGATCGAGATCATTATGCCACCCAAATTTTGTGGATATAAACATAAAAAAATTTACCTAAAAATTGAGGTATTTTGTCTAAATAAAACACCCACAGTCATAGATTTGATATGTGTATGTGAGATTATTGGTTTCTTACTTCCCTTAAAAACTGATTTCATAAATTTGTGTAATTAAGAATGTGGAATAGACAAGTTGATGCCTTAGTTAATAAATTTATTATTGAACCATGAGGCTAAGGGGATATCCAAATAGATATTTTATTTGAGAAATTGATTTTGAGTGGAGATATTGTAATTAAGAAATTGAATTTTCTTGTGTTCCAGATAATTAATCTGGGGAATTAATTATAAGATAAGAATTTGTTATCTGAGATATTTTACAGTGTATTAATTATGTTTATTTTTTTTCATTAAGCCAATTAATTTTGGAATTAGTTATGATATGTTTTGATTCTATTTTTATAGTGAATTTTTTATAATTAACTGTGGAATGATATTAATAATAATTTATTAAGGAATTGATGAATTTATTAATTGGATGAGAATTTATTTAAACATTGGGTAACTAGTGGGTTATGATGTATTTCACTAATAATTTTATTAGTAAGGTATTGATGTGAATAATTATTTATGAATTAATAAATTACTTAAATGATGGAGAATGTGGGTGCTAGACATAGCGCACCAGTCCAATGGTGATGTTGGGTCTTAGACATTTTGTTCTACCCCAATCGTTATCCAAGTTCTTGTTATGTGAGGTGGTCGACACGGTGATCGACACTAGATGGAATATTTGTGGTAGACATAGTGATATAAACAGGATGAGATTTATGGTGTTAGGTATATTGATATATGCCAAATGATATTTTGGGTGAGGGACATGGAATTCAACACCAATGGAATGACAATAATGAATTATGAAATTAATGAGAGATATGAATCAAACCCATGTTTAATGTGATTAAAAAATGAATAAATGAAAATGTGATAATTGTTTAATTGTACATTGTAGTTATTTCTAAATAGAATTAAATACACTAAATTTTGACTAGACTTGATTTAGGCACTGTCAATTTTTTCTTTCTATGTTATACTAACACCATACTCAGGATGCCTAATCGGAACATAAAAAGTCATTGTTGTTGTATGAAAAGTCAAGGGAAAGGCCCTATGATAAGTTTCTATTTTGGAATGAAGTATGTTTGAGAGAACTAGGTGCGTTTTGGGACCAGTTATACGGTCTTTGTGTAATTAATTTTAGTTTCATTGTAGACACATGGAACATGCAATGTTATATCAAGTTTTACCTTTCAACGGAGTAAGATATTTCTTGTTTTGACTATCTTTTGGTAAGGGTTTTTATGGTGATTTATAGTCTTCCATAATTTTTTATAATTGTTTTATTATTATTGTGATATACACTAATAAAAGATGTTTTAATCTCCCTATTAATGTCTTACAAACCCTCACTACTAGTCAGAACCATATAGAATATTGGGTGGTTCACTTGAGGGAATGTGACTGACCACCTCAGGGCCACATTTCATGGCACCTAGGTCTAGTTGTTACAAATTATTCTTCATTGACTAAAAGAATATTATATGAATGTGGTATATTGTTTTTTTATTTCATGACCATATATCCCTAAGATATTCACTAGTAAAATTTTATGAATTAAGGGATCACAACATTATTTGACATTGATGAAAAATGTTTATTTTTCACGAAGAATTAGATGGTTTTAATGAAGTTTCATACATCAATAGTTTCTATATATTACTGTGTGAAAATTATCTATAAATGCATATAGGGGTAGTTTTGGTTTTTTAATACGATGGGTTATTTGACAAGTGATAATCTCGATTCTTCACATGCCATTAGGTAAATGTTTAAAATTAGGTTCTAGCATGATAGATATAACCCAATGAGATCATGGAATGGAATTTGGATGGAATTTAGATATATTTTATGATGGGGGTTATTTTTATTAGAAGGGTCTTAGATATTATCTGGGGGTTCTAACCCTTGGCCCCAAAATCAGGGAGCCTAAGCATGCTACAATTGTATTGGAATGTTTTGAAGGAATCAAATCAAGAAGGACTACTCAGTTTAGTAGTATTGGTAACCTATATTTATATATGAGTCATACATTACAAATGAATACACTAATTACAAAATAATATTATTTTGTAAAAATAATATTCTATATTTCATATTATCACATACCGTCCAAATTACACTTAATTGATTCATGGGGAAAGGAAAAAATAAGGCTAAGATACAATGCTAAGTAAGGGTTATGTATAGAATAAGCCTTAGTGAATTAACAGTGAATAATAATTAATAAATATAATTACTAAAACCTTATTCAATTTACATTATTTGATAACACATAATAAATATGTAAAGGAATATAATTTAACACACATTCTCTTAAATCAATAAAATGAGAATGAAAATGAATCAAAAGATAATGGGAAGGAAATTTATCATTTTTAATAATTATTATAATTGAATTATTAATAAATTTAATGAATAAGTATTTGATGTAATCATTTCTTGGAACATGATACATATACCATAAATATTTATACACGCGAATATTTGAAACATACCTCGTAAAAACAAATCTGATTTGAAAAAATGATTCATCTCATGATATTATTAATGCATCAAGGGGAATGAATTAACTCTTCCCCAACCAATCTAGTGAATGTTCATATAATTCATTTTATGTAGAATTATCAATTTCAGTTCATAACCAATGTTCCCTAAAAAAATATTTATTGAGTAAAGGATACAAATTTCTAAATATTTCTAAAAAAATAAAATAAGATTCAAAATAAAAATCCCTTTCTAAAATTGTATATGGTTTATGAATGATATTATTAATCATAAACATAAGAATATTTAAACCATATCGTGTAACAACACAACTTCCCATGTGGCGTTAGTCTAGAGGTACCCTATGGTTATACACCTCAATCACCATGGGAACTACCATAGGCCTGAGTCCCCCTAGACATTGATAATGTGCATATTATACACTAGGATGATATAAGACATTTCCATGTTATGAATGAATGGCACAATCTGGGAATGGTTTATTATCCCCTCTATGTGTTGATTTTTTCCCATACACATTTTTTCCCATGGGGTGTTAGTCGAGTGGTACTCGTTGGTTGTACCCCTTTCTCTATGTAGAAACTGGCATAGGCTCGAGTCCCAACAGACATAGAAACTATTTGAATTATTGATATGATGATTTAAATCCATTTCCTATATATGGAATCTGTGTTTCAATATGGGATTGGTAGGTTTCCTCATTTAGATTCACATGTTACCCATACATAAATTTTAATACTTTTATAGTAGATGTTATCTTCCGAGAAGGGTTATTCGAGAGTTACAAACCTTTGGTCTGCAATATGGGCTGAAGGATTGCTCATGAAGTTGATGAATGTGTTTTGATACCTGATCATGGGAGCACATTCTCCTTCACCTCTTATAAGAACACAGTTAGTGATGGTTTCTCATGAAAGGGAAATATCACTCATGTTAAATGAAATCATCTATGATCTCAGAAAGAGTTGATATTGGTAAGCACTATATATTCGTTGACCTCATTATACCGAGGGGTATCCAGCCATATATAATCAATTATTTAGTTGAACAAATTTCTATGATTTGGGGATTATCTCCTTCAAAAGGACTTTCATTGGGATATAAATGTCCTAATTTCAGGTTTCCTCCTAAGGTATTGAAATAGAACTCATGGGACTTTGGGTCTATTATTTTCAATCTATGGACTCTTTTTATCAAATATTGGGATGAAAAATTTTATCAATTAGAGGTAAGTAATTGATTAGTTCAAATATAGGACAATATTAATAGGTTGAATTAGGGGACTTGGTAGCCATATTTTCATCATGATATTGCATTAGTAATAGCTATTCCAATTAATATGGATCAAAAAACAAAATTATCCCTTATTGTCATTATGCATGTTTATTGATTAGGGTAGTTTTATGCTATTCACTTGTTGATAACCTTTTTCATTCTTTGAAATATGATGATCTTTAACATTATATTGATTATTATAAAATAATATGATTCTATATAAATTGAAGAGTTTTTGTTCATGGCATATCACATTGTAGAAAATCTACCATTTTCTACCTTTTTGATGGAAAAGGCCATGAACTAAGTCAATGTTCCAAGAAGAATATACAATATAATGTTCCTTGTCTATCATGTGATAAAATATTGTTGCAAAATGATGTGGATGGAATTTTTTGATTCAAATTGTGTAAATTTATCAAATAGGGACTATAGGTCTTGGAAAGAAATTTCTACCATGTATGATGATATAACTCAATAAACGGACCTTTCTATGGAAAGTGAACCCTCAAAACGTAGCTTTATATTGATTAACATAAAAAATAATTTCAAATAAATAATGGATGTGTATGATGATTCTATAGTGGAGGAATGACCCATGGATAAATATTCAGCTTATGAATTAGCTGATCAACACCTGAAGAAGAATAATATACTTGTAGAAAAAATATCAATGGAAATAAAATATTATTTGATAAAGATTTTTTTTCAAATAATTTACATCATAACTCCACAACATTTGAATTTTAATCAACTACTATGATTTCTTCACATATTCTAAACCATTTTAATGAAAAGGGTGTAGTATGTCAGTGTAAGCTCCTAAGGTGAGGCTTTCTATGGAGTATGTGATTAAAGAATCAAGTGAAAAAACCCATGTCACAACAACTTTTGTGCCGGATAGAGACCTTTGAATCAAGGAGAGTAGATCCTCCCTGAAGGATTCTGTACAATTTGATAATTTCATAAATGAGGTAGCCATGACATTATATATTGTCGAGGATGGAAATCGAAATTTCAAAATGGTAATAGATTATGGAACAACTGAAGACATTAAATCGAAGAATGAGGCACAATATTTTGACGATTATCACAGTAGGGAAATGGATTCTATGAACAAGTATCTTATTTCTAGGGATTAATTTCCTTATATATAGGTAGAAACCTCTATGGACATTGGTTTTTGATGTCATGTGGAATTATTAGCTCACCCCTCATCCACACTATGAATTGATCCCATGTTGTATTCATTGTACAAAAACATAAATATTGGGCTGAATCTTCATTGGACCTTATGAATCTTAATAATAATGTTTAGACTCATATGGAAAAGGAAAAGACTAAATTATATGGGGGTATATTGGAAGGGACTTGGAAAAAATCTAGTTAATGGAAAAGGGGTATTAATCTATGTGCAAATAGTTGAGGATGTGGTTTCATCGTTTCAAATACTAATAAGAAGGATATTAAATCAGTGGTTGATCCTGACTTGGATGACACTGAAATTGAAACACCACCACATTAGGCCTATAGCTTGATAGATAATTATAACAATGATCATAGCCTTGAGATTTCGTGGAAAATTAATTGGTATTATACTAATGAAAAATAATTGAAAATTGGGATAAATATTAAGAAAAATATGGCCTTTGACTATTCATAATGAGAGAAATTATGTTGTGCCTCACCCCATTTCAACTTTCACCAATTTTTTAGTTTATATTACTTTAATAAATGTGATTAATCCATTAAATTTAAAATAAATTATATACACAATTAAATAATATTTAATTAACAATTAAAAATTATTTGCAATGTAAAATGATGATGATAAATTAATTATTTTAAGGGAATGGTAATAATAAAAAAATAAAGTGATTTTGTAAGATAACAGTTATTAGTTGGTATTTATCATGTTAAAAATATTTGTAAGAGATAATTCAATGTAAAACCATAAATAAAATTAATATTAAAGGATTCGTGATATTATATATCAAAATTGAATTTATATACACAACATAAAATATGTATGCGGTTAATATGCTATTTATCTAACTTATATGAATGTGAAATAAAAATCCTTTACCACGTGGTAAAATTAATATTTATAATCCCTATATAAGAAATAACAGAAAAGAAAAATTTTAATACCATAATTATTAATTTATTCAAGATATGAAATATAATAGGTGAAGTATATATAATAGGCAAAAGAAATAATTAGGAAAATAGAATAGGCCTCACAGAAAGAGAAGTGAGATACGAATCCCATACAATGTGATTCTCTTTTGAATGAACATACTTTAAACAATTCTATAATAATTTTAATAATGTGATTAAAATTAAAAATAAATATATAAATATTCATGATATCATATATTATCCATTGATACCATATTATCAGCCATTTATCAATCAAAATTCATTATTTTCATTGTTTAATGTTTTATTTACCATGTTTTTTGAGTACGTCTCTGTTTAAAAATTGTCATTCCAATTACATTTCACAATTACATAATCACTATAATGTAAAAAATGATGTAAATACAATATATATTTATTATTTATGTATTTATTGTAATGCATAAATTTTTTATATAGAAAATTAAATACAGTGTTCATCAATAAAATAGGACATACGTGTGCATGAATATTGCAAACATTTTTGTTTAACATTAAAATAAATAAGAGAAAATTATATTTATATGTATATAAAAATTAAAATATCATATAAATTTCATATTTAAAAAAAATTATATAAAACACCCTTAATACATTATATGTAATGTGGAGCGAATCACAACGCTTTTCAGAGGTGGTAGTGCACACATATACAAACTATCTTATCATATTCCTACAAAATTGATTACATGATGTTATATTTTATATAGTTATAAAAAATCATAAATTCTTAAGAAATATATTATATATCAGATTTAAACTATTAATAAATTATTATTCTCATCCATGAAATGTGTTAATAGAAGAACAAATTACATTGATTCCCAATGCAGCAGTCTGCCGTACACAAAAATAATTACTATGTATTCTATTTGATGGACGTTTTTGTCAGTGTTGGTCCTAAAGTTGTCATAAAAATATCATTATATTTAGGAAACTTTTTATTTTATATAATAGTTATATTGAAATAATTAATTTGGTATAGAAAGAAATAAAATAAAAGATTTCACTGACGAACATTAACTCTTGTTTGGGTAACTCCATTTGGTTTTTCCCAAAGGTATCATTGTTTTTTAATTCATAAGGTAAGGATTCTAGGATGAGTTTTAGATAATTGGGATATTAATTTTTAAGGGTGTGGGTCAGTCAAATGTCTTGATAAGTGTGAATATGTAATGGGGTGAGTTAACTTTTATAGTGGAGGAGGAGTGGAAATTGTGTATAGATAAAAAATTAAACAAGATTAGGAGGACTAGATTACATAATATTACACTAATAATGAACATAGTTAGATAGAAAGGATTATATGTTCTAAATAGCATCATCCAATTGGTTGTTTAAATATTTAAAGGCCATTTGGATATTATTTATATTGTTTGTCCCATGTTAAGTGAGTTATTTTTCTAATTCATTTGTCATTAATATTAATCAATTTCAATAATATTTTTTTGTAACAAATAATTTAGGAAAACTATTTTTAAAAATTCAAGTTATATTAATGGGGGAAATTCATTTAAATGTAATCCCGCAGAGTGGACATGAAAGTGATTTTTATAAGTCAAAATGTTCAATAGTTTTGAAATTATAAAAATGAACCCTATTACTATTTTGAAATTATTAATTAATAATTGATGTTTATTTTTAAATATAATATTTATTAAATTCACAATATTTAATTTTAAAATAGGTACTCCTTTTAAAGAATGAAATACTACATCTTGAAAATATTGATTTTGATGCATAAAATCATTTTTGTTCTATCATTTTAATATCAAATATATTAGATGAATATAAAAAATAATTCATTGAATTTAAAAAAGATAGATTTCATTAATAAAATTCACTCATAATAATTAATTTAACTTATTAATACAAATATCCTTTTGAGCATAAAAATAGTTTTTTATGAATACATTTCGTTTAAATTCAATATGTTTTATACCCATTTCTAATTAACTACTATCAAATGAATTTAACCAAATATTTTTATAAGTTATTAAATAATATTTAGATCCACCAAATTAATAGCTAGGTTATATATTATTATATATAACAATAAAATTTTAATAATATAATGTTGTTCGGTAAAAAATGTTGTTGCATGTAACACAATCCAGTAATGAAATTCATTATTTTGTGTAATTATATCTTAACATAGTGAGCCGTATAGATAAATCTAAACATTGTCTACCATGAAATGAAATATAAACACAATATTTCTTTGTAACATAATCATAACTTAGTGTTTTTTATATAGAAAAATTGGATAGAAATTGGATTTATTCTAAAAGGACGATATTTTTAAGTCATTTGGTTTTACATTCTCCCCAACATAACAAAATTACAACCTCTCAATTAATTCATGATCTTAGAAATCAATGGATTGATATTTGAAAATATAATTGTCGAAAATAACACATCATAACTACAATTAGTAATATATCTTCTTCAGAAGTGGGAAAATGACATGGGATGTTCACCGATATATTAGGGTATAAAATAAGATAAAATTAGTGATAACACAAACATTAAAAGGACATATAACTATAATGATCTAATAGATAGTGATAGAGAAAAATTTTATGGGGATTTTTTAGACCGCAAAGACACAAAAAAATGTTATGGAAAGGTATATTGTTACAAAAAAAATGATCGTAATATGAAAAAAAATTTGTTTCATAACCATTTTCCTATAGTTGAGTAATTCATTCACTCTTTGTGAAAATTATTAAATAAAATTTTCTATTTCATAAACAAAATCTTATCATTTGGTTGTGCATCGAATAATTTATAATTCATCTCTGGGCACATTCTTCTTCGCATGTTGACTAATCCCTTAACCTCTAAATACATATCCAAATATTGAGATAAACCATTTCATAAATGGTTAAAATTTCCAAAAATATTGAAATACATCACATTATACAGAAGAGAAAAATGGTCATTTCAGTAGTCTTCAATCAACATAACGTACCTCTTTAATCATCACATACCGAACATGTCAAAACCATCATCTTATTTTCTATTCAAACATGGTAATAACTTAAATTACCATAATAACTTATTTGAAACACATTTTCTTCATTTCCCTTAAAAAGAAAATAGATTATTTCATCTTTCTATAACATAAAAAATGATTTAAAATCCATCAATGATCCAATAGACCCCATTTTCCAAAAAACATTAATCAATTCTATGTTATTTTATAATTATCTAATTTACTATATCCATACCAATTAAATCTCAATAAAAAATAAGTATATCAACAATCTGAACATTTTAATGTTTTTTCCCACATTCACATGATTTATAAAATGTTAAAATTATCACTAAATTATTTTTCCTTGTCTTAAGTATCAATCAACATATAATTTTCAATCATTAATGAAAACCCAATATATTAAAATAATTATAAATTTAATATTTATTATAACCAATACATTACTGACAGAATACTCAAATTACCCAATTATTGAATCCAAACACAAGAACATTATTCATTCCTCTTAATTTGTCATAATACCATAAGATAGACAATGATCTGGTATCCTATTTTGATTCGTATTATTTTGATGCATGGGTTATTCATTTTCATAGTTCCCTATCTCCATATGGTTTTAACACTAAATGATATTATTTTTTTCATACATTTTCATTATTTATCATGGTGAATATTATATCTACACATAAAAAAAACTACAATTATCTTCAAGAAAAAACGGGGGCGTTTATTTCAACAGTAATCACATACGGTGAATACCTTATATTCCTTCATACCTTTGACTATTATTTCCAATATATAATATTATAATCAGCATTCCCTCAAAATAAATAATTTATATATCAATATTTATTTAGCTAATTAGAATTCGATAATATGTACTCATATGATGAGAATGTTTGGGAGTCTAGTTCCTGTATAATCATTTGTTTATGGACATAAAATATAGTACCATTCTTACACTTTAGACCACATGCAATAGGGATGCCCTCAATCCATATTCTAGGTTCCATTTAAAAGTGATTATTTACCTAATATTATGTCATATAATTATGTAAAATAATTTATAATTTCAATAATTTGGGAATACATAATATAAATTGAAAAGTTTATACTTATATAATATCATAACCATAAACACGTTTTCTATATTATTTTCTTCTATAGTTATCCAATAAATCATTCATAGGGGTTTTTTTCAGTTATATATGTTATCGTAAATATATTTTACAATGTTTCTACTAAAATTCCATTGATTCCAACTATAACTCCTTGACCCTAGAAGACCGGATCTGAAGAATTACTTTATTAAAATAGCATGATTATAAGGAATAAAATCTGTATGGATTGATCAGTTTAGCAGTTTATAAAAACCATAATATAGTCAATATTAATAAATTATATTGGTAAATAGAAAATAAAAATTTATTCCCAATAAATTAAAATAAAAAACATTTTTTTATTCTTATTCAAATATTGTTTTCTTCACAACATTGTTAAAGGAAATAGAATACGGGATATATAAATTGATCAGTAGGAGATAAATATAGAGAATA
This sequence comes from Viscum album, assembly GCA_963277665.1. Classification (NCBI taxonomy): domain Eukaryota; kingdom Viridiplantae; phylum Streptophyta; class Magnoliopsida; order Santalales; family Viscaceae; genus Viscum; species Viscum album. Next base: position 1,377,367,571 of record OY728140.1, on the reverse strand, counting down.
TCCATCATGAATTTATAGTTAATAATAAAAATGGTGTGGTAATAACTAAAAAAATGATTCCATTTAAATAAATTAATAATGAATATTCAATATGGAAATGTAAATAGTTGAATACACATGCCATTATATCATGAATTTTAGAATGAAAATGCATCCATAGATAATGTAAAAGAAAAAATGACTTGGATAATAATAATTACTAAATTATAAATGAAGTAAATTCTTTATTATTTTACGTCATTTTTTCAATAATATTACACATTTTTATCAAGATCTATTTTTATAATAGTTTAAATCATACTACGTGAAAACCCATTCGATTTGGCCAACTAATTCATCTCATGGGACTACAGATGCATCAAGGGGATTACATTAACTAGTCCAAAACCATTTTAGTGCATGTACAATGAATTATTTACATATCTAATCAAATATTTAAATTTAAACATAAATTTAATTATCAAATATACATATTGATTAATGGATATATAGTTATCATTATTTACCAAGTTAATCGAATGACATTCAATGAAAAAACCATATGTAAAAATTGTATATAGGTTAGGAGAGAATCATATACATAATAAATTAACATGGATATAACAAATAAATATTATATCTCGTTAAAATATATTATAATAATGTGATTTAGTAACGGAAAGAAAAAATAACAAAAGAAAATGAGTTTTTACGATAACTTTTACGAGTTGGTTATTTTCAAGTAAAAACACTATCGATGAGATAAATTATTTTAAAATAATAAATTAAATGAAGATAAAATTATTCAGTATATAATATATCAAATGTTTAGTCTATACACCATACAAAATAAGGAAGTGTTGAAAATTACATTTATCACACTGATGTAAAAAAAGATAGATTGAAATTTCATACCACTTGGTAACAATAGAAATTATAAGCCACATAAATGAAATAAAATAATATAAAACATTAAATACCATTAATGTAAATGTATTATTGGTGTGAAATAATATAGGGGTAGTATATAAAACACTAAAAACAAATATACTATGAAAATGGAATATACCTCATAGAAAGAGATGAAATACAATAATCACTTAACTTGTGCTTCCTTTTGATTTAACATCATCTAAAATCATGTAAAATGGTATTATGAATGTTATTTAATTATTGATGAACCATATTATAGAACCATATTTAATTGAATTACAAAATATTTTTTCCCATTTGTTAATATTCATCCATTATTTTCAACGTTACGATTGTTAATTACCTAGTTTTTGAGAAATGTATTGATTTTTTAATTTGTATTACTATTACGTATATCATGATTTCATAATCCCAATAATATAAAACATGAATTTAATATTTTAAATATTCACCGTATATTTATTTAGTGTAATCCAAAATTTTGGGATATAGGATATTAAATACAATGTCCATGGAGATAGTGGGTCGCTTGTATGAATGAACATAGCTTCCATTTTATTATTATATAAAAAGATAGAATAGAAAATAATAAAATTTTATAATATAATTATAGAGTAATATTAATTTAAATTTAACCAAATAATTTAAAAAATATTAACCATAACAGATTCAATGAATTTTTTGAATGAATCACATCTCTTTGAGGATGTGGTAGTCCACACGTCCCCAAACGATGTTATCATATTCACAAAAAATTAGAAGAATGAATTTATATGTTAAATAAATATAACATTACAAAAAATAGATCATATATATATATATAATATAAAATATAAATTCATTATTCATTCGGAACTTGAATATTGGTAATTGATGAATAACCACATCGGTTCGCGAGGTGGTAGTCCCATGTAATCCCAAACAATGATTTTGTTTCCCATTTCATGGAAATGTTTGTGATTATAGGTCATGCCCATATCATTAAAAAATATCATTATATTTATGATATTGAAGATATTATATAATCATTATATTGGAATAATTGATGTGGTGGGGAATGAAATAAAACAATATTTCCCATTGAGGAATGTAACCTATTATTTGGGTATATCCATTTCATTTATAGAACTTTAGTTCATGGTTTTCATTGTACCTAAAATGAGGAATATAGGATGTGGTTAGGGTGATTGGATACAATTTATTCATGGATCTTATTTTAAAAATGGTTTCATAGTTTTGATGGGTCGAAGGGGGGGGGTGTACTCCATTTTATGGTAGAGGGGGAATTGAATTCTTGTAAATATTAAATGTCAATCATTATTAAGAGATCCCACTTACATAATAATACTAAAATAATAAAAAATATTATATTAAATGGATGATATGGTGGAAATATTTCCATCAAATATGTTTTTACATGTTTATATATAATATTTTTATTTATACATAATGTTTAGTTAATTCTTAAGCTTGTTTTCCTCATCATCATTATAATTAATTTTAAAATATTTCACTAATATTTTTCATAAGAAAACTAGTTTCATCTAATTATTAATAATAATTATTTCTAATTCATAATATTGAATATAGTTGTTTGTAATTATAATAAAAAATTTAATGATATTAAATTAAAATTAATCACATTGAAGTGAAGGGAAATCATGTTTTTAATGTGGAAATGATCCAATGATCAGTATGTTTTTATATCTAAATTAAATATAAAACTTATTTTAAATGAAGTATATTTTATTAATAGATGTTAAATTTATAGAATTACACCTTATAACCAATTAATAATATAATTAATCACTATAAATTATTTAGAATAAAATAATTTCTTCAGCTAAAATTATGTATTTTTTTACTATTTACAAAAAATGAAACATTATATAAAATTACAAAAAATAATCTATAATATAATTTTAAAATAATAGTTTTCCTAAATGGAGTTTTTTTATAAACTTAATTAATGTTACAAAATATAGTTTTAAATTTGGTGGACCATTAATGGGTGGAAAAAAGACCTTTAGAAAAATATAACTTTTATCTATAAAATCATATTTTTTTCTTATATTATGAGTATCAAATATATTAGATTATTGAAAAACAAATTATCTTGAATAATATATATAATTAATATTTTTAAATAATATTATTTAATTTATTTAATTAATTAAAAAACACATATAGTTTTATATAAATATTATTCTTACAAAAACATATCATTTATATTCAATTGGTCTTTATATTCATTTCTTATTAATTAATAACTAAGATATTACAACATTTATTTTAATAAGTAAAATAAAAATATCCAAATATTTCAATTTAATGGTTTGGTAATATCTTTTTATATCAGATAATAATTTTTTAATAATATATTATTTTTTGGTAATACTCTGTCTTGCTTGCAATGCAATTCGTCGAAGAAAGTCATTGTTCTGTGTCATTCAAGATAACCTTAGTGTTAGATGTTGATCAAGATAATAAAAATATAATTATGATGAAATCTAAAATAAGTGTTTCATGTAACATAATATTATTATCATTTTTCAAAAAAATTAATTGAGAAACTGAATTAAATATATTCTTAATGAAATATATTGTAATATCTTGCATAGTTACAATGAATATTGATCGACAAACCATGTTGTTACACATTACTTACATAATTTACTAATGTTTACTTGATATTTTTGGACATTTTTTATACATGATACTTTTGGGTTCCTATGATACATATTGTGGTCATCTTTATCTATGACTCTCGATTCTCTTCATGGTTATAGAGATTATTTTAGGAGGCTTTCATGGCACAATTGTATATAGGCAGGGTGTTCCACCCACATATGATTACTAGAACGAGAATAAAACCTATTTTTCAAGATATTTTTGGAGGATATGTGTTGGAAAACATTCATAGAAGGTTGTATCGATCAAAATATTTAGAGAATTCCTTTAATATGATCTACCACTCTACTATCGGTATAAGGCCTTTTGAGGAACTACACATGAGAACCTATACGTCACCCTTATGTATGACTGATATTAAAAAGAAAAATATACTTCGACTAGAACAAGTGGATGAAATTATACAGATTCTTCATGTGATCCATGAGTATGTGAGGAAAACATAAATTTAAGATCAAACTTATGAGGATCAAAATCATTGTCCTTTTTTATTTTTAAACAGAAAATCAAGTTTTCCTACGAGTCACCCCATGATTAGGGATGTATATAATTTCACAATGATGAAAAATCTATTTTAGGATAATTCATACATTACATATCTAACAGAGGGAATGTTTGGTTGAATACCAATTGTTATTTAAAAGTTATTTAGACCATGTTCATGACCTCTACCATGTGGTGAATATAAAGATATAGGTGTATGACTCATCACACATTAATGAAAGGGTAAACTAGAAATACTATATGTAGACATCATCATAGTGTAAATTATGATGATGTAATCATAATATATGAAAACACTTATCTAATAAGTGTTTCTTCCTCTTAATGTTCTCGGAAATCATGGGTTTGTGAGAGGGAGCTCATGTGACCATGGGAGCTAAAATTTGTCTTAATACCCACACCTATTTTTGTAGCCTATATTTTTCATGGTAAAATTCATTCAAGTTGTTGATAATTTAATAAAAACTCTTCTTATAGTATAATAGGTGGAATATTTTTATGTATCCCTAATTTTTTATCATAGTCATCATTGCTTTTATTGGGTTTCGTAGGAACATAAAAATTAATATATTTATAATAGTAAAACAAATAAAAACACATGAAAAAATAATTTTGGATGAAATGTAATAACTTTTTTAGGATATCAAATTATATATATTATAGCATTATTTGTTTTAGGTCATTGGGTTTACCCTATGCGTAGAATATGGATGGTTATTGTTAGAATTTTTTTAAAAGGAAGTCTACAGATGTTGAATTAAATAACTAAAATATTATTGTCACTTAATTTTTTAAATATTTAACATGCCCCTCTCAGTTATTTAATCACATTGATATAAAATCTTGAGGATTATACATATAACCCTAGGATATTATAGATGTGGATTATGGGATCCACTCTTGGAGTTCATAATCTATGTAAAATGGGTCGACAATGAACAATTAAGGTGATTCCTGAGAGGAGTGTAAGATGTACTGAGACATTTGTAATAATCAGTAGTAGACATGAAATTGATATATTATTGACCCATTCATCTGATAGGGATTTTAATTTTATTTATAATTTATAATTTGATTTAATTATTTATTTTTTAATATTTTCATGCATAATTTCCTTGTATCATGGTTTTAGATCTTTCTAATGAATAAATATGGAATGGAATTTTTTATTTTGTTATGACACACCTCTAATTCACTCGAAAAAATTTAAATTAATTTTAACTATTCCAAAGTAACTCAATATCCAAACTAATATCACATTTTTCATGTTCCATTTTCCAACCATATTGGTTTTCATTATTCATTGGTGGCTAACCGGGTGGTGATTTGACGTATTATGACAACATCAAGTACAATCACATCATTGTATTCATAATTATTTTACAAACAATAATTGATTCATTTATTTTAGATGATATTTTTATAGTGATTAGTACACAATATTAGATTCTGGATGTTTTAATGATCATGATTAGATGATTATAATCCCATTTTAAAACTATTTTAGGCTTGTAATTGATTATTAGAGATATATTGCTTTAAATTTGGTAGTTTTGGGATATTCAAAATGCATGAACGGTGTGGGAACATTGAGATATATAAAAACAAATACTGTCTAAGACTTCCTACATATAATGGGACTATATTCCATGTGTTTTTTAGGAAGACACACAATGTCACTCAAAATCTTATAGAAGGTAGGGTTTTAACTCACTATAAGAACCTAATTCCATACGGAGTACCCATATGTTATGTAACCATGGTTCGGTAACTCAATCACATAATTGAATTAAATTTTATATATATCAATTTGTATTATGTTTCATGTACATTATAGTACACACCTTGTACCCATACTCGTTCAATCAACATGTTTTTTGAGGAAAATTACTTAAACCCTTGGTGGACCCACACACTCTTTCACTTGGATGACATGACATGTAGATTTGATTTTACATGATGTTTATTGTAATATGTCTCTACTATGATTCATATTTATGGGAAAATCGTTTATCCCATATGGACATCTTGTTTAATCCCTTCAAAACCTTCTTCTATGAATATCTCATTCTCTATGACTCGGTTTTGTACCATGAGTAGCAATTCTAATATAGTTTTCCATATAAGATGGTATAGTAACATTATTTTTGTAATTTAAGAAAAAATATGAGTTTTAATGAATGATATTCTTATTCTTTTTATGTATGGCAAATGATAGTGAATTTTTTTAGTATCATTATGAGGTCAGGGTCAGAAATCCCAAATCAAAGTAGGTTGATAATCCAACATAAAATTTACATAGGACGAGTCTATACTCCCTCATACTACAAAAGTCATAGGTCCACTTTATATGGATTATAACTCTACTATAATATATATCAAGTGGTTTTTGGGTCTTCCACTAGAATAGTGAACCCCTGAACTTTGAGAATAGTGCCAATGAGAGGGCCTCTATGAGATTTATTTGAAGTTTCCTGTTGTGATTGGATTCAAATTTGAGACCTATGGGAAATGAATGGAGACTAATAGTTCTATTTTATCAATGATTATAGATATTCTCATTCCCACATAATTTGGGGTTTTGAGGATAATATCTGATGCTTAGTCTTTTTATCCATATCAATGATGGGTTGAGTTGATTGTTTTATTCTATCACATACCTACTTGTTTTTGGGTCATATATCTAAGTATGGAGAAGCATATCATATTTAGGATATTAATAATTTTTTATTCTTATTTATATGAAATAATTATTGGTAGTGGACTTGTTGGGATGGGTATCAGTGGAGCGTAGTGGTACTTGGAGTCACTGACAATGATCCTTTTTCAATCACCGAGTTTGTATGTAAGTCATTATTTAGTATTAATTTAATTCATGTTTTTATCATGTTGAGTATTTATTTATATTAGTTAATGTATTTTTCCCAAATTATTTTCCCTGTCCATTATATAATTTGTTTCAATTCATGGAGTTTCTCTAAATATTGGTTAAACAATAAATTTTTGTGTTATTACATGTGCCTATATTATTTCATCGCACATGTTTTTTTGTTTGTTATGGGACATTAGGTTAAGACCTCCCATTGTTTTAGTATTCCTACTCATCATTGATCACCCTCCCTTACCCTAATTTTCAATGGTATGGGGTGTCACTATCAAAAAAATGTTATCCTGGGTGGGGTCCTAATGGGTTCAGTCAAGACTATGTTGAATGGTTCTCGCTAAGGGAAATGCGTACCCCATATTATGTTATCGATACACATTGTAATAAAGGATCATTTGTAGCGGCATTTCATAAATTTATGATCCATTTCCCAATAAAATCATACAGTATTATCAAACACCAGTTATCTAAATATATATTTTGTTTCCCCCTTGTATTCTAAAGCTATTAAATTATCATTTCCCAAATAATCATGGTTATGATTTTTTTCATTGTTTCTTGAATTGTTTTTTTAACAAATATTAAGACATAAATGTATCATTATCTCCCCATGATGCCATAAAATTTCATAAATACCCAATTCTATTTTAGTATGTTTTGAATAAGGGAATATGATTTTTTATGATTATACCTAGTCAGGTTTTAAGGGGTTTTATGTCTCATAATAAAGAGGAATTATGACATACTGATAATATTTAGGCATTTACATGCGGACATAGGGGACATTATAAACATGAGTGAATAATTTTTTTGATACAGTACTTATTCATGATTTAATGTTTTAATATGAGTTTGAATTGGATTGCATGACCTTTATAGGTGATTTATGGGTGAAATTACATTGGTATCATAGAGACATATCTTCTAGTGTCTCTAGATTGGACTATCTATCATGTGCTGTTCTAAATTGATGTATTTTACATTTTATTTTGGATATTTTATAGGTCATGAAGGTTAAAATGTGGTTATGATTGTTGACCACCTCCCCATGTGTATGACTGAATCAATAGAAATGTAAAAATTGGGGAATTTTTTATAAGGAGAAATTAAGAAATGTGAATATTAACATTATAATGAGAGTTGATATTTAAGGAGTCTTTTAAGATCATATATTAGGTCATAATGTATTTCTTATTAGTATTTATAAACTTTTGGTTGGTTATTATAGGTGACATGTGTGATGTAAAAATTGAAAATTACCATTATTTAAGATATTATAATTGTTTATGTGAGAGGTAATCTACTGTGACTCAATCCAAAGATAGATTATTTAATGCTTTGAACATGAGGTATATCCCAAAAACCATCCATCATGGGTGATTTTTATTGAATTATAATATTTATATTGATAGTGACACTTATATTTATTTTATGATGATATGTGGATAGGTTACATGTCTATGAACATGAGACTTAGCTCGGTTGGTATGGACTTTATAAGTGCATCCGGGAGAACCATGATCAAATCCCGGAGGAGACATTATTTCTGGTACTGTAGAAGTACTATAGTCGGTACTGTAGTGGGAACTGTGTAATATTGTAGCTGGTATTGTAGCAGGAACTATAGAAAGTACTGTTTGTCAGTGTAGCAGACAAGAATATCCCACATTTGGGCCTTCGGGCCACCGATTTTTTCCCCAAGTCCTTTAAGGCCTTCGGGCCACCCAGGTCGTAGGGTTAGTAAGGCCTTCGGGCCACCTTAAGGCCTTTGGGCCACCTTAAGTGCAGATGCAAACCAGACGACCTACGAGTAACAAGATCTACAAGGAGGATGAGCAAGGATATTTCACCACATCAGAAGCTAAATGGATTTCAATAATTAGAGGTTATGGAAACTGACATCAGGACAATCCTATGCATGCACGGGAATGCCTAACCGAACAACCATGCTAATGTGGAGATCTGATTTCATGATGAAGATGATCGGGAGGAATAGTTCCAAGTTGTTAGTCTGGGTTGAATGTAATGTTTGAAGCCTACGGGAAAATGAATTTTTCTAAGGACTTCGGGACATGTAATAATTACACCTATGGGCCTTGTAAGGTTTCCACCTCACCCCTCAAAAGTTTAATTATCAAAAATCAATAAAAAATGAATGCCTTCAGGACATTGGATTGTAATATGTCCATGGGACCGACTTAAAAGGTTCAAGTTTATCTCACAAGGGAGTATGGTTTCATTTATTCCCTCATTTGTTTTTTTTTCAGAATATGTGTGTTGGATTCCAGGTACTGGATGAAGAAATATTGTATTAGTTGAATATAACTTGTATGATTGGGATTCATGGTGTCCTAGTTAATTCTTGAATTTTTTTATATGATTTATTATCCATTCATTTAAAATTAATTAATCAGCTTATTTATATCAATTGAAATTATGGTAAGGACTCATTGGTGGGTTTTTATAAGATTTTATTACTTATACGCTACACAAGAAACTAAATGTTTGTATAGAACTATTTTTCATGGAACTAGAGATGTGTAAAGGCACTATGTTAGGCTTCCGAGAGTGTGGATCTTCTCGAGAATATATGTGACTCCACGACTTATTGGGATGATTTTTTTAGTTTTCCCAATTTTATTATAATTTATATATATATATATCATGTATTTATTTATTGTATATCATTATCCATAGAATATAGATATGTTATTTAAAAGTTTTAATTAATGTTATAGAATGTGATTTTTATTTTTGGTTAGCTCAATATTATGATTCTAGGTTGCATTTATATTTTTTATTACTACCTACGTTTAAAAATAGATTGATGGATACTTGATATTGATTTCATAGTCTCCCAAATATATTTTAATGGCTCTTATCTAGTTTTGAAAACCTATTTCATATAAGGATTCTTTGATTAGGCTGATTGGTTCTCTTGGTTTAGAATTTATTTTTATATTTAATTCCTAAAAATTAATTTTAATACCATTTTTTGATTGTATTTAATATATTACCATATTAAATATTTGATTAATAGAACACATGTGTTGATAAGTTATTATTTATTTCCTAATCATGTATTTAAAATCATCAAGAAAATGGGGTTGATTGATTAATTTTATCAACTATACAGTTATATTTTCATGATATTCATAAAATAATTTATCCATATATTATTTATGGGTTATTTTCCTTATCAGTAGTGTTGAGGGTTCACAAGTTATTTCATGATAATTAAACACATTGGATCACGTGATATGCACTTATATGTATATAAATGTTAATAGTAAAATTTATTTAAATCCATCCTAAAAATATTTTATTTATTTAAAATAACCCATTATAGATAACATGTAATTGGATAATCAAGAGTAATATGATTGTATTTCGATATAGACAAATTTTACTAAAAATTATGAAAATGTTCTTGAGGGTTTGGCCTTTAGTAAGTAACATATTATGATATATGGTTTCATGTGGCTAGACACTAATTCCATTTATCCTACAATTTTTTAAATTTTCAAAACATTTAATTCAAAATTTCATAAATTATTTATAATGTTGAGGGGGATTGTGATTATTTTTACCCTTTACTGATTTGAATACGCTTCTATAGTCATAGAAAGCATTATCCTAGTATCAATATAAGTGTTTTTAGGGATCGATAAATTTTGGTATTAACAATGAAATTAATTTCGTTAATCTAGGATTGTATATATAGATATAACATAGATTAAAATAAAGATGATATTTATAAGAATCATTGTTTATCATCATTAACATTAGACTTGTATTTCTAGTGAAGTCTTAGATTTCATTGGCTTTTTAGAAATTATAAGGATTAAATTTAATTTAATTTTCATTTTATAGGTGTGGTGTATACAATATATCAGGATTGTAATTAACTCTCATGAATCATAAATAAACAAAACAAAATTATACTAAACATTTTCATCAATTTTTATTTGAATGTTTATTGTAATTACATGAATGATATAGGGAATTTTAGTATGAATTTTGTGACATTTATGTAATTGATTATTTTAACAAAAAATTATAATATTTTTTTTCAAATAAGTGGAACTAAAATTAATAACAAATATTTTTATATTTATTCCACTAATTAATGACAAAATTGTATATAAATTTATTGTCTTTGTGAAAATTTTAAAGAAACTAAATTATTATATTTTCATGAATATATAATTTTTTTAATTGGCGATTTAATTTTCCCTGTGTTATATTTTCTCTATGTTGTAATAATGATACATATTTTTATGAAAGGTATATTTAATATTTTATGTTACATTTATTTAAGTGTTCATGTGGCTGGTTTGTTTCACAAAAAGTGAATGGTCTTTAAAAACTATTTATTATTTAAATATATTTCTTTTGATATTGATAGGTGTCCATTAAGGAAAAGTGAATGTTCATGTAAGATACATTGAATATGTTTCAATAGTAGATGTATTGGGGATAACACTAAAATTTGTCTAAATCTATATGAATATGAATGATATGTTGATGAGTTAAACATTCACGAATCCTTCCAACACATAGGTTATTATTTATTTTCATTTATTTTGGTTCCCATTCATAATAATATAGAAAACCATGTTAAAACAAAAAATATATAATATTTTTTGAAGAACCATTATGATGTTTTTAACAATGTTTTATATTTTTTTGGAACTAATTTTTTTTAAAAGACTTTTTTTTACATTAGGATCAGACCCAGTCCATCAATATGGGAAATCAGACTCATCTCATCTGTATGAGTCAACAAAACTAGGAAGTCTGAATTGGAATCTGATATAAATTCAAGGACTTGTGAGAATTAGTCTTAGGAAGAATCGGTGTTAAAAAAACTAAGTGAGATTGCTTGGTTTGGTGTTAATAAAACATCTACATATTAAAACTGAAAAATTATTATTTGTTCATAAAGTTATCATAATACATGAAGATGTTATGATAAAATATAAAGATGGTGGAAGATAAGATAATATTATGTACCATATTTTGGATGATACAAATCGATGTATGGAAAATGAATATAAAAAGATATATATCATCAGAATAAGAATCATCATTAAATCAATATTCAAAGGTTGAAATAATGAAATTGATTAGTGAAGTAGTTTTAATGTTTCTAAAGAGTTTCTAAATAATATTTTGAAGTCAGTAGTTGTAAATTTTTTATACTATGAAACCTAAGACAGAAGGTGATTTACCAATATTTGAGTTTAAATATATCTTGAATAATATCATGGTAAAATATTTTTGATGTGATGGATGAATCATAACTATTTTATAGATTTTAGTGATTAATTAAATGTTTTAATTATATCTAGATTTAATTATAACATATGTTTTTAGATTTTTGAGTGAGTTATAGTTTATTTTGTTTGATGAATTTCAAATTTTCAAAGTGGATTATCCGTAGTAATGAAAATTTCATCATTATTAGGATTACATCAGACTAAATGTGAGAACAAAGATGACCATACTAACTCTAAAAAATGTCAATAAATCTAACTCTTATGAATATTATTAGATTATAATGAGAAAAACATAGTCTGATTCAAATATGAATATGAATAATGTTTTATTATTATAATTATGAGGGAGTTACATCAGTCTGAATTCATGGAAGTAATTTCATACTAAAGAAATGTGTTTATGTTTGAGAAGACTAATTTCTATTTAATACTGATAATGTTTTAAGAATTCAATGTTAACTATTAAAGAAAAGTGATTTTTTGAGATTTTCAATTTTCATAAGTGTGAAAAATTTTCAGGATTCAAATGTTTCCTATTATGACATGCCTATATATAATCATTGTATATTAATAATTTAAACCTTTTTATTTTAAAGAAAATGTTGAGTAATTCATAATTCTGGTCTTGTTTTATCATTTGGGACAATGATCAAAAATGAAGGTTGAACAATTGAATGTTTTTTACCAAATAGATGAATATAATATATTGAAATTGATCAGAGTTGGATTTTTTATACTGTGAGAATGGGTTCATAATAATAAGTCGTTAAGATTGAATTCATCTAGTTGTGAATGTTTGGATTGAGTTCTGATTAGTTCCTAATATTTTAATGTTTTGTTATCGAGAAATAAAAAAATTTACATTCAGGTGTAGAATAAGAAAGGGGTTGTTTTTTTGTGTTTATTATATTTGGTCAGTCATACGGAGTTCACCATACTAAATTTCTTCATACTCAGGCTCCACGGACCTAGGATCATTTGTAGAATAGATTGATTTAAGTATTTAATTTTATTTTAACATCAATGTATTTAAAATACAATTATAGACTGATGAGTGTGAGTATAATAACTTATATATGGATATATAATGTTCCTATTGGGATTTGACACAACTATTATTCACCTATTCATAGTAGTGAACTTTTATATACCCAAGACAGTGGCTTTAGCAAGGATTTAGGTTCTCACACAGATGTCAAGACTTGTAAGTCTTGTGTTTTTTACAATCATTCCTGCTTCTGAAAGCAAAATTATTTATAAAAATATGATATGTGAATGAACATTAATAGGATTGAAGTTTTATTTATCAAAATTTATAAAAACTTATGAGAAGGTAATAATTTATTAAACCCACCCTTCTCTATTGTTATTCTATACAATGGAACATGAATTGGTATAAGAGTTACAGTTTACTTTTTGAAAACAATTGATGAATAATCTCAATGTTTTCAACAAAAAATAATGATTATATTTTTTGGAAACAATTCTCATGGATGGAAAATTGAATTATTTCTTTATCACTTATATCATAACCTGGATATTTTTTGATACAACTTCAAATGTTTTTCAACCTATTAGGAAAGATGTGTCTATGAAATTTTCAAACACGGGAAAAATACAAGTTGATGGAAAGGTTCGAAATTATATATTTATGTCCTTACCAAAAATATATTTATATGTAGGTGATGGTTCTCAAAACTCCATAGTGTTTGTGGGACATGGTGGAAAGGCTTTTAAGGGAATACTAAATTGAGTGATGAAAATATACTAATATAGTGTATTATGTTTAAAATATATTAATGAGAGATAAATAAACTATTGATGAACACTTTCACAAAGTAAATAAAATTGATTACAACATTTTAGGATTCATTGATGCCCAAGAATATTCTTCAATTTTGAAGAAAATTATGAGAATATTTCTGGAAATGTTTGAATCTAAAAATTTATCATTAAAAGTTATGGTTGATTTATCTCTTAATGAATTGAATAACATTCTTATTTCTTATAAAATGAGAAAATATATCATAATCATAAATTAAATAAAAGATCAAATTTCATTTGAAGCCATGTGAAAATGAAAAATACAAGATCTAGAATATTTTAATCTGCGTGACTCTAATATTAAATAGGATAATGGGTTTAATGTCCTAATCATGTAACTTATATTGACTATCTATCGAAGATAAATGGGAAACTATTCAGGTATTCATCCTCTAATATGTGTTTTAATTGTTTAGAATTATAACTTTTAAATAAATTTCTCCTACAAGAAAATTAGGCAATATCAAGACAATTAAGTTGTAAAACCTAAATTAATGAATTGGGAAAAAAATATAAAGAAGAAAATTCATCAAAAAAATGTTAGAAAGTTTTTACTAGAGAATAAATATATATGATGATTAATGAAATGAATGAGATTCAATTAAAACAATTTTTCCAATAATGAATGATTAGAAAAATTTAGAACCCTCATTGCAAAAGTTGAGCAATAAAATATTCCACAGATTGTGAAGATGGTGGTGAAGTATCATATAGAGAGTATCAACTAAAAAAATGAAGTTTTTACATGACTTCATGAATTTATAATTGTCATGAATCAGACTAAAATAATGAATAATTATTGTGAATAATAATCTAAATGAAGATAGGATTTCATCAATAAATATTAAGAATACATTCAAGTGATCTTAAGATACCAAAATAGAGTTGTTGGATAAGAAATGATGGTTGGGGATCTCAGTTAGAAGTTGTATGTTAGTAAATATGATGTTATCAACTTTTAATAAAACACATTGACTCTGAAATTACCCATATGGAGATGAATGAAAACTTTATCAAAACATCAATTGTATAATATGAGGCTTCTAAAAAAATTTATAAAGATCACATCTATAATAAGGTGAAGTCTAAACCCACCAAAAATAATGTATCATTTAATTTTTATAACATTTCTTGTTTTGGAAAAATTATTATGAAATTTTGGGTAGAAAATGGAGTGAGAAACTTACATAATATTTAATATATGAAAATAATTCAGGAAGAATTATCATCCATGTCTAGAGATTATTAGAGATCAAAGAAGTTATCAACCACATCAAAATTTCTAGAGATAAATATCATACTTCCATAAGAAATAGCAATTTTATAGCTATTAATAGTATTATTGAATCTATGAAAATTTCCATCATAATTATTATTATAGCATTACACTTATTGTAAGAAGTTTTGATCAAATTAAAATAAATAGTGGAAGAAGGTTTGGTAATAATTATTAACTCAAATGAATTTAGAAATTAAAAATATCATGATGCTAGAATTTTTTTCAAAAAGAATTAATATATATGAGTATGATTTGGAAAACATTATAATACTAGTCCTCATGTCAAAAGGTGTTTGACATTCCTTTCATAATAAATTTCTTAGGGAAGAAATGAAAAGAAAGTTGGGAAGGAACAATGTGAGGAAATATTTTCTATTATCAAGACATATTAAAAAAAGTAAAAGTAAAAAACCATGAATACATGATTGTGTTTGTTCTTCAAATATGAAATGTGATCTAAAATTTTGTATTTATTTTTAATGTCATAATTTATGAGTATTTTACTATGGTATTGATTTGTCAATTAAAACTATAAGAAGAAGAATTATTGAGACTAAAGAAAAAATTAAAATCTATGTATGTTTTATTTTATTGGTGGGATAAAACACTTCTTACACTGTGAAATTAAAACTTTTTATGGAGTAAAATAATTGATTTTCATAATATTTTCATGAATAATCATAAATTTGAAAAAAAGGGAAACAAACATAGAAAGAAAAAGGGGTATCTTTTTTAATTAGGGAGTTTAATAACCCATGTTACTTGAGGTTAAAGATGAATGAAAATTAGATCATTGAATACATCAGAATATTGGGAACAGAAATATGACCAATATTTTTAAATTTTATGTTTTTTATTATTTTACATAATTTAAAATAATAGATGATTTTTTTACTTTTTAGAAAGTGATAATGAATAATAAAATCATGATGGAGTTTAGATTTAGTCACCAGTTAATTCCCATTAATGGGAATGATGAGGCATCAATAAGAAAATGATTTTTATACCTTATCCCTTTAATTGATTATTTGAAACATATGAAAAACACCTTTTTTATATATCTCAATTCAGAAGCTGTGGAAATGGATAGATGATTCTAAAAATAATTTTAGAAAATATAATGGTACCAAATTCGTATGAAATACCTTTTAAACATATATGAGAAAGCATGATATGAAACATCATAATAGTAATCTCTAAATCCCAAAAAATTGAGTTGAAGAAACAAATAATATAAGTTTGTTTAATATTGTAAGACGTATTAATATTGAATACCAACATTCAATGTTCTACTTGAGATAGGTTTTAGTATAGTCGTACATATTCAGAATGGATTTTTGTTGAGGCCATAATCCAATATGACTTCATAATAAATGTTTTATTTATAAAACTTCATTTAATTATATAAATGGTTATTTAAGTCTATATTTTCATAGATTTAGAAAACTTGATTTGGGAATATTTGGTTTGTTATGTGAGTACATAAAATTTATGTGTTATTCACTAAATAGAAGTAGTTAAAAATGTTGGATCAAATGATTACAAGGTTTTTTATGCTTATTTTTTGATGTCATTGAAAAATAACTCTATATCAATAGTCATTGAGAAATATGTAGAAGATAAACTGATTGTTTCCAATGAATTTTATAATGATACAATAAAACAATTCCTAATTCAAAAAAATCATTTTATTTGAAAATTTCATATGTGAAAGAAAATACAAAATAACATACCTTACAAAAACATGTTGAGAACAAAAATAATCTTCGAAATCGAAAGTATATAATTCATACTAGAATAATTTTGATCTGAGATGATCTTACGTAAGTAATCTCAAAAGTTAAACCACAATGACTTCAAAAATCTATTCATAAAAAAGAATTGGTGATTTATTTGAAAGACGATTTTTATCAAATCATGAATAATAAAACATGGGAATATATTACTTGTTTGAAATGTAAAAATGATATTATAACAAAGTGGGTTTACATTGAAAATTAGAATGAACATGGAGAAGTTTCAATAAAAATCAACACCAGTTTTGTTTGGAATTCTTATACATAGGTGGAAGGGGTGGACATCGATGAAACATTTTTCTCCAATACATATTTTGAAACAATTACCATTTTTCAAGCAGTGGATGGTCACCAAAATTAAAATTATATCATATGGATATAAATTCATCATTTCTCAATGGATAAATTGATTAATTGTTTTACATTTAACAACCTTGTGAATTTCTATATAATGGGGATGAAAGATGTTTCAAAACACAAGAAAACATTGTGTGGGATGAAACAAGCTTCATGTGCATGGTTTTAGGTGAATGATAATTGTTTGAAAATGTTGTTATTTTATGAAGGAATATATTGAAAAAACATATATTTTAATGATGTGGACTCTTGAACTGTAATTATAATTCTTTATATGAATTATATATTTATGGGAATAGAAATGATATTTTTGAAACAATTTTAGATTAAGAACGAACATTTAAATTTCAGTTAATAGAGACTATCTTTCATCCATTGATTAGAAGTTGAAAAATAGATAATTAAATTTTCATATCTCATGAAAAATATTTCAAGATATTTCTTAAAAATATTTGGAATTGAAAAATATGAATAATTTTCTACTCTGATCTTAGTAGGGATGATGGTGAGTAAATATGAGTTTAAAAGAATTGCGATTAATACAAATTTCATTATCTTATAGGGTGTTAACATTTCAATATAGCCTCATGACCTGATATAGTTTATACATTGAATTATTGGTCTCAGTATCTATAAAATCTGATAGAATCCTATAATTTGAATGAAAATTGAATTATTCGATATATAAAAAGAACAACATCACATTATTTGTTATATAAAACGAATTGTGAAATGATTATTCATGGATATAATGATATTTATTGGGTTGGATGTTAAAATTATATAAAATTTAATGAAATAGGGACAATTTTGTAAGAGAATGTTGTGTATGTTGACATAGTAAGAAAACATGTTCAGTAACATTGAGCATAGTGGAACCAGAATATATAGCAGCTACACAACCATATAATCAGCTGAGGTGGATGAAATTATAGTTTGATGATTTGAAAAAAAATATTCTAAATCATTAATCATACCTTTTTATAATAAAAGAGAATTTTTTTTATAAAAATATTTTCCTACAATCATGGTAAAAATGATATAATGTTTTACTAAATAAAAGATAAATTTAATGTTGGATATGTTTTTCCATAATAGATATCAATAAAGTTCAAATTTCAGATATATTCACAAAGTTAATTCTGGAAGAAATATTTAATGAGTTGAGGATTCAAATTCATGTTCATCCTCCTTTAATGACATTCAAAATCTAATACTGAATAATCCCACATTGATATTGAATATACAGACAACGAGGTAGTGAAAAAATCATCTTTATTCTTAGTAGTAAGTTATTAATTAAATTTATTTTATTAATAAAATATGGTGGTAATCAGATAATAATGGTGATAAAAATAATGGGTGGGTAATGAAATGTGAGGCATTGTAAGTGACTGTATTTTACCTTTATATGGCCAGAAAGGTTTATTATCAGTAAGTATATAATTACTTTAAAAAATTACTTTATCATGTAGTTTAGTGTCAGGAAAACCTCTTTGGAGAAATAATTTGTTTCGGTAAAATTAAATAAAACAAGAGTTGTTTACAAAAGTTGAGTAAAAATTTTATTTTAGTTTTTAAATTTTGTTAACATGTTTCGTGAAAAAATAAAAAGGGGGATATTGGTGAATGCTTTAGATGCCTTTAAAAAGTATATGTATTTATTAAAAATTATAAATTTTTTAAATCAAATTTTGTTGTACATAGAGATCAGACCCCGTATATCGATATGGGAAACCATACTTCGCTCATCTTCTTGTGTGAACCGAACTAGGAAATAAGAATTAGAATTTAATAGAAATTTAGAGAGTGTTGAGAATCACAATTGTGATGAATTGGTTGTAGATGATTTCGACAGAGAACAAATGTTTTTGAAGTAATAGAACATTGATGTTTTAAATCTGATATGATTTATTTATCATGAATTTATCAAAAATAATAAATTATTTATGATTCAAGAAGATATTTGTGGAAGAGAGGACAATATGTTGTATGTATTTTGATTGATGCTCATCAGTCTGAGGAAAACAAGACACTGAGGGATAAAAATATTTCAAATGTGAATTATTAATGTGAAAATATAAAAATTCATGAAGAATTAACTTTCTATATGAATAAGTGGTAATTATTATGAAGAGTATTGAATCAATATATTTAAGTAAAAAGTTAGAATGTTTGATTAGATCCAGAATTACCAAAGAAAGTATTTTTCATAATTAAAAATGAGTTCTAGTTGATGAGGTTTTAATAATTTCAATAATGCATAGTTGATACTCCATCATAATGTGATTTTTTTCTTAATTATAATTTCAATGTATTGAGGATTCATTATAATGACTCTAATAATAAAATATAATCTAACTGAATCTGAGAAGAAAATTTAAATAGAGTAACTCTGATGAAGATAGTCAGATCATAATGAGATGAGTATATTGAAGACATAATGTGTAGACGAAGGATGTTTCATTGTATTTATTATGATAAAGTGGAATCAAAATGAAGATATGGATGTTATATTTGACTAAATAAAATTTAGTATCTCCGAGAAGACAATATTAAACGAAACATTGAGAATTTATTAAGTAGTCAATGTTTAAAATTATATGCATTTTTTAATCAAAAAAATGAAATTTGGGTATGAAGTAATTGTTTTCTATTTTTCACAACTTTTAATAATGATATCTTATAAATAAAATCATAGTACATTTTTATATTGAAACATTTTATTATGATTAATAGGTACAACACTGCATGATTATTTTTATTTTTTTTTCATTCTGAACAATGATTTCAAATTAAGGTCGGACACCTGAATCAATTGTCTACTAGACAGAGGAACAATATTATATGAATTTGAGTAGGGTCTGAGAATGTTCAGTTTTAAAATAGGTGTATGGACCCGAAACCTTGCAACCTGGAGACAGTTCCATACTATATTACATTGGTAATATTATAAGGAAACACATCCAAAAGAAACAAATAGTATAGTGTCATTAGAAAAAACAAATATCATATAATTGTTACATTATAACATGAAAGGAAAAAATAAGGATTCCATTATAAACATCCATAAATATTATATGACCCCTGATATTCAATCATAATATTTTTTCATATCCAATGGAAATTTTATTTATAATAATTTTTTTTTACCAAATACTTTGTAAGTGTATGTATTATAGTATAATTTTTTTAAACATAAATATTAGGAACAATTAATAACAAAAACACATTCCATTGAAAACAAACATGATCATAAAATGGAAGAAATCAAATCTGAGTAAATAAATCCATGAAACTGATCATAATTGAGTGAACCTTACACATGGATATTAAGTTAGTAAAATATCCCTTGTTTTATCAATTTAAAATTTTATAATGAGAGATGCATAATATAGGACATCTGAAACATTTCATCAATGCCTCATCCAAGACGTTTGAAAACACTAGGGTAAGTCCATGGCCAATAACCAACTCTATTTTGTATCAAGAGACATACTGATGCATAAAGGGTCTATAGTGGGCCCCACATGTCATTTGATATGTCAAATAAATTGATAATATAAATGTGGATAAACATAATCAATATGAACATATTTAATGTAAATAAACATATCTAATCTATAATCATAATCAGTAACCAATCTTAGTGGCATTTTTTATTGTATCAAGATAACACATCCACCATTAAACCATTAATAATCTATTTAATAACATATGTAAGATCAATATAATATGTAATCAATATCATTAAATCATAATATTAAATATAGGTGTTGAAATTGATAAAAATCCTCTCATAAAAGAATCGAGGAATTATTGAGATACATAACTCATTTACTTTGCAACGAAGATATCTTTTGAAGAAATAATTTTTATCAATCATAATTGTTTTTAAAAAACTAGTAATGGGAAATTATATATTTTCATGATAAAATCAGTATTTATATAAAAAATGTTTTTTGAACATAGATTGTATATTGTACATGAAAATTATATGGAAATCGAGATGTTCCCTTTAATCGGGTAGGCGTATCTGGAAGGATTGAGAATGATCCTTATAATATATGTAAATCCCAATCAAAGAAGGAAGGATTATGATAGGTACATATTTATATAAATATATAATTAATAAATAATTTATCAGTATTAAATAATAATAATTACAAATTATATTGGGGTAGAGAGAGAGAAAGCATAATCCTGATTGAAAATGGGAGATTTGGTGAGAAACCCATACCTTATATTCCAATGTGTTCTACACTTGGCATTATAATCCCAGATAATCACATTAAATATAGTAATTAATTAATATAATTTTATTTATTAATTTGACTTAGCATATGTGTATTATGTTCATTTATGACCTTTTTGATGAGTTTTTACATACATTTTTTTGCATGGGAGCTTTCATTTCCTTGTTTTTCACGATTAGTATACTTGTATATGAGTATGGATGTTAATTCCTAATGTATATAATTGTCCATAAATAAATTAATGTGATATTAATTAACATAAATATTGTATATGATTACGTATATAAGTTTATTATATGGTATGAGGATAAATCATCAGATTAGACATTTAGTAATAATCATTTACATTATTTGTGCAGTTATTGATCATAATAAACTCATTTAGTTTTACCATTTAGTATTATATCAATATGTCGCATCCAGAAAAAAATAGGACCTTTAATAAATATATGATAGTATATGTTAACGATAAAAATGGTTTTATTGTGTGCCTTGAAGGACAATTTGATGAAAAAATGTGTTTTCGATTAATATAGTAAATCAGAACCTCACAGATGACGATTTCATCATTAAAATAATATAGATTAAGAATAGAGATTGAGTAATTATATTAAATTAACATGATATAATTACATTATATATATGAAATAGTATTTATAATTATCATTTAGATAGAATTGGTGAGGTTATTATAAGAAAAGAAAATAAATTGAAATGAAATTAAAACACAAAGGATGAGGATTTATCTCTTGAATTATCCTCCTTGAGAACTTCATTAGGGAATGGGGTTTGAAATTTTTCATAGTCCAAGAGTAGCTATATGTGGGTAAGATACTGGGGAAGAATATTTGTGTATAATTTTTTCAAGCTTAAAGCCTTAGAGGATTGATTAGAAGTTATGAAGAGGGGTGATATTTATAGTGGATGTGAGAGGTGGTTTCTCATTTCCTTTATTCATTATTTTATAATTTTTCTCAAGACAACCATTAAGGTTGATTATTGGGACTATATATAATAATTATTGTAGTCAATTTTGAAAAACGAGATCTTAAATCATCTAAAAATCACCTATGACTCAATAAATCATTTATTAATCATTGAGAGTAAAGTATCATATTTAACTTTTAACAAAAATTCAGGAATTTTAGAAAAATATATACAATTAACAGTAAACATTTTTAATGTGTAGAATCCAAAAATTAGATCCATTTAATGTTATTTTTTCTAAATATGATAAATATAATTTTTAATAGAAATCATCATTTACTAAAAAATATAGATTTTAAATCTTTTATGGATTAAATAAGACTTTCAATATTTAAAGATGCTATGAAAAATTTATTATAAAATAACAAGAAAACAAAATTCTAATATATGAATACATTATTTATGAATTTTTGTAATTTTATATCATTTTATAGATTATTAAAAATAAATTAAATATTTATTACTTACGGCAATTTGTATACTTAATTTAGCAATTTTGAAAATGTTCATTTACAAATACTATTATATAATTACCTCATAATTTCATTTATATGGAAAATAATTTTTTTTTATTCGTTTTTGGGTGATGTTTCTATTTAATATACATAAGTGTTATATTACTATTCCTTAGTTCAAGTTATCATTTCATTGATATAGATTTTTTAACTTCTAGAAATACAACTAATATCATTAATTCCTCATTTATAATGTTTGTATTGTGGTCTATAAGTAATTTTATATGATATATACTATAGAAATAAATATAAGAAGGGAAAATTCATTGATAGAGTTCCAGGCCATTACAATGGGTTAATCATTCTGAGCACATAAGACTGAATTCATTGGAGTGTGGAAGTTCATATTGAGCATTGAGTAGTTTTTGGGAAGTGAAGGTTTTATCATCAAGACAGATTTACACGTTTCTTTAGGATAAAAATTCGAAAGGGAGGTTATAATGACTCGTTCTTATTGTGTCAATTAGACCGAGTTCAACTGCCCATTGTTTTTTTCAATTATTTGGAATATTAGTTTTTACTCAAACATTAGATATAAATCTTATATTTTTTATGTAATATAAATCCACCCAATCAAGTTATAATTTTTATACATATCCAAAAACTATCTAACAATATATTATTGATTATATAATATAAACAATAAGATGAAAAATATGAATTAAAATGTATTACCACTATCTCATTTATCCAAAACACTTCCCTAATATGATCATAATTATAGCAACCAATCTACCCTTAGTTGGAGGGGAAATAAGAGGGAGGTCGTTCAAAAATGATAGAGATTATGAATGCCTTATTCATAGTTATATTCCACACCCTCTAATTACACTTTCCATAGTTAAAGTCATTATTTGCGGATAATTTTAATAATAATAAAACCCATGAAATCATAAACCAATATGAAACATCACATAAATGGACCTATTAAATATATAAATCATTTCTATAATAATATTTCATTGACAGAATTTTGTAAATACAATATAACCTTCATTATAAGTTCAAAATTTATAACATTCTTTGAAATAATATATTTAATGATCATGTTTTATGTAAATTTATATTATACCATTCACCAACTATATATCCTCTAATGTCTAAGAAAACTCAATTTAACTTAACCATGATCCTATAGTATTAAAATCATTTAATTGTCACATTTTCTTTGTTTTCAATATATTTACATAATGAAAATAAAACAAATTATTTTCTCACTAACATCAAAAAATATTTAATATGTACATGTAAAAAAATATGTTATATCTAAAATATCAACAGTTATTAATTTTAAATTATTATATCATTAATTTAATAAGATTAATGCAAGATAAATTTGTTTATTACACAGTGGTGGTTATGAAAATAATTTATGGAATGTAATTCAACTTATTATAGTATAAAATAGTCATTTTATTAAATAATATATATTATCATTAACATAAATTCATTGATAATAACATTCTATTTTTATTGAATACATTTCAATTTAATGTCTTCTAAATTTATATAAGTTAAATCGCACATAAAAATGTGGTATGTTTAGCTAGTATATCACACTTAATTTAATAAAACTTTTCAGCAATAAGTATAATTTAATTTTAAGTCCAATTAAACTACCACATAATGTAATTCATTGAAAAACATGATATTAATTACCCCTCTTAGATTCACACTAAATAAAACCTAAATTTATTGGTCTAAAATACTAATACTATTAAACTGAACATAATGATTAAAAATTACATACCAAGATATTCTAATTTGAAATAATATATAACTAAAATTTTTATATGAAAAAATTATTTATCATCTAGCATTAATTTAAAATGATCTCTTCAAGGACATTATTTTGATGAAAGGGGATACCACCTCTTAATGTTACCATTAGCTAGGCCTAATGAACACATTAAATAAGGATCATGATAATGATGATGTCATATAATCAATTCATTTAGATATGATGGTTTTAAATTATTTTATTAGATTTTATGCTGACACATGGGACTCATTAAGATATTCTCATCATTTTCTTATTTCATATTTGATGTTGTCTCATTGTGGTTAAAAATATCATAAAATAAAAAACCATCAAAAAGAAAAAATTTACTCTATAGTCTGTAAAAATAATATGTTATGGTCTAAAGATGTTTTACCCACAAACATGATTTTTCTTACATATAAATATTTGTATATATAAATTTCCCCATGATTAGTATAGATAATATTTCCAAATACATAATTCAATGTGCCACCACTTTCACTAGTTGAGTAATACCCCTATCAATACAACGTGTTTCATTCTTTTAAATTAATGAAGGATACCCCACATGATATAGTGATCTAAATTAATTTACATGACCTAGTTAGAAAACTATTTATGGATACAATCCATCATGAAATCAAACAATGACTATATATATCCTTTTATTTAGGTAGATGGAGCGGATTACAAAATCAGTGTGATCTATGTTCCACCCACATTACTCATTAAATATATAATGTGTCACTCTGTAAAATATATTTATAATTCATAACGTATTTCTATAAATAAATTTTATAGATTATATTATTTAAGGATAATATATTTGATATCATTCAATGTCAATAATATAATCTAAAGATCATATAACATCATTGAATCCCTTTTTATATTGTTGGGAATAACATCCCATGTAATGGATGAATTGAGACCATAGGTTAATTCATAGATATGATATTTGGTATTCATTTTGAAGCTCTAGGATAGAGAATTGTGGGGTCCCATATAGCTAGAGATCGACTAGAAAAAAATAAACGTTCACATCATCCAATAGGATCTCCTCTTACTCTTCCTGATTCCCTAATGTGGATCTGCATCCAAATCAATGGTTTAATGTGATATAAATTAGTGGAGTGTTGAAAACCTATCATTATGTATATTTTTAGGTGGGAGTTCAATCGCTTGAGATACTCATCCACCTACACAGCTTATGGTTTACATAGGTGGATGAGACATTAGATGTGACCCTATATAAGGGGGGAATATTTGTCTTCTAATATAGGGAACTCAGGTTCATATCGATTGACCAATGTCGATCAACATCAGAGTGCATGAGAGAAAATAGATAAATCTCTACATATTATGTCATATAAGTTGAGAAAAGGGATGTTAATTGATGTATATATTATTACACACATAGAATTATTGAGTAATATAAGACATCCTCTATATAAAATAACATAGGAAGGGGCATTGGGACATTATGTACATTTTAAATTTAAATGGGAATCTGAAGACTTCTACTTACTCTACAAAGATATAATGACATAGGTGATAACATAAACTATTTATCATCAGTCACCCCATATTCTAAAATAATAGAGTTAACTTGTTTATGCTTCTATATGCTCTTCCTTTGGCAATAATATAAAAGATTTTTGAGTGTCAGTTTCTGATAGAAGGATGGTATTTTTCCTATTGGAATTGTATTTATTGTTTCCAGTAAGAAAATCAATGTTGAATGTTCACCATATGCAATTAAGATGTCCAATAGGATATGAGATGTTTTTTTGGTACTATAATCATCTAAATTATTTTATTATAGACCAGTGATGACAATATATGGAATATATAGGAACATAAATAGATATTATTGGATGACTTAATTTCAATAATTTTTAATCAATAAGAAATAATTATTTGTCCTTTTAGTAATCGTAGTGTATATTAGATTATTGTGATGGAAAAGCCTTTTTTGCGATGTTATATCAGAAAATAAAATTTTTTCATGAAAAAATATTATGTAGAAACTAACTTGAACATAAAATTAGGTAATTTAATTCTTCTTGTTGATTAGTTCATTATAAAATGAGTTGTTAATGGATTTTATAATCAACCACTCAATATGTGAAATATAATAACCAAATTAATCATAAAAACTTAATTATGAATTATTTATAAATTTTGTTTGAAATTTAAATAAATATAAAAAATTAGTTATAAAATAACTAATTCAACATGTTAATCAAATGCATTTTATATGGAAGAATACTACCAATTGTGATGCCACAAATTCTTTTATTGATTATTCCAATGATGTTGATATTGATACCCTAACAAAACTAATTACACAAATATCCTAAGTGACCATTATTGCTTCAACATGTATGATTATGGTAACACAATAGTCACTAATGAGACTAGTGAAAACCACAACATTGATGACATAGATATCACCAATTGTGATTTTTAGTATGATAATATCACCAATAATTACTAACAAGTAATTTTGTATAACACCCACAACTCTAACAACACCTATGATCAATATTTTATTGAATAAGACACATATATGGAATACAATATCAATTATGATGACATGGATAAAAAATTATGACCCTAATGAATATAAAAAATCCAATTAATCTATTGATATTGATGACCATGATGATATGAATACTATGATGATTCCAAAAACACTTCCACCAGGACCAATGATACCTTCATTGTAGATTTCATCAATGATTCAAACAATACCAAACATATTGATGCCACTTTCAACATTGATGAATCCAATAATGACTTTTTATTTATATTTACTGATGATTTCAATGATTCTAATGACCTATAGGGGCCTAATAATGAATATCTCACCTATGAAAATTTCTACCATGAAAACCTCAATGAATCAATGTGTCTATGAAACAAAAGACCCAAATTATATTGATGATGAGGACATTGAGGAAATAAAAAATATTGATGATGAAATGTCATGAATTACCTTACATATATAGGTTTGATAGTGTCATCTGTATTATTAGTATTATTGATGTGTTTTGGAATATCATGGATACAACTTTTTCAAAACACCATGGTCATTAGCATCATCAGTGTTATCGATGTCATCTATGTCATCAATATCATTGGGATCGTTTTTTCCATTATAATTATTATGGATTTTAGTTTCATCAATATTTTCATGGATATCATGATCGATTAATGTTTTAGTTGCATACGGCTCATCTTAATCAAAATATTTGTTGGGATGATATAATCCCCTGGTGATGATGGTTTCATCAACGTTTAATGGGTCATCAGTTAAATAGAACTATATGTTTCATTAATTCTATCTTAATCACTGTAATCCTTATTTAAAATTTTGAAAATTTACTTGTAATTTTAATCATTATTATGGTTTTTAGTTACACCGTTGTATAAATTTCAATAGAATCTTTAATCTCGTTAAGTTATATTTTTCTTTTTGTTTTTTATGTCATCAAGGATACCCATTCCATTTGAGTTGGTCTGGTCATATGGGTTTTCAATATCATTTTGATTGCCCAGACACTCATGGTCCATCCCTTTGCCAACAATCCTGATCCTAAGGGTGGCATCTCAGTACGTGCGACAGATCGGCATGCGACCGATCGGCGTGCGACAATTAGCGTGTGACCGATCAACGTGCGACCGATCAGTGGGATACCAATCGCCGGGCGACCGATCGGCGTGCGACCGATCGATGTGCGACCGATCGGCGTGTGACCGATCCGCGGGTGACCGATCGGCGGGCGACAGATCGGCATGCGACCGATCAACGTGTGATTGATCCGTCTATGACTGATCGGCGTGCAACCGATTGGTGCCCCCCAACCGGTGAACACGATCGGTGTGTGGCATGATCAGTGCCACCCGGCCTTGTTGGGGTTTTATTCTATGGTTTCTCCTGTAACACAACTTTTAAACATTTTCAACCTTTTAGAAGTGGTTCAAGGCCGTTTTTAGCCCTTAATCAATGTTTAAATTCCTAAGAGTGGGGTGACCCTCAAATGACCCAGCTGGTTTCCACATAACGTGCCCCTCTGTTTATATAAAATCCTTAAATTCACAGTAGTTACCACCTTTTCTCTAATTGGAATCATTAAATAAAGGAATCCTATCTATATATATCGTATGAGAATTTGTTCTTCTTCTTCCTCCTTTTGGTTGGCCTCCTTTTCTTCCCAGTGTGTTTGGAGTGTCCCTTCCCGAGACGAGAGGTGCGCCTCTGCCGGAACCTTTCTGGTCACCCATGGAGTCCCTGACGTTCATGGTGCATGGAAAAAATCAATCTGGATCAACAAGGTAGGATCTTTCCTTCGTCTCTCCATACTGTGTATCATGTAGGGTGGGTATGCTACTGTACTGTGGGGATTGATAGAACCAAATTTAAAAAAGATAATGAATGTACCTTTGATGAAT
Source organism: Viscum album (assembly GCA_963277665.1). NCBI lineage: Eukaryota > Viridiplantae > Streptophyta > Magnoliopsida > Santalales > Viscaceae > Viscum > Viscum album. The sequence continues at coordinate 1,377,338,064 of OY728140.1, read as the reverse complement.
TAAGGGGGTTTGATCGATGTTCCATCATTTTATGTTGATATGTTTTGTGCACTGTATGGTCTTGTGCTCACTGAAAATCATGGTCGTTGGTGGAATTTCCTTGCGTCCTAATGAACCCTTGTATTTTCTGATTCCTATATAACTATAAGATGGAATTGGTTTGTCACCTAAACTCAGTTTGGTTCAAATGGATGTTCAGTAAAACAATAATTCATGTGTGATATCACTGGTTAACAAACAGAATGAATAACCTAATGAATAATGTGCTTGAACCTGGAAGTTCCCCACTCTATTTTGGTAGTAGGTGTGTTGTTCTGTGATGCTTGAGGGATTTTATTGGTCAGGATGGGATCCTCTATTGTTGGATGAGAATCTAAAATGGCATTGGGATGTATCTTGAGGCATGGTTTTCTTCTAGTACTTCGAGGAATCTCTCTTATGCCTTTGTTGTTGTGACTTCACAAGAGAACCGGGTGCGGATCGTTAAATTGTTGTTTGGTTGTTTTTCATTTCCTGGATTGCGGTTATTCCCGTTAGTTTCCCAGTATTTCAATAATTAACTTAAATGAGGTCACTTAAACATGAAACTAAGAATGGGTTAAATGAGGAATTGGTTTTGGGAATGAGTTGTGACTTGACCGTGAGTGTTGTGGCTTCTTTTATTAATGAATAGTAAATAGGGTGTTTTTTCTTAGGTTGTGGAGCCCCTAGGTTGGGATGAGTGTCTATTACCTATACATATTTTTTATTTCTTATTTTTCTTATTCGTACCCCACCCTAGTTGAGCACATAGTGCCGAACACCCCCATTTCACGGGGAGGGTGTTTTTTCCAACACTCTTATGACTGGCTGGTTGTTAGCTCCTTTTCTTCTCCATTTACCAAATATCCCAAGACTCTTTGGGTAGGCTGTGATGGCTTGAGTTCCGTTATATCCCATGATCCTTTAAGCGGGGTAGTTGTGTTGGTTGTCCCAGTTGTGTGTGGGAAGATTGTTTCCCCAGAATCTTCGGGATGAGGCCTAGGTGTCTTCGGGCATGGTAGCAGTTGTTCTGGCCCAAGTGTCCACGGACGTGGTTATGCGTGGTGGTTTTGGACCAAGTGTTTATGGGTGGGATGGTGGTTGAGGCCTAGGTGTTTTCGGGTGGGATGTCTGGTTGTGGGCCAGGTGTGTGTGGGCGGGTGTGGCAGTGGGACTGTAGTGAGAATGGCGGGATTGGTATGATTCGTAGGATGTTTTTAATAACCGGTGAGAAAGTTGCACGGGGTACCCAAATTTCGATGTGCTATTACTATACATTACTTGACTTGCATTATTTGGGGGTGTTACTTGGTGAGGCTTGGGTGGATAGTTTACCCTGTTAGATGTTTTTGTTATCTATTTTCTCACTGGGCATTAGAATATCTATCCACTTGTGCACGGGAGACTTTGGATTCCTTACTAATTATACTTGTATGCTCACCCTACGTATATAAAACTGCTTTCAGGTTTCCAGGAGGACTTCAGTGATCGTGCCGGACCATTCTAGTTCGGACCTTGGGGCAGTTGATGTTGTCATTTTCCTTTTCCTGGTACTTTACTTTTGGAGTTTTTGTGGCTTGTATCTTTTACTTTTGCACATTCATATAGGAATGGTTTACTTTCGGCATTACCTTTACTTTCATCTTTGGTGTTGTTGGTGTTTCTATCTTATCTCTCAATCCTTTCAAAAAATAAAAAGTGGAAATGACATCAATTTTGTGTGCAATTATATACCCTTGGTGCAGTTTTCCACTCTAGGACCTATCGGAGGCGGCTCTCAGGGGTCATTATCTCTCCATCAACATAATGAAGGAAGGGTCTGGCAATTTTTTGTCCCTTATATCCTTTTTGGTGATTGTGGGTCGTGACAGTAGGGCATTAGAGGCGATGGTTGATTGATAGGATGAAGACCGGAGTAAGGAACAATGAGAATTTCGTGGAGTGTTAGGTAAACAGTGTTGGGTGATCTTGGTGCATGAAATAGGCCAGGAAAGACCAGCTAGGACATGTGATTTTAGGGCCCCCCATGATTCGATGCATTGACTCTGGACCTATCGAACGACCACGTGAGGCTACACTAATTTCAAGGTAGAGACCCTAGGAATGGTACATGCATCATAATAACTTCTGTTCTTGTGTTTTATGGGTATTTTGGAGATTTAAAATGACCAAGATGTTTTAGAAGAAAATTTAAGAACAATATTCTACACTACTCGGGCTTAGGAATTCCTTGTTTACCTTGAATATATGGCTCCAAGGAGACGACAATGAGTAGTGCATAATATTGAGTCAATAGAGGTTATTTTGGCTGATTGACAGAGGGATGACCAAGAGGAGGACGATCAGTGGCAGTGGACGCTTCGTGTGTTTCAGTGGCAAACCCTTGAGAAGTATGAGGGTAGCTTCTAAGATGTGGAGACAGAGAGATGGATTGAGGAGCTAGTGCTAGCTTTTAGCTTGATTCGGACTCTGACAGTGTATTGGGTTCCGTTGGCCGTCATCCAGATGCGGGGAGCAGCACGTCAGTGGTGGACAATTTGTCTCGGGGAAAAGAAGGAGGTTGAGGTTGCATGGGCTGACTTCAAGAAGATTTTCCGGTCGGAATTCCTCTCTTCCACAATAATGGATGAAAAGAGTTAGGAGCTGCTCTCCCTCCAGCAGGGGTGAATGTTAGTAAGAGAGATGGGGATCAAGTTCAAGGATCTCCTTTACTTTTCTCCAGACCTCTTTTCGGATGAGGATTCTCATGCAAGAAATTTGGAGGAGGCCCTTCGACCTTCTCTTTAGTATGTTGTTACTCCCTTCACCTTATCGACCTACTAAGAGGTACAGAAGAAAGCTGAAGTGGTGGAAAGGATGCACATGCTGGGAGTTGTATCACGAGAGTGAATCCATTTGGGCTTGTCGAAGGGGAAGGCCTTCAGCAGCAGGCCTCCTGCATTAGGACCCTCTAGGTTTGGACAAGTAGGAAGCATGCCACAATAGTTCCTGTTCTGATCCCCTGGTCCTCGACCATTACTTTCGGTCCCAAGACCTAGGTGCTTCATCTGTGGGAGCCATGGACAACTTTGGAATCAGTGCCCAGACAGAGTATAGTATAACGAAGGTGGGCTTGAACATCACCCACCTCAGCCACATCATTTTCCAGCTAGGCCCCTTCAGCAGCAGCAGCATAGACAGTAGGCTCCCGCCCCTCCGAGACCAGAAATGGCGGGAGGAGGCCGACCTCAGGGCGCCTCATAGGAACTTCGACCAGGGCGTGGTCGGGGAGGCGGTCGACAACCGAGAGGCAGAGGAGCTGGGCGTGGGCAGTTGCACGCCGCAGAGGCATCAGTTCCAGCATGGCCAGAGGTCATTCGAGGTACGATCAGCATGTTCAGTACTCTTGCATTTTCCTTGTTTGATACATGAGCTTCACAATCCTTTGTTTCACCCATTCTGGCCCTTGCCCGGGGTTTAGACATCGAGAGGTTTTCAGCGCCCCTTGTGCTAAGCACACTATTCAGAGATCAGACAGACTTGATTTACATTTTTCGAGGGTGTTGACTGATGATAGGGCTACATTAGTCTATCAGGGATATTCTACTATTGCAGATACATCCATACGATGTCATCCTAGGCAGTGATTGGATTATCTCTGTATGTGTCATCATTGACTGCTTCTGAGGAGGGGTAATGTCTTCAGATTTGGGTGAAAGACATGTAGCATTCATCGACGAGTGAGGTTGTCAGAAAAATGGAAGACGAGAGGAGCCCCTCCATTCCATATTGGCTGAACTAATAGTGGAGTTGGTGGATATAGAGATAGTGGGAGTCCCATGGATCGTCAGTGAGTTTATGGACGTCTTCCCTATGGAGTTGGCAACTCTCCCCCCTCGAAGTGATGTTGAGTTCGGGATAGACTTGCAACCTGGATCATGTCCGATTTTGATGGTCCCCAACCAGATGGTGGCCTTTGAGTTGTGGGAGTGGCAGATCCAGATTGATGATATGATGAAGAATGGTTTTGTATGGACAAGTGCGTCACCGTGGGGTGATTTTATCTTCTTTGCAATGAAGGCAGATGGTGGTCTCAGGCTATACATAGACTACCAGAGGAAGAATCAGGTGATGGTCATGAATTGCTACCCTCTCCTGAGGATAGACGATCTCTTTGACCAGCTGGGGGGAGCAGGTTGGTTCTTGATGATTGACCTGGGGTTAGGATATCACTAAATGATGGTGAAGTAGGGTTACATCTCGAAGACTGCATTCAAATGCAGATATGGGCCCTTTGAGTTTATGGACATGCTGTTCGGCATTACGAATTCTCCAGAAGTATTCATGGGGCTCATGAACTCCATCTTTCCGGAATATCTGGACTGGTTCATAGTAATGTTTATTGACAACATCCTTATCTACTCAATATCAGAGGAGGATCACGCTGAGCACCTGAGAACGGTTTTAGAGGTTCTTCGACATCACCAACTCTATGGGATGTTTTCCAAGTAAAAGTTCTGGACGTGAAAATTTCACTTCCTAGGGAATGTGGTGTCCGAGCAGGTGATATCGATGGACCCATCGATGGTCGAGGTGGTAGTTTCCTGGGTAGCACCCAAGAACGTGGCAGAGGTTCGTAGTTTTTTTATGGACCTGAAGATTACTATCAGAGGTTTGTGCCCGACTTCTCTCAAGTTGCGACACCTTTGACAGCCATGACCAAGAAGGATCAGGCTTTCGTGTGGAATGGGCAGTGCAAGGTAGCCTTCAGTTATCTGAATGAGAAGTTGGTAGGTTCCCCAGTGCTGAGGTTATCGGAAGAAGGGGTGGCGTATGAAGTGTTTTATGATGCATCAGGGGAAGGCCTCATATGTGTGTTGATGCAGCGGCAAGGAGTAATCTCTTATGGGTTTATGAAGTTATGTCCCCATGAGCGTAACTATGCCACCCATGATCTGGAGCTTGCGGCGGTTCTGTTGAAGTTGAAATTGTGGTGGCATTACCTCGTGAGAGAACACTTTGAGTCTGCACGGAAAAAAAGTAATTGATGTATATTATCTCCAAGAGGGACCTAAACTAACAGCAGTGTAGGTGGGTGGACTTCCTTCAGGACTACGACATCATGATTTTATATACCTTAGGAATGGGAAATGTGGTGGCCGATTCCTTGAGCAGGACGTCGCAGAAGGATGCGGTTTGGGAGTCAGTAGATATTTGGAGGGCAATGGAGGATTTGGCAACCATGCACCTAGATACAAGGATGGATGGTGGTAGAGGTTTCATGTCTCTGATGACAATTTAGTATTCTATATTGTGTCAGGTAATGGAGTCCCAATGGGGAGACACAGGAAGAGAAGTGATGCGTGTCTAGGTTATCTAAGGCGATGCTCCAGAAGGGTGGATGGGGGATGGTCAAAATTGGGTGCTTTTCCAAGAATTGTTGTTTGTTCCAGAGGCGATGTGAGGGAGATTTCGTGGTGAGTTCCACAACTCACACCTAGAAGTGCACCCGGGAGTTTCCAAGATGTACATGGTCTTGAGGGGTCAATTCTGGAGGCCCGGGGTAAAGCGGGTAGTGGCCGAGTACGTGGCCAGGTGCCTAGTGTGTCTACAGGTGAATGTTGAAAACTGTGTTGCAGCCTTTGGATGTCCCAAAATGTTAGTGGGATGATATCTCGATGGATTTTGTCACAGAGCTACCGAAAGTTCAAGGAGGCTGCGATGCTATCTGGGTAGTGGTCGACCAGTTGACAAAACCAGCGCACATTATGGCGATCGGGGAGTCGGGTGCAGTGGATACCTTAGCACAGAGGTACGTAGATTATGTGGTTCGGTTGTATGGAGTTCTGAGGTCCGTAGTCTAGGATAGGGATGGAAGGTTTACCTCGCGAGTCTGTAGGGAATTGAAGAATGCTTTTGGCACCCAACTATGTCATAGCACTGCTTTCGATCCCCAGAGAGACGGAAAGACAGAGCGCACCATCCAGACCATGGAGGATATGTTGCGGGAATGTATACAGGATTTTTGGGGATCATGGGTGCGACACTTGCCTCAGGTAGAGTTTTCCTACAACATTATCTATCACACTACCATTGGCGTGGCTCCATTCAAAGCCTTGTACGAATGGTCGTGTCGCTCACCTGTATGCTGTACTGAGTTTTGGGAGATAAGTTTTCTTAGCCTGGAAGTGGTGCATAGAATGAAGGAGAAGATTTAGATTATATGGGAGAGGATGGAGGTGGCTCAGGACCAGCCGAAGAAATTTTCCAATAATAGGAGGAGACCCTTGGAGTTCGAGGTCGAGGACCCCGTGTTCATCGTGGTCTCCCCACGTCGTGGACAATAATGGTTTGGTAGGAGGAGTAATCTATCTCCCAAATTCATCGGACCCTTCGAACTGTTACAGTGGGTCAAGGAAGTGGCTTATCAGCTAGCGTTACCACCGCCACTACTAAGGATACATGACATCTTCCATGTCTCACAAGTCATACAGTATCTACACGACGATTCACACATCCTCGATTGGGGAAAGTTGGATATTGGGGATGACGTGATCGTTGTGGAAAGACCAGTGAGGATCATTCATCGTGAGGAGAAGGTGCTCGGAGGATGAACCATCTATTTGGATCGTGTGTTGGGGTGGCATGGCGAGCTCGAGGAAAGTACATGGGAATGGGAGACATAGATGTGCGCCCATTACCCAGAGCTGTATTGAGTTTTTTTCTGCTTGTTCTCTTCTTGTTGTGATTTAATGCTGACCTTGTTGGTTTTTAATGTGTTTTTTCCCTACCTGGGGAGTGTTGTGAAATGTACAGAATGTGTAGAAGGGAGGACCCAATCCCTAATCAAGATGCATTAATGTGGCTTTGGTTAAACCTGTGTGGGCGAGTTAGTGCCGCCAAAACAAGATAGTATCTTGACACGTAGGAAGGAACTCCTTAATTCATATGGATGGAAAATTTACCCTTGGATGATGCCTGGTTAATTGAGGGAGAGGTGTTTCTTGATGTCAGAGAGGTTCACTCTTGAGAGGTATCTTTCGAGGTGGTTTTTTGGACCCTCTCTTTTATTATGTCTTGGTTTTAATTCTTGAGGGCAAAAATAGATTGATAGGTATCTAATTTGATGTCCCACACCCCCACAGTCCATCCTTTTTCCAAAAATCTGGATGCAAAGGGTGGTGTCTTGGTCCATACAACCGATTGGTTTACGACCGATCAGCATGTGACCGATCGGTGTGCCACCAATCGACGTGCGACTGATCAATGTGCGACCGATCGTCGTGCGACCGATCGGTGTGCGACCGATCGGCGTGCGACCGAACAGCGTGCGACCGATCGACGTGCGATCGATCAGCATGAAACCGATCGACGTGCAACCGATAAGGGTGTGACCGGTCATTGACCCACTGACCGGTGAAATGCCATCGGTGTGTGGCATGATCATTGCAACTGATTTTTTCCTCAACGATCGGGGCGACCGATCGGTGCCTCAGCGATTGGTGTGACCAATTGCTGTGTGGCACGATCGATTCCACCTGGCCTTGTCAGGTTTTTCTTCTACGGTTTCTCCTGTAACACTACTTTTTGATATTCTCAACCTTTTTGATGTGGTTCAAGGCAATTTTTTATCCCTTAATCAATGATTCAATTCTTAAGAGTGGGGATACCCTCAACGGACCCAGCTGGTTTCCGCACAACATGCTGTATATTTATATAAAATCCTTAAAGTCATAGTTGTTACCACCTGTTTTCTGATTAGAATAATTAAATAACAATTAATTCAATCGTGTGTTTCCAACCAACCACGTGGTGAAACCACGATCCAAATTTAAAGCTGTTCAAATCCTCATGTACTGTAACAACAGGATCTTCTCTATATATATCGAACGATAATTTATTATTATTCTTCTTCCTTTTGGTCGGCCTCCTTTTATTCATAGTGCATTTGGAGTCTCCCATCCCGAGACGAGAGGTGCACCTATGCCTTAACATTTCTGCTCACCCTTGGAGTCACCGATGTTCTTGGAGCATGAAAAACATCGATCCTGATCAACCAGGTTGGGTTTTTCCTTCATCTCTCCTTACTGTGTATCATGCGGGGTGTGTATGGTATTGTTTTGTGGGGATTGATGGAAACAAATTTAATGAAGTAATAAATAGACCTTTAAATAATGAAGTGGGTGTGATCGATGTTCTGTCCTTATATATTGATATGTTTTGTGAACTGTATGGGATAGTGCTCGTGGAATATCATGGTCGTTGATGGTCATTACTTGCGTCCTAATGAACCCTTGTCTTTTGTGATGACTATATAACTATAACATGGAATTGGATAGTCACCTAAACTCTGTTTGGTTTAAATTCATGGTTAGTAAAACAAGAATCACTGTGTGATCACCCTGGTTAACAAACAGAAATAAGAACCTAATGAATAATGTGATTGAACCAGGAAGTTTCCCACTATGTTTTTGTAGTAGGTGTGTTGTAATGTGATGATTGAGGGATGATGTGGGTGTTGAAGGGGTCCTCTGTTGTGGAATAGTTTTTGGTTGCGAATCTGAAATGGTGTGGAGCTGTATCTCGAGGCATGGTTTGGTTCCAGTAATTTGAGGGATCTCACTTATCCCCTTGTTGTTGTAACTTCACAAGAGAACCGGGTTTGAATGCTTAAATTGTTATTTGGCTGTTTTTATTTTCCTAGCTTGTTTTTATGACTGTTAGTTGCCCAATAGTGCCTAATTTACATAAATGAGTTCATTTGAACATGAAACTAAGAATGGGTTAAATGGGTAATTGGTTTTGGGAATTAGTTGGAACTTGGCCTTGAGTGATGTGGCTTCTTTTATGAATAAATAGTAACGAGGGTGTTTTTGCTTAGGTTTTAAACCCCCCAAGGTTGGGATGATTGTTGGTTACATATACATAATTTTTATTTCTTATGTTTCTTATTCTCACCCCCACACATGTTGAGTACTTATGGCCAAACACCCCATTTCATGGGGAGAGTGTTTTTTCCAACACTCCTATGAGTGGATGGATATTAGCTCATTTTCTTCTCCCTTTCATGAATAGCCCAAGACTATTTGGGGAGGATATGAACAAATGAGGTCTATTATAGCACAATATCCTTCGGGCGGGGTAGTTTTGTTGATTGGCCCAGGTGTGTGTGTGGGAAGATTGATTCCCATGAATCTTAGGGATGAGGCCCAGGTGTCATTGGGTGTGGTAGCAGTTGTTCTGGCCCAGGTGTCTGCGGGTGTGGTTACGCGTGGTGGTTTTGGCCCAGGTGTTTGCAGGTGGGATGATGGTTGGGGCCTAGGACTTTGTGGGCGGGATGTGTGGTTGTGTTCCAGGTGTGTGCAGGCGGGTGTGGTAGTGGGACTGCGGTAAGAATGGAGGGATTGGTACCATGCATATGCTGTCTTCAATAACCAATGTGAAAGTGGTGCGGGGTACCCCAAATGTCGATGTTATATTACTATTCATTACATGACTTGTGTTATTTTGAGATTTTTCTTTGGTGAGGTTTGGGTGGATAGTTTACCCTGCAAGATATTTTTCTTATCTCCTTTCTCACAAGGCATTAGAATGACTGTCCACTTGTGGATGAGAGTCTTTGGTTTTCCTTACTGAGTATACTTGTATGCTCACCCTACATATATAAAACTGCTTTCATATTTCCAGGAGGACTTCAGGGATCATGCTGTACTGTACTAGCATGGACTGTGGGGTAGTAGTTATTGTCGTTTTCCTTTTCTTTGTACATTACATTTGGAGTTCTTGTGTCTTGTATCTTTTTCTTTTTCACATGAACTTGGGAATGGTTTACATTCATCTTTGCCTATGCTTTAAAATTTGGTGTTGTTGGAGTTTCTATCTTATCTATCGATCCTATAAAAAAATGTTGAATAACTTCCATTTTTTATCCAATTTTATACCGTTGGTGCCGATCGCCAATCCGGGACCTGTCAAAGGCAGGTCTCGGGGGGCGTTATCTCTCCTTCAACTTATAGAAAGAAGGTTCTAGAAATATTTTGTCCCTTATCTCATTTTTGGTGAAGGCAGTTCGTGACAATCATCCATATTATCTATTTTACCTTTTTCACTAGGGTTACATATTTCATTGGTTCTTTGTTTTCATCACAGTAAGTGGAAAAATCACATTCATTGTCATGGGTGACACATTAGAGTCACCAACAACATTGTTTTCATCCGTGTCATCAAATTATTCTAGACTGAAAATTTCATCAATCCGAATGGAGTTATCAGTATTTCTAGAGTTTGGAATCATTGGGTTCATCTACATCATTATTACTAGTTGGGTTGTGTTTATTTGGCAATGATGATGTAATTTGGGGTGTTGGTGTTAGCTTTATTTTCAAGATAGAAAATATTATTGGAATACACAATTATGTCATATCAATAAAAGTCATCAATTTATTTAGAATCAACGAAAATGTTTCATTTTTATAGACCACTTGGGTAGTCTAAGATAGTCACATTAATGGTTTTGGATGTGAGTTTTGTAGTCATTGTGGTCTTTTGTGTGAGCCTAAAAATAATTTCTTGTGATGAAATCAATTTCAAGTAGTTATACATTATAATATAATTATTGTACTAAAATGAAATCAGTTTCATTGTTATAATCATAAATGATATCAATTTTGTTGAGATAATAGAGTTCACAGTGGTTATTGATGTGACTGAGGACAATTGTGGTGTATTAATTATTGGATTCTCTAGGAAACCAATGTTTCCAAACTCATATATGTCATAAATATCAAAACCTTTATTGGAGTATTTTGGGACAGAGATATCATGGGGTCATGTTTTTATGAATTTATGGGTATAATAGTCACAATAATATCTTTTATTGGATTGTGTTAATAGGTGGGATTTAATACTCCAGCATCATCAATGTCATTAACTCAGAATGGTTATTATCATTCTTAATAATGCTAGTTTCTCTTGGGATATCATATAACACCCTAATATATTGTGTTATATTTTTTCAATTCCATTAAATTTCATCAATAACTTTGGTTATTCAAAATATTAATCTTAAATGAAAAAGTATGTACTACAAAAATATTACTATTTAAGGTCCATGGTATTACGAAAAAAAATTTAGTTTATTAAGAGAATTTACTATATTATGAATATTATGTATTTTATACATTTTTGAAATAAAATCAATTGTTATCAATTGATTTTTAATGAAAACCAATAATATATTAAAGTAACATTTTTTAGAGAAACTGTAATAATGCACGTATTGTGTTGTTATCAATATAGAATAAATTAATCACTCATTATTTATAATTGTTAATGAATTTTTATATTTCCTATTAAAATTATTTTTGTCATTCATCAAATATTATTTTCTATATAATGGGCTAACATTGATTGAAATATTAATCCAAAATTAGTTTTTTAAATGTAGTTACCCACTTTTTCCACAAATATTTTTAAATTAAAATTTTACAATTAAAAAAAATAAAAATTAATTTAATTTCATAAATTCATAGGTACGCAAATTACATTAAATATTCAATTATTTATTTTGGAATCATTAATTTTTTAATCAATAGATTACAAAATCCAATTTTTATTAAAAATCCTTTTTTATTTAAATAATTTAAAACTTTATCAATTCATTTATATTTTTAAAAAATATCAATTATATTATTATTGATATAATTAATTTCATTTTATGTAATTTTATGTTTAATTCCGATATAAATAAATTTTACATGTATAGAGACTTTTTCATTGGAAAACCATTTATTATCACTTCTGTAGGTTAAATTTTATATTAAATTATATCACTTCTATAAATTGAATTTCCATAAAATAGATTTATTTATTTAAATATAAATATTAAATAAAATTTAATCTTTCCAATATAATTTTTTTTATAAATAATAGTAAAATAGTAAAAATGAATATCCAAAATTAGCGTTAATTCGGGCTTACCTTATGCATATAATACTATAATAGTTATAATAAAATATTATATTATATATGGTCTATTTAAAGGATATAAATAAAACACATATCATCTGAGGTGCGGGAATATCCATTAGGGAATGTTCTATAAAAGAAAGTGGCGTAGAATTATTGTATGAATTTCACTAATTACATGTGTCTCACTCACCTAAATTTTAAATGGAAACACCCTATCCTTACATATACACACATAAAAACCCATTTGGTTCTCAAAATTCATACCAAAATACCATACTCAAATTAATTTAAACAATAATTAGTCCCATTTTTTATCACAAATATTTCCTAGGGAGGTTTTAGTTACAAACCCAAAGAAGTTATCTAAGGAATAGGTATAGTATATACCTAAGTGTTTTAGTTTTGTTAATTCTATCCTCAAAATTTTATGATTCCATTTTTTAATAAAATCACCATTATATTTCATATTCTTATATTTCATTAATATAATAAATTAAAATATATCTGTTAACTTTTAAATCAAATGGGAAATTAACTTGTTCATCTCGTGTATGATGGATTACCGCCTCACAGACTAAGGTATTTCAGTTTCTATAATCCTCGTTCACAGAAATATTTAATGATTGATTATAGATATATATATAGGTAATTCTACTTCTATGATTATAATTTACCATCTACCTTCTTACATTATAATCCAATGAAATTAAATTCGTTCACACATGGGTACTTGTGGACTATTGCCTCCACAAAGTGGTGTCAATCATCATACAATTTATTATGACATAGATTGTAGTATGGATATATTTAAATAACAATAATTAAATATATGATATATTAATGAATATTATATTTTTTATTATTAATATCCATTCTTTCCATCAATAAATTGAATAATTGAAACATCGGTCCCTCATAAATTCGCCCTACCCTCTCAATGAATGGTTCAATCCATTTTTCCTACATCTAAATATTATTGATTTTTATAATTATGTGTATATTAAATATATATATGAAAATAATTTCATTATTACTATTTTATTGATTTTGGAACCATAATCCATCCACAACTTCCAAAATTACTGAACCAAAATAGACATTAAAAACAAGCATTTATCACTTATAATGGTTATTTGAATGAGTAATTATTAATAAAATGGTTATAGATGTTTATAATTAAATCATAAGTGTTATTATATATATCACTATTCTTAAATAATATGTATTTAATTAATATGTATTTACTATATTGGATGTTCTAATGTGTATAATAAAAATTAGATAATGGTTTTTTTGACTTCTATTTCTATGTGACAGTTGTCATATTATAAACTTTATTAACTTATGTGTTGCATCAAATTAGCTTGAATATATTTTATTATCATTCTAAATAATATTTTATATACATAAATATATGTATATAGTTATTTAATTCATTCTCTTATTATATAAAACATACTATAGTTATAATTATTTTATGTTGCAATACCAAGATTTAACGAGGGTATTAATAACTAAAATTTTAATAATTAAATAATATGATTTATCATGAAAAAATGTTTTGATTTTCCATCACATATTGTAATTTATTGATATTATAGTTTTTACATTAATTTTCCTATAATTATGAAGTAATGATACTTAAATAATTTTACTAAGGAAAATATAATATATTTATATCTTCGGTTGGATATACCTTCTCGTCAAACCCCATGTACTGTATAGTAATCTTCATAAATTGTTTGAATATTCTCCAAATAATTATTATTCGGTTTTCAATATTTCAGGAATGTTTAAATTTTTTTAATAGGTATAATGCTTGCATTTTCCAAATGTTGAATATTTTTTTTATAAAATAGTTTAATAAATGTTTTATTTTAACATAAATTGAATGCAATGAATTTATAATTGTCCAAAATTGTCAATTATATGATTCCTCAAATAAAAAAAATATTAATTTCAAAGGCATTTTTTTTATTATTGAATTTTTTTAATTTTAAATAACTGTTTTAAAATTTGAAAATATTTTATCACCAAAAATGTTTTACTGTACATTGTATGGTGTTTCTATTCTTAAATGAAAACAAACAAGGATGTTACTTATGATTTACTAGGTATATGATCACATGTTACTAATATAAACCTTTCTTTGAATGGGATATGATTATGATTAACAATTTTTACGATTCCTTTTTCATTCCATGTTATGATCTAATAATTTTTTTTTCAAAATGTTTCCCATCCATGGGTGATGATATGATGAATGATTTTGTGGAATAAATATTAAAGGATTTAATTTTATGACGTTTGACCAAAAATTTTATATCCATCTATTGAATTGGGTAAATATTAATGTTTTATTTTTGGAATGGTTATAAAATATGTTATCCCAATCCAAAAATACGGAACAATGGAGGTTATCCTTTAACTGAAATAATGTTACATTGGAGGTCATTTCATGTCCCAAAAAATTTCTTACCTGGGAGGTTATCTAATGCTCAATGAAATTCTGGTACATTGGTGCGTATCTAAATCCCGAAGACAATTCATATCTCTTTATCCCAACCATATAATGTGAATTATGTATTTATGGGTATACATGATATAATATTTTCTACTATTATGTGTATTCCAACAATATAAGTCTTGTGTCACTATTTTCCCTATATGGATTATGTTCTTTGATTGCTTTATGATTAATTTATTCATGACTGCAAATAATTTATCAAGTATGAAATTTAGTTATCTATGATATGTAGGGTATATTCTCAAAACATTATTCAAAATTTTGATATCATTAGGGTCATGTTATATTAACATCTTCCCCATTTACCCTAAATGGAAATCTGATATCATCATTTCTTTTCAATACATTCCATAAGTTTTGAATAATGTTAAAATGTATGAAATGTATGAGAGTTATAATGGTTTAATAAACATATTCATAGATGTTGTAATTCACTTATGGACTAATGATTTATGTGTCCAGGATTATATGTATACTAGATATATATATGATTCAAGCTTATATAATTTTTTATGTAATGAATATTATTCTACTTTAATATGATATCAATATTTGGAATTTTTAGGTCTCTAAACCTTAGCATCATCCATGTTAATGGGGTCATTAATTTTTTCATATTTGTTACTGTAATATGATGTTTTTTATGGGATTCCTCAATGTTGTAAATTACATGGGCATAATCATGTGTGGAAACATTATTATAGTATTTTGGTTATCATTATAAATAATGAATCAACAAAACCCGATAATGATGAAAATGACGAATACAATGACATTACTAATGAAACTATCAACACAAGGGGAACCAAAATAAAAAATGAATATAATGACATAAATAGACCCCATTATTCAGAAAACACCATACCGCCTATTACAACTCTGTAACTTTTGAATATAAGTACTCCCATGATCATAATGACACTGAAATATTAAATGACATTGATATTATAGTTATACCTGATGAAACTAAAAAATATTGAATAATCTGACCAACAAGATGTTGTTGGTGACCTTACATTCTTTTACAACATCGAATTCACAACTTTCATAAATTACATGGATGATTACAATGATCCTGATGTTGAAAAAACACATGAACATCAGAATCTCAAACTATTATTATAATTTTAATAAAATAAATATAGTAAAATTAATAACATAAATCATTTCAGAATATTAAGGACTCCAATAAAAATAATGATGTCACTAGTATCAATATACTATATGAAACCAATAGTTACAATGAAATTAATGCGTAATATACACTGATATTCAAATTAACCACAATGGTATGGAGCTGTTAGAACACTTTTATGAATTGTTATGAGACATCATATTGTTAGGATGTGGGAGTAATCTTATCAGTTTGGGAATGTTCTAAATCATTGATTACAAAAATTTCATTTGTTAAACATAATGAAAAATCGTTACTACTCACTGGCTAATCTATGAATTAACGAGTGTGTAGTTGATGGAGGATACTAAGGACAATTTTGAGTTCCATTTGGGGGAGTTATGAAGCCCCCATACAGATAAGGTGTAGGAGTAGTATCACCTTCTAATGTAGTAGGGTTATCAACATTAGTATATATTGTGAAGCATGAAATGATGTTAAATATACTCTTATCAGGGAACTCCCTGTGTATTTTCTATCTATCTATTGGATTTTTTATTTATTACCACAAACTAAGTTTTTTATTTCTCCATTTGAGAGTTATCAAGTCAATATCGTGAAAATATTATTGTAACACTTCACCTAATAGTTGGCATATCCTGAAGAATGTGAGAGAATAATTCATCTCATTGATGATATGATTGAATATGTAGATGTTAAAATTAGAATTGAAGAATGAACCAAAGATAAACGTTTAAGTTATTTAATTACAAATCAACTAATGAAGTGTGAAAAAAATAATGTAAAAATATAAAATCATAAATATATTATTTTTATACTTCAAACACATTAATATATCAAAATAAATGTATTTTAATAAAAATTAAAAACTGGAAAAAAATATGTTAAAAATAAAACTAATAATAAATTAATAGAATGAGAGAGAATTCTATAAAATATAAAAAATAATTATGATTCTATAAAATATATTAATAAATTAAATAAAATACCTTGTTTTGAGAAAATATAATAGAAATATCAAAATATCTTATATTATATTCAAATTATTTAAAAACATGAAAAATCCTACTTAATACGTTGAAGAGAGAACCATATATGTGCATAAGTTTAGTAAATAGAAATGGGAATTAGGATTATAATAATTTAAGAATATATATATATATATATATTGAAGTTAGTCATGTGTCCCAATATATATCATTTTATATCTTGAAATCATTCGAGAATAAATGATAGATATTTGAACTATATAAAATCATCACATTATAACTTGACAATCATATTCTAGTTTCATAAATGTTAAATAAAATACCACAATTTCTAAATTTTTTAATTGAATTTATAAATTTATTATTAAATTATTTAATATTTGGATGTAATAAATAATTTACGATGCATAAAAGGACAATTGAGGTGAGAATAGTAGTATACTTTCTACAAAATTGTAAAAGAACATGGAAAAATATTAATATTAACATTTAAATAAATGGAATAAAAATAAGTAATAAAATATATAATTTAAATTGATATGAAATTTAACAAAATATATAAAAATTTCATCGAATTTAAAAAATATTATTAATAAATATAAATTATAAATAAATGAACAAAATAGTATAAGAAATATATAAAAAATAAAAATTGATTTTTTAATTTGAAATAGATAGATATTATTTTAATTTCATTAATTTTCATGTTGAATTAAAAATATTTAATATAAAATATATGACATTTTTCCATATTTACAAAATAATACCTTTTTATATTTATTTTATTAATAATTAATTAGTTTTGTTTCACTTTTATGTAAAATATTTCCACCATTTAATAGTAAAAAACAATAAGAATTATAAATTTTTAATACATTTTACCAAAAATTTTATTCTTTCATCAAACTAAATATAATATTATAATAAAAATCATTTATGTTTTTCATTTGAGAAATGTCATCACATTCCCACATAATGTTCTATGGATATTCTTATATCTTCATGTTTTTTACTAATGTATTCATTTCATTAAACCCAAAAAGTGTACCTATCTATTTATTACGAGTTTTAATGAACCTTATTTTAAATGATTTTTTAAATTATGTGATTTAAAATATTCTTCCATTTTAATATAAATAAATTGTTATTCGTTTATGGGTTTGGGGAACCCATGTGCTATAGTCCCATTTAATAATTTATTTTTATATTCATCATATGTTTTGTAAAATTGTTTTACTTTATAAATTTTTGTTCATATATTATTTTATTTCTTCCTTCAATTTGATATCATTCTTCATAAAAAATTTCCCTTTTGTTTTAAAGAAATTATATTTTTTACACCATTTTGTCATTGTTTATTACAAGATAATTAAATGGTTATTTATATATTGATTTAATGTTTTCTCAATTTCATTTACAAGTTATCATGTCACATTTATTAACTTTTTTTATATGTTTCTATATAGAATACATAAACATTAAATATCATGACGATGAGTGGGCATAAACATAAAAATACACAAATTCATTGTTTAATGTGTTATATCGAATGGGATCATTCTGTATGGTAATGATGGGGTAACATTTTAATATAATATTTTTAATATTAAAATGATAATAACTTTTTATCTTGTAATAGTATATGTTATTTATTACTATTATCATATGATATTGAAGACAATAGATATGATTCCTCCACAAATCACAATTATGACTATTAACATATAACTATGATATTTCCCTTCTTATACCATGTTTCCTTATAATAGATTATAATTCATGTCATTTTTATTACATGTAATGCTTTTTACTCATATAGAATATTATATGATATTATTCCATTTGATCTTAATATCATGATTTATATATAACCCCACTATTTTATTCTCAGTTATGATTTGAATTTATTGTCAATAAACTATTAATAATTATTTATAAAATGAAATTTGAGATATTTTTTAATTTTTAAAGTGTTTATAAAATGTTTTATTATAATTTTTTTATAATTTTGTATTTATTTAAGAAAAATTTATAACAAAATATTCGTTTTTCATAAATGTAAATAGTAAAACACCTTTAACTATTATTATTTATTTCATTATGATTAGATGAACAGATTATTTAACAGAGATAAGTTCTAATTTATAATGTGTTTATAAATTAGAAAATTTATGATAAAAGTTATTTTTCATATATTTGAATTATGAATTTGTATCTATTAAAAGTCATTTTTATAGAATGTGATAATTTTTATTTAATTTTTTTAACATGGAAATTAAAAATTTTGAATATAATTTTTCATAATTACAAAAATTTTATATTTAAATATAATTATTAGTTTATAAAATGAAAAACAAATAAATGGATTTTGTTATTTTTATTTGATTATTTAAAAAGTATGCTTCGTATAAATAATAAACAGAATTATTTTAAAATTTATAAAAAAATAATTAATTTAATATTTTGAATGATATAGTTGAATTATTTTGATTTTTAATACGAATTTATACATTATAATGTATAATTTTTAATTTTTAATTCATTCAATGAGGTAAATTTTTCAAGACAAAAAACATTCCTCAAATGGGAAATCAATGTAGTTAAGTTTAATTAACTATTGAAGACTAATCCTGTGTAAGAAATTATCACATCATCTCAAAACCTTAAAAGTGAGGTTAAACTAGAGACAAATATTACTTCCCTAAAGAAGAATATTTATCAAGGATTAAGTGAAACCCTAAAGAACTCATGATCTCTATCATTGAACTAAATATATATGATCTTCTATTTCATACAAAATTTAGAACTCTCTTATACCAGTTTCACCCCGCAAAAATTTATATTATTCATTAGAGTTGTAAACGATACCAGATTGAGTCCAATAGTCGATGACTCCTCATACTTAGTCTATTATAATAGTGATATAAATTGTTATTCATATATCTAAACTATTGAATCAATTCTAATATAATATTTGTTGATATTATTATACTGAAACACAACAAAGGGATGGTGCCTCACCCAAAGACCACTGAAATGCATAATATAAACCCCTATTATAATTTAAAGGGTCTGAAAATTACAACCTATATTACTCTCAATTATAGTGGAAATTAATTTTAAGGAATTGCTAAGAGACAAAAGAGCATTGATTAAAACCTTATAATATAGTGTTAATGAAAGGATCCCAATCAGAGATGATCCCCATTGGCACTCCATATATTATTATCTTATCAATATTAAGACTTATAGAAATATAATATCATAATTGATTCTAATAGGAACAATTCCCAGAAATTAACATGGGAGCATATCCATTCTAAATATTATATAATGGAGACGAAGAAATATCTGTTAATGTATTAAAAAAACACATAAAAAATTCCCAATACAACATCAAAATATAAATACCAATTTCATCATAAATTATACATTAAATTTATTTATCATTATATTTATATATATATATAGTGAATTAGAAATCATTTATAAAGAAATATCTTTATAATTAGTTTTTCTAGACAAACCATGCCATAGATAATCCTCTTAATATTATATTTAATTCTGTACTTGAATACTTAACAAATTTTTAAATCCAATCCACTAAATTAAAACTACTAGGAGGTGAGGAAACATGTGTTCAATTGATGGAATGGAATTGAGCTAAAAGGTAATGAATAATGAGATGATGTTGTGTGAAATTAAACAAATGTTATATAAACGATTTGGAGGATGAAAATGACGTTCATTAATTAATATATGAATTCATTAGTTTCTAATATATGAATTAATAATAAAATGTATTTTCCAATTGTTGCAAATAAAGAACATTTTCATGAGATCATTATATACATGGGAAAAAGAGAGACTCCATGAAGCATCATTTTTTACATGATGATATTATTTAAAATGTAGTGTCATTATTGTATATTATGAAAAGAATATTATTTATGTGAACATATATGTGAAAATGAAGTACACTTATATTGGGATTAAGATGATTTAATGGGGGAATCTAATTTTGAGGACGAAATCAAGTAATAAATACTAACACATTGATGATATAGTTTTACACAGGAAGAATAAAAATATAAAATGATAAGAGATTATGAATATGCATGTATGATTATGAAATAAAATTTACCAAAGGACAGTTTTAGAGTTTTGTAATTCAAGTGTAAAGATCAGACCAACAATTGTTGTGGGTATTAAGAAATTTTATATACGAAATCAAATTATAATTAAACATACATCCCATTAGTGGACTTCCACATAATGAAACAAATGTATATGATGTTCTATGTAGGTAATATCTAATATTCCTAGAAAATGCATACATTAATTGAATAATCAAAAATCTATTGAACTAAAAAATATATTAATGGTTCTAAATGATATTGAAGTACTAAAGAAAAAATCGATCCCTAATGTATCATTCATAGAATAATAATGGTAGTCACCAAGGAAAAAATAATAATTTATAAAAAATATTGATATTTTACCTCATTATAAGAATATGAATGGATTTATTTGGAAAATATAATCATGGTTCAAAAATTATAATGAGGAATTGATCTACAAAAATTAATTAAAACAAGAAACATGAACAAGTTCTTCAAGCCTTCCTACTTCATAGCTATATTGAAAGACCAGTGGATTTTTACTTCCCTTAAAATTGAATCATTGATATAAATTCATATATTTTGTGTAAAAGGGGGAATGATAAAATATATATATGATTTTCACAGTGTAGACAAAAATCAAGGTATGTATGAATAATTATTCGAGTCCAAACTTTCATAAAGTTATTTGCGCTAGTTGTGTTACTTTGATAATGTCTTTTATATAGTAAATAAAGTATTATTATTAATGAAAAAAATTTACATAACATTAGGGTCTTGTATGGATATTAAATATTAAATTGTCACCCTCAATGACTATTCAAAAAAAAAATATGATTATAAATATGGAATGATATTTCCTTATCCTGTTAGTTAATGTTGACCCTATATAAAGAATACTACGCCCTCCTATTTTTTAAATTTAATTCAATTATATGTTGAATAAATTGATTTATTGAAGATCCATCCCAAAATTTTTTCTTTGTAATAAAATATTAATGACATAAAAAAATAACACAATGTAAAGATCATTCATGTGCTTGGGAATGATGAAATCTCCATATTAAAATCATTGTGTGATGTGAAAAATCTATTAATGGAAGGTATATAATAAATACACCTATGTATTAACTAGAAGTAATTTATTTATAATTTTTTCCCATATATTGGAAATTTAAATCAATTTAGGGTGTATGATTTTTTTATTATGTGTTTGAGTTTGGTAGTATTTCTGTTATTACATTGGAAAGTTTTTTTGTATATAGAATACATTATTTCCATGGAGTGAAATTATTATTCTATGGGGTCATGATAATTTAGTGAATTATAATATATTCGAATCACTAGATATGTTTCATGAATTTATATTGGTACAAGTACCTCATAATTTTTCATTTTATATTCATCCATTAATTTTCACCAATTATTTAAAAATACATTAAAATGAGAAATTTTTTAATATTATATTTAAATATTGAAAAAAAATTCATAGAATTGTTTTCAAAAAATTAAATATATTATTATAAATTTAATAATCAATTTTTATAAAATTAGATGATTTTATTTATTTATTTATTTATTTATTTATTAATTTAAATCATATATACTATGATCTTAATCTAATAGTTAAGGGCCTGAAGTAAAATTTCAAACTAAAGACTCTATATCCTAATATAATTTACATTCTTCTAGAAAATGGATCAATTCTATGATCATATATGATTATGACACTATACCACAATAAATAAAATGTATGTTTAATAAATCATGATTTAGATGGACATGACCCCCAAAAGGAAAACAAACCACGATCAATCCATTAAAGGATTCTATGAACTAATATCCACAATGAAATGGCATGAACATGGATTAAACTAACTCTAAACTATAAAAATTATCAATTGAACATGGAAAATTGTTTGTTTAAAGGCAATTATAAATTGTCGAGACTGTTTTACACTCCCCAATTGTGGATATTCTTTCTATCCACCCTTAAAATACTTATTTCATATCCATAACTTGCCCAAATGTCATTTATATTCAAGAAAATCAATTATTTATAACACCTAATAACTATTAGTAACCCTGTGATTAAGGATATAACCAATGGGATGAAATGTTGTGTGACTGTGAAGAAATAAAAAGAAACGTAACATACTAGTTGTGAAATTTTATTGTTGAATGTAATGGTATGAAAATTGTAAACATGAAGAGGGGCATAGTTAGATGATGAGAAGGATGATAATGAAAGTGAATGAACATGATGGAATAATGTATGGGAAATTTATTGGTTGTAATGATTATTTTCAAAAGTGTTTACTTTTAGTTTATCTTCATATCACCCATGCTCAGTCACTATAGGGATAGAAGAATAAGACAAAAATAATTCTGATATGGTTAGACTATAGATGAAAGGATCCTTCTATTTCTCAAAAACAAACATACTACTATTACACACAAATTGAGGTACCCTAGTATCGGACCATTTCATGGACTTTCCTGTTCATAGTTGGACTACCGTTTAGAATTTCATCTTTGTGAAAAACAACTAATATTGATCCCACGATATTTGGATAGATGATGTTCGTTAATATATAGTTAATGGGAGAAGGGTGGATTCCCAAAGCTCTTAACACCTGAATGATGTAAAAATTCATAAAATATCAACCACATTCACCATATTTATCATTTCGAATCATTCAAAAAATGTTATTAAGTAAATTTATCAAATATTTATGATGTACTAAATGTTATAGAGACTGTAAAAATGCTAGAAATTTCCACACAAGTGATTCGAAATAATAAAAAATATAATATATTGTATCCCTTCAACTCATTTCCTTTAGTGATTGATTCCCACTATACGTGTTGACCTTTGTGATATCAAGATTGTTTTTAGTCATGAATGTCTGGAATCCTATCCTCTTTCCCACCTTCCTTACATTATTTTACACTTATTGTATTATAATGGAAACTTGTATTCACAATGTCATTCAAAAACTCATACCTTCTTCCATATAATTATTTTTCATAGCCTCAGGAATGATTAAAGGATAATATTTCAAGATGGTCAACAAAACATTTATTCACCTGCATGAACGACATAGTCAAATAAGACACATAATTATTTAAATCACCATAGTTGATCTGATTTATTAAGGAGTTTTCAATGAAATATTTGACATACCTGCATATCTATTATCCACATATCAGATCGGTTTTACATATCATGTTCCTTATGTTGTCGACTCCCAACAAAAGTGTTTAGATTCATGTAATATTGTACCTTTAATTAGAAAATTCATCGAAATAAGAATTTATGACATTGTAATAATATATTTTATGATTCCACATGGGAATACATTACTGAATCCATAAATTATATTCTAATATTCAAATAGACAAATACGAACAAATATTTTTTTTAATAAAGGGGTGTCTCCTGACATACATGATTCATAATATTGCCAACTAATCAATGTATGTAGTTCAAAATTATTATCCATTTATGCTACTAGAATCTATTCATCATCCAATTGAAGCACTACAAGACAATGAATAAATATTATATTTTACAGTTTCATCTATCCACTATAAAAAACATGTGCTCCACATTCATTACCTTAGAATACCCTCCATTCTTTCACAATTGTATCTGATGAAAACTGACAGAGTTGTGTCAATTATAATAAGATTGTGTGGGTTATTGGGAAACAAATTTCACATCGAAGAACATTTTACTACTGTCTATGGTGGTGTCCATAAAACATGTCACTTAAAATGGGGAGCATAGATGTGGTAGATTCTTTATCCATACTGATATCAGGTAGCCTCTCATAATCAATTTTGTTAATACGAATTTGAAATTAAAAACTGATAACGAATGTATACATCGACAACCCTCAACAAAAAATTCATTTATGATGAATTTTTTTATCAATTTTCTCCTAGAAAATAGTATTTTGTAGATGATCCAGTTGATATAACATAACAAAAAATTACATCAGATCTCACATTTTTTAATTCATCGTTATTCTAATAAATGTAATTTTCAACAACTATCAACATTAATTTTTTACATTAAATCAATTTTTTTGGATAATATTAACATTTTTATTTCTATTTTTAGAATCTAAAATTATTATGCACCCAAAATCGATTTATATTATAATACTCAATAATAATAAATTTGTAACAAATTGATTCAAACATATAAATTATCCATAATGAAATAAACTATCTACTAAAAAATGATTTAATTAATCAAATTATATGATTCATTGTTTGAATTATTGGTTCCAAAAAAACTCTAAAACACATTAAACATATAAATAAAGGGATTTTTGTTATTTTAAATTGTTCGATATCAAAGTGATCATGGTAAATGAACATCATCATACCTAGGAGAGAGCCAAATCATCAATTATAATAGATTTTCATGACTTATATTTGATTTATTCCTACTACCATAATACACTCAAAACTCAAATACATGTTACAGATTTCATGACTAGTGTGATTCATGTTGAATTATATATATTACAAACTCAAAAAAAATTAAACTCTCCCCTATGTTACTTATATCATGTTTTCACATCCCACATTGTTGGAAAAAATAAATTGAAATTCCTATAAATCAAATTTCAATTTGTTAATATGGGTAAATTATTCCCCTCAATATAATGATATAATTTTTTATAAGGGAACACTGTTTAAATTATACTTAGCCATGATTTGGTGGAAATCACCAAAATGAGAACTTATTGATTGTTCTGAATTTAATGATATGCACCATGTAATGTTTTCTCAAATAATCACTACGGTTGTCAAATATCCCATTTCAATCTAAGATCAAAGGATTTATAATACTTATCTTTTGGGATAGATACCTAATGTGTTTCATGTTACCCAAGATATGTAGCTATATTCGATTTCATGTCCTCATTTCATCATGTTATAGTTCCAATTACACAAATTTTTATACTATGAGGATTCCTTTCCATTGTTTTCAAGAACTATATCCATAAAAAAATTACACAACAACACTAATAAATCAATCAATAAATTTAAATTAAAATTCAATAAAAAACCTCTAAAACCAGTAACTGAATATTCCCCTGGTTTAAAAAATGTATGTTTTTATTGGTAAATCAAAAAAGGCACCAATAATTCTTTCCACAATGATTAGAACATGTTGAATATCTACATAGTGGAGTAACTTTTCAGAAATTATAAAAAATTAAAAACATGGGGTTATTGATGTGGAAGAAATGAGAAAATTATAAAGACCATGAGAATGATCCCCCACATTTAGAAACTAACATTGTCCCCAATTATGACATTTATGTGTAAAACATTAAATTAATAACGTTATATGATATCATAAAAGTAAAGAGATAGAGTTAGTGTTAGATGGGAGTTTACTGTTTGTACTATTACCAAATATTCAAATAATTTCTTCATATATTTTATAAAATTAAACTAGAAACTATTTTTCAATTAAATTAATGAAATTTACATGTTATGTATTCAAGAAAAACATTAAGTGTTTTTTGGTGATTTTTTTCGAGGGGATAAAAATAAATCCATTTTTAATCTTAAAATTTTATTTTTATTTCAAATAGTTGTTTTCATCACATTCATCAATATTTTTTAAATTTATTCCTAAAAAATATATAAATTTAATATGATAAAATTTATTCAATATTTTTAATTAGTAAGTAAAAATTGTAAAATATATCCCATTAATTATTATGATTTACAATTATAAACCATGGAAAAATTTATTACCTCAATAATGGGAAAATTGGGATAATCTGTGTTAATAATAAGTTAAAAGTATATAATTTTTCTCTATAATTATTTTTTGATGAAATTAATTTGGTTATTATAAATATATGAGTGAAATTTAATTTTTTATGTGACTCTTGTACATCAAAATTCCATATATGATATATAAATCAAATAAAGTAACAAAATTTTCATCTCCTAGTTTTAAATGTATATAAGTAAAATTATAATTTTATTTATTGAGTTTAATGAAATTATTTTATGTCTAAAATTGATTTTTAATTTTTAGTAAATGTATAATTAATTTAAATTCTAATGAAACAATACTATAATAATTCATTTAATAATAGAAACTTTGAATACATGAATTTAAAAATACTAAAAGAATTAAAATTTTAAATATTAATGGAGTACCATATATTTATTAGATTAGTATTCAATATTATTGTTGAATAAAAGGATTATATATGAATTATAATTTTATCTTTATATGTTTTAGTTTAACAGAAATATATAGTATTAAAATTTATTATACTGATATTCTTTTAATGTATTATTATATTAAATTATTTGAAAATAATGAAAATAAAATTGGAAATTTTGGATATTATATTATATAAAATTCTATTCATTTTAAAATTATGTGATGATATTCATGTTATAAGTTAAATCACAACCCTTTAATGTTGAATCTAATGTTAGAATGGATAAGATTAAAATAATATAATTACATTTTCAATTCAAATGAAAAAAACATAAAATACTACATAATAATTTCTAATTTTTTTTATTTAAAGGGATTTAAAATAAATATTATCTTAAATTAAAATCCCTGGCATATTTGGGAACTTTTTACATGAGAATAACATTATTATATTTTTATCAATTATGAAATTTCAATAATTCCCCTCTTCTCACAAGTAAATGGGAACAACTCCTTTCTACTATTCTTTATAAATTGTGAATTCTACCTCAAAAAATAAAAAAAAAATTAATTCCACTACATTAGAAAAATTATAAAGGTTCTTTTTTTTCATAAAGATAAATTACAGGTTCCATTGGGTAATATCTAAAATATTAGTTTAAAATATGAGATAATCACCTTAAATGATCATAATATTTTTAATTCATCATTTAACATATCAAAATATGTAATATTATTGATTAAATAATAAATTAACTTTAAAAAAATAAACTAAAATTTATTTATTATTATGAATCCACATTAACTGAACAATTTTTCCATCATATGGGATATCAAAATATTGTTTATGTTCTTGTTAAGATTGCTGTCTCCATGTAGCCTTACAATTAATTTTTTCACACAAAATTATTAAGGATAAATATGATAATAGGATTAATGTTTATATTTGATATTAATTATTGAATTTTTATTCATGAATTATAATATCATATATACCTTCATACTTTCCAAATCATTGGAATATGACAACTCCACACATGCATATGTGTGGACTACCACCATTATGGTTTATTTTGATTAATATTACATGGATTATAATATCTACATATTTGATGAATATAAATTATTTATATGATATAATTGTTAGGTTTTTGGGGCCTGCAACGGAGCTCCTGGGAAGAGGATTTTAAAATTTCGTTCGGTAGGACGACGAAACTGATCGTCGTCGACGATTCGAGCCCCAAAGAGATTCAAGGATCTCTTGTAAATTATTATAAGAAAAAAAATAAAATTAAAATGTGCCTGTATCAAATATGAAGGTGTGGTCGACTGTAACTAGCCATTAGTAATCGCTGCTTGAAGGGTCCAAAGCATGATCCCTCTATATCGTCCACACACGCTCTAAAAATCTGTTGTAAAGTCGATCATCAAACTTCGGGTGCTAGTGCGGCGATGTGACGATGCATTCACCATATCGATGATCACCGCATCGATAATCCTTCGATGCATGAGAGAGATCATGTTTCGAGCTTCTTGCATCGAGAACTTATCTATATAGTGACCTGGAGGAGAGAGAGGCTCTCAATATTCATTCCATAAAATGAATGAATAGTTATTTGCACACCCATGAGTGAGAGCCTCCTCTATTATTTATAGTCTAGTTCAGAAATACCCAGTTGGGTTCCCCGACCCCCGTATATTTCAACATCCAATAAATAAAAAAATTTATGAACTAAATTGTGCCAATATTATTTAATAACTTATCACAAACTTATAATATATATAATATATTACGTGATAAAACCGATCAATTTAACTCAAATCGATATCCCGCCTAATATTAAATGAAGCATGAATATTAAAGTAATATTCGCTTGATTAATATTTTTAACATATTTAGTAAACTCGTAAATACATTAAATAAATTCAATCCCAAATATTCGTAACATGAATATTAATGAATTTTCTTAATTCTTTTGGTGATCGACAACTTGGAAAACGGTTATACACCGTGGCGGGACCCACTATGTGCATATACTTATTCAACTGAATAGGGTGGGTTCTTGAATATGCTATTGTGTGTGACCCTCTAGTCCCTTATCTCAATAGCAGTGAATAAAATCCACAGACCAAGAGCGATTTCCAGCAACTCAACATAGCCCATAAATAGATAAGGATAGCCATAGCAATGTCTACCATTATATGAACACTGATTGTGTACTATAATATCTTTGTCATTAAATATCTCATAAATTAGGACGCACTCTTTTGTCCTCATCCTTATCTTGTATTATTATTTTTTGATCTATTCGGATGAAATTTCCGTTCTACTACTTTGGCTAAAGACTTATAAGGGTAGTACCATCTTGATCAACCAATCCTACGATATAAAAGTTCCAAAACAAGTAAGCGAAAATCCCTTTATTTACCATTCATACAACACCATACCACCAACGACGCACCCAACACAAACTACCTCTCCAAGACATCATTGCCATGGTTTTCATCTTTCATCAAAGTACATAGTCAAATGATATACATTGGTAATGTTCTCATGTCAGGAGACCAATACAAATGTTTGTAGATTAGAACAACCTATTAACCCCAAAACTTTTGGTGTTATTATTGAGAGGTTTGTCCTTATGATCTCACTACTAGAGATCACCATGTGTGAACTTCATGAGACAAAATCTCAATGATTATGATCCCCCAGCACCTGATAGTGATACATCTACTGTGCCCAGTCAAAAAAATGTATCTAAACTATTCAACATATATTTACAATCAATGTCATTGTATCTAGACATTCTCATTATAGCCTGGGATCGATTATAACCTCTTAACATTACAATTATCCATTTCAAATTATCATTATTATAGTGGATGGAAGAAGGTCTGTAATATAATGGTTATATATCATCATGCATATCTAACTGTACACATGATACTGAAATCAAAAGTACCACATAGTTGGGTCTAGGGAACCCACTATTTCAACACTCCCACTTGCACTAGAGCCAGCATTCTAACTAAACATGTTATTTAATCACATGATTAATACCATTCTTCTTATGAGTAATGGATTTAACTGCTGGGCCTTCCACATTATTGTCATGTGGCATATCTTCTATATGCGACCTCATATGCTTCAGTAAAACATCTCAAGATAAGGTATATCTGAGTATATTACTTGTTTCCATTGTCATAACTTGATGACATGTCTAGTCAAAATATTATAATTCTCATTATGATAATAGTTTTCTCACATGGTGCAAATCAAAGAACTGGAACAAATCGTTGTAATTAAAAACTGCTTCTTAGCTACCTTTGAAGCTGCAACGTACTTGGTATTTGTATGTATGGCTACCACAATCATTTATAAGATTGACTCGCTCATATCCTTTTCATAATTGCGATACTAGGTCATATTGATATAATGATTACTAGTTTTTGTACCAACAAACTAGTATACCCTCCTCTCCATATTCTTGGTACCTATCATTTGTACTTGTCGAAGTACAAGATGATTGTTCTTACTGCATTACATGCAGTGATCCTAGAAATAATTTATATCTGCCAACAATAAGTCATATCCTAGAAATATCATTTATTGTACATAATATGGCATATGTGATTGATCCATTTCTGAAACGTATGGTATCAATTCTCAACATTAATCTCTACCCATTCTCCAAACATGTAAATCGGGAGAGATTAAGCCATGTGACATTGGGAACAATTATGAACTTGAATTGTTACAACTTGTATATTTCAATACAATGTCACTATATGTATGAGATTGACTAGGTCCATGCAACCTATGG
Source organism: Viscum album (assembly GCA_963277665.1). Lineage (NCBI taxonomy): Eukaryota > Viridiplantae > Streptophyta > Magnoliopsida > Santalales > Viscaceae > Viscum > Viscum album. The sequence goes on along the minus strand of OY728140.1, from coordinate 1,377,307,284 downwards.
ATCTACCTCAATAGATCATGTTCCATAGAACATAGGTTGCTACATGAAGTCAATCATTGTATAATTTCATTTAACCTGATATTATCTAACTGTAAGATCAAAATATATTTTTTATATGTTGCCGAACATATTTCATTGGGAAAACATTGGAGCTCCCACTATCCTTTGGTAGACACAAGGAATAGATTCATTTACAATGAATGCTCCATGATCTTGTTACTTACATTAATCCAGAATTGGATTTCTGTAACTTATAACCCTTATTGACATCATTTGAGGTCATCATCTATTTCTGGTTGCGTCGTATAGTCACCTTCCATGAAAGATGATCTTGACATCCAATGACCAATAGAATGATCTTAGATGTTAGTTATGAAAAGGGAAATTCAAATAGATTTAGGTGTTCCGACATTGTATAACCAATCGATCCTTACTGGTACCATACTTGTACTATCCATTTATCATTTCATTTGAATACCCACCGCATTATTCAATTTATAATCCCATTGTAATTTGATAAATGAAATCCATTATAGAATTTTATCTGATCATGTAAATCATATCTCGTTTCCATATACTAGTTACTCTTAGGATTTATTATTCTTAATGAATAATTTATCACCAGCTGCGGTGAATATAAAACCATAACTATGATATCATTCTTCCAACGCAGTATGTGTCTCTAAAACATTACTATTCCACATGTACTTGTGGAACTTGTTCCCCATGCCAACAATTTGTGCATCTTGATCAAGGACTAAGACCAAATCAATTCAGCACCCACTATCTCTAATAGAGATGTACACCATTGTATAGAAATTTATCCTAATAGATGACTAAATCTTTTCTATATTAGGTTTTTAGGTAATATCTTTAGCAGCTGTTAGGATAATTACCATAGATGAACAGTGCGTTTAACTTGATGCATTTTTGTCTAAATTCTAAAAATCTCTTTGAATTGAAACACGTCCTATGACATAATGGATTTTCTATCATACTATGACTCGTATGATATCCATTTTTCATTTTAGTTGGCATATTGGTTATTGGTTTAATCTGTTATTTGTAAAGCACATCATGAAATATAATGGATGTTTCTACATGTTGTTTTTTTGAAACAACTTACATCATAACATTGATGTAAAAAATTTACATTTAAGAATTTCTCTATGCTACATTTTGTGAATCAAGGTTAATATGTAAGACTCATCATCCATCCTATTTATGAACATAAATACTGTCATATAGATAACGTAACATGTGTTTATGAATTACTCCATGCTATATAATCATGATGGATGATTATTCGGTGAAGATATTATTCAGCATGTCGATCTGAAGCAAATCATATGTTCATAACATACATATATTTCACTGGTACATTCCTTAATGTCTTAAAGGAAAAATATGAAGTATATTTACATCATTCTTTCTTTGTAATAGTACATACTATCTTGTTAAACTATCCTCAGAAAGTTGTGTGGCATACCATTATTTCTAAAGGTTTCTTTGTCCAGACTAAGGATATCAATAATACCAAAGGTGTTTAGCTATTCGAATCCTAAATATAGTACTGGGTATATAGTTTACAACCACTTTTATTTTTTACTTGACAAAGGATCATATTCCCACAAATCTATTGGTCTTACATTTTATATTCTTCATGTATTTCCATTGATTCATGTAGTAGTGAACTATTTGTTGAGTTTGTTACCACAAACAAAAATCATTCCAAAACATGGATTAAGGCCTCATCATTTACAAATGGGCACATGAGATAAAGTTTTTTGTTTATACTCCAAAACTCATTCAATTTGAAATAGTCACTTAGCAATTTTAATGTTTTTTTCTCACTGCTGACTTAGGAATCACACTTTCTCAACTACTTCGAGAAGAAACATTACTTCTTGTAATGTTTCTCTACATGCTTGGTTACTGTATTTAAATACATTTTTTATTGTCATATTATATTTAATACTCATGAATTATGATAGAAATGTTAATATACTAGATGAATATAAACTGAACGAGAATCATGTACTTGCTTCTTGTATTTCAGTTTTTAAACATCCCTGAATTCATTTTATTATGTGATGGAAATTACATCATATTAAATAACCATCCACTTTTCATTGATGGACATGATGAAGGTTCCTTTGGCGTAACTTTCCATATTCCTTTTCACCTATTCATTAAATGTATTATCTATATGAATAAAATATGGTATTATCTCCAATATTCTTATGACATAGAGAATGTAACCTTAATGGCACTGATGTGGTTCCTCTATATCATTCGTTTGAACATTTAAACAATACTAGAGTAATTTGGTGTAGAAGTTATAATAATGGATGACATGAATGATTTTGAACTGTATTTTAGTTTACACAAACTGAGTGCGACCATCACATTCAAATATGGCTTTGCATTCTCCTCGAAAGGATCATAGAGATGAGACTACATGTAACATCATCCATGTCAGGATGTAGCGATCACAACTAAAATAAGATGTTGATGATGGAATTATGATAGAAACATCATATCCTAGATTCATGAGTCTCATGTATGCAGTTTTACACCCTCGCTTCTTAAGGTGGCTCAATAGGTTGGGATATAAGCACCTTGAATTTCCATTATGGTATTAATGTGTGTGAGTGGATTTACTACTCTTGGAATTTCATTCTTGTTTGGGCATTAACTTTGTCTAATAATTATCATAGTTTTATTTTGGTATTACATGCCATTCACTACAAATTTACATTAGTATATTTCACATTTATGTGATAACCTAATGTGACATTACTGATTATTAAATCATTAAATGTATCCCACACATTTTTCGAATTCTAGGGATCCTCTGTACTAGAATCAGAATAATCTTGAGTATTATAGTGGAAAAAATCATTGAACCTCTTGAGTAGTCTATAAGATATGGCTACGCCACTACACGGAGGGTCCAAGGTTGGATTTTGGCTAGCCAACCGCATTAACTCATGGTTCCATGATCTGTTGAATGAAGTCCCTACTTCAAAAAATAATTTACTTATTTACTAAACGATTTCCTATAAAATTAAAACATGATACAAAAGGCTATTCCATTACTGCAATTATAGTTAAGACAACCCTCCACACAAATAAAAACTCACCGATAGTAAGAGGCACCCACAACTAAGGCTTGACCGACACATCGATCACCCGGTTTTGTTCAAACATGAATGATGGAAGGTTGTTCATAACTTAATATTTTCATTGAGGGTTTTATTGGTTTTATCTCTCAACAAATGTAATTTATTTTTATTAAACTTGTTCATCTATGTTTTCATGCTCACAACTTAACATTAATAGAACAACATACGCCGCTTCATTATGTATTTTTTTTTCTATTATTTTATGTATTTTCCTGCTTTTCAAAAATGCATAAAATAATAAATAAATACATTAAAGTAAACTACTACCCAACTACTCTTGAGTATCTAAATGACCGAAGGGAATCATACATGAGTCGAAGCATGACTCAAAATGTAACTTTCCCCTTGTCTTGTATGATTTCATCACTTCTGAAACATTTCCATGTCTTGGCGGGGTTCACGTCACGTCTTGGAGTATCACCTCGTCTTGGCGGAATCCACGCATCATCTTTCTCCCTCGTGAACCACCTCATATTGGTGAGGTCCACATCGGTCGACGTCTTCTTTTGAATTACAAATATACTCACGCATAGGTGAGGGATAATCAGGTATAAATGTACATCATATAAATTGGGTGCGCAGGCCCTTATAAATTTTAACTGTAAAATAAGAATGATGCGCAGACCATACATTTAATTAATTTACAAACATCACACGTAGTTAAAATAATTAAATAAATAAAAGGAAACATACATGGGTTTATGCTCAAGACCAATAGATGGGTATAATGAACAGCGATAAAATTAAAATGAAAAAAATATGGACAAGGGGTTATATAATTAAATTAAATGAATTAATAAATTCAAATAATTTAATTACTCATCGATCCAATAATTAATTTAATTTTAATGTGAAAATTAAATTAACTGTACTTAATTAAATTCAATAACTAAATTTAATTAATTTTATCCATGTATTAAAATAAATAACCAAAATTAATATTAATTAATTTAATTTATATAATAAAATAAATTAATTTGATTTAATTAATCATTATTACTTTTAAATTGGTTAGTCTTTAGAAACACCATTGCATGGCCTGTTCGGGTCGGGGAAAACCTGTACAAGGCCATTCCATGGCTGAAAAGGATCGATTGGATCCGCCCAAACCAGTTTCGGGTTGGGCAGGTGTGCTCGGACCGTTTTGAGGCCAATTTTTGTCTAGCAGAAAAACATGCAGAAAAAATATAAGTACCTCCTGGACCATGACTGAGGACGCTGTGATGCATGTTGCATCTACTATAGATTCATAGGCAGTTGCGGCGGGATAAAGCGTTACAGAAAGGACACGTCACAATGTCAGGGGAAGCGTGGTCGGTGCTGCGGTGAGCCTCCTGCTGTGCGCCACGTTGGGATGTGGGAGGCAGGTGCCTGGGGTGTAGAGGGTGGTAGCGGCCGGGTTAGGCTATACGGGCGCGACGCTGCGAGGAAGAGCCGCTGAGAGTCTGCTTGCCACTCGACTTCAGAGGAAGGCAACCAAGATGCGGGGTGCGGCCGCAGTGGTCGGGGCACGACGCCGCATGTGGTGTGATGTGCAGGGTTATGGGGAAGACTGGTTGGCCGGGAGAGGAGCAGTCGGTAGAAGGAGCCACCTGTGCATCATGCTGGAGGTGGAGCAGGCTGGCTGGCCTTGGCCAGGGGCTCGGCTGGGGTGCGTCGTGCGGGTCTGCAGGGAGAGGGGCCAGTGGCGCTCTAGGAGGGCACCGACGGTGGGGTGTCATTCTGGTGTTGTAGTAGGTCGTGACGGGGTAGCAGGCGGCCCTCTGCTGTGCATCGCACAAGCATGCGGCGTTGTAGTGCACCACGCCAGAGGGAGAGCGGTCTTCTCAGACCCAATGTATTCTACCATTTTGTTTTTCCATGTTCCAGCCACCCCTTCCCCTTTTTATATAAATTTAAGACTTATTTTTGAAGTATTTGTTTCCCCCCCTTTTTTGGAAGTTTTCTTCCACGCCTATTTGAGTCAGGTCACCCAAAAAAAATTCTAAAGGATCAATAATATCCTTTTAATATAATAATAATACATATATTATAACAAAATGATAATTTATTATTATTATATTGTTATAATAATAATATTAAATATTATTATAATAATAAAATTAATATAAAAATTATTAAATTATAAAATTTATAATTTCCACAATTTAATTTCTTTCGAATGAACCGATTGAAATTGATTCGGTTCAGCAAGATGAAATAAAAAAAAGAACCCAATATCAAACTGCACCTTCGATCCAATCCAAAAAATTAAAGTGGCCATAATTTGGCCATTTGGGATTGTATCGGCGCGCGGTTTGAACCGATGAAACCATTTTAGACCATCTACTTAATTTTATGCAAATTAATTTTTTATGGCTCAGAAAATTTATGTCATCCCTCTAATACCAGTGTTAGGTTTTCGAGGCCCACTGCGGTTGCTGGTGGACTGTGGATTTTAAACTTTTTGTCGGCAGGATGACTCAACATGTCATCACCGATGATCCGAGCCCCGGAGAGGTCCGAGGATCTCGCCTAAATTATTAGGAGCACAAAATTAAAATTAAAACATACATGTTTCATATCCGAAGGTGCGGTCGTCTACAACTAGCCGATAGTGATCGTCGCATGAAGGATCCATAGCTGGATCCCTCTAGATCGTCCAGATGCACTCTAAAAATCTTCTGGAATGTCAATAGTCAAACTCCTGGTTCTAGCATGGCGATTCGACGATGCATTTGATGTTCTACTGATCACTTCATCGAGAAGACTTCGATGCATGAGAGAGTTCTTGATCCGAGCTTCTTAGATCGAGAGCTTATCTCTCTATAGAGCGGGAGGAGATAGAGTCTCTCAACATTATTTCCATAAAATGAATGAATAGTTATTTTCACAGCCAAGAGAGAGTGCATCCTCTCTTATTTATAGTGTAGTTGAGAAATACATGGTTGGGTCCCCCGACCCCCGTATATTTCAATGTCTACTAACTAAGTAATTTTGAAGAACTAAACTACACCAATATTATTTAAACTTTTATCACGTACATGAAATATATATAATATCTTACGTGATAAAATAGAACCATTTAACTTGAATCATTATCCTGCATAATATTAAACGAACCTTGAATATTAAAATAATATTCATTCGATTAACATTTTTCTCATATTTACTAAACTCGTAAATACATTAAATAGATTCAATCCCAAATATTCGTAACATGAATATTGATAATGTTATTTAATTATTTTGGTGATCAACAACTAGGAAAATTCTCAGACCCAGTTGCGGGGCCCACTATGTCTATATACATATTCAACTGAATAGGGCGGATTATTGAATATGCTATTGTGTGTGACCCCTTTGGCCATTATCTCGATAGTAGTGAATAAAATCCACAGACCAAGAGTTGAGTCTAGAAACTCATCATGGACCCTAACGAGATAAGGACTGTCATAGTAATGACTACCATCCTATGATTATTGACGGTGTACAATAATCTCTTTTTCATTAATTACCTCATAAAGCAGGACACACTCTTATGTCATCGTCATTATCTTACGTTATTATTTTTTGATCAATCAGGATGGATTTTCCTTTCTACTGCTTTGGCCAAAGACTTATGAAGGCTGCAGCATCTTGATCAACCAGGCCTAAGTTATACTACTTCCAAAACATAGAAGCGAGAAATCATTTCTTGACCATTCATCCAAGATCATAACACCAATGACGCACCGAACACAGACTAACTATCTACGACATCATTTCAAGGGTTTTCCTCTTGCATAAATGTACGTAATAAAATTATATACATTGGTAATGGTCTCAAGTCAGCATACCAATACACATGTCTATAGATAGGAACAACCAAAGGAACCCAAAACATGTGGTTCTCCTATTGACGGGTCTGTCCTGATGATCTCACTACTAGAGATCAGCAGGTGTGAACTTCATGAGAATATTTCTCAATGCTTATGAGCCCCCAACACCTAATAGTAAGATATCTACTGTGTCCAGTCTGTAAGATGTATCTATACTATAGAACATATATTTAAGATCAATATCATTGTTTCTCTAGGTTCTCATTATATCCTGGGATCTGCTATACCCTCTTGACATGACAATTATCCTTTGGGAATTACCATTATTATAGTGGACGTATAAAAATCTACACTATAGTGGTAAGATATCATCATGCATATATAACTGTACACATGATACGTTAATCAAAAGTAATACATAGTTGGGTCTGGGGCACCCACTATTTCAACAATAATAAGTATTTTGAAATGAATAATTATTTTTTACCTCTATTTCATTCTATATATTGAAATAATTTTCATCCATAAGCATGTCCTACCATCTCCATAAACAATATAATTCTTTTTTATATCCATAAATTTTACAAACATTTTTAAATACGAAAATAATGAAAATAATGCATATATATATATTAAGATTAAAATAATTGAATTTATTTTACCATAATAAATTTATAAGTTTATATTCTTCCTGATCGAATAATTATTTAAAAATAATGAAGATATAATCTGAAATAATGATTTTAATAATAAATAATTTATAAAAGGTTGATAATATGTCACATTTAAATCATATAAGATTGTATACAAGAAAAAAATATTAATCAAGTTGGTTGGGAATTTAAAAATATTCCATTACTTAAGCATGGAAATATCATCAACTCTGGTTATCCGAACCCATTACTGTCTGAGGATCCTGTGTGGTTTATTCATTGGGCAATTTACAAAACTAACAAATACCATTTTCCGATTTGATGCACGAATTCCCCATGTAGGTTTATAACAGCCATTTCTTGATGGAGTCGATGTGTAATCCTGATACATTATCCAAACATGATTTTTGAATCTACGAGCATTCGATTCATCATATTCTGAGTTCTAGCATGGAGATATTATGATCACCCCAACATAGCGGTGATCACAAAAATCCTCTATTGTTTATCCATAAAGAATAACGTGGATTGTTCACTCAATTGAGAATTTATCTTTCAAGGATTAGTATTAGATAGAATACATCAATTCCAATCGAATGAATAGTATGTTTGTATTATCTTCTCTTTACATATATAGTGGATATTCATATTACCTAACTCGGGTTTTGAATCCCCATGTAACAGAAATCTACTAAATATTTAATATAAATAAATATTTATGATGAAATAAACTACATAATGAAAATTATTTATATTTCATCATATACCTATAATATATATTAAATATATTTCACTATAATCCTGGTCAATTAACTCAACTAATAATTCCTGGTACTATTAAATGAACCTAGAATACTATATTAATATTTGTTACTATAATATTAGTAATTGTATTCACTTAATCACTTATAAATAGATGTAATAAAAAAAATACAACTACCTTTATATTTAAAATAATAATAAGGAATTTATTTATTTATTGGTGATCGATAAAACTTGGATAACACTCAGACCCTATGGTGGGGACCACCATTTCCTATATTGATATTTAATAGAACGGGGAAGATTCTAAAATGTGCTATTTTGTGTGACCCTCTAGGACCTTATCTCAATGGTATAAAATATTATTCATGACCATGAGAAGAGTATAAAAAACAATCAAGGGTTGTGTATAGACTTGGAAAGTCCATGGTAATGAAAACCAATCTATGAACATGAATTTCATTATATAGTCATTGTGTCATATGATATCTCATAAAAGATAATGCACACATGATTCATCATCCATTTCATTCATTATTATTTATTGATCTTACCAGATTTATATACCTTTGACGTCCATTGCCATGGGTTTTAGAATGTACAATCATCATGATCAATAGGCAAGAGATATCTTTTCCTCAACATGGAATCGAGAAATCTGGTCATTATCTTTTGACCAATGTCATTCTATTAATGATGTAACCAAAAAAATACTTTTTAATGATTTCATTGTCATGGTTTTCACCTTGCATCAATGTACATGATAAAACGAAACAATTTTACAATGATCTAATGTTAGGTTACCCATACACATGTTCATAGATAGGAATAAAAAATGCCATCTAAACATGTGGAGTTCTTATAGGTGGGTTTTTCCTCATGGTCTCAATTACTAGATATCACCAAATGTAATCTTAATGATAAAAGATATCAATTCTAATGATATTGTACCACTTAATAGTCCCACATCATATGTTCTGTATTAGTGTGGTGTATCTTGACCACATTACATTACTTTATGAATACATTTGTAATATATCTAGGTTCTCATTATAGATTGGGATCTTCTATAACCCTTGGAAATGACATGTAATATTGAAAAATTATAATAAATATATACTATATATAAGTATCAAAACTATTATGGATTGATTCTCACATGCATATATAAAAAAAATTACACAATTAGTGGTAATATAAGTACATCAAATGTTGGTACGAGGGAACCCACTGTCGACACTTACACTTTGACTATAACCAACCTCAAATAAGTCTCAACCCACATGATCTCATATTAGTGTCATCGTATTGATAATATATGGCTTTACATAGGGGTCTACCATGTTTTCCTTTATGGATACTCTACTAACAGTGATTTCACATCCCTGAGAACAATCCCTCAAAAATTGAATCTTATAATGTATATGCGTTTTCCTCTAGTGTGAATTTAGATCCATGGAATGAAACACTACACCCGTATAATTACAATAAAATGGAATAAGGTTTTCACTTTCTATGAACAACACCAATTTTTGAAACAAAATATGTATACATAATACTTCCTTTTCTGTGTTGTAAACTGCTATACAATCAAATCCCACTGTAGAATTGGTGACTATTTATTGCTTTGAGAGTCTCTAGCTCACTTCACTGCCATTCAAAATAAATTTGTATCCTAACATCTATTTTTAATCTTAATGATTTTTCTAGAAATAATAATATGTATATCCTCTCACTACTAGTTCCTCATATCTTTAATACACAAATAACATAAACTTTGTATACATTATGTACTTTAATAATGATTTAATTACTTCCTGGGGAAACCCTACTAGATTTTCTTGATATCTTCCGACCATGATTAACAAAAAGGTGAAATAAAACCTAGTATATATTATATAATACATGACAGTACCCTCGGTAGTGGGATAAGGGGTTATAATCATTATCTAAATATCTTCCTATATACGTGGAAGCATTTTTAAGAGATATTGATTCCATGTGATCTGGGAAACAACCCTCCAATTTAATGTTCCATATTGTACCTTTTAAAAACCCTATAATTATATGTAATTTTGACTAAGACCAAGAATACTATATTATCTATCTCGATAGATATTGATCCATTGAATTTAGGATACTTTTTCTATGTATTTCATGGAGATAAAATTAGTTGACAAAGTATTAACTGGTTATAAGACTTTTACTTTTTTTTCTCTTAATTAAAATTTCATCAACATATTATACTAGGAAAATATTAGTATTTCCATTAACCCTCTTATAAACACAATGATTTATTTATTCTTTAACATAACCAAATTCTCTTTTTTCATTATCAAAATTTACATTCCATGATCAAAATTACATCATAATATAATAAATTTATCTCTAAATATTATACACCTAAAAAAATTTGGAACTAAAAACCACTTCAGATTTTGTCATATAGATGTCACAAACTAATTTCCCATATAGAAAATTATAATTCACATTCATTTTTAAAATCTTATAATCATGGAAGGATTCTATTCCATGTAAAATTATGTGGGATTTCATCATTACATATTTTGATCAAGATTCATCATATTCTATTTATGATGATTTATGAAACAATTCACTACTAGTATATTGTTATTGGTACTAAGCCTACCATCAATTTATAGCTATTTCATGAATTCCAATTTTTACCTAATGGATTTTACATCATATGGAGGGTATACCAAAATTAAAATTTTATTATGGTACATTGATTACATATCATAATTGATGGATTCATTCCATTTAGTATCATCTTTTTTACAACTCTTCTTTATTAGTTAGAGTTTCATCATCCTCAATGAGTATTGTGTCACCAATCATGGTGAATAGATACCATAATTTTATGGTACTCTTACCTCTAGATTTGACCAACTTAATAATTATTTCCCTTAAAACATATCATCTCCCACTATCTCTCATGGATATAGTTCGCCTACAAACTCTTGTGGATATAAGGAATCAACTTCCTCGAAGTGAATATTCCCACACTGTTTACACTAGAAATTTAATACCTTTAAAGAAATGGTTCTTCTCTTGAAAATTTAATTTTTGATATATAGGGTAATATAGTTAATTTCGTTTTCTTTCATTATGATATCCTATGAAGATGTACTTCATTCTTCAGGATTCCAATTTTTCAATATGTATAGCCTTGAATATATCTTCACATACTTATATACTTATTTCTGATAGATTGTGATTATTTCAATTCCATAACTAATATATAATACCTCCTACATCTTTAGATGGTAATAAGATAAGGTTATATTCCATGATCATCAATTTTTATCCCTAAAAGGATAATGGAAGAGTGGTATGACTCATCATTTATCTGACCATTTCTAGAAAGGTCTTATTTCTCCTTTCACTAACACAATTCCAATGTATCATATAAGGAGGAGAGAGTTCGGATACTATCCCACACTCCCTCAATTGATTAATGAATTCATTGAGAAGATATTCTCTACCTCAATCTGTTCAGAGTACCATAATATTCATACCAAGAAGGTTTTTACTTCATGTTGTCATTCCTTAAACACCTTAAAGGAATCTGACTTATACCACATTAATTTGATTGATCCATACTTATGATAGATATCAATAAAAGTGATGATGTAAGAATACCCACCACATTCCTATATTAAAAATTGTCCTCATATGTTAGTATAAATTAATTATAGTAATTAATTAGATCTTCCTCCCTACCTAGGGAAGTTTTATTTGTTCATTTACACTTTTAAATATACTTGACGTACACCAAAAGGGTTTTAACTAAACCATGTATAAATAATAATGATTATATATTATCTATAATCACTTCTCAATTACATGACCATTCTTTATGTTCTATAAGTGGTTGCTATATGAGACATGGATGATTGCTTTTTCATTGATAATAAATTGTAGGTTTTCATTTTCAAGAATAGATAAACTTACTGTTAAGAAGATACATACCACAATTCATGGTATCCTTTTAAAAGATACAATATTTATTTATAACCAGAAATAAAATCTTATTATGTCTAAAAATTACACATAGATTATATATTTTTTTATATAAGGTATATAATAAAAATTATTTAAAATATCAAAAAAACTACTAAGAAAAGTCAGATGAAAATCTCCCACTACCATGTCTGCTAGAATTGTACCATTTACTTCTTGGAGAATAACCTAACATTTTCAATATTTTTGAGTATCCATGGTTCAAATATATATTAATAAATATTCATGATCCACATTTTTTATCCAATAAAAACATGTAGATAATAGAATAATGTATTCTATTCAATAATATACAAGATGTGGATATTTCACCTGGCTTATTCTTACCACCTCTACAATTTTTCGTCTAGTTTCATTTCATGCCACATAATGCAATCCTAGTGTTTGTTGAAATAACTCTATATATTTACCTTCTTGGAAGGATGTTTCTAGGATTTTGTGGCTGAGACTTGTCCATAAACCCCTTACCCTTTAACATTATTATATATTTTCACACTAATAGTTTCATGAATTGGTATTCTTGAAATCCTTATCATCTTAGTGAAATAAAAATAAATGATCTAGAAGTAAATGTTTCATGTTATTAATTCTGTACTAAAAAATAGAACCTAAAAATCATTTTTGTAATGATGCATGAATGTGATCAATTACTTGTTCTTGGTTCAGTTTGAAACAAAGGACTTGAATCCTATTAATTTAATTTATCATCTTGTGTACAGGAGGTCCTTTTGGATTCACATCTACTAGAATGAACATTTAAAGGGCATGTTAAATATCATAAAATTATATTCATTTAATCTATTGTTTTAATAATTTTATATGTGTCGACATCTCGTAGGAATGATCATTCTCATGAATTGTTTCAATATATTGTTTATAGATGACAACATGACTCATTGAACTTCTAGTATATCATAAACATGGTTTTTAGATTCTTTTATATCTTGGGTACATGATCCATGATGAGGCTTAACCGGAAATGGGGATTCTAGTAGATAAAGCTTCATTTAATGACATAGTACATTGTGAACAGACCATTACTAATTTTGAATTTTATGACTAGTAAATATATTTTCATTATCCAGAAGTGATCACAGTGATAATTTACTGATGGTGATGGTGATTTAAATTTTAGATCTATAAAAAATAAATTTTAGCAGTCAGAACATTATCATAAAGGCCTTTTAAATTGTTATGAATAACTAATGATTATATTATATAATATCACTCACTATTTTATCAATCCATAATATCCCTAAATGTTAGATTCAAGAATACTCTATATCATGAGTATTATAGTGGAAAGGATCATAAAAAACCCATCATCTTCAGAGTGATACATCTAGGCCACTACATGTAGAGTATCAGGGCAGGCTATAAGATGGAAAATAGCTTTAACATGTTTTTTCCTTGATCTATTGAGAAAAGTCCAATTTTATTAGAATCATAACTTTATTTCATTAACTCATCCCTTCTAATGTGATTTTATGTAATCTATGACTTTTCCATAACTACCCACTTTAGTTAACTCGACTCAATACTATAATAAGAACTCCCTAGTACTAATAGGTACTCTAAAATATGGCTGACAAGCATCCCCAAACACCTAGTTTTGTTCAAATGTGAGATATGGAGGGAATTTTTCCATAATATATATTTAAGGGTTTATTATCATTTCATTAATAATGTAATCCTTTTATATTACATATGTTTAAAATTAGTTGTTTTACTCATAACTAAACATGAAATATGAAAACATATGTCCCACCATTAGTAATTTTATTTTGTTTATTATTTTATGTGATCACACAATAATAATTCACTTTCATAAAATATAAATCAATTCCATATGAAATAAATCATAATCTATTGGTCTTGAAATTATAATTATGATTTATACCAAATGAATAAATCCTAAAATGGGGGAATTTGTTCAAAACATGGCTCTTTGATCATATTGAAACTCGCCCCTAGTGTAATTTATTCACTACTCGCCTGGGATACATCCCCAACTTAGCAGTGTCTTAATCTTTAAACATAATCATATATTTAAAAATATACTCACATGCATGCAAGGGGGTCTAAATGTGAAATGTACAACATGTTCATTGGACAATCATACCCTTATAAAATATTTTAATTAAAATACGATGATTCATAGATCATCATTTAATTATCTACTTATTAAAATTATTACGTGTATTAAATAAATAATTAAATAATTTTCAAATATAGATATAAATGAGTCAGTTAGTAGCTTGAGACCAGTTGGTAAAATAAATAATACCATAATGGAAAATTAAATTGTGATACATATAACTATTATGAGGGTATAGAAATTAATGAATTCATTATAAAAAAATTCAAATAAATTCTTTCATTAGGATCTTATGTTAATTTAATTTAAAAAGACAATTTTAAATGACAAATATTAATATAATTTACAAATGAAATTAATTAAAATACTAGGATTATTAAAAAATTAAACAAAAATTAATTTCAAATTATTTAAGTTCAAATTAAAATTAAATTAGATTAAATTAATTTATTAATTTTAGTCAGGCCTTAGAAACCCCACCTTGTCTCTTTGTAGATTTAGTCGTATCCCCTCTAGCCAATTTGTGCTTAGAAAACCTCGTGCATGGGTATTTTGGACTAGGATTGCTTGACCAGAACCGGTCAAGGTTAGGAATACCCACCTCATATCAGAGTATGGGAGATCAGGATCAGATTTACCCATGATGGGGTTACATAACATTGTGGGGGTATCAAACTAGAATTAAGACAATGATGAGGTGTGTGTTGTCACAAAACATGGGCAATTGGGATTTTGGGTGTCCATATCCTCAATAGAAGGAGGTATCCACTAGTTCTGAAGCACATGAAAGAGACAATATGTCCGGTTATGGGGGTTAGAACAGTGGTGAGTTTAGATTTGGTGGTTGTCCCCTTAAGTTTGGGTAGAAATATAACGAAAAGGAATCCATGAGTGAGATGGAAATGGCCGGTTTGACCTCTTGTTAATGGTAAGGGACCGAACTATTTGTCTTGTGGTATATAGATCAAAAAGAGGATTTAGTGGAACTCACATGGTGTGGCTCTAGTTAGATGACACATCCATTAATACCAGATCAGGTATGTAGTGGTATTCCACATTGATGGAAGGGTTTCATACCCTAGTTCAACCGGATGAGCGAGATGTTTTTGAGTTCAGCCGAAGGGGGGGAATTATTGAGGTTCTTGGTGTGAGGTGAGGGAGGGAGGTTTTCCATAGGTGTGTGGTAAACAGGATCCTATAGGTGAATTATATGGTAGAGGAAGAGATCCATAGTCTAGTTCTATGGGAGAAGAGGGATGAAACATGAACAAGGGAGGGGCCATATGGAAGAATATTCAGACAAGTCTTCATTCAAAACCCTGACCTTTTTAACAAATAGATGGGTAGTCCCACGGGTGGATAAATTTTCCTCCCAAATTGAACAAACACCCACTACAAAATTGGACAAAAATAGGGTCCATTTTCATTATTATGAGAAAAACATAAAATACATAAAATATTTTATTCTATTTTATTCTTCTCAATTATTGGTTCACCACTTGAGAAAACAATGGTGGACGGATTCCATCCAATTTTTGTCCATATTGAAATATTTTAATGAACAAGATTAAATATAAATAATTATATTTATTTGTTCATAAAAACCAAATAAAAATTCCATAATCATAAAACCTAAAAACCCAGTTGTGATCCATAAATTTTTTGCTACACGGCCTTAATATGGACTTCTGAATTTATATGGACTTGTGGTCAATTTCATGGTATACGTTTTAACACCCTATACAAAAAATTTATCGGATATCAATTCACCCTGAATGATAAAAATTATTCCTACCTACAATACCAATTTAAGTTACTGGAGAGTATAGTGGAAACCAATGGGTGAGGAATACCAAATATTTCCATAACTAAAGTGTTAAAATACCCATGTCTATTGCATTCCTGTCCTATTATGGTTTGAGTATCCCACATTGTTTAATCGAAGTGCAATGAATGGAAAAGAGAACTTGTTCTTATTGTTTGTGCACAATTCTGATGGAATTTTTCATTGTGTTTTCCCCAAGGAACAGATTCAATATCCTTCTTAATCATCCCCACACACTTTAATAGTATTCACACACTCCGTTCAATAAATTTCATGTGCTTGCAAGAAGCTCAATTGATCAATTTGATGAAACAATGACCACCATGATCCTTTGCCTTTGATCCATGTAGAAGAACATGGATCATTCACTCAATTGATCATTTCTCTCTCAACGATCAGAAGTATAGAGGATCTTTAAATTCCATTGGAATTAATAGAACATTGGGGTGGGATTCTCTACACTTATACAGTGGATTTTTATATTACTTTATTAGGGTTCATGATCCCCATTTAATAAATAACCACTAAATAAGTGTTATAAATAGTTAGTTAAGATGAGCTAAATTGTTTCATTAATATTATTTATATGAAATCACATACTAGTATATATATAAAATAAATTACATTATAATCATAAAAAGGAGGCCTAAATTAGGAGAGGACATATAATTGGGTTTTACTCCTGAAAAAGAATCCGACATCAAGGGTTAATCAGGACTGGTTAAGAGAAATTAAGACTGGGACATACTCCTGAAAAGGAGGCCCAGGTTAAGAGACTTGAAAAATTAAGGGACTTGGGGCTTACTCTTGAAGAGGATGCCCATATATGATAATGGGGATTAATCCTAAAAAGGAGGCCCAAGTTAATGGTTATGAATGTGGCTTACTTCTGAAGAGGATGCCCATATTTGAGACTAGGGATTACTCCTAAAGAGGATGCCCATATTTGAGACTGGGAATTACTCCTGAAAATGAGGCCTAGGTTAATGGTCATGACGGGGGCCTACTCCTAAATATGATGCCCATATTTGAGACTTGGGCTTACTCCTGAAGAGGATGCCTATATTTGAGACTGGGGATTACTCCAGAAAAGGAGGCAGAAGTTAATGGTTATGACTGGGGCTTCCTCATGAAGAGGGTGCCCATATTTGATACTGGGGCTTACTCTTGAAGAGGATTCCCTTATTTGATAATGGGGATTACTCCTGAAGAGGATTCCCATATTAATGAGTTCTCTAATCTTAAAGAATGAGGTTGAATGAATGAAATTTCAATCTTTAGTGACATAATGATGTGTAAATCACTAGGTTTTGAGAGATATTCCACAGAGTTACTTTCGGATAAGGAATCCAAATCAAGAAATCATGCCATAAATGGCTTTGAAGAGTGTCTTAAAGACTGAATCTTGAATAGGATAGGTGGAATGACAGAAGAGGGCTGAAATGGGCAAGAAGGGCACCCAAAAAGGTAGGGGCGCGCAAGTCCTGGCAGGCACATAGGTACTGCGTGGGCGCGCAAGTTCGGTCACGCTGGTATACGTGCGCGACACATGGGTACTTTTGCGGCGGTTAACCAGTAGGGTAATACTTGAGAGACTCTTGGTTAAATCCGTTAGAATCATCTTGAGGATCTTACAGAATAGGGGTGCGCAAGTTCTATTGAAGCAGTAAGGCGGCGCACAAGTGTGGAAATTTCCCGTAATGGCTGGCCACTGAGGTACGCAAGTGTTCATGAGTTTTAAAACTTAGTCCTTCCTCCCCCTCTTTAGATCTTTCGTCATAGGTAATAAATTTCTTTATAAGTGTTTCGGAAGCTTTGAGAAGAGACTAGGTCGCCGAGAGCTTAAATTTGAGTTTCTGGAAAAATTCCTCCTCGAATGGGGGGCCCACAGGGTCTATTTACAGGCTAGAGAAGACCAGGGCGGTTATCCTTTAGGGCGCTCAAGTCACATGTGCGACCATTAGGCGTCGCACAAGTGCACTTGTGCGACCATTGTAGAATTTGCGTGATCCTTGTGCCACATTATTCTTGTTCCTTCCTTTGTCAATTTTTGATACATGTCCAAAGGATGAATCACTTTGAGTTCAGATATTCTCCTTTTAAAATCTTTAGATTCTGTGATGAAAGGAGCGTCAACAAAAGTCCCCCCCCCCTCATAGTTGGATCCAGAGGGAAAAGAAGATTTGAATCTGAGGAAGTCGAGAATCAAAAAGAAATTGGGGCGCACAAGGTATGGCCCGAAAATGAGATTTGGGTGCACAAGGCCTGGCGCGCAGGGATACGGCCCTTGATCGCGCAGGGGATGGCGTGCAGGGTCCTGGCCACGTCTATAAATAGTGGGCCTCACTTTCGTACAAGGCATATGGATTTGAAACTTTTATGCTCTCTCCACGCAAGTTGCATTTGTTGAGCAAGTTACTCTGTTTCCCGCTGTTTATTTGATGTCGTGCTGCTGTAGAGGTATATGGACCTGCACGGTGATACTTGAGTTCCAAATACTGGCGCGACAGCTCTATACATGCGCGCCAAGTTAGAATTTCATGCCATAATTCCTATTCCATTTTTTCACCATGTTTATGAAAAATAAATCTATTTATGAGTTAATTATTCAAATCTTGTGTAGATTTAATGGCTCCGAAAATAACAGGAATGGATGATGGAATGGCTAGCAAGCAGATTGATGACCTGATTAACATGATTGGTAATGATTACTATGATATCTGCAATAGAACTCTCCCAGATTTGGCTATGTACTTGAAGAAATATCATCTTAATTTCCCACAGAGCATATACCTACGTCTATATGGTCATGGTCATCTGCAAGGAGTCAATGTTCCAGATTCAAAGAACTATATGCCTGAAATGCAGCTGCACTGCTACTCCGATATTTCGGTTATGCTGTGTATTAAGAGCAACAAAAATTGTGTGAACTTTCAAATTTTACTTCCATGCCATTCCCTTGCAGATATGAAAATGGAAAACCCATGGGCTGAAATGTTTTCCTCTGCCGGTTGGTGGAGAGAAGATAAACATGGAATTAGAGAAATATCTGAAAAGAGTACTCTCCCCAAATGGCTCTTTACTTCCAATGCTTCATTATCAAATCCATGTATCCATATTCCAAGTCTCTTGGACAGAAACAGAGTCACTGTTTGATCAGCAAGAAAACTTTCTCAAACCGCACTCATGAACATTCCTTTACAATTGTTCCAAGAACAGCTGGTATCACTGCATCTCTTATGGTATCCAGTTGAATGAAGGAATTACAGGTGGCTGATGATGAAGTTCGGGGTGCCGTAAATCAAATGATGAGTTACATTGAAAGTCTTTTGTAATTCCTGAAAAAAAAGAGAAAAGAATCCAGCCTGTTGATCTCCTTCTAACTATTGTGCATCAATGAAGAACACATTCACCTTCAATCATTTTTACCTACATTCATTCTCTACCTTCTTTAAATTTTACCTAAGCCAATGGGCCTAGCAAGCATAGTTTTATTTTTATTAGGATTAATGTAAATAATCCAACAAACTTTGAACCTTTTAATTTCTCCATATTGCCTAAATCATACAAAATGTTTGTTTAGTGAGCTGGAACTTAACTTTTATTCAGAGTTCCTTTGTCTTTTGTGGGAAGTTTAAATTCATGCACGTCAGAAATAAAAAGGCCAATGTTTATGTTCGAAATAGTGTTGACCGAAATGGATTAGAATTGACTGAATTCTTTGACAACTCATCTGAAAACATAGTACCATACTCAATTATGAGGGAAAATATGTAAACTATAACATAAGAATATTTGAACCTGAGGAATGATATGAAAAAGAGCTAAAAGTAATTATAAGAAGTAGTTTCCAAGAATGAAGTTACCATTATTTAAGAAACCAATTATGGGGTTAAATTATGAATGTCCACCTAAGGTCATTGGCTGCATAGTCAAATAAATAATATCTTTTGGCTAACAAGTCTGTTATGTAGACTGTTAATGCAAGGACACCTATGGGCACATGCTGCATAGTAAGGCAAAAGAACTCTAAGAAATATACTTTATCAGTGCTAAAAGCCAATGAATGTTTATGGAGATTCAAATTTTCCAAAGTATAGAGTTTGCTGTGTGGAAAGAGGTACTTAAATATGGAGAAGATATTTCCAAACAGGATTATCGAAGAACTGGATGAATATTAATCCTACGAAGGTCTGGCCCAAATGCAGGGAAGGAGAATATAAACCATATACTTGAATACTTTCAGATCATGAAAAATGATATGGGACAAATATGTTAAGGATGGCTATTTTTGCGGATCCCTACATACTGTCATTTAAGACCAATAAATACAATAGAGGATTTCTTCCCAAGAATGAATTTACCATAATTTAACAAACCCGTTAGGGGGTTGAATTATGCAGGGCCACATAAGGGCATTGGCTGCAGAGTCAAATAATAATATCTTTTGGATGACAAGTCTGTTATGTAGACTATTTATAGAAGGCCGCCTAAGGTCACATGCTGCATAGTCAGGCAAAAGAACCCACAAATGTTTGACATTTTTCTGACTAGAAGTCAAGAAGAGGAATATGAAGATCTGAAAATATTTAAGGATATGATTATGACACATAAAGATGGGTATTGTTCAATGTATACAGAGATACACAGATCAATCCATATGTAGTTCTTAAACTAATGTTTAACGTTGTGTGCGAAAAAGGATTAGAGATATTAGTTTAGGGTCATAGAGCTTGGACCATTGTAAGAAATACATTGTGTGTGTTTTTGGGAATTTTTAGCCAAGGGACTGAAAGTGGAATTTGGGGTTAGGCCCAAAGACTTGGGGCTGGATTCGAGGGACACTCAAACGTTCCTATGTATCCCATAAGGATGGGAATCAAGCCCATGTAGTTCTAGAAATACACATTGTACAAATTTTGTTCTTACATGTGAAGGGTGAAAGGGGACTTTAGTACAATGATGGGTTAACCCAAGATAAAAGGTTTGGGAATTTCCATGTATGCATGTAGTGTTTGAAATGTAACATGATTGAAAAGCCAATGTAAATAATGGTTCCCTCTCAGGTGAGGGTATCAAATAATATTGTAGTTTATTGTCATACTTGAAAAAACTGTTGTATAGTTTAACATCGTATAACAAGGACGAAAGTGAACCAATGTAAAGATATTGATTTTAGGGGAGGTTCCACGAATCAACATCGTATGAGATTGAGGTGAACCAATGTGAAGAGATTGGTTTTGGCCTTGAGCCTTAGGAGGTTGCCTACGTACCCAGCCTGGAAGGCAAGGATCAAAGTCTGCATAGTTCAATTAAAGAATGAATTAATGATCAAGTTGTTCTTCGGGAAAACGACCTAAAAAATAATGTTGGGACTTACACATGGTTAGTAGCCCAGAGAGAGTGTTATGGTTGAGGTTTGCTCTAAGATCACGTGAGTCATACTCAGTGTGAGAAACAAGAGGTAACAACAACCTTAACGATGCACAGTTTAATGTCATGTAGGACATATGAAGAGACTATGGAGTTTAATGTATTGTAGTTAGGACTATTGGTGATGCACAGTTTAATGTCATGTAGCAGGGACAAAGCACAATTTAATGTCATGTAGGATGTATCATGAACTTTCTTTACAGTTTAACGTCATGTAGTTAGGACGATGGGGACAACATAGTTTAACATCATGTTGGAAGAAAGGGGGACTGTGCAGTTTAATGTCATGCAGTGAGGATAAAAGAGTACACCATTTAATGTCAACGTGAATGTATTATGGACTTTTTCACAGTTTAGCGTCATGTTGGACGAAAGTGCGAATAGTTTAAGGTCATATGCACGGACCGTTGATGATGCAGTTTAACGTCTTGATAGAAAGTAGTGTAGTTTAAGGTCATACATGACCTTTTATGATTATGTAGTTTAATGTCTTTCTGGATGTAAGGGAATTTTATACTGTTTAACATCATGTAGTTAGGACGTCACAGTTTAATGTCTTGCTGGACATAAGGTACTTGCAAATAGTTTAGGGTCATATTCATGGACAATTTATGTAGTTTATGGTCATACAAGACCTATTTGCAGTTTAAGGTCATACTAGAACATTTGGGGAACTTTTTCACAGTTTAACATCGTGTGGGACTAAAGTACAAATAGTTTAAGGTCATATGTATGGACCATTTATGATATATATTTTCTGTTTATACAAAATACTTCTTCAAAAAATTTCCATTGGTTGGAGTAGTGATGAGTTCTCCATCCATCAAGATTAATGAATAAGCTCCATTGGAGTAGACCCTATGTATTGAGTAGGGTCCTTCCCATTTTGGATCAAGATTGGGCGGTTCCTTTCCTAGTATCATTGGAGTTCTGAGAATTAATACCAATTCTCCCTGAGTGAATGAACAAAGACGAACTTTTTTGTTAAAACCTCATTCTATTCGATTCTAATAGACTTCCATGTCGTGAAAAGTACTCAAACGTTTCTCATATAACCATTCCAATTCATTCAATCGCTTTTGAGATTGTTCATCTGTAGAGGACTAATAAAAAATCGCTACTCTGAGTGAAGGGAATTGAACTTCATTGGGCAAGACGACTTCTGTTCCATATACCAGTGAATATGGAGTTGACCAAGTTGTAGTGCGGGTGGTAGTCTGATAAGCCCATAAAGCATGAAAGAGATTATCAGGCCATGACCTCTGATCTTTATCCACCATCTTTTGCAGTATATTTTAAAGGGTCTTATTAAAGGCTTCTATCTGGCCATTGGACGCTGCATGATACAGAGATGAATGATTGGATTTGATGTTGTATTCTTGATACAACTTTTTCACCTCGGATGAACATAAGTTGATTCCATTGTCCGTCAATATGGTAAGAGGGACACCAAATATGGTAATGATGTTAGACTTGATGAAGCTAACAACGCAATTAGAACTAACTTCTTTGAGAGGTATTGCCTCTTCCCATTTGGAAAAGAAGTCAGTTGCAGTAAAAATGTACTTAAACTGCTTGGTCGTAGCCGAAGGGTAAGGTCCCACCACATCCATTCCCTATGTGGAAAATGGACATGAGTATTTAGCTGTATGAAGCAACACTGTAGGTTGATGAATGAAGTTGGAATGTACATGTCATGAATGACACTTCTTTGTGAAATCAACACAATCTTGTATCATTGAAGGCCAAAAGTATCCAAGCCTTCGAATCTGATCTGACAGTCTATGTCTAGACTGGTGGGCACCACAGACTCCTGCATGCACTTCTTTCATGAAAGCCATTGTATCTTCACCATCAATGCATCTGAAGAGAACTTCATCAAAACCACATTTTTAGAGAATTTTCTCTAGGTGATCTGGGCTATCATATAGAGTATAATTGACCACACATCGCCAGATTAGTTATTTCTCGGCTCTATCAGGTGGATGTATTCCATTTTGATGGTATTCCCGGATAGGTGACATCCATCCTGTATTATGACCATACAGTTCAAGAATGGGACTAATTTCATTAATTTCCTCTGTTCTGATTCAAACATAAGGTGAAACTGCATGACGGTGGGCAATACTAATGGTTGTCTCTTCCCGATTTGGATCTGCCAGAGCAGTGGCTATATTAGCCAGTGCATCTGCTTGAGACTTCTGTGATATTGGGACATAAGAAAATGTCAGTTTCGAAGGGAATTCCGCCATTAACTCTCGGACATAATCATACAAAGGGATTACTTCTTCTTTTCTGATGGAATAATAACCATTGACATGTTTGATTACCATTTATGAATCACCTTTCACCTTTAAGTGATTCACTTGTGCTTGAAGTGCTAATTCAAAGCCTATGATGAGAGCTTTGTATTCAGCTTCATTATTGGTACCACCTTCGCACATTAAGAAGGAATAAGGTAACACTGTCTTTTCTAGAGAAATGAGAAAAATTCCTAAGCCAACTTTGTTGAAATTAGGATTTTCCAATTTCCTCCATGTTAGACTTCTGGAAGCACCATCAAAATACATTTCCCATTCCTAAGGAATTTCTTGAATAGAGAAGACTTACTCATCAGGGAGTTCAATATCTAAATATGTGTCTTCCATTGAAGGGTGTTCAACTAAGAAATCAGTCAGATCCTGGCCCTTTATCACCTTTTGAGACACATACATAATGTCTAATTGCTACAAAATAACTGCCCACCTTGCCAGACATCATGTAAGCATTGGACGACTAAGGATGATTTTGAGCGGGTTATTGCGAGATACCAATTGGACCTCATGATGTTGCAGGTAATATCTCAACTTCTGAACTGCAAAGAATAATTCCAGGTAGCACTTCTCAATTCTTGAATACCGGGTTTCTACTTCAAGAATAGTTTGACAGAGATAGTAGAGGTTTTTTTTCATTCCCAACATCGTTCTTTTGAGCAGGAAAGGCACCCAATGATCGATCTGGAGCTGTCACATAGAGGATAAGTGGACTTCCCTCAACAAGTGGCATGAGGACCAGTGGACTGAAGAGGTATTCCTTGAGAATATATAATGCTTCTTGACATTCTTCATTCAACTAGTAAGTGACTCCCATCTTCATTAATTTGGTGAAGGGTAAAATTTTTCCTTCCAAATTGGCGATGAAACGCCGAATATAGGCTAACTTTCCTTGAAGTCATCTTAATTATTTCAAATTTCGAGGTTGTGACATACCAAGGCTTTTCTTGGTTTTCTCATAATAAACTTCAATACCACGATGGCATACAAGAATGCTGAGAAATTTTCTTGGGGTTACCCCAAAAGCACATTTTAAGGGTTTCATCTTCAAATTATGTTGTCGAAGCTTGTGGAATATGACTTCCAAATCAGCCAAGTGATTATAATGTTGTTAAGATTTAACCACCAAATAGTCTACATATCATTCAACAAACTTCCCTAAGAATGGATTGAAGATACGATGCATGGAATGCTGATATATTGCACCAATATTCTTTAAGCCAAAGGGCATTACCCGATAGCAAAACACACCCTGAGGGGCTCTGAAGGCTGTGAAATCCTCATTTTATAGGGCCATTTGGATCTGATTATATTCGGAATATCTATCCATGAATGAAACTGATTCATAGAAAGCTGTTTCATCAACTAAAATTTCTGTAATCAGAACTGCGAAATCATCCTTAGGACAATGCCGATTATGATCTCTAAAATCGATGCAAACTCTAAATTTTCTGTTCTTCTTCTTTACAGGGACAATATTATCCACCCACTAGGGATACTGAACTTCTCTAATGAAGTTAGCATGGATAAGAGTATCCACTTCAGCTTTAATTTTAGAAGCGTAAGTTGGGTGGGTTCTTCTCCTGGATTTCTTAAATCCTTGATGTTCTTATGGTAAACCCAAATTATGAGTAGAAAAATCAGGATCATGCCTGGGAATTTCTATATATTTTTAAAAAAATACATCTCTATTTTGCTTTAGAAATGAAATATACATATCTTTATCTTCAAGAGTCATGGCCACACTGATTAAATTGGGGTGTGGATCTTCTTTTGTTCCCAGATTTATTTCTCTTAGTTCATCCACAGTGGTAGAAATACTCTCTTCAAATGAAAGAGGAGTATCTATGAGATCTTCCTCTTCTTCTCCATCATGTGTTATTTCTTCCATTTCTACATTCATAGTAGATGATAAATCAGAATTTTCATGATTCAAAGAGATGTTAAAATTTGCACATCTTGATGAAGAAGCTTCCATTTCCGACCCGATTGATGATGAAAGGTCTTCTTTGGGTAATAAAGAGGATACGATGGATTGAAAATCGATATCATTTTTCACCTCTGATGTTTCTATAACTTCTTCTAGCCTAATTAGAAAAGTATATACTTGTGGTATTTAAGCTGATGAAATAAAGATGTCTCCACTTGTGCTTTCATCACTGCTTGGTGGGTTACCAATTTCTCCCATGTTGTCTGGCTCGATTGCCGTAATTGACATTATGGATCTTTCAATAAGAGTATTTTGATTTGGGTCTATCTTGCCAATTTTACTGATACGAAACACATAATATGTAGTCACATGTGTAAATGGATTTAATGGAATCTTCCACAGACCATGCGGAGCATTAACATTAGTAATATCCTTTGTGGTGGATTTCTCCCTTCCCTTCATGTGATAGAATTCCGCCTCAATGTATTGAGACTCAAATGTCATGAACAAGGCCTTATCACCATAAAATGCCCCAAAATGGCCATTGAAACAATATTTGAGACATTGATTGTATGATGAAGGGATAACTTCATGCTGATGTAGCCAGGGTCTTCCAAGTAAGATGTTGAAAGCTGAGTCTTGATCAACAACCATGAAATCCAAATTTTTATACAAGATCTCCAAACTGATTTCTGAGTGTAACATCGCCCAGTGGTTCTTGTTCATTTTTATCATATCCTTGTAACATCATGGTAGAATGAGATAAATCAGATTTCGTGAGGCCCAATCGATGAAGTGTACAAATGGTCTTGAGGTTGACTCATGAACCATTTCTAATGAAAGCTCTTTGAACGTCTAAACCATTGACCTTGCTAGATAAGTACAAAGGTCTAATATGCCCATGCACAAAATCATCTTCATCGTCATCAGTAAAAGATATTGTTGAATGGAATTCTGCAGGATTATTCTCTATGTGATAGACTTCAACTGCAGCAATTTCAGTTTCGAAATCCTGAGCTTTTGACAAAGCCTCGATGAGTGCTTCCAGAAGATCTTTTGATAGATTCAGAGCATCCAGAATTGATAACTAGGCCGGTACATGGGCCATGTGTTTCAATATATCATTATTTTGATCCAGAGGTCTGCGTTTCCCAACAGGAATCTGTGGTTTAGCAGTTACCTTGGAAGCAGATACTTTTGAAGCTGTGCATCTTGTATCAGGATAGGAGTTGGCAATATTCTTGGTATTGGAATATTAGACTAATTAGATCCATTTACTTGCTGAGAGGAATAATATGGAACCATTAATCGGTCTTCCAAAATAATTGTGCCAGGACATAATTTTCTATTGGTAGAAGAACATGCTTATTCATGTTGAGCTCTCTGAAGGGCTCCACCACGAGTTTCTACTGCGTACACAGTTCTAGATGGGGTAGAATTGAAGTAGTGTCTTCTGAAAGATCCATGTTTTCCCCTATATCATGAGCCTCTGGAACTTTCTCTGATCCCCTGTTTGATATAGGGAATTCAGGATCGTTGAAATCCAAACTGCGACTGGCATATTGATCTATTAATTGAATCATATTAATAGAACCAATGATTAATTCTTCGTCTGATGAAGACTATCCCTGATTAGCATGTTTAGGCTATGTCGTTTGGTTGGGTGGTGTCCATGGCCTTGAAGTAGAAGGCATGAAGTCTTTCAGAGTCAAATACATCTTAGTCTTTGACACATGCTAATCTTCTTCTGATTATTTTTCATTATTTTAATCATTCCGTTTTTTGAGGACATTCCCTCTGATTAAGAGGATTTTTCCGCAACATTCATGACAGAAGACACAATCAGTTTCTTTAATTGTGTTTGCAAAATAGCATGAGTTTGGAGGATTGTCTTTCTGACCATCCAATCATCATACTTCTGTGCATTGTTTATTTTGACTTCTTGCAATTCGCCTTCCTCTTCTGAAACTGTAGCAGTGACACATGCTTCATGTTAAGAAGAGACATTCAGTTTTACTTTTCCTGAGTCGACCATCTTTTTCAGGAGAACTTTGATGACAAAAAACTCATGGATGGGTTTCCCCAACATTTAATAAAAGGGTAAATAATTGGGACGGTTTTCAACTCCATCCTTGTTTGGCCTCTTGGGCTTTGCCAGATGAACCAAATTATTCTCTAGGGCCGAAATGAAGTAACCAGGACCTGTTCATTTCAGAAGGAGTATATTTTTATATTCAGATCCTCAAATTGTTTTCGTCTTTGATCTCTTTGATAATATGGACGAAACAATATTTTTTTTGGTGCTCAGGAGGTGGATCCCTTCGAGAAGATGAAGTTTTTGAGGTCGAAACAGGTACAGGTGCTTGTTTAAGCATAACTGTAGAAGTTTCTGCTTTACCCATTATACATCATGGAGCTGATGGAATTACTCAAGATTTAGCATTAGCCTGTATAAGGGAATCTTCAATCTGCTGAGCGATTAAAGTAAGGTCTCGAAACCCTCCTATGTATTTCACAGGGATCAATGGCGTGCGTAATTAGTCACGCAGATTTGCCAAACAGATTGGCAATAGTTCCTCTTGAGGGAGTGCTAGGCTCAGGGAATATGTTAACCCCTTCTAGCGAGCAATGAAATCAGAGACTCTTTTATTCTACATTTTCTTACAGTGTGTAGGATCAATAACTGTTGTCTTTGGAAAATATGAACTAAAATGAAGAAGAAATTGTTGAAGGAGATCTTCCCATCCAGTAATTGACTGGGATTTCACGCTTATATACCAGACAAAAGATGGTCCTTGCAAAGTTTGCATGAAGCATCTGAGCTTCACTGCTTCTTGCTGCTTCGTAGTTCCCATCATAGGATCACAACAAGACACGTAATGCGTCAAATTCTATTCAGGGTCACCTAATTCATTGAAAATAGGGAATATAGGGTTTCCAAAATTGTATGGGGGAGAGACTGAATCTACCCATTCAGGGTAAGATCTCTTTTATGGTTAAACCTGCGCACTTTTCCCATCTATAGTTTCTAACCAAGGTGTTAATGACTCGATATTAGTTATTAACTTTTGATAAACATCTGCTTGAACTTGGACTTTGGTAGGTGCAATGACTGGATCTTGTACAGATGAGGTTTTTATTGTTGCAAATGATGGTAGCACTGCCAACTGTTGTTGCACTTGACCCGTAGTATTAGTCCTGTGAGGGTGTACTGATAGAGGAGGATATCCGTGATCCATATCAGTAGCTGCAACAAATTCCTTTGGCTGACTGACTCCACCAGTCTTAAGAAGAAGACTACTCTGAAGTATTTCTACATTCAACCTTCTTAATTCCTTCATTTCTTCCTCCTGTAGTGCAAACCATTACTCTAGTGAGAGCGATTGGCCTTCTCCATAGGAAGGATATGTAACCTGATTCTTTCCCCTCCCTTTGTTATATCATTTTCGGAGAGGGGGAAGTGGGTTACTCAAAGGATTAACTAGTATTTGAGTAACACTTTGATTTCATGTACGCACACCTTCTTCATTTGTGTCGGTGCGTACATCTTCTTGAGCAGGAACCTCTTCATCTGATTCCCCTGAGTGATCCTCATCTAGGGGATCAGCAACAACGGTATTGATGAAATTGATTGATGCATAATGCATTGCATCCCTTCTATCATCATTTCTATGATATTGTCTTCTTCCATGTCTTTGATGAGACAATGCCTTTTGTTGATTCGATCCCTCAGGAACTTCTTAATGAACCGTAATTTGGAGGGAATCTCCTGATAATTTGGCTCTTCGTTCCTCTTAAGGATTCTTCCCCAATCAAGAAAAGAATGAATTTATTTAAGGAGGGGATTGATGATTTGAAAAAGTTCCTAGTCCGGTGGATTGGGGTTGTTCCTGATGTTCCCGCTCAACTCATCGAATCCTATTTGTTGATTCTGAGGGTTTATTTAAAAGAGTCCCCATTCTGGAAAGATGGGGTGGCTCTTGACATGCTATGACTAATACTTTTTTAAAAGTTCTCCTGATGTTGCGAACCTTAGTTTAGAAATTAGCAGGATGCATTAACCTGTATCCAATTTTATCACCTAGTTCAAAAGCCCGTTTGATTATTTTCGACACTTCTATCACCTGATGATGTGCTTTCTCCATACGAGAGTCCTGTTCAATATTCTCTTTTGCTTGATCCAGGAGTAATTCAACAACTTGTTCTCTGTATGCTTGATTTTGAGAGGAACTACATGAAGCCTGTCCTTGGGCGAGCTTTTGATTACAAAAAAATCCCATTGACTGTGCCCGGCCATGAGCAATAACATTGCATGAGACCATTTTCGGTGGGTTTTGCTGACTGGAGAGCACCCTGAAATGCAGTGCTCCATGAACACCCCATCCTCTAACAAGAATAACAGATGGGGAATTGGAAATTAACTGACGTAATTTTCTTAGTGCACCAAGGCATGAATGTTGAAGGGAAATCTGCTGCTTTTCAGCCTTCGGATATCGAGAGACTGATAGAGATGCCAAATCAATCTGATGTTGTAACCCTTCTATTATATTAAGATGATTTTTATATTCATAATAAGACAATACTTTTATCTTAAACTGAAAAATATTTTTCGATATGTTGAGATGAATATCATGAATTCCATCTTCCGTTAAAATTTATGGAATGTCATACTGTGAATCAGCCAGAGGCCAAAACATGACTGGAACATCACATTTCGCCAGTTGTTTTATCATGTTTAGCATTTCCTCTTTATCATTTGATGAATATTATTCTGCTTGTTTAGACCAGAGCTGGTGCTTCCTTGTTGCTTCATTGGATTCAACATGATTGGTAGAGAAATCATTGTTCAAACTAGAAGATACATGACTTATCGGCGGTTCAGAGAATGACCTACACCCTGGGCTATCTTCTGATTGAGAAAGTGTTTCACATGTTAGTGATGAAGCATTAGACATGACTGGCATCACATTTTCATGTGCCTCAAGATAAGAGGGCTTTCTCGGAACTACATTGTCCACTAGAGCACTTTCCGGGCAATGTGCATCACTACTGCAGAGAGGACTTTCGCAGCGAAATTCATCATCATGGGGAGGACCACCATAATGGGTTATAGCAAAAGATAATATCTCTTGATCCTTGTTCTTCTAACCACAGAGAGGGTTCATGTGGATCTCATATGAAGATGAAACCTCGAGATCGAAAGAATTTTCAGGAAGCAAGCCTTCATGAGGAAGTTTCTGTTGAAGACCTTCAGAATTAATGTTCCCACTATTGGGAAATGAGGGAGTAGAATCAGGAATTCCAACAGATAACTGTATGAGGGCTTCAAGAACTCCAGCATCAAGAAAGTCCTTGTTACAGATTGGCTCTTGATCTCCAGACTGTGCTAGGTGGGTCTTTTTCATACATGCATTCTTACGTGCTTTGGAAACCACTTTTGGATGATAGAGGCTTCTCTGAGTAGGTGTATGTGCCTGACTAGGAAAGATTGTTAGGTTAAGCAGACGATCTCCACTCAAATCAGGTGTATGTGCCTGACATGGTGTTCCATATGATATGGGGGAGTATGCCCCACAACCCTCTTGGACTGGAACTGATGTGTGTGTCTGTTCCAGAGTGAATTGTTGATGTGTCACTCCACTGGTAAGGATAGATTTATGTGTCTTTCTCTGAGATGATGTTGAAGCTGTTATAATATCCTAGCAGGCATCCAGAATATGAGCAGAGATTTTCTTCTGCACTTTCACCATTGATATAATATGTTTGGTGACTTCAGCTACCGGAACGAGGATATACGTCCATTTCAGGTTTCGAGTAGGTGTATGTGCCTGCTCTTATCCTCCTTTTCCAGTCAGTGAATCCTGAAAGTACTCATGTGTGGGGCAGAGAGTTGAGTCTGCCTCCTATTTGTTGTCGGGGATTTCCTACTAAATTCTCTGAATGCTACCAAACGAGACTGTTGGTAGGCTTGATTAATACTAGCAGGTGTATGGGCCTACTGATTGCACTTCACCGAACGTGGTTGAAGAGATCAATCATATGTAGTCAGAAGAGCCTACTGACTAGCTGATGATGTAGAAACAGGTGTATGTTCTTGTTTATAATACTCCACCGGAATTTCTTGACGGGATTGGCATGCTACTGCCAGACGAGTCTGTTGGATAGCAAAATTAAAATGGGCAGGTGTGTGTTCCTGCTCATTGCTTTCCACCAAGTTAGGTTGGTGGACTTCTCCGAAGATGGCAGAGATTATAACCTACTCAATATTTACTGAATTCCACCTCTAGCGGCCGCCTCACCTACTTGGGTTCGAAGAACCTAAGCCGAATGCCTGGAGTCGATACCCTCATCATGTTGAGGGCGCACTGCCACACGAGTCTGGCGGTGATTGTTGGTGGGAGCCCTTGGGAAGGACTCCTGTCTGCTTGAATTAAGGCACTCAGGGACCTGATCATTCACCTCCCCAGAATAAGGTAGTGAATGGTGATTGCGTTCCGAAGATAATGACCCGAAATGGTTGGAGATGGTAGTCAGCACCGCCTACTTCTTGATCACTGGTACTCGTTGTCTAGACGACCGATGTGAGTTGTTCAATTGGAGGGCTTTTCGGGAAGCCTCCTGAGTTGGGATGGTACCTTGTTGACAGTACTCCTTAACCAGCATATTTGATACCCAGCGTTAAAGACGCTGAGTAGGTGATGTCATCCTCAAAGTGGAAGACGATCCAGCAGGAGTTGCAGCAGTGTCATTTGTAGCAGCATTATTCACAGGTGTGAACTTGAGAGCAGTCATTCTGGAAATACAGAAGATCTTGGAAAAGAGTGCATTTTTGATATAAGAGACATAATCAAGATAAATTTATCCACTACAACTTTTGTATGAGCACATATGTCAATGTTTTTTTTTCCCTATCATAGAGTTTTAAATAGGGGCCTAACAAATAGGTTAAACATCATTTTGAATTGGTTAAGGATTCATGTCGGGTTCATCATTTTTCTGTTTCCCTCGGAATTATGGGATGACCTTTTTGGTGGGAGGTTCAAACATTCCGATCGGTTTATAACAGGTTTGTTTGTAGAACCAGAAACATCCAATGATTCCACATCCATTTGGACCTACTTTCCATAGGTAGGCGCTCATTAGTTTGTGGACTGATGAGGCTTAGGAATTTTCATTGGTCGAGAGGATGGGAGGTCAGACTCATCACACCATTATTAGGGGAATTATTGTCTACTCTGGGACTCTCTTTATAGATTTAAGTTATGTTCATGAATCCTTATTACATTACCAAGTATAAAATGTGCATTCCTTTAAAACTGACCCTCAATGATTGATATGTAGGAAATTTAGAGAATCGTTTGTATGTATTTGAGGTTCATCATTGATAGATAATCATCTGTATTTGTTAGAGATTCTTAGTAAATGGTATCCTTCGATACATAAAATTCTCTTGGTCATTATGATGACCATACTAGTTTTACATCCACTCAGTGGGGAACATGAAGTTTATTGACATTCAAAAGGATATAAATGATTTCAATGTTGGGATCGAACCCGCAGATGGTCTAACTATGTAACCTTTGTTTAGAAAAGAAATCAGAACCCACGTAGTTTGAGTAAGGGAGTATGATATTTATGAATGATGGATCAAAGAAGGATATCATAATTACTTTTACACTCTAATATCACGTGAGTCATGCTCGGTGTGAGAAAAAAGAGGTATTGGTAAAAATCAGACAATTGTGCCATGAATGATGCAATCATATGAAATAAGGTGGGACTTATGTACATATGACTGCCCAGATAAATGATGATTTGGATTTACATCAGGGAATAAGTCCATGAACAGGGTCCATAATGGTATATGTGCTTCACGGTGATTTGAATACACTAACATGGGGTTTACTCTTGAAAAGGAGGCCCAAATTAAGAGAGGACATATTATTGGGTTTTACTCTTGAGAAAGAAAATCAGATCAAAGGTAAATTAGGACTGGTTAAGAGAAATTAAGACTGGGGCTTACTCCTGAAAAGGAGGCCCAGATTAAGAGACTTGAAAAATAAAGGGACCTAGGGCTTACTCATGAAGAGGATGCCCATATTTGAGACTGGGTATTACTTCTGAAAAGGAGGCCCAGATTAATGGTTATGACTGGGGCTTACTTCTGAAGAGGATACCCATAATTGTGTCTGAGGATTACTCTGGAAGAGGATGCCCATATTTGAGACTGGGTCTTACTCTGGAAAAGGAGGCCTAGGTTAATGGTTTTGACTGGGGCTTACACCTGAAGTGGATGCCCATATTTGAGACTGGGGCTTACTCGTGGAGAAGATGTCCATATTTGATACTGGGGATTACTCCTGAAAAGGAGGCCCATGTTAATTGTTATGTCGTGGGCTTACTCTTGAAGAAGATGCCCATATTTGAGACTGGGGATTACTCCTGAAGAGGATGCCCATATTTGAGACTAGGGTTTACTCCTGAAAAGGATGCCCATATTAATGAGTTCTCTCATCTTAAAGGATGAGGTTGAATGAATGAAGTCTCAATCTTCAGTGACATAAAGATGTGTAAATCAGTATGTTTTGTGAGATATTACATAGAGTTCCTTTCAGATAAGGAAGATAAATCAAGAAATCATTACATAAATGGATTTGAAGAGTGTCTTGAAGACTGAATCATGAAGTGGAGAGGTGAAATGGCATAAGAGGGGTGAAATGGGAAAGAAGGGAACCAAAAAAGGTAGGGGTGCACAAGTCCTGGAAGGTGCACAGGTACTGTGTGGGCACGCATGTTCGGTCGCACAGGTATACGTGCGCGACACATGGGTACTTGAGCGGCAGTTAACGAGAAGGGTAATACTTTAGCGAATCTTGGTTAAAGCCATTAGAATCATCTTGAGGTTCTTCTAGAAGAGGGGCGCGCAAGGTCTATTGAAGGAGTATGGCGGCGCGCAAGTGTGGCCATTTCCCTTAAGGGCTGGACACTCAGGCGCGCAAGTGTTGATGAGTTTCAACACTTAGGCCTTACTCCCCCTCTTTAGATCTTCTGTTCTAGGTATGAAATTTCCTTAGAAGTGTTACAGAAGCTTTGAGAAGAGAATAGGGGGCTGGGATCTTAAATCTAAGTTTCTGGAAAAATTCCTCCTCGAATGGGGGGCCCACATGGTCTATTTATATGCTGGAGAAGACCCGAGCGATTATCCTATAGGGCCCACAAGCCACTTGCACAACCATTAGCCGTCGTGCAAGTGCACTTGCACGACCATTGTATAATTCGTGTGATCATTGTGCAACATTATTCTTATTCTTTACTTTGTCAATTTACGATATTTTTCTAAAGGTTGAATCACTTTGAGCTCAAATATTACCCTTTTCCAATCATTATATTCTGTGACGAAAGGAGCGTCAACAACTACAATCATATTTTATTAGGGATTATTTATATTTGGATCTTCGTTGAGGAAACTATATTATCCTTTTATGATAGTTATAATTAATTTTAAATTATCTTGTTGTTTATTAAAAAAAATCCCATATGTTTTCTCACATTCATTATTTAATATTATGAAATTCTATTATTAAGAAAGAATGACATTGGTTTTCCATTCTGTAAAAAATAATTTTTCTCCCTTATTCATATCATGTAAATATTTCTTGTTAATATTTTCAAGACTATAGTATGATTGTTTATAATAATTTTTAACAATGATTGAATTAAAAAAATTAAGTGTAATCGTTTTTTTATTTTCTGAATGAGGTACTTTTTAAAATATTCAATTAATGATTTAATTATCTTTTTTACTTTTATTATATATGATGTAAAAATAATTTCCTACTACATTGACCACTCAATAATTTGAATAATATATAATATTCTTCAATACTTCATTTCAAATAATATAGATTATATATTACATTAGATATTTTTATATTTTAAAAAAATGATTTAATTTTATGAATGATATTTTCTTCAACAATGTTTTTTTTATTTTTTTATTCATCAATGAGAAAAACTTTTTTTGTGGGTTACTAATTTCTATAAATATTATCTAATGACCGAATATTATTATTTCTATGTCTAGTTTTATTTTATGATGATGAGATGTTCAAAAATCCTTTTTTTTCATGGGTTATTCAATTATGATATTATGAAATGTTTATAAAATCATATAAATTTTTATAGGTTATGATATTATTATAAGATAGATTCATTATTATATTGTGAAACTCCCATGTTTTTTTACCCTTAGGTTATGGGTGGCCCCAAAATTATATATCCCACCAATTATTCTGGTGAAGTATTATACCTCATATGAAAAATATATAAAATAAGTCAATGTGGTAGATCCCATATGGGAAACATATCAATTTCTGTCATCTATTATTTGGAAAAAGTTTATGTACTTGATAAATTATGAGATACATGTTTATGTTTTTGATAAACTATGGGAAATGGGTCTTATGGCTTGATCCAATATGTTTTAATGGTATTTTTATTTATCCTTCAGTGATGAAATTTATTTTATAATTATGATGGTGCAATGCCTCTCTGAAATGAAATTTTTGTTGATGAATATTTTATCTAAACATATCATTATTTTGATTCATATAAATTAAAATAAAAATATTTTTTAAAGGAATCATTTTATTCATATTTCAATGACTGGTTATGAACATTTTATTTTCCGGTTTTGATTTTATACACATATTGATTTCTTATGTTTTTGTATTATCATCAATAAATATCTCCCATGATTTCCCTTATTAACATATGAGAACACCCCATCATCTATTTCTTTTTACTAGGTTATGAAGAAAACAATAAATTAGACATATATATGAATATTAAAAAATTGGAATATATGTATGAAAGATTGTGAAGATCATTCATGAATTCAGAATATTTTTTATCCTAACTCTAAAGATAGTAATTTATTATTGTATAAGTCATTATAATTTTGAAGCATATTTAATTATCAAATAAAAAGATGAAATCTTTTTGTATGAATATTTTTTATATATAAAAATTTAATAATAGTAATTTTTAATTAAGCATTAGAAATTTTAAAGAGAAAATAGTATTCAAATCCTTCGGGATCAGTCTATGTATAGAATAAAATCATAATTTTTTAGTTATCACCATTTATTAGCTACATTAAAAAATATATATATTTGTAATATGTTTAAGATTCTGACCATTATATAGATTTCTTATACTCATTACATGTACCCTTTTACCCAAGTTTTAGATACGTTTTTTGATGTTTATAATTGTGAATTTGTGTGGATTTAGAGGGTTTTATACATTATTTAGACAATGCATGATGGGAAAAGGTTTTTCTAAAACCATGTGTCGACCTCTAGAAAATGACACACCCATAACCTGTCAAGACCCCCTCCCCACAAAGTTTACCCCTCCAGGGCCGGCAATGTGAGAAGGGAGATGATGACCCCCGAGTCCCGCCTCCAGTAGGCCCCGGGTTGGCGACTAGCACCGAGGGTATAATTCACACACTAATGGGAGGCATTACCCTCTAAGAGAACACATGCAAAAGAGAGAGATAGAATAGACTCCAACCAACTCCAACTCATAACTGAAAATATAAAAGAAACCCAAGTACATATATGAAATGTCATGCAAAAGTACTACAACTGAAAGGGAAAACTAAATGTACCCAAAAGAAAGTAAAACGGCGGCGACCACAAGCCCGAACAGCTCCTCCTCTAACCGCAAGCTAGTAGTAACCAGCTTGATCTCCAACCTTCTCCAAGTGACCTGAAAAACAGTTTATATGTACATAGGGTGAGTATAACAGTATACTCAGTAGG
Source organism: Viscum album (assembly GCA_963277665.1). Taxonomy (NCBI): domain Eukaryota; kingdom Viridiplantae; phylum Streptophyta; class Magnoliopsida; order Santalales; family Viscaceae; genus Viscum; species Viscum album. Next base: position 1,377,269,408 of record OY728140.1, on the reverse strand, counting down.
ATCCTCCCCAAGACTCTCGTGCAAAAGTAAAGATAGCATGCTAAAGCCCAGTGAACAACAAGTGAAACTAACTCGTTATCTAAACAGGTATACTATGTTCCCAACCTCACCATGGCTACTCTCACCAAGTAACGCATACAAGAATATAGCATATAGTAAATAATATCAAGGGTACCCCGCTACTACTTCCCCACTGGTTTGCCGCTTTGCCCCAACGACATACGTCCTGTGCATCTCTCTCCAAAGGCTTGCCCGCAGACACCTGGGCTAAGCTCCACAATCTGCACCTCGTGCCCCACAAAGGATTGCCCGCAAACACCTGGGCGAAGCACCACACCGTCCTCCAAACCAAAGTAACCAGGTAGTTTCCGGGAGCCACCATAGCTCGTATAACGTGTATCATACGTCGAGTATTATTCCTCAAGCCATCACAGCCCATACGCCGAGTAAGGATCCTTAAGCCATCACAACCTATACACGTTACACCTATAATATTCCATAGGATACTATATCCAGAGTATATGTGTGTGAAATAACCACAAGCCATTACAACCCTCTACACACATATATGGGTAAAACTAACCACTGTGCCTACCAGCACAAGGATCTACCAAGAGAAGAGAGCGGGGCCAAAGGGGGTACTCATCCATTCAACCTCCCACCAGAATGTTGGGGAAAACACCCCCCTAGGGCTTAGAATCCCCTGGGTGTCAGTTGCCCTTACCGACAGGGTGGAGTAGCGTATAGAAACACAAAAAGTACAGAATATATAAGTAACTCACATCCACACTATGGGCATTACCTAGTCTTAGATACAACTGTAGCTAACGTCTCTCAGACTCCAGGCTGCTACTTCTAAGACTAGGTATCCTATAAGCACACAAACAATGAAGAGCTTTATTAGATTACTCCATTCTCATTTATCAGTTCCACTGTACATTAATTAATTCTTTAAACATTAATTAAGAATGAATAATTCCACATTAAACTGAAATGGCATCACTTTCAAAAACAACTGCTCCTTTTTAACATTCACATCACCTTTAAATTCCAGCATCTCCATCCCCGTGGATTTTCACCATTTAATCAAACATTCATTACAGAATTACTTTTCCACATTCCCAGGCATTCTAGAAAAACATCCTATGCTTCTAAACACAAAGGAGGCTCAACACGGTGAGTAGATATACTACCTGTCGAGTCTTTGCCGCCTATAGAAAGAGCATAGACCCATCCTCCATCGAGAGGCTAAACACGGAAAGCACGTGGCATACCCCACGTGTCTTCGCCTCCTTTGGAAAGAGGGTAAGCAAGACCAGCTGCCTTGAGCAGTGGGGAAAAGTAAAGCAGATAAGCAACCAAACCAAACCACCAACATCAAACCATCACATTCATCTCATACCATCATCCTTGGTGTCCTCCCCGATACCCACATGCATAAACCGATGCATCTCGCCACACTAGGCGTCATCCGCTACCACAACCACAAGTCCCCATGCCTCCACATATCACAACAGCCGTCCCGGCTTATATCAAATCACAAGCAGCAGGAAAACAAACATCACAAAGTGGGCTCTCGGCCCTTTAACAAACAAGAGGGTAACTCAGAAGCCTTTTTGAAATTCCCACATAATCTGTTCTCTAATCCATATTGAATTAACAGACTTGTTATTCATAGGTTCCAATCATTGATACCTAATCAGTAAGCTATCACAATTTAAATAACCATGCTTACTTCTCTAATTTGATTATCCTCAAATTAGAACAACTACAACAACGGCAATAACCAGATTAATTTACATGCCTCTTTATCTTTAGCCAATTAATTAACAATTAATTCCGGCTTTACGTTCATTATCAATTTCTATCATGAACGAACAACAAATCAAAGAAAACATAGATATCACTATATCTAGGAAAACATGAGGCAAACCGTTATCACGGTATAAAGCAACAGCATGCGATCAACCAATTCTTTTAATCCTGTTCAAGTATTTAATTAGGTCAATATCATTGTGATCCAAAGAGATAAATCATGCTAATTCTATGTTTGCACATATACAATTAGAGGAGCCATGAATCCCCTACCTCGAAGAGTTCTTGACGTCCTTTATCCACACAATGGGTCACAGTCCTCTTCTCCTCATGATAGCTGCATCCACCAGAGGATGCCACGGTACGACAGTACCAACCAACCCCAAGAAAACCCATTAGAACCATGGAGATTACATGCTAATATGGAAGCAAGAACAAGAGAAGGTGATCCCCGAAGGAACGATGATAAAACATACCTTATATCGAAGAACGATCGACATAACTTGGTAGCATCAACATAGCGGAACTGATCTGAGTAACGTTTGATTGTGAAACTCCTACGAGAATGATTGCAAGGTTCTAGCGTCTCGTAGATGAGAACCAGGAGGATGAACAACGAAAAATGATATCTCGTTCCTTTTAAAAAAAAATTAGAGAGGCGACAGTTTAAGATTCAATTTATTCTCCATTAAAAACGGATAGCATTATCCCACGCGGTTTGACCAAGTAAAAAAAACATCCCGACCTTAGGAATAATTAATATAGGATTTATGGCCTTTGAATCTGCCTTAAAGTACTTAAAATAAGGTTTTTAAAGTATTTTACGTCAAAGAAAACGTCAAATTTGCGAAGCTGGAAACACTGTTCACATACTCAAAATTTGGCAAAGTATGGAATTGGTAGCTCTTATGGAGTCTGAAAACACTGTTCATTCGTGAAATTTGGCAAAGTATGGAATTGGTAGCTCTTATGGAGGCTGGAAACACTGTTCATTCGTGAAATTTGGCAAAGTATGGAATCGGTAGCTCTTATGGAGTCTGGAAACACTATTCATTCGTGAAAATTTGCAATGGAATCGGTAGCTCTTATGGAGTCTGGAAACACTGTTTATTCGTGAAAATTGGTAAAGTATGGAATCGGTAGCTCTTATGAAGTCTGGAAACACTATTCACAGAACTAAAAAAATTGGCAAAGGAAAGAAAAGCTCATCGATAGAACCTTACCGATAGAAACACAAGTCTACTGATAGATCCTCACTGATAGAAGTCCACCGATAGGACCTCACCGATAGAAACACTGTTCACAGAACTAGAAATTTGGCAAAGTGTTAGCCGAGCTACTGCTGGACTGCGGCTACAAGTATACCGAGCTATCAGTATGCCGTGGCTACAGGTAAACCCAGCTACCGGCAGGATGCGGCTACCGGTAGACCGAGCTACCGGTAATCAGTAGCTACCGGTAGACCGAGCTACCGGTAATCAGCAGCTACCGGTAGACCGAGCTACTGGTAGGCAGCAGCTACCGGTATACCGAGCTACCGGTAATCAGCAGCTACCGGTAGACCGAGCTACCGGTAATCAACAGCTACCGGTAGACCGAGCTACCGGTAATCAGCAGCTACCGGTAGACCGAGCTACCGGTAGGCAGCAGCTACCGGTAGACCGAGCTACCGGTAATCAGCAGCTATCGGTAGACCGAGCTACCGGTAGGCAGCAACTGGGGGATAAGTCACCTTGTCCTCCCGGAACACCTCCAACACCACATTTTCACAAAGTAATGGACCAGGTAGGTCCGGGCCATTACATTAGATACCTCTCAAAACATTCTCGTCCTCGAGAATTAAAAACCAACCCAGAAGAAAAGAGGGGTGTGAACAACCACCCCATAAGATACCTCTCAGGGGAAAACCACCATGAGTTGTTCAAAAGCTAGAAAAAAACTACGACATCCGAGAGTATAGAAACAAATAATCCATAACCAAACAATTCAAACATAACATCACATCAAAGGTACATAAATAAAACATGAATGGTCTAACCAGAGAGGAAACATCATTACATGGAAAGAGTTAAACATTAAACAACTCTGGGTACTGAGCACGTATCTGTGACTCACACTCCCAGGTACTCTCCTCCATGCCACCGTGTCGCCAAAGGACACGAACTAAGGGGATAGAACGCCCACGCAACACCTTCTCCTTGTGGTCTTGGATCTCCACAGGTCGCTCCTCGAAGGTTGCATCATCGTCAATATCGATCTCTCCCCAATCGATAACATGAGATACATCATGAAGATAACGACGGAGCTGCAATACATGGAAAACATCATGTATCCGACTCATCTGAGGGGGAAGTGCTACTCGATACACCACAAATCCAACACGAGCTAACACCTCGAAAGGCCCAACAAACCGGGGAGAAAGCTTACTTCCACGACCAAACCTTCGCTGCCCACGACGGGGAGTCACCTTTAGAAACACATGATCCCCAACATTAAACTCTAATGGTCTCCTTCTTTGATCAGCATATGATTTCTGACGATCCTGTGTTGTCTTCATCCTCTCACGAATCACCTGAACCATCTCTGTTGTATTCTGCACTAGTTCTGGTCCGAGAATTGCCGACTCTCTAACCCCAGTCCAGCAAAACGGAGAACGGCATGGCCGGCCATACAAGGCTTCAAACGGCGCCATACTGATGGTAGAGTGGAAACTATTATTGTAAGCGAACTCTACCAAGGGTAAGTGCTTTACCCATGAACCTCTAAAATCAAGAACACAAGAGCGCAACATGTCTTCAAGAGTCTGGATCGTTCACTCTGTCTGACCATCCGTTTGAGGATGAAAAGCAGTGCTAAGGCATAGTTGAGATCCAAAAACATGTTGGAGACCTCTCCACACCCTAGAGGTAAAACGAGGATCTCGATCAGAAATGATCTTCCTAGGTACTCCGTGAAGCCTCACCACCTCCTCCAGATACTGCCTCGACAAAACCTCCACTGAGCTCGACTCCTTGATTGCTATGAAGTGGGCCGATTTAGTTAAACGATCCACTACCACCCATATAGCATCATGTCCTCCCGGAGCTCGAGGTAAACCTGTAACAATGTCCATTGAGATGTCCTCCCACTTCCACTGAGGAATCTCTAAGTGCTGGAGAAGACCACCAGGAACACGGTGTTCGGCCTTCACCTTCTGGCAGACTAAACATCGAGACACACACTCTGCAACCATACGTTTCAGCCCAGGCCACCAGAACTGACTCCTTAAGGATCGGTACATCTTCGTCACACCAGGATGTACTGCCAAGGGTGAACTATGGAACTCTCGGAGAACCGTCTCGCACATCGCCAAGGGAACAAAAAGCCTGCCATGATACAACACTCGGTGTTGTTCATCCTCCGACCAACCATCAGGGGCCTCCCCACAAACAACACTGTCTCTCCAAACTTCCACCTCTAACACGGTCTTGGGGGCTGGCCAAGACACCACTGCTTCTATCTTCGAAGGATCCACAGCTACTCCCTGTTGGGACACAACATGTCCCAAGAAACGAACTTCTCGAGCCCAGAACTCACACTTGGACAACTTCCCAAACAACCGATGTTGGAGAAGAACTCCCAAAACGGCTCGTAGATGCTCTGCATGCTCCTCTTTAGATTTAGAGTACACAAGGATGTCGTCAATGAAAACCACAACAAACTTGTCCAGGAATTCACGGAACACAGAATTCATCAACCCCATGAAAACAGCTAGAGAATTTGTCACGCCGAATGGAATTACAACAAACTCATAATGCCCATGACGACAACGGAAAGCAGTCTTCGGGATATCCTCATCCTTTACACACATCTGGTGATATCCTGACCGCATGTCTATCTTTGAAAACCAACTTGCACCCTTCAGTTGATCGAATAGGTCATCACTCCGCGGGAGAGGATAACGGTTCTTCATTGTCACTTTGTTTAAGCGACGATAATCGACGCACAACCGCAAACTACCATCAGCCTTTTTCACAAACAAAACTGGTGCACCCCACGATGACACACTTGGCCGAACAAAACCACACTGCAACAGACCGTCGAGCTGAATACGTAGCTCTTGTAACTCAGAAGGGGCCATCCTGTACAGAGACATAGAGATAGGAGACGCTCCTGGCTGTAGCTCGATCCCAAAATCAATCTATCGTCGAGGGGGTAAGGATACAACCTCTTCTGGAAAGACATCAGGGTACTCCTCTACGACCATAGGAAACGCCAACTGTTGAACCTCTGAAGAACTCAGCATCATCCCAGCCATCATGGATGATAAGGATGAAACTCGTCTATGACTCATCCGAGGATCTCTCTCACCAACAAACACTACTTCCTCTCTGTCTTCATCAAAGAGAACGACCTTCTTCCTGTAGCAATCCACAATAGCCAGCACCGAATACAACCAATCCATGCCAAGGATGACATCATATGGTTGTATTCGTAAACATAGGAAATCTCCCCAAGAGCGGTGCTGCCCCAACACTAGCTCACAGTCTCTACATACTTCAAACAAGCTAGCTCGACCTCCAACTGGCGTAGTCAACGCCAAGGGCACTGGAAGCCTCTCTACCTCAAGTCCCAAAGCGTGGACAAGGGTAGGGGATATAAAGGAGTGTGTCACTCCTGAATCAAACAAGGCATACACCAAGCTAGAAAACAAGAAAAGGGTACCTCGGACGACGTCTGGCTCGCCTGGGGCTGGCAACGCTAGAGCATGAAGCTAACCACGACCACTTCCACGGCCTCTCTGACCCTGATGACGACCACCACCACGGCCGCACTGTGCTCTCTGAGGACGGGGAGCGTCATGGGGCTATCCTCTGCCTGCTCCATCTACCCTCGGGTGATCTAAAGCTGGTGCAACCTGCTGCTGCTGCCTCGACTAGAACTGCCTCAACGGAGGAACCTGGAGTGGAGCGCCTGGTGCACGATGACTGCTCTGAAAAGTCGGGCACTCCCGCTGCTGATGACCACGACCACCACAAGAAAAACAAGCACCTGATCCCTTGGGATAGGCCTGAGAGTTGCTGCCTCCGGAGAAACGAGATGGGAAGGGCTGGGACCTACCCCCAGGTGAACGGAAACTCTTCTGCCCTGAAAACCGGGAACCCCGGACCACAGCTCTTCATCGTGAGGAATCCTGACGATTCCCCTCTCGTGACGATCCGGTCCTGGTCAAAGTCCTCTCAACAACCTCTGCCCTCACCAGCGCCTCAATATATGTCTTCAGCATAAATGGGGTGACCTGGCACTGGATCTCTGGACGCAAAGCCTCCTCGAAATGCCTCGCCCTGGCCTCCTCATCTGGTAACAGGTCTGAAGCATATCGTAGAAGGTTCCTGAAACGGATTCCAAACTCTCGAACACTGGAGCTCCCCTGTCGAAGGGTAAGAAGCTCCTGGCGACTGGACGCCTTCGTAGTCGATGAAACAAACTCGACTCTAAACCTGTCTCGAAACTCCTCCCACGAGATCGCTGACTCCTCACGATCCCCGAGGAACAAGAAACACCACTGTCTCGCTGCTCCACACAACATCGTCACAACCAGGGACACCCAGTGTTCCTTCCGAGCACGAATCGAACTGAAGCCTATCTCGACCTCCTCCAACCAGTCTTCTGTGACTGCATCTGAAACGGAGCCCTCGTACTTCTGTAGACTCTGGCGCTGAAACTCTCGGAGTGTCTTCCTCCAAGTGTCATCTTCGTCAACCTCTACCCGGCAGCGATCTGCTGGAACAGCCTGCTGGGCACCTTCGGTGCAAACCTAACGAAGACGTCGGCCTGGAGACATACCTGTAAAATAACAACTGTTAGAGCTCCTAAGCCTGGAATATGGAAGACTCAACATTAATTAATTAATTATTTTGTTTTATTAATTTTTTTTACCTATGCCAAGGTCTACCCATTCAAACACAGGCGCAAAGAATAATGATGCATGATCCTTTCCTAGGTTTCTATCCTGCAACCAGTATCACATTGTTTAGTAGCCATCGTAAACTTAAAGGTCCATGCAACAGATCATAGGGGGCCCGGAACGCCTATGTCTCTGCCGGTCTCCAGGGTTTACCCCACTTGCTAAACATGAATGACACCGTTGCCCTACCATCCCATGCATCCTCACCTGTGCCTAACTCCAAACTCCATCCTATCCCTCAACCAAACCTCTGATACCACTCTGTCACGACCCCCTCCCCACAAAGTGTACCCCTCCTGGGCCGACAATGTGAGAAGGGAGATAATGACCCCCGAGTCCCGCCTCCAGTAGGCCCCGGGTTGGTGACTAGCACCGAGGGTATAATACACACACTAATGGGAGGCATTACCCTCTAAGAGAACACATGCAAAAGAGAGAGATAGAATAGACTCCAACCAAATCCAACTCATAACTGAAAATATAAAAGAAACCCAAGTACATATATGAAATGTCATGAAAAAGTACTACAACTAAAAGGGAAAACTAAAAGTACCAAAAAGAAAGTAAAACGGCAGCGACCACAAGCCCGAACAGCTCCTCCTCCAACCGCAAGCTAGTAGTAACCAGCTTGATCTCCAACCTGCTCCAAGTGACCTGAAAAACAGTTTATATGTACATAGGGTGAGTATAACAGTATACTCAGTAGGATCCTCCCCAAGACTCTCGTGCAAAAGTAAAGAAAGCATGCTAAAGCCCAGTGAACAACAAGTGAAACTAACTCGTCATCTAAACAGGTATACTATGTTCCCAACCTCACCATGGCTACTCTCACCAAGTAACGCATACAAGAAAATAGAATATATTAAATAATATCAAGGGTACCCCGCTACTACTTCCCCACTGGTTTGCCGCTTTTCCCCAACGACATACGTCCTGTGCATCTCTCTCCAAAGGCTTGCCCGCAAACACCTGGGCTAAGCTCCACAATCTGTACCTCGTGCACCACAAAGGATTTCCCGCAGACACCTGGGCGAAGCACCACACCGTCCTCACAACCAAAGTAACCAGGTAGTTTCTGGGAGCCACCATAGCTCATATAACGTGTATCATACGTCGAGTATTATTCCTCAAGCCATCACAGCCCATACGCCGAGTAAGGATCCTCAAGCCATAACAGCCTATACATGTTACACCTATAGTATTCCATAGGATACTATATCCAGAGTATATGTGTGTGAAATAACCACAAGCCATTACATCCCTCTACACACATATATGGGTAAAACTAACCACTGTGCCTACCAGCACAAGGATCTACCAAGAGAAGAGAGCGGGGCCAAAGGGGGTAGTCAGCCATTCAACCTCCCATCAGAATGTTGGGGAAAACACCCCCCAGGGCTCAAAATCCCCGGTGTGTCCGTTTCCCTTACCGACAGGGTGGAGTAGCGTATAGAAACACAAAAAGTACAGAATATATAAGTAACTCACATCCACACTATGGGCATTACCTAGTCTTAGATACAACTGCAGCTAACGTCTCTCAGACTCCAGGCTGCTACTTCTAAGACTAGGTATCCTATAAGCACACAAACAATGAAGAGATTTATTAGATTACTCCATTCTCATTTATCAGTTCCACTGTACATTAATTAATTCTTTAAACATTAATTAAGAATGAAGAATTCCACATTAAACTAAAATGACATCACTTTCAAAAACAACTGCTCCTTTTTAAGATTCACATCACCTTTAAATTCCAGCATCTCCATCCCCGTGGATTTTCACCATTTAATCAAACATTCATTACAGAATTACTTTTCCACATTCCCAGGCATTCTAGAAAAACATCCTATGCTTCTAAACACAAAGAAGGATCTACACGGTGAGTAGATATACAACCCGTCGAGTCTTTTCCGCCTATAGAAAGAGCATAGACCCATCCTCCATAGAGAGGCTAAACACGGAAAGCACGTGTCATACCCCGCGTGTCTTCGCCTCCTTTGGAAAGAGGGTAAGTAAGACCAGCTGCCTTGAGCAGTTGGGAAAAGTAAAGCCGATAAGCAACCAAACCAAACCACCAACATCAAACCATCACATTCATCTCATACCATCATCCTTGGTGTCCTCCCCGACACCCACATGCATAAACTGATGCATCTCACCACACTAGGCGTCATCCTCTGCCACAACCACAAGTCCCCATGCCTCCACATATCACAACAGCCATCCAGGCTTACATCAAATCACAAGCAGCAGGAAAACAAACATCACAAAGTGGGCTCTCGGCCCTTTAACAAACAAGAGGGTAACTCAGAACCCTCTTAGAAATTCCCACATAATCTGTTCTCTAATCCATATTGAATTAACAGACTTGTTATTCATAGGTTCCAATCATGGATACCTAATCAGTAAGCTATCACAATTTAAATAACCATGCTTACTTCCCTAATTTGATTATCCTCAAATTAGAATAACTACAACAACGGCAATAACCAGATTAATTTACATGCCTCTTTATCTTTAGCCAATTAATTAACAATTAATTCCGGCTTTACGTTCATCATCAATTTCTATCATGAACGAACATCAAATCAAAGAAAACATAGATATCACTATATCTAGGAAAACATGAGGCAAACCGTTATCACGGTATAAAGCAACAGCATGCGATCAACCAATTCTTTTAATCCGGTTCAAGTATTTAATTAGGTCAATTTCATTGTGATCCAAAGAGATAAATCATGCTAATTCTACGTTTGCACATATACAATTAGAGGAGCCATGAATCCCCTACCTCAAAGAGTTCTTGACGTCCTTTATCCACACAACGGGTCACAGTCCTCTTCTCCTCACGATAGCTGCATCCACCAGAGGATTCCATGGTACGACAGTACCAACCAACCCCAAGAAAACCCATTAGAACCATGGAGATTACATGCTAATATGAAAGGAAGAACAAGAGAAGGTGATCCCCGAAGGAACGATGATAAAACATACCTTATATCAAAGAACGATCGACACAACTGGGTTGCATCAACAGAGCGGAACTGATCTGAGTAACGTTTGATTGTGAAACTCCTACGAGAATGATTGCAAGGTTCTAGAATCTCGTAGATGAGAACCAGGAGGAAGAACAACGAATAATGATATCTCATTCCTTTTAAAAAAATTAGAGAGGCGACAGCTTAAGATCCGGTTTATTCTCCATTAAAAACGGATCGCATTAACCCACGCGGTTTGACCAAGTAAAAAAACATCCCGGCCTTAGGAATAATTAATATAGGATTTATGGCCTTTGAATCGGCCATAAAGTCCTTAAAATAAGGTTTTAAAAGTATTATATGTCAAAGAAAACGTCAAATTTGCAAAGCTAGAAACACTGTTCACATACTCAAAATTTGGCAAAGTATGGAATCGGTAGCTCTTATGGAGCCTGGAAACACTGTTCATTCGTGAAATTTGGCAATGTATGGAATCGGTAGCTCTTATGGAGTCTGGAAACACTGTTCATTCGTGAAATTTGGCAAAGTATGGAAACGGTAGCTCTTATGGAGTCTGGAAACACTGTTCATTCGTGAAAATTGGAAAAGTATGGAATCGGTAGCTCTTATGGAGTCTGGAAACACTGTTCATTCGTGAAAATTGGCAAAGTATGGAATCAGTAGCTCTTATGAAGTCTGGAAACACTGTTCACAGAACTAAAAAAATTGGCAAAGGAAAGAAAAGATCACCGATAGAACCTTACCGATAGAAACACAAGTCTACTAATAGATCCTCACTGATAGAAGTCCACCGATTGGACCTCACCGATAGAATCATTGTTCACAGAACTAGAAATTTGGAAAAGTGTTAGCCGAGCTACTGCTGGACTGTGGCTACAAGTATACCGAGCTATCAGTATGTCGTGGCTACCGGTAAACCCAGCTACCGGTAGGATGCGGCTACCGGTAGACCGAGCTACCGGTAATCAGCAGCTACCGGTAGACCGAGCTACCGGTAATCAGCAGCTACCGGTAGACCGAGCTACCGATAGGCAGCAGCTACCGGTATACCGAGCTACCGGTAATCAGCAGCTACCGGTAGACCGAGCTACCGGTAATCAACAGCTACCGGTTGACCGAGCTACCGGTAATCAGCAGCTACTGGTAGACCGAGCTACCGGTAGGCAGCAACTACTGGTAGACCGAGCTACCGGTAATCAGCAGCTACCGGTAGACTGAGCTACCGGTTTGCAGCAGCTGGGGGATAAGTCACCTTGTCCTCCCGGAACACCTCCAACACCACATTTTCAAAAAGTAATGGACCAGGGAGGTCCGTGCCATTACATAACCCCTATACAGAGTGGTGATGCATGGTTTTTTCAATGTTTATCAATCCATGTGCCTCATGGAGAAACCATGTTCCCCCTGTATATTGGGTGATCATGGTTTTGGAATTTTTTTTCTAACCATCAAACCCATCAAGGAAACCATGTGGGCATTTATTTAATGCCCTTAATGTTTAATTTAAAATTGTCAAACCACCAGTTTATATCTATAGTCACTTCTGATCATCCTAATATGATTTAATTTCTCTTGGTGTCTCCTGAGACATTTTTTATCCTCATCAATCCCCTTTATTTGTTATTTAAACATCTAGTGAAAGAAATCTAACCCAATAGTGTATGAAATCAGTTCCTCATTTAGATTCCTCTATAAAAAATATGTCTACTGTTTCGGGGATGGATTAATTACTCTATTTTCTATGATATAGTTTTATAATTTAATAGTTCTCATTTATATTAATCACAAATCCTTCTTTGTCTCTTAGACTATCATTTAAGTTTTTCATTTCAGTCATTCTACATCCAATTTTTTATTATATTGTGGATAGTCTTCTTCAACAATAATGTTATAGGTGGTCAAATTAATAATTTCCAAATTCATGATTGTGTTCGTGTTTATGAAATTATACCATTGTGTTTACATTAGATGGAATGGAATTTAAATTAAAATGTTGAATTTAATTCCATTAAAATTTGTAATCCCTTTACACGTCTGTCTGACAGTTTGTAGATTATGAGATTGGAATAGATGGAAACCCAAGGGCTGTTCCAATTTCATAGAAATGATAAAAAATATGATATATAAATATGGGAATGAGTTACTATAATTTTATAAAATCCAGGTTTGTTTTCTGATAATGGGAATTAATTTTAGGACTGGCTTACACATTAAGGGTTAATGAGATGTGAATAATTGATTATAAATGGGTTGTGGGGATTTTTTCAAGATATTCCATGTGATTAATGTAAAGAAACATAATATTGATATATAAATTAAATGTTTAACTATGATGTGAATGATATTAATGAATAGTAATTATATTACAATATTATATTTCTATGATTTATGTGATCATTTTTTATGATGAACTTTGTGGTGTGGGGCATCGAATGATGATCCAAATACCTATGGGATGCATGATTGATACACCAGGACAATGATTTTTTTAGGTGATAAATGATATATGCTTCAGGGATTGATGATCCAAATACCCATGTGGTTCTAAAATAATTCTCTAGGACATGACATATAGGTATTTGACAAATAACCCAGGAGATCGGGATATTGGTAATTATACTAATTCTCTAAGGAACTATAATTGAATGTTTAATTAAATTAATAATTAATTTCTATGAATGATTAGATTTTTATATTATTTTTGTTTCTGGTAAATAAAATGGCACAGGTCGAAGTGTCTGATATATGGTTTATGAGGGAATAATAAAGTTGAAATATATTTATCTTTTATATTTTATATTCATTTTTTTACTATTATATAAACAATTATATAATGAATATTTCATATGATTCTTATGTTAGTGTCCTACATCGTCATAATCTGACAATTTATAGGATTCCTTTTTGTAGTGTAATTCATGTTAGCATGATAGGATAAGAGAAAGATTCAAAGGTAAGATAGTTAAGATGGAACATGGAGAGGATCATAGATGAAGGAATTATTCCTGACTTTAGAACCCTGCAGAGAAATTTTCATTGTGTTTTTGTATTGGGTATTCATTATAAAAATGGATCATTTATGTCCTAGTATATGTAATAATTTAGTTTAAGTTCATTTTTTCCAATCATGATTCATCATGTAATTCATAATCTTAATATGATTATGATTGATTATTAGTCATCATATAATATTACATATGAGTCATATTTGTATCCTCTATTGTAATACTTTGATAAGGATGGAATAGTCTCCCCCCTATTTTAGATTGGTCCCTCAATGGTAGTCAGTAGCCACTACCATATCGGAAGGGGATAAAGTCACATAATGAACCGGATTAGTGAACCATTATGTTAAACCTCTGTTGGACATTATAATGTGGCATCAGATACAATTGTTTTATTTAGTTATATTTCTATTTGGAAAGGTTATACAGAAGAATTTTATGTATGAATACATAGACATGAGTTCATTCAATATAGTAGATGACCCATGTTTCCGGGAAACCCATATATCTTGGGAGGTATAATTTTTCTTGATGTTTTATGTTATACAAGGCTATTATTTAACATTGAGTGATGTAACTATTGTGTGATGTTATTTATTTTATGAGATTTTTCTCATAGACTAATAAGTTGTGAGAGAAGAGTGAATTCATCAATTTTGGCACTCATTATTTCATGTTACTTGAATTTTTTATGCATGCATGAAAATAATATTGTTGGTAGGATATGCAAAAAATAGGAAATAACTTTATTTATTTCGTATTTTTAATATGAAAATTTTCCAAGAAAGGAATTCAAAACTCTAAATGATTCAAAATTCTATAATATAAAATTGATAAAATGGATGTCTAATTATAAAACTAGAAATATGAAAGTGTTTTACACAATAATACCCATGACCCCAGTGAGGGATATATGTAGATAGTTATAGTGTCTTACTTTTTACCATTAAATAGTGTTTGAGGGATGATTTACTCTAAATTTCTTTCAATACCTACATTAAATAATGTTAAGGATGTGTTATGTAACCTAAAACGTGTTCATCAAATTATAGATACATTCCTCCGTGATGTTGTTGTTTTGGTAGGATGGTAGTAGGAAATTTCTAAATATGTCCATCATACAATAGAACCATAGGCCTCAATTGTTCTAGGTAATGATATGGGAGTGGAGTTCCTTGAGAATTACACCAGTTTTTGATTTTTTGATTAAGTTTTCTTGGGAAGTCTATATGGAATATATGTAAACTTTCATGCGTGTACCAATTTCAATATCCTCTTATACTAACTAGAGACGGTGTACCTGAGGTAGCTGTTCTTTGGATTGAGTCTGTCTAAAAAATTCATTATAATTTAGAATCTCCAGTTGATATTATTGACATGTTGGTATGTTATGTGTTTCTAGGGACAACTTATAATTAGTGGGATATTCACGCTCTATATGAACAGCTGGAAGTTAATGTATATAAGGATTTCGTATTGAATTTCTTGATGTCATTTTACACAGTGATATTGATATAAAATAGGGTTTAGGAATTTATATGGTTATCCTAGGGGAGTATATATATGATGTACATTGTAGTTCACTTAATAAATATTTAGTAACATATTCCATCAGCTATAGGGGAGGATAAAAATATAGGGAGGAACTTTTATGATGTAAAAAATGTGAGATTATTTCCACGTTAATATATTTTATTTGATGAAGATTGTTTTTGGGGCGAATTTAAATCTTTTTTAGGGGAACCCAAATAAAGATTATAACGGAGGATATTTCATTTTTATTGGAAAACTAGTATGTATGTATTCTAATGTTTGGATGACTCTCCTTGTGAACATTAATAAAAACAAAAAATGAATATTGACATGGAGGGAATGATCAGTTATTATGGAAAATAATCTAGTTCAATTCCATTTATGTAGTAATCCAGTAACATTCAGAGGAAATTCCCCCAACTAATAGTGTATTAATAAGATTATGGGAACATGGGGTATCTATAGTGGTTCAATAGGATCCCAAAACTAATGGGTAGTTATGGAAGAGCTAGAAAGAACCATGTTACTGGAAGGGTGACTTCCACCATAACTTGTCTATTAGTTGGAGTTACTCTATCACTAGTAGTTGTGGCAGTGGACCTGGAGGTTCTGGGAAAGACTTCCCATATCCATAGTTCTGTGTCACTTAGGTAACACAAATAGTAGTAATGGTTGGAGGGAAAAGGTCATCACATGTAGTTTAACCTACACTTATAAATAAAAATTATTTTTCAATTGACAATCCGAGGTTTTATTAATATCAATTATATGATTTCTAGTCTATTATTCGATATATGAGACTCACAATATTATATAAAATATTATCTTGTGACGAGAAAGACTCTGAATGTGGATTTTTGGATTGAGGTTATAAAAATCAACATATTGTTGAGAGTGTCTTCAATGGATATAAGTTTATACAAGGAGTGTTCTATTGAGGTTATTGTTTATATCTCCATTAGGATTTATACATACTTGATATGTCATGTTGTGACATGATTTTCGGTACAAAATGGATAGTATCATACTAACCCCACATCGATTGTTATCATAAGGATGTACATATCATATCTCCACATGGTGACAATTAGATTAATCATATAGAGTGGAATGTATAGAAATTCAGTATAGGTCCATCACATTAGAAACTATATGATATCACCACCTTGGATACATTATTTTTATAAGATAATGGGGATGTGAAGGAAAGTGTATTTACACACATTGTGGATAGGTTTGATGACGTGTCTCCTATAATAATATCATGGATTCATCCTTAGAGGAATGTTTATTTATAAATTGTGCTCATTGTAGGAGTTAAGCAATATTAAATTCCACATTACTAAATAACTCCAATAGAGCATTATTTACATAAGACTAAGTGTGAATAATAGATTGAAAATGGGTTTATTCGTACTATTATGTCCACTTTGGGTTATGTTTTTTTGTTTAGGAAGAATGATTACATTAAATTTCATTTGTGTGTTGATTACCAGAACATTAAACATATTTTAGTAAAGATCCAATATCCTCTATCATGTAATGATGATATATTGTCCGGTTTTGATGATATTGGATATTCTCTATTATATATTTCTATTCATGGTATCATTAACAAATATATTGAACATCTGATATATAAGGGAAGACATTTATAAGAATCTATGTCCAATCTGTGTTTTTCATAATGATATTTTACATAATTAATGATTCGATATGTCTATGGACACGATTAAATGAATCATCCACATATTCTAGGATTATTTTTTAACTTATGGATGAATTTTTTTCAATAGCATGACTCATTAAGATCATTTCAAATATATTGAAATCATATTTCCTATACAGAGATAGGCTCAACAATACACCAAGCTATATATGATAAATATGGATTAAAAGGATAAATTTATTGGGTCAAATCTACTTATATAAGTTTGATAGTTTACCCAATGAATGTATGAAGAGTTATTTCTTGGGGAAACCCAACAATCTTTTTATATATATGAATCATTGGGTGTTTATAAATATATAATAGGAGAATCATCCAAGTCTTTTCCCATGTGACATCACAACATTTTGGTTTGACAAATATTGTTATCACATTTTAGTGGTCTGTATCATGTGAGAATTCCAGCCCAGAGTTGAAAAATCTTTTTACAACCACCATGAATCTGACACTCTCCAATCTAGGTGGAGTGTATACATTCCATTGTGATTCATACGGGATCAGCTATGTGATAGTGTTTATACAATGTTATCAAGTCATGGACTATGGGTAATGATAGATGATTTCCCACAAATATAATAATCAAATCGAAAAATTTTATTTTTATAAATTGGTCTATGCATTAATGTGATGAAAGTATTACCTATTCAAGAAAAGATTACTCTCTTTATTGACCATAAAGTATTAATGCACATCTTTTAGAAAAATTATTTGAATCATTAATAGCATAAGTGGGGTTAGTATATTTAATCATTTTACATCGGGGAAGCATATTTTCATGTGATGGTAAACATTTTAGCTGACTCAATGAGCTATAAGGTGAAAAATCTTGTATTTCAGGTGACATGTTATATGTTGAAAAAGATGGGTTTGTTTGATGAAAAGCATATAGATATTGAATTGGAGCACGTATGGATGACCCTAGTATTTTTTATCAATTGAGTATACACTTTTGATCTGAGTTACACTGATGCAGCATAAGAATCCAAATTTTATTATCTCGAGTGAAATTCGAGATAGTGGGGATTCACCATAATATTGGTCAATATATGTGGATGGAATCATCAATGTATAAGGTTGTTTTTTTTGACTATGTGAATGTGTGAGTAGATGATGTTTGAGTTTCATTCGTCAAAGAGAGTCGTGATTCCTATATTGGAATAAATATACACTTAACTATGTCAATAGTAATGGTGGCTCGGTATGAAAATGGAAATTGGTTGTTTTTTGACATGACGGTACACCTATCAGAAGGTAAAGGATGAACATCAAAGACCTGGTGGATTTATAAATCAATTTACAATTCAGGAATAGAAGATGTAAGACATTAACATATAATTTATATTGGGTATTCTGAGGAAACCTCATAAGAATGACGCAATATCAGTAATTGACGGTTAGTAGAAAAAATAATCACATTTAATGACAATATAAAATAACCTCACAATTGATCAGTTTGGAGTTATTTGTAGAAACCATGATTTCAGGTATGTCTCCCATTATTTATGATTTCTATGCGTGTGATATCTATGGGGGGAGTTTTGAGAGAGTTTGGTGATCTTTAGAAGTGATTTTGGTGATTCTCTATAGCTGCATGGTTTAAGAAAACCATTTAATACCTAACTAAAACTGTGCACAATAAAATATGGGCTAATGGGAAGGCCCACATGTAATGGCCTATTGTTTTATTAATGAAATTACCTTCATATATTTATTCCTTATAATATAATAACAATTGGAAACACAATTGAATATCATGAAAATTAATACAGTTTGGTCGTTAAACAAAATTTTTGCACTTCTGTGTCTTTAATTTAGAAAATATGACTTACACGGTTGCACTCATGGTGATTTTTGTTGTTTGATGGAACAAACATAATTTTTGGTCAATAGTAAACTACCATTATGAATAATAATCTTCCCCTATTAATAGTAACCTACACTTATGAATAGTAATTTTACTTTTATGTGTAGTAAATATTACAAAAGAATATTAACATCACCGTTTAATGTATAAATAAAATTTAGGCATCATATAAGTGATAAATTGACCATAGTTATTGTATTGGTATTTTTTTAAGTCATAAATAATAAAATAAAAATAAATGATTAATTTAAAAAAATTATTTACACACATGGAGTTCTTATGTTAAAAATTTTATGTCCTCTATTTTGATGATAATTTTATATGACCTTATCTATTTTTGAAATCATTATAAAATCTGTTATTGTTTTAAATTCTGTCTTTTTCAAGTAAATTTTGTTTTTTATTAAAAATTAAATTATTTATATTTATGAAAATCATTTGTAAAAATTGGATTTCAGTTTTGGTATTCATCATGTCAAAAAAAGGATAGGGTGATTTTTTGGCCTTTTTGTGACATACATGAATTTTTTATGAATAGTGAAATATTGTATCTTACTGTTTATATATACATTATAAGTTAAATGAACTATTATGAGCATCAATACTGTAGTAAAAAACATTGGATAAAACTCAAAAGGAAATATCACTATTATTGGTCATGTAATCATCACTATTTATTATAATATGGAAAAATAATAATATAATGATTAAAATATTTATAAAACCCTCCTCCCCTCAACTATAAAAACCACCCAAACTACCCTCTTCTCTTTGCTCATCACAAGCTTTGAAAAATTCATAAATACTCCTAAAATATCTCCCCAATCTTCTTCTATACGTCTAATAACCATTAGTTACCTCAGAAGACCAATTCCTCTCCGTGTAAGAAGCTCACAATAATGATTGATTCTAGAGGTAAATTGCTCGTTTCAATTCATTTTATTTCATTTCAGGTTTCGTTGTTTTCTTTTCTATCCTTACATATTCTCATACAAATGTTATTAATAATCTAGTACCATACATGTAAATTAATTTTTTTATAATTAATTAATAATTTATTATCATATCCCTTTTACCCATCTTTTATACTAAAACTAAATCACCATCCGAGATGTGTTAATTCATCACATTCAAGGAAAATGAGTTTTTAATTTATTTTACTGTCCTCAATTCAATTAATGTAAAAAAATTTATAATTTAACCAGAATATAATATATGTAATTTTTCTCATCAATGGTTCTGGAATCTTTTTGTAAAAATTCATTTGATTTATAAATCAAAATGTGTTCGTTCTGATCAAAACCATCAAATTAACCAAAAAGGTTAGAACTAAAGTTTTATATAATGATTCAACTTCTTTAAAAGAAACCAAATTAAATTTAAAACCATTTATCCTTATAGATATTCATTAATAAAATATGCATCCTATTCTAGGCAACCATTGTCATTTTACATGATTTTATGTTCATGTATATAAGTAAACCAATAATAAAACAAATGGACCCAAACAATGAAGTTGAACCTCTTAACCCATTAGATTGTCCATAAATGAACTTAGAATGATTATAATAAATTAATTAATTGCGAAATTGGTTTTTGGATTATTTATTATTTATCCAAATTTTATTATTCCATTTATTAATATCATGTGGATAAAACATTTAGACTTAACCTAATGGATCCCCTATTTCTCACTTTTATTCATGAATATGAACTATATTTTTCTTTTTATTATTAATACCTAATGATGAGGTTTGTTTTTAAATTCACCAACCCATCCCTCATGATATAAAAAAGATGATGGAACCCTTTATCTTTAATTAAGAATACATTTTTACACCTTTTACCATGCCGAGGTTTCTTAAGGGATTCAACCAAAACCTCGTTTACTCATTCGGGATGCTTTATCTATCTTTTTACCCAAATGATTTTATCTATTTTTTATGTAAATCGTTTAAATTTCTTAATATTTGAACCAAATTCATGTATCATGACCCTTTAAATATATCTTTTGGTCATATATATAAATATTTTTATATTTTTTTCCACCTCATTACTTCCCTATAGGAAAACCCATTTTAATGAAACTTCCCAAATTCCAACCCAATTTCAAGTGCATAATATCTTATATTTTAAGCCATAATTTTTTATATAAAATCTATGTTTCTATTATGAATACATTATCACTTGAAACATTTTTTTATAAAATAATTTGCAATTTTCTTTTTTAAATTGTCTTATGTATTTTTCGTTAAAACTCACCAAAATGTTTTAATGTAAAATTTCATAAATAATCTTCATACATGTTATCATTTATATTTGAAACCACATACCATGATCTATTCCTATTTAACCTTATGAATTTACACTTATGTTTTATATTTTTTTTATGGACACTTGACTGATATAACCATTCATTATGCTTTATGACACGATTATGATACACATATTTTTCCATGGGTACCCTTATGTTTATATATTATTTATTATGTATGATTCATAATGTGGAATGAATATTAAATAACATTATTAGATGGGTGAACATAGATGGAACTCCATTTAATTTGGTTATGTTGAGTATCATGAGACATTATGTGCAGTGGTCTTGGCTGTTAACCTTGACTTGTGATACCATGTGCACAGTCTAGGAGGTTAGTCATGACTTGTGCTAGAATTGGAAATGGTCTTGGTAGATATCCATGAAATGTGCTACTATTTGGAATTGTTTTGGAGGATAGACATGACTATTTATCCTCTATGTCAAACGATCCTTGAATTGTGCTAAAGTGGTGTTTTCTTTTTCTATCTCGTTAATATAATTCCATGTTTATATGATCCCATGAATATATATTTTGATTCAATATTTAAAATATTTTTTATAACATTACATCAAGTTTTCTAACCTATATGGTATTACATTATTCTTTGGTTCATTCTCATACTAAGCTTTTAGCTCATCCCTTTGTTCTGGTTCTCTCCAGGTTATCATATGATAATGTATGAGAAAAATGGATGTTAGGAGGTCAATATGAAGATAAAATAAATAAATTTTTTATTTAGTCCCATGATTTCGTTTTTATGTACCTATTATTCAAAAATATTATAAATTATGATCCATTGATTGTTTTAGGATATTTATAATTTATAAAATAATGAAATGATATGGGTAAAAGAATATAGCCTCTATAGTTTCTATAAAAAAACAACCCTAAATTCTTTTATGTATAGAGTATGTGTTTTTCTATGAAAATAAGTCCCTGTCATGATACCGAAAGGGAGATGTTTCTATAGAACAGATTTATGTAGGGTTAAAACCTAAAAACATCGCATTGAACTAGACTCAAACGAGAAATGGTGTATGATAACTAGCCTTTCTGCACTATCGGTTTGCCACTTTTGGAGGTTATTCTTTGATAAATTCAAAAGTTTTGTATAAAACATATTTAAAGTAACAAAAAATTATCTTCTATGAATATTCATTAGGAGATAAATCGTGAATAATATAGACTACGGTCTAAAAACACATATGTTAGAGAGATAAGTGTAATTGGTATGTTATCCCATTAATGTCATTGGTTTCCCATTTATGTGATAATTATCCTGATATTTAATTTTTATTCCAAATAATGGATAGTAACAACATGAATCAAGATAAAAACCAATGGGAAGGAAAATGTGATGACTGCCAAAATTATATCCCTAATAAGATAGGAGCTCAAGAAGGACTTATCAGGACTATGAAAAAATAGCTATAAAAAAATCAAAATTAACAATAGTTATATGGTTGACTTCCAAGAGAAGTAAAGGACTAATAAGATGAAATCTAATGAATGTCCATTTGATAATGGTGATAAGGGAAAGAAGACTGAATTTCCTTCATTCAACATGTGTGGAAAGAGGAAGCATGGGAAATGTCACAAAAGGACCGAGAGATGTTTTAAGTGAGTAATGATAGGGAAAAAGGTATCCAGTTGTCGTTATAATTGATCAATGTTATAAATGGACTAAAATTCCCATCTAAGAAATCATACTCAGTTCTATTTCAATAAATGAGGAGAATTTTGACACTATCCAAGATGATTCTCTATTGTAAGTGCAAAAAAGCACGATGAGCATCAACAATCTCCATGATCAAGGGAGCATAGAAATTCATATTATGAGGTGTATAATGTTGAATAAATGACATGTAACCACCAATTAAATTTAGAGTATATCATAATGAATTTCAATTAATTATATCTTTTATGTTTTATAAGAATATTGAGACCCCATCCAAAAATGATATTAAATCCTTAGGGGAAACATATAATAGTGTTGTATCGAATGTTTAAATTTTTGGTACTTTTCTTCTTAAAAATATTATAAGTCTCCCTTTGGTGGAATCTGTGGACCAATAAAAAATTAATTTCCTATGCCTCAAGGATGCTAAAAATTCATGAGTAAAATTATTCCATGCATGATCTGTAGTTGGAAGCTGTGATCATTGCATGGAAAATCTGGACGCATTATCTATATGGGGAGAATTTGGATATATATACTAATACTAAGAGTCTCAAATATATATTCACATATAAAGAACATAATATGCTCTAGTGATGATGGATATAGCTCATCAAGGATTATGTATTATCAATCCACTACCATCCTTGTAAGTAAAATAAGGTGGCACATTCTCTAAGTAGAAAAGATATTGTATCTTTATCGATGATGAGAGTTTAGAAGGATAAAATATTCATGGATTTAAAGAGGATGGAAATGTGAATCATTATGATAGGAACATCAATAATCCTTTCTGAAATGATTTCTCAACCACCCATTGTGGAGAAAATAAAAGATGCTAAAAGAATGGATGGGAAAATTCTGAAAAGGGAAAAAGCTATTAAAAATGGGAAACCCTGAGAATTCATGATTTACAATGGAGTTGTAATATTTGGGTCACAATTATGTGTACCATAAAATATATAGATAAAGATTGATCCTATGGATGATACACATATCTCAACATTCTATATTCACCCAAGGAGCACAAAATCCATTTATATCTTGAAGTGAACTTTTGGTGGGACAATATGAATGATGATATTGATGAATACACAAAAAATTTCTTGTTATTTTAGAAAGTGAAGTATAAATGATAAATGTATAATGGAACGTTGCAACCATCACCCATAATAACTTGAATGTGGGAGAAAATTTCCATGGAACATTTCACTGGACATCCAAGGATATATAGTGGATACAATGCTATATGGGTCATTATGAATTATCATACAATGATAGCTCACTTTATCCCAATTCAAAATGATATCTCATCGGATAAACTTTCATGGGTATATAACACAGTTGTGGAAATTTTGCATGGAGTACCACTATCTATTGTATCTGATTGAGATTCAAGAATTATATCAATATTCTGGAAGAGTATCCAACATGCTCTAAGCACTGAGGTAAAATTCAGTATGTACTATCATCCTCAAACAGGTGGACAATCTAAGAGAACTATTTAGAAATTAGATGATAATATGAGAGCATGTTTTATGGAAATCCTAGGAAGACAGTACCATCATCTTCTTGCAGTTTAATTATCCTATAACAATTGTTTCCACCCGAGCATCTAAATGGAACCATAAAAAGACCTTTATGGGAAAAGGTCTAGAAAAACATTGTGTAGGGACAATGTTAATGATTGTTTGCTACTTCAACCTAAAATTGATGATGAAATGGAGAAGAAGGTGAAATCCAAATTGCAGCCAATCAATGATGTCCAATGTCAAAAAAATAGTTATAAAGTCAATCGTTGATTAGACCATGAGTACAGAGTTGGAGTCATGGTATTTCTTCGCTTATCACCAAGGAATAAGGGTATGAGATTTGGGAGAAATGAATGTTATGTCCCACATACATCATCCCCCTTGAGATATTTATTTTTTTAGAGTTGTGGCCTATCTACTACCACTTCAAAATACCATGTCTAAAGTACAATATTCATTCATTGTGTCCCTCTTATGGAAGTACATACTACATCATTCACATATTCTCTCTTCAGTGGTGGTCCAATTGAAGAATTATATTTCTTATGAGGAGTATTCAGTGAAGATATTGGATTTTAGAGATAATTTTCTAAATAACATGACTATTGACCATGGTAAGGTACTATGGAATAACCCAATGAATGAAGTAGAAACATGGGAACTAGATAATACAATAAAGGAAACGTACCTTCAAATATTTATTGATTTTAATGTAAAAAGATTTTTTCTGGAAAAATTTCATAAGGGGGGAAGAATATAATGACCCAGTGTATTATCAATGGAATTACCTTATTATAATTATGACTTAGAGTATAATCACTTTAAGAAAAAATTATATATCATTATAATAAAAAAATGATACTATTAATCAAAAAATTTCCACTTATGTGTCGTGAATTTTGAAAATCGGACATACACGGTTTCTTTCAGGGTGATTTTTGGGGTTTGATAGACCAAAATTAATTTTTAGTGTATAGTATCCTAACCATATTAATAGTATCATAACCTTTTGAATAGTAACTAAATCTTATGAATGGTAACCTAAAATGATGATTATTAATATATTCCATTTGAATAGTAAATCATCCAAAATAATATTAACCTCTCCCTTTAATGTATATATAAAATTTAGAAATCTTATAAGTTATAAAATTAACATAGTAAAAGTATGGGTATTTTTAAAATTCATATATAATTTATTACAAATTATTATTTAATTTATAATAAAATGTATTTTTTAAAGGGATTAATAAATTAAAAATTATATTTCTTTCAGTTTTATGATAAATTTATAAGACCTTATGTAATTTTTGAAAGCATTATCAAATAATTAATGTTTGAAAATATTTATTTTTTCAAGTGAAATTAATTTTATTTGAAAATAAAATTAATCATATTCATAAAATTATTTGTGAAAAATGAATTTCATTTATTTAATATACACATGGAAAATGGGTTAAGATGAAATTTTTGGATTTTTTGAAATAATAGAATTTATTATGAATAGTGAAATATGCTTATTTAATGTATATATACATTATAAGCTAAATAATCTATTCCTAGAATCCTCCCAAAGGTAAGAAACCGTGGTTTGGACACCGATTCACAAATTACTATTTTTTTCATGGAATCATCACAATTTATTTTTTGAAAAATAATAATCTAACGATAAAAATATTAAGAAAATCATCCCCCTCCACCATAAATGCACACACACTCCCCTCTTAACTTCACTCATCTCAAGACTTTTTATTGCTTAAATTATACTCATATTTACCTTCAATATCCTCCATAAAATCCATCAGTTCTTGGTCTTCTCAAAAGTTTAAATCCTCTCCCCATAAGAGGCTTTCGAGGAAAATTAATTCAAGAGGCCAATTCATCTATTAAATTTTTTACCATCTTTTCATGTTTTGTTGATTTATTTTCAATACATAAATATCCTCCTATAAATTTTATGAAACTCTGGTACCATATATGTACTATATTTTTGTATTATTATGGAATAATTTTTAATCATCTATCATTTACCCGTTATTTACACTATAAATGAAAACACAATCCGAAATTTGTTAATTCATCACATTCAAGGATAATGGGTTTTTAAATTCATTTACAATCTCTAATTATGGTCATGGAAAAATGTTATGGTTGCACCAGAATATAATATGTCTATTATGTCTCATAAATGGTTTTGTAATCTTCTTTTAAACATGGTTTAGATTTATAAAGAAAAATGTGATTATTGTGATCAAACTCCGCCAACTAACTCGAAATGTTATCACTACAGTTTTATATAATTAATCAACTTAAATCAAAAAATGAAAACTAAATTTAAAACCATGTAACATTTTGTATGTTCAATAATAAAATATAACTCCAATTATAGATATCCATCTTTATTTTACATGAATATCCATTCATGAATATAAGTAAACCAATCATGAAAAAAACGACCCCAAATAATGAAATTGATACTCTTATCCCATAAAAATCCATTAATGAACATAAAAAATTTATAATAAATATATAAATTATAAATTACGTTCTAGAATTATTAATTAATGAACCAAATTTGATTATTCAAAATATTAATAGTTGTTGATAAAAAATTCAGTCTTAAAAAAATTGATCCTCTCTTTCTCACATTTATTCAAGAATCCCCTCTTTGTTATTCAATATTATTTTTAATTTATAATGATGGGGTATGTTTCTCACCACCCCCATACATCAATCATGATATATAAATGATTATATACCCATTTAAATATCACTAAGACCTCCATTGTACACCTTTTACCATGACAATGATTCGTAAGGGATTCAACCGGACATCCGTTATTCCTCCATGTTTCATTATCTTTATTTTTACCAAAATTAATTATTCTTTTATTTTTTTGGACATTTTATAAGTGATGTTTAATTCTACCAAATACATTTATCATGACCATTTCATCATCTTTTTCAGAAATATACTTTTTTTTAAATGGTATCTTTCTCTACACTTCTTGATAAGCATAACTGTTTGAAAGGGAATTCCATAATTACTTCCAAATAAAAGTGCACAATATAAACTATTATAAGACACCATTGTTTTTACAATTAAGAAATTCTACTACGAAAACCATTTGTGGTTCACTTTGGGGGTTATATAAAATATTATTCCATTTTCGTATTATAAAGTTGCTTTAATATTTTCCTTAAAACCTCCCCAAAATGTATAAATGATAAAAGTTCTTAAATATACTTGTTAAATGTTATCACTTCTGTATGAAACCACATACCATGATCTATGCCTAATTTTTCTTCTAAAAGTAAATGTTTGTTTTAATTCTTTTCTTTCATGGACATTTGTATGTGACAATCATTCTTTATTCAATATGACATGATTATAATACCCATTTATTCTATGTGTGCCATTTTGTATATGTATGGTTGACTATGTATGATTCATTATGTGGAAATCACATTCATGAACATTCTAAGAGTGGTTCACCCAAATAGCACTCCAATTAATTAGGTAAATTTTAGTCTCATAAGACGTTATGTTTAATGATCTTGGAAGTTTTCCTTTACTTGGGATTCCATGTGAAATGGTATGGGAAGTTAGCAATCATTTCTGATACCATGTGAAATGGTCTTGGCATTTAATCTTTATTGGTGCTTCTATGTGCAACGGTCTTGGTTTTTAGCCTTGACATGTTCTCTTCTATGTGAATCTATCATTGACTCATGAAAATGTTATGTTTTAGGTTTTTTCTCATTACTATGATTCCATGTTTTTATGATCCCATGTTCATATCTTATGATTCCATATATTCCATGATTTTTATTAAATAACATCATGCCTTCTAACCCATGTGAAAAATGATTATTATTCAGAGCATTCCCTTGAATGGATTTTATCTCATCCATTTGTTCAAGTTATACCCAGGTCATCCTTCATAGATGTATGAGCACAATGGAAGTTAATAGCTCTATAAGAATACTAAATAAACAAAATTCATGTAGTTCCATTTTTTTAGTGTTATGTACCAAGTCTTCTAAGACTCTATACATTATGAACCATTTATTATATTACAATTTTTTATTGTTCTTAAAATCCTTTAATGGTATGTGTATAATGGTAGGGTCTCTATAACATGGTCGACACACACTTTTCCAAAACCATACGAAAGACTAAGAGAAAACATTCTCCATTAAACATATACTAGTTACTCTGTTTTAGAATCGTTGGGAAATGGTTTGGTAACTGTGACATCCAAATACATGAGGTTTCCCTTATGGAAGAATATGGATCAATGTTAGAACACAAATGGACTAACTGTGAGACTAAAACTTGTGTGGGTCAAAAGTTAGATCATTAAATTGTAAATATAATGTGTTTTATTTATAAATAATTAATTTGTTTTAGAAAAACAGCCCTATATTTTGATTTTCCTTCTCAAAATTTTCATAATCACTCTCCATCAAATTTGAGGTGATTTTGATATGGTCCATGTTTCTTTGAATCTCGATTTATGCGGTAAGTGATCATTCTTGTTTTTTTGTTTACATCTACATTACCCTCTCTATCTCTATATAATTCTTAAATCTATGCCCATTTTTCTTATATATATGATTTTGGTTTCCATATATGATTATATATATCTTGGTATATTATGGTGAAAGATATCTAGGGAGGGTTTCTGGTGATTTAACCCATTTTGTTGGCATTCATCGTACTATTATATGTTTTGATCATAGAAACCTTGGTAGGTGGCTTCACCCTCGACTCCTATATTTAGAATATGATGGATTTATTTGAAATTGATAATTTTTTGTGAAATTTATTCGTATTTTTATATGTAATTATTATTTAGAACACTCTTGATTAATGGTTTATGGAAAAATGGAATTTTGGAGTTTTTTAGAATGTGATTTGGGTATCTTGATTGTAAAATGAAGATTTGAAAATGCTGTTTTTGTATAGATTCATGGAAAAGTGTTTTAAATAAATGTTTGGATTTATTGAAAGGGTTTTTCAAATGGGTTTTCAATAAATGATTGTTTTTATTGAAATCATTGAAATGATGGTTTTGGAATGGTTTTTCATAATGGTTTGGTTGGAGTTTCTATTGAATTTACATGGATCAGTTAATATAGGAGTTGGTGCTTGGTGAAAAAGGTGTAATACCAAATGGGATATATTTACTTCTTGATGACATAGTAGATCAAATAGAAGACTCTCCTAAGATTGGAATTCTCAATAAGATTCATGCATGGTTGGTGTTGTGGATATGTGGAAAGGAATGGTTATACCAAATCAGAACATGTGAAATGTTTTAAATTATTGTTCAATTTTTTTCCATTGAAAATAGTGTTATTGAGAAAACAATATTAAATTAGAACTTATTTATATCTCGACATAAACTATTTTATAAGATCATTTATATAAACTACTTTATATTAATGGATAACATATTCAATCCAAGTGGCATGATTAGTTAAGTCATTTGAAAAAATCTACATAGTTTTATTACTCACCCTTTCTTCTACACTTTAGTGGTTTCATAGATGTTGTTTATCGGGAAATTTTAAATGGTAATGAATGAAACATATTTATAATCATTTATTGATAGTTGGACTATTATGTGGAGTTGGATCGTGGAGCATGTTTGGAGTTTGGGGTTTTCATTGGATGTTATTGGGATTTGTTGGTCTTGTTATCTTGTGTTGTTTATTTGGAAATTATATTCTTATTCTATGGCACATGGATTATGTTTTACTTGGATATGTAAAATTTTTTGTTTCTATTATTGTTATCATGCATCATATAGTGGTATGTTTGGATATGGATTGTTTTGTTAGTTTTTATATTCTTAAAATGAAAATTTTCTACCACATGTATTGAAAACCATTGGCATTTATTGCCAGTCTTAGGCGTATTGTAGATGTATATTATGGAAAATTAACACTCCAACATCTTCTCAAGAAAATTAGAAGAATGAGGGACAATTAGAAAGTTATCTATTTTTTCGGTCCAAAAATTATTTTTGAGGAAAGAGGTTTCAACATGTTACTTCCATTGTGGAAAAAGTATTCTATGTCTTGGTAAGTCATTAACTTGGTGTTGGCGGTTGGTCCTAATGTTGAATTCAATCTAAAGTATTATTTGAGTTGGGATCATTGAAAAAAGTAGGACTATTAGAACTTCAAATTTATAGTTTAAATATATGTACCTATCCATTTTATACATAATATCATGTTACAAGGGAGTTGGGTACATAAGTGTTTTAGATTAACTTATAGGATTTTTAATCTCATTTTCATGTTTTTAGCCATTGATATGAGCAAGACATGCATTATAAAAAATAATTTTCTCTAGTAGTGTATATTTAATACTGAGTTGTGATATATGATTTTATGCAATGTGTTTTTTTTAAAAATATTTAATTGATTTTTAAATTAATGATTTTGGAAAGAATATGATTATGGTATTGTATAGATATATTTATTTTCAATATCAAGTAATTAGTTTTCAATAAATGGTCAATATTCGAAATCAATATTGTGATTGTTTATGTTATATAATTTCAAATTTTAAAAATTTAGTTGATAAGGAGTGAGACTTATACTATTTTTTTCGATTATAGAAAATTGAACCTGGTAGACCTCATAGAAACCAACTAGGGGAAACTGATATAAAATGGTTGCACCTATGCCATAAGAGAACTACTATGTAGTTTAGATTAGTTTCCGAGTATTTTTTCTAGTGGAGAGTGGGAAAACAAATGATGATCCATGGAATTTATATTATTCCATCTAATTCTAAAAATAGATTACACCCATCATTCGGGGTGAACCTGATCTAGAGAAGTCAGAGGTGTGGATGAATAAGATAAAATGTATCGTCAATTTCATTGTCACACCAGAAAAGTTTAATGTCAAGTAGGGAATATATATGTTGTAAGATCATTCATGCTAGTGGTGGTATCCGGTTATGTACGGTAAAGTTATTCAAGGCCATTAATGGGATTATTTTAAATAATTTTCTGACTAATAATTCCATCCTCCCATGTTTAGAATTCATTGAACGATGGAATTCATCATCTTGATATAAAAAAATATTTATATCATTAAATATATTGTTAATTTTATGAATTTTGTTTGTTTTTAACCTAAATTTTCTCCTATAGAATCTTTCAAGGTACACATAATTGAACCATGGATGAGGTATGAGATTTTCACAAATATTGTTGTTGTCTATAGTACAAACTAAATATAAATACTCAATATAGTGATTTATGTTGAAAAAGAAATCCTAGGAGCTATTGGGAGTAATTAAGTGTTTTTTCATATCATAAGAGTTTGAAACATATTATCTAAAAAAAATTATCCTAAGACAAATAATATGTCTGTATTATTTACATATTATCATCTTTTATTTCATGTATACACTAGGAAATGTCACTTTCATGGTGGATGCATTTAAAAAACATCGTAAGTTCAGTTGGAAATAGAGGCACTATTATAGTAGTAGTTGATGTAGGTTCTATGAGACATTCATGTGGAAGGTGAAGAGTGATGTGATGTTATGGTTTTCTTTCTAGTTTCATTTGTAACATATTTGTTAATGTTTTTCAAATAAGAACAGATGTCTAATTCATAATGTGTTTCAATGAGCTCAATACTCAATTGTTGGGATCCCATTAAGGGATTGAAGTTGGAATAGATTTAATGTTGTGGTTATAAATTTGATGGTCAAAACTATTGATTTTGAGCCACATCTTATTCATGCTGAACACCATTCATGATGGTTAGTTAATCATGGAATATAGAAAGTGTATATGGTATTGACATCACAGTTCTTGTGGAATGAAATGAAATTGTTGGTGGATGATTTTGATTCGAAATGTTTATCTTGTCAGCATGTTAAGGTAGGGGTCATACACCAATAATTATATTACATGATATACCAATTACTTTGAATAAATTGTTGAAAATATTTGTGGATCTTATAATAGGCCCATATGGGTGATTGCGGATTGGCTCACAATATCATCCCATTTTATCCCTATTGATAAATCTCATACGATGGATGATCTATCTAATATATATATTAGGGATGTGGAAAAGATGAATAGAATTAATGTTTTGATCATTTCAGATAGTGATATAATGTTTCACTCTCATTTCAGTAAAACTATATAGAAATCCCATGGGACATTGTTGACAATGAGGATAGGGAATCATATTTATATAGATACCCTATCTGAAAAGATGATAAAATAATTTGAAGTAATGTATCGGGTTTGTGTTATGTATTTATGTGGATTAATTGAGGATCACATATTGTCGGTGGAGTTACCATATAACAATTGTTAAGATGATACAATACAAATAGCTCTGTTTGAAGCATTTTACCAGAGTCCTTATTAATCTCCACATTGTTTTGTGGAAAGAGGAGAGACTTCACAAGTTGAGATGATCCTTGTTTGAGAATCAATGATGAATATTTAGTTGATCATGAAATGGATTTATATTTCTCCTTGTCATCATAAATTTTATGTAGATCTTATTCGATGGCCCTTGTCATCCATTTTGAGTAATCATGTTTTGTAATGTCATACCAAGGCATAGATATCATCATTTGGGAAAGTTGGGAAAGTTATTTCCCTGACACATATGCCATTTTGAGACACAAGAAAGGGTTTTTGAAGTGGAAAATCAGTTTCCTTTACCAACACTATTCATTATTAGGTATAATTTTATTCACGTTTCTATGTTGAATATGTATCAGTCTAATCTAGACTGTGTGATTTTATGGGATTATGCTAGACTAAATCAAGATTCCTAATTGGTATATATCTCTATTCAGATTGATTATAAGAAAGAGAATGACTTTAATGAATAAATAATCGGTCTATTGTGTGTTTTGTGGCTATAGGATGAGGCTTAGGAAGATACATGGGAATGAAATAATGAAATAAAAGAGAAGTGGTCAGAATTATTTCAAGTAAATTGTGGATTTTTACATTACTGGGATGGAAAGACCAATGGACAAGGTAATGTAGCAGCTGTTGTTTTATGTAAGTAACCCTTTCATTATTATTTTTTAGATTTAAAGAATACAAGGGGAGTTTGAGAATATTTCGGATGTTTTGGAGTGTTTTGGAGGATTTTCTACATGTTCATGGCCAGAGCATGTTTTGTAAAAATATGTAAAACAAAAAATAATATATACAAAATAAAATAGGGGATAAGGGGAAGATTCATTTGTGACACACAATTTTCCCAAACTCTTTTATTACCTAGGGGAATCCTTATTGTGTTTAACATGTTTTGTTCAGTGAGCTTTGGAACGAGTAGCACACATTTTGGCAACTCTGCAATCCAACTATGTGTGGCCTCTCATAAAAAAGAGGTAGGAGCATGTTTAACACATGGTTTCCCGAACCATTTGACTAAAATATACACGTATCAAATGTTGAATCCTTATATTGTGTATCTAAATTATTATTACTGATAAATGCTTTATTTTTCTTCAAAAAATACCAAACATGTGATTTTTCCCTCTCAATGGTTGGAGTACCTCTTCCCCTTTAATTGGAAGCGATTTGTAGTTGTTACTTCATGCATTGAAGCTGGAATCATACAGTAAGTGATCATTTATGGTTGTTTGGTAAGATATACTTATTCCCCTATCTAGAATTTGTATATCTACACATGATTTTTCTTTATTTATTATTTTGGATGCCAAATATGATTATATTATTCTTCGTTTATGATAGTGAACAAAATATAAGGAAGGCATGTGGAGATTTCAAATGCTTTTGTTGGCATTCTTCATACTGTTCTTTATTCTAATCATAAAATCTAAGGAAGGATTCTTCATTCTAGACTCCATTATTTATAATATGAAGGAATTATTCCAAATTGAATATCTGTGAGAAATTTATTATGATTTTATTGTGCAATGGTTTTTGGAAACCCACTTGAGTGAGAATTTGTGGGATTATAGAAATTGGGTGTTTTGTTTGAAATTGATTTTGGTAAGATGATTTTAGAATAATGATATTAAAATTATATTTTTTTTATTCTTGGAAAAAAAATTTCATTAAAAGTATCATTTTATTGAAATGATTATTAACGGATTTTTAATAAGAGGTTGGTTTTGTTGAAATTGTTGAAATGGTTGTTTTTGAATGGTTTTTCATAATGGGTTAGTGTGAGTTTATGTTGTATTAAAGATTTTTAGTTGAAATATGGCTTGGTGCTCAGTTCCAAACCTGTAATTTCACATGTGATATAATTACCTTATGACGACTTGGTATATTGATGAGAAAACCCTCATGAGTATAAATTTTTCAAAACGATGCATCCATGGATGGTGGTGTAGATATGTGGAATGAAATTTTTATGATAAAATGGAACTTGGGAAATGGATTAAAGTATTTTTTGGATTTTTACCTTGGAAATTAGTGATATTGATACAACTGCTTTACATCAGTGCTTGTTTATATTTAAATATAAAGTTTTTTTGAAATTTTTTATAAATATTTTATATAATTTGTATACATGTTCTATATTAGTAGCATGTTGAGGGATGTCGTTGGGTAAAATATACCGAGTTTCGTTACTCACCCCTGCTTTCAAACATTGTTGATTTTACAGATTTTGTTTTTCGATACATGGGAAAATGTAATCTATTACACATCTATAGAATTAATTAATTATAAATAGGCTATTTTGTGGAGATAGTCCATGGATCATGATTGGATCCTGGAGTGGTCGATGGTTTTTAATGGGCTATATTGGTCTTACAGTCTTCCACATTTTACATTAAAATCATTCTTCCCCTATGGAACTTGGTTATAGATTTATTTTGATAAATGAATATTTGATTTGTCTTTCATTGTTATAATTTGGAATATATTTGTCTTTTTTGGATAATGATGGTTTGGTTATTTTTTAATAATGATAAAATAATAATTACTTGTATTGAAGATCATTGGAATTTATTTCCATCCTTTGGTTTCTTAGGGATGTCTCTTAATTCCAAGTAACATTTCTCTACCTTCTAATTCCAATAAAAAGAATGAGGGATGTTTTATTTTTTGGTGATATTTAATTTCAATGGGGTTCCATAATGAATAGTTTTAAATCACTATTCATTCTCATCCTCATGAATCATACAATGATTATAAATAGAATTGGATAACCCTGTGTTTCCGAGTATAAATTTTAACACAATGATAGATGATGAATTGCAGTATAAAATTCTAGTGATAGAGGAAATTATTCGAAAATAAAGCCTTAATTTGGGGGGATTATGCAAGAACCTCATAGAACTAATTTAGATAAAATATAAAAAAAGTTAACAATTTATTATTCAAATGGTAGAAAATGTGGCACTTTATAGTATGTCCTGATGATATCCCCTATTCAGATTGGAGGTGGGTGATTAAATGTTTTTGGGACTAAGAATCATGAAAAATATGTTGAAAGTAGTTCAATTTATTTAAAAGCATATGGATATAATACAACATCAGAAGAGGTCTTATTTTGATTGACATCATTGAACACCTATGTTTATTGTGGAAGATTGTGTTTTCTATTTGGATTAACAAAGATTGTGTCACAATAGGACATGAAGGTTAGGAATTTTAGAACAAAAGTATATTATACAATTTGAGATAGTTGTGGGGATCATAACAGTGGTGAATAAATTTTCTCTTCCACAAGGTATATTTATATTCATGATGATTTTCATGTGTCTAATCATCAAAATTATCACAGAAAACACCTCATGTGATTGATTTTTTCAATGATGAGAATCATGATGAGACTTTTATTGAGGATAATATGATTTATATTATAAAGCCCCGTAATTTCCATGTTTTTCTAATATATGGAAATTTTATGAGTCCGAAAAAATTCAAGGCGTTGGATTCGGAGGCCCGGAGTGCGCGAAATAAATTTATGAGCTTTTTTTTCGGGTATGTTTATTTAAATTAAGAGTGGGTTTTTTTAACATTGGAGCCAGTGCTCGAAATTGAAATCTGAGGACACCGTTGAACTCACATTGTTTGTATTCCCATAAAGAGACTTTCACCTCGACGGATGTTGGATGAGGGTGAAAGATAATTTTTTTGGGGTTTTTGAGGAAATAATAAAATAAAATAATCACACATTTTATTTTATTTTGTGGTAACCACCCACTTGTGGATATTGTGGAGGTGGGGACCACATGAGATTTAAACTACAAATTGAATGCTTGGTGGTGGGGACCACCCGAGCTAGTAAAACCTCCTATGTGGGGTTATGGTGGTGTGGACCACCTCAGTCTAAACCCCCTTTTGGAATCCATTGTACTCCCCTATTAATGAAAGAAACCCATTGAACTCCCCTTTAAGTGGAGATTACCCATGGTATCCTACCTTTTTAATTATTCCAACGCAACCCTTATATTGTTTCCAATTAATTAAGCCATCTTTTACATCCAAAAAATTAAATATATAAACATATTTTATTTTGTGGGATATTATTTTGTTGGGAATGAGTTAGAAAAGAAGTATAGTAGGAACATGGGAGAATGATCTCCCATGAAATACACACTTCAGGATTGAAGTATGTGGACGACGTTCGAAACAACTTCGGAAGCATGAATGTTGAAGCGACGATTGTTTTCACCGTCTTCACCTTCACTATTTCCATATCACGATATTTGTTAACAATTCTCTGAGTTCGGGGATTATTTGTGTATATTATTTTTCCCTTGTTCTTCCTTTGAATTCTTTTTCAGGATTGGGAATAAATCGTTGCGGGAGGTTGTAATGTGTGACATTCTTCTTTATGTTCTATTTAGCCATATTATACCACCCAAACACGGGTGGTACGGGACAAACAAACATGGACCAACCACTATGGAAATATTGTGATGATTTTTGGTGTTGAACGTGATGCAGGTGTTGGTGCAATGCCACCGCCCCCACGACCACTGTCTCACAACCTCTGTGCCCTCACGACACCCCCGCGGCCCATCTGAACTACGGCAACCCTCTGTTGTGCCCTGTGGCTCCACCTCCCATAGCCCCACCATGCCACCCATGTCCACCGCTGTCCAGGCCGAGAAGACTCTATCAACTGGGTCGAGCCGCTGCCGCCATCCACCGAGCCGCAGCCGTCCTGGCCGTGCTGCCACTGCCGACAAGGTCGAGCTTCTGCCGCCATCCACCGAGCCGTCGCCACCGTCTGCTGAGCTACTGCTGCCACCATCTCTTCTATTCGCCAGCAGAGCTGCACTATTGAGGATGCCCACGGCCTTCTGAGCCACTCCGGCTGAGCCACCCGTGGCCCTCCGCGCCGCTCCAGCTGGACCACCCACGCCCAGGCTGCTCTGGCCAAACTACCCACGGCCCCGAGCCCCTCCGGCCGAGCAACCCTGGCCGAGTCTCCTTGCGACCGTGCGCCATCTGTGTCCAAACCCCCTCGTCCCGTCACGGCCTGCCGGACAGCCCAGTGGGCTGGGCCGAACAAAGCTCGCCGAGCCGTAGTGCGGGCCGGGTCGATCCGACTGGCGCAGACTAGACATGGGCCCTCTATGACCCATTTAATTCTTCTTTCCATAATTTTGGCACCAGATGTCCGTTTGATGAACTGTTAGCAGCGTTGTAAATCTTGGAGTGAGATGGTCTTTTGGGGTATTCTCCACTAGAGTTTTGGTTTTAGATGGAGAATAGTCAGGTTGGATCGAGCACCAATCCAACCGAGCCCTCAGAGCTAATAGAGTAATAACTCAGAGACTGGGTATCTGATTGACAAGCCATCTATTGCATTGATATCCCTATGACATGGTGTACATTTGAGATGCTTCTTCATGGGACTTCGGGGTAGTTGTAATCTCAATCAGTATCTTGTGAATCAGAGCCTCCCGTATACGAGCGATCATAGTGTGGGAACCGAGTAGCTGGATGAGACTTGATGAATGCTGATTTTTTTTTACTTAGATTGACTTGATAGGCCCAGTGGGGAGAGGGTCTATTTGAAATGGTAGATGCATAGTGGGTAGAACCTCTGTGTGATGAGGCAGACCCATAGTACATGATAGGAGGAGTACCTCAGTAGGCCACGAGGAGGAGCGCCTCTGTGTGATGCCGCAGACCCACGGTAATCGACCGGAGGAGTACCTCTACAAGTCACGAGGGGGAGCGCCTCTGTGTGATGAGGGAGACCCATGGTGGGGAGTTCCTCTATGTGATATGGAAGACACACAGTACATGACATAAGGAGTACCTTAGTAGTCCAAGGTTTGTTGAAACGCCTATGTGTGACGCGGCACACCCACAATACTCGATAAAAGAGGGGATCTCCAGTAGCAGAGTAGTTCGACAATGTGACAAGTTATGTTACTTGTAACTACCCCTAAATAATACCGAGTTTGATATGAGTCAGTATCTTTGTATTTTACTCATGATTGAGATGGATTACTTAACAACTTATGTATTTGTATGGGCATATACTTAAGTATGATTATCTGTTGATTTCATACTTCTTGGTTTGTCCTTGGTGCTCTTTGTGAGACCATGAGGGTCTTGGGGTCCCTACTAAGTATCGTTATACTCACCCCTGTATGGGATATGCCCGCACTTCATTTTGTTTGGTGTAGACGATGGAATGTATTGATCGAGATTGAGGGTACGGGGACTGGACGGTGCCCGGAGATGGACAATACGACGAGTCGGTACACGTAGGAGACGGATGGACGTGGTCTATTGAGGAGGCGATCATTACCTATCCTTCTGGCAAGAACATTGGACGATGACGCAGTAGCTATTTTCCTTTTTCATCAGTTGTACTTTTACTTTCAGTTTCTTGTACCTTTACTGTTGGGCTTGTATTTCTAGACCCCTTTACTTTCATAACACTTTTAGTTATACATTTTTATTGTTTTCGTATCTTTTTGTGTGCTTGGTTATGTGAGTTTTTATGAAATAATGGAAATTCCTTCCCAATTTTAGTGAAAATGCCTTTTGGTGCTAGTCACCAGCACCTGCTCTATAGATGGCTGGCTTGGGGTAGTCATAGAATGGGCCTCAGGGGACGGGTCGTGAAAACGTTTTATAAGAGGAGTCAGTTCTACCGTAGAACACAGGACTCTAATCGTTCTTTTTAACAAAAATATTGTCATGTATAGTGAGATTAGTTATTAGTTTAGGTAATATAGTGTTGGTGCGGCGGCCGTTGTATTCATACACCTAGACCCTGAAAAATGATTTTTGACTTAGTGCACGAAAACACTGATTGTGTGTGTGTTTTGAAGAGTCTTATTTTTTTATTCTTTGAGTCATATCACCAGGAATAACTTATTGATAGTGAGACACCTATTTCTTTTCAGAATTCCTCCACGTAGATAGCTAGCAAGGGTTCCAAGATTAGTACACACTGATATCCCACTGAGTGACAAGACCTCGGTGCATGACCCTTTTCTAGTAGAGGCACAACAAGAGGCACCAGTGGTACCATTCCCCATTGGTACACCGATGCCACTATCCCTAGAATGAGACAATTCATGCCGCATGAGCACGTTGCACGAGTTCCAGCGCAAGAGGCCACCTAGGTTCAGGGGAAAGACGGACTCACAAGTGGCCAAGGATTGGCTGGAGGCTGTAGTGAGAGTCTTCCGACTAGTAGGGAGACAAGCCGATCTCATGGTGATCATTACCACCATCCTTCTACAGGCAGCAGTGGGAAGATGGTGGAGGTAGATGATCTAGGTTCACGATTAGGGGATGCTTCTCTGGGCAGACTTCAAGAGCCTATTTCAGGCAGAGTTTGTACTAGTGACTCTTTGCACAGTGTGCCTTCAAGAGATACTTCATCTGCAGCAGGGTAACATGATTATAGCTCAGTATTCTGCAAGGATCACAGATCTCTCATGTTACTCCACTGATATGGTGCGGGGCCCTTTCTCCAGGGCCTGGACCTTCTAGTAGGTGTTCAGGTGGGAGATTAGGGATTCAATGATCCCACTCAACATGTCGACGCTGGCGGGGGTGTTAGAGAGAGCCCTCTTGGTGGAGTGTTTTTTTTTTGCTGAGCAGTTACCAGCAGTGAGACCCACCACCAAACATCACAAAGAAGAGTCTGCTACTACTAGAAGCAGACAGACGACATAGAGGTCAAAGAGGACCAGATCTATAGGTGGATTACTGCATGACTCAAGAGCAGTTGTGTGGGGCACTTGAGCCGGAACCTGTCATGAAAGGATAATGTAGTGTTACTCATGAGATAAGAAGGGTCACATGGCTCATGACTGTCTGATCCACCATACAGATGATCAACAGATAGTCGAGGGACCTCCTAGACCGAAATAGAGGTTCGACCGAGGAGGTCCTCAAGGAGCACGCCGATGTGGTAGAGGAGATGGTCGTGCAACTAGTGGTGGGAGACGATTCGAGATGTTACCTCCACCATCACCATGAGGTCCACCCCAACTACATGAAGCCTGTGTACATGATCTTGCTCAGCTCCAGGAAGCTAAGGCCTATGATAACGTCACTCTAGAGATGATATGTGGTACGATCTATATTTACTCCACCGTAGCTACAGATCTTATAGACACATGTGTCAGTCATTAATTTATTGCGACTTCCCTTGTTCAGAGATCAGAGATTATGATGGAGATGTTGGATTGACCTTTAGGGCTATAGACTCTTAAGAGAGCAGATTTGATGATTACACACTAGTTCCGGTAGTGTGAGATTACTCTAGGAGGCGATTATTTCAGCTGGGATATGCTAGTATCTGTGTCGAGGCCATATGATTTCATCTTTGGTATGGGTTGGTTTTCTACAGTTCAATCATAGATTTAATGTATTTGGCACAAAGTGTGGTGTGTCTGCATTGATGTGACCCAGTTTACCTTCCCCAATAAGAAGGGAGAAAATTCTATACTGGATGGACTTAGCTAGAGGACGGTGCAGCTAATCACACATCATTTGGCTAGCCTTACCCTCAGAGAAGTGTATGTGATGAGTCAGAGTTGTCATATAGTGGTGGACCAGTACATGGATTCCTTCCCTGATGATGTCACGGACCTACCTCCATGCAGATAGGAGGAATTTTACATTGAATTGTTCCTCGAGTCGAAACTGATATCTACACCAGCATATCGGATGGCTCCCACGGAGCTTCATGAGCTGCGGGTTCAACTAGAGGACTTGTTTGGGATGAGATTCATTTGGCCTAGTGTTTCACCTTGGTCAGCCTTGATTTTGTTCGCCAATAGGGAATATGGGAGTTTGAGGCTTTATGTCGACTATCGATACCTGAACCATGTGACCATGATGAAAATGTACCCACATCCATGGATTTACAATCTCTTTGACCAGCTGAATGTAGCATAGCGGTTCTCAAATATAGACCTCATCTCAGGTTATCACCATATTAGAGTACGAGATGAGGATGTGAAGAAGATGACCCTCAGGTGTCATTATGACCATTAAGAGTTCTTTTTTATTCCATTTGGTGTAACCAATTCCCCAGTAGTGTTCATGGAACTCATGAACATGGTCTTTCATCCATAACATGATCGTTTTGTTGTAGTCTTCATCGATGACATTCTGATCTACATGGACACTGAGGAGGATAATTCTTATCATTTGCAGTTAGTACTGGACACACACTGAGAGCACCAAAATTATAGTAAAGTCTTGAAGTTCTAGTTCTAGATCTGATAGGTTCACTTTCTGGGGAATGTCATATTAGAGGATAGAGTTTCAGTGGATCCAATGATGATTGAGGTGGTACATGCTTGGGAACCACCCAAGAGTGTGACAGAGGTACAAAGTTTCTTGGGAGTTGCTGGATATTACTGGTAGGTTGTGGTAGATTCCTCCATAGTTACAACACCACTATCAGCATTGAAGAAGAAGGGGAAACACTTCGTTTTTTGGAGAAATTATAGAGTATTTTTCAAGAGAAGAGGCATATGTTGACTAGTGCCATATTCTTGAGGCCTCTATAAGAGGGTGTAGGGTACATAGTTTACTTAACTCATTAGGGACCAGACATTGATGTGTCCTGATGTAAGATCATGCCAGGATTAGATGTGGTTCTTGATTGCCGAGACAACACGAGGAGAACTACGATACCAATGACTAGGAGTTAGCACTAGTGGTATTCTCCGTGAATATGTGGCGACACTATCTGATGGGTGAACGTTTTATAGTGTACTCTAATCACAAAATTATTATGTATATCTTCTCTCCTAAGGTCCTGAACCTGAGACAACAATGTTTGCTTCAGTTCTTCAAGGACTATGACTTCGAGATAGTCTATCCCCCTGTGAAGGGGAACATTGTAGCAGATGCTATCAGAAAGAGTTATGGTATACAACTACTAGGTGAGGCGACGGAGTAGCTGGCTACTTTGCCGATATCATTTGTTGATCGAGTTTGAGCATCTTTTCTTCAGTATATTATAGTCACTCCACCACTTATTCAGTGAGTTTGGGAGGCACAACATGGGGGCACTTACTGCGAGGCAAGACGTGCTCAGATATCCACAGGACAAGAACCTGTTGGATTTCATGATGATGGGGAGCACTTCAATATTTTCAAAGGATGTACCATGGTACCAGTGTCACTTCTGGAGGAAGTTTTGAGGGCGTTCCACACATCCCCTCCAGAGGTACATCCATTAGTGGCAAAGATGTACTATGATCTCCAATGATAGCACTTGTAGTCTAGAATAAAGAAAATAGTAGAGGTGTTTGTCTCTCGATGTCTCACTTGTCAGCAAGTGAAGGAGAGGCATCAAGTACTTGTAGGCTTGGATCAGCCTTTAAAGGTCCTAGAGTGGAAGTGGGATAAGATATCCATGGACTTCGTGACAGAACATCCACATACATCCATGGGTCATGACTCTATCTAGCTGATCTTCAACAAACTCACCAAGTCAACCCACTTCCTACCAATTAGAAGACAGGGTTCTGTAGAGAGCTTGGGATGCCTCAATGTGCAAGAGATTGTATGGATACATAGAATACCCATGACGATTGTCTCCAATTATAAAGAAAGTTTTACTTCCCGGCTATAGAAGGGGATGTAGGAGGCTTTCAGGACATAGAATCATTTGAGCACTGCCTTCCATCCCCAGAGGGATGGTCAGAATGAGCAGACCATTCATACCCTCAAGGACATCCAGTGTGCTTGAATCCTCAACATTGCTCGCAGCTGGGAGGATCACATACCATTAGTTTAATTTTCATACGACAATATCTAGCACTCTACCATTGAGATGAAATCTATTGATGTGTTGTATCGGTGACCTTGAAGATTACCTTTTTGCTGGACTGACCTAAGGGAGTCAGCACTAGTGGCACTAGAGATGGTAAGGGCTACCATAGGGATGGTGCATATCATCCAGGAGCATTTTAAGACTACCCAGAGCATGAAAAAATCATACGCCGATAGGAGTCGAAGGCCTCTGGAGTATGAGGATGGTGACCACGTCTTTATATGGGTCTCCCCTCGATGATGATTACATGGATTTTGCCGCGGTGTCAGGTTATCTCTAAGGTTAATCAGACCTTTTCATGTACTCACTTGAGTTGAATAGGTGGGATACCACATAGCTATTCCACCTTAGTTTCATTGTTTGCACGACGTCCTCCACGTATCCCAGTTGAGGTGATACATGAACGAACCTTCTCACATCATCAATAATGGAAAGCTGGAGGTCGATGATGGAGTGACTTTTACGGATGTTCCAGAAGAGATTGAGGATCATCAGAAACAAGACCTTCATGGTCGGTCGATACCTCTTTTGTGCATTCGTTGGAAGCCCGAGAACCTCTAAGAGGGCACATGGGAGTAGGAGGCTCAGATTCAGTCTCAGTACGCCCACTTGTTCACTTAGTTTGTGTTCTGGCTTACGGGGATGTAATTCCCTATGTTGGAGAGAATTTAAAATACCAAGAATTTGAATATAATGTTTTTAATATATGGGAATTTTATGAGTTCGTGAAAGTTGGCGGTGCTTGATTCTGAGGCCCGGA
This sequence comes from Viscum album, assembly GCA_963277665.1. Lineage (NCBI taxonomy): Eukaryota > Viridiplantae > Streptophyta > Magnoliopsida > Santalales > Viscaceae > Viscum > Viscum album. The sequence goes on along the minus strand of OY728140.1, from coordinate 1,377,224,938 downwards.
GTGCCTGAAATGAATTTTTGAATAACTTTTTCGGGTACCTTCAGTAAACATAAGAGAAGGTTTTTTATAACTTTTGAACTGGTGCTCGGAATTGAAATCTAAGCACAACATTGAACTCGCAGAGTCGGTATTCACTTAATGAGACATTCACCTCAATGACATTTGGTCGAGGTTGAATGATAATATTTTGTGTTTTTTCGTGGAAATAATAAAATTAAATAATCACATATTTTATTTTATTTTTTTGTTACCACCCACTTGGGATATTGTGGAGGTGGGGACCACATGAGTTTTATTCTCCAAATTGAATGCTCGGTGGTGGCGACCACCTGAGCAAGTAAAGCCTCTCATGATGGGTTATGGTGGTGTGGACCACCTATGTCTAAACCCCCTTTTTGAAACCCTTAAACTCCCATCTTATTGGAAGCAACCCCTTGAACTCCTCTTTAATGGGATATAACCCTTGGTATCTTCCCTTTTTAATTATGCCAATTCCACCCATTTTATTTTTCCAATTAATTATGCCAACTTTGATAGCCAACAAATTAAATAGATAAACAAATTTTATTTGGTTGGCTATTCTTTTGATGGAAATGTGTTTGCAAAGGAGGATTGGTAGATCTTGGGAGAAAGATCTCCAACTAAGAAAGCACTCTGGGATTGAAGAACGTGGATGAAGATCGAACCAACTTCGAAAGCGTGACCACAGAAGCGACGATCGTTGGCACTCAATTCGCCTTCACAGTTTCTATCTCATGATCTCCATTAAAAATTATCTGAGGTAGGGGTTTATTTTGGTATAAATATTTTTACCATGTTCTTCTCTTCATTTATTTTTCGGGATTGGGAATAAACCATTGCAAGAGGTTGTAATGCTTCACGTTCTTCTTCATGTTCACATTGAGCCATATGCTACCACCCTACCATAGAGTGTACGAGCAAAAAAACATCTCTCGACCCCTCTGCAAAGCATGTGATGATTTGTGGCATTGAACACGATGAAGATGATGACATAATAACCCCCCGCCCCCTATGGCGCGTCCTCTGCGCCCACGAAACACCCCCAGGACCGAGCCGCTAAACTACTCCCACGACCACAGCACCTCGCGGCTCCGCCACCCACGGCCCAACCACACCACCCACGGTTGCCGCCGTCAAGGCCAACCCACCACCACCAACCGGGCTAAGCCACCACCGCCGTCCCCGGAGCCACTACCGTCATCCGCTGAGATGCCTCCACCATCCATCGAGCCACCACCATCTGGGCCATGTTGTTATCACTGACTAGGATGAGCCGCCACCACAATCCGCCGGGCTGCGGCCGCCGTCCGGCGAGTCACCGCCACCATCTGCTGAGCTTTCGCCATCCCGCCAATCTGTCAGAAGAGCCACCCCAGTCGTGCCACCCGCAGTCATCCGAGATGCTCTGGATGAGCCCCTACGGCCCTCCACACCACTCTAGCCGAACCGCATGCGGCCCCAAGCCGCTTCACCTGTGCCACCCTGCGACCCCAATCCGCTCTAGCCGCGCCACCCCACGGCCTCCGCCCTCCTCGTTGATCCATCCTGTGGCCTCCATCCTCATCACCGAGCCGCCCCTCTCAAGTCGCCCCATCGGCCTTGCGCCATCTGCGATCGAACCCCCATGGCCTCTCACGGCCTGTCGAACCACCCAGCGGGCTGGGTCCCTTAGTACGTGCCGGGTTGGACCCAGCAAGATGGGTCGGACTGAACCCGAGCCCACTATGACCCATTTACTTCTTCTGCCCATAAATTTAGCACCAGACGTCTACTTGACGAACCATGAATGACGTTAAAAATCTTAGAGCGAGAAGATCACTTTTATTATACCATACTAATGTTTTGGATTAATATGGGGAACAGTAAGCATGGATTGAGCACAAGTCCAACCGAGCCCCTTGGACTAAAAGGTTAATAACTCATAGAACGGGCATCCGATTGACGCTTGGTCTATACCATTTAGACCCCTATAATGTGGAAGACTATTGAGATGTGTCATCATGGGACTTCTTTATAGTTGAAATATCGACCAGAAGCTTCTGGAGCAGATTCTCTCGGAGACGAGCAAGAATAGTGTGGGAACCTAGTAGCTGGATAAGACTTGAAGAATGATGACCTTTTCTACTTGAAGTGAAATGACAGGCCCAGTGGGGGTCACCTCTTTGGGACTTGGCAGACCCATGGTGGGGAGCACCTCTGTGTTACGCTGTAGACCCACGGTACACAACAAGAGAAGTACCTCAGCAGGACACAGTGGGGAGCGCATATGTGTGATGTTGCAGACCCACAGTACTTGACCGGGGGAGTACCTCAGTAAGTCATGAGGGGGAGCACCTCTGTGTGACGCATGAGAACCATGGTGGGGAGAACATATGTGTGACATAGAAAACCCAGGGTACTAGATAGAAAAAGTACCTCAATAGTCCAAGGATTGTGGGAAGCCCCGCTGTGTGACGCGGCAGGCCCACTATACACGATAAAGGAGGGGATCTCCTGCAGCCGAGGTGTTCGACGACGTAACTGTGGAATTTACTTGTTACATCCCTTAGAATAAATCATGGGGTGAGGTCAGTCACTATCATTGTGTTATCCTTATGATTGAGATGAATTACTTGACAGCATTGGTATATGTATTGGCATATACCTACATTGGGTTATTTTTTGATTTCATTCTTTTTGGTTTGTCCTTGGTGGTCTTTATGAGACCTTGAGGGTCACGAGTTCCCTAATGAGTAGGATTATACTCACTTATGCATGGTGCATGACCACACATAGTTGTGTTTGTTGAAGACAAATAATAGTGTTGATCGAGACTGAGGGTACCGGGACTGAATGTTGTGTGGAGGTGGACCATACGACGAGTCGGTACACAGAGGAGACAGACAGATATGGAGGGCTGAGGAGGTGATCTGTACCTACCATTCCAGTAGGAACCTTCGAGGACGACCGAGTAACTGTTTTCCATTTTCTTCAGTTGTACTTGTACATTTAGTTTCTAGTACCTTTACTATTGGGCATGCATTTTTATCCCCCTTTACTTTCAGCACTCTTCTGGTTATATAGTTTTCTTGTGTTCGTATCGTTATGTGTGCTTGGATACGTGAGTTTGCAGGGTATAAAGGAAATGGCTTCTGAGATTTATGGATAATTCCTTTCGTTGCTAGTCGCTAGCCCCTTGCCTATAGAAGGCGGGCTAGGGGTAGTCACGGCATGATCCTCAAGGGATGAGTCGTAAAAAATGTTTTAGATCATTGTGGAAAATTGTTTTACGGAAATACATATCAATTGTTCAATGTTTTGATGAAACATATTTATTCTATGATGCAACATGTTATATAGAAGCAGATATATGGTCCTAGTTGCCGAGATTTTTCAACTCAGTGAACATGGATACATGGGAGTATAGCTTGATGTTGATCATTTATAATGTGGTGAGTTTGTAATATTATTATATTTCTGGACATATCTCTTACTATTTCCATTAATCTTTTTTTAATCATGGGTTTTTCCTCACTTTGGTTCATATTATTCCTAGATGTGTAATCGTGAGTTTTGGATGCTTTTGTGTGGTGTTCATGATGTGCATGGTGGGTTTACAGTTTACCCAAACCATGGTCCAACCCCCCAAAAACCATTCACCTTAGAACATTTGGATAGAGTGTTGATATATGGTTTCCATATGGTTTATCAAACTATGGCCTCTATGTAAAAACTATGACCCCCTAGGTACTAGGGGCACACTATATGTCAAATAGTATGGCCAATCTTGAAAAACATACATGTGGTTATTTAATACCCAAACTTTTTAATGGATAATTCGTGAACCCTACTTTTATATCCCAAATCACCTCAGCTCATCCTTTGACAATTTCCATTTATATTAGAGGATCCCAAGTGTATTCCTCGATTCATTGATAAATATTAATATAGAATCAAAGGTCCAATGAAAGAAATAAAACCCTCCATGGTATGTAATACCTTCTTAAAATAGATATATATATCTCCCATATTTATTTCCCATTTGAGATAAATAGATTTCCCTATTATATATATTATAGATATTGGTTTTAATTTATCTCATTTTTTTTATTTTGATCCTATGATTTAGTTCTAGAACTAACTTGTCATTGTTATTTCAATTAATATACATTTAAATGAGAAATATAGTTTGGTTACCATTCTTCAATGATATTGATGTAGGTGGTATAATTTTCAATTTCAACAATCTTTATTATCAGCATTTTTATGTAATTGTTCCATTATGTTTCCACAGTTTTCAATTGAGTTTAAATTAAAATGTTGAATTTAATACTATGACATCCATAAAAACATATTCATCATCTCTAACTCATTGTAGATTATGAAACAGAACATCATAAAATCCCATGAGGTGTGTAAATATACTCAATGAGATGAAATATTAAATTAAAAATAATGGGATAATAATTATTTATTGAAATTGATCTAAATCCATGCTTCATGATTGATAATGGGAATTAATGGAATTAATGGACTATAATAGTTAGGTTAATGATATGTGAATAATAAATGATAATTGTATTCATGGGGGATTGTTCACGTTATACCATATGATTATAGTAAAGGACAAAAATTTTGATTTATAAAAAAACTAATGCACAGTTATGCAAATAATTGATCAAAATTGTAATGATGAAGAACATTAAAATGAATATGATATATATTATAATTGAAAACGATTGAACAATGTGGTTTGGTGTTTTGAATGATGGTCAAAGTACACATCGGGTGCCAGATTGATGGTCGAAGCCCTTGATGCACGCATGTGAATAATGAGGTGGGGTTATGTACTGAGGCTACAAATATCATTGGGGTTCTAGAAAAATTATATTGGCCCCTATGATTTTGGAATTGGATTAATATTAAATATGTGTAGGATATTGGTACCCAAGATGATGCTACAAAGAACTATAAATAAAATTAGAAATAAATGTATAATTAAAGAACATTAAAGAATAACTTTTTATATTTATATTCATTATGGTTATGACTATGGAGTTGTCCCAATCTAGATTAATGTGGTTATTTAAAGAATAATTGTTGTTCTTTATTCATTAAAAAACAAAATCATTTTTATGGACTGGGTTTTTCTTTATAAATAGTTAGGGGTAGCGTAATGATTTGTACTCACACCGTAATTTGGTTTCCCGATCATTACTGAAATAAAATTCATTTTTACTATACATGAAATTGTAAAGAGCCTTTATTTAGATAGGTAAGTTGTGATTCAAGACAAATCATGGATAATGAAACTATACATGACTTCCAGAACCTTCTTGGGAGTAATAAGTGTGTTATTTTTTTGGATTTCATTAGACACATGTCACTTCTAAAGAAATAAATATTTTCTACTTTGGTAAAATTTCATATTATTACTCTTTGGATTCAACATTTGATTGATAATTTTTTTTATCTTGGTTGACTATTATTCACTGTCATATCTTTATTATATTTCATATTTATATATATAATTATAATTTTATGGTAAATATTGTATAGCCTCTCCACATTACATATCATTCCATCTCTTCAAGATGGTATCTTATGGAATACATAGAGTGGAACCTGAGGTCGTGTAACGAACCTACTAGGGGAACTGGTATGTGGAACCCAATTCATTATACAATATAAAAATGTCATCATATATGAATCCAATAAATTATTTTTCAGGATTTTCTGGTTTTATACATATATTATTAATTCAAAAACATTTAATTTTCCATTTTAGTTGATGGGTGATTAATAGGTTTGCTTAATAATAATGAATTTGATGAATAATGCAGTTATATTCCACTAGAGAAACAATATAGACAAAGATATGGAAATTAGAATTGTGTTTTTATGATCATGAAAATTACTAATAGTGTGAATCTTCTTCAACTTCCAATCAATCAATGGGTTTAAAAATGAAATGATTAATCTTTTAAGAGGAAACATCAAAATTAATTTAGTGGGTCTAGAGATCTATAAGTATTTATGTAATGGATCAGAACTTTTGAAAAATTATTTTATATTATGCTGTTTTCAATTATATAATTTTTTATCCAAGATTGTATTCATATGTAAGGAGAAAAAAATCAATTGTGTAATCTTATTAAGAACATGATTCAAGAGGAAAAAATTTTCTCTGTAGAATGGGATCCATTTAAAAATATATTTTATGAATGTATTTTTATTATATTCAAAATAAATAGATAGTGAAATAATTATTTGATCTGATGAAAAATTATTATAAACCGATTAGTATATATTAGGAAAATTTTACCATACTTGTGAAGTTTTCTTGTGGTTTAATAAGATGACCTAACAAATTTGTGGATTCATTGGTGATTTAAAACCATGTTACTGAAATTATTTGTTTGTATGATTATTTAATATAAATGAAGAAAAAATTCATTGTTCACTGGTTGTTGAAATTTAATATGTAAACTAACTTTTCTTATATATAAATTGAATCCCCATGTGTGGCCTTTTTGAACAATACACACTAGAAAACAGCCTCCCTATAAAGGGATCGATCCATAGAGAGTCCAAGATGAGAAGAAGTTTTTGCTAACTGAGATTGAAGAGCGTATTAGATAGTGACTAAACGAGTGGTAGTGGTTTGACACAATAATCCTTCAGCACTGTTGGGTTGCACCTAATTATCCCACATAGTCTGAAATCGGGTTACTCAACATGATGAGTGGATCCTGGGGTATAGGTTCACCCTAAAAGAAAACATCTAGAACTAAAATGTGTGTAAGGTTAACATGGCATGGCTCGTTGGGTGCTCTACTAAGCCATCGTACATGGTGAATCCCCATCTATGAAACAACATTGAATATCCCTATGCATAATATACCTTTTGTTTGATTCTCTCATGACTCAAGCCTAAGAAAATTCCCATAAACATCAAGATGGATCATCTAATGAACCACTTGACTTATTAAATGATGTATAGATGAAAACGATAACTCTTCATATGGTTTTTATAAAAAAATTATGATTGATACGCTAGAAAACTCTAATATATCACCTAGTGTAATGAAATTTCAACTGATTAAATTACATAAATATTGAATGAAACAGTAGGTGTATTCATTGAATTGAACAAGGAGGTACATTAAATTTTAAATGGTGGTTCATAGTTCACATTAATGATAAAATGAGATAAATATATTGGTTAATGGAAATGGGGTGAATAAGATGACATCCAATGCACCACAGACAATACAATTAATCAAATTCAATGTTTATGGACATTAGGAAAACCAGTTCTCAAATAAGATGTTTTTTATGTGATTATGGGATTTTAAAATATCATAATATGAATGTAAATGTGAAATATCATGTGATCAAATTTTTAAAATGGGTAACTAGAATGATGTGGTGAAAGGTATACATTCAATCTAAAGTAGTACAACTGATGTATAATTAAAAAATTTTGATAAAAAAATTTACAAATATGACGAGCGTTCTCTATGCATCAATGTTCCGCACTGTTAGATGTTGAATTTGAAGTGAAAAATCTTAATGTTATTATTATCACATCTCAAATATATTATTTTTTTTCTTTTTATTATTATTATAATGTTCCTATAATAATCATTTTATTCTCCCTTTTGTTGAATTTAATGTAGTTTTGGAAAATTATAAGATTTATTTATAGAAATACGAATCAATTTCCATATAAGGTAATTCGAATTTGATATTATAAATAAACCTATTATTTTCTAACTGTTTGTTGATAAATAGGATATTCTAATGGAAATCACATCCATAATTTGATACTTTTCTACTATTAAAATTGGAAATTTATTTAAAATTGTTGGACATAAACATTACATCAATGATATAACAATATTATTTTATTTTTTAGATGAATTAATAAATTAATTTCATGGTTATACAAAAACTATGAAGCTTATATCAAAATAGAACTCATACCTCATACTCCACCTATTTCAAGAACAACATATAGAATTTACTTTGTCGTGTTTCTATAATTGGAATGGAAAATCCATGTGAATCCTGAAAATGGATTTATTGAGATAATTTTTGGACATTCTGGTGGATGTTTTATTTTTATAAGGAATAATGATATATCAAGGTGACTCCTCATTGATTATCAAGAACATTATAATATCACCATCAAGAAAAAGTATCTTTTACAACATATTTATGATTATATAGTTCAACTACGAATAGATTAATAAATTTATATGATTGATATTCATTCATTATATCATAAATGTATGGTCCAAAATGATGATATACAGAATGAGAAATTCTATAAATGGTATACAAACATTGATTTTATATTGATATCAATTGGTATTAAAAGATTCTTCTCCATTATCATTGAATTTATGACTATCTTCAACAGGGATTACCTTGATATGTTTTTGTTAGTATTTATTGAAGACAATCATATTTATTTAATTCGAATGGAAGGGCATGAATTTCAAATGATAATTGTACTAAATACCGTATTGAATGTTTGTTAATATACATAATTAAATAAATGTTTATTTTTTCCTAAAAAGATTATTTTTTGGGTTTTGTAGTCTCATAGGAGGGTATTTCGATGGGTCATCCATAGATGGATATTATTAATAAATTGATCAGACTAACCACAATTACTGATATTTTTTGGTTTCTAGTTTAGTTGGATTTAGTCTATGATTTGTGGAGAATATTTCATAGTCGTTACTCAAACAGAAGGTTAATGAGAAATATTACCCAACTAAAAATTTATAGTTACATATTTAAATTTTTTAATTAATGACCTAACTTCATTAAATTTATAAAAAAGGAGTGATACATACACATATTTTAAAATATTAATTTATATTTTTAGGAATAATGAGTTGAATCTCTTATAGAAAATATGTTTGGAGATGATTAATTATTATGACATCTCAATACACTACCTCCATAGAAATAAAAAAAAGGTGGAAGAATTTATGAGTCTATAGGATCATGAATCCTTGCCTATGATGAGGTTAACAATGATTAAATATTTCTAAATTTCCATAGGATAGATTTTAAATCAAGGAGGAATGGTTAAAATATTATCTTTTAATATTTAATGTTAAACCATATATATAATTTGAATATTAATTATGTTGAAAATGAATATATAGGCAATTAAATGAAATTGAGAAATCTCCCCGAGTTTAAGAGTGATTTATGGAAATGAGATGTTTTAAGAACCATTTATTTTTTCTTTCTGTACAATTTTTTATATAGGAGTTGTTAAATGATGATAAAAGTAAATCATTATCTATTTATCCTTCATGTATGAATATTTATAGATATCTAAAGAGTATTTTTGGTTGGATAATAAGAATATAGATATTTTTTAGTCTATATCATGATTCTTTGTATGAAATCATGTTAAGGACAATATATATAAAAATAATAATATGTTACTACCATTAACTATAATATATTGGAAATTGGAAAATGTCATCATTGTTTTTGTCATTCGACAGAGAAAATTATCTAAAAGAAATAATAAATTTTTTTGACGTGGTTGAGTAACATAAAAATTATGAAAACATTAACATAACAGTAGAATATTTCTCATTGTATTATCATTCAAATATATAAATTAATTTAGTGGTGTGGTTTTTTAAAATTACACAATACATTATATCTAATCACGATATGAGGTGAATGACTATTTTTTAGAGATGTTTTTTGCACGATACAGAAACACATCTTTAATTTAGTATGATGTATCACCCTCAAATATATAGTAAATTTGTGGGATCCATTCATTCCCTATATGATATGATGATATACATTCTATTGATTTCAATGGTGTTTGGGATCAACCTCATCCTCAATTCATGTTTTCATACAACTATATCTTTCAATCGAGCTTGTAGAAAGGTCCTTAAGAATATCTAAATAGAATGAAGTATAGAACTCAAATATTTCTAGATGATGCTAGTGATATAATGATATGGGATCCTGATCCAGATAAAAAAATATTAGATAATGGTAGTTCTAGTCAACAATATATCAAAGAAGCTCAATTATGATAGAAATATTATGATTCCAATTTTTTCATGATATTTAAATAATTGTATGAGTGAATTATTTTTTTAATATTTTAGATATATGTTGTTTATGATATTTTGGAAAAGAGAATTTATTTCGAAGGTATATTATAACATTTCAAATTATAGTTTTTGTAGGGACAACATATTATAGTTTAGTACTTTCATGAGACCTCTCTCATGTTCACGATGTGTTCCAGGTATCTTTCTTGGGAATACAAAAACAAGATCCATCACATGTGATTAACTCAGTATTAATATTGATATAGATTAATTGTTCTTATAAAGAACAACCAAATTTTTTTTTGACTTCATAGATAATGTTATATTGAAATTGAAAACTCTCTTTTGGAATTTTTCTTGGTGATATCAGAAATTTGACGAAGGAACACGGAAACCCAGGGATATAATAAAAAGGTGATATCCTAATTTATGTATATTAATGATGAATTTTGAAAGAGAAATTAAATTTATCGGTGGGAGAATGTATCACAGAATTATTTAATGAAATGTATCCCTATATATAAATTTTATATCATCAATATCTTTCATAACACATGACCCTGAGTTTAAACAAACAATGTAATACTATTTAAACATTATCTGTAAATGTGATTCGTATCAAAGAATAATAAAATTGTTGCGTCTAATTAGAAAGATAAAAATTAAAACAAAACTATGTACAACATATGAATAAAATGTTTTCATTTGTTTCTAATTAGATTGAAATTAAAACAATGATAATCAGTTTAAAATAAAATGGTCGTTTTTTCTGAAGAACTATATTTATACATGACATGTATATTTATTTTTATTAATAAAATTAAAAAAATTAATTATTTAAATTAAATTTAAATATTTAAATATTCAAATAGATTTTTGGCATATAAATATTTTTTTGACATAGGATACAAATATGTATATAATATTTTTAAAATGTAATTTTCTATAAATGAGTTTGGACCACATTTTTTCATGTTATTTAGAAATTAAATTTAGGTACTTATATAAATTAAATATGAAAAATGGTTTTCATATTTTTAATCAGGAGATTAAAAATTTGAAAACATGTTCCTTTTATATTTATTCATTATTAATTGTAATCGTATTAAAATTTATGATATCAATAATGGGTATAATAGGATAAACTCAGTTTTAACTAATTTATTAAGACATAATTTTCATCATAACTTTTATGAAATAATGTTATTCCCCAAATGACACCTTAGACTCTAAAATATAATTTCTATGGTATAATTGTAAATTAAAATTAAATACATAAATTTTAAATGAATGAAATACTCAGAATGTCACTCAATTAGTTTTAAATATATATTATTTTCCATAATGTGAAAATGTATGATATGGACAGATATAAATGGGTTTTTATGGAAAGATGAAATTATTATTATAATTTAAATTTATTTAAAAATTTTAGTAGTTATATTATTTTTATTTCTTATGAACCACTGATGCAATAATTATGAAAATAAAAGGAAATTAATAAAATCATTTCAACATAATAAAAGTAATTGAGTTGGATTGATTTTTCTTCTTATTTGATATTTTATTATAAAAATGACACATTAATGTTGTGTAAATAGATTATATTATAATTTCCGCATTTTATTTATGTATTGTAATTGAATTTAAATGAATTATATTAATATTTACATTAATGATACTAAATATATGTAATATTTTGTCAAATAATTTAAAAATTATAAAATATTTGAAAGATAACAAGATGAATATGATATGATTGAAAATTTCAGTAATTGGTAATTAATTTTCCAATTTTTTATGTATATATATAATTACATTCCATTGATAGTGAAAATGTTCTTACTGTGATTATGGTTAAAATAGGTGTACTAAAATTGTAAACAAAATTTTAAGTCCTCACCAACCACATAAATATCTCTAAATTTTATTGGATGATCCTATGTCATTTACATCATAAATATTTGTCAAATTTAACTACTTTTTTATTATTTTGGGATGGATAATAACTTTACTATATTTTAATATCCTAGGAAATTATATGAGGTCCCCTCCACTCACTTATAAAAGGAAACATATCCTTCCTCTTCTTCATGACACATTGACACTTATATATAATGAAAACCATACCAAACATTCTTCTAATCTCTCTATTAATATTACAATAGTTTCATTCTTCCCAAAATACTATACCTATGGTCATTAAGAGGGTATCTAATAGAGTTTTTTCAGATATGATTTAATCACCATAGCTGATTCATATATATTTAGTTATTTCTTCACCTCATCTAAAACTATTATAGTGTTCATTTAAATATAATTTTTTTGAAATAATTATACATAAATTTTATTATTATTATAAAATAATCATTATTGACACTCCTTTCTATCCAATGGGATGTGAAATTATCAGTCTCACACACGTACGACTTACCATCTCGACATGGAGATACAAATATTGTTCCATCATCATATTTTACAGATGATTATTATGATGGGATTTATATTTATATATGATATTAATTAATATATTATTATTCTATATTGATAGTATCATATGTATGTTTTTATCTTCCTATCCATTTAAAAATCATAATGCTGATCGTGTATATGTTTGGATAAAATGGTCAATAAAGATATGAGAGACATTTTTGAATATCCAATTTTCATTGATGATAATATTTTATTCATTTTATGTATATATATAATTTATATGATATAATAATTAATTTATAATAATTATTTTTTATTTAACATAATTATATTACATTTAGTGAAAACAACATTCATGCATACAAATAACCTAATGTGGGTACATAATTTATTTAAATTAAAACGATATTATTTTTAAATTTCTATTCATTTTATAACCATAATCAATTTCTAAGGATTAAGAAAATAATTTGAAACTAGATTAAAAAATGATGAAAATATAACCCAGAAGTGTTATTTCATGAAGAAATTGTAATTAAATGGGTGATATGGTTTCCTAAAAAATATTATACCTTATTATAGATATTAATTTGGATTCAAATATATATAAAATAAATATATATATTTATTATATATGATTTTTGAACTTTTTTGAGAAATTTTGTGGGTTAAGATAGGTGATTTTTGTTCTAATTGTATATAATTAACGGTATCATATACTTGAATTTCCACTAATGAAATTATATTATACTTATAAAATGAATCCCTTTATTTTTTTATCTTCAAGATATATCATTAAATTATATGTCTTCATTTTAATTTTCTAAGATTATTTATTTAATATATCAAAATAGATTAATTAAGAAAAATAAATATTTTTTATCTGTTCAAGAATTTTTTCTAAATTATCATATTATTTTTTAAATTGATTTTAGAAAATTATTAACTTTTTTTAAAAAAATTAAGAGGATTTTTATTATTGTAAAATGGATTTGTAACTGTTTGAATTCTCTAAAAATGTGCGAAAAGAATGTTTTCTTTTAACTTATATGGTATAAACATAAATTCCCATTATCATTATAGATCATTATTTTGAGGATTACTTTATATATTACATTATATCATTTACAAAAAAAATTACTTTAAAAATAATATTATTTTAGAGCCTGAATATGAAATTTAAAAGAATATTTTCCTTAATATTAAATTTAATAGTATATATATTAATCATAAACAATTAACATTACTATTTTTTTTGATTTACTATGGATATGATCCAATGGTTCCATTCTTGTTCATCAGCATTATGGTTTATCATTATGTTGTTGATATTTTTATTAAACTCTTTTTTCAAGTTTAGTTATATAATGAGGTTACAAAATTTATATGAAACACTTTTTTTCATGGGCTTGTTACGATGACATGATGCATGTTTTATCCTCATGTGGATCACATATGTATCATTTTAATTATGTAACATGTGGGATCAAAATTATATAGACCTCCAATTCACAAATTATATCATTACATCACATAAAATATTTATATGGTACAAGTTAATGTGCTTGATTTATTACAGGATACAATCTATTTTGGTAGATCAAATATTGGAAAAAATTAATTTTTCTCTTGCAATTTTAGAAAATAACTCTTATTATTTATTCCACTAAGGAAAATATATTCTGATTACAAATCCATTAGAATTTCTTGGCCTTTGTAGTTAACCATGATATATGAACTTAGTTATATACCTATGTTATAACCAAACTTCTATGACTTTAACATACAGTACATGATTAATTAATGAATAAAAATAACTCTTATTATTCATCTCTTTTGAAATGAAAATTAATTATATTATGTGTCAGGTTTTTGGGCATCAGAAGATTGGGTGTGAACTTATTATGATATGATTATGATCTCATACCAATATCCTTAACTTATTCTTTCAAATGATCATTGATATTTTATCCAAACTTTTTCTATTCTAATAATTTGATATCATACTTCATATGTTCATCTTTACTATGTAATAAATAAATGAATACTTATGGTATGACAATGATGTGTAATAACTAGAAATATCATTATGGGATAGGTCGGTTATATTTCATGAATAATTATTATTGTGTATCTAGTCTCTAAATACACTAAACCTCTATATTCTATATGATGTATATTTTGATTATATTTAATATTCATATATAAAGATATATATTTGTATAGAAAAATCAGTGTCCTTTACACCACACTAAACATATAAACAATCAAGGAAAACAAGTACTCCACCTATATAGATAAGAAACTAGAGGAAATATAAAATGTGTCAAAAAACATTTTTTAAAATTATGAAATGATTCCCTCACAATTTTTATAACATTGGAACTAATAATTTAGAAATAATTCCTAAGAATAGTGTCTTAATTAGTCTCAACTATATGATGATTCTCTAAAACATCCTACAAAAAGGTTTGACACTTACTTCATGGGGACTTCAACCATGATTCATTCCTTTAAAGGGACAGCTTTTATGGAGACGTAATTAGCTAATATGGAAAATTAAAAACTATTCATTTAAAATTCAACCTAATATTTATTAAATATCTAATCCATACACATGTATAAATATTATATGAAAAATAAAGGGATCCTCCCTTGGCTACAATGTATACTTTGAAATCATTCAATAAAAATAATTATATGATGTATAGGGTTAGAGAAACAATCTATTTTCTAAGAAAATTAGGGTACCCCCACTTGAGTCTATGGAAGTCTACTATTTCCAAATTCAATGAGACCAATTAAAATATTCTAATTGAAATAACAATGTATCCGTATATTGACTAACCATATCATTATTTTACATTCCCCTAAAAACCTAATATTGTCACCCCACATCACAAAACTCCATGATACTCTAAATTAAATCAATAAAAAATATAATTTACCTAATAAATTCCATGTATGGTATTTAATATTTGTATCAAAATCATAATGAAATAGATTTTTTACACATGAAAATAATTTTTTCTCAAATCCATCTATTATAGTATACACTAATAGTACTATAACCTTTTTATATTTTTCCCAAATATGTCGACAGTGGTTGGTTACAAAAATTATTTTAATTCTCCAAAATGTAACCATGATTTGTAAAAGATTTTAGATAAGTTTAAAGTTCCTTAGAATATCTATGATACTTCTGAGATTAGAACATCCCCAAGATAAATCAATAAACAATATATACAACTAGTTATCTTCTTAAAATCACGTCCACAACAATGTTAAGTCCGATTTCATTGATTGTTGACTACAACATGAAGATATCATATACTCTCTCTATCTCCTTACAGGGTAACAATGGAATATTACATTATTTTCAGTTATGCAGTACATATAAACTTATTCTAATAGGAATAATTTATAATATGGATTCATCTTCTACACTATAATCCAATAAATAAGTGAACTATGCCTAATGTTTTATTTAGACATAAAATAAAATAAAAAATAGGAAATGAAACCCCTTTGGATGAATTGTTTTGGATACCAATTATGAATTTTGATGGAATCATTTGAGGTATGCAATAGACCAAAAAACAGCATTATGAACCCTATTGTTGTGATCATCCACTAATATCACAACTCATTTAATATCCCTAATATATCCCCTTCACTGATTAATTTTTATTTTCATGTGTCTTGAAAATCATTACAAAAATATACATCAAATCCCAAATCATTGGATACACAAAATGTGTTGTCAATGTGGTGAATCCCATTGTTTAAAACCTCCATAATGTTACAGTCAATAAAATTATCCAAAATAAAAATATTTGGGGTAAATAAAATTAATTTATTAAAACTAGTAATAAGCTAAAACACACATAGGATATATTATTAAAAATATATTATCCTTTACTTCACTAACTTTTTTCATTGATTATAGATTTATAGTGAGAAACTAACTAAAGAAATTATCAAATTGTACATCATCCCCCATTCGTATTATAATATATTTGATCTCATAATATATTGTCTCTCCCATATTAAAAAAAAATTAAATTAATACTTTAATTACAATGAATAAATCTAAAAAAATCCCATATTCCTCTAGTAAATAAAGTATCTCTAAATCATATATTACTCAATAATGCTTTTCGATTTTTTAACAGAGAAACCGACATAATTTTGATCCTTAGAATCAAAAACTAGTCGGTTGGGTAAACCATATTATGGTTATCTTGATCTGTCTACTAGGCCCTTCAAATGAGAACCACATGATGGTAATGAATAGAAGATATTATTATTTATAACATCAAAACTTCTAATCCTAATAAAATTGGATATTCTTATTTTTATCTATTTCATTTATTTCTTAAAGGATCTTTATATTGAATAGAATCATAATCAATCATATTGAATGTAATGGAACTATGTCTCTACCCTAATAGAATGTCTATTTTACATATTCATTTTATTATCTCATAGTAGTCACAGGTTATCATGGGGGACCATAAAATAATATTTCCCATCATGAATCATATGCCGACCTAAAAATATTGTAATACTATTTACCAACAAAATCATGAAATCCTAATTTTTCTTTAATACAATCTACACCAATACCCTCAACCAAATTCACTAATAAATCAGTTACATGAAACACCCCCACTAAGAAACACTATTTTTTATAGTGAAGTTAAAAAATTCCCCTAAGGATCAACTTTAAAAGGTCCCCAATTAATTTTTATGACTTTGGGTATATAACATTAATATTAGACTCATTACCCTCATATATCCAAGGAATAATAAAAAATCATATAAACAACATGAAATTCAAATAATCCACTCAAAAAATAATCCCACAACTATTGTGTTTGTTATAAAAAATTAAATAGAGAAGCCATGTGAAAATCATATTGGAACACTACACATAAATAAAATGAATTACCTAAAACCAATATATAGTTTTCAGCACAAAATTTTGATCCTTTACACATGGGGAAACAAAACATTCAATCTCTCATTTCAAGCCTATATTTAACATTTTAGAAACCCATCATATGCATGATTAGCCTATCTATCATGATATTATCAAAACAGAACCATACATATGATTAATTGTCACTTGATCATATAAGCATACATATTAATTATCTTCTCATATCCCATCCATCACATGTATTCACTCTTAATAAAATATTCATGCATAAAAAAATGTAAAAAATCTCTTCAACTGCAGACTATTACTTCCTTATTTATTTTAAATCATATAAAATATTCCTAGAAAATATTTTTCACCATATGTACATTTTCCATGAATCAAAAAAGAGAAAGAATATACTACTAATATAAACATCCTAGATATGATTATCTAGATTACTAACAATATACTTTATGAAACACATCCAAACCCAACCATTATAGTTATGAAATTGATCAAAATATATGAACATAGCCATGATACTAGAAAGACCCTATGTTATATATCTCTCACAAACAAAATGAATCTTATAAAAAATGACATATCCTTAAAAGGGAATCAATCTTTATAGTTGATCTCATCCCCATCTAGATACCTTCTCAATTATATCATACTTATATCCTTCCATTTCATATGAATCAACTAACTAAACAAATATACTAAGGGTTTATACAAATCACAAATACACCTGGAATATACCTTCAGCGTTTGCTGATTCTGTACAAAAAATATCTACATGGAGCAAAAAAATAATTTTTTTTACAATTGAGTAGAATTTCACCAAAATATTTTATATGAAATCACGATATATGTTATTTTGGAATGTATAAATAAATTAATAATTATTCATAATAATCTTGAAATTAGAAAATCTCTAGATTATTTTGATGAAAAATTCCTAGAAAATACACCTTTAGATATCATTAACCCATTTTAGTTACTTTGTGAGTGGGTCACTAAACAATTAAGAATATATAAATTCTAAATCATGGAATCTCCTCTAAATAAGGAATTTAGTCCATCATTGGTAAATATAATGAATTAGGGTTAGTATAAATTTATGGGACATCGATGGTCTCCATTCTTGGATAACATGATCAGTTATACATAACTTCTCTACCTGCAAATTATTAATTATATATTAACTTTGGAAAATTGTATATGAGAGGTCTTACATGGTCAAATTATGATTTTGGGTGGTGGCTACAAGATTTGTTAGCAATATCATCAATGATTCATACCCCTTTATGAGTTAACATGTTCTTCCTAAAAACATATTTATCCCCCAAGAAAATTATGTGATGCAACTCATGAATAATGATTCCTCTAATCATTTTGATGACCAGGTATATGATATCTTATGAGGGAACTAGTGATAAGATCATGAAAATAAAAATGGGTTATTTTACCTAAGAAAACTAGGATTATGTGTGATGTTAGATATCATTTGATATAAAATAAATATAGAGATATTAAATGATATAGATGGAATTAATCATTTAATTTTGGGTGATGCTTGAATGAATTTGAACAGGTACTTCTGAAAAATTGTTTTTAAGGAGGGGGATCATTCTGAAGTTTTAACTCTTTTTATGGAACCTATGAGGCTATCCATAAAACATTTTGATGATATTGTAATAATTAATATTATTTTTCATGTTCCTAATATTTATTATAATCTTTAATTTCCTAAATACATCCTAATTATAAATCACACATTAAATTTAATGGTGTGGAATACAATAAGAATTTTCCTTATGAAAATATATATTTTTGTTGATGATAAAAAATAATATATATATATATATAATTATTTTTTTAATTTTTAACATGATTTTGAAAATTAAATCACATGGTAACACTCAAGTATGAATAAATTATTATTGGGTACTGATTAAAACCTTTTCAACATTGTAGAAACAAAAATAATCTGAAAATATCGATAAACCATTCATTGAAAATAAAACCATTCACAAAGTATAGTAATATATTTTATATACCTTATACCCATGATCATTTCTTCTTAGTAAATGGATACTAATCATTGATGATGATCTCATAGTGGTATCCATTGGACTCCCTCCTCTGTGGTGTATCCATGGGATAAAATGAATCACCCATTTCATTGGAAGGGCCCTCCTTCAATCACACAATATTCATGTATCTCAATCAAGAAAAATAGTGATGAAGAGAACATAGAAGAATTCTCCATGGATTGGGAAATCACACAGTCCAACAGATAGATAGTTAACAAATGATCATGGTAAAATAGTACATTGAAATCATATTTAATAGATGAAAATGTTTGTCTATGGTTATCCCATGAGTAAGAGAATAAACATTTGGGTTTATTCCATGAATACCAAGCTATTAAATGTTATTTATAAAAAAAATCGGTAAGCATTATATAAATTAATGAATTTTATTTTTATAGGGTTTTAGTGATTTAACATTTCTGCATCGATTTATGGAAACTGGTATCTCTTAGAGGTGCATGATGAAATATCCATAAATAATTATTACATATATGATAAGGGGAGATACATAATTTTTACTTCCATGAAATGGTGTGATATGAATGGGTTAATATTGTGATATATTTATTGACATGCAAGGGTTACTCTACATATCATGGTGATATATAAGAGATTATTTACCATAAAGGGGTCATACATACGGTTTAATTATTGGAAAAGTGTTGATATGGAAGGTTGAAAAGATACGGGTTTGTGAAAATATTTTCATTAATGATGTGTGAATGACCAACATTCCAAAAATCCAAACTCATCTCCTCTAGACAACTATTCAAATAACAACATATATATATGCCTCAATTCTCCTTTTCCTTTTGAAATATCAGAAATAACAACACCAATCATATCTAATCTTCTTCTATAATTTCCAATTGAAAATATATGAAATATGATGACCCATGTATTTCTGTTCCTTACAAAATGATTCACATTTAAAATATAATAAAATAATATAAAATTTTAATTTATTTTATTATTATTATAAAGAATATATTTATAATTCAAACATTTCATTGTCACATTATCAATGAGGTTTAATATGAGACTCCCAAATGTAACCTTATCTATTATAGTAAAAATCATTTCAAAAAAATCAACACCCTGAACATATTTATTAAGGACCATTTCATTATCACATTATAGATTATATTTGACATTTTTTAATGAGTTGTAATATCTAGGAACATCCGCAGACAATATGCTTCTATTTTAATAGATATAAATATAATCACACAATTTCATAATGAATAATTACCTTTCATGTTATTCAATGTACAAGATAACGTGATTTCACTAAAAATTAAGTAATTACCTAAATTTTATATATTTATAAATGCAAAATTATATTTAATTCTATATAGTTTATTATTATGTAGTTAAAAATTTATGATTATATGAAAAAATGGAAAAAAATTAATATGATATTATTATATATATATATATATGTATATATTTAAACAAAAATGGTGTTTTGTGTCACTATAAATTTATTTGTAACAATAATAATTAAATGTAATTAATATAAATATTTTTTTGAGTGTATACTTTTTTTGTTAAAAAAAGTAAGATAAAAAAATTTAAAAAAAATATATTGATTGTTTTTTGAGTTTTATAGGAATGATGGAAGATAAAAATGGATGGCGGAGTATGGAGTTTGGAATGAAATAATGGATGAAAAAGTGAATGTAAAACTTATAGTAATTGAATAAAAAATGGGGAAATAGTTAAAAAATTAGGTGATTGGTGGATGGAGGGCTTGTAAAAGTTGGGTGTGCTAGGAAATTATACCCCTATATTATTTCTATCATCCGTCACATATCGTACCCACCTCTCTATTAATTGAAAAAAATGTACCATTAAAAAATAAATAGATATTGAGCAGAATTGTTCATTTATGGGGTGTTGGATTCATTATTGTGAGGGGAAGGTGAGCCATGAAAATTCAATGTATCAGAAGTATTTTTATAAACCATAGTTACATATATGTTTTCATGGTAATTATTTAATATAGAATTTCATATGATTGAATAATTGATTTTCATTACTCCTATTTTGGTGTAATAATAAATCATTTTATGTGTTCTGTGGATTAAATTAGGCCATTCAATGAATTGTTATATATTTTTACTCCACTGATTCATGAAGCATGTAATGTTTTATTAATGAGAATCATGTGTTATTTCAAGATTTCCATGGTTGCTCTATATAGAGGATATGGTTTAAGATAATTTGATGTTTATTATAAAGGATATTATTAGAGATGTAAGCTTTTATACGATTAAGATTGAAGACTAATTGTGATTGGTGTTTTATAAATTGTTGAACGAAATTCCCCCATAGAGTTTGGTTTGGAAATGTTTTTTTATTTTTTCCTTAGTGTGAATTGACTGATGCCTTTTTGTTTTTTAACTAATGGATCATTAATTATAGTTAGTTTTCATGATTTTATATTATATTCATATAATAAACTCATTTTATTAATTTTTTAGGTCATGATTTGTTTTTATGATAATAATTTGTTTCATTACATGTAATGAAAAGTGTTTTTTGAATAGATTTATATTCATTTTGACTGAAAATTTGTTTTAAAATGAATTTTGGTTTTATAATTTATATAATAAAAATTAATTTTTATAACAATTCAATATTATGATATAAATTACATCTTCATACATTAATATGAATTTTAAGGCATGATTTGTACAATAAAATATTTATTAAACAATTTTAGTTGGAAATGGTTTATTAGGTAGTTCTATGAATAAAACAGACATAGTCCAGGAGTCCCAATTGGAAAACATTCATAATGTTTTTTCATAAAGACATGTTTAACATTAGTTGAACCTCAGAACTAATATTTTATTTTAATGTTTTTATATTTATCTATTTTATTTCATTAGGTTTCCTAAAGGGGATTCATTATGATATATATATATATTGATATGGGAGGAGGTGAATTTTTTATGATGTGTTGAATCATGATTGATATTATAATTTTTTTGATATATGTTACCTCACCTCATTTTACTTTACTAAATGGAATCCTAGTTTCATTTTTTATTTATTGAGGTGAGATTATTTTTTTAGTAATAATATATACAACTACATCCCTGAAATAAGTTGTGGGCCTAGTCATTAGGAGAGTACCACTAATGAGGATATATTAAAAAACCAGTAGTTTATAGACAGTAAATGAATCAATTATATGATAGGTAATTCAATTAAATTACATTTAGTATTTCCTCAATAGATTATTTGAATAATTACTTAATTTAATATCCTTTAATTTTTCTTCAATACTAAACATTGTTATATATTCTCATTCTCTCCCCCATTTCAATGTGATTCATCCCTCCACCACCCCCACACTCCACCATCACTAAATTTCCAATTCCCTCCCTAGTCCCTGATGATCCCACTACTATGCCATCAATATGGAATGGTCACAACCACTTTCACCCCTATACACTATTCTAGGAATGTAAAATGATTATCCCATTGGGAATGGTGTTAATTTATTAAAATTCTTAAATTAGTAATAGGTGTCACATTTTCACCAATGGGATTTAAAATTTCCTTCCCATATGTAATTTATTGTAATTATTATATTATTTTTTTGTTAGTTATTAAAATGTATGATAAGGTACTAGAATTTAAAATCTCATTTTACAACCCATGGTTTTATTATTATTCAATATTATTATATTCCACTAGTGATATCTTCTAATGGTTCTATGTTTTTTTATTTTGATACCATTCATTAATTGTTTAATGTTATTTCCCAAATTTTATTTAATTCATGGAACATGATATTATTTATTCTTTTTATTTATATTTGTTATTAATTTTGTACAATTATTCAGCTGATATTTCCGTATAGTTATATTTGTGGTCATTATTCATCAGTTTGAAGTCTTTTTTTTCAAAAACAATTATAAGGGAAATTATAAAATTAGTGATTCAATGAATGTTTTCATTTAAATGATTCAGGAAACATTATTTCAGAATTTCATAACCGAATTATGGGAAGGATAATGTATTTAAGTATTAAAATGATAATAACATATATTATAATTACTTTTAAAACTATAATATTTTTTTATGAAAGTGTATGAATTCTCTAGTGATTACCAAATGAGTTGTTATGCTCACAACTTATTTATAAAATTCCATGTTAGAAGTTGCAGCATCATAGATATTATAGAAATATAATAGTAATAAAAAATAATAATTGATACAAAAAGAAGAATCAGTTTCCTCAACCAATAGAGTCATCCCTTTTAAAACCATTTTTTCTTTCATGGGTGGTAGGTATCATCACTGGGGTTTACCAATTCCCATTCCAAATATAGATAAGTGTTTTTTTTAACAACATCAATAATGGTATAATTTCAAGTTCGTATATATTACCACTTGGTCGATGTTAGCCTAACCACCCCTGAAACTATGACAACGAGACAACACCATTAAGGAATATATGTGTGTAATAAAGGGATTCATGTATCGTTCATAGTTAAATAATTTATATTTTACTTTCTATAAATAATTTTTTACATATAATCCTATTAATAAATTTTTTCTTAATAATTTAAATTATTAATTGGGATGCATTAGATAAATTGATTTTGGGATACAACCAAAATATACTTTTAATTTTCAACAAAATATGTACACCTATATAATAAAATAATGTTTTTTAAATAATATCCCTTTTCATAAAATATCCTTTTAAAACACCCTCACCTAAATAAAAATGGTAATATAAATTTATAATGGCCTATGAAATTTTTTATAAGTGTTTTAAATTTGAAGGTTCCTCAAAATAATTATTCTCAAAATTATAATGGTGTTTTATAATTATAAGTATAAAATATCATATTTTAAAAATTATTGAGGAAAAATTACAATTATATTCAAAATCAGATAGTTATATTATGTTAAGATGAATTTATGTGAATTTTATAGAATGCAATATTTTCAAGAATAGTAAAAACATCATTTTGGGTTTTTAGATTATTTTATGAAATCATATTTATTTTATAATGATGTAATAAATAATGTAACACAATCAGTGACAAAACATTACATTGTAAAAAATATATTTTTCCATGAATAATGTTGTAATAAAAATTATATTTGGTTCTAGTGGATTAAAATAATAAAAATGTGTCGGTAATGATAAAACCCTTGGTAAAAGTCCTTATTTAAGCTCATGGTTATTCATTTTCCACAACCAAGATTTTGAAGTCCTGTATTTATAAATTATTAAACAAATCCTCCACTTTTTGTTTAAATACCGAAACAATTCACTTCATCTCTCAAATCTCAATCCATCCTCCATGATTATAGGGCCAATTTTACTACCGTTTATCCCCCAATATTCCCAAAATATCATAAGGTTCTAATAATCAGGATTTAGGAGTAACTGTTTAGTGTAATGGAAAATATCCATTCATTTTTTCCATTCATGTTCCCTTTTCATGTGGCATGTCTTTAAATTTCCAAAATATTGTCTTTTTCCAAATTAATTTATCACATTAATATAACAGGATTTCTTTATGAGTATCAAAACAATTCCCCCTCTCTTTTTACCCTTTTTTAAACCCATTTTTTATACCCTTTATGATGGAAAATTAATGACTACAATTTCTCCATTTTACATGAAGAAATATATTTTCATTGTTATTTTTATACCTAAAAAACATGTCATTTCAATTTTTATTCAACTATATTTAAAAATTACATAATTATTTTGAGACACAAATATATGATATGAATATTTCATTTCATGGGTAATAACTTATGCAATGATTATGTCTTAAATATGGTTTTCTTTCCATGATTTTATATAAAAAACTTTTTCTTTATTCGCCATGTGTTATTAATGAAATTATTTGTTATTACCATTGTGAATAACATGGAATTAAGATATGAGAAATTTTCTCCTTGATATGGCTTAAATTCATATAGTAAATAATTTAATTTCCATATATTATAGGTTTTATGGTAAATAAAAAATATACCATGGTAATTTTCAGTTATGAAACCATAGTGAATAACCATGGTGAAATTATTATTAATGACTCATTTAAATGTAATAGATGCATTTATATTTTATGATTCATATATAATTTATTGTCTCTTGACTATTCCATATTATAAAACAACATTCTCTTGTTGATAGGTCTTATAATGACATAGTTTTTTCTCCCTTAATTTTCCAATTACAAGGCTTCATTCTCACCCTTTCATTTTATTTATATCCCTAGGATATGAGATGTAGATAATGTAACATATTGTGAACCCATTTATATATATTTTAAGTGGTCTTAGTTGACTGATTAATTTTCCATGTATTATGTACCTTATTTACAATAAACATTACATTAAAATATTCATTGTTTTTACCATTTAATTAAAGGTTATATAATAAAAATGTGTAATTCCATAGTTGGTATCAAATAAATGTAAAGTTATTTATTGAAATTAAGATTTCAAATACTTAATTAGAACCCTAGGTACATGTCTAACTATAGGAAAATATCATGGTAGATTGATATGTATTTAGTATTTTCATTCCATGAAAACATATGTATCTCACTTTTACAATTGGATGTGGATCATGAATAAATTTAAAGGGGGGTAATAACCAAAAGCACCTCATTAAGGTAGACTCAAATAAGAAGTGGTGAACAACAATAACCCTTTCTTAATAATTGTTTTGACACACCTAGGGGATATGTTTGGTTAATAAAAATAATTTTATGAACTATTATTATGGTTATATGGAATACATAATTTTTATTTCAGGATATTAATAACATATTGAATAATTATTATTTAAGGCATAAAATACCATTATAATTATTGGAATCATTAAATCAACATAATTCTCAATAAGGATTTCTTATTATAGAAAAATTGAACAAAATAAGAGAAATTGTATAAATTACTAGTGTAATAGACGATTTATTTAAGGGATTTTTATGGAATGTAGAATAGAGAACATTTTGAGTATGATGAATCAACTAACTCATGTTATGTAGAAAAATGAATATATTCAAGAAAATGGATTCAAATTAAAGGGAACACCATTACATTGAGTTATATATGTGTCAATTAATAACTTATTTATTGGATTTACGATCAAATTTATTACTATAAAAGGGATATGATATATAAAAATGATGCTGTCATTACTCTACTTTCTATAGAAGCATAATTTCACCATGGTTGTATAATTCTTTAAAGAACAATCTTATCGGTTGTGGACACTGGGTATGAAAATTAATCCAAGATGGGAGATGAATTCTATGTAATGGGGATAGTTTAGGGGAGTAATGGTCAATAAATATTTACCCAATTAGATTTTAATAAAAAGGAGATGGAATTTAAATAGCTAATGTTAAAGGATAATGAATCAATTAGAATCTCTGAAAGAAAAATACTAATACTTTCTCGATACAACTCTGGATTTTTTATGGATCATAAGTAAAGGATGATATATTCATTGATTGACTAAGACCCCATATATGGGGTAATGTAACAAATAATTTCTATAATCTAAATGAGGAGAAAATTTGGGGTTCTATAAAGGATGCATTAAAGTTTAGAGAGACATAGTATTCATATAAATCAAATAAAAAGAAGAGAGTAATTGAGGCAATCTCTTGAAAGAACATTGTTCATGATAGAGTATGAAAGAATGTGAAAATTCCCACTTTTAACAATTTTGGAATGATGTATTGGGGGAACTAATTTCCTATCAGTAAATATTTATACAAAGGTTGAAGAGATGGGCAAACATCTCAAAGCTTTTGTGGATAAGTGAAGCCTCATCTAAGAAACACTATCAACAATGCGAATACAGTCCATTCCCATCCAAAAGTTCATCAATTAATGTGTGGAAAACATTGGAACTTTTACAATGGATTTCCAAAAAAAATGATAATATAAAGGAAGTTCCATGAACCTCCACATAGGCTAAGGGAGAAATTTCAGGAATTTTCTATCATACTAACTGAAGTAAAGGCGTTAAATTATGTGGTGGTTGGTTGTAACACCCCAGGCAAATAAAGAATATGTCATCTTTATATTTATCCATATTTGTGAATCAAATATTAATATTACTTTAAAGGGGATGCTATGCTCGATGGCGTACCCAACACGCAACAACGAGTTTCTTGGGAATCTTACATTGCACTCTAATAATAAAATAATATTATTTTAAATGGTAGTTAACATGTAGCCGTTGTATTGGCGGGAATGGATATAAATAACTAAAATATGATTATATATGTTTTTAAATGTTTTTACATTTATCCAATAAATGATAAAGGCTTAAAATTCAGAAAGAATTCAATTTTAGGCGTATATGCCCTAGTTTTCACTAAAGGATCACTTATCACCTTTTGATGGCGTACTGTCATTAAATATAGTTTTGATCACTCTTATACATTATTTTGGACCAAATAAAACTCTTCTTTAGAATCGGAAGATTAAATTTTACTTTGTGTAAATTTTTGGTATTTTTCTGATAAAGTTCATTTTTTAATGAATAGTGTAATATGTTGTATTTTAATTCAAAACCTCTTTTTAATATAATTTACTTATATGATTAGATTATTTTTTGAATTGGTTTTAATGTGAAATTAGAATATATTTTTACCATTAAATCCAATTTTGGTCGTTGGAATTAATTTCACTTTGAAATCGGACTATAACTAGTATCAATCTTTTGATACTTATTGTTTCATAAAAACACGCTATTTTCTCTGACAGCGGGAATTAATTATTAAATTAATTAATGTGACTTATATGTTTTGAATTTTTTTAAAATAGACTTCATTTTTGAATTCGGAATATCATATATTGCTTAGGGTGAATTTTTGGTAATTTTTTGAAAAACATCTATTTTTGATGAATAGTGAAACCACTAAGTGGTACTTATAAACACTGATTTTCCATTTAAATGAAATTTTGCCATCATTGTGTTTTGAATTTCAAAAATCCGACATACATGGTTGTCACTATGATGTAAAATGTGGTTCAATGGGATAAAAAGAATTTTTTGGTGAATAGTAACTTATTAAGTTCTTAATCGCGATTAGTGGTAATTAGGGTAGTTTAAGGTATAAATAATGCATTAATAATATAAATTGACCTAGAAACATGTTCCAACATTATTGGTTGTGCCATGGCCGACCAAGACAAGCCATGGGCCAACTTGGGGACCCCATGGAGACACTTTGGTTGGGAAATGACATAAATAACTTTTTATTTAATGTAAAAGTAAAAATGACACAAACATAATATGTTTTACAAAAACAATTTTTATATGGGGTTATGAAGATCTGATTTTTGATTATAAATAGTCATTGGAAATCTAAAAAGATTTACTACATCATAGTACTTTTATTATAATTTTTAGACATTAAATAAATTAAATTATTTATGACATAATAATGATGCAGCGATGACATCATTATTTGACGATTTAAATAAAATGGAAAGATAATGTAAAATCTTTGACCTACACATGTCCAAAACCAATTGGATGAGTGGATTTAGAACCCTTATCACCTTATCCACGAATTCTATCAATGTGGGACCTTTAAAAACAGAAACACATTTTCAAATAAAGTAATATTTCTTTACTTTCCAAAAGTGCCCCTCCTCTCCTCTTATAAAAGGCCCCCACCTCTACCTCATTCCACACACTCCTCAAGCCTTTGGCTCGGCCAACACCTGCCCATTTACTCTCTCCACATCCCTATACTCATCCTAGAGGATTCCCTTTGGACATAATCCTTTCAAAGGAAGCCTTTAGGCTCAAATCAAAAGGAGTTACACTTTTAAAGGTAATTCATTCTCTCTTGTTCATTTGTTTTATTTTGTTACTCCAACCCCCTAAACTCTTTTTATTTACTTCTTTTGTAACAACACCAGTATCTTCAATATACTAGGATGTTGTTATAAGATTTATTCGAGCTACACTCTTATACAACTACATCAAATGGTTAAAGAACATACGGTTTCCGTGGATGGCGAAATTATGCCTCCCGAAACGATGATTTTTCAATACTCATTTAACACCTTCAAAGGTGGCCATTATGATGTCACTATTTTTATATATGATATATAATATGTTTATGTTTTCTTTATGCTTCTGTATTTTTCATTTTTGGCATACCTTCATGGTTTCCATTATGGGTAAACACGATATCTTCATTTAAGGAAGTGCGGACTACCACCCCCTCAAAGTGATGTGATTCGTTAATGCCATATGTGGGACGTGTAAAGGATGGATTTAAAGATATTATATATTATGTTATACTGGAATTATTATATACCACTATATCAGTATTATTTCTTTCCATTAAAGTATGAGATAGAAATGAGAGTAGCGTTCATGCGTACGTACGGCTTACCGTCTCCATGAACGGTGCATTTCATGTACTATTAAAAGTATATGTATATAATGGATATATATAATGAATGATACATCTAAATGATGAATATAATTCTAGAATTATAATATACATACCACTCATTTAATTTTAATTCCATTAATATGAGAATGAAATGAAAGTAGCGTTCATGCGTACATACGGCTTACCGTCTCCATGAACGGTGTATTTCATTTCTTACCTCTGAATGATTATGTAATATTATAAACACATGTATATGGTGGATATATATGATATATATGATATCCAAATAAGGAATTTTATTCTGGATATAAAGAACCTTTGACCACACGAACAACATGTAACTATAAGAAGTCCACATTCGACTTAAGAACCAAATATCGGCAAAACAAACATTATTAACATAACTAGTTACATAATGTTTATAACATGGAAATAAGTGATATAATAGGAATAATGAACTCTAAAAAGGTTCTTAATCAAGTAGAAATTAACTCAAGTTTATTATTCCGGACGTTAAAGAACGATCGAGTCAAGTCGGACCCGAGGTAAGGGACTTCGTCTCAATCTCATTTCATTGAGGCATATTTCGTTTTATACACAACTTTCTTTTATACGGTGTATAAACCCCTTTGAATTTACTTTTATACAAAAGGAATCTTTTTATATGAAGCATTTTACAAAATGACAAAAAGGAATGTTTCTTTTAACAGACGCGGCGAAAACGACCTTTTCCGCCACCGCGAGTATTATTTGGTCTTTGTCTTCCTCAACAAGCCGTAATGTTTTTAGAATAAAATAAATACCATATACTCTTTTATGTATTTTGGTATTGAAAATGGTTTTGATAAAGGATTCTATTATGTAAATATATTTATGATATATTGTGATTGAAATGTGGAAATGTTATCATTCTTTTATATTGGTTTTATGTTTTATGATTTTATATTGGTACATGGACATTTTAACAGGTGGTTACGTTATAAACCATATGACGGGTGGTGTCGTGAATACCAGGATGGGTGGTTACATTATAACCTCCAATGGATTGGGTATGGAAGTCGGCCGTATGGCTATTCCATTAAGTATGTATGGAAATTGGCCGTATGGCTATTCCATTAAGTGATATGTGTGGGAGTCGAACGTATGGTTATTCCACTTAAGAATGTTTATGTCCCAAGTTACCTTTATATATGTTATGTGTTCTTTATATGGGTTTTATGGTAATACTTTGGTTACAAAATGGTAAGTAATGATATATAATTCATGAATATTTTTTACTACTTCACAAAGGTGAAAAGTATTACCTTGATAAATTATACATGGTTTACTTTTTGATTTGATAAACTAACAGTTTTTATTCTTTGTGTATCCCTTACTGAGTTTTTATGCTCATCCCAAGTTTTTTTGAAATGTTTTTCACAGGACTTAGCATGGAATAGGGTCAAGGATGGGATCAAGGGAAAGTCATGCTACCTAAAACATGAAACTGGACATGTTTCTTTTTAA
This sequence comes from Viscum album, assembly GCA_963277665.1. Classification (NCBI taxonomy): domain Eukaryota; kingdom Viridiplantae; phylum Streptophyta; class Magnoliopsida; order Santalales; family Viscaceae; genus Viscum; species Viscum album. The sequence continues at coordinate 1,377,193,431 of OY728140.1, read as the reverse complement.
GAATTTTTATTTTATGGAAATTTAGTAGAAGAGAGTACTTTGTAATCTGTTGAGATGTAATATTTATGTCCTAATTCTCGAAAACTCTAAACCTGAAACGATCCTCAATGTGAATTATTCATTTAATTCATTTTTAAGTAATGTTTATGGCCGGGGCCTTATAGTTGGTATCAGAGGTCGGTTCAGATAACTTTAGAGGTTAGGGTATTCTTTAAGCATAAGTGACATTAACATAATGGTTAGGATTTCAGACAGAGTACTACTTTTAGATAAAGTGAATGAGTAAGAATATCTTAGTGTTTATCTTCCTCATTAGTACATGATGGTTTTTTTGTTATACTCACACTGACCCTTTTTGGTTTTAGTAAATGGATGGATCTAGCAGGCACCAAGGTAATGGTGGATGTGAAGGAAACTGTGACAGTTTTCTGAGCGAGCAACTGAATGATATGGGAGCTGTAATGAGAACTCTTGGGTTTATCCTCAACCAACAATCTGGAGTTATGATTGACCACCTAAACCTTGGTGACTTCTATAAGGCATCATGTATGCGAGAAACAAATCCCTACGGAACTACAGGTAATAATCATAAAGGTAAGTGTGTTAAAAAACCTATGTGTCAAAGATGTGGAAAGAAACACCTAGGAAAATGTTTCAAAGGGATAGAAATATGCTATAGATGTGGAAATGAAGGTCATAAAGCAAGAACCTGCCATGGAAAAAGGAAGAATCCAGTTGACTCGAGGAAAGTGAAAGAAGTTCTTTCTGAGGGATCAATTGAATGTTTTAAATGTGGTGTGCACGGTCATTATGAAAACACATGTCCTATGAAGAAGTTTCGTGAATGGGGTCACCAAGAGCGTACAAATTTTTGTTTACCACTAACTAATGCCATTCCGATTGAGGATGAAGAAACTGACAATGACCAATCAAAGGTATGTATTATTTCATGACTATTGTTTTCCTATTTTGGAATATTAGGATATGATTCATGATTTTGTTTGTAGGAAAGAGGTATTTCGGAATAAGTTGGAAAGGAATGGTTAATGGATCATGAAGAATGTTGAATGAGTAAGATGTCAACATATAAGGGCTTCAAGAGTTATGGTGAAATTCTTAAGAGTATTAAGTCTCTTTTGATTATGGGGTTACATTAGAAGACTTTTTATATTATGTGTAACCCTGATGTTTAATATATGAAATTTTATTCAAGGAATAGTTATCTCTTCTTTTGTGGACATAGTTATAAAGAACCATTTGGGTTTATATGATCCTAACTTTTGAGGTAATTATGGGTTAATATATGTTATGATTGAAGTGAAAGGCATGAGATAAAATTGAGGATAAATTATGTTATGGTTAATTTTGATGATTTTACCCCTTTTGGGGAATGATTTAAGAATTATATAGTTTTGAAGAAAGGACAACACGCAGACCGTGTGACAACCCATCGCGTCGGACAAAGCTGCGAGAATCGAACCCACAACCAAAGTGCAACTGGTATTTATCGCCTACCACTGGACTACGTGAAGTCCCTGGTTAGTTTGACTGATTCTTTCTGGTTATATGATTTTATGAATTAATAGTAAGATGATTTTGGGTTATTTATGAAAATGATTAACCTATCATGGAGGATATGTGATTAGGTTAATTACATTTCAATACGGGACTTTAGGAGCAACTGGTGTTGTTTGGAGATAAATGTTACGATTTAACTTGGAAGACTATGTGACTAAATCCTTAAAAATTTTGGGTTTAAATCTTAGATTGGTTTACTTTGAGGAATTTTTATGGACAAATTTGTTTATTGGATGGTCCTCATTGAAATTTGGATTTTGTTGGACAAATTTTGGAGATTAAGAATAGATTTTCTTTTTATAAAGGGTTATCCTTTTCTAGATTATCTGACCTTGTACTAACCTTTTTGGTTTTGGTTATGGTTAAGGTCTAAAGATATGGGATGTATATAGTTCTCTTTTGTGGATTAGGTGATTCTCTAGAAGTTGATTATAGTACTCTTAATTTGAACAAGTCTTCCTAAATACTCGCCTTTTGGAGAAAATATGAGTTTGTGTAAGGAATCTAATAAAATTTGAGAGATAACATGATAAATGATTATGTTTCCTTATGAATAAATTCCTCAATAAAAAGTAACTTAAAAAAATGATGTCTATTAACTTTTCCTACTAGGGAAGCGAATACCATTTAACCCATCACAAGTTTTTGATTCTCTCATGGTTAACTTTCTCCTAAACATGTTTTATATAACTCTCCATCAGAACATAACCCTATGTTTTCTCCTCCATGTCCATGTTTTCATACATGGAATCCTAGTATGGGTTAACTAGGGTGACCTCTGTACTTATCTTTCTTTATTTTAAAGTGATTGTTTTATCGACTCTTGTTCCGATGTGGGACTTTCAAGGATGTTTCCAAGCCCAATTTTAAAATTGCGAGGACGCAATTCCCAAAAGGGGGGAAGGATGTAACACCCCAGGTAAATAAAGAATATGTCATCTTTATATTTATCCATATTTGTGAATCAAATATTAATATTACTTTAAAGGGGATTCTATGCTCGATGGCGTACCCAACACGCAACAACGAGTTTCTTGGGAATCTTACGTTGCACTCTAATAATAAAATAATATTATTTTAAATGGTAGTTAACATGTAGCCGTTGAATTGGCGGGAATGGATATAAATAACTAAAATATGATTATATATGTTTTTAAATGTTTTTACATTTATCCAATAAAAGATAAAGGCTTAAAATACAGAAAGAATTCAATTTTAGGCCTATATGCCCTAGTTTTCACTAAAGGTTCACTTATCGCCTTTTGATGGCGTACTGTCATTAAATATAGTTTTGATCACTCTTATACATTCTTTTGGAACAAATAAAACTCTTCTTTAGAATCGGGACAATAAATTTTACTTTGGGTAAATTTTTGGTATTTTTCTGATAAAGTTCATTTTTTAATGAATAATGTAAAATGTTGTATTTTAATTCAAAAACTATTTTTAATATAATTTATTTATATGATTAGATTATCTTTTGAATTGGTTTTAATGTGAAATTAGAATATATTTTTACCATTAAATACAATAGTGGTCGTTGGAATTAATTTCACTTTGAAATCAGACTTAAACTAGTATCAATCTTTTGATACTTATTGTTTCATAAAAACACGCTATTTGCTCCGACAGCGGGAATTAATTATTAAATTAATTAATGTCACTTATATGTTTTTATTTTTTAAAATAGACTTCATTTTTGAATTAGGAATATCAAATATAGCTTAGGGTGAATTTTTGGTAATTTTCTGAAAAACATCAATTTTTGATGAATAGTGAAACCAATAAGTGGTACTTATAAAGACTGATTTTCCATTTAAATGAAATTTTGCCATCATTGTGTTTTGAATATCAAAAATCTGGCATACATGGTTGTCATTATGAAGTAAAATGTGGTTCGATGGGATAAAAATAATTTTTTGGTGAATAGTAACTTATTAAGTTCTTAATCGCGATTAGTTGTAATTAGGGTAGTTTAAGGTATAAATAATGCTTTAATAATATAAAATGACCTAGACACATGTCCAAACCTTATTGGTTGTGTCATGGCCGGCCAAGACAAGCCATGGGTAAACTTGGGGACCCCATGGAGACACTTTGGTTGGGAAATGACATAAATAACTTTTTATTTAATGTAAAAGTACAAATGACACAAACATAATATGTTTTACAAAAAAAATTTATATGGGGTTATAAAGATCAGATTTTTGATTATAAATAGTCATTGGAAAGATAAAAAGATTTCCTACATCATAGTAGTTTTTTTATAATTTTTATATATTAAATAAATTAAATTATTTATGACATAATAATGATGCAGCGATGATATCATTATTTTACGATTTAAATAAAATGAAAAGATAATGTAAAATCTATGAACTACACATGTCCAAAACCAATTGGATGAGTGGATTTCTAACCCTTATCACCTTAGCCACGCATTCTATCAAGGTGGGACCTTCAAAAACCGAAACACATTTTCAAATAAAGTAATATTTCTTTACTTTCCAAAAGTGCCCCTCCTCTCCTCTTATAAAAGGCCCCCACCTCTACCTCATTCCACACACTCCTCAAGCCTTTGGCTCGGCCAACCCCTGCTCATTTACTCTATCCGCATCCCTCTACTCATCCTAGAGGATTCCCTTTGGGAAGAACCCTTTCAAAGGAAGCCTTTAGCCTCAAATCAAAAGAGTCACACTTTTAAAGGTAATTCATTCTCTTCTGTTCATTTTTTTTATTTTGTTTCTCCAACCCCCAAAACTCTTTTTATTTACTTATTTTGTAACATCAACAGTATCTACAATATACTAGGATGTGGTTATAAGATTTATTCGAGCTACACTCTCAGACAACTACATCAAATGGTTAAAGACCATACGGTTTCCGTGGATGGAAAAATTCTGCCTCCCGAAACGACGATTGTTCAATACTCATTTAACACCTTCAATGGTGGCCATTATGATGTCACTATTTTTATATATGATATATAATATGTTTATGTTTTCTTTAAGCTTCTGTATTTTTCATTTTTGGCATATCTTCATGGTTTCCATTATGGGTAAACACGATATCTTCATTTAAGGAAGTGCGGACTACCGCCCCCTCAAAGTGATGTGATTCGTTAATGCCATATGTGGGATGTGTAAAGGATGGATTTAAAGTCATTATATATGATTTTATACTGGAATTATAATATACCTATATATAATTATTATTTTTTTCCATTAATGTATGAGATAGAAATGAAAGTAGCGTTCATGCGTACGTACGGCTTACCGTCTCCATGAACGGTGCATTTCATGTACTATTAAAAGTATATGTATATAATGGATATATATAATGAATGATACATCTAAATGATTAATATAATTCTAGAATTAAAATATAAATACGTCTTGTTTAATTTTAATTCCATTAATATGAGAAAGAAATGAAAGTAGCGTTCATGCGTACGTACGGATTACCGTCTCCATGAACGGTGTATTTCATTTCTTACCACTAAATGATTATGTAATATTATAATTACATGTATATTCTGGAAATATATGATATATATGATATCCAAATCAGTAATTTCATTCTGGATATAAAGAACCTTTGACCACAGGAACAACATGTAATTGTAAGAAGTCCACTTTCGACTTAAGAACCAAATATCGACAAAACAAACATTATTAACTTAACTGGTTACATAATGTTTATAACATGGAAATAAGTGATATAAAAGCAATAATTAAATCTAAAAAGGTTCTTAATCAAGTAGAAGTTAACTCAAGTTTATTATTCAGGACGTTAAAGAACGATCGATTCAAGTCAGACCCGAGGTAAGGGACTTCGTCTCAGTCTCATTTCATTGAGGCATATTTCATTTTATACACAACTTTCTTTTATATGGTGTATAAACCCCTTTGAATTTACTTTTATACAGAAGGAATCTTTTTCTATGAAGAGTTTTACAAAATGACAAAAAGGAATGTTTCTTTTAACGTACGCGGCGAAAACGACCATTTCCGCCACCGCGAGTATTATTTGGTCTTTGGATTCCTCAACAAGACGTAATGTTTTTAGAATAAAATAAATACCATATACTCTTTTATGTATTTTCATATTGAAAATGGTTTTGATAAAGTATTATATTATGTCAATATATTTATCATATATTGTGATTGAAATGTGGAAATTTTCTCATTCCTTTATATTGGTTTTATGTTTTATGATTTTAAATTGGTACTTGGACATTTTAATGGGTGGTTACGTTATAAACCATATGACGGGTGGTGCCGTGAATACCAGGACGGGTGGTTATGTTATAACCTCCAATGCATTGGGTATGGAAGTCGGCCGTATGGCTATTCCATTAAGTATGTATGGAAATTGGCCGTATGGCTATTCCATTAAGTGATATGTGTGGGAGTTGACCGTATGGTTATTCCACTTAAGTATGTTTATGTCCCAAGATACCTTTATATATGTTATGTGTTCTTTATATGGGTTTTATGGTAATACATTGGTTACAAAAAGGTAAGTAATGATATATAATTCATGAATAGTTTTTACTACTTCACAAAGGTGAAAAGTATTACCTTGATAAAGTATACATGGTTTACTTTTTGTTTTGATAAACTAACAGTTATTATTCTTTGTGTGTACCTTACTGAGTTTTTATGCTCATCCCAAGTTTATTTGAAATATTTTTCATAGGACTTATCATGGAATAGGGTCAAGGATGGGATCAAGGTAAAGTCATGCTACCTAAAACATGAAACTAGACATGTTTCTTTTTAAGAATTTTTTTATGGAAATTTAGTAGAAGAGACTACTTTGTAATCTGTTGAGATTTAATAGTTATGTCCTAATTCTCTAAAACTCTAAACCTGATAATATCCTCAATGTGAATTATTCATTTAATTCAATTTTAAGTAACGTTTAAGGCCGAGGCCTTATATTGGTACTCTCATTGTGCTCTCAAAACTAGAATGTACTCTGTTTGATTATGGTTATATGAATTCAGTTTTTTATCCATGTTTTAACAAAATATGTAGTTAATCCCTAATATACTATAAGTATAGTTATCAATCTATACTTCTAGAGGGATTATCCTAGTTTCAACATTTTATAGAAAACATTTTGCTAACTTTGGATAGTATAATTCCATCACAAATCTAATAGTCATTCCCATTGTGGATGTGGACACTATACTCAAGATGGACTAGATCTTAATGTGTATGTCATATACCAGCTGCAGAAGATATGGAATTTTTGTAGTGTTATATTGATAAAAGACAATCATTTTGAGTGGAGTGATATCCCGACCTGAGATTTTCCAAGAATCACCTAACATAGATTTCATTAATGCAATGATCAATCAATATGGAGATAGAAATTAATATTCAAATATAGATAATTTCCCCATCATCCATGAATATGTTGATTTATTTCTTGATATTTTACATCGTCCTCCCCTGTAAGGAGAGGAAGAATTATCCATTGAAATTTTACCTGGATCCAAGATGATATCGAAGAACCCCTATAGAATAGAAAATATGGAGATTGAAAAATTAAGGAAACATCATTAAGAGATTTTTTTGAAGGGATTTATCTAACCAAGTGTGTCTCTTTGGTTATCACATGTTCTCTTTGTGAAGAAGAATTATGGATCAATGTGGTTATGCATTAATTATATAGAACATAATGGGATCATAGTAAAAGAATATGTACCCTATCCATATGATTAATAAGTTATTAGATTACATTCATCATGATAAATTTATCTCAAATACAAACCTCCAATTTTGTTATCATTAGGTCTGGTAAAATAAAGAAGATATTCAAAGGAATTACTTCTGAACAAGATATGGGAATTATGATTTTGTTGTTACTCCCTTCATATTGACTAATTCGATTATAATATTAATGGATTTTGTGAATTGTTTATTTAAGGGAAACAATTATAAATTCATGATATATTATATTTATGGTATTTTCTTATGTCCAAAAGTAATAAGGATTGCGAGGATTATATATATGTTATATTAGAAACTTTGAGGAAGGATACAATTTTTGGTAAATTTTTAAATTGTGAATTATTGATACAAGAAATATAATTATTGGGGAATAATGTATCCAATAAAAAATTCTAAGTGAACCCTATGAAGAAAAAGGATGTATAAGAGTAGAATCAGACCATAAAAGTTTCTATGGTATGTTTTTCCCTAGTTTAGAAGGATATTATTTGATATTTGTGAAAAAAAATTCTTAAATTTCTAATGCAGTAACCGGGTTGAAAAAAAAGGGATAAGTTCATCTGGAAAAAGGTGTGTGTAGAAAATTTCCTAGAACTGATAAAAAGATTTGTCACTACACTATTTTTTACTCCACCCTTGGTCAGATATGAAATCATTCTTTATGGTGACACATCACAGAAACAGTTTGGGTGAGTCCTCATGAATAATTATAAGGTGATTGCTTATTCATCTTAATATTGAATGCCTTATGAGAATAACTATCATAATAATTAGCTATATAAATCTATATTTATTTTTTACGGACAATATGGATGCACCTTATTTATTTAGGGGTGAAATGTGATATATACACAAACTAGTAATATTTTAAGTACATTTTAATGAAAATGTAATTGAAATTGAGACAATAGAGATTGTTGGAACATAATAAAGGCTACGATTTATAAATTTATAGTAACCCTATTAGATATAACAAATTCATTTATTCATAATGATAGAAATTCCATGTTGTGATGTTAATGATGAGGATTCAAGGAGATCCATTAATCTAGGACCTAATAAAACTAGACATAGTAATTGTACGGGAATTTAAATCCTCAACCATATCAAAAATTATTTATCACCCATAATTACTAGAGAAGATAAAAAAATATCGATGAAATTTTTATTTATTACAAAACAAAATAGTCAATGTCATGAATGGGAAGTTTAATTTGTTTAATATTGATTATGGAAGGGTACTAAAATTTCATACAAGGATATGTGTTCCATTTATCGCGAATATAATGAATTATCTTATGGATTAATCTCATAAATAATCAATATATATACATCTTAAAATAAATATAATTTATAAGTTTTTTCATGATAATTATTTGTGGGATAATATAAAAACAGATGTTATTGAATACATTAAAATGTATATGGAGGGTCAAAAAGGGAATGTGGATTGATAAATTTCTAAAGGGTTATAGAAACCACTACCCATTCCAATACAGAAGTGGGACAATTACTATATAGAAATATTCTCAATTACCTCAATAAAATACCATGGACATAGTGTGACATTGGTTAGAGTGGATTAAATCATCACAACATCCCATTTGATCGTAATTTGGGATGATTTATCTCTTAAACAACATTCCATGATATATGTAACACTTGTAGTGAGGTTACATATGGTTCAACTTTGTATCATTTTTTATCAAGATCCATGGTTCTCAAAAAACGTTTAGATAATTATAAAGATGATTTCAATACTAAATTTAATTTAATTAAGGAATACCATCCACATAATTGATGGCCGAAATGAATGGTCTATTTAGACACTTGATGACATGCTGAGAACATTAATAGTGGAATTTATAGGTGAATGGGATAAATAACACCAATTAGTTGAGTTCCCATACTAGAAACATTTCCACTCATTTATCAAAATGGTAACATGAGAAGTTCTACTTGTAAAGTGATGTAGAGATCCTACATATCAGGATGAATTTGTTGAGATAAAACTCTGTGGGCCAAATCTTGTGCAAGAGATTCTATAAAGGATCATGCGAACCAAAAAACATACCAAGGCTTCTCATAGTTGGTAGAAGGGCTATAAAGAAAAAAAATTAAGGGTACTAGAGTGAAATTTCATATATATATTTTCCCTTCCGATATCACCATGGAAGAGAGTCTAGTGATTTGTAAATATTGGGAATCTTAGCACTATGTACATTAACCCCTTTGAAATCCATGGTTGCAATTGTAAAATGTCCTATAAACTAGTACATTCGATAAATCTATCTAATGTTTAGAATGTATTACACACATATCTCTGGATGAGGTACATACATGATCCCTCACATATAATAAATTAGGATGTTATATAACTAGAACATGACCTCTCTAATGAGGAGAAAATAATGGGGATATTGGACCACAGAGATATGGTTTTACCGAACAGGACTACCCAACATTATTAAGTGTTGTGGATGAATAATAAATACAAAGGAGAAATATGCTAATCTAAATAGACAATGAAATAGAATTACCCCAACCATTTCTCATTTAAGATAATGATTTGAAATTTTAGGGAAAATATTTCTTAAGGGGAAAGAATGTAACAAGCCATATATTATAAATGATACTTATGTCTTAAGTATATTTTTATTATGTATTATATAATATTATACATATACATTCTAATGAGAAATCATGAAATTTAATATCATTAATAATTATGATTTCATTAGATTGATATAAATCCAATTAAAATAAAAATAATTACAATTTCACATCAAATATAAAATAGATAATGTAAAATGAGAAATTAAGATCTCCATAATCTACTAGATTCATCGACCCCACATAATATATATATATATATATATATATATATAATTTTAGTAATCAAATAAATATGTTAAGAAATTAAAATATAACATTATATAATATTTGTAGATAATTTTGAATTAAATTATAAAGGGGTATATGTATGGTATAAATGGATTTATGACCATTGGTATTTGACTATTAGATGACTTTTTTCATTGTAATCATTAAAAACTATAACATGGTAGATAATTTTACCATTATAATTATCTTCATTTGTGTTTATGACCTAGGATAAATGATATAGAATGAATAATTGATGGACACAACTAGTAGAGTCTTATATTTAAATACTGTTTGTCCAAAATGAGAGGGAGGTAACAACACCATGGTTATCACATTACTACACTCAAGGAATGTTTCAAATATTGAATCGTGAATAAAATATCATATGCGAGATGTTTAAGTTAGTGGATATTATCACTTTGTCTATGTTAGTTGAGACACCCCCTGAAACTACTACCATCGCATGCCTCACCCTTAGGGTTTATGCGATTATGCTAATGGGATACATGTTTAGAATAAAGTTATATAATATTTCTTCTATTGTATAAATAATATTTCTATTCCATCACTTCCATTTTTGAATATTATTTCTTAATAAAATATATCTTTAATTGGGTTTAATTTCATAATTTTTTTTAGACATAAGTAAGTCATAAATAATTTTTTCATAATTTTTTATTCTATTTTATAATAAAATCATATATATTAATAATATTTTATTTTATAAATTTTTATTTTAAAACACCATCACCTGAATATAAATGATGAAAAGAATTTATAATGGCATAAGAAAATTTCAATAAGTGTCATAAATTTGATTGTGCCTTAAAAAGAAAATTTTTAAATAAATAATTTGTTTTATATTTAATAGTTAAAATTTATATATTTTGAGAATTTTTATGGGACGAAATACAGTTTAAATCAACAAATCAATATTTAGGCTACGGTGAATTTATGATAAATTTCATAAATATTTGTTTTTTTATTGTGAATAGTGGAAATACAGTTTTGGGTTTTTGATAAATTCTATGACATAATATTTATGTCATAAATTTGTAATAATTATTTAAACAAATTCCATGGACTGAAAAGTATAATTTAATTAATATTAATTATGTTAATAGATATCAATATATTTCTAAAACAAAATGTAAATTTCCAAAATCTAAAATGGAAAAATTCAATTTAAAAAACATGACATTCTGGAAACATTTATTTTCCACGCAAAAACAAGTAATAAAAATGATGTTCTGTTATGGTATTTAAAATAATCAAAAAACTATCCCAAATTTTCAAAACCATTGTAAAACCCTATGGGTATTCCAATGGTATTTCATTTTAGACAACATTTATTTCCAATGCATGTAAATACCCATAAAATTCAAGGGAAATTTTTTCTTAATTTTCTTTAGAATTTTACAAGAGCGCGGTTTCAGACGACACCTGATTCCGAGGCCCGGAGTGCCCGGAATTAAATTCTGAAGTTTGTCTTGGGTACGTTCAGTGAACGAACGAGCGGGATTTCCTAACTTTTGATCAGGTGCTCGGAATTGAAATCTGAGGGCACCGATCAACTCGTAGCACCGATATTCGCTTAAAGAGACCTTTTCGGAAGTTGCGTTTGTTGCGGGTTGAAAGTTAGTTTTTGGGTTTTTAGTTTGAGTTAAATAAAATTTGTGAAGAACAAATTTTATTTTAACTTGATAAATTCTACCAAAGGGGGGTGGAAGTGGGACCCACATCCACTTAACCTCCCTTGGGAGGATTAAGTGTGGTGGGGCCCACACGAACCCCTAAACCTTTCATCTTCTCCCAACTTCCTTAACCCCTCATTAAATGACATGAGTTATTTAATTTTGGAGTTAATCCTTTTGAATTTCAATCTTTTGAAATTCTAGTGTGTTGATGTGTTAATAAAATAAGATAGTGTCTTATTTTATTTTGGTTAATATTTTTGTCTTCTTGAGAGGTTGAGAGCTTTTTCTTCTTCTTCATGTTCTGACGAAGAACACGAAGAACGCTCAAGCTCCGACGAAGAACGCTCAAGCTCCGACGAAGAACGCTCAAGCTCCGACGAAGAACGCCGCTCCGCTCTTCTTCGTCTTCCGTGTCAACGAGAGGGAACACCGCTTCATCCTCGGACAACCTTCGTCGGCGTACAAGGTTTCGCTAACGACATATCTCTTCGGGCGTATCTCTTCGTCAACGGATTTGAAGAACGACGACCGCGACGCCCGACCTCCGCGACGTTGTCTCCCGCAGACGTTGTCAAATCTTCGAACCTATACCCGAGGTAGGGGTTGTTAATTTATTGTTTATTTATTTCGTTCTTGATCGTGGATCTAGCATGTCTATCGTGAGGAAATTGAATATTTTAAAGTTGTGTTATTATTTAACGTGAGGGGGCCGGACCGCATGAACACGGCCGAACCCCCTCCATCGTTCTTGTTGAATTGCTTTGTGGATGAATCAAGGTGGCGTGGTGCCGTCGCACCACGCGGTTAATCGCCCAATCAAGAACGCAACGCCGTCGCGCGCGCACCCTGGAAGAAACATCTTGAACGCGACGCTGTCGAGCCGCGTTGAAAGAAATCAAAGCACGGCAGAGGGGCGCAGTGCCGTCGCACCGCGCCGGATGACGAACACCGCGGCCGGTTCCGGGCCGCGGCGGAAGAGAAGACCGGCGGCCGGGCCGCCGGCGTCGGAAGCCGAAGAGGGGACCGGATTTTCCGGTCCCGTTGGAGAAAACCGGCCGGCCAGCCGGCCGGCCGGATGGCATTAAACCGAGGGAATTAATCCCTCGGCCAACACACAAAAACCCCCCTCATTATGAGGGGGGCGGTTTCCATGAAGGGGGGGGGGGGGGCAACAGCCCCCGGTTTTTCTCCAAGTCGGCCCCCACGTAGGGGCCGTTTTTTCTGCAAAGGGCGCGGAAATTTTCCGCACCGCCGCCACCAAGAAAGCGGGGGCTTTGCCCCCGCATGCCGCCTCCGTGCGCGCCGCCGCCGGGCCGCCGCGCCACCGCCGGGCCGCCGCGCCCCCGCAGGGCAGCCGCGCCCCCGCCGGTCCGCCGCGCCACCGCCGGGCCTCCGCGCCACCGCCGGGCCGCCGCGCCACCGCCGGGCCACCGCCGGGCCGCCGTGCCACCGCCGGGCCGCCGCGCCACCGCAGGGCCGCCGCGCCGCCGTGCCGCCGCGCCGCCAGCCGGTCGGGCCGGGTCGACCCGGACCCGGACCCCCCGTTTCATATCAGATTCGGTCTTTTGGCCATAACATGAGCCTCGGACCTCCGATTTACGAACTGTCTTTGGCTACGCGATCCTTGGATCGAGGCGGTCGTTTCGGTATATCGCACTCAAGGTTTCGGATTACTTTGAGTTCGGCCGCGTTGGTTCGTTCACGAAACCAACCGGGCCTTCGGAACGGAAACTCTCATATCTTGAGCTACGGACGTCCGATTGACGTGCCGTCAGCCGCGTTGTGTTCCTCTTAGTGAGACGGATATTTATGCATACACCACCCGAGGTTTGGACGCAGGTGGAGTACGGTCGGGTTGGTTTTGCCTTAAAAACCAACCGGGCCCCGGGGACGAAAATGCCAATAACTCTCAGACCGGGCGTCCGATCGACGCGCCATCTGTTGCGTTGAGTTCCTGTTGGCGATACGGAACTTTTGTATACATCAACTCTGGAATTTGTGACAGTTGATGTATCAGCCTCTCGGCTTGTGGAGCGGACCCTCCGAACGAGCTTGTTGTGTGCGGGAACCCTAGTGCTGGCTGCGACTGCTTCTACTGCTGCTACTGCTACTGTGACTGCGACGACGACAGTACAGAGATCCTGTGTGGATTCGACGACGACGACTACAGCACTCAGCGATCCTAAATAGATCAGTGCTACAGGTCCTATGTGGGCCTGATCCTGTGTGGGTCCGATCCTGTGTGGGTCCTTGCGCTCAGCGGTCCTGTGTGAACCAGCGCCTACAGGTCCTGTGTGGGCCCGATCCTGTGTGGGTCTTTGCGGGGGTTAGTTACCTATCGATCCTTTGTGGGTCCGATGACTTAGATGGATCAGAGATCATCTTTATCGTCCTTGAAGAAGTATACCTGTGTGAGCTGAATCCTGTTTCTTTCCTGTGTGGATTGTGTTGAGAAATCCTGTGTGGATTACGTTTTGCTTTCCTGTGTGGAATACGTTTACTTTCCTATGTGGACTGAGTTGTACTTGGGCTCGGAGGTTGGAGCGTATTTTAATTGATGACATAGGTATATGTATGGGCATATACCTAAGCAGTGTCGGTTGTTACTTCGTGATTGTACCTTTCTTCGTGGTTTATCCTTTGTGGATTTGAGAGACCTTCAGGGGTCTTGGGGTCCCTACTGAGTAGCTTATACTCACCCCTGCACGGGCTATGCCCGCACTACGTTGTGTTGGTTGCAGATGACGGAAAGCGTTGACCTTAGCTGAGGCTTGCAGAGCGGGATGGTACCCAGAGGTGGACCACTGGGCGGGACGTGCACGGAGCAGACGACGGGACCTGTGGAGCAGAGGAGCTATCTGTACCCACCCTTCAGGTGGGATTTCCAGTGCACAGGTCGGTGTGGCGGCATTTACTTTTCAGTTTCTGTTTTCCCTTTCGAGTTGTACTTTACTTTCAGTTTGGGTTTGTATTCTGGCCCATTTACTTTTCCTCACTTTCAGTTGTACTCTGCTTTTGTTTAGTGTTTACTTTCCACTTGCTTACTCTGTGGTGTTTGTTTACTTTACAAAGGCAATGCCTTCCCTTTTTACCGGGATTTACGCCTTGGTGCTAGTCGCCAGCCCCTGCCCTATGGAAGGCGGGCTTGGGGTAGTCACGGCCCGGACCCCGAGGGCGGGTCGTGACAATGCATGTATTTGGAAATTATTAAACAAGTCCTTCTCTGTTTCTATAAATACCCAACAATTTCACATATCCACTTAACATACAATCCATTTTCCACTGATTTCATGTGATTTTTCACTTGAGGATTCACCCATGGATTCATTAATTACCACAGTCCAAATCATAATGATTTAGGATTAACTCCTCAGTGTAAGGGAAAATTATCACTTTTTTGCATTCAAGTTCCCTTTTCATGTGGTATGTCTTATAATTTCAAAAATAATTTTTCTCCCATTTCTATTATCCCATTACTATAATATAATTTTTTAATGGTTTACACTTTTTCCCATATAATTTTACCCTTTTCTGAAACCATGTTTTCCAGGACACGACCCTACTAGTCTCGAGCCACAGCTACCCCAAGACCTCCTCTATAGGCCAAGGGATGGAAACAAGCACCGAAGGCGTAACAATCTCAGGGAGGCCTTTGTCTAAGTACTTGTACACACACACAACCCACTCAATGCAGAAGTGCATATTAAAAAAGAAAACCAAAGGACAAACAACTATAACCCAGCCAGAATCATGCATCTACTTCTAAATAGAACAAGTATAGTGCTAAAACGTACTGACAAGTAAACTGAACAATAAAGGGAAAAAACACATGCCCAAATAGAATGGTTCCACAACCCAGCAATAGGTAAACGAAAGTAAATAGCTGGTGAGTCTCACACCCAGAAATCCTCCTACGACCACTGAATGCATCCCAAGCCCCTATGTCATATATGATCCTCCGTAGTCTCGATCGACCTGTCCTTATTCTGCAAGGGAACACGATGTATGGGAAAAACCCAAGTAATGGTGAGTATAGAGATACTAAATATGATGCCCTAAAAGCTCGATGTTGCAACGAAAGAGATAATAAAATGGTGAGAAGTAGACAGAACATGTACAGTGTAAGAATACAAAATAGAGAGTGAAACTCAACTTGACAAGAGAAAGGAAGCAGGCTCATCCAACCAAGAGGAGCTAGACACAAAGTGCCGGTGGCATAATCCTTGTGGCTTTGCCCCTCTTTGAAGGAGAGTAACTGAAACCAAGGAGTGGGAACATGAGTAGGGTGTATATATATTCTAAACAATGAAACCCAAATGAGTGTGTAAGGGGATCTCAAACTCCAATAATAGCCTATGAAAAGTAACCAACTGTTAAAAGGTTATCCCTCACAGATACCCAACAGTCCCACACACCAAAGCTACCTCATCGTTGAACTTTACAACCATGGGTCCCGCTCCAGTAATCACAGAGAAAAGTCACTGACCCGCCTCACAGAAAGTGCTGAGTCTGATGAATGTCATCGGGTAAACTACAACACAACCCTTATAGAGGGTAAACCCCATGAGGCCGCCGGGTAACCCACTGCCCAGCCCCGCTGGAGGGTAATCCCTAAGGTGAATGGGTAACCCAATGCCCAGCCCCGCTGGAGGGTAAACCCTAAGTTGAACAGTAACCCACTACCCAGCACTGCTGGAGGGTGAACCCTAACGTTAACGGGTTACCCACTACCCATACCCGCTAGAGGGTAAACCCTAAAGTAAACGAGAAACCCACTAACCAGTCCCACAGGAGGGTAAACCCTAAGGTCAATGGGTAACCCACTACCCAGCCCCGCTGGAGGGAAAACCCGGAACTAGTCCGATATCTCCACCCTGCTTCTGCCATCACTAGGTGTCACTAACACCGCTACCATGTGTAGGTTCAAAGTGAATAAAAGGAACATCCGACCAATTCCCCATCATGTTTCCACATTTAATGATATCTTGAAAGAAGATTTTAATGCACAATTAGATTACACCGTTGCAATCCTTGTGAAAAAACACGCGAGATAGACTATTTACTCACAAGAAACAGACTCCTGACATCAAGTTATTCAACACCTCTTTAGGATCATAAGGAATATTGTGGGGACCACTGATCAGCCCCAAAAAATGGTTGGAAAATGTGTTCCAGTGCGATTCTCTCGAAAAAACCCTCCAAGTTGACTATTCGTACGCCCCAAATGGACATCTGATGAAAAATTCACAGTACGCTGCACACAGCTTGAAAAACGGCTTGTAGGGCCCATGCCTCAACTACGGCTTCAACAACTTAAACCATCCTGGTCAACATTGTCTTACTGTCAGAGTCACAACGCCACTGACAGTGCCTAAAATGGACTCTGGATATAGAAGCTGCAACACCCCACATTATTCAAACGGGGCCCTATGTGTCCCACATTCTCGACCCCAAAAAACATCACGTTGATCATACCATTGTGTTCCTTGTAGATAACCACGAGGTGTAGGCTATTAATTTTCCCAGAACAGACATATGAAGCATAAATTGTAAAAACACAACATACGTCCGAGAGCCACCTCATGGGGCCCACGCCTCGGGGCCGAATTTTGGGGGTGGATTGCGTCCTCGCAGTCCCCTCAGAAGGACTTTAAGAAACAAGTATTAAAAAACCCCAAACTGTTGTCCGGTGAAAAAGTGATTTTTTACCGTAAAACATGTTAACTAGTCCGTGTGGGGACCGAACCATGTCCCCAACCCAAACACTATGAAAGGCATCTCCAAAAGTCCACACAAGGACTGGGGTCACGCTGCCACTGACGATGCGTCAATCAGACATCCCAAGTAGGAGTTAGGTCCGATGCAAGATTAATTAATTAATTAAATAGTTATTTATTTATTAGCATTATTAGTTTCATTCCACCGAGAAATGAAACCAAACCTCAAAGGTTCTGAACCAACATAGGAAGGACCATCTCAACTTCAGCGCCACAACGCCTCTGATGGTGTGTCAAACGGACGTCCGGCTCATGAATCACGTCTGTCGCAACTTTAATAACAATTTAATATTATAAAACTAAGGTGTTACAGGTCACCCACCTTCGGTCACAGTACTCAAAAACGATTAAATCAACTTCAAATATCCTATCTCACTGACACGAACATGCATCCACTGACGGCGTGTCAAACAGACACACCGTTTAGGAGAAAAGCCCCCTTGAACAAAAGGGTGCCCAAAATGGGTCTGTCCAGACCGACCGTGCAACACCCTGAGATTTTATGAGAAATATTCTTTTTAATTTCATTGATAACATATTTTTAATGATAAACCAAAATTATCTTGCACTATACGCAATACCTTATTATCTTCTATTATATGCAAACACTATTCTTGGCTTCTGTTCCACGCAAAAGCGACCTTACTCAATAACTTCTATTGTACATAATACCGAGTTTCAATAAATAGTGACATATTTTAAAAAAATTATGAACTAGACATTATGAATAATATTAACTGAATTTTGAATTTTATAATATTATAATTCATTTTACAAATTTTCTAGAATGAGTTTTGAGAACAGAATCAATTTTTCGGATAAAAGAAGTATTTTCCAAAAAATGTAGTTTTAACACTTTGTGAAGGCACACCCATTTTAAATATAATTTTTGACTATTTTATAAGTTCAATTATAAAAACTAAAATTCTTCCTATTAATCAGGATATAAAAATTTACATTGGATAATTTTTTGATATTTTTCTGATAACATTCATATTTTGATAAAGAGTAATAATACGGTAAATTTTAATTAAAAACAACTTTTTTCATCGAGATAATTTATATGGTTAAATTATAATTTTGAATGGTTTTAAAGTATAAATATATTATATTTTTACAATTTAATGTAATTAATTTCATAATAAAAAATTTTACATTGAATTCATAGGTAAAATAATTTCAATTTTTGAAATGTTTTAAACAAAAACCCATTTTTTTGACAACAGGATTAATGTTAAATTAATTTTTGCATCTTTTGTGCTTTAAATATGTAAATATGGATTACATATTTGGAATCATGAGGTTTAAATTGTTTAAATATATAACTTTTACTTTTGGTCATTATTAATAGTAACTACGATAAATTTTATTTATCACAGTTAATGGTAAATTAGGTAACTAAAGCTAAAAATAATGTTATAAAATTACCCAAACACATGTATTAATATAATTGGATTATTATATTTCGTAATAAAATATAATTGGGTCGAAATGGTATATATTAGATCTCACTTGTATGTGATTAATACCTATTTTTTTAAATGAAAGTGAAATATGTCTCCCTCGAACTTTAATAATTATAATATTTTTAATATAATGTTATACAAAATATAAATTCGGTTATAAATACTCATTGGAATTATAAAATGCTTTTATTTATCATGTTAATTTATTTGTAAATTTTAAGACATCTATAATTACCTTAATAAATTATACATTATTGGTGCAGAAATTTTTTATTTAGTAAAAAAACAATAATATAGATTTATTAAACTAATAATACCCATTAAAGGCCCAAATACCAAAAAAAAACTTATTTTTCTTGTAAATATAAACCATAATCATACAAACTTAGAATTTTAGACCATTTGGTTCCTTATAAAATATTGTCATGACACTTATATTATTTTCTTTTAAATGATGTCAAAATTGTCACATTCATAATTTAATAAACATAACACTTAAAAAGTTGGGTATTTAAGAAAATAAATTCGATTGAAATTATACTTATAAAATATATTAAATTTATCTTCATCATAGAATTTTATTTTTATATTTTTTTCCGCAAATAAGTATATTAAATAAATATAATAAAATGTTGTAGAAATTAATTTTAAAGAGAAATATCAAATAAATGGTTTTAAAATTATTAAAATAAATATTATATGAATATATTAGTATTATACACGAATTTTATCGATTAATATGAATTATTACGAACCTATTAAATATTTTGTTTCGAATATATTCTCTGTGTGTCTTTTATTTAAATTCAAATAAATGAATAGTGTCAAAATTGACGGTATTGTTATTTTATAAAAACAACGTATTATTATATTGTTTAAAAATCCGATAATTATTTAAAAATTATAAATTGAAATTTACATGTTCTAAAATTCCATTAAGTATCCAGTTATGCAAAATTAACAACACATAAGTAATTATTTATAGTAATTTATATTTTAAACTAATATTACCACAAATAATATTTAATAGATTTAATAAGAATAAATCAAGTTGATAAGGTTAAAAATAAATTTCTGACATGACCAAATCTTATTGGTTAATTAGATTACAACAACATCTCATCTAATCTTAATATTTGTCCCATTTTTGTTGGTTTTTAAGTGTTTTTTGAATTTATTATAAATTAATATTTTAGAGGTTTCCAAGAGTGCCCCTCTCTTCTCTTATAAAAGGGAACCTCATCACTCTCCTCCTCACACAATTTTGATCCTTCACACTCAGCCAAACCCTTCCCATTTCTCCTCTCCACTTCCCTAGAAACATTCTATAGGTCTTGGGTTTCTAAAAAGGCCACCATTAGTGCCCGGAGAAGAGTTTTAGAAGTGGCGCGTCGAAGAAGAGGTAATATCCTTTAATGATTCTGTCATATTCATTTTTCTTCTACTTCTTCTTCTTTTGTTGTTTCATAATAAAGTAATAACATAAGTATCAAAAATATATTGATATATTATTATAAATATTAAACAACCATCTTTCACCTTCTACCCATCATACGAAAAATGAAATCACTTTGCGTGCGTACGTACGGAATATAGTCTCCACACCGTGGTGTAATCTGTTTTCCACAACCACCATACTTTGATGGGTATAATGATGTAAAGAATAACTATATATGATTATTATAACATGATACTAATTTTGAGATATTATATCATCTACTCCAATACCATTCAATAATTATGTTAACGATATCAATGCTCATGCGTAAGTACGGATTACCATCTCCACGACGCGATGAGATTCATTCTCCATGTTAACCAATAAAGATTTATTATAATGTATATATATAATAAATAATCATGACATATATGGAATAATAATTATACTTGATATATATATATATATATATTTCATGTACTTACTTTCATTAAATTCAATAAATAAATGAAAACAGAGTTCATGAGTATGTATGGTCTACCGTCTCCATGAATGGTGTATTTCCTTTCATTTAACTATCTATTATATATATATATATACTGAATATATATGATATATAAATCATTTTTTACATTTTTTAAGTAAGAAAATTATGATATAAAAAATAATAATATCATGAAAAAAAGTCCAAACACGTACGATAAATGAAACGATTGTACCCAAAACACATCTTTTACATGGAATTGATAAATGAATGGATAATATTAAGTTGAAATTGAATCATATATGATATCATAAATATTATTATGGATCTGTTACAAGTTAATAATATTTTAAAACCCACTATACAGTTGTTTCAGATGAGTACGGAAGAAAATGGACCTAAGGAAAGGGAAAATCTAGCATTCTCATTTTTATACGAGATTGTTTATAATTCAAAATTTACTAGGTCATATTTATCATCCACATATTTTTTTCCTCAATATGTAATATTTTTTCTATCCACCTATATTTTTTTAAATAAAATTTTAAATATTGTTTAATTTTTATTATAATATATGAAAGGAATCTTTTTTCATTTTCAGTATGAGATACTTTTTGACTTTCCGGCCAATGTACGAGAAGAATATTTTTTAAACTTATATGGCATGAATAGATTTTTATGATTTCATAGAAAATTATTTCCATGAAGATTCCTTTACATGTTTTCATGTTTATTTTCAATTAACATGTTTTATTTTAAAATTGTATGACATGTTGAGAAAGGAAAAATGTTTTTCAAGTAGAAATGATATTTTCATCAAGAATGGAGTTCAAGTGTTTTATTAAAAATATTATAAATATAACATAATATAGTGTTCCGTTTCTATCCCTATTTTTACAATGATTTGATTATGATAGTATGGAATTATTTTAATAATGTCCTTTTTTCTAATATAAATTATTTTATGATGGAATGATGTAAAATAATACCATTTTTATTACATGGGTTATGTTATGCTTTATGAATTGTGATTTTGTGGCACACATAAGTATGAATTAATTTTGAGATGGGTGGGACCTATATCTCCCTCCAATGGATTTGGTAAAGTTTTATATCTCATGAGGTTGACATGGATGGACCAACACATAAATACGGTTCAGTAATACATGGCTAGAACGGCAGGTAAACTCGGTTCAGTAATGGACATTGTCCAATACGATGGTCTTAGAAGGAATGCCTTGGCTACTTTAGAAATCATATCATGTGATTAATGGTTTTCCATAATTACATGTTTTATTCCAATTCTATTTTATCATGATTGATGTTCCTTTATGACCTATGCCTTATGTACTGCCATGATTTATTTCACAACAAAGTATTTTTATATATATAAATTATGTTCATGTTTTTTTACGTTCAAATGTATTGGGTTTGTTCTATTTTCTCCATGCTTACCATTAATTAGCATTTGAGCTCAACCTTTATATGTTTTATTTTCCCCAGGAGATAAAGAAAGGTTTTAGGTAAGAAAACAAAGAGGGGAATATCTTTATGGGATATGTTGAAGATCTTTCTCCATGATTATAATATTATGTTTATAGTTTCAAAAGACTCTAAACTATTAAATTCCTTGGGTGTCTATTTTTATTTATTAAGTATTACGAAAAAGTAATATAATGTCAATGTATGTCATTCTTGGGTCTCTATAGTTAGTATCAGAGGAAATGTTTAGTTATCTTTTGGAAACTAGGATGTGAATATTTTAGTGAGATCCATAGAGTTATCTATAAGGTATGTCTAGGGATGTCCCTAATGATAAATATATATTAACATCATAGAATTATTATAACGATCATGAATAACTTAGGATTAAACCTACGATATTAGAAATTGAATGTACTCCCCTTGATTATGTTGTTTTCCTAGTCTTATTTTTTAATCTCACACTATTCTTTTTGGGTTTTATATAACTTCTGGACCCTTAAGGAACCATGTTAATGATCAATGCACTGGGAAATACAATGATTGTCCTCCTGAACAAAAAAAATGTTATGGGAAATGGAGTGAAAAAAATTATTGATATACTTACACAAGCAATGAATCATTTTGGACTTCTAAATGAGCAGAGTAGGGAAGAATATTCTAATAAGTCCATAATGAGGAAACATCTACATTCTTTCTATGTGTATTTTTATTTACTTATTGATGAAAAATGGATCAGTACCATTGAAATGATATTTTACATATTGCGTTGTTCAGAACATGAAAACATCATTTTAGCTGTTTACAATTTAAAATGTGAATCAGACCAGTGGTGGACTCTAATTAAGAACACAAGGCCCCAAGATGAAATTGAATACATGGAATGGGATGAGTTCAAGAACTTGTTTTTTAATAAGTAATTCCCTCGTATTCTCTAAACAATAATGGAAAAAGGGGTTCCTTGAGATTACACAAAAGGATTTTGAATTGGATGATATATATGAGGTGAATTTTAAAAGGCTTTCAAGGTATGCATCTGGCTTTATCATCAAACCTGAAAGTAGAGTTGATCGATTGTTCAGTGGTTTAAAACCACGTCTTCGAAGGGCATAACTATAAAATAATTCATTATATATGATGAAATTATGTTTTTTTATATCAAGGATGAACTCGAAGTCATTGTTACATATCCTTCTCTTGGTTTTGGCAAGAAATGAAAGATGAATTTCAAGGAAAAATCTCAAAACCAGGGTCTAAATAAGACGACTATTCTGTTATGCTCAAATTGTGGAAAGATGCATAGTGTATATTGTTTTAAAGGGACTAGAAAATGTTTTATGTCTGGAAAATAAGGTCATTGGGCCCATAGGATTTGAAGTAATGGAAAAAAGGTTTCTAATGATGTAAATAGATAAAAGACTACAAAGAACGCACGACCAACACTTCAATGCTCCATGTGAAAAGAAATGGGGAATTAGGCTAACCAATTACCTAATCCAATCGTTAATGATGATCGACATCAACAACCTCTTAATAAAAAAGAAAATGGAAAGTCGCTTGCAATCAATATTGGTGATGTTGAATATGAAATCAAATTGGTGGAATGATTAAGTGTATATGTAACAGGATTTCAAAATAGTGTTGTGGAATCTCATTTATAATATTATGGAATATTGGAATATCTATGTATTGGTTTTCAATAATTTTATGATACTGGTAACCATGATATATGATTGAAATATTTTTGGAAAGTAGATGATATGTATATAATGAAGGGATATAGAGAAAATAATAGTATTAATGAGCTAATTATTGATATAAGGACCAAGTGATATCATTGTTTGAGTATATAGAAATATTTGGATTTTGGTATGTAGAAGAAATTAACTTTTGATGGCATTCATGTTTTCAATAAGTTAATATGGTAATTTATGTTTCAAGATAATACATTATCAAGGTATTCATATGTTTGGAATGTTACCAACAAGATATATCTTATGATATATGGGGGACAAATTCATGTATTCACATTCGTAGTAGATGACCTGTATAGTAATCATTTTCTTTATATTGTGTGATTGGACTGAAGTTTTTTCGATAATACTAATGATTGGAATGGATTAAGTTAAACATCAGATAATATTTTAAAAGTCTATAACTTTTTTGATTTTATTTCGGAAATGGTATAATGTTGTACTTTTAAAAAAGTATAACCTGCAGGATGGGCGACAACCCATCGCATCGAACAAGGTTGAAGGAATCGAACCCCAAACCGAAGTGTGATAGACCTTTATCGCCTACCACTGGCCTATAAGAAGTCCATCATTAGTAGAAATTAGTATTACGTTATTATGCGGTATTATATTTGAAGTATAATTCCAATTTTGTAATCATATATAGTTAATCTCACCATATATAGACTTATGTATATTCAATAATGTTTTCTAACTTTTTGAGACAGATGGAATAACCTTTCATTCCAACGTTCTGCTAACATTTATAGAAGGTCAAATTAAACATCATTTCATTAAATAATATATGATGTGGAAGTTGTTCATGGAATGACCAACGATGATACTACACTGAAATCATGTAAGTATTTAACCTTAGTAGAAAATTCTCCAACATTAGGAAAATGATCTTGAAAAAAGAAAATGTTGTCCTAGTTCCCTTATATCTGATTAATTAGATTGTACCTTAGATCGCCACAAATTTATGGCTTTGTGGTTTTTGGATTTTTCATAGCCATGTTCTCTACCACACTCCATGAGAACATGATGGTTATATTTCTCTTCAATATCTATATTTTCACCTATGTTCTCTTATGTGGAAACCCAGTGATGTGTTAATTGGGGAAACAGTTACATTTAATAATTTAGTTTTTAATATTTTGTTTTAGTATTTTATTTTCAGGATGTGGGATTCTAGGAAAGAATCTTTAAACTAGTAAACCATTTATAACCCTCATGAATTTCGAGGGCAAAATTCATTTTAAGGGGGTAGAATGTAACACCCTGAGGTTTTATGAGAAATATTCCATTTAATTTCACTTATATATTGTGTTGTACGATACCCCAAAATTATATTTCATTATATGCAAAAATGTATTATCTCGTATTGTACACAAACACTATTCTTGGCTTGTGTTACACGTAAGAGCGACCTTCCTCAATAGCATGTGTTGTACGCAATACTGAGTTTCAATAAACAATGATATATTATTATAATATTATAAACTAGATATTCTGAATAATATTAACTGAATTTTTAATTTTATAACATTATAATTCATCTTGAACATCTTCTAGAATGAGGTATGAAAAAAATCAATTTTTTAGATAAAAGAAGTATTTTTTAAAAAATGTAGTTTTACAGCCTTTTGATGGCGCACCCATTTTAAATCCTATTTTTGACAAGTATATAAGATAAATTTTAAAAAATATACTTCTCATTTTTATCGGGAAATAAAATTTTATAATGGATAATGTTTTGATATTTTTCATGATAAGATTCATATTTTGATGAATAGTAAAAATACGCTAAATTTTAATTAAAAACAACTTTTTTCATCGACATAATTTATATGGTTAAATTATAATGCTGAATGGTTTTAAAGTATAAATATAAGATATTTTCTGAATTTAATTTATTGAAGTAAATATGCATTAATTTTACATTTAATTCTTATATAATATCATTACAATCTTCTGCAATGTTTTAAACCAAAACACATTTTTTCCCACCATGGGATAAATTTAAAATTAATTACTGCATCTTCTGTTTTTTTGTATTTATAAAAATGGATTCCATATTTTTAATTAGGGGTATCAAATTGATTAAATATATAACTTTTATTTTTGGGCATTATGAATAGTAACTACGGTTAATTTTTTTTACCATAGTTAATGGTAAATTTGGTAATTATTGGTAAAAATAAAATTATAAAAATACCCATCCACATGTCTTAATATAATTGGACGATTATATTTCGTCCTAAAATATACTTGGGTCGAAAGGGTATCTATTATAACTCACTAGTATGTGATTAAGACCATTACATTTTTTTAAATTAAAGTGAAATACGTCTCACTCAAACATTAATAATTAAAATATTTTTAATGTAAGGTTATAAAGAGTATAAACTCGGTTATAAAAACTCATTTGAAATATAAAATTGCTTTCTTTATTATGGTAATTTATTAGTAATTGTTATGAAATATATAATTAACTTAATAGCTTATACATTAATTATGGAGAAATTATTTATTTGGTAAAAAGTCAATAATATAGTTTTTATTAAACTAATAATACCCATGAAAGGCCCACACACTTGACCAAAACATATTGGTCATGTATATATAAACTATAAACATCTAAAAGAACATTTTTTTACCATTAGGATCCTTAAAAATGTGATTATGACACTTATATTATTTTATTTTAAATGATGTTAATATTGTCACCTTCATAATTTAATAAACATGGCATTTTAAACATTTGGTGTTTTAGAAAATAAAATATATTAAAAGTATTATTATGAAATATATTTAATTTATCTTCATCATAGTATTTTTTTAATTTTTATGCATAATATATATATATTTAATAATTATACAAAAATGTTGTAGTAATTATTTTATTAAGGGAAATATCAAATAAATGGTTTTAAAAAAATTATAATAAATATTATATGAACTAATTAATATTATCCACGAATTTTATAGATGAATATGACATGTTAAGAACCTATTAAATATTTTTGTTTGAATATATGTTCGGTGTGTATTTTATTTAAATTCAAATAAATGAATAGTGTCAAAATTGACAATATTGTTATTTGATAAATATAACATATTTGAAACTATTAAAAAATCAGGATATATTTTATAAATTATAAATTGATATTTATATGGTGTAAAATGTAATAATTTATCTAATTATGGAAAATTCAAAAGACATATGTATTTATTTATAACTATTCAAAATTTAGAATATTATTACCACAAATTAAATTAAATAGATTAAATAAGAATAAATCAAGTTTATATGGTTTAAAATAAATTCCAGGCATGTATAAATCTTATTTGTTGATGATAATAAAATCTAATCTCATCTAATCTTACGATTTGAGTCATTTTTGGTTGTTTATAATTGGGGAATGAGTTTTTTATTAATTAATATTTTAGAGTTTTCTAAGAGTTCCCCTTTCATCTCTTGTAAAAGGGAACCTCTCCCCTCTCCTCCTCACAAACTTTTGAGCCTTAATACTTATCAAAATCAAGCCCATTTAGCTTCTCCACATCCCTATAAACATACTTGAGATCTTTTTCTTCTACAAAGGCCAACTTTAGTGCCCTAGGAAGAGGTTTAGAATAGAAATGTCAAAGAAGAGGTAATATCCTTTACCGATTCTTTTAAATTCATTTCTTCTTCTACATAATCATATTTTGTTGTTTAATAAAAAATTAATAACATCATTATCGATCATATACTGACATGTTATTATAAATAGGAAGCAACTCAATTTCACCTTCTACCCATCCTACGAAAAACGAAATCACCATGCGTGTGTACGTAAGGAATATTGTCTCCACGCCGTAGTGTAATCTGTTTTCCACCTCCACCTTACTTGGATGGGTATACTGGTGTAAATAGAAACTATATATGATTATTATTACATGATACCAATTATGATATTTTCTATCATCCCCTCCAATACAATTCAATATCCATGGGATAGATATCATCGCTCGTGCGTGCGTAGGGATTACCGTCTCCATGACGCAATGAAATTCATTATCTATGTTAACAATACACTAATGATTATAAATTATATATATAATATATAATCATGAAATATATGACATAATAATTCTACTCGATATATATATAAATATGTCATTGACATACTTCCATTCAATTCAATAAAGAAATGAAAACATCGTTCATGCATACGTACGGTCTACCGTATCCATTAATGGTGTGTATCATTTCATTTTTATTTGTAATATATATATATATATATAAAATATATATGATATATAAATAACATTCTACATTCTGGAATTATGTAAATCATGATATAAGTAATAATAATATCAATAACAACAAGTCCAAACACGTATGATAAATGAAACAATTTTACCCAAAACACGGCTTTAACATTGTATTGAAAAAAGAACTGGTAATATAAATTCATAACTGAATAATATATTAAATATTAAATATCATTAAGGTTCATTTACAATTTAATAATATGTTTAAACCCACTATATTAGAGTTTTATATACTTAGAGAAGAAATTGGATTTAAGATAAGGGAAAATTTCGCAATCCCATTTTTATCCTATATTCTTTATACTTCCAAATTTATTGGGGAATATTTATCATCCAAATCCATGTTTCCCCAATATGCAATATTATTTCTATCCTAATACAATTTATTTAAATCCTATTTTACTTATTGGTGAGTTTTTAGTAAAATATATGAAAGGAATCTTTTTTCATTTTCAATATGAGATACTTTTTGACTTTCCGGCCAAAGTATGAGAAGAATGTGTTTTTACATATACAGCATGAATTTATTTTTAATGATTTCAAAGAACATATTTATATGAAGCTTACTTTACATGTCTTATATTTAATTTTCAATGAACTTCTTTATGATTAAAATTTCAGGACATGTTGATAAGGGAAAAATGTTTTTGAAGTAGAAAGGATAGTTTCCTCAGGAATGGAGTTCAAGTGTTTTATCAAAATTATTTTCAATCTAAGATAATATATGGTTCTCTTTCTATCCCTATTATAACAGTGATTTTAATTATGTTATGATGGAATTATTTTTATGATTTCCTTTTATCTTATATGGATTATTTTATGATGGCATGATGTTTAAGAATACCATTTTTATTACATGGGTTATGCTATGATGTATGATTTATGATTTTATGGAACACATAATAATGGTTTAATTAAGAGATTTGTGGGACATATATCTCCCTCCAATGAATTTTGTAAAGATTAATATCTCATTAGATAGACTTGGATGGAATGAAAAGTAAATATGGTTCAGTAATACAGGGCTAGAACGGCTGGTAAACCCTGTTCAGTAATGGACTTGGTCCAATATGATGGTCTGGGAAGAAATGCCTTGGCTACTATGGAAATAATATCATGTGATTAATGGTTTCCCATACTTACATGTTTTATTCCAATGATATTTTATCATCATTGATGTTCCATTTTGATCTACGCCTTATGTAGTTCCATGATTTATATCACAACTCAAGATTTTGATGTTTAAACATTATGTTCATGTTTTTTTAAGTTCAAATGTTTATGATTTGTTTTATTTTATCCATGCATAAACTTAATGAGTGTTTGAACTCACCCTGTATAGGTTTTATTTTCCCCAGGATATATAGAAATTATTAAGGAATGAAAACAAAAAAGGGTAATATCTTTATGGGAGATGTTGAAGATCATTAACCATGATTAGAAGTTTATGTTCCATGTTTTGAAAGACACTAAACTATTATGGTCCTTCGATGTTTTTTTTGTTATGTATTAAGTATTTCAAAAAAATGTAATGTCAATGTATGTTAATCTATGATCACTACAGGCTGAACCGGTCCAGAACGACGGCCCGCGGACCAACCGTGGGTCCGGCCTGACTTGTCGCAGCCAGCTCTATCAACACTGCACCCGCCTCGGGTTCAGTTCTTCAAAGCAGACCGTCCAAATGCCTGTATTCATCTGCATCACACCAGAAGGACCCGCGAGATTCATGTACATGTTCGATGCCGCCCACCCCCCCTCCCCCTGAGGCACTGACCTCAGGGCTCCTCCCCAGACCTCGAATGGCCGACGTTGTCGCCACCGCCTTTGGAGCGCGCCGCCGCCAAACATCCACTCCCCTGTTGCTCCTGCCGGTTGGGCACACTGCCACGGCCTCCTAGGCTCCTTGCATCTCTTTCGGACGTCCCACTACTCCTCCGGGAATCCTACCCTAGCTGTTACCCTGTGCCGAAGCATCAGTCGTCATCTACAGCGGGAATCCAAGCTCTTCACACTGCCTACACCCGACACCGCAGCCGCCTTCCCCACCGGATAAACCAACCACCTTCTATATCGACTCCTCTCGGAGCAATCCCGTCTGTGTTAGACACACCCGATGCTACCACCTCGTCCGAAACCCCGACCTTACTTGATGCCTGACGCCCGACCTCCGGCCACCACGCTTGCCGGAGCCAAGGATTCCATCGGCTTCCACCACCGCTCCGGCGGTCCCATCTCAAAATCTAACGCAGGTTAGGTATCCTTGAGAGGAGGCATTTTGAATTACTACCCTCGATCGACGATCTGACATGATTTTGGCACGTCTGAAAATTGGGACGAGGAACGCCCAAGAATGATAAATAAAAAAACAGGTATCGGACGACGGCCTTGTTAATTTGGCCATTGTCCTAATTATAGAATTTTAAAATTTGAAGAAAAATTTGATGAAATGTCCAGAAATCGATGAAGGTGAAAAAATTAATCAAAAATCTGACCTTGAATCGGTCGTGTGTCATTGGCAGCATGTCCACGACGCTCTTTCTTCAATCCACCAAGGTACCGGCAATGGTTGCTCCCGGATTCGTGGAAGAAAGATGAAGAACGCTGATGAAAAATAGAGAGAGAGAGAAATGAGAGGGAAGGGAGAACCCAAACCCCAAACTCCATTTCATTTATTTATAGAAGAATCTGCTTACTGCAGACTCTGAAACTGTCAGGCCCTCCCATTTTATGTTGCGCCTAGGCAATACACCCCATTTCGAACTCAATGGAAGTCTCATATTTCCATTCCAAGAAATAATTAAAATGTTATTTGAAAATAATTCTAGTGATAAAAAAGTCACTAAGTCATTATATTAAAATGACGATTTTCCCCTGGGTGACATCTCTCAAATCAGGTCTACGCCCACAACTTTTACACCTCTCCGAGGGTAAATAGTATTCTTCGAAAAAAACTGTACCCTCAGATTTTTTATCAGATCTACCATTTTTTGAGAAAACACAACCCTGACACATGAATAGTATAGAAACACTTATCAAATTTGAAAAAAAAATTCCAAGAACACCAAGCCTCAGAATCACACACCGTCTCGGCTCATAGACCTGGAAATATATGTAAAAATATTCCACAGTATTATAGGGAAAAAGGTTTTCTAAATCATTTCCTCCTTCAATATTTTCATCCCTGAAATGAAAAACTAGGAAAAAAAACATGGGATATGAAGATCACACCTAGATCTACCACTCCCAAGAAAACGAGCCCAACACCATGCTAGCACAACACACGAACTAAAGGGATGGTTTGTAATGAAAAGATCTAATAATTTCAATGAAATTAATAAGAAAACACACACACCTCATCTACTATGACATGTAGAAGTAGTCATGAACCCACTCCTACTATTGGGAGGGTAGGGAAAGAGGGTAGGAAATCCCTCAATCCATTGCATGATTCCAAAATAACCAAAAGAATCTCGGGGGACTCCTCTGGCTGAACCTCTACATTCCACCTCATGACCGAAATCATGATTTGTTCCTCGAACATGGTCTCATGATTCCCTCCTTTAGAATACCTATATGGTGAAACACCTATGGATATTCGGTCACACAAGTTTTCATAGTCAGTGCATCACAACTGAGACTCTCTTACACACTCAACAAGTGGATGAGAAAACACCATCGAATGTTGAAATATTTCACCCTCCTGGTCCAACAGGGTCAACTGCATGGAAGATAACTACTATGAAACTTCCCACGCCTGACATGTCTAGGACATTATGCTAAGGTATCATGCAACAATACTGCCATTTTTTTAGAACACAGTCTACCTCGACATCACTATCCTGTCAAAATTTCAACCAACACATTTTTCACAGGTTCAAGTCTCTCTAAGTGAGGGCGCACCTAAGACACTGGTGGTATGAGAAAACCACAAAGTCCTCTCCTAGAAGATAGTGTCTCCACATTCATAGCACAAAGAACAACACCACCATCACCACATAGTGAAGCTCATTGTTCTGTTTATGGGGATTACATAACCTCAAAATGTATTTGATAATGGTATCAAGATTGACGTCGAGTACGCAATGTACCAATGAACATGGATGGTGAGAAAAATCATCCAACCGCCAGAGGCTAGCCACCAGAAAGCACATGGAATACCCCACATGTTATTTCCACTATTGTAAGGAGAGTAATACCCAAGACATTCAGTATGATAATCCCACTAGTGGAATCTCTATCAAAATGAGTTCAACCAGAAAAGCCCCACTGGCAAACCCAGAACCTACTCTCCCACTCCACCACACAACCCCGCCATGAATGAGAATGTCATTGAGACTAATCCTCCACACCTCAATACTATAAGCTTTGTGTTGTACTGACTCTCCCTCAGGGTTTTGCTTGCATCACAAAAATTCGTCTTAGTGGGGGAAGAACCCCTCTTTCCTATGCATTCAAAGCTACATCGGACAACACCAACACACAGTTACACCGACGCCCTGCGTCACCCTCGGTATCCCCTCGAACTAGGAGTTAGAAAAATATAGTACCTCACAGAGAGTCTAACAAGTTATACTGATAAAAGTAGAAAGATACACAGAGCATATTTTTTATCATCTAATGTGATGCCGGGTTGTAGACACCCATAGCACATAGCCTCCCACAGCATTGTCCTTCAGCTCCCTGAGCCTGACACGGGCCACCTAGTGTTGGTGGAAGGAACTCGAAACATCATCCGAAAACCACAGTTCTTCCTGAATTTCTACCAAAAACTTCTCTCTGAGTACCACCCTATCCTCGGATGGGAGTTCTTTGATCATGAAAGTTCCTCTGTTGTGGCGGTGCATCTTCCATCTATCTGGAAAACTCAGCACATTTGGTCGAGTAGTCTAACACCACATGACCTCTCACATTAAAAACATAGAACTAGTCCTCCCTGGCCTATCTCGGTGCTCTACGATGTCCCCGACCATGTGCTTGAGTCTCATAAAGGGGATACCTTTGGTGACAAGGCCCTGCCATTTGACATTCCTCGAACAGAAATTTTTCTTTCAGCAGTGCCTGCTCTAGCACCCCGAGATGGTTGAGGATGCACAAGGGCACTACGCAGGCATAAATATCCTCTATAGAGACCTATCTCAAACTTCTTTTCTCAGAAGTTGCCATCACATAATACATCTAAAGAGTATTGAGTATGGTTTGTGATCCTAGTCACATACTTTTCCACTGCCATAACTCCATACTGTAGCACCAACAGCTCCTAAAACCTTATAAAGCATAAGTAGAGTAGTAGTACTACTCATGAAATAGTTTATTAAAGACAACCCACGAGAGTACCCACTCATCATGAATCTGAGTAACCCTATACTTATGAATTCCAAAATGCTGTGTGGAAAAATACTAGAAGTCAAAGACACCACCAGACCTGTTAGTGTCTGAAGAATCCTGAAGAGGCAAACCACTGAATCTAGCCAACCCTTCACTGTCTGAGGATAAGGATTACTGCAGAAGCTCATCAATCTATGATGCTGGAACTCATGTAGCGTGCCCATTCTGCGCTCATCATCGGCCTTCGGTTATGGTTCTATCTGCAACTCCACAGGTGGAGGTGTTTCTGGATGACCTCCTAGAGAAAGGGTAATTATATGATGGATCTTGACCTATGGACTCATCGCTCATGGCATCATCATCACGAATCAGAGCTAGTATTCTAGCCAGTGATCATCACGAAGACATCCCGAATCCGATCATGGAGTACCGCGATAAAATGTGAATATATATACCAACAACGATGGGGATATGACTCAAGAAGGGAACTTAAAGACTAAATATTATATGATGCCCGAACCAAATTCCATGCAACAAGTGTCTCAGTGTGCCGAGTCGACTTGCAGGTTATCAGGGTCCTGGTGAATGGATATGTCAGCCGTCGCACCATACTGGTCTCCCTCGCCTGAGATCTGCTCTCGAGACACTTTGACATTATTACCCCAAAACTCAACAAATTCCTCTTTAGTGACATCTAAATAAATCCCCAAGGAAGGAACCACCTTTGATACCACTTTTTCATGACTCGAACCTACTTGTCTCGAGCCGAAACTACCCCAAGCCTGCCTCCCTAGACCAGGCGCTGGTGACAAACGCCGATGGCATAACAATCTCGGGGATTCCTTTTCCTAAGTACCTGTACACACACACACAACATACTCAATGACGAAGTTCAGAGTAAAAAAGAAAACCAAAAAGACAAAAAACTATAACCCAACCATAGCCATGAATCAACTTCTTAACAGAACATGTATTGTGATGAAAAGTACATACAAGTAAAATGAAAAGTAATGGGAATACCCGAGCATAACTGGAAAGTTGCCACATCCCGACAACAGGTAAATGGAAGTAAATCATTGGTGAGTCTCACAACCGGAAATACTCTTTTGACCACTGAATGTAGCCCATGCTCTTGGGTCCTCTATGCTCCTCCGTAGTCTTGATTGACATGTCCGTCTTCTGCAAGGTCATACCATGTGCGTGAGAAGCCCAAGAACGGGTTAGTATATAGATACACATTAGGAATCCCCGAATGCTCGAGGGAGAAACAAAGGACATACAAAAATGGTGAGCAGTAGATATAACAAGAACATTTTACGAGTACAAAAGAGAGAGTGCAGATAATCCGGACAGGAGAATGGAAGTAGGCTCGTCCAACCAAGAGGAGCTAGACATGGAATACACGTTGCATTCCCTACACATGTTTTCCCATCCTAGAAAGAGAGTAAATAAACCCAAGGTGTGGGAAAAAGAGTATGGTGTATATATATTCTCAATAAGGAAACCCAAAAGAGTGTGTAAGGGGATCTCTATCTCCATGCTCAGCCCAAGAAATATCACAAATAATTCAATGGATATCCATAATTGATGCCCAAAAGTCCCTCATGCCAATGTTGCAGTATCACTAAACCATACAATCAAAGGGTCATGCACCGATAATCAAAGAGAAAAGTAAAAGACTAGCCTCATAGAAAGGGATGAGTGTGATGAAATTTGTCGGGTAACCCACTACCCAGCCCTGCTTGAGTGTAAACCCCAGGAGGTCGTCCAGTAACCCACTGCCCATCCCCATTGGAGGGTAATCCCAAAGGTGAATGGGTAACCCACTGCCCAGTTCCGATAGAGGTTAAACCCTAAATTGAACAGGTATCCCACTGCACATCCCCATTGTAGGGTAAACCCTAAAGTCAATGGGTAACCCACTACCTAACCCCACTGGAGGGTAAACCCTAAGGTCAACGGGTAACCCACTACCCATCCCCGTTGGAATGTAAACCCAGAACTGCTCTGATAACTCTGCACTGGCCATGCCATCATTGTATGTCACTAACACCTCTACCTTGTGTAGGTTTGTAGTACGTCAAAGGAACCTCCAACCATATCATTTCATGTTTCCACATTTAATTAAATATCAAAAGATGCTCTGCATGCCCAAACAGATTAAAGCATTGCAATCCTCATGGAAAAAAATCTAAGGGAGAATATTTACTCACCAGAAATGGGATCTAGAAAGAAAGTTATTCAACACCGCATTATGCTCATAAAACATCTCTGCCCCCCCTGTCCTGAAAAAGGTCAGGTGAACAGCGCCATCACGATGCTCTTAGAAATCCCCTCCAAATAGAATATTCATACACCCTAAACACACATTTGATGAAAAGGTTGCACTACACTGCACACAACTTAAAAGACGGCCCGTGGGTCCCACACCTCAGCTCCAACTTCAATTCCTAAAACCAACCTAGTTATCTTCGTCTCACTATCTAGGTCACAACGTCACTAACGACGCCTAAAATGGACTCCGGATGCAGAAGCTACATCTCCCCGCATTATGAAAACGGGGCCCTATGGGGCCAACATTATCGACCCCCAAACACATCATGTCAATCCTTCCACTACATTCCCAGTAGATAACCATGAGGCATAGGCTATTCATTTTTCCATAATGGACATATGAATCATAAGTCGTAAAAACGCAGCATACGCTCGAGAGCCATCTCTTGGGGCCCACTTCTCGGGGCCGAATTTAGGCGGGTGGATTGTGTCATCGCAATCCCCTCGGAATAACACTCAGAAACGAGTACTCAAACACCCTAAACATGTGTCAGGTAAAAAAGAGGCATTTCACCATAAAACGTGTGAACTTGGCCCTGTGGAGCCCGCACCTTCTCTCCAACCCAAATGCTTCAGAAAGCATGTCAATACTCTGTACGAGTACTGGGGTCACACTGCTGCTGAGGACACGTCATTCAGATATCGCAAGAAGGAGTTAGGTCAAACTCAAGAGAAATTAATTAATTAATTTATTTATTTATTATTCGCATTATGTGTGTCGTGCCACCAAGAAACGAAACCAACCCGCAAAGGTTTTGAACCAACTTTGGAAAGACCACCTCAACTCCAGGGCCATAACGCCACTAACGGCGTGTCAAATAGACATTTGACTTGAAAATCATTATTTCACATCATTAATAAGAATTTATTATTATTAAATTAAGGCATTCAGTGTCACCCGTCTATGGGTGCAGTACTCAAAACCAATAAAAGACACTTCAAAAATCATGTCCTGCTGAAACAACCCACAACCATTGATGGTGCATCAAACAGACACGCCATTTAACTGATAAGACCCATTGAATAAAAAGGGGCCCAAAATGGCCCGGTCTAGACATGCCGACCTAGTCAAGACCACCGGCCCAGTCCAGACCATTGGCCTGCGGCCCAACAACAGGTTCA
Organism: Viscum album; assembly: GCA_963277665.1. Taxonomy (NCBI): domain Eukaryota; kingdom Viridiplantae; phylum Streptophyta; class Magnoliopsida; order Santalales; family Viscaceae; genus Viscum; species Viscum album. The sequence goes on along the minus strand of OY728140.1, from coordinate 1,377,156,039 downwards.
GCTTGAATCACCGTGGCCCACTGGCCGCGGCCCGCTCTAACAATAATGGACATGCATCGGGTCTGGTTCATCATTGCAGATCAACAAAGGCCGGTCTTCGTTTGCGTTGCACTAGCAGGACCCACGAGATGCGGGTCCCTATTCCCTACCACCCCCCCCCCCCCCCCGAGGTGATGAACTCGGGGCTCCTCCCAAGAACGTGACCGGACGACGTCGTCGCCACCGCCTGTGGAGCTTAACGCCATGGAACCTCCACTCTATCGCTGCTCCCACCAGTAGGGAGCACTACCGCTGCCGCCTAGGGTCCCTGCTCGGCTTCCAGATGGATCGCCGCATGTCAGGGCATCCTCCCCTTCCTGTTGCGCCACGTTGATGCCCCAGGAATCATCCGCACCGAGAATCCGAGATCACCTCACTTCATACATCTGATGCGGTTGCCACCGTCCCTACCGACCGCACCTGCCGCCTGTCATCTCAACACCTCCCAGTGCTCCCACGTCCATCCCGGCCCCACCCGATGCTGCCACCTCGTTTGAAACCCCGACCGCACCCGCTGCCCGACGTCCGACCTCCGGCTACCGCCCTTGCCAGAGCTGGGGCTTCTGTCGGCCACCGCCATCACTCTGGTGGGCCGATCTCAATACCTTTTGCAGGTTAGCGAACCCTAGGGAAATGCCTTCGCAATGACTGCCCTCAATTGACGATCCGAAATTATTTTGGCGCTTCTGAAAATTGGGACGATGAACGGCCAAGAACGAGAAATAGAAAAAATGGGGCTTGGACGATGGCTGTGTTTGTTTGTCCATCGTCTTAATTCTATAATTTTATAATTTGAAGACAAATTTGATGAAAAATTATAAATTCGATGAAGGTGTTAAAATTAACCACAAATCCTACCTCCAATCGGTCGCACATCATTCGTGGCATGTCCACGATGCTCTTGCTTCGATCCACCAAGGTTCTGTTGGAGGTTTAACCTTGATTCGGAGAAGAACGGTGATGAAATTCAAAGAACATGACAGAGAGAGAGATATTGAGATAGAGAGATAAAGGAGAGATAAGGGATAACCAAAACACCAAACTCTTATTCTTCTATTTATAGAAGAATCCGCTTAGTGCGGATTCCGAAACCACTGCACCCTCTCATTTTATATCGCCCCTAGGAAAAACGCCACATTTTGAACTCAACTGAAGTATCAGATTTCCATTCTGAGACTTCATTAAAATGTTATTCGAAAATAATACCAGTGATAAAAAATCACTAAGTTTATTATTTTAAATTGACGTTTTCTCCCGGGTGACTTCTCTAATAGCAAGCTCACACCCAAAACTTATATACCCTACCTAGGGTAAACGACACGCTCCAGACGCAACAATTCCCTTGGATTTCCGATCTGAGAAAAAATTTTAGAAGAAAATGCTACCCCACCACATGCATAGTATAAAAAACACATAACATTTTTGTAAACAAAATTATTTCGGGCACACCGGGCCTCAGAATCACACGTCATATCATCTCCTAGATTTGGAAATATATGTTGAAATGTTAAAAAGTCTTACAGGGCAATAACCAGGTTTCTATAATGTTTTATATGTGTCACTCTGTAAAATTTACTTCCCAAATTTCACCCTTTACATGAGAAATTAAATTTTCATTTTTATTTCAATTCCAAAAAACATTTATTTTAAATGACTATTAAAATATATTTATAATTTACATATTTATTTAGGCGAATTATATATATGAAATGTGCATTTCCATGTTTGGGTTAAAATGATGTTACGATCGCGTCTTTATGAACTTTGGTTTACAAATTTTTGTTATAAAAAATCTTAATTTTTATTATCCATGAATTGTTAATGAAAGAACTTATTATTATATATGTTCCTGAAATTTAATTAAATCATATTATGGGTGATCCATTATATAGTTCCCATTATTAGGATAAAGAATTTAATCCCTAGAGATGACATGTTTTTTGGTACCATGATGATTAACCATGGTAATTTCAATTTATGAGACCTTATATATAGAACATGGTGATATTCATAATAAACAATCATTTAAATATTATATCCCAATTTCCATTTTATGATTCATTTAAATTAATATTTTATCTTTTTCATGGATTATTTTTTTACCTCATTTTATTATTGTTATGTCTCTTGATCACATGATTTTTTCTCCCTTTCTTATTCCCATTCGAAGTTCCATGATCACCCCTTTATTTTGAGGTATTTCCCTATGATATGTGATGTAGAATATGTAAACTAGAGTTATCTCGTTAATATATATTTCAATGGTTTTTGAATAATTCTTTTGTTTTCATGTATTATGTACCTTATTTCTAAGAAATCATAACTATACAAGATTCACTGTTTGAACCATGTAAGTAAAAGTTATTTAATAAAAAGGAGGGATTCCATAGAAGTCATAAGTTTATTTTGTTGTTTCATGTTCAATTTTGGGATCATTCATAGAGTGAATTGGCATGGAACATGGATGGTGATCTTAAGGTCCCATAGAGAATAATTTTAGTAATGGGGTTCATCATTAAATTGTATGTATAACATCAATGTTGGAATTATATATTATGTATTTATTCATTTTTTTATTACATTATTTTTCATGAGTTATTTTGTATTTCTATGTTCATGGTTCATTTAGGTCATGGTAGTTTCGTATCTTCTTATATATATGTATATTAACCTCAAAGATAAAAATAGGCCTGGATGAACATCTAAGATAATGTTATGTGCCTATTTCTTTTTATTGGTAAACTTTATTCCCCTATGAATTATTTGAGTCCATAATGCTTGTCTCTAGAACAATGAAATTTAGAATTCACCATAGTTCATGTCACAGGATGGGTTGACTGAATAGTTCATGAGTGGGATATGGTGGTAAAAAGAAAAATGGTATTAATGCATGTCCAATATAATCTACTACATAGGGTTATAATGAAAATATATTATAAGAATCTTTTAACTCTATAAATAGGTAATGAGTATATTATTTATCAGTACCTTTCATACAGAATGATGTGTTTTAAGGGAGGATTTGATAATATTTTCTTGTTTTCATGGTATTAAATCAATCCTATTTATTATTATAACACCATAATTGAAGAATATTGTAAGGGGTTCCATTGATTGTGTATACTAGGTGTATGGGATTCCGATTTTTATTGTAAACAATGAATATAGAAAGGATATTATCCTGATGTGGTTACATAAAATTATATCCTTGAGTAATTTTTTACTAATATTATAGATCGATTTTGAATGATATTTCTAGATTTTATTTGATCAAGGTTCACTAATATTAATTTATTGTATGTGTAAAACGGGTTGGGCAACCTACTTGAGGTACTACATTAATTTTATTATATTAGTCCTGTTTCAATTAATTATAATTTTTTTGTATTTTTATAATATTAAATTCATTTAACTATATTTTTAATGAAATTGTCCTGTCATATTTATGTGTATGTTTATGTTGAAAATATAAGTTGAATTAATGAATTAAAATGTGGTTAATCATATCTTTGTTAGGTTATCAAATTGATGGACACTCTATATTAATATATCTAATATTTTATCAGTATTTAAAGTTTAAATTACATCGTATGTATTATATTGTGGAAAGATTCAGTATTAAATTATTGATACTTACATTCTTTATATGTGGATAAATTTTAAAATGGTGAATTATTTTAAAAACAATTTTGATAATTTTTATATACATGTGATTCTATTTTTAAATAGAATTGATTTAACATATTAGTTATTTAAAATTAATTATAATCAATGTTTATATTTAGATATCAATTTTGGTTTTGGAGACCATTAAATAGACTATGAATTACATAAATTTAATCATCACAATAAAATTTTTATTGCTTTGGAAAAATAAAATATTTTAGTTAAAAAATTGATATTGTGTAATCTGAAAATATGAATCGAGATATATATTTTTTAAATATCATGGTTCTGATTTATTTATACAGTGATACTATAAGGTTTTTGTTGGTTTCATTTTTTCCTTCTATTTGTTCGTGTTAAATAAATAAATATACAATTATTTTTAATTAAGAAATTCAATATTTTTGAATTTTATTTTGTATGTCATAAATAAGAAAACATGTCAATAAAAATATTCATACTGGTTATTAATTCAATAATAATAACATCAATCATTTAAAATTTCATTCATTTTAATCATTATGTATATTTATTTTAATCATTTTTACTAAATTCTAAATAATGTGGTTTTAATTATTTTTCATGAATTATGTCATCCTCTACTTTAAAAGGTTTATGAACATTAATCTAAAAGTATTATGATTCAGGATTCATTAATTGATAATAATAATTAATAATTGGTGGATTCTTTGTGTAGGTAGTGATAAATATTATTAATTATATTCTATTTCAAGAAATATTTATGGAATATGTGGAATTGTTTATTTAATTATATTTTATTATAAGGTGACATTTTTCTTCCAATAATATTCTTTTTTTGTAAATTTTTAATGAGATTAATGTTTTGGTGGAGTGAACTAAATTTCTTTGGAAGATATTGTCACTAATATCATCCCTTATCATGTAAGATTTTTATGTCATTTGGGGTTGGTGGGACATTCTAGGGATGTACTATTTAAATAGATGGGAGGATATAATGGACCACATTGATAATAGTTGGAGAAAGCCTTGGAAAACGTGATTATAATAATATCAATAAAAAATTTATAATCAGTTTAAAATCATTATTTATAAATGAAATTTAACTGTTTCTTGGTATTTATAAATAATAACTGTGTTTTTATATATTGTTTTAGAAGAAAAGAAAGAAAAAAATATTTTTTAATCAAAAATTAGTTTTAAACATAATTTTTAGAGAAGGATAATATATTTATGGATGTATTTTTTGATGGTTTCTAAGTGAATCCTTAACCACAAAAATATTATAATATTTGGGAATGATTTTTAAAACATTATAAATAATGAGTTGAAGGGACTCACTAATTTTATTCATCCAATGTTTTCTTTAACTTCATTTTCTATTTCTAGACATGGTATTTTTTGTATTTGGATAGGTAATATTTTTATATTATCCAATATTATATTAAATATATTACTGATATTCAATAGAAATATTCACATATGTGATAAAATACCTAAATCACAATCCACTATAGAGTGATGGATATTCATATCTCTAAAAATATTATAATTAGAGAAACACGATATAACCTGTATATGATGATGATTTCAATCACAAATAATGTTACTATAGCCCAAAAACACAAAGGAACATGTATTTTAAAAAATTACGCAACCTCCAATTTTTCCATTTTTTCATGAGTATTCCTTGTTTATCATTAGAACTGTAGCATCTCCATACTGGTGAACCAAATTTCTTGTGATTCTAATATATCTTGTGAGGCTTCATGAAACCAAAAATATAAATATGAGAAACCATTATGATTGAATGGATATAAAAAATATTAAATGAGTGAAGTAGCTTTTAATTTGTGAATTTATTAATTGTTTCACAATACATAATACTTAGATACATTCCAAGACTCATCCGTAAAATTGATGTAAAAATATAGACAACCTCATAAATAGTAGATTTTTTAAAAATTGATTCCAATATAATAAAACTAATAAGACATAAAATCATAAATGGTTTTAGAGTTGGGTGTAAAATATATAAATTCCCAAAAAACAAAAAAATATTATTAATAATTATTATTTTTTTGTAATATATGTTACTCTATATAACATTGAGGATCTCTATTATCATCTTATTTGAAACTATTAAAAAAACATTATTTATTGTTCATTATGGATTTCATTTTTTATGTTGGCATAATTCTCTACTTCTATAATTACTTATTTATGTGTATTATAAAGATGGAATAAAAAGTGTTTTCTATATAGTTATCTTCTAAAATAATCAATCTCCACATCCAATATCCAAATGATAATCATTTATTCAATATATTAATATAATGAATTAGAAATAAACCACTGGTATTTCCATTGACACCTCATGAATAGTAGGAAATAATTTTTTTAGTTTTGAATGTTGCAAAAAAACATAGGAATGTAAATAATATAGATAAAATTACTTTAAATTGAATTATTATATGATTCCATGTAATAAATTTTATGAAAATATAAAATGGGATTACTCTTCAATCTATTAATTCTACATAATATTTTTACAGAAATTCATTAAATATTTAAATTTTAATTCTTTTAACATAGTGGGGTTCTCCAAGATATTCTCTAGGCAAGTAAAATTATGTAATTCCAATTTTTACACAATATTTAGAGATATATTATTTTTAAACTGTCGAAAAATATATAAACTTCTCAATAAGTTATTAAATATTCAACAAAACTCCTTTTCAATCCCATTCAAGACTTCATTGAAACCAATAATTGTATAGAAATATCTATTCCAAAAGTGAGACATATATTCAAAAAGATCATTTGTAGTTCTATGTATATATATATCATAAATAAATGGGAAAAATTAGATTAAATCATAAGGAATTATAAATATAACAATTGAGAGAGTTTTCATCTATAACTAATAGCCTATGTAATATGGGGTCACCATATCAATAAAAACATATCCATTTAAAGAATTAAATCTCTTTTCCCATTATGGAAATATATTACTAAATCGAATAATAAAAATTAAATCATTTACCATTGATCCATTTTGAACAAAAAATATGAATCATAACTATGCGAATGAATATCTACTCAATCGTATTATAGGTTTTTTAATTTAATTCTTCCCATATTATAATAATTTTTTTATAAATTCATGATTTTATTATTGTTCAAGTGAAATAGTATGTTTTATAATTTTATTCATTATAAAATATGTCACATTCATGATTCTATTTTGTTTTATTCCTTTATTTCTTTTTGTAATTTTATTTATAGCTTATTTTTTCTTGGTTTTTTGGGGAAAATAGTACTTATAGACCCAACAGCTTGTAGTGTATAGTTAAGGGAACCGTCTGCTAGCCTAAAAGAGACAGTGTTCCCTGGATAGTGGCACTTTCTAGGCCACATATCCTATTTAATTGTTATTCAACATCTCCATGGAATGTTTTGGTTTGGTTTACTCATGGATATACGAGACCACATGGTTTCTACAGGGCTTTGAAAAACATGTGAGGTAACAGTGTGGCCAATCTAGGCAATTAAAAATGTGAAATTTATTAATCTAAAATTTAGTGATTATATCCCTAGGCCACCCCTAATTCAAAACATTATGTATTTTCATCCATAGTTACCTATTCATCTACCTCTTGGCCTCCTTTAAAATCAATTTTTATGTGGATTTGTTGCAGGGTGTTCCTGAATCATCATGTAAGCCCAATATTCCTTTATTTTTACCTTCTTTTTGGGTTATTATTCTTTTATCTTTGAGGTTTCCATTATCAAGATTATTTTTTGAATAAATATTGGATAAATAATGTTTTTTGTGTAAAATATTGATGTTATTTTGTATGATATTTCTTTTTTCAGGTTCCCTTTTTTCTGTGATTGTGGTCTTCCACCAATTTCATGACGTTTCTACGCATGAGGATATTGATTCCATGTTTCAAAAATATATTTTGGATTCAGTATCCTTTATTTTCTTCTTGAATGAATAATAAGGATTACATGTGTGGAAAAATGTATATTCATAATGTATTGAGGATCATATGAATTGAAATATGGGTTTCAAAATGAATTTTGTTTTGATTCATGTGTCTGTTCTTTTTGTTCATAAATAATGTGTTCTATAAATATTGAAAGTGGTGTGTATTTTTAAATAGAACCACTCTGTGAGTGTGTATTTCAAAGATATTTTTCTTATGAGGAAGGGTTTTTTACTTTTGTGAAATTATTTTTGGATGTACGTCCTTGTAATGGAAGCTATATGATATCACACATTTTAAAACATATTAATAAACATTTATATATATCCATCGTAAATTTTTTATAACTACAAATATAATAAGAAACGTAATAGAAAATATAAATATTATGATTCTAAATATTTATTAAATTTATTTTAATTCTATTTAAATAATATGGAGAATTATAAATAATATTAAACAATAATGAGTGTAAAAAACTCAATTACAAAACAAGATATATAAATAATTTATTTTTTTAATAATTTTAGAAACATTGAATACCAATTTAAAGAGTTATAAAGTATTTATATATATTTTAAAATATCATATATGTTCCATAACATATAATATATCATTTTAATTTATAAAAAATCGATATTTGTACAAGTATTATATGTAGATTTATAAATGTAATTTCGATGTGTCTAATAACTACCATGGTAATATAATGTTAATTCTATAAATTAAATTTAACATAATAAATATTATAATTTTTTTATATAAAATATTAAATTTAATTTATAAAATAATATTTATTATGGATAAAAAATAATAATAATATTACATCACATAATTTGTATTAACATTTTTCAAAAATATTTATTTTAATGCTTTAATTAAATATTCTATAGACATATCAATTTCACTAACTATCATTATATAAATTGGGTTATTATTCAAAATATTAATATTAATTATATTATAAATAAATCATAATTTCAATAATTCCATCAAACTATATTATTAATTGAGAAGACTAAAAGATTTTATGATAAAAGAATTCAACATTAATTATGTTTAAAAAATTTGAAAATTGGTTTATTATTTTTAACTTTATTTTTTAAATTAAATATATGTAGTACTTATATAAATATTCACTAAGTGATTTTTTATAACCTTATTGTTTATTGTGATATATTCATAATTGCAAAGTATTTAATTTTATTCAAATATTTTATATTTTTCTCTATTTACATTATGGTTATTATCTAATAAAATTTCAAAATATTCATCTTAAAGTATTATTTATGTGAATAATTAAAAAATGATATTAATTTATTTTTATAAATATATAAAAATTTTATACGATGAAAAGTTAAAAATATATTAAAAATTCTTTTAAATTTCCCTTTCTAAACATTAAACCCTATTAATCATATTATGTTTTAAATGTTTTGTTTATTATATAATATTTAACAAATAAAGTGTTTATTATAATTAAATATATTTAATTAAAATAATTTTATATGACAAAATTAGTTTTATTTTGGTGTTGAATGATTACCACTGTAGCACCCCATTATTTTTTTATGTGAATATTTTTTTAGTTTATTTAAACTGTATTAAATGACCATGTTATGTTTTAGAAGATTCTTATGAGTTTTTTCTTAGATTTTATTCTTTGGTAGAAGTTAATAATTTGACAATAGTCTATAAAAACTTTGAAACACATCCTTCAATCCATTTGATGGAAGACAATGGCCATTGGGCATACATATGGATGGCTTGGGGTTTGGCCAAACTATGCAGTTTCCCAAGATAAAATGTGTCATGATGCAGGGAGTGAAAAACTTAGTTGGTGAACGGTTTTCATAGACATGTGAGACAACCATGCATAGAGAGGCTTAATATAGTATCACTCACAATGATGGAATATGATTTTCAAAACCATTTGATATAACTATGAGACATAAAAACACCACTCTAAATTTTTTAGATCTAATTCAATTGAATCCATCAAAAATTCGAGATTCACCAAATTTATCCATGATCCAAAATTATTTGGCTCCCAAGATATTAGAGAAAATTCATTATTGTCTAGGTGAAATTTTTAGGGGAATATAAATGTTTTCAAGGACTAGATTCTACGATAAGTGTCATGATTCATCCCAATGTGACCCCTACTATGAATCCCAATGATCTTCTACAATAGTCCCGGGGAAGGAGACAATCACTGAGTACACATATCACAATTATGGGATCCCATAGACTAAATTAATTATACACATGAACACCTATCCATGATAATGAAATACTAAAATTTACAAAAATATATAAACTTTTCATTCATACATATAAATATCACAACTAGAGTATAAGAAATGTACTCATAACTAAATAGGGCGAAATACCATCCTACCATAATGAGTATAAAAACAAGTCTGACATGAAAATATTGTTGGGCAATGTTGCCCTGTAAACTATCAAAACCAACCTTCATCTATGTGGATCACTAATCACTACCTGATGCTAGCCCTTAAAAGACTTCGTAAAATGGTTGATAATCGGTACAAGACACGACATGTACGGGACAAGCCCATGTAGAGTTGAGTATAAAGATACCTAGTAAGATACCATAAAAACACTAACCATTAAAAAACAAGGATTTAATTCATCTCTATATAGTTATATATCCACAACACGTATAATAATAATATCCATATATATTAAATAAACACATAATGTTTGAAATTCACAATAGTACTGTAATCCAATGATTACTACTCGAGGATTCCACATAGAACATGTGTAAGAGAGTACAATACACTAGCCAAATAACACTAATGATGTCTATCCATGATGTTATAATAAAAGGGTATTTCTATAAGAAATATATTTTGGATACATAAAGTGAACAATACCTAGATTATGAACACACCCAAGTACATAGGGATTACAAAAAATCAATCTGGATTAAATGGATAATAATTGGTCGGATTCCACATAGTGATGGTCACAATGATTCAAAGAACTCCACCAAAAAAATAAGATGATTGATGTTATAACTCTGTGACTCACTGAAAGATTCAAATAACAATATTCAAGATGTCCCAATGAAGGGTTCACTTTCTTATGTGTAGGAATTATTTCATACTTTCTCTCATGGAATGGATCATGGTTACCCACCATGATGAAAAATTTCCAAGATGATGAGGAAATGGGATCTAATCCAAAAAATTTGGAGTACATCGTGTGTAATGTATGTAAATTTTGTATCCCTTCCGCATCAAATCATGTCATGTATTCCAACTTGTGCCAAAGAATATATAAATTTATATGATTTGTATTATCCTTTGTACTTATGGTTATTCATAAGGACATAAAACTTCTTATGTATTCAAGACCTAACCATATCCATGTTAATTTATGTGGTGTGTCCATGAATGTATACTGCTGGTCGTGTTTTTGTTCCCCACTGATCTGTCATGTCAAGTCACATCTTTTGTGATAGAGTCACACTCTAGGATATATTTAACTACCCTATTGAAACCCTAAATCCAAAAGGTGTCGAAAATTCCATGTAATCATGGAATGAACCCCATGTGTCACATTATTTCTTATAATTATAGATATGGATCCTCAGTCTTTGATCATTTCTCTATCCCTAGATCCAACAAACTCTTCTCAATTGAAATTAGATAAGAACTATAGACTAAGCCTCGATGTTACTGAACACATTGATATTGCTTTTCAATCCATTAGGAAAACACCCTAATGTAGTATCAATCAACACACAATAATGAACACAAAATTGGGTATCCCCAAAATGGTCTGATGCATTGAATTATCCATCGTCATAAAATCCGCTTATCATACATAGCCTTGATCTATGAAATCAAATAATTTTTTCAAAAATAAGGGCCAAATGTTTGATTTCTATGTATTTAGGTTGAACTACATGTAAAATTAAGCACTGGTGATGAACATTCTGTAATGATGGGTGAAATATAGATAAAATGGAATGAAAAATTAACATGACCGACATTTGGTTGTCCATGATTCATTTCCATTATAATTTTAAGCTAAGAACTAATATATATATAAAAAAAGCTATTAATATATCCATATATATAAACATATCCTGCAACATGATGTATACATGAATCAATTTGTTGGTTGACTGATTCACATTCTTCATACAAATAAATAATGGGGAATGAATCCAATTAACACAAATGACCTTCCACAATATGGATCAATCACTGATGAAGAAAAAAGAAACATTATTTTCATTTGTGAGATCATCTAATATTTTCCAAACAAATTTTTGATCTTCAATCTAGTTATTGTTCATCCATCAAATCACCTCCAACAGATCTCTAACACTCACTAAAACATTCTTGTATATATGAATAACAAAAAATTCTTTCAATAATATCATATTTATTGGGTAAGGGAAGTCATTGTGACAGAAAAAAAAATTAAATAATTAATGTAATATATTTTAGTCAATTTGTGTGGATGATGAATTTCTCACAAACATCCCATTTCGACTAAGATTATGTTTCCATTAAGGTGAAACTCACATTATGAAATCAATTGTACCCTAATATATTTGATCTGGGCCATTATTTGTTAGTAATTCCACTATTTCTAGAAAACAATGTATCTATGAATTCAACACAGTAAATATATTTTAGATGTTAAATTAGTGAACACTGGGCCATGGAGTCATATGACACCTAAAAACCTAGTCTTGAAAATAATATACAAAATTTCATAAAATAATTAATGTAAAATACTAGTAACTATATTTTCTCCACCTTTGAGATTTATATCCCAAAAATCCAAATTAATAGCCATAATAAGGCGATATGGGTACTAAAAACACATTCGGGTCTCCTATTCCTAGGTGATATCTATAAGAATAATGTGCTTCTACTGCAAATGAACAAGGAGAATCAATATCCTATGATATATCATCATCCTTTGATCTTCGGTCTCCATGAGGTACTAAAAAATTGTTCATCCATCATCAATGTCCAGATCACCCATTCAGTAATGTTTCATGTATCAAATAGTTAGAATGTTAGTTGTGACCCTTAAAAGATGTCATACTCCCAGTATAACTATGGTAGTAGTGCTATCTGTTATTCCCCCCCCCCACTAACACTACATATAATCAAGTAATTACCAATTAATCTGGTTGATAAATTGTATCCTTGACCAAATTTACATTATTCGTGTTGTGGTAAAACTAATGATAAATCAGGCTCTATATCTCAAAACTCTAAATTTTTCTATATTCATTTACCATATGACTTATTAAGGCTCTTTGTCGTCATCATCTACTCATACATGATTTGCATGTCCTCTATAGTGGTTCACATAACCATTGGTCTCATTAATGATGAATCACATGGGCTACTCCAACATATTGTTAACCTACATTGTATCCTATATAAGGCCTAAAATGGTTCCATACTGATGGTATAATGGTAATTTTTATGAAAACTCCAACAATGGTAAGTGATCCGCCAAACTAATGCTAATGTCAAACATGCTATCCTGTAACATTTCCTCTAAAACCAAAATGATCCCATTAGTATTTTCATCATTATGGGGATGAAAATCAAACCTCCAACACAACAGAGTCTCATAATCATCATGAAATCCCTTTCATAATGGATTTTTGAAGATAACATCATAGTCAAAAAATAATTATTGTGGGGACTCCATCCTTACGGATAATCTCTAATATGTTGGTTGTCAGAAGCTCTCTTATAGACTCTTCCCTCAAATATCAAGGTAGTGGGATGATTTAGTAATCCAATCTACAATCAATCAGGTAGTACAATAAACTTATATGAATGTGGTAACCCCATAAAAAATGTAATAGATATCATATCCCACATCCAATATAGATCCTCAAGGGTTTGATCTAAACCCATTGGACCTTGGTGCATAGTGTTCAACTACTGATAAGTAAATAATCGGGAGAAAAACTCAACAAACCCCTTCTTCATTCTTCTTAACAAAATATGACATCATTTTTATTGCAACATCATTTAAATACCTAGATGTACCTCCATGGAATGTTTATGAAACACTTTAAGAACCTAATTCTATGACATCAAGGGTACTAATGTTCTTCCACTAAAAAAATTAAAAAATTTCACATTCATAAAATGCATATTGAACATGTCTAATTGATATCTGATTATAAATGGTCCCACAGTCAGTATCCCAATTATATTCCTCTTTGAATCACTACAAAATAAGAGGGGTAACAACCATTCCCTAGAGGCATTATTATCCATATCATTCCAAAAAGGATAATTTCAATTCATCAAAATGATTTTATCTTATTCCCAACACCTACAAACAATATCTTCATATAAGGGAATCCTCTAAAAATATTTCCGTCCTCATACTATAGAAAATATCATTGTCATAATCATAGAGTAAATCAATCCATATACTCTATAAAAAGATTATATCCTTCTGATAAAAGATATAATTGATAACATTGTGGTTAGAATAGTTGATAAAATTTTATCCCATCATGTACTATCACCACATATTATGTCTAATATTACCTATGTAACACCCCAACATTTAATAGTTTGTTATCCCATTAAAGTAATTCAATAGCTTGGGATACACACAACACCGAGTTCGAGCACACCACGACTTACCAAAATAGCCATTCAAAAAGAGGTTATGAATAGTATTAACTACATTTAGAATATTATATACTCCATATAATTTTAACATCCAAATTATGTGTTTCTGGGATTAAATATAACAAAAAATTCAATTTATCAGATAAAAGAAGTATTTTTTCAAAAAAATGAAATTTAACTACTTTTAATGGGTCACCCTTTTTAAATCTAATATTTGATATATTTATATATTAAATTTGAAAAACTTTAACATATTTTTTATTATTAGAACATAAAAATTTACTTTGGATAATTTTTTGTTATTTTTTTGTAACATTTTTATTTTGTTGAATAGTTACAATAATATATTTTTATTGAAAACAAATTTTTCAATAAAAATAATTTACAGTGTTAAATTATACATTTGAATGGTTTTCACATATAATTATATTATATTTATATTATTTAATCCAATTTTGGCCATTAGAAGTAATATTACATCAAATTTGATATAAAACTTATCAATCTTTGGATAGTTTTTACTTCTAAAAAACTCGAATTATAATTTTCACAACAGGTATTAATTTTAAATTAATTAATGATACATAAATGTTTTTAATTTGGTAAAATAAAAATCTTTTTTGGATTTTTAATATCAAAATTATATTACAGAGTTTTTTGTATTTTTCACAGAACCTTGAATTTCTTATGAATATTGAAAAATACTGAGTTATTATTTAAAACCTACTTTTTTTTAAATAATTTATAGTTTTCATTAAATATATTTTAATGTAAAAATAGATACATAATACATCTATTTTTTCAATGTAATTATTTGGAGTCATTTTATAATAAGATTACATATATAAAATATTATGGAACTATTTAATGCCTTTTACCCAACGTCTATGAAAATTTGAAAATTTTTATAAAACATAAATTAACCACATATTTCATTTGAATTTTAAAAATATGTGAGACACGGATGAAATTAGTCAGTAAAATGTGGTTCAATCGGATGAAAATAAATTTTGGGGAATAGTAACATTTCCATTTTATTTACAACGGTTAAAAGTACGTAGGGTAATTAAAGGTCCAAATGTTATTATAATTACCCCAAAAAATGTCCTAATTAAATTAGAAAAGTTTATTTCGGCCAAAATAAACCATATAAATAAAATATTATCCTTTGGGTCCACTTGGATTAGATTAGGACATTTATTAATATTTTATTTAAAGAAGAGTTGAAAATGTTAAATTCAAAGTCTGATAAGTAAACCTATTTTAATATAAGGTCATGCATAAGATAAATTCGAATATTAATATTCAATAGAAAGATAAATAAATTTTATATATCATGGTATTTTATTTATACATTTTAGACATTAAATAATTAAATTTATTTTTCAAACAATGATGATGCAGTAATTACTTTATTAATAAATGATTAAAATAATTGATATTAAAAATATCTATATAAATGTAAATTGAGATTTTTGATGAATTAAAACAAATTATTGGTTAATATGATCTGGTTAGGTTTATTTAATGTATTCTTTTTGAATTAATCATGTTTTTTTGACTTTCACAAAAATCAAATACTAAATAGTTTCAAATTTGACATTAATGAGTTTTTTTAAAAAATACAATATTATTAAATGATATAATATTACTACAAATATAATTTTCAGACAAAGGAATTATATAATTATATATATATATCATTAATTAAACAATTTTGGTTATTTTGTAATTTTATAGTATGTTTATTAACCATGTATGATTTTGATACACAATGACATGGTAAAAGTAAAACAACTTAACTAAGAGTTAAATATAAAATATAAGGTTAATATGGTGACCTAAACATGTCTAAAACCAATACTTTAAGAGTATTTATACCCATCCCCACCTTATTCATGAACTAAAACTATTTATCTCCATTATAAAAAAATTATTTTATAATAAAATAATATTTCTTGTTTTTTCTAAAGTGACCCTCACCTCTCTTTTAAAAGGGTACATACCATTTTTTTTCATATCACACATCTAAAGCCATTTATATCGGCCAACTTCTACTCAAATATCTTTAAAACTACCCCCAACATCAACATAGAGGGATTGATTTTATCATAAATCAATCATATGGAGGTAGTTTGATAGAATCAAAAGGAAGAACTTGAAGAAAAGGTAATGATTTCATCCTCTATTTCAAAGTTATTTTCTTCTTCCACTTCCTATTTCATTGTTGATTCCATAATAAAATAAAAAAACCATTACCTTATATATTATGAGATGATATTATAAATATTTTACAACAATATTCATTATTCTATTCATCTTACGAAAGAAAAATTCACCATATGAGCGTACGTATGGCTTACCATCTACACATCATGGTGTAGTTTTTTATTCAATGCTACATTATTTGGATGGGTAAAAAAATGAGTATAATACATTTAAATAATTAATATAACATAGTAATTGTTTTTATATGTAATATACCATCCAATGAAACACTAGTTTACCATCAGTTGATTTATATTGTCGCATGTGCATACAAATGGATTACCGTCTCAATGACTCAATGAGTTTAATCTACAATAATCACCCTTCAAGAATTTATATATTTATATATATTTATTAATTATGATTTATGTGAAATAATATTTTTAGTATAAAAATATATATATATTTATATAAATATATTCTCTTTACTTACTTCCTTACTATATGTTAAGAAAACAAAAAAAATGTTCATGCGTACCTACAGACTACTTTCTCCATGAACGATGTTTCCATTCCACAACTCTATCAGTTATACATATTTATATTCCTAATATATATGATATTTAAATCTTGTTTTATGTTCAAGAAGTAATTAAATCATGATCTATGATATACGATCAAGAATAACAAGTTAAAACATGTAAGATAAAGAACGCAATTGTTATTCAAAATATTACCTTAAAATAGAAATTATTATAAAATGGGTGATATAATGGAATAAATGAATAATATATGATTTTATAAATATTAATATGGTTCATTTATAATTTAATAACATTATATGGTCATCATATATGATGTTAAACATACCATAGACTACTGGAAACTAGAAAATAAGGGATAATTTTACAATCTCATTGTTATCCAAGATTCTTTATGTGTAAGTATTTACTGGGACATTTTTATCTTCCATGTCCATGTTTCATAACTATGATTTCAAAATGAATATTTTAGGGGTTTGTTTAAGGGACACTTTATCAAGATAATCATTTTAAATGTTTTGATGATTTATTTTTTTAAATATTTTTAATTAATGTTCATGTCTTAAAAATGAATGTAATTATTTTTTACATGGACATTATTGTTTTAAAATGTTAATTCCATTTAAAAGTTTCAATGTTTTATGGTTAAAGATGATTAAAAATCTCTTTTAAATTAATTCATTTATAAATGCATGACTTTTAAAGGAATTCACAATACGGGATATTTCTATCAAAGAGTTTTTCTGATCATTTTCAACTATACCAACATCCTTTGTAGGATATTATTCTTGATTAAGTTTGATTTATTGTAATACAATCTTCTATATTGTATTGAATGAGTTATGATATTATTATCAATGAATGTTCTATTTTTATACCATTCATGGTTTATGGTTAATGTATTGACATTTAATATTCTAGTTTTAATACGAATGATTATTTTATGTTTAAAAATTTTCTATTGAGGAATGCATTGGAAATAGTAACTGATTAGTGAAGCCTACTATAGCTCATCGATGCATCAATAGGTGTCCGGAGACAAATTAGTGTCTTGTAAATTTTCTTGGAAAAAATATTATTTTTAGTTTTGGAATGTGTCCATGAATATGTGGTTATGATGTATGGAATTATGCATTCCATCATTACGAAATTAGCAATTGATATTACATGTGAGTATTCGACTGGTATAATATCCATGTGAATAAGTAAATGGAATTATTTAATTTATACTTCCTATATTATGCTGATGTTTTTGTTTAAAAAACTGTTGTTTTATTCATACACAATGCCTTTATTTTTTATTGTTTTTTATGATAGCTTCCCCTATATTTTTATCCTTAGTGAGCATCTGAGATCACCCATTCTTGTGTTTTATTTCTCTAAAGATGTGAATTAGTGTGTTATGACGGACCTGTAGGGATAGACTTTGGAATTTGATTGTGTTATATGGATAGAAATTATTTTATTTTTTTAAAATGATAATATAATGTAAATCTTATGTATTTATCTAGTAAACCCAAGCTTACTAAATAGATCAGCCTTTTGGGACATTATTTCTTGTATCATGAAAATGTTATGTAATAATGAACCGACTCTGGGTAACTGGGGTAGGGGCAATACAATTGGCATCATAGTAAGATTAGTACAAAACTTGTGAATGATATTTTGAAAAATTAAAATTAGATAACATTACTATAAGATATACTTTGTGAATTAGCATAGAAGAACATCCTAGAATTTTTGTAATGTAATGATTTTTGGAATTTTCCAAGCAATACATCCATGTCAGAATATAAACAGGTAGGGGAGGCTCTATCATGGATGTTCCTAGGAGTTAAAAATATGACAATTGTCCGGGGGTATCATTGTACATGACAATGCGCCTTGGTGCACTCTTGGATACAATATAAATAGAGGATATGATTAGGACAATTCACATTTTCAAAACAAACCATTAAGAATAATTTATAAGTAAATACTTCCTCAATGGAAACATTTTCATGGTTATTCATTATATGCATAAACATTTCAATTTACATTTGGTATTTTAAATTTTTGGAGTTATGCATTAAGATTCATAAAATAACCCACTATATTCCATTTTTAGAAATGGTGCCTAGTAAAAGGATTGAGAACATTATAAATACTCTTGATCAAAAGAGTAATAAGAATCATATCTTTAACGGTCTCAATACAAATTTTCGAAGATAAAATTTCTTCCACGTATTCTCATCATATGATGAAATAGTATAATGTGTTAATAAGATATGTAATTAATTATCTGAGTCCTATGGCATTGATGGGAAGATAGAGAAGAAAATGAAGGTAGAGAAAAAAAAATAATATAAGAATTAAGGGAATAAATAATTATCCCATATGTGATAACTGTTGAAATAATCACCTTATTAAATGCATGAAGTGATTGTGAGTTTGTTATAAAAGTGTGGAGAAGAAGGACACCAAGTACGTGATTTCAAGGGTAAGAAAAAATATTCATATGTACAATGCTTCAATTTCTATGAGTTGGGACACTACGAAAAATAAATGTTCCAATCATCAGTGTATACCAAAAAATAATTTTATTAGATAATAATAAATTTATGATACTACCACATATGAAAAACATAATTAGAACTATTAAATTTTTATTAATGAACTATTTCATATGAGTGTTGTATCAATGGTTTATTGGTTATATTCATATTATAAATAAATAATGATATTATTGTAGTATTCTTTCATTATAGATTTTAGATTATAAGGTACATAGAAAAGTTACTCAAGAGGGAGTTAATTGTTTTGAGAAATTATATGTTTTAAGGTAAGATAACCCTTAATATGGGTCTGATACTGATGTAGTGATTTTGGAATAAAAGATGATTGATTTGGATAAATTATATTGGATATTCTTGACTACCTTATAAGTGATTTTTTATTACATCATTTTCAAAATTTAAATCATATTTGGATTTAAAGTGTTTATCCGATATTCTATAAAGAATAAGAGAGCATGAATAGATTCTATATCGTTTTATTGTAATTCAAGGTGTTAACATGTTTTAAGAGAATACATGATGAATGTATTCACATGTTGTTACCAGGAAATATAGAACTTCTATTATGTTTAAATTCCTTAAATGTTTTGGATTTTGAGTTTGGACGAATGTATTTTGGATACGTATAAAAGAATGATAAATTATGTTAAAAATTGGATACTGGTTTTTAAGGTTATAATATTTCCTATGATAATTTTTGGATTGTTATAAAAAAGGACAACACGGAAGTCATGAAAAAATCCACTGTGTCCAAGAATAATGCGATACTTGAACCCACAACCGAGGGGCGACAAGTGGGCATCACCTATTACTAGCCCACATGATTTCCTAGTTTGTATAATGGTTTTTTAAGTGATTTGATATATGAATTATAAATTCATTATATTTAAAACCCTATACGATGAAGATAAATAGAATAATTTTTGGTTTATTATCTTTTGGAGTGAATGATGAGTTTTTGGTAGATATTAGTTAAAGGTTGGAACTATACTGGGCAAGTAGTTTTTTTTTATATTATATGATGAATATAATTATTATAATTTATGTAAAAAATGTTATAACCGGAAATGGGTTATCCTAATACATTATGTTTGGATGAACCGATGATATTTTAAATCTTCATAGATTTATGGCTTTGAGGCCCTCAATTTTCTATTTATTATTCAGTTTTTTGTGATTGTTGACCTCAACAACTCCATATGAATATTTAAAATTTTCATAAAATTAGGTGCCACAAATTACCACCAATGTTTCCTTATTCAAAATTTTAATTTGGTGGTAACTTTTCCATTTCCATTTCCCTCTAATTAAGACTACATTCTATAAACCCTATTTCTGATGTTTTTTTCCACCAAAGTATTTTTTATTTTCAAAAATTTATTTTCTTAGAACAATTTCAAATTTCAATTCAACAATTTATTGATGGAGGGGATAATGTAACACCCCATTATTTCATTGTATGTTATATCATTAATGTAATTCAACAGATTTTTCTACACACAACACCGAGTTCGAGTGCACCCTGACTTTCCAAAACACACCATTCAAAAATAAATTATGAATAGTTTGAACATAATTTTGAATTTTATATTCTTCATATAATTATAACATCTATAATATGTGTTTCTTAGACAAAATTTATAAAAAAATTCTGTTATTTAGATAAAATAATTATTTTTCAAAAAAATCAATTTTACCGCCTTTTAATGGAGAACCCTTTTTAAATCCAATATTTTAAACTTTTTTATATTTAATTTGAAAAACTAAAATCTTTATTTATAATCGGGGCCTAAAATATTTTTTTCGATACAGTTTTTGGTGTTTTTATGATAACATTCATATTTCGATGAATAGTGCAAAATTCTAAATTTTTAATTGAAAACAAATTTTTTAATAAAAATAATTTATAATGTTAAATTATAAATATTAATGGTCTTTAAGTATAATTGGATTATATGATAATAATTTAATCCAATTATGGTCATTGGAAGTAATTTTACATTAAAATTGGGCATAAACACGTATTAATCATGTGATTGTTTTTACTTCTCAAAAACCTACCTTCTAGTTTTGAAAAAAAGAGTTCATTTTAAATTAATTAATGCAACTTATATGTTTTTAATTTTTTAAAATATGTATTTTATAATTTTGGAATATCATTATTATCTTTTTGGGAATTTGTTGTATTATTTTGAAAACAATCAATTTTTGATGAATAGTGAAAACACAGAGTTATTGTTAAAAAACAAAATTTATTTAATTAATAATATTTATTATTTTATTTTATTTTATAGTAAAAATATATACATAATACCTATGTTAGTTAAACATTATTCATAGGTGTCATTTTATAATAACATTATATATATAATATTTTATGGACCAATTTAATGCCTTTTACACACCTTATAGGCACATTTGAAAATTTGTATAAAATGTAATTTTACCGCATCATTGAATTGAATTTCAAAAATATAAGGGACATGGTTGAAATTAGTATGTTAAATGTGGTTCACTAGGATAAAAATAGTTTATTTGGAATAGTAACTTTTGAATTTTATTTACCAGAGTTAAAAGTAAGTAGGGTAATTAAAAGTAAAAATGATATAACAATTACCCTAACACTTGTAATAATTATATTGGATAAGTGTATTTAGACAAAAATAATCCTTAGTAATAAAATATGATCCTTTTGGTACACTTGGATTAGATTAGGACATTTTTTATTATTTTATTTATAAAAGAGTTCAATGTTTTAAATTCAAAGTATAATTACTAATCCATTTTTAATATATGGCTGTGGAGAAGATAAATTCGACTATAAATAGTAATTATAAAGATAAAATGATTTCATACATCATATTATTTTATTTATAATTTTCAGAAATTAAATATTTAAATTCATTAATGAAAGAATGATGAAGCAGTAGTAACCATTTTAATGAAATATTAAAATAATTGATATTATAAATATAAAAATAAATTTAAATGGAGACATTTGATATATTAAACGAATTTTAATAGTTAATGTGACATATTAGGGTTGATATGATGTATTTTTTGGAAGTAATCATGTTTTTATAACTTTCATAAAAACCAAATACTAAATAGTTTCAAAATTGACATAAAATAGTTTTTAAAACAAATACAATATTATCAAATAATATAATATTCCTAAAAATATACTGTTTGAACAAAGGATTTATAAAATGATAGATATGTCATTAATTAACCAGTTTATTTCCTCCAAGAATCTTATTGTTTTTTTATTAACTATGTATTAAAATAATAAATTAAGACATGGTAAAAGTTAAAATATTTAACTAAGAGTAAAATCTAAACGATGAGGTTGATATGGTGACATAAACATGTCTAAAAAATATTGGTTGAGATAATTTCTACCCTTCACCAACTTATCCCTTGTATAAATCGATTTTGATCCATTATAAACATATAATTATTTTATAATAACATAATATTTCACGATATTTATAAAGTGACCCTTACCTCTCTTATAAAAGGGTACTTCATATTCTCTTAATATCACACCACCATGGATATTTAGATTAGCCAATCCCAAATAATATATCCTCCCAACTACCCTTAGTTCATCTTTGAAGCCTTACTTCGATCAAAAATCCATTCTATAGACCCCTTTTGATCAAATAAAAAGGAACCACACGAAGAAGAGGTAATAATTTCATCACCTCTTTCCAAACTCTTTTCCACCACCAAATCTTATTTATATAACGTTCCCATAATAAAATAATAACTCCAGTACCATATAAATATTGAGATGTTATTATAAATTTTTTACAACCATATTCATTATTTTATCTATCTTATGAATGAAAATGTCACCATACGTGCGTACCTATGACTTACCATCCCCACATCGTGGTGGAGTTAGTTATTCAACACTACATTATTTGGATGGGTATAATAATGAGTATAATTAATATAAATATTGAATATAACATGTTAATTATTCTTTATATATAATATACAATCCAATTAAACACCATTTTTTCATCAATATTTTTATATTGTATCTCGGTTTTACGAACCGCTTACCGTCTCCACAATGCGATGAGTTTCATCTTCAATGATCAACCTTCAAGAATTTTTTTAAATATATATATTGATTTATTATGAGGTATATAAAATAATATTTCTACTATAACAATATATATTTATGTAGATAAATATATTATATTTACTTACTTCTATACAATACGATAAGAAAACGGAAACAACCTTCATTCGTACAAACAAACCATCGTCTCAATGAATTGTGATCCCATTTCATATATCTATCTATTATTATTATTTATATTCGGAATATATATGATATATATAATGTTTTATTTTCTTTAACTAGTTAAATTGTGATATAAGTGATACATTCAAGAATAACATGTTAAAACACGTACAGTAAAGAAAACGATTATTACCAAAAAAGTGACTATAACAAGGAATCTAGTATTAAATGGGTGATATAAAGTCATAATTGAAACATAAATGATAAAATAAATATTTTAATAGTATAATTTAATAACATACTATGGTCATTATGCACGAAGATAAACATACCCTCGACTAAAGGAAAGTACAAGGTAAGTGTTAATTCTTTAATCTCATTATTATTTGAGATTGTTTATGTGTATGTATTTATAGGGAATGTTTTATCATCCATGTCCGTGTTTCATAAAAATGTTTTCAAAAATAATATTTTAAGGTAGTGTGAAAGGGATTATATATCAATATCATCATTTTAAATGTTTTAATGATTTGTTTTTCTGTATCTTTAAAATTAATGCCCATTTTTTGAAAATGATTTTATGGATTTATTTATATGAACATGATTTAATTCAAATTTTAATTCCTTTAAAAAATTTCAAAGTGTTATGGGACACTTTAATTCAAAAACCTCTTTTAAATTACTTCCTTGATAAATGTGTACATTGAAAAGATTTCAGAGTAAGGGATATTTCTCACAAAAAGTTTTACTGATCATTTTCAACTCTGTCAACATCCTATACTGGATATTATTCTTGATTGAGTTTGATTTATTATAATAAAATAATCTATATTATATTTAATGAGTGATGATATGTTTGACTGTGTATTTTCTATTTATATACCATTGATGGTTTATTGTTAATGTATTCACATTTTTTTACTGGTTTTAATATGTATGTTTATGTTATGTTTCAACATTTTCATATGGGGAATGAGTTGGACTTAGTATGTGATGGGTGGAGCATCCTCTAGATCCTAGATGCATCATTAGGTCTCATGAGACAATCTAGTGTCTTGGAACTTTGACAATATCCTACTTTTAGTCTTGCCACGAGGACTTCACTATGTGGTTATAATGTCTAACATTATGCATTCTATCATTATGAAATTAAAATTTTATATTAAATGTGATTGTTCGACTACTAGAATATCCATGTGAATAATTAAATAGCATTATTTGATTGATATTTTATATATTATGCTTATGATTATGTTTAAAAGGCCATCATTTAAGTTTAATAAATTTCCTTAAATGTTTATGATTATTAATGATAGTTTCTGCTATATTGTTATCCTTAATGAGCATCTGAGATCACACATCTCTTATGTTTTATTTTTCTCAAGATGTGAAAAATGTATTATGACTAACCTACAGGGATATAATAATGGATATGAGTGTTTTCTATGAAGACACAATATAATTTTTTCAATTCAGAATGGAATGTAAAACTTTTGTATGCATATAGTACTTCCAAGGAAACTAAACTGATATGTCTTTTGGGACATTATTCCTTGTATCATGAAAATGTTTAAAAATAATAAATAGACTACTAGTAAATGGGGTTGGGACATTATAACCTATGCTATCTCAAATATCTTGTATATCATAGTTTTTCCCCTATAATATCAACATATGTGAACCAAAGGAAATAATAACCTTCATCTACATTATAAAAAATCATATCCAAATTCATAAGGCTGTGTCGAACACTATGTACTAGACACCCTACTCTCAAAATAATATTATTGGAGCGCTCATAATTATATTCCTAACCTCATGGAATTTCTGTTGGCACCTCTCTACCAACAAAAAATATTATACATTTTAGGTCAATGTTGTCAAATGAGCTAATAAATTGTTGAAATAAAATATTATTCTCTAATATTATCCTTCCAATCTAAGGATTCTTTGCACCTCTATCACACTCATGGGTGGAACCAATGCTATCAATTATGTAACCTTCATTGAGACTATTGCTACACCATCTACTAAGATAACATTTTGTAGTGATTGGACTTATTGAATCCAAAATGTACACTTAGAGATTTTCTTATAATGCTAGTTCTCTTGATGAATACAAAGAAACATCCTCAGTTTTCTCATGTACTCCTACTCAGATGCTGAGTACACTCAGATATTAATGATTACAAATACCACAAACATATCAAATAAAGGATGAATGATCTAGTTCAGATTACCATGTATAATGTAAGGGCGTTCATCACACCAATGAGTATCACTGAGTAATCATAGTGACAAAAAATGAGTTTGAATGATTTTTTTAGTATAACATCATTTTTTACTCTCTAAAGTTGATAGCCAGATCTGTGGTCAATCTTGGAGAACCATCATTTCCCTCTCAGCTAGTCAAATTGGGCAACAATCCTCAATAATGGATACTTTTTCTTTATGGCCACCTTTTTTAGTTGATGTAAGTCAACACATATCCTTAATCTCCCATTCAAAATTTTTGTGGACAACACAGAGGGTACCAATGTTGAAACACTGGGTCTAACAAACACCTTACTATAAAGGTCTCCCAACTGCATAATCACCTATAAAATCTCCATAGGAGCAATCAAATATGCTAGAACAGTTATTAGGTTCATCACTAGGGGTATATCAATACATTATTATATATCCCAATGGGGAAATAATCATTGAATTTTATTGGTAGAGAAATCTATGTACCCTCCATCCATTGTAGTGATCTAAAATCTAATAGAATCAACTACACCAATGGTGACACTATATGATTGATGAGTAATTGGAAACACCATCCTATGTATGTGTCCATGCTATGCTTTTGGGTTTAAATTTTCACCGTCATGAAAAAATAAACACCTATTGAAGAGAACAAAATGTATCCTCTACCTGATACAGTCCATATATGCATGCACTACTAATAAATAGTCCATACCTAAGATGACGTTGAATGGACTATTTGTTGCAAAAATTTTATCCCAAATCAAACTCTCACATTCATGAGAGTTTTCACACTATTGGTATATGTCGGTTACCATTGTGTCATCTCCAGTTGGACTCTCTAAGCACAATGGTCGAGCCAAGGGATAACTAGAATATCTATGTCTCAAAAAAAATATGTGGAAGGAAGGAATTACTATCACATGTTTCTATCTATAATAAATCCAATATAAGAAAATAAATGGATTATACCTTGTATAATCCTTAGAGCCTCTAGTTCATAAGCCTTAAATGCCTATAGCCACCCTCTCCCCTACTCTCTAGATCCCTGATCCTTTCATAGAACCCATGGGGGTGGCAATGGTAATAAATAAAAATCTCTACCACCTCAATCTATTATAAAAACTCTTATACCATATATTCCTCCATATATATATATCTTCTCTTATTACTAAATCTTCCTCGTTGGATCCTCCTATGTCTCTTAGTAATATATATGATGATTTTGAAAATTACATGTATGACATACCCTACCATCACATGATTAGAACCACCTTTCCCTTGGATGATTGGAGCCACCCCGTGGGGCCTTAACAACATACCGTCAATATTGGGACCCCATATAGATGCATATTTCATTTCCAGGTCCCTAAAAATGTTGTTGGCTACCTAATTTTAAATTATGTATATCTGTTTTCCCATTGATAAAAACTAGTGTATGGATCTCATCATCCAAGAAATTCTAAACCACCATGGGATACACAATCACCACTGTATAGGTTGGAATTACTAGGTGTATAATTATTTATCATATGTATCTAAATAGTACTATATCAAAGTTTCACGCATGAAATAACTAGTAATGAACCATTTCCATGAAGTACCTCATGTATTTTTTTGAAGCTCAATGATTTCTTAGATATTATCTTACTAACCTGTTAAAGCAATAGAATCTTTTGGATGTATACGTCCCACAACATATGTAAATAGAACTCCTCTATGAAAAGAAACATGAAATATTAGAATGCTATATCACCTCATTATGTGACTAGGTCAATAAACTCCACCATCATCCTATAGATCCATAAAGTTGGCCCACTGTTAAAAAAACAATTTAGTCAGCTAGTGTCGAGAAATGATTAAAGACTCATGTTACCCCCTCAACTCATTCCTATTCCTCCCATGGGTTGGGATCACCATGAAATCGTAGATGTATTTTTCATTTAACTCATGAAGTGTGTTCATCATTTCAACCTATTCTACTAGTACCTTGGGTACCATATCCTAGTCAACATGTTGTGGAAAAAATGGTGTACCAACTGGAGGAATCAACTCTGGAACATGCCCCAATATAAATTCCTTATCACGGAGGGGATCATACTCATGATCCGGATGGTAAATCCTATATGGATTACATCATAGAATAATATCAAAATAAATTAGATTTACCAAACTAAATGTGTATATATTTGTATATCGGAATCAAGAAGAACATATAAACCACAACCCATACCTATAAGATGATTGTCTATTTTTTCTCCTTAAAACAGATTTCCTCAAGTACCACGTTAAAATGTACAAAATTAGAGTCCTAGGGTATGGATATGTCTGTTAACACCATCACTAATGTTTTTATCCTAAAATATGATGTTTAAATACTTAACATTGTTTCCACAAATCAATATCTTAGAATCTTGTCCAAAAATAGTTATAATGATTTTGATAATTCTTTATCAAAACCTTTCCAAAGGGGTCTCATTCCAGGATTCCCCAACCCTACTTTCAATATGAAAAAAAATGTAATACAGTACTGAGTATTTATATCACTAATAGGGGTATACATAAACAAATGCAAGACAACACAAGAAGACATATTCAATACCATACAATACTAAAAACTAAAACAACTAATAAACATTGCATGAATATATATAAATCCAAAAAATAGATTATAATAAAAATTACTATAATTAAAGTTGGTACAAATAAAATAACCCCATAAATTGACTAAAAAATTACACTATAAAAATAAATACAGATAATTCTATCACGAAAATCATAGGAATAATAGTCCGTCTGAATTGATATGCACCTCCCTGTCAAAGCCTGTATAGGACTCCATAAAAAATGTCGATTCCAGTTAAATGACATGACATCAGAAAGAAAATCCCATGTTTGGGTGAGGAAAATAATACACAGTAGCAGGTTATAGAAACATTAAGAATATTATAATAAGAATTATAATCATATATGCAATGGTATATGACAATAGAAAATATTACAATAATATCCATATATACTAAACAAAGACACATAGTCTCAATGTCAAAATAGTAATCTCTTCTCAGGATTACTGATTGTAGGGTTAACAAGGAATAATACAAGAATAAGACACTCAACAAGTCATATAGAATTGATAGAGTCCACATGAGATGATATTATCATCACATATAAAAATAATATGTATAATCCAGATGTCTTAATATAATGTTACAATAATTGAGAATCACACACAAGGCCATGGGCTATGCCAACATCACAATAAATATTATACCGTTATGTACGGGATCTGTGCTCATATACTGTTGGGTCCCGATGATACCAATAACTCCACCTAGGGAAAGAAGATTATATAGTATATCACTTTGATCATAATGGAATGATTCTATAAACTCATTCCAAGATGTTCCACTAATGGGATCAGTATCCTAACTGTAGTATGTAATTCCATACTAACCAGTAGGTAATATATTATGGGTATCCACCCTAATGAAATTTTTCTATGATGAAGAGGAACAGGGATCCAATATAACCTCTATTGATTAGTCGAAGATTAATGGTAGATCACAACATGTCACATTAGCTCCAGTTCTTTCTTGTGTATCACACCACATGCCCCTATCCATGTAATAGTACATATCTTGTATGAGATATTATGCTTATAGCCATTCCCATGTAAATGAATCGTGACATGTATGTCTAGCCTGGCAATGTCCATGTTGGATTATGTAACATGTCCACGTCCATGTACTCCTGGTTGAGTTCTTGTACCCTTCGAGGAACACACAAAACATCCAAGTAGATACACACTCCATGTAATGGATTAAAAAACCATGTGATATTAAACATCATCATGGTAACCCAAACCCCATAATAGGGGTACCACACACTATGTAATCCTAATTACACACCGTGTGTTATGGGATATTTTATAATCCCAAATATGGGTCCTGAGTCCCCAACCATTCCTCTAGAATTTGATCCAACAATTCTTTTTAGCTGAAAATTGAGAAACACTATATATATAGACTTTCCTTCATCAAACACTGTGATCCAGTATATGAATCAGTTCTGAATACTATCTATTTTGTCATCTATTTTCATCCGCCAAAGAACATGAAATTGAGTACACCAAAATCCACCCAATCCATATCCTCTTCCATCGTCACACATTTTCCATATTATATTGAGAAGATATCTATGTTATCAAATTATTTAACCAAAAATCAGGTGTGAAATGTTCAATTTATCTGAGTTTGGGTTGAACCACTAGTCAAAAGTGTCCCTGATGACGACCGTGCAATAACAATGGGTGAAATCCAGAACATACTCAAATAGGGATGAACCTTGGGATTGTTTAGTTGGCCTTAATTAATATTCAATAAAAATTTAACAATGATAAAATGAATAATAAACAAACAAACCAATAAATCCCTATAGATAAACTTGTCTTGCAATAGTACCCATACAAAAATCAATATTGTTTTAGATTAATTAAAATATTTCAGAGAAATAATTAATTGGGACTGAATACAATAAATAAAAACATCCTATAATAGTTTGGATTGATAATGAATGAATAGATAAGTTTCATTGTTGTCATTGGGATAATTGTCTGATTTCATTTAACATTGTTTATTGATCATCGACGTGGTTGTTTTCCCTAATGGAATCTCCTCCAACAACTCTCAAATGATCTCTCAAAATTATAGGGGCATGTCAAAAACCCTTAAAATTTTCTATGATATTGTATTTGATGGATATCATAACATACTATGTAAAGAAAATTATTTATTTTATTAATTTATTCACTTTACACCCATGATAATTTTTTCACAAATACTATATACTAACAAAGTTTATGTTGAACCTAAGTAAAAAATATATTCTGAAGTCAATGGTTAAATATTATTCTATTCTGGGACCCCATTCAATAATTATTCAACTACTTCATTAAAATGTGTCGACTGTGTATTAAATATATTTAATATATATTAATTATTATACTAATTATATAGAGCAATGAATTCATGTGAGTTTTTGGTGTTTGGTATTGAAAATAATTCATACAATATCTGAAAAAAAACATGGAAAACACTTGTTAATATAATAAGTTCCCATTCTTGATCATTTAACATAGATATATCCTCTTTACCGATTTTCGAACTATTGATCTAATCCCCTTTGAATAAATCTCTTTTATTTGATGGGAAATTTGATGTTTGTGGTTAATTTTAAAGAATGATGGGTGGTTTGTGTTCAGATATTGATAATCATTATGGTATTCTTCGTTTTTCCCAATGGTTCTGAGTTAGGAGGCTTCCAACATGACTCATCTATATTATAATACGATGGAATAGATATAAATGAATATTTTTGTTCAAATGATTGTGGAATAATTATGTTAATTTTATTGGAATACTATTTAGTGATTTTTTCTGAGAAATTCTTGGAATTAGATTGGTCTTTGAAAAAGACCAATTCATTATAATTTACATATAGTTATTTATTTTTCGATTTGATAAATGATTAATAGTTTATTGAAATGCTGAAATGAATGATATATTTTATCTGAAATATTTTAAAATAAATTTTGGCATAAATTTTTTCATGTTTTCATGTTGAATTTTAGGGGGACATTATGAAAAAATATTGGTTGACCAGTGCTAATGGTTTAATGTAACACAATATTTATCACTTTTTAATGACATGGTGTATATATTAGAGACCGCTCATGTTTATGGAATATTCATTAGGGCCTTCAAGTGTGGATGTGATGATTTTTGAATGTGTGAATTTATGTAATTGGTATGATAAGGTAATGATAAATGTTTTAGAGGACTGTCTTATTTATTTTTATGGAAAATTAGTTTATAATTGATATAAACTATTTTATATTGTTTCTTAATGTTTTATATAAATGTTTCAAGATGTTTTTTCCCAAGAAGTATGAGTTGTGAAGTCATTGTGGGAATCATATTGAGTTTAGAAATACCCTGACTTGGGAACTGTTTTGTATCTATATATGTTATCAATTGAGATATAGGTAAATGAAATCAATCTCAGTTATTTTGGTAATATTATTAATGCTATGGGAATAGATTTTCATCTTTTTGGTAAGTGTAGGCTAATAGTTAATGGTTTGATGAATTTAGTTTCTTTATGGTTTTATCTTTTATTTTTTTGGGATATTTTCATTTGGTTCCTTCTTATAAACATGTTGTCTATTAGTTTTGTTTAGTTTTGGTTGAGCTTTATTTATACTAATACATAATATAGAGGTTTTGTGGTCATTTGTATCTTTGTTTGGTTGTTTTAACATCAATGGAAAAATCATCCTCAAATTATTTATCAATTCCATATAATTTAATTCCAACATTATGTGTCATGGAAGCATCACCTAAATATAATAACACTGACCACATCTTCCCAAGAAATGAGGGAAGGGAAGGATATTAAAAATGGAGAATAATAATGTAAGTGTTTATAAACATTCTTAATATCATGTTACTAGGGAATTTTGGGAACACTATTGTTTTTGAAAATTACAGTTGAATGGTCATATCATCATAATGGCTTTGACTGAAGATAGTTACATTCAATACATTGGTATTATAAATTCCCACAAAAATAAAATTTATCATTTTTGAGATTATGTTTTATTTAAATTTTAAAATATAAATCTTTTGGAATTTTTTTTAAAATATTTAAAAGAATTTAGATTTTGAAAAGCATAATGTATGTCTACTGAAAATGGATAATGTTGTTTAATGATGATAAACATTATGGTGGAATGTAATGTAGTAATATGTATAATTATGTTTAATTGAATTAGATAATCCATAAATTCCTTGTTGGAGAAAAAATATAGTGTTTGATTTGGTCAGAATGAATGGAATATGGTAGACTCTATATGAAATAACCAGAAGAGGATACTCAAAATGTGATATTACATGAGCCATTGGTGACCCAGTAGTTCTTCTAGAGTGTTTTCATGGATTTTTCAGGACATGCAAGAGAGACCAAAAATGATAATCCAAGACAAGGGGATCATTTAGTTCGGTTCCCATAGTATATCCCATCAATCATTCATGTGATTTCTAAACTGGAAAAAAAAGACGCATCGATGAATATAACAAATTAAGTATTCCATTTCAATTGGAAACCAACATTGTTCAATGTTATATTTCCAATGTATACACATGAAGATATGGAATGCTAGTTATGGGATTCAGTATTTTAGGATATATTTGACAATGGTATTGGGTGGATATACATTGAATAATTTTTCATTATATAGTTTAATCCAAACATGTTTAGAATGTTTATAACAATAGTCTGGTTCATTATAAAGGTGGAGAATCTCTTGGTAATATTGCATGCCACTAAATTTATGAATATAATTCTCTTTTTACACGGAGATACAACATGTGAATCCCTAAAGGAAGTAAATTTTCATTCGGACATCATATCAAAAAATTTGATCAATGGTTTTAATTTATTGTATAATTGATTATACAACGATGGTCAATATAGTGATATTAGCATAAATTGATATCTTAAGACACACATTTTGAGGACACATATTTATTGATATGGGTACATATGGTAAATCTAATGTCATAAACATGTGGAGGAGGCTCACCTATACTCATGGGTGTGGCATGTTTCATAATTTGACTATAAGATTAATAAATGTTCTTCAAAAACCAAAAACAATGATGAGATACTTTCAATGTCAATACTTTGACCATATGAGTCATGATTGTACATAAATACCTAGATCATGTAACGATTTCATCAATATATCAAATAAAGAGTGTTATTATCATAGTGAACCATGTTTGATTGCTAGAGATACAGATCATGCTTCTCAAGAATCATATTCTTCTATAGGGAAAATGTAGTAGAATTGCTATCATTAGTATAACTATGTAAGCCAAAGGGATTCTAGGAACACCATAGCTCCTCAACTAGTAAAATATCAATAATTTAATATGTATATAAATATATATATAATTTCATCAATTAATAAATTCTATAGGGAGGAGTAAGGGACCATGGTTAATCAATTGATACCCATTATTGAGATAAGAATAAATTTTTTTATATATCCATATTCAATATTTAATTGAGATGGCTGCATCAATTTATTTATTGCTTCTGGTGTCAAGGATCTGATGAAATTATATGCTGAGATGATGTGTTCTATTTTAAAATTCCAAACAAAAATAGGGAAATACATGTGTAAATCCCTGAAATGAACATCATGTTCGATCAAAATATCTAGGACTGAGATGTTATAGGGATTTCAGAATGATAGTGACAGATGTTAAGAACTCGGTTCATGTATTATATTAGTGGTTGAGAATTGATTCCCATATAAATTGGTGTGTATGAAATGAGAGTTTATGAATTCTGATGTGGTTAGAAATATTTTTAATAAGGATTTGATTGTTGATCTGAGTAGAGAAGGACACTTGGTAAAGGTGTTAAGAATCATTTTTACTAGTTGATAGTAGTTACATTGGTATAGATATATGATATCATAATATAGATCTTTTAACCATAGTGTAAAAGTTGGGTAGTTGTTTCAAAAAAGTTTCGTACAGTTTCTACCAAAAGAATAATTTCAACTTATGATTTATCTATTACTAGGTACTAGTCCTATTTACATTTCATATTATCATATAAAACAAATATAATTGATGGAATTTAAGAATTAGTTTAATGACTTATAATGAAAGGGGTTCATTTAAACTAATACATATCGATGGGATTCATAGGTAATTTATATAATTTATACTAGAAAAAATCATATTCCTTGTGTAAATTATCATAATTTTACCACGATCAATAAATATAGGTATATTAATTCATGAATTGATAATTTGATAAATTAATTTATGGTTTCTATGGAACTCTAAAATTTTCTTCCATTTGGGATATCACCATGAATTTATTTTAGTACATCGTTTTTGGATGAAAACTTTTATATGAAGATATAGAAAATACGAGTTCATTGTTAAGCTTGTTCATATTATGAATACACAAACCAAATTTATGGATTTGATGAATTATGTATTTACAATATATCTATATTACATTGTGTTAGTATTTTTGGGTTGTATAATACTGTATTTGAGGAAAATGGTGGATTATTTTAATCACTTGGATATAGTTATGGGTATATTACAGTGGAATTATTTATATTTACTATTATTAATGAGTTATTTTCAAATACATGACATACATTTTCATGTCCATTTAATTCTTGAAAATAAAATTTTTATAGGTCCATAACATAAAAAATAACATATCTCTATGAAACACACAAATATTTTCCTTTAAATATGTACTTTACTTATTTTAGAGGGAAAATATTGTAATTTTGTACGTAATTATTCATGTCTGGAATCACTATCGACAGTTTGATTAAGTAATGATGTACAATTATTAGAGAATAAATAATGTGGGAAATATTTTCTATAGATCTTGGTTGGACTCCCATGAGTACCTATATATTCATTTCAAATTATGGAAAGACTATGTAGTCTATTATGTTTAATTGAGACTCAGTTTGGGATGTTTTATCTTATAGTGAGATAATATTGTTAATTAGATCTCACGAAATATATAGTATCATGAGGTTAATAACCCAACACATTATTTCAAATTATATGTGACATTCCATTATTTTAAAAATTTTACTTCCTTATATTTTTTGTGTGAAGTTCATTGTGTTTACAAACCATAAGTTCATGAAACACAATATCTCATAGAAAATTTCTAATCTATGGAAATTTTGATGGATGAATTAAAATTAAAATTGGAACATTAACATTATTTATACTAAGGTAAACATAATTTAATTGTTGATGAATTATTATGGAAGTCGCATGGTCAATTGACTAATAATGATTTACATCAGTGGTTTCTGATGTTTATGATAGAAATTATGTTCTTAGATTGTATCAACAAGAGTGATATTGTAGTT
Source organism: Viscum album (assembly GCA_963277665.1). Lineage (NCBI taxonomy): Eukaryota > Viridiplantae > Streptophyta > Magnoliopsida > Santalales > Viscaceae > Viscum > Viscum album. The sequence continues at coordinate 1,377,119,882 of OY728140.1, read as the reverse complement.
TTCAATATTTTTTTCATTTATTCTTGACCTGGTTCAATATCGGAAAGAGGGTCATATATTTGAATTTAAATGTGTTTCCATGAGGTCAAAAATCAATCATGGGGAGACAATTTGAGGGATTTAATCTGGATGGATGTTTGGTTTTGAGTCCTTGATATCAGATCATGATATGTTTATTTTTTCAAGGAAAAATTATTAATTTATATCACTATTACAAATGTGTTATTATTCTAAGAAATCAAAAAAAATTATATAGTGGAGGAATAAATTTTTTGGTGGGGTGGCATAAAATGGGATGTCGTAGAGTATGTGTAGGGATGTGTCACATGTTAGAAGGACAATGAGGAAGAAAAATGAATAGTTTCAATGATGAAGTATGTACTAATTCTAGAGTGAAAATGGGACTATATATCCATGTATTTCGATGAATGTTTACTATGAATGGTCAAAAAACATGATTCCATAATGGTGTTAGTGGATCATCTCATTAAATGAACTCATTTGTTAGTATTTAAAAACCCCATATGTTTGCGAACATGACCAAAATCAACGTCTGAGAATTCATTTAGCAGCACGTATTGGAATCCTAGATTATATCAGACAGAGACCCTTATATTACATCTCATTTTAGTAATACCTTACTACATTTCCATTAGAATCATATCAATATGATCCTCACTTGTCATCCTAAAATTGATGGATAGTCTGAGATGTCAATCCAAACATTAGAGTATATGTTTATAGATTTTATAATGATTTTTTATTTCTAATGGGTGGAGAACATTTAATTTTTGGATTTATCATATAAAAACACTTGTCACGAATCATTAAATATGGGTCGTTTTGAATCATTATATTAGAATCCAAATCGGTTTCCACTTTTCTGTATTGAAAGGGTAGATACTTCACTATTTTGACCAATCCTTATACAAGAGACATTGAAAATGATAATATTTTCAATGAGACAATGGATATAGATATGAGGAATCATAAATTGTGTGTTTACATCACGATATACTATTTTTTTTTTGTTTATTGATCGTGTGTTTTGGGAAACTTTAGAAGGCTTGGAAATAATCATTTTGGGAAGTATGGAATGTTATCTTCTCTATAATTATTCCCTTTTGAGTTACTTAAACTTTTTGGTGAGGTTTGATACCAGTTATATTTACTTTAATTCTTCATTTTAGTGTGTAATGTGTTTCACATGTCTCATATGATGAAATGACTACATGAACCAGACCATGTGATATAATGGGATCACATTGTTCTATAGCATGATTATATATTGGTTCATATGACGAAATGGATTTTGGATAGGAAATATAATATTTTTTTTAAAATCATTAGAACCATTGGGGTTTTATGGAAATGTGTTTGGATTTGGGATGAATCAAGTGACCATGAATAGAAAATGCTGGAGTAGTGGCTTGAAATTTAACAGGAAAAATCCGGTATTTAGAATAATAGGGATAGAATGCCCAATGGAGGAAAGAATGTAAAACCACTATTTCTAGGAACTCAGGTCATTATTTATTTATTTTTTGAATATTTAATTTTTTTTAGAGGATTGAAGTATATTTTAAATTATTTAAAGGCTTTTAAAGTTCCGAATATTTTAAAGGTAAGTGGAAACCAAGCAACACTTTTGAGAAACCATAAAATAGAAATGAGTGGTCACTAGGAAGTAACAATATTGTTGTATAGTTTTGAAAAAACATGTAGATTCTAAGGAAAATCAGTAAAATAATATCCATAGGAAAAAACTTAGTTCGTGAATGGATTTTTAGCATTATGAGACAACCAAGTGAGAGGTTTATATTAGATAGTGGAACACACTTGTTTGGTTGACAGTTTTCCTAATAGTGTGGCCTAACCATGAATCATATAGTCACTTTTCGGATATTTGTGTATTTAATTTGATTAATCTATTGAGAACATGGTTTTCCCCAAATTATCCTATAACATGAAATCATTTTTCTCTTAAGGCATGAAAGAGAATTCTTTTCAGCCATCGAGTGATTTTTATATTGATCAAAGTTCATTGGATTCCTAGATTCACTGTTAACTTCACATTCATGAACATTCATCTTAAATATATTATATTTCTATTTCCTAGAACCTTAGATCTATTCTGATACTGATAGATTCATGTTAAATAATGGCAATTTTATTATTTTTCGATTGGATCTAGGGATGGAAGGGTTATTTGTGATCAGAAATAGAGAATCATCATGTCATATAATTTTATTTCCAATATTTGGGAGCTATGTGGATTGTCTTTTAACTCGAATAGATTAGAACTTCATGACATTGTTTGAGGTGATCATTTTTAATGAAATTATACAGAAAATTATATATAAAACATATTGGAAAATACTTTATTAATGGTTTTTATAAATTAGGGGAATTGGATAGTTTTTTAAAAAATCTATATTGATGATAATATTAAAATGGTGATTTTAAAATTTGGATTTTTTTTGTTACAAGGTAAATGGGGTTTTTAAAATATTTTAATGAAATTGAGGTTTTATGTGAAATTTTTTAGCATGGGTTTTTTCATACATGTTAATGTGTATTCATGTTGAATTTTACATGGCCTTGTTGGAATAATACATTATTCTAACTGCCGAACTTATAATGGAATATGGGATTTAACATCTTGTGATGAGTTGGTGGATAGTCAGGATATGCCTCATGAGTATTTATCTTCCACCTTGGAATGAAATTGTAGATATGTGGATTCGTGGATGTTTGGATTGATGGATTTTTTAATCCAAATAGAATGAAAAATGTCTTAGTGGACTATTTCGTTACATTCCATAGAGTCCAATTTTGGAATTGAATAACTATTATTATTGGGTTTTCATATATTTTATATAAATTTGATAACATTTATTATCCTAGTTTCATGAGTGGGGTTGCCATTATAGAAATATTACTATGATTAGAATCACCTACTTATCGACCACTTTTTTTCATTTTCAGATGTCATCTATTATGATATAAGTAACGTCAAGGCATATAAGTTCTTAATTCTTTGTTATTGATAATGAGGTAATGGATTGTCATGTTGGAGATTGGATAACTTAAGGATTTTCTATTTTTATTTAGTTAGTGTATTTGGATTTTTTTGGTTATCCATGGATGCTGTATCTTGGTATCCACTTGTAATTTGAAATTGTTATTAGTATGGTTTTGTGTTTTAATATTTTGATTTATTTTTTATCCATGAATTATAAATATGTTTAGATGTTATGGTTATCTTGTTTTGGATTTTTTATATTCAAAAGGAAACACGATCCCCCAATTATTAATGATACGATAGAAAAGTATTGTCACCCTTTAGTGACTTGGGGATGTCATCTAATGCCAATAAAAACCATCCTCTAACAATGAAAACGGGGGAGGGGAAATTATACGACTAGGATATCAAAAATAATATTAATTTACAAAAATTTATTCCAAATATTTTAATGTTACATGAGTAGGGACATGATATTTTCATTTATTCCTAAATAGTGTATTGAAACTGCTAGATGATGAGATAAAATATACATTTTTAAAGAAGAAAATGTAATAAAGAATCTAAATTAGGAAAATGCACAAGGAGCACCAGTTTTCTTACCTATATTGAAAAATTTTATAATATGGAAAGCAGGTCTAAGTTTGACACATGAGGAATGTATTTAAAATAATCCCATGATCCCAAAATTGGGTCTAAAAATCCTTCCACATGAGATAGACATTATAAAGACCCAATTTTACAATTAGTATATTGTTAATCATTCCTAAGGAAATTTGATAAAAGATAAGTGTTCAAAAGGGTACAACCTTACACAAGTCGTGAGGTTTTGATGTCTCAGGAGAAGCATCAAAAAATTATGGTGAATGGGTTACTCCCAAGAAATAATAACCAGTGGGAATAGAAGATATCACTACACAACATTATCCTTAAAAAATAAATGGTTTTCTACCATGGTGACTATCTAATTCTGATAATTTAATTGAAAAACACTAGATAAATTGATATAAATATATACAAAAATAAATTTTGTTTGAAAATAAAAATCTTTCCAATGTGATTATGAGTCTCCTACATAAATAATAATTCCATTAGGGTATAGGGAAGAATGATCAAGTATAACTCATAAATTATCCTCTATCATAATTTTTATTGATGATAATGTCTTCTCCCCAAATAGTATGTGGCCAAACAAACCACTTATACTATTTAGGATGATAGGATAGAAAAATTGTATTATTAGACTATGATCTCTAAACTATACCACAATAGAGAGTGGATCATAAACATCGTTAATGTAAATAGACTTCTAAAAAAAATACACGTTTTTTTCATAGGAAATAGATTCCTAAGACTATGATATAATGAAATTATCATTTGAATACTTGTTAACAGTAAATGATCATCACTTGAAAAATGGAGGAATATATTAGGACTATTACCTGAAATTAATATATATGATATTATTTTAAATTTATATACAAATAATTATTAACAATATTTATAGTTAATGACTAATTATGATAAATATAATTTTAATTTAATTCATCCTAATTTAGAGAGATCAAAATAGAACCATGAGTAGTGTCAAATGAATCACCCCTAATTTGAATATTATGAATGGTATGTATAGAAATAATCCTCCAAAAAACTGAATCCTTAATTGACATCATTTTTTATGTCTCAAACTATGCAAGACAGTAAATTTCATACACACATGGATGATCGAGAGACCCCATCATTAGGTGAGAGGAAGTACTTTGAAAAAATAACCTACAGATGTCACATCATATGAAATTAGAAATAAATTGGTATTCTTAATATTATTATTTTTAATTTATCATCTCAATTTTATAAAGAAATATAAATAAGAGAAAATAAAAAAATAAAAGAAAAAAATGTCAGATGTCAGTAATGTAGATGAAGTAGAGTAGAATAAAATTAATATTTTGTGGGTGGTATGTAGGGTATCTCATATGTAATAATATAAAAAATTATTAATGAAAAAAATATAATTTTGAATGACAATAAGGGAAAATAATAAAGGAAATGAAACAATTCTAGGGTATTGGTGCATATATGTTATGATAGATATAAAAACTTATTTTATTATAATCGATGATTAATTGTGTTAAATGATTCACATAATTTATAAAAAGGATTTATATTATGATTTTGATGTTATAGATATTTATTATCATTTTATTAATTGATTGATGACTGCATGTATTGGTTTAGTTAATGGTTTATTGATTTTGATGTTTTGACATGTTTATACAGTTTTATTCAAAATATATTCACTTGTTATTTATGTATACTATCTCCATTTTTTCTTCTTGTATATTATATCATTAAAACATTAGTGGATTGTGTGTTTTCAATGGGTTTATGGTTTTTAAAAGAATTAGTTTTTTTAGATTATGAACTATGTTTAAATAATTATTCATGAAAATATTTAGAATGATAACTATAAATTATGATAAAAAAGAATGGTTTGTACCTTTATTTTTCTTTCATTAGCTATTTTTTATATATTAAAATCTTTTAAAAATTGATTATGTCATTGAAATGTTTCTCTAAAGAATATTTATAATTTTCCTTATATATATCATGATTCCTAATTGGAGCCCTCCCAAAATGATATTCACAGTATATGTTATACTAATTTGGATGAAATATTCCAATATTTTTTGTGTATTTCAATGGAATTTTTTATTTTTGTCTGCAAATTATAATATTTTGAGGTTCATTGATAGGTTTTTATATATATTTTTGTTGTGGTGGGCTTATTATGATGTGTTAGATAATATTTGATATAATATTTATGTTATATATTTATCCTCACCTACTATCTTTATACTCATGGTGATCATAGGAATATTTTAAATGGATAGAGACAAAGGTATTATGTAGTAAAAATGAGAAAAACTAGACCCCCCTTAGTGTGGTATGACTCTAAGACTTTCAGTATTACCTTATGTGAAACATGGTGAAAGAGGCGATAATTTACATACTATAAATGAATGGGTATGTCAATAGATGGATCAACTAATGTTTTTATAGGATCTCCACATGGGATATCTTGTATTTTCATATGATTTCATTTCCATTATTTTTTTCGACGTTGAATGATTAATTTCATTAATATTATACTTTTTTATAGTTCTCTCATGATGTTTTAGTCTGATTAAAATTTTATATTATTTTTTGTATATATCTACAATATTTAATATTTTTAACACTTTAATGATTCATTTTTCTTAGTATCATGGTCATTGTAATTTATTATTAAAGGTTGATTAATAATTTTATTATAATGTTGTTTTTTAATATATACCATTTAACAAGTTACTTCTTTTAATGTTTCCGTAAAATACAAATTGGGACAATAAATAGATGTTAATTTGAAGAAACATCTGTTTTCTTCAACAAAGGATGACAACTATTTTATTAATGTTTTGAAACTATAATATATGGATGATATTGGTACAATAAGTTTAAATACTCCTTGGAGATTCACTAGTGGGATTTTTTACTAACACAACCAATACTGATTTACATCAATATAACAAATTTCATTTTGTGGGTTAAGGCTCTGTTTTGGGAAAGCTTGTAGAAGGGATAGGTGTTGTGGATAAAAGGTAACCATATGGGTCATGTGGTGAATATATGATTTTATTTCAATTTTAGGGGATTCATACATTTCGACCTTCTATATATTGGATTTTTTAATTTCTTTGATTTAGTACTATATTAAAAAGATTTTTTTTATTTTTGTTGTTACCCCTCATTTAGTTGATTAATTTTCTATATCATTTTATGTTATATTTTATGGATTTGTGATACAAAGTGATATAATATAAATATTTTGTGTGGTTGATATGTGTCTCATGTTGTATATTGTATGATATTATATATAGATTATATTTTGGAAATTATTGTTACTATATCCAGCCTATGTATATTGGAAAAAATCCTAGGTGATGTCATGGGTAAGATTGTGTGCATCAATCAAGAGTTTCCTAGAGTTTTTTTAGAAACATATAATGTATATATGGGACACATAATGGATAAAATGTATATCTATACATAGACTATATGCTTTTTTGAGTCAAATACATCATCCAACATAAGTCATTATTTTGAATGGAGGACTATTACATTATCAGGAAGAACGAGCAGTTTTATAGTCACATAAAATTATTATCATACATAAATAAATTTTAATATATTTCAATGTTATTAATATAATTAATTATATATATATTATTTATTGATGATGCACTACTTTAATGGGATTAATGTGAATTTCGTTAAATGGATGCTGAAAAAGTAAATAATGTGAAGAATTTATATATAGATAAATCTAAATTTGCATCATTGAGAGACATCAATCAATATAAAAATGATCATTAAATAATGAGGGTTAAAAATTTATATCCTTCCATCCCTCTAAAACAAATTTCTTCATATTAGTGGTCTCTCTCATTATCCTGTAATCTTTAACATATGTTTACTGTCTATTACACTAAGTCTTCTTTCAAAATTAATCGATGTTGAAATTACCCTTCCCCAAATCATATTGCACTTAAAAAAATGAAATCCTCAATGTATTCATCCCAAATAAACTATGATTTTGTCAAAGTAATGAAATTGTGATGGAATAAAAAAGTGACCCATTAAATTTAATGACATTCTAATTTGAATTGAAAATGGAAAAAAATTATAAATTGTATTAAAAATATGAATTCTGAATTTAAAAACCCTTTTACATAGTTTGGTTGACATACTTTGATTTTCCATTCAAATATAAATTGTAATCCCTTGTCATCATTGTATATAAATAATTTAACATTAAATAGATAATGATGTCAAAAATTTGGGGAATGAAACCAAATAGTTTTCTATAAAATAGTGGTAGTGTAATTCTTCATAGTTATCCATATCTATAGAGACACATATGATACAAAAAAAAATCTCCTTGTACCTTAATATCTACCATTATAACCCATAATGTATAATAATAGATAGTACATATGAACGATATATCTAGAATAATTTTCATCAAATAATAAATTAAACATAACTTGAAATATTTGGACACCTCCCCCCTCTTAGTAGTCTTCCAAAACCAAATTCCCCACTTAGTTATCCTTTTCATTGGTGATATGAATAGAGAAAAATCATAGACTAAAAATCTATATTAATAATACAATACAAAAAGATTATATAAATCCAATACATTATTTTCTCACCCACATAAGATCAATACCTCTATATCTTATATGCTAACCATGGTCCTTACCTCATATCTCCAATTATGAATGAAACACTTATCTTGTTTCAAAAAGTGACACATTTACTATATATTTTAAAGCTATATTGCTGAAATCCTACTAAATGTGTTATCAATGTGGTAAACATAATAATACTTGTTTAGAAAATATTCTAATATATCATCCCCAAATACAATGAAAAATGATATTAGTTAGGTATGAAATATATAGTATATGAGATCTATAAGCACCACTATAGAATTTTTAAATATATTTGAAATCATAAATCAAATAAAGATTATTTCTACCATGAATATAATAAAATGGATAAATTTATTTTTTATTATACTAGTTCCTCATCAATAGATCATAGTGCTACAAATCTAGTAGTTTAGCTACTCCGTCAGGGCTAACATAAATGGAAAAATATAAATTAATTAAGATTTAAAGATGAATATTCACTGAAAATAAATTCAACACATCCATGAAAACAAAACATTGATCATTATATATCAATGGGTAATATGAATTGAATTTAACACATGTATTTAAATAGATGAACTCATCGTGGTATAACATGTAATAATATGAATGATAAAACAACTATTAGGGCCCCACACGGAGACATATTATAGAAAAGGTTAATACATATACAAAATGCCTACGTTAAATTTTATTCCGATACCTAATAATGATTTAATGGGATGTATAATTTATGGACACTCCCTTCACTTAATATTTTCATTGAATCCATCACAAAAAAATAGCGATAAACTATTTTTTACCTAGGATCCTCATATATATACAGGATTCATAACAAATATTTATTCATATAGAATCAATTAATATATGTAATATAAATATTTACCTATCCAATTTAATAATATATTGTTCTAGATGAATATCAAAAAATAAACAATGAAATGGGATGATATTCAAAATGAAATGGATGGTATAATTGTTAATAGAACATGTTGGGATTGAGTGGCTCATTAATGGTAAAGGGATCTAAATAAAAAATTATCCTTTATTTTATTTAATAATAAAGTGATTAATCTTTATTATATCAACTAGGAGTGTCCAACAAACTATGAATTTTGGCCCACATGTTGTTCTCTAAGTGAATATAGAGTTAATACAAACCAAAATTTTCCTAAATATTACACCTTGGGGCCAGTAAGAATGATCACTCTTCTATTATTTTTATCATAATTTCATTTCATTTATATTACACCACATAAATTATTATTTAAAAAATAGGATGGTTATAGATATGATAACGATGGAGTGTTCGAATGGAATTTAAATGAAGTATATTAAGAGGGAGTGGTGTCCAATCAATTGTAATAAAATAAGTAAATTATAAAATTGAGTGTAATAATATTTATAAATGTAATGAATATTAATTATAATGGTAATAAATATTGATTAACTGAAATGTTATGAATCATTTCAATTAGGGAATAAAAAAATTTGAAAATTATTCTAATGACAAAAACTATGTAACCTTCTAAGAAATATAACAATTTGATGATACTAAAATGGAATTACAATTTTGGAATTAAATATTTCTTCATATACTTATATGATTTTAATTTCATTGTATTATGGAAATTTTTTATATTTTTATGAAATTTAAAATATTTTTTATCATTAGAATACTTTTACAATGTTTTTAATATGTATGTGAAAGGATTCCTGACACCTCAATTAATTTATTTTTTATATCATTATAATTACATTCATTTCATTGGGAAATGTTAGTTTTTTAATATATATTTGTAAAATAATATTTATAAATTTAATGAAAAGTAATTACTGTGATATTTAAAATAAAGGAAGTGAAATTCTATAAATAAATTCACATACATAATAAAAACAATAAAAAAGTCTTTTAATGATAGTAAATATTTAACATCTACTAAAAAAATATAACGATTTAATGATAATATTATGGAATTAAAATCATGGAAGTATATAAAAAATATATTTGATTATATTATAATACAATTACAAAATTTTAAAGTGAATGTTTCCTATTAAAAAACTATTCATTAATCATAATAATGATATAGGAAAAAGTTATAATGACATACAATAAGAAATATATCACTAACATTATTAAAAATGGATGAAATCAACATGAAATAATAGTCATATCATCATATAGAAAATAATTTTAGATTAAATTTTAAAAATATAGTTGAAATTGAAAACTAAAGATGAGAATTATGTGTAAATTACCTTAAAAGATATATTATGAACGTTTTATAGGGGCACATTACAACCACATAACCTCTTTTGAGTGAATATTGAGAGAGATAATGAGAGTGAATTAATGTTGAATTCATTTTATAGTTATGATGAATTTGATGATGATTGGTTATTTATTGATAATGATTGAGGATTATTTGTATGTTTCTTAAAATAGGAAATGAAAATATTGGGGTTTTCACCCCTCTCTTTTGATCATTGTTTCTCATTATAAGGACTGTGTTTTTTGATATTATTATAGTCTAAAACCATTTTTTTATTTTTGATCATTGAATTACCATTTCTCCAAAAAAAAATATAGTTTTAAAAATAATTATCATAATCATAGCTTTTATAAAGCTGAATATCTTTTTGAAAAATCATTTTAAATCATTAAAAAAATAGTTACTTATACATCCCATTATTTTTTGTAATGGATGTTCATGTATTATATATTACATATTCCATACAGTTGTCTTATGTCATAATACAAACTATATTTTTTTTTCTATTTTTTTCAATCTATAGAAATATTATATTATTTTAAAATATTTTGAAAAAATAACAATTGGCTAATTTCTACTAGTTAAGTTATAAGAAATATATATTTTCAAATAATTATTTCTTATATTAAGGAAATTTTATGCTAAAATAAATTATTTACTTATAAATGACTACTTATTTTTATTCAAACATCATAATTCTACCATTTAAAGTTATACATAAGATTGTATAAAATTATTATAATAATTATTATAAAATTAATATTTTTATTTAATTACATATTATAAAAATAACCATTCATTTAAAGTTTATGATTTTAATGGAAACTATTATTTAATTAAATATTTTACAAACATAAATTAATTTTTCCTTTATATAAAAAATATATTCTTCCATATTAATATTATAATCCAGTATATTTTATATTAGAGTGATAAATCGTAAAATACAAAATAGTTTTCCCATATATATTATTTTCTTATTAATTTAACATAAATATAAATTATGGCCTATATACATTACGCATTATTAAACAATCGTAATCCCTAAAAGTTAATAGTGTGATGGTTGTACACTCACAAAATGGTTTAGCTAATATTGGTCTCATATTGATCTATAGTATTTTGGAACTCTAAGCCTGATGATTCCTCTTGAGTCTAAGATATTGAAGATTTTCGTGAGGATTATCAAGGATGAATATAAGACCATGATATTTAAAAAATTATTTCATTCTAAAAAAATTTAATTTTTAATATCTGGTGCTAAATTAAATTATGAATATAGACGAACTGCGATATGAAATTAAAATATTATTATTTCTAAGAGTTGTAAAATATGCATTAAATTAGTATGTATGAATAAGATTAAATATGTTATTAAATATATGAAAATATATTTTTAAATATAAATGTAATAAGAAAATTTATTAATTGAACACTCAAGTTTTAATGATTTTATTTTATTCTTCAAAAATCTATTTTTTTCAATATTTTCCATTTTATGAGACAATATTATGATTAATATGGGGAAAATTTTATATATTTTATTTACTAAAAATAACATTATTTTTAATATCATCATAAAAAATCTATCATATAAACTATTTTTTGGAATTTAAGGAAAATATTGAGTTTTTAGTGTGTAGTAACAAATATATATTTCTATTGAAAATTTTCTTTTTGTTAAAATATTTTAAAAAGATGTATTTTTAATTATTTTAAATTAAATTACTAATTTTAATATATAATATAATAAATGTATGTTTATTGTTAGATTTTTTATAATGAAATATGTATAAAACACAATTTATAGATAAAAAATGAATTCCAAAAAAACCTATAAGAAAAGTTTTTCACATTTAAATTAATTAAATATATATTTTTTAATAAAATTTAATATTTAAATATCCACTAATTTTTTTTAAAATTTATTAAATTTCCTTACAATGCATGGGATAATTACAAATATGTTTTTTCTGTTTAAAAATAATATTTTCAAAAAAAGAAAGATTTGTTCATTTTTCCGGATTATTATAAAATTAATTTTCAGCACTTATTTGTATTGAATTTGAAATATATGATTACATATATGGAATTATTTGTTTTGAATTTGATAAATTTTTAAATTTTATTATTGAAAAATATGAATGGTATCATTTATAAAATTTATCACATCAATAAAGGGTAGATCGAGTTAATCATGGATAAAATTTGGACATATTGATTTAGTTGTATACTAATAGTTCTTATTAAATGAAGTTAATTAGACTCATATCACTTTAGTATCATCAGATTGTTTTTGGATTTATTCTTTTCTATGAACATTACCTCAATATTAATTAAATCAAATAGTGTTATGAAATGTCTTCCTCTTAGTTTTAAATACCCATTCTTCCATTACATTGGGAAAAAACTAATAATGATATGACATTAAAATTAAATTTCTAAATAATAAATAATATTAATTATTGTAATTAATTTATATTTTTTATTTGTTATATAATGATCTTAAATAATTACACAACACCAAAACTATATTTATTCAATTAATGGAAAACCCAACGAAAAATTATTAAAAATATTAGATGTTAAATTTTTTTAGAGTTTTATAGCGGTGGATGAATTTTAAAGGTGAATGTGACAATATTTTATCATATTTAAGGATTATAATTCAATAATAACATTTTTTTATGAATGATAAGTCAAAATAAATAAATAGTGTCAAAATTTAATATTATGATATTTTATAAAAATAAATATTAATTTATATTATTCAGAAATCAAAAAAAATATTTCAATAAGGAAAGTTGGATATAATATGGTCTAAAATGTCTTATAATTTACATTTAAGGAAAACTTTTCACCATATAATTTAAAATTACAACACTTTAATATTCAAAATGGTTTTATCATATTTATAATTTAAATATTTTTACAATGTTTTTATCAAAAATATAATTTTTAAATTGAAAATAAAAAATGTATATTTTATACTGGTTGTTGGGATTACAACTCCATCCATACATATAATTAAACACATTATAATTTCATATAAATTGTCTGGAGAATTAATTTTTTATAATTCAATATTTATATAAATTCAAAATTACCTCTTTCCTTAATTATACATAGACACACCATCCTGATCATATTTACACAAAATTGAGCCTTTTTGATCAATATTAACATTTAAAAATAATATTTAAACATACAAACCAATTATTGTGGTTTTTATTTCCTAAAACAACAACTAAAATTTCTTTAGGAGGATATATAATGATGTTATTTCAATGAAGTGGTCATCTCCCTAACAAATTCGTTTTTTCAACTTATTATTTACCTCTTATTAATATATGTTTGTGTAGGAAAAATATAACTTTGGTATACTCAATATAAAAAATAGTTATTAAGAATATAAAACCAAAAATATTCACCCCCATTACCATGTAATGGGATGTGGATGTGTCCCTCAAGTATAAATAGACCATACTATTTCTATATAGAGTACTAATCAATTTTCATCCCTATATATTATGGATTAGTCATATGATGGGTCTAATGTTCCTATATGACATTAATGGAATAATTATAAATAAAAAATTATAATAATAAATATATATTCAAACATCCAATTTATTGTAAAATGACTACATAGATCAAGCATATAGGTAGAATACTACCACCACAAAGAATATGTATAGCCTAACATATTAATTAATATTATAATTCATGCATATATATTAAAACAATAATAATGACCAGTGTCATTCAGTTTTATAAGACTATAATTTTTAAATTAGTCTAATTATGTATATAATGATTAAATATTATATTTATATCATTTAAATACAATGAAGATTATATAAATATGATCAATGTATATAAATGAACAAAATGAATTGATGTACTCTTGATAAATGAAAATTGTATCTCTTATAAATTATGATTATAGGAAATTATTGATAAAATGATGTTTATAAAAATATAAATGTCTTATATATGATAATATAATAATTTCTATAAAGGTAGTATAGAAGTATAGAAAATAAAAATTTATTTTTCAGGTTATGATCTTTCATTTAAAATAATGAGCGTTAAAGGTTAGGGTTGTTCATCTCAAATTATCTTCTCATGTAACTATTTCATCTCATGTAGCTATCTTCTATTATGAGGTATATATGATGCCAATTTCTATGTTACAATATGATTATCATTATTTTAATTATATTTTATATTTCTTTTAATGTTATCAATTTATGTGCATTAATGTTAAATAATTACCACACCAGTACGTGTTCTATATCATAATCACATTTTATTGGTATTTTTTTATAATTATATTTACTATAATTAAATATTATGATTTAATATAAAAAACATTATTTTTATTCACCTATGGAAATTTATTGTACATAAAAATTTTCTTAAAATTTTACTCACCTTAAATACTCATGAGACGTAAAATATGTTTTTGATGAAAAATGAATTTATTTCTCTCTTTGGTTGAAAATCATTTATCTTCAATGTCCATGATTTCAAATATTTTTTTACATATTGTTATTAATATTCCACAATGATTTTCTACATATATTATTTCCAATGTTTTATGTTTTTAAAAATGGTTTATTATAATATTCTTATAGTTTTTAAAAAGTGTTACATTTAGAATTTATTAAATAAATTATAATGGAAATTTTTCATATTTATATAGAATTAATGGAATTTACAACGATCATGAAAACTATGTCACGTAAAACATATATTAAATATGATCATGGTTTTCTAAAAAAATAATGATATTATATATTATTGTTTTTATGTTAATAGAATTATTTCATAATAGAAATTCTATTTTCTTCAAGAATTATTTAAATATATTCTAATGGGATTTATAATCATCAAATATGATAACCCGTGATTTTAATTTTTATCCATAAGTGATATTATCCAAAGATACCATTATTATTATTAATACGTTTTATTAGTATAGATCACATGATGTTTATAAGTCCCATTAAATTTTCATGGGTTATGTTATAATGAATTTATGAAATATTTATAAAACATATCCTTTACCCATGGGTTCTACTATAATGAAATTTTTTCGATAACCAATTACCTTAATCATTTTTGATATGATAGATGTTTTATGATCTTGTGGCACACATAAGTATAAATTAAATATATAATTTGTGGGTCCTATATCTGCCACCAATTAATTGACTAAATATTTATATCTCTAAATATATGTTTTAAAAAAATATCGAGTTAACCCATTTTAGTGTGGGACTTTATCGACAATTATAGTCTTCGTAGTGAATCCTATTTATTATGATGGATTGTGGAGTTAAACCAACACAATATGATGGTATTTTCAATGAGATATTAATACTAAGAAAATTATTTTCTATAAATATTTGTATATCATGATTTTATGTATTCTACCAGTGTAAATATTTCAAGGTTTATGTTTTTTTTAATGATTTATGTCATATGAACTAAAATTATTTATAACATGACTCTTTATTATGTTTTATGATATGCATATTACGTGTTTGAAATATTACTCCATCACTCTCAAGCCAATTTGATACATTAAATATCAGGTGACATAGTTATCTTAATTTTCTACCATTGTTGATCTTTTGAGATCACACATTATTATGATTACTTTCATAGAGTTGTGTTGTGTGAAATGATTATGATGTTTTTTAGTTATGAAGAAATTTGGGGGAGATGATGTAGATCATTTTTTAAGAATATTTTTATATTCCCTTTTAACTAACAAACATGATCTATTTAATTAAATTGTGGATAATTATGTTATATAATGAATATTAATCTAATGTGTTGTGATATGCATAAATGTAAAGTCATAGTCTCTAAATTTTATATCAGATTAAGGGTTTCATAACAATTATAATCTGGGATTATAAAATATTTATGACATCACATGAAAAAATACTAATTATTTTTCAGAATTCTAATGATCTAGTATTGGTCATGAATGAAAGTGAGAAAAAATAAGGAATCATAAAATACAATTTCACTATTTATACATTCTATTAATGAGTTCTCTAGATTATGTGGTCTCCTAGTATAATTATTGTTTCTTATATTCTTTTTTAGTTATCATAAATTGATAAATATTGATGGAATAATTTAAATGTTAACTGTTATGGTCAATAGGATTAATTTCCTCATGATAAATAATCGATATAAGATCTAAAATGTGAAATTTTTTGATAATTCTAAATCAGATATCTCATTATATAATCACAAATAAAAATATTTTATAATTTCTTGAAACACCTTATATAGAAATATGAATTTCATAATGGCCTTAGAGGAATGATGAATTATCATCCAAATTGTTAGTAATTTGGGAAGAACTAAAATTAATAACATAGATATGTAAAGGGAAATATTTGGTGAGTAAAGCAACACATTTTAGGAAACTATTAATGAAAATAGAATTAAAATGTTTACACAATGGTAAGATAATAATAGTATCTATCAGGTATCATTTATGGATGAATTATTTATATGTGTAATGTTTTGTAATTATTAAAATTGATTTCCTATCGGGGAAGATCGAGATGACAATCATAAAGTGTTTATGATTCATAGTTTCACTAATTTTTTATTTTTGATGGTTTATATTCATCCCTTTTTTAAGATATATCATGAATTTATTTATATTAATTATATTTAATGTTTCATTTTATGTTTTCCCTATCATGGTACATAAGATTAAAAATTTACCATAGTGTTAAGTGTTTAGTTTACAATCTTATATTTATTTGAGATGGTTTATGTTTACATTTCTTAAGGGAGAATTATTAAATATTTCCACCATTAAAATTTTATATTTTATTTTCATGTTGTTATTAAAGATATTTTTATGTTCTAATAAAATTATCTCATATATTTTTACAAAAAATAGCGGGTAAAAACTTTGTTTAGAAAATATGACTTCATTTTACTCTTTTGTCATAAATTCCTTTTCTTGTAAAGCCATTATTTTTAAAAAAAATTCAAATTTTTTATAACATTTTATAAATAATTTATTAATAATTTGTTTTACCCATTTTATATTTTAATATAAATTATTTAAATTAATATTCCTGCATTTTTCCAATTAATAAAATTTTAAAACATTTTTTTGTAATAAAAGGAATGTTCTTTTTAACATATAGAACATATAAATAATTACACACTAACATTAACATCATTTCATAGATTATTCCTATGAATATTTACATGATTTTGAAATGATAATTTCTTCCATATAATCTTGAAATATATAGTATTAAATGAGATTTAAAAACAACAGTTCTTTCAAAATATTTTATCTTTAAAATAATGATTTCCAAAATGAAATTGTTATTTTCAATAGGAAAATTTTTAGTGATATTTTAATAATATATATATTTATTAATGAATATAACCATTTTCCATTACATAAATTGGTATATATTATAATGATATCATCCATATTATTTATCTATATTGTTTATGAATAGTTTGAATGGGGATGTACTATTTTGACATAATTCAATTTTCTAGTGATGGTCACTGATTATGTTTATTGAATAAAAATATTATTTATTATTCTTATAATATTTTTTAATGTTAATTATTGTGTGGGTCATGTTTCTACCATTTTATATGTATAATTAATAAGTCTTATTATGTTATCAGTGTTCCTAGATACAGATGACTCATCTATGTATGAGTTGGTTTCATGTGAGAATTTTGATATTATTTTGGAAAAGGCACTACAGATTCAATAGATATTATCATGAAATATTACTATTTTTATATTCTTGGTAAGAACCCTTATTGGTATTTGGTAATTGGAATGAATCCCAAAAAATATTATATTTATTCTCCTGAATCCTTGATTGTAGGTTTTAGTATCCATTTTTATTCATTCCATAATTATGTAATCAAATATTGATATTCCATGTGATTATTATATTAGTTAGAATATACATGATTCTGTTTCATGATAATGTGATTATTTATATAGATTTAGTTGATCATCGTTTATTTCGACCAATTTATTATCATTTTATTAATTTAATGTTTATTATTTTATTTTTTTACCATTCCATTTTGATTATGAATTATTTATTAATAGCTTCCATAGTAAACATACTATTCTGAATTATGATCTGACCCATTTTTTTATTACCTAAAATATATAAGGAAGTATTTTTTGATTGATATGTAGTGATACTATTAGGTGAATAATTTAATTCTAGAATAATATTATTTGTGTTTTTTATGTCTTAAAATATAATGTAAATTTAAATTATTTATATAGTATACCAAGACTATAAAATTATTTGGTTTTTGTGGATGTGATTCATTGAATCTTTGGAAAATTCAATAAACCAGAAATGAACTCTATGATACAAAGGCTATGTTAACTATAGTTTTCTCCATGAATGTTTATTAGAATACATGAGAACTAGATTTAGAAAAAATATAGATTAAGAAATATAACCCTAATACATACATTAACGAAAATAATGGAAGAACAATAATAACTCGGCATTAAAAACATTACCTAATCACGAGTCTAGATAATAATTTTACATTATCTCACATTGAGTATATTTTCATATTTGTTTTTTTAATTATAAGGCAATAAACCATACATAAAAATCCATAAATTACCATGTGGTTACATAATCTCAGTATCTATTTCCCCCAATAAAAATCATTTAAAAAAGAAAACATGACCCCTTTTTTTCAACACGTCAGGATTATCAGCATGATTTATTCAAATCCCTAACTCATACTTAAGTACTATGATAAATATTTATAAATATCAGATGACAAAAAAATGGTCGGTAAGGGTTATAAAAAGAAAGAAACTTTAGTCCATTGATAAACATAAAAATCGATTAAACATTATGAAAAATTTAATAATTATCACCTTAATATGTAGTAAATAGTTTCATTTGATAATAATCACATATAATACTTCTATATAATGATAAGATTTCCATAAAAACCATAAAAATCATAGAAAATAAAAAAACGTAACTTATAACATCATTATACATTTCACACATCAAAATAGAATAATCATATAGTCAAATTCCATAAAATTCACTCTTACAATTCGAATAGACAAACAACCGAATTCCATACCCAATGCATTGTAGGGATATCATGGACCCACGTGTCATAATTTTATCACTAAACCACCATTCATTGGTTTAGTACAGAAACATGTATCAAATTTCCATGTACAATTTATATAACCATAATACATAAACGATTAAAATATTCAATCATTGAATTATAAAATTATATTTTTTATGAAAAGAAAATAATTCAAGATATTGGAATAATCAATCAATTTTAAAAACACATTTTAGATGAAAAAATACAACGAAATAAGAAATATCGTATTGAATTTAGGAAAATATGAAATATTGCAAAGGAATATAAAAGTAAAATAATATACATGGTGGTAGAATTGTTATTGTCTCCTTGTGTGTTAAGAATAAATCATTTCATTTTCATTTTTCAAAATGTTCAGTATAAATCACATAAAAATATTATTTTCAGAAATATTTGAATAAAATATAAAATTGATATAAGGTTTTTTTTATAACAATTTTTATATCTATATTAAATAAATTTTAAAAATAATATCATGAATATCAATATGAGATAATATTTATATCCTTAAACATTGTAAGTTCCTCATACCACGTAAAACATTTAAATCCTAATCAAAATGGATGAATAACATTTAATAAATAAAAAAATAACATTATAATTGATTAATTTGTGATATATAAAGTCAAAGTGGTTTTATATACACTTTATAAAAAAATAATTATGTATATAATCAAGAAATTTCTCAAAGAAAGGCAATTGAGAGAAAATCTCTTACCTATTGTCTGATATATCTTCAGTGTCATTAAATTCATATATAATAAAAATATATTTAATTTATAATTTATTGATAAAAAATTTCATGTTTATTTTAAATTTTATTTCATATATTAACATTTTTTATAAAAATACTTAAATAATATTCGTACATTGGATGTTTTGACAATATTCGGTTTATGTGTCAAAATGACATTGGTAGGTAAATTAGGGATAATGGGGTTATTATATAAATATATCCATAATATTTATCAGGAAATAATTATCATATATATAGATAAATTACATTTTTGAATCCTTTCATGGTATATGGTTATGAAAAATGAACCAACGTTACAATCCTCGAGACGGTAGGCCATACACAGAGATGAGTTACATTATCATTATTCAATGACCTTTGTCAAAAGATGGAAAATAACAATTTAACATTCGAAAATGAGTATTATATCATATATTCCATATTATTTAATTATATATATTTATATATTTAATTATGGTGATGTAAAAGTAATCAAATCAATTCGAGGAGGTGGTAGTCCACACTTCAACATATGACATTTTCACTTTTTAAGTGTGTGGAAAAGTGTCAAATAAACTAACTATTTATATTTATAAAAATGTTATTATGTAATTTTTATTATATATAAGTTGTTTATATAACATATAATTATATAAACTAATCTATAATATGTTCCATGCTGTGTGTGAATGTATCACATCACTTTGAGGAGGTGGTAGTCCACACTTCCACAAATGATGTTATCATATTTAAAAAATCATGATTGTATGAAGGTTTTAGTAATAAAGAATTTAAATAAGAAAAATGAATTAATAAATATCATATATATATATCATATATAGACATTATTTCCACCATAATTACAATCCCTTAAATGTGTTAATGGGAAAACGAACAACATCGTTTCATGATGCAGTAGTTCACAATACAAAAGGATGGTAAGTTCATTAGATATTATATGAATGTGTGAATAACTATAAGATTAAATATTATCATTAAAAAATTGTAGTATTTTTAGTATAAATTTTTTATTACTTAATAATTGAAAAAGATTTCATTAGGAAGTGGATAATGACAACAAAATAAGAGCTCAAGGAATAGTGTTTCCTTTTATTCATGTAAATCCTTTTGGTTTTCAAAAAATGTATTTTTAGGATGGATTTATTCCCAAGTTTAGGATTCTTGTATGAGTGTAAACATGTTTATAATCTATTTTGGATGATATTTTTTGATCCAATGTGTCTTGATATGTGTGAGGATGTGGGAGGGTGGAGTAAAATTTTATCGTGGATGAGGTGTGGGACTACTATAAATTTTTCATAAGGTAATTAAACTAATATTATCTAATGTAATGTGGATACAATAATGCAAAATATTAGATTAATGTAATTATCAGTTCAAACTAAAGACATCCATTGAATTTTGTAATATTATATAGGTAATTTGGCCCCTTTTGATTATGGTTTATCCCCTTGTTAGGCTACTTTTTATATTAATATTTATAACTAAATTTATTAACATTTACTAATAAATTTGGTAAAGTGAAAATTTTAACATATTCGAAATTATTAATTATTATGATTTTGAACATAGAATCCATTTTTTAAAATTTCAATCAGATAATTGGAATAAATTAATTTAAATTTAATCATTCTTGATGGATGCGAAAATAGGTTTCTATATTTAAAATTTTCAAATATTTAGTAAATTCTCATATTCAATATTTAGTTGATAGAAATTAATATAAATAAACTTTAATGACATATAAAAATAAAATTCATCGATATAATAGAACTAAAAAATTTGTTTTTAATTTACATTCATTATATTTAAATACTCATAAAAAATGTAACATCATAGAAAAATTCCAAATAAATAACACCATTCTAATTTATAACCACTCTGATCTTTATTACACACTAAAAATCATTTATTACATAAACGAGCACTTAAGAAATATCTGAGGATCTATAGGTCTAGTGTCTGAAAAAATTAAGAACATTACATAACAACTTATAATATAAAAAACACTATCTTTATTGTAAAATTATTTTACATAAACACATACATTTCTTCTTACATATAATTGCATTGGATAACCTAAGGACATGCATAAGAAAGGGGTGATATATAATGCGTAGTAAGATATTAAACAAGGTATAACATAAAAAATGTAGTACATGTTACGAAAATAGGAATATCATTGGATAATAAAAGAAAACCCCAAAATAAAGTCCTGATATAACAAGATTGCCATAACATGGAAACATGGAAACAATACTTTGCATGGTATTAGCATGAACCACTTCTCACTAAACATGGAGCATGAGTAAACCCCCATTGCAGTTGAATAATCATGATTAAACCAATATTGTACATGAATTAGCATGATTAAACCCTCATTTCACATAACGTATCATGATACTAATCGTCACCTAATGCATTGAGTACTATCAGGGAACAACCTTCTTAAACATTTCATTTCATGCATAAGTGTGCCACATGGATCATACAACATGGAATAACTAAAGATCATTATTTATTCATTCATAAAAAAATGTGGAATTAATAAATTAAACTCTATAATAAATAATTTAGTGTTATTATTATTGAATACCCTTGATAAATAAATGGTCATGGTACTCACGAAAAAATGACTTTAGATTTGGAAAATTACAGTACAATTCCAACAGCATAACAGTGTGACATAAAAATTAATAATGATGGATGATTAGAGAGAAAGGGTTATATCATCATATTTTTGTGAAATTTAATGTAAGGGGGTAATTTAGATACATTTAACAACCTAAATAATGGAATTTTAGATTTATAATACAAAATAATACCTCGTAAATAAACGAGGAGAGAGAAATTCCTTGCGCAATTTCAGCATGGCAGCAGGTGTACATTTGAAGGAATTAATGAGATAGAAAGGGGTCTGTAATAATTAAAAAATAATGTGATATGTATAGGTGAGGTGTGAAATAATACCCCCAACATTTTCAATTTTATATAATATTACTTAATAAACAAATTAAATTTGGACAAAAAAGAGAAAGAAAGAAATCACTTAAGGAATTTTGGCATGGTAAAAGGTATACAAAGAGTGAATTGATTAAAGAGAAGGGGATATATCATCATTAATACATAAATAGTATATTATAATGAAGGTTTTAAATCATACCCCATCATTTATAATTTAAAATAAAAGAGAATTACAACATTAAATAACGTTGAAAAAATGAAAAAGGAAGGAATCACTTACCTGAGAATTTGATCCCAAAGGCTTGGACCGGGCTTGAGAGAGGCTACATGGAATTTGGGGAACCATATGAGTATTCTAGAGAGGGTAGGATAGGGTTTGGTAGATCTAAAAAATCCATGAGTGAAGATTGTGTTGGATATTTTGTGGATTTATATATGAAAGAGAGGGAATTCATTATCACTTAGGTTTGTGTGACCACATATTAAACTACTCCAAACGAAAAACAAATCCAATGTTTTTCCCATGTTTTTTGCCAAAGGGTAGTGAAAAAAAATATATTATAAGTCCAATGACCTAACTTCTTAATATAACGGTGTTGCTTATGTGGAGGTAAGTCAGACTCCCAAGGAAATCATTTTAAAAAGATAAAACGTTTTAGAAGTCTTGGAGGGTCCACTAAGGCATTGTAAAATAAATCAAAATAACCTAAAATTACATTATTTAATTTTTAAAACATATATTGGCCGAACATTCTACTTATATTATTTTATTAAATCATTATTGAGTAATTATGATTTCATAAAACAAATTATATAAAAAACAGGTATTGAATTATTTACCAAAAAATTCAATTATCTCAAAAAGTTATGAAAAAATCACCGTTGGATGATTTAAACATCCTGATTCCAAAAATAATATTCATTCTATATAAATAATTTTATAAATATGTTAATTTTTTAAATTAAAATAAAAATAGATATTTATTGAATATTCATATATTTTGACAAAAACAGCTTTCAAACCTTAAAAATTACAATTGTATTTCTAAAAATTATATGATCATTTAAATTTAATAAAACTTATTTTAGTAATATTATTTTATTAAAATATTATTTAATTTATAAATACATTAATTCATGAAAATAGATTTCATAATAGAATATTAACTAAAATATAATATTTGTGCTTTATAATTTTTTTACAGAGTAAAAATAATAAAATTAATGAATATTATTTATTATATACAAAAATAATGCACATAATCATAGTTTTGAGGTCTTTTTACATAACCCCTTTTAATAGCCATAAATGAACTAAGGGTAAAGTGTTATATTGTGACAGAATTTTTGAGTGGCTCGCATAACATCGCTCGAGTGGTAATCTGTACATACATCCACATCTCCCGTAAGTGGTTCCGTTCGAGCTTAACATATTGAACCTCAGCATGGGCTTAGTCAAGAGAGAATCCCAATGATGTCACCTTTTTTCCAAGATCCGGAAAATGGAATATGTATGGGGAAAGTCTACTTGATGAGGTCATCAATTCCTTTGACTTAGTAAATTGGATCTGTTAATGCCCTATATTTATACAAATCATGTGATCCCTGTTCAACGAATATATTTGAAATAGTTACAATTCTTAATGGTATTTTTAAATCCAAAAACATAAATCCAATGAAGTTCATATGTTATATAATCATTCCACATAATAAGAAATTTCATTATATCAAGATGAATTTCCATTCATAAAAGTTTGTGTCGTTACAATCTTCCCCCCTTAAAAAAATGGTCCCCACGTAGTTTGTTTACATATAAAACAAACACTAATATTTAAAAACGACTTCAGGGGTCTTTACCAACCAACAATAAGAATTACCCAACCATTATTATCATGATTATCATAGAGGGTGATGGTCCACTTAGTGAAAAATTACCTCAAATCACTTTCAATGTCTTTCACTTCCTTAGTCCAGATGCAGTCCGTGGAACTTGGATCGTACTGATGTAAAATATGATGGAAATTTTGAAAAAAATGTATCTAACATATTGTTTCAAAACATACCATGTACCTGGTTTTTGTAAAAATATATGACAGAGTCAACTATGAAATTTTTGGAATGTAGTTCTTCTAATATATTGTCTAAGTATCAAAAATATAGGAAGACATGACTATATATATATATACAGCTTGGTGGTCACCCTCTTTAGAAACATTTGTATAATAAAATAGTGCATCATACTCTTTATATTGGGTGAAATATTTTAAAATACCCTGATGGTACCTCCCTCGTCTTGAAAGTAGGTATAGTTGAGAGATTAATATTTCATCATTGGCGATATATGTTCCCTAAGGATTATATGGTAAGGAAGAGGTGTTTTATATGCCATAGAGAATCATGCAATAATGTTGGACAATGGAAAAGTTTTCCATGATTTGTGAGCTTATCATCACAATAATTATCTCTAGTAAGTCTATAAGAAGGGACAAGAGTATTGAATGAGGTTCTTCCCCTTCTATCCCAAATCTATCCATTATCTGGGTGATCAAATATATCAAATTTTGAGTTAACCTCTATACATGATAAAAAATTTATATTAATCTATGTGAAGTCTAATGATTTATTATTCCATAATGAAATGTACATTATTGGTAACACATAAAGGGTAATCAATAGAAAAATAGGGATATCATATACATAACCTTTATTTCATTATCCTATAAATCTGTAGGCTTCAATCTATGTTTTGCATGATATAATTTTTAACATAGATTCTTAGGGGACTTTTTCAATTCCCTTAATAATTGTTCGTACTATGCTTGTGAATTTACCAAATCTTATCCCCTAGGAGTGTCATAATCAAGAGTACAACAAGGTATGTTGTCGTGTACAATGATAACCTTGGTCAAACCTGAAACTCATTATTAGAGTTTTCCCTCCTAGGTACATATGTTCCAGAGCAACCTCTACCTTCTTGAATCCAGACATAGATGTATTTTCTTGATAAACCAATTAATCAATACTCACCCAAACATATGGATGTTTTTATTTTACTATGTCTTATTAGTATGGCTTTCAGTAGGCTTTTCTAATCCTAATTGAAAAAATAACTAAACATATCCACTGATACCAACTATTACAAACCATCTCTTTATTACACACTTTACAATTATTTATTAAATAAACCTACACATAAGATAGCTCTGAGGATCAAGAGTTCTTGTGTTTTACGAAATTAAAAACATTACATAAAAACTTATAATATAAAACACTACATATTTATTGAAATAATCTTTTACATGACCACAAAAATTCCTTCATACTAAGAATTACCTAAGATAACCTAGGGGAATTCATAAGAAAAGGGTGTTCTATAAAGCCTAGTAAGGGAGTAAAAATAGAATAACATGAAGTATACAGTACATGTGAGTAAAATAGTCATATAAATGGATAATAAGATATACATGAACCTAAAGGAAAGATATAACAAGATTGATATAACCTATAAACACAACAGCAACCCTTAACATGGTATTCACATGCGCCAAGGATCATTGCACATGGAGCATGAGTAAACCTTCATTGTACTTGAATTTGCATGAGTAATCCCTCATTTCACATGAATTATCATGATCATGCCCTTATTGCACTTGACATGTCCTGATACTAATATTTACACAATACATTGGAGTACTATATATATATACCCTTCTTAAAAATTACATTTCATGCATAAGTGTACCACATGGGTCATACAACATGGAATCATTAAAGGTCACCATTTATTCCACGATAAAAAATGTGGAATTTATACATCAAAATATATAATCAATATGTAAATTCACATAATGGTTAATACCATTGGAAGATAAATGCTCATGGTATTCATGACACAATGATTTTGGCTTTGGAAAATCGCAGCTCAATTTTAGTAGCATAACATCGTGACATAAGAATTCCAAAAAATGGTTGATGAGAGAAAAAGGGTTGCCACATCATATTTACATAAAATGGACAGTAAGGGGGTCATATATATACATATCCAAACATAAGTAATAGAATTTTTTATTCAAAATAATAAATACTTTCTTGAATGGAAATGAGGAGAGAGTAATTCCTTATAGAATTTCAGCATGGTAACCGGTGTACATTGGGAGGCATTATTAAGAGCGAAAGGGGTCTCTCGTATTTAAAAAAATAGGTCAGTATAGGGGAGGTGTTAGATAATACCTCATCATTTTTAAATAAAATAAATGTACATAACAACATAATGAAATTTGGACAGAAATGGGAAAGGAGTGAATCTCTTACGGAATTTTGGCTTGGTAACATGTATACATGGAATGCATTGATGAAAGAGAAGGGGGTGTCTCTTCAATAAAACATAAATTTTTTTGTACAGGTGAGGTTAGAAATCATACCCCAACATTTATAATTTAAAATAAAAGGGCATAACAACATTAAGAAACTTTGATAAAATGAGAATAAAAAATAAATTAATTCATCAAAATAGATTTCATAATGGAACATTAACTAAAAAAATACCATTTTTAAAAAAAAAAATAATTTACAATGTCACAATTATAAAATGAATGTATATTATTTATTATATACAAAAAAATTAAAATAATCATATTGCAAATGCATATTTACATAACCCATTATAATATTAGCATATGACCAAAGGGTAAGTTGTTCAATTGTGATAGTAACTGGGGGTGGCTCGGATAACCTCGCTCGGGTGGTAATCTCTATCAACTTCCACATCTATCGTAGATAGTTCTGTTTGATCATAACATATTGAAACTCAGATTGGGCTAGTTCAAGAACAAAGACCAATGATTCCACCGTCCTTCCAAGCTCCAAAAAATGGGCTTCGTATGGGGCAAGTCAACTGGATGAGGCCCTCACTTCCTTTGTCTTAGTAAGTTGGATTTGTTAAATCCCTATATTTATACTAATCATGTGATCATTGTTCAAAAACTATATTATTAATGGTCACAATTCAAAATACTATTTTTCAATTAAAAAACATAAATCTAAATATTTTTTTTATATAAACATTTCACATAATAATACATTTAATTAGACCAATAATAATTTCCATTAATAAATGTATGGGTCGTTACATAATTTTTATGTTTTTATTTCGAAAAAGATGTTTATTTTGACATGTAAAATGAATAAATGTTTCAAAAAAATTATTTAATATAGGTACAACCTTAAATAATTGGAAGAATACCTTTTTAAAATATCATTCTTTTTATGATTAAAATTCAATTTAATATTATTTTAAGCTTAGTTAAATTATTGGAATCATTTAAAAACATTTTATAATCTTGGGTAATCATAATATAGTTAACCTAGTTTATTCACACTAATAAAATAAATAGATGATAACATTGAAATAAATTATTTATATTAGCTATATATTATTTTATGTTATAAATATGTTTTTCATGCAACATATGAATCTGTAGAAATTCATTGTTTCATGTCATGTACACTATTGGAGATAATGTATCTTTTATGGTAAAATTAATATTTAATTAATAATATTAATAAATATGAAAAAATAAAATTTCCCCCATTACTTGGGATGTTAAAAGAACATCATAATGTATTATAAATCTATATACTATGTTACTTATCCTTGAAACACAACATTATTTGAAAAGTACAAGTGGGAGTGGTTTTTTGAGTAGAAGTTTATAGGGGTAATAAATCCAAAAATATGTGTCTTGGGCATGACTGAAGATTTGGATTGTACTTGAAAATGACTGTTATTATGAACATGTACTGACACTATAGGGGGATATTCATTTGATAATTCAACGTTTCTTTATAAACCATTATGAAGTATTTGAAATGATATATCCCAAAAGAAACCATTTTTTTAATCCGATTATATAATGATAAAAAGATATATTTTTGTTAAGTATTTAAATAGTTTTAGGGTTATAAATTATGTTTACCAATGATATGACATAATAAAGTGTACATAATTTTTTTAGAAATGGTAATTAAAACAACGAATGGGAAGATAAGAAATGCATATGATCCAATTAGTAAGAATGTTTATATCATTTATAGTCTTAAGGTAAAAATTTGAAGGGAACTAGTATCCCAAAAAATCTCATCCTATGAGGAAATAATATCATGTGATAACAAGAGAGAAAAATATTTATATAAGTATTTTGAATTGAAAGTAAATAAAGAGAAGATGATGATGACATATTACGAAATACGAATGAGGAAAAGAAGTAAAATATGTATTTTCACACATGAGATGATTACGAAATGAAACAACTTATAAATTTAAAAAAAGGAATAGGTTTTTTATACACGTGTTGAGTTAAGGGAAATTATGAATGTAATATCATGGATATGAAAATATATTCCAAAAAATTCCTCAACTACAATGAGACGTGACACCACAAAATGAATGTATCAATAGTTTTATGAATATACATTAATGGTAGAAAATGGAGAATAGACGAGCTTATTATATAAAAAATGAAAATTAAGAAAAATAAATACGATTGAGTTGGAATTAAATAATTATTTCATTTCAATATTTTATTACTGATGTACTAGTTATAAGAATAATGAAATATTATGTTTTTAGAATATATAGTAAATTTTATTAATTTTTTTAAAGTGGTTGTTGAAAATTAACGATGGCCATGAAATATGATTTAATGTAATGTTGACCACCATGTATACCACAAGATTGAGACGCCTTAATATGTTCATGATTTTGAGATAATGATTTTTTTATAAATAGATGGTTGATATAGATAAGCTAAATTGCAATTAACTATATAACAATGAACTAAATAATGATTTTTTGACAATGTGGTTTATGATGTCATTGATTTAGTTTATAAATTTTTCTATTTATGGAATATATCAAATAATCCTTCTTTTATTTATGAAATATAGAATATACCTTGTAGTCAATAAGTTTATGTGGTAATTTTGGTTATTACCATGTCTCAAGAGATTACTTAACAAAGGTATTCAGATGTTTGGTTTGTAACTATTTAGATAAATGACGTGTTATTTTACGTAACAATTGAACATTATTTTGGAAAATTATTTTCCATATTTCTAATGTTATGGGTTTTAATATTTTGGGAGGGTTATAAGGATAACCATTTATGAAAATGTTTAATTTGATATTTGGATGAAGATTTGAATATTAATTTATTCAATTTGAGAACATGTGATGACCATATTACTTATGTAACAAAATAACCGATAGTTGAAAATACATGTCACCCTTTTGTAGACATTTAGATATTACAAAAGTTAATTTGAGTTCATTAGTCCAAAAAATCATTTATGGATATTAATTATTTTTCGAGTAATTAAATAATTAGAAATTGAACAAAGAAAAAAAAGGTTAATATTTCACATATTACATAGAAATAAATAATTTAAATATATTTATTTATATTGATATATATGAATATAATTATTCAACATTATGAGAAATATTTTGAAATAAAATATTTATCCTATTACCAAAATTTCATATCAATTTTACAGTCTTTGAAAATTCAGTGATGTAATATTTTGAGGTCCTTAACATTCTATTTATTATTCAATTTAATGTGATCAATGACCTTAATAACTCAATATAGATATTTTATACTGACTTCAATGTCCATATCATCACAGTAAAATAATGTTCTCATAATTAGAAATCCAGATTGGTGTTATTTCATATGACATTGGTACGTCCCTTTCCCTCTTATAAAGAGAATATTTTATTAACCATTTTAAAATTAACGTAATTAAATAATGAAATTTGAAAATGTAAAACCATTTATTTTATATATTAATTTTTAATTTGGGTAAATATATTCATTTAACTTGAAAAGTATGTAAAAACATGAAATTCTAAAATATGAACATTAAATTCAACAGTATATGTGACATGAAACACTTAGTTTAGAATGGAATATAACACCCCAATACATTATGATAAATTTACAATCTTAAATAAATTCAATATGTTATATTGCACTATATTCATGATATCCTGAGTTTAGCTATTTTTAAATGAAACAATAATTTTCTTCAAATGATTGTATTACAAGCAAGGACATGTTTAACAAAGTAACAAAATACAATTAAAATTATAAAATACAATTAAAATTATGACCATTACATTGGAATACAATGAAGGATTATTATTTAATAAATAATTAAAATATAAATATAAATTTTTTTTCTTATTAATATACTTATTAATAATAAAATTATTATCATTTAAAAGAAAAAACAATATTTTTTAAAAAATGTTTATTTTTTCTTAAAAAAATTCACGATTTTCAAAAATAATTTAATTTTTTTTTAAAGTAAATAAAATTGATATCAAAAAATAAATTTTATTTTTGTAATATGTATGTAAAAATTTAAATATAGTAATTGTTTTGAATTTTTTTGAAATATTTCATTTATTGATGAATATTGAATATTTTAGAATTTTTATTGAATATATCATTCACGTTTAAATTATTTAAATATAGAACTACATATGTAATTCGATTTAAAGTAAAATTAGTTCAATAATATATTAATTCATCCAATTTTTTTTAGAATCATTATATTGATAATGTTATATATAATACATTATAAACATTTTAAGATTTTCACTTTTAAAACACCATTCCATATAACTTATAGAAGAATAAATTTAAATAAAAAATTTTCACTTTTGTGAATTGAATTTTTCTAAATGGATTCCATTTTATGGATGATAATAATTTATAATTTTTAATAAATAATTAATTTTTTTATTAATATTATTACTGAGGAAAGTTAAAATTAATTACAATGATTAAGGAAAAAAAGACAATACATTTTTGTTAACCATAGAATATATGTTGTCGAAAAAAACCAAAACATGTCCAAATCCCATTTTATGGATATATTTTGACCCTATCACTTTTATTATTGATTTTTTATCATTATATGGTTCTTGTAAAATTATAAAAACAAGGGTGGAACTCCATCATTCAAAACATTTTAGGTGTGAAAATCCACCCCCTCTCTTCCCAAATTAAAACTGTAACTCCTCATGGGATAGTCTAATACAAGCAAAAATTACTTCTTAATTTCACTAAAATAATCATATAATAATTATTTATTGAATATAACAAACATATTAAGGCTTTATCACAAACCTAAGGGGGATAACTACATAAGACGTAAAGTTGTTCAATAAGATTTTTTTTGTAATTCTTTGTCCACCTCCTTGAATTTTTGTTAAACCAAATTATATAATTAACTCATTGTAATAAATATAATAATAATAATTTTTTATAAAAAAATTATTACCTAAAACTATATCAAATATAAGAATATTGGTTATCAAATTTCCATTCATGTATACAGTTGTCTAGAACACTGCGAACCGATGACGTTCATTTTTTCATTTCCACATCACAAGGATGGGAATGAATATTGATATAAAGTATATATATATATATATGATATTTATAATATATTTTTACATATGCATTCCATATGTCATATATTACATTTTACCTTCCTTTCCATATGAGATATGAAAATATTTCGCCGGTGTAAGGTGTACTATTTCCTCATTTAGTGATTTAATTTTTGGTTCACTAACCCCTCACATGGAAGGTAATAAAGATAAATTCGATGATTCGGTGTGATATCAATAAATTAATTATGACATTAAATAAATATTTTTAATTATTTACTAATAATTTATATATCATTTTTTAAATTATTTTGACTCATGGAATTTCGATAACATCATTTCCACAAATGTAGACTACTACCCTCATGAATCAATGTGACTCTCTTTTCAAAATCACACCACATGAATTATATACACAAGTATATATTATGTTATTTATGATATTATAACCATTTTTAAATTTAATGAATTAATTATCTACTTCTCATAAAGATCATTAATAAATGGATACATTACTCAGTGTGCATATGACCTACCATAACCATGATCATAATGTGCATAATTTTGGAAAACCATCATTAATGTAGGATATAAAAAGTAAAATTTGTGTATAAATTTGATATTTATTTAATGACTGTTATTATGAATATTTAATAACCAGAAAATATTCTAAAGAGTTTGATCATTTATAATTAATCATGCATGAGAAAACAAGGTAATTAACACCTCAATAAATGGAAATAATGAATTATTTTTAAACCAATTCAAAAAATGGTTCCAAATGAGGATTTTATTCTAGAATTTATAGGGCATCGATAATGTTTCAGGTCTCTTAAACTCCATATTAATTTCATAAACCCATTTGGAAAGGCATGGTTGAACCAAAAATATTTTTTTCAAATATACTTGGAAGCCTTGAAAATATGGGTTTGTCCTTGATAGTTGTGAACAACAGCTTATCAGTGGTCAAGAATTTATGGGTTCATGCCCATTCCTATATTTTTGATCCCTTCTAGTTGATACAGGCCCTCATCATATTACTTGATCCTTTTCTGAGATGAGAATTAAGCAAGTCTATTACATCATTTATTTCAATAACAACTATTTGGATCATAGAAGTCTATGGTATGACATCATTTATCTAAAAAACGTCATTGATGGTCCATGGATCATTCTCAATGACTATAATTCCACTCCTAGACCATTTGAAAAAATCAAACATATGAATTATTTCATTTCATCAAGGGAGTTCAAAGAATTTATTGAGAAAAATGTACTCAGTAAAGTAAATATTTCTGGTGCCATGTTCACTTAGAATAGAAGACACCTTAGAGGTATGGTAGCCAGTAAACATGATATGTCCTTTTTGAATGTGTCTTAATTATTTTCTTGGGACCCCATATATTGTGCGAATTTGTCTCATCTCAATTCTGATCATCGCCCAATCATATTTGATCTTACATGTAAAGATTATAGGCCCCAATTTCTCTTATGTTTAATATGTATTGGGTTTTGCATCCGGATTGTGATATGATTATTAGTGAAGTTTGGGGTTAAGTGGGTTTCAAGAGTAATTTTTATCTTGCATCCAAATATTAGTTATCCTCAAGGGTAATCTCAAACATTGGGGTAAGGATAGGATTAGTCACCTTGATAAGGATATCTACAACCTTGAAACCTCCCTTCAGTGTTTCTAGGAACATTGTACTCATGATAATTTTTTCTGGTAGTAACATGTTGGAAAGAGATTTCACCCTTAAACTCAGAAATCTTATCAAAAAAATAATTCCATGAACACTGATTCTTGCAAGGAAAATTGGATCAGAGTTGATGAATGAATTATATGTTTTTTAAGTATCTCCAAAGAGTTAGGAAAACCTCTCAGCCTCTTACTTTGATTCTAAGTGGAGATCAAGTTTTGGATAACAGAATATATCTTTATAAGAATAAAAATTCTTATTTTAATAGACTATTTAATTGTTTTAAGACTATTTCTATTATTATGGATGTTTTTATTCATAATCTTGTAAATAATGAGGATAAATAATGATTTATTTCCATTCCCTTGGAACCTGTGATTAAGGATAAGGTGTACATTATTACGTGTGATAGTTTTTGAGGTCCCAATACATTTAAAAACATCTTTTTTCAGAAATATTATTAGATTGTTCGTGATGATTTCTACATGATTATTATTTACTTTTCAGATAACGACATCTACCTCATCATTTAAATGATCAATTACATGCTCTAAGCTTTAAAGAGTAGAATTACAATGAAATATACTTTTTAGGCCCATTTCTTTAATCTATAATTTTTTAAATGTTATGAAAAAAATGATTCTTAGTTGATTAGAAACCATTTCTATTAAATTTTTTCCAATAATCAGTTTGGTTTTATCAAAAGAAGGTCAATGAAGGACTGTCTTATTTTTACATTGACGTGTGTCAATATCCTCAAAAATCCTATTTGATCATGGTATATTGTGATCATTGTTTATATTAAAATGGATTGGAATTTTATTTTTAAAATCCTTCCCTCATTGGGTTTTGATGATACTTTTATTGGTTAGATAAAGATTATTTTTTCATCTTCTCATTTTATGTTCTTTTAAATGGCTCTCAAGATGGTTATTTCTTATTTCCAGAGGGGTTATAAAGGGTGATTCCCTCTCAACTATTATCTTCTATATATCTATGGATTATCATAGCATGTTACATTCAATAATTGCTACAAATGGAATGTTGAATGACATTGGTGATGTAATATTTATTTCTACTCTAATGAATAATATTTATACAGATGATATTATTTTATTTACTCAAGGGAATGAGAGAAATATTAAGAATTTCAATAAGGTCCAATTTTATTATGAGAAGGTCTTTGGACGACAGATTAGTTGAAACAAATCCTTTGTGTATTTTGGAAATAATTACTTCATCTTTTATGAAATTGATATTATTAATAACTCGGGGATTCATGAAGGAATATTTCCCATTATCTATCGTATTTTTCCTATGTTTTGGGGTAATCCAAATGATATTAATTTCCCTATAATTTTTTGTTGGCTCAAAAAACAATTATCTTCAAAGAAAAGTAGGTACATCTCTATGAAAGGCCATGTTTGCCTTATCAATGTTGTTATTATTACTAAAATGGTCTACTTGTTTATGATTTATAAATTGATTTATTCTCTTATAAAATCAAATTATGTGGCCATAAAGATCATCATTTGGACGGATAGAATTTTGGAATAATGATTGGTTACATTGGCTTGGAATAAATGTTGTAGGCCTGTTGAGATGGGGGTCTTGGACTTAAAAATCTCAGTTCTTTTAATCAATCCCTATAGGATTCCTTTGTCTCGATACCTATTAATGTGAATTATAAATAATCTAATTTTTAAGATATATTTTTTTTAGAAATCCGAATTATTGGTTTATTATTCTTTAGGACTCCTCAGGATAGCCCTCCCTCAAACTCAAATTATTTTTCATTGAAAACAATGCTTGTTGGTCTATCTTTAATAACACACCACATATGTTCTAGAGGACTAATTGGATTAGTGATCCACTGTTGGATTCTCTTAATCTGGATGTTCCTAATATCTATATTGAAATTTGAATAAAGGCTCAGATTTTGGGTAGGGAGGTTGATCCTGATCATATTAAGCAGCTTGTCATGGAATAATGTTTTTACACTGTGGGTGACTTTTGGATTTGGGAGAAGAATCCTTCTTGTATTATTTATTCAAATTAATTTTATTATAATTCCATTTTCCCTATTTTGGGTATTCAATGGGTTGGGAAATTAAATGGGAAAATTATTCCTCCTTTTGTGATTACTCTACTTTTGAGGATAGTTCATAGAAAACTACCCACTAATAACTCTCACTAGGCTTGAGGAATATCCTTGTGTTTAGTATGTGTTCTATGTCATCGACATCATGAGGTCATGTATCACCTCATCTTGAGTTTTGTAACTGATTCATGTATATGGGAGGATGTATTCAATTCTTTTTACGTTCTTTATCCCAAATTTAGTCTCTGTGATGTAGCTATTTGCATGACTATCAGCTCTTTCCCTTTCCTTATTTATGTAGTTGTTTATACATATTTCATCTACAGAACTGCTGCATATTATTTGGATGGCGAGGAATAGGTTCTTTCACAATGGGGAAATCTTTAATTCACAGGCTACCATGGCTGATTTTTTTCTGATCTGCAATCATTAAAGGTCCCTAGGAAAGATCATTTCTTGGATAAAATGCAAGACATATCCATTATCCAGTGTCTCATGATTATGGGTAATTTCGAGCCTTCATATTGGTACTATAGAGGACACATGGAAATATGATTTTTTGGATAGACTAAGATGAACACTGATAGTTCATCAAGAGGTAACATGGGACCTTTAGGATATGGGGTTGTCTTTCAGAATAGTTCTGGGGATGTGGCTGGTTTTTATGGATCTTTTCATATTGTATCATGTTTAGAAGTTGATATTCTTAGTGTTAGATTTTCATTGGATCATGATAATCATAGAGGTCTGAAAAGGATATGGTTGGAGTGTTATTTTACCACTATTGTGCCTGCCATCAGATCTGATTATGCTCATACCCTTTGGTAGCTTTCTAATCTATGTATTAATTTTAAAATGAATATT
The DNA here is from genome assembly GCA_963277665.1 of Viscum album. Classification (NCBI taxonomy): domain Eukaryota; kingdom Viridiplantae; phylum Streptophyta; class Magnoliopsida; order Santalales; family Viscaceae; genus Viscum; species Viscum album. Next base: position 1,377,082,273 of record OY728140.1, on the reverse strand, counting down.
TCATTCATTGATTATATTTTTACTCATATATTCATGCAGGGTATTGATTTGGAGGATAATCTTTCCAACACATGTGTTGATGTTATCAATCTCATTTGGTCTGATCATCTTTATTTAGATTTTTTCCCTATTTCAATTCGATACAAAGGTAATTTCTCTTTTTTAGACTTATTTTATTCATTTTTATTTTTTAAATAATGGGGCCCCGTTTTCTAGAATGTGGTCGTCATATTCAGAATTTTTTTTTATTTTTCTACGATGGGTTATAAAATGTAATAAAATAAACACGTATTATATTGTAAAAATAAATATGATTTTCATTAGGTTAATATCATATATAAAACCATTGTGCATGATTTTAAATAATTTTAAAGATATATTAAGGTTGAGGTAATAGTTCACATCCTACTTTTACTTTGTTGAGACATATGCTATATTAACCACTTATTTCTCTTCTATTGGGTATATAATAAATATTTGGAAAGATATATCAAGAATTAATTTATCTTCATTAAAATAAATGTTTCATTTTATCTTATTTTTTACATTGTATATAAGAATAAAAATTTACAAAAAATGGTATGATATTAATTCAAAGTCTCATGGTTATTTTAGATGGTTTATGATAACGTAACCTATTAGTGGAATTATTCTATATTAAAACAGTGAAAAAAATATATTTTAAACTCCTCTTATTATTCATGATATTATCAAGTAGTTGTTCCATATTTACAAAATTTTAAAAATAAAATAACTGAGACGTTTTCTCAATTAAATTTTGTCATAATTTATCTTTTCAATATGAGATTAGTGTTCTTCCAAATTTATGTTTTCTAGAAAAATATTTTTTTATTGATTTTAAAATGATTAATTAAATTTTTTTACTCATTTCTTATTTATAAATATAATTATCAAAGGAATATTCCTTTCTTTATCTGGATAATGTACTTTTAGAGCCTTTTTAATGTGAAAAATAAATGTTCTTTTTAATATATATATATAACATATATATAATTACCCAACAAATTTATGTCATTTCATTGAATCTTCCTAAAAAATTTAAAATTGTAATTTTAAGGAAATTTTTTTTCATTTATATTATATTAATTCATTATTTATAATTGACATTAAAAATTAAATTGATTTTCATAGTGATTTAATTTTAACAAGTCCCTTTTAAAATAAGGTGGATATTTTACTCAAAAATATTATTAAATATATATTTTTGGGTGTTTAAATTAATTAATTACTAGGAACCTCTTCCCTTACACAATGGGTATATATTGTAATGACATCATTATAATATTTTCCTTATGTGTTTTTTGATCAATTTGACCAGAGAAGTACTTTTTTGATACTATTCACTTTTATCTCAAGGATAAATAATTAAGGTTATTATTTGGGGATAGTACGCTAATTTCATATACTTGTTTTCAAAATGAATTTTTATGTTTATTATCTTTCAATCCATTCATATGAAGAATGCATTGGAATTATTATGTGACGTGTAGGGACTGAGATAGAGAGAATCTTGAGCATCATTAGTTTTCATGTGACCAATAAGATATGGATATGGATTATTCCTTACACATTTTTCAGATCTATTCCTGAAGCCTTGATTTTATTAGATTACATTACCAAATCCGTGAAGGTATTATATTAATAGGATGAATTCATAAGAGTATTGTATTTCATGGAATTTATCCTCACAAGTACATTTTAGATATTTATCATTATAATTTCCATGATTATGTATTTATTTGTTGATATTATATTTTATTATTGAATTTGATTGAATATCCATTGTTGGGAACCATTATCATGTGATTGTTGATATAGGATTATTTTAATAACTTATATTATTTCCATATTATGCTCAATTTTTAATCCTAATAGAAGGTGTTTCATTTTTTTACCCTACTATTTCGATTATTCCTTATTTCCTCACATCTTCCACAATAAACATTCCCTTACAAAGAAGTTACGCTCACCACTTCTTATTTTATATATTCCCTTTTATATGAGGATGTATTTAATGATTTCTATATAGGAAAATGATTAGGGAAATAATTGAATTCTCAATGAGTATTTTGTGTGTATATTATTATTTAAAATTTTATGTAATTTTCAATTCTATATCAATTTTTATATTACTAATATATTATTCCTTCATTTGGGATAGAATTTATTTTAAACTATTCCAGTGTAATAATTTAAGAACCATAACTGAGATACTAGGTTCGTGGTCTATATAGAAAAAGTGTGAAATAAGGTATAATTAAATGAAAGTGTTAGGAATAACTAGTTGATAATATTTTTTTTAGAAAAATAATGTGGTAAAAAATAATATTTCAAAATAATAAACTTAATCATATAAAATATCTATAAACTATGAGATCATAACATAACACTCTTACCACATTAGAAATGTTGCATAAATAATCCTCATGAATGAAAATAATTAAATTAAACATATTGTATCATTAAAATATTTGTATTGATGATATAAAATGTTACAGGGATAATATATAATAAAATAAAGGACGATAAGTTCATAACATAACAAATGTATCAATGAAAAATATTAACACAAATATTCCATTAATTTTTCAGTAACATTGAAATACCAATCCCCATTAAATATTGTTTCTCTAATGGACATGAATTTCCCACTAAAAATAAGGATAAAAAAATTAAATACATTACTTGTATATATATTAATCAAGAGACATAAATAAATGGTGATTATTGAATATATCTCAATGAATTTAATATGTGAAGTGAAAACTCTTACCACGAGTTCAATTCATCATGCACATTCTTTACCATTCTGAATAATAAACATTTGTTAATTATTACAATCATTGAGAGAAAATTTATTTTATTATTATTAGATATATTTCACTTATTACCATTTTATATAAAATTAATTACTTAATTAGTTTTATTTCAATTTTTTTGAAAATGTTATTCATATGTGTTGAAAAAGGATTTGGTATGTTGAATATGGTTTTAATAGTCATTATTTTCACATATATTCAATAATAATCACTAATATATACTTTTTATACATAGTTTATACTTTTAAAACCAATCCTAAAATATGGTTATTAATAATGAGTTATTTATAAATCATTTAGATGTTAGACTATATGTATGCAAGAGTGACATTTCAATTTGTTAATGATCATTATAGAAATGTGGTTTGTAATATTTTATCTTAAAAAAATGAATGTAATATAATATATATCATATTATTTCACTATATATATATATAATTATTGTGTTATTATTATGTGAAAATAATCACATCACTTCATGGAGGTAGAAGTCAACTTGTTGACACACTTCATCATTATTATTAGTTGGTAAAATGATTTGAAATAAAAATGATATATTTTATTTATAATGATAAAAATGCCATTAATATTATATTTATATAATCTAGATCCAATATATTCGTTTTATTTACCCTTTTTTACATTCCATATACAATGTTAGAGAAATATATATCACATCACTTCATGATGTAGTAGTCCGCCATACACATGAGCATTGTTAGCATATCACTTTTGGAATGGAATGTATAAATTTATATATCATGTAATGAATCCATATATATAATTATTTTACAAACATCATATATATACTTTCTATCCACAATCATACCCTACCATTTGTGGGGGTATTATAAAAAAGTACATCATCGATTTATATAGTCGTAGTCCACCATACACATGAATGAAGATTTTGTATCTCATTTGATTGATGTGGAAATTTGTTTATGTCATTAAACTTCTATAAAACATCCCATAATGTTTAATATATTGATTTCAATATATCAGAGTAGTTTAATTTTTTTTATGTGGGTGGAGACTTAAATTACACATAAATGCTCATTTGGTAATGTTACCTATTTTTGGATATATTCTTTAGGTTTTCAACAAAATCCATCATATGATTGATTTGATCATAAAATATGACTTATAATATGAGGGGAAGTAATATAATTAGTGATTTTGCATTGTATTTTAAAAAATTATATTTATTGATATGTGGAAGAATTGATGGTATTGAGTTCCTTTATATAATTATGGAGAAAGTGCAATTTTGAAAATAACCTTAAATATTTAATATTGGGATGTCCTACTTACCTAATTTGGATCCCAAATTGATTAATAATATATGGGATGGTTTAGGTTGTATTAAAAAAATCTATCCCCAAAAATAACAATTTTTTATCAATTTATTCCTTATTCATTAATTTTAATGAATTATAACCTTTAAATTTTACAAGAGTAACATCGATCGTTCTATTTACCTAGTAAATTTATCATTCAATACTACTATTAATTGTAGGTGTATGAGAGGTCCTAACCTTAATAATGTGGTTGATATTCATGATTCTCATATTTGTTTTTGATGTTTTTGTGGGTGTTCTTTTACTCGTATATGGTTTTGTTTATTGTGTTTCATAACGTACAATTTTCTCTTCATTTTTATTCTTTAATTATATGGGTTTCATTATCTTTAAATAAAGGTGGTTTTTGAAGTGAAAATTCTCAAAATCATAAAAAAATGTAAATCAAAATTCAATTTTAAAAATATTGCAATTACTTAAATTGGATAAATAGATATAAACATGAAATAATATTACATTATTGAAAATTCATAATATATTTTTAAATTATAAAATAATTAAATTAAATGAAAGTTATTAATTAAAATTAAGCATTTTTCATTTTCATCAAAAATTAAAGCTTCTCAAAAAAATAAAAATAATTCATTGTTATAATATTTTAGAAAACAAATTTTAAAAATGAAAAATATTTGTTCTGATAATTTTTTGAAAAATTCATAAAATTTATTACAAATTATGTGTTTAAATGATGATTAAACCAAATTTTAGAAAAACAACTAGTTTTTCAGAAAACATATATTTTTATATTAACTAAATAATTGATAATTCCAAATAAAGTTATAAAAAATAATAAAAAATTAAATATTTTCATATGTTTTTCATCGTATTAATACCTATCATTCCAATGGACAAAAGATATCTTAATTAATAATTTTAATATTATTTTGTTCTTTGGTAAAACCAAATGTGGCAAGTAATTAAAGGAATGTAAGAAAATATTTCTTATCTATAATTGAAGATAACTCATTGTTACATGAAATATATGTTCGTAAATATAATTTTAATTTGAAAAAAAATCATTGTTTTACATCCTCCCCCCCTTAAAAAATTATTTTCTCATATGTTGAAAATTACGTCCCAAATCAAATGATGGATATTTAAAAGCACTTTTGATCAAATAAAAAAGTATAAACATCTTTAATAAAACATATTCATCTTAAATTTTTATATGTATGTAATAGGATAATTTTTCATTACACATACTATGTGTCTAAATTGGAGAACATAAGTGAGAAGTGATGATTTTTATATGGAAGAAAAATGAAAATAACTGTATAGAGTGATAGAGGAACTTGGACATAATAAACTGAATGATCAAGGTACCAAAAAACCGTAAATAGTAGTATATTAAAATGACCAAAATCTCAGCTTAAATTATGGAAAAAGGAATATATTTTTTTTCATAATTCAATTCCTAGATTTTATTAATTCTCATTCCACTAAGATTGAGAGAATATTATAATATAGTTACATTATTATTATAATTTCATACTTTTGTAAAATTACACCACAATATAATTTCTTCTCTAAAAAATAAATATTCACAAAGAATTTTTCTTCCTGATCAATAGAAAAAATAATCTAACGGAAATATATGAATAAAAAGGATTGTTAATCTATTTTACATTTTATTAGTCATTAACAAAAACCAATATAGTTTTCCCATGGAATTATAATTTTCAAAATCTATATCACATCATATGATTCATTAATATTCAAATTCTAATGGTAATAATAGTAGATGAAATTAAATAATTCCATGAATTAAAATCCCTATACAACAAACAACTTCAATAACAACAAAATTGATGAGAGTTTCAACCTTAATGTTTTTCCCATATAAATAATCCTACATTAACAAAATATAGATATGTTATTTTGGAAAAAATAATCACTGATTCCCCAATCACTTTTCAATTCAATTGACATATATATAAGATAAAAATTTATTCCATTAATTTCCACAATATCTCGGATCATATAAAAACTAATGATTTTTAATAAATAAGAACTTATTTATAAAAAATATAATGGGATACCTCACATTAATATAAATATTCACATATACATAATCCATATAAAGAATATCTTAGAGAGTCATTAATAACATTATGATATTATTTAATTAAAAATAAAATAATTAATTAATACATTGAATGTATGATCAACATTAGTCATAATGCCTTATTATGGTATCGAGAACTCTTAAGAAAGTTGTACATAATAAATTCTTAATCATTAATGTTATCATAGCATTTCATTTGAAGCAATATATCACAGACTCGAATATTCACTCCGGAATCGAGTTAAAAAATCATAAAATTTCATTTCCAGATTAAGTGGATATAATTTTGAGCCAAATTTTTCCCCATCCAACCCATACAACATAAAAATAAAAAACATTTACAACATAGATTCTCAAGAGTCTTTTAGTATTCGAGTTTTAGTATATTAGGACAAACACTTACATAAAAAATTATGAATAATAGTGATAAAAATCATTTAAAATTGAATTTCTAAAATAATCATAATGGATGCATTATTTTATGATAACATAATATGAGTGCAAGTGTGAATCATAAAATACTCCATTTATGAATCATCAATCATGAATCATGAAATAAGTGTTTAACAAAGGTAGGATTTATTAGAATAACTAATCAAATTTCATGTGATATCAATCTTGATAAATGATAATGTTATAGAACCATGTTTAGAATAATTAAAATGTGTTTATATCATGGGACATCATTTTAAGAGGTCACATGAAAAACCCTTATAATAAAAAACTAACTTCTTTTATAATTATATAATAACATTATCATTATCCAATACATTAGATCACTATATAGGAACACCAATCTTATAATATCTAACTAGCATATCCAATACCATCTAGGCTACCCAATTTTATAATATTTAATTAGATCACAAAACGCGATATTAGTTTTCTACTATTATAATCTATAATTTTCACACTCAATGTTATCTATGTCACACCATCATATATTCCATAATAATCTCACTGAGTGTAATCTAGGTCCCCAAATTTTATATGATGTAATGGACTCACCAGATGACACATGAGATTCCACATTATTTAACATGACCAATAAACACAAACTAAATAATTTACATAGAAAATCAACATTAAAATAATATTAAAAATAATTATTTCATTTATAACAGGACTGACTCATGTAATGTATATGAGTCAATACCATTCCATTTAAATCATTATTGACATATGGAAGGGAAATAAGTTTCACAAAAAAAATTTCAATCAATATCAATCATTGTAGATAAAAAATAAAGATGGCAACAATTCGATATTTCCACCGTATTGTATTAATTAAAGCGGGTTTTTCATTCATGAATTAAGATACCATTAAATGATCTTCAAAACATACATTAAGAAAATATCATTTTTTTTAAGGAAAGATTTTTTTTATCTTAATTTTTTTTTCAAATTATGAATTCATTGAAAACAATCATTGAAAATTATAATGGTTTTTTTAAATCATCGATGTTATTTTAGGTATAATTTTTGTTTACATGTTGAATAATATATTCCTATTACCTTTTTATTAAAATTCAAATGAGAATTGTTTAAAAAAAATAATTTTATTGATTTTTTTCTGAAAAAGTAAATTTTGAATAAAATATTTAATAAATAATTTTGAGGAATTTTAAAAAAATTGACAACAATATTTAAATCCATGTTTTGGAAGAAAAAGGATTTTTGAAAAATGTGTTAAATGACATAAGATCTTCTTAAAAACATTTGACAATGTCTTATATAAAAATACGTGGATAAAATTGTACTATGAATTGAAAATATCATTAATAACCATATTTTAAGATAATTTAAGGTAATTATTGTGAGGTGGATCATAAGATTTTATTATTGGATACTTTATCGAAAGCAATACTGATAAACGAAGAGATTGTAACCTAAAACTCTAACAAATTTAGAAACATTGAATAATTACACCCAAGATATAATATAATTAATTTTAAATTAAAATTTCATTAATCTAGTTATAATAACGATATAAAATTAAAATGGGGATCTAGATATAACTCATAATATAAGAAATGTGTATAATAAAAATTTTTCGTAAAATAATTGAAATTGTGACAAAAAAACCCTTACCGATTTGGTAACATTGAAACTCTTAGAACCAGGAAAGAGAAATCCTAAAATTTATATTTAAAAATAAACATAAATTTATGTATAATAATACATTAATTAATTAATTTTCATTATATAAACCATAAAATAATAGTAATTGGTAAATATCACATATATCCCACAAAAGAAAAAATGAGAAGAAAAACACTTTACTCAGTTCGATTCTTCATGCTTGTTCACTATCATCATGAATTAAAAAAGTAAATTATTCACATAAATTATAAATTTTTTAACGTATATTATTAATTTTATTTAACTATTTTTTATGATTTATAAAATTAAATTATCAAGTAGTTTTTTGTGGGATGTTTTGACCATATTAGGATTCTCTGTCAAAAATGAATTTTGTAGGTTAATTATTGTATAATTATTCCATATTTAAACAAATAAATAATAATAATAAGTAAATAATTATCCTATTTATACATAAATTATTATTTCTAAATAAATAATTAAATACATATATAAAAAATTAAGTACGCTATGATCATTGAGATGGTAGGTTGTGCGTATGCATGTCTAATGTTTCCATTTTTCAATGTTCATTAAGGAAAGTTGGTCAGAAATATTTTATATTTATATAATCATAATAATATCATATATACCATATCATTTATTTAAATATATATATATATATATATATTCCTATTGATGTAGTGATGAAAAAAATGATCGCGATTTTTTTGGGAGTTGGTAGTAGACACATCCCAGAACATCATTATTATTATTGAATGAGTGGAACAGTATAACAGAAAAAAGACATATTATAAAAGAATACATATTTTTTAATTAATAACATAAATATTTCATGTATATCCAAAATATTGGTTATTTTTACACTTGTTACCTTCCATGTAATCCATTAGTAAAAAATGAATCATGTCGATTCACAAGGGGGTGGTCCTCTAAACACACAATTGATATTATCATATCAATAATGGAATGTAATTTAATAATATTTTTATGATATTAAGACACAATATATATAATAATGTTATAAATATCACAAATATTCATTATATATATCATCATACCCAATCGTGAGAGCTGGTAATGGGGAAATGATTGACATCAGTTTGCCGGGTTGAAGACCACCACACACACAAATGTCGTTTTTATAACCCATTTATCAAATTTTGATATGTTTATAGGTAATTCCAAAATTATATAAATATAATATTATATTTAGGATACTATTGTTTTATATCATCACTATTTAATATGAGTTTAGTTCGGTGAAGTAAAAAATAAAATAAAATCAGTTGTTGGAGAAAGTTACCTCTTTATAACGTATATTCCTTATGCTTTCACCAAAATCGTTGCAATGATAGAATAATTACAAAAATATTCCGTCAAATATGAAATTAGGTATGTTGGGATTTTATTTATACAGTTATTGTTCAAGATAAATGACTTTTTAGCTATTAAGAAGTTATCAGAGTGATTTTCCATTTATAATTAAGGATGAGAGGAATTCTAGTATAAAAATAACTATTCTATTTTGGGAAGCCTCATGTACATCATTTGTCTCAAAAATTGAATAATAATTGCTGGAATTTTTTATTTAGACTATTAATATTTTTCCCATATAAAAATAAAAACGGTTTTATCATTTTATTCTATGGACAAAATGAGTATTTTTAGATTACTCTTACCCATTTAATCTAAATAAAAAATCATATTTATTTTAATAAAATCAAATGGTTCTGTAAAATTAATTTCAATAAAAGTGCATGTAAAGTATAGAACCATGATTTAACCATAATAGAAAAAATTAATTTTAACAATTTTCACCAATAAATGTTGTAAAAAATAAATTTATATTATTAGATAATAAAAATTACTATTGTTAAAATATTTAAATCCATTTTTTAGAAATAAAAATTAGATATGCGTATGAATTTAAATATAAATTTATCTCATAGATGTTATAATAAAGAGGGTTTAAAAGTAAAAATATTAAATATTGTACAATTTTGATATTAAAAAATTTAATATTCTTACAATTTAGTAAAATAGATTAATTTATATAATGTTTTAATAATGTTACTTTTTTCCAATTTAAAATATGTTTTAATATGGTAAATTATTTAATTGAAAATTAGGTTTTCAATTAAATTTCATTTTTAATCGATATTCTTCAAAAAATGAAACATCCTAGAAGAATAAAAAATTTATCCTAATATAATTTTATTATTCCAATTGTAAAAATTCATTTAAATTTTCATAATAAATATTATAAATTTTAAAAAATTAATTTTAAATTATTTTTCTGGTGTTATACTAAACCATATTTTATAAAACAAATTATTTTTCAGAAAACAATTATTTCTCTTTCAAATGACTCATATATTAATTATAATCATATAGATATCTAATGAATGTGAAAAAATGATTCATTTTCATATCAAAAATAATTCTATTCATATATTCAAATATAAAGGCTATGAGAAATATTGAACAATAATATAAAAATTCTATTGTTGTTAAGAAAAATATAGAATTCTATATACTTAAAGCTATAAAAGAAACTCAATGTTGCATGAATTAAATATAACATAGTGCTTTGTGTAATATGTGGTATCACATTTATTTTTTTCATTTAGATACTCTATCTCTTACACTACTACAATTATCTGTAACTTGTAGCTCTACGCTTAGATGTCAAAGCCTTTACCTTATTTTCACCACAAACCACAAAAAAGGGATTCCCACCAAGGTTTATTTTCATGGTGTGAGAAATAAAAATTTTATGATATAAAATTATGTTTCCTCATAAAAAATACATTGTATTAATATATATATATAATATTAAATAATATTAAATCAATATTATATATTATAGATATTACAAAATATAGGGTTGATAAGAAACAAAAATGATTGACCCTATATTCATTATCTAGTTTAGAAATGTGATGTTTATTGATATATCATTGGGATATTAATTTCGTGAATTATTTATAAAAAAATTTATAAAATTTAAATTTTTGATTTATAAATAAAAAAATTTCAATAGTTAAATGAGTTATTATCCTATAAATAAATTATAGGTGACTTAGTTATGATGATTAAAATAAACCAGAAGTGAAATATTTAACAACTTATATATAAACCAAAGGTCAATTAGATATCACTTTATAAATATTTAATTGTATAATAAAGTATTATGAAGACAGAACAATAAATAGTTTTAATTTTATTATTTGGGATAAGACCTTTCCATTATGGATTCACTTAAAATGATTAATAGGATGTTTCAATGGAGATTTTATGGGTTGAAAAGGCATAAAATTAGTTTTTAGGGTTCAATAGACCATATAACATAGGTATTTATCTACATAAATCCACCAATTACAATGTTGAGTGGTATCAGTATAAGGACCTGACCATATACCTTAATTAATATTGAATTAAATGAATAATTCACATTGAGGATCTTTTTAGATTTAGTGTTTTAGAGAATTGGGAAAGAACTAATAAATCTCAAAAGATTTATAAGGTAGAAATTTCTACCAAGTTTCAATTTTATTCATAAAATAAAAACTGTTTGAAAAAAAAGAGTCATGTCTATTTCCATGTTTTAGACGGAATGACTTTTCCATGAGCCCATCCATGACCCTGTACCACTTTCTGTCCTATAAAAAAATTAAAAACTTGGGATGATCATAAAAATCTCAGTAAGGGATACACAATGAAGGAAACTGTGTTTTTTTCAAAACAACAAGTAAACCATGAATACTTAATCATAATTATCACTATTAAACTTTATGAATTAGTAAATACTCTTCACTAAATAAAAGATCATTTCTTAACATTTTGTAACCAAAAGATTACCATAAAACCAAAATCAAGGACACATAACACATAAATGTAACTTGGGACTAAAACATACCAAATAGAATAACACAACGCTCAACATCCACACATATCACTAAATGGAATATCCATACAGCTGAGTTTCATACCCAATGAATTGGTGGTTATAACGTAACCACTAGTCCTGTTATTCATGAAACCACTCGTCATTTGGTTTATCACGTAACCAACCATTAAATTTACAAGTACCATTATAAAATCATAAGACCTAAAGAACTTTAATGGAATAAAAAAATGTCCACATTTCAATCACAATATATCACATCAATATATTAACATATCAAATCAATTATCAAAACCATTTTCAATACCAAAATACATAAAAGAGTATATTGTAATTTTTTTAAAAACATTTCGGCTTGTTGAGGAATCCAAAGATCAAATAATAATCACATTGGAATAAAGGCAGTTGTCACCGCTTTTGAGAAAAGAAACATTACTTTTTGTTGTTTAGTAAAACTATTAATAGAAAAAGATTACATTTTAAATGTAAATGGTTTTTATACAGCGTATAAAATAAAGACTTGTATTAAAAAAATATATACCCCAATGATAGGAGATTGAGACGAAGTCCCTTACCTTTTGTCCGACTTGAATCGATCGTTATTTAATCTATGGAATTATAAACTAAAGATAATTTATACTTTCTTAATAACCATTTTAATGTTTATAATTTTTTATATCACTTATTATCATGTTATAAACATTATGTAATCATTTAAGTTTATAAGGTTCATTTTTTCGATATTTGGTACTTGAGTAAAAAATGAACACCTTATATTTACAAGTTGTCCATGTGGTCAATATTCCAATATATCCAGAATGATATTCATGATTTATATATCTTATATATTATATATATCCAGTATATACATGTATTTATAACAGTACATATCATTTAGAGGTAAAAAATGAAATGCACCGTTCATGGAGACGGTAAGTCGTACGCACGCATGAACACTACATTCATTTATATTTCTTATTTTAATGGGATTTAAACATAATGATACATATTTATATTATAATTACAGTATAATATCATATATAATATCATTATCTCTATCCTTTATACATTCCACATAAGGTGTTAACCTGTCATATCACTTTGAGGGGGCGGAAGTCCACACTTTCTCAAGTGAGATTATAGTATTTACCATTAATGGAAACCATAATGGTATTCTATAAATTGAAATTACAGAATCATAATGAAAACATTAACATAATATATATCATATATAAATACATTTCCATCATAATTACCACCATGAGAGGTGGTATGAGATAATCGAACAATCATCATTTTGTAAGGAGTTAGTTTCCCATCCACAAAAACATTATGTTCTTCATCTATTTGATGTAGGTGTCTGTAAGTGTAGATAAAATACGTCTCATAAAAAATCATAGTATACAGAGGATACTTATTGTGTTACAAAAGAAAGTAATAAAAAGAGTATAGGGGTTGGATAAGTAAAATAATAGAAAATAATTTAAGAGAAACAGTTACATTTAATTTGGGTAACTCTCTTTGGTTTGAACCAAAGGTCTTCTTGAAGTTCATTATGCCTAAGGTAAGGTTTATTAGAGGAGGAGAGGGATTTGGTAGCTTAATTGGGTAGATTTTGGACGATCCAAATGTCTTGAGAGGTGTGAGGAATTGTTTAATGTGGTCTCCTTTTATAAGCGGGGGGGAGGGGCACTTTACGAAAGTTTGAAAATATTATTTTATTATATAATTATTTTTTGTTTTAAAAGATCCAAAAATCATTTTAATCGAAGATAAGATAACTCATGGTCGAAATATAATCATCAAATAAGAATTGGACAGGTTTTAGATAATATTATAATCATTATAATCTTATTTATCTAAATCCTTTATTAATGAGATAAATACTACATCATTATTGTGACATAAATAATAAAATTTATGTGAGTCTAAAAATTGTAAAAAAAACTACCATGATATTGTAAATCTTTGTAAATTTATAATTAATATTTATATTAAAAAATATTACTTATAAAATACCTTATAAAAATTAATTACTAAAATATTTTTGTTTATGTCTATTTTGAGTTTACTATAGATTAATTAATCTAAATTCTCATTAGCACTTCAATGTGGCCGAAAGGGGTCCCAAAATCGATATAATGGTGCCCATGGTAGATAATGACTCAACCAATAAGGTTGGGAAATGTGTTAAGATGATTTTGAAATATTATAATATTCTTTTTACCTTGAATTACCATATTTACCTTTAACCGTGGTAAATAAAAGTCAAAAGTTACTATTCACCAAAAATTATTTTAATCTTATTAAACCACATTTTACTTCTTGATAACAACCATCCATTATGTATTTCTGAAATTCAATTCATAGAAGGGGTAAAATTTCTTTTAAATGAATAAGTACGTTTTTTTAACTACCATTAAGCGGTTTCACTATTCATCAAAAATTTATGTTTTTCAGAAAAATACCAAAAATTCAGCCTAAGCTATATTTGATTTTATGAATTAAAAACTGATGTTTATTTATCCAAATTAAAAAAATAAAATTTTCATTCATTAATTTTAAATTTAATTCTTTTTATCAAAATAAATATCGTATTTTTAAGAAACAATAACTATCAAAGGATTGATACTTGTTTATGTCCAATTTCAAAGTTAAATTAATTCCAATGAACAATATTGGATTAAATGGTAAAAATATATTATAATTACACTTTAAAACAAAAAACAAGATAATCTAACAATGTATATAGATTATATTAAAACGTAGTTTTGAATTAAAATACAATATTTTAACTATTCATGAAAAAATTAACTTTATCAGAAAAATTACAAAAAATTACAAAAAGTAAATTTAGATGTCCCCATTATAAAGATGGATATTATTTGGTCAAATAGAATGTATTAAATTGACTAAAATTAGATTTATTGACCGTTCCACATTAAAAGGTGGTAAATCGATCTTTCAATGTAAATTAGGCTTAAAATTAGATTCATTCACATTTTCAGAAAATAAATTTAACAAAAATGTATAATCATATTGTATATAGTTTTGTTCATACCCACAAATGAAATATCTAGGAGTAAACTACAATAAAAAATAATAATATTATAATATTAGTGTGCAACATATGATTTTAAAGGAACCTGTTGTTGCGTATCAGGTACGCTATCAAACATAGAAACCTGTTTAAAGTAAAATTAATATTTAATTTATAAATATTAAAAAATATGAAAATTTCATATTTTTCTTTTATCTGGGATGTTACATCCTTCCACCCTTTTGGGAATTTCTTCCTCGCAATTTTAAAATTGGGCTTAGGAAATTCATTAAAAGCCCCACATCGAAAAAAAAGACAATAAAACTATCACTTTAAATTAAAGGAAGTGAAGTAAAAAGGTTACTAGAGACAACAGATACTACGATTCCACTGAAATATGGATATGGATGAGAAAACAAACCATCAGGTTCTGATGGAGAATGATAGAAAACATGTTTAGCATAATGTTAACCACGAGAAAATCACCAACATCTGATGGGTTAAATAGTCTTTGAATCCCCAGTAGGAAAAGATAACATACAAGGTTTTTTAAGTTAATTTTAATTGAGGAATTAATTTACTAGAATAAATAAAAACATAAGGAAATATACTTACTTGTCATGTAGGCATTCATATTTTACTATATTTTTATCACAAACTCATATTTTCTCTAAACGATGAGTATTAAGGATGAGTTTTTTCACATTAAGAGATCTATAATCAACTTCGAGAGAATCAAATAATCCAAAAAATATGAATTGTATATTTACAATGTATTTAAACCTTAACCGAAACCAAAATTGTTAGCACCAGATCAGATAATCCCCAAAAAGTATAATCTTTTACAAAAATGGAAAACTACTCTTAATCTCCAAAATTTGTCAAAAAAACTCAAAGTTCAAGAAAGTCAATTCAATAAAAAGTTGTCCATAAAATTCTTTAATGTAATCCATAATAAGATTGAAACCGAAATCTCAAAATGATATAAACACATAGTCTTCC
The DNA here is from genome assembly GCA_963277665.1 of Viscum album. NCBI lineage: Eukaryota > Viridiplantae > Streptophyta > Magnoliopsida > Santalales > Viscaceae > Viscum > Viscum album. The sequence continues at coordinate 1,377,065,952 of OY728140.1, read as the reverse complement.
AAGATAAATCATAATAATTATCTCCAAATAACATGAGTTACTCTTAAAGTCTCATATTGAAAAGTAATTAACCTAATCACATATACTCCATTATAGGTTAATCATTTCCATAAATAACCCAAAATTGACTTCTTATTGATTCATAAAAACATATATCTAAAAATAATTAGTCATACAAACTAGTGACATCACGTAGTCCAGTGGTAGATGATAAATACCAGTCCCACTTTGGTTGTGGGTTTGGTTCTCGCAGCTTTGTCTGATGCGACGGGTTGTCACGCGGTCCACATATTGTCTTTTTTCAAAGGTTTGTTTCTTGAGAAATATTTTCCTAATGTGGTTTGCCTTAGCATAGAAAATAATTCCTTGAATGTGGTTGGATAATGACTCAATGGTTGCTTATGAAGCAGAATTCAATCGACTGGAAACGTAGGCTCCAAATTCCATATGAAATATCTATAGTAAAATAAATCAATTTTACCCTGGATTAAATTCATTGTATCGAAGGGCCTTATATTCTCATGATATTATAAGTAATGAAAAACTTGTTCGATCTGCGGATAACATGGAAATATGGTTTCTCGATGAACATGTGTTCTTTGAAAAACAACATAATAAGAGGTTGAGGTGGCAGAAAAAAGAGAAAACTCTTAAAAATGTCTGATGGTAAGAAAATTATGTTTATGGTTATAAAAATTGTGGTAAAAATGATACCGGGGAATGTATTATGAATTCTATTAATTGATGAAGATGTGGTAAAATGGGATATAAAGATCTTAATTGCAAGAGAAATTATTAGGGTAATTGTAAAAAAATATGAATAACAATTAATAATTTTTTTTAAGTTCAATGAAATGTGTAATTATGCAAACAACTGTCCAATGAAGAACTAAAATTTGCGAAAGCATCCAGACTACAAGCAGAAATGGGTTTTTAAATCCTTTGAAACTACTTCAGTAGATGTTGGTCCATCAAATGATGTAGTATCAAGTTTTTTTTGATTATTTGTTCAGATTATGTCAATGTGTTGTTTGATTCAGGTTCTACACACTCTTTCATGTCTGAGTTTTTTTTTATAAATTGGGAAATCCTTCTCATTATATTAATCTTGAACTTATGGTAAAAAAACATAGATAAAACTTTGAGACAAAAAGAAAGAAAATAATCTTCATGTCCTTATGTGCAGAAAGAATCTACCTGCAATCATTTTTCATTTTCCACTAATAGATTTTGATGTTTTTTTGGGATGGATTGGTTTTCCTTTTATCATGACAATATTTACTATAGATATAAAGAGGTTTCCTTTAAGATTGATTACCAGTTTGTGTACAAGAATGAACCCCTATTTTTGATAACATATCAAGAAGATGAGAAACCATTAAAAGAGTAAAATTAATGATACCTTGCACATATTGTAGAAAAAAATCGAAATTTTCAATTAAATTATGTGCCAGTGGTAAATGAGTACCTTTATGTTTTTTAGATGAGTTACCTGGTATTCTACCTGATACAGATGTTGGATTTATTGTTGACTTAGTTCCTGATGCTAAGACAATTTCAAAACACCCATATAGAATCACTCAAATTGAACATTATAAGTTAAATAATCAATTGCATAATTATTAGTTAAAGGTTTCATTCGACCTTGAAAATTACCATGGGGTGCTCCTATATTGTTATTTCCAAAGAAATATGTTTCAATGTGTCTTTTCATTGATTATAGGGCATTAAATAACATCACTTTTAAGAAAAAGTATCCTTTGACTCATATCGATGATTTGTTTGATCAGATCTAGGGAAATGAGTATTTTTTAATGATTCTCTGATGTCGGGGTACTATCAGTTGAAAATAATGTAAGAAAAAATTCTAAAGACCGCATTTTTTATCGATATGGCCATTATGAATTTGTATTTATGCCTTTTGGGTAAACCAATTAACCTTCTGTATTCATGGATCTTATGAATATAATTTCCCATGTGTTCATGGATATGTTTTTGGTTGTGTTCATTGATGATATTTTGGATTATTCTAAAAGTAAAAAGTAAAATGAAAATCATTTAAGGGTTGGCTTGCAAGCCTTGAAAGAAACCATATTGTATGGGAAATTCAGAAAGTATGAGTTTTGGATACTAAAAACATCATTCCTCGGTCACATTTTTTCCGAAAATGGCATAACTATTTATCCTCCTAACCCCAAAGTTGTTGAAGAATGGAAATGTCCCATAAAAATAACCGAGATTCATTGTTTTCTATGTTTAATGGGTTATTATAGGAGGTTTTTTGAAAAAGTTTCATGGTTATCTATCCTAATGACTAAGTTAACTGGAAAAGCTATTATCTTCCTTTGGAAAATATAATGTGATGATTGTTCTGAGGATTTGAAATGATGATTTAAGAGTGCTATAGTTTTCACACTGCCTTCTAGAAATAGATAGTTTGTTATCCATATTGATGCTTCATCGAATTGACATGGTTGTGTTGCAATAAAGAATGATCAGGTAATTTCTTATGCATCACGTCAGTTAAAACCTCATGAGTTAAATTACCATACACGTGATTTAGAAATAGCTATAATTTTTTATTTAAAAATTTGGAGGCATCATCTGTTTAGAGTAAAATGTAAAATATATATTAACCACAAATTTTTGAAGTATATATTCTCTCATAAATAATTAAACATGAGACAGAGGAGATTATTATAATTAATCAAGGATTATGATTTCACAATTTATCATCATCTGGGAATGTAAAATAAATTTGATGATCCTTTGGGTTGAAAAAGAAATGCTTTATCATCCATGTTACATTTGGAAGAAGATCTTTTTTTTGATATGATGAAATTTGGAATAGAGGTATTTGGTGCAAGGAATTCCCCTATTTTGTTTCAGGTGTTAGAGAAATCTTCTCTATCAGACAGAATGAAGACAATGAGTTGCATAAAAAGGTTATGTTGGTTCAGAAGTGTATGTTACCTTATTATAACATTGATAGTAATTCTATTTTGAGGTTTGGGAAATGATAATGTGTGCCTTGAGATTTGAAGATGAAAAATGAGCTGATATGTGAAGCTCATAGTTCTTTGTTTTCAGTTCATCCTGGTAGTACTAAGATGTAAATAGATTTTCAAGAGTATTAAAGGTGAGATAGAATGAAAAGAGATATTATTGATTTTATTGTGAATTGTTTTACTTTTCAATAGGTTAAAGAAGAATAGTAGTTATAGAAAATGATGCTTCAGTCTTTTCTAATGCCAGAGTGGAAATGGGAAAATATATCCATGGACTTCATTGTGGGATTACTGAAGTCATCTTGAGGTAATAATACAATCTAGGATACTATTGATTGATTGAATAAATCTTCTAATTTCCTTCCAATTCAAAATAATAATTCTCTAAATAAAATTTCTCTATTTTATTTTTAAGAGATAGTCAGGTTGCATGGTGTTCCCATAACCATTTTACCTGATCATGATCCCAAGATTACTTGTTACTTTTTTAAAGCCCTTTAGATGACATTGGGTACCGAATTATATTTTTTACAGCTTTTTATCCCCAATTTTAAGGTATGTGAGAACAAAAAATATAGAACTTGGTGGATATGTTTCATGCTTGCGTGAAGGGTTCCTATGGAATATGGGACAACGACCTTATTTAGGTGAGTTTTCTTATAATATGAGTTTTGATTTTAGTATTCAGATAGATCCATTTGAAGAAGTATATGGGAACCATTGTCAAACTACAAATTTTTGGAATGAATAAGTTGAAATAATGTGGTAGGGACTATAATTAGTAGAAGAGATGGAAGAACAAGTTCAGTTGATTTAGAATAACATGAGAACAACTTATAACTGGCAGAAAATATTTTCTGATAACTGGAGGAAGAAACTTTCTTTTGAGGTATGAGATCATGTGTTTCTCAAGCGTTCTCCAGGGAAAAGTGAAATGTGTTTTGTTAATAAGGGAAAATTTAGTTTGATGTTCAATGGACCTTATAAAATCATGAAGAATTTTGGATTATTTACCTACATGTTTATCCCATGTACAAAATGTTTTTCATGTTTCAATGTTATGAATTTATATGCCAGATCCATCTCATGTTTTGAGCCCATAGGTAGTTTAGATAAAAGAGAATATCTCTTATAAAGAACAATAAGTCCATATTTTTTACCAAAGAGAGATAGTGTTGTGAAATAAGGTAATTAATTAGGTAGTGGTTTTGTGAAAAAAAACATATAGTTGAAGAGGAAACGTGGAAATATGAGAATTCTATGAGGCATAAATATCCCCTCTTATTTGATATGTGAATAAAATTTTGAGGTATCAATTTCTTAATGGGAGGATGGATGTCACATCCTAGGTAAATAAAGAATAATACATTATCATATTTATTAATATTTGAGAAACAAATATTAATTTTACTTTAAATGGAATTCTATGTTCGATGGATTACTCGATATGTAACAACATGGTTTCATTGAAATCTTACGTTGCACACAACGTTGGGTCATACATAAAAATATAATTATATAATATCATTTTAAATGGTAGTTAATGTCATTTCATAGAATTGGTGGGAATGAATACGACAAACTAATATATGATTATATGTGTTTTTACATTTATCCAAAAAAATTTGGGGGTTTAAAATAAGAAAAAATTTGATTTTATGCATAAATACTATAATATTGATTAAAACGTCGGTTTACCACCTTTTGATGGAGAACACTCTATATATTTTTTTTGGTAAATTTTATATGTTCTATTTGACAAATAAATTTTTTATTTTGAACTGGGATATCAAAATTTACTTTGGGTAAAATAAGGGTATTTTTCAGATAAAATTCAATTTTTAATGAATAATGAAAATTATTGTATTTTAATTCCAAAATAAATTTTAATGTAATTGATTAATATGGTTAGATTATATATTTAATTGGTTTTAAAGTGTAATTATATAATGTTGTTTCCATTTAATCCAATTTCGGTCATTATATGTAGTTTCACTTTGAAATTGAACAAAAATAACTGTCAATTTTTTGATAGCTATTATTTCTAAAAAACATTTTTTTTTATTTGACATGAGAAATTAATTTTAAATTAATTTCAATCACTTATGTATTTTTAATTTAGAAAAATTAATTCCATATTTGGAATCAGGTGGTCAAAATTATGTAAATAGGTATTTTTTTCATTATAAATATTTAGTTCAGTAAATATTTTATTTTCTATGGGTAAAAGGTAAATATGGTAAATAAGGGGAAAAATACTATTATAATAATATTAAATTACCCTAACGGTGTTCTAATCCAATTGGATGATACATTTCTAACCCTAGGAATCCTTGGTTCAATTTGGTAACCCCATGGTGCCACATTTGAGTGATAATGAAACTTTATATTAATTAATTTAATGTAAAGACACAAGTAACATAAAAAATATCATTTACTAATTTTTTACCTACATGGGGTATTATATGTTATATCTTCCACTATAAATATTCATTTGAAAGATAAATGAATTTATTATATGATGATATTTTTTTATAATTTTTAGATATAAATAAATAAAAAATATTTATGACACAATAATGATGTTGTGTTTACCTCTATAATGAATTATTTAAATAAATAATAATATAAATATTAAAAAATAAAAAACCATTCCAATTCTTATTAGATGATTTTATTTCAAACATGAAAAATCTTATATTCTTCTTTAATAATTTTTGGACCCTTATTAACCAGAAATAATTATATAATATATCAATATTTTTAAACAATCCTAAAGAGCCCTCCCCACCCTTATAAAAATCCCTCACTTCTAACCCATTATTCAGACTTCTAATGCTCCATGGATCGTCCAGGATCTACAAAATTAATATCCATATATCCTTATACTCCTCCAGTAAGCCTTCCCCTAGGAAGATTGAAACTTAATTAAACCATTTGGTTCAAATCAACGGGAGATACTAGATTTAAAGGAGATTAAAGAACGATCAAGTCAAGTCGAACACGAGGCTAGGGACTTCGTCTCAATCTCCTTTCATTGAGGCATATTTTTTTCATACAAAAAAATATTTTATAAAGTACATAAACACCTATGACATTTAATTTTATTTAAATGGAATCATTTTCTACGAGGCATTTTACTAAACGATAAAAAATTAAGTTAATTTTTAACGTAACTGTTGACAACGTTCTATTCCGCCACCACGAGCGTTATATGGTCTTTCGCATCCTAAAAAGTTCATACTATTTTTAAGGAAAATAAACAGCATATAAACTTTTTATGTATTTTGGTATTAAAAATGGTTTTGAGAAAATATTTATTATTTTAATATCTTGAAATGATATATTGTTATTACAATGGGGAAATGTTATCTTCCCTTTATGCCTTTTTTTATGTTATTGTTCTTAAGTATTATTATGTATATTGGTGGTTCCATGATAAACCTAGTGTGGGTGAGCCCAAGATATCTTTAAAATGCATTAGGTAACTTGACAGAGGTGAACGTGGATGTTTCTCCAAAGATATTTAGAGAATATACTATGATGGGTATTTCAAATGTAACTCCCAACATAGCTGCAAAAGCTACTATGTAAGTATGTTCTGTATTCCACAATTTAACATTATGATTTATGATTTCTATTTGTATTTCATAAATCTTATGAATTCATGGGTTATGTTAAAGAGCTTATGTTATGTATTTATTGATGATATAATTTTTTCTTTCTTTGTTTTGTAACAATTATTTAGCTTTTTATGATCTTCCCAAGTGTTAAAAAAGTTTTTCAAATGACATAATGATGAATAGGGTTAAGGATGGGATCAAGGGAAAGTTATGTTTTCTAAACATGGAACTAGACAAGACACTTTTTTTCAAGAGTTTTAAATTTAAGAAAAAATTGAAACTTGGTAAAATTGTCTACTTTGTAATTTTTGATATGTAATTTAATAGTTATGGCCTAGTTATTTAATACTCTAAACCTAGAAGGATCCTAATTTTGAATTATTCATTTAATTAATGATTGTACAATGTTTTCAGGATGGGTACTTATAGATAATTTTTTAGGAAAATCATTCCACTAACATTTAAATCTAGATCATTTAAATTATTGTTAGAATACATTTATGTCTACTATGATATTACTTATGTTCTTTGGAAAGGATTTAACATTATATTTAATTCCCTCATCTATATTAGGTCAATATGCATTTCTTTATCCACCATCATTATCGATGTTAGTTATCTACATATCCTTATGTAAATGTCGTCATAAGGTTCATTATGAATAATTTAATGAATGTAATTATTTTGAGAATATTATAACAAAGGAAGTTGATAATACCATCCACCATAGAAATACATATATAAATTTCACATGATGTGTTTTAGTGATTTATTTTTCCTCTTGAAACAATCATCTATATATAAGAGATAAATAATGTAGGAACATATATATTTATGATGATCCATCAATATTATTTTTGATAATAAGGATTTAAACCATATATCCATATCAGATAAAATTGTGTGGGGTAATAATAGAAATAATACCTCTAAATTATTCATTAATATAGAAATTTTTTAAAGATATTTATAATAACTAATTTAAAAAATCACTTATTTCATAAGTCAATCAACAACAACCATTACAGATTTGGGCCCTTAAGATATTTTGTTCGTTTTCGGTGTCAAAATCCATGGTAATTTTTTCATTATTCCATTACGGTTTGGGTAATTGGTTTAACATACCCTTATAATTCTATATATCATAATTAAATTGATGATATAAAATTCATGAAGTTATTTAATCTATTTTACCCTTATTTATCTCATCCCAAAACAAATAATCTTTATGATATATATACAACGTCATAAATAAATGACGGATAGGTAATGTTGAAATAAATATAATCTTCCAAAAACATATTTTTTTATTTCTGATATTGATGGAACATATAATTGAGTCCTATAAATTATCATTCAAGAATGATCATTTATAATGTCAAGACCATTAACCACCTTATTCTATAATACCATTTCTTCCTTCTGTGACTCTGTAATCCTCTTATGGATGGATTTCGGATCTTTTATCTTTGAAGGATTAGATTTTTCCCTTTACTCATGACTTTGAAATCCATATTCATTAAATTATTAATTATGATATATCTATAAAACCACATCATAGAAAAACTAGAACAATATAATCATATTAGAGATTCATTCACTATGTTCATCTACCCAGGGTGGTAATGTAAAGAATGTTTTTTTATCATTTATCAATACTATAAATATCAGGTTGTATATATTCAAATATTTTTGGGTCAACACCTAATTCATAATTTTATAACTAGTATATATATCACACCATTCAACATATATATAATATGAACATACATATAATGAAAAAAGCATTGCTACAAAATATAAATCATGTGTTTAGTAATTCAACTAATGAATTATTAATTTTTAATAAGCATAATCTACCTTTATATAATAATCCCTAGGTACTCATCAAAATACCATCATTGTTGTGCTAGTATATATCATTAACCCTTTATCAGTAGTAGGGTACTGTATTTACAAATAAAACTGATCAACCATCTATTGTATTCCTTGAAATTCTCCCCCACATTCATAGTCCCAAAATATATTATCACTTATATAAGTCATTTGGGTTAGTGGATTATTATTTTTTAGAAATATCATAGAAGTCATTTGTAGTATTCTTTCATTCCAATATAACTATTTATCCATGTTATTGTGATTAGTGTAAAATATTTGTCTATAACATACATCCTTAATGGATCAAATAATATACCATCACTATATTTTATATAACCTAGTAAATATATTTTTTGTAGATAATATTCACACATATTATGTTTTGAGTACAACTTCTTATTATTCATAATTATAAAGATTATTTATAAAATTTTGTTCATTATAACCATTTTTACTATGATATAGAATAATATCATAAATAAAGGCTTCCAAAAATGTTCAAAGTAACTTATTAAGACTCTATTAATTAAATCCATGACGATATATGGATAATTAGTATATCTAAATGTAATTAAAAAAATTTATTAATGAGCATGACATTTAGAAAATATAATCCTTGGTGATCCTTATCTGATGGTATCTAAATCATTTATAAATATTAAAAAAATTATCTCATATTTATTGATCAAACTGATCACCAATATCAGGTATTGGATACCTTTTCATAATATTTATGTTTTTATGTTCCTGATATTAAATTCATAGATAAATTGAATAAACATTCGACTATAAAAAGAATAATTGTACAACATGGTGTAACACGTTGTTAAATGAACCAATTTTACATATTCCCCTTTATTTTCTTCTTCAAATTATTCAAATCATTTAGGTACATTATATATGAAGAAATTAAAATATTTTTATAATAAGTAAGGATTTCTATTTAATGTTAATCTTTTAATTTAATGTGGAGACAAAAAAAATCCACTTAAAAGACATCAACAAACAACTATATAGTTTGAATATCATAAATGTTGAGTTTCTCCCCCAACCAACTATTATAAATATCCCCCATGACTAGGTTGTAAAACTCATATAGGGGACGTAATTTCCATTTGGATTTTAGGTTTTTCCATATACTGATGGACAATCATATATTGATTCATAAAACTCAATGTAATATCCAAAAAATGATATCATTTCATGGGACGTAGTACATTTTTCAGATTAAAATGGATTAAAAGATCCATTAAAATAAGTTTTCTTTTATCTAATAGATTTATCTAATATAGGTGAATCACATTTTTCAACATAAGTTTTCTATAAAATGGAAATCTTATTTTTCATAAATTGAGAAAGGAACCCCAATATGCATATGATCTATTGATATCCAACACTATCTATATAATAGTACTCAATAGGGAATTCCCAATTATGACTATAGTTATTTAATGAATTTATTATGTTACGATCCATTACAATATAATGGAATACACTTAGATAATTTTTAATCATCATGAACATTGGTACATTAAATAATAATCCCTCAAATTGTAATCATTATAAGTTTATTTAATGAATTATCATAAGTATCTTGTTTGATATGTTATTTTAAAATATATTTCACATGTTTTCAACTAAACATTCTCTAATTAAAAAATTAAAGTCACCAACCCTACAACCCCAGAGTTAGTTGTTTCTTTATTATTCTAGCATTAGATACAACTGATATCATCATATATGATCGAATAGTTTAGTTTTCTTGTTAAACTATATATACAATTGAATATATAATAATATAAAATATAAAATTTTCTTTTCATAGAGAAAATAAATATTCCACTTAGAATACCCTTTCATATCATCGTATAATAAGATTCTTGAATCCATGTACAATGAATCATATAAAATCTGTTCTATTAGATTGTTAGTGTATGAATGGATATAGTGGAAGCTATCATATAATAAATAATATATAAATAATATGAAAGGATTAAATTATAATTAAATTATTCCATTATATATAACTCATGATCATGAATATTTTCCCAGGACATCAAACCTATATTTGAATTTAAATTAGTAGTTTATTTTTTAAATGAAAGAATTCATAATTTTGGAAATCATAATATACAATCATGGATTCAAGAAAAAACCTCATACATTTATGTGTATGGCCTCTTCCAAAAAATAAACTTGTTACCTCTTAAAATACCAAATTATTCATATATAATATATATATTTATAATCCATTCTAATAACATAATAATTCAATCATAACAATCATATGAATAAACAATATATCTTAATCTACATGAATTAATAATTAATAACATTCTACATTTGAAAAAATATAAAAAATTATTATATTTATATAATAAAACTGATCATAATGTATCTTGATGAATATTTTTTTTATGGAATCATTATATTTTAACAATGGTAGATATTATTTTTCATCAATTTCGATTGACATAGATGAAAATAAATAAAATATATATCTCAAAAAAATTTGAGGAAAATACAAATTTAATTATGAAGGAACGTATATAAAAAATTTTAATTAGAAAAATAAAATAGAATACGATTAATTTGGAATGAACCTTTTGAAATTTTAATTAATTATTTGATTATTTAAATAGGACTAATTGATGTAAATTTCAATTCCACTATATATTTTAAAACAAATATTCATTCAACATTTTTTAGGTAAGTAAAAACCTCCTCATTCAAGATATGGATAGAATATTCTATAAAGAATTCTTCCAAAATCCCAACAATGGGTAAAAAAATAACAAAAATTAGTCATTGGATAATAATAAATTAATAATTTTAATAATTTATATTAATTATGGATATGGAAGAAAACTTATTTTTGATAGAAGTATAAATATATATTTTTCAAAAAGGATCCCATGACTTTTTTTGTACCAAATAGAATAAATTTGTTTTATTACATATACATTACATCAATAAAAATTGATTCATAATATATAGTTTTTAATAAATAACTATCACATAATTACTCCAATGGATAACCAGACATAAAAATCCCCAATAATGATGTGATTGTTAAATAAACACATACCTTATATTTAACAAGCATCATACGTTATTTTTTCCTCCTATATAAAAAAATTAAATTGGATATACATCTATTACAAAAGAATATTAATATGTAAAATTTAATGTATTATCCACATATATCATTTTAATTCGTATATACATTTAATTGTTTATTGACTTCTTCTTTATTTAGAAAAAAATGAATGGTTTTTCATATATGTTCTTTTCCATTTGTTTTTTCCTTACATAATTATCATGGTTCCTCCATAGTTATTATTATAATAATGTTGTAAATATTATATATACTCACTATATAAATATTAAAAGTAATCAATTTGAGGTTTATATTAAAATATAGATTTCATTATTCATGCATACATTAGGTCACAGGTACGCATGAGTGCTGATTTTACTTTTCAATGAACAGAAATAATGAATGATAAATAATAATTAAGCATTAAAAAATAATAAGTAGTTAATATAAATTATATATATTCATTAAATATATCCTCATTATCATATATGTAAATATGTAATGAAAAATGAATAATATCACCAAATGGAAGTTGTTTTCTACACTTATGCACGATCGAGGTAAAATTTTTTCAAAATATTAAATGTTCAAATAGTAGATATGATATTATAGTTATATAATCCTTTTTAATACATAAATATCATATATATATATATACTTTAAAATGATGATAATAACCATCCGTTAATGATGCTGATTAAAAATGAATTTTAATGCTACGTGATAATGATAAGCTACATGCAAGAGAAAGTGATAGATTTACTTCCCATGTGATGGAAAAGTGGATGGGTAATAGTGGTTCCATAATTTAAAATTATAGATATTATATTTATTATAATGATTTTATTATATAATTATGAATTCCATATATTTATAAGAGTTATAGTCATAATTAATCTTAAAATGGTTGGGTATGATTAATTCATCTTCTTCAATATGACACATTTAGATCCCTTTTTAAGGACTCGTTGGAATATTCTTCTAACAATATCATGACCTGTAATTCTTGTAAATTTTTTGTAAATATATTTTGATTTGTTTTTTTATCTAGATTGATCAATTGGCCATAATGAAAAGGAAAGATTGGTTTCCGGTTATAAGTGGGGGATAACACACACATAGAATTTCCAAAAAATATTAAATTATAATATTTGTTATAGAGAAACAAAATGATTAAAAAAATTACATTTATTATATTAGTGGATAGTATTTGTTATAAATATTTCTAGAATGGTATTTTTACATGTGTAATTTGAAATATACACTTATCATATGGTTTACCCCCCCCCCCCCATAATCCTGTTGAAACCATAATCGTAACAATAGATTTTTATAAATATTATATTCACTATGGCTAAAAATAAAGTATACCATTATACCAAATAAAAAATACTTTATAGCATAATATTCTGTATAACTACATATTATTTGTTCCCACGAGACTTTTTTCCTTATTTATTTATTAAGATTTCACATTCTTATTAGTCATCAAATTCCTAGAATCAGTATTCATGGATCTGTTATACTAATGAGAATAATTCTACTAGCATTTTCCCGTCAAATAATATGATTCATGTGACACAAAAGAAGTGTCTTGAATACCCGACCTTGGTGAACTGTCATAATAGCACTGAAAATGTACCATCTGATTGCAGTTGTGGTATTATCTAGGTGTAGTTGTACACTGTCACATCCTGTGGTTGAATGAACCTCATTAGAAACATCCAGGATGACAGCTTGCTTTTGGAGAAAAATTCACTAATCCAACCATTTGATTCGGAGATATTCTCATAATGTTGTAATAGTTGTCCCTCTTCCACGTGCTTCTATCATTATAGTTCTCAGCATTTCTCATGGGTATCAACATGATTCCTCCTCCTGAATCTCATGATATTCCCACTTTTCCTAATTCCACTCTATTAAAAATCGCTGTATAGTCTGTAATACAATGTATAATAATCTTTGAGAAATCATTTTGCCTCATCCCAGATAAAATGATGTGGCCCATGAAGTACTCACTAGTTGTAACATTGGGACAAAATTACACTAAATTCTATAATTTTGAGGTATAGAAAATGGAATGAATATTATGCCACTTTAATCTAAATAATTCAATTCATATTTATATTTTTTATGTATGTAGATATAATTTTCTTTTTAACAACTCTTCAAAATAACCCCATGAAAATCCTTAGTAAAATTTAACCTAAAAAGCAAAATCCCACCAATGGAATGCATGATATTACATCAAATATGTCTTCATATTTACATTAAACTCTATTGGTGTGATATGGAATTTGAATATATGTTTCATCCAGTTATTCCACACCTCTTCTTCTTTAGTTTTTAGCCACATAGAAATATGGGAGGATTCTGCTTCTAAAACTGAACGGAATGATCCACTTTCCATGGTTCATCTCTTATATTCTCTACATCGAAATATTGAATCTTCTATAATATGCTCTAATTTATATATTGGTTCACTTATAAATCTAGAGAATCCAGATTCCTATTAGAATTCTCTTATTGGATCTTATGATGCATACAGGGTTCTATTTTCTTATCAAATAGCAAATGTCGTAAGTCTCACTATCTTGCAACTTGATCTATTTAAATTTCAAATTTTACCACATCATCATCATAAAAAGTCTTACAAAAATTCAAAACATTCTAAATTATGAAAAATTTAAAAATTTCCCTATACTTTTGAAAATAAAATAAATTTCAAAATACCAAAACTGTTCTCTTTCGAAAATATCACATTTGAGAAAAATTGAAATAATTTTCAAAATAATTTTTTCCCCAAATCAATAATCATTACTATAAATGATATATTTTCTCCTTGTGTGATTTCATTTCTGTAAATCATGTCATGTTCATATCATTCGGTAAACCCATGACAATAAAATTTAAATTTGGATAAGTTTCTCTAAAAGAATTATGTACTCAAACCCTTGGTAACATGATGTGTCACAAAAAAGGTCATCTATTACTGTTTAGGTGCTGAATTAATAGACCCTAAAATTATATTCCTTTTTACCAACTCACCATAATGAATCATGCTGAATGAATTTCAAGTCTATGGATGAAAGACCTGATTACCACATATTTTAAAAAATAATACCATTTATTATTGAAGGACCAAATTAGAAAATACTACATGTTTTTCTTTTTTTTATTGGAAGGAAAAATTATGATACCACTTGTTACATCCCAAACCTCTTCTTCACATTAGCTTGAGGAGGATGTAGAATGTTACTTTTCATTAAGGGATATCTCCAAGGCCCAAATGTTATTAAATAAATTCAAAGTGCTACATAAATATTTGGGATACTATAATCCCATTGAAAATAAAAAAAAACCTACCAATATTTCCATAACCATATAAACCACTACATGATGCAAGATATAAATTTTATAAAAATCTAGAAATTATATTTATTTAAAACCCATCTACTATGAGTACCACAATGGAAGTCAAAAAAACATCAATGTACATAGTAGAAGAATAAATACTCTAAAGAAAACTCAAATACCACAACATACCTCCAAATCTACAATATTATCCAGGTTCAACTCCAAAAAATACTCGAGAATCACTGTGAACCACAAGAAAAGTGTGATAGTTTACCATCACATGGGTCTCAATAAACAATATATATAAGAAAACCAAATTTCCAAAGTTGTATAGAGTAATGAATCATTGTAGGTTTTCTCAAAATGACATCTCTACTCATCCATCTAGGATAGAACATGTTATCACAATTATGTAAAAAAAATTCATAAAACTATTTAAAAGAAATATATTATAATATAAAAAAAATTCCATTTCAAATGGTTTTATAACAAAACCCATTTTCCAGGGAACTAAATATCCCAATACATTAAAACCATTTCACATGTTCCATATTGGCGTAATATATTTCATTCCTCATATCCATACATCTTTACATGCATAAAACATGTACCTCACTATTCACATGAGGGGTTAGTCAACCGTTCACCATGTTGTAACATAATGATCGATTTGACGGGGAAAACCCTAACAATTACCCATACCACTAATGATAAGTGACACTTCATTCCCTTATTTATCTTTAATTCACTAAAACACACACAACAATTATTCCAAAAACCAATTCAAAAACAATTATTTCTATAAAATCATTTTTTATTGATAAACATTCCATCAGAAATTTTCAATTAAACATACCTTTTATTGAAAAACATTAAAAAACCATTTCAATAAAAGAAAAATTTCATTGTATATTTTTTTACAGGAATCTATAAAAACATTCATTTTAATATAATTATTTTAAAACCATTTTTATAATTTCACTTTCTATAAAAAATGACCACTTTCCACAATTCTATAAATTATCGCTAAAGAGGATTTCCATTAAGAAAATCAAAAAAATAACACAACCAATTTCAATCAAAATAATTAATTTTTATTTAAAACTTCATGTTATAAATATTGGAGTTGATAGTGAGCTACCTACATTGGGAATTTATGATGATAATAAATAGTAAGAAAAATGTCACAAAACTAGGTTAAATAACTAAAAATCCATCTTATATGTCTTCCTCAAGAATAAATAAATCCAAATACAATAATATTTATCCTAAAAACCATATATTTATCAACATCATAAATAGATCAATGAATATAATGGAAATGGAGATGTTTATCTATAGAAAACAACGAAAATCTACAAAAAAAAACAAAGACTTAACAGGAGAATCCATCTTCAGTTCACTAGGAGAACCCATTAGATGTACTATGGATTAATGGTAGAAGAATATTGAACCATTAGGAGGAGAAAATATAATTTTAATGAAATTTTTGGGAAAAAGATATGTTAATTATTAATCATGACCTAGTTCCACAATTTGTGGATACTGATTTTAAATTCTGCATGGTTAGTTTCACGGTTACGAAGTATGTGCGCTAACTATTTTACATATACAATAATAAGGGGACCTTATAAAATTGGATCAAACTATTACTAAACCATGTTCTAGTCATGAAAAATACCAATGTCTAACATTACATGGTTTCTTCAAGGCGATGTCATGGTATGGAAAAATTGTGTACCTACCTATGTGTCTTCCGCATATCCTCTATCTAACTATGCATGGTTTCACGTCGAATTTTCACTATTTTCCCATACCAGTCCTATCCATTAACCATTATAAAATCCCTATATATATTCATAACATCCTCCAAAAATACCAGACCTCAACCAAACTATTTATATACTTAAAAATAATAAATAAATGGTTACTTACATGGAATTAAGGGTGCTATATATTCTCATAGGGATAGATTTTTTTATTATTTTATCATAAAAATTCAATAAAAATGGTTATAAGAAATCTTTTTTGATTCATATTATCACTCTAGTACAAATTAATAAATTTGAATTATATAAATTTTTATATTCTGAATAATGTGGTTATTCCTATTAGTAAAGAAGATAAAATCTTATATTAAAATGATCTAATTTATGGAATAATTTTTTCATAGCATGACATTGTTTGATTAACGCCTGGTGATTTTTGTTAAGAAATCTATTGAACAAAATAAAATATTTTAATCGAAATGTGTCCTAAAATATATTGGTGTCACAAAATCCATCAACCAACACGACACATCATTTCATATAGAGAGATCCTCCCAAACGAAAATGTATAAACAATGATATGGGTTAACATATGATCCATAAAAACTCCATAAAAATATGGGCTATGATGTGTTGTGTTGAGGAATTTACATTAGAGAGGAAATTTAACCAAAAAACCCATTGTATCCTACCAATATAACCTAAAACATTAAATTTATTTTAATTTTGTTATAAATAATTAGTTATGTCTATAGTGTGGTAACCATCGATGATTTACCACCCTATAACTCCACATATTACACCTCTATGAAGAGAATGATACTCTCTAAAGTAGTTTTTTAAAAAAGTTTCAATAACCCCTCCATAGTGATATTTAAGTCATAAAGTGTCAACCCATTCATTTTTACACCATTGCTCAAAAACTAAAATGAGTATTTTTATAAAATAATTTTTTATATGTACACCCCCCATGAGCCACATGCACCCCCCAACCACCACTACCTCTTTTTTTCATGTACCACAAGGCTCCTTGTGTTGAAAAATTACCAAAATAATTGGTGTTTTTCCACTATATATTTATCATTGGAAGACCCATGATATTTTAAACTATAAAGGGAAAAACTCTCATGAACTACTACTGAAACAAATACATGGGGAAACATATGAGACCTCAAAATAGGACATAGGGAGCCACCCTATTATGTCCACACTATTATTATCTCTTTGGGGAATTTCTATGATTTTATTCCCATTCATAGAAAAATGTTCCCTCTATCATGCTTAGTAAGAATGCTCTAACACGCATCGCCACCACCACAATAGTGATCTCCACTCTATGGTGGTCCCCACAGTGGGTACCAATAATTATAATGAATACATGTTCACCCATATTTTGTCTGATATCATATCATGAACATTAATCCCCTCTTGAGTCATTATATGATTCATAAAAAATCTCAGAGAGATATTCACACTCTCAGAATTGTAATTGAAACTATATTTCTCAAATCACCACCTCATGAAATTGAGCATTGAAATTTTCATATGATCATTTTAAATGATAATGGAATATATTCTTACAACCTCCCAAACATATAATATTTAGTTATTAAGAAAACCTAATATGCATTAAAATTTAATAATAAAATATTTGGATATTCATTTAATTCTCCATTTATCATCTTCTATTTGGAAACTTTATATAATATTACATTTCACATAAATATCAGATACATTTCACATCACAATCTCAAAAAAATATGATGCTTACCTATGCCTCCATATCATATGAAACAGAATCTTATTTAACTAATTTTTCCCATATAAAAAAATATATCCTTCACATTTTATGACTCAAAAATATAAATTTTGAGGCATGATTCTCCACATAATTTGATTCACCTACTATAAAAACATTACAAGTCACATGAATTAAAAAATATGGTACTTGTATAACCAACATAAATATATGTACAACACTATTTACTCAATAAAAATTTCATCATGAAAAAATTTGAGAAGTACTAGCCTATATTCTATCACATTTGTTGTTCATACTAGCTTAATTCAATGAGCATTTCCGAGGTTTTTGGATCACCAATAAAAAAATAGGAACACATCCCATAGTGTAATTTCAGAACAAGATATCTAACCTACTAAGTCATAAATTATTTCTCTCACTCGAGATTTGACATACCATCATTATATCTCACATATTGATCACCTAAAAATCACATCAATATCAATGATAATCATTAAAACTATTTCCAAAACAACATTTGAATCTTAGATTAACTATTTAACATAGAAAAAAATAAAAAAACATCTCCCCAAAAGCATACTAGTTCCACCTATACTCTCCAATAATAGATATCATTTAAAAATTACCTACAAAAAATATTTCCATTATAACATTGACCATGAACTATCCAATAGTACAAGTAATAGCAATTCATAATCATCCACCTTGTAAATGAGTTCAAATGATAAATGTTAATTACTTCCAATTATAAGCACAGTGGAATGTCACCCTCTATATCCACCAATATTTGATCATCATGACTCTTAAACCCTCCAAAAGAATATATTTTGATCCCAAAACATGGATTTCATTATAGTATTCGATGATTATGACCTTAATAATTTCATAATATATACATACATGGTATTATATTTATAGGTAAACACGATTGGGTTTTCAATACAATAAAACAAATAATAGAATTAGTGACAACTCGCACTATTGGACACTTATCACCCTCATTAAAACCTCTAGAAATATTCATAATATAGGCCACAACCAAATTATTTTCTCGAAGATATATTTTTTATAAAATAACCTTGTAAATATATTTTCTACTCACATGTGCTCCTATCTCAGGAAACATATGAATACAAAGTATGTTACATTGGAAACATTGAATCCTATATATCAGTCATGTTTTTCAAGATGTACAATTAATTATCCTACACAAATATGGACATTTCACATATTACATTTCTACCACTTCACTATGCAATGAATAGGGAATCATCCCTAAACTATTTTAATATAACCATTCATTATCAATCATAGATCCAAAAATCAATGAGAACATAACAATACATCACCAAAAATGACATCTAAAATTATTGGGGTAATGAATTCTATTATAGGTTGTAGTAAGGTAAAATTATATATGGGGTTGAATTTATCATTAATGAAAAAATTTAAAAAAATATTATAAAAATTATCTATTTAATATTATGAGAATCAAATTTTTATTATGATAACAAAGTCAAGTTATAAGAAATAAATATACTATTAAATTTGAATAATAATAAATAAAATATTTAATTGAAAATAAAACATTGAAGTCATTATAATAAAAAATTAAATATGGTAATAAAGAATTTATTAATTTATTTAAAAAATTTAATAAATAAATTAATGAATGAGATAAAAAATTGTAATTAAGGAATGTAAATGATAAAAAATATTTTCTTTGAATGATTGAAAATATATAAAAAAAATCACAATATAAAACAAAATCACTATGAAATTAAATATTTTATCCTTTTTGAATTATTCATAACCAATATTCCAAAAATATCCTATATTGTCAATTTCATGAAAGAAATTTGATACAATAAAACAAGTTCTATAGTTGGAAATCAATAATCTATATATTTTATTCAATTTTACTATTAATGATAGGAGAGAAATATGTGTTATGTATCTTCAATTTTATTGAGAACCAAATTTATATGAAGAACCAGGATAAGAGTGATTTATTTGGATTAACAAATTTTACCATTGTTTGTATTATATCAAATACTATGATGAAACTCTAGTAGATAATGTAAAATATAGAATGTGATAAAAATAATATCACATTTAAAAAAATTATTTTGGGATAATAAATATTTTCAAAGAGGGTACATTGATATAAATTGATTATCAAAGAGCTTTGAAATTGTAGATTGGATGAGATTTCTTTTTTTATATAAAATTTAATTTAATCTATCTAATTATATTCCTTAATTTAATCTACAATATTTTTCAATTCAATGAGTGTGTTTAGGTTGTTGAATTATATGTTTAAATTATTATGAATTTTATAAATATAGGGCTCAATTCCTTTATTCTAAATAACCTAGTTACCCAGTATCCACTACCAGGAAGCCGGTGGGGTTGCTGCAAATTGGTTTTTAATTTGTGCTATGAGTGTCTGATTTGTGGTCTCAATGGGATTTCAATAGTTTTTCTATCATCACCATCTAGGTGGTTCATATCTCTCGAGTAGCTGATGGGTTCCTACTACATGGGGATTATCCTGATCATGTCACTCATTGGTTCATACCAATGTAGTAGCTAGTCAGGGACTCTTGTTTCTTTTAAATTCATAATGTTTATTATCCAAAAATTCAATGAAATTATATGGTTATTATATCACACTTATATGATTTTGGAATTACCATAAAGTGATGTTCCTGTATTTTTCAAATGATTATTATAATATTCCATCAGGATATCTTCACATCATTTTTAAGAATAGTTTAAACAATTTAATAGTGAGTACAATCATTAAATTAGAAACGGTGAGATAAAAATCTTTGTGATATTGTTGAAGAAACATGAATACTATTTGAATTAAAGAATAATAAAACATGAGGAAATTAATTGAAAAATATGTATCATGATTTTGAGACGTTGTTTCCCTTTAAAAAACAATGATAACCACTAACCCAATTTTTTTAAAATAAAACCTTTCTATAACCACTTCTGTGGGAAACTGAATAACTATTCCTTATTAAAAATTATAAAAAATAGATAAATAGTGATAAAAATATTTATAACTATTTATATCAAAAATATTTATCTTTCAAAATTAAAAATAATGATGATTCTAATTAAAATTAAAACACTTTAACATTTGGGATGACTAAAAAAGACATTTTAAAAAATATTTAAAACTGGGGTCAAGAGTGTAATAAAAATTGAAAAAATATTTTGTAAAATATGATAAATTAATATATTTTTGGAAAAAAATATATTTTAAATATATTTTTAAAATTGAAAATTTATTTATTTCATCGTTTTACTATTAATGGTATAATCTCTTCCTTAAAAAATACTTTGGGATATTTAATGGGATTCAATTATGTAAAGAATAATTAAATTGTGAATAAAATCCTTAGAATATAAATTTGTTTTCAGAAAAATGATTTCATAATCTTGTTTTAGTATATTTTATTTGAATAAACATTATAAATATCCCAAGGAGTCTCAAACTAAGTATGTAGTAAAGTGACACTCACCATTCCAAGGATGGATAATTGTACTAAATTGAAATAAACTCATTTCATGATAAATCCCAATGAGAATATACATGACATCCCCATCCAATTATTTATATCCAGCGAATAATGTTTATCATCTATCATATTCTCATATATATAATTTATAATCATTTTAGAATGATTTTATTATTTGCAATCTATTTTTGAAGAATGTTTTTAAAAAAATTCAAATTAAAAAAATTGCAATATTTTTAATTGATTATGGGGTAAAAACCATATGAAAATTATAAAATATTTTCCTTTATTCAATTAAATATGATAATGATGTTGGGGATTAGTGAATATATCTGTTAGATGAATGTTAGCATTGAATACTTCAAGAATGATGTCACAATTTAGAACACGATGTTTTTGAAAGTGTTTCCTTTAATCAATATTCTTATATGATGAGTATTAGATAGTATTTTTAGATATAAAAATCAAAGTAGTGTTTTAATATCTAATATAAACATAGTAATATGTTACCCATTATCCTAAATAATTTTTTAATTCATATAACATGTTCCAAAAACTCTCAATAGATATGTATTTCACTTTAACTATAGAAATAGATATAGATTATTTCATCATACTACTCCATGTGAAGAGTTAATTTCCATTATATGAAAGGATCCACTTGGAATATTAATATATTGACAAAACCCACTAAAATCGGTGAACAACTCATGATTTTAGAATATGTTTCTATTTATATTATTTTAATATATTTCATAGCATCCATTAAATGAATCATCGAGTTTAACCAAACTATAATAATCAATTAAAATATAATTATGACAATATGACATTTATAAGAATCAAATAAAAATTTTAAGAGTTAATTTTAATAACCGCATGTTGAAAATTATTTTTTAATGATTTATATAAATCAAATAAATAGATAAATAATTATTCATTTTTTCATTAATGTATTTATTTACATTCAAATTACATTTTTCACTAGAAAAAGTTTTCATTATATTTTGTGAGTAAATAATCTGAAATCTTTTACAATTTATAAAAATTTATTTTATAAATGTACATAAATATTTAAATGTTTTTTTATTAATCATATATTGAAATTTTGATAATTTTCTAAAATGATTGATTTTTCATTGAATAATGTGATATATCAATTTTCCTTATAATTTTATTTCTTATCATTAATTAATGTCATTTAAAAGACTCATTATGTTTTGGATTTAGTATTAGTTTAACTTATTATCTATTTTATTTACAATAATTTAGTTTTATTTTAAAAAAATTTATTTCGATATATTTTAATTTTTAGGAATTAAAATGCATTTTTCAAAAAACATTTTTCATTTATTTTAAATCAATATTATTAAAATAATTTTCTTACACATACATAATTTTATTCTTGAATATTTTATAACATATTTAGAGTCAATAAGATTAAATTTATAAAATATTCCTATTTTATTTTGGGGAATTAATAATAGTAAGAAAGTACACAATTATCACATCAATAAATAGAAAGACAGGTAATTTAGTTTAAAAATAACCTAATAAGGCTTAGATTCCACCTATATATTATATTTATCTTATTGGATATTTATTTTATAACATTACTATACATGGTTACAAAATTTGGAAGCTTATTTTCAGTTTTATTTTATTATATCATTGATATTATTTTGAGTAAATATAATGTCAAAAATGTCTCACTCTTGAATTGTTCATATTTAATATTTATGACATAAAGAAACAAATAATTATATTATCATTATTATATTATCATTTAAAAGATAATTTTATTATTATAATGAAAATATATTTCTAATTTTTAGATATTGAGTGCATTTCTTAAATTTGTTCGCTACACCAATATAATATTTATTAAATTAATAAAACAAAATGATATTGAATTTTTTAACAATTATAAAAATTGGTTGAATTATAGTGATAAATGAATATCATAGACACATATTACATGTTAGGTATGTGTTCAATTATAATATTTTCATTTTGTATTTTAATTCAACTATTAATGTTCAAATTATGTTAATAGTGTCCAAAGTGACATTAATGATATTATATTAAAATAAAAAATTCTTAAAAGATTTAAAATTATGAAAAATAATTTATTTAGAAAAATAAATTTTAGATGGTTTCATACATCAAACACGATCTTTTATGCATCTTTTTATATTTTTTGGTATCAATCCTGACTCATTAATGGTAGTAAATATTAATGTTAAGGTTTATTTAAAAATGGATAACTAGGGGTTAAAAATAAAAAACAAGAGTTAAATCATGACCCAAACAATAAAAAAATTTATTTTAATATTTTATTTTTAATAATTATAGTCATAAATTATATTTATTTTAATTTGAATAAATCTTCAAATAATTAAATATATTAATTTTATCTTTTACAAAATTAAATGTATTCCCCTCCGTTAACTTATTAAACAATACCACGTCTCTATTATCTTTACACAACATTGTGAAAGAGTTCACTACCAAAACATACTTAATTCCCATAAAAACAACTTTATTGAAGTTATATAGGACTCTTTCATCCTAGTTGACCGACCCTATTTCCCATAAGTGTATATATAATGGAAGTATACCAAGAAAGAGGCAATCTCCTTGACTGGTTCCTTTGAGTTTATTCCTTCTTCTGCTACATATAAATATATTTTCATAATCCTAAAATAATATATCTAGTATCATTAATAAAATAATGTTATATTATTATAGAAAACAAAATATTTAATCTCATTTCAATCCAGGGGAATGATAAATCATTCCTCCCATGTATTTACAACTTTTCATCTCTACATGTCATTGAAATTCATTTTTCATTACCATAATTTATGGATGGGTATTATGGGGAGTTTTATGTTAATATTTTATATTTATGAAATAATTAGTATTATGGCATTATGACTTCATATCAAGCTTATTTGATTCCAATATATTGAAAAATTATAACGTCGTGTGTGTGACTTTATTGATTATCATCTATAAGAAGTAATGTGATTCACTTTCCTTCCTATATACATGGAAGGAAATAATAAAACATAAATAGAATTTCAATTGATCATGACAAAAAAATTTAATGAATGAATCATTACATGATTACACGTTTAACTTTAAGTAAAATTATTTCCATATTCTTTAAGTAATTTAAAATTATGAATATGAAATTTTAAATTGAAAATGGTCATTTTTATAAGAAACATTCAATTGATATTTTTTAGAAAAGTCAAATTTGTCAATATGCTTTATTGAATATCAATATTTACATAGGTTAAATCAAATGATACCATAAAACATATTTCTCTAGATGAATGATTATATGTTTCTTTGGGGAAATTGTTAACATTATAAATGCAAGTTCTTCTACGACGGGGGTAATTGATTATTTATTCATCCAGATTATGATGTACTATTCATTAATATAATTAATTATTTTAATTTATTAACTGAAAAGCGGGTAATGAAACTAGATTTCCACTTTATGAAATTTTATGTATCTTGTGGAATAATATAATAGGTACATTGATGATTCCGTAGACATTTATATTGATATATTGTCACATGGAATTAATAGAATTTTTTAATATCTTAACACATAGACCTAAAAGTAAGATATATATGTTTGTCATTATGAATTACATCATTTTGAAATTACTTATTGATTTTTGTGTGATTATTTTAATAATTATGATATATGTGGACAAGTTTAATGTTTAAGTGATGATTTAATTATTTTACGATCTTTCATTCCTTCTATATAACACTTCATGCTAATGTTATTTATTAAATTGGATGTGTTTCTATTTAGTTACCTTTCTATATTGATTATACCTTATTTAATTATGAAAAATTCCATATATTATATCCCTTACTAAGATAATAATACAACCCTTTATTTTTTGACATTCCCTATGATACAATGAAGTGTACTATTATTCATTTTCAAAAATATTCTAGAGGAAATAATTTTTTTGTCAATAAAAATAAAATAATTTTTTTAATGTATTCCAATGTAATGTTACATTAATTTTTGTATCTAATTTACTAAAACTAATAAAATAACCTACACATTGGTAATTGATTCCTCATATTCTATACCAATGTACTAAAGTGACCACAGAAACTGGGAAGCTATGGTTTGGCTCATTAGTATTGGTATAGGAGAATTTTCTTTGAATCATTGGGACCAATATTTTCGAATAAAAATATTGTGGAACAAAATACTATCGAAAACATTTATCATAAGTGTAACTATAGAAGAACATCCATTTTTTGTAAGGTATATATGATGAGGTTTCCCAATAATAACAACTTTTTATAGATACTGTATGTGGATGTGGTATTGGCATAGATTCACCATGTTTTAATATTTGGAAATTAATTTTCTTGAATACATATCACCCAAAATTTAGGTGAATAATGGTTGTTCTCTTAGTATGCACCTATTTTTACAAAATTGGGGGGTATATTGGGGTCAATTCCATTTTTATTATGAACCATTATTATGAATAAAAGAAAAGTACTAATGAAAAACTATCATATTCCACAGAGATATGGGATAAACATAATGTGTATTCAGATGAGTAGTCAAAAGATTATCATAAATTTAAAGGAAAATTTATTTCTTTTCACGTTTTATGTGATATGAGTATACCATGATTATAGATATTTTGGGAGACATTTATGGGAATACAACCATTTGTGTTATTATTTGTTTTATGGATAACATTATTTGAGGATGAATGATTAAAAATTATTGGGAAATATGATTAATGATATTGATAACCTTTAGGTGTAATATTTTCATTGATGTTATGGTAAAAATTTTAATTTATATTTATTTGAGTTTGTGGGACAAAATATATTGATAATAATAGTTGTTAAAAAGTGATTCAAATATTACTGATATTTTTTGAGATAATAAATATATTTATGATATTTTTATATGAATAAAATTAATATATATTCAAAAAAAGTAAAAACCCTATTTCACTAACAATACATAACATATGAAAATGTTTTGGTAATTATTACGACAACCAAAGAGTGACAAGTGTACATCATAGACCATTAGGCAACATGACTTCCTGGTTAATATGTATTTTTTATTAATATTTTATAGATAAAGATTAATTTAATTTTGAGAATCATATTATACCATGAAATTTATTTTTTTGGATTCGTATGAAATTACTTATATTTCAAGAAATATTTATATTTCTTAATATCCCTTTTCAAAAATATTTTTATTCTCCCAATATATGATGTTAGATTTTAAAAAAGGATAATCATTTGATGGAAAAGATAAAATTGTGGGGGAAAAATTTATTCCACAGTGGTAGAATGTAATACTATATTTTTTATAATACATTTATTTTAAAGAAATTTATTTTATTGATAGCTTGTGCGGCACACAACACAATGTTAAAATGAACCATAATATACTGTTAAAACATTAATATTTTAATATAACTATTATAACATAGCTTTTTATATATTTCCATGTGAACAAGAACAACTACACATTGAAAATAATCTATAAAATATTTATAATAATCAAATAGAATAATCAATAAATACTTCAGTTTTATTATTCCCTCAATATTATATGAAACAATTCCTAAAAAAGGGTATTATTTATTGTTTTGAATAAATTATAAATTTAGTTATAACATATTTTATAAAATATATATGAAAATTGAAGATATTTTTTTAATACATGATTTTATTATTAATAAATAGTTATTTTTAAATAAATGTTTTGAAATGATTTAATTTCTTGTAAATATTGAAAAAAAATATCAAGTCACCTTATTTCTAATCATTGAATCAAATAATTGAAAATTCCTATTATATTTGTATAATTATTTAATTTAACATATTATGAATTTGATTTAGAATAATTATATTTAAATAAAAAAACATTATTTTGATTTAAGTTAATGTTGATGCATAAAATTTAATTTTTCTAAATTATGGTTTTCATTCCGTTTTATGAATTTGTATTAAAATTAGTTTCCAAAAAACTCTATAATAAAAATATTAAACAAATGGGTACCATATTTTAAATCCAAATGTTTAAATATTTTAATGAATTTTCTTTTTTAGTGCATTATGAATAGTAACCATGGAAAAAATTTCCACACTGATAAAGTGGAAATCGGTTAATTAATGATAAAAATAATTTAAAAAATAATAAAAATCTCAAAAAAATATTTATATTATTGGAAAAGTGTGTCTCGACCTTGAAAATTTAGGATTCTAAATTGCTGATATTTCTTTTCATTATACCTTAACTATAATATTTATATTACATTCAGTAAACATAATGAAATAAATGTCACACTCTTGACTTTAATATCTCAAAATACATTTCAATGATAAAAAATGAGGATATGTTAAATATAAAATATATATTTAAAATATTAATTAATTTATTATTTAATTTTTTGAATTTTAATACATTTAAGATTGCAGATTTTCCTTAAATAAATATGAAACACTCATATAGTATTTTTCTCTAATGAATAAAAAATTAAAATAAATTATTTTAATAAATTAGAAATAATAAAAATTGGATTAATAGATACATATAGAATATTAATGATATGTGAAAGGATAATATTTTAATTTATTCTTTTTTGATGTATTTATATTCAAATTGAATTGATAGTCTTAGAAGTTACATTAGTGATATTTAATTCGAATAATATAATTATAAATTATCAAAATTATTAATAATAAATATTGAGTAAAATGATTTGGATATTACTGAAAGTGTTGTTTATGGTCTATTTTGTTGTAGTTCATCACTCTAATGTCCCGGTTCTGGAAGCCACCCAAGGGTGCCCCGTACGTTGTTGGTCACATGTCCTCAAGCACATTTCTCCAAAATCCAGAGGCTGCTGACTAGTAGTGAGGGCCTTGTATGTGATATTGGGTAATCTCTGTCCTCATTGGCAGAGTACACATTGAAAATAATCAAAACATGTAATAGAAGAAACAGTAAACATCCATCAACAAAATACAGTATAAGACTAAGATAATAAACCACTAGAGCACATATTTATATATGCAATATTGCATGATACATATCTAGGAAAATATCCAAACATGTCACAATGCTGGAAATACAAATAGTACCAAACCAAGTACAAAAGAAAAGATAAACATCTCCTTAGCATCATAAGCCTAAGCTTGGTCCCATGCTCTCTTGCTCCAAAGCAATCGAGTACCTAATGTCTAAAGGAGGATTCCCTTCTCTATAACTACAACAAAATAGAATTTTGGGACCAAAAGCATGGCCCAAATAGGTTGTGAGATTGAATCCCAGTAGGCAACCAAACGATGATCTATGCCTAACTATCAGTGAGTATATGACATCTAATATTACAGTAAGTAGTAAATAGAAATAGTAAACAACATACAATAATCAGTAAGTAGTAAAAGGATGATATACAATAGTAATCAATCCAATAAGCAACAATCAACATTGAATCAAACAACTAAACACTATAGGATCCCCACTGGGATGTACTTGTAGCCAACCCCTATGGTCCTATCCAATAAGTACCCACAACCCTCGGGGTAGTGCACGCAGCCTAACCCCTCTGGTTTGGTTATATAAAATTATAAGACTCTCTAGGGAAGCTCACTCAGTAAATTCCCCAAATAGTCTAGGGTAGATAGGGACTCTCTGAGGAAGATCACGTGGTCAAAACCTTTTATTGCCCCAAGGTCTAAAAACTCTCTGAGGAGATCACTCGGTCAATCCTCCTACAGTATCAGGTCTATCATATTTTCCCTATGGAAGCTCGCTCGGTCAATTCCTCCTCTAGCCTTGAATGGTTTAAGGAAATTCAAAAAACTAAAGACTCTCTGAGGAAGCACACTCAGTCTACCCTCCTGTATTATATAATATCCAAGACTCTATGAGAAGATCACTATGTCTATCCCCTGTTGTCTATAATTTCCAAGACACTCCGAGGATGCTCACTCGGTCTACCCTCATGTACTGTATAATATCCAGTACTCTCTCAGAAGCTCACTCAGTCTATCCATTACATTATATAGCACCAGTTTCTCACGGTCATGTTCCAATCAGTGCATAATAATTCTATAAGGCCACAATACACATATAAGGATACATGGATAACCAATGTACACCTATAAATCTAATTGGCTAACTAGTCTACAATATAAAAAACATGTCAAGAATATCACTCCATGCTACGGTCACATGGCATGAAAACAGACATAATTGTCTAAGGCTAAACAAGACCCAAAGGTCATAAATAGAATAAGGCACGAGAAAAACATCCATGCACAACAAATTATCGTCACACATGATAAAATTACCTCTACACAAGTATACATGCTTGGAAAGAAAACAACAGGGCAAAAAGGTAAAAACGTAATACACCGTTCACGGTTATTGGTGGAATTTTCATATAAAACCCAAAGACATCGAATGGTAAGGCAAAAACCACCTACCTAGATCCAAAGAGATCGATATACTTGAAACATGAGGCTTGATTCTCTTTATAATTATTTAGATATACAAAAACACACAAAACGTTCGACCCATGATTTCTTGAGAAAGAAGGAAAATCATGGAATGAGACTCTAGAAGAAGGAAGAGGTCACCGCTGTGGTTCCAACTCAATCTTTGGTAGTCCATTCGGAAAACAGACGGAGGCACAGGGGCTCGGAGGATGTTCACAGTCGTACGGGCGCTCTCAGTCGATGAACCGGGATAAGAATGTGTTTCTGTCGATTAGGCGTGACCCTGGTCCGTTTAATGAAAAAAAGGAAAGTACACAACCTATACTTCTATAGTATTTGGCATGTACATGGATTTTCTGTACTCACCTTTAAGAGGCCTCAACATTTCCTCTACACACCATGTGTGTGGCCTGGACACGGCCAGCAAATGGCCTTGCGCAGCATCGAAGTACACGGCGTGTACTTATAAAGTACATAGTGTGTTCATTGAAAATTTTTATATTTTACTCTTTTCCACAAAACGAACAGAAAAAGAAAAACATACCTGAAACGAAGATCCGGGTTCTTACAATGTTCCCCCATTAATGAAATTTGTCCTTGTATTTCTCTAGCAAGGCATAGAAGAAGAAACATCGAATAGATCCGGCCACTATGATCATACATTGACCTCCCTCTCCCAGGTCTCATCATGTACTCGCTCGTGCTGTCATAACACCCATACTAGAAGAAATGACCACCCATATAGAACCTTCATACTGCGATCGACAATCCAAATAAGATTCTCCTCAGATGATGCATCTACTTCATGCTCAACCTCCTCAGGTTGAAAGACATGATATGTGTCTGAAAATTAATTTCGGAGCTGAGAGAAGTGGAAGACGTCGTGCATATCCCGATACGTCTAAGGTAAATACAACCGATAGGCAACCGACCCAACTCTTTCCAACACCTAAAATGGCCCGATGTACTGCGTTGAAAGCTTACCCTTTCCATGAATCCTCTTGTGTCCCATCCTCAGTGAAACATGCAGGAAAACATGATCCCCAACCTCGAACTCTAGAGGTAGTCTCCGCTGATCAGCATAAGACTTCTTTCAATACTGTGTTGTATCCATCTTCTTCTGAATCAATACAATCTACCCTGATGTCTCCTAAACAAGACAAGGTCCCAGTAAAGCTACCTCTCCTACCTCCAGCAAGCACAAAGTTGTTCGGCATGGCCTACTATACAAAGCTTCAAAAGGTGTCATATGAATAGTCACCTAGAAACTGTTCTTATAGGAAAACTCCACAAGAGAAATATGCTTCTCCCAAGAACCACCAATGTATAGAATGCGATATCGGAGCATATCCTCAAGCACCTTGATCGTACACTCGGTTTGGCCATCTTTCTGGGGATAGTATGCTATACTTTAAAGTACCTGTGTACCCAAAGCCTTCTGAATCACCTGTCGGAACAGAGAATTAAAATTCTCATCCCTGTCTGAAACAATGGTGTGTGGAACTCCATGAAGACGTACAATCTCTTGGATGTAAAACCGCCCTAGCTCATCAAAGCTGATGGTCTCCTTGATCGACAAGAACTAAGAAACCTTCGTAATCCTGTCGATGACAACCCAAAAAACATCAGTCTCTCGATATGACCTTGGTAACCCGGTCACGAAGTCCATAGCGACATCGTTCCACTTCCACTTAGTAATGGGTAACTTCTGCAAAAGACCTTTTGTTCACTGATACTTCGCTTTCACCTACTGATAAGAAGAACATCTCTGGAAAAACCAAGAAACATCTCTCTTCATACCTTGCCACCAGTACTGGCAGTGTAGATCACGATACATCATGGTGTTGCCAGGATGAACTACCCAAACTGATTTATGAAAATCCCACATCAGCTCGTCGCGTATGTCTATTGGCACCCATACGCGTCCCTGGAAACAAAAGATGTAACCCTCACTGACTTTCCATCCATGAAGATGTAAGTCTCCTGACACACTCTCCCGAAGGACTAGGCCTTCTGATTCTGACAGCTGCCTCATCTGTACCCGATCAAGAAGAGTAGAGGTAACATCTAAAGAAGAACAAAACATCTTCCCCCGACAATTGTGCACCTGCAAATGAATCTCAGAGAACAAAGCCATATCTGACCCTCACTGCTATCCTCCTGAACTGCCTGAATCTGGGTTCCCCTACTCAACACATATGCCACTCCGTTGCCCTTTCCGGGCATATTGGCAAGCCCAATGTCAAAAAAACTGATGATATTTGACACACCAGTGTTGTCTTAGATTTAGATCATGCTGAGTAAAGATATAATTGAGACTCTTATGGCCGGTACACACCACAATGTTCTCTCCTAGAATATTGTGTCTCCAAAATCATAAGGCATGAACAACAGCTGCCAACTCCAAATCATCCATCAAGTAGTTCCCCTCGTGTGGGTTGAACTACCGAGACCCGTAAGCAACAACCCCATCTCCTAGCATTAGTACAGCTCCCAGCCCGATACCTGATGCATCACAGTAAACAATATAGCTCTTCCCTGGCACTATAAAGAATAGTATCGGTGCTGACGTCAACCTCACATTCATCTCCTAAAACTTTGTCTCACGAGAATCTGACCATAAGAACTACACACCTTTCATGGTCAAACCTATCAGCGGTGCTAAAAGGTGTGAAAAGTTCTGCATGAAACACTTGTAGTATCCATCCAACCCTAGGAAACTCTTCACCTCAAAGACATTCTTCATATTCTTCCAGTAAACTACAGATCTCACTTTTTATAGGTCTACTAATACCCATGTCTCTAAGATAGCATGACCCATGAAGTGAATATGATCCATCCAAAAGTGGAATTTTGAGAGCTTCACATGTAACTAATGCTCTCTCAATGTACTCAGAATGATTTAAAGATGGGTAGAATGGTCGTGAAGACTATGAGATTACACCAAGATGTATTCCACGAAAACCACCATGAAGGAATACAAGTATAGATGGAACACTCGGTTCATCAGTACCATAAAAGCTGCTCGCGCATTTATGAAACCGAATGGCATGACCCTATACTCGTATAGACCATACCTTCTCCTGAATGTTATAAGAGGTTTATATGATGGTATAACGTGCACGTGATGATATCCAAACCTCAAATCGATCTTTGAGAACACCCGAGCTCTTCAAAGATAATCAAATAGGTCATCGCCCTCGGCAAGGGATATCGGTTCTTGACCATCAACTGGTTCAGATTCTGATATTCCACACAAATCCTATGGGTGACATATTCCTTCTTCACAAACCGGACAAGAAAACCCCAAGGAGAAGTACTAGGTCAGATGAAACCCTTTTCCTACAACTCCTCCAACTGCTTTTTGAGCTCCTACAACTCAGTTGTAGCCATCCTATATGGAGGAATGGACACTGGTGACACTCCTGGAACGAGCTCAATAAAATGGTATACCACATGCTCTGAAGGAAAACATGAACAATCCTCCAAAAATACATCCCTAAATCGATCCACCACTAGATGAATGTCTAACTGTGAAGTCCCCTGGTCATCCAGATAATGACTGGCAATATGAACTATAACTCCTAGTATCCCATGATGCTCTGGTCTATCTCTACCCACCTGGACATCCCACTCACCTCTCTGAAGAAAATACCCACCCTCTAGTGATACAAAACTCACCCTTTGCTGAAAGAAATCAACGACTGCTTGGAAGGGAACTATCCAGTCCATATGGAGAATGAAATCTTATCCTATCATCTCTAGGACATAAAGGTCCCATAAGAAGTGAAACCCTACAACCCCAATAGGGATCTCTCTGCACTAACGTTCGACTGATTTCCTTTTTCCCAATGTTTTACCAAGAGTCAACATGTCGATAGTCAAAAAGTTACAGAGCCCAAGTCTCTACACAATAGTAACAGAGATAATCCTATGCAAAGCACTAGTATCAAAAAAGGCTGATGATAAAACTGAGGCTACTATGATCTTACCTTGAACTGTAGAAGGGCCGGGATCCTGCTCTTGATGAGACTTCTCTATAGTGAATGTCTGGAATGAACTGCAACCCTGTGCCCATGGCTCACCACTCTGAGCTGATCTACTCTATTGTCGCCGGTAACCTGGTGACTGACCACCACGACCGCGACCTCCACCTCGGCCAGAACGGCCGAATGAACTCCAGTTCCCAGACTAGTGAGAAACTGGTGATACATCTATTTTACACGGGGTCATAGAAGAACCCCTTACACCAGCTATAGGCAAGAAGATCTGAAAAAAACACTGAAGATGGCCCATCTTGCCGCAAGATCGGTACTCCATCGGGTCTCTTTGGCACTGAGGCCTAGTATGCCTACACCTCCGGCTTTGGTAGCATACTACCTGGCTGCCTGAAAATATATTCCGCCTACTCTGATATCCTTGAGTAGACTCCCTACCGCACTTCCTGCTATCAGTAGAAGGAACACTGACTCTCGATGTCAAGTCGCCCTACCTCACTGCTCCAGAATCTCTCGAATTGTGCTTAGTGATCAGAGCCTGGTTGATGATAGAGAATATCGAAGTCAACCTGAAGATATTCACAAGGGAATGGATCTCTTGACTAAGACCATCCTCAAACTTCATATAAAAGAACAACTCATCACCTGCTGGAATAGGCTTGAAGCGCTGCAGCTCGGTAAAATGAGACGAGTACTCCCTACCAAAAAGAGTACGCTGCTCGAGACTACTAAACACCCAATCTCGGTCGGCCCTCAAGGTCTCAAAATAAATTTAATCGTAGAATATGCATCAAAACCCATCCCAATACATACTATACTGGCACCCTGACTCTGAGTTCACCTCCCACCACCTCTTGGCAGTGTCTCAGAGCATATAATTAGCAAGCTTCACCCTCTTCTCTGGATGTATCTCTAGATTATCGATGATCGTCAATGTCGCCTATATCCATGAATTTGTAGCATGGGTAACTCCATCCCCAGAGAATTTACGATGATGATGCTTCTGGAAAACCTGCGTCAACTCAGCTATCATTGGGGCAGGAGGCGACGCTCCTTGAATGGTCTGCATCATCCTCAGAAATTTCTCCCTAAACTATCCATCGGCGTCTAAAATAGATATAACTGATGGTGCCATATCTGGCACAACAGGAGGATCTACAAGAGTTCCTTGATCGACCATATCCTGTGTTTGATCACTTTTTGGAAGCTGACGTACAACCGAAGGACATCATGGAAGCATTGCACTCAATGATCATAGCACACCTTAGATTAGGATTATCAAAGACTGAGAACACGGGAGTAAAAAACAGGAATATGAGAAAGAAACATTCATGTTCTACAAAACACAACTACACGGCGTTTAAAAAAATACACAGCGTGTCCTCTTAAGACAGACACATCGGCGTGCACTTATGCCATATGTGGTTGTGTAACACCCTAGACTACAAGTTGTGTTGTCCCCACACATGATGTGTACTTCATATCCATTCCCCTATTCGAGTCTCTTTACACGGCTCACCAACACAGTCTTCTTAACCCAAGACTACACTGTGTGTTCACTAAGTAGACGGCGTGTACTAGACAAGGCCTCAGCCACCCGTTTTGTTAGTTACATGACCGGCTACACAGCTGACCCTTACACGGTGTGTTCCGAACAAACACAGTGTGTATAAGAGAAGATAACACTGACCTGTGATGTTCATGACACAACCGGATACCTGAAACGAGACTATACTACATGTTCATACCAAACACAGTTTTTACTACACTACGTCTTCGTACCAAACATGGCATGTACTACACGAGCTTCCACAACCTGTGTTGTTAGTAACACGGAAGGGTACACGGCTCATTACAATATGGTGTGTACCTACCGTACATGGTGTGTTCTTGAAGACTTATTCAAAACATCATGTTTCTTATCACACAGTCAGTCACACGGTTTAAAAACTACACGGTGTGTACTAAAAAAGTACACAACCTGTATTCAATGTTTTTTCGGGACGTAGCATAGAAACATCACCAAAGCACATAAAACACGGGAAAATAAGAATGGAGGTGCCAAATTCCGACCTGTGAGGGCCCATAATACCCGTGAATTAATGCTTGGCATCTCCTACATATCATATACAAGGGAATCAAGTCACTGATCCAACATGTTCGAATTCATGAGGGGCCATAACACCTCAAGAACCAAAATTTGGCATTCATTTAAGAAAGGAACAATAAAAACAATTTCTCTATCATACTGCATGGATTATACAAAATCATCTATCACAACAGCATGCATAATCTACCCAACGTCTATCATAGTAACATATAATTTCTAATGCACCCAATATGGAATGGAATGAATGCTAGGAATCTAATTTCTAACAAGTTCATATATGATGCATGAGATAGAATACCCTCATCTCATCATGTTGCAACAGAAATAGAACTACACTATCACAATAATAACATCATAAGGCATGAGAATCACACTAGTTCAAATCATATAAACCATAAAATCTCAAAACCAAAAAACCACAATAAACAAGGTAGATTGGATTCTCACTGTATATGGGTTATCTACTCCCGAGCACAGATTTTGACGAAGTATTGAAGCCGTCCTATCCCTGGATAAAGTCTCCAAATAGTAAATCAAGAGAAAAGAATTACTATGATACCACTTTGTAACGTTCCGGTTCCGGAAGCCACCCAGAGGCACCCCGTACACGGTTGGTCATATGGACTCAAGCATATTTCTCCAAACACTAGAGGTTGCCGACTAGCAGTGAGTGCCTTGGGTGTGATAGTGGGTAAACTATTTTCTCATTAGAAAAGTAAACAAAGGATGTAAACAAAACATGCAATAGCGGAAGCAGTAAAAATCAAGCATCAATAAACACCAAAAGACTAAAACAATAAACCACTGGAGAACATATGTAAATATGAAATGATGCATGATACATATCTATAAAAACAACCAAACAGGTCACAATGCAGGAAGTACAAATAGTACCAAAACAAGTACAAAAGAAAAGATAAACTCCTCCTCTAAATCGCAAGCCTAAGCTTGGTCCCATGGTCTCCTGCTCCAAATCAATCAAGTAGCCGAAGTCGATGGGTGCATTCCCTTTTATATACCTGCAACAACATAATATGTTTGGGCCCAAAATCATGGCCCAAACAGGGTGTGAGACTAAATCCCAGCAGCCAACCACCTGAAGATCTGTGCCTATCAGTCAGTGAGAATATGGCAGATAATAGTACAGTAAGCAGTAAACAGTAACAATAAACAACATGAAGTAATCAATAAGAAGTAACCGGATGATATACAATAGTAATCAATCCACATAACAATAATCATCTGCTAAGAAAATAGCTAACCACAACAGTAACCCCTATAAGAGGTACTTGCAACAAACCCCTCTTGTCCTATCCAAGAAGTACCCACAACCCTTTGGGTAGTGCACTGAGCCTAAACCCTCTGGTTTTTTCATATGAAATTATAAGACTCTTTGGGGAAGCACTCTCTGTCAATTCCCCTTATTGTCTAGGGTAGTAAGGGAATCTCTAATGAAGATCAAATAGTCTAACCCTCTTATAGCCCCAAGTTCTATAATCTATTTGAGGAGCTCACTCGGCCAATACTCTTATAGTCTCTGGTCTATCATAGGCTCTCTAAGGAAGCTCTCTTGGTCAATTATGCCTCTAGCCTGGAATGGTTTAAGGAAATTCAAACAAGTAAACACTCTCTGAGAAAACTCACTCAGTCTACCCTCATGTGTTCAATAATATCCAAGACTCTTTAAGAAGGTCACTCAGTCTATCCCCTGTAGTCTATAATGTCCATGAATCTATGAGGAAGCTCACTCAGTCTACCCACATATTGTCTATAATATCCAACACTATCTCGAAATCTCACTTGTCTATCCCTTATAGTCTATAGCGCCATGTTCTCACGATCCCATGCCAGTGAGTGCATAATAATCCTATAAGGCCACATTACACATATACAACTATGTATCTAGTCATAGTACACCTACAGATATACTTGGATAACCATTCAAAAACATAAAAAACATGTCAAGAATATCACTCCATTCTATGGTCACAAGGCTTGGAAACATGCATAAAGGCCACAGGCTAACAAAGACCCAAAGGTTGTAAACAAAAAAACCCATGGGAAAAACATCTAGGCACAACAAATTACCCTCACACATGATCAAATTACTTGTACACAAGGATAAAAACAATGAAATAATACAAATTGGAAAAATGAAAAACACGCAATACCCCATTCACGGGTATTGGTGGAATTTGCACATAAAACTCAAAGACATTGAACTGTAAGGAAAAAACCACCTATATTGATCCTAGGATATCGAAATTCATGAACCACGAGGCCTGATTCTCCTTATAATGGCATATATCTATGAAAACGCAAAAAACATTCAACCTATGATATCTTGAGAAATATGAAAAATCATGGAATGCGACTCAAGAAGATGGAAGAGCTCACCGATGCGGTTCCAACGCAATAGACAGTGGTGGATTCGGCAAACAAACTGAGGCTGGGGGGCTCAGGGGATGTTCACGGCTGTGCAGGTTCTCTCGGTCGAAAAAACTAGAGAAGAAAGTGTTTCTGTCTATTAGGCACAACCCCGGTCCGTTTAATGAAAAAAAGTACATGACATGTACTTCTAGAATACACGTCGTATACTTGGATTTTCCATAATCTGCTTTAAGAGGCCTCTACATCGCCCCTACAAATCGTGTGTGTGGCCCAGACAGGGCTAGCACACGACCTTGCGTGGCAACGAAGTACACGACGTGTACTTATAATGTACATGGCGTGTACTTTGAAAATTTCAAGATTTTCCTCTTTTCCTCAAAAACGTCCAAAAAATGAATGACATAACTGAAACGAAGATTCGGGTTCTTAAAATCACTTTATGGAAACATTCTTAACTCTTAAATGGAACAAAACATTAAAATTATAGTATTTCTCAAAATTATTAATAAAAGTTAAAAAAATATGATATGGGTGGAAACATAACAAAAACATCTACAAACATTATTTTATTTGATTATTTCAAATAATAGTCAGTATTTATTTATATTACATCCTTTTGAGCTCATTTAAAATTTAAAATAACATATATTAAATTATTTACATTTAAAATTTCATAAATGGGCCACCCCTCTATTATAAAAATACACAATTTCTTACTTTACATTACACTACAATGAGAAACCAAAATAAAATAAAACCTAATAAATTACCATATAAATATCCTTATCCAACATATATATGGTTTTTACGTCCAATGGGACCAGCCGTATGACCCATAATAGGGGATCTAATTGAATCCTAATAATGAAGATGTAATCAAATTTACCGAATATTTGATGATTAGTTGTTCTTATACATGATATATATATGATATAATAATTCTAAAGTAATATAAAATATATTTTAAATATAATGAGAAGTTATTTTTTATGAAAACTTTAAATTCAATCCCCTTTATTTCATATTAAAAGAGAAAACATAGCTTATGTGTACATACATCTTATCGTCTCCATATAGCCATACAATTCATTTTTATTAAAAACTATTTATGGATGATTATTTGGATGAGTTTAATGTTTATATATGATATATATAAAATAATTATGCTATGGAAATTATAATATCATATATACATTCTTACCTTTCGATCCATTGGAAGACTATATGGTCTCTTTTGTATATGTGTGGAATACCACCAATATAAATTTATTTGATTCACATTAATTTCTGTTATAAATATAATGAGAATATATATATAATTAATATTTTAGATATATAAAATATTGAAATTATAATATATTGTTTTATTATTTTTACTATTATTTATTTTCATCCTTTGATACATAAAAATAGTATTCATTTGTATGCACAACTCACCATCTCCAATAATGGTGTAATTCATTTGTCAATGTATATCCACTATGTATGAATTTCAATTAATATCTAATTAATATATTTTTATTAAAATAATTAATAAAATAACTTATATTATGGAAAAATGATCATAATACATGTACCAAAACTATTGAAACAAAATACGATTGAATAAAAAGAAACTTATCACTTTGATAAATGTGTTTAATTATGAATGGTTAAAAAATATGATAAAATTGTTATATGTAAATATTATATAGTAAAAAATATAATATTATTATATAATAATATATTTATAATAAATAAATTAATACTTTTTAGGATGTTCGAACACATTCAAAAGAACTCATACATGAGATAAGATTATATTTCACAATATCACTATTATTTGGGACTCATTGGGTTTATCTATAGTATAGAGAAATTATTTGATAATTATATCCTAAAATATATATATTATTAATATTCTCTAGTTAATTCTGAAAAATAAATGTTTTCTGTACTATCTTTACTTTTATGTGCCTAAGATAATGAAATAATGTTTTTATGGAAAATAGACTATGTTTTTTAACTCAGATGAGAATCTCTTTACTATCATTCTATATATACCATAAAATGATTTAATGAAAAATATTTTGTATTATTTATATAGTTATTAAAAAAATTTATCTCATTCTTTTATTTTATAATTGTTTTAAACATGAATCTTCTTGTAATTTTCTTAATTAGGTATTTGTTGTGTTTTTTAAAAGTGTGTTGGGATTGTTTTTTTAACAGGAATGAAATTTCACAACATCATGACCTATAATTTCCATAATGTTTACTTTTAAAATATTGATGCTTATTTTTATATATAAAAAATTCCTTAATATTTTAGATTTATTTTCAATTATAAATTCAATATTTCAATGTGAATAAGGGTAATTTTTCTCAATACATTGTCCAGATATATTTTTAAAGTATTTTCATTTAGTTATGAATTATTTGATGAATCTTTTCATTCACTATGGTTACACACTATTTAAATCATCTACCATATTTATCTAGATAGTTTTTTATAATTTTTACTATATAACATATTGAAATTTTAAAAGGTTGATCTTATAATACATTCGCAAATTGATTTTTTCTGCCACACTAATTATGTAGTATTGTTTCATCATGTGATTAATGATTTATACCAACAATGTGGAATGTAGGGACCATAATTTCATTTCTCTTCAATTAATTGGTTAGATCATGAGGCATCGTATATTTGAAATTTTGATAATGACATACAAATTTAAATATATTTTATTGCATGAACAATTGAATATATTTTCAATTATCTTGGAAACAATGACTCAATGATATGTTTTTATGACTAAACATATAAATTAAATAATTATTTGTATAGTTATTATGTCCACGTGACAATTTCTATTGTTATGGAATCTATTTATTAGATTCAAGGTCATTTAATTATGGAATTATTGGATCATTATTCCTTATTTCCCTATTATTCTGTATTCATAATTTATTCATCAAACAGAATTTATTTTTAGTTGTTTTATATTTTCATGTTAATTATGAATTATTTAATAACTAAATATTTATTATTAAATAACCCTTAAAAAGCATATGTGATAATCATGCATATGGTTTCTTTTTATGATTGTGTAAGGAAGACTATTATGATAGATATACATGTATATTCTAGGGATAATAATAATATCCTCCAAGAAAATACTATATTTTATTTTTTGTTTTCAGATTTAATGTTACATTTGTTCATGTTCCTTGTTATCCAAGACTACAGGTCCATACACCCCATTAGGATGATATTCCTTATGTCTATTTATAAGGTAATAAATTCAACCCCAAATTTGGCATGATGGTGTCGATTTCATTATAATTGGTAATGAAAAATACAATAATAAAAAACAAATCCAAATGATAAAATATTCCAACATTTTTAGTTACTTTTATACAATGAGAACATCTTTTCCGATCATTTTAATTTGATATCATTATATTCATTTGAAAATGAGAATAAATTCAGACACCTAACATTATGATTATCAGGGGAATTGTATGAAAATGTATACAACAGGTGATACGTTGATAAAACATGTTGTCAAATATTTGAACAAATTCATCCCATATTAGATGAGATTTATTACTCATGTGTTTTCTACTCTCATTGTCATTATCCACATAAAACATGTTTAGATTCTAATTAATTTATATAACAATATTTAAAAATGTTACAAAATAATATTTGAAAATTTTAACTCTAATGTTGAATTTGAGTTCTCCAATAAATATATTTTCAATATATTAAATAAATAAATAAAAAAATTATTATAAAATATCTTATTTAATTTAATAAATTTAAAAAGTAAGAATAGATATTAAAAATTTATATGTCACTGTTCATGTTTTTAGAAAATTAGTGGATACATATATTTATATTTAGATGTCAATTTATTATATTATTTTTTAATCTTATAAAACCAATATTTAAGGTCATTATTTAATCTATATATATCTTGGGAAAATATGAAAACTTAATATAGAAATTTAGGTTTTTAAAAACATGGATTTTGGTCATCAAAAATATTTTAAAAAACCACATAGAACATACCTTTTGACATCCTCTTAAAAAAATTTGAAATAAAAATGAATGCATTATTTTATAAAGTTTTTAATATATTTTTTATGTTATTATTGAAAAACATTCTCACTGATCATTAACTACAACTTGGTTGTATAATTTTTCAACATGTTAACCATTGTTATGGAAAAACATTCCATTTTTCCATTATTATTCAATAAAACCCAATTTGGACCAATAATAATATGATGACTATGGTATTTTATGAGTGTCCAATCATTATTCAATTAAAAATATTTAACTCATCATGTATGGAAGGTTTCCATATTTCATTATTAATATATTAATCATGGCAATGATGTTCAGGTTAAGGGATAAAATCATGATGTTTAGCCTTAGATTGGACCAAACATGTAGTATGAGTTCCATATTATATTTCACTAATAAAATTATAAAGAGGATATTCATTAGATATAATAAAGGATATTGGGATATTAGTATAAGGGGATTATTTAGAATCATTAATTAATATAAATGATTGAGTTTTATGAAGAGTCAAATTGTAACACCCCAAGATTTCACAGTACGTTTTCTTTAGAATAATTCAATTGTTTGTGTTGTACGCAACATCGACTACAAACACACCACAACCAATCAGACAAACCACTATAAATATAAATAACCACTTTTTGATGTTTTTTAAATTTTATCTTTCAAAATGGAGTTCATTTTTTGATTAAAATATCAAAATTATCTTAGGGTGATTTTTTTGGTATTTTGGTAAAAACATTCAATTTTTGATGAATAGTGGAAACATTGTGTTATTGTTTAAAACATACTTTTTATAAAATATTTAAATATTTTATTTAAATTTATTTTATGTCAAAAAAGATACAAAATACCTATATATGCTCAATGTAATTCATTGGAGTTGTTTTATAATGAGTTTATATATATAAAAAGTTTATTGAACTTTTTACCTTATTTTACCCACCTCTTATGAGAATTTCCAAATTTGTATAGAACATAATTTTACTTCTTATATGAGTTGAATTTCAAAATTCCGAGAGACATTGTTGTTATGGTTCAATAAGATGAAAATAATTTTCAGTGAATAGTAACTTTTTACTTTCATTTACCAGGGTTAAAAGTAAATAGTGTAATTATGGGTAAAAATAATAATATTTTTACCCTAGAACATGTATTAATTCTATTGGATTAGTGTAATTCGACCAAAAACAACCTTAGGAATTAAATATGATCCTTTAGGTACACTTCGATTAGAATTGTACATTTATTAATATTTTATTTAAAGAATTGTTAAAAGAGTTAAAATCACAGTTTAATAAGTACAACATTTTTAAAATAGTGTTATTAAAAAGTTAAAGTTTACTATAAATATTCAATAGAAAGAGAAAAATATTTCTTACATAATGATATTTTATTTATAAATTTTTTACATTATATAATTAAACTTCTTTTCCACACAATGATGATGCGATAATTACCTTATTAATGAGAGATTAAAATAATTGATATTATAAATATCCAAATAAATTTAATTTGATTATTTTAATGAGTTACGCAAATTTTCAAGGTTAATATTACATGTTAGGGTTGAATAAATGATTTTTTTCTATGTAAAAATTCTGTTACAAATTTAACAAAAACAAAATACCAAATAGTGTCAAAATTGAAATAAAAGAGTTTTTAAAACAAATAATATATTATTAATTGATATTCTATTAATAAAAATGTATTATTCTTTCAAAGGGCTTATATTATATTATATATGTAATTTATGAACCACTTGATGTTATCTTGGATG
This sequence comes from Viscum album, assembly GCA_963277665.1. NCBI lineage: Eukaryota > Viridiplantae > Streptophyta > Magnoliopsida > Santalales > Viscaceae > Viscum > Viscum album. The sequence continues at coordinate 1,377,021,024 of OY728140.1, read as the reverse complement.
TTTATTTTATGTTTATTAACTATATAATATAAAAATAAAATGATACATGTTAAATGTCTAACTATTTAACTATGTGTTAAATCTAAAAGATAAGGTCAATATAGTGACCCACACATGTCTAAAACCTATTGGTTGAGTGGTTTTAAACAAATACCAACACTATCCCTGAAATAAATCATTTTGGAGCCATTAGAAATCAATAAATATTTTAATATATAATAATTTTTCAATCTTTTCCTAAGGTGCCCCTTACCCCTCTTATAAAAGGGAACTTTCCATTCCCTCAAATTCACACCTTCAAAGCCATTTTTCATGGTCAAACCATGCCCAAATATCCTCTCAACTATCCTCCCTTTATCTTATATGGATTCATTTAGTATGAAATCCATCTTAAGAGCCCTTTTGATCGAATAAAAAAACCCGAAGAAGAGGTAAATATTTAATCACCTCATTCAAGTTCTTTTCTTTAACCACTTAATTTGTATTTATTGTTTTCATTATAATATAATAAATACAGAATATTATATATACTGTGATGTTATTATAAAAATGTTACAACCACATTCATTATTCTATTCATCCTATAAATGAAAAAGTCACCATATGTGGGTACGTACGGATTGTCGTCTCCACATCGTGGTGTAGTTGTTATTCAAATGCTTAATCATATGGATGGATATATTAATGATTATAAATTATGTCAATAATACATATAAAATGATAATTATTCTTTATATATGATATAACATCCAATTATATGTGATTTTAACTTCATAAATATGATACTTTCGCTCGTGCATGCATACAAATTACCGTCTCCACGAACGCGATGAGATTTAATCCCCATCTTATCCATTCAAGGATAAATTTCATTTGATGATTTAAAATAATGTTTAAAGGCTTAATTTCATTCTTAATATTAATAATATAAATCATATCCATAAAAGACATTACTTATGTAAAAATCATATAAAGTAAAACGAATCAGTTAACACCAGAAACGCTGATACTAATGAAATATCATTAACAACGAAATATTAGAAAATCATATATGATATCATTTTTATGCATAATGATTTTTTATAATATAATAACAATTATTTAACTATTATACAGGTGGTTAACATACCCTGGACCAAGGAAAAGTACAAGGTAAGGGTTAATTTCACAATCTCTTTATTATCCGAGGTTGTTTTTACTTATATATCTACTAGGAAATCTTTATCATCCACATTCATATTTCATAAAAATTTATTCCAAAACATTTTAAATATTTACTATACTATGTTCTAGAGTCATTTAGACCCATTTTTTAATTTTTATAATATTTTTTGAATGTAATACTTCTATAGTTTTCTAAACAAGGTACATTATGACCTTTTTGAAAAAATTAAGGTAAGAATTTTTTTTAACTTATACGGTGGATGTGGCTATTTTCTACCATTATAATATCTTCAAAGATTCCCTTAAAAGATAATAATTATATTTTCAATATAAATTTATTCTTTTATTATTATATGACTTTTAAATAATTTCAAAATAGAAAGAGAAATTTTTCTAAAAAAGATTTGATTTCATATATGTCAACATCATTTGATGGATTTTAAGCATATTTTTAGTTGATTTATTATGATACAGAACATCCATATTTTATTGTAAGTTTTGTGATTTGTTTTACTATGGATGTGTTTTCTTACACCCTTCATGGTATATGGATAAATTATTGACATTTCATATGCTAGTTTCAATACAAATGTTTATCTAATGTATAAACATTTTCATATGAGGGATGCATTAGACTTATTAAGTGACAGGTGGATCGCGCTATAGATCCTTGATGCATCGGTTGGTCTCATGAGAAAAAATAGTGTCTTGTCACAAGGACTTGACAAAATCATAGTTTTAGTATCGTCACAAGGCCTTGACTATGTGGTTATGAAGTCTGGCATTATGAATTCCATCATTATGAAAGAGGATATTTATATTGCATGTGATTATTCTGCTAGTAGAATATACAAGTGAATATGTAAATGGAATTATTTGATTTTATCATTTCATATTATGCTGATGTTGAAGCTTAAAAGGAATTTGTTTTAATCTTACATAGCCTTAAATGTGTATGCTTATTTATGAATGTTTCCTCTATATTGTAATCCATACCGAGCATCTGAGATCATCCCTTTATATGTTTTATTTTTCCCATGATGCAAAGAAGTATATTATAACTAACGGGTAGGGATATTTAAATGATATTATTATGGCCAATAAAGACTATGTTGTTGTAGTTTTTCATATTATAATGTAATGTAAATCTTATGAATGTATCCAGTATTTCCAATTCAACTAAACAAATTGGTCTTTTGAGACTTGATCTTTTGTGATCATGCCAATGTTAGGTAATAATTCATAAACTCTGGGTAACTAGGTTCAGGGCGCTACAGTTTGCATATGAGGAAATTTTAGTACAAACCATTGAAGGTAGATTTAGATAAACACTGATTAGAGAACATTAACATAATATAGGATTCTAGGATTATTATAGAAGAACATCCTAAATTTTTGGTATTGTAGAGATTTTGTGAGTTTTCCATGCAATATATCACTATCAGGATACAGGTAGGTAGAGGCGGATCTGACACATATGTACCTAGGGGTAAAACCTGAAAACACCTCATTGAGATAGACTCGAATGGGAAATGGTGCATGACAACATGCCATGTTGAACTCTTTGTTATGACACACCCAGTTGACATGCTTAGGATAGTTCTCATTTTCCTTGCAAACCATTATTAAGGGTTTATATACATCCTCAATGAAATCATATTTATGATTATGTATTATATCCATAAAGTATTCAATTTATGCTAACTGTTTTACATGTTGGGATTTCTATATTGTGATTCATAAAATAATATAGTGTATGCCATTTTTTAGAAATGTTTCCTTGTGTAAGGAATGAAAAATCTATCAATACACATAATCCATGTAGGTATTTCCCATATTCTCAAGATTATTATTGTGGAGGTGGTGATGAAACTGTTTCTAATCAGCTTATCACCATACCGGGACAAGTCGCTCAGGTTATGGATAATAACCTTACCCGTATGGAGCACCCAGATTCACAACGCATATGATAAATGTTATACATATTCATGAGGCAACAACCACCAACATTCAATGATACAACAATCCCATTTGTAGCCGATAAATGGATATGTTCCTTAAAGAAAGTATTCCACGCTTTGGGGAGTAGTGAAACGGAAAAAACCCTAGGTAGTTTATTGCCTCGCGTGAGATGTAGATCACGGCTGGCCATTGATTCAAAATACAATGGAAGATAATGAAGTATCAAATATGCAATGGAGGTAGTTTATAATGAATTTCTAGAAAAATATTTTTTTCTTGGCCATCAAGCAAATATGGAAAGTCAATTTTTTAGTCTTGGAGAAAAGAACGAAAAGAATGTCGCAAAATACAAGACTAACTTTACATGGGTAGCAAGGCATGATGAAAATTATATACATAATTGAAGAAGTATGATTGGTTATTTCTTTTAGGGGTTAAAACCATTTCTCCTTCGAGCACTAGTTTCATAATCATTCTCGTCATACGAAGATATTTTCTGATGTGTTATCAAGACATAAAAAAAATCTCTATGTCTTATGAATTTATAGATAACTAAGAGAAGAATAGATCTGCTGAACACTCTGAAAATGGAATTAAGGTTAATAATGGAAAAGTTGAATACACATCCTATGGTAAATATGGGAAGAAACACCCTGGTACATTCATTATGGGAATGGGAGTCTGTAACAAGTGTGGTGAAAAATGACAAAATGATTATGATTACAAGGGGATTAAAGAGGTTGTCAATGTTGAATTCTACAATTTTATAGAAATGGGGAATTATGCAAATTAATGTCCTAATCACCAAAGAAACATACCTCAGAAAAGGCCAAGGGATCAAGGAAAATATTATTCTATCACTACTGTTGAGGTTGAAGCTCTGAATGATATGGTGGTAGGTAATTTAATTGTTTCTTCATGTTTAAAAAATACTTTATTTGATTTTGGATCATCACATTGTTTCATATCTTCCCAGTTTGGTATAAAAATTATATATTTTTAATTTAAATTAACAAGGGAGTTTTCAGTCAAAATACCGAAGGGAAGTATCATTGCAACAAAAATTTGTGAATCATTTCCTATTAAGGCATATAAATGTTTATTATCTATAGATATTATTGTCATAACAATGATTAAATTTGATATAATCCTTGGAATGGATATTCTTTCAGACCATGAGGTGAAAATTTATCGTATGAAGAATGAGGATAGAATTCATGATGATGATAAGAAGTACCTTATCATTATAGCAGAAATGTCACCACATTATTCTTTTTTGTATCCACCCCCAGTAACTTAACTAAATTCAATTATTGGGGAATTAGAGAATTAAATAACTATGGGTATGGAAAAAAATTTCAAATAGAGGGTGTACCTATTGTGATGAATATTTGGATGTGTTTCAAAATTATTTACCTGGACATCCTCCAAATCTAGAAATTGAGTTCTACATTGATTTAATTTCTCATTCATGGTCCATATCAAATACCCCATATAGAATGGACACTTTTGAATTAGTGGAACTAAAGAATCCACTAGAGGAATTGAGTAACTAGGTATTTATTCACCCTAGTATTTCACTATGGGGAGCCCCTGTTCTTTTTGTTATGATGAAAGATGGATCAATGAGGTTTTTCATTGACTATAGGGAAAACAATTCTATAACAATAAAGAAAAAGTATCCCCTGCCTCACATTTATGATTTATTCATGCAAATTATGGAGATCAATATTTTTCAATGATTTACCTTCATTCTAGATATCATCAGTTGTGTGTGAAGAAGTAATAAATTACAAAAACCGTTTTTTGAACCAAGTACGGTCAATATGAGTTTACAGTAATGCCTTATGTGTGGACTAATGCACCATCTATTTTATTGGATCTAATGAACTATGTTTTCAAAGATTATCTTGATGAATTTTTATTGGTATTTAATGATGATATCTTGGTATACTCCAAAATCTATGAAAATCACTTTCGCATTATTCTAATGACTCTTAGAATAAATGAATTATATGGGTAATTTAGAAAGTGTGAATTTTGGCTTCAGGAGATTTCTTTTTCATGGCCATATTGTCTCTAAGGATGAAATCCTTTTAGATCCTTTAACGACCCAACGAAATCCCAGAATGGATAGCGCCGATGATTATAACATTGGTACACAGTTTTATTGCTTTAGAAGTTTATTATTGACGTTTCTTTAAGAATTTTTCCCTGTTTGCTAACCCATTAACAACGCTTACATGTAAATCGGTTAATTTGTTTTTGGAAAAAGAGTGTGACGAATGTTTTTATGAACTGAATAGAATATTAGTCAATTATTTTATATTGACACTACCCTAATGGAATGATGGGTTTGTTATTTATATTAATGCTTAAAAGAAAAGAATTGGTTCTATCCTTATGCAGAATGATAGAGTTATTGACTATGCATCACGTCAGCTAAAAGTTTAAGAGCAAGACTATCTTACTCTTGACTTTGATTCAAAAGATGTAATATTTTTTAGGAATCTATCGATACATTATCTATATGGCGAAAAATGTGAGATATAAACCAATCACAAAAGATTGAATTATATTTTCTTTCCGAATGAACTCATCATGATGGAAATGATATGGATTGAACTAAACAAGGATTATGATTTCTCTATACACTACCACCTAGGGAAGGAAAATAAGGTGGAAGATGCTTTGAGTATAAATGATCATGGAGTTCTGATCAAGAAGATAATGGAAAGGGATGCTATTTTCATTGATCTATTAAAGGTGGACATGGTAATAACCATACAAGGTGAAACATCAATTATTTTTCAAATGGTTTCTAAACCCTATTTACTAGAAAGGGTAAAAAGTTCTCATACTGATTATGAGGAGTTTCAAAAGAAAATTAAAGCTGTGAATTATGGGAGATTGAGTGACTTCATATATGAAGATGGGATTTTGAAATTTCAGAAGAGACTTTGTGTTCCCAATTTACCTGATCTAAAAATGGAATTGTTGGATGATGCTCATTAATCAAATTTTTCTACACACCCTGGTAGCACTAAGATGTATAAAAATTGGAAGGAACATTTTTTGTGGGACATCATGAAGAGGGAGATTGCTAATTTTGTGTCAAGAAGTATGGTTTGTCAACAATCAATGCTGGAAGGTGATAACCTAGAGGATTCATTCAACCACTTCCCATAATTGAGTGTAAATGGGATAATATTATGATGGACTTTGTCATGGGGCTACCAAATACTCCTAGAATGAATGATTTCATATGGAGATTTGGGATCAATATTTTCCTATGGTATAATTTTCCTATAAAAATAGATTCAATTCAAATATTTATATAGAACCATATGAAGTGTTATATAGCAAGAGATGTCAAACACCAACTTGTTGGGATGATGTTGGTGAAATAAAACTCGTAGGCCCATAACATGTGAAGGAAATGATAGAAAAGGTGAAGGATATCCAAACCCACATCAAGGTAGCACAAAGTAGGCAGGAGAACTATACTGAAAACTGAAGGATGTATTTGGATTTTCAGTTATGAGATCATGCTTTCAAGGAGGTATATCCATGGAATATAGTTATAAGATTTGTTAAGAAGGGTAAATTGATCCCCAAGTACATCAGACCATTCAAATTTCTTTAATAAATTGGGTTGTAACTTACTGTTTGGGAATGCCACCAAGTCTCTTCAAAGATCACAATGTGTTCCACGTATCACTATTGAAAAAATACTTTCCTGATCCAACGCATGTACTAACCTATGGAAATATTGAATAGGAACCTGATCTATCTTATAATGAAGAGTATATAAAAATTATTGATACCATAGAACAAGTGATGATACATTGGACAACTCATTTGGTAAAAGTTCAATGGAGTAATCATAAGTTGGAAGAGGCAACTTGGGAACCTGAGGAACTTATGATGATGAACCACCAAAATATTTTTATGCAGTAATATTCTAGAAATTTTGTGGAATAAATTATTTTAATGAGTATAGAATATAACACCCCAATATTCCACGAAATATTTCCCTTTTTATAATACAATAGCTTGTGTTCTACGCAACTTCAAGTTCAAACACACGACAACCAATCAAACTAGACATTATGAAAAGTAATACCCACTTTTTGAAATTTTTTAAATTTCAAATTTCAAAATGGAATTCATTTTTGTATTCAGAATAACAAAATTATCTTAGGGTAAATTTTTTGTATTTTTTTTGAAAACAATCATTTTTTTGACGAATAGTTAAAAACACTACGTTTTTGTTTAAAACCGTATTTTTAATAAATATTTAATTACTTTTTTTAAATTTATTTTAGGTCAAAATAGAGGCATAATTCCTATATAAGTTTAATTTAATTAAAAGGAATCACTTTTTAATGTGTTTAGATATATAAAAAATTTATTGTCCATTTTACCGAATGTTACCCACCTCCTCAGAACATTTTCAAATTTGTGTAAAACATAATTTCACCACATCTGTGAGTTGAATTTCAAATATAAGAGAGAAACAGTTGATATTAGTATGTAAAATTTGGTTCAATAAGATGAAAATATTTTTTAGTTAATAATAACTTTTGACTTTTATTTACCATAGTTAAATGTAAATAGTGTAATTAAGAGTAAAAATGATACTATTATTATTAACATAACACGTGTCCTAATTCTGTTGGATAATTGAAATTAGACAAAAACACCTAGGAATAAAATATTATCCTTTAGCTCTACTTGTATTATATTATCACATTTATTATTATTTTGTTTAAAGAAGAGTTAAAAGAGTTAAAATCAATGTTTAATAAATAAACAATTTTTAATATAGGGTTATACATAAGTTAAATTTGACTATAAATTTTTATTATAAATAAAAAAATACATCCTATATGGAGGTATTTTATTTATAATTTAAAAAAATTAAATAATTAAATTTATTTATGAAACAATGATGATGCAGTAATTACCTTTTTATTGATTGATTAAAGCAATTTATATTATAAATATCCAAATAAATAATATTTAATAATTTTTATGAATTCTAAAAAAAGTATAGGATAATATGACCTCTTAGGGTTGATTAAATGAATTTAGTTTGAATTAATAATTCTGTTATAAATTCAATAAAAACAAAATACCAAATAGTGTCAAAATTGACATAAAAGAGTTTTTTAAAAAAATATTATATTATTAATTAATATTCCATTCCTAATAATCTAATTTTCTTCCAAAAGAGTAAAATAATATTATATATGTCATTAATTAATCCCATGAGTTTATCTTGGAATTTTATAGTAAGTTTATTAACCATATAATATAAAAATACAATGAGATATGGTAAATGTGAAACTATTTAACAAAGAGTTAAATCTAAAAGATAAGGTTAATATAGTGACCCAAACCATTATAAAACTTTTTTTGACTGTTTTTAGACCCATCTCACCTTATCCTTGAAATAAATGATTTTGGAGCCATTAGAAACCGAAATGATTTTATTATAAAATAATATTTCAATCCAATCCTATGGTGCCCCTCACCCCTCTTTTTAAAGGCCACCCTCCCATCTCTAAAATTCACACAATAAAAGCCATTTGGCTCAGCCAAACCTGACACAAATATCCTTTAAATTTTCATCCCTTCATCATATATGCCATATTTTGGTCAGAAATCCAACCTATGGATCCCTTTTGAATAAATCAAAAGGAATAACCCGAATAAGAGGTAAATATTTCATCACCTCTTTAAAGTTCCTTTCATCTTCCACTTCCACTTTCTTTATTGTTTTAATTCTAAAATAATGACTATGTTATCTTATATATATTGTGATGTTATTATAAAAATGGTACAACCATATTTGTTATTCTCTCCATCCTATAAATGACAAAGTTACCATATGTGTGTATATACAAATTACTGTCTCCACATCGTGGTGTAGTTTGTTATTCAAATACTTCATTATTTTTATGGGTATAATAATGAGTATAAATGATCTAAATAATAAATATAACATAATAATATTTATTTATATATGATATACCATGAAATTATATATGATTTTATTATCAAAAAAATTATATTGTCGCTCATGAGTATGTGCGGATTGCCTTGTCCAAGAACACGAAGAGATTTATTCCCCACCGTATCCATTCCAGAATAATTTTCATTTGATGATTAAAAATAAATTTAAAATACTTAATATTATTTTGAATATGAATAAGATACATCCTATCCATAACAAACATTACTTACGTAACAATGCATATAAAAGCAAACAAATCAGTTAACACCCCAAACGATGACACTAATGAAATATCATTAACAAAGAAATATTAGATTATCATATATGATATAATATTTATCTATATAGTTCATGTATAATTTATTAAAAATTATTTAACTATTATACAAGAAGTTAACTTACCCTTGACCAAGGAAAAGTACAAGGTCAGGGTTAATTTCCCTATAAATTCATTATCCGATGTTGTTTTTACATATGTATCAACGAGGATGTCCTAATCATCCACATCATGTTTCTTAAAAATGTATTACAAAACATTTTTACAATTTATTAGACTATGGTTTAATTTCATTTATACCATTATTTGTCTTTTTATAAAATTGTTGGAAAAGATTCTTTCTGTCGTTTTCCAAATAGGGTACCCTTTAATTTTTTTGACAAAATTAAGTTATGAATGTTTTTGTAAAATTATACTGTGGGGTTGGCCATTTTTTCTATTATAACATTGTAAATGAATCCCTTACAAGATTATATAAATATTTTAAAATAAATGTATTCGTTTATAATTATATGACTTATATGATTTCTAAATAGAAAGAGATATTTCTCTAAAAAAGTTTTGATCCCATCTATGTCAACATCCTTTGATGGATTTTAAGATTATATGTTGTTTATTTATTATGTTACAAACCTTATATATTTTATTGAAGGTTCTGTGATATGTTAGAATATGGATGTGTTATGTTTACAACATTCTTGGATTACAGAAAATATATTTACATTTCATATGCTAGTTTTAACACGAATGTTTATGTTATGTTTAAACATATCCTTATGAGGAATGTATTGGACATAGTATGTGATGGGTGGAGGCCGTTATAGCTCCTCGATGCATCAGTTAGTCTCATGAGAAAAACTAGTGTCTTATCACAAGGCCTTGACAAAATCTTATATATATTATTGACACAAGGCCTTGACTATGTGGTTATGAAGTCTGGAATTATGCATTCCATCATTATGAAAGTGGCTATTGATATTGCATGTGATTATTTGACTATTAGAATATCCATGTGAATATGTAAATGGATTTATTTGATTTTAACTTTTCCATATTATGCTGAATTTCATGTTTAATAATCTTTTGTTTTATTCTTACATTGCCGTATCTATTTATTCTTATTTATAAAAGTTTCTTCTATATTGTTACCCATAATGAGCATCTGATCTCATCACTTTCTATGTTTTATTTTTTCCACGATGCGACGAAATATGTTATAACTTACCTGGAAGGATTGTCTGTGGGATATGAGTGTGGCCTATGGAGACTATGTTGTTGTAGTTTTTCATTTTGTAATGTAATGTAAAAATTATAAATGTATCTAGTATTTACAATGGTAATAAACCAATCCGTCTTCGAGACATGATCTTTTTTTATCATGACAATTTTATGTAATAAGGCGCCGACTATAGGAAACTAGGTTCGGGGCGTTACAGTTGGTATTAGTGGAATCATAGTAAAAACCTTTGAAGATAGATTTAGAAATACTCTGATTAGATAAAATTAACCTAAGATAGAGTTTTAGGAATAGTATAGAAGAACTTTCTAGAATTTAAGTATTTAATATATTTTTTTGTGTTTTCCATGCATTGTATATCTGTCTGGATATGAGAAGGTAGAGGCGGTTTTGGCACATATGTACCTAGGGGTAAAACCTGAAAACAACGCTTTGAGCTAGACTCGAACGGGAAATGGTGCATGACAATAGGCCTTACTGAACTCTTGGTTACGACACTCCTGAGGGATATTCATAGGATAAGTATAATTTTCTTTACAAACCATTATTAAGGTTTTATGTGTATATAATTTCTTAAAGAAAACATTTTTATGTTTATCGATTATATCCATAAACTGTTCATTTTATGTTAACTGTTTAAATGTTTTGAATTATGTATTGTTATTCATAAAATAATATAGTGTATTCCATTATTTAGAAATGGCGCCTAGTGGATGGAATGGAAACAATATCAACGCACACAATCCATGTAGGGATTTCACTACTACTCAGGATAATTATACAGGAGCTGGTGATGCAACTGGTGCTGGTCAGCATATCACCAAACTGGGACAACTCAATCAAGTTATAAATAATAACCTAACCCATATACAGCCCCCTAATCTATAACATGTAGGATCAATGTTAGACCGATTCATGTGGCAAAACCCACCAATATTCAATGGGACTATAAACCCATTTGTAGTCGAGAAATGTATAAGTTCCATAGAGAAAATATTCCACGCTTTGGGGAGTATTGAAAAGGGAAAAATTAGTAATGGAAATTTATAACCTCATGGCCTAAATGGCCCGAAAGCCTTCATTTTTTTTGATTTTTGATTACCCCCCTTTCGAGGGACGAGGGGGAACCCTAAAAAGGCCTGTAGGCTCAGAGATTACATGGCCCGTAGGCTTAGTATATTACATGACCCAAAGATCTTAGAGAATTCAACCAGAATATCAACAAGTAACTGCCCCTCCCCAGCATCTGCATCTTGATATTATCTCTCCACATTTTCATGACCATTTGGCTAGGATTACTATGCAAGAACAGGATGGTACCGATGGTATAGCCCTGCCCTCTCATTCTGACAATCCATTTGGCTCTGCTTTGGTGAGTGCACCTGCTGTTAATCCCTTTCTGGGGCTTCTCATTTTTTGTATTCTATATGGGGCCTTCATTCATGTGGACCAAAGGCCTTAGGGTGGCTCTAAGGCCTTATGATGGTCCAATGTCCTTGAGAATCAACTGGCCTAGAGGCCTTGGGTGGCCTGAAATCCTTGTAGGACCCGAGGACCAAACCGATGGCCTGAAGGCCTAGATGTATGAATTGTTCTGGATGCTATAGTACCGAATAGTGCCTGCTATAGTACAACTACAATACTCTTACAGTACTACTAAATTACTACTACAGTAATTCTAAAATAGCGTTATAATACTGATATAGTAACGCAGAAATAATCCTCCACTTGGATTTGATCTTAGGTCTCTTGGATGCACCTAACGAGTGCTCACAAACTGGGTTGATGCTCTTTTGCTTATCACCTCATGGGGGATGCAGATCAATGGTGGTAATTGATTCAAAACTCAAAAAAAGATGATGATGTATGAAATATAGAATATAGGGAGTTTAAAAAGATATTCTTAGAAAAATATATTCCTTGTGACCACTGAGAAGATATGGAAATGAAATTTCTGAGTCTGAGACTAAAGGAGGATGAGAATGTCGCAAAATATGAGGCTAACATTCCAATGATGGAAAGGAGTGCAGAATATTATATACAGAACCCAAATATTAAAATTGATCATTTTTTGATGGGTTAAAACCATTTCTTCATCAAGAAATAGTCTCACAATCCATCTCATCATACGAAGATATTGTATCATTTTCTATCAGGATTAAAAAAGAATTATCCTTGTTTTAGGGATTTAAAGAAAAGAAAAAGAATAATAGATCTATTGAACACTCTAGAAATGGAAATAAGGGGAAAAGGGAAAAGTTGAATACCCATCCTATGGTAAATGATGGAAGAAACACCCCAGTACATTCCTGAAGAGAATGGGAGTCTGTTACAAGTGTGGTGAAAAAGGCCACCAAACTCATGTTTAAAAGGGGAAGAAATAGGCTTTAAATGATGAATGATATAATTGGAGAGAAATGAGGCATAATGAAAATGAATGTCCTAAGCATCAAGGAAAATTAACTCAAAAAAATCCTAGTGGTCAAGGAAAAGATTATGCTATAACTATTGCCGAGGATGAAGCTTCAAAAGATGTGGTTTATGGTAATTTAATAGTTTCCTCAAGTTTAGAATATGATTTATTTGATTCTGTATCATTTCATTGTTTCATATCTTCCCATTTTTCTAAAAAAATAGATATTTTCAATTTGAATTAAAAAGGGTGTTTTCAGTCAACACACATAAGGGAAGTATCATTGCAATAATGTTTTGTGAATTAGTTCCCATTAGAGAATATAAATGTACTTTATATGCTGATCTCATTTGAATACCAATGATTGAATTTCATATAATCATTAGTATGGATTGGATTTAGGACCATGATGTGTTTTGTTTAAAAGGGGAAGAAATATTATTTAAATGTTGAATTCTACAATTGGAGATAATATAGTCATAATGAAAATTAATGTCCTAAACACCAAGGAAACTTACCTCAAAAAATGCATAGGGGTCAAGGCAAAGATTATGGTATCACTACTGCTGAGGAAGAAGCTCCAAATGATGTGGTGGCTGGTAATTTAATGGTTTCATCAAGTTTAGAATATTATTTATTTGATTCTATATCATTTCATTGTTTCATATCATCCAATTTTTCTAAAAAAATATATATTTTCAATTTGAATTAACAAGGGAGTTTTCAGTCAAAACACATATGGGATGTATCATTATAATAATGTTTTGTGAATCTGTTCCCATTAGGGCATATAAATGATCTTTTTTTTCTGATCTCATTGGAAGACTAATGATTGAAATTGATATAATCCTTTGTATGTAATGGATTTAGGACCATGATGTGAAAATTTCTTGTAAGAAGAATGAGGTTACAATTGTAGAAGATGATAACGAGTACCTTAACATTAGAGTAGAAACATATCCACCTATTTTTTTATAGATCCACCTACAGTAGCTCAACTAAATTCAATTATTAGGGTGAAAGAGAATGAAATATCAATGGGTGAGGAAAGGAATGTTCAAATAGAGTACATATCTTTTGTGTAGGAATATGCTGATGTGTTTTTTGAAGATTTACATGGACATCCTTCCGAATGAGAAACTGAGTTTTCCATTGATTTAATTCCATGTTCAAGGCCTATATCGATGTCCCCTTATAGAATGGCCACTGTGGAATTAGTGGAACTAAATATACAACTTAAGGAATTGAGTAACACGAGATTTATTCACCCTATTGTTTCTCCATGGGGATCCCCTGTTCTTTTTGCTATGAAAAATATGGATATATAAGGTTGTGCATTGACTACAGGGAAATCAATACTACAAAAATAAACACCATGTATCCCCTACCTCGCCTTGATGATTTATTTGACAAACTTCATAGAGCTAAATATTTTACAAATATTGACCTTTGAATCGGATATCATCAGTTGTGTGTGAAGAAGGAATACATTCTGAAAACAGCGTTTCGAACCAGGTACATGCATTATGAGTTTACAATAATGCCTTTTGGGTTGACTAATTCACCCTCTGTTTTCAAGGATCTCATGAACAATGTTTTCAAGGAAAAATTTTATGAAATTTCTGTGGTATTTATTAAAGATATCCATGTATACTATAAATGATATGAAGATCATAGAAATCAATTGCGTGTTATTAAAATGTCTATTAGAAGAAATTAAATCTTTGTGAAAATAAGAAAGTGTGAATTATGGATTTAGGATATTTCATTTTCATTTCCTTATTATCTAAATAGATAGAATATCTGTTGATCATTCAAATACCATGGAAATCCAATAATGGCCAGTACAGACAAGTATAACTAAGTAATGTAATTTTATTGGTTTAGCAGGTTATTATAAACGTTTCGTCCTAAATTTTTCCCGGTTGGCTATCCCATTAACAATGATCACACATAATGGGGAAACATTATTTGGACAAATGGGTGTGAAGAATGTTTTAAATAACTGAAGAGATGATTATTCAATGCTCTTATCTTGACTCTACCATCAGGGAATGATGGGTTTGTTATTTATAGTGATGATTCAAAGAAAAAACTTGGTTGTGTCCTTATACGGAATGACAGAGTTATTGCCAATGCATCACATCAGCTAAAAATTCATGAGGAAAATGATCCTACTCATGGACTTCAGTTAATAGCTTTAATCATTGCTTTGAAGATATGGATACATTATCTCTATAGTGACCATTGTGAGATATATATCTATCGTAATATTTTGAAGTATATTTTCTCAAAAAATGAACTCAACATGAGAAAACGGTGATGGCTTGAACTACTCAAGTATTATTATTGCACAATACACTACCACCCGGTGATGGTAAATAAGGTGGTATATACTTTGAGTAGAAAGGATAATAGAGTTTTGTACAAGATGAGAATTGAAAGGGATCCTATTTTCATGGACCTATTAATGATGAATACATAGATATCCATGGAAGGTCAAACATCAATTATTTTTCAAATGGTTTCTAAGCCATATTTACTATAAAGGACAAAAAGTTCCTAGACTGATGATGAGTAGTTTCAAATGAAGATTAAAATTTTGAATGTTGGGAGATTGAGTGATTCATATATTAAGATGGGATTTTGAAATTTTGGAAGAGAACTTGTGTTCCTGATTTACCTGATCTAAAAATGGAATTTTTGGATGATTCTCATAGCTCCAATTTCTATATACACCCTGGTAGCACTAAGATGTATAGAGATTTGAATGAACATTTTTGGTGGGACAACATGAAGTGGGATATTGCTATTTTTTTCAATATGTATGGTTTTTCAGCAAGTGAAATCTAGAGGGAAATAGCCAGGACTATGCATGCAACCAATTCCCGAACTTAAGTGGAAATAGGATAATATTATGATGGACTTTTTCATGGGGCTACCAATTACTCCTAAAAGGAATGATGCCACATTCGTTTGAACACTTCCTACCACCCTCAAACTGTTAGACAATCAAAACAGACTATTAAAACCATAAAAGACATGTTGAGATCTTTTTGACATGACTTTCAAGGATTGTGGTATCAAAATTTAACTCTAGCTGAATTTTCATATAACAATAGCTTCCACTCAAGTATTAATATTACACCATATGAAGCGTTATATGGAAAGAGATTTCTAACATCAACTTGTTGGGATGATGTTGGTGAAAGAAAACTCATAGGCCTAGAAATTATTGAGGAAACGATGGAAAAGGTGAAAGTTATCCAAGCCCACATCAAGGAAGCACAATGAAGCCAGAAGAGAAATTTCGATAATTGAATGAAGGATTGGGAATTTTAGGTAGGATATCTTGTTTTCGTGATGGAATCTTTATTGAAGGGAGTTATAAAATTCGTTAAGAAGGGTAAATTGAATCCTAGGTACATCAGAACTTCCAAAATTCTAGAACGAATTGGGGTTGTAGATTAGTCTTTGGAAATGACACCAAGTCTCTACAATGTTCATGAAGTGTTCCATGTATCACTATTGATAAAATACATTCTTGACAAAACACATGTACTCACCTATGGGGAAATTGAACTAGAACCTGATCTATCTTATAGAGAAGATCATGTCAAAATTCATGATACTAGAGAATAAGTGATGAGAAACCAGATGACTCATCTCGTAAAAGTTCTATAGAGAAACCATAAGATGGAAGAGGAAACTTGGAAACCTGTTGAACACAATATGAAGAACCACCTAAATATTTTTATGCAGTAATATTCTAGAAATTTCAAGGATGAAATGATTTTAAGGAGGGAGAATTTAAATCCCCATTCTTCCACGGTACATTTCCCTTTAAATAATACAATAACTTGTGTTGCACACAACTTCGAGTTCAAACACACCACAACCAATCAAACTAGCCATTATGAATAGAAATACTCACTTTTTGACATTTTATAAATTTTATCATTCTATATGGACTTCATTTTTGGATTTAGAATATCAAAATTAGATTATTATGATTTGTTTTGTATTTTTTTTTGAAAACATTAAATTTTTTATGAATAGTGAAAAATATTATGTTATTGTTTAAAACCGACTTTTTAATTAAATATTTAATTATTTTATTTAAATTTATTTTATTTCAATATAGATACATATTACCAATATCTGTTAGATTTAATTCATTGGATTAATTTTATAATGAGTTAGATATATAAAAATTTTATTGAACTTTTAACTGTATTTTACCAACATCCTAGGTGCATTTTCAAATTTGTATAAAACATAATTTTATTGCCTCTATGGGAAGAATTTTAAAAATTTGGGAGACACGGTTAATATCATTAAGTAAAATTTGGTTCAATAAGATGAAAAAAATTTGGTGAATATTTACGTTTTACATTTATTTAACACGGTTAAAAGTAAATACAATAATTAAGGGTAAAAATGATATTATTATTACCCTAACACATGTCATAATTCTATTGGAAAAGTATAATTCGACCAAAAATAACCTTATGAATAAAATATGATCCTTTAGGTCCACTTGGATAATATTTGGACATTTATTATTATTTTATTTAAAGAATAGTTAAAAGTGTTAAAATCAATATTTAATATAATCCATTTTTAATAGAGGGTTATAAAAAATATAAATTCGACTATAAATATTCATTAGAAATTTACAAATATGTCATATGTAATGGTATTTTATTTATAAATTTTAGACATTATATAAAAATATTTATTTATGACACAATGATGATGCAGTAATTACCTTATTAATGAATGATTAAAATAATTGATATTATAAATATCCAAATAATACAAATTTTATACTTTTAATTAATTCGAATAATTTTATAGGTTAATATTACATTTTAGGGAAGATTAAATTATATTTTTAAGAAATAAGTTTGTTATAAATTATTCAAAATCAAAATACCAAATTGTGTCAAAATTGACATAAAAGAGTTTTTAAAACAAATATCATATTATTAATTGAAATTCTATTCCTAAAAATCTATAGTTTGTCCATTGGGATTAAATAATATTATATATTTCATTATTTAACCACATAAGTTTCTCTTAGATGTTTATAGTATGTTTATTAACTATATAATATAAAAATTCAAAGAGACATGGTAAATGTCAAACTATTTAACTAAGTGTTAAATCTAAAAGATAAGTTTGATATAGTGACGCAAAACTATCTGAAACCAATTTTTTTTGTGGTTTTTGAACTATCCCCATATTATCCTGAAAATAAATTATTTTTGTGCCATTATAAACCAAAAAAAAAATTATTATAAAATAATATTTCTATCTTTTCTTAATGTCCCCCTCACCCCTCTTATAAAATGTAACTTTTTCTTCTCCCAAATTCACACCTTCAAAGACATTTTTTTGGCCATACCCTGAAAAAATATCCTCTCAACTATCATCCCTTAATTATATAGGCCATAATTTATTCAGAAAGAATACCTATGGATTCCTTTTGATCAAATCAAAAGGAAGAACCCGAAGAAGATGTAAATATTTCATCACCTCTTTCAAGTTCTTTTCTTCTTGTACTTCATCTCTATTTATTATTTCCATTATAAAATATTAGCTCCAATTTTTTCTATATACATTTATTTTATTATAGAAATTTTACAAATATATTCATTATTCTATCCATTCTATAAATTAAATAGTATTCATACGTGCATACGCACATATTACAGTCCCCACATCGTGGTGTAGTTTGTTATTAAAATTCATCATCATTTAGTTAGGTATAATACTGTGTATAAAAGATGTAAATAATAGATATAACGTTTTAAATATTTATTATATATGTTATAACATTCAATTATATATGATATTACTATCAAGAAAATGATATTGTCACTCCTCTATACGTACATAGTACCATCTCCATGAACGTGTTGAGATTCATTCCCCATCGTATCCATGTTGGAATAATTTTAATTTAATGATTAAAAATACTGTTTAAAGACTTAATATCATTATAAATACGTATTATATACATCATATCCATAACAAACATTGCTTACGTATCAATGCATATAAAATAAAATGAATCACTTAACAACTGAAACGATGATACTACTAAAATATCATTAACAAAACAATATTAAAAGATAATACATGATATAATATTTATATATATAGTTCTTGTAAAATTTAATAACAATTATTTGACTATTATATAGGAGATTTACGTACCCTAGACCATGGAAATGTACAATGTAGGGGTTAATTTCACAATCTCTTTATTATCCGATGTTGTCTTTATGTAAGTATCTACCAAGACCTATTTATCATCCACATGAATGTTTCTTAAAAATGAATTAAAAAACAATTTTACTACTTACTAGAATATAGGATAACGTAATTTATACTCTTTTATGTTTTTTTATAAATTTTTTTGAATGGAATATTTTAATCGTTTTCCAAACAAGGCACTTTATGTCCCTTTTACACAATTATGATAAGAATGTTTTTTAACTTATATGACGGGTGAGGCTATTTTACATCGTAATAACATAATCGAAGATTTCCATTCAAGCTTATAAGAATATTTTTAAAATAAATGATTTATTTTATAATTATTTAACTTTTAATTGATTTCAAAATAGAAATATATATTTCTCTAAAAAACATTTTTATTTCATATATGTCAACATCCATTGATGGATTTTATGATTATTTGAAGATGATTTATTATGATACTAAACTTCCATATTGTATTGAGGTTTCTGTGATATGTTTTACTGTGGATATGTTATTTTTAAACCATTCATGGTTTATTGATAAATTATTGACAATTCATATGCTAGTTTTAATACGAATTATTATGTTATGTTTAAACCCTTTCATATGGGGTATGCATTGGACATAGTAAGTGACAGGTAGAGACTGATATAGATCCTCGATGAATTAGTAGATCTCATGAGACAGACTAGTGTCTTGGAACAAGGCCTTTACAAAATCGTAATTGTAGTCTTGGGATATGGCCTTGACTGCGTGGTTATGATGTCTGGCATTATGCATTCCATCTTTATGAAAGTGGCTATTTATATTTATTGTGATTATTCGACTAGTAGAATATCCATGTGAATAATTAAATGTAATTATTTTATTTTATCTTTTCCTTGTTAAACTGATGTTCATGTTTAAAATTATTTTGTTTCAGTCTTACATTGCCTGAAATGTTTATGATTATTTATGAAATTTTCTACTATATTGTTATCCTTACTCAGCATCTGAGCTCAACCCTTTATATGTATTATTTTCCCCAAGATTCGATGAAGTATATTATCACTGATCTATAGGGATCGCCTATGGGATATGAGTGTATCCTATGGAGACTATGATGTTTTAATTTTTCAATTTACAATGTAATGTAAAACTTATAAATGTATCTAGTATTTCTATGGCTACCAAACTAATCGGTCATTCGAGACTTGATCTTTTTATATCATGCCAATGTTATGTAATAATGCTCCGACTCTGGATAGCTAGGGTTAAGGAGTTTAATAAATAAGTTTTTTCAATATTATCGTCAAATTATAGATGAGATTATGGAGGATTCTAGTTAATATTTATTTGAATTCAATGATCTTGGGTTTTGGTCCAAATATTAAATAATCAAACGGATTTATATGTATTAGATATCCCAGGAAACATTCCATCATTTATTTTGGGATAGAATTTCAATGATTATCCTTTTAATAATGGATAAATCACTTCTAATTGGAGACTTATAAGAAGAAAACATTATGAATTTTAGAATTCCAATGTTAAAAATGGGATTTTCATAATATGGTTAATATCATGAAAATGTAAAGGATAAATCACATGGAATTGAAAAAATAATACTTTGGAATTGTGGAAGGTAAAACTCAATTCTACAATACCTATAAATTTTTATGAGTGTCTTATATGATCATTCAACAACCCCATTTAGTAATTTTTCTCTAAGATTGTAGAAGGAGAGATGGTATCCTTTAGAAGCACAAAACTCCACAAATACAATATTATAAAATTATTCACCATGGAAAATTATATGGGATATGATCCTATAACTCAAATAATTATTTAATTTAATTTAATGTTTAATAAAAAAAATAAAAAATTAAGGTAGGCTATGATGAAAATAAATGAAAATGATTTAAAATCACCAACAATTTCAAATGTATAATCTTTAAAACTAATATTGGATCATTTGTTTTCCTAAAAATGTATAAAAAGACAAGTTATATTGATTTAAAAATGTAAACAATGTTATTAAGTAATAAATATGATTTATGTCTCATTACAATATGGAATGGTTCATAAAAATGTTATATTTAGAATCATCCACAATAATGTTATCTGTGGAGTACAATTTTAGTAAATATCATAAATTCTTATTTTAGTTGGGCTAAAAAATTGGGATAATATTGGAGTAACCGAGGGGCTGATGGATGTAACAATATCATTATATTATGAAATTAATATTATATAATTTTTTCTATTAATTAATTTATATTCATAAATATAAACATTTGTAAAGTGATATATATTAAACTGAATATAAATATTTGAATTAAAAACATTAAAAATTAAATAAAATGTATATTTGAAACCTCTAAAAACAAATTGAATAATAATTAGTAAATTATCCTTTATTTTATTAACAAATAAAAACCCCTTAATTGAATAATATTTTTAAAGACCCTTCATTCATATGTAAGTAATTTTAATTTTTTAATCATCTTCAAATGTAAAATTTCCACCATTACTGGCCTCAAGAATATTGAATATAGAAGGATCACTACATTTGTTCCTTGTGAACCCTCTATCCATATACAATATATCATTTTTGGGATATATTATCCTGAACATTTTATAAAAATTATTTAAGTTGGTAATGTTTTTAGTGGCCATATCATTGGTCCACAAATGATTTCCAATAGATATTTTGGAATCCTATTTATTTGGAAGATGTAATTAAAAATAATAAAAGAGTAGAGACGTGAATTACATTTGTTATAGAATGTCTTTAAATATTTCAATTAATTTATAATCTTTGTCACAATATTATATGAAATAATTTTATTATATATCTGTGTAAATTATATTTACGAAATAAATCATTCTAGATTACATTGGAAATTTAGTAATTTTAATCAAATCCCACTATTAGTTTTCATTTCAGGTTGAGATCCCAAAATGTTTTATTGAAAGAATAATCGTCATGGAATAAATGATCAATACTTTTTTTGGGGATTCATTATTTGAAATTACCAATATTCAATATTTATTCTATCTATATATTTTTATACCGATTTTTTTTATTCAAAACATCATATTTCCTAAAAAAATGTGATTCGATTTCATTTTAATATCCTTGTATATTAAGAGGATTATAGAAATACCATATTCTATTTGATATATACAAAAAATAATGTACTCAAAGATGAAATAACATGAATAAAAGTAGTATTGAATGAAGTAGAACAAGTAGAGTTTGTTTCATCAGAAACATCGATATTGATTATTATGAAATATGAACTATTAATTATTGATTAATAGGTTGATATTAAATCCATCCTTAAACAGTATATTGAAAACATAAGATATTTCATAAATTTATATTTATTTTTGTACTTTTTTTAATTTTAAAATTCTTATAGATTACGAAATATGTCTTACAATCAAATATATGTAATTTTATTTCATGATTTTACTTCATGATGCATTTAGTAACTCTTTTTTCCATGTACCTTCTTTCCCTTTAAACATTTAGAACCATCTTTTATTCTTTATCAGAATAGTCATTTTTTATTACAATGAAAGATATTTTATTTTTTAGTTTCATTAACCACCTTAGGTTCCATTTTCTTCATTAAATCTCAAAGTAATCTAATATATACAGATAGAACCATTTAAATCCTCTATAACTATGTTTTTTATATCCTTCGATTTCGGCAAAATAATTAATAGATATTTCCCCATTACATGATAATACATTATTCTTTTTCTCTAATAAAGTATCCATATAATTGTAATAACATGGGGATTTTATAAAACTATAAATATGACTAAAATGACTAAATAATTCAAAAATTGATTTATTAGGATTTATAAAGAAACAGAAATAAAGATCTACAATCATATCCAAGTGGGAATCATTGATATTTTTATTTCTATTATGAGTATCATTTAAATGTTCTAAAATTTCATGCATTATTATCCATGTAAAAAATTATATGAATACATTTTTATTCTAAACCACAATTCATGTAGTTCATAGAATTACCATCAAATTCAATTGTAGATGTTTAATTATTGATACATGTATCTTATTATTCTATAGTTTGATTGTATACATATATTTATATTTAATAATTAGGAATCCCAAAAATAATAAAAATATATATACATGTGATTTTTCAAACAACCATTACTTTTTCTGTTAAAAATTTACTACGAACATAGGATTTTATTTCAGGACCACCGTGGGTGTATGAAAATTTCAATTTACAAATTTTATATTATTTGAGAAAAATGATTATATATTTTTATAATTAATATAATATTTTAAAATATGAAAAAATGACGTATAAAAAAAATCAAAACTCCCTTGATAGCAAATTTAATATGATGATGGGAGTAATAGAATGAGGGGTTTGAATTTTACTTTGTATAATTATAGTAAAAAATCGATGTTTAAAAATGTCTTTAAAATAATTAAGAAAATAAGGTAGCTTTTAAGTTAAATTAATCAATGTATAAGACAAAATTATAACATTAAAAGTGAAAAAATAATATAAATATATATTTAACAAGAAAAAGATTAAGGTACTCTAATATTAATGATAATATGTGAACAATCATTAATGTATAGACTATAAATTTAATAAAAGATAAATATTATCCTAATAAATAATTACAAATATAGAAGGTAAATTAGATAAAAAATAATTTAAGGGCATTATAAAACCTCTCTAAAATATAACATATATTTAACAATCCAAAAACTTGAGGATTTTATTTGTTAGTACCTTGGATTTATTTTTATCCATGTTACCAATGTGATCAGTTGTATTTTAGTGTATTTTAATATACTAGATATAATTAAAAAATAGAAAATTATATATAAGGATGAAAATAACATCGTATTATAGACTTTACTTCTGAAACTAATATCAATAAAAAGATTTTCCCACACATTAGTAGTAGAGAACACAAAATAAAGAAGAATGTAGAGGAAGTGGTCAATTTTAGAAGAGAAATTAATTTTTATCTATGTCTCAATCATCCAACGAATATGATGAATAACTAGCAGAGAATCAGAAAATAATAGACTGAAAGGATGAAGTTAAAATTTGGAAATCACTCTAGATAAGAGAATAATATTTAAAAAGTGGGACATTTAAATGATATTAATGGCAATAGGTCATTGAAATTTGGTATTCGATGAGGATGTTTTCATTGTTTTCTAATTCCATGAGAGGTCTGTTTTTGTAGTCTATAAAAGCATTATTTATGTGATGAAAATTATTATAATCATTATGACATGAAAGTCCGCATTCATTGTATTTTGAACTCTATAAATATATGGCTATTATATACTTGGACAACTCAACTAGTTAGTTGGTCTCCTTGACCATGTATCCAGTAAGCAAGATATGACATGGTCATTAGTTTTTTCTACTACCGTCTATCCATTGGATTCATGTTGATCAAACTAGTTATTTACATCTTCAATAGAAATTATATTATTCTCTAAAAGGTTATCGGTGGGGCCTTAGTTAATATCGAAGTTTGTAGGCATTCCATTGGTTTCATAGATTAATAGCAGTAAATGGATGAAGCTTCAAGCAACCTATTACATCAAGAACTAGAATCTTCACTTATTACAATTAGATATAAATTATATTCATGCATTTTTATGGATTTAATGAATTCATCAAGGAATTTTAATAATTTTATAAATGTATTCTAATAATATGTCTTCTATAAATCTTCACATCACATAGAAGAAGAAATTAAACACGTTAAGAGTGTTCCTGATCTTTAAAATCAATGAATGGTGATAATTTAAATGACTAAAAATCCAAATCTATAGAAATATATATTTTTACCAAATATATGTCCCTCATCATTTTTTCAATAAAAAATCAAGCATGTATACATGCCAACACCACTTCCCAGATCAGACCTCCCATGTATAGATCATATAGCTCAGTAAAACAATATGTTTTGGTCATCTCTAATGGTAATAACAATACCAGTCTAACCCCTCATTATTATACCACCATCATGTACAAATTCTAATAAAATTAGTTTTACTATACTATCTAATATCCTATGTCATATATAAAGGTAATTAATATCACCCCACTAACAAATAATGTGTGTCTTATATAGGTCACAACTCTAGTGAAGGAATATACTTTTGTCTCCATCATCACCCACAAACTGTCATGCCATAACACTTACATTATGGTTATCACATGAGGATATACATATCATGAATTAGTTTCCATGTCACCAGCCTACTAGTGAAATGATCCTCATTAGGAATCATTATAGGAGACAAGACTATCAAGGATAATGACCCTACCTTTCAACATATAAAATAAAATCATATATATATTAGCATTATCTTGTAGTTCTAAATATCTATTAGGTATAATTTCAAAATTAATTTATATTGGAAAACACAATATATGTTTTAGTTGGATGATTATATAACTAAGTGCGCTATTGTTTTTAAACCATTACGAGAGTCTCTCATAATGGTTTTACAATAAACGCATCCAAATCTTCTTTCAACCTACCAAGGTTCACTATATATCCCATATAAAGAGGGACTACTTAGTCTTCTATAATGTCCAGAACACCAAAAGGTCTGCATGAAAAATCCTTAGAGAAACTACACAATAGTATACCTATGTAGTATTCCACCACCATGTTATATGGGACAACATCATATAATTGGTTATAGATACATTAAATAGTCAAAACCTAGATCTCTATTGGTATAAATCATTTAAAATTCCAATAATGTCATATAAATAAACATTTTTAATCTAATTCACGTGCAAGAACTATTTCTAATAGGATATGAGGAGAGTAACCAATTAAAATTAATTCTCTAATATATTACATGAGTACCATTTTCAAAAATTATATACTAAACCACTATAATAGAAACCAAAAATAAAAACCCATATCCATGGTCACATAGAAATATGGTTTAGAAAGGAGTTTATATTGAATTAGACTATGTTAAATAACAATATATGTCTCATACCTATAACATATTCTTACCAATCACATTAATGATATGAATTATTAAAAAGCCTCAAATACCCCTTGGTTATTCCCCAACCCTAAAAAATTGACTACTACTCTATAATTAGTGTACTCGAAAATTTTGTATTCCTCCCTATATTGTAGATGCTAAAAATGATGATTTCAAAATTTGGTTGCATCATGATGCGATTGCCCCCTTTAGTTTTTTTGAAAAATAATATAAAAATAAGTTAAAACACTTTATAGAGTACAAAAAATAATAAAATAAAAATTCTTATAACCATTGAGATATGGAATAAATTATTCACACAAAACCTAATTAATTCACACACACATAAAATAATTTTCAATGGGTACACCACATGTAAAATATAGTTCAAAAAAATTGATGAATATGTTCCTCTACTACTACAGTTTTATCCAACATAATATAGTACTCTAAAAAAATCTGAGCAATATTGCATGATCAGTTTCTTTAAACCTCTAACCAATATGAACATATGATCAGTGAAGTAATCTTAGAAAACTATATACCTTGATCACCTAATTAGGGATTGAGTAAATCTCATTATGACTGAACCAATTAATACCTACACATAACATGTAAATTTATTTTATTTTCACATGATATTATTTTCATAATAAATTATTGAAACATGTAATTTTCTCCATAATTCAAATACATCATTTAATTTTTTGAATAACCATATTTTTTATTGTGTTAGATCTTTAAAATAATGATTAAAAATTTTTAAATACCATAATCATTAATAGCATACAGGATTCAAAATTCAGCATAATAAATCAAGATTCAAATTCAAATTCATGTTATAAAAAATAAGACACATCATTCATGAATCACCCACATCAATAGAATATGTGGCTTTCTGCATTGAGCCACAATCCATAATTCACAATCAACCCATTGTCTTCATCAACATAACTGGTAATCCAAATTCCATGGAGTAAGGATTTTTTATCATTTCCATAAACTGAAAACCTTACTTTTTTATAGGGGTAACCCTAGGATGTTGTTCTAGACAATGGGAGTGAAACACATGAAATCACACCTAGTCTAGAAAATAGAACATTCGATATCTTGACAAAAAATATATATGAATTATTGGGTATTGAGTCCTCATGGAAATACAAAAACCACACGAAGTCACCTTATAAGAATCCTTGAATCCCAAAAGGCAAATATGACATGGAGGAGAGTGATGGAATTCATAACTAAGAGTAGAGATGGGATATAATTAGTATAGAAGAAATAGAAACACAAAAACAGTTTATCTTCATCGAATATTAAAAACCAAAAATTATACAAAACATAACTATTATAAAGATAAATAATTACTGAAAATCACCACAACTATCTAAATAACTCCAAATAATAGAAAGGCCCAAGTCACAAACAAGGGAAAAGACTGAACCTCTGATGCATGAGAGAACAAACATGAGTTGAGTCTCCTAGAAAACCTGTGAGATCTCAATCAAAACATACCAAATCCCTTTGAGAGCCACTACATCAAATCAAAACAAATTCTAGTGAAATATATCTAGGAGAAACAACAAATATTGAGATGAAAATGGTATTGATAGTGAGACACAATCATAGTGGGAAATAAACACCCAACCGAGACAAACAAATATATGGAAGAGTAGAGTAACAAAGGAACAAACTAAGTGTGTGGTTTGGAGAGATAAATTCAATATCCAATGGATTGAAACCCATCAGATAAGATTAATCAATAATAAAATTAAAACTTAGAAATTAAATAGAGCCATGGAAGAAGATATAAGAAAAAGTAACATCAATAAAAGTGAGAGAAGAGGGAAGAAAATAATGGAGGAATGTAGAACATCGCTAGGGGAAGTATCCATAAATAGAGTAGAGGCGTGAAATTCTCAGGAGAGTTTTCTAGTATAGAAGGTAGCCATGTTTTATCACAGAAATTACTTCCATGTCATAAAAATATTAAAAAAATTTATAGTAAATAAATAAAATCCATTAATCCACATATTCTAACATGATATTTTATATCATCTATACCTTGTTTATCTTGTGTTGAAGTTTATGTGGCCCCATTACACATGTATTGAAAATAATACCGAACCCAATAAAAATTTAATAATAGGTGAAAACATAAATTTCATGTAGATAATCCTAGCATGTCATGTGGACACATACCATAATTAATCCTTAGTAATAACATATGTGTTGATAAATAGAGACGTAAATCCAAATATCATGTAGTATATCTTATATTATAGACTGGAAAATATTCTCAATTAAATTGGATTTATTTTGTTATTAAAAATATATAATCCTATAACTATATCAATGGGGATTTATAAGGTGTTCTAATTCAATATGGATCAATTTTAATCTATAGAGGCTTCCCTGGGTATTCAAAATAAATCATTTTATAGTGAAATATTTATAGTTTACCCATATCATTCCAAAGTGTCCCACATATAATAAAAATACTCATTAACTATAATGGAATTATGTTTAGCCTTATGTATTTACATAGTAAGACTTGATGGAATATATTCCTTACCATAATATATTATGAAACATAACTCATAACAGTAGTCCATCTAAAAATTATTCTACATATTCAATATCAGTCTCTCATGAAAACGATCTTAAAATCCATTGTAGTTATTTTCTTCCCACATAAAAATTTTTGGTTGTATAGTGACACATGTAATCCACACATCCAATTACCAGAACACACAACTAGCAGGTTCAACATATCGCTAGGGAAATCCCTTGGCCCCCATGGTTCCTTGAATCATCGATATAATTCATAGGTTCCATGGTCTAGTAATCATTTCGTGTGTTAGCACACATCCCACAATGTGAATAGAATCACATTACATCCTCATAATCATGTTAAGTACTCGTTGGACACTTGTTCATATCAACTATCCTAAAGGAATTATGTAATCTCATTTTCAATCATTAACTACTTTATACCATCATTTCTAGTCTACCATAATATCATACAAAGAGGTATCTAAGGGATTATATAAAGGGAAAATATGATACATTTACATTATTTATGTTATTTCCATAAACATCTCATCTACCACAATGTATAAATTTATAATCAATGTCTATCATATCAAAAGATAAGGCATCCTCTAAATAAATTTGGTTTATCCTTAATCTTAACACAAACATTCTAACCATAAAAAAGATATTAAAACTAAACAATTGACATAATAATAAACATTGATATACCTTAATGGGGAGGTATCATAACCTATTCATAAAAAATAATCATTTATAACAGGGTATAACAAAGGTATCACATACTTCATTTATATAGTAACATTCATTATTCAAATCCTGACTACTCTGTCAAAATAAGTTCTTTTTCAAAAACTGATTTGGACACCTATGTGAGTCCCCAACCAACCAAATAAATTATTTTAAAATTTTATAATTAACAAAATAATTTAATTCAATTAATAATTTTATTTATAATTAACTAAAGTGATTATTTAATAAATGATTAAATAATTAAATAATATTGATTAAAATTTATTCAGTGAAAAAAACGACTCATTCACATAAGTTCCCCGGAAAATCACACTCACCATTCACGGAAAATTCAACAATACATTGAATTAATTTAAGATAAAATTATATATAATTAATTAAAAATAATAATTAAATATATTGGGCAGTGTACATCCAATGTAAATGTTCATTTATGTGTTTTATAATCCTCTTGATATGTCCTCTATATAATCTACTAAAAATATACTTCATTTTAAGACATTTCTGTTATGATCATTGGGAAATCATTTTCACTCCATAGTAATTTTACATGGATTTTATGATGTCATAAGTGGAAGAACAAAGAAGAACAATGGGGAGATTCTACACATCGTTTCACTTGTACTCACCTCCAATCACAATGAAGGATACAATATACCGATGGTCAATACTTTAAAATGTTAGACATCAGAAAAAGGGTGCATATTCCCATGAATCCAACAGAGTCTTCGAAAGCCTCTCCCACATCCATATTAATCAAAAAATCAATGTGCTCGGTATATCAATATTTCAGTATGCCTCAAGGTAAAAGCTCGGTGTATTAGAATTTCAGCATGTTTCATTATCCAAACCTGATATATATGAATTTCATCATGTATCATTTATAACAATTTCCTATAGGTCCCATCCTTGGAATCAATAAATATATCCTAGGATCACTTGAAATTTTCAAAATAATCCTCAAAGAGGCCGACCACCATTTTATGGCTCACTCATGACCTTTGCATAAATAACCTCTTCATCCTGACCATTTTCTTTTAATCGATATAATGGTTTACCCAAGGTATAGAAGATGAAATCTGTCATATTAGATGACCTTTCCATTTAACTGAGACACTAGCTCTCCCATTTCAAATTACCTATTTTGAAATAGGTCACAATCCATTTCAGTACTATGAAAAGTGATTTATAATATCACATGTTTTAACATAATAAACTCTCGTGGGAAAAATATTTACATAACTAATCAGAATATGGATCCCAGGAGAGCACATATGGGAATCCCAACAAAATATAGAAAGATTCCCCCTATCATGATCAACAACTATAACCAGGATGTACCTTTAGTTACCACCACTGCATTAGAAAAACCATGTCTGATATAAACAAATGAGTGATGGTGTATCGAAAGCCCAACACAACACTACATGCATAGCCCCATGGAATTACATGTTCAGAAAGGGTTCTGGGTGACACTCGAAGACCATCTCTTCCTAAACCGCTTGTAATAGGTTTGGGATGGTCAAACATTGGACACCTAATGGGTCCCTCAAGTCATCACAAAGAGGCATCCTACTCGGGATCCTCTAGGTAACACAATCAATGGCATCCTACATACGATCCTTAGAAGCCTATGGTATCATGACCATGTGGTATATTAGTGAACAACTGAAAAGGTAAATGTCATAAAAATCATAAGTAATGGGAGAAATCTCAAAGATTATCTCATATAAATGGTCTCAACTAATTTGGTCTGAACACCCAACCTATCATCCACGCCAAGTCTCACACTCAGGTGAATAATAAACATTATAACTGGAGGAAAAACCTATCCTTTTAGGTATAACCCACAAAATCAACATTTAGATGACACATAAATGTGAATAATATTTCATCATTGTAATCTATGCAGAACAAAACTCACAATGGACTACTCTGTCGGCCAAAATGGTCAACTGGTGAACATATAATATTCATTGTAATGATCCTAAGTGGGGACCACACATTAATTTTATTTTAAAACATGAAGACATTCTAAAAACATCTGAATTAAATTATGTGTCGTAGTTCTATTGATGGTGTGTCAAGTGGACATCAGACACAGAATATACGTCTGATTCAATAATCGCTAAATAATAATAATCGAAATAATATTATTATTTTGGATGTTTCATACCACAAAACATTTGGAACTAAAAATAAGTTGTCCATATGAACTCAAAAGTTCCACCTCAAAGTAATCGTCATGTGGCAATAGATGGCACATGAAATGGACCCCTAGATTGTGGGTTACATGTGTTTAAAAACCCTCAGACAAAATCTAGTCTGAAGAAGTACATGGCATGTACTATATAGTACATGTGGTCTTCTTCTATAGTAGTACAAGGCATGTATGTTACGATTCCTAGAGTGTACTGTTCAAAAACTATCTTCCCATATGCGATTTAAATTGGTCACATAACCAAGTTCCACTACAAGACATGTACTCCAAAAAAATATTATGTGTTTCTTTTTCACATGGTTAGACACACGACCGACCACCACAGGGCTTATACTCAGAGTACACTACATATAAGTAAGAAACATATTCTTTCTAGAATTGGATGAACACATGGAATGTTCCCCTAGAACACATGTTGTGTAACCTGGGTTTCCTGATAGGAAAACCCTCTTATCGCCTGAAGCCCCTGTTTTCTCCCCTGAAACAACATATCCAGCCTCTAGAGGCCCCAATAAAGCATAAAAAGACGTTAAAAATTAAAATAAAATCTCTAAAGGGGATATGTAAAAAAATCGTAAATTTCCTTACCTTCATCCAGAAACCGCCGAAGCTTCGGTTGATTTCAATATCAACGGAGTTTGCACGCCAACTCAACATGTCAAGATCATCAATATGGTACCCCTATTGCCTTCCATATCCCTCTCTTTATCAATCCCTGTATTATCAAATTATAAATTTCCATGTATTATCCACTCATGTAGCATTTTGAAGAAGGAGGATGAAGGAATAAAAAGGAATGAAAACAAAAGAAAATGAGAAAAAAGAAAAAGGGGCTCAGCCCGGCCCCAGTGCCCGAATTGAGTTTATGCCTCACCTAGACTGAACTCGCCATACCAGTCTTAATGCAGTAAAAGGAATCTCAATATGATTATCCGTATAAAATTTATTAACAAACGAACCTACATAAATAATTTAATATTTTATATAATATTATTAAATATTTAATATTCCGATAAAATTCGAACATCTCATATTTCCAACAAACATATGTCCTACAGTAAACACCCTATTTTGGAACTAATGAAGTTATTAGAAAAATTATATGTGGTTAAATGGTTGTAGAAAATATCATTTTACCCTTAACGAGCATCCACCAACAAAATTTCAAATTTTTTCTTGAAATTACAATTTCAACAAACACATGTCCTTACAATATTCAATTCAATTTTTTTAAAAATAATAATGTGAAATAATTTTCTTATTAATTATTATTATAATTGTTAAAATGTTATTTTCTTTAAAATGTGCTTTGATGAAAAAATATTTTTGATTGAAGTGATAAATAAAGGCATAGTTTTTTAAAAACATTTTTTTTAATCATTTCAAGTACCAATTATTAAAAAATTAAAATATTAAATAAAAAAAACATGTGTAAAAAGATTTTATTAAAATATATTTATTTTATGAAATAAATATAAACATTATTTTTCCTTTAAAAGATGTAGACATCAACAGACCTGAAAAATTATGCAATTATGAAATAAACCCTAATCATTTTCGTATCTTATGAATCATAAGACCGAGAAAAGAAATGTCCTAAAGTGAAACATTAAATTTCTATAGATATAAATTGATTCATTATATAACATATAAAATTATATGAATATATATCATTAATGGTAAATAAGTGGTGATTATTTCATATAGATCACAGAGGTAAACGTGAGATGAGAAACGCTTATCCCATGTTGGATTTCATCTGTACATTTATATAAAACATTTACAATAACTATATTTTTATTAATCATCCATTATATTACAAATATAATATATATTTTTAAAAATAAATGATTTCTATTTTGTATCTTATCACTCATTTATTAGATATTATTTGTTAAATTCACAATTTCAAGTGATAATTGATTCATTTTTCAAGTATGTTTTGTCTGGGTATTTTTTTCTATTAAATTTTTTCATTTTTATCTCAAATTAATACTTTTAAAAATGATATAACAATTAAATATAGTCAATGTATAGTTATTTTTAGTAATCCTTAAGGGTTAATGATAAAAATAGATTTCACAGTACCTAGAGATAGTAGGGTATATTACTTCACGAATGTTATTACCATTGTTATCTAAAGATATAATAAAATGATAATAAATATTAATTAAAATATATAGAGTAATAATTATATTCCTTATATCATATATATCTATAACACCATTACTTATTATCATCCCTATAAAATTAAAGTGAAAAACATTTCACATCACTGTGTGGAGGCGATATTCCAATCCTATGTGCGAGAGATGTTATTATTTCATTGTGGATTATATTTTAATATTTTAATGTGATATTATATTCTGAGATGTATTTTTTTATCTTAAATATCACATACATTCACTAAATATTTTCATTACTACCATCCATGTAAATTATAAAATTAAAACAATTCACATCACTTCCGATGTAATTAGTCCTCCGTACAAAAATGCTTTATTACCATATCCCCCATGTAATGTAATTTAGGAATGTATAAGTGATATGATAAATAAATAGGTATTATGATATCATATTTATTATTTTATATGAAAATTATCAGTATTCATATCCTTGAAAGGTTTTGATGTAAAATAAAATCATTGGTTCACTATGTAGTAGTTTATCATACACACATGTGAAGATAAGAGGATTGGGTTTAACAAATATTAAATTCCATATATTGTTTTTATATATTACATAAAACTATTATGAGATAAGGAACTAAGATGACATGTGATTCCAAGACCTGGTGTTCTCAAAACAATTGCTTTATAAATATAAAAATATTAAATATATTACACAAATATTATTCTTGGATAAGTGGAATAACATTGAAATGGGTACCTAGATCATAAATCAATGAGCACCACTGAGTTTAGAGTAGTGAATGTATTCTAGGTAGGTCCTATCATTGACTAGCGTGGGTCGACTATGAATAGTATTTTTTGGACGTTTAATGAAATAAAATGTTGATTTAATTTTTTTATCAGCACACAACTACATAGTGACACATTTAATTATATTAAACCATTTTAGAGAAGATTGGTATATCATAATATCCCTATAATTCCTCTGAGTTATAGAGAGAAAGATCTCACAAATGAAAGTTAATGTATTAAAGATTGTATCGTCGATCTTCGTATAAACAGAGCTATAGGATCTCATCAATGATGAGAGTTCAATATTTACTTGTAAAATAACGATCCAAACTCATGTTAGGGAATTGTTTTCTTTGTGATTTTTACCATGAATGTATTCAACAACGAATGCAGACCAGCTGAAAAATAGGTTTATCTGTAGATTGATCGTTCTTGGGAGATGGATAATTGTTGTGGGGTTTAAAAGGGAGATATATCTCTTTAATTATCATTATCATTGTTCCTCATTCTAAAAGGAATGGATCGAGGATAACACAAACAAATGATGAGGTTTGTTTCTCTACGATTTTTTTCTTATCTTTTCCCATGTCCATGGAGATAAACATCATTAGAGCCTTATGATCATGGATTGACTTGCTATTATGATCTAAATGTGATCGGACAATCAGAGCAATGAAAAGGTGGATCAAATCCCAATTTAGTAAAGATAGTGACCCCATGATTATTAATGTTGACCCATAAGGAAAAAAGAATCAATATAAGATTACTAGAGTCATGGGGAATGAGATATGGCAACCAGTTCATGATAGCTATGGTTGGTCCAGGTGCCTTCGGTGGTGGCTACGAGAGAGGGTGATGTTGTCGACGAGGATGTGAGGGGGATTCAACAAGACTGCCATGTAAGTGGAAATGGGGTCGTGTACGCAATTATATGGTCATGTGGTTCTCATGGTGGCCAAGAGGCCATGGGGCTAGTGGATGTGACAGTTTGACTACATGGAATACCTAGTCAATGTGTTGAATGAAGGAATGGGATCAAGGTGGACTGCATTCGGCGGTACATCAATCTCGCGTGACATCGAGTCAGACCAGAGGAGGATATTCACTCCAGCATCCCCACATACCTAGTGGGTTGGGCTTAGTCTAGCGGGTCAAATAAGACTCAGAAAAGTCCTAGTTCCTACTATTTTTTAAAAATAACAATACCAATCAATCCATGTCTTCATTTGAAGAGTTGTTTTTGTGTTGGGGCCCTTGAAAAGAAAAATTCATTTGGTGAATCTCTAAATAATTTTTCTGATGATGTTTTTATATGACCTATTAGATAGAGGAGTAGGTTATCTTGGAATGGGTGCACTATGAGCATAATATGGTGGTTGGATTTGGCATCAAGACTACGTGACTTAAAGGATACATGACATTCTGAGACTACATATCTTTCTATGAATACATTAATTATGGATCCTGTGTGTCTTATAGATACTATTTAACATTCCAAAATAATTTTTCTTACTAAGACGACACGTACTACTGAGACTATGTGTCTCACAAGGACTACATATCTCAAGGATATTTAGGGTTTTTTATTTCATTCAAAAATCTGATTTTTTGTACAATAGAAAAATATGTATGTGAGCTGACTATGTATATTCAAAGTGGTAAACATTGTGTATTTCTTAGTGGTATACATCATGTATATCATAATGATATAAATATTTATTTATTTATGTTATACATCATGTATTTATTTTTGGTATACATCATGGATTTATTAGGGGTATTTTCTTTGATTTTTTACGGTGTCCTACTGACAAATGTTTTTACTCACCCATACACAAGTTGTGCCCCCACATGTCATGTTTTGTGTATTTGATTGATGCTTTAACAGAGCCCTTGGTGGTCCAAAACCATGTGGTGATTTGTGAGAAAAAAAATTCCATGTCTGCTCAAATGGGTTCAAATAGCTTTCCAGTACCATTCGCTTGAGGTATGTTTTTCTATGGATGAGTTTTAAAAAAAATTATTCACATTTCCAAACTCATTTTTGGGTGGGGTTGAATCAGATCCCTATTTACTTTCTAGTTTTCTTCTTTCATACATTGTTTTGGGTATCCTTATTGTATGAATTCTTGGTTTCTTAGTGTTTTACATTATATCCTTTTTAGCTTGAAGATGTATGTGTGTGTACAGGTTCATAGGAAAATTCATTATATTATTTGGATATGCATTCTCGGTGCTTGTATATACCCCCCAGCTTAATAGAGGAGAGATTTGGGTATTCATGGCATGAGTTGTTATGGTATACGGCATGGTAGTGGTGGTGGAATTTTATAATTTATGTGAGTGGAACACTGGTAATTATTGAATGTATAATGTATTTACCAAATTTTTTTATTTTATAAGGATCCAAAAAATAATTTTTTCTATAAAATAAATTATATGTTTGAAATATTACAATACGATGGTTTATGGAAATTTTTTGGTCATTTATATCACGTATATTTATAGTTTAAACCCCTGGTAAATCCACTTTTTACCTTAACCACAAAAAATAATTTTTTACGTTTTTTACTAATCATTATGGATAAAAATAATATGTCTTTTTTATATAATAAAATTATTTTGATTCCAAGTATGGAATAATTTTCCCCAAATTCCCTTCATATAAGTGGAAAATTTTCATTTACCATTAATCGCATATGTGAGGTGAGAAAGTGACTTTTCCTTGATAAAATGATCGATGTTTTAATCGGTTTTAATAACAAAACAATATATAATAATGATTAAAATGTCATAAATTGTCCTAAGAGATATATAAATCAAAAATTTTATTTTAAATATTTCTCAAAACAATTTCGTTTAATTTAAAGGCATAAAACTAAATGAACATTCTTAATAAAAACTAATATTTTCACTATTTAATAACATATTTTTTCAAAAAAATCACAGAAATTCACAAATTAAATTTTGATATTTA
Source organism: Viscum album (assembly GCA_963277665.1). Taxonomy (NCBI): domain Eukaryota; kingdom Viridiplantae; phylum Streptophyta; class Magnoliopsida; order Santalales; family Viscaceae; genus Viscum; species Viscum album. The sequence continues at coordinate 1,376,983,221 of OY728140.1, read as the reverse complement.
TACTCAATAATTTTATTATATTTATTTAAAAAAATCTAAAATTGGTACAAATTATTTTAAATTATAAGATATAATCTATACTTAACCGCCTTTTTGGATTTTTATTAAAAAATACATCTTTGTATATCAAATGGTTCTTCTTTTATATATAATCAATAGATTTCCATTGAATTTATTATTTATATGTGTAAAAAATGTAAATTTCTTAACATAGTTATTACTATTTGTACATACTAAATTGATGTCTATTTTATAATGATCATGTTTTAATAATAATATTTTAATAGATTTGGGTGTTTTGGTGAAACCTGGGGTTGAGTGCATTGGAATATATTGAAGCGGATGAATATATTTATAAAAAAATATATCACAAAGAATGTGGGAGTTATGTTCTCAAAAAATCATCATTTTATGTGTCATATATGCTATCCAATATGATGTTCCTCTTTTTAAATCTCATAGTGTGGAATTATATCTCCTCTAAAGGTGGAAATAATCATTTCCTTCATTATATTCATAATATTTCATTAAAAAGATGGTTTATTGTTTTTATTTGGTTTATGTACATATTAATAGAATATTTTGGATGTTTAGATTATCCAAAAAAAATTATTGTGTATTGCCATATATCATCGTGATGGAATCATGCTTGTCTATAAAATGGATACATTATCGGGTTTAGTATAGTGTGAAATTTTTTGTGTGTCTTAATGTTTTAGATAATATGTTTACAATTAGAGAAGATAGGCTAGATTTGATCCTAATTGAAAATAAATTTACTAAATCATAAATTATGTGTATTATTTCATTGAATGTTTTCTTATCCTTCCATCTATTTTATTATAAAATGATATTATATGATGATAAAACTATAGTAGGAATATTGGTATGCATTTGGAATATATTATAATGATAAAATCACTTGGCTAGGATATGGTTTTTGTGTTGAATTGATCTATAGTGAAAACATTTTAATGTGTACTCAAGGAAGGGAGTCTTATAGTGAAATTTTACATATAATAAGAGTATGGATTCCATATAAATTAATATATTTTAAATGCTTCATTTGATATAGTGGATGCATGTTAGGGGTGATCAATTATATTAATTAGGATTGATTGGGGAAGTTTTATTATTATTTAAATTTAAAGCCACTTATAATGTGTTTCAAAAGGAAATTTAGGATGTGTAATGAATTGGTGTTTAATTTTGTTATATATAAATTTTTCATAGAACTAATGGTATTTTTCTCATGATGTAAATGCTAAATAAGTGTGGTGGTTTTTCATTAGGGTGTGTGAAAAAATAAATGTGACTTTATTGATATTTGGAGACTTTTGAACAGTTTATTGTTTTTAGTAAATATAATGTTGTATCTGGAAGATTAATGTTAATTTTTGTCCATATAACGTTCTCATTTAGTGAAAAATGACGCCCATACATGTATCGATGATCATAAAAAACACTTTATATGATTAGCCTGATTGAAATATCTGATATTTCAATTGGTAAAAAATGGAAAAATATATATTATCAGGTGAATTGGGATATAAGATCATATCAATATCTGGATCAGTAAATATTTAATTTTGGTGATGTATAATGGTTGAACATGAAAACTCTGTGGTGAGAGGGATAGGATAAGAGGATTGAGCTTAGTCCACTTAGGCCCATATTGAGCGTAAAACCTTCAGGGGTGCCTATATTAAGTGATGGAGTATATAACTTATTTTATTTTGAATAATATTTTTATATAAGTAGAGGATATTGATAATATTGTATATAATCAATATTTTTATGTATATAGGTATGAGTCGACCCATGGAAAGGTCTTAAAAACTATAATATAATGTTGAGATTAAAAAGGGGGATGGTCATTCCATCAAGACATCTAGAATTCATCAAATATTTGGATATAATTTATCATCACATATGTGGATTGACCAGTGATGGACGAGGCTTCATGTTGATTATTAGAAATTTGGATTGTATGTTCATTGAAATAATGTATGGAGTACTATTAAAAATATGGGGCCTAGTATATTAAGGGGAAGTTGGTTTTTTTGAACATGGAGGAAAAATTGAATGAGTGGAATATTGTGGTCTATGTATTATATATAAAATTTTGTTAATGTGGTAAAATAAATGGGAAATGAAACTATCAAGACTTGGATATACTACAGTGTGTGGAATTTAGTGAAATGCGTTTTGGTCACTTGATGGGGTCTATACACTACAACAACTGAACATTAATGAATTTAATCAGGGGTGTATAGGGTAACTATAAATTTAAATATATAATATAATATTTAATAATATTATGTAGAACACCATTCAAAAATTTTTTAAATTTTGTTCCATCCTTTTTATATATAATATGTCAGTGTGTTGAGTTGGGTGAACCTAAATCCAACATTATTATTGTTGTTCTCTTGTTCATAGAGGCATGAGGACATATTTTTTTTGGTATAATGAAAAATCCAAAATATGTGTATTTTTCACTGATAAATGTGAGTGTTAGTACATTTAGAAATTGATTCTCAATAAATATGGATTATTGTAGATGAATTTATTTTTTATTATTTTGGTAAATGGATTGATTGTTTGGGGAAAAAATACTTCCAAATATTTTTTTGGGTTGTCGGTTATTGTATATATCGAAAAATATGGTTGTAAGATTTCTAGTAAGATTATTTATACATAAGGATTTTTAGGAAGTGATTTTTTCTAGTGTATATCAATTATTTTGGATTAATATTTTCATTTTAGATTTTGGAAAATGTGGACTTTTTCATAGAAATAATTTTCGGTTATTAAGATTTCAGGACACATTCATGAGTTTCTAGACCACATATCATAATCATGAAAGAGTTATCATGGAAAATGAATGGATTACACAATAAGTATGTTTTATTTAAACACTATATAGTATATGTGATATTGTAAAAAGTATTTAAAAATATTCATTAGAATATGTGGTTCATTCTTGGAGACTAAAATGGGAAATTTATGAAAACAATTTTACATTTTATCGATATACACAGAGATATTAAGAAGTATGTGAGGAGTATTCACTGATTAAATCCTCATACTACTATCATTATGTGGTGTTTTATTGAAATTTATTGCATATATTAATATTAATATATGAATATATTTTAATAAAAGCTTGAACAAAATATTTAACAAGTATTTCCATATTTATTTTTCTATATTGGGGATTATAATAAAATTATTATCTAAAGACAAGTATACATTGATAAGATCATCAAATGATGAATTTTATCTATGTCATAAATAATTTTCTGAAGCATAATACCTAAAGGGAGTTCATGAAGAATTACCTATGAATGTTTTATAGAATGAAAATTCATTAATAAAATTACTTCGAAAAAGAGAAAACATATTTTGAGGAATATAAAATAATTGAAGGTGTTTTATTTCATTTTTTAAATATTATTTCAAGAAAGAGATAAAGAAATCAATTAGTTGGCCCTAATGTATATTATTTTTCAAGGAATGTTCATGGGGAATAATTTTTAGAGATCACAGTTCATAAATCATTTTCACTCAATGAAGAAACTACATATTAAAGTGGATTTCATCTCCCAATTAATGATTGAGGTTCATAACTGACTCACATGTGTGATGTAAAATTCATAGTTTATAAAAAATATATATAATGAATCTTCTAGTGTAGTAGTGTTTAAATTTATATAGAGGGTATTTAAATTTCAATGATTTAATGGTTTTAATCCTAGGTTTAGTGAGTCCACTTTAAAAGTTATAATAGTTTAGTTATTTAATGTATTATCATACACAATCACATTTCCAATTTATTCTCTTTTGATTGGGCCAATCATGGATAAAACAGAAATATTGGTATCTATATTGCCTGATTTAATTTATAAATATGTATTGAAATGGAGAAGATATAGTTATGTGTATTGTATAATTATTAGTTCAGAAACAAAGGGGGGTATTTTAATTATAAATAGACATATTCACCCCTCCACTTTTCTAATTTTACCCATAAGGGTAAATATATTATATGATTGGGTTAATAACATCTCAATAATAATACGAGAGTTTGATCATTGGATTCATGTATAAGGGTGTTCAGTTTTCAGCATTGTCTCATTAGTTAAATTGTGGGTTTTGATAAGAATAATGGAATTGTTCTTTGGTTTATCATGGGTAGTAAAATTTTTATATTCAATCAATTTATTTACTTTATTAATGAGTGACTTCTAAAAATTAAATATTTCGTAACTTATTTGATAGTGGGGAATTGACATAGTGATAATGAGAGTAATTACAAACCACAGTGTATATCCCAATGTCTTTCCAGTGAAAATCACTGTGATGGAAATTATCTACCATGTATATCATGTGTCTGAGGAAGATAAATCAAATATAGAATAATAAAATTTCTTTGTTGGATGAATCAAATTTAAGATAGAACCAACTGAGTGGTTTGTAGTGTTTTTTTCTATAGTTTAGGTGTGGTGTTGATATGGTTCTAAATTGTGGGAGATAAATGTTGGATAATGAATCCACGATATGATAATGATATGATTTAGAATAGATTCTTAAATGAATTTATAGAGATTAAGATGTGTTAATATTTGTTGGTTATAGTGTAAAACACTAGATTGTGTTTGTGGACATGGATAAACATCAGATTCGGAAGAGGTATGAACCAGGACAATTTTTTCGTTTCAAATTCTGGTCAGGCATTAATTTTCAGAATCATTTATAATGACATGGATGATGTTTTCAGGGTTGTAACAAAGATAAAAGATACATGAGTTTTATCAGGGGGATGGGGAAGGGTTAAAAATTATTTATAAATGAAATTGATTATATAGGACACCATATTTCCCAATAAAGAGGAACCAGTTATAAAATGAGGGTACCATGGATTTAGGACTGTTGGATTATGATGTTGGGTTGTAGGTGTGGGTGCACAAGGTACCAAGTAAATTATGGTATGATTTTTTAATGGTGTAATAATATTGATGTCATCTAACGTATTCTTATACCCATAAGGGTATACATTAATTTTTTATTAAATATAAGAAAAAAAAGGGACTCCATTTCATCTTTTTCTCCCTACCTTCATTATTGCTAATCCAGATAGGTTTCAATGGGTATTATACATTGAATTATGTAATTTATAATATATTTTTCTTCCTATTTACTGATGTTTTTCCACATCTAACTATAGATAAGTGTAATTTTATATTTAATATATATTCCATATATTATGGTGTAATTAAGATAGGATGATGAGGGTTTTAACATTTTATTTCCAGAGGTGGTTCTAGGAGATCAATTGATTGAGGTTTGAATTTTTTTGTTATCATTATGATTATATTCAAAAACAAATTAATTATTTATTAAAATTAGTATTAATTGATTAGATATAGTGTTATGGAGTGTTATAGAATTCGTTATATGTTTTATTGTGGGTATTTCAAGTGTGAAGAACCCTTTTTTACTTGCTAGCTGGAAGTTTCAATGTTTTTTTCATAGATGATCATAAAATATTTCTATATAATTAGTTATTAAAATTATATTTAAAATGACTATTTTCTTGTAAATATTTAAAATAAATTATAATGTTTCTAAAAATATATAGAGTATATCAATGACAATAATGTGTTTGTGTGACCCATAGAATTGGTTCTCGATTGATTCTTGATAGGATTACATTTTTCTTATGATAGCTAATCCCTAAAATTTCCATTGAGATTTATTAAAGAATTCTACAATTTAAATGAAATAATCAAAATTTTGTTTTTATTTCCAAGAAACTTATTTAAATTAAAATCATAATCGCCTATAGTATGAATAAAATTCATTCCATATTTGTGAGATCCCATTTGTGTAATAATTGATGTTATGGCCATTAATGAACATATTTCAACGGATTTGGAAATTTGGAAAATTAATTATGATGTATGTTGGGGGATTTTACATGTTACATCACCCAAGTGTCCATGTGTTATTCCTTAAGTGTTTAATTTTTATTAAATAAAAAATATATATGATAAGCTAAGGGTGAGATAACTTAGTTATGATTCTAGAATACTGATTATAGTTAGTGATAATTACCACATTTCTAGGTGTGAGATCATTTTTAAAAAACATTTTTTTGGTAAATGTGATTAATAATTTCATATTTTGATTATATATTATAATTGTGGTACATTTTCCACTTATATTATGTTTTTTAACTCGTCCACCCATAATTATCAAGTGATCCATCGTTCACTTTCAACCCATTATATTTAGGGATCCTTTTCCGCTAATGATTCCATGTTGTTGGTACATTATCCAATACAATTTTTTCAAAGGGACATATCATCCTCCTAGAAGAGTTTTCCTTATGATGCATTTTTATCATGGAAATTTGTAAAAGTGGTATACCGTCCACCTATAGATTATGGTCAGTGAGGAATCATCTGCATATAAATATTTATTATTTATGAATCATCCATTATCCAATTGTTGTTTGTGGTTTATCATCCAACCATTTTAATCTAGTAAATTTTACTCACCTTGAGGTTAATGCTTTGGCGGGTCCTTATCGATATAATGATGGTTCGTGGTTTTTTCATCATCTAATTTTATGATTTATATTGGTGGTATACCACCCACCTATTGGGATTATCTCAACAGTGAATCTCTCTATAGATTATTTGAATTAATTGTATATTTTTTCACCTTATAATTTATTTTTTCCCCATTTTCTACTCCTAGGACACGAATAATGGTATATAATTCACATTATATATGTATTAGGTGAATATTATCGACCTCTATATGGTTTGTTTGTTTCCAATAATTTTGAATTAATGAAACCCCCTTGATATGATGAATCTGTAAATGCTCATAATGGATTGGTGATAGATCATTTACAATTATTTGTTTCATAGTGATTCTTAATAAAACAAGATTACTCAATGGTGATTGTTGGTTCACCTTTGTTGGGATATGAGGAGAAATATATTGTTAATATCTGATTTTTTTAATCCATTATAATATAAAATAGTTATAGTGTTGGATTAAGATTCTTTGGTAATGATTGAATATGGTATTAAGATATCCATAAAGGGGAAATATTTAATTTATTTTATAGTCCAGATATGAATTTGTAAACATGTATTGTTGTTTATATTCTACATTTCTTTTTAAAAAATATGTTTTGATCTAATATATGGTTTTAAAATGATTCTATGACACCATCATTCCAGATAAGACATCTATTCCATGACTGCGGTTTTGGAAGTGACACTACTACTATGGATGGATTTGATATTGAATCGTGATTTGTGTTTAATGATGTTAAAAGATAACTCATTGGAATAATTATATGGTTTTATCTATCCATGTTTTAAATTTTTAGGAAAATTTTATATAATCTTCCCAGGGTATATCCTATGATGCCTTTTATAACTTCTTTGACATTTATTGTGTCTCAATTTTTCATAAAATGATGTTGTTATTGACCTTAAGGAAGATTTGTTTTTCTATTGTGTCTAATTCTATTCAAATATAATATTATGATGATTGTTACATTATTTTTATTCTACTATATATTTTTTTTACATGTACTAGTTGTCATATTATACCCACATAAGAAATATATCTCCTTCTTATGAGTTAGAGGCCTTTTGAATAATGGGAGATGATATTGAGGTAACATGTTCAAACTATGGAATCTTGTATTCTTTGTTTCAAAATAATTTCATTACATTGTAAAAAATAAAAGATCTTTTCAGGATTAATTCCATGGAAAAAACAAACAAAATACATGAACACCTAAAAAAGATTCTAAAAAACATGAATGTTTACTTTATTTCATTATATAATGTTTTTTACTACGTCTCATAACATTTTTATGTACAACAAAAGATATAGTAAGTAAAATGTCCAGTAAGGGAATGAATGGGGAAAATTTTACTTGTGATCTTGAGGAACATAATTAAGTACCTTAACAAAAATGGAATGAGAAAAAAAAGTATAAGATAAAAATTAAAATTAACATTCATAATTACATGTATAATTTTCTATAACATATAAATGATACATTGATAAGAATATCACTAAGGTATTTCACTAAGGTGTTGTAAACATTACTCGTGTAATTCACTAAGGTATCGTAAAATATGTCTTCTAAAAAGATTAAATCATTTACCCAATCCATTGGAGTTCTATTAGGGTTATCCCTTTAACTGTATTAACTTTTCTAATCTAATTTTATCATAATCAAACTTTTAATAAAAAGCCCCTGTAAAATAAAATAAATGTGTTTATATAAAAATCAATTCATTTTAACATGTTCTTATAAAACATGATTATTATGACATTATTAACCAGTTTAAAGGTAATATGGGTTTTATTTAGTTCAAGAACAAAATAAAATATTTAATTTTTACATAATTTGGAATAACCTCTAAAATAAAGTGGTTTTGGTGTTGAAAAAAAATAAAAGATAATTTATTGTACATAAGAGAGAAATTTATAGAAGTAAATTTGGAAGAATAATAGGTTTATAATGTGGTTTTATAAAAGGGTAAACATATATGAGGAATGGGTATCCCAATAATATCCCTTAAATTTTTATTTAAGGTTAATAATAATAATTAAATAATTGATTTTGACTATAACATTTAAATTACATATACAAAATTGTTTCTTGATATAGTGAAAAAAGGAGGATATATCCCTTACAATGAAGAGTTTTCCCAAAAACATGAGTATTGGGAATTTGGGGGCTTATAGACACCTTGGGAGGACTCGGTGGGAGATAAAACTATACATTATTCATGGATGATGGATTTTATGTGTAATTAAATTGGTAAATGAATTTTAATTTAGAGCAATTATGTAGGATTTATTTATTAATTTTCAAATATAGGCCATGGAAACCTAGGTTGTGGAAAATAAAAACCCATCAGATTTCCCATGGTATATTCCCATGGTATTAGACATTTTTAAGACCTTTTATGTTATTTTAATCCATAATATTCCACCATTATTTTATATTACTTGTTTTGGAAAGAAAATGTAATGATTACTTCAAAAACATTTTTAAATATAATGGTTTTACATTAGAATTTGGAAAGTAAATTAACGATTTGAAATTGATATTATCTATTAAAATACATGATATTAATGAAATAATATATTTTAGGCCTTCTATTTTTTAAAATTAGTTATTACATAATTATGTGATTATTATGAAATCATAAAACTTATAGAAAAACTCAATCTATATTTTTTCTATTCATGAAAAAATAATGTACTTTCAAAAATAATAATACATTAAAACAAAACTGAATTCAGTTTTCTTATTTAAAAAATTATATTAATTTTATAAAAATAATTCAATTAATATGATAATTATAAATTTTAAATAAAATCATCCTTATGTACTAAAAATAATTGCAGATTGAAAATGTATATTAATGTTTTTGACACCAGTAAGAAAATAAATATTTTTTATCATTTATATTTAAATAAGTGTATTTGTTTAGGATATATAATTAAAACATGTAATAAAAATAATGTCTTAGTTTTTTATAAATATTTATATCTTTCATGGAAAGTAAAATTCTCATCTGAAAAATATAATTTTCAATTTCTATCTCAATCTTGTTAAGAAATATGATTCTTAAAATAAAATTGATCTAATAGATATTTTATTTATAATATGAAATAAAAAATTATGTAACTAGGGATTCAAAATATAATCCATGATTATAGAAAAATACACACTTAGAGTTTGGGGTGGAATGGTGGTAGTTTCGTTGATTGCCTTAGCTAACAAAAACAGAGTGGTAATCTCCACTAACTTGAACTTTTCTAGTAGGAGATTTCATAATAGATTCACTTATTAATGATAAGATTTGGGTTTTTCAAGGTAAAAATGTATTTCTGATTCATCCCACCCATGATCAATCATCTGGGATTCAAATGGAATTTCCCTACTTGTTTAGTCAATCAACACTTTTTATTTGTAGCAATTATCATTTGTAAAAATTATACATATAGACAATAATTATGACATTAAAAATATGATACATTGTATAGTTCCCAATTGTTATATTGACCAATAGTCTTATAATAGTTGAATCAAGAGAGTCACATTTCCCCGAATATCCAATTCATAATTAATGATATATGGGTTTTATTGTGTATAATACTAAAATAACAGATATTTTTAAGAAAATATTGTTTTTAAAAAAGTCTGGGATGATACAATCTTTTCACATAAGAAATGTGATCCCAAAAATATCAACTCATTCTCTTGGTTGAGAACATGTGTTGGTACTTCTATCTCATTGTCTAATATAGTTCCAGCATCACTTCATAATATTTATGGTTCCTCTATAATACTTTGATGATGTGGTTAGTCTTATTGAGTAGAAGAATGCCTCTATGGTCCACAATCTCTATCAGATGCTACTCATAAATGATGAAATATTTCAATTGTACCACCTTTGTATTCATTACATGTGAATGTATAAGTATTTATTTCCTCAAGAGGGATACATGGAATATATATTAATCATGATATTGATTTGATGGATGTGCAACATGATATTCCATTTCTATTATGTGTCAAAGGATTTCATAGTTTCCAATGTACCTAGGGATATAATTCCCTTTCTTTCTAAACTTCATGACTTTATTCTCTGGTTAAATTCAAAGTAACACTTCTTCTCCAACACCAAACTCAATGTTGTATTGATGGTTGTTATAATATCTCTTCTGATTAATTTGATAAGACATAATGTGTTTGTTAAATGGAATGATCCATTTATATCATCTCATGAAAAAATTAGGCCCATGATAACTTCTCTCACTAGCTTCATCCCAGAAAGTATAATTTCAACATCGACACCCATATAGAGAATTATAGGGTTCTATTTGAATACTCAAATGGAAGCTTTTATTATTTGAGAACTCAAAAAATATGAAATACTGATCCCATCCACATTTAAATTATATTTTCAATTTACATAGCATTTTCCCATTTATTTCAATAGTTATTTTAGATTAGCCATGATTTTGTTGGTGATATGGTTTACTGGAATTCAATTCAGCATTCAGATCATGTTAAATATTTCTAGTAATTTTTTTATACGACCCTTGGATCATGATCATAAGAGGTGGAAAGTGGTTCTTCATTCATCCTCACCATTTACCTTACAGAAATCATAGAAATATTGTTAAGAGTAAAATATTAATAAATAGAAATGAAATTTTACGTACTGGTTAGATTATCCACTATAACCCATATCAGATTATTTTCAATAGATATTCTCATGATACCAATGAAAAATTACGTTGTAATATTTTTCAACTTCCATTTTGTTATAGGTATTATTCATAATACCCCTTTATGTGTCTTTTATTTTCATTAAATTGTTAATACACCAAGAACAGTATAGTGTTGTCTAAAATCTACCTCTTCCAGATATCCCACAAATAATGATTGTGAAGTTCCCTATTAATTTTTATGCAACCAGGATGTATTAAAAAGGTATAGATATGAGATTCATCCATCAAATCCTTCTTTATTTCTATAATATATATATATAATACATATCCATGTACAAATTATTATTACACCATCATGATCAATATTGAACCCACGAAACCTCTCATTAATAATATCCCTTATATTCTTCTATAGTAAAAGAACTTATATTTATGATTTTCTTGATCAAATATAGTAATTATGGTTGAGAAATCATTTGGATATTTTTTGTGAAGTCCATTTCCTTACTATTGCCATGTCAGGTTTTAGTAGTTCTTTTATCAGAGGATATCCTTGACTCCTAGTCACTTTCCAAACAATAGGTTTATTCTTAATTGATGCATTAAAATGTTTATTTTCTCTTCTAGGTGGATAAAAAATTGAATAATAATCTAACTTTATACGATATATTCATATCCTCTATCTCATGTTCAATTCATTTTGCATTAAAATATTCTTCAGACAGTGGTGGTATTTGTATATTTTTCATTTATCCCCATAAATATTGTGCATCAACATCATTGATTAAAAAAACACAACCAACTCCAGATGATGTGTATAATAATTATTCTCATTAGGCTTTGACATTAATGAATCAAAAAAAATCACTTTATAATTATTTCAAGAGGATAAACCTAATACCTTTCAAATATGAATCTCTAAAAATAATGACTCATACTATGAAATGGGTTCGTGTAATCATGGGTGCAATAACCAATCTCTTCATCATCTTTTGGAAATATTCATCACACTCCATTGTCCAGTTGAACTTCCATTCTTTTTGAGTTAACATAGTTAGTGTATTTGAATGTAATGAAAAATTTTCCAAAAAAATGATAACATCCTTATATATCACAAAAACATTGAATCAAATTAATATTGGTAAGAAGAGACCACTCTTCCACTACCTTTATCATGGTATGGTAAACTGAGATTCCTTTATTGGTTAAAATTTTCGCCATGAATGAACCATTTTTAACCAAAATTCACATTTTTAAACATTCGAGATACCCTCGCCTTCCTTAGAGTATTAAATATAACCCTTAGATCATATTCATGATCATTTCCACGTTTAGAATATATCATAATACCATCAATAAAATCTAATGAAAAGTTTCCAAGGTAGTCCTTAAAGTATATATTAATCAAATCTATGAATATAGAAGGTTCATTGGTCAAGATGAAGGGAATAACAAAAAACAATAATGGTCATATCTTGATCAGAATTCATTCATCTAAATATCTCTTTTATTCACCCCCAAAATATGATAACCAGATCATAGATCAATGTTAGAGAAGAATTGAGCCTCATGAAGTTGGTCAAGGATATCATCAATTGTTCAAAGTGGGTACTTGTTCGTCAATTTAATCACATTATAATCCCTATAATCAGTTAAGATTAATTGATCTATCCTTCTTCTTAAAAAATAAAAAAGGTTATCCCCAAGGAGACACATTTGGTAAGTTGAATCCCATATTAAAATGTACTAATATTGTTTTCTCAAATTACTGTAGCTATACAATTTCCATTTGATATGGGGTCTTTGATAACAACATCGATCTAGGCATCAGTTTATTGAATAACTATACCTCATTTCTATGGGAGGTCCATGTAACTCTTGATGAAATATGTCAATGAATTTTACCAGAATGGGGGAATTTTATATTCAAATACTTTGTTTTCATTCATCATTTATACCAATAATTTCAATAATCATGGCATCAGGAGGTGATTCTAGACAATGATCAGGTTGAGATATATCTCCTTTTAAAACAACTATAGGATTCCCATTCAATACAAATGATATTTCATTTCATCTACAGTTGATCTTAGTATTATACTTTTGGATCAAATCTATACCAAATAGAGTGCTGAATTCCATCATGGGTATGACTATAATATTTTCATTGAGATTGTGCACACCAAAATGAATACTAACATTTCTATACAGTGTTTATTCTTGGATTATATCACTAGTAGTGTTGATGGATAAATAAATTTCTATTAGTTTAGGTATTGGTTCTACATTCGTTGAAAAATTGGAGAAAATAATGGAATACATTGAACCAAAATAAGAAAAATTACATTAGAGATTTTAGATAATTCAAATAGAAACATCCACTAAATAATTTGAATCCTCTATTTCAGCCATTATGATATAAAATGACAAACTTTTATCAATTAGCCTATGTTATAGTTGACGATGATTCCAATTTATTGATTCTAATTTCAAAAGTGATTAGAATATTTCCTAAACAGTCCATGATTGAAACATTTGAATTTAGGTTGGTCCTACATTATCCCCCTATTTTTAGTATTGATAAATTGATACTTCACCTCACTATGATGGTTCTAAGAAATATGTCTATATATTGTACACATTTTACATTTACCAGTCCTGAGGAAATAAATCCCCAAATACATATTCCATCATTTATCAAATGTGGGATGTTTTTATTTTTTCCCTCTTATTCCATTTCAATGATAGCCCAAATAACTTTCTCTAATGATCTATTTCTTTCATTTGATCTGTAGGACTATTGTGTCTCTCTGAACATTTGTTCAAACTTCATTGCACTATTCATTATATTCATATAGTTTGCATAGTCTAGATTAGAAAAAGTTTTATTTAGAGGTTGTCTTAGTATAAAAAATAATCTATCAACCTTTCCAGTATGATCTTTGAAATATCTAGAGATGTAAAGGAATTTTTTGGTAATTTTGATCTTATATCTTCCCATTGATTCATTTTCAATCATCTTCAGCTCTATAAATTCCTTCCCCTTTTTAAGTCTCATTGAATTATGGAAATGTTAATTTAAAAAGGATCTCATTGACTCTTATCAATCCATAGCATCAATCTCCATTACTACCTTCAAACATTTAATTAGTTTCCACCACTGATTAGATTCTACCTCTAAACAGTACACTTCCTAGTTCACATTCCCTTATTTCAAACAACAGAGTAATGAAATAATATTTTATATATATCCTAACCATTTTATAGCAATCAATTGGTCTGTAGATTCACTGAAATAATTGGGTCGTTGAAAAATAAAGGACATAATTGATGTTTTTTAACTTCGAGGTGAATCCAGTATCTTGTCTTGATTCATGTTATTTCTCAAAACTCATGTTAGTAGATTCATCATTCTCAAGATGTTTTCTATTCCTTATTCCATTGGAGGTCCATCAATGCGTGGTCCATTGTACTAACTATTTAAGTAGTTCTTCATATTTCATGTCATTTTAAAAAAGGAATCCATAGTGATAAACATGTTTATTTTGTTAATATTAGAATTATAAATGTGTTTTATTTCTTAAAAATTAGGCTTATTTATTTTATTAATTAAAAAATACAATTTAAAAAAATCTTTCATAGTGGTTCATAATATCCATGCGATTAACAAAACATTTCCCCTAGGAGTGTCAAACAATAAGTGTAGTAAGACCAATAATAATTCACCAGTTCCTGTTCGAGTCAACTCAATGTGGCAGTTTCTTGTTATAACCCGATATATCGTTACCAATGAAACATCCACATGATCAGGTCCAATAAAATATTTCTTTTCTCAAAAATCACTTAATTAATAATTTACCAAAATAAATGGATATTTTAATATAATTTGACATGATCCTAGGGTTCTTATAAATTTTTTTCAATAACTAATATCCAAAAATATTTAAACCATCCTTTGATACAAACTATGTAATCTCTTTTTTTTATTTCATTAACTTTCATTATATTGTATAAAACTGGGAATCTTTTAATGTTTAATTCCTTGGTAAAAAGATACATAATACCTAAAAACATAACACAATATTCTAAATACATAAAAGGATTTTTCGTTGGTTAATCCAATATAATATTTGACATATCATAACATGTGGACATACATCAAAGGAAATGGTGATCATATGGTAATCTATGGGAAAGTAAGGGAATAGTTTACATGTCTTGAAGAATTTCAATAAGAACATTAGGAATAAAAAAATTAGGAAAAAATGTCACATAATTCTAAACAAAATATGAATCAAAATATGAAGATGTTCCTAAAATATATGAATGATTTTTCATTAACATATCACCATGGTTTTTCATGGATTTTTTGTAAAAATTATTATGGTTATTTAACAATTTAATCTATAAAATGTCATCTATAGAGACAACATTCATTACCCAGTGTTTTGGATAACTATTAGTGTAGACTGATAATATGTATTAATTAATTCATCAACATATATAGTAATAAAATATTTCATAAATAACCCATTGATAATAATAAAATTTTGATTCATATGAATATCATGGTGTTTTAAAAGGTGCTTAAATAACATGACCATTATGTCATTTTTGACCTATAGAAATGGAATTCAGGTTTTATGTGTGTCAATAAGAGAATAAAATAAATTATTTTTACATCATAGTGAATACCGCTTGAAAATAATGTGATTTTTCTATTCACCAAATGAAAATAAAATGGAATTTATGTAGGAGAAGAGTGAAATTTTGAGATGTAATTTTCATAGATAACATGTATAAAACGTGGTTTTAATAAAGGTTAAATGAAAGGTGAATGGGTATCACATTGATAAAACATAATTTTTAATTAATTTTTTCACTAAAAATTAAATAATATTGATTTAATATAACATTTATAAGACATATACACAATGATGTTCTTAAAACGAATTGAACAGAATGATATTTTCCTTACTTTGGAGATTAGTTCCTAAAACATGAGGATAGAGACCATGGGGGATTGAAGAAACATTGTAAGGAAGTAATTGGGGGTAAAGTTAAAATATTTTCTTTGGTGATGTAATTTTTTTTTGAATGAGAGTGGAGAAATATCATGGTATTTATAGAAAAAATTTCGGGTTTGTTTATTAATTTTCATATATAGGTCTTCGAAACCTAGGATGTGGAAAATTACAAACCATGGGATTTGAAATCAAAATTTCACATGTTATTTGAAACTTGGGAAATAAAATTTATTTTATTTCAATCAAAATGAGTCAAACAATTTTTTATATTAATTATTTTTATGTGGTAAATTAATGATTAATCAAAAAAATATTTTTAATGATAAATCATTTATTTATAATTTGGCATTTAAATTATAGATTTATAAATAGATTTAATTATATTAAAATAACTTATATTAACAAATAAAATATATTTAGATTTTTTTACTGGTGAATATTTTGTTACATAATTATTACATACTTATAATGTCATTAAAATTATTAAAAAACTGAAACATTATTTTTACAAATGAAAAAAATAATTCATTTTGTGAAATTATCATAAATTTACCCTAACATAATTTTGATGTGATGATTTCATAAATGATATTTATTTTATCAAAATAACTATATATATAATATATTTATAACTTATAAATATAAAAATACGCATTTCATTAAAATAAATGTAGAATGAAATTGCCTTGTATGATTGTTGACAGTTAAAAAAAATTATTTTATCATTTTGAATTAAATAATATGTATTTATCATACTATTTCATTAAAATAATAATTATTAATTATTTCATAGTTTTTTTAAATATTTATAATTTTTTTGAAATTTATTTTATTCTGAAAAATAAATTTATCAAAATCAATCTCAATTTTATTATGAAAAGATGTTCTTTTAAATAATTTTATGGATTTAAAATTTTCTTTATTCAATTCAATTACACATTATTGTTCTATGGAATAGATTCCTAACCGCTTGTTAAAAATTCATAAACATTTTGAGTAAGTTTTGTAGTGGACGTAGCATTGTGGGGTGCCTTAGAAAATAACGACTGAGTGGTAATCTCCACCAACATAAACATCTCATATATGTGATTCTGTCCGTGCTACACTTGATGAAGAGAAGCTTAGTCTTGGTCAAGAGTGAACCCCATGGACGATACCTCCTTACAATGTTCCAATATATGGGATTTAAATTAAATGAAACTACTAGTTGAGTCCATTATATCATCTTTATATATTAATTACCTTTTGTCAAAATGTTTAATATAAACCCTAATTATAAAGTTAAAATTATAATCAAAAGTATAGTTACAATCTGCAATATTGACCAACAATGTTATAATGGTAAAATCCAGATGGTCATATTTTCCTTTATATTAATGTCATTATTAAATATATTTGTTTTTTTTTTGAAAAAAAATTACATTTTTAGGAAAAAATTATAATTAAAAAAATTCAGGTTGTTACATTGAAGACAAAAGATTTAAATACATATATATTAAATATATTTATAAGAATATTCAACAAATAAAAATATTATCCATTCCAAAACCACAAATGTAGTTTGTTTTTTGAGAGTAGATATAAAATATATGTTTATATTAGGAATGATTTTCAGCATCTCCCACAATTATCTTCTCACATAGTACTCATACTAACTGTTCCTTGTATATAACATTATTCATCATCTATGGAAGGAAAAATGTGAAATGAGGATCTCAGATTCATAGTATTGGAAAACATTAAAGATATCAATGCATTATCTTTTAAAATAATAAGATAAGAATAATTTAATGTGATCATGAACATAACATACATAGTTCATAACCAACCAATCAATGAAAATAAATAACATTCATGGTATAAAAGTAATCTTTTTTAAGAAACTATGACCGTAGGAGAGATAAATAATCATAAATCAATCATGATTTGTATGATCATATCAAAAAGAGGTATAATCATCATAAATATGAAAAAAAATCATATTTCAAAGTTAAATAGTAATATTATATACATTATGGATCATGAAACACCTATTTTCCTTGGTGGATAAGGATACACCTATTTCCCATTAGAGATCAGGACACACCTATTTCACATTGTGTATCAATACCGTTGAATTGTTACCCATTATTATATCATGAAATATAACTATTTACTCTAATCATTAGAGGGAGATATAGGTTGTACACCTTATATCATGAAAAGAATTTATTTGTGAGACATAATAACACAAATAATATCAGAACACATGAAAAGGAATTGTGTTAGATAAATATTTCATCATAGAATAACCAATGGAATAGAAAATATTTTCCTAAATATCATTAAATAAAAAGAATGAACCAACTATAAAATGAATTATGTTCTTATCCATGAATAATATCCCCAGTGGACCATATGTAACATAAAATAATGTTATCTTAGATGGAAACTATTTTTGAAAAGTCACTAGAAAAAAATATAGAAAAAAAATTCACATTCCCATTTTCAAATAAATAGTTTTTAATGAGATACAGTATTATAATGTAAACTATTTTGATATTAACGAAATTTAGACGATTTTATTTGAAAAATTGGATAATTATGTATTTTTGATTATATGAAAAGCCACTCATGTCATATAAGTAAAATATTTCCTTCTGTATTTTTTTTGTAAAATCCAAAAAGATACTTATATAAAAGTGAAAAAGAAAAATATTTTCATGCCATTTTGTAATATGAAAAATAAATTATAAAATAAATAAGAAAAGCATATGTAAATTGTGAAAAAATTTAATAACAATTTAAGAAAAAACAGACATATAAGAAAAAGAGAGTTTAATAGGAAACATTTAAATGATATTTTTTGATATAATATCCCTTATAAGTATCATCTCATTGATTTGAGAACTAAACTATTAATTAAATAAGTGGAACAGATGTAAATACACATAAAATAAGTAGAAATAAAATAAAATATAATAAAAATGCATCAAAAACAGAATATTAACAAGGTATAATCAATTAAGTACAAGTTTAACCCAATTAATTGAAATTGAGTTAATAAATTTGTTACGACATTGCAGTCATTCAAATTATATTCCTCATAAAATTAATAATAATCAAATTAAACATTTAATAAAATATATATAGTAAGTTTCATGATATATTATATAAAATGTGAGTTTATACACCCCACAATATAAATATGTGTTGAATAAGGAATATATCATTCAAAATTGAAAGTGAGAAGAGAACACATTTCCTTACGCTTCTGTTTTGTTTTCCATTCAATAGAATTCTATATAATGTTTTCATAAAATTATTAATTAATTCTAGAATTATTTTACATTTTATAATTTATAATATGATATAATAATAAACTATAACGACACATTCTTTAAATATATTTCATTATTTTTATTATTCAAGGTTCTTTGTTTTTATTGTTTCATCATTGATTTATTTTTGTATAATAATAAGTTTCATTATAAAAAGGGAATAATCATCCTAAAGTAAAATGAAATGGTATTAATAAATTTATATGTGTTTAAATTTTCTTTTATATAATTATAATTTTTAGACATGGATATAATTCATTGGATAAAATATTAATGTTAAATGATTAGTTTATTTTCGGATTTTTTCATCCATCACGAACATGTGTCAATATTTTTTTATGCCTATATATGAGATCAAGAAAACTAAATATGTTATAATATACCTGTTAAATTATTATTTAAATATAATAATACTTTCATGGTCATCCTTGAAGGAGATAAATGAAAATAATAAATCATTCTCCAGGGGCACAATTAACCGCAATAATTTTGACAATGATTTCATTTCATTGAAAATAAAGATATATAAAGTTATACATAATATATTAAATTATCAATAAAATATGAAATTATATATAATAATATGGAGGTATTTTTCCTTGATTGATGAAGGATGGGTGGGGAAGGTATAAAAAGGAAAAACATCAAGAGAGGTCGTTTGATAATGTTACATCTTGAAAATCACCTCCCTCAGGGACTCCTAAAAACATGGAATTGTTATTTGGGTAAAACCATTAGCACGTTGACATGGTTAGAGAGGGGAGGATAGTTTATGGTGTTGATTTTAATAGGTTCCACTATTTTGAGGATAAACGGGGTGGTGAAGAGTTGTATTTATATTTCAAGAGGAGTAGTTTTAAGTGAATAAATAATAATTATTTTATATTTGAAGCACATCACAATTGGGTGACATTGATTAAAAATAATTTTTATTAAAAATAATGTTTCAAAGAATTTATATTTAAAAAACATCGAACATGCTTTTAAGTTTATTTTTTTATGTTATATTAAGCATTTACTTTTTAACATAAACTCGCTATATCATTTTACCAATATAATTGAAAATCATTTTCTGACCATCATAACATATTTTATGAAAATACTTAAAATGAACATCTATCCTAATATGGACCTCCTTATTCCAAATATGGAATCCTTTTAAATAAATTCTGGACATATATTTTTCAAAATTATATTTAAAATTATTCAATCAAAACACAACGATAAACAAATTTCTGGAAAAACTTGTTTTAATCCCAAAAAAGTAATTTAGAAAAATAAGTTATAAATTTAGATGAAATGTAATTAATTAAATTTTATATAAATAATAATTAATTAAATTACCTTGATATAAATTCAAAATCCCAAAATTGTAGTTAAATATATAGAAAACTTGTATTTTATAAAAACCTGTATTTTTTTTATTTCAATGAAAAATTAAGCTATTTATTAAATTTTAAAAATTATTCTTAAGATAATTTTATCATTATTTATCATAAAATTATTATAATTTTATTAAATAAATTTTAAAAATATTTAAAAAATAATTATACAGATTTTTTCATAGAAATCAATAAAATCAATTTTATTGAAGAAAATAAATATTATATGAATATAATGATAGTACTAAAAAATTTCAAATATTATAATTGGATTTATAAATAAATTAACAATTATTTTTAAAATTTAATATGTTATAACGTGATTAGTACTATTCATTCTCACGAATTTATTATCTTGGTTATAACGGTAGTATTGAAATAATAATATTTTGTTTTCTGTTTAGGGTAAATTTTATGTGAGAAATAGAATATCGAAGAGATTATATTTATTTAAAAAATGGACATACTATAAAATTATAGGGTGTTACATTATACCGCCCTTAAAATTGACATTCCCTTTGTATTATTCACACAGATAGAAATATAGGATGATGCCACTACCTTATCACATAATTAATTTCCTATGTAGCTACCAACTAATAATTGTTTCGACAGAAAACATTAACTAAATGAGTGGTATTGTTTTAAACAACATTATCTCTATGATTCAGAAAATGCAATAGTTCTTTTGTATATGAAATATATTTTTCCAACTATAAGACCTATATGTTTGGTACATGTTAATGATCATGTATAACTCTTTAGGGAAGATATATGGAACACCTCATGAACATTAGAGAAATTAATTTGAAGATCTAATCGATAAGATACTATCCAAATACAATAAGGAATTTCATAAAAAAAAGCATCCTTCTAATTTGAATGTGTACTACCATTAAAAAATTTTGATGTTTTAAAACTTCATGTTGGGGAACAAACATTGAATAAATCATCGAAAAAAACAACATTATGAATACATATTATGTAAAATGTGGTGGTTACTAATAATATTACTCATATGTCCACATAGTAAAGTAATTACATCCTGAAAATATTTTTTACATATAAAAAAATGTGAATTTTAATAAATTTCACTTAATATTGATAAAACGCCATTATATTAAAATATAAAAATTGGTGGAAACACATAAAACCATTATGGTTTCTATTAGTATTGTGTTCAACATACATGGATACATATACACTTAAAATGCATAAATCTTCCTTAATTACTTCTAAAATATCATATATTATTTAAACATAGATTCATATAAATATTAGGATTGTACTTTTATGATGAAATTTAAAATATTGTATAATTATTCAAGAACTATATCATATAATCACATGAAATATCTCGAAAGGATGAATAATTATTTATTCATAGATAATGAAATAGTTAATCCAAACCATTGGAGGAGAATAATGGTTCCACAAATGACTGATTCATTTCTTATATTTTTATTACCAATGATTTCCTCTTTTAATTTATATTTAGAGGTTATTGTGTCAAATAATCTCAATTATTCCATAAAATAAGGAATTTATTCAAAAAATGCATAATTTTCTTCGACATGAATCACTTTAATTTGGGAGGATAATTAGTTGGATTACAATATTAATTCATTTCAATAAATATCTCATTAATAAAATTTTCACCTTCAAGGTCATTATGGACGACCATTACACATTTAATGCACCTTTTATATCCTTTCAAACATTTCCCATGATGTTTCTTCCATTTTTTCTATCATGTGACTAACATAAATATCATTTCACCGTGTGGGTTATTCATGTTTTCATTAGTGATTGTATTTATTAATTTGTAAAAAACATGAAAAAAAATTTAGTCTACAATTTCTATTTACACATTGAGTTCACATTTAATGATTTATCCATATCTATTATATTATCTTATATTTAATTCCCTCAAGAGACCTAATTTGAGTCCACCAAATAATCTCTCAATTTTACCTTCAAATATGATAAATAAAATGAAGTCTTTCCTTGAAAACATTAAGAAATTTTTCTCATAGTTACCAATGGATTCATCCTACTTTTACTTCAACTCAAGAAATTACATATCCATATTATTAAATAATATCATCAGAATGTACATATAGTATAATATCCCATTAAACCCATACCATTTAATATATTCAATCTCTTCCCCATTCCTCATATCAATGATATTGTTCCACTAATGATATGATTATACATCAATATGAAAAAAAAATATAATGCAAATTTTTTATATCTCAATCATTGAATAAAACAAAACATTATTTAAATGGTTTTGATCCATAAATCTGGAATTAGTGGATTAAAATACCCAGTAAATAATGGTGGATGGTTCCTCAAAAATGATTTAATATTACATTATTCCCTATAATGAACATTTGAACAGTTTTTCGGATTTGTATCCTATGATTATTTTCTGAGTATAGCTACAAGAATCTATCTTCAAACAATTATAACATTTTGTTTCTATGGAGGTATATCATTACATTGTACATCTCAGAGTGAATTAACACATGTACATTGGGTTCCAACCATTGGCTAAAACTTTAAATCATAGTATGAGAGAGACTAATCATAGGGTGAAGCCCTATCATTTTGAAAAATCATTTATTTGATGTCTGAATCACGAATCCTTCTTATATGAAACATTATGTTTAACCTAGAAAATTCATAATAATTATCAAAACATTATCATTCTATCCAAATTAGATGCCTATCCCCCTTGTTTTCAAATCAAAATTTTAACCTCATTGTCAAATTATTAAAGAAACCATGCGCTACTAATAACTATAATATAACATTTTTTGTAAACAGATATTATATAGATTTAAATGAATATTCAATAAATAGTAATTCTAATAAATCCATAACCATTGTGTTTTATGTTGTTTTTAATTTAGTTATATAATCTTTTTATTTTATGAATCATCTTAAAAATTTCCCATAGATATATTATCACATTGTAATCAATTTGGTGTACCATACATGAACATGTCTTTATCACCAATGGAAGGAATCATAATAAAAGGTTATACTAGATTCCTAGAAATTATAAACATAGTAGCTATCAATCCATGATCATATTATAGAATAAGATAAGAATTTTTTAATCATGAACATAACTAAAATATTTCAAACCCAACCTATCATTGTATATTCATGAGATTCATGGAATTAACATTATCATTTTAGAAAACATGGACCATTAGAGTGATAAATCATTATAAATCAATCATGATCTATAATATCATGTCATAAAAGTGTAGTACAATCATAAATGTAAAAAAATATTACATATTTCATGAATTAAAAATATGAACATAAACCTAGTGGATCTGGACACACCCATTTCCCATTGTGGATAAGGACACACCTACTTCCCATAGTAGATCTGGAAGTCCCTATTCTACATAGTTGATCAAGACCATTGAATTTTTTACCTTTTTATCTCATTAAATATTATGATTAACCGAATTCATTTGAGGAATATATTTTTCCCAACTATAACATAATTTAAACATTTACATGTACTTTAGAATAAAATATATCATATTAGAAACAATGAAAATAAATTGGGTTTCATAATCATTTCATCATATAATGACACTTGGAAAAGAATTTCACTTCATGTATACCATGCCATAATAAACATTAACCAACCATAGAAACGAATAATCATATTAGATTGATCACTTTAATTAATTCTTATGAATAATAATAGCAAAATTTTAAAATAAGTAATTTAAAATATCTGCAAAATTTTAAATGAAAATTTTTCCATTAATGTAACCTATTAATATTATAAAGGTAACATAAATGTGTTAAAGAATAATTATGGTGGGAAAATTAACTCATATTTTCTATGTTAAAAAACACTCCTTGAGTATATTTTTTTTTTAAATCCACCAACAACCTCATTAGAAAATAACAAAATTAATCCTTTTATACATTTTTTAAAAAATTAAATCATTACTAAAAATTAATTTAAAAATTCATAATTAAATAGTAAAAACATTTCTTATTATAACATAAGAATACATGGACATAGAAGACAAATGTTGTTTTATGTGAATGTCTAGACAAATAATTTTTAAACAAAGTCACTTATAAATATAATATCATTTAAATGAGAATTAATAATATGAATAAATTATGGGTATCATATATAAATAAACATAAAATAATTTTTAATATACTATACTATAACGTATTTAAATCTCTCATATACTCATATGATTTCATATTCAATGAATTATATGTTTAACCCAATTATTAAAATTGATTTATAAAATCCCTTACCACTTTGTCATCAGTGGAATCATATTCACCATAAACATAATAATTATAGAACGAAACATTGAATAAAATTTTTATAATAATATTTATTATATATTATATCAATGGTATGTATATGCCCCACAAAATAATTAATGTTGAATACAAAATATATCTTATTAAATAAAAAGTGATATGTGATACCCTTACCTCATACTTCTATTTAGATTCTCAAAAAACAACCTCATGTATAAATATTCATGTCGTTTTATTAATTTATTAAATGAATATAATATTATTTATATTTCCATATGTGATACATTTATAACTTTTTAAAATCTATCCATTAATAATATTTCATTATTTTCATTCTTTAGTGAGAGTTTGTTTCGTTGTTTCAGGATCAGTTCAATTGTGTATATTTATAGATTTTACAGTCAAAATGAAAATTAAACTATAGAATTTGTATTAAAATATAATCAAACACAACCAAATATTTATAATGGCACCATATATCATTTTTATTTTATAACATAATGAAGTTTTATTTCATAAAATGTTAGTGATAAAAGTTTAGATTATTTTGTTTTTCTTACCTTTGAAAACTATTTTCATTTTATTTAGTATAATTTCTTAATATTAGTTACATAAAATTAAATATGTTACAAAATACCTATTAAAATAATTTTTTACCAGAATAAAACAATTATGACTAGATTTAAAGTATGTAATGGAAAACAAAAAATCATTATCCACGGAGAGGGATCACCGCCATAATTTGGACAGTCATTTCATTTATATGAATAAGAGGATATATTTTTAAATATAGATATAATATATTACACAAGAAACAAATAATTAATTTATACAAATGACAGTAGAGTAATTAAGATTTTAAATATAAATGAGGCAAGGTTACGAAATAAAAAAAATAGAGGTTGTCTGAGAATGTTACATCTTGAATATCACCTCCTTGATGAACTACATAGTGAACATAGAATTTACCTCTTTTTCATACCTTTAGTACATGGATGTGGGGGAGAAAAGGGGATATAGTTTGCTGAAAATGTTAATATATTGATTTCTTTGGAGGAGAACTTTGGTGGTGAGGAGTGGCATTTATACTATAGGAGGGGTAGTTTTAATTGAAAAAATAATGATTATTATATATTTAAGGCCAATAAAATTTGGGCATCATTAATAATATTGAATATGGATGTTAATTAAGGGTGAAAAGTTTGGTTAAGGATTATAAATACATAATACACACATTTAATGTTGTATTTTTTGGGTATTTTATTCTATTACCTTTTAACGTTAACTCCTTGCACTATTTTACCTATAGTGTGCTAAATATTTTTTGCTATGGTATTTTTTAGGAATAAAAAGTAAAATGAACTTATAACAGAATTTGAACATATTAATTCTAAGTATTGAATCCTTTTTTAAAAATTAAAAAAATAATTTTTTCAAAATTGCATTTATAATTATACCATCAAAACACAACAATAAATAGTTTTATTTAAATATGAGTTATTAAGAAAAAAATGTGATTATACCAAAATAACATATAAAGATCATTTAGATTTATTTATCATTAATATATATAACTCAAAATTACCTATTTTAATTTCATATGAATTTAAAATCATAATATGACTGTTAAATATAATGAAATTTATTTAATATTAATAATCAGTAATTTTTTACTATTCACTAAAAAATAAATATTTCATAAAATTATAAAAAACTCATCCTAAGTGAATTTCTAATTATAAATTAAAAAATTTTGTTTATATATTCATATTCACTTTAAAAAAATTCAAAATATCATCATATATAATTTAGGATGGAAATTAATAAACATAATTTTTTTTATGAAAACAAATTTTTGAAAAATTGTAACACGCCATGATTTCGTAGTGTGTTATTTCTTCAAAATAATTCAATAACTTGCACTACACGCAACACCGAGTTCAATCACACCATGACTTACCAAAAAAATCCATTAAAAGAGGTCATGAACAGTATTAACTAAATTTTAAACTTTATATAATCCTTATAATTTTAGAATCCATATAATGAGTTTCTTAGTCATAATGCAAGAACAGATACATTTTCAGTATTACAATTTTATCAAATTTTAATAGTGAAACCTTTTTAAATACAATATTTTAAACTTTTTGACTAAATGGGGACATCAAAAAATTTAAAATGAAACATCCCAAGCTTCCACGGTACGCTTTCTTTGAATAAAACAGTAGCGTGTGTTGTACGCAACTTCGAGTTTTAACACACACCACAACCAATCAAACTAGCCGTTATGAATAGTAATGCATAATTTTTGAAATTATATATAATATATATTTCAAAATGGACTTCATTTTTGGATTTGGAATATCGAATTTAGCCGAAGGTGAAATTTTGGTACTTTTCGGATAACTTTAATATTTTGATGAATAGTGAATATTAATAAATTTTAATTAAAAACAACTTTTTTAATCAAAATAATTAATAGTGATAAATTATGAATTTGAGTGGTTTTAAAGAATATTTAGAATATATTTTTACAATATAATATAATTTTGGTCATTGGACATAATTTTACAATTAAACCGAACATAAAAAAGTGTCAATCTTTTGATAGTTATTATCTCTTAAAAACACGCTTTTTGTTTTGACAGCGGGAATTAATTTTAAATTAATTTCTATCACTTCTGTGTTTTCAATTTAGAAAAATGGATTCCATATTTGGAATCAGGATTTTCAAATTGTGTAAATAGGTAGCTTTTATTTTTAGACATTTTGAATAATTACAGCGGTAAATATTTTATTTACCATGGTTAAGGGTAAATCCGGTAAATAAGGGTTACAAAATAATATTATAATAATAATAAATTACCCTAAAACGTGTCCTAACCTTATTGGTTGATACATGTTCGACCATAGGCATATTTGGGTCTATTTTGGGACCCCATGGATCCACTTGTAAGTGATAGTGACACTTTATTTTAATTAAGTTAAAATAAATATAAAAATGACACAAGCATATATCTTTTAGAAAAAAAATTATTACATAAGGTTATATATGTTCTATTTTAGATTATAAATATTCATTCTAAATATAAAATTATTTCCTACATAATTATATTTTATTTATAATTTTTAGACATTAAATAATTTAATTTATTTATGACACAATGATGATTTTGTAATTACTATAATAGTGAAAAATTAAAATAATTGATATTATAAATACCAAAATAAATATAATATGAACCTTTTAATGAATTAAAATAATTTTCTAGGATAATATGATGTATTAGGATTTATTTAATTGACTTTTTTCGAAGTAATAAATCTTTTATGAGTTTCAAAAAAAATCAACTATTGAATAGTGTCAAAAGTGACATAAAAGAGTTCTTAAAACAAATATTATATTATTAATTGATATTAAATTCCTAAAAATCTAAGGATCGGCCAAGATACTTATATAATGATAGGTTCATCACTAATGGACCACTAGGGGGTCTCTTGGATGTATATAGTAATTTTATTAACCATATTATATAAAAATACAAAGAGACATTGTAAAAGTGAAATTAATTAATTTAGAGATAATATATAAAGATAAGGTTAATATAAGTACCCAAACCTGTCTAAATTCTATTTGTTGAGTTGTTTTCGACCTATCCCCAACTTAACCTTTGAATAATAAACTTTTGAGAAATTATAAACCGAATATGAATTTAATATAAACTAATATTTCTAGCTTTTCCAAAGGTGCCCCTCACCCATCTTATAAAAGGGAACTCTTCCTTCTCTTTTCTTCACACCTTCAAACCTTTTGGTTCGGCCAAACTCTGCCCAAATACTCTCCCAAATTCCCTCACTACAACCTAGAGGCCTTAGTTTGATCCTAAAGACAACCTAAGGAGCCCTTTTGATCAAATCAATAGGAAGAAACCGAAGAAGAGGTAATGATTTCACCACCATTTTCCAAGTCCCTTTTTCCTCCCACTTCTTCTTCCTTTGTTGTTACCATTATAAAATAATAACTCCAGTATCATATATATACTGTGATGTTATTATAAATATGGTACAAACATATTCAGTTTTCTATCCACCCTTTGAATAACATGTCACCATACGTGCGTACGTACGGCTTACCGTCTCCACGTCGTGGTGTAATTGTTATTCAATATAATATTATTTGGATGGGTATAATAATGATTTGTAACTCATGTCAATAATAAATATAACATGTTAATGATTCCTTATATATGATATACCATCCATTTATATATAATTTTAATATCCAAAGAATGATATTGTCGCTCGTGCGTACGTACGGACTACCGTCTCCACGAACGCGATGAGATTCATTCTCCATCATGTCTATTCAAGTATAATTATCATTTGATGATTTAAAAAATGATGTTTAAAGACTTGATATCATTATAGATATGAATAATATACAACCTATCCTTTACAAACATGTCTTACGTAACAAAACATATAAAATAAACAAGTAAGTTAACACCCGAAACAACGATAATACTAATATATTATTATCAAATCAATATTAAAAGATTATATATGATATCATATTAATGTATATAATTCTTGTATAATTTAATAACAATTATTTCACCATTATACAGTAGGTTATCCTACCCCAACCATGGAAAAGTACAAGGTAAGGTTTATTTCACATTCTCTTCATTATCCGAGGTTGTTTATACGTAATAATCTACTGAGATCTCTTTATCATCCACATCCATGTTTCTTAAAAATGTATTTCAAAACATTTTTACTGCTTACAAGAATATGTGTTAAAGTCATTTATACCCTTGTTTGACTTTTTATAAGAGGTTTAAAAAGGAATATTTCCGTCGTTTTCCAAATAAGGTGCTTTTTATCCTTTTCAACAAAATTAAGGTAAGAATGTTTTTTTAACTTATACGACGGGTGCGGTTATTTTCCGCCATTATAAAATCTTCAAATATTTCCTTACAAGCTTATAATAATATTTTCAAAGAAAATGTTTTATTTTATTTGGATCTTAAATGATTTCAAAAATAGAAATAGATATTTCTGTAAAAAGTGTTTTGATTTCATCTATGTCAACATCCTTTGATGGATTTTACGCTTATTTGAAGTTGATTTATTATGATAAAAAATGTCTATATTGTATTGAAGGTTTTGTTATATGTTTGACTGTGGGGGAGCTATTTTTATACCATTCATAGTTTATGGTGAAATTATTGACATTTCGTATGCTAGTTTTAATACGAATGTTTATGTTATGTTTAAACCTTTTCATATGGGAATGCATTGGACTTAATATGTGACGGGTGGAGCCCTCTATAGCTCCTCGATGCATCGGTAGGTCTCATGAGAAAAAATAGTGTCTTGGCACAAGGCCTTGGAAAAATCTTATTTTTAGTCTTGGCACGAGGCCATGGCTATTTGGTTATGATAGTCTGGCATTATACATTCCATCATTATGAAAGTGGTTATTGATATTTCATGTGATTATTCGATTAGTAGAATATCCATGTGAACAAGTAAATGGCATTATTTCATTTTACTTTTTCCATATTATGTTGAAGTTCGAGTTTAAAAGGCTTTTGTTTTAGTAATGCATTGCCTTAAATGTTTATGCTTATTTTGAATTTTCCGCTATATTGTTATCCTTACTGGGCATTTGAGCTCACCCCTTTTATTTGTTTTATTTTTCCCAGGATGTGAAGAAGTAAGTTATGAATGACCTGCAGGGATATTATGAGGGGATAATAGTGTGGACTGTGGAGTCATTATGTTGTTGTAGTAGTTTTTCATTTTATGATGTAATGTAAAACTTTTGAATATATCTAGTGTTTCCAAGGCTACTAAACCAATCGGTCTTTCGAGATTTGATCATTCTTGTGATCATGCCAATGTTATGTAATAATGCACCGACTATGGGTAACTAGGGTCGGGGCGTTACAGTTGGTACCAGAGGAAGTTTAGTACAAACCATGGAAGCTAGATTTAGATAAACACTGATTAGATCACATAGATTTAAGATGAATTTTGAGGATTAGAATAGAAGAACTTCCTAAAATTTTGGTATTGTAGAGATTTTGTGAGTTTTCCGAGCAATACATCCCTGTCTGGATACGAGCAGGTAGAGGCAGCTCTGGCACATATGTACCTAGGGGTAAAACCTGAAAACACCGCTTTGAGCTATACTCGAACGGGAACTGGTGCACGATAACGGGCCTTACTGCACTTTTGGTTACGACACTCCCGGGGGATATGCTTAGGATAACTCTCATTTTCTTTACAAATCATTATGGAGGTTTTATGAGTATATACTTACTCAAAGGAGATATTTTTATGATTATGGAATATTTCCATATACTATTTAATTTATGTTATGTGCATTACAAGTTTGTGATTAGGTATTGTTATTCATAAACTAATCTTATGTATGCCATTGATTAGAAATGGCGCCCAGTAGAAGGAATGAGAACTCTAGCAATTCACATGACACAAAGAGAAAGAAGGATCATATATTTTATGGTCTTAAGTCAGAATTTACAAGAGAAATAGTCTCGCATGTATTATCATCATATGAAGAAATAATATCATGTGTTGATAAGATAAGTAAAGAGTTTACTGAGTCATATGGCTTTGAAGGGAAGCAAGAGAAGAAAAGTATGGAAGAGAGAAAGATGGATAAAGGGAAGAGGGAAAAGAATAATTTTCCCATATATGATAACTGTGGAAAGAAACACCCTGGAACTTTCCTGAATGGAATGAGAGTTTGTTATAAGTGTGGAGGAAAAGGTCACAAAGTACGTGACTGCAAGGGTAAGAAAATGGTTTCAAATGTACAATGCTTCATTTGCAAGGAGTTTGGACACTACGCGAACCTATGTCCCAGTAATTAGACTATGCCGCAAATGATGCTATTGGATAATAATAAAGTTATGATACTACCACAGATGAAGAGGAATGAATAGAGTTCTTATGTTGATTATGTCAATTGAGTGTTGTATCAACAATGTACATTTTATAATAATTATGGAGTATATAAGGATTGTACTGCAGTACTATTTCATTAAGGTCTTGAGATTGTGTGGAACAAAGAAAAGTGACTCAATTGCAGGATAAATTTTTTGGAAAATATTTGGTTGAGAGAATGAAAAAGCATAATATAGTTATGATACTGAGGTAGTGATTTTGGAATAATACATGATTGTTTTGGATAAATTATATTGGATATTCTTGACTACCTTGGAACTGATTAATGATTTGTATATTCCATCATTGATGGGGTTTAATACATTTTTGGATTGATGAAGTATATCCAGTATTCTATATGGAATAAGGGAGCATGAATGTAATCAATAAGGAATATGGTAATTCAGGATGTTTCAGTGTATTAAAAGAATACATGATGAAGGTATTCATATGATATTATGGGGTAAAAATGATCTACATTATGTTTACCTTCCTTATAAATGTTGGACTGTGAGTTTGGACAGAAGTATTTTGGATAGTTCTAGTTTGGATTATTTTGGATTTCCATAAAAGTACAACCTGGAGGTCGGGAGGCAACCCGTCGCTTCCAGCAAGGCTGCAAGACTTGAACCCGCAACTGAAGGGCGACAAGGGTGTATCACCTACCACTGGCCCATGAGATGTCCTAGATTAAATAATGTAGTTTTTTTAAAAGAGCAGGTAGATGAGTTATAAATTCATTTATTTTGGAACCCTATATGAATAGTATAAATAGAAAAAAAAATTACGTTCTATTATCTTTTAGAGTGAAAGATGAGTTTTTGGTAGTAAATTTTTAATGGAAAAAACTCTAATTATAAAGTAAGTATATCTCATTATGATCTTAGAGAATCTCATAAATAAATTCCTCAACATTAATAAAAGGAACTTAGAACAAAAATGTTGTCCTAGATGGTCCCTTAAATCATCACTAATTTATGGCTTTGGGATTGTTGGCCTTTTCATAGCCATGTTCTCTACCACTCTCCATCAGTTAATTGATGGTCAGATATCTCTTCCATATCCATATTTTCCTACATGGAACCCTAGTATGTGTTATTTTCAGTAATCTTCATACTTTCCACTCTTTGTTTTAAATAGAGGCCTCATTAATTCACTTTTCGATGTGGGATTCCAACTAAGCTATTTTGAAACGTCAAAAATGTGTTATCCCAATACCCTATGTTTTTTTGAACCGATTGTATTTCAAATCATCATAGATTGATGAGTTTAAGGACCTCAATTTTATACTTGTTTGTGATTGATGACCTCAATCACTATCTATAAATATTTACGTTTTCCTCCAATTATATGGCTCTAATTTCCACCAATGTTCTCCTAATCGAGATCATAATTTGGTGGTGACCCTTTCATTTCTCTTTTCCTCATATTAAGAGTAAATTTTAGTAACCAAATTTCCGATGTGGGTTTTCCCACAAATATATTTTCTATTTTCAACCTTTTATTTTCAAAAAACAATTTCAAATTGTGAGGACGCAATTTATTGAAGGAGGGGAGAATGTAACACCCCTATATTTCATAGTGTGTTATTTCTTCAAAATAATTCAATCATTTGCACTACATGCAACACCGAGTTCAATCACACCATGACTTACCCAAAAAAATCCAATAAAAGAGGTCATGAATAGTGTTAACTAAATTTTAAATTTATATAATCCTTATAATTTTAGAATCCATATTATGAGTTTCATAGTCATAATGCAAGAACAGATACATTTTCAGTATTGCACTTTTATCAACTATTAATAGTGAAACCTTTTTAAATACAATATTTTATAACTTTTTGACTAAATGGGAACATCAAAAAATTTAAAATGAAACATCCTAAGCTTCCACGGTACTCTTTCCTTTGAATAAAACAGTAGCGTGTGTTGTACGCAACTTCGAGTTTTAACACACACCACAACCGATCAAACTAGCCGTTATGAATAGTAATACCTAATTTTTGAAATTATATATATTTTATATTTTAAAATGGACTTCATTTTTGGATTTGGAATATCTAATTTAGCCTAAGGTGAAATTTTGGTACTTTTCGGATAACTATAATATTTTGATGAATAGTGAAAATTACTAAATTTTAATTAAAAACAACTTTTTTAATCAAAATAATTAATAGTGATAAATTATGAATTGGAGAGGTTTAAAATTATATTTATAATATATTTTTACAATTTAATATAATTATGGTCATTGGACATAATTTTACAATTAAACCGAACATAAACAAGTGTCAATCTTTTGATAGTTATTATCTCTTAAAAACACGCTTATTGTTTTGACAGCGGGAATTAATTTTAAATTAATTTCTGCCACATATGTGTTTTGAATTTAGAAAAATGGATTCCATATTTGGAATCAGGATGTTCAAATTGTGTAAATAGGTAACTTTTATTTTTAGACATTTTGAATAATTACTGCGGTAAATATTTTATTTACCAAGATTAATGGTAATCCGGTAAATAAGGGTTAAAATATAATATAATAATAATACTAAATTACTCTATAACGTGTCCTAACCTTATTGGTTGATACATTTTTGACCATAGGCTTCTTTGGGTCTATTTTGGGACCCCATGGATCCTCTTGTAAGTGATAATGACACTTTATTTTAATTAAGTTAAAATAAATACAAAAACGACACAAGCATATATCTTTTAGCAAAACAATTATTACATAGGGTTATATATGTTGGATTTTAAATTATAAATATTCATTAGAAGTCAAATAGATTTCTACGTAATGATATTTTATTTATAATTTTTAGACATTAAATAATTTAATTTATTTATGACACAATGATGATGTAGTAATTACTAAAATAGTGAAAAATTAAAATAATTGATATTATAAATACCCAAATAAATATAATATGAAACTCTTAATGAATTAAACTAATTTTCTATGATAATATGATATATTAGTATTGATTTAATTTAATTTTTTCGAAATAATCAATTTGTTATGAGTTCTAAAAAAATCAACTATTGAATAGTGTCAAAATTGACAAAAAAGGGTTCTTAAAACAAATATTATATTATTAATTGATATTAAATTCATAAAAATATACGGTTTGGCCAAGAGACTTATATCATGATAGGTTCACCATTAATGTACCACTTGGGGTCTCTTGGATGTATATAGTATGTTTATTAACCATATTATATAAAAATACAAAGAGACATTGTAAAAGTGAAACTAATAAATTTAGAGTTAATACTTAATGATAAGGTTAATATAAGTACCCAAACCTGTCTAAATTCTATTGGATAAGTTTTTTTCGACCAATCACCACCTTAAACATTGAATAATCAACTTTTTAACCATTATAAACCGAATATGAATTTAATATAAACTAATATTTCTAGCTTTTCCAAAGGTGCCCCTCACCCCTCTTATAAAAGGGAACTCTTCCTTCTCTTTTCTTCAAACCTTCAAAACCTTTTGCTTGGGCCAAACTCTGCCCAAATACTCTCCCAACTTCCCTCACTACAACTGAGAGGCCTTAGTTTGATCATAAAGGCAACCTAAGGAGCCCTTTTGATCAAATCAAAAGAAAGAAACCGAAGAAGAGGTAATGATTTCACCACCCTTTTCCAAGTTCCTTTTTTCTCCCACTTCTTCTTCCTTTGTTGTTACCATTCTAAAATAATAACTCCAGTATCATATATATACTGTGATTTTATTATAAATATGGTACAACCATATTCAGTATTCTATCCACCCTTTGAATAACATGTCACCATCCGTGCGTACGTACGGCTTACCGTCTCCACGTCGTGGTGTAATTGTTATTCAATATAATATTATTTGGATGGGTATAATAATGATGTGTAACACATGTAAATAATAAATATAACATGTTAATGATTCTGTATATATGATTTACCATCTATTTATATATTATTTTAATATCAAAAGAATGATATTGTCGCTCGTGCGTACGTACGGACTACCGTCTCCACGAACGCTATGAGATTCATTCTCCATCGTATCCATTCAAGTATAATTATCATTTGATTATTTAAAAAATGATGTTTAAGGACTTGATATCATTCTAGATATGAATAATATAGAACCTATCCTTTACAATCATGTCTTACGAAACAAAACATATAAAAGAATACAAGAATGTTAACACCCGAAACAATGATAATACTAAGATATTATTATCAAATCAATATTAAAAGATCATATATGATATCATATTAATGTATATGATTCTTGTATAATTTAATATCAATTATTTCACCATTATAAAGGAGTTTATCCCACCCCAACCACGGAAAAGTACAAGGTAAGGGTTATTTCACAATCTCTTCATTATCCGAGGTGGTTTATATGTAATAATCTACTGGGATATCTTTATCATCCACATCCATGATTCATAAAAATGTATTTCAAAACATTTTTAATATTTACAAGAATATGTTTTAAAGTCATCTATACCCTTTTTTGTCTTTTTATAAGAGGTTTATAATGGAATCTTTCCGCCATTTTCCAAATAAGGTGCTTTTTAACCTTTTCGACAGAATTAAGGTAAGAATGATTTTTTTAACTTATACGTCGGGTGTGGTTATTTTCCGCCATTATAAAATCATCAAAGCTTTCCTTACAAGATTATAAGAATATTTTCAAAGAAAATGTTTTATTTTATATGGCTCTTAAAAGATTTCAAAAATAGAAATAGTTATTTCTCTAAAAAGTGTTTTGATTTCATCTATGTCAACATCCTTTGATGGATTTTACGCTTATTTGAAGTTGATTTATTATGATACAAAAATTCTATATTTTATTGAAGGTTTTGTGATATGTTTGACTGTAGAGGTGCTATTTTTATACCATTCATAGTTTATGGTTAAATTATTTACATTTCGTATGCCAGTTTTAATATGAATGTTTATGTTATGTTTAAACCTTTTCATATGGGAATGCATTGGACTTAATATGTGACGGTTGGAGCCCACTATAGCTCCCTGATGCATCGGTAGGTATCATGAGACAAACTTGTGTCTTGGCACAAGGCCTTGGCAAAATCTTATTTGTAGTCTTGGCACGAGGCCTTGGCTATGTGGTTATGATAGTCTGGCATTATGCATTCCATCATTATGAAAGTGGTTATTGATATTTCATGTGATTATTCGATTAGTTGAATATCCATGTGAACAAGTAAATGGCATTATTTCATTTTACTTTTTCCATACTATGTTTAAGTTCATGTTTAAAAGGCTTTTGTTTTAGTAATGCATTGCCTTAAATGTTAATGCTTATTTTGAATGTTTCGCTATATTTTTATCCTTACTGGGCATTTGAGCTCACCCCTTTTCTATGTTTTATTTTTCCCAGGATGTGAAGAAGTAAGCTATGAATGACTTGCAGGGATATTATGAGGGGATAATAGTGTGGACTGTGGAGGCATTATGTTATTGTAGTAGTTTTTTATTTTATGATATAATGTAAAACTTATGAATATATCTAGTGTTTCCAAGGCTACTAAACCAATCGGTCTTTCGAGATTTGATAATTCTTGTGATCATGCCAATGTTATGTAATAATGAACCAACTCTGGGTAACTAGGGTCAGGGCGTTACAAAAATAAAATGACATCACTTAAAATTATATATACATTATAAAAGAAATAATTAATTCATAGAAAATGAGTTGGACCATTATATATATCATAATTTTCTTATGAGTATTGATTTAATCTAATTTAACCACTTGGTTATAATGTTCATGTTGTAACAATATTATTTTTGAGTTCATATTAGATTTGTGTTCTATGAAATGTGAGCTATCGAAGATGATAATTTTTTATTAAAAAAATATATATAATGTAAAATATCTTATTGTAACAAATGTTGAATATAGACTAGTAAAATTTAATTCTACTTAGATGGTAAATTATTGAACATAATACTTATTCTATTAGTTACCACTATATAATGAATCCAAATAATACTGAGTTTCCACATAATGAAATAACCACAGTATAATGAGTTATCACCTTAGATAAATAAGTTGGTCTCTCATACCTCATATAAAACATCATCGAAAAAACATTGAGAGATTGTAACCCACACTCCATGGATCACAAATTATGATACTCATAACTCAATCTCAGAATGCTTTATCAAATAATTGAGTCCCATGTGATTATTCCAATGAGAAGGGTGAGCCTATAATGTCCACATAAATTTCTATAACCTGATCATAATGAGTTTTTTTTTCAAAAATACATTTCATAAATAATATCCACAATTAGAGAATCTACCGAGAGACCTTCCAAAAATCATTAAAATTGATCATTAACATGGACAACCTTATGAGTTCCAATAAAATGTCTTCATAAAAAAATTATATTACTGTCATGTTAAAAAAAAATCAGGTCACTGATGATTATATATCAATGAAAATTTCACATGTTATTTAATCCATAAAACCATCAAAATATAGGGATAATAAATTGAATTCTATTTCAAGATATCTCAAATACATCACATGAACCATATACGAAATGGTTTATTCCTCGTATCTAAATTTTTTTGAAACTATAAGGATTAAATATTCTATAATATGATAATAATTATATTAAATAGTCATAATGT
Source organism: Viscum album (assembly GCA_963277665.1). Classification (NCBI taxonomy): domain Eukaryota; kingdom Viridiplantae; phylum Streptophyta; class Magnoliopsida; order Santalales; family Viscaceae; genus Viscum; species Viscum album. Next base: position 1,376,944,216 of record OY728140.1, on the reverse strand, counting down.
GATCCAACCATGATTTAAATAATTTATAGATCCTACCATATTCTACCATGAATAAGAAATTTTTAAGAAATCATACAATATAGTAGAATAAGCCCATAGTATATCACATATGGTTATTATACATATACCACATTATAATATTAGGACATGGATACAAGAATCAAAGGACTAATAGAGGATATCGTAACACTATAAAAATGAATGAGTAATTGGAATGGGTCATGTTCTTGCAGATTTAAATAATAGGGGTAATATTTTATAATATTTTTCACATTAACATTATTTTAAAATAAATTATAAAATGAAAAAATACATTGATTCCACAAGGTACCTAGTGCACTCCACTCATGGCGAATTGTGTCTATAAGAATGATGATCTATATCCACGATAATTTTTGTGATCCACTTATACTAACATTTTCCACAAAATTTGTTACCTAATAACATTTATTATAGTATCCAATAGAATCTATAATTTTAATTTATTTCAATATCCATGTTACATTCAATATATTCAAGATTCAACCCTTTACCAACCAATCATATGTTATAAATTAATGAGAATACTAAAAATAATGATAAAAATAAAAAATAAAACGTTTATAATTAAAAAACTAATCACATCACAACTTTTCCTTTTTCTGCATCATCAAACCCCATAAATAAAATTATACATTAACTTAAATCACATAAAAAACTACAGATCCACATATTACTAAATAGAATAAACTTTTCCAAACTACTCATGAAATGGAAGAATAATTTTCAAATTATAATCATCTCACTATAATTCATTATTTATAAGGTTCCCCACATTTAGTATAAATAAACTTATAACTCATCCTCACTGACATTGTGATATATTAAATATTTATTTTGCATCATTATATATTTGAGGATGAAAAAAATTGTATGTCAATATTTCAATATAAATATTAATATAAAATGTACCTAAAAATCATGGAATAAAATTTATGTACCATGAAAACTACACTTGTGTAAACCAAGGAGGAACACTGAAAATTAAATAATCAACAACTTTGAACTATAGAGGATACTTTTATAATTCTACATATCCCAGAAATATTATTGAAGATATTTCCTTCAACATTAAAAACACATAATTATACTATGATCTATCATGTATTTATGTTGTCCTATCAATGGTTGAATATCAATAATATGACAAATATAAAGAATCCAACATTATTATCCATAGAATGTCTCATAGTATTCTGTCCTAATCCTATTAGAATAAATGTTTTTATATGAAAAAACTGTTAATGGTAAATGATTCTAGAAATAACATTAGAAATATAGTGCACACATCTAATTATTTTTTTCCATAAATGAAAATGTAAATTAATTATTTCATCCACCAAAAAGTTGTTATTTTGGTTTTTCTTTCAAATGAGTGATTAATTAATAACTTACAATTTCTAGGTCCTAAAAACATTACATGTAAGAAACAATTGATTCAATGAGTTTAGTTAAAAAGAAAATACACTAGCAGAAGAGTTAAAGGAAAATTCTTCCCATTTGATGAATCCCCAAGGGATAGTTCAGGACCAAATAGAAAAAATTTATAAACTGACCACTTACCTACATGGTCTTCTACACTTCGTGAATCACCCTGGTGAACAGAACCATTCATGGGATACAATTTGACCAATGACACCCACAAATGAAATTGAATCATTTTCTAGAGAAGCTGGTGATTTTCTTCAAAGAATGACCATCCCCATGAAAAAAATTCATTCAAAAGATGAGATGATACTATCAGTTTCTAGAAATGAAATATTTTCACTTTCAAGCTCAAAGAGTGATTTCTACCCCCTAAAACGACTTTAAACCATAAATAAAATCATTTTTGGGTCAGGGATTACTCCTTGGGCTCACACAACAGAAACTATGTATTTCAGCATGATTGTCTGACCATGCTGGCATCTTGTCTCCCCATTTTCTATATAAAATCCATGAGGAAGAATGAAAAATAATGATGATTGATAAGAATGAGACAAAAAAAGAGGATGCATGGAGATGAGTTGGGAAATATTTGTTTCTTCCTAGCTGGTAAAACAATTGCGTTGCATTAAGTAGGAAATAAAAATCATCCAATTTTCCGCAAACAAAAAATCCATTAGGTAACACCATTCCATGAGGCACTAATATATGGCCCCATTCAAGACTAGCACTCCTCAAAGAAAAATGCTTTGGCGGAGGAACCCCACCCCTCATAAAACAATGATACAATTGATTAACAAGACCCTATACATTGAAACCCCACACGTGAAAAACCTACCCCATAGCATCACACTAAATATGAAGAAACATAGTCTCCATAAAAAACAATACGTAGATTTTACCCTCACTGGCATAAAAACATACTATGTAGAGAAACCCCATCCTACATAAGAACATGATACGATAATTGGGTAATACTAGAGAGTTATACTCTGTACATCTCATTACACCAATCATTCATATAATTAGTCCCCACTATAACCCCTAAACAAGCCCTTCTAACATCATCAGTCTAATCCATATTCAAAATACATCTGACTTTTTTGATCAGATACATGGGACCATTAGTATGTCCTCTCGATTCAAAATCCATATGGTAAGATGATTCATGTTGGAAGTATCAATCACAAGGGAGAATCTATAAATTTCCTCATATCTATATTCTCATGGAAATGAGGGTCTCGTCCATGGATGTTATAATGGCCTCTGATATGATCACTTGAACGTCCCCATTATAAAGATTTATGGGCACAACATACCTATCCATTTGGTGAGGGATATTGTTGGTCACTATTCTTCTCCCTATTAAGAAGTAATGAACCCCCCCCCCCCATGATGTACACCCCCAGTCTTTCTTGAGAGTGGTGTGACTCTTTCTTCACATCACACCCTCAAGCAGCGTACCAGAAAAAGTGAGGATATGGGTACTTCAATGATCTTTATATCTCTTATGGGGCCCATATATCATCAACTCATTGAAAAGTGGATCATATGATCATCAAATTGACCACTTTATCAGTTTTCACACAAATAGCATGACTCACATGGGATTAGAGATTAGAGTTGATCATGATATCCTCATAACCCAAAAGTGAAAATGTTCATATTCCTCAATATAATCCCCAAGCATATCCACATAATATGTAACCCTATATGTTATAAGCCATGAATCCATACCCAAATCCTTTAAACCTTCATATTCCAAATGAATAAAAATCTTGGGCATCCTCCACAGTTTCAATCCCCAACATACAGAACAATGGGGGATTTGATTCCCAAATAAATGGTATATATTTAAAACATCCAGAGGTCCAATCCCAACACAGATGTTTACCCTAATTTTCTCTAATCCAAATTCATAGTATGTTTATACACTCATAAGAGACCACATCTCTTCCAGGCCCCTTGGGAAGCATGGAAATAAGTCCCACTATATCTTTGACTTGGAACTTTCTTCATGTACATCATTAACACATGGAGTTAAATTGATTGTTTTGTTCCATGTCACACTATAGTAAAAGGTTATGTGTTATGTTAGGTATCACTAAACTACATGGATTATGATTCATATCATGAGGATATGAAGGAGTCATATAATTTGGTTTTGATCCTGACATAAAAATAATTATGTTTCCCTTGAGGACAAACAGTCCATAGCACCACACCATATAGATTAAAACCCCCACTGTCATAATGAATGACCAAATAATCTACACTCACTATATGAACAGTGTAAAATTGAAGGAGAAACTCATATATATATATATATAATTACATATATGGGGAACCACATATACATATAGATGACTCTGAAACCATAAATGTTCTGGATTGATGATTACCTTAGGGTTATCCTATCATACATACATATGACTTAAAAAAGGATTCAAGAAGATATCCTTAATCTATAAGATATTTTTAAATAGGAAATTTTTCCCCACAAATGGGTTTGATATTAACAAATTCAAATCCCCTTGGACAATGTGGATTCATAAATGTCATTGTCCAAGTTCCCTAATGAACTCCCTCCTTTGGAGAGTAGGTACATGAGTCATTAAGGATATGAGAGCTGTTTGGAATTTACAACTCCATGAAAAAACATATTTTAAGCCATTCAAAAATGTTGTTCTTGATTTTAGTGGATTAATGTAATTCAACCCACTTCAATCACTCGTCAAGTGAAAAACGGTTTGTTTAAACAAATGGTGAACCTGATGTGAATTCATAACCAAGGAGGTCATGTTACCCGGTATTAGGCCCCATCCACATCCAAATTTGATGAGGAAAAAATGAGACCATCAATTATGAACATATATGGAAAGAACCATTAACCAGAACTCTCCTCACTCTGATAGAGTCGTACTAGTTCTCATAGATATGTGCATCAACCACTATACTGGCTGAGTCCTTGAACTAATATAGGACTCCATCATCCACCCATAATCTTCAACATTTGGGTTCAAATTATCTTTTATAATAGTACCACCATAATAAAACTCTACTAAACATGGAGGTAGCTCGATAATTATTATAGTCCATGATTCCTTGCCAGCTACGCACCTAGTGATGGTCAGAGGTCCAAAACCATATTGCCCTTATATCCATCTCAATCCATTTCAATAGCCTATTCCTTGTAGGTTATAATGACTTACACCTACACCATAGGGGTGATAGTGAATCCCCCCCCCCACCCACAACTTCATCCCAAAAGCATAGGGGTCATTTTCAATGGACACTTATGGTAATTATTACCATAATCATCGTGCAAACTAATATACTAACCATGAAAAGGATATCACTCAATAGGTCCTTGGTGATGTCATGTGAAACCATGTCACCATGGATGTTCATAGATTATTATGATCAGACATTACAGAACATGTCATCATACTTTTTATTATTTAATAATCATTCCAGGTACATACAAAAACAACCTACAAGAAAATTTATATCCTTTCTTAAGAGTACGATTCCAATCATGAAAATACAACATCAAATGAGAAGATACATGTTCATGCTCGCAAATTCTAAGCCCACCATGCAAATAAAATTGAGAACAACAATGAGAATAAGTATATCTCTTAAAATTCACAAAAAGTTTAACAAGGATATATGGAGGTAACCATATATGATAAAGTTAGCATTCTTGATTGTGCACATAAAGACTACCATGAAAATATATTAGCAACCAGCTATGAGTAGATGTATATCCCATCTAATCCACATCGAGACTACTATGAAATTATGGAGGTAATCATAAACCAGAGACAAACTACTGATCATTCATATGAATCCCTCCATACAAATTTGGAGTGATCTAATGTTAAGATGAAAATTCCAACTGATATATAAATACAACCGAGAGAATGAATCTATAATTGGAGAAAGCATCTAGAATATCCTATTTCTAAATATGGGATGGATTTTTATCTATAACCATACATATGAGGAATTTTATAATTTACTAGAATGAAATAGAACGGAGTAGTAGACACACATTCATGCTTTGATATTAGAAAGTGGATTCCTACTTATTCCCACTAATAAAGTCTCTAAACACATATTTGGAACGATTGGGTGTAGAAAATCATTTATAACCATATCTTATAGACTTTCCAAGATGTTATCATGTATACCATAATCACAAAGGGTGGGTCCCATAATCTAGCCTCCAGAAGTCGGGTGACTCATCCATAGAGTAAGATGTTCACCTAATAGTATACAAGCATTACTACCCCCTTCTAGTAGGGTCATTGATGATATTCAATGATAATTTGAAAACAGAATTATGTACAAATACTCATTACAACTGGGGGAATCCAGTACACCCTGGAGGAAATTCTAGAGATGTCATATATCACATTAAAAATTTCAGAATATTACTAGAATTTATGAGAGTAGAGTAGAGTCTATATGAATGGGAACCCATGAATGAAGCTAATCAAACTCTAATGACACAAACTTTCATTATTTTAAATCCATCTTGCAATAATTGAATTTATTATTATTGTTAAATAAAATTTGAACTTAATTGGTTTTCTGTTTTTGTATTTTCTAATACCGTTATGAATTGTGATTGTTTCTACTATAGTCGTCGAACAGTGATCACATGATTCATATAAATACAGGGCTTTAAAAAATCAGATTTACTCTTAAAAATGATTTGATTACGTTATCCAGTAGAACAGCGCCATACAAAGCCAATTTTTCATTGCTCAATAAGGAGGTGGAATCATTGGGCTTCACTCTTGACCAATCCCATGCCGAGGTTGAACACATTATGTTTGGGATCACACTTCCATGTAAGAGATTAATTGTATTCTCATTTTTATCTTATTTTCATTGTGTGGTTATGCCCTTTTGTTATCAATTATAAAACTTGGGGTATGATTTTGAACTCCCCCATACTTCCCTTTATATTTTTTATTGATTTGAAAACCCTATATTCTTCATTAAATTCCCCTAATTTAAACCTGTTACCATGCATAAATTCTTTAAGAAATCACTCTATCGTCATTTACATTAAAGCTATTTTTTGTATTGTGAATGAAAATTCCATTACATATGTTGGGACTTGTATCTATATGAATCTTTTAATGACCAGGTCATGCCCATATGATGATACACCATTTTCTCCCTCATCAACATTTTTATGAAATCATATGTCATGTTATTACGCGGCCAAAATTGTACCTCGATTTTTCAAGCCAATGTCATTGTGTAGTGAATAACATGCCCATTTCTCAATCAAGGGTATTAACCATTATGCACATTTACATATATATTATATTATTTAATGTATAAATTACACATTTCATTTTCATGGAATAAATGATGTGCTTTAATGAATCCATATTATAAGATCCATGTGGCATATTTATGCATGAAATGAAATTTTTAAGAAGGTTGCGCCCTGATAGCTCTCTTATGCATTGGGTAAAGATTAATATCATGTTACGTAAAGTGAAATGTGTTTTTACTCATTCTAATTTAAGTGAAATGAGGGTTTCCTCATGCTCCATGTGCAATGAGCCTTGGCTCATGAAAAAAAAATCATGTTAAATGTTTTTTCCTCATATCCATGTTATGATTATCATGATTTATCTTGCCTTTATGTTAATGATTTCCTTATGCCACATTGATATTCCTATTGCTTAACATGTACTGTATTCCTCGTGTTATTAAATTTTATTCCCTTTATGGGATTTATAGCTCACATTTTTCTTATTCATGTCCTTAGGTTATCCTATGCAATGCTATGTATGAGGGAATATAGTGGTCATGTAATAGAATTTTTCAATAAAGATTTTGTATTTCATGTTATATGTTGTTATGTAAAGATCATAATCCCTAAAGACACTATAACATTTGATCTTAAGTGTTTTATGAACATATGTTTATGTAATAAATCATATTCAAATGTGTAATGAGGAGGAGGGTTATCACAGTTGGTATCAGAGGATATGTTTAGTTATTTTTGGAATTAGGATTAGAAAACCCTAGTTGAGACTTGAAGACAAGAATAAGTATAATAAAAACATCCCAATGTATTTTTGATTATTTAGTAAGTGTTTTATCAAGAAAATACATCCCTATCTAGATATGAGCAGGTATTGGAGGCTCTGGAACATATGTATGCTAGGGGTAAAACCCAAAAACACCACTTTGATATAGACTCGAATGGAAACAAGTGAATTACAATGGGCCTTGCTGGAATCCTGCTTACGATACTCCCAGTGGATATGCTTTGGTAAATTTAAAATCTTAGTATGAACCATTATTAATTGAAAAAAAAATCATATAAGAATATAAGTTAAGAAATAGATCGAGGATAACCAAGATTTAAGCCTATGAAGTAACAAGTTAGTATATACTTATCATTTACATGCTTATCCTTTTATGTGCAAAGTTCAATTTTTATTCTCAATAGATATGTATTCAAACCCCTAATTGTATTCCCTTTTTCATAGTTAAAATATGGAAAGAGGAATATCACAAACAACTCTTCTCTCTATTCTTGAATAATTACATGAAATGATCATTCTAAAGTCACCATCAAATGAATTTGAAACCTTTTCAAATATCCAAGTTACCTACCAACAACTATATTAGGTTTCCATTACCTCTACCATTGCACAATTCTTTCAAGGATAAAGTGTAGTCTAGTGGGGAATTTTACGCTCTCAACATTCTTACCATGCTAGGTCTGGGATGTGCCATCAGGATCTTTTTAAATTCTTCTACTTATTTAAAGATTATGATAAAATAAATGATTTTATAGATGCAGAAAAAGGGGAAGTCCTCTGAGAAGCCATTATGTATCAAATTATAGATTTTTTCCTTTGCGGAGATACAAAAATTGATTTACCAAAACCCTATTTTGAAATATTTGATGATAAATCAGTAAGAATTTTTCATAGAAAACAATTTCAAAAAGATATTTCAACATTATATATAAGAAATACATTTTTAATGACTTATTTATGCTTCCATCAATATAAACCAAGACGCCATAGGTGTTTCTGGGCAAAGGAAGTACATGATTTTGAAAATATAATGAGGTACCATTGTGATGCATGAACCCTTTCTATGTGAAGTAAATGATAAATGGAATGAATCAAGATGTCTTTGAGGAAATAAAGGAAATGTACCCGCACCTTTTTATGTCTTAGAATGTTAAACCAAAATTCAATGGTAAAATTTATTAAGGGTTGAAGACTGTAACGACCCAAATATTAATTAATAAAAATCCATCTTGATCTAAATATATATATTATTATTGTTATATGAAATGTGAACTTCATTGGTTTTTTGTTTCTATATTTTAAAATATCATTATGAATTATTACTATTACTAATATAGTTGTTGAATAGTGATCACATTATTATTAAAATATAGGGCTTTAACAAATCCTATTTACTCAGACAAAGAAGTAAAGACCTCATACTTTAGCATTTCCCCATATGAATCCCATTTATAAGAGCTAAAAAGGAGGTGGCTTCATTGGGATTTGATCTTCACTGAGCCCAAGACTAGCTTGAACACATTAAACTTGAGAAGAACTGACTACGAGGGAAGTGGAAGTTAATAAGGATTAACACCCAAGAGATGTTATCCAAGCCACCCCAAGATTCTATCACCATAGCACACCTTACCCTTTGGTCTTATTCAGGTGATATAAAGGGATATTTAACAAGACCCTTGCACTATGAATATGTGCGTTATTTTTGTATACATAATGTTCATTCATTTTATTATTCTTGCTTTGAAAATTGTTTTTTTGTATTTTTAGTTACAATTCAACTATGAAATCTATTTTGACAATTTAACTAATTTTTTATTTAAATAGTATTATAATAAAATATTATTGGAAATAATTTAATTTTTATAAAATATAAACGACCATATAAATTAACGAATTCAATTGTGATTTTCATTATGGTTTGAATGTCGTTTTTGTCAATACCCATTAATTTTCTATAAATGTTAGTTTTCATTTTAAAAGTAAATATTAACATATTTAGAAAATTATTTAGATAAAATTTATATTATTTATAAAAACATAACATTGAAATTATCCAAAGGGGAATTTTTTATAATGTTCTAAGACAATGTAATTTTTTTTGTAAAAATTAAATACCATTTAAATATATATTGTGTTATATTACATCATAATGACTCAATAGTGATGTTATAAAATAATATAAACATTATGTGCGACCAATATATGGATTATCATTAAAATAATGTGATTTTTGAATTGTTTGATTTATTTTACAAAATTTTAATGGACACTCCAAGACTTATAAATCATTTTGTCTTTTTAAATTTTTTTTCTTGAGAGTGTGACTCACCTTCACATAAACACCCCAAATATTTTAAAAAGTTTGGACATTGGACTTATAAAATATTGTTTTCCACTACCCATTTGAAAAAACTGTGGGCAAAAACTATCTGTTGGTTTATGGTTTTGATTATTTTAATTGGAGGTGTCCCAAACCTAAATAACAATGAATTCCATTTCATATCCAATATAATCCCACCCAAGATCCCAATTCCACTAAACTCGATGACTTTGGAGTTCGACCAAACCCTTCCCTAATCTCTCTAGATTCCTCCAAAGGTTCCCCAATCTTCGAAGAAGCCTCTCTGAAGCCCCTCCCAATCCCTTGGGATCACACTTTCAAGTAAGGGATTTCCTCTTTTCTTATTTTGGTCTCAATTTCATTATTTTGTTATTCCATTTTTTTTCTAAATTTCAAATCTTGGGTTATGATTTCTCATGTCCCCTATACTTCCCTATATATGTTTGAGTGATGAGAAACACCTTTCTCTTACATTAAATGCCTCTCATGTACACCTATTACCATGCCGAATTTCCATAAGAAATTTCTCTCTCCTAATTTACATTCAAGAAATTCATTTTTATTGTGAATATAAATTCCCTTACTTGTATTTGGACTTTTAACTATAGGACCACTTTACTATACATTTCATGTAAATTTGATGATACACCCTTTTATCTCTCATTATCCATTTTTATGAATTCTTTTGTTAGTCCATTACGCTGCCAAAATTGCACTGTGATTTTTCAAGACATTTTCATTGTGTAGTGAATACCATGACCATTTCTCAATCAATGGTATTAACCTTTATGAACAATTACTTATTGACTATAGTGTTTCCTTTATAAATCCCACATTTCCTTTATCATGGAATAAATGATGAGGTTTAATGAATCCATGTTATATGATTCATGTGGAACATTTATGCATGACATGATATGTTTAAGAAGGGTGCGCCCTGAAAGTGCTCCAATGCATTGGGTAAAGATTAGTATCATGATATGTCATGTGAATGAATTTTTACTCATGGTAATTCAATTGCAACAAGGGATTAATCATGCTCCATGTGCAATGGGCCTTGTATCATGCTAAAATCATGTTAAATGTTGTTTCCACATTTCCATGTTATGATTATCATTCTTTATGATGGAATTATTTTAATATTTCCCTTGTGCTCGATTGATAAAACTATTTTATAACATATAATATATTCCTCATGTTATTCCATGTTTATTCCCTTACTGGTCTTTATAGATCACCTTTTTCTTATACATGTCCTCTGGTTATCCAATGAAATGCTTAGTACGAGGGAATGTAATGGTCATGTAAAGGATGTTTTTAATAAAGATGTTATATTTAATGTTATAAGTATTATGTAAAGATCCTAAGCCCCAAAGACACTGCACACCTCTATCTTCTATCTTGTACCAAGTGAATTTTATTTAATAAATCATGTTATAGTGTTTAATAAAGAGCAGGGTTTTCATAAAATCACTGAAAGTGGCACCTTTTCCCTACAAGATAGATCCTAAAAATAAATTCATCTAAAGGAAACTGGAAAATGAATTGAACTCTCATATCGTAGATTTATGGAATGTTGCGATTCCTAAATTAATTTAACATTCTATCAATAGTGGAATAGGATACTTCTAATATCATACCAAATTATGGATGTGGAAGTATCCGTTATAAAGGTCCTCACAATATCATTGTTCCAAGTAGCTCTGTAGTTCCTCTGTATATCATTTACCATGAAGTCATCTTACCTATGAAAAAATTGATCAATCATGATATGTTTCACTTGATAATAAACATGGTATCCCACCTTTTTTGGTGATATTAAAAAATAACATGCTCATTAATTTTTTTCATCTCCCATGAAGGTCCTCCCTGGGGTGTAAACTATTGAAATTACACCTACATTCAAACATCATAATATGATGGCGGTCATAACCATGATGGAATTTAATGTTAATGTTTTTGCAGAAGTGGTGTTTCTTGTCAAGAGGAAGGTCCTCCCCTTTACAAGTAAAATAAAATAAAACACTCATATTATTAATCTCTCGGTTAGATGGGGATAGACATTCTAGATAACCTATCAATGAAAATCAACATCCATTATCATCAATAAAATTTCTAGTTGAAGTGGTCATCTTTTCAATAACTAATAGACTGTCTTCATGCCAAAAAGAAACCCAATATCCATGTTATTGGATAAAGATATTCATGAAGCACTCAGGAGAGGATGATCATGTAGTGGATTCTCTGGTAGAATAATAAAAAGATATATTTATTATAAGATGAAAATTTTATAGGGATGATGTATCCATCATGTATTAGACGTCATCCACTTCTCATTTTGACATTACAGAGTCATTTTCATAATAATTCTTTAAAAAATCCCTCCTTATCAAGGTAAAACTCTTCACCCCAAAAAATGATGTTCTTGGAAAACAACGGGTAAAAAAACCTTTTCATAAACTTTTGGGATCGACATCATAAAATAGACAATAATTCCATTTCATATACATGACAACCAATATCAGAGATGTGATGAAAAGATCATAAATCATTATTCATCATTGAATTTCATTATTTGTGTCTTAGACATTAAATCATCACCCAATGATCAAATCCGCATATAAAGGGTGTCATGGTTATTTTTCATATCACATCATTCCACATTCAGTGGAACCCACTGAAATTGACATCATGTAATTGCATTACTAAAAGGTGGATATCAAGATATACTAGTGATTAGAAATGATGACACACTAAATGAGATTAAACCTTTAATAAGTCCCCAAAGCTTCTAACCCATTGAGAGAAAACCATTAAAACACTCATGAATATTGAAATCGAGAACATTCATTATGGTTCTCTATTAAGGGAATCAAATATTCAAGAACTACTAATGTCCTCAAAAGAAAGTAGTTCATGTAAAGACCCAACATCATATCCTTGTTAACCATGAACTGGGATGTGAAATACAATGATGTTTGTGACTGATCCAGCAGCCTTGTAGTACATTATCATCACCAAATTCTGGGATGGGTGACATTGTAAAATAAATACCTCCTGACACCTACAAACTCGGCCTGAGGAAACACAATTTTTTGACTTGATTCATTATTCCTAGGGATCCTTGCCACATGATGGTAGATGGTATGGTTTGGTCCACATCACATGACCATAAAATGTGACGGGTCCTAGTATTTGGCATCGTACAATGTATTTCATGGTTTCACACATGAGGATACATAATAGGCCCATCAAATGGGTTCGATCCTAAAATAAAACCACCTATCATATCCAAATATGATAATAAAATCCACAATACCCCACAATTTGGATTAATACAAGCATCGTCATAATGAATGACCAATGACTATTTTATCTCTATATGAAAAAATATCATTGAGGGAGAATATTTGATACATATAGATGGTTTTGAACGATACATGTTCATAATTCACCATTACCACTGGGTGATAATTTTCTTATATATGTGGAAATGATCAACAAAATCATGAACATATATTAAATCTATACGAGATTACTGGAATAGGAAATAGTTACCCCTAAATGGTGTGATGAAACCAAATTAATATATTCCCAAATGAAATTATACTTTTTGAAAATAGGTATTTGAGTCCTTATAGATATGAGAGTCATTGGGAGTTTGTGCTTCCAAGAGAAAAACATCGTGGACACTATTTATAGTTGATGCACACAGCCCGGGTGATTGAACATAATCTGACCCCTATAATCAATCATCATCACCAATTTTTTTTATTAAAAATAAGACTCCTCTTGATATTTGATGTGAACCTTGTATGTCACATCCATGATTTTATTACATAGTAATCCTTTAATATCTTTTTGTCTTGTATGTTTCCACTGAAATTCCATTGATTTTTTTGATGAGAAATTGTATATCTTGGATATGAAAAATGATGGTTCATGGTTGGATCACAGTTTGTATACATAGTGTTCTTGACTAGAATAGAATTCGCACCTTGGAATTTGGCATTTATCATGCAACATGAAATGCCGCACTAGTTTTCACCCTCACTAGGAAAACTACGTGACCATTTTCCACATACATAGAGGATACCACATGGTTTTTGTATATTTAGGAAAATTGTGTGGACTCTCTAGGTCATTGTAAATGTGGGAGTTTTATTCTATAATTCCTTTATTTTAACCCCAATCCCCCACTAATTTGACCCACTCAATATTTCCCACCATAGGCGCCATCCCTCCCCCTCTTGGATACTATCGTATTTAAATATGTGGGTATATATAAGCATTTATATTTAAATAATCATTAATTAAATCTATATTCCATATATTTCATCCGGCTTCATAGGTTCTTAAATACTTTTAATTGGTTCCCCAATTCTCTAGTGGGTTGGCTGACACAAAATGGGAAAAACATTCATTTTCGGGTTTAATCTCCAAGAATATATTATTTCCATGCATTTATAGGGTTTCCTTAATGTTCAATTTTTATTTTCCATTGGATTAAAAATGTATCAATAAAAAGGTAGTTGATTACCTGATTTAGAATTATTGGATGATTTTGGAATGATTTATGTTCTTTCAAAATGTGTTTAATAATGTATGTTAATGGTGTGGTATATGTTTTCCAAGGTATTTAGGCTTCCTGTGGGATGAATGATTATTTTTTAATGAAATTTGTTTGATTTTATGTGTTCTTTCTTTGATATTCCTTCAAAATTTGATCCATGAATTGTTTAAGTGGTGAAAATCATGTTTTCAAATAGCATTGGGGTGCGTATGGATTCGGAAGATGGGTTTCATATGTAAAATTATGGATTTTCATGCGTATTAATATTGTTTTGTGTGTGTATATGAAAGAGGTGATATATGTGAAATGGGAAATGGAATTAAAAAAAGAATCCTATGTAAAAATCTGGTCTGACTAGGAGGAGTGTGCTAGTAAGATCAGTTGGGTTAAGACCATGTTCCGTCTAGAATTATTAATTCTCTGACACTAAAATACAATATTGGTGTACGTAGACAAATATAAAATTTAATGGATTCCTTTCGAATGGCTAATGGATATAGATTTAGTGGGTCATGGTATATATATCATATCATATTGGTCTTTTTATCACACACCACATACAATATCGGGTTTATATAGACCATATTAATTATGTTTAACCCATGTCAAGGAATGATGTTCCATGATGGTGATAGTGGATCTAGTTGCTGGAGACCCCATTCTATAGGTGTTTATGATGGTTTTATGAGGGGATTGGACCTCTTTTTTATAAGGGATGATATTTTGTTTTTGTTACCCTCCAAATTTTGGTATTTTGGGTTTAGGTTTAATTTGAAAAATGTTTAACTCGTGAATGTTTTGTATCTTGGATTTTGTTATTGGTTATAGTATGATTTCTTATTATTGAGGTTTTTTATTGTTGTTAATCATGGGTGAAATTTTCCCCAAAGATGAAGTACTAATACTAGTAACTAGTATATAGCTAGTGGGGATTGGTGATGTCCTTCAGGCCATTCAACATGTTGTTTCGGGTGACAGGTTGGATGGCATGATTAATTGGTTCATAAAAAATACTATTAAACTATTCATTTCCTTTCATTGGATAATTATATTTTCGAGATTATAGATACACATGATCATGGATTATCAGATCTTGAGGTTTTGGAAATGAATGGCGTTTCTATCACAAAAATCTCTTGGCATAACTTGGATGTACAAAGGATTTGATGATATTGTTTACTAATATTTGAGGTGAGAAGTATAAAATCCAGACGATCATTGGACACTAGAAAAGGTTGAATTGGTTTGTGTTGTTATTTTAATGAATATGGTTTTTTTATTTATGGAACTGTTTGGTATTTGTTTTTTTAGAATTATCTTGAGAATAGTGTTCTAATGGTTTTACATTGTGGTTGTCAATTGATAAAGTAACATGCATCCCCAGAGGCTTCCTATGAAACCATTGGAATATTATGGAGAGAGTTCTCACACAATAATTATTTGTAGAATAGTGGATGTTGTGGTATGGTTTGTCCAGTCATTGTATTAGTGAGAAGGCATTGGTTATTCTTAGATAGGGAATCCGAACAATTTCTTGGAAATGACAAGGCTCAAAAGATATTCAATAACAAGCCTCATAACTTTTAGGGTAGCACAACCCCTCCAAATGTAGATGACTGGTTTGAAAAAATTCAAAGGATGGTTGGATTACATGATAATATTGAGGAAGTAATGGGGAATAATGCTTCACTCTCATCAGAAGGTCGAAGTCGCATGTAGTGGGGCATAGTAGTTCAAGTTGGGAATCGTGACCACCTGACATTGAAAGGCTTTATGTCCATTTTCAACAAGTTGTACTTCCCAAGTACCTTGGCATATTCTATGACCAAAGAGTTTATAGTTCACCATCACGAGGATATGACTATGTAGGAACACTCCTACTATGTTCCATAGGTAGTTCTATTTTCACCCAATGTTGTTTTAAATGAGATATTGAAGGCTCAATGGAATGTAATTAGGTTGTGGTAAAATATCCCATCCAAATTCATTCTATTTAAGTGGAATACTTATGGTGAGGTGGTAGAATCTTTTTTGATGTAAGATATTGTTCAGAGTTAGATATATAGTTTTTTGGGGAATCTATAGTAGTGGCCATAGGAAGTAAAGCTTTATCTATGAAAATGTGGAAGGGAGATGAGCCGAATTTGAGGGGAGGTGGTAGTTCAGTGCATCCTTCAAGGATATGTTCATCTATCAATACATATTCTAGGTCAGTCTCTTAAATCTAAGATGAAAGGTAGGGCACATGTGGATGAAATTTTTGTCTCCTCCTATACATTTCCATTAGTTTTGACATATGGGAGACTTATATTTTATTTGAAGAGAAACACACACATGTCATATTGGGGAATTTTTAGTAGTTTCCATGGGGATTTCAGTATTGTCCAATCCATTTATAGTAATGTTATCTTTTTTTGGTGGCCATGGTTTTAGGTTTGGATCATCATATTATAATGATTCATCATTATGGAGAGCTACATACATGAAACTTTCCCAATATCACACGTAGATGATACATCTTCATGTTCTGGAACATGTACAAGTGGAATTAGATTCAGAATCATCCACTATTATTTTTTTTCCTCATATTAGGGTGTTGTTGAATCTGTGAACTTACCGCATGTATTATGGGATGGAATTGGTAACTCCACATGGTGAAAAGTGAGATCATTGATTCAGTTCTCCATCATGTGAAATCACCTTGTTAAGTTATGATCTAGAATTAGATTTCTTGTTTCCTGAAATGTACCTATTCAACATGATCCTTAATATTGATTGGATGGTTAATTTTTTAATTGCACATCGGTTCCTATCATCAAAAATTTGATTTGTAGAACCTGATAAAAGAAGATTGGTTTTTTATAGAGAATGAAATCCTTACTTAGGATGTGAAGGACCTATAACTCAATAGACGGGTAGTATTACTTTCCTAATATAATCATTCATGTTGTATGGAGATTATATGGTCCTTGATGGAGGACTACCTATAGTGGTGGATGAGTTCCCAGAGGTGATTCTGGAAAATTTCTTATATTTTACACTAGAGAGGGATGTGGAGTGTATCATTGATTTGGAACCATCAACACAAACAATATATCTTCCCTCATAGTGAACGAACACCACCAAAGTGATGTAAATAATGATACAATATTATGATTTGGAATCCAAATTATTCATTCTCTCAATCATCTCACTGTGGGCTATCATAATTTTATTTGAAAAGAAGGCTGATGGATCTATCTGGTTATTTTCTTAATACTGGAAGATTGATAAGGTGAATATCAAGAATAAATACCCTTTTCAATATAATAATGACCTCTTTCATCATCATAATGGGGAATTATTCTACTTAATGATTGACTTGAATTCCATACATAACAAGGTCAATGTTAGAGATATAGATGTTCTAAATATAGATATCCATTGAAGGTATGACCAATTTTAGTATTTGGTAAATTTTTTTGGCATGTAAATACTAACCACTACATTTAATGGAACTTATAAAGGCTGAGTTCCACCAATACCTTGACACCTTCAATTATTTTCACAAAATCATTATCTACACTTTGACCTTTGAGAAGCATGAGTAGAACATGAGGATTGTTCTAGGAAACCATTGTGATCATCGTCTTTGTGAAATTTTCTACAAGTTCACATTTAATATTAGGTAATATACGTTTTGGGGACTTTTAATTTCAGAGCATGGGGTTTTAGTGGATCCTGAGAAGTCCAAAGCTACAATTTCATGATTACAACCAATGAATGTTATTGATATTGTGATATTTGGGGGAATAACAAGGAATTATAGGTAGTTTTTAAATTAATTATCTAGGCTTGGATAACCGATTACATTTATTAAATAGAAAGGGGTGAAGTTAATGTGGATCCAATAATTCTAGATGTATTTTGTGGAGATTATGTTCTGGTTAAATAAAGCCGATGTTTTGATTTTTCCCGAATAAATGAACGGGATACATGGTCTACGATGATTTCTCTAGTATGGTTCTTGGGTCTGTGTTGATGTATGATGATCATGTTTTGGCATATGGGTCTCACCAAATTTGGCTAAAAAAAATTAATTTCCCAATCCATAACATAATATTATTAGCAGTGATTCATCACTCGAAGACTACATAATTTAACATCTTTGTAGAGAAGTTTATAGTAGAATCAGATTGTTAGAGAATAACCTACATATTATCATAAATTCATCTGAATATATCGATGTTTTATTGGGTTGAGTACCATCAGGGTTTCATTTTTAACAACTTCTACAGCCCATGAAATTTTAATGTGGTAAAAGATTCTTTGAGATAGAATTTTATTGTGAAATCATTGAAATATTCCAATTATGAGTAGTCTTTGATGGGATACATTTATTATAAGGATCAAGATCAAAGGAACACAAAATATGTGAATTATTGGATAGTGTTCACCTGGCACCTTCACTTATGTTGTTTAACTAAAAAGAGAAGCTTTGTGATGAGTTGTGTCAGTATTCCACGATGTTCATGAATGGTAGGGAGGTGCCTTATGACTGGACATTGTTTCATGAGGGACTCCCCTATTTCATGGATTGCAGAATGGAACCATAATTTTTATGGGAGATGATTATAAAGGATAGCCACCAATCACAGTGGTTCATTCATCCCGTTACCGACACAATGTTCTATGATGTGTATCATTATTTCTAGTTGTTAAGATTTACATGGGATACAACTGAAATTATATCCATATCATATGCGTATATGAATGTTAATGTTGAGAATCAATATCCATCCGGTATCCAATAGAATCAACAGATTCATTCCAATAATTTGATAAGGCCACATTGTATATCATCATTTTCTTACATTCTACACCAGAGAGAAGGAACACGATTTGTAAGGTGATTTCCCAAATGTAAAAATCATCCCATTTTATTCTGAATGATAACATAGAAAAATTGGTTTTATTTGGTCATTTGTATGTTCTAGAAATATTGATACTTTTTGGTGTTCCATCGAAGATTGTTTCAGATAGAGATCGATGTTTTACCTCTCATTTTTTTGAAGCCTTTTAGAAGGAAATGGGGTCTCATGTAATGTTCAGTATGGTGTACCATCCTAAAGTTGATGTTCAGAAAATGCAAGTGAACCAAATCATGGAATACATTTTTTGAAGAATGTGTTTTGGATTTTAATGTATTTTGGGATATAAATAATGGGTTAGTTGACTTTTGTGAACAATAGATAATAATACTAAATAATAATAGCACACCTTGAAGAGTTTTATAGTCAGCCATATTTGTCTTCAATATGCTGGAAATAGAAGGGTGAGACCACATTTCATGGTATAATCCTTGTTAAGTTTACATCAGATAATGTCAATATGATCAGGAAGCATTTTTTGATAGTATAGAGCTAGCACGAGTCTTATTAAGATGAAATACATTTAGCCATGGATTTCCTAGTTGGTGATTAGGTATTTATGAAAGTAGCTCCTGAATTGGGTCACCATATTCGGGGATTGTATGTAAATCTAACACAAAGTTACATTAGACCATTAGATATTACCAATAAAATTGGTATCAAGACTTATTGGAAATATTTTTCATCTTAGTTTTTTTATTCATGACATGATCCATGTCTATGAGTTAAAATATGTATAATTAATATCATTCACATGTATTGAATTCGGAAGAGGATCCGTTGGAGACTAATTTTTCCTTATTTTAGATTCCAATGAAGATTTTATATTCTTGAGAGAATGTGATTTGAGGGAAGAACATATCGTTGGTTTGGGTTTCATGAAAACATTATATTAATGAGAAAGAGGCATGAGAGGAAAAGTATAGGGATGATTAGAATTATTTTTTTATTCACTAATTAATAATTGAGATTAGTTTTTGAGGGAAAAATCATTTATGGTTTGGAGAATTATCATATCAATGATTTTATCTTCTATAATTCCTTTAAAAATTATTGGTATTATATTTATCCTTTAGTATTCGAGGTTTTTTTAGCTAAAATAAAGTTTATGGACCCCAAAGATGATGTTGCATGGATGAGACATATTTTGTAGAACTATACACCAGAGATGGTGAATCACTATAGGATATACAACATAATGCATCGTATTATTACCTCCCTAGGAATATCATGCAATAATTTCCTCTTGGACATATGAAACCACATGGTCTCCACATGATATGGAAAACCCTTTGGCCTAACCATTATGCATATCCATGTCATTAAAATGTTGACATTCATGTTCAATCCTTTCTTAATTTTGACCAAAATACACCCCTAATTTGTCCCACATAAGAGTTAAATCCATAGGTACCTCTCTCTATCCCTCTCATATCCAGTATACATCAATATTTTGGTGGATTTGTCCATCAATAATTAATGTATAATTAAGTAATCCTCTCTTCTCATTATTTCATCCATCTAAATGGGTTCATCTTTCCTCTCTCTTGGGTATTCTCTTGTAAAGAAGGGTTGTTTACATAGATATGGTTCATAGTCAGGACAAAGGGATAGGGTAACTATCACAAGGGTTTTCATAATATTTTAGGATAATTCTTTGAGACCTTAAATAAATTGTTTAACTATCATAAAATCAGTAACAACTTTAAAATATTTATTTTTCGACTAAATGGTGATTTTAATTAATAGTTTCTCATATAAAAACCTATTTTAATTAAATGAATTCCACTTTATAAATTAGTAGATTGGAAACTCGTTTTGGTGAATTTTATTATTTTTATATATTTTTTGAATTTTTGGGGTATGTTGAAGTTCAATAATTTACGATATAAGTTAAATGTATTAATTATTGAGTCATGGATGATTTATGGATGTGGTAAGAACGCATTGGTTCAACCTATACTGATCCTTTTATTGTAATATATCACAATAATAAAAAATATTGAGAGCCTTCATCCAAAATAAAAATCTAATGTATAAAATAATGAAAAACCCCCATCTCCACCAACTATAAATACCACCACTCACCAACCCCTCTCCTCCCACATCATATGCCATGAATATTTCTTATATTAATCACAATGCATCGCTCAAACAGCTTCCACAAGTTTTGGTGTTTCATTTATCACCAAAAAACCATTTTGAATTGCCTTCAGGGGGTATTCAAGGAGACAACACTCAAGAGGTAAAACCCTCCCTCTTTCTCGATTAATTTTTTTTAACCTTACCTATCCTCCCCTATTAAAATTGTCATTATAACTCTTATATAACATATCTAATTTAATTATATTTATTTTAATGGAATATCAGTCACCATATCTCTTGTACGCTAACTTTTTTTTCTAAAAATGATAACATCATCTATGAGTTGTTGATTCACCACCTCAGTGGTTGATAAGTTTTTTGTTTTTTCATTACCACCATGAAGGATAGTCAGGACACCACTCTTATGGTTAATATATATTTAAATATTTTTATTACATATATTTATTTTCTATAACTTTTATATAGATATATTATTTAATAAAACAATATTAATTCATGAAGGTTATAAAAACATCAAAATTAAATAAATCATGTTAATCAACATTTTATACAATAAATTATCCTCATGTAAAAAAATTGTAATTAAATATGGTAACATGTAAATTAATGAAAATAAATATATATCTTATATTTATAGTTAGGTATTTTTCTTTCATTTGAAAATAACTCTCCTAATTAAACACAAGAAAATCAACCATGGAACCAATAAACAAATACTCCCAAAATGATAAAATTAATCACTATCAAACAATAAAATGTCCACCAATTAACCAAATAAAATTATATTAAATTAATTACACGTTCAAAAGGTTATATATTAATTTATTAAAGTTTAAATTTTATTATCTAGGAAATTAATTACATGTGAAGAACTGTTTCAGACATAAGGTAAGGGATTCTCAGAAAACATCAATTTTTTATTTATGTTACACATTCTCTATCATTACTCCAATTTAATTCATAATAATCCTTATATAATAGTATTAAATATTTTTTGTATGTTACAAAAATATTTACCCAGGTCAATTATTCTTTCATTTATGGGAAATATATGATTTATAATGTTCTTATTTAAATTACTCTTGACAAGAATGCCCGAATAAAAGGGACATTCCCAATTTATTACCCAAATTCAAGTACCCTACATAATCTATTTAAACCCAAAATTATTATTTTTTAAATAAATCATTTCATCATGAAGAAATTAATTATTTAATTTTTGGTTTCATTCAAAAAATTATTATATTTACTCTTTTAAGCCACTTTTAAATTTTCCCTTAAACCGCACAAATGTGGATCATTTTTTAAGATTCTTTAACACTTTTTAACATGTTTTCACATCTATTGGAAATATTTTTTCATTGATCAATTATAATTAACCATTACTAATTTCGTTTTATGAATTAAAACCATTCTTTTATGGAAACAGTTATGATATGACCATTTGTTATATGACATGATTATGATACACATTTCATTACATCGGTAACCCTTATCTTTAATTCTTTATGTAGAACACATATTTATGAAAATGTTATTATGGGTCCACCCAAATATAACTCTAATAAATTAGGTAATGTTTTAGTCTCATGATAAGTAATATGAGGAAACATTTTAAATATAATTACTTTATCGGACATTCACCACCATATGATATAGTCTTAAAAGTTAACATTGACTCAGGTTTATGTCATGTTATCTATTGATAACAAATTCTGATAATTTCATGATTACAAGAACCCATATTACATATCGTATTCTTCCATATTTCATTTCAGGATAAATTTCTTTCTATGTTATCATGTTATTCCTTATAACCCATGTTTTTTGCTTTATTTTTATGGTTATTCACTTGTTATTTTTAGCTCGTCTTTATTTTTTATGTAATAGCTTGGTTTTACTATAAATATATATGAGATAAAAAGAAGGTATGATTTTATTATGGATTATTAATATAAATATGTTTCATTTTATTTAAATATTTTATATTTTGGAATATTATCACTCAAATATAGTTGACTTTAAAATAATTATTTTGTAATCAATGATTAATTATGATTAAAATCATTCAAAATTATTTTTTAAAGGATAGGTTCTCTACAACGAAGCATGTTTCAAAATATCATTGGTGTTCATATATATTTAAAAGTGGTTTTTTTGTAAAATGGTTTTTTTTCATGTTTATTCATATTATTTGGTGGGTTTATAGGGAATATTCTCTCTATGTGACATGTGAGATGGAATTGAGCACTGATGGAATATTAGGATACAATATTGGTGGATAGGGACTTGTACAGTATTCATATAGGTGGAGTTGCAGATTGGTTCCTTATATAGAGGTTAACCCTACAACACAAAATAATTAATGATGATGATATGAGACAACTATTAATTCAGACAGATTCCTCTCTAAAGGCTCATCCATGGTTATTTTGTGGGTAATGGTTGCTCTACCATATCACCAATATATGAGGTTCCTAGTGTCCCCAAATTTATAGTAACATACTATATACCCTTTTTTCTCATGAGATGTTATTATTACCACTAACATGTGTTTCATGTTACATTAGAATTCAATTTCATTGTGTGAATTTCATGATAGTGTAATTAATAAAATGTTGATGTAAAAATAATATCCTTATAAATGATTTCCTAAAATGTTTCATTCATTTTTATGAAACTTTCCATACTAACATGTGTTGTAATGACATAGGACAAAATATCTTTTGTATTATATACTACTAGGCTTTGGAAGATATACTAAATACACCGTTTTCTATATAAATGACTTGTTATTTTTGACCCAGCCAAAGGAAATATGTTTGGTGGTGGTGACAGTGGATCTAGTTTCTAGAGGTCCACCTTATTGTATGTTTCGGTGGATTTGGAATGAGGGTATTGGACCTATTGATCCCTAGATTATGATTTATGTTGTTTGTACAAGTCCCCATTTTGGTATTTTTGTTAATGTTGTAAATTTTATTATTTGGGACAGTTGTATCTTTTGGTTATGGTTATTGATTATGGATTGTTGTCTAAATATTGAGGTTTGTTTAGGGTTTTTAATCATGGTTGAAATAATTCCCAAAGGATAAATATTGATACCCATGCACTAGAATTCATCAAATAGGGATTACGAGCACATTTGGGGACATGTCACGGGCCAGGTCAGGTGTCTGGTTGGATAGAACCTTTTCTTGGTTTGTGTCATTGTATCACAATTTCAGTTGACACATACTAAAATTCCATGAATATATATTATATAAATCTAATATATCATTCCAAAATTAGTAATAAACATAATAAAACTCATTTAATCATTTAATTATATCTTAGTCTAATAAAAAAATTCCCTAACAATATTAATGCCTTCTGGTGGCCTACACTTCCATATAATGATTTCTATTATTATATCAATACATATTGATATTGAAAATGTATATTATTAATAATACATTTATATTTCTATTAGAAGAAACTAAATTTTGTTAAAGGTGAGGATTCTTGACATAAATAATATTGAACCCCTATTTATTGTAGTCCTAAAAACAAATTGACTCATTTTTAAAAAATTTCAACCTCTTCGTACCCCAATTATGAGGTATGTAAATATTTTAAAATTTAATATCATATGAAAACCAATAAAAATCCCACAAATATCATATTAGGAATTATTGAAAATATATATCATTTATATGTGATGATCCGATCTATATATTTTTTCGTATAGTGCAAAAATGTTAGAGTATTACATCTAGATTTACATTACCTAATAAAAAATGAATGTGATGTTAAATTGGGAATTTAGTGAATCCCTACCATGATATAACTAGATATTATGATATAATAAGTAAAAATTACTCATCAACATGTACAATACACTAAAATCATAGACCACCTATATCTATATCTTCTTACTAATAACATATTCTATATTGTTAACCTTTATAGGTATGTAACCCATACCAATGATAAATAGAAGAATTTCCCTTATTAAACTATTCTAGAAATGGTTTTGTTAATACGAGATTGAATATATTTGAGAATCTTGTGATTACTATGATTTAAATTTCACTTTCATATATGATAATGGAACTAGTTTTTATTTTATGACCACAACCACCATTCCTAGAACATATGGCTGATAGTCATACTCATATAGCCCAAAATGTTGGGACCTGTATGCTTCTATTCAACTATTATACATCAACACAATAATAAAAAATCTAGATACACGATAATTCACATTGTACTTGTTCCAATCCAAATTAAGGTATAGATTACATATATTCAATACAAATCATACAAAATCTATAAATTAGTATATGGAATATCCTATATTATCACCATAATAAGTGGGCACTATAATAAAAAAATAAATGTTTTTGAATTATATGGATTCTACCTAATTATCTAATTTGGTATTAATAATTTTGAAATTTTGTGGACTTATAATCATTTCCAGGATTTACTAATAATAGTTCAAATAAATAAAAAACTACAATAATGATTTATTAAAACTAAACCTGGTTATTACGAATTAATGTGTTCGAGAATATAATACTATATAACTTCATTTAATTTATTTATACCATTAGCATCCACATATACATTAGTCTCATCCATTATAAATTTATTGAAAAGATATATATTCTGAAAATAATAAAGATCATGTATCTGAAATTCCTCTAAATAATAAGTCATACGGTTCTTTAAAGGAGTATATTTGGATAATTATATTAAATTAATTAATTGAAGGTTATCTCATATCCTCATCCCCCCATGAGATATAAATAAAATCACATGTGACTATACATGGTTTGAAATAATCATTTTAGAAACCATGAACTATTTACACAAATGGAATAATAAAAAGCGTCAAAAATATATTTTTTCCACTACCAGATAAGCCGAGGATAAAAATTAGCAAAAAATTGATAATTTATTTGGGTGAAGGTTTTTTCACATATATAATCCAATAATAATAAATTTAAAATTTGTAATACATTAATGAAATTATTTTCATATTTCAATAATGGACATAACAAGTAAGAGGTAGTAAAATAAAATTACTCAATGATATAAATGGGTAAATTTGAAAAATATCTTTTCCCATTATAAAATATTATGTGGAACGCTTATCATCTCATCACTAAACAACAGTTTTAATTAAAAAAACATCATATCATCAACCTGTTCATGAAGGTAAAATTAAAATAGATTATAAATTTTCATGTACACAATATTGTATGTTCTGGAAACTAGCATTTATATCTCTCTTGGAAAACACCATTGTTCAAATATTTTTGGAAAATATTCAGTTATATATGTAGGATTAATCTACTCATTTAATAAAATGTATTTTAAATTGGATATATAATAAATACAATATCATTTGATAAACAAAAATTTTATAATAATGTAATAATTATATGGGATCAGTCAATATAATTGGAGGGACCATTACAAAAATTCATTCTTCAACCATTACAATCATGATCATAGCTAAATAATTAAAGAAACTCTTGAGTCTAATAGTATTATTCCTCATTAATCATTTCAATATGTTCCTTCTTATACACATTAATTCATGATTACAATGTAAGGGTCTAGGTGACCCATCCTGATGGAAAAGTA
Source organism: Viscum album (assembly GCA_963277665.1). Lineage (NCBI taxonomy): Eukaryota > Viridiplantae > Streptophyta > Magnoliopsida > Santalales > Viscaceae > Viscum > Viscum album. The sequence continues at coordinate 1,376,917,099 of OY728140.1, read as the reverse complement.
ATTATGTATATATTTGTTTGGGAAATCATATAAGTCGTCATATCTAGGTTTTCTGTTGGGGAATACTATAACAATAGTGTTGTGTGAAAATTCCATATATAATTCACTATATAAGAAAATACTATAAGAAATTTATACATAAAAAATAATTTCCTTTAACATGTTCATTAAATATCAAATCATTAGCCATTCATATGTATCATGTCACTCATAACAAGGAATGCACAAAGAAAATTGAAAGAAAGTATGCTATTATATACCCTGATAGATATCATAATAATAAATCATAACTCATATAATTAAAATCTAATATATAACCCTCAATAATCTATAAACATAACATTATAAAATATAGAAAAGTATAAAAATAGTAATCTAAATGATGAAAAATCACGGAATAAACACAACCATTATAATTGTATAGATTAATGTGATACAAATTGTATAATATATCAGAAATTAGTAATTAATGGTTTAGTAGATTATGGACTACCAAGCTGTAATATTTCAACGTTTATTGAAAACTGTGAATTCTAGAAGAACTAAATATATATTTAGAAATTATATATTTCATATAAAATATATAACCTTAAAAAAGTTAATGATCTATACAAGGATGTATAATTTTATTTTATATAAAAAATACAATGTTGGATTCAATTCTGCATTACAATTTCATATTAAAATTCACTTTACACGAGGAAATGCATATAGAAACAATAATTGTTCCAAAATAATTTTCCTTAAAATTATTTACATATAAAATATATATTTAAATAAGTTATAAAGTGAAATTTAATTCGTCTCATATTTTTTCAACATATTTTTTCTATAAAATAAATATCAAGTCACATATTATTTGTAAAATAAAAAAAAATATGAGTATTTTTTAGGAATTATACTACATAAATAAATGATTTCAATGTATTCAATCATTACAATATAATTATATTATCCCATTTTTTATCATGTAACCATTGAAAACTATAAAAAGTGGTCAAGAATCTATCTTTGACTTATATTACATGTTAGTAAATGTTTAATGTTATGATACTAAAAATAAAATATAATCAATGGAAAATGTATATGATTTTAGTTAACAATATTCACACTCTAAAATCTTCCTACTTTATAATAATACTATTAAAAACATCCACATAACATATAATCCCACATAATTTCATGAATATTGATCACAAAAATTGAAAATGAATTCAAATTCACTTTTTCGATATTTCAATAAATATTGTATGAAAATAAATTATATATATATTTATGTTTTTATTGATACACGTGTATCAAATGAAAATAAATATTAGTGATTCTGTTCAAAAACTATAGATTGATTTATATTATATGAATATAATAATCACCACACTTACTAAATTTAAAAATAAGGATAATGCTTGTTATAAATTATCAATTACAATATTTGATGAGATATATTCTCTACAATCTCACAGAATAGATAACATCAAAAAATTTATTTATTATTTTCAAACAAAATTCAAGTAATGAGAGTCAAATTAATTTAAAAAATATAAAATTATTCATAAATAATAAAAATATCATTCACATAACAATTATTTGTATCACTCACAAATAGTTTAATGAAAACATGAATTATAAAATATATATAATTATGATGTTTTTTTCTATATATTGAATGATTTTATATTGGGTTTTTATTCTAATATATAATTAAATAATCCACTTAAAACCATAAATAAAAAAATTATAATATAATAAGTGTTATATTTATTTATACATGAAAAATTTTATAATATGAACATAATTTTTTTTCACTTGAATTTAATGTTGATAAGAACCAATTACCAATATCATGGACATGATAAGTCATTTGTATTATTAAAAAACCAACATAGAGTCCACAAAATTAGCATTACAATCAATTTATATTCATTAGGTAATAATTATAAAACTACCATAATAAAAACATAAACACCCCCCAAAAATATCAATGGAATAATGAAATAAATAAAAATGAACAACAGACCCTTAAATAAAATTATATAATTACAAAAACCTATTTTCAGTAAATTATTAATGAAAACATAACAAATAATTGTAAAAATAAAATCAATGGAAAATTTAATTTTTTGGTTCTTATCCAAACCAATGTGGTGAAACAACATTTGAATGGATTTTAACATTACATTGAAGAAATAAAAAATAAAAAAACAATATATATCATGGTGTATAGGGGAAAATTGTTGCAAATCGTACTTCAATATATGGAATATTCATTTTTAATAAACATGTCTATCACATTTTAAAATATATTACAGTATTAAATATATTCCTGAGATAATATAAACCAATAAAACATAATTATAATAAAATATAAAATTATAAAAAGAGAATTAAAATACATAATAACCCAATCTTAATATACATAGACAATAATTTTTTTTCTTGATTAATTAATACATTACATAAATAGACTCCCAAATAGAATATTTGTTTTCTGATTATTGAAATAGTGGAACAAATTTTTTCAACATAGTGATAGTTCATCAATATTTCCCAAAATTATCATTCCCCTAAGTAATTATACTTAAAAACTGTTTATCATAACCTTGGAAAGGATACATAAAAATGAGGTGAGATCAAATGATTTGTAAGGGTTTGTAAAGGAAATATGTATGAAGAACAAGAATATAGGGGTATAAGAACATGATTATAACATTCTAAGATCATAATTTTATATCAATGATCAGAAAAATGAGACAAGACATAAATATTCGTTGTTCATAATATATGAATCATAATAAAAATAAATAACATGAACCATGTTATCATATTGAAGGCCTAATACATAATACCATTGTCAAATAAATAAAAATTTAACATACTTCATTATGAGATAAGGATAATTTCCAAAAACGTATCAGGGAACTTCATGGGGACTACACCTATTGGGTGGGGAACACCACCATCCATAGATGTAGAAATTTATATGTATGGGATCTTTCATCCACATATTCCCATAGTGTATTAGGCTTACTAATCATCCCACAATAGATCAGTTTTTCAACATGATTCCAATTATTATCTCTTTAAATATAAATATTTACTAATTTAATTTCAGGGAGATATGGCTCCCACTGATCACATAATAAAATCATTCAAACATGTTCCACAATATAATAAAGAATTCATCATATCATGACCCATAAAAAGAGTTGGTTTCCTAAAAATTATATCAGAACCTTTGAAATGAAATGGATATGATAACCAATGCATGATTTATATTATTCATAATAATAATATCATATAATAACTTGTGAAAGGAAGTGGGTTTCACAAACATTTATCATGGTATAACCCATTGAAGATAATTATGTTTTATAAGCATTTACCATGTCATAACCCAATGAAGAAAACATTGTTTATAAAATATCAAGACATAAAAATATATACCATTTAGATAAATAACATGAATGGTATACTTGAATAATATATATAATAAATTATAAACTACAATGACATATTTCATATTAAATACATAATGAAATTGAAAGATCAAATAGAACATACATTTTCATTAAAATTACATTTATACATATAACCTTTTTAATGTCCCTTTGGTAAAAAAATACAAACATAAAAAATAAAGAAACCATGAAAATAAAAATTTAATGAATATGATGCTAAAAATATCCTTCGCACATTAAAAAGTCCAGTTAAAAATAAAAAATTGAATACAATTTTCCTTGAAAATGTCCTTCAAGGTTATAAAGAATTGTGATATTATTATGAAAAACTATTTAAAAAAATATTATGAAAACTTATAATATTATCCTTTTAATCTATGAAATCATCTTCATTGAATGTAACATTTTTAAATAATATGAATGAGGCATTAAAAATAATTTTAAACACTATTTAAACATAAATTATATTTCATGATTTTTTTCATTTGAATGATTTTTAAAATAAAAAAACATTCATATTATTAAAAAAATTATCTAAATGAAAAACATTGTAAACATACAATGTAATAATCAGTGAAATGATGGTCATGACGGCAGGTAACTTTATACATGGTAAATGTTCATGTTGTAACTAAAATGTTTAGAAATGTTCCTTGGTTAAAAAAAATTATTACTCAAAAACACATTTATAAAATGGGATAAAATGGGTAAAACATTCCATTAAAAATAATATGATAAAATTTAAACACTTTTTAAAACATTTTTAGAAAACATGTCTTTAAAAGAACACATATTTCTGACTGAAAGGAAACATAATGTAATATTTTCAAAAACCATTATTCCCTTAAGATAAAAAGTATGGAAAAATGGTACCATTACATGTATATGACATCAATAAGTGAAACTTAATGTTTGACATGAATCCTTCTTCCTAGGTATCCTTGACACATGATGTTAAATGGTATAGTTTGGTCCTCATCACATGTCAATAAAATGTGATGGGTCCTAGTATGTGGAATCGTATTATGTGGGTCTCGGTTTCTCACATGAGGATACATAAGAGGCCCATAAAAGGGGTTTGATACCGAAATAAAACCACCTATCACATCCAAATATGATAATAAAATCCACAATACCCCACCATTTTGATTAATACTAGCATCATCATAATGAATGACAAATGAATATATGATCCGTATATGAAAATATATCATTGAGGGAGTATATTGGATACATATAGATGGTTCTGAACCATACATGTTCATAATTCACCATTACCACTAGGTGATAATTTTCCAATATACGTGGAAATGATCAAAAAATTCCTAAACATATATTAAATCTCTATGAGATTACTGGAATAGGAAATTTACCCCAAAAATGGAGTGATGAACCCAAATTACTATATTCCCAAATAAAATTATACCTTGTGAATATAGTTACATGATTCCTTATGGATATGAGAGTCATTTAGAGTTTGTGGTTCCAAGAGAAAAACATCATGGACACCATTTATACTTCATGCACACAACCCGGGCGATTGAACATAATCTAACCCCTATAATAAATATTCATCCCAATTTTTTTTATTAGAAATAAGAGTCCTCTTTATATTTGATGTGAACCATGTATATCACATTTGTGATTTTATTACATCGTAATCCTTTAACATTTTATCATCTTGTATTTGTCTACTAAAATTCCATTGATTTAATTGATGGAAAATAGTATATTTTGGATATGAAAAATGATGGTTTATGGTTGGATCACATTTTCTATGTATAGTGTTCTTTACTTGAAGAGAATATAAACCTCAGACTTTATCATTTTATCATGCCACACGACCTACTGCACTAGTGTGCACCCTCACTAGGAAAACTATGTGACCCATTTACACATGGATAGAGGATGCCACATGGTATTTTCATAGTTCGGAAAACTGTTTGGACTCTCTAAGTCATTGTAAACATGATATTTTTTATTCTATAATTCCCTCATTTAAACACCAATCCACCACTAATTTTACCCACTCAAGATTTCCCACCCTAGGTGCTTATCCCTCTCCCTCTTGGATCCCATTTAATTTCAATATTTTGGTAAATATAACCTTTTATATTTAATTAACCATTAATTAAATATTTATTCTCTAGATTTCATCCCTCTTCTTAGGTTCTTAATTACATTTCATTGTTTCCTCAATTCTCTGGTGGGTTGGCTGACACAAAATGGTCCAAACCTTCTTTTGGTGATTAATCATTAGGAATATATTATTTCCATGCATTTATAGGGTTTCCTTGGGGTTCAATTTTTATTTTCCATTGGATTCAAAAAGTCTCAATCAAAAAGTTGGTGGTTCCATGATTTATAATTATTGGATGATTTTGGAATGATTTATTTTCTTTCAAAATGTGTTTAATAAAGTTTATTAATGGCGTGGTATATGTTTTCAATAGTTTCAGGGTTCATATGGGATGAAATATTATTAATAAATGAAATTGGTTGGGGTTTATGTGTTCCTTCATTATTATTTCTTCTAAATGTGATCCATGAATTGTGTAAGTGGTAAAAATCATGTTTTCAAATAGCTTTGGAGTGCGATTGGATTTGAAAGATGGGTTTATTATGTAATTTTTTTTATTTTCATGTGAATTAATATTGTTTTTGGTGTGTATATGAAATAGGTGATATATGTGGAATGGGAAATATAATAAAAAATTAATCCTATGGGAAAATATGGTCTGACTAGGAGGAGTGTGATATTATGATCTTGTGGGTTGAGACCATGTTCCTTTTAGAATTATTAATTCTTTGACACAAAAATAATATAATGGTGTTTTTATACCACTAAAGCATTTAATGGATTCATCCCTAATAGCTCATGGACGTGGATTTAGTGGGTCATGGTATATATATCATATCATATTGGACTTTTGATCAAACACTAAATATAATATTGGGTTTATATAGACCATATTAATTACGTCTAACCTATGTCAACGAATGATGTTCTATGGTGGTGATAGTTGATATAGTTTCTGGTGGCACATTTCTATAGGTGTTGATGAAGGTGTTAATAGTGGATGAGACCTCTTTTTCATGTAGGATGAGATTTTTTTGTTGTTACCCTCCAAATTATGGTATTTTTGTGTTAGGTTTAATTTGTAAAATGTTTAACAAGTGAATATTTTGTATCTTGGATTTTGGAATTGGTTATAGTATGATGTCTTATTATTGAGGTTTATTATTGTTGTTTGTATGGGTTAAATTTTTAAAAAATCTATAGTGATAATACCAGTAACTTGTATCTAGCTAATGGGGATTGGGGATGTCAATCAGGCCATTCCACATGTTGGTTTGGGTGACAGGTTGGATGGTATGATGAATTTCTTCATGAAAAAATTCTATTAATCTATACATTCCCTTTATTTGGATAATTATATTTTGGAGATTATAGATACACATTATCTTGGATTATCATATCTTGAGGTTTTGGTTATGAATGGTGTTCCTATCATAAAATCCTCTTGGAAGAACATTGGTGTCCAATGGATTTGGGGATATTGGTTAACTTGTCTTTGAGGTGAGAAGTATAAATTCCAGACATTGAATGGACACTACAAGAGGTTGAAAGAGTTTTTCTTGTTATTGTAATTAATATGGTTTCTTATTTATGGAATTTTTTGGAATTTGTTTTTTTGTTGAATTTTCTTGAGAATAGTGTTCTAATGGTTTTACATTGGGGTTGTCACTTGATAAAGTAACATGAATCCCCGGAGGCATCCTTTGAAACCGTAGGAATAGTATTGAGAGAGTTCTCCAACAATAACTAATCGGAGACTAGTGGATGTTGTGGTATGGGTTTTCCAGTCATTGTATTAGTGACCAGGCTTTGGTTCTTCTTAGTTTGGGATGCCAAACAGTGTCTTGGAATTGGCAAGGCTCAAAATTTATTCAATAACAAGCATCATAACATTTAGGGTAGAAAACCCCCTCCAAATGTTAATGAGTGGTTTAGAAAAATTTGAAAGGATGTTTGGATTCAACGATAATATTCAGGATGTAATAGTGAACAGTGCTTCACTCTTATCACAAGGTCGCAGTCGCATGTTGTGGGGCGTAGTGGTTCAAGTTGGGAATCATGAGAACCTGAAATGGAAAGGCTTTATGTCCATTTTCAGCAAGCTGTAATTCACTAGTACCTTGGCCTTTCCCAAGTCCCAAGAGTTTATAGTTATCCATCATGGGTATATGACTGTGTAGGAACACTCCTACTATGTTACACCGGTAGTTCTATTTTTAGCCAATGTTGTTTTCAATGAGATACTAAAGGATCAATGAAATGAAATTTGGTTGTGGCCGAATACCACATCCAAAGTAATTCTATTTAAGTTGATTACTTATGGTGTTTTGGTAGATTGTTTTTTTAAGGAAGATATTGATTAGAGTTAGATAACTGGTTTTTTGGGGCATCAATAGTAGTGGTCTATGGAAGTAGTGGTTTATCTATGAAAACGAGGAAGGGAGATGAGCCGAATGGGAGGGTAGGTGGTAGATCAGTCCATCCTACCAGACTATGTTCATATATAGATATATATTCTAGGTCGGACCCTTCAATCTAAGATGTAAGGTAGTAAACATGTGTCTGAAATTTCATTCTCCACCTATACATTTCCATCCATTTGGACATATGGGAGAATTATATTTTATTTGAAGAGAAACACACACTTATCAGATTGGTGCATTTTCAGCAGTTTCTAGGGGGATTTCAGTAATGTACAATCCATTTAGATTAATGGGTTCTTTTATTAGTGGCCATGGTGTTAGGTTTGGATCATCATATTATAATGAGTCATCATAAGGGATAGCTACATAATGGATAATTTCTCAAGATCATACGTAGATGATACATCTTCATGTTCTGGATGTAGAGACCCGAAGCCTGACGTACATATACATTTCATTACTTTTGCGGAATACGTAGTACATAACAAAAACACACACACAAGGATCGTAATAGTTTAGTGTCTTTGAAAACTCGGAATAAAGTCTTCTAATCGTGGTGAAAGATCTTCAATATCTCCCATAATGATCTTCAATTTTTTTTACCTAAAACCTTTCTTTATATCCTGGGGAATAGAAAACATAAAAGGTTGATCTCAAATTCTCAGTAAGGGTAAACAAAAGAATTATCAATCACATCATCTTCATAAGAACATAACATTTTGGAAATCTTAACCTGCAAAAGAGATCATAATTTCATAACATGGGATAAATCATAGTAGTGAAATGAAATCCCAATAATCATAACTTAAAACATGAAACTTTGTGGCATACACACATAATCATAGAGAATCATTTCATATTAGTCAAGACACAGTTCCAAGAATATCTTAGTGGACAAAGTCCCTTTCTGAACCGAGTTCACTCCTCGTTTCAGTCCTGTTTCACTGAACCGGTATAACCTACCGTTCTAGCCATGTCTATCTCATGAGATATAAAATCTTTACCCAATTCATTGGAAGGAGATATAGGTCCCACCCATATAATAATGATACCATTCTTAAGTGTGCCACAAAATCATAAATCATACATCATTTCATAACCCGTGTAATAAAAATGGGAATCTTAAATATCATGACATCATAAAACAATTCATATAAGATAAATGAATTTATAAAAATATAATTCCATCACAACATAATCAAATCAATTTAATAATAGGGATAAAAACATAACCCTTTATTATCTTAGATGGAAAATAATTTTGATAAAACAATTGAACTCTATTCTTGAGGAAAATATCCTTTCTGCTTCAAAAACACTTTTCCTTTCTTAACATGTCGTACAATTTTAAAATAAAAAAAGGTGATTAAAAATTAACGTGAAAACTTATAAGGGATGCTTATTGTAAATAATGTTTTAAAAATCCATTCATGTCGTATAAGTTAAAAGAAAACATTCTTCTCGTACTTTTGTCGGAAAAGTCAAAAAGTACCTCGTACGAAAAATGACAAAAGATTCCTTTCATATCATTTACTAAAAACTCACAGAAGGGTAAATTTGGATATAAACTATTGTAGAAGGATATAAATATTACATATTGGGGAAACATGGATGTGGATGATAAAATACACCCCAGTAAATACCAAAGTATAAACAATCTCGGATAAAAAATTAGGTTGTGATATTTCCCTTAACTTAGGTCCGATTTTCTTCGTAAGTGTTTGAACCTCCTCTATAATGATTTAAATAATGTCATTGACTTATTCCAGAATCATAATAATTGTTATGATATCATATATGGTTCAATTATGACTTTATTTTACCCGTTCCTTTGTAAATTCCATGATAAAGAGCGTTTTGGGTAAAATTGTTTCATTTGTCGTCCGTGTTTTGACATGTAATTATTCATATGATTACTTAGATCATGATTACTTAATTACAGAATATAAAACATTATTTATATATAATATATATTCAGAATATACATATATATAATAAATCAGTAAATGGAAAGAAATACACCGTTCATGGAGACGGTAGGCCTTACGTACGCATGAACGCTGTTTTCGTTTCATTATTGAATTGAATGGAATTAAGTATATGACATACATATATATACACATAAATCTATTATAATTATTATGTCATATATTTCATGATTACTTATTATATGTACTTTATAATCATTCATGAATGGTTAAAGTGGAGAATGAATATCATCCCGTCGTGGAGACGGTAGTCCGTACGTACGCATGAGCGATGATATCGTTTTCCAGATTATGGAATTGAATTGGAGTGGAGGATACAATATATCAGAATCAGTATGATGTTATAATAACTATGTATTGTTATTCTTTACACCATTATACCCATCCATGTAAGGTGTTGGTGAAAAAACAGACTACACCACAGCATGGAGACGGTATTCCATACGTATGCACGCACGATGATTTTGTTTTCCGTAGGATGGATAGAAGGTGAAATGGGGTTGTTTCATATTTATAATAAAAAATCAGTATATTATTGATACTGATGTTATTACTTTATAATGAAACAACTAAAGAAGAATAAGTTGAAGAAGAAAGAAACTTGAAATAATCGGGAGAAGAAATTACCTCTTCTTCGATACGCCTCTTTGAATCCTCCTCTTAGGGCACTAAGATTGGTCTTTAAAGAAGACCAGAACCTCTAGGATGTTTCTAGGGAAGTGGAGAAGATAATTTGGAAGGGGTTGGCCGAGCGTGAAAGCTCAAATTGGTGTGAGGAGGCAAGGGATGAGGTTCCCTTTTATAAGGGTGGAGAGGGGCACCTTTGGAATTCTTAAAAATATTAATTTATAATAAATATAACCCACATGAAAACCTCCAAAAATGACTCATATTCGATTATTAGATGAGATAGGGTTGTAATCGCATCAGCCAATCAAATTTATACATGTTTGGATCTTATTTTAAACCTTATCATTTTGATTTATCCTTATTTAATCTATTTAAGATTATTTGTGTTAATAAAATTCTAAATTTTAAATTATAACAAATAATAACTTATTTGTTGTGAATTTTCCATACATGTTTACTTTATAACATTATATACCATATAAATTTAAATTTATAATTTTTAAATATTTTTGTGATTTTTAAACAATTTTATAATATTTTATTTTTATAAAATAACAATAGTGTCAATTTTGACACTATTCATTTATTTGAATTTAAATAAAATATATACAGAAGATATGTTGGAAATAAAATCTTTAATAGATTAATAAATAGTCATATGTATCTATAAAATTAGTGAATCACATTAAAAAGTTCATATAATATTTATTGTATTACTTTTAAAACCATTTATTTGGTTTATCTCTTAATAAAATAATTACTACAACATTTTTGTATAATAGTTTAATATACTTATTTGTTGCATAAAAATTTAAAATAAAATCATATGATAAAGATAAATATTTACCTTTCACAATAATACTTTCACTCGAATTTATCATCTTAAAATAACAATATTTAAATTGTTATATTTATTAAATTATGAAGGTGACAACTTTGACATCATTTAAGATAAAATAATATAAGTGTCATAATTGCTTGTATAAGACTCAAAATGGTCAAATATTCGACCACTGAATGATTATAGTTTAAATTTACATGACCAATAAGTTTTGGTCAGGGTTTGGTGCATTTTATGGTCACTATTATTTTAATAAAAACTGTATTCTTGATTTTTCACTAGATAAATAATTTCTGCACCACTATTGTGTCACAATTAATGGTAATTATTTGATCCCAAAAAATTATAAATAAATTCTAATGATGTAGATAATTTTTTTTGATTTCTGGATACTATTCATGTTTGAAGTTTTATGATGTTTATCACTAAGTAAAAATTATTATACTTATAAGATTTAAGAGAGTGACATTTTGTCACTTTCGTTGGATTTAATAATAATTAAATTATATTCATGGTCAAAAGTACATAAAATGAATCTAATCTGACCCGTAGTTGATATGTATTTACTTTTATCCATCAAATAGAATTTTGGCATGTTTTAGGATAATTTTATAATATTATATTTACCCTTAATTAACCGATTTTCCTTTAACTATGGTAAATAAAATTTACTGTAGTTACTATTCGTAATTCCCAAAAATAAAAAGTAGCCTATTAACATAATTTGGACCCACTGATTCCAAATATGGAATCCATATTTTCAAATTAAATACACATAAGTTGCAGAAATTAAATTAAAATTAATCCCGTTGTCGAATGAAAATGGGTTTTTGTTTAAAGCATTGCAAAATATTGAATTGATTTAACCTACGAATTCATGGTAAAATAAATGCTAATTACATAAATTATATTAAATGGTAAAAATATATTATATTTATAATTTAAAACCATTAAATATTATAATTTACCCACATAAGATATTACGATGAAAAAAGTTGATTTTAATTAAAATATAGCGTGTTTTTACTGTTCATTAAAATGTGAAAGTTACCAGAATAATATGAAAAATTTATCCAAAGTAAATTTTTATTTCTTGATTCCAAAGAAGAATTTTGTTTTGTCAAATTGAACTTATAAACATGTAAAAACTAGATTTAAAGTGGATGCTCCATCAAAAGGCGGAAAAAATGCATTTTCTGAAAAATACTTATTTTACCCGAAAAATTGATTTTGTTCTTATACCATGATCTAGAAAATGTGTAAGATGAATAATAATGTTATAAAATTCAAAATTTAGTTAATATTATTCATAATGGCTAGTTCAAAATAATATTATAATAATATATCGTTGTTTAGTAAAACCCGGTATTGCGTACAACACACGCTATCGAGGAAGGTCGCGATTGCATGTAATGCAAGCCAAGTCAGGGTTGCGTGTTGTGAAAGAATCCTTCGTTGTTTCGTATAATGGAATCCAACCATATTTCATTTTTAAATTGAATATATATATATATATATACTCAATTTTGTGTAGAATAACTATTATCAAAATTGTGAGTAACACGATCCAAGAATAGTGTTGCGTATGCTGCAAGCTAATACGGTGTTGCGTATAGCGCAAGGTAATATTGGTGTAGCATACCACACAAGACATTAATGAAATTAAAAGAATATTTTTCATAAAATCTTGGGGTGTTACATTCTACCCCCCTTAAAATGAATTTCTCCCTCGAAATTCGTCGGGGTTATAAATGGATTACTACTTGAAAGTTTCTTTAATAGAAACCCACATCGTAAAAAGGAATAAAAAAACCATTCTTTAAAAACAAAAGAATGAAACGTAATGGTTACCCAAATAAACTAATCACTGGGTTTCCACATAGGTGAAAATATGGATATGGAAGAGAAATCTAACCATCATGTTCTGATGAAGAGTGGTAGAGAACATGTCTATGGAAAATCCAGCAATCACAAAGCCATAAATTTGTGATGATCAACGGTACCATATGATTCATCAGATATAAGAGCACTAGGACAACATTTTTGGTTATCAAGATCATTTCCCTAAAGTTGATGAATTAAAAGAAATACTTACATGATTTTGGTACAATCTCACTGTTGTTCGTGAATTGAACAATTTCCACTTCATCCCTTAATGAAATGAAGTTGAATTTGTTATTGTGTGAGCAGATAATGTGATAGAATGATGGGTCATTCCATCTGTTTCAAACAAAAGGTTAGCAAAAGTTATAAGTCCATCGTATGGTTAGATTAAACGTATATGGTTCCAAAAATGAACTTATACTTCATATATCATACCGCTTAATAAAATAAAACTATTTTCTACTAAACAGGGACTTCCTGTAGGCCAATGGTAGGCGATAAAGGCCAGTCGCACTTCAGTTGTGGGTTCGATTCCTACAACCTTGTCCGACGCGATGGGTTGTTTCCCGTCCTGCATGTTTTCCTTTTTCTAAAGCTATATTACTATAACATCCCATCAATAATATCGAAAAAAGTTCTATCCTAACTTATGTCCAACATAATCCATTCCATTATTTAGGCTTGTCTAAAATACATCGGTCCAAGCTCATAGTATAGAGAAAATGATCACGTGAATGCCATCATTTAACCCTCATATATCTTATTCGTCATACTCCAGTCATGTGAATACCATAATCATGTAATCTCTTTAAAAATGAATACCCATTGAATATTAGTAAAAAGATGAGTGCTGTCAAAAGATAACTCGTTCCACATACCAAAATCCTCAAAATTCTATATACTCAATCCATGATATAACTATTTCCTTATATCAGTCATGAGCTCATGAATACTAACAAACATTTAATTTTCTCCTTATCCCTTCATTATGCGCATATCATCTACTTTCCAAAAATATCTGAATAACCTTTCATAGATACCAGTACCATTAATCATACAATTTCAAAACTCAAGGAAAGAAAACAGTGTAACAATCCTTAGATGTCTTTTATTCCATAGTATCATGAGATTACTTATACAACATTACACTTGATAAACATGTAATCATTCCACTACCGTCCTAATCCATTGACCGAGCTTCAACAATTCTTTCATATCACATATCATTTGTAGTCTTATCATCATCATCAACATAAATACTACCCATACGACCATACACATTCTCTTCATGAGACATTCCCTTAGGGAATTGGTTTGCATAATTCCCGTACATTCCACATTTAAAACATTTAACCATTGATGATGTCGTAGCAATACCATTATCCTCATCCCTGGTGTTTACTGAACCTTTTACTTTGCACTTACTGGCTTTGTGTCCTTCTTTTCCACACACAAAGCATCTTCCAGTTCCTTTGAAACATTCTCCTTGATGCCTCTTCCCACATGATTTACATGAGGGAAATTGAACTTTCTTTCCTCTATGATCATCATGAAACTCCATCTTTCTCTTATTAGCCGAGTCAGGAATCTTTCCAAATTTTACCTTATTGATCATATAATGAGATTGCTGATTCGGCATAATAATGATGTTTGGACTTCCAAATCCCATTTCATTTGGTTTCTCATGAGGAATATCATTCCATTGTCCATCATATCCTCCATTATCGTGAATCATCTTGTTTCTAGCCATTTTCTAAAACCCAAAATGAATAGTGTGAGAGGAAAAAATCATAATAAAGGGGGAGTAACTTCAATATCTAACATCTTTGGTTTAATCTAATATCATTAACATAGTTCTAGGACCATATACTATACGTATACTTATCCTTAGGGACAACCCTAGACATACCTTATAAACATCTCTGGAGATCTTACTAAAGTTCTCGCATCCTAGTTTCAAAAGGTTGACTAAACCTTTCCTCTGATACCAACTCTAGAGACCCGAAGCCTGACGTACATATAAATTACATTACTTTTTCGGAATACTTAGTACATAACAAAAAAACACACACAAGGATCGTAATAGTTTAGTGTCTTTGGAAACTCGGAATAAAATCTTCTAATTGTGATGAATGATCTTCAACATCTCCCATAAAGACCTTCCCATTTTTTTACGTAAAACCTTTCTTTATATCCTAGGGAAAAGAAAACATAAAAGGGTGATCTAAAATGCTCAGTAAGGGTAAACAAAAGAAATATCAATCACATCATCTTCATAAGAACATAACATTTTGGAAATCTTAACCTGCAAAAGAGATCTAAATTTCATAACATGGGATAAATCATAGAAGTGAAAAGAAATCCCAATAATCATAACGTAAAACATGAAACTTTGTGGCATAAACACATAATCATAGAGAATCATTTCTTATTATTCAAGACTCATTTCCAAGACTATCTTAGTGGAAAAAGTCCCTTTCTGAACCGAGTTCACTCCTCGTTTCAGTCCTGTTTCACTGAACCGGTATAACCAACCGTTCCAGCCATGTCTATCTCATGAGATATAAAATATTCACCCAATGCATTTTAGGGAGATATATTTCCTACCCATCTAACAATGATACCATTCTTATGTGTGCCACAAAATCATAAATCATACATCATTTCATAACCCATGTAATAAAAATGGGAATCTTAAACATAGTGACATCATAAAACAATTCATATAAGATAATGGAATTCATAAAAATATAATTCCATCACAACATAATCAAATCAATGTAATAATAGGGATAAAAAGAGAACCCTATATTATCATAGATGGAAAATAATTTTGATAAAACACTTGAACTCCATTCTTGAGGAAAATATCCTTTCTGCTTCAAAAACACTTTTCCTTTCTTAACATGTCGTACAAATTTAAACTAAAAGAAGTTGATTAAAAATAAACGTGAAAACTGATAAGGGAATCTTCTTGGAAATAAATTTTTAAAAATCCATTCATGTCGTATAAGTTAAAAGCAAACAGTCTTCTCATTCTTTTGTCGGAAAAGTCAAAAAGTACCTTGTACGAAAAACAACAAATCATTCCTTTCATATCTTTTACTAAAAACTCACCGAAGGGTAAAATTGGATATAAAATATTGTAGAAGGATATAAATATTACATATTGGGGAAACATGGATGTGGATGATAAAATACACCCCAGTAAATACCAAAGTATAAACAATCTCGGATAAAAAATGAGATTGTGATATTTCCCTTACCTTAGGTCCAATTTTCTTCGTAAGTGTCCGAACATCCTGTATAATGATTTAAATAATGTCATTGACTTAATACAGAATCATAATTATTGTTATGATATCATATATGGTTCACTTATGACTTCATTTTACCCGTTCTTTTGTAAATTCCATGTTAAAGATCATTTTGGGTAAAATCGTTTCATTTGTCGTCCGTGTTTTGACTTGTAATTATTCATATGATTACATAGATCATGATTACTTAATTCCAGAATATAAAACATGATTTATATATAATATATATTCATAATATCCATATATATAATAAATCAGTAAATGGAAAGAAATACACTATTCATGGAGACGGTTGGTTGTACGTACGTATGAATGTTGTTTTCGTTTCCTTATTGAGTTGAATGGAATTAAGTAGATGACATAAATATATATACACATAAATCCAGTATCATTATTATGTCATATATTTCATGATTACTTATTATATGTACATTATAATCATTCATGAATGGTTAAAGTGGAGAATGAATCTCATCGCGTCATGGAGACGGTAGTCCGTACGTATGCACGAGCGATGATATCGTTTTCATGATTATTGAATTGAATTTAAGTGGATGATACAATATATCAGAATCAGTATGATTTTATAATAACTATGTATAATTATTCGTTATACCATTATACCCATCCATGTAATGTGTTGGTGGAAAAACAGATTACACCACGGCGTGGAGACGGTATTCCGTACGTACGCACGCGCGGTGATTTTGTTTTCCGTAGGATGGATAGAAGGTGAAATGAGGTTGTTTCATATTTATAATAACAAATAATTATATTAGTGATACTGATGTTATTACTTTATAATGAAACAAATAATGATGAATAAGTTGAAGAAGAAATAAGCTTGAAAGAATCGGGAGAAGAAATTACCTCTTCTTCGATACGCCTCTTTGAAACCTCCTCTTAGGGCACTAGGATTGGTCTTTAAAGAGGACCAAAACCTCTAGGATGTTTCTAGAGAAGTGGAGAAGATAATTTGGAAGGGGTTGGCTGAGTGTGAAGGCTCAAATTGGTTTGAGGAGGATCGGGAGGAGGTTCCCTTTTATAAGGGAGGAGAGGGGAACCTTTGGAATTCTTAAACATATTAATTTATAATAATTATAACCCACTTAAAAGCCTTCAAAAATGACTCATATTCGAATATTAGATGATATAGGGTTGTAGTCTCATCAAACAATTAAATTTAGACATGTTTGTATCTTATTTTAAACCTTATCATTTTGATTTATCCTTATTTAATCTATTTAAGTTTATTCGTGGTAATAAAATTCTAAATTTTAAATTATAACAAATAATTACTTATTTGTTGTGAATTTTCCATAATTGTTTAATTTATAACATTATAGACCATATAAATTTAAATTTATAATTTTTAAATATTTTTTTGATTTTTAACCAATTTTATAATATGTTATTTTTATAAAATAACAATAGTGTCAATTTTGACACTATTCATTTATTTGAATTTAAATAGAATATATACAGAAGATATGTT
This sequence comes from Viscum album, assembly GCA_963277665.1. Classification (NCBI taxonomy): domain Eukaryota; kingdom Viridiplantae; phylum Streptophyta; class Magnoliopsida; order Santalales; family Viscaceae; genus Viscum; species Viscum album. The sequence goes on along the minus strand of OY728140.1, from coordinate 1,376,898,983 downwards.
CAAAATAAAAGCTTTAATAGATTAATAAAATGGAATATGTGTCTATAAAATTAGTGGATCACATTAAAAAGTTCATATAATATTTATTCTGTTATTTTTAAAACCATTTATTTGGTTTATCTCTTAATAAAATAATTACTACAACATTTTTGTATAATTATTTAATAAATTTTATTTGTAGCATAAAAATATAAAATAAAATCCTATGATGAAGATATTTATATTAAATTTCACAATAATACTTTTACTCGAATTTATCATCTTAAAATAAAAATATTTAAATTGTTATATTTATTAAATTATGAAGGTGACAACTTTGGCATCATTTAAAATAAACTAATATAAGTGTCATAATTGCTTGTATAAGACTCCAAATGGTCAAATATTCGACCATTTGATGATTATAGTTTAAATTGACATGACCAGTAAGTTTTGGTTAGGGTTTTGTGCCTTTTATGGTCACTATTAGTTTAATAAAAACTATATTCTTGATTTTTCACTAGATAAATAATTTCTGCATCACTATTGTGTCACAATTAATGATAATTACTTAATCCCAAAAAATTCTAAATAAATTCTCATGATGTATATAAATTTGTTAGATTTTTGTAGACTATTAATGTTCGAAGTTTTATGATGTTTATCACTAAGTTAAAATTATTATACTTATAAGATTTTAGAGAGTGACATGTTGTCACTTTCTTTGGTTTTAATAATAATTAAATTATTTTCATGGTCAAAAGTCCATAAAATGAATCTAATCAGACCATTAGTTGATATGGGTTTACTTTTAGCCATCAAATATAATTTTGTCATGTTTTAGGATAATTTTATAATATTATATTTACCCTTAATTACCCGATTTACCTTTAACTACGGTAAATAAAATTTACCGTAGTTACTATTCATAATTCCAAAAAATAAAAAGTAGCCTATTAACATAATTTGGACCCACTGATTCCAAATATGGAATCCATTTTTACAAATTCAATACACAGAAGTTGATGAAATTAAATTAAAATTAATCCTGTTGTTGAATGAAAACGGGTTTTTGTTTAAAACATTGCAAAAGATTGAATTGATTTAACCTACGAATTCAAGGTAAAATCAATGCTAATGACATACATTATATTAAATGGTAAAAATATATTCAATTTATACTTTTAAACCATTAAATTTTATAATTTAACCACATATGATATTACGATGAAAAAATTTGTTTTAAATTAAAATATAGCGTGTTTTTACTATTCATTAAAATGTGAAATTTACCAAAATAATATGAAAAATTTATCCAAAGTAAATTTTTATTTCTCGAATCAATAGAAGAATTTTATTTTGTCAAATTTAACTTATAAACATTTCAAAAACTAGATTTAAATAGGATTCTCCATCAAAAGGTGGTAAAATTGCATTTTTTTAAAAATACTTATTTTACCCGAAAAATTGATTTTGTTCTTATACCATGTTCTAGAAAATGTGTAAGATGAATATTAATGTTATAATATTCAAAATTTAGTTAATATTATTCATAACGGCTAGTTCATAATAATATTATAATAATATATCGTTGTTTAGAAAAAACCGGTATTGCGTACAACACATGCTATCGAGGAAGGTCGCGATTGCGTGTAATGGATGCCAAGTCAGGGTTACATGTTGTGCAAGAATCCTTTGTTGTTTCTAATAATGGAATCCAACCATATTTAATTTATACATTGAATATATATATATATATATATACTCAATGTTGCATAGAATAACTATTATCAAAATTGTGAGTAACACGATCCAAGAATAATGTTGCATATACTGCAAGCTAATACGGTGTTGCGTATAGAGCAAGGTAATCCTGGTGTGGCATACCACACAAGACATTAATGAAATTAAAAGAATATTTTTCATAAATTCTCGGGGTGTTACACTGGAACGTTCACAAGTGGAATTAGATGCATAATCTTCCACTATTCTGAGTATGGTCCTTATTGCTTCATTCCTCGATGTTTTTATTTTTTTTATACAAGTTCCTTTGATTCATTTATTTTATTCTCATATAGAAGATTTGTCAAATCTGTCCACTTACCCCAAGTATTATGTGATGTAATTGGATACTCCACATGGTGAAAAGTGAGATTAGTGATTCAATTGTCCATCATGTGAAATAACCATGTTAAGGTATGATCTAGAATCATATTTCCTATTTCTTGAAATGGACCTCTTCAACATGATCCTTAGTATTGATTGAATGGTTAATTTTTCTGTTGCACATCGGTTCATATCATAAAAAATGTTATTTTTAGAACATGATAAAAAAAGATAGGTTTTTATGGAGAATGAAAAACTTACCCAGGATGTGAAGGACCTCTAACTCAATAGACGAGTAGTATTACTTTCCTAATATCATCATTAATGTTTTTGGGAGATGATAGGGGCCTTGATGGAGTACTACCTATAGTGAAGGATGATTTCCCAGATGTGTTTATAGAAAATTTCTTATATTTTACACAAGAGGGGGAAGTGGAGTGTATCATTGATTTGGACCAACAACACAAACAATATATCTTCCCTCATAGTGAATGGACACCACCATAGTGATGTAAATAATGACACAATGGTATGATTTGGAATCCAAATTATTCATTCTCTCAATTATCTCACTTTTGGATATACTAATTATATATTTCAAAGAAGGGTGATGGATATCTCTAGTTATGTATTGAATACAGGAACATTGATAAGGTGAATATCAAGAATAAATACCCTTTTCAATATTATAATGACCTCCTTCATCATCATAATGTGGAATGATTCTCATTAATGTTTGACTTTCATTCCAAGTATAACTAGGTCAGAGTTAGAGATACAGATGTTCAAAAAATATATATCCATTGAAGGTATCACCACTTTTAGAATATGTTAATTTTACATGGCATGAAAAAACTCTCCACTAGATTTAATGGCACTTATAAACGCAGAGTTCCACCAATACCGTGACACCATCAATTATTTTCGCAAAATCATTATCTACACTTAGACCTTGGAGAAGCATGAGTGGAACTTGAGGATTGTTCTAGGAAACCTTTTACATCATCATCTCTGTGAAAATTTCTACATGTTCACTTTTAATATTAGTTAATATATGTTTTTGGGACTTTTAATTTCGGTGCATGGGGTTTCAGTGGATCCTGAGAAGACCAAAGCTATAATTTGATAGTGAAAACCAAAGAATGTTATTGATATCATGATATTTGGGGGTATAACAAGAAATTATAGTTAGTTTTTAAATGATTATCTATGCTTGAATAACCCATAACATATATTACTTTGAAAGGGGTGAAGTTCTTGTGGAACCAATAATTCTTGATGTATTTTGGGGATCTTAAGTGGTGGTTAAACAAAGCCGATGTTTTGATCTTTCCAAAATCGATGAAGGGATAATTTGTCTACTATGATTTCTCTAGTATGGTTCTTGGGTCTGTGTTGATGTATTATGAGCATGTTTTGGCATATGGGTCTCATCAACATTGACTAAACAAGAATTAATTTCCCAATCCATAAAATGAAATTATTAGTAGTGATTCATAACTTGAAGAATACATAATTGAACCTCTATGTAGAGAAGTTTATATTAGATTCAGATTGTTAGAGCTTCGCCAACATATTATCATAAATTATTCTAAATATATGGATTTCTTATTGGGTTGAGTACCATAAAGGATCCATTTTTAACAACTTCTACACCACATGAAATTGTAATGTGGTGGATGATGCTTTGAGATAGAATTTTATGGTGAAATCATTGAAATATTCCAGTTATTAGTAGTCTTTGATGGGGAACATTGATTAGATGGATCAGGATCAAAGGAACATAATGTATTTATGTTATTTGATAGTGTTCACATGGCACCATCACTTATAGAGTTGAATAAAAAAGAGATTCTATGTGATGAGATGTTTCCACATTCTACAATGTTCTTGAATGGGGGGGAGCTGCCTTATGACTGGTCATTGTTTCTTCATGGACTCCCCTATTTCAAGGGTTGTGGAATGGAACCATAATTTTTATGGGATATGGTAAATAAGGATAGCAACCAATCACAGTGTTTCATTCATCCCATTACTGACACAATGTTCTATGATTTGTATCAATATGTCTAGTTTTTAATATTTAGATGGGATACAACTGAATTTATATCCAAATAATATAAATATATGAATGTTAATGTTGAGAATAAATGCCCATATAGTATCCAATAAAATAAACACATTCCTACCAATAATTTGATGACGCCACCTTATATATCATCATTTTCTTACATTCTACACCATAGAGAAGGAACACTATTTGTAAGGTGATTGACCAACTGTAAAAATCATCCCATTTTATTCTCAATGATGACATAGATAAATTGGTTGAATTTGTTCATTTGTATGTTCTATAACTATTGATACTTCATGGTGTTCCATAAACGATTGTTTTAGATAGAGACCGATGTTTTACCTCTCATTTTTTTGGAAGGATTTTAGAAGGAAATGGGGTCTCATTTAATGTTCAGTATGGTGTACCATCCTAAAATTGATGGTCAGACAAAGAAGGTGAACCAAATCTTTGAATACATTTTTCAAGAATGTTTTTTGGATTTTAATGTATTTTGGGATATATATTTTGGGTTATTTTCCTTTTTTTAGAAAAATAGATACTAATACAAAATAATAATAGCACACTTTGGAGAGTTGTATGGTTGGCCATATATGTATTCATTATGCTGGACATAGGTGGGTGAGACAACATTTCATGGAATAATCCTTGTTAAGGAAACATCAAATAATGTCAATATGATCTGGAATCATTTATTGATAGTATAGAGCTACCATGAGTATTATTAAGATGAAATACTTTTAGCCTTGGATTTCCTTGTTGATGATTGGGTGTTTTTGAAAGTAGCTCCCCACTTGGGTCACCCAAATCTGGGATTGTATGTGAATCTAACACAAAGGTACATTATTCCATTAGATTTTACCACTAAAATTGGTATTGAGTCTTATAGGTAATATTGTTCATCTTAGATTTTTTCGATTCATGACGTGATCCATGTATCTATATTAAAAGAAGTATAATTCATATCATTCACATGTATTGAATAAGGAAGAGGATATGTTGGAGACTAATTTTTCCATGTTTGAGAGTCCAATAAAGATTTTTGATTATTGAGATAATGTTATATGAGGGAAGAACACATCATCGGTTTTTGTTTCTTGACAACATGGTATTTATGAGCAGGAGGCATGGGAGTAAAAGTATTGGGATGATGAGTATTGGTTTTTTTTCACTGATTAAAAACTGAGATTAATTTTTGAGGGAGAAATTCATTTATGGTAGGAATAATTTTCATATCAATGATTTTATATTCTATAATTCCTTTGAATATTATTAGTATTATATTTATCCATTAGCTTTCTAGGTTTTTTAGGTTAAATGGTGTTTATGGACCTAATAGATGATGGTTCATGGTCGGCACATATTTTGTAGAACTATACACTACAGACAATGAATCTCTATAGGATATAAAACATAATGCATTTTCTTGTTACCTCGATTGGAATATCATGCAAAAATTTCCTCTTGGACATATGAAACCACATGGTTCCACATGGTACGGAAAACCCTTTGGCCTAACCATTAAGGATATCCATGTCATTAAAATGTTGACATTCATGTTTGACCCTTCCTTAATTTTAACCCCAATACACCACTAATTTGACCCAAATAAGATGTAAATCCATAGGTACATCTCCATATCCCTCTCATATCCAGTATACATCAATATTTTGTTGGATTTTTTCTTCAATCATTAGGGAATAACTCTGTAATCCTCTCTTCTCTTGATTTTATCCATCTAAATTGGATCATCTTTACTATCTCTTGGGTAATCTTTTGTATAAAAGGTTTTTTTTACCTGGATATGCTTAATGGTTAGGAAAGAGGGATAGGGTAAATATCATAGGGTTTTTCTTAATATTATAATATAATTTTATGAGACCTTAAATAAATTGTGTAACTATCATAAAATAAGTAATAATTTCAAAATATTTATTTTTCGACTAAATGATGATTGTAATTACACGTTTGGTTTCTCATATAGAAACTTATTTTAATTAAATGGATTACACTTTATAAATTAGTAGATTGAAAATTCATTTGGGTGAATTTTTTTATTTCTCTAATTTTTTTTATTTTTTAGGGTATGTTCAAGTAAAATAATTTACAATATAAGTTAAATGTATTAATTATTGAGTCATGGATGATATATGAATGAGGTAAGAGCCCATTTGTTCAACCTTTCCTGGAACTTTTAGTGTAATTTATCACAATAATCTACAATAATGATAGTCTTGATCCAAAATAATAATCTAATGAATAAAATAATGAAAAACACCCATCTCCGCCAACTATAAATACCACCACTCATAATCCCCTCTCTTAATACATCATAAGCCATGGATATTGCTTATATTAAGCCTAATGAATCTCCCAAACCTCTTCTACACTTTTTGGTTTTTCAGTTCATACCAAAACACCATTTTGATGTGCCTTCGGGGGGTTTTCAAGGAGACAACACTCAAGAGGTAAAACCCTCCCTCTTTCTTGTTTAATTTTTTTACCCTTCCCTCACCTCCCCTGTTAAAATTGTAATTATAAATCTTATATCACATATTTAATTTAATTATATTTTTTTATTTGAATATAAATCACCATATTTCTCCTCCTCTAATTTTTATTTCTAAAATTGAAAACAACATCTATGAGTTGTTGATTCGCCACCTCAATGGATGGTGAGTTTTTGTTTTTTCATTACCACCACCAAGGATGGTCAGAAAACCGCTCGTGTGGTTAAAATAGATTTTAATATGTTTATTAAATATTATTATTTTCTATAACTACCATATAGATATATTATTAAATAAAACAATATTAATTCATGAAGGTTGTAAAAACATCAAAATTAAATAAATCATTTTCATCAACATTTTATATAATGAATTATCCTTAAGTCAAAAATTAAAATGAATTATGGTAACATGTAAATTTATGTAAATAAATATATATCATATAATTCAATTTAAGTATTTTTATTTCATTTGAAAATAACGATCATAATTAAACACAAGAAAAACGACCTTGAAACCAATAAGCAAACACTACCAAATGATAAATGTAATCACTATAAGAAAAAAATGTCCACAAATTAACACAATAAAATTATATTAAATTAAATACATTTTCAAGAGGTTATAAATTAATTTATTAAATGTTTTAATTTTATTATCTAGGACATTAATTACAAGTGAAGAACTCACTCAGTCAAAAGGTAATGGATTCTCTCAAAACATCAATTTTTCATTATGATACATATTCTCTATCATTATCCCAATTTAATTCATAATAATTATAATGTAATAGTGTTAAATATTTTGTTTACGTTCTGAAAATATTTACCTAGAAAAAATTATTATTTCTTTTTAGGTAAATATATGATTTATAATGTTCTTTTTTCAATTCTGCTTGACAAGAAAGCCCGATCAAATGATCATTCCCAATGTCTTACCGTAATTCAAGTACAATCCATTATATATTTAAATCCATAATTATTATTTTTTAAATAAATCATTTTATCTTGAAAAAATTAATAATTTCATTTCTAATATCCTTAAAAAAATCATTCTCTTTACTCGTTTAAGTCACTTTTAAATTTTCCCTTAAACCGAACTAAATTGGATCATTTTATAAAATTCTTTAACACTTTTTTAACATGTATTCACATCAGTTGGAAATATATTTTCCTTGATCTGTTAAGATTATAGTTTATTAATTTCATTTTATGAATTAAAACCATTATTTTATAGACACAGTTATTATATGTCCATTTTTTATATAACATGATAATGATACACATTTCATTATATGGGTAACCCTTATGTTTAATTATTCATGTAGATCACATATTTATGAAAATGTTATTATGGGTTCACCCAAATATAACTCTAATAAATTAAGTAATGTTTTATTATCGTGATAATTAATTTTGGGAAACAATTTATATATAATTACCTAATGGGACATTCACCACCACATGATATAGTCTTGAAAGTTAATCTTGACTCAGTTTTATGTCATGTTATATACTGATTCCAAATTTCCATGATTTCATGATTACAAGATCCCATATTATATATTGTGTGCTTCTAAATTTATATTCATGATCAATTTATTTTTATGTTATCATGTTATTCCTTATAACCCATGTTGTTTACTTTATTTTTATGGTTATTCAGTTGTTGGTATTTTTATCTCAACTTTATTTTTTATGTAATACATAGGTTTTACTATGAATATATAAGAGATAAAAATAAGGTATGATATTATTATGGATTATTAATATAAATATGTTCCATTTTATTTAAATTTTTTATATTTTGACAAATTATCTTTCAAATATACTTGACTTTACAATCCATATTTTGTAATCAATGATTAATTATAATTAAAATCATTTAAAAATATTTTTAAAAGAAGTGGTTCTATAAAATGTAGAATGTTTGCAAATCTCTTTGGTGTTCTTATATATTTAAATGAGGATTTTGTTTTGTAAAATGGGTTTTTCATGTTTATTCATATTGTTTGTTGGTTTTATATAGAATATTCTATCTATGTGACATGTGAAAAGGAATTGAGAACAGATGGAATCATAGGATACATTATGAGTGGAAAAGAAGTAGTATAGTAGTCATATAGGTGGGGTTGAGGATCAGTTCCATAAATATTGGTTAACTCTACAACACTAAATAATTAATGATGATGATAGGAGACAATTATAAATTTGGAATGATTCCTCTATAGAGGTTCATCCATGGTTATTTTGTGGGTACTGGTTGCTATACCATATCACCAAGATATGAGGTTCCTAGTGTCTCCAAATTTCTAGTAACATACTATATACCCTTGGTTCTCATGAGATGTTATTATTTACTCTTACATGTGTTTAATGTTACATTATAATTAAATTTCAAAGTGTGAATTTCTTGATAGTGCAATAAATAAAATGTTGATGTAAAAATAATATCTTAATAATTGTTTTTTTAAAATGTTTCATTCATTTTTATGAAACATTCCATACTAATTTGTATTTTAATGACATACCACAAAATATCTTTAGCGTGAAATCCTACTAGGCTTTGGAACATATACTAAATACACCCTTTTCTATATGAATACCTTGTTATTTTTGACCCAGCTGAAGGTAAGATGTTTGGTGGTGGTGATGGTGGATCTAGTTTCTAGTCGTCCCAATTTATTGTAAGATTCGATTGATTTGGAATAAGGGTATTGGCCCTATTTATCAATGGAGGATGATTTATGATGTTTGTACACCTCCCAATTTTGGTATTTTGGTTAATGTTGTAAATTTTATAATTTTTGATAGTTGTATCTTTTTTATATGGTTATTTATTATGGTTTGATGTCTTAATATTGAGGTTTGTTTAAGGTTTTTAATCATGGGTGAAATAATTACAAAAGGATAAATATTGATACCCATGAACTAGCTTTCATCTAATGTACATTACAAGCACATTTGGGGACATTTCACGGGCCATGTCAGGTGTCTGGTTTGATGTAATCTTTTCTTGGTTTGTGACATTGTATCTCAATATCACTTGATACATACTTAAAATCCATGAATATATGTTATACAAATCAAATATATCATTCCTAAATCAGCAATAAACGTAATCAACCTAATTTAATCATTTAATTATATCTTAGTGTAATAAAATATTTCCTTAACCATATTAATTCCTTTTGGTGGCATACACTTCAATATATTGATTACTATTATTATCTAAATACATATGGATATTGAAAATGTTTCATATTAAAAATAAATTTTTATTTATATTAGAAGAAAATAAATTTCGTTAAAGGTGAGGAATCCTGACATAAATAATATTGAACAACTGTTTATTTTAGTTCTAAAACCAAAATAAGTCATTGTTAAAAAATTTCAACATTGTTCGTCACCCAATTATGAGGTAAGTAAATATATTACAATTTAATATCATTTGAAAATCAATAAAAACCCCAAAAATATCATATAATAATCATTGAAAATATATATTAATTATAAGTGATGATCCACTATATATATTTTTTCATATAGTGAAAAAATGTTAGACTATTCCATCTAAATTTACATTACCTAATATAAAATGAATGTGATGTTAAATTGGGAATTTAGTGAATCCCTCCCATGATATAACTATATATTATGATCTAATAAGTGAAAATAACTCCTCAACATGTATAATTTACTAAAATCATAGACCACCTCTATCTATATCTTCTAACTAATTACATATTCCATATTGCTAACCTTTATAGGTATGAACCCCATACCAAAGATAAATAGAATAATTTACCTAATTAAACTATTCTTGAAATGGTTTTGTTCATGATGAGATTATATATATTTGAGCGTCTTGTGATTACTATGATTTAAATTTCTCTTTTATATAAGATATTGTCACTAATTTTTATTTTATGACCACAATAACCATTCCTAGAACATATGTTTCATAGTCATTCTGATATAGCCGAAACTGTTGGGACCTGTAAGCTTCAATTCATCTTTTATACATCAACACAACACTAAAAAAAATTAGATACACTAGAATTCACTTTTTTACTTCTTCAAAGCCAAATTAATTTATTTATTACATGATTTATCATTAGTCCTTCCAAATCATGGAATGATTTCATGATTTGATCAACAAAAAATAAACATAATAAATAGTTGGTGTGGGTTATTTCCAGTTACTGTAAATGAATGAACTCCCAAAATAATATATATAGTAGAATATAAATATAGTTATATCACATATATTCAATACAAATCATATATAATATATAAAATAGTCTATGGAATATCTTATACAATCTCCATAATAAGAGGGAACTATAATAAAAATTAAATATTGTTGAACTATATGAATTCTATTTAAATATCTAATTTGGTATTAGTAATTCTGAAATTTTTTGGATTTGTAATCATTTCTAGGATTTACTAATAATAGGCCAAATAAACAAATAAACTAAAATAATGATTTAGGAAAACTGAACATGGTTATTACGAATTAATTTGTTTGAGCATATAATACAATATAACATCATTTCATTTATTTATACCATTAGCATCCCCATCTACATTAGTCTGATGCATTATAAATTTATTTAAAAGGTATCTAGATTGAAAATAATAATGATAATTTATCTAAAATTCCTCTAGATAATAAGTCATATGGCTTTTCAAAGGAGTATATTTGGATAATTATATTAAATAAATTAATTTAAGGTTATCTCATATCCTCATCCTCTCATGAGATATAAATAAAATTTCATGTGACTATACATGGTTTGAAATTATCTTTGTAGAAACCATGAAATAATTCATAAATGGAACAATGAAAAACCTCTAAAATATATTTTTCCCATTACTTTATAAGATGAAGATAATAATTAGAAAAAAATTTATAATTTCATTAGGTGAGGGTTTTATCATATATATAATTCAATAGTAATAAATTAAATTTTTTACTACATTAATGAAATTATTTTCATATGTCAATAATGGGCATAACATGTAAGAGGTAGTAAAATAAACTTTGTCAATGATATACGTGGGTAAAATTAAAAAACAATCTTTTTCCCATTATAAAATCTTATGTGGAATGCTTATCATCTCATCACTAAACATCTATTTTAATTAAAAAAACATCATATCAGCAACATGTTCATGAATGTATATTTAAATTAGATTATAAATTTTCATGTACACAATAGTGTATGTTCTGGTAACTAGCATTTATAACTCTCTTGGAAAACACCATTTTTCATATATTTTTTTTGGAAAATAATCAGTTATATATGTAGTATAAATCTACTCATTAAATAAACAGATTTTAAATTGGATATGTAATAAATACAATATCATTTGATAAAAACCAATATTATAATAATGTAATAATTATATGGGTCACTCCTTATAATTGGAGGGTCTATTTGATAAATTCATTATTCAATCATATCAATCCTGATCTATGATAAATAATTCAAGAAACACTTTATTCTAATCGTAATATTCCACATTAATAATTTCAATATGTTCATTCTTATACACATTATTTCATGTTTACAATGTAAGGGTCTTAGTGACCCATCCTGATGGAAAAGTAATTATGTATATATTTTTTGGGAAATTTTATAAGTCACTGTATCGTGGTTTTTTGTTGGGGAATACTATAGCAATAGTTTTGTGTGAAAATTACATATATAATTCTATATATAAACAAATCCTATATAAAATTTATACTAAAAAATAATTTCTTTTTACATGTTCAGTAAATATCGAATCATTATCCAGTCAGATGTAGCATGTCACTCATAACAACAAATTCAAAAAGAAAATAGAAATAAAATATGTTATCATATACCCTGATAGATATCATAACAATAAATCATAACTCATATAATTATTATCTAATATATATTCCTCAATAATCTATAAACACCACATTATAAAAGGTAAAAAAATATACAAATAATAATCTAAATGATGCAAATTTAAGGAATAAACAAAACCATTGTAATAGTCTAGAGTAATGTGACACAAATTTTATGATATATCATAAATGTGTAATTATTGGTTTAGTAGATTATGGACTACCAAGCTGTAATATTTCAATATTTATTGAAATCAATGAATTCTAGAAGAACTAAATATATAATTAAAAAAACTTATCTTTCATAAAAAATATATAACTTTAAAAATGTAATGATCTATACAAGGATATATAATTTTATTTAATATTATAAATACATTGTTGGATTCAATTATACAATACAGTTTCATATTAAAATTCACATTATAAGTGGAAATTATAGAAACAAAACAGTAATTGTTTGAAAATAATTTTCCTTAAAATTATTTACATATAATATATATTTTCAAATATGTTCTAATGTGAAATTGAATTAATCTCATATTTGTTCAAAATATTTTTTCTATAAAATCAATATCAATTCAAATATCATCTATTAATAAAATATGAGAATATTTTTTTTGGAATTAAACTACAGAAATTAATGATGTCAATGTATTAAGTCATTAAAATATAATAATATTATCTGATTTCTTATCATGTAACCATTGAAAACTAGTAACTATTGTCAAGAATCTATAATTGGCTTATATTACATGTTAGTAAATGTTGAATGTTATAACACTAAACATAAAATATAATCAAATAGAAAATGTATATGATTTCAGTCAACAATATTCACACTCTAAAATCTTCTTACTTTATAATAATACTATTAAAAACATCCACATAACATATAATCCCACAAAATTTCATGAATATTGATCACAAAAATTGAAAATGAATTCAAATAATCTTTTTCAATATTTCAATAAATATTTTATGAAAATAAATTATTTATATATTTATGTTATTTAGTGACAAGTGTATCGAATGAAAATAAATATTAGTGATTCATTACATAAAATATAGATACATTTAAATTATATGAATATAATAATCACCACACTTATTAAATTTTAAAATAAGTATAATGCTTCTTATAAATTATCATTTACAATATTTGATGAGATATTTTCTCTACAATCCCACAGAATATATAACATCAAAAAATGTTTTAATTGTTTTCAAACAACATTCATTTAACGATAGTCTAATTAAATTAAAAAGAATATAAAATAATTATAAAATAAGAAAAATATCTGTAGACGCCGGAAAAGTCCGTTGTTCCCAAACGAAGCTCCGGATGCGGAAAGCGAAGTGATATTTGGAGTCAGAGGCACGTTCCGGAGGGCCCGGAGGACTTGCGCGAAATTTCAGAGGCCCGCGCGCAAAGTTGAGTCGCGGCGCGCAATCCCCCCGGGATGCGCGCAATGCGCTGGGCCGGCGCGCTATTTTGCGCGCCCGCGGCCTGCGCGGCGCCCTTTGCGCGCTGGGTCCTAATTCCGCGCCCGCGAACCGAATTGTGCGCCCGAGACCGGATTCCGCGCCCGGGGTTGCCTATAAATATAAGGCGACCCCCGACGTTTTGAAGGTTGCCAGAATCCGAAGCGTCGCTCGTTCGCGCAATCCAACCCCTTCCGCGCGCAATGCCGATCTTCAGGTAACCTCCTTTCTTTCGCGCAATAGAGCCTTGGGGTCCGCCTTCGCGCGCAATCCCCTTGGCTCATTTCCTTTGAATAAATTTCAACCCGAAGGCCTTTGCGTGCAAAAGAAGCCTCTTGCGCGCAATTGCCCCCGGGTGCGCGCAATCCAGCCCGATTGCGCGCACCCCCCATTTTCAAAGTGGCCATTCGTTAGAGAATGAGCCGTTGCCCCCGCGCGCTATCCGAAGCCCGGTGCGCGCAATCCCAACCATCCGCGCGCGAAGCGCTGGCCCAATTGCGCGCCAGCCCGCCATTTTGCGCGCCGACCCGCGGTTTTGCGCGCAAAGCTCCTCTTTTGCGCGCAATCCGCCAGGGTCGCCTCCCTTGACCCCCCGAGGGTACCCGCCTACGTGGCGCCCGATGATCCTCATCCTGGGTGCCCGCACCGTGCGTTGTCTTCCCGTGCGGCCCTCCAGGCTTGCGCGAAGTGACACGCACGTACGTCCAGCATGACGTTAAACTACATATTCGTCCAGCATGACGTTAAACTGCATATACGTCCAGCATGACGTTAAACTGCATATTCGTCCAGCATGATGTTAAACTGCATATACGTCCAGCATGACGTTAAACTGCATATTCGTCCAGCATGACGTTAAACTGCATATACGTCCTGCACGACGTTAAACTGTACCTCGTCCGAGCTACAAGACGTTAAACTGTTCAGCATACGTCCAAGCTGCACGACGCTAAACTGCCTAGCCTTCATCGTCCAAGCTACAAAGACGTTAAACTGTACAGCATTCGTCCAGCATGACGTTAAACTGCATATTCGTCCCGCATGACGTTAAACTGCACGTATGTCCCGCATGACGTTAAACTACACATCCGTCCAGCATGACGTTAAACTGCACATACGTCCAAGCTGCACGACGCTAAACTGCCTAGCCCCCGTCGTCCGCGCTGCAAGACGTTAAACTGCCAAGTGCTTCGTCCTCAACACACGACGTTAAACTGTACTTCGTCCGGCAAGACGTTAAACCGTCCGCCTCGTCCTCAACACACGACGTTAAACTGTACTTCGTCTGGCAAGTCGCTAAACCGTCCGCATCATTCGATCTCGTGCCTCGCACGCAGGCTCTCCCCCGGTTTGGATGTGGCCCCCACCCGCTCGTCTCTGCAGGGATGTCGGGATTGTCCCGCTTTTGGGACGATTTAATGGGAGCGGCTTTTCCCTACGGGGCAGGGTATTACAAACCCCTAGTTTCTCGTGGGAGGCTGCACATGTGTATCTCCATTGCGCCTCCCCACGGCCGAAGCCAGTAGAGGGTATGACTGGGATCGAGGTGTCTTCTGCTTTCGGTCCAAGTCCCTTCCAACTGAGTTTTGCCACCCGGGCTGTCTCAAGTGCGTAAGTCCTGACAGAATGAACTACGTGGACTTTGATCCCTGTCTTCTATACAGGGTACGTAGGAAGCCTCCCTGAGGTTCAAGCCCGCCACCTGGTCGTCCCGGTCGTATTCACGTCGGTTCGTCCATCAGTGGACCCCTCCGGGGTTCACGCTTGCGTCGATTCACCTAGGAATCCGCCCCTGTGGGAGACTGCCCGTGTGTATCTACACGGTGCCTCCTCACAGCCCCCCTTTTTCCATTTCTCCTTTTATCGTCCAGCATGACGTGAAACTGTGATCCACCCGGCCGTTCCATCCCCCTCTGTGCGAGGTGGTTCGGTTCAATCCTCCGCCCGGCGGCCTCGACTCTTCGTGAGTCGGCTTGCCGACGTCCAGCATGACGTTAAACTGTATACCCGAACTACGTTGACTTTGATCTGTGCTAACGCGCGGTACATAGGAAGCCCCTCCGGGGTCCAAGCTCTTCACTCCATCATCCATCCTGATCCTTACCCGGGCCGCCACATCCCGGTGGGGTCATGCCACTTCACTCCACTCCACGTTACTTGGGAAGCCGCCCATGTGCTGGCCCCAGCGTCGGAGGTTCCCCGCAAGGGGTTCTGTCATCTGATCCACTTTTCGTGTTGATCGGTCCGATGCCGTCCCCGCTGGACGTTAAACTCGCGGCATACCCCGTGTTAAACATGGGAAGCTGAGGAAAACCTCAGGTGACACAGTTCCCCGCACCCAGTCCGGGATGCCTCAGGACATCATGCCTTCGAGAAGCCCTATTAGGGACGGAAGACAGACGTGCAAAGCCGCAGTGTTACGACACGCCCCCAGCACCCAGAGCCACCCGGCCTTCTCACCGCAGGTTGCTGCCCCGCCCAGACTCCTTGGAGCGTCCGGGCGGAAGCAGCGTAATTAACCGGTGTCCATGAAGATATGGCGCCGGGAACGAGATTCACGAACATTCTTAAGTCTATGAGGGAGACACGGATTAGGCGACGAGTCCCGAGGAGACGTCCAAGGAAGGAGGAGCCGACATGCCATCATCCCGGTTTCGATCAAGGAGCAGACGCCCCTGAATAAGGGACGAATGCCGCCGGCCCTTGGAAAGTGGGACTGCGGGACCACAAGCCGCGCGCCCATCCCCTCGGGTTGACGGGTGCACGCGCGAACGCGTCCTGGCGGAACAGCGTAACCCGACGCACATCCGCACCGAAACAGAAAAATGGTGAACCCGACGTGAATCTCTTCTCCTCGATACGAAGACTGATGGCTTTCAGAGGTGTTGGAAGACCGGCATGTTGCCCGGCCAAGCATTCAGTCTTACCCGCCAGGGGCTGGGGAAGTGAAATCGGGCACTCCGTCTTGCAACGTCGAGGGCCTGGGTTCCCCCCACGGAAGGCGTCGTGGCGCTAATGGTTGGTTGACGATTCCTTTTTCCTGTCAGTGTTAATGGGTTCTTCTCCCTGCTTTCAGAAATCAGGTCGCCCGATCCAGTGCCCGATCGCCACCCGCCCACTGGCGCAGGGATAGGGGAAACACCGACGCGGCTACTCCGCGCGGTCCTGCCCGTTCCACAGTCGTCCCAGCAGCCGCAATTGTGGGACGACCATGCCCTCTCTCCCCCTCGGAGGTCATCCAGAGAAGGGTGATCAACACCCTGGTGCGGAGATACGAGGAAGAGGGAGTCATCCCCACTAGGGAAATGGCTCGCCTAGACCTTGAGGAGGCTGCGCCTCGCCACCACCGCCGCCCTCGAGGGCCGCGCAGGGAGGCACCGCTGCCTACCTCAACGTCCAATCGCTTCGGGAGTTTATCCCTGGAGCGCTCTGACAGTTCCCTTCCCTATGCGGATGAGGTGGAAGATGCCCGGGATCACCCTATCCGGGGTTCGCTCCAGGGATCTACGGTAAGGACTCCCGCCAGGCCACGGCGACATCGCCGCTAGGCCTCTCCAGTCAAAGAGCGGGCTCTCCACCTGCCCGCGCCGCTCATCCCGACTCGTCTATCTCGACGCCAACGTCGGGCACGAGCGGAAGAGGATTCCCACCTTGGGGCTCTAGCGACAGCGGCCGCATTGGCCCAAGCCACTGCTGGCTCCAGTCGCCAGGCCTCTGTGCATCCTGAGCGGGGGAACTCCTATGCCCGACCTGGATCGAGGCCCCGACCGCCCCCAAGGCAGGTTGGGTCGACTCTCCCGGTTGCTGGCACTGGCAGTAGCCACCGCGGACCATCTCGCGGTAGCGCTATTCACCGGCAGGGTCTACTCTGCGTGGCCGATCCAGGAGGCATGGGTCATCCCACCTTCCAATCCCGGCCCGGAGGCCTACCCGGAATCATCTCTCCCCGCGTCCCCTTTGATATCTGTCCCGGTGCCCCTCGCACCTTGGTTCCCAGTCCTCTTGGCCCCAGCACCAGTGCGGCCGGAGGACGCCAGGACAGAGATCAGCCCTGCCCCGAAGAACCACCCAGGGGCAGGAAGGCAAGGCGTCGACGCCGAGGGAAGAATGTTACGGAATTCCGGACAGAGATCCGACCGGTTTGCTTCTCTGACTCAGAGGTGGAGTACGATTCGGTGACAGAGCCCCTTCCCCAATCCCGCCAGTCAAGGGCAGGGGTAGGAATGCGGCACGTCAGCCTCATGCTCCCCGAGAGCGAGATCGATGTGATCCCCGCTTCTCTCCGAAGGTATATCCGGAGTAACGAGGGCCTGGTAGACCCCCAAGGATCATACTTGCGGTTGGTACCTGCCCCTCTAGAAGTGCCTTCCGTCTCGATCGGAGAAGCCGGAGACTTTTTCTGGGGACCGACGATCGAACCACGATCTGGTGCGCCCTCGGCGAGCACCGATGCTACGGCAGGATGTTCGCTCGCCGGCCCGTCCTATCGTGATGTGGTAGCCAGGGCACCGCCACCCTCAGAGGGCGGCCCGGGATATGGAGGCCAATCGGCCTGCTCGCCGTATTCACCGCCGGCCAGCCCGTCAGCCCGGCGGCCCGCCTCGGCACCACTACCAGTTTCCCGTCCGTTCCCAGCCATTGAAGAGGATTAAGGAGATCTGGGTCCCGAGTTTGAGTCGTGGAGCTTCTGGACCGTCCTTGCAGAGGGCCACTTCCCTGAGAAGTTTTGGCCAGTCGTAGGACCGGGCTTTGATGCACCCGAATCGCTCACCCCGGATGAGTTCGAATGCTTCCGCCGAACTCTCCGGGAGACTCGCTCCTGTCTTCACCGCCTACAAATGCCATACCCCGGGAGTCAAGCGCACCTGGAGGATATTGGTGAGCAGTGCCGTCAAATTGACCTGGCCATGCTCCCCGCGGTTCGGCACCCCGGGTCATTTGGGCACCACGAGGCCCTCCAACAAAGATGCGTTGAGTGTTTTCAAGTACTCCGCAAAGTTATCAAGGAAGCCACTCCCCACGTGTATATCCGTGGATGGGGGCAGTACGCTTCCCTACGCTTCAGTGTGATCCGCCGACAGCCCGATTCGCTGGGTGGCCCTGAGGGTATATCCCCAGGGACAGGAACGGTCAATATGGCAGACCTGTCGGGAGAGGGGAACGACTTGGAACTTCTCGACGGGGGCTTCCCCCCCGAAGACAAGCCGTCGTCAGATCCATCGGTGAGAGTTACTCGTCATCAAAGAAACCTCCTGGGGCTCCCCGCACCCACTGAAGCACTGACGTTGGGCCGAAACGTCAGCAAAGGAAAAGAGCACAGCGAGGCTATAAGGCCCGCCGACCCATCTGCCTCCATGCAGAGGGCAGAGGAGGATCCCGAGAAGGCTATGCTACGTCAGCAGCTCGCCGAACAGAAGAAGCTGGTTGACCAGCTCCTCGCCGAGCGCGCTGCAGAATGGCGGCCTGACTACGGTGATCCCAGGCCAGGACAGCAGGGACCGGAACAACCGCTCCTCGATGAGACTCTCCCGGGCAACCGTGATTATGCCGTGTTCGCCGACAGGAGAGAGGCCATTGCCTATGGCAAGAGGGCGCGGTATGTTTCGCCACACCCTCCCGAGCGGCGTGACTACCTGAGAGATCCCGCTCGGATTCCTCCCGCTGCCCCAAGGGCCGCTCCGCCCGCCATCCCACGAGCTGCCGAGTTCGACGACCCGGTCGACGACCCGATTGATGGGCCATGCAATGCGCTCGTGGTTAGAGATCCTCGCCAGGACTGGAACCCATGTCCGGACGATCCGATGGCGGCACTCATTGCCCGCTTGGAAGCCTTGGAGACTCGGCAGGTGGCGATCCCACCGGACGGCAAGCCCTACCCAGCATGGGTGGATGACATGCCGGCGCCTCCGGGATTCGGGAATCCCACTTTCGCTCCCTTCAACGGAACTGGAGATCCGCCACAGCATTTAGCCCACTTCAACTCGAGGTGCGGGCCTATGTTGGGGACTACGGCGCAGCAGGAGGCCGCTAAGCTTCGCTGCTTTGTTCAGACACTGGAAGGGCCAGCATTTGTCTGGTACAGCCAGCTCCCCGTCGGGTCGGTAACCAGCTGGGAGGACCTCCGTAGACAGTTCCTCTACCAGTTCAGTTCCACGACCCGGAAGACAAGTATCGCAGACCTCTTCAAGTGCAAGCAGAGGCCTGATGAGCGAGTCGCGGACTTCGTCGCCCGATGGAAGGGTCTCACGTATTCCCTTGACATGCCATTGACTCAGGAGCAGTTGCTGACAATGTGCGTCGGGAACGTCAAGACCGAGCTGGTCCCTTCCCTGATCACTCAGAATTACCCCGGAGGGTTCAGGGACTTCTCAGACAAAGCTCAACGTCTTGAGGAAGCCCTGCAACAGGCCAGCCAGGCACACCCGCTGCCTCCGATGATTCCTGCAAGGAGAGTCAGCAGGGCTGAGCCCGCTGCTGTTGCCCAGATAGAGGCCCCCGGGCCGTTGGAGCTGCTGCCGGTGAGGCCAGCTCCACAGCCTCACAGGAATCCGCCTCCACGGGCTCAGTTCCCGGCCCAGCAGCGGCAGCCTCAGAACCGGCCGGCCCCTCCGCGTAATGTACCGCCGCAACCCAGGCGAGATAATCAGGGTCCACCTCCTCGGCCGGCCCCTCCAGCCCCTCGTCAAGACCACGCTCCCAAGGGCCCGCGACACCTGACTTACTCATTTCATGAGGATCAGGTCCCCGGTTACTTCCAGAGCGCCCTGGAGCAGAGGATTGTGCGACTGCCTGAGTGTTGGAAGCCAGAGGAGGCACATCTTACGAATAACCCCCGCTACTGCCCCTACCATCGAGCCTTGGGGCACACCATCCAGCGGTGCTATGTGTTTAAGGACTGGCTCCAAGACCAGATTAACAACAATGTAATCAGGTTGGGCCCAGCTCCGGCACAAGTGGAGGGCGTATTCGTGGGATCAGATGACGATAGTGGCAACGAGGACGAATGGCAGCTGGTCTCCAACCGCGGACCCCAGAAGTACAATAACTGGATGGCCCGCAAGACGACCATTCGCGCCCATGGAATCATCCGTGCGCGCTTGAATCAGCCTGAGCCCCCAGAACCTGCGGGTGCTGCTTCGGCATCGTCGTCCAAGTCTGCCTCCTCCAAGAGGAGCAAACGGCGGCAGCGCAAGAAGGAAGAGCGCGCCCCGCCAGTTCCGCCACTATCCCGTACTCTCGGCGATTTCATGCCCCCGGAGATGGGGGTCCCTCCTCGGATCCGCCCGGTGATGGATGATTCGTCCGATGACGGTATTGGGTACGCTTCGGTTAACACCGTCGAGCTGGTAAATCCCTTTTCGGTTCCCGACGTTGAAGAACACCAGGTGGACCTCCCTAGTGTCCCCGGTCGTCGCCACCGTCGGAAGAACCGCAGCAACAGGAGTCGCCGGGGCACAGCCGTTGGTACCTCCAGCCAGGCCGTGCACGCCACTGAGACTAGGCAGCAGGCTCAAGATCGAGCTCAGCGTGCGCAGGCCCCCCATTCGGGGATGACGGATTCGCCTCCGCCACTGTTTGTGGTGTGGGACCAGGCAGAACCGCCTCAGCCGCGTCGCGACCAGATCCGCCCTGCCACGAGTCCATCCCGGCCTCCTGACTCCAGTACGGTGACCATTTCCCGGACTGCGACCAGTGAACAGTGAGATGCGCCAAGTACCAGTCGGCCGCCGATCCAACCGGCAAGGCCCGTCATGCCACCAACCGCAGAGCAACCTCCTGCAACCAGGGGCTCGCGCTTGGCCAAATAATATGATGTCCTGAAGCACTTGGCCGACATCCCAGCAAGGCTCTCCATCCTTGAGGCTCTGCGCATGTCATCTGAGATGCGCGAGGCACTCGCTGAAGCCCTGAAAAGCCCCCTCCAGTTTGAGACAGAGGTTGCGGCTGCAGAGGCCTTTCACGCCGAAACGATCGAGGACGCCGAATGTCAGGCAGTTATCTCGTTCTCTGGTAAGGATGAAGACCCTCCTATATAGGGACATATCCGTCCGCTGTATGTCACTGGCCAGTTCAATGGCCTTGAAGTCCGGCGCTGTCTTGTCGACACGGGGTCCGGGATTAACCTGATTCCAACTCGGACGCTCCGAAGATTGGGGTTGTCTGAGGATGACTTGATTCCCTCCGACCTCAGGATCCAGGGGTACGACCGCACCGAGCAAACCCCGGTCGGCAAGATACGTTTGAAGACCCAGTTCGGTGACTTGGTTGCCAACACCGAATTCATGGTAGTCTCTCAGGACACTGCGTATAACGCATTGATGGGCAGGCCATGGCTTCACCTTCACGCGGCGGTTCCCTCGTCATACCACCAATGCCTCAAATACTCCCTTAATGGTCGAGTAGGCATGCTTCAAGGAGATGCCTCTCCTTTTGCCTCATGTGAAGCCCGTTATCTGGACGCGGACTATTACAAGAGCAAGGATAAGCAGATCCTTGCAGGTGAGGTTGAGCCTTTCGCTGTTGCAAGCGATCCCTGGGCAAGTCTGGATGACGCTTACGTCCTCCCGATTCACCGGTTGGACGTCGCCATGGTCTTGACGGTCCGCGAGTCTCCCGATGAGATGGCCGCGACCGCCCACGCCAGCACCAGTGGCCCAGCAGGATCTGGTATCCCCAATGCAGTTGCCAACGCAGTCTCTCCCGTGGACGATCCCTCCCCGAGTGGAGAGGACATGGAAGATGCACCCCCAGCCTTTGAGGAGGGCGTCCCCGCCACGGTCGATGAGTTAATACAGGTGAACCTTGGAACCGAGGCCGATCCAAGACCCACGTTGGTTAGTGCCGCCATGCCCTCTGAGGAGCGGCAGCAGTACGTGGACTTTCTCAGGCAGCACCGTGATGTGTTCGCTTGGGGCTATGACGAGATGTCGGGGCTAGATCCTCAGGTAGCCGTCCACCGCCTTGGTCTCCCGGCGAACCATCGCGGGTTCAAGCAGCCTCCCAGGAAGATGCACCCATCCCACGGTGCCATGGTTGAGGCCGAAGTTGACAAGCTTATCAAAGCCAACTTCGTGAGGGAAGTTCAGTACCCCAAATGGCTGGCCAACATTGTGCCGGTCAGGAAGAAGAACGGGCAGATTAGAGTCTGCATCGACTTCCGCGATCTCAACCGCCACTGTCCGAAGGATGATTTTCCCCTTCCAGTGACAGAGCTGTTGATTGATGCCACGGCAGGGTTCCAAGCCCTCTCCTTCATGGATGGATACTCCGGATACAACCAAATTCGGATGGCCCCTGAGGATGTGGAGTTCACTGCCTTCAGGGCCCCCCAAGGTACCTTTTGCTACCGGGTCATGCCCTTCGGCCTGATGAATGCAGGTGCCACCTATCAACGGGCGATGCACCGCATATTCAAGCCAATCCTCGGCACGCTAGTGGAATGCTACGTCGACGACTTGGTTGTCAAATCGCACCAGCGTCGGGACCATCTCAAAGATCTTGAGAAAGTGTTCAGCTTCCTCCGGTCTCGCTGCCTGAAGATGAACCCGTTGAAGTGTGCCTTTGGGGTCACCTCCGGAAAGTTCCTTGGATTTGTGGTAAGATACCGGGGTATTGAGATCGACCCAGAGAAAATTAGGGCGATTAGCCAGATGCCTCCCCCGGGTACCGTCCGAGAACTGCAAGGGTTCCAAGGCCACTTAGCCTATATATGCTGATTCATCGCGAATCTGGCCGGCAAGTGTAAGCCCTTTTCTCGGCTTATGAAGAAAGGTGCCACCTATGTATGGGATAAAGAGTGTCAGACCGCTTTCGAGGAAATCAAGCAGTACCTGCTTCAACCTCCAGTCCTGATGCCGCCCGTATCCGGAAAGCCGCTGGTCCTTTATGTGACCGCCCTGGAACGGTCCCTGGGTGCCCTTCTCGCCCAGAAGAACAACGAGGGAACAGAGAATAGCCTCTATTACCTCAGTCGCATGCTCCTCGATGCAGAAGTTAGGTATTCCCCCATCGAGAAGAGCTGCCTGGCGCTCGTATTTGCCGTACAGAAATTACGGCACTACTTGCAGCACCATGAGGTACAGTTTGTTTCTCGGGTAGACCCGTTGAAATATATCCTGATCCGGCCTATGTTGACTGGCCGCCTAGCGCGGTGGGCTGTGATTCTCCAGCAGTTCGACATCAGGTATGTGTCTCAGAAGGCCATCAAAGGGCAAGCGTTGGCAGACTTTCTGGCCGCTCACCCGACCTCTGCAGATCAGCCGCTGGATCTAGGCAATCCTGATGAGACCATTCTCTCGGTTGATCGAGCCGATCCATGCTGGCAGATGCACTTTGACGGTGCCTCCCGGAGCCCCACCGGTAGAAGACTCGATAATCCTAAGCTCAACAGAGTGGGCTTGGGCATCGTCTTCATTACCCCGGAGTGAGCCGTGCTGCCATACTCTTTCCTGGTGTCAGAGGGCTGTACCAACAATGAGGCGGAATACCATGCCCTCATCACCGGCCTCAAGTTGGCTCTCGAGATCGACGTGCCCCGTCTGTGCGTGAAAGGGGACTCCGAGCTGGTCGTTAAGCAGATCAATGGCGACTACGTTGTCAGGAAGCCGGAACTTGTGCCATTGTTGGTGTGCACCCTCCTTCTGATGGCCCGGTTCCCTTCTCGGCCGGAAATTGTCCATATTCCCCGGTCGCAGAACGGTCGAGCAGATGCTTTGTCCAGCCTCGCTGCGTCACTTGCGGAGCCTGAACAGGACAACCTGATCGTCCGCGTGACGCGCCGCAGGCTCATCGCTCCCGTTATCCCGGAAGAAGATCGCGACCCGTTGGTAAGTAATCTCACCACGGTTTCCCCCATGCCCGGAGCCCCGAGTACCCCAGATATGACAGTCGGATCAGCCCCTAATTGGAGGACGCCTTTGGTTGAGTACCTCCAACATGGCATTCTTCCATCGGATCGGGCCGAGCGCGAGTGAGTTCGACGCCGCGCATCGCAGTTTGTCCTCCAGAGCAGTCCCGGTCTGGAGCAGATCCTCTACAAACGCGGATTTGATGGTATTCTCCTCCGTTGCCTTCAGGGAGTTGAGATCCCACGAGTCATGCAAGAGGTTCATGCTGGTTCGTGTGGCGCCCACCAGACTGGGCCGAAGCTGTCCCACCAGATTCGGAGGTTGGGATACTTCTGGCCCTCTATGATAAATGACTGCATCGAGTATGCCAGGAGGTTCCATGCGTGCCAGGTTCATGCGAACTTCGTGCATCGGCCGCCGGAGCCTCTCCATACCACAAGGTATTCCTGGCCCTTTGCAGTCTGGGGACTGGACGTTGTGGGACCTTACCCGTCGGCGACAGCTCGCCAGTGCCGGTTCATTCTGACCGCCACGGACTTCTTCTCAAAATGGGCAGAAGCGATTCCGCTCAGAGAGGTCAAATCATGTTCGGTCGCTGACTTCGTGACCTCCAACATCATCTATCGATTTGGAGTGCCTCACGCTATCCTCACGGATAACGGAACCAATTTCCGAGCAGCCGAGTTGAAGAAGTTGTACGCCAAGTATAACATTCGCTCGAACCATACATCTCGCTATCATGCGCAGGCGAATGGACAGATAGAGGCGTTTAACAAAACCCTCTCTAACATTCTGCAAAAGATGGTTGGTCAGAACAAGAAGAGTTCGCCGGACAAGCTCCCCAACGCCCTCTGGGCTTATCGGACGACGACTCGCAATTCCACCCAGATGACCCCTTATTCCCTGGTGTATGGAGCTGAGGCCGTCCTGCCCATCGAGATCCAGTTGCCGTCCTTGCGCACTGCGGTCTACGACCAGCAAGCGCCGGACAGAGTCGCTGAAGCCCGTCTAGTCGAGTTGGAAGCACTGGATGAGAATAGACTTCGCGCTTTGCACAACTTGGAGAGGCATCAAAGCAGAATGGCTCGAGCTTTCAATAAGAAGGTTCGCCTCCGCTCCTTCCTGCAGGGTGATCTAGTGCTAGCCCTAAGAGCGCCAATGATCCCCGGCAGGAAGCCGCCCAAGTTGGAGCCCAAGTGGGAGGGACCTTTTGTTGTCCACAAGGTCTATCCCAATGGCGCGTACTCCCTAGCGACTATGGATGGTGAGCGTGTCACTCCTCCCACCAACGCTAGGTTCCTCAAGCAGTACTTTGTCTGAGTGTACCAACGTCCAGCATGACGTTAAACTGCACATTTGTCCAGCAAGATGTTAAACTGCACATACGTCCTGCACGATGTTAAACTGCATTCGTCCAGGCTACAAGACGTTAAACTGTTCAGCATTCGTCCGCGCTGCAAGACGTTAAACTGCCAAGTGCTTCGTCCTGCATGACGCTAAACTGCACTACGTCCGAGCTACAAGACGTTAAACTGTTTAGCATTCGTCCTGCATGACGTAAAACTGCCCCTCAAGAACTACGTGCGGCTTGATTCCCATCCTTATGGGATACGTAGGACCGCCTGAACCTTCATGTTTCAGGCCCA
This sequence comes from Viscum album, assembly GCA_963277665.1. Taxonomy (NCBI): domain Eukaryota; kingdom Viridiplantae; phylum Streptophyta; class Magnoliopsida; order Santalales; family Viscaceae; genus Viscum; species Viscum album. Next base: position 1,376,872,450 of record OY728140.1, on the reverse strand, counting down.
GCCCCATCTTTTGGGAATTTCCATCCCATCTCGGGCCCTTGGCCCAGTTGCCCCCGGGTGTGCGGCGTATGGTGTGAGCGCGGGGCTATGCCCTCATTCACGTCGGTTTGCTCGTCACGCTGTACGCCCCCCCCCCCCCACGTTTGGGGATGCCTTCTGCTCCCCCCTTCCTTTTTTCTCTCTTTTCGTCCTGCATGACGTTAAACTGCACTTCAAGAACTACGTGCGGCTTGATTCCCATCCTTATGGGATACGTAGGACCGCCTGGACGCTTGTGTGTCAGGTCCAGCCCCGTCTCTTGGTTGATCACGGGGATCTGCCCCCCTCCGGTTTCTCTCAGGGTGAGTCCTCCGACCCTTTCCGGAGATCTGTTAACATGCTTTGGGTGCTTCGGTCTATGACTCGTAGTGTCAGATTCAATCCCGACAAGTCCTGTGTTGCTTGTCAGGCCCCGCGCTTCCTCTTGTTCGAGCCTTCACTCAAAAGGATCCTCGTTAGCGGTTTGAGTACGATGCCTTAGTGCTCTCCCACCGCTCCGGGTCGATTTACCGGCGGGTCTTGGGCCGCAAATCGATATGAATCCTGCGATTGAGCGGTTGATGCTCGTTTGCTTGCCCCGTCTTAGGCTGACGCGATCAGATGTTGTGTTGCGAATGCGTCAGCAACATCCTTGATCGCCATGTCGGCTCTTTCAGGCTCTGAACATTGGTTGCGCAGTCCTCATCACACTCCGCCTTTGTGCGTTGTAGTGGAATCTCGACACTCTCTTCATACTGACCTCCAGTACACCTCTACAGGTTAGGCAGACCAACCAAGGTAATGATGTCATTCGAGGCTCCCATGATCTGAGCACCATGGATATATGCGGATATCCTCCCTAAGGGCCATGCGTAGCTGGACCCTCGTCCCCATAAGGAGGAGGGAGTCGCCCGAACAATTGCGTTCTGGGCCCAGCATATCTGGAGGCTAGCATCTCTGCCCCTCGGGTGATGGACATACGCAGACCCCTATCCCAAGACTCTTCTCCTGGAATCGTGCGTGACCATAGGGATGGGTATGTTCCCACCTCCGCCGTGTCCGCCGTACCGCGATAAGCGGGTTCCTCCATGGCCCGAACCACATGACCTTAAACTGTGTTGTCCGGTCCTACCACACGACCGTAAACTGTGATCGTCTTGGCCGCCCGACGAGAAACGGCACTGCATCGTGATGTCCTCCTCGGGGGACACTCATGTTGGGCGCTGGTTAATGACCACGCCATTCATCAATGCCTTCCATGGCTTGATTATTGTGGCGACGCCAGAGATTTCTCAATCACAGGCATGTCGCCGCACAAAGAAAAACCATTCATCTTTAAGGACAAACAAGAAATATCAAATGCCGCTCCTTCTGTGTACGAGGGTCAGACCCGCACTCTTCCCCGCGCTGGTGCCCGATTGTGTTGCGCCGCGCTTCAAGAACTACGTGCGGCTTGATTCCCATCCTTATAGGATACGTAGGAACGCCCGGATGTTTGAAACTTCGGGTCCAGCCCCCCACCTCTTAGAGATTCCCCCTTCTATGGGGAATCCGCCGCCTTCAGGTCACCCTCAAGGCGTGTCCCTCGACCCCTTGCAGTGGCCCACCGGTGTCAAGAGTACTCTGGTTTATTGCCAGTAGGGTCAGGATCCGTTTGGTCCGGTTTCCTCCACTTTTCAGGCTTCGTGCTCCCTTTCATTCGAACCCATCGTCTACGCCCTGGGTGGAGCCCCCGTGAACGGTTCGTACACAATGCCTCAGTGCTCTCCCACCGACTCGGGCCGGTACCCCCAATGGCCTCGGGCAGCAAATCGATATGAATCCTGCGATTGAGCGGTCGATGCTCGTTTGCTGCCTCATTCCACCAACGGTTAGTGCGATATTGATGCTGCTTTTCCGCCACGGTCAGCAGTACTCCCATATCGTTACGCCGGTGCCCCCAGTCCTTGAGTGAATGGCCGCATGATTCACATTTTCCACCTCCCATTCTGACCAGGCGAAACCTCGACGCTCTTGACACTATCCCTCAGTGCATCTTCGCATACCCAGGGGATAGGACCACGATGTGGCATACTTTGAGCCCTTATGGTCCGAGCTCTAAGACCTTAAACTAAGATCTTCCCCTATGGTCCGAGCTCTAAGACCTTAAACTAAGATCTCCCCTTATGGTCCGAGCTCTAAGACCATAAACTAAGATCTCCCCTTATGGTCCGAGCTCTAAGACCTTAAACTAAGATCTCCCCTTATGGTCCGAGCTCTAAGACCTTAAACTAAGATCTCTCCTTATGGTCCGAGCTCTAAGACCTTAAACTAAGATCCCCCCCTTATGGTCCGAGCTCTAAGACCTTAAACTAAGATCTAGCCCTTATGGTCCGAGCTCTAAGACCTTAAACTAAGATCTAGCCCTTATGGTCCGAGCTCTAAGACCTTAAACTAAGATCTAGCCCTTATGGTCCGAGCTCTAAGACCTTAAACTAAGATCTACCCCTACGGTCCGATCTCTACGACCCTAAACTAAGATCTCCCCAAATGGGGTCCTACGTCCTGCATGACGTTAAACTGCACTCTCAGAACTACGTGTGGCTTGATCTCCAGCCTGATGGAGTACGTAGGAACGCCCGGGCATTCCGACTCGGGTCCAGCCTCAGGGATCGTTAAGTCCCGCTCCTCCTCGTCGCCGGCCGTCTGGCCTGGCTTCTGGTAGAGTGGTGCAGTCGTGATATTCTCCCCGATTCAGCTCGGGATGCCCCATCGCAATGATGGGAAGCGACGGTTTCCTCGTCAAAGAGGTGATGTCTGAGGATTGAGGTGATTCACGGCCAGATTAGTGCATCCGCCTAATACGCTTTCTCCACGGTGGCGCAATTTTGAGAGCGTTGGATTCTGTCCGAACAAATCGCCACTTCGCCCCACGCTTCGCATGCCCTGTTGATCTGGATTTTCCACCCTTGTGTCTGAAGGAACCCCAAAGTGGTATTCATGATGACATGTGGTCCGCCTCCTGCAATATGAATGATGACCTTTTTCGGTCCGTCTATTGCAGTTGTTATGGTCGATCCACTGTCCGCCTACCGTCTTGGGCATTTCCTGGAAGGCCGACCGTTGTGGGTGTCTGGATTCGGGACACGCGATTCACCCTTTCTCATTTCCCTATGTTCGGATAAAATCTCAACGCCCCTAGCATTGTCCCGCTCATGTGTTGGAACAAGTTGGGGGGATGATACATTGATTAGGCTCGAGGTCTCCTTTCCTAGGAATGACCTCCCTCTTTTCTCCAGCAATCCAGGCCCAATTATGGATGCCTGATGCTTGGTTAATACTCCCGCAAGACAACGAATTGTGGTTGAGCATGTTAAACCAAAAGATGCAGATAAATATATTGATTCATACAGATGGATCAAAGTAGCGGAAGCAAAAGTTTTGGGAATGGCAAAACAAAGCCCTTAGGGATTAGCGTGCTGAATGAGTCTTTCTAATGCTGCTACCCTTTGGCTGGTGGCCTCCAGAGCTGCTTCTCGCTCTCTGCGTGCCCTCTCTTCGTCGGCGGTCGCAGCGCGCAGTTCGTCGATTCTGGCTTGTGCACGCTCCCGCTCGACCTGAATTGTGACCATCTGTTGGCCCGCCTCCGTCAGCTGTACCTGAGCGTCAACCATCTGGGCTGCTAGTTGCTCCACAAGCTCGGTACACGTTGCGACGAAGGCCTCCTTCTCTGCCGCCTGCCCTTCGAGGCGCCGGACTTCCTGCTCCGCCGTGAGGAGCGCCCGCGTGCTCTCTGACATGTCCCGACTTTGTGTGACGTCGGCACGCCGGCAGCTCTCGCGCATCTTTTCGGCCATGAAATCACGGACCGTTAGATGGAGGTGTTGAGCATCAGCTCCCCCGGCACACAGAAAGCGCAGCCAGGTTTGAAGTGATCCCATGCGCCCCAGCCACTCCGACGGGTCTCGCTTGAGGAAGCGCTGGATGCACTTCCACCCCCTACGGCGCGTTATCCGGCTCTCCTCGACCGCCTCCGTGTCTGAGTCGTCCATCTCCTCGGGATCGGCAGGCCGGTAGGCAGGGAAGGCAGCCAGCAGGTCTGCTGCAGGGTCCGCCCCTGGGAGGTCCTCACGAGGGATAGGTTCCCCAACATCTGGGCGCCCTTCTTCTCTCTCCCCAGCGGCGCTGACACCCTCGTCAGCCCCCAACCTCTCTCCGGTGGCAGCACCGCCGACGTCCGCAGCCCCTTGATCAGCAGTTGGTGGGGCCGGCTCGGTTTGGGAAGCCTGTTCCGGAGCAGGCGGCATGTCCACCACTGGTCCACTCGTAGATGGCCCGGGTTCGGCAACCCGATGAGCCTCCAGTGTTGAGATCACTGCGCAGGGCGTGCCATGGTTAGTCACGGATCGTCAACGGCAAGCACCAGCAGTAAAGTAGGGAGACTTACGGGAGTTCGGAGCGTCATCTTCCGCTATCCCGGTCGCCGTAGGAACAGTTGCAGCAGGGGACCCCTTAGCGCTTGTCAGTTCGATAATGGGTGCCTGGCCCCCGCCTTGTCCTGCTGGCGCCTCTCCTACTCCTGTTGAGGACGCCTGACCGACATCTGTGTGCTCCTGAGAAGGATGGAGAAACGGGTTAGAAGCTGCATAAGAGAATGGATGAAGCAAGTTGAGTAGGGATAGAAGCGGACCTCGAGGAGCTCAGTGACATCAACGTTGTCAGAGCCGGCCACCTCGCCGCTCTCCCGTGGGCTCCCCCGATGGGACCTTCCCTCGGAGCCTTCATCCTCCCCCGTCTCCTCCTCCTCCTCGGAGTCGTTACTGTCATCTTCTTCCGGCGGCATCTGTTCCGGAGCGGGCTCGAGGCCGAGCATCACCTTCACCAGAAGGGATGGCTCCGCGCGCTGACCACGTTGGCGCGCGTACTCGTCCATGGCCGTCAGATACGCATACTGCCGGTTGAAGTCCACTCTGTCGGCAATCTGGAGGCGCCCGACCTCTGGCAGATAGATTCCTTCTCTGAGTATCTTTCGCCAGATGGCGTCGGTCCCCAGTGACTGCCGCAGAGTCATCCAGGCCGACCACAGCACCGGGAAGACCGCATCATGGGAAGGTTCGAGCAGACGTCTCACCTGCTTCCCGGGCCGCTCGTCGACCACCGTACGTGCCCCCTCTCTGGGCGCTGAGGTCGTGGCGGCAGCCCGCGATGTGCCCGCCGCCGAAGTCCCTGCCCGCGCCGGCTCCGCTGCTTGGCGCGCCTCCGTTCTCCCCCGTGTGGCGGCACCTTGCCTCCTTCCTTGACGCCCGGTCTCCGCACGGGTAACCTCGAGCCGCCGAACTAGCTTCCGCAAAAGCCCCTCGGGGTACGCGATGGCCCAGTGTTCGGCGTACTCGGTTTCCAAGCATGCGTCAACTCCGGTAGGAGGGAGAGTGATGACGTCGCCAGAGCCGAAAGCGGCAAACATCAGCCACATCTGGCGAAGGACGCCAGGGTTCGTCTCCTCCCGGACAGCAGTGAATACCCTCTTCGGCATCCGTTGAAGTCACCCGAACTGCCTGGCGAACCGGGTCGGCACGTAAGGCTCGCAGATCACCTTCCCGTCGATCCGAGCCACGAGCACCCCGCCCCGCATGTTCAGGAAGTACTCATGCTGCTCCAACGGACCCTGCCCGTTGTCGATCATTTGGCCAACGGGAGTGGGGAACGGACTGAAGTTGAAATTGGCATGATTGCCAATCCGGATCCGCACGCCCTCCTCACTTAGGGTCATCGGAGCGACCCCCGCGATGTTCAGCAGGGAGGGTCGCAGGCCGTTGCCCGGAGGAATGATGGCGTTCGGAAACGTGTACCCACCGAGGTGAGCAGCCACCCAGCCGTGGAAGAACTGAAAGGGCCCACAGATCCTTCGTGGCGACCCCCCTCGTGAGATGCGTCCCAGGATGGCATACAGCCTCACCAGCACTGGGACCCCGAGGTTGTATCTCTTGTTGGCGGCCATAGCGCCTGCCATCGCCAGTGTCGTCGGGCGAACGCCCATTCTCGCGTCCCGCACTAGCAGGAGCCACCCACTCAGAAAGGCGGCCAGGAACGCCGCGTACCGGACATTTGGGTCCCGGGCCTCGATGACGCGGTACCCCCATGAGTGGTAGTCGCCCGTCTCCAGGACCCGCCAGTACGACCCGTTCCGGCTCCTCTGAGCTGCGGTCGGGCACCGCTTCCCCCTACCTGGCATCTTGACCGCTGGGTCATGCTCCAAGAACTGGCCGAACCACTCCTTGTAGGCTATGTCCTTCTGGAAGTCCTTGATCCCAAGCCGCTGCGTAGCCAGGTCAAGGAGATGCCATGTCAGGATGGGAGTCCGTGACCTGTCCTCCCAGATGTTCTTCGGTGGCAGGAACTCATCGTATTAGTAGCCCTCCAGCGGGATACCTCCGATGCAGTGGATGTCCCAGAGACCGATGCCGACCTCCCCATGGTGAAGATGGAAGGTGTTGGTATCCGGAGACCATCGGGTGAACAGCTCCGGCCCGAGCTCGGACTGCTGATAGAAGTGGAACTGCGACGTCCACACCGCCTCGAACAGGCCGATGTACCGCAGCTCCTCTGCGAAGTGATCGCAAGTGTGGCGTACCCAGAACGCCCAGGCCCATTCACTGGTGAAATTGCCCCCAGACCGCAAGTCCCAGTCCTTCAGCCAGCCCTTGGTGTCGTCCGTGACGCTCTGGCGATATATGCTCGAGTAGAGGGCTGGAGAATTCTCCGCAGTAGGCTCACCCCCATCAATGGTTCGCGTCCTCGGGTTCAGGACATAGACATCCAAGTGTCTGGTCTCCCTGGCAGGATGCCCATTGTTGGTGATGTTATAGCGGAGAAGCTCGTCCTCCCGGTCACCCAGGTCCGCGGCACATCAATCTCGAACCCTGGCACCGGAACCTCATCTAGGATGCCGAAGTTCCAGAGCGGCAGGTTGTCTGACAGGGGATATGTCTTCTGGGCCGGCGTTAGTAAGTCGAACAAGGATTGATTGTTGGAAACAATCTCCTTGGCTCCGTAAACCTCCTCGTTCGTCGCCATCTCAGCCCTGCGAGTGGCGGCATCCCCCTCATTTCCTCTGTGCGCGGCCATCTCAGATGTTTCGGGAGTCGTGCGGGTTAAGGGATGAAGCGTGCGGGATCGGACGAGGCTGGTAGAGAAGTTTGAAGGCTGGCGCGCAATCCAAGTGGACGGCGCGCAATTGGGAAGACTGCCGCGCAATGTTCCGGGTTTTCGCGCAAAAACAGGCGAAATCTGGATGGTGTTGCGCGCCGATCGGGCGAATTTCGCGACCGGAAGAGGCACTTTCGCGCACGAGAGCTTTGGAGCTTATCGCGCGGAAGGCCGGAGTACGGAACGCGGGACCCAGGGCCCCTATTTATAGGCGAGGCCGGGTCCGCGCTGCGCGGAAAGCGCTTTGCACGACCACAGCGGCGAATTTCGCGCCCGGCGCCCCTTTTTGCGCGCCTAAGCCCCGCGCAGCCCAGGATTTCGGCATTCCGGCGTCTCCCTCGGAACCCGATCGTTGCGACCTCTCGCCGATCAGATTCCGAGGGGGGGCTTTTGTAGACGCCGGAAAAGTCCGTTGTTCCCAAACGAAGCTCCGGATGCGGAAAGCAAAGTGATATTTGGAGTCAGAGGCACGTTCCGGAGGGCCCGGAGGACTTGCGCGAAATTTCAGAGGCCCGCGCACAAAGTTGAGTCGTGGCGCGCAATCCCCCCGGGATGCGCGCAATGCGCTGGGCCGGCGCGCTATTTTGCGCGCCCGCGGCCTGCGCGGCGCCCTTTGCGCGCTGGGTCCTGATTCCGCGCCCGCGAACCGAATTGCGCGCCCGAGACCGGATTCCGCGCCCGGGGTTGCCTATAAATATAAGGCGACCCCCGACGTTTTGAAGGTTGCCAGAATCCGAAGCGTCGCTCGTTCGCGCAATCCAACCCCTTCCGCGCGCAATGCCGATCTTCAGGTGACCTCCTTTCTTTCGCGCAATAGAGCCTTGGGGTCCGCCTTCGTGCGCAATCCCCTTGGCTCAATTCCTTTGAATAAATTTCAACCCGAAGGCCTTTGCGTGCAAAAGAAGCCTCTTGCGCGCAATTGCCCCCGGGTGCGCGCAATCCAGCCCGATTGCGCGCACCCCCCATTTTCAAAGTGGCCATTCGTTAGAGAATGAGCCGTTGCCCCCGCGCGCTATCCGAAGCCCGGTGCGCGCAATCCCAACCATCCGCGCGTGAAGCGCTGGCCCAATTGCGCGCCAGCCCGCCATTTTGCGCGCCGACCCGCGGTTTTGCGCGCAAAGCTCCTCTTTTGCGCGCAATCCGCCAGGGTCGCCTCCCTTGACCCCCCGAGGGTACCCGCCTGCGTGGCGCCCGATGATCCTCATCCTGGGTGCCCGCACCGTGCGTTGTCTTCCCGTGCGGCCCTCCAGGCTTGCGCGAAGTGACACGCACGTACGTCCAGCATGACGTTAAACTGCATATTCGTCCAGCATGACGTTAAACTGCATATACGTCCAGCATGACGTTAAACTGCATATTCGTCCAGCATGACGTTAAACTGCATATACGTCCAGCATGACGTTAAACTGCATATTCGTCCAGCATGACGTTAAACTGCATATACGTCCTGCACGACGTTAAACTGTACCTCGTCCGAGCTACAAGACGTTAAACTGTTCAGCATACGTCCAAGCTGCACGACGCTAAACTGCCTAGCCTTCATCGTCCAAGCTACAAAGACGTTAAACTGTACAGCATTCGTCCAGCATGACGTTAAACTGCATATTCGTCCCGCATGACGTTAAACTGCACGTATGTCCCGCATGACGTTAAACTGCACATCCGTCCAGCATGACGTTAAACTGCACATACGTCCAAGCTGCAGGACGCTAAACTACCTAGCCCCCGTCGTCCGCGCTGCAAGACGTTAAACTGCCAAGTGCTTCGTCCTCAACACACGACGTTAAACTGTACTTCGTCCGGCAAGACGTTAAACCGTCCGCCTCGTCCTCAACACACGACGTTAAACTGTACTTCGTCTGGCAAGACGCTAAACCATCCGCATCATTCGATCCCGTGCCTCGCACGCAGGGTCTCCCCCGGTTTGGATGTGGCCCCCACCCGCTCGTCTCTGCATGGATGTCGGGATTGTCCCGCTTTTGGGACGATTTAATGGGAGCGGCTTTTCCCTACGGGGCAGGGTATTACAAACCCCTAGTTTCTCGTGGGAGGCTGCACATGTGTATCTCCATTGCGCCTCCCCACGGCCGAAGCCAGTAGAGGGTATGACTGGGATCGAGGTGTCTTCTGCTTTCGGTCCAAGTCCCTTCCAACTGAGTTTTGCCACCCGGGCTGTCTCAAGTGCGTAAGTCCTGACAGAATGAACTACGTGGACTTTGATCCCTGTCTTCTATACAGGGTACGTAGGAAGCCTCCCTGAGGTTCAAGCCCGCCACCTGGTCGTCCCGGTCGTATTCACGTCGGTTCGTCCATCAGTGGACCCCTCCAGGGTTCACGCTTGCGTCGATTCACCTATGAATCCGCCCCTGTGGGAGACTGCCCGTGTGTATCTCCACGGTGCCTCCTCACAGCCCCCCTTTTTCCATTTCTCCTTTTATCGTCCAGTATGACGTGAAACTGTGATCCACCCGGCCGTTCCATCCCCCTCTGTGCGAGGTGGTTCGGTTCAATCCTCCGCCCGGCGGCCTCGATCTCTTCGTGAGTCGGCTTGCCGACGTCCAGCATGACGTTAAACTGTATACCCGAACTACGTTGACTTTGATCCGTGCTAACGCGCGGTACGTAGGAAGCCCCTCCGGGGTCCAGGCTCTTCACTCCATCATCCATCCTGATCCTTACCCGGGCCGCCAAATCCCGGTGGGGTCATGCCACTTCACTCCACTCCACGTTACTTGGGAAGCCGCCCATGTGCTGGCCCCAGCGTCAGAGGTTCCCCGCAAGGGGTTCTGTCATCTGATCCACTTTTCGTGTTGATCGGTCCGATGCCGTCCCCGCTGGACGTTAAACTCGCGGCATACCCCGTGTTAAACATGGGAAGCTGAGGAAAACCTCAGGTGACACAGTTCCCCGCACCCAGTCCGGGATGCCTCAGGCCATCATGCCTTCGAGAATCCCTATTAGGGACGGAAGACAGACGTGCAAAGCCGCAGTGTTACGACACGCCCCCAGCACCCAGAGCCACCCGGCCTTCTCACCGCAGGTTGCTGCCCCGCCCAGACTCCTTGGAGCGTCCGGGCGGAAGCAGCGTAATTAACCGGTGTCCATGAAGATATGGCGCTGGGAACGAGATTCACGAACATTCTTAAGTCTATGAGGGAGACCCGGATTAGGCGACGAGTCCCGAGGAGACGTCCAAGGAAGGAGGAGCCGACATCCCATCATCCCGGTTTCGATCAAGGAGCAGACGCCCCTGAATAAGGGACGAATGTCGCCCGCCCTTGGAAAGCGGGACTGCGGGACCACAAGCCGCGCGCCCATCCCCTCGGGTTGACGGGTGCACGCGCGAACGCGTCCTGGCGGAACAGCGTAACCCGACGCACATCCACACCGAAACAATATCATTCACATTAAAATTATTTGTATCACTCAGAAATAATTAAATGAAAAATTGAATAATAAAATATATAATTATGATGTTTTTTCCATATATATAATAATTTTTCATTGTGAAGTTATTTTAATATCTACATAAAAATTCACTAAAAACCATAACTAATAAATTTATAATATAATAAGTGTTTTATTTATTTAGCCATTAAAAATATTAGAATATGAATATAATTTACTTTCTCTTGAATTTAATGTTGATAAGAACCACTTACCACTATCACAGACCTGATAAGTAATTTTTCATATTAAAAAACCATCATAGAGTCCCTAAAATTAACATTACAATCAATTTCAATTCAATGGATAATCATTTTAAAACTATCATAATAAAAAAATAAACACCCCCAAAAAATATTGATGGAATAATGAAATAAATAAAAATGAACAAAAGTACCTTACATAAAATTATATAATTACGAAAAAAATTGTATTAAATATCTAATGAAAACATAACAAATAATTTTAAAAATAAAATATATTGAAAATTTATTTTGTTTGTTCTTATCCCATTTTATGTGGTGGAACAACATTTGAATGGATTTTACCATTACATTGAAGAAATCAAAAATATATATATCATGGTGTGTATGAGATAATTGACACAAATCTTACTTCTATATATGGAATTTTCAATTTTAATAAACATGTCTATCACATTTTAAAATATATTGTAGTATTAAATTTTTCATGAAATAATATAAACCAATAAAACATAATTATAATAAAATATAAAATTATAAAAAGAAAATAAAAATACATGATAACCCAATTTTAATGTAAATAGACATTTAATCATTTTTCCCGAATACATAATACATTACATAAATGGACACAAAAATAGAATATTTGTTTACTGATTTTTGAAATAATGGAGAATTTTTTTTTAAATATAGGGATAGATCATCAATATTTCCCAAAACTATCAACCACCTAGGTAATTATACTTAAACACATTTTTTCATATCCTCATAAAGGATACATAAAAATGAGGTGAGATCAACTGATTTTTAGGGGTATGTAAAGGAAATATGTATGAATAACTTGAATATAAGGGTATAAGAACATGATAAAAACATTCTAAGAACATACATGTCACAACTCATCCTCGGGGCCCGTGCTGTGACTACCCCAAGCCCGCCTTCCATAGGCCTGGGGCTGGCGACTAGCACCAAGGCATAAATCCCGGTAAAAAGGGAAGGCATTGCCTTTGTAAAGTAAACAAGCAACACAGAGTACAAGCGGAAGAAGTAAATACTAAGCAACAACTGAGTAAAATAGTATGTACTAAAAGTAAAAGGGGCCGGAAATACAAGCCCAACTATAAAGTACAACTCGAAAGGGAAAACAACAATAGTAAAGTAAAGCCGCTACACCGAGCTATCCATTGGAAATCCCACCTGAAGGGTAGGTACATATAGCTCCTATGCTCCTCAGGTCCCGCCGTCCGCTCCGAGCACGTCCCGCCCAGTGTTCCACCTCCAAATACCGTCCTGCTCTGCAAGCCTCAACCACGATCAACGATGTCCATTGTCTGCAACCAACACAACGTAGTGCGGGCATAGCCCGTGTAGGGGTGAGTATAAGCTACTCACTAGGGACCCCGAGACCCCCGATGGTCTCCCAAAATCCACAAAGGATAAACCACAAAGGAAAGATACAATCACGAAGTAACAACCGACACTGCTTAGGTATATGCCCATACATATACATAAGTCTTCAATTCCAATACGCTCCAACCTCCGAGCCCAAGTACAACTCAGTCCACACAGGAAAGTATAAGTATTCCACATAGGAAAGCAAAACGTAATCCACACAGGATAGCACAACGCAATCCCCAAAGGAGAGTAAACATGATTTCAGCTCATACAGGTATACATCGTCGAAAAGGTGAAAGAGATGATCAGAAATAGATACTGAATCATCTAAGCTGGGACCCACATAGTATACAAGACCAGCTGTCTTCATTGATTCATCTATACTGGGACCCACATAGGATACAAGACCAGTATTGAATCATCTAAGCTGGGACCCACATAGGATACAAAAACAGCACAGCTAGGACCCACATAGGATACAAGACCAGCTGTCTTCATTGATTCATCTATACTGGGACCCACATAGGATACAAGACCAGTATTGAATCATCTAAGCTAGGACCCACATAGGATACAAGACCGGTATAGCTAGGACCCACATAGGATACAAGACAAGCTGTCTTCATTGATTCATCTATACTGGGACCCACATAGGATACAAGACCAGTATTGAATCATCTAAGCTGGGACCCACATAGGATACAAGACCAGCACAACTTGGACCCACATAGGATACAAGACCAGCTGTCTTCATTGATTCATCTATACTAGGACCCACATAGGATACAAGACCAGTATTGAATCATCTAATCTGGGACCCACAAAGGATACAAAACCAGCACAGCTAGGACCCACATAGGATACAAGACCAGCTGTCTTCATTGATTCATCTATACTGGGACCCACATAGGATAAAAGACCAGTATTGAATAATCTAAGTTGGGACCCACATTGGATACAAGACCAGTACAGCTAGAACCCACATAGGATACAAGACCAGGTGTCTTCATTGATCGTAGTCCACTGAGGATCTCTGCACAGCCGTCGTCGTCGAAGTCGCAGCCAACAGTAGGTTTCCCGCACACAGCAAGCTCGTTCGAGAGGGTCCACTCCATGTGCCGAGAGGCTGATACATCAACTGACACAAGGTCCAAAGTTGATGTATCCAGATGTTCCGTATCGTCAACAGGAACTCAACGTCGCAGACGGCGCGTCAATCGGACGCCCGATCTGAGAGTTTTTGGCTTTTTCGTCCCAGGGGCCCAGTTGGTTTTTAAGGAAAAACCAACCTGACCGTACTCCACCTGCATCCAAACCTTGGGCGGAGTGAGCCAAAAGATCCGTCTCACTTAGAGGAATTCAACAAAGTCGACGGCACATCCATCGGACGTCCGGACCTCAAGTTACGAGTGTTTCCGCTCCGAGGGCCCGGTTGGTTTCGTGTACGAACCAAGCCGACCAAACCCAAAGTAATCCAAAACCTTGATTGCGATATACCGAAACGACCGTCTCGATCCATGGATCATTTTTCCACTGACAGCGAGTCGTTTGGAGGCCTGTAGCTCATGTTACAGGCATTTGACCGAAAGTGGTAAAAAAACGGGGGTCTGGGCCCGGGCCGACCCGGCACGACCCCCCTGGGTTGGCCGAACTGGGTCGCCCGACCCGCGTCCAACCCGGCTGGGCCCGGCCCGGCTCGGCCTGGTCCGGCGCGGTCTGGTTCAGTCTGGCCCGACTGGCCGGCCGCGGCTCGGCCAGCGTGGCCGAGCCGATTCGCGGGCGGGGTGCGCGGCTCCCCCGCCCTTCGCCGTTAATTGAGGTCGGCGGTTCGCCGACCGCCTCCTTTCCAGTCGCCAGAGACGCCGCGCCGGTGTGGTGCGCCGCCGCCGCCTTCTGCGGACCACCGGACGCACTCCGGTGGTCCATTCCTTCTGTCGTCTTCGCCTCTGTTCCCCCAGGGACCCCACCTTCACTACCAAGGGATTCAAACGCCCAAACGGTCTGCTTCGTCATCGCCCGTCAATCCGCACATCAAAAACGAAACGCTTCCTCTTCATGGTTCTTTGGCGCGGCGCGTTGCCGCCGCGCCCCTTCGCTGTGGCCCGACTCCATCTGCAGATGTCTTCGGGTTTCTCCACTGTGACGTGACGACATCGCGCCTTTGTTGGATTTTCACGATGCGGCGCGACGGCGCCACGCATTACTTGTCGCATGTTTCCACGGGGTGCGCTTGCACCGCACCATTCCCATGTCAATCCACAAAAGAATCCAACATGAAATAAGGAGGAGGGTCGGCCGTGTTTGTGAGGTCTAGCCCCCCTCGTGTTATTCGATAACAGAAGGTCATATTTCACGAAGTTCATCAAGGAAATAAACACGGGCAATTTAAATAATAACCCTCAACATCAAACTGCATTATCGAACGATCCGCGGATCAACCCAGTATTGGTTGGTCCGCGCTCGTTGTTTTTTCCCAAAAGATAAGAGAATTCCAAAAATAAATTCCCCTACCTCATGTCGTCCTTTGTTTGTTGACAAAGTCGCGGGATGGTAGTGTGGCTGTAGAACGGTATCAATTCCGTCGCCGTCGGAGTGAGTGCCGTCGTCGATGGCGATGTTCCCCGTGGTGATGCCTCCTCCCTTTATGCGGAGAAAGAAGAAGAGATGGAACATCATTGGTTCCTTCATGATCTCCATCGGAGGGTCGGTGTTCATCACATTCTTCGTTGAAGTCTCGACATTCTTCAACGATGGTGATGGAGTTCTTCAAAACTAAGAGCTTCCTCTCTTAATATCCTCACTTAACCAAGCAACCTAATAAAATAATCTCTCCCATTATTTTATTAACACATTCCAAGCTTTTCAAATTCCAAAATTCAAATAACTTAATTAATTTATAAAGTTGAAATCATTAATTAAAAATTGTTGTCATGCACTTAAGAGGTGGAGAAGTTCAAGAGTTAAAGGGAGATTAAATGGGGGGTTAGAGGAGAGTTATAGGGATGTGAAAGGTTGGGGCTCGTGTGGACCCCACCAATCAAGTATCCACTCATGGGAAGTTGGTTGGTCATGTGCTCCACCAGCAACTTCCTATGGAAGAGAATAACTCCCAAAGACATAAAATAAAATTGTTCACACAATTTTATTTATTTTAAACTAAAATCCCAAAAACAAAATCTCAACCCGCTTAAAACGCAACTGTGGTAAAGGTCCCCTTATGCAATTACCGGCATTGCGAGTTCATCGGTGCAATCGTATTTCAATTCCGAGCACCGGTTCAAAAGATAGAAATTCCCGCTCGCTCGTTCACTGAATGTACCCGAGCCAAACTTCAGAAGTTGATTCCGAGCACTCCGGGCCTCGGAATCAAGTGCCGTTAGAAAATGTGTTCTTGTAAAATTCCAAAGAAAATTAAGAAAAAAAATTTCCTTGAAATTTCCGAGTCTTTACATTACTCCCACCTCAGGGATTTACGTCCCCGTAAAGCTTCAACACAAACTATGGTCACAAAAGCGGTACAGAGCATGCATTTGAGCCATCCGCTCCCATGTGCTTACCTGGTGGTTCCCATACTTCCAAAGAAATCTCACCTGAGGAATCGATCGTCCTCGTAGGATCCACTCCTATCGATCCTCGTTCCCCACTGGAACCTCCGTGAAAGACACCCCATCGACGTCATCCAGCTCCTCATGGTCGATGATATGCAGAGGGTCGAGCACATATCTCCCCAGTTGAGATACGTGGAAGTCGTCGTGTACCTAGTGCAACTGCAGTGAATGGGTCAAGCAGTGAACCACCTCGCCTACCCAGCTGAGGACCTAGAAAGGTCCGTTGAGCCTCGGAGATAACTTGCCTCCCTGGCCACATCTCTGTAAACCTTGTCGAGGTGAGACCCGTAAGAAGACGTGGTCGTCATCCTCAAACTCCAGAGGTCTCCATTTTCTGTTATAACTGAAACTCAAAACGGCTACTGTTACAAGGGTAAGGTTGATCGACTCAAGAGTGATCGGTCGCACCCTCCTATGCAAGAGATACCCTACGCTGCCTGGGGTTTCCTTTTTTCACCGACCAAGGAAAACTCATCCCGACGTCGTAGTTAAACTACAGCCTTTTTGCATAATACCATCAATTTGTGTATGAACTATGATTGCCCAGTCCATACTCAAACCAACGTCGTAAGGCCTCGACGGTGCCACCAAGAGATTCCAACCGAAACTCTCGCCTTGAGGATCTGACCACCCCGTCGGCGTAAGTGTGATTATCGAGTCTCCTTCCAAGGTATCTCTAGACGTGAGGGTCATGTCCATGCCTTACCGGAAACTATAGGTCTAGAACAAGATTGGTGAAAGCAAGGAATGATTCATATCGACATCCGTTACTACAGATGCTAGTAGTGGACACAGACTCTCCCTTTAATCATTTCTAGAGCCATTGGGTCACACTCCTTGACATCATGCAGCCGCACTCTTCCTCCGCCCTCCAGCTCCCTGAGCCTGGTGGGAATAACTAAGGCAGGGGATTGTACCATGTTAGGATGTACACCACCTCATGCTGATCTCCTAGCTCTGCCTCCACTTCTGCTGCTTCGTAGACTCATCTCTCCTTAACATTTTCTCTTCTTGAAACATTTTCCACGCCCTAGTCTCCAAGACTGGTGCCAGTTTCCAGCTTCCCAGTACAATCCTTCACTGACTGCATCCATTCAGCGAAAAGATTCTTAACCACAAAGGTTCTTTCTAGCACCCTAGCATAAGTAGGAATGCATAGAGAAAAGGTGCTGGCTCGGATGTCCTTAAACACACCACGCTCAGAGGTTCGAGCCCTATAGCACTGATCGAAACGTATTCATCGAGTACCCGGAATGTTCGGTATGCCTCGATGAATTCCCAGCTATCGATACGTCATCCCGCCGAAGCTGTATAAGCTCTAGAAAACTCTCAGCCACCTCCTAAAGCTAGTCCTCAGCTGCCTTTGAGTCAGGTTTGCCTCGGAACTTGAGGGTAACTGATGCTGAAACATGTGTAATGTAGTAAGACTACATGTGTCACCTACCGGCACCGCCTGTTGTAACTGCTGACCAATAGGTAGTGATGTATAGCTGACACACTACACGAAGGCACTATCTCAGTCATTGGTCCACGTACCAAAGTCTCATCCCTATGTAGACCATCCTCATGGTCATTCACCGGAAAACACAAGTAGCCAAGTCCACCATCCACTCCACTGATGTCTCAGCTAGGCGAAAAACTCTAGCAATCGCCTCCAACCAATGTTCTGCTGTCTAGGAATCTACCTCGCCTCGTATCCTCGGAGGCCACTAATGCTGGAACTCGTGCAACACGCTCTACCAGCGTGCACAGTTTTCTAGTATAGCTGGTGGCATCTGCTGCCCAACAGGTGGTGCTGCTGCTGGTACACCAGCCGAGGGTGCCAAAATAGAAAGAGGGCCCTGCACCGGAGCCTCGTCGCTCGGTGGGCTTCCATCGAGTACTCACTCGGAACTCCAACTGACTGTCTGCATGGAGACATCCTGAATAGATGCGACACGGTCAACGTTTATTCATGGTGAGCTGACACAAGTAATCACCATGAAAACTTGAAACACACACGCAATCAATGTTTTCGTGCATTAAGTCGGAAATCAGAAGTTAGGGTCCTGGTGTATGGATACGTCGGCCGCCGCACCAACACTGGACTCCCTAGACTGATAACCACACCCAATATGCTAAACACTATTGCTTTACATAGAAGAAAGATCAGAGTCTATGGTAGAACCGAACTCCTCTGATACAAATTTGTCACAACCTGTCCTCGGGGCCCATGTCGTGACTACCCCAAGCCCGCCTTCCATAGGCCAGAGGCTGGAGACTAGCACCAAAGGGTAAATCCCGGTGAAAAGGGAAGGCATTGCCTTTGTAAAGTAAACAAGCACCACAGAGTACAAGCGGAAGAAGTAAACAATAAGTAAAAACTGAGTACCACAGTAAGTACGGAAATTAAAATGGGTCGGAAATACAAGACCAACTGTAAAGTACAACTCGAAAGGGAAAACAAAAACAGTAAAGTAAAGCCACTACACCGAGCTGTCCACTAGAAATCCCACCTGAAGGGTAGGTACAGATAGCTCCTCAGCTCTTCGGGTCCCGCCGTCCACTCTGAGCACATCCCGCTCAGTGGTCCACCTACAGGTACCGTCCTACTCTACAAGCCTCAACCACGATCAACACTGTCCGTCGTCTGTAACCAACACAACGTAGTGTGGGCATAGCCCATGTAGGGGTGAGTATTAGCTACTCAGTAGGGACCCCGAGACCCCCGAAGGTCTCCCAAAATCTACAAAGGATAAACCAGAAAGGAAAGATACAATCATGAAGTAACAACCGACACTGCTTAGGTATATGCCCATACATATACCTAAGTCATCAATTCCAATACGATCCAACCTCTGAGCCCAAGTACATGTCAGTCCACACAGGAAAGTATATGTATTCCACACAGGAAAGAAAATCGTAATCCATACAGGATTGCACAACACAATCTACAAAGGATAGTAAACATGATTTCAGCTCACACAGGTATACATCGTCGAAAAGGTGAAAGAGATGATCAGAAATAGATACAGAATCATCTAAACTGGGACCCACATAGGATACAAGACCAGCTGTCTTCATTGATTCATCTATATTGGGACCCACATAGGATACAAGACCAGTATTGAATCATCTCAGCTGGGACCCACATAGGATATAAGACCAGCACAGCTAGGACCCACATAGGATACAAGACCAGCCATCTTCATTGATTCATCTATACTGGGACCCACATTGGATACAAGAGCAGTATTGAATCATCTAAGCTAGGACCCACATAGGATACAAGACCAGCACAACTAGGACCCACATAGGATACAAGACCAGCTGTCTTCATTGATTCATCTATACTGGGACCCACATAGGATACAAGACCAGTATTGAATCATCTAAGCTAGGACCCACATAGGATACAAGACTAGCACAGCTAGGACCCACATAGGATACAAGACCAACAATATTTATTATTGATTCATCTATACTGGGACCCACATATGATATAAGACCAGTATTGAATCATCTAAGTTACGACCCACATTGGATACAAGACCGGCACAACTAGGACCCACATAGGATACAAGACCAGATGTCTTCATTGATTCATCTATACTGGGACCCACATAGGATACAAGACCAATATTGAATCATCTATGCTGGGACCCACATAGGATACAAGACCAGCACAGCTAGGACCCACATAGGATACAAGACCAGCTATCTTCATTGATTCATCTATACTGGGACCCACATAGTATACAAGACCAGTATTGAATCATCTACGTTGGGACCCACATAGGATAAAAGACCAGCACAGCTAGGACCCACATAGGATACAAGACCAGCTGTCTTCATTGATCGCTGTCCACTGAGGATCTCTGCACAGTCGTCGTCGTCGAAGTCGCAGCCAACACTAGGTTTCCCACACACAGTAAGCTCGTTCGGGAGGGTCCGCTCCATGAGCCGAGAGGCTGATATATCAACTGACACAAGGTCCAATGTTGATGTATCCAGAAGTTCCGTATCGTCAATAGGAACTCAATGTCGCAGACGGCGCGTCAATCAAACGCCCGGTCTGAGAGTTATTGGCTTTTTCGTCCTAGAGGCCCGGTTCGTTTTTAAGGCAAAACCAACCCGACCGTACTCCACCTACGTCCAACCCTCGGGCAGAGTGAGCCAAAAGGTCCATCTCACTAAGAGGTATTCAACAAAGTCGACGACACATCAATCGGATGCCCGGAACTCAAGTTACGAGCGTTTCCTCTCTGAGGGCCCGGTTGGTTTCGTGTACGAACCAAGTCGGCCGAACACAAAGTAATCCTAAACCTTGAGTGCGATATACCAAAACGACCAACTCGATCCAAGGATCACGTTTCCGCCGACGACGAGTCGTTTGGAGGTCTGTAGCTCAAGTTACGTGCATTTGACCGAAAGTGGTCCGAAAACGGGGGACTGGGCCCGGGCCGACCCGGCCCGACCCCCCCTGGGTCGGCCCGAACCGGGTCGACCCGACCCAGGTCCGACCAGGCTGGGCCCGGCCTGGTCCGGCGCGGTCCGGTTCAGTCCAGCCCGACTGGCCGTCCGCGGCTCGGCCGGCGTGGCCGATCCGATTCGCGGGCGGGGTGCGCGGCTCCCCCGCCCTTCGCTGTTAATTAAGGTCGGCGGTTCGCCGGACGCCTCCTTTCTGGCGGCGCGCCGCTGCTGCCTCCACCTTCCGCAGACCACCGGATGCACTCCGGTGGTCCGTTCCTTCTTCTGTCTTCGCCTATGGTCCCCCGGGAAGCCACCATCACTGCGAAGTGATTCAAACGCCCAAACGGCCTGCTTCGTCATCGCCCGCCAATCCACACGTCAAAAACAAAACGCGCCGTCTTCGTGGTTCTCCGGCGCTATGCGTTAGCGCCGGACCCCTTCACTGTGGCCCGACTCCATCCGCAGATGTCTTCGGGTTTCTCTGCAGTGACGCGACGACGTCGCGCCTTTGTTTATTTTTCACGACGCGGCGCGACGACGCCGTGCATTATTGTCGCAGGTTTCTGCGCGGTGTGATGGAAACACACCATTCCCATTTCAATCCACAAAATAATCCAACATGAAATAAGGTGGAGGGTCAGCCGTGTTTGTGCGGTCCGGCCCCCCTCACATTATTCAATAACGAAAGGTCAAATTTCACGAAGTTCGTCAGGGAAATAAACACGAGCAATTTAAATAATAACCCTCAACATCAAACCGTAAGATCGAATGATCCGTGGATCAACCCAGTATTGGTTGGTCCACGCTCGTCGTTCTTTTATCAAAATATAAGAGAATTCCAAAAATAAATTCCCCTACCTCATGTCATCCTTCGTTTGTTGACAATGTCACGAGATGGTAGTGTCGCTGTAGAACGGTATCAATTCCGTCGTCGTCGGAGTGAGCGCCGTCGTTGATGGCGACGTTCCCCGCGGTGATGCATCCTCCCTAGACGCGGAGAAAGAAGAATAGAAGGAACGTCGTTGGTGCCTTCGCGTTCTCCATCAGAAGGTCGGTGTTCATCACATTCTTCGTCGAAGTCTCGACGTTCTTCAACGATGGTGATGGAGTTCTTCAAAACAAAGAGATTCCTCTCTTAATATCCTCACTTAACCAAGAAACCTAATAAAATAATCTCTCCCATTATTTTATTAACACATGCCACGCTTTTCAAATTCCAAAATTCAAATAACTTAATTAATTTAAGAAGTTGAACTCATTAATTAAAAAGTGTTGGCATGCACTTAAGAGGGGGATAAGTTCAAGAGTTAAAGGGAGATTAAATGGGGGGTTAAAGGAGAGTTATAGGGATGTGAAAGGTTGAGGCTTGTGTGGGCCCCACCTTTCAATTATTCACTAATGGGAAGTTGGTTGGTCATGGGATCCACCAACAACTTCCCATGGGAGAGAATAACTCCCAAAGACATAAAATAAAATTGTTCACACAATTTTATTTATTTTAAACTAAAATCCCAAAAACAAAATCTCAACCCGCTTAAAACGCAACTGTGGTAATGGTCCCCATAAGCAATTACCGGCGTTGCGAGTTCATCGGTGCCATCAGATTTCAATTCTGAGCACCGGTTCAAAACATAGAAATTCCTGCTCGCTCGTTCACTGAACGTACCCGAGCCAAACTTCAGAAGTTGATTCTAGGCACTCCGGGCCTCGGAATCAAGTGCCGTCAGAAACCGCGTTCTTGTAAAATTCCAAAGAAACTTAAGAAAAAAAATTTCCTTGAAATTTCTGGGTCTTTACATTACTCCCACCTCAGGGATTTACGTCCCCGTAAAGCTTCAACACAATCTAGGGTCACAAAAGCGGTACAGAGCACATATCTGGGCCTTCCGCTCCCATGTGCTTACCTGGAGGTTCCCGTACTGCCAAAGAAAGATCACCCGAGGAATCGATCGTCCTCGTAGGATCCACTCCTATCGATCCTCGATCCCCACTGGGACCTCCGTGAAGGACACAACATCTCCATCGTCTAGCTCCTCATGGTCGATGATATGCAGAGGGTCGAGCACGTATCTCCTCAGTTGAGATACGTGGAAGTCGTCGTGGACCTAGTGAAACTGCGGTGAATGGGTCAAGTGGTAGACCACCTCGCCTACCCAGCTGAGGACCTAGAAAGTTTCATTGAACCTCGGAGATAACTTGCCTCCCTGGACACATCTCCATAAACCTCATCGATGTGAGACCCGTAAGAAGACTTGGTTGTCATCCTCGAACTCTAGAGGACTCCATTTTCTGTTAGAACTGAAACTCAAAACGACTGTTGTTAAGAGGGTAAGGTTGACCGACTCAAGAGTGATCGGTCACACCCTCCTGTGCAAGAGTTACCCTACGCTGCCTGGGGTTTCCTTTTTCGCCGACCAAGGAAAACCCATCCCGACGTCGTAGTTAAACTACATCCTTTTTGCCTAATACCATCAATTTGTGTATGAACTGTGATTTCCCAGTCCACACTCAAACCAACGTCGTATGGCCTCGACGGTGCCACCAAGAGATTCCAACCAAAACTCACACCTTGAGGATCTTACCACACCGTCGGCGTAAGTGTGATTATCGAGTCTCCTCCCAAGGTATCTCCAGACGTGACGGTCAAGTCCACGGCTTACCAGAAACTCCAGGTTTGGAACAAGATTGGTGAAAGCAAGGAATGATTCATATCGACGTCCGTTACTACAGTAGCTAGTAGTGGACACAGACTGTCCCTTGAATCATTTCTAGATCCATTGGGTCACACTCATTGACCGCATGCAGCCGCACTCTTCCTCCGCCCTCCAGTTCCCTGAGCCTCGCTGGAATAACTAAGGTGGGTGATTGTACCATGTTAGGATGTACACCACCTCCGGCTGCACTCCTAGCTCTTCCTCCACGACTGCAACTTCGTAGACTCATCTCTCCTTAACATTTTCTCTTCTTGAAACATTTTCCACGCACAAGTCTCCGAGACTGGCGCCAGTTTCCAGCTTCCCACTTCAATCCTTCACTGACTGCATCCATTCAGCGAAAAGATTCTTAACCACAACGGTTCTTTCTAGCACCCTAGCATAAGTTGGAATGCATAGAGAAAAGGTGATTGCTCAGATGTCCTTAAACACACCACGCTCAGAGGTTCGAGCTCTATAGCACTGATCAAAACATATTCATCGAGTACCCGGAATGTTCGGTACGCCTCGATGAATTCCCAGCTATCGATACTTCGTCCCGACGAAGCTGTATAAGCTCTAGAAAACTCTCAGCCTCCTCCTCAATCTAGTCCTCAGCTGCCTGTGAGTCAGGTTTACCTCGGAACTTGAGGGTAACTGATGCTGAAACATGTGTAAGTTAGTAAGCCTACACGTGTCACCTACGAGTACCGCCGATTGTAACTGCTGACCAACATGTAGTGATGTATAGCTGACACACTACCCGAAGGCACTATCTCAGGAATCGGTCCACGTACCGAAGCCTCATCACTATGAGGACCATCCTCATGGTCATTCACTAGAAAACACAAGTAGCCAAGTACACCATCCACTCCATTGATGTCTCAGCTAGGCAAAAAACTCTAGCAATTGCCTCCAACCAGTGTTCTACTATCTAGGAATCTGCCTCGCCTCATATCCTCAGAGGCCACTGCTGCTGGAACTCATGCAACGCGCTCTACCAGTGTGCACAATTTGCTAGTATGGCTGGTGGAATCTCCAGCCCAATAGGTGGTGGTGCTGCTGGTACACCCCCCGAGGGTGCCAACATAGAAAGAGGTCCCTACACCGGAGCCTCGTCGCTCGGTGGGCTGCCATCGAGTACTCACTCGGAACTCCAACTGACTATCTGCGTGGAGACATCCTGAACAGATGCAACACGTTCAACGTTTATTCCTGGTGAGCTGACACAGGTAATCACTAAGAAAACTTGAAACACACACGCAATCAATGTTTTCTTGCATTAAGTCAGAAATCAGAAGTCAGGGTCCTGGTGTACGGATATGTCGGCCGCCGCACCAACACTGGACTCCCTGGACTTATAACCACACCCAATACGCAAAAAACTATTGCTTCACGTAGAAGATAGATCAGAGTATGCGGTAGAACCGAACTCCTCTGTTACCAATTTGTCACAACCCGCCCTCGGGGCCCATGCCGTGACTACCCCAAGCCCGCCTTCCATAGGTCAGGGGCTGGCGACTAGCACCAAGGCGTAAATCCCGGTAAAAAGGGAAGGCATTTCCTTTATAAAGTAAAAAAGCACCGCAGAGTAAAAGCGAAAGAAGTAAACACTAAGTAAAAACTGAGTACAACAGTAAGTACGGAACGTAAAAGGGGCCAGAAATACAAGCCCAACTGTAATATACGACTCGAAAGGGAAAACAACAACAGTAAAGTAAAGCCGCTACACCGAGCTGTCCACTGGAAATCCCAACTGAAGGGTAGGTATAGATAGCTCCTCTGCTCCTCGGGTCCCGCCGTCCGCTCCGAGCACATCCCGCCCAGTGGTCCACCTCCAGGTATCGTCCTACTCTGCAAGCCTCAACCACGATCAACGCTGTCCATCGTCTGCAACCAACACAACGTAGTGCGGGAATAGCCCGTGCATGGGTGAGTATAAGCTACTCAGTAGGGACCCCGAGACCCCCGAAGGTCTCCCAAAATCCACAAAGGATAAACCACAAACGAAAGATACAATCACAAAGTAACAACCGACACTTCTTAGGTATATACCCATACATATACCTAAGTCATAAATTCTAATACTCTCTAACCTCCGAGCCCATGTACAACTCAGTCCACACAAGAAAGTATACGTATTCCACATAGGAAAGAAAAACATAATCCACACAGGATAGCAAAACACAATCCACAAAGGAGAGTAAACATGATTTCATATCACACAGGTATACATCGTTGAAAAGGTGAAAGAGATGATCAGAAATAAATACTGAATCATCTAATCTGGGACCCATATAGGATACAAGACCAGCTGTCTTCATTGATTCATCTATACTGGGACCCACATAGGGTACAAGACCAGTATTGAATCATCTAAGTTGGGAACACATAGGATACAAGACCAGCACAGTTAGGACCCACATAGGATACAAGACCAGCTGTCTTCATTGATTCATCTATACTGGGACCCACATAGTATACAAGACCAGTATTGAATCATCTAAGCTGGGACCCACATAGGATACTAGACCATTACAGCTAGGATCCACATAGGATACAAGACCAGCTCTCTTCATTGATTCATCTATACTGGGACCCACATAGGATACAAGACCAGTATTGAATCAACTAAGCTCGGACCCACATAGGATACAAGACCAGCACAGCTAGGACCCACATAAGATACATGACCATTTGTCTTCATTGATTCATCTATTTTGGGACCCACATAGGATATAAGACCAGTATTGAATCATCTAAGCTGGGACCCACATAGGATACAAGACCAGCACAGCTAGGACTCACATAGGATACAAGACCCGTTGTCTTCATTGATTCATCTATATTGGGACCCACATAGGATACAAGACCAGTATTGAATCATTTATGCTAGTACCCACATAGGATACAAGACCAGCACAGCTAGGACCCACATAGGATACAAGACCAGCTGTCTTCATTGATTCATCTATACTGGGACCCACATAGGATAAAAGACCAGTATTAAATCATCTAAGCTGGGACCCACATATGATACAAGACTAGCACAGCTAGGACCCACATAGGATAAAAGACCAGCTGTCTACATTGATCGCAGTCCACTGAGGATCTCTACACAGTCGTCGTCGTCGAAGTCGCAACCAGCACTAGGTTTCCCGCACACATCAAGCTCGTTCGGGAGGGTCCGCTCCACGAGCCGAGAGGCTGATACATCAACTGACACAAGGTCCGAAGTTTATGTATCCAGAAGTTCTGTATCGTCAACATGATCTCAACGTTGTATACGACACGTCAATCAGACGCCCGGTCTGAGAGTTATTGGCTTTTTCGTCCCAGAGGCCCGGTTTGTTTTTAAGGCAAAACCAACCCGACCATACTCCACCTGCATCCAAACCTCGGGCGGGGTGAGCCAAAAGATCCGCCTCACTTAGTGGAATTCAACAAAGTCGAAGGCATGTCAATCGGACATCCGGAACTCATGTTACGAGCGTTTCCGCTCTGAGGGCCCGGTTGGTTTCGTGTACGAACCATGTCGGCCGAACGCAAAGTAATCTGATACCTTGAGTGTGATATACCGAAATGATCGTCTCAATCCAAGGATCATGTTTCCACTGACGACGAGTTGTTTGGAGGCCCGTAATTCATGTTGCGGGCATTTGACCGAAAGTGGTCCGAAAACAGGGGTCTGGGCCCAGGCCAACCCAAACCGGGTCCGACTCGGCTGGGCCTGGCCCGGCCCGGCCCGATCCGGCGCGGTCCGGTTCGGTCCGGCCAGACCGGCCGGCCACGGCTCGGTCCGGTTCGGTCCGGCCTGACCGGCCGGCCACGGCTCGGCCAGCGTGGCCGAGCCGATTCGCGGGCGGGGTGCGCGGCTCCCCCGCCCTTCGCCTTTAATTGAGGTCGGCGGTTCGTCGGCCACCTCCTTTCCGGCGGCGCGCCGCCGCCGCCGGTCGTCGGCACCGCCCCCGCCTTCCGCGGACCACCGGACGCACTCCGGTGGTCCGTTCCTTCTACCTTCTTCGCCTATAGTCCCCCCGAGACCCCACCTTCATTGTGAAGGGATTCAAACGCCCAAAAGGCCTACTCCGTCGTCGCCCTTCAATCCGCACATCAAAAACGAAACGCGCCGTCTTCGTGGTTCTCCGGCGCGACGCGTTGGCACCGCGCCCCTTCGTCGTGGCCTGACTCCGTCCGCAGAAGTCTTCGGGTTTCTCCGCCGTGACGTGACGACATCGCGCCTTTGTTTGTTTTTCATGACGCGGCGTGACGGCGCCGCGCATTACTTATAGCACGTTTCCGCGCGATGCGATGGCACCGCACCATTCCCATTTGAATCCACAAAAGAATCCAACATGAAATAAGGAGGAGGGTCGGTCGTGTTTGTGCGGTCCGGCCCCCCTCGCGTTATTCGATAACAAAAGGTCATATTTCATGAAGTTTGTCAAGGAAATAAACACGAGTAATTTAAATAATAACCCTCAACATCAAACCGCATGATCGAACAATCCGCGGATCAACCTACTATTGGTTGGTCCGCGCTCGTCGTTATTTTCTCAAATGATAAGAGAATTACAAAAATAAATTCCCCTACCTCGTGTCATCCTTCGTTTGTTGACAAAGTCGCGGGATGGTAGTGTCACTGTAGAACGGTATCAATTCCGTCGTCGTCGGAGTGAGCGTCGTCGTCGACGGCGACGTTCCCCGTGGTGATGCCTCCTCCCTTGACGCGGAGAAAGAAGAAGAGAAGGCATGTCATTGGTGCCTTCGCGTTCTCCGTCGGAGGGTCAGTGTTCATCACATTCTTCGTTGAAGTCTCGACGTTCTTCAACGATGGTGATTGAGTTCTTCAAAACTAAGAGCTTCCTCTCTTAATATCCTCACATAACCAAGCACCCTAATAAAATAATCTCTCCCATTATTATATTAACACATGCCATGATTTTCAAATTCCAAAATTCAAATAACATAATTAATTAAAGAAGATGAACTCATTAATTAAAAAGTGTTGGAATGCACTTAAGAGGGGGAGAAGATCAAGAGTTAAAGAGAGATTAAATGGGGGGTTAAAGGAGAGTTATAGGGATGTGAAAGGTTGGGGCTCATGCGGACCCCACCTTTCAAGTATCCACTCATGGGGAGTTGGTTGGTCATGGGCTCCACCAACAACTTCACATGGGAGAGAATATCTCCCAAAGACATAAAATAAAATTGTTCACACAATTTTATTTATTTTAAACTAAAATCCCAAAAACAAAATCTCAACCCGCTTAAAACGCAACTGTGGTAAAGGTCCCCTTAAGCAATTACCGGCGTTGCGAGTTCATCTGTGCCATCAGAATTCAATTCCAAGCACTGGTTCAACAGATAGAAATTCATGCTCGCTCGTTCACTGAACGTACCCGAGCCAAACATCGGAAGTTGATTCCGGGCACTCCGGGCCTCGGAATCAAGTGCCGTCAGAAACCGTGTTCTTGTAAAATTCCAAAGAAAATTAACAAAAAAAATTCCCTCGAAATTTCTCAGTCTCTACAATACATTTATATCAATGATCACAAAAGTGAGACAAGATATAAATATAGGTCATTCATAATATATGAATCATAAGAAAAATCAATAACATAAACCGTGATAGAATATTGAAGGCCTAATACATAAAACCATTGACAAATAAATAAAAATGTAATATATTTCCTTATAAAACAAGGATCATTTCGAAAAATGTATCTGGGAACTTCATGGGTACTACACCTATTTGGTGGGGCAGACTACCATCTATAGTCTCAATAGTTTATATTTATGGGATGTTTCATCCACATATTCGCATAGTGTATTAGGCTTACCAATATTCCCATAATAGTTTAGTTTTTCAAAATGATTCCCATCATTATCTCAATAGATATAAATAATTAACCACTGTATTGCAAGGATATATGGGTCACACTGATCACATAATAAAATCATAAAAACATGTTCCTAAAGATAATAAAACATTAATCATATCATGACCCATAAAAATAGTTGGTTTCTATAAAATCATATCATATCCTTTGAAATTAAATAGATATGATGACCATTGCACGATTTATATGCTTCATAACAATTATATCATATTATAACCTATTGAAGGAAGCATGTTTCACAAGAAATTATCATGGTATAACCCATTGAAGAGAAATTGGTTTCATAAGCATTTTGATTGTTATAACCCAATGAAGAAAACTTAGTTTCTAAAACATCATGACATAAAAATTTATTCCATTTAGTGAAATTACAAGAATGGTATCCTTGAATCATATCCTTAATAAATTATAAACTACAATGACATATGTCATATTAAATAGAGATAAAAATTGAAATATCACATAGAACATACATTTTCAATAAAAATACATATATACATATAACATTTTCAATGTTCCTTTTGTTGAAAATAAACAGATAAAATATAAAGAAATTCTGAATATAATCATTTAATGAATTTCATGCTGAAAAATTATTCACACATTAAAAAATCTAGTTAAAACTAAAAAAATGAATACTATTTTCCTTAAAAAGGTCTTTGAAGGTTATAAAGAATGTTGAAATTACTTTGAAAAAAAAATTTAAAAAATACTATGAAAACTTATAAAATTATCCTTGTAATCCATGAAATCATCTTCATTAAATGTAACATTTTTAAATAATATAATTGAATCTTTAAAAATCATTTTAAAGACATTTTAAACATAAATCATTTTTCATGAAAACATATTTTCATTAGAATTAATTTTAAAATAAAAAAACATCAAGAATATTAAAAAAATTATTTAAAATAAAAAAATTATAAACATAAAATTTAATTATCAGTAAAATGATGGTCATGACGGCATGTAAGTTTATAAATGGTAAATGATCCTTTTGTATCATAAAAGTTTAGAAAAGTACCATGATTAAAAAATCAAAAAAATATTACTCAAAAACACATTTTTAAAATGTTAATAAATGGGTAAAAGTTCCATTAAACATAATATGATAAAATGAAAACACTTTTTAAAATGATCTTAGAAAACATGTCTTCAAAAGAACACATATGTCTGACTGAAAGGAGAAATAATGTAGTATTTCAAAAACACATTATTTCCTTAAGATACAATGTATGGAAAAATGGTACCACTACATGGATATGACATCAATACCTAGAGGTAAGGAAAATTAAACAACGTTATTGAGATATATATTGTAACAATTAATCAACGGATTAATAATCATTAACAATCTTGATAAACAATGATTTTTAAGATATAAATTATTACATATTTGGTAACGTTAAATAATAAAACCATTCAAATAATAACATTACATGAAGCATAAAATATCATTAAATTAAGTAGATTCGTGTTATAAATATCATAAGGTAGCATATGAACCTCATATAAAAATAACGGTGCCTACTATAAAATGTGTCTCAAAGAATTTAAATTAATATAAATTTACATTACTCGTTTGGAAACATTCTAAACACAATCCCTATGAAATAAATATCATAAATTGTATATTTAAATACACATACATTTAAATATTATAATCACATAAAAATCCATCCTCAGTATTCACACCATGAAAATGATATTTCTACCGAATAAGACTTGTATTATGCGAAAACTAAAAGTCAGTTGACAATCCCATAAATTTTATCTAGACATTATTCATACACATTAAAAAATATTGTATCATAAATATACGTTTAATAATTTTATATTATTGAACCATATTGAAATATGTAATAATATATATGGTTTTCTATAACTTTATATTACCTGCTTAGTAATAACTCCATCTCAAAGTTACATTTCTGGTAATACATGTTTTATTTTTCATATATTTTTTGACTAGTAATTCGTTTTACTATTACTTAGAACATGATTTACCTATTTATATAGCATATAAAATGGTATAAATATCATATATATTTAATAGATATATATATGTATATATATTTATATTTATAATATATAGTATATGTTAAAAGTATAAAATGGAATACAACATTCAGGGAGATGGGAGGTCATACCTATGAATGATTATTGATTATGTTTTATTGTCGTATTGAATGAATAAAATTAAATTGAATATATCATTATATATATATATTATAATTAAATTATCATTTTTATTTAATATATATCATATATGTCCACTAAACATATCCTTAATATATTCCATGTTCGGTGTGAATGAATCACATAACATTGAGAAGGCGTGTCACACCATGATTTTCATTTCCATTTTTTTATTATTAAATTTTTATTCATAGTCTTTCTCTTGTGTTTCGAGTCTTCCATATTTAAATTTGGTGTTTTAGGTGTTCTAGATTGAAATTTTTAGTCAAGGATTTTTTGGCTGGTATTTTGACTTGTCAATTGTTAGTGGGATGGAATGAGGAGGATGTGTCTTTGAAAAATGATTTTTTTCACTCTCAGAGTGGGAACTTTTAATAGGGTATGTGTCTTGTATTTCATTTCCTATTACGTTATATGAGTTCTGGGGTTAAAATCATGGTTTTTTGTGGGATTTTCTTGAGTTACAAGGTTTAGGCATGTGGTTAGTTTAATCATGAATGTAAGTGTGCAGGGGCACACAAGGTTTGTGAATAGTTTAGCTAACCATGTAGCCTATGTTTTCTAGATGTTTAGCACAAGACTATGTAAAATTGACCATTTTGTGCCCAGTTTGTTAAACTATGTGAGCTAACCATTCAACCCACTCAAGAACGGGTATTTCATTTTCTTTTTTATTCTTTTTAATTGGGTTATCACCCATTGGACCCCCATTCATTTTCCAAAACATAGACACCAACCCTGGATCATTTTTTTCTTCCATGCTCATCCATATAATTTTTATGGGTTTTAATAGTGATACATTACTGGGATGAATTTTTTTGGGATCATTTAACATTATCCATTGATATTATTCCTTCTTCCCATACTCCTCTAACCCTAGTGGGAATTTACCAGAAATTTTAATTCCAAGGTTAGTCCAATATTGGGGGTCTTCTTTCCTACAGTTCCATGTGAAGGCTCTTACATCCAGGAACTTGTTGTGGGGTTTTCCAGTTGGGAATTGTTGAAATATATGTGATATGAGGTAATATCCCATTATATTTCCCCTTGAAATTCATGAATATAATGATTGATTGATTCTAACACATTACATGGATATCAGTTAGTTATGAGTTATTTCTAGATTTAATTTTTGATATTAAATGTGGTTATTTATACTTCACTTTAATTATATGAAATGGTTTTTTTGGGGTTTTTACACCAAAAACATGATGAAATGAATGGTTGTCTCTTGTTAAAGTGATTTAGATTTTAAGTGAGTTTTTTTTATTTTCTAAATGATTTTTCTTGTGTGATTTTGGGTTTTAAAGTGGGTTTGAAATGATTCATAAATAATTTTTATTACATATGATGGTTATATGTGGCCCAATTTGAACTTTTGATGTGGTTTTATTGAAAATCCATCCACAGAATGAGTCTCCTTTAATTTTCATTAAAGAGAGATTGGAATGTCCTCAGTTTGGAACTTCCCATGTGAAATGATGGTTAAAAGGTAAGGGATTATTCCTTGGGGTGGCATGGGTGGTGTCATGTTTGTATGACTTCTATGATGGATTGAATGTATGGTTAATATCTTTTCGTGTTCAGCATACCCATGTGTGAACATGAAATGGGAACCTAACATAGATAAGAGGAATTTTGAGAATGATTGATACACTATTTTAAATTACACAGTCTCTATTAATCATTATTATGGACTATCTTCTTTGGGATTGTGCCCCTAATTAAGGATAGGCATGGTGTCAATGAGAGTTTAGGTGTTAATATGTCATCATGTTATACATGGATTTGAAATGAATCACATTTATATCATGTTCATAATTTTCTTATGAGATCATAGTAATTCCCATGTTATCCATAGCAAAATATTATCTATTATGGATGATTTATGTGTCTTCACAAGTATGGTTTATTGAATACCATTAGCCCATTTCCATCATTTTGTGATCACAGTCTTTACAAGTAGTTGATAGAGTATTCTTGACAAAAAGGTAATGCGTGGTATCTATTACTAAGGTTTGAAGAAATATATTTTTAGGGAATTGATGTTTCAAATTTTTCACTTTTATAACAAATAAACATTCCCATTTTTGTATCTGTCACCCTATCCCCTATGAACATAATTATCCTCTATGAAATTAAGTGTATTTTCAATTATGTTGAAAATATATTGTGATTTGTTTTTGTAGAATAATAATGTATAGAAAAAATAAAATTATATAATTTATATCAAATCTGAAATAAATGTTTCTTTATTTAAAGGATGTTCATTGGGAATATATTTATCCAGGCTTACCGACTAAGTATTAATGCTCGCACCTAATTTTTTCTATGTTTTAGTTTATATTTCATGTTTCATTACAGGTTTGATCGCCTTTGGGGAAGGATGGATTTAGATTAAAGATCATTCCTCAGGGTCATGTAGTGTTTTTTTGGACGTCTAGTTCTATTTTGAGAATTTCTATTGTAGTTTTGTCGTCAAGTTTTTTATATTTTCATTGTATGTGTAACTGATGTCAAATTTTGTTATCTTATTTATTTTTGGCATGTCTATAATTAATAAATTGCTTTTTTTATTAATATAGTATGAATTCATTCCCATCATCAAATTATTGATTTCCATTGTGCTTGTTACGTGCCTGGGAGGGACGGGAATGCCTCGTGAGCGCTGCCACATATCTTCTCGGGTGACCGGTTCCGGTTCGACCCGGGTTAATTCATGATAAAATGGTATAAGAGCAGGTAGTCTTTAGAGGACCTTGCTTGTATAGAAGGCTATTTTATATGGCGATGTGATGGTAGATGGAGAAGGTATTTTTGAGCCTTTGGGTTTATTTATAAGGGATTAAATGGCCAACACATTATATACCATGCCTATGGTTTCTACGAGATGTCAATTTTTAATCTATATCATAGGTTATAACATATTTGTTTCTATGGGGAAATAAAAATTGCATTGGGCTAGTGGTCTGCCTGAGCTCAAAGGGTCTAAAAAACCATGTGGATTTGGGAATATAGTCCTAATAGACTCCCCATGGTAGTGACATGATTTTGATATGTCCTCCAACAATATGGCCATGTCAACCATTGACATTAGTTTCTACTATTGATTTTCTTCTGGATACCTCTACCTATGAAAATTTTATGAGAAATCATTAATTTAAATAGTGACAAACTGGAATTTTGGAGGTCAGGGTTAGGATTATTTGGAAGATGATTAATTATTTTTTAGATCTATTTTAGAAAAGGGGTTTGGAAATTTTCTTTAAGGTAAAAGAATTATTTTTAATAAATTGTGTATTAATCAAAATATTTTTGATGCACCGAGTTTTCAATAAAACGATTCGTAACAAAATGGTCTTCATAGAATTTAGTAAATTTTATTAAATGAGATTAATTGTATTTATTGTTTTTAAGGATTTTCTCTAATTTTTCATTTTAAATTTTGGTGGTTAAAATTTAAAATTTAGAGTTTTGGGGTGTTTTTACTTGGCACATGGTCAGCATATTGTTTCAGAAAATCATGGGGATTACATCAGGTAACAATGTCTACTTTGGTGATAATATATCTTGTGGTGCACGACCCATTCATGGTTAGTAAAAACGTATTAAATAATGTATGAAGCCATTTTATTTTAACCAAACCATTCTGAATGGTTGTTGAATTATTTGTAAACCGTGATGAAAAATCATGTGAGATCTCAAGTAATCTAGTAAGGGGATCATGTTTGGTGCAGTGCTTCATAACCCATACATCTGTACCATATATAGTGTATATGTGTCTTAAAAATGTGAAATGATGAATTTAATATTCTATTTTGAAAGAGTAAATGATGTTGTGGTGTGATTTTGGTATTCTTGTGTTTTAAGAATGAGGTTTCTTATGAGCTATTTTGAGATTGAGTGTTCTTGTAAATGGATTGGTCTATACTGAGTTATTGTTTTCATGTTTTATTATTTCTACCACTCAATTATTTTATGTATACTCAAGGTGTGTCTTTGGGTGGTGCATCGTTACAAAACATTCCAGTTGATCAACCTATAGACTACCTTCTTGAATTTTAGTAGTTGAATCTATATCTATTTTAGGGTCAAATAGATTCTCCTAATGAAGAAGAGTGGATATTGAATATTGAGAGATACATAAGTTTCCTTAACAATATTGATCATTAATTGTAAATTTTTCACCATTATTCTCATAGGTCCAACCTAGAAATGGTGGAAGTAAGTGTCTCCAAACAAGCGTCGGGAAGATCGTATCTAGGAGTTCTTCATAGCTTTGTTCATCCAAGGGTACTTTTTTGAGATGACTAAGGTAAAGAAGTGACTGCATATTTCATTGTTTTTCAGGTTTCCTTTTTTGGTTTTCCTCTGTATATTTGTTGTATAGATTGTTTTATTTTCATTTCAAGTGTAATTTATGTTCAATTTGGTTATCATATTTAATTAAGATAATATATTGTTATTAAGATACTTTTGTTTATTTATTTTTCAAAACTCTATTCACATTGACACTCTTTTGATGCCCATGAAACATTTCAATAGACCAGTAGGATCCGGAATGCTTTTAATGCATTTTCAAATATCATCTTGGAGGATTACTTTAGAGTTGACCATTGATGGTTCATGACAAGGCGATAGACCACACATCCCACACACAAATTTATTGTACTTACACAAATAGGATAGAAAAAAGGTATGTGTTACTTAAGAATTAAAGAATAAAGAATAAATTATAAATATCATATTTAACGTATAAAAATTTAATTTTTCTCATAATTTTTGACCATGATAAATGCTGAAGGAAAAAACAAAATCATTTCATGAGGCAGTAATTCATTATGCACAAGATAAGTCAGTTCATTACACATTATATAGAAATGCATGTAAGTAAAAGGAAAAAACATAAAATAATAAAATATCCATATTATTATGAAAGAAAATTGATATTATATAATCATAGAATAATAATAACTTAGATTTTGGTGAAATATAATAAAATAAAGGATCTTGAGGAAGGTCATTGCCTCTTCTTTGGGTAACGAATTTCTCATTTCACAAAAGGGGATTGATGGTTTTCTTTACTCTAAAAGAAAGGCTTCCAAAAGGATATTAAATGTATTGGGAGATCATTAGAGTATATTTTGGTACCACTAAATGGATTTAGAGGGGTTAAATAGAGTGAGGGTTCATAAAGTTTTTATAGTGGGGGGGAGTGGTATTCATGTAAATGTCTAAAACTTGAATTCCACCAAAGTTTTTCTTATGTAGTGTGGAAACAATAATGAATAAAATTATATTAAAGGGAATAAATGATTAAAATATGTCAACAAAATGGATTTTGTAAAATTATCTTGATCATTTTGGCACTTAAGTGTAAGGTTTAATCCTTTGTTAAACTAATTTTTCTTTAAATCATTGTAATTAATTTTAATTACTTTCACAAATAGTTTTTAAAAAAGAGAAAGTTTAAATTAAATGAAGTTATAAATTTTTTTGATTTAAAATTTGAGAACATTTTTTTCATATTCAAATCAAATAATTCGAATTAATTAATTCAAATTTAATCCCATTGACGAGACTAGAAGGTGTGATTTAAAAGTAAAATTTTTTAAAAGATTGGTATGTTTTTATATCAAATTTCTAAGTGAAATTGGTTATAATGACATAAATTGGTCTAAATAATGTGAAATGTATCTAATTAATCATTAAAACCAGTAAAAAATATAATTTCACCTTATAAATAAATTATATGAAATAGAATATTTGAATTAAAATCCAATATTTTTCATTATTCATCAATAAATAAAACATCAGATAAACAATTACACAAATTCACCAGAATATAATTTTTATGTTCTAATATCAAATATTATATCACTTTTGACATATAAAACTAATAAATGATCCAATAATGGGATTTAAAATCTATTATCTATTAAAAGGTTTTAGAATTTTTTTTATTAAGAACATATGTTTTTATTCAAAAAATTAGATTTATTTTTTTCGTATTTTTTTAAAATGTATTGGATAAGTATAAAAAATATTAATGGAAAATATACTACATAAATTTTATTGAAAAAATTAATCTAAATTGGATTGTTTAATTTATTGAGATAGAATTTGGTTATTATATAGAATATTTGTTTTTTTAGAAAAGTAATTTCTTTAATTTCCAATAGTTCTTACTTTTAATTCTACAAATTGATTACCCAAGGATTCATTTTATATTCATGTGTACATCATATTTTCAAAAAAAATTTAATAATTTTTATAACATACATTCTATTGACTAGGTGGTAGCTATATTATTATTTTAATATTAAATTATATACTATATTTTAGATTGGTAAAAAATTGCCTTGCGTGTTATGAAAGATGTCAAATAAACTCCAAATTATGTAGAACAGAAGAAAGTATAGTTTTGTTTTTACCTAAATCAAATCTATGTACATAATGTATTGAGTAAAATATAAAAATAGTTTAATAATATATTAAAAAATATTTATTATTGTTTGAAATGAAAAATACAAGAAAACTTAAATTTGGAAAAAACAAAATCTCAAGGAGTTAAAATATACCACAGAAACTTGAATGTTGTAAAATGGGGAAAGAAAAAAAATAATGATCAATAATATTAATTTCTATATCACATTCATCATATAGAATTATGACACATATAAATAGAACTATTAAAAATCAACAAAACATAAAAAATTATATCAAAATTTTGAAAATGATCAATATAGATTCTTTACATGAATTTTAGTGATTGATGAGAATATAAAATAATTAGAAATTATAAGATAAATAAATCTCTAATGATTATTAAAATGGTAAAATTTATTCTTGGTAATTGTAACGTAATCATTCGAATATTGATATTACAATTGAAATGGTAAAATGACATGTAAACAATATTTACTATTAATAAATTATCTAAATATAATTATTATAATGCGATGAGATAATAAATAAGTTTATAAACTCCAAAATTGAATATTTTCATATTTAATGTTTTTTATCTTAATTTACATTAAAATAAAAAATATTTTTTTTGATAATTACAATATCTAATGGAAAATTATTATATTTATAAAATAATTTTATAATTTTTTATTCATCATGGAAAAATTTTAAATAGTTTATTTTTTAAAAAATTATATGGAAAATGTGATATTTCAAATGAATATTAAAATTACAAATGTATATAATATTGATTTTTAAGATGTAATATTGATATTTAATGACGTAATAAATTATAAATATTTTATGTATACCCAAAATACATTAATATAATAAATAATTGATTTAAAATTATAATCCATGTTTATAAACATTATACTTTAAATTGAAAAGTCTTAATTAATATTATACACAATTAAAAATATATTTTTTAAATTTGAAAGCCTTTCTACTATATACACTAATATAATAAAAGGTTTAATTATTTAAAATTCTAAAAATGAATTTATTTTTATTGAAATTTGACTTGTAATTTCAAATATACCCATTTTTTATTATTTTACTTTGGACATAAATATATATTCAATATTAAAAAAAATTACCCCTCTCCTCGTGTATGAATCCTAAATTTCCCTTTCTATGGACAAAGACATACCAACAACTTATCAAAGAAAAATATCTACCCAATTCCCTTCAATAGAGTCTCCTTATGACATAATGAATTTTATGGTGCTAACAAACATCAATCCATCATATAGAAAATGGTCATTGAAATATAACAATATAAAAAATCATATAGGGATTGTTCATTTTTTTTGTTAATTTCTATTTATAATTATCATATACTTTTATTAGATTTTTATACAATCACTTTAAACATAAATAAATAGTATTAATAAAATGATTTTAACTATATTACTCTATGTTAAAAATATATTATAAACATATATTTATATAATTTTTTTATCTTCGTCTCATTTGACAAATTATTTTTGGTTGCTAGTTTACATCCTATAAGGGCATTGTTAACTCTTTACTTATTACTACATCTATTGTTTTTACCATAAATTATTATTGAAGTTAAATATACCATTCTATTTATTTTTTTACTTCAAGAATTATTAAAATAATTTATAATCATAATTGAATCAAAACCCTTAAATCGTAATAGAATGAGACAATTGAAAATAAAATATGACATTTATCAATCCCCCCATAAGAAAATAAGACTATAAAATAATATAAAATTATTACGATTAATATATAGTGACAAAAATTATTTCAATTCACTTTTAGATTACTTTTTTAATAAAATAATTTTTTTGTTAAAGGGGGAGTACATGTGATGAATCAAATGATTCTCCTAATTTAACTTATAAGTATTATTTTTTAAATTAATCTATAACATATTTTCTAAGTGAAATGAATGTTTTTTATTTTTATGATTTATTTCTTAGTTACATATCAGGATTTTTAAAATATATATTATTTTCCAAATATATATTTCATTATTTATATATTATTTCTCATCTATATGTCTTATGATATACTATAAAAATTACAAATGCCCGAATTTTTTCTCATATATTTTTGTACTGTGATTGTTATTCCATGACATGTGATTTATAACATTTTTATAAGATGAATTCATCTCACATCTGTGTAGTTCATTTTCTTGAATGTTATAAATTTCAATCTAGAGTGTGTTACTATGATCATTTAATGAGGTGATGAGTGACTATAAACTAATATCTATCATTAATTTATTCGGTAATGTGGAATATCTAAGGATATTATCTATATTATGAATTTCCCATGACGAAATATTTATTCATAACATATAAAATGATTATTTTTTAAAATACTCCATATGTTAACATGAATATACCATTGGTTAAAATTTATTTGTGGGATTTGACAATAATGTTATAGTTCATAATTATTATACATATTTTGTATTCCATGTATTATTCAAATAACTCCATCAGGTTCATGATGATAATCATATTCATATAATATGAGGATCTTGACTATGCATAACCATTTTCTACAAAAACACATGTATCAGGTTTATTAAATATTATTATTGAACGTAATTGGAACATATCTCTCCATTTCATTGGAATTTGTCCTCGACTGATTATATGTAATAAAGAGAATTTGAATGGTGATAGTAGGACTATGATGATGGAATTAAATCATATTTAGTGTATTATATATGATTATGGTTAATAAACATTATTTTTAATAAAATAAATATACTGATTTTAATTTGTATTATTATTCTGTTATTTAAAATAAAATTTTTATTTGATTGATAGGGGATGAAATTATTAAAAAAATAAAATTTACATAATATTTAAATTATTGATGTTATGATATCAATGTAGTGTGATAGGATTCCCATAACATTATACATTGGAATTTTTTTACCAATGTGGAAATGTTCAATATAGATATATTATTGATTTTTTTTCATTTTATCATATTTCTATAAATAAAATAATGTGCACTAGAATATAATAATTTAAATGGTGAAAGGTATACATAATATGTAGACATTTATAGTGAAATTTTTATATGATTACTGTTTTAAAATTTTAGTTATATCCAACTTGTTTTACAGAATTGTTGAATCACAAAAATGATCCCTTAAATTATAATAATATATGAAAAGACATATTATATTACAATTTTTAAAAAATTTAATTCCCTCATTCCTAGTTACAATTTTTTGGAAGGTTCTTCCAACGAATCATATAAAATATTGATTAGTATTTCATGACCATATACTAGGCATGTATGATATCTCATACTATACCCATCATGATAACCATTTGGATAATTAAATATTAATCCATACAATGAATCTTCATTTATTCCAATAAAATACACTTATTTCAATAACATAATAACTATATTTTTAGGGTCTGAGATTAAGTGACACTTAACGTCATGTGTGGATCCAGACAATATAGAGGCTATTGACTAATAGTGGGGGTATAAATATAGTGTGTGAAGACTATAATGTTGATATTTATTTACATATACTTAAATATATAAACACTCACAAAAATCCTCTATATATAACACTAGAATATAACATAAATATGATGTTACAATATATTTCATGCTAGGAAATACAATACTAACTAACTAGAACCCAATGTGGAATGAAAATTAAGAGAACTATATAACTAGAATAAATAAAATAAATAAAATGTGACAACACTCTAGTCTCCATCCCATTGTTTCTTCCATTCCCTAACTCTATGATCTCCAAAAACCTACCTCTATGCCATTTCCACTGTTTGGGTCCTTGAAAACTTTGTTTTACTATGTTTAGAGATTTCCATATATGGTGATATTATATACACTATATAAATCCATCAATGAATCCTTAAACATGTGTACCTGTACAATGAGGTGTACGTCAATATGGAAGGGTATATTCAGAAACATGAATACATCCAATAAAATTGTTGCAAAAAATGCCTCAAGGTAACATTGAATCATTTTTTTGTTGATTGTGTTTGTTAAAAAAGAAGTTTTCCATGGTATGTTATGAATCTCCAGAGAGATTATTGACACAGTATATTGACAAAGATCTATGTTAATGAAATTGATTCCGTGGAAGTTGTAACAAAAATTACATACATATAGTGAAAATGGGATTTTCATGAATGCCTTCTTAAAATATGTCAATGTTTTGAATTTTGCGATGATGGGATTTTTGAAGGTGTGTAGATTTTGACATTGAACTTCGTGATTATAGTAAGAATTGATAATAGATATGGTTGGGAGAATCATGATTGGATCCTTAGGGAATCAAAAAGTAGCGACATGAGGCTTGGTAATTACAAAGAGAATCATAAATGGGAAACTTATATAATGCTTGTGAAAATGGGATCATCACGAAGTAAAAAAGGATCTTTGAAAAAAGGTAATCAAATGGAAAAAAGGTTCTATAATCAGTGTAATTCCTATAAATATGCCTCTTTCCCTTTATAATATAAGGAATACATAAATAAAATAATAAGGCTCCAAAATCGCGATGGTGGTTCCAGAAGGGTGGTTCACGAAGGGTGGTTTCTGATGGTCATCTGAAAACATTTTTGTAAAGGCTGTACATGACAAAATAATGATTGAGCATCACAAAACTAAGGGATTTTCTGATGGCTAAGTTTGTTTTAATGAAATGAATGATATTCATGGAGGTTTTCTTAACATTGCGAAAGAGGTTTTCTTTGCGAAGGTTATGTGAGCTTTATGAGAAGTCAGAATATTCATGAAGGCTATTTTAACATCGTGAAAAAGGAGCACTATGAGGGTTATAAACATCACAAGAGTGTTTCAGAAGAAATTTCACTATACATCTATGGTGAAGTGGTATTTATATATTTCATGAATTTTCAACATCAATAGATAATCTATATACAATTAAGGATGTGTTCATTAGAGATAATTAAATGACATACAAGTCCATGAACTGTAAGTGAATCATTTCCAAGAGCAGTGAGTGAAGTAAGGGGAAAATAATTATTCTTTCCATTGGTTGTGAGCCATATAAAGATACCTAGGGAGTGACTATTATGAATGAAATCAGTAGACCCTGAACCGTATAAAGGTAGTGATCCTAGATATATATGGTATCTATCATGAACCACATAATTAGAAGTGAACATTAGTGGATTAGATACATCAGCACATCACCATTGTATTCTACTTGGACGTAGCCTAGTGAGGGTGAACCGAGTAAAATTTATGTGTTTTTTCATGCTTTAAATTATGTTCTTACATTTCTATGTGATAAAGAGAGACGTGTGTTATTAACAAAGATACCATATCTTAAGGGGCGATAGTTTTAATATGTCATATCCTAATTCACTACCCTCATATAATGGTATTGGACATATTAGTCCTAAAAAAGATACTAGGATATCATGTTCTATCTAACCTTGTATGGACTGTACTTTACTCACATTGTTTCTTTGTTGGGAGATCATCAAATTCCATTATTTTATGACTTTGACCATATTATTTGACTTTTTATTAATTAATTTTAGAAATCACTTCTACCATTATATATCAACTCCATATATGCCCATAGTTTATAGTTAATTTTATATCTCTTGGGAATTTTCTCTCCTCTTATTACAAACATGTTTTCAATGAAATAATTTATTAAACTCTATAGATATAGATTAATTATTCCCATCAACAAATCATACTGAAATATCGACCTACACCAAATTTTTATGTCATTTTCAACATCATCTCATCCCATGAAAATAATATTCACTTTCCATGTTTTATCCCAATAAATTTCCTATGAGTAATTTCATCTAATTTCCCCCACTAAAGGTCTTTCTAAGACATTTGGATTCTAATGTAAACTTGTACACTAAATCCATGGTTTTGTAATTTATGAATAAAACAACTTGTTATTAAATAAATGTAATTTAGAAATATTATATAATAAAATTTTAATAATATATTTTATTATATATAGAAATTTTACAAAATATCAAGGATCAATAAACACATATCTAGTATTCCACGACTATGAAATAATATACAAGAAAACCATAACAAAAAAAAGGAATGAACAATCAACCTTAAAGAGGTCGTAGATTCTTCCCACACATTAGAACAAAAAATATCATGAATGGTACTCTCTTGTAACACCATAATTTTTTTGAAACATA
Organism: Viscum album; assembly: GCA_963277665.1. Lineage (NCBI taxonomy): Eukaryota > Viridiplantae > Streptophyta > Magnoliopsida > Santalales > Viscaceae > Viscum > Viscum album. The sequence goes on along the minus strand of OY728140.1, from coordinate 1,376,828,673 downwards.
TATTTTTGAATATATTTATTTTCATAAATAGCATGTGTTACATGAAACACCGAGTTCTTAATAGACCATGAATTACTTTTCATATGTTTATTCACACATGACCATTATAATATAGTACTTATTCATTGAAGTATAATAATAAATAAAAAATATATAAATATTACTTCTTATTTTTATATATAAACAAAAAACATTAATAGAAAATAAATTTTGTTAATCAATTTATATGATTCCAAAATAAATTTTTTCCAAAAAAAAATTATTGATTTTTGTGAAACAAATAAAACATTTTCCTTCCACCTTTATAATTTTTATTTGAAAAATTTATATTTATTTTTAGAATAAAATGATCAAAATTATAATTTGTTTATATTTTGGGTCTTTTATGATAAGATATATTTTTTCATGAATATAGAAAAATATTATTTTTATTGCCAAAAATATTTTTATTATATAATTTATAAAGTTCCATTTTTTATAAAATTGATTTAATAGTAATATTATCCCCATTAAATTATAATTAATGCAATATTTTACATTGAAAAAAATTTTATATTAAATTCTTATATAGAAATTTTTTTAAATTTAGAAAAAAATCTCTTCGAAAAAACATTTTTCATATTAATATTTGATTAATCTTAAATTAAATTATCCCACATATATTATTTGAATTTTAAAAATTGGATTTGATATTTGGGATAATAATAATATATATTATATTATATTTTCAAATTTATTAATGGTCATATATATTAATAAAGGAAAAGAATTTGATTATTATGATGAACATTAAAATGTTATTGTGTGAATTACAAGTGATTGAGTTAAAATTAATTTCACACAGACACGATATATATATATTTTATAATTTATATTAGACTTCTAGTATCATTTGGTGAGTTTTATTAATATGGATAATTTTTTTAATAAAAGTTAATTTTCCTAGGTAAATAAAAAGATACAAGTTATCAATGTGAAATCTAAAATCCTAAAATTAAGTAAACATCTATTCGAAGGAATAAAAGATTTGAAAAATGTATTTTTTTTGTAATGTGTATAAACCATATCATCCATATAATCCATTATTAATCAATTTTTGAGGAATATGAGGGTAAGAATGAATCATCATTATCAATAGTTTTGGGAGTTTAAAAAAACTACTCCCCCCCTTTATAAATGTCCACATCAATCCCTCAAATATTAAAGCATCATAAGTCATTTGCCTCACCCAAACCCTAAAAATATCTCTACCTAACATCCTTATCCATGTACAATATCTTCTATTCATCTTGAAATTCTAACTATAGGTTCTTTAATAATAGACCCAAAGGGGTTTTTTCAATGTGAATGTAACTGTCTTCACTAAAATCGTTATTTAGAAGTATACTCTTACCAAATTCATTATTTTTATATTTAATAATAATAACATGTTTATATAAAAATAATTAACATTATATTTTGTTTATATAATAACATATATCCATATCCACTTCTATCAAATGGATAACAAATCTTTCAACTATGTGTGTGGTGGATGACAATTTAGTAAACTGATAGAATTAATTATCCATCACCACCCCTCATAGCTTGATACGTTAATGGATGTATCATTTACATGTGATATTTATGAAATCATTTTTTCTAAAAAAAAAGTAATAGAAGATCTAATTTCATTCCTCCGAAGCCATTTTAAATTTAACACCGGTTTTATGTACGATGAACTACCGCCTTTTGAATTGATATGATATGGTTTTAATTTTATATTTTATATGTATAGAAAATAAGATTGATTAAATAAATATATATGATATTTTTAAAATAAATATACATTGTGCAGTAATATATTACATTTTTCTCCTTTATAACATCCCTGACCAAGGATCCGCTAATCTGGTGCCCCTAGTGTAGTCGACACATGACCTCAAGCGTGCCTCACCATATGAAATAGGTTGTCGACATGAAGTGATGGTTTATTAGGTCATGTGGGGAGACATTAACCACATTACTAGATTATGAAAAAATAGAAAAAATTTAAATAATGGAAACAATAGGAAGAAACAATAACATACATAAATAAACAATTATGAAACTTGGGTAAAACCATATACAACAGTAAATATGTCTTGTCGTTCTATGGTTACAAGGAAAAAACCCCCAAAATATAGAAAATAGAATAATACATAAAATGGTTCATACTATATGTCTGGAACCTCAACCGCACAAGTCCCAAGTCCAACTCAACTCTCTAGAATCAGGCCCTTTCCATTGTGATGACCAACAAGCATGAAATCTGCTTGGTTACCAAATGGCAGCCCGAGCAGGGTATGAGTATAACTCAGTAGTCTACCAGAAATGGTGTTTACAAAATATACATCAATATAAGATAGTGTATGAAAATGGTAAATAATTACCTCTATAGATGAACTGTTCAATATGAAATTCTAGAATATGTTAATTCAATTATACTACTATTGAATATGGGTTAGTACTTAGACATTCCATGGTTTAATATACAATTTTCATGTTTTCAATAGATTTGGAATTTTAAATTATCTACTGTATATGGGAATAAAATCAAGCCCTATCTAACTAGGAATCACAATATAACAATCTCAAATTCCTCACCACAAATCCGCAGACCCGGTGGAAGGAAACAATTAATAGAATAGGACTCTGTCCACTTATCTGACTCGTGCATTTTGCGGTGGAGCTAGAACATCAGTCCAACTCGACCCATGTGCATAGAACCTCATGTTGATACCCCACCCAACAATGCAATGTTCACATTTTTATTTATCATTCATCACAATTAACCATATCACAAAAAGAATATATAATATCATTTAAAACATCACAAAAATGTCAATAAATGGAAAATTACCATTTTGCCTCAATCCATTAATACATTCAATTTTTATATTAATGCACCCCTTTATCAACATTCCCATTTCCCAGGCCAATCTCCCTATGAATATTCAACTATAAGGATAATCCTTTGCATTTTCCCATTAATTCATTTAACCATTTATTCATGCCAACCAAAGAACCACTTAGTCCATTACCCAACCAAATTATATTACTAAAACACCAATTACACATCCTTCAAGAATATTAACAGATTCATAAGGGGTTCTATATTTTCGCACAATGTACTTACACTTACTTATATAAAATCCATGTCTTTGGAATATCATCAAACCCCATGGGAGGCCCTTATATAATTTGGCCATCCTTCATGCATCTCGTGGAGCTCATGAAGAATTAAATTCAATATTTAGACACCCACTATATCCAAATAAATCAATGGAATGAATATCAAAAAAATGGAAAATTAATAATATAACCCTACATGTAAAAATACACTTTAAACAAATGGGGTTCAACTTATTGACCACCTACACTGAATCTGTTGGCTAACACACTCTCAATCAAATCCTTAGAAACCGATTCAACACACCATTGATGCCTCAAACACAATCTGACTGAAAAAGAGGTGTTTGAGTGATTTAGATGGAGATATAAGAAAAATGAGAACCCTAAACTAAAAATAGAATAAATAGGATGATTAGCCTTCCATGGATCTTCAATAAGCAACAAACATTACTCTTAAATACCATAAGATGAAAGATATTGTTCCATGGATGCTATTGATGCTTTTGGGGTGTCACTAAGGATCAAGGGAGAATAAAGGAGGAAAAAATAGATTGGAATATAAAATTTCATAATGGATATTGGTAATTTTTTAAAGTTTACAAGCCTCACGGTTTACCCACACTATTTTCCAAACTATTCGTAAACTGAGCAGGGGATATTGTATGAAAATCAATCTTCTACACAGTTTACCTAGGATGTTTTCATGTTCAATAAAACTCGTACACAAACTATACAAATGCTACATTCTGAAAATCCTTTTTATATGCAATTTACTTGGGTTATCTGCACGTTCTAGACTAACAGGGCACAAACCGTGCGGCACAACCAGAAAACAAATTTTCCCTCGTTTTCGTGTCTCGAACCCCCAAAACACCCCAAGCCTTCATAAAGAATTAGGAAACACTTAATCAGTCAAAAAAATGATTGAAATTTAAATGTAAGAAAAAAATAAATTAATGAAAATATAGGATATTACATTCTTACTTTTTATTATGTGTGGTATAAGATAATATAATTCGTGTGTATGATGCACTACAACCTCAGGAAGTAATGTGATTGGTTTTTAACTATCCATGTTAATGTAAGGTAATTTGGGTACATTTAAATAATACATATTATGTACGTGGGCTATAAATTATTCTATAATGGTAATATATTTTTTACCTTCCATTCATTTCATTTCTTATAAAATTGAAACACTGTTCGAGTGTACTTATGACGTACCATCTCCATGAATTGTATTTTTTATATTCTATCTCCTTAATTATAAATTATCCTAAACTCATATATAGTGAATATATAATATATTTTTAGTATTGTCTAAATTTTTTATTACTATGGAACCATTTTCATTTTTTGGGTATAAAAAATTAAAAAATAGAAACATGCATGAAAAATAATGTAGTTACTGTCGGAAATGTCATTTTAACAACGAATTGTTAATAAATTTTTAAATAATAGGTCATAATTAAATAAAATATGGAATGATATATATAATTATGTTTACATTATATATACACAATAACCTAATATTTATTATAAAGTAGGTTGGATCATTTATTAAGGAAATCGATACTTAAGTTAAGATATTTTTTTCTCACATTATACTTCTCTAAGACACATGTAATGTTCTTGACATATTTCACATATGTGGTATATATACTCTAAATGAATGTATATTATAAATATTCTTCCAAAATAACATGAGATTCTCATATCAATTTTATGATCAATATTTCATGGGTTTTTTGAGTAAAAATTAGTCATACTAGTACAAAAATTCTTCTCATTGTTCTATATCTAAGACATTAGTTATGTTATTCACATAGCAAGTTTTATGAGGTGTATCAAAATTATATTTTTTATTTTATTTCATTAATATCCTTCTATTAATGAAATTTTTTGTTATTTTTTAATGTGGCTTCTGATTTAAAATTAACCAAAGTAGTAAGAATTTTATTTTTGATATCTTTTGTCATCTGGGTTTTTTTATTATTCATTTTATGATGAAATATTATTGTACATATGGAACGAAACTGATATATTTTCTTCACCATTGGTTCTTTCATGGGAATACATGTTTTCACTAAATAGTACACTCTAATGTACTCATGATTCCAAAATAATGTTATTAAATAATACAAATTTTATTTATATCTTCAGTCAAAACCCCTATTTTCTTCCATATATAGGTTTTAAAAAAAATTAACGTTTTAATGTTTCTCTAGGATTATATTTATTCGTTTTTAGTATTTTTTAACATTAAAAATCATAATGAATTTTTATTTTTTTTTCAAGACAATTTCCATTAAAATTATTATGGAAATGTTAACAAAATCATTAATTTAATGTGTATGAAATTTTCGATAGTCATGAATAATCAATGTTTCAATGATTACATTATATTATTAAAGAATGTTTTCTAAGAAGAGGATTTTGAAAATGTTTTCTGTTTTGTTAAGAAAAATTGAATCTGCAAAGGATATGTTCCCCAAGAAATGATTTAAATTAAATTTAATTATTTTATTATAAATTTTCAATGTTATTTTAAATAAATGTACTCTCACAATTTTTTATTAGTTTCATGTTTCGAAATGGTGATTTTAAAAAAAGGTGATTTCTATCAAAAAAATTTAGAAGTGATTTTTCTATCAAAATAATTATTAATCTATGATTCCATTTTTTTAATGTTACTAATTATTTATCATTGATATTATCCATGTATACCATTCTTACTGTTTTTTGAATGGTTTAGGTTTATGATGAATATATTTATTTAATACCATTTTTCTTTAGGGGATTATACCATGATATAATTAACATCTATATATCTTATTTATAGCTGTGGTTTTGTACGATGAAATAATGAAATTATTGATAAAAAATTTCTTTTCCAAATGTAATAAAATAATGAATTTATTAGGAAAAAAAATTACTTTCATAGGTTCAGATATAATGAATGTTTTATGTTCATATGGAATAGGTTTGTTTTATTTCATATGTGATTGGAAATACCTATATTTCCCCCAAATAAATTATGTAATTATTAATGATCCTTGATCATGTAGGGTATGTAGGAGGTTATCTGAAACATATGAACTGGGAATGCTAAAAGATTTCCTAAGCCTGAATAATGTACATGGGTAGTTATCCAAATCCTAATAATTTATTAATGTCTTGTTTTGTATCCTTTAAATAATGTATTCAATTTTTATGTGATTTCTAAATATCTTTTTCTTACTCATATTTTATTCTCTCATGACATTTTTTCTATGATTTCTTTATCATTAACCTCTTATGGTATTCCAAGATGTATTCCATGGATCATTTTTATGATATATGATATGTTATTTATGGTTTTGAAATTCTATTTCAATTATCTAGAACCCTTTTTCTCTTGAAATTCATAATTATATCCCTTTTTTACCGAAAAATAGAATCTTATTCCACACTTCATTGTGTTTATTTTCCCCAAGTTATGCTGGCTAGTATTAAGTGTGATGTGTTTTTGAAGGATGAATGTTTTATGGAAATAACATGGATTTTGGGAAGAATTATAATGAAATAGTTTTAAATGTTTTTATGTTTCAAATTCACTATACCTTTATTATCGGCAGTCTTGTGTTTCTATAATGCATTGATAGTCATCTGGAATGATGTGATATCCTTGTATGAGAATTTTGGGGGCTTTATAGATAGTTTCAAAGTACATGTTTTTTTACCAATTATAAACTATTATAATAAAACTATGATGGTATCCCTATGCATATTTTAAGTATTTTACATTGAATATATCTATGTTTGATTCAAAGTATGATTTATGTATAAGAAAATTTCATTGAATTTTGGTAATGGAGAGTGTGAGATATTTCCTTGAAATTTCCTACCATTATGGATGTTACATGTGGATGTTCCATGACCTTATGGGTACATATGGTTGTTAAATTAGAAAAGGGCCTATTTATGTATAACAAATCATTTCATTATGTATGAAAATGGGCCTTTCTACATGCCATTTTTACACTCCCTGTGGATATTCATTGTAAATTTACAAACACTTTACTAACCTTCATGAAGTATTTTAATAATGGCCATGTATAGTCTACATTAAACACAATGTGTCATAGATTGAAAATGAGGTTTATCATTTATAAATACTATATGTTATATTTTAGGATAATGTGGTTTATAATAAGGATTATTCATTCTATCATTATTCTTTTTTTCTTTGATGAAATATTTTTATTCAAAAGGAACATGATTACCATTGAATATTATAGACATGTTTTTGATGAGAAAAAAAATTGGATTATGATCCATTATAAGTATATTAATATTAATACTAATCATTTAACATTATATATGATAAAAAATTTACACCTTAACAAACTCCCAGAATTGAAAAATAATAAATGGATAGTGTTTACTGAGAGACTAGCTGGTGAAGACCCTAGAGGAAGGAATATCCTCTTTATATATACAAATATTTTTTTAAGAAGCATTCCAGGGAATGTCCTTAAGGAAATAGAGAATTTTTTATTTGAGGAGAATAAAGGCATAGAGAAATATATTAAATATGAAATTGAAATGTTCAGTTCCTGTAATGGATAAGAATGATTGTTTCCCTATAGAATCATCAATGGTTGACTGTTATATATATGGACTGAGAAGTAATTATACATGTCCAAGGGGGAATTAAGAAGAATAGGATTATCAATGTGGTAAATGTAAAGGATTTTTTGTTGATGGTGAGGAGAAAATAAATGAAATATAAAAGGAAGTTAGTATTTTTTGAAAAATATGAGGTATAATAGTAATTTATTTGTTAATAATGTTATATGGCATAAGTTATTATGTATTTAATTACATAAATTATGAAATATATAATAAATTTTTTATATTATATTTTTTTATGTATTTTCTAAAATATTTTTGAAAATGTACTGATAAGCCAGAATATTTATTTTATGGAAAGGTGATATTTTATGGAAAATAGATTATTAAGGGAAATATAACCCATAATAATTTTCTACTATTGAGATAAAAAATATTTTGATAATGATATGATTGATATGGATAAAATAAATTGAGGAATATTGATTACATTGGAAGAGAAGAATAATTTGTTGAAAATCTGTCTTATGTTATCATTGATGTTGTTTAAAACATTTTAGGATCTATTGTATATATTAATCAGTATATGGTTTTATTTAATGAATGATAAATCATACATGTTTTCATTGAGTTTTTATAGTAATTATTGTTTTTAAAATGCTTTAGGATAATATAAGATTAATGTATTATCGTATTTAATATGGGACCATTAAGAGATAATTAATTATATCTTGGAGATTAATGTTATGGGGATTTTGGGAAATTTAGGGGTCATATTTATGTCTTTTGAATTTCTAAATGGTCATAAGGTTAACCAATTTTTTAATGGTTTATATTGAACATTATATGAGAATTTATAGACTTACTTATAAAATAACCATTTTAAAATTTGTATATATTAAATAATGTTTTATAACAATTTTTTAAGATAATAACTAGATATATATTTAATATCTTATCATTCTATTATTGAACTTGGTGTCCAATAGTTCCTTAGGCAGAATAAATTTTTCATCATTTCATGGAGTAAGAGATAAATTTGAAATTGATTGAATCATAACAAAATGATAAATTTTTCGAATGATATTATGTAAATTAATTCCATAGGTAGATCAGTCCCTTTGAAATTATTGATTATATCAGGATGACAACATATCAATTATGGATTCCACTAAAACTTTCTCATGTTTTGGATGTGTCATATGTATCTTTCTGTATGAAGTGCATACAAAACCATTAAAATGTAATAAACAAATAAGTCATAAAAATGGGGAAATATTTTTATATTCTGAATAATATATACTGATTATATAGTATATAAAATAATAACACTCACCTATTGAATGTTTCGTAAAGAACCGACCAACATGAAGAAGCTGTGTTGATACATGAGGATGTAATGAAACAAATTAATCCTTAGGAGGCTACAACTAAGTGATGAATTTCAACAAAGAAATTATTAATATGGATATATAATGTAAAAAACATGATTTTATGAAATATTATTTAGGAATAAATTTAATTATTTCGATAAATTGGTTTTCATACAAAACCGATGTTTTATCAAACCACTAATTATTATTATCATGATTATTTAACAAGACAATTATAAAATTGTATTTAAACGTGGTGGAATGAATTTTAATTATAAATTTTTTGATATGAATTATAATGGTGTTATATAAAGTAAAAAATATTAATAAAAATGAACAAAATTTTTGGAAAATCTTTTATATGCATCAAAAATATATTTTTCACAAAAAATTGGTTTTATTTCATTTTTTGAAAAATAATAATATTAAATTTTTTACTATTTTATGAAACTTATTTTAATAAACTATATTCATTTTTTGAATGAAATTTTCATAATTTTCATATGGTGATTTTTTTAGTTTTTCAAAAAATATTTAGTTGTCAATGAATAGTGAAAATACATGTTTTGATTGTAAAAAGCAATTTTGTTTAATGATTTAAAAAAATATCATTTTTATAAATTTTAACATGTAAAATCAGATCATTTATATTATAATTAAATTAATATATTCTACTATAATGAATTGTATATTGGATTTAGATATAGAGAAATTTTATAGTTTTAAAATTGTTCTATTTTGAAAACCACATTTTCCTCGTGTCTGTGGGATTAATATGATATTAAATTCTACCACATCAATTATGTAAATTTAAAAAAAATAGATTCTATATTTTGATTTGGAAAATTTTATATTTTATAATAATATATATATTATTTTATTTTGCATAATATAATTAAATACAATATAAATTTGTTACTATGATTATGGTTAAATACAATTTTGAACAATATAAGTACTCTTGTTAAAAATAATTTTTCAGACAGCTAAGATTTTTATTTATAAAATTAAATTTACAATTATGAATTATACATCATAAATTTTAAAATTATTTTAAATTTTATTATATTTATTATTAATAACTTTCCCTAGTAAATAAAAATGATTAAATTAACATACTGAAAAATCAAGACTAAAAATTATGTAAAGATAATGGATAAGGGTAGCATATTTAAAAAATGTTTTTTTTGTGTGGATATATTAATAATAAAATAATCCTTACAATCTATAATTCATAAATTTTATAGGGACATCGGGTGATATTGAAATGTCCTTTTTTTCCTTATTAATATATTGGAAGTGGGTCATATTAAGAAAAGATAATTTTCTTCAACAAATTAATTGGTTTAAATTATCCTATTAACACATTAATTTAGGTTCTATTCATTACAACAGAATAAAACATGTAAAAAAATTATAATAATATGTTAATATATTTAATATGTAACCCATATCCATTTTCACTTCTATCAATTAGAAAATTTAACATTTGATAGAGTGTTGGGGGGAAAATAACCTCGTGAACAAATATTACTTTTATCCCATCAGAATAATTCGTGGATGGATATATTGATGGATTTAATGTTTAAAAATTATATTAATTATATTAGTATACAAATGGATTCATCATAACACATATACCTTTTGACCTCCCAACTCATTGGATAATAAAGTGTCCCTCATGTGTACAGTGGACAACCACCTCACGAACCGATGATATATGATTTTATTTGTTCTTTTACGTGGATGGGAATAAGGTCATAATAAATTGTTATATTTTATATTTTCAAAATAGTAATACATATTTAATTATTATATCTCCTTTAACTTCTTAATTTCCATTAATTGGGGGATATTATAACGTAATTCATTTGTAGGAGAGAACTATGACATCCCGAAGTGATGTGATTCATTTTTCAAAAACACATTTTTAGATGGTAATTAGGAGAATTTTGGTGAAAATATAGCCTATATAAGGTAAAAAATTATTATTGAATGCTAACATATTATATAATATTCCTTCATTTCATCTATTGAGAAAATGAAAATAGTGTTTATGCATACCTACAACCTACCTTCTCCATAAATGATTTAATTCATTTTATATATTTATAATTTATAGATTACTATAAAAAATATATAATGAATATATATTATATTTATTCCATGGTAAAAATTTGTATATGATGTTACTATGTTTAATTTATGGGGATCATAAATAAAAAATAATAACAGACATGAGAAAAAATGATGTTATTGGACAAAACGTTGTTTTAATAAGGAATTGTTAATAAACTAGAAATAATGGTTATATGAAAATAATATATGGTATGATATAAATAAATATAAATCATTTTTAATAGATTTATAAAAAAATTATATTTAATATTGTTGGTTTGAATGCCTATGAAGGTATTTTTGTCTCACCTTTTACTTCTATGAGACACATGTCATATTCACAACCTATTTCATTTATGTGGTGTATTTTATGACCATTAGTGTATCTTATGATTCTAATCCTAAAAAATATTTTTATTTAAATTGTCACGACCCATCCTCGGGGCCCCTGCCGTGACTACCCCAAGCCCAACTTCCAAGTCCAGGGGATGGTGACTAGCACCAAGGCGTAATTCTCGGTAAAAAAGTGAAGGCATTACCTCTGAATATAAACAAACACCACATTGAAAGCAAGCAGAAGTAAACACTATGTAAAAACTGGGTACAACAGTAAGTGCGGAAAATTACATGGGCCAGAATACAAACCCAAACCGAAAGTAATGTACAACAGAAAAAGGGAGTACAGTAACTAAAAAGTAAATCCGCACTGTCGAACCGTCCACTAGAAGTCCCACCTGATGTGTGGGTACAGATAGCCTCCAATGCTCCTCGGGTCGAGCCGTCCGCTCTGAGTACGCCCCGCCCATTGGTCCACCTCCGGGTACCGACATGTTCCTCGTTCCTCTACCACGATCAGCGTTGTCCGTCGTCTGCAACCAACACAACGTAGTGCGGGCATTGCCCGTGCATGGGTGAGTATAAGCTACTCAGTAGGGACCCCGAGACCTTTGATGGTCTCCCAGAATCCACAAAGGATAATCCACAAAGGAAAGATAGAAACATGAAGTAACATCCGGCACTACTAAGGTATATGCCCATATATATACCTAAGTCATCAATTCTCATTTGGCTCCAACATCCGAGCTCAAGTACTACCCAGTCCACACAGGAAAAAAAAACCCAATCCTCACAGTAAAGCATAACCTAATCCACACTGGATATCAAGTCAATCATATCGAAGATAATAATTTAAAGTCAAGATTCAGCTCACACTGGTATAATTCTTTGTAAGATGATAGATATGATCAGATGTAGCCACTTATTCATCTAAGCCGTCAGACCCACACAGGATCGATAGGTACTAACCCCTGCAATGTCCCACAAAGGATCTATAGGTAACTAACCCCCACAATGACCCACACAGGATCGGACACACACCAGATCTGTAGGAGCTGGCCCACACATGATCGTTGAACACTGTCCCACACAGGATCTGACCCACATAGGATCAGTAGCACTAATCCACATAGTATTGGTGAGTGTTGTAGTCGTCGCCGTCGAATCCACGAAGGATTTTTGTAATGTCGTCCTCATCGTCGCAGTCACACCAAGATATAGGGTTCCCGCACACAGAAAGCCCATTCAGGAGGGTCCGCTCCACGCGCAGAGGGGATGATAAATAAACTGACACATAGTCTGGGGTTGATGTATCCAAAAGTTCCGTAACATCAAAAGGATCTCAATGCGACAGAAGGCGTGTCGATCGGACGCCCGGTCTGAAAGTTATTCACCTTTTCATCCCAGGGGCCCTGTTGGTTTTTAAATCAAAACCAACCTCACCGTACACCAACTACATCCCAACCTCGATTGTAGTAAGAAAAATGGTCCTTCTCACTTATAGGAATCCATCAATGTTGACGGCACGCCAATCGGACGTCTGGAGCTCATGTTATAAGTGTTTCCGCACCAAGGGCCCGGTTGGTTTTGTGTATGAACCAACCCGGACGAACCCAAAGTACTCCGAAACCTTGAGTGTAATATATCAAAACGATCGTCTCGATCCATGGATCGCATTGCCCCGGATGGTTCATCGATCGAAGATCTGCAGCCCATGTTATGAGAAAAGACCGTGAGTGGTTTGGAAGTGGGGATTTCGGGCCCGACCCGAGACCCCCTTGGACGGCCCGAACCGGGTCGACTCGACCCAGGTCCGGGTCCGGCCCGTTTGCGCGTAGCCCGGCCCGGCTGGTGCGGCCCGGTCGCCAGGTGGCTCGGCCGTTTCGGACGAGCCGATGGGGGGGGGGGGGCTGCCCCCCTGTTTCATAAATGCGGCCCCCATGTGGGGGGCCGCTCTTGTCCAGCCAGCTGGGGGTTACGAACCCTCGGCTCTTCCTCTAATCGGCCAGCCCTCTCTGGCCGACCGGCCGTTGCCAACATTGGACCGGCACTGGCCGATCCCCCTGCTGTGATGCCGGCGGCCTGGAACTGGCCGTCGGTCCATGCTACACTGCGGCCTACGGCGGCTGCCTTGGTCCGCCCGGTGCCGCGCCATGGCACCGCGCCCCTCTGCTGAGGCCTTGCTCCGGCCGCGGTGCCTTCAGGTTCTTTGGTGCGGCGAGATGGCACAGTGCCTTTTTTCGTTTTCAACGGCGTGACACGATGGCGCCGCTGATCCTTGCCGCTTGTTCCCACGTGGTACGACGGCACCACGTCACTATCCATTGAACCTTAATCAACACAAAAGATAAAGGAGGAGTGTCGGTCGTGTTTGTGCGGTCCGGCCCCATCCCATTAATTGATACAAAGTGGTCCAATTGAATGAGTAACGCCGATGGAAGAAAATCATGAATATCATCAACAAAAAAATTCCCCTACCCCGAGCGTAGTTTGAACGGATGTTCATCGCGGAATTTCACGTCACGGAATAAGGCATCACAGAAGGAGGATCTTCGCGTCGTGTCGCCGATCTATGAGGATCTGGCGTTCTTTTCGAACTTCGTCGGAGGTCGGCGTTCCTCACGTTCTTCGCGTTCTTCGTCGAGGAAGAAGAACTTCATGAGCCTTTCCTTTTCTCCCCAAAGTCTCAATACAACAAAACCCAAAAATAATAAAATATGTGTCTAGTCTTATTTTATTACTCAATTCTTAAGAATTTGAATTTCAAACTTTGAAATAAATCACTTAATTAATTCATGTCATTTAAAAGGGGAGTTATTGGATTTTAGGGAATATGAAGGGGTGGGGTTCGTGTGGGCCCCACCACCCTCATAACCTATTATGGGAAATTGGGTGGTTACCCAACATCCACCTAATGGTTTAATCTACTTAGTAAATATAAAAATTGTAGCTCAATTTTTATTTTAACTTCCATAATTTTTAACAAATCCTCTAGTATAAACGCAACTCCAGAAAAGGTGTTCCTAAGCAATTACCAGCCCTGCGAATCCATCGGTGCCCTCGGAATTCGATTCTAAGAACCACTTCAATAGTTAGAAAAACCCGCTCGTTCGTTCACTGAACGTACTTGAGTTAAACTTCGGATAAATATTCCGAGCACACCAGGCCTCGGAATCAAGTGCCATCAGAAATCATGTTCTTGTAAAATCCGAAAGAAAATTAAGAAAACATTTCCCTTGAATTTTACGGGTCATTACATTACTCCCACCTCAGGGCTTTACTTCCCCGTAATGATACCTCCAAAACTAGAGGAACAAAAGTGGGTATTGTGTACGCATCTGAGCCTCCCGCTCCCAAGAGTTCTCCTGGAGGTTCATGTGCTGCCATCTGATGCGCACTAGGGGGTTCAATTGTCCACGTAGGACTCGCTATTGTCGATCCTCGATGTCAACCAGGACCTCCGCAAAAGTCCCCCCATCATCAATGTCCTGCTCCCCATGGTCAATGATATGCGTCGGGTCGTGCACATATCTCCTCACTTGGGATACATGGAAAACGTCGTGCACCCGGTGCATCTAAGGCGGTAGAGACAGGCGATAAGACACCTCTCCAATCCTGCTGAGGACCTGGAATGGTCCGATGAAGCGTGGAGACAACTTGACGCCTCAACCAAATCTCTGTAATCCATGTCGAGGTGATACCCGCAAGAAATCGTGGTCACCATCATCGAACTCTAGTGGCCTCCGTCACCTTTCAGCATAAGACTTATGCCAGCTCTGAGCTGTCCTCATCTGCTGCTGGATGACCTGGACCATCTTTGTTGTGGCCTGGACCATCTCCGGTCCCACAAGTGCTGACACCCCAGGGTCTGTCCAGCACAGGGGATATCCGGATGGTCAGTCGTACAATGCCTCGTATGGTGCCATCCCGATGGTGGAGTGGTAGTTGTGGATGTACGCGAACCCCACCAAGGGTAGGTGGTCCTCCCAGCTACGACCAATGTCGAGTACACATGCGCGGAGCATGCCTCGAGAGTCTGAATTATCCTCTCCGTCTGACCATCTTCCTGAGGGTGAAAGGCGGTACTCAGACGTAGCTGCGTTCTGAATGCCTCATGCAACCCCTTCCAATGCTGGGAAGTAAAGCGAGCATCCCAATCGGAGACGATGGATGATGGAACACCATGAATCCGTAAATTCTCCTGAATGTAGATACTTCCCAAGCTATCCACTAAGCCCTGCTCTCTGATGGGTAAGAAGTGAGCCGAATTAGTGAGTCGGTTGACAATCACCCAAATAGAGTCATGACAACTGGAAGTGCGTGGAAGTCCAGTCACGAAGTCAATAGATAATCCGTCCCACTTCCACTCTGGGACCTGCAAGGGTTGTACCAAGCCTGCTGGTACCTGGTGATCTACCATCAACTACAGGCAGGTGAGGAATTGAGAAACGAACTATGCCACAACCTTCTTCATGCCCGGCCACCAGTGCTGTCGTCTGAGATCCTGGTACATCTTCGCCACTCCAGGATGTACCGCCAAAGGGGAAGTGTGAAACTCTCTCAGAACCTCCTCTCGTAAAGAAAATGGTACCAAGGTACTTCCCTTGAAAAGGACGTCGTGCTCTCCTCCTAAAGAGAAACCATCAGGTGCCTGTCCTGAGGATATCTGCGCACGTCACGTCTCACATTCAGCGTCCCCATTCTATGCCTCCCTGACCCACTGTAGTAGTGTAGGAGTGACTGTGAGTGACTGAATAAATGCCGCTCCATCTCTATCCATTAAGGATATCTACAAAGAGGATAGCTACTCCGTCGCCTCCCCATGTAGCTGAATGCCCGTCCTCCTACTGAGAGCATCAACGACAATGTTCACCTTTCCAGGAGTATAGACTATCTCAAAGTCATAGTACAGGAAGAACTTGAGCCATCACCGTTGTCTCAGTTTCGTGTCCTTCTGCAAGAAGATGTACCTAAGACTCAGGTGGTCAGAATAGACTATAAAGCACCTTCCCATCAGATAGTGTCACCACATCTTCAGAGCGAAGACCACTACTGGTAAATCCAGGTCATGGGTAGCATAGTTATTCTCATGCTGCCTCAACTATCGTGACCCATAGTCGATCACGATCCGCTCCTGAATCAGGACACATCTGATTATGGTCCATGATGCAACACAGTAAACAAGGTACCCGACTCCCTCCTCCAGTAGCCTCAAGATAGGCGCGCTGGTAAATCTCTGTCTCCACTCCTGGAAGCTTTACTGACTTCTATCTGACCACAAAAGGGATTCCCCTTCTTCGTGATAGCTGAGAGTGGTGTCGCAACTCTGGAGAAGTCTGGCACAAATATCTGGTAGTATCCAGCTAGTCCCATGAAACTCTACACCTCCGTCACGCTCCTGGGTGGATCCCAAGCTAGAACTGCCTCGATCTTCACATGATCCACCGCAACTCCCACCTTAGATATGACGTGTCCCATGAAGTGGACCTCACGTATCCAGAACTGACACTTTCGAGAGATTTCTATAAAGCTGGTGCTCTTAGAGTGTGTCTAGTACAACCCGTAAGTGGTAGGCGTGCTCCTCCTTAGTGGTCGAATATATCAAAATGTCGTCGATGAAGACCATGACAAATCAATCGAGGTATGGCTGACATAACATGTTCATGAGGGACATGAACACTACTGGAGAATTGGTTACACAGAATGGCATAACCAAGAACTCATAGTGGCCAAACAGACACCTGAAGGTCACCTTCTGCATGACCTCATCCCGAACATTGAGATGGTGGTAGCCTGACATGAGGTCTATCATTGAGAACCACCGTGCTCCCTTGAGCTAATCGAATAGATCGTAAATCCTCGGTAGTGGATACTTGTTCCTCACGGTCACCTGGTTCAGGCGACGATAGTCGACAGAATGTCGCAAGCTCCCGTCTGCCTTCTTGGTGAACAATATCGGGGAAGCCCATGATGAAACACTGGGTCGGATAAATCCCTTGCTCTGCAAGTCCTCCAACTATACCCGTACCTCTCAAAGTTTGGAAAGAGACATCCGATATGCTGGGGTGGATATCGGGGCTGTCCCAGGATACAGATGAATATAAAACTCTACCCCTCTGCTAGGAGGTAGTCCTTGAATTTCGTCGGGTAAAACGTCTGCATACTGATCCACCGCAACAGGGAATCTAGGACTCCACACGTCAACTTCTCCTAGGATGATGCTAGAAAACTAATGAGTTATGGGTTGTCCTCTTCTCTACGAGAGTCCATCCTGTGCTGCGGAGGCTCCCTTCTCTCTGGTGAAGGTGAACCTACTCCTGTCGGTGCGTACACACCGCACCATGCGCCTAATACAGTCAATATGAGAATGGAGTGTAGATAACCAATCAATGAACAAGTTGACGCCAGAAGGCCTCGATGCCTCTACAAGAAGATCCCAGCAGAAGCTCTCGCCTCCTAGAGTAAGCTCACACGGCCGGCACCAGTGCGTAAACATCGAGTCTGCTTCCAAAGGAGTATCTAGCCTTGAGGATCGAGCCAACGATTTTGTCAAAATCATTGATCTCCGAACAGGGGTAGCGGCTATGAAAGAATTACCTGCTCTTGTGTCTATATGAACTGCAGCAAGGATGGAATAGACACATATAGTACCTCAAATCATCTTGGGCGCGCCGTGGTCGTAGGACTCTATTGCCTGAAGATGTGCCTGTCTCTGCCCGCCATCTCCCTATGGATTGGGTAGACCTCCTGGCGGTGGTGGTGGTAGAGTCTCAAAGCGTCGCCCACCACCTACTGCTCGACCAGCTCCTCTGCCTCGTCCGCATTCTCCATAAAGACCACCATGATCGACCCTCTGCCTCTGCCTGGGTGGTCCCTCAACCATCTGCTGCTCCTCTGCACAGAGGGTCGGGCCTTCACGAGCCATGTGGCCCTACCCGCCGCATGTGTAGCACTATCCGCCTCTCGAAATATTGGCTCCGTGCTGTGTGCCCCGCACCACTGAGCCAGTGTCCTGAGGTCATCTGCCTGAGGGTCTAGTCTTCCTGGACCAATGAGTCATCCGTCGACTGCCTGCTGCAGAAGACTCTGCTACGTGCCTCCATGTGGTAGGTCTCTCTGCTGATGTAGTCTCAGCAAGGAAGCTCTCGATTAGAAGGGCTTTCTCGAGAACCCCTATCAGTTTCAGAATGATGATAGAGATCAGTGATGCCTTGATCTCATGCCTCAATCCCTTCTCAAAGGTCCGAGCCTGGAAAAATGGGTCTCGTACCGTGTTCGTCGAATAGCGCGAGAGATCGGTAAATCTCGCCGAGTACTGGGCGACCATCAGGCTGCCCTACCGCAGCTGTAGAAGTTCCTGGATGCGCACTGCATGGAGGGTGGCTGGGACGAACTCTGAGAGGAAGAGGCTCTCAAAGTCCGTCCAGAGGAGAGATGTCTCGTCGTGCACTTGGAGCATCAAGCTCCATCATCTGCCTACTGCCGCGTGCAAGACACTAGATGAAAGGATCACCATGAGGTCTACTGATGTCCCTACCAAACGGAAAAAACGTACAACTACCTCCAGCCAATCCTCGGCTGCCTAAGGGTACATCTCCCTGCAGAACCTAGGCGGTCGTTGACGCTGAAACTCGTGCAGTGCACTAAGGCGACGTGCACCATCAGTGGCTGGTGCAGGTAGCATCGGTGGCTCGGCGGGTAGAGGTACCGCTGGTGCCTCTGCTGTCAAAGGGCCATGTACCGAGGCCTTGTCGCTTGGTAGGCTATCGTCACGCACAATGCTCGGAAACCTAGCTGGCTACCGTCGTGGGGCCATCTTGAAAAGAAACAGGTGTTCCACAGTCAAACAGTATACCTGGGGTGCTGATATAATTTAATCAAAAAAGAAAACATGAAACACACATGCAATCAATGTTTTCGTGCATTAAGTCAGAAATCAAAAGTCAGGGTCCTGGTGTACGGATACGTCGGCCTCCGCACCAAGACTGGACTCCCTGGACTGATAACCACACTCAATACTCTTAACACTATTGCTTCACGTAGATAAAAGATTAGTGTACTGAGTTTTGCGGTAGAACCGAACTCCTATGATACCAATTTTTCACGACCCGTCCTCGGGGCCCATGCCGTGACTACCCCAGGCCCGCGTTCCATAGTCCAGGGGCTGGTGACTAGCACCAAGGTGTAATTACTGATAAAAAAGGGAAGGCATTGCCTTTGTATGTAAACAAACACCACAGAAAAAGCAAGAAGATGTAAACACTAAGTAAAACTGGGTACAACAGTATGTGCGGAAAAGTAAGTGGGCCAGAATACAAACCCAAACCGAAAGTAAAGTACAACAGAAAAAGGGAGTACAACAAATGAAAATTAAAGACGCAGCGTCGAGCCGTCCACTGGAAGTCCCACCTGAAGGGTGGGTACAGATAGCCTCCACATATCCTCGGGTCCAGCTGTCCGCTCCGAGTACGCCCCGCCCAGTGGTCCACCTCCATGTACTGACCTGCTCCTCGTGCCTCAACCACGATCAGCGATGTCCGTCATCTGCAACCAACACAACGTAGTGCGGGCATAGCGTGTGAAGGGGTGAGTATAAGCTACCCATTAGGGACCCCGAGACCTCCGAAGGTCTCCCAGAATCCACAAAGGATAATCCACAAAGGAAAGATATAAAAACAAAGTAACATCCGACAATGCTTATGTATATGCCCATACCTATACCTAAGTTATAAATTCTCATTCGGCTCCGACATCTATGGTCAAGTACAACCCATTCCACACAGGAAAACACAACCCAATCCTCACAGGATATCAAGTCAATCTTATCGAAGATAAGAATTGAAATTCAACATTCATCTCACACATATATACTTCGTCGTAAGACGATAGAGATGATCAGATATATCAACTGATTCATCTAAGCTGTCGGACCCACACAATATCGATAGGTACAAACCCACGCAATGACCCACAAAGGATCGATAGGTAACTAACCCCCGCAATGACCCACACAGGATCGGACCCACACAGGATCTCTAGGCGCTGACCCACCCAGGACTGCTGAGCACTAACCCACACAGGATATGACCCACACAGGATTGGTAGCACTAATCCACCTAGGATCGCTGAGGGCTGTAGTCATCGCCGTCAAACCCACGAAGGATTTATGTACAGTCGTCATCGTCATCGCCGTCGCAGCCAGCTCTAGGGTTCCCGCACACAACAGGATCATTCGGCAGGGTCCGCTCCACAAGCCGAGGGACTGATACATCAACTGACACATAGTCCAGAGTTTATGTATCCAAAAGTTCTGTATCGTCAAAAGGAACTCAACGCGACAGATGGCGCGTCGATCGGACGCCCGGTCTGAGAGTTATTGGATTTTTCGTCCGAGGGGCCCGGTTGGTTTTTAAGTCAAAACCAACCCGACTATATTCTAACTACATCCAATCCTCGAATGGAGTAAGCCAAAAGGTCTGTCTCACATAGAGTAATCCATTAACGTAGATGGCACATCAATCGGACGTCTAGAGCTCAAGTTATAAGTGTTTCCACTCTGAGGCCCTGGTTGGTTTCGTGTACGAACCAACCCGGCCGAATGCAAAGTACTCCGAAAACTTGAGTGTAATATACCAGAACGAAAATCACGATCCAAGGATCGCATCGCTGCTGACAGTGCGTTGATCGGAGGTCTGCAGCCCATGTTATTGGAAAAAGACCGTGAGAGGTCCGGAAGTGGGGGTTTCGGGCCCGGACCGACCCGTCCCGAGACCCCCCGGGTCGGCCCGAACCAGGTCGACCCGACCCAGCTCCGGGTCTGGCCCGACCCAGATGGCGAGGCCCAGTCGCTAGGTGGCTCAGCCATTTCCGCCGAGCAGATGGGGGGGGGGGGGGCTGCCCCCCTGTTTCGTAACCACGACCCCCATGTGGGGGGCCGCTATTGTCTGGCCAGCCGGGGGTTATGAACCCCTGGCTCTTCCTCTGACCGGCCGGCTTGCTCCGGCCGGCCGGCTGTTGCCGACACAGGACCGGCGCTGGCCAGTCCCCCTGCTCCGATGCCGACGGCCCGAAACCGACCGCCGGTCCGTGCCCCGCAGTGGCCCTGCTCCGGCCGCAGTGCCTTCTGGTTCATTGGCGTGGCGCGACGGCGCCATGCCTTTGTTCGTTTTCAACGGCACAACACAACGGCTCCGCACATCCTTGCCACTCATTCCTGCAAAGTGCGACGACACCAAGTCACTTTACTTTGAACCGTAATCAACACAATAGGCAAGGGAGGAGGGTCGGCCGTGTTTGTGCGGTCCGACCCCCTCCCGTTAATTGATTGAAAGCGGTCCAATTGAACGAGTAACATCGATGGAAGAAAATCACGAATGTCATAAAAAATAAAATTACCCTAACTCGAGCGTAGTTTGAATGGAGGTTCGTCGCGGAATTGCACGTCGCGGTAGAAGGCGTCGCGGAAGGAGGATCGTCGCGTCCCATCATCGATCTCTGAGGATCCAGCGTTCTTGTCGACCTTCGTCAGAGGTCAGCGTTCCTCGCGTTCTTCGCGTCCTAAATCGTGGAAGTAGAACTTGAGGAGATTTTCCTTTTCTCCCCAATGCCTCAATACAACAAAACCCAACAATAAAAAAATAAGAGTCTAGTCTTATTTTATTACTCTAGTATTAAGAATTTGAATTTAAAACATTGAATTAAATCACATAATTAATTCATGTCATTTAAAAGGGGAGTTATATGAGTTTAAGGAATATGAAGGGGTGGGGTTCGTGTGGGCCCCACCGCCCCCATAACCTCTCATGGGAAGTTGGGTGGTTACCCAACTTCCACCCAAAGGTTTAAATTACTTAGTAAAAATAAAAATTATAGCTCAATTATTATTTTAACTTCCACAATTTTTAACAACTCCTCCCATGTATACACAACTCCGAAAAAGGTGTTCCTAAGCAATTAGTGGCACTATGAATCCACCGGTGCCCTCGAAATTTGATTCCAAGCAGTGGTTCAAAATTTAGAAAAACCTGCTCATTCGTTCACTGAACGTACCCAAACTAAACTTTGGATAAATATTCTGGGGACACCGGGCCTCAGAATAGAGTGCCCTTAGAAACCGCATTCTTATAAAATGACAAAGAAAATTAAGAAAAAATTTCCGTTGAATTTTACGGGTCTTTACATAAATATCCATTTGGGGATCTCCCATTCATGGGGATTATAGTTTATATTTTACCAAAAAAGGGAATGTTGTCTCAATATGTCTTATTTGGGACATTTGTTATATTATGCATTAATATTATTTTATAAGGGGTATATAAATTCACACATATTGGATATATATTGAAAATAAATCTATTTTTGATCATTAATTTGCTTTTGATTTCAATCATTAAAAGGTATATTGATTCAAAACTCACCAAATTCGTATGAGTTCTTTGTTGCGATAATAATATTCATCCGGAATGGTTATGGTTATACATTCAATGTTAAATTTATTTTTTAAATATATCAATTAAATAATTTATTTTTTTATAATATATTTATTTCAAAATAAATCATATATTTTTATTCATTTTCCACCCTTTATTTGACAAGTATCCCCAAACGTTTTTTATGAAAATAATATTTATTTCTCTACTGAATTGGAAAAAAATATTTATTCATATTAATGTCTTCTAATAATGACTTAATTTTTTTTATTTTCATTATTTGATAATTTAAATAATTTTCATATTTTTTATCATTTTTATAAACCTTTTAAAAATAAAATTATTGTTATTTAAAAAAAATATTTTTAGGTTTTACCAAAATTGTGAAAGAGATATTTTTTTAGTTTATAAGTAATTTACCACATCCATTACCAAAAAATATATTAAATAATTCTTTAAAATTATCAATGGATATTTTAAAATAATATAATTCTATTAATGTATAATTTTATATATATATTTGAAAACATGGAATGTAATTTTATACAAAGAACTTTTAAATTAGATTAAATAATTATTTATAATATGTTAATATTATTTTCCAAGGAAAATATTTCAAAAAGATTTTTTTATTTTATATTTGAAAAAGTTATTTTTCAATAAAATTTTATTTTCTTCAAGAAAGGTTCCATGTGATAATTTTTTTTTAAAAATCAGTATAAAAAAAACATTGATGATACATATTTTTATACTTGGGATAATGTCCAGAAATACTATTATTATACATTCTATGAATGGATCATGTTTATGATGAAAACATTTTTATGAAATCCTTTCCCTTCCATACGTTATACCATGATACAATTCTAATGAAACCTTCTTCTTTTTTCCATGGTTTGTGATATGATATAATAATGAAATTATTATGAAACATATTTATCTTCCAATGTTAATGCTATGATAAAATATTTATGAAACCCATTTATTTTCATGGGATTATATATGATGAATTTTTTATGATAAAGTGGAACATTGATATAATATATTAATTATATGAAGTGTCAATGTTATATATCCCTCGATTGCATTGGTTAATTAATAATGTTCTATTAGATCTAAGTGTATATAATATGTTATCTCAAGCACAAATAAAGGATACATAGAGGTTATTCAAATATAGAAGCAGGTATAATAATGGATTTCCTATGCCTAACATGTTTCGAATGTCTTGATCGGTAGCTTTGATATATGGGTTTGCCCACTCTTCAGTGTTCCATTAATCAACATCTAATGGTGATGTCATTCTCTCATGGAATATGTTCTTTGATTCCATTTTTATTCATTTATTTTTAACAATAATGAAATATGCCATTACATATGTTTATTATCTATAATATGTAGGGAATAGTAATGAAATGTTATCCACATTTATAAATGCCCTTATTCACAGGTATTTCTTACATATACCCCTTATTTATCCTTTCAGGGAATCAATGGTCACCCATTCAAATTTTTATCCCTCTGTTATGATGATAGGTATTGCATGTGATCTATCAAACAATGGTTATAGTTACGAGGAACTCTGTGTCAGATATTGTAAACTCTTATAAACCTAGTTTTTATGTTAACACGTCCATAAAAGAACTATAACATTATGATTCTAAAATGTCTATTTATTTATTATAATGAAACATTTTATATAAAAGTAAATATATTTTAATTATTATTTTGGCTCTCTACATTTACACAAGGTACAAATACTCCACCAAGCAGGAAAAACTTGTCTATTCATGGGCCAATGATAGTATATACTTTCTATATTTAGTGTTTTGATACAAATATCCATAATACATTTAGGAATGTCTGCCAAATGATTACTAAAAACCTAATATTTATATAACTATAATCATTATACAACGATAGAATCTATATAAATGGGGTTTTATTAAATCATAATTCAAGTAGTTAAAATCAACACTAACATACATAAAATAGAGTAATATGTATGAAATATCAGAGATAGTTCAAGGATAAGTCCAAAATTTCATAATCCAACACCAATAAATCAAACAAGAATATATACACCATTATATACATAAATTGATTCATATATATATATCAAATAGAGCTTCGATCTATGATCAATTCCAGAAAAAGAGGATTACATAAGCTTAAAATAGATATATCATACCAAAATTACCACAAGAATATCAATATATACCTCGGGATCTAATATTTTGATGAAGTGGAATCTTATAACTAAACTGGAGAATTCTGAATTGGATTTTGGTCCCAAATGGTCATTTTAGAGAGATGGATATGTTTAATGATGCCCAAATATAGCTTTCATAGATAGGGCAATCCTCTACTAAATTTCTAAAGAACAATACTATAGTTCTTTTGTGACCTTAAGAAGAATAAAATCATTCATCCTTATCCCCAATCAAACTAGTTGTATCTAAAATAATGAAGGTCCCCTAGCTGAACTACATGCTGAATGGGGAACCCAACTGATATGCTAGTTGACCTTTTTCTACCACGATCCATCCCACTACCCCTCTATCCTATAAAAATACAAAGGTGAGACCCCACTGCCCATAAGACACTCCTACAAGTAATAAAACAAGAAAATATACATTTAATCAAAAAATATACACCCTTTAGTATCTAGGATATTAAAATTCTCTACCATTAATGACTTCTCATTGCTATGAACATTCTCTAGTGGTCATGATTGATCATCAATGGATGGTGCACCTAACCATCAGTTTCACACACCAAAATATCCACTTGAATATACCCATGGTTACATAGGTATTTTATAGGTAGAACAATATACATCATAAAACATTCCCATGGATTATTATGATCAACACTGGGAGTTCCATAAAGTATGTGTCATTATGTAGATCAATTTAATCATCACCGATCACATGTGAATGACTGAGAATTTACCAAAAAACAATGGGAAATATATCACATCATTTATAACAAGATATCATGGAGTATTATCCAAAAGACATTCTACAGTCCCCAAATTATCAGTTTGTTAGGATTTTATAATAAATTTTGGTGTTATCTTTCAATGATTCTATTCCTATTTATGACCAAATAAATCAGTTACCTATACAAAAACATAGTCACCTATAGTGAACTGTAATATTCACCTCCTCTAATCGATATATGATCTTTTTCTTCAATGAATAATTATTTTATACTTCTGAATAAACAGAACACTCTTATAAGTATCATATAATAGGAATGGACCTATAATATATCATTATGATCTTTTTAACAGTATATGAGATGTTTGACACAACCAACCATAAATAGAATTAAAATAGTCATTCTAAATGGAATCCAAGAATATATTCTTGTAATTGAACCGATCTCATGCTAGTTGATCGACCCATGTTCCCTTGAAGTCCATAATTCATTATTATTGAATGTAATTTCATATTTGGATCATCCCCTCTAATGGTCCATAAATCTCTATATTTTACATTTTTCTTATTTTAATCTTGGTACCCAAGGTCTCCTGTACTCCCTAAAAATGATTATTTAAATAATATTCCCATTTATATAAAAATTATCCGAGGAATGCACATAGTAACATAATATCCAATATATATTTAATTCCAAAATAATCCACTCGAAGGGTCCCACAAATCTACATGAAATGAGAATCTTTTTTTAATAGAAAATAAATTACTAAAAAATCATGATATCTCTTTTGGGTCCTAGATAACCCCTCCATGATACTGATCACTATGTCATAAAACATCAATATTGGCTCTAGATGTAGAAGAAGAAAGCCACCATGATATTGATGCTCATCCATTACCTTTTCTGATTTATAGAATCATGAAAAAAAACCTATGATGCATCTCTTTATACTGAGTAAAAAGAGGGAAATCAATTATCAGTGTACATAATTGTGGATCAAAGACTTGTTTCTCATTTCAAAGAATGGTATTATCTCATTAGCTCCACTCTTAAGGAATATTATTCTACTACCCTCTCATGATGTTAAATCACATAGCCATCCATAAAGGGCATACATGGAATTGAATCACCCCTGGAAAGAAGTCCTATATCACACAACCCTCAATACCTAAATCATTGTTTTTCTTTATCAAATATAACAAATTGGACATGATAAAAAAATGTCAATAATTATTTACACTATGCTCCTCAGTTACATCCACTAGCCACTATTCTATCAAAATCCATATATTACATATCTACAATGAATTTTAAATACACAATCATATATCTTTATAATATTTATTCTAGAAGAATCTACAAATACACTACCTTCTCTTATATAATAGGTCATTCCCCTTTCAATTTTGTGGAGATAAAACACCAAACCCAAACACCTCAGATTTATATCACGGTAATATATAATTTATGACATGTTCATTTAGTCGAGACAATAGGATTCATACTAAAGATATAATGTCTCTGACACATCATAACAGGAACCCAAATTTTCATATCTAAGTAATGTGACAAAAAATTTAATTAATTAGGTGAAAGGTAATGTGACTCATAGGTGACTACCTAATCTATTAGTATCAAAAAATTCCCTTAACCAAATAATAATGGAATCAAAGTACAAGGTGTATCATATAGCATACTCTATATGAAACAAAATAACATATTCCATCAATAACATAAGAGTATCTAATAATTACTCTGAACATTAATTATCTCATTCATACATCACACCCATTGGTAACCACATTCATTGTGCTCTAAAAACCATAGGATCTTATGATGGAACATTTATGTTATCCCATAATACTTATGAATACAATAATTTTGAAGACATTTCAATGAAATTATCAATATATAGTTGCCTCCACATTACTTTGTTATACTAATAACCCTTCATTAATGATTACATACCCATGGGAATGAACATATTGAATCCAATAGTGACACAAAGATAAGTTTTCATAATAGGTATTGTGATTTATGTGTACAAAATACTATTATGTGGTGCCTATCATGAATATATAATTTTTTAAAATTTATCAAGATACATTAAAAGAATATAATGAAAGAGTAATCATTATATCGATGAAAAATATGGTTCATGAGATCTATGACCCCAATAGGAAAACATTTTTTCCCATAAAGAGTGAAAATATACACACATATTTCTGATATAATCCTAAATTTCATATAGGGAATATCCTCCACTTTGAACCAAAATTAATTCTTTCTAAAATATAGATCAATCATGGAAACTTATTGGTCTCTCAGTAACTAATAAAATAGATAATCAATAATAGTTAAATTGTACTTATTCATTATCATTAAATGATTAATATTCCTTTGGTCCACCCAAAATCATATACTATTGTCTTCAATATTTTCATAAAACAATGGTGATTTCTAAGGATATGTTATAGGTATGATAAATAAATTCACCACAAAATAAATAAATATCATATTAATCACTCAAAACCATATGGATTCTATATAATGAAGGGGAATTGATATCAGTTTCGTCCCTGTTATAAACTAAATTTTAAAATCATTTTCTCTATTCTGAGTATGAACTAAGAAGTTACCAAGTAAGACATCCTGGTAACCCTCAATCTCTAAAGGGATAAAATGATGGATACTGCTAATTCTTTAGTATTATCTATGTATTAAACCTTATTTATTATTGAAATGTCCTATATTATGTCTAGTATCATTCTTCCTACATCATGATCATACTCACTAGTCAACATGAACCTCTCACCTATAAGTGTGGTGAAGCATACATATCCCTGGTAGTGGTTAATAAGATCACAATAACTATAACTCCCTGACCCCAGAAGCCAATAGTCTGTGAATTAATATGTATCATTGGATTGATCATAAAAGATCATGTATCTAAAGACCGATTAGTTCATTAGCCTTGTAAGTACTAAATATGTTCATAAGGTTTATATGATATTATAAAATGGAAAACTACAACTACAGTTTTTTCCATACACATCATTGAGATCCCATAGTCTGTCCCTACATGTAAGTCATAATATACTTCTTCGCATCCAAGGAAAAATAAAACAGAGAAATTGGTGATCTCAAATGCTCCGTAAGGATAACAATATAGCGGAAACTTTCATAAATAATCATAAACAATTAAGGAAATGTATATAACTAAAACAAAATCCTTTTCGACATAAATTTATCAATATATGGAAACTATAAATCAAAATAATGACATTTACTTACTCGCATGGATATTATACAAGTTTGTATAATTAGACCTACCGATGCATCGAAGAGCTATAGCGGGCTCCACCCATAACTTACTATGTCCAATGAATTTCTCATATGAAAAGGTTGACACATAATCTAAAAATTAACAAAAAAAACTAGCATACGAAATGTTAATATATTAACCATAAACCGTGAATAGTATAAAAATATCACATCCAAAGTAAAACATAACTTGTTCAATACAATATAGAACAATGTATAGATAATCCTAAAAAGAGAATAATTAATGATGTTGATATAGATGAAAATAATAATCGAAAAATTTGAGATAAATATCACTTTTTTTCTTGAAAAACATTTAAAAGTCTCACTATTTATCAACAAGCTGTTTAAAATAGATTTTTGAATAAAGGTTTCCCATAACACTTTGAAACATATAAATGGAATTTTATTTTTAAAACATTATTTTCTATATTAATAAATCTTAAAAAACCTTTTTAAAACATTGACATTAATGAGAAATATTTAGAATAATAAATCATTAAAACATTTTAAAATGATATTTAAGCTAGAGTTCCAAACCAAAAGAGAGACACTTGAATACAAATAATTGAGGCAATAAAAAATTAAGAATATCATGGAAATAAAGGTATTGATGATATACTATGTCAAAGTACATTATATACACCATATAAAAGTGAATTGGCATATAACAACAAAGAAGTCTCAATGGAATGTAAATTGAGATGAAATCTCATATAATGACTATATCCTTAGGTTATGAATATATCAATGACATAATTTTGTGTTAAAAATATAAATACACTAAATAATATTGGATATTTACTAGATATAAATCATAGGACATTGACACATACAATTGAAATGGATTTTTAACTCAATATATGGAGATTGAGTTAAAATTACTCTTATCAAGTTCATGTCGATGACCTGAGAATTTATTAAAGGAGTGATTATGTGTATCAAAACTATATACCTATAAAGTTGAGTGGAATTTAATACACAAATAATAAATACTAATTCCACACATAAAAAAGGAGTAAAATAATCAATGAAGTATGTGTAAATCTGAATGAGAGGGAATTTAAATTTTAAATTCCCTTACCAATTTGGTAACTTACACAAAATACATCCCATGAAAGGTGGATCATAAAATGAAGATGTAAGTTTTAATAAATTAATGTTAATTACACAAATAATACAATCATTGGGCAATACATAAAAAGGATAAAAGGAAATAGTGGCAGTATGGCATGAATCACATGGAAATAGGAAGTTATATCAAAACCCTTACATCATTGTAATCAATTGAGTCATATGGCCAAAAGTTAATAACAACCAAATGAATCACATAATACCCTGAATATAAATAGAATTCTGATAATTTTTATATATATATATATATCAATTGACAGTACACAATACACAACATTTAATAAATAAGTGGAGAATAATGGAAATCTCACGGAATTAAAAGTGAGATAAGAAACCCCATACCTTGTACTTTTACTTGGTCACAGGTAGGTTAACCTAAATTATAATGGCGAAATAATTGTTATTAAATTATAAAAGAATCATATAAATTAATATGATATCATATATGATCTTTTAATATTGGTTTGTTAATAATATTTTAGTATTATCGTCATTTCGGGTGTTAACTGATTCATTTTCCTTTATATGATTTGATTCATAAGTAGTGTATGTTATGAATAGGATTTATCATATTCATGTTAAAAATTATATTATGTCTTTTAAAATTATTTTTAATTATCTAATTAAAATTATCCTTGAATGGGTTACGATGGGGAATGGATCTCATCGCATTCGTGGAGACGGTAATCTGTACGAACACACGTGCGCCAAAATCATTATTTTGATATTAAAATAATATATTATTGGATTGTAAATCATATATAAATAATAATTATGATGTTATATTTATTATTTAAATCAATTAAACATCATTATTATGCACATAAAAATAATAATGTATTGAATAACAATTACACCATGACGTGGAGATGGTAAGTCGTACGTACACTTGTATGGTGAAATGTCATTAAAAGAATGGATAGAACAATGAATATGGTTGTATCATAATTATAATAGCATAAAATTGTATAGAAGATACTGTATTTATTATTTTATAATGGAAACAACAAAGAATGTGGAAGTGGAAGAAGAAAATAGATTGAAAGAGGTGATGAAATATTTACATCTTCTTCGGGTTCTTCCTTTTGATTTGATCAAAATGGCTCCTAGGTTGGATTTATGACTAAATTATGGACACTAGGATGATGGTAGGATAGTTGAAAGGGTATTTGGGAAAATTATGGCCGAGAGAAAATGCTTTTAAGGTGTTAATTTGAGGTAAGGGGGAGTTCCCTTTTATAAGTGGGGTGAGGGGAACCTTAGGAAAAGATAAAAATATTATTTTATAATAAAATATTATTCTATTTATAATTGCTTTAAAGTGTATTAGTTAAAGTCTAAGGTGGGTATGGGTCGAAAACCACTCAACCAATAGGTTTTAGATAGGTTGTGTAACTACATTAACCTTATCATTTATATTTAACACTTAGTTAAATAATTTGACATTTACCATGTCTCTTGGTATTTTTTTGTTATATGGTTAATAAGCTTACAATTTACATCCAAGAGTACCCCAAGTGGTTCATTAATGATATAAATATCATTATATAATCTTTTTTCTGAACCATAGATTTTTAGGAATATAATATCAATTAATAATATTATATTTGTTTTAAAAACACTTTTTTGTCAATTTTGACACTATTTTGTATTTTGTTTAATCTAAATTCATAACATCATTATTACTTTGAGAAAATTTGATTTAACTAACCCTAATATATCATATTAACCTAGAAAAGTAGTGTAATTCATTAAGAGTCTCAAAATACATTTATTTGGATATTTATAATATCAATTATTTTAATATTTCATTAATTAGGTAATTACTACATCATCGTTATGTCATAAATAAACTAAATTATTTAAATTCTGAAAAATATAAATAAAATTACATTATGTAGGAAAACTTTTATCTTTCTAATTAATATTTAATGAAAAATTTAACTTATGTTAAACCCTATTTTAGAAATGTTTTAGTTATTAAACATTGATTTTAACTCTTTTAACAATTCATTAACTTAAATAATAATAAATATCCTAATCTAATCTGTGTGAAACAAAGTGTTTCTTATGTTATTCATACGGTTTTTTTTTCATCAAATTATGCTTATCCATTAGAATTAAGACATGTGTTATGTTAATAATAATATCATTATTACCTTTAATTACCCTATTTACTTTTAACCATGGTCAATAAAAGTTATTAATTACTATTCACCAAAAATTATATTTATCTTATTGAACCACATTTTACTCCTTGATATTAACCATGTCTATCAGATTTTAACGATTCAACTCATTGATGTGGTAAAATTATGTTTTATGTGAATTTAAAAATGCCTCTTAGAGTTGGGTAAAAGATGGTGAAAAGTTCAATAAAATTTTATATATCTAATATTATTAAAAAATAAATCCAACGAATTAATTGAACATGTATATGTATTATGTATCTATTTTGAACCAAAATAAATTTAAATAAAATAATTATTTATTTAAATAAAAATTTGGTTTTAAACTATAACTCAGTGTTTTTTCACAATTTATCAAAAATCGAATGTTTTCTGAAAAATACCAAAAAATCACCCTAAGATAATTTCAATCTTTCAAATCCAATAATGATGTCCATTTTGAATGATAAAATTATTAATTATTCTAAAAGTTGTTATTTCTATTCATAACATCTAGTTTCATTGGTCTCGGAGTGTTAGAATCTCAAAGTTGCGTACAATGAAAACTGTTACATTATTCAAATGGAAAAGTACCATGGAGGCTTGGAGTGTTACATTCTTCCCCCATTTTGGAAATTTCATCCTCGCAATTTTTAATATTTTGCTTGGTAACATAATTTAAAGTCCCACTTTGGAAGAAGAGTCAATAAAACAATCACTTTAAAAGAAATAAAGAGAAGTACAACGGTCACTCGAGAAAACCCATACTAGGATTCCATGTAGGAAAACATGGATATGGAAGATATACTAAGTGTCATGTTTTGATGAAGAGAGATATAAAACATGATCAAGAGAAAGTTAACAACAAGAAAACCACAAACTTGTAATGGGATAAATAGTCATTAGTTTCCCAGTAGTAAAAGTAAACATGCAATGTTTTTTTGTTTTAAGTTACATTTCATAATGGTGATGAATTTTTTTATAAGATTAACTATAAAAAAAATGATATATACATAATTTTTAGGTATAGTTTCATTATTTGATAAATTTCTACCACTAACTCATTTTTTTTCAAGCGATGAGTATTACAGATGACTTGGTCACACTGGAAGACAGAAAATCCACATCTAGAGAATAACATAATTGTCAAAGAATAAAATATGTATTTAACATGTATTTTGAGATTATTCAAAACCAAAACAGTTAGTAAAATATCAGATGATCCCCCAAAAAGATATTCCTTTAGAGAAAGAAACATTAATATTAATTTCTAAATTTTAACCAACAATACCCCAAAGTTAAATAAATACCATTAAATAAAAAAATTACTTTAAAATACTTCGATATATTCCGAAATAATATTGAAACACAAAACATATAAGAATTTGGTTGTGTAGCCTTCCACGTTAAATTGTATCTCAAAATGACTTCGACTACTCTTAAAGTCACGTACTTAAAAGAAATTAACCTAATTACATATTCTCTATTATGGGTTAATCATTTCCATAAATAACCCAAATAACTATAAATCCACAATTAAATCATAGATAAAAATCCACCATTACTCTTCAAATTAAATCCCATAGTATTCTATTTTACTAAGGCATATAGTGTTCCCAACATCAAAAACCTCTTCCAAAATAATATTAATCACTTAATCACCAAATTATTTTCCTATACTAAGGGTGATGATTTTATAAGACATATGATCCCAAATCAACTTATTATTGATCAATAAAATAATTTAACTAAAAATAATTATTCACACTAACCAGGGACTTTATGTAGTCTAGTGGTAGGTGAAAAGTCCCAATTTCACTCTGGTAGTGGGTTCTATTCCCACAACATTGTCTAAAGTGACGGTTTGTTACACTGTCTTCTTCTTGTTGTTTTTCAAATAATATATTTTATAACATTACCAAAATGCGATAAATTACTCAAAATAACCATATCATAATTTAACCACAAATTTTATCTCATACATTTCATTTTCATTCCAAAATATAATAACTCGTAATTGACTCAAACCCAATGATCATATAAATCTGAATGGTTATTTATAAATATATCCATAAGAGAAAAGATAATTCTTCCTTAAATATCATTTTCACAGGACAAACTGTAGGGTTACAAATACAAGAGAAAATTATTCCAAACTAATACCATCATCATGGAGCACTAATACATTTAAATATTTCTCCAACCATTTATTTCCACATAGCTTTTTCTTTGACCAATAAAATATCCTATAAAATAGGAAATTCACTTGGTTAATGGCTAGGTCCCCCACATTTATAGAAAATGACTGTAAATGTATTCTTGGGACAATTATTATTTTCTTCCATAGTACTCTTCATTTTTTCTTGGAAATTCTTTACTTTATGTCCTTTCTCACACGTAATGTATTTCTTTGTTCCATTGAGACACTTTCCTGGGTGTCTCCTTCAACATTTCCTACATTAAGGAAATTTAGGATTCTTTTCTCCATGGTATCCACTATTTGAGTTCTTGTCATTCATCACCTTTCTCTTCTTTATTGAGTCTGAGAGTTGGTTAATATATATATTGTTGATCATATTTTGGGATAACTGATTTGGCATGAACACGATATATTTTATGCCTATCAACATTCTATTTTGATTCTCATTTCCACCATCGTTGCCACCATGTACCTCATGCTCAATGTTACTATTACTTCCTTGGAATCTAGACATTGAGTAAAACTAGAAATCATTGTGTGAGTAACAGTAGTCATAAAATCATATATAGAATATCATGACACAATATTTTTAATTTGAAACAACTTATGATTAACCAAATTCATTTATTCTCATCTTATATTAAATTTCCTCAAATAGGTTTGTAATGAAAATGTAAATGATCCGAAGAATATCCCCTAGGAGTGTCATAACCAAGAGTGCAGCATGGGCTGTTGTCGGGCACAATTTCCTGTTCTAGTATATCTCAATGCAGTGTTTTCGGGTATTACCCCTATGTATATCTATGCCAGAGCTGCCTCTACTGGCTCATTTCGAGACATGTATGTTTTTCTTAGAAAACTCAAAAAATAGATACAATACCAAAATTCTATTAAGTTATTCTATACAAATCCTCAAAGTCTATCTTAGGGCTATGCTTTCTAATCAGAGTTTTTCTAAATCTATTTTACATGGTTTGTACTAAACTTCCACAGATACCAACGGTAACACCCCGACCCCATAAGCCCGGATTCGGTGCATTATTACGTATAACTGGAATGATCACAAAAGATCATGTATCTAATGTATGATTATTTTAGTAGCCTATGAATTAATAGATACATTACTACAGTTTACATTACATCATAAAATAGAAAACCATAACCACATTGTTTCCATAGACAACACTGAGATCCCATTGTCTATCCCTATAGGTCATTCATAATATACTTCTTCCCATCCTGGGAAAAATAAAATATTGAATGGAGTGAGCTAAGATGCTCATTAAGGATAACTATATAGCCGAAACATTCATAAATAAGCATAAACATTTAAGGAAATGTATAGAACTAAAACAAAATCCTTTTGAACATAAACTTCATCATAATATGGAAAATATAAATCAAAATAATTCTATTTACTTACTCGCATGGATATTCTACTGGTCGAATAATCACATGCAATATCAATTTCCACTTTCATAATGATGGAATGCATAATGCCAGACCTTTGTAACAACATAGTCAAGGACTTTTTCCAAGACAACAAATTATATTTTTTCAAGACCTTATGCCAAGACAATAGTTTTTCTCATGAGACCTACCGATGAATTGAAGTGTTATAGCGGGCTCCACCCATTACATACTATGTCCAATGCTTTCCTCATATGAAAAGAATAAAACATAATCTGATCATTTGTATTAAAACTAGCATAAAAAATGTATATATTTTAACCACAAACCACGAATGATATAAAAATAGAATATACACATTCAAACATAACTCATTCAATAGAATATGGAATATTGTACAGATCAACCTCAATAGAGAATAATGAATGATATTGACATTGATGAAAATAATCAACAAAACATTTTGAGACGAATATCCCCTTTTTTCTTTAAAAGAATTTAAAAGTCCCACTATTTATCAAGAAGATGATTAAAATAGATTTATGATTCAATGTGTCTCATACCACCTTGAAAATTTTAAAAGGAATTTATATTTTAAAACATTAATGTCCATATATATAAAATCCATAAAACCATTTTTAAAACATGGACATTAATGATAAATATTTAGAATAATAAATCTTTAAATAATTTTAAAATGATATTTTAGTAATAGTTCCTAACCAAAGGAAGGAAACGTGAATAAAAATAATTACGGTAATAAAAACATTATAATATGATGAGTGTAATGTAATTCGTGATATACTATGTGGAAGTACATTATATACACCATATAAAAGTGAATTGGTGTATAAAAACAAAGAAGTCTCAATAGAATGTAAATTGAGATGAAATATCTTATAGTGATCGTATACTTAGGTTAAGCATAAATCAATGACATAATTATGTATGAAAAATATAGATACACTCAATATAAAAGGATATTCAGTTTAAATCAATCATTGGACATTTCCACATACCAATAAATTGGATGTTTAACTCAATAAATAGAGATTGAGTTAAAATTACTCATATCAAGTTCATATCATTTACATGATAATTTATCATAGGAGTGATTATGTGTATCAAAAGAATATCCATAGAAAGGGGATTGGAAATTACTACACAAATAATAAATAGTGATTCCACACATAATCATGGAGTAAAATAATCAATGAAGTATGCGTAAGGCCAAATGAGTGCAAATTGAAATATGAAATTCCCATACCAATTTGGTAACATACGAAACATACATACCATGAATGGATGATAATAAAATGAAAATGTAATTACTGATTTATTAATGTACATTACACAAATAATACAATCATTGGGCAGTACTTACACCACACAAAAGGAAATAGTTGCAGTACGACATGAATCTCATTTAAATAGTAAGTGAGATAAAAACTCGTACTTCATTGTAATCAATTGGGTCGTATGGTAAAATTTTAATAACATCCAAATGAATCACAGAATATCATTAATATAAAGAAAATCATGATAATATATATATATGTCAAATGACAGTACATAATACACCACATTTAATAAATAAGTGGCGAACAATGGAAATCTCCCAAAATTAAAAGTGAGATAAGAAACCCCTTACCATGTACTTTTACATGGACGATGGTTGGTTATCCTCCTATATAAGGGTGAAATATTTTTTATTAAATTATAAAAGTATCCTAAAAATTAATATAATATCATATATAATCTTTTAATACTTATTTGTTTATAATATCTTAGTATTATCATCATTTCGGGTGTTAACTATTTAATTTTCCTTATTATTCTTAGTTACGTAAGTAATTTTTGTTATGGATAGGATGAATCTTATTAATATTCGGATTGATATTAATTATTTAATCATTTTTTCTAATCATTTAATGAAAATTAGTCTTGAATGGATATGATGGGGAATGAATGTCATCGCATTCGTGGAGACGGTAATCCGTACGTACGTACGAGCGAAAATATCATTATTTTGATATTAAAATAATATTTAATTGGATATTATATCATATATACCGAATAATTATCATGTTATATTTATTATTTACATCAATTAAACATTATTATTATATCCATCCAAATAATATTATATTGAATAACAATTACACCACAACGTGGAGACAGTATGCCGAACTCACGCACATATGGTGACATGTCATTCAAATTATTGATAGATTAATGAATATGGTTGTAACATATATATAATCATATCATAGTATATAGAATATACTGGAGTTATTATTTAATAATAGAAACAACAATGAAAGAGGAAGTGGAAGAATATAGGAACTTGAAAGAGATGATGAAATATTTACATCTTCTTCGGGTTCTTCCTTTTGATTTGAACAAAGGGGCTTCATAGGATGGATTTATGACTAAACTGAGGCCTATAGGATGAATGGAGTATAGTTGAGAGGTTATTTTGGCAGAGTTTGGGCATGAAAAAATGCTTTATGGTGTGAATTTGAGGGAAGGGGGAGTGCCTTTTTAAAAGAGGGGTGATGGGCACCTTAGGAAAAGCTAGAAATATTATTTAATAATAAATTTATTTTCAGTTTCTAATGGCTACAATGTGGATTATTTTAATGACATGCTGGAGATGGGCTGAAAAAAACTCAATCAATAGGTTTTAGACAGGTTTGGGTAACTATATGAACCATATCTTTTAGATTTAACTCATAGTTAAATAGTTTGACATTTACCATTTCTCATTGTATTTTTATATTATATAATTAATAAAAATACAATACACATCCCAAAAAACCCCATGTGGTTCATTAATGATACACATATCCCTTTTTAATTCTTTTGGACGATCCTTATATTTTTAGCAGTAGAATATCAATTAATAATATAATTTTTTTAAAAACTCTTTTATGTCAATAATGAAAATATTTTGTTTTTTGTTTTTTGTAAATTTATAACGGCATTATTACTTCGAAAAAAATATTTCTAATAAACCCTAATATGTCATATTAACTATAAAAGTAGTATAATTCATAAAAATTCTTCAAATTTCATTTTTTAAATATTTATAATATCCATTATTTTAATATTTCATTAAATAGGTAATTATTGCATTATCATTGTATATTAAATAAATTTAATTATTTAAAGTATAAAAAATACAAATAAAATTATTTTATTTACTAAATCATTTTCTCTTTCTAATGAATATTTATAGTCGAATTTATCTTATGTGTAACCCTATGTTAAAAATGTTTTAGTTATTTGACATTTATTTAAACACTTTTAACTGTTCTTTGAAATAAATAATAATAAATTTCCTACTCTAATCCAAGTGGACCAAAGAGGTTCATATTTTATTCCTAAGGTTTTTCATTAAATTATGATTATCCAATAGAATTAGGACATGTTATAGGGTAATAATAATATCATTTTTACCATTAATTACCCTATTTACTTTTAATAGTGGTAAATAAAAGTGAAAAGTTACTATTCACAAAAAATTATTTTTATCTTATTAAACCAAATTTTACTCCTTGATATTAACCGTGTTTCTCAGATTTTCAAATTTCAACTCACAGAAGTGATAAAATAATGTTTTATATAAATTTGCAAATGCTCCTAGGAGGTGGGTAAACGACGGTGAAAAGTTCAATAAAATTCTATATATCTAATATTATTAAAAAATGAATCCAATGAATTACATTGAACTTATATAGGTATTATGTATCCATTTGGATGAAAAATAAAATTAATTAAAATTATTAATTAATTAATTAAGCATTCAGTTTTAAAATATAATGTAAAGACACAGAAATTTCAAGGAAAACATTTTCTTAATTTCTTTGGGATTTTACAAGAATGCAGTTTCTGACGGCACCTGATTCTGAGGCCCGCTGTGCCCAGAATCAATTTTCGAAGTATAGCTCGGGTACGTTCAGTGAACGAACGAGCATGTTTTTCTATATTTTGAACCGGTGCTCGGAATTGAAATCTGAGGGAACCGATGAACTCGCAGCACCGGTAATTTCTTAAGGGGATCTTAAGCGCAGTTGTTTTTTGTCGCATGAGGTGGTTACTTTTTTGGGGTTTAGTTTAATTAAATAAAATTTGTCGTGCACAAATTTTATTCATGGTAAGTGGTTATTTTCAACAAAGGGGGAGTTAGATTTGGGGCCCACACCCACCTAACCTCCCATGGGGGATTTTAGTGTGGTAGGGCCCACACGAGACCCTAACTCCTCACCTCCCCCTCAACTCCCAAAACCACCCTTTATCACTCATCAAATTAAACTGTACACTCCTCCATAATTATGTAGTCTACACACATAATTATTGAAGTGACTCTTTGAATTAATTTGAATGGATGGCTTTCCTTTTAAAATTGGGGAAAGATCATTTTAACATTTGGTTGGGAAAATAATGTGAGGGGAATTCGTGGAGAATTTAGAAGAGCTCCCTCCTTTTGGCGATGAACGTTCTTGACGAAGAACAACGCCTCCGACGAATAACACCTCCGATAGAGAAAGAGAAGTCACCGATGAAGTGCCTTCTCTTCTTCTTCCTCCGCATCAAGGGAGGAGACACCACCACGGGGAACGTCTCCATCGATGATGACTCACCCTCCAACATCAATGGAATCAGCACCGATCTTCTGAGACGTTCGATCATCGTGACACTTTCATCTTTCTGCGGCTCGACGATGTGTGACATCTTTGCAAGGTAGGGGTTAATTTCTTCTTCATGAATACTTCGTCGTCGTTCAACAATTTCTAAATAGGCCACATGTTATCGCAATAACGGGAGGATGTCAGACCACAGGAACACGGACGACCCTCCTCCCCTTGATGTTTATGATTGTTGCGGTTCGAAAGAAGGCAGCGCGGTGCAACGACACCGCACAGTAACATGGGAAAATGTGGCTAAGATGTGCGACACCGTCGCACCGCGCCGTTGAGGAAAAACGAAACCACGACCGAAGTCGCGCTGTGATGAAGGGGTGCGGCGTCGACGCACCGCACTGGAGAACTCCAAAGACATCGGGGCCAGAGCGGCGTCGCGGCGGAGGGGCGCAGTGCCGTCGCACCGCGCCGGTCAGACCAAGGTCGCGGCATATTGTCGCGGCGGAGCAGGGAGCGGCGGCTGGACTAACGGCCGTCGGCGCGCTGGAGTAGGAAGGCGGGACCCCAGCGGTCCCACGGCAGTAGCACGGTCGGCCTGTCGGGCCGGCCGATCGAGGATACTGGGGGTTCTTAACCCTCGGCTGGAAGCAGGAGCAGCCCCCCCCCCACATGGGGGTTGCATTTTTCAATCAGGGGGGGCAGCGCCCCCCCCCCCCCCCCCCTGTCCACTCATCTCGGCACTGGCCAAGCTGGCCATGTGCTCCGCACACGCATACTAGGCTGGGCCAAGCTGCGCCAGCTAGGCTGGGCCGCGCCCAAGCAGGCTGGACCCGGACACGGTTTGGCCCGACCCAGGGGCACTCGGGCCGGGTCGGTGCGGGCCCAAGACCCCCATTTTCGGACTTTTTTCATTCTTTTTACCATAACATGGGATACAGACCTCTGATCTATGAAACTTTAGTTGAAATGCGATCCTTGGACTGAGATGGTCTTTTCGGTATATTACACTCAGGGTTTTAGAGAACTCTGGTTACAGACGGGTTGGTTCGAACCCGAAACCAACTGAGCCCTCGGAGCGGAAATGATTATAACTTGAGCTCCAGACGTCTGATTGATGTGAAGTCGACTTTTTTGGATTCCTCATGATGAGATGGAACTTTTGAAATACTTCTACTGAGGTTTGGACATAGTTGGATAGTGGTCGTGATGGATTGT
This sequence comes from Viscum album, assembly GCA_963277665.1. Taxonomy (NCBI): domain Eukaryota; kingdom Viridiplantae; phylum Streptophyta; class Magnoliopsida; order Santalales; family Viscaceae; genus Viscum; species Viscum album. The sequence continues at coordinate 1,376,786,607 of OY728140.1, read as the reverse complement.
ACCTGATATCCAACCGGTCCCCTGGAACAGAAAGGCCGATAACTTCCAGACCAGTCGTCCGTTTGAAGAACCGTCGGCGACTTTGGTGATCACATTGAGAAAAGATCCCTATGAGTATACCTAATGATAGTTCGGGGTATAGTTGAGATACGGTTAGGTTGGTTCGCACATGAAACCGACCCGGACCCTGAGACGAAAATGCTAATAACTCACAGACCGGGCGTCCGATAGACGCGCCGTATGTTGCATTGAGACCTCTATGACGAGGCGGTCCTTTGAGATACCTCATTGTGGGAATTGTGATACTTGGATTATCAACCAGTATCTCATGGAGCGGACCCTCCCGGAGATGAGCTAGCAGAGTGAAGAGACCTAGTAGCTGACTGAGACTTGATGACTGTTGATTGATCGACTCAGAGAGATCCAGAAAGCCCAGTGGGGTGGGAATGGTTGTAGAGGAAAACCCATGGCGGAAGTGAACATGGTTGTAGAGGCAGACCTGCAGTACTCGACAGATGGAATACCTCTATAGGCTTTGAAGGGGTACTCTTGGTTGTAGCGGCAGACCCATGGTGGGATGCACTTGGTTGCAGCGGCAAGCCCACAATACTCGATAGGTGGAGTACTTTAGCAGTCCAATGTTAGTGGGACGCGCTTGGTTGTAGTGGAAGGCCCACTATACTCGACAGAGGAGGAGTTCTCCAGCAGTCGTGGTTTCGATATCGTGAATAAAATCCGGGTTTGAGCTGAGTCATTGACCTTTATGTTTACCTCATGATTGAGATGGGTCACTTTATAACATAGGTATATGTATGGTCATATACCTAGGTTGTGGTTATCCGTTGATTTCATAACCTATTGTTTCCTCATGATTGAGATGGGTTACTTGATAACTTAGGTATAAGTATGGGCTTATACCTAATTATGTGTTATCTGTTTAGATCGTTCTTTCAGGTTATCCTTGTTGAATTTAGTGATACCTTGAGGGTCTCAGGGTCCCTACTGAGTATCGTGTACTCACACCTGCTTGGGATATGCCCGCACCTCATTTTGTTAGTTGTAGACAACAGGAAGTGCTGACAGAGGTCGAGATTTCAAGGACTGGACGGTACCCAGAGGGGGACCTCACGATGAGTCAGTATATGGAGGTGCACTTCACGACGAGATGATACTCAGAGGAGATTGATGGGCATGAGCTTTGTTGAGGATAAATTTACCTACCCTTCAGGTAGGATCAGTGGTGGATGATCGGGGAGCTGTGCTATCTGTACCTACCCTTCAGGTAGGATCTGAGGAGGACGACCCAGGAGGTGTTTCCATTCTTCCAGCTGTTGGTCTTTTCTGTTGTACTTTCGTTCAGTTGTAGCTGTACATTCAGTTGGGTTTGTATTTTGGCCCACTTACATTTCAACACTTTCTTTTGTACTTAGTGTATTACTTCCTCTTGTACTATGTGATGTTTTGTTTAATTTAATAAAGGCAATTCCTTCCCATTGATCAGGATTTATGCCTTTGGTGCTTGTCTCCAGCCCCTGGCCTATGGAAGGTGGGCTTGGGGTTGTCACAGGACGGGCCCCGAGGACGGGTCGTGACAAATTGGTATCAGAGGAGTCAGCTCAATCGCATGACTTATTACTATAATATTCCTTTTCTGTGAAGAAATATTGTTATGGGTACCTAGTGTGGTCATCAGTTCAGGGAGTCCAGTGTTGGTGTGGCGGCCGACGTATCCGTACACCAGGACCCTGACTACTGATTTCTGACTTAGTACACTAAAACACTGATTGCGTGTGTGTTTAAAAAGTTTTCAAGACTGCTCAAACCAGGTCATCTCACCATGTATAAATCATTTACCATGTCGCATCTATTCAGGATGACTCCAAGAAGACAGTCAGTTGGAGTTCTGAGATAGTACGCGATGATGGCCCACCGAGCGAAGAGTCTCCGGTGCGGGACCCTTTTCACTATGTTGGCACCCTTGGGTGGTATACCAGCAGCACCACCACATGTTGGGCAGTAGATTCCACCATCCATACTAACGAACTGTGCACGCTGGCAAAGCGTGTTGCACGAATTCCAGTAGCAGCGGCCTCTGAGGTTACAAGGCGAGTCATATTCCCAAACCGTAGAGCACTGGCTGAATAAGAATGCTAGAGTTTTCCGCCTAGCTGAGACATCAGTAGAGTGGATGGTGGACTTGGCTACTAGTTCTTTCAAGTGAATTACCATTAGGATGGTCCGCATAGTGATGAGGCTTAATTACGTGGACTGATTCCTAAGATAGTGCCTTCAGGTAGTGTGTCAGCTATACATCACTACCTGTTGGTCAGCAGTTACAGCCGGCAGTACCGGTAGGTGACACATTTAGGCTTACTGCCTTACACGTCTTCCAACATCAGATACTCTCAAGTTCCGAGATGGACCTGACTCACAGGAAGATGAGGACTGACTTGACGAGGTGGCTGAGAGTTTTCTAGAGCTTATACAGCTTTGGCAAGATGACGTGTCGGTAGCTGAGAATTCGTCCAGGCATACCGAACATTCCAGGTACTTGATGAATACGATTTGATCAGTGCTATAGAGCCCGGACCTCTGATCGTGGTGTGTTTAAGTATATTCGGGCCATCAATTTTTTCTCTATGCATTCCTACTAATTTTTGGGTGCCAGAGAGTACCTTGAGGTCGAATGTTCTTTGGATGAACGAATACAACTAGATAATGCTAGAAGTTGGAACATAGTGAGCTGGTTCCAGTCTCGGAGACTTGGGCATGTGAAAGTTTCAAGAAGATGAAATGTTAAGGATAGAAAAATCTGCAGAGCAGTAGACGTGGAAGCATAGCGAGGAGAGCAGCATGAGGTTGTGTACTTTTAGACATGTTACAATCACCCGCCTTTGTAGTTCCTGCCAGGCTCAGGGAGCTGGAGGGCAGGGGAAGAGAGTAGCTGCATGCGGTTAAGGAGTGTGACCCAATGGCTCTATGAATGATTCAAGGGATATTCTCTGTCCATTACTAGATGCCGTAACAGCAGACTTTGATTCGGATCATTCCTTCCACGAATCTTGTACTAGACCCGGAGTTTATGGTAAGTTGTAGACTTGACCCTCATGTCTGGAGATACCTATCGGAGGAGACTCAATAATCACAAATATGCCGATAGTGTGATCTGACCCTATAGGCGAGTGTTTCGGTTGGAATCTCATGGTTGTATCATCGAGGCCTTATTACGTTGGTCTGAGTATGGATTTTGTAGAGACCTGAAGCTTGGCGTACATTGACATTACATTACATTTGCGGAATACATAGTACATAACAAAAACACACACACAAGGACCGTAATAGTTTAGTGTCTTTGGAAACTCGGAATATAATCTTCTAATCGTGGTGAAAGATCTTCAATATCTCCCATAAAGATCTTCCTTTTTTTTAGACCTAAAACCTTTATTTATATCCTGGGGAAAAGAAAACATAAAAGGGTGAGCTCAAATGATCAGTAAGAGTAAACAAAATAAATATCAATCACATCATATACATAAGAACATAGCTTTTGGAAATCTTAACCTGCAAAAGATAGCATAATCTCATAACATGGGATAAATCATGGCAGTGAAATGTAATCACAATAATCATAACATAAAACATGAAACTTTGTGGCATACACACATAATCATAGAGAATCATTTCATGTTAGTCAAAACTCATTGCCAAGACTATCTTAGTGGACAAAGTCCCTTTCTGAATCGAGTTCACTCCTCGTTTCAGTCCTGTATCACTGAACCGAAATAACCTTCCGTTCCAGCCATGTCTATCTCATGAGATATAAATCTTTACCCAATGCATTGGAGGGACATATAGGTCTCACCCATCTTATAATTAATCCTTTCTTATGTGTGCCACATAATCATAAACCATACATCATAGCGTAACCCATGTAATACAAATGGGAATCTTAAACATTATGACATCATAAATCAATTCATATAAGATAAAGGAATTCATAAAAATAATTCCATCACAACATGATCAAATCAATGTAATAATAGGGATAAAAACAGAAACTTTTATTATCTTAGATGGGAAATAATTTTGATAAAACACTTGAACTCCATTCTTGAGGAAAATATCCTCTTTTCTTCTTCAAAAACATTTTTCCTTTCATAACATGTCATACGACTTTAAAATAAAAGAAGTTGATTAAAAATAAACATGAAAACTTGTAAAGGATGCTTCTTGGAAATAATGTTTTAAAAATCCATTCATGCCATATAAGTTAAAAAAACATTCTTCCCATACTTTTGTCGGAAAAGTCAAAAAAGTACCTCGTACGAAAAACGACAAATGATTCCTTTCATATTCTTTGCTAAAAACTCACCGAAGGGTAAAATTGGATTTAAAAAATTGTAGGTGGATTGAAATAATATCACATATTTATGAAACATGGATGTGGATGATAAAATACACCCCAGTAAATACCAAAGTATAAACAATCTCAGATAAAAATGAGATTGTGATATTTCCCTTACCTTAGGTCCGATTTGCTTCGTAAGTGTCCGAACCTCCTGTATAATGATTTAAATAATGTCATTGACTTATTACAGAATCATATTAATTGTTATGATATCATATAGGGTTCAATTATGACATTATATTACCCGTTATTTGGTAAATTCCATGTTAAAGAGCATTTTGGGTAAAATTGTTTCATTTGTCATCCGTGTTTTGACTTGTAATTATTCATATGATTACTTAGATCATGATTACTTAATTCCAGAATATAAAACATGATTTATATATATATATATATATATATATTCATATTATACATATATATAATAAATCATTAAATGTAAAGAAATACACCGTTGATGGAGACGGTAGTCCGTACATATGCATGAACGCTGTTTTCGTTTCCTTATTGAATTGACGGGAATTAAGTAGATGACATACATATAAATATAAATAAATCCAGTATCATTATTATGTCATATATTTCATTAGTACTTATTATATATACTTTATAATCATTCATGAATGGTTAATAATTGAGAATGAATCCCATCGCGTCATGGAGACGGTAGTCCGTACGTACGCACGAGCGATGATATCGTTCCCATGGTCGTGGAATTGTGTTGAAGTATATGTATACTACTTAAGTATCAATATCAACTTATAATAATCATATATAGTAACTCATTACACCATTATACCCATCCAATTAATGTGGTGGAGGAAAATAGAGTACACCACGGCGTGGAGACGGTATTTCGTACGTACGCACGCGCGGTGATTTCCTTTTTCCGTAGGATGGATAGAAGGTTAATTAGAGTTGTTTAATATTTATAATAACATATCAGTATGTAAGCAATAATGATGTTATTACTTTATCATGAAACAACTAATGAATAAGAAGTTGAAGAAGAAAGAAATTGAAAAGATCGGTAATGGATATTACCTCTTCTTTGAAACGCCTCTTTGAATCCTCCACTTAGGGAACTAAGATTGGTATTTGAAGAAGACCAGGACCTCTAGGATTATTCTAGGGAAGTGGATAGGGGATTTTTTCAGAGTTTGGACGAGCTTGAGTGCTCAAATTGGTGTGAGGAGAAGGGGGAGGAGGTCTCCTTTTATAAGGGAGGAGAGAGGCACCTTAGTAATATCTCAAAATATTATTTTATATTAAAGTAAACATCGGTTTATAATTGTTCCAAAGGGTATTATTTCGAAGCTAAAGTGGGTATGGGTCGAAATACTATCAACCAATAGGATTTAGACAAGTTTAGGTTATTATTTTAACCTTATCAATTAGATTTAACACTAAGTTAAATAATTTAACTTTTACCGTCTCTTTTTGTTCTCTTTCACTATATGGTTAATACACTTACTATAACATGAAAAATGAACCCCAAATTGTATATTATTAATATATATATCCTTATCTAAGTCATTTGGCCTAACCTTAGATTTTTAGGAATAAAATAAATATTAATAATATAATATTCGATTTAAAAACTATTTTGTGTCAATTTTGACACTATTTGATATATGATTTTTGTGAAAGTCATAACAGAATTATATGTTCGAAAAATGTTGATTAAATCAACAATAATATATCATAGTAACCAAGAAAATTAGTGGAATTCATAAAAAGTCTTAAATTACATTTATTTTGATATTTATAATATCAATTATGTCAATATTTCATTAATAATATAATTACTGCATCATATTTGTGTCATAAATAAATTAAATTATTTGATGTATAAAAATTAAAAATAAAATACCATCATGTAGGAAATCTTTATAGATTTCTAATGAAAATTTACAATCGAATTTATCTTATGTATAACTCTATATTAAATTTTTTTAGTAAATAAACATTGATTTTAACTCTTTTAACTCTTCTTTGAATTAAATAATAATAAATGTCCTAATCTAATCCAAGTGGGCCTAAATGATAATATTTTACACTTAAAGTTGTTTTTGGTCGAGATACACTTGTCCAATTGAATTAGGACATGTGTTAGGGTAATATTAATATCATTTTTACCCTTAATTACCCTATTTACTTTTAACCGTGGTAAATAAAATTAAAAAGTTACTATTCACCAAAAATTATTTTCATCTCATTGAACCACATTTTACTTACTGACATCAACCATGTCTCTCAGATTTTTGAAATTCCATTCACAGAAATGGTAAAATTATGTTTTATGAAAAATTCAGTTTTTTAACTAACACTTAGTAGTTTCACTATTAATCAAAAATTGATGTTTTTCAGAACAATGCCAAAATTTCATCCTAAGCTATATTTCATATTCTGAATTCAAAAATGAAGTCTATTTTACCAAATTCATAACATAGAAGTTGAATTAATTAATTTTATAATTAAATCCTGCTGTTAAAACCAATAACGTGTTTTTAAAAACAATATCTATCAAAAGATTGACTCTTGTTTATGTCTGGTTTAAATGTGAAATTACATCCAATGACCCACATTGTATTAAATCGTAAAAATATATTCTAAATATAATTTAAAACTACTCAAATTAATAATTTATCACTATTAATTATTTCGATTAAAAAATTTGTTTTTTAATTATAATTTAGTAATTTTCACTATTCATCAGAATATGAAAGTAATCCTAAAAGTACCAAAATTTCACCTTAGGCTAAATTCGATACACCGAATCCAAAAATGAAGTCCATTTTGAGAGCTAAAATTTCTAAAATTTTAAAAGGTGGTTATTACTATTTATAACGGCTAGTTATAATAATATTATAATAGCATATCGTTGTTTAGTGAAACTCGGAATTGCGTACTACACACGCTATCGAGGAAGGTCGCGATTGCATGTAATGAAAGGCAAGTCAAGGATGTGTGTTGTGCAAGCTCCTTTTGGTGTAGCGTAAAACACAAGACATTAATAAAATTAAAAATAATAGTTTTCATAAAATCTCGGGCTGTTACATTCTACCCCCCTTAAAATGAATTTCGCCCTCGAAATTCGTCGGGGTTATAAATAGTTTACTATTCGAAAGTTTCTTTAATAGAAACCCACATCATAAAAAGGAATACCAAAACTTGTCTTTAAAAACTAAAGTATGAAATTTAACGATTACCCAAATAAACTAATCACTGGGTTTCCACATAGGTGAAAATATGGATATGGAAGAGAAATCTAACCATCATGTTCTGATAGAGAGTGGTAGAGAACATGGCTATGGAAAAGTCAGCAATCACAAAGCCATAAATTTGTGACGATCTAAGGTACCATCTGATTAATCAGGTATAATATCACTAGGACAACATTTTTGGTTTTCAAGATCGTTTCCCTAAAGTTGAAAATTTGAATTAGAATAAATACTTACTTTATTTTGGAACAATCTCACTGTTGTTCGTGCCTTGAACAATTCCCACTTCATCTCTTAAATAAATGAAGTTGAATTTGTTATTTGTGAAGTGTTAGCAGATTATGTGATAGAATGACGGGTCATTCCATCTGTCTCAAACAAAATGTTAGAAAAAGTTATTAAATATACATAAGTCATTCTATAGTGAGATTAATCATATATGGTTCCTAAAATGGAGTTATACTTCATATATTATACTGTTTAATATAATAAAACTAGTTTCAACTAAACAGGGACTTCCTGTAGGCCAGTGGTAGGTGATAAAGGCCAGTCGCACTTCGGTTGTGGGTTTGATTCCCATAGCCTTGTCCGACGTGATGGGCTGTCGCCCGTCCTGTAGGTTGTCCTTTTCTAAAACTATATTACTATAACATCCCATCAATAATATCGAAAAAAAACTTCTATCCTTAAACAATACAAACTTATATCCAACATAATCCATTCCAATCTTCAGGCTTATCCATAATACTGCAGTCCACTCTCATAACATAGTGAAAACGATTACCAGATATTTATCACCATCGTCGATCCCCATATATCATAAGATATGTTTTGTTGGTCACATTCCAAAAATTCAAAGTCCTTAATCATGTATTCTCTTGAATACCTCAGTGATAACATGAACGCAGTTAAAAGTTAACACTTTCCACATACCAAAATCCTCAAAATTCTATATACTCAAACGATGATATCACTTAGTCCTTATATCAATCATGAGCTCATGAATACTGTTAAACATTTCATTTTCTCGTTTTCCCTTCATTATGTGCATAATATCTCAATCACTTTGAATACCATATTAGACCAATACATAAATATTCCAATACTCGATGATACAATATTATTTTGGAATCCCATTACATAAACACTTAATCATTCCACCACATCGTTGTCATATTCAAAATTGCCAATAGTGATCGCATGTGACTTCCCTTTGTCCTTTTCCTTAAGCGGTTGCTCATGTTGATCATCACTAACCCTTGGACTAGGGCATTTATTAGCATAATTCCCCATTTCCTTACACTTGAAGCATTGAAGTGTTGGTGGTGCGTTCTCTGTAGTGTTTGCTTTATTCACATCATTAGAAACCCTATTTCCATTACTTCGACACTCAGCTTCTCGATGACCTTCTTTTCCACACTTAAAACATTTTCTAGTCCCTTTAAGACAATCTCCACCATGCTTCTTTCCACACTTTGTGCATTAGGAAACATTCATCTTCTTTTCACCATTATTCTGAGATTTTTCCTTGAACTCCATCTTTCATTTCTTGTCAAAACCATGAGATTGATATGTAACACCAACTTCCATTTCTACCTTGATAGCACAACACACAATTTCTTCATAGCTACTGAAGTCTCTTATAGCTAATGCCCTTCGAAGACTTGGTTTTAAGCCACTGAAAAATCGATCAACTTTACTTTAAGGTTGGATGATAATTCCAGATGCATACCTTGCAAGTCTTGTAAAATTTGCTTCGTATATACCAACAGATTCATCATCCTTCTGCTTCAGCTCAAGAAACTCCTTTTCCATCTTTGTTCGAAGAATACGAGGGATGTACTTACTGAAAAACAAGTTCTTGAACTCGTCCCATTCCATGGAATCAATTTTATCCCTTTGCCTCGTATTCTTGATAAGATTCCACCATTGATCAACTTCACCTTCCAAACGATATACTGCTAAGATTACTTTATCATGTTCAGAACATTGAAGAACTGAAAATATCTTTTCAGTGGTACTGATCCATTATTCAGCAACAAGTGGATCAGAAGACCCATTAAAAGAAGGTGGAAGTTGCCTCATGAAGGACTCAATAGAATATTGTTCCCTTCTCTGCTCATTTGGAAGTCCAGAATGATTCATAGCTTGTGTAAGTATAGCAATAAGATTTTTCACTCCATCTCCCATAACATTTGTTTGTTCAGGAGGACAATCATTGCATTGTCCATTGCATTGATCAACACAGTTCCTTCGGGTTCCAGCCATCGTCTAAAACCCAAAAAGAATAGTGTGAGAGGCAAAAATCATGCTAAGGAAAAAAACATAATAAAGGGGGATTACCTTAATTATCTAACATCATAGGTTTAATTCTATGATCGTTAGTGTAATTCTAGTACTATAACCTATACGTATACTTAACCTTAGGGACATCCCTAGACATACCTTAGAAATATCTCTAGGGATCTCACTAACGTTTTCGCATCCTACTTTCCAAAGGTTGACTAAACCTATCCTCTGATACCAACTGTAGAGACCCGAAGCTTGGCGTACATTGACATTACATTACATTTGCGGAATACTTAGTACATAACAAAAACACACACACAAGGACCGTAATAGTTTAGTGTCTTTGGAAACTCGGAATATAATCTTCTAATCGTGGTGAAAGATATTCAATATCTCCCATCAAGATCTTCCTTTTTTTATACCTAAAACCTTTCTTTATATCCTAGGGAAAAGAAAACATAAAAGAGTGAGCTCAAATGATCAGTAAGGGTAAACAAAATAAATATCAATCACATCATATACATAAGAACATAGCTTTTGGAAATCTTAACCTGCAAAAGAGAGCATAATCTCATAACATGGGATAAATCATGGCAGTGAAATGTAATCACAATAATCATAACTTAAAACATGAAACTTTTTGGAATACAAACATAATCATAGAGAATCATTTCTTGTTAGTCAAGACTCATTGCCAAGACTATCTTAGTGGACAAAGTACCTTTCTGAATCGAGTTCACTCCTCGTTTCAGTCCTGTATCACTGAACCGAAATAACCTTCTGTTCCAGCCATGTCTATCTCATGAGATATAAATCTTTACCCAATGAATTGGAGGGAGATATAGGTCCCACCCATCTTATAATGAATCCTTTCTTATGTGTTCCACATAATCATAAACCATACATCATAGCGTAACCCATGTAATACATATGGGAATCTTAAACATTATGACATCATAAATCAATTCATATAAGATAAAGGAATTCATAAAAATAATTCCATCACAACATGATCAAATCAATGTAATAATAGGGATAAAAACCGAACCTTTTATTATCTTATATGTAAAATAAGTTTGATAAAACACTTGAACTCCATTCTTGAGGAAAATATCTTTTTTTCTTCTTCAAAAACATTTTTCCTTTCATAACATGTCATACGACTTTAAAATAAAAGAAGTTGATTAAATATAAACATTAAAACTTGTAAATGAAGCTTCTTGGAAATAATGTTTCAAAAATCCATTCATGCCATATAAGTTAAAAAAACATTATTCCCATACTTTTGTCGGAAAAGTCAAAAAAGTACCTCGTACGAAAAACGACAAAAGATTCATTTCATATTCTTTACTAAAAACTCACCGAAGGGTAAAATTGGATTTAAAAAATTGTAGGTGGATTGAAATAAGATCACATATTTATGAAACATGGACGTGGATGATAAAATACACCCTAGTAAATACCAAAGTATAAACAATCTCGGATAAAAATGAGATTGTGATATTTCCCTTACCTTAGGTCCGATTTGCTTCGTAAGTGTCTGATCCTCCTGTATAATGATTTAAATAATGTCATCGACTTATTAAATAATCATATTAATTGTTATGATATCATATATGGTTCACTTATGACATTATATTACCCGTTATTTTGTAATTTCCATGTTAAAGAGCATTTTGGGTAAAATTGTTTCATTTGTCGTCCGTGTTTTGACCTGTAATTATTCATATGATTACTTAGATCATGATTAATTAATTCCAGAATATAAAACATGATTTATATATATATATATTAATATTATACATATATATAATAAATCATTAAATGGAACGAAATACACTGTTCATGGAGAGGGTAGTCCGTACGTACGCATGAACGCAGTTTTCGTTTCTTTATTGAATTGAATGGAATTAAGTAGATGACATACATATATATATAAATAAATCCAGTATCATTATTATGACATATATTTCATTAGTACTTATTATATATACTTTATAATCATTCATGAATGGTTAATCATTGAGAATTAATCTCATCGCGTCGTGGAGACGGTAGTCCGTACGTACGCACGAGCGATGATATCGTTCCCATGGTAGTGGAATTGTGTTGAAGTGTATGTATACTATTTCAGTATCAATATCACTTTATAATAATCATATATAGTTACTCATTACACCATTATACCCATCCAATTAATGTGGTGGAGGAAAATAGATTACACCACGGCGTGGAGACGGTATTCTGTACGTACGCACGCGCGGTGATTTCCTTTTTCCATAGGATGGATAGAATGTTAATTAGAGTTATTTCATATTTATAATAACATATCAGTATGTAAGTAATACTGATGTTATTACTTTATCATGAAACAACTAAAGAAGAAGAAGTTGAAGAAGAAATAAATTGAAAAGATCGGTAATGGATATTACCTCTTCTTTGAAACGCCTCTTTGAATCCTCCTCTTAGGGAACTAAGAATGGTATTTGAAGAAGACCAGGACCTCTAGGATTATTCTAGGGAAGTTTAGAAGGGATTTTGGCAGAGGTGTTCCGAGATTGAGTGCTCAAATTTGTGTGAGGAGAAGGGGGAGAAGGTCTCCTTTTATAAGGGAGGAGAGGGGCACCTTAGGAATATCTCAAAATATTATTTTATATTAAAGTCAAAATTGGTTTATAATGGTTCCAAAGGGTCTTATTTCGAAGATAAAGTGGGGATGGTTCGAAATACTATCAACCAATAGGATTTAGACAAGTTTAGGTAATTATTTTAACCTTATCAATTAGATTTAACTCTAAGTTAAATAATTTAACTTTTACCGTGTCTTTTGGTTTTCTTTCACTATATGGTTAATAAACTTACTATAAAATGCCAAACTAACCCCAAATTGTTTATTATTAATATATATATCCTTATCTAAGTCATTTGGCCGAACCTTAGATTTTTAGGAATAAAATAACAATTAATAATATAATATTTGATTTAAAAACTATTTTGTGTCAATTTTGACACTATTTGATATATGATTTTTTTTAAAGTCATAACAGAATTATATGTTCGAAACAAGTTGATTAAATCAACAATAATATATCATAGTAACCTATAAAATTAGTGTAATTCATAAAAAGTCTTAAATTACATTTATTTTGGTATTTATAATATCAATTATGTCAATATTTCATTAATAATATAATTACTGCATCATCATTGTGTCATAAATAAATTAAATTATTTGATGTCTAAAAATTAAAAATAAAATACCATCATGTAGGAAATCTTTTTATCTTTCTAATGAATTTTTACAATCGAATTTATCTTATGTATAACTCTGTTTTAAAAATGTTTTAGTAAATAAACTTTGATTTTAACTCTTTTAACTCTTCTTTGAATTAAAAAATAATAAATGTCCTAATCTAATCCAAGTGGGCCTAAATGATAATATTTTACACTTAAGGTTGTTTTTGGTCGAGATACACTTGTCCAATAGAATAAGGACATTTGTTAGGGTAATATTAATATCATTTTTACCCTTAATTACCCTATTTACTTTTAACCGTGGTAAATAAAAGTAAAAAGTTATTATTCACCAAAAATTATTTTCATCTCATTGAACCACATTTTACTTACTGACATCAACCGTGTCTCTCAGATTTTTGAAATTCCATTCACAGAAGTGTTAAAATTAAGTTTTATGAAAAATTCAGTTTTTTTTAACTACCACTTAATAGTTTCACTATTCGTCAAAAATTGTTGTTTTTTAGAACAATGCCAAAATTTCATCCTAAGCTCTATTTCATATTCCGAATTCAAAAATGAAGTCTATTTTACCAAATTCATAACATAGAAGTTGCATTAATTAATTTTATAATTAAATCCCGATGTTAAAACAAATAGCGTGTTTTTAAGAAACAATATCTATCAAAAGATTGACGCTTGTTTATGTCTGGTTTAAATGTGAAATTACATCCAATGACCAACATTGTATTAAATAGTAAAAATATATTCTAAATATACATTAAAACTAATCAAATTAATTATTTATCACTATTAATTATTTCGATTAAAAAAGTTTTCTTCTAATTATAATTTTGTAATTTTCACTATTCATCAGAATATGAAAGTTATCCGAAAAGTACCAAAATTTCACCTTAGGCTAAATTTGATACTCAGAATCCAAAAATGAAGTCCATTTTGAGAGCTAAAATTTCTAAAATTTTAAAAGGTGGTTATTACTATTTATAAGGGCTAGTTATAATAATATTATAATAGCATATCGTTGTTTAGTGAAACTCGGTATTGCGTACTACACACGGTATTGAGGAAGGTCGCGATTGCGTGTAATGCAAGTCAAGTCAAGGATGTGTGTTGTGAAAGCTCCTTTTGGTGTAGAGTACAACACAAGACATTAATAAAATTAAAAAGAATAGTTTTCATAAAATCTCGGGCTGTTACAGATTTGATCCACATTTCATACACAGATTGATTGTATTAGGCAAAAAGGATTGTGGTTTATCTACAACGTCGGAATGGTTTTTCCTTGGTCAGCATAATGGAAACCCCAGGAAGCATCAGATAAACTCATGCATAGGAGGGTGCGGCTGATCACTCTTGAGTCGGTAAAACTTACCCTCGAGGTAGTAGGAGTTTTGAGTTTCAGTTCTAAACAGGAATTGGAGACCTCTGGAATTCGAGGATGGTGACCATGTTTTCTTACGGGTCTCACCTTGACGAGGTCTATGGAGATGTGGCCGAGGCGGCAAGAGACCTACGAGTTTTAGCGGAAATTTTCAAGTCTTCAGCAGGGTAGGTGAGGTAGTTTACCACTTGAACATTCCACTTCAGTTGCACCGGGTGCACGATGTCTTCCACGTATCTCAACTGAGGAGATACATGCTTGACCCGACACATATCATCGACCATGGGGAGCTGGACATTGGAGATGGGACGACGTGCCTTCTCTTCTTCTTCCTCCGCATCAAGGGATGAGGCACCACAACGGGGAAGGTCGCCATCGACGACGACTCACCCTCTGACGTCAACAGAATCAGCACCGATCTTCTGCGACGTCCGATCCTCGCGACACTTGCCTCTTTCCGCGACTCGACGTCGTGCGACGTCTTTGCATGGTAGGGGTTAATTTCTTCTTCGTGAATACTTCATCACCGTTCATCGTTATCTAAATAAGTCGCATGTTATCGCAATAACAGGAGGAGGTCAGACGACATGAACACATCTGACCATCCTCCCCCTTGATGTTTATGTTTGTTGCAGTTCGAAAGAAGGCGGCGCGGCGCAACTAAACTGTGCGGTAACATGGGAAAATGTGGAAAAGATGCGCGGCACCGTCGCGCCGCGACGTTGAGGACAAATGAACCCACGGCCTGAGTTGGGCCACGGTGAAAGGGTGCGGCATTGTCATGCCCCACCGGGGAACTCTGAAGAAACCACGGCCAGTGCGGGGCCGCGGCGGAGGGGCGCTGCGCCGTCGCGCCGCACCGGTCAGACCAAGGTCGTCGCGTTTGGCAGCGACGGAGCAGGGAGCGACAACCGGACTACTGGCCATCGGCGCGCCAGAGCAGGAGGGCGGGATGCCGCCAGTCCTGCGGCAGCAGCACGGGCTGCCATCCAAGCCGTCTGATCGAGGAGACCGGGGATTCATAACCCCTAGCTGGAAGTAGGAGTGCCCCCCCCCCCCCACGTGGGGGCCGCATTTTTCAATCAGGGGGGCATCACCCCCGTGTCCGCTCAGCTCGGCCCTGGCCGAACTGGCCGCGCAGACCGCATGTGCGCGCCAGGCCGGGCCATGCCTAGGCCGGTCCGGGACGTGCCCAGGCCAGACACGGACCCGGTTTGGGTCGACCTGGTTTGGGCCGACCTAGGGGCACTCGGGCCGGGTCGGTCCGGGCCCAAGACCCCAATTTTCAGAATATTTTCTTTCATTTTCCCATAACATGGACTACAGACCTCCATTCGATGCACCGTCAGTTGTGATGCGATCCTTGGACAGAGTCGGTCGTTTCGATATATTACAATTAGGGTTTTGGAGAACTTTGTGTATGGCCGGGTTTGTTCGAACCCAAAACCAATCGGGCCCTCAGAGCGGAAACGCTTATAACTTGAGCTCCGGGCGTCCGATTGATGTGCCGTCGACATTGTTGGATTCCCCCTGATGAGACGGAACTTTTGGCATACTTCGCCTAAGGTTTGGACGCATTTGGATTGTGGTCGGGTTGGATTGTACCTGAATTCCCATTGGTCCCTAGAACAGAAATACCGATAACTTCCAGACATGTTGTCCGTTTGACGAACCGTCAGCGGTGTTTGTGATCACATTGGGAAACAGTCTCTATGAGTATAAACTAGGATATTTTGGGGTACAGTTGAGATACGGTCGGGTTGGTTTGCACACGAAACCAACCGGGCCCCTGGGACAAAAAGGCTAATAACTCACAGACTGGGCGTCCGATAGACGCATCGTCTGTTGCGTTGAGACCCCTATGACGAGGAGGACCATTGAGATATCTCTTCGTGGGACTTGTGAAACATGGAGTATCAACCAGTTGATCGTGGAGCGGACCCTCCCGGAGACGAGATAGCAGAGTGAAGATACCTAATAGCTAACTGAGACTTGACGACTGCTGATCAATCGACTCGAAGTGATTCAGATAGTCCAGTTGGGCGCACTTCGTTGTAGCGGCAGACCCACAGTAGAGGTGCGCTTGTTTGTAGCGGCATACCCACAGTACTCGACAGAAGGAGTACCTCTGTAGTCTATGAGGGGGTGCGTTTGGTTGTAGCGGTAGACCCATGGTGGGATGCGCTTGGTTGTAGTGGCAGGCTCACAGTACTCGACAGGTGGAGTACTTCAGCAGTCCAAGGTTAGTGGGACGCGGTTGGTTGTAGCGGAAAGCCCACTGTACTCGACAGAGGGGGAGTTCTCCAACAACCGTGGTTTCGATATCGTCAATAAAATCCTTGTTTGAGCTGAGTCATTGACCTTTATGTTTACCTCATGATTGAGATGGGTCGATTTATAACATAGGTATATGTATCGCCATATACCTAAGTAGTGGTTATCCATTGATTTCATAACCTTGTGTTTCCTCATTATTGAGATGGGTTACTTGATAACTTAGGTATAAGTATGGACTTATTCCTATGTAAGAGTTATCTATTGAGATCCTTATTTGTGGTTATCCTTGTTGGATTTAGTGAGACCTTGAGGGTCTCGGGGTCCCTACTGAGTATCATATACTCACCCTTGCACGGGCTATGCCCGCACCTCGTTGTGTTGGTTGCAGACAACAGGAAGTGCTGACAGAGGCCGAGTGTTCGAGGACATGACAGTACCTGGAGGTGGACCTCACGACAAGTCAGTATTTGGAGGATGACTTCACAAAGAGACGATACTTGGAGGAGATTGACGGGCAAGAGAATTGTGGCGGCTATCTGTACCTACCCTTCAGGTAGGATCCATGGTTGACGATCCAGGAGTTGTGCTATTTGTACCTACCCCTCAGGTAGGATCCGAGAAGGACGACCCGAGAGATGCTTTCATTCATCTAGGTGTTTGTCTTTTATGTTGTACTTTCATTCAATTTTAGCTGTTCTTTCAGTTCTTTTTGTATTCTGGCCCACTTTCTTTTCAGCACTTTCTTTTGTACTTAGTGTATTACTTCCGCTTGTACTCTGTGATGTTTTGTTTACTTTTATAAAGGCAACGCCTTCCCAGTTTTCGGGATTTACGCCTTTGGTGCTAGTCACCATCCCCTGGCCTATGGAAGGCGGGCTTTGGGTAGTCACGACACGGGCCCTGAGGATGGGTCGTGACATATAACTCAGTGTTTTTCACTATTCATCAAAAATCGAATGTTTTTAGAAAAATAAGAAAAATTCACCCTAAGCTAATTTCAATATTACGAATCAAAAAATGAAGTCTATTCTGAAATATAAAATTTATAAAATTTCAAAAAGTGTGTATTACTATTCATAACGACGTGTTTGATTGGTCATTGTGTGTTATAGTCTCAAAGTTGCGTACAATGTAATCTATTACATTACTCAATGGGAAACGTACCGTAAATGTTTGGGGTGTTACAATAACTATTTAACCAGTCCATTTCAACTACCACATTTACACAATTAATTTCTATGAGCTTGAATATACAACTAATTTCAATGCTAACAAAAACAATAGGACACTCCACTCATTTTTAGAGATGGTATAAACAAAATCCCAAAGGAATTTCTATATAATGAAATATAAAGATAACCTAACTAATAAATTTAGGTCAATGACAACAAGATATGAAATAAAATAATGGGTATATCATATATCAAAATAGGAAGGATACATAATAGGGGTCTTATTTCCATACTTATTACAATATATTGCTTCTATACTCTAATTTATTCAACCTCATCCACCACATACAAAATTCCCCCTCTAGAGAATGAAACTTCATCTATGGAAAATTTATATTATAAGTCACTTCAGTTTGTGGTGTCTTCGTATGTTATTTATGTCCCCTTCAATCACTCTATAATTCACTCCTCAATTATAAATGTATAACCATTGAAAAAAGATCTGGATAGGGAAATTTGTTATATAACAGTGAAACCCCCTTTTCTTCATCAGACATGTTTTACTGATATGAATATTCCATCCGAAAATATATATCAATGCATAAACTCTTCCAAGATTGGAGTATAAAAATTCTACTATACTCCCCCAATCTACCTACATATTATAACTCTTCAGACTTCAACTTAATATATCGAAAATATGAACTCATTTCAGTACTGTGATGTTTGTTTTCTGATGAACTATAATATGGAATAAAAATTGAAATATTTTTTCCCCTTATCCCTATCCCAACTTCATTTTCCATGATCCACCAATAAATAGGTCATCATTTTAAACACTGACTACTTTATTCATTTAACTATAAAAAAGAAAATATCAATCCTCATATCCTTATAAACCTCATTCCCATAAAAAATAGAAGTAAATCATAGATTCTCCATCAAATTATTATACTATTTAGAAACAAAAATAGTTCATTGATGATGGTCAATAAACACATGTCTTCAATTTAACATTAGCATATAGAAAATGACACCCTCAAATAATGTATCATTTTATCCCTGATACAATATATTATCACACATTACACCATATCCCATAACTCCCTATCATTTTGGGTAGGTCCATAAAGCCTAAATAAATCCAAAATCACCATATTATCCCATGGAGTATCCACTAGGTCTTAAATTCAACGTATGATGTCTATAAATTCCTCACATCCAATGGATATCTTGTTCCTTAAACTAATAGTGGTTGAGGGGAAGTAAATAATTGAATCAGTAAACCATTGGAATATTCACCCATTCTCCAAATGTTGGAAGATTCTTGATGACACAATGTTGTGGTGTATTTTCCTACAAAACTACCGAAGTGATTTCATGAAGATGTTTTCCCACATACTCATACATAGCCGATGGTGTATGTAGAAAATCCTTTATAGTGAGAGAATTTTGGTACCTATGAGGTTCAATTATACTATAATACCAAATAAAAAATATTAAATAATATAAGAACTATCAGAGGATAAAAACTAAACTAGTTTCAGGTAACACATATGTGGTTTCTCTCAAAATAAACATCCTTGGAAATACCCCCAAACAAGGTATAACCCTCATAATTCTACCAATGGATATAGCCTAGTCCTCTATAAAATTAAATTCGTCATAATCAAACAAAAAAATAGACACACACACACATAATAGTTAACCCAAATCATGGAATTTAATTAATGAGAAACCCATAAGAAAACAACATGTAAATATATGTTTCATTTGATTTTGTGTTCTAATTTATGGTTTATGATGTGAAAAAAACCTGAAAAAATATAAAAAATTAATATTAGTAACTTTGAAGTCCACTATAGGTGAGTAGGATAGGCACATAGAAACTCTACTACTCAAGTTTCACACAGTCTATAAAATTCAAATCCTTTCCCAAGATAACATAATGAAATTAATTGAAAATCAATTGATACTATATTTCAAATCCGTGATTTATGTAAAAAATATTTAAATTGATGTTCCTGAACACCTCAAACATCATTCCCTATACGTGAGTGGTCACCGACAAGTGGCTATGTTACAAAAATTACAAGGGGACACTAAGCGCTTAGAAATAATATATGTATACCATAATATTGAATCATATATTTTGTCAAAATAATAATGGAACATGAAAAAAATATAAAAATTATGATAAAAGTGATCATGTCCAGCTATACTATATATAAAATATTCCCAATGTGGATGGTCAAACCAAAAATATAAATTTAACAAAAATAAAAAATTAATGGATGTATATTAGAGTCCATATCAGTTTCA
Organism: Viscum album; assembly: GCA_963277665.1. Classification (NCBI taxonomy): domain Eukaryota; kingdom Viridiplantae; phylum Streptophyta; class Magnoliopsida; order Santalales; family Viscaceae; genus Viscum; species Viscum album. The sequence goes on along the minus strand of OY728140.1, from coordinate 1,376,766,279 downwards.
TATACGACCCATTACTCTAATCTCCTCAAAATCCAAACACTAGGACCTTTACCTTTACTATTTCCACCATCACGATGTCTTCAAGTGAACCATTATTACTATATATAGTGTATGTAACATGGTAAGATGTTGTGACTTTTTACTATTAAATATAATATTTTTATTATTTTTCATTATTAGAAAATTATATTTTTCTTATTTTACAAGAACCACAGACATTTGATTGTAATACAATCAAAGTTAATATTTTCTTATTTTACACACAATACTAATTTTAGCATGCATTATTTACAACACCGATTTTAAACAGAACACAAATTAGTATAATATATTAATATTTAATTGGATAGTTATCTCATTGCCATTAGATATACAATTATGAATATAAATAAAAAAATTATGGACATATATATTTTACACATGTATATTTGATAAATTCAATGGTGACCATCTATAGAAAATTTAAATTTAACCTATTTTATAATAAAGTAAATATTTTTATAAGAAATGGGTTTCAATGAAAAAAATATTTTTTCCTCAATATATTTTACAATAAACATTTGGTTAGGTAGTTATATTTAATATATAATATATAGATATATATAATAATAAAACCATTCATCTTATTATTTTATAGTCTATATATTTGAATCAAACGATTATTATTCTTAAGAATATAATTTCATAAAAAATTGTTTTGTCTATTTTAGAGAACTCAATTTAAAATAAATAAATTCCATTTATATAAATAAATAGTAATAGAATAAAAATTATTTTTTAAATGAGCATGTCAAAATTATCTTAGGTTGAATATTTTATTATTTTTCAACAAGTGATTTTTTTAGGAATATTATAAAATAATTTTTTTTCTGAAATGACATTTCTTTTAAAGAAATAATTAAGGTATATCTTCAAAAAAGATGATTTTAAATGTAAAAATAGTTAAAAAAATGTATCTATTAATCCAATTAATTTATTTTTATAATATTTCATATATTATTATGATATAAAATATTTTTAATCTTTTGATCATTTTTTTAAAACCACTTTCACCTCATAACTATCAGATTAATTATAAATTATCATTTTCTACTTCAGATAATGGATACTAGAATACCCAATTCAATATTTGTAAGAAAAATAATTATTATAATCCAATAATATCATCGTAATTTTTTAAGATAAAAATAGTAATAATAATAAAAATAATCATAGTACTTAATGTAAAATTTGGTTTACATGGGTTAATATTAAAAGATAAGGATTAAAAATAACACAAAACTAGTCCAACTGGCATTGTACAGACGTATATTTACATTAAATCTTGTGTTTTTATAATGGACTATTTTGTCGAATTTTTACATTTGTAAAATATTTTACAAAATTATCTTTTCAAATATTACATGTGTCCCACTTACCACACTTATAAAAGGCCACTCTATTTCTTCTACTCATAAAAAATTCCAAAAACCATTGGTTCAAAAAACACATTTACAAATACATTCAATAATTCCCACCTATAATCCTATGAATATTTTTTTCATCAATCATCCTAGTGGGGCCTATTCCACAACTCCCGAAACCCACCTCTAATTGGCCAGGGTTAGGTGACTAGCACTGAGTATGAATATCAATAACACGGGAGGCACCGACTATGTAGCTCTATGCAGGTACACATCTGTAATCCCAAAAATTGATAAAATGAAAAAAATACTAAGAACCAAATGCATTAATACCACTATATCCAAACCATAGTATGAGTGGAAGGAAAAGGGTATTAAAGTAATCTAGTCTAGAATACAATCCCATTAATCATACGTCAATAACTACAAGTTAAACCTCTGATAAACCGTATTGGGGATATAGTTTGATGTTGTAGGTACACCACCGACAACCTGATCTCACAAACAATTTTCTAGTCCTGGTTCACATAGGGCTCTATCAAATTGTCACTCATCTTCATCAGACACCATAAATGTTTAAAAAGCATGTTTCTGGGTGAGTATAATAATACTCAGTCGGACAACCCAAAACAAAAAATCAATACAAAAAGAAAAGACATGTAATCTCAACATATTATATGTCTACACCACATATAATATGAATATACAGATATAATAAATCCAATACGTACATTCATGAGGTTATTCACAACTACTACATACCAATACTAGAGATTCATCTTGAATATTCCCAACAAAATTCATCTAGGAGAACACACTCATGAGTCTATATGATAATTATTATTTATTTAGAAATATCTTGATATAAAGAACCAATTATATATAAGAAGAGAATACAATAAAATAGATGATTATCACAGTCAATTCCAAATAGTGATGCCAATGACTCCATCTGGATTAACCAGTTTTGTAGTGGATTAACATCTAATGGTATTAGTCACGTCAAAATCAAGGACACTACCTATGGACTGGAGAAAAATAATGGATCTCACACTAGGCCTCGTGGGGGATTCAAAGAACCCCATCCATGATATCTTGTTTAAGGGATCATACACCTATGATTAGGAAAAATACCCCTAGATTTAGGGATGTAAAAATGATAACAAACTGTATTCAATATCATCCAAGATACGGTTGAAAATAGATTCATTCCATTTATAATGGGGTACACGGTGAGTCTTAGAGTCATTCATCGTATTCCATGTCCCCGATTATTGCTCGTGTATAATGGAATGGTTCTTTCAAAACTATATCTTGTACCAGATGGGTACAAGATATGTATCAAGTTCCAAGCATTGTGTCCTTATATATGGGTTCCAGTGGTGTACTCTGGTTATTTTCTAGTACATGGTGTCTACCCATGTTTCTCTACCTATGTACCGGTACACTGGGTAGTCCATGTAATTGATTCAATCCAAGTCATGTGGTGTGGTATAGGCCATGTATTTAGCATGTGTACCAAAACCAGTGTCCATGTATATCCCAAGAAGCATTTTGTGTTTCTAGGAAAGGAATACACGCTATGTGACATTTCACTATCTCACAAAATCATAAAGGCAACTCAGTGGGGGCCACACAACATGTAATCCCATGTTACACAACATGCTCATAATTATTATCCCAATTCCCATGTTCTTGATCCACACACCATAGTCAATGATCCAAATCATTTTTCATTTATTTATTCACCCTAAATCGCATGATCCTAGGTCATTTCGTCACCCTAATGCCGAATCGAGTTGTATTTGGCCTTCAATTGTCTTAGAAACAAACATTTAATACAACATACCAAAACCACCCACAGAATGACATCTCTCAAATCAAATTGATTTATTAATATCTAACACTATCGCACCACTATTTATTAATCCTGATTTTTGGTCATTAATTTCAGATTGTTTCATAATCAAACAAAGGTGGAAACATTATTTATTCATAACCCCAAGAAGAATGAAGAACATACTTAATAAATGAGGGAGATAATTTCACAATGGGAAAATACATAGGAACAAAACTCAATTTTTTTCCATATACCCATGATTTGTTCTTTTAGTAATGATATAGAATCATAAAAAATTAAAAAAATTACCCATTAATCCAAAAATTAATATCCATCCCTAATGAATGCTCAAACGTTTGATATTACTATTCAATGGTATGTATTTATTCTTTGTTTTATCTAATAATGGAAAACGAAAACCCCAATTAGAAATCATACCTTTCAGTGGGACCCCTACCTAATGAATATTAGTCTCTTGGATTCCTTCATTGGAGAGTTCACTCATGAATGCCATGCATCGATATTTGATATGTGATTCTATCACCTTTGCAGGAGATGATTCTTCAAGGTTCTGTCTAGTGCCTCCAGAGAATTTTTAGGGTTATGAGCATAACATTGGATCGATACCTAATGAATCATATTATATCAAAAAAAAATTAATTGCTGCATTGATTAAATGATAAAATAAAATAAACCTTCAGTTTATTTGATTCATTAAAAATGCGATAAACTAATTTTCCTAGGAAAACCATGTGGGATACTATTAATCCCCACCTTGGGTAAAGATATTTATCTTAACACCAATTTTCCCACAAATATATTACATGTGAACCCATTTATATGTTCTTCCACTTTTTCAGGAAAACAATGCATTCATGCTATCAAATATTTTAATATTTTTCAAGAAATTGTTCCTGTTAAATTGGGTCTCAGAATCATATATTATATTATTGTGTGGTATCAAACATAATTCATATAATATTTAGAAATAATATTGTAAAATATGGGACATTACATTCTCCCCACCATGGTTCTTTATGTCCCTGAAAATTCAAAACAAAGGCTACTAAAAAAGATATGGGATCTCTATACCAATTTGAGCCCCTCGCACACTTGTGATCTCCTAGATATTCATATTCTGCCATCAAACATGAACCAAAATTATTTCTCCCTCATTAAGTATCCTCCCATTCTTATCCTCGATCCCTATTGGGTACACAGAAATAGCCACTCCATCCTCGAAGTACAGCTCACCCCAACATACAACGTGGGATGGGTCATGCACTTACCTCTTCATTTGTAACATGTGCAAGATATCTTGCAACTAGTATAACTATGGAAGTATAGATAATTAGTATTCCACCTAAATAAATCTATACTATATCTGAAAAAATAGGATAATCCTCTGAAATACATTTTGTCGACTATAAAATATCTATAATTACTGTCAAAGTGTGACCCGTAGGAATATATTGTTTTCATCCTCGAACTCCTAAGGCCTCAACTTCTTACCAGCATCATAAATTTTACATAACTATTTTTCTTTCATCCACGGATAGATTATCTGCACCATTTACGTAATATCTCATGCCAACAATGGGCCCAAAAGATCCAAATCTCCTCGATCGGTAAAATAAAGTGGTGTGCTACAGGTCGCCCGTACAATGCCACGAACGGTGCACTAAGAATGGTGGAATGGTCGCAACTTTTGTACGTGGACTCCAAAAGTGATAGTTGATCCTCCCAACTATGGACAATGTCCATTATGAAAGCCTGTATAATTTCCTTGAGAACGAGAATGGTCCTATCCATTTTCCCATTCTTATGTGGGTTAAATTTTGTGCTCATGTGTCATTGGGTCCCAAACACCTCATACAATATCTTCCAAAATTGTGATTTAAAATGAGAATCAAAACTAGAATCAATCATCGATGGAACTCTATAGAGTCGAACTATCTCCCACACAAGGAGGAGTCCCATGCTCTTTACTTAACTATTCACTTGGATAGATATGATGTGGTTTGACTTGATGAGTCGGTCAACGATCACCGAGATAGAATCATATCCCATGTATATATTTCATAATCTCATCATGATTTCTATCGTTATTCCAACCCATATCTATTCTGTAACCTCAAGAGGTCGATCTAAACCCTGAGGAACTAGGTGCAAAGTCATCACTTTCTGATGTGTATGGGACTTCGATACAAACTCTACAACTTATTTCAACATTCTTGGCCACTAAAGCTGATGTCGGAGGTTCTGGTACATTTTCTACAAACCAATATGTAGCACCGAAAAGGTTTCCTAAAACTATTGTAGAACCTCCTCCCATAATTCCACATGTTTACTATATGTCCTATGAAATGGAAGAAGTTCCCCCACCTTTTAAATATAAATTGAGATCTTTCCTTAAGGACTTATGAGTATGTAAGGTCTTACAGTTGGTATCCCCAAGTTGTGTCTCGTGACTCGCTATAAGAGTGGAGGAGTAATGACTATAGACAAGAGGTAAGAATCAACATATCCATCCATAATGGTTATGTTAAACAGTCCCATAATCAATGAAGCCTTGTTAACCACATACAAACTATATCTCCTTTAGAGAATATCTGTGACAGACGTTGGTCATGATGTGTGGAAAAAAAATTTAATCCCGTTAAGGTTGTGGTATGAATGGTAACTAGAATTTCATTCTCTGAGGAGTGGTGTTTTAATCATTGCATCACATTAAAAATAAATTTTTTGAATGATTTAGGAATGTATGGGGTTTTCTAAAGACGATTTGTGAATTTAGTAAGACAGAGAAGTGATTGGATTTAGGTTGGGTTTTCTGAGTTTTGATGTCATCATAGTTTTTATGAAAATATGAATCATTTGGTTTTAGAAAAAATATTAAAATGAATTGAATTACAATTGTTTCTTTATTTAAAATTTGATTTATTTATTTATTAATTTGTATATTTATTAATGGACTAATATTAATTACTTTGGAAATACCCAATCTGGTATTGATTTTCCCTAAATAATTAAATAAATCTATCATAATTTATCCCCCTGTTTCATCAATCACAAAATCACTCCCTTAGTTTTATTTCTACACTGATTAACCAATAATTATAAAAAAAATAATAGTTCAACCAAGAGTATATTTATATTTAAATAAAATAAATTTAATCTTTAATAATAAATCAAAATAAAATCGTATTTAATTTTAATTAAAAAATAAATTTTACTGAAAGTGAATCATTTAAAACTAAATAGTTCCTTTGAATAAAACATCAGAAATTCAAACATTACAAATTTTGATCCCCCGTTTTCACTTACTCACTAAGGATTCTACCCCTCAATGAAAGGTGGGGTCATAAAATTCAAATAAAAAATAAAAATCGAAGAAATAATTGTTAATTAAGAAATCGGAGGAGGATGTTCTCCTCCACATGGGTGTTTTCCACTAGATGAAATATAATGTGATGGATTGATTTGAGGTGTAGGTGATCCTATAATTTTACAAGAAGATTTGTGTCCTCTAAAAGTTGATTCATTTTGGACCAATAAAATGGCCTATTAATGCGTGGACACCTCCATGAATGTTTTTCATAACTGTTTTGAATGTTTAATTTTACAATGTAATTTTAATTGGCCAACATATGTATGAGTTATGAATTTTTAATTGGTGGTTTCATTTTATATATGAAATTTCTAGAAAGCTTCCTTCACATATTTGTCTTTCAATGGCCACTGTAATTGATTTAAAACTCCACATAATGTAATGGAAAAACATAGCTATGTATCCTTTTTTCTATTCCATGTGGAAGATCATTAATTGAAATAGTGTATGATGATATGTGCTTCAATTATGGTGTAGGGGGCCACACAATCCTCATGGAATAGTCTTCAACATCATTGATTTTTTGCGGCCACTATATGTTTGAATCATCCATTTTTCATGAAAATAATGTTCAAGGAAATAAAATAAGGATTCAAAAAACCTATAAATTTGGAATTATATTTGTCATGAAATGACTAAAATACACTTACTGTAAAAATCATTAAAAATATATAATTTTGACCTTTTTACTTTCTAGCTCATTTTCATTATATAATCCAAATTTCCCATTTTTTTATTAAAAATTTCAAATACATGGGTTTGAATATTTGAAAACATCAACATTTCATTATTATTGGATTAGAAATATACACACAAAGTGTCTCTTATAAATACCTGCACACATAAACCATGCTTGTCCTCAAGCATAAAATCTCATCATTGAAATCAAAGGAAACCAATGTTTCCAATATTAATATTCTAATGAAACAAAATTAAAAAAAATCATTGTGAAATAAAAATTTAAAATATCCACAAAACATATCAATTTTATATCCCATTTTTAATAAAACAACCAATTCTTGTATTTTGGATTTCCATTTGAAAAACAATTGAAATCTCACATTAATTCATTCAAGATCCTTAATTCATTATTATTAAACATTCCAAGTCATGATTTAAATCAATTTTTATTATTTTCTCTCACCTCTCATCATAAAATTTAGTTAGAGTTATTCTAATCTCATGAGAACAAGCTCCTTATCTATAGGATTTTAAATGAATTACTTCTCCACTTTTAAAGGAAAAAATTTCCATTAAATCATGTGGATTTTCAATAAATGATAAAATGAATCTAAGGCTTAAGGTTTTTTGTATTTAATGATTTAAAAATTAAGGCTTATGGAGGAGGTTTTGTCTTTAGTACTATGCATGATATTAATAATTGTAATGAAATTATTGCTTTAAAAGTAGTAAGACCCACCTCCCCAAAACACAGATGAAGTTCATGATCAAATTATGCATAATTAATGATTTTTGAACCCTCTTAAATATTTTTCTAAACATAGTTATAATTTTTCCGAATGTTGTGATTAGATCAAACATCACATCCATCACCTAATGACATATGATCCGAAGATTGTCAGTCTGGAAAATGGTGAATTTCAGTTCCCCCAATTCACAACCCATTTTTCTTTTTTCTTTTTTCTATTTTTCATTTTTTACAATTTTTTAAATCAATAATTGAAAACAATAAAGTATAATTAATGATTACACAATGTTTTCTAATTCCCAAAATTAAACCCCCACACATTTTCCCTATAATGTATATCATCTCATCCTCAGTGATTCCTTTTACCCCCACACATCAACATTAAAACATCATGAAAATACAGAGATGAGGGTATGAATGGATAAAAATGGATTGAAACATGGCTCATCCTAAACAAGGTCATTCATGGTCTATATGGGATAAAATAAGTATTGATGTAAATGAGGTCTTTTAAGGATAAGTGGATTATCAAAGGATTCCTCAATCATTTTTAATTTTTTCTACACTGTCATAGCATTGTTATGTTTAAATACAAGTTTCAGTGGGTTACATATCCCAAGATTACTCAAGAAATATGCTCAAGATAAATTTTTAGTACTTGGTCTATAAATCCAACAGGGAATGAGATATATGATATTGAAAAATCACACATGGTGTGAGTAATAATAACAAATCAATTCACTTGAATTCCAAAAATTAAAACAATGAATGATGATTAATAAATTTCATTTACATGAATTAGTTTATTCCATCAAATCATGAGTCCTCATATTGATATACACGGTTCAATTTTAAAAAATTTCTCCATTTTACTCATTAAATATCTTTAACATTGAAATATAAAAATGGAATCACGATATACTCTAAAAAAACCCATGTCTCTTAGACAATTCATGTAAATCAGAATTCAAATATGGGATTGCAATTTCAACATAAATGATCAAAACATGATTTTTACAAAAAAAAAGTATGGAGTTTAAATGATAATAAAAAAAAGTGAACGCCATTTTGAAATAAATATTTTGTTCAACTTCCTCTTCTTATTTATTATATTTTATTGTTTTTTTCCAAGATAGTAATTGAAAAATTAAAACCACTCACACCATTGTATGAAATATTCCATTATAGCTCAAATGGGCGATGTAAGAGATAAATGGGTCCTAAATACTATGAAAACCATGGAACTTTGGTTGCCTCCTAGAAGCGAATATGGTTAATGTCATTGGCTCAATCAAACCTAAGGAGAAGAAATCATTATATGGGTTGGAGAAGATTGACCTCCTCCATAGTTCTTTAGCTACACTTCCATATAACTTCTTCAGCATTTTTCCAATTAAAGTGAATGAGTTTCACCCTTTTTTCTCAATCTATATGGAACCCAAAAATTATACATTAGTTACAACAAAAGTAACTTCCTACATTGAAAGAATATTACATGGAATTAACATTAATATAGAATTGTATTGTATAATTTGGTCATTGGGTTGATAGTTCATTAGTTGAATCAGTTGATCATGTTCCACCATCGTTATTCTTTTGTAAATCCTAAAATTTTCCAATTATTCTCTTTTTATTTCTTCTAGATCATATAATTTTAGTTTTCTCTCTTTCAAAATTCTCACCAAATACAGGGTTTTATCTCCTATAGATAAAAAATCACAAATAAAACCTAGAAATTCGATTATATCATTACATTATTCACATGGAAGATTGATAAGAGGGAGTGGTTATTTGAAGGGTTTCTTTTTTGAGTCAAGGACACTAAAGTTGACCTTGTTATCTCCAATATCCATGGTCAAGGTTACTTTATGTACATTGATGACTCTTTTTTCCATTTCTGGAATTTTATTCCAAATAAAATAAATAAAGTTCGTGGTGAAATGTCGACATTCATGGTGATTACATAAATGTATGCTTAAAAAATTAGGCCTTTAACTCTTTCTAACACATCAACCACAACATCGACTAGATAAATAGTGGATCCATTTTCAAGTTAGATAACCACCCATGTGGGATTCATCTCAACTATTTTCAAAGATTATAAGATAGAAATAGACTTTACATTTATGGATTCACCAAGGTCATCGAAAGTAGAAGAAAAATCTAAAGAATCCATTATGAAGGGAAGAAATAATGTCCTTGTATCATTGCATTTTTGGGATAAAGGTGGGGTTGGAATTTATGAGACACACATTCCAAAACATAATTATTCATCCTCATCATGATTATCTTTCTTCTTAAATATTTCCTCTAGAAAAATTTTATATTTGGGTATTTGGAGGCTTGCCTCCAGTAAAGGAATGTTGATTAACACTTTTCAAAAGGTTTGAAGGATCTCTTTTTGAATTTATTATTCTTCATTATTTGATGATTGAGTTAGTGCATAAGGGAATGACACATTTTTTCTCCTTTTCATCTTATGTTACCTTTGAACTTGGGTTTCTATCTTCATCATGGTTTAGACGTGTTTTAATTTAGTTTTTTGTTTTAAATTTTCCATCTTACTCGTATCAGGATGTGAAATATATTTTCTGCTCAGAGTCATGATCACACTAAAATTATTATTTCAATTTGAGATATTTAGGCATAGGAATTCACATTGATTCCTAGTTAGAATACCCATAAGGATATCAAACATTATAAGAGTTTGAGTCCAAGAACCAATTGTTCATACATTTTTTATAAGGATATTTAATGAATATAAATATTAATCATCTTATTACAAATTGTTCATGTTCTGTATGACTATGATGTAATAATGTCCAAGGGTATTTGTTGCATTGATAAAATCGTGATAGTTCCACAATATGATGATAACCTTGAAATTATATAATGATTTTCTTAAATATAGTTCTACTGTTAGATGACATTGTATGACAGGACACATAGAATGTAGACCGTCATGTGTAAGCACTCAAAAGCAGATGAGGAATCCTCTAATAAAGTCCTCACATGGTAATCTTAAAGATAGGTGATTTTGAGTACAGACCCACCAACATGAATTCTGCATGATTTGGTTCCATCAAATATTTCTATCTTTGAGAATGTGTAATGATACTTATACATTAATATTATCATTTGAACATTTCATGACTCGGGCACAACGATTTATTGACAAAACCTGTCATGCAGATTGTTGGCAGGAATTAGGGTATGTTGGGTGTGTCATGAGTGTAATATTATTAATGGAAAAGTTGAGGTTGGATTTTTCACTTCTATTTATGGAAGTTTATATCACATCCCTTTGATTGAAATAGAACTGTTGCGTGAAATTCCATGTCCATTGTGTAATGACGAGATTTTTTCAGGTTCTGAAAAAATGACTTTTCAAGTATAAAATTTGATGACACTATCAGGAATCCTTCTTGATGAGATATTGGGACCAAGGGATTATATTACACAATAAAAATATGTATGTGGATGACTTTTATGAGACATTATGTTCTCTCTCTTGGGTGCCTTGAATTTTATCTAGACAACACTCTTGGAATTTAGGCAAACCTTCCTAATGCCAATGTGAAGGAATCATGGAGGGTCACACACAAATTGTTCCTCATGGTCTCGGTTAAATTAAATTTTAATTTAATTAATAAATATTATTTTCAATACAATGGAATACTTTTATTCAAGTAATACTGTTTTCCTAAATTAAATAATTATTTATTAATCAGATTTTGGGAAAAATATATTTATTTATTTTATTGATCCTTTGATAAATATTTATTTACTAGTTTGTGAATAAAATAGTTATATAAGAGAATAAATTATATATTTATTTATTGGAATGTTCAAAAATGTATGTGTATTTTGAGACAACCAAATTAGGTTTGGTGGATAAATGATTATTTTCAAGATGATAAATAATTATTTAACTTATTGACGCAAATTAAAATAACACTACTATTATTTTATGATAACGAATTTTATTTATAATTCAATTTTACACAAGTTAGCACACCATAAATAATGATGTTGAATGATTATTAATAGTATGTGATTTCTCTATGGTCATGAATGTGTTTAATTACTGTTACATAATTAAATATTGCAACTGAATCCCAATGTCAATAAATAGACACACACATCTATTATGCCATGGACCGAACAACACACCCATTGAATTGAGAATTATTGACCTAAAAATTCTATCACAAATAATATTCCTACCCTTCTCAAGAATGAGAGTCTTTCTTCAAGGATAAAGAGCATGTGATTAGGAACCACCTACACAAGACACTCGCTTCACTGTGCTAGCACCCGGAGAATGAGCAGTTTCGATTGGAGTCCATCAGAGTAGGTGTGGATCACCACGAGAGGGATTCTAGTTTTGATCCTCACAAGCATAACAAGACAATATAGAAGGGTCATTCTAGACGATCAACATAATCAATGAATAAAATAAAAAAGATCCACATATTATTTTCGTTATGAAACTAATTAAATTAATTATAAACATGATGGTAAATATATACACTAAAGGTTTTGGGCCTCTTCCTTCATTATCTAAATAATTGATTCTATTCCATGGAGACTGGCGTTCATCCCCATTTTGATCCTAGAATCATCATTGATCATTGTAAAAATGTTATTTGGGTGTCCTTTCAACCATGATTCTATTACGTCTGAACCCTTTAAGTGGTATCAATGCAGTTACATCATAGGTTATAATTATTTATATATTTCTATAATGATTTGAGTATTTAATAATTTATTTTAATTAATGTAAATAATTTGGAAAATATTAATATCAAGTTCTATTCAACCTCTTTTGTTTCTCATTCACCTTACAAAATGGTCTTTTATTTTAATTTTGATTATTATAAAACTGAGGATCTCATCCGGAGGTGCAAAAGGTTCCATTTTGTACCACAGCAGAACACGTGATGTGTATACACCAGTAGACATCATGTTGCCTAGTTTCAATAAACCAGGGTTGGTCCACCAAACCAAGCTGTGTCAATGGATTTTTTCTATATCTTAATGGATCTGTGTGTTGACCATGAACTGGTGTCACCTGGTTTCCAGATTAAAAACCATGTGGCCCCTGGACATGATGAGTAGTCCCTTTTGGGTTAGGTTTAGACCTTGTACCCCGTACATGGATTACCTTTACAGAGACTGTGTTACGAGGAACTATGTACTCTGTGACCCACTTGACATGTCGTGTAGTCTGATTATTTCTGATGTACGCTCACACACCATTTCCCCAAGAGCATACTTTAGATTGAAGGTGAAAAATAGTACACAACATGCAGATGGAACTACCCACCAAGGACACATCCAAATAATTCATATTTGTTAATATTTGTTGTTATATTATACAAATCCTTAATATGTGTACCATCATGTATGCGTACAGTTGAAGAACAACATGTGATAAGTGTATTATATGTATGTTTCTAATTTAACATCTATGTAATGTTCATTTCTACTCATTGGGTAGTTATGTATAAGAATTCACTGGGATTCCTCCATGATACATGTTATGTATATATATAATTTTAAAATAATTTATTTTTTCAATGTTATGATAGATGTGAATATTAAAGAATTTATAAGTGGTTTTAATATAAAAGGATTTCTTAAATAAAGATGATAATTAATTGATTTGAGTGTGATTTATCATTAAAAATTACAATTAAATAATTGATTTCTAGTTTTATTTATGCATAAATATCATCGCATGTATGAATGATCATGATATAGATTAAGACGTTTTATGTGGATGATTTCCTTTAATTTATTTATTTAAATTTTAATTTTTGTCATGCAAGACTTCTCCTCAGTAATATATATTGCTTACCTTCCCAAGGATTATATTATTTAAAACACCTTTTTACCCATCACCTATATGTGAGTTAAAAAAGGCATATGTAATTGATGTAACTCCCAAGATATTGGAGGTGGTTCAAGCTCGAGCTGAGACAAACCCAATCCTAGTAGATACAGAGCTGGACAGGTGGAAAGTTGTAGAAAAAACCCAAAAGGTTCAAGAGATTTCTCCCCTAAATCTGGATAAGTTAATCAATCACTAGATAAATTAGGAATTATAAATCTCATGATCATTCCCTTTATTTTATTTTATTTCTACAAGTTTCGTAGTTTATCATTATGGATGTGTTTTCACAATTTCATAATTAATTAATTAAACAATTATTATATATGGAAGTAAAATAAATCAGACTTATTCATAAATATTATCAAGGAATTTTTAATCAATTATGTATGTTGCAATAAATATTAATAACCAAGGAATAATGATAATATTCATTTCATCCATAAGAGATAAAAATCTATCAAATAAAAGATTAAGTTAGAACAAGCATTAAGTTACTGGATTAAAGGAAAACTCAATAAAACGATGTGTTTAAACAACCTCGATGAGACACATAATTTTATACAAGAAGCCCTTATGAATGGTTTTGGGTTGACTTAACCATACTACATCAAGAGGAGTAGCTATTGCTAGAAATACTATAATTTTGAAGGAAAGAGTTGAGGAAATCCAAAAGTAATGATTTTAGTATTGGGTAGTCCACTAAATAGATCGAGGAGATTCAAGCCCACCATTGGCAAAACTTGCATGCCTAAATTCCTTCCAATATCTTGACCAACCCTTATTTGGGTATGTGAAGGGGAATATGGATACATTCAACTAGAATGCCATGGCAACTGAACATTATGATTTCAATGGTGAGAGTTATTGGAACATGATCAAATAATGAGATACTTAATAAATATTATTATTTTTAATAAAATGTAATCAACAAAGTACCAATTATATGCTCATTTAATTGTAGAATCAAAATGGGAAGCTCATCAACTACACTAACCTGATGATGAATTCTTTATAACGACATCATAATCACCGAAATTAACATCTACGAATGGTTTAGATGCCTTCGGGTTATCCTACACCATGAACAAAAGTCGTACGTTCTATAGTTAGCATTACCTTACCCACCTTCCAAAGAGGCGAGTGATGAGGATTTCATAGTCAATGAGAAACATATGATCAACGTGGTCGAAATTTAATGTTTGATGTTATCCCAAATGTAGAGTGAGGTCATGAAATCTCTTGAAGACATGGATGCTTAATGAATTCTCGAGCATCTTTGTGGTCCATAAAAGGAGAGAGAAGGAAATGAAATGTTTTAGATCTCTAAAGAATTATTTTAGAGTATTCTCAAAGAAATATATGCAACTGGGCATCATGTACTCTTGCCCATTGGCTACGTTGAGTAGGTGGAGGTTTTAGGGATTAAACTCATTGAAAAACTGGGCACTGATCTCATTCTTACATCACTCCCTCATAGCTTCTCTAATATTGTTTTCAATTTCAATATGGACAACATTGAGAAGTCTCGATATGATCTTCTTGTCCACAATCACCAAGTGGAAAAAGTTAGGATGCATGAAAATCCATATTTCCTCATAGTGAGTAAGTGCAAAGGGAAGGTGAAGAGAATTAATCCCAATGTTTTTTCATAGATTTCCAAGAAAACAATGATCAAAGGGGAGGAAATGGAACATGAGGCTATTTCTTTCTCATGTTCTATAAAGGGACACCGGAAGACAAATTGCACCCATCCCAAGAACAGAGGGGAAGCATCAGGTGCATTTGTTTTCAAATGAAATATATCTGTTTCTAAAAATATAGTATTTGATATAGCATGTGGTGATGACATATGTATCCAAATATAGGATTCATGTATATTCAGTAAAATAGACTTAGGGGAGGTAGATCTAAATGTATCCAATGGATCCAAACTATTTTTTGTAGCTGTCGGGGACTAATACCTCACATTGAAAACTAGGATGATCATGGTGTTAAAGGGTTGTTATTATCTGTCGTCTGTTACTAAAAACATTATTTCTTTATCAAAATTAGATAAAAATGGATTTTTTTATGTTTGGAAATGAATGTAACTTCTTTTACAAAGATATAATTTGTTTTGGTAGGGCACATATATACAATGGTATTTTGGTATTAGATTACTCTAACCATGAAATGGAATTCGATAACAATAATATATCACATGAATCAAACCAAAAGAATCTTTGGCATCACCGTTAGGTAGTGTAAACAAGAAACACTCGAAAAAATAACATCAAGATGGATATTTAGATTCTTTCGAGGAAAGACCACTTGGCGGATGTCAAGCATGTTTACAATGAAAAAACACAAAACCCCATTTATTGGGAAAGATGAATCAAATTAAGATATTCTTGAATTGATTCCTAGCTTATAGGTGTACCATTTCTAGTTGATGCAAGGGGGTACTCATACTTCATAATTTTTACCAATTATTTTAGGAGATATTGATATATCTACTTAGTGAGGTATAAGATGGATTCTTTTGATAAGTTCAAAGAATACAAGATTGATGTCGAAAACCCACTTGGTGAAAAGATTAAAAAACTACTCTTAGACCAAGGTGGATAATATCTTAATCATGATTTCATGGATTACATACGGGAGTTTGGGATCCTATACCAACTCACTCCACTATACACACCCAAGTGGAATGGTGTGACAGAATGGAGGAATCGAACACTATAGAAGATGGTGAGGTAAATGATGATACATGGGAGTCATCTATTTTTCATTTTGGGGATATGAGTTTCTAATAGTGGCACACATAGTAAACTTTGTACCAACTAAATAGATGAATGGAACTCCATATGAGTTCTATTGGGGAGAAAATAATTGTTATCAAATTTACATGTGTGGCGTAGCGAAGAATTTGTTAAGGCAACTTCAATTAACAAACACACACTGTGAGGCACAATGTTTTCCTTTATAGGATACCCTAGTGAAAAAAGAAGATATTACACATAGAACCCCTTAGAAAGTTTTTTATAGAGGTAATACATGCCAAATTCGTTGGGAGGGAGAACATATCCAAATTTAATAGTGGGATTGAGATAGATTTCAATGAATTCGAGGCTCAGGGTACATAAGAGTTGGTTTAGGAACATATTTCACAAAGCCCCAGGGAAGAAAAATCTATTCCAGAGACACAAGTACTGCATAATAGTACTAGAGAGGTAAGATAATTGGAATACTATAGTTTTTTAGTTATCAAGGATGGGGACTCGATATTTATCTATAATAATGATCCTCTAACCAACACAAAATCTGTATGTGGAAGAGGCATTTCCAAGAGGAAAGAAGCCACAAAGTTGGAGATGGATTTCATATTCCAAAGAATAATCTAAATTTTGGTAGATTTTATAGTTGAAGTAATTCCAGTTGGTTGAAAATGGGTATTCAAGAAGAAACTATACTTGGAAGGAATAGTCAGTACCTATAAGTTATGACTGATTACAAAAGGCTTAAACAGAGTCAAGGAATTGACTACAATAAATCGTTTTCACCAGTTGTAATGTTGAAATCCATCAGAATTATACTTTCCATTGTTTCATACCTTGACTATGAGATTTTTCTAATGGATGTCAAAATTATATTCCTTAACAGGAACCTTCAAAAAGATGTCTACATGACACAACATGAATGGTTTGTGACTACAAATTATTCCAATAAGGTTTACAATTTGTAGAAATCCATTTATGGATTAAAGCAATCATCCAGGTCATGGAACATTTTTTTTGATGAAGCCATTATAGAATTTGATTTTATCTAGAATTAATGTTATTATTTTGCCTAAATAACATTTATTCAGAGTGAACATGATTTCTTAATAGTATATGATAATGAAATTTTACTTATTGGAGACGAGATACCAGTATTACAGTCTATAAAGGCACAGTTGAAACAACGATTCTCCGTGAAGGACATGGGTGAGGTAGAATATATTCATGGAATCAAGATCTACTATGATATATCGAAGATATTTTTGGCCTTATGTCAATATACATACATTGATAAGATAATAAAGAAATTCTGTATAGAACAACCCAAGAGGGGATTGTTTCCAGCATCACATGGAATTCAACATTCCACAAAAATGTTCCCTTAGATTCACGAGGAATGAATGATATGGGCATGGAATCTATACAAATTAGTGATTGGGGTAGTCATGTATTCTGTGCTATATACTAGGTTGGATGTCGCTTACACATTGAGTGCAGTAGAAAGATATCAAGATGACCCATGTGACCGTTTTTTGGATGGCAGTAAAGAGTATCCTAAAGTATCTGAGGTGTACTAAGGATATGTTCCTCTTTTATAGAGATTCCTAGGAAATATTCATTATAGGATATGATGATACTAGTTTACAGACTGATCAAGATTACATGAAGTCGCCAATGGGATAAATCTACACTTTTAATGTAGGTGTAATAAGTTGGAAGAGCATAAAAAAAGATTGATCATAACATCTATCGCACTGTCTGAGTATATTATATCTTATAAGGTTGCTAATTATGAAGGTTGGATTCCAATAATCATCTAGGATCTAGATTTGATACCTAAAAGTAATGATCCCATCATAATGTATTGTGATAATATAGTAGCGGTGGCTCTCCCAAAATTCCCCAGGTCACATCAGCAAATGAAGAACATAGTTCGGATGTGTCACCTCTTGAGGGATATTTATCATATAGTTGATGTTTTAGGGAGTAGTATTTCCATGGAAGACAACATCTAAAACCCCTTAACTAAAGCCCTGACTCATCTGAAACCTGAGCACTATGTGAGGTCTAACAGACTGAATGTCATAGGATGTTGGCTCTAGTTTATGTAGGAGTTTGTAAGAGTTTGTGTCTTATAACCAACTAGATGTACTTTGATTACAAGTATATTTAATGTATTTAAATATAAAACATCATATTACATATGGTTCATTGTTCTGCATGACTATGGTATAATAATGTAATAGAATATTTGTTGCATTGATAAGGTTATGGATGTTTCCCGCTATGATGAGAACAATAAAATGCAATAAAAATATTACTAAATATAGTTCTACGGTTGGATGTCATACTATGATAGGACACATAACATACAAACTATTAGGTATGATTACTCATAAGCAGATGAGACTTCCTATCACGATGTTGGCACTTGGTAATCTCCAACACATGATAATAATAGAACAGAACTTCCTTTAAGAATTCGACATGTTTTTGTGTAATTAAATATATCTATCTACGAGCATGTGTAATGATCCATATACATTATTATTATCATTAATATGTGTCACGAATCGTGCACTTTTATTTACTTATGAAAACCATCATGCCGACAATTGGCGGGAAGTAGGGTACATTGGGTTTTTCACAAGTTTCGTGTTATTAATGGAAGGTTGAGGAAGGATTTTCCCATTCCATTTATGGATGTTGATATCATGTCCATTTTATTGATATAGAATTGTTGAGAAAAATTATATGTCCATGTTGTAATGATAATTTTATTATATGGAGTCAATGAACGATGTATCTAGAATAAAACATGATGACACTATCATGAAACATTCTTGATGAGATATTGTGATTGAGGTATTATACTACACAGTGAGCATTCGTGTGTGTATTTTTTTTTTGCGACTTTATGTTCTTTTTATTTGTTGATTAGACTAGTTTCTACATAGTACTATTGGAATTTAGGCAACCCCACGTAATACCAATGAGAAAGAATCATAGAGGGTCACCGACTATGTGTTTATGGAGGTCTTCGTTAAATTCTATTTGAATTTAATTAAAAAATATTATTCTCAAGACAATTGAATAATTTTGTTCAAGTTAAAATGATTTTATAAATTAAATATTTATTTATTCTCTAGATTGTGGGTAAAATATTTTTATTTATTATATTCAAAATTTTATAATTATTTATTTAGTAGATTTTAAATTAGTTTTTTTAAGGGAATAAATTATATATTTATTTATTCAGGTGTTCATTAAATGGAATTGATGTTTTATAAGACCATGGAATGTATGGTAGTGAAATAATTACTTAAAATATGATAAATAATTATTTATCTAGTTAGCACAAATTAAAATAACCCTCCTATTGTTTTCTGACGTGGAATTTTAATTATAACTCTGTTTTTTTCAAGATAGCACACTATAAATAATGATGTAGTATTGTTATTATAAATATGGTTTTTCTCTAATGTTATGAACTTATTTAATTGCTGTTATGAAATTAAATATTGTAACGTATTCCCCATGTCAATAAATATAAACATAATTCTATTGTGCCATGGACCGAACCACACACCTGGTAAATTGAGGATTTTTGAGCTAAACAATTTCTCTTTTGAATCTTCATATCACACAACTCAAGAATGAGAGATTTTATTCAAATTCGAAAAGAAAGTGATCAAGAATGGCTATCACATGACACCCACTTCGCCACTCTTGCACCTAGAGAATAAGCGTTGTCTTTTAGAGGCCATCAGAGCACATGTGGATCAATGCTAGAGGGATTGTAGTTTGCATCCTTGCATTAATAACAAGATAATCAGGAATGGTCATCCAGATTATAAGCAAAATCATCCATGAAAATACTAAATTTCTAGGTATCATTTTAATTATGAAATTAATTAAATTAATTTTGTCCATGAGGTGACAGATCCTCTCTAATGGTTTTTTTCCTCATCCTTTTTTATCTAAATCTTTGATTCTATACTGTGGATACTAGTGTTAATCAAAAAATTTACCCACAATAATTATCGATCTTGGAAAAAATGAAAGGTGGGTTTCAAGTAAACCACACTTTCGCTTTACACAGATCCTTATAGCATGTTGTCCACATTTTCAACTAGATTCTTCATCTCGTCAATATCTATTTCTTGGTGGAATATCTTAAAACATGTTCCATGTTGTTGAAAATTTCTTCATTGGTAAAGTGGTGGTTGGAATTATTTCCAGGGAATGATTGTCTACTTGTATAGTGTCTGGTTCTAAAATTTCTACTGAAATTGTTACCTATCCTGGTTAAATTTTCGTCGATATCATTTTTGGGTTTGACATTCCCTCCGTTGTTAATTTAGTTAGAATTGACTTTATTAGAATGTAGATGAACAAATTTTTGTATATAGTATCTCAACACATTGACCAGAACAATTATTTGGTGATGAAAATAACCTAGATACCTGAGGTGGATATGGTTTCTCAATCACATGTTTGGTAGAAATATTTCTCACAAGGATTGTTGCTTCATGAATTTATGTTTTACAATGAGGTGATGAGTCAGAAGTGCTTACCATATGTATCCATCTTGTACCAATGATTTTTGTTACAATTTGTTTTTAAATTTTTTGAAATCATCACAATCGGGCTCCGGGCTACTGTTGGTAATATTTAAATCAATGATCATCCAGAGGATACATCCAAATGGTTTTTATTGTTGTCCAGTTGTCCTTGGTAGAATAATGCTAGGAAGTGGTTATCCGATATTTCATGGTGGGCGGAGATTACACTAAGATTCTTAAATCGTTCCCAATACTCTTAATTAGTCTCACCACAACCTTGTCAAATGATGTATATCTCATTCCTAGTTGTTTTACTCTATGAGGTTGGGAGACAAATTTTCATTAAACTTTTTTGGAGATCATCCAAGACTTATATTTCTTCAGGTTGTAAGGTATACACCCACTCCTTAGCTGCTACCAAAAGGGAAAAAATAATTATTTCAAATTCATTGCATCCACTGCTACTCCTCTTTATTTGAATCATTAACGAACATGGCTGAATTCATGAATATGCTAATTGGGTTCGTCACATGAACATCCATAAAATTTAGGTAACACGAGAATCATGTTTACTTGTTTCAAAAAATAATTTTATCGTTAGGGCATGTTTAACTGATTCGATTGGTTAGTGGATTCCATGGCACAGAGGTCACTAATGGTTTTTCATGGGTTTTGTACCATTATTGGTGGTTCTGATTGGA
This sequence comes from Viscum album, assembly GCA_963277665.1. Lineage (NCBI taxonomy): Eukaryota > Viridiplantae > Streptophyta > Magnoliopsida > Santalales > Viscaceae > Viscum > Viscum album. The sequence continues at coordinate 1,376,744,292 of OY728140.1, read as the reverse complement.
CACTATAGTCTTTTAAACTTATTTCTTCAATATTTATTTCAATATTTTTATTATTAATGCTATTAATCAATTTTCTTTATATCTCATGATCTAAATCAATTAGTTCCTCATTAGAAGTCCTGGTCATGTAGATTTACACTTGCTGCCTAAAAGCGGCGCCTGTTTTGACACACACACATATCGTGAGGTGAGGGAAAAAATTAAATCCCCTAACGGGTGAATTATTAATGGTAACCATAATTTCGTTCTCTAAAGAGTAGTATTTTAATCATGGTGTCAATATAAAAATTTCAATTTTGATTTATTTAAGAAAGAAAGTGTTTTTCATAATATGGATTGTGAATTTAATATGAGAGAGAACTGATTGGATAGTGGTTCGTTTTTTACTTTTGTGATATCATAATAGTTTTTATGAAAATATCAATCCCTTGGTTTTATAAAAAAATAGTGAACCAATCAGTGTAAAAAATGAATAGATCAAGTGAGGGTAGAAAAACATTTAATTGAAAGAAATTTAATATTTATGAATTAATTAAAATAAAACTATATTTATATTAAAATAAAAAATAAATTAAATTGAAACTCATTCCTTTAGAAGAAATGCATTCCTTTGAATAAAACTTCAAAATCTCAAAAATCACAAAAATGGGATCCCCCTTCCATTCACCAAATAACTAAGGATTTTACTTCTCCATGCAAGGTGGGGTCATCGAATTCAAATAAAAAATAAATTTGGAAGAAATAATTATGAATTACTATCAAGGGGGATTAAGTTATCCTCCTCTTTATGGATTTCCATTTGATGGAATTGGATGTGACGGAATGAGTTAAACAGTAGAAGCTCCTCTCATTTAATAGGATGGTTTCTATATTACAAATGTTGACGCATTTTGGCACATTAATTTGTCGATTCATGGATGGACCCCTTCACGAATGTTTTCCATAAATGTGTTTTCCGTTAATCCTACATTTCTCAAATTAATTTTACCCCATATGTATGAGTTATGAATTTTTCATTGATGTTTTTTAAGGCGCAAGTTTCTGGAAGCTTCCATCCAAAATAATTCATTCAATGTCCACCATCATGGAATCAAAACTACATGAAATTTAATGCAAAAATGAGTCTACTTATCCTTGTTACATTCCATGTGGAATCACCTCAACATAATGTTGGTAGGCCGAGATGTGCATCCGATATAGCGGTTTTCTCCACACTATCTTCCCAGAAATGTCTTCAACTTCATTGATTATTATGGCATCCATATGATCGAATAATCCCCATGTCAAGAATAAAATGTCAGAGGTAATAAATTATGAATTCTAAAAAAAACAATCACTCAATTTCAAATTATATTTTTCATTACATGCCATAAAGACCATAGACATAAAAATCCATAATAACCCAAAATTATATACTTTTCAAAATTTAGCTCATTTTTATTCTATATTCCAAATTTCTTATTACTTTAATATTAATTTAAAAAATGTGTTTTATCATTTATAAACATCAACAATTAATTATTAGTGGATTAAAAACATGCACATAAATTTTCTCTGTCAATCTACCTCCACATACCCCTTCCCGTGAGTATAAAAAATCTTAATGTAATAGTCATATAAGAACAATATCCATCACCTATACCTCAAGTTCATATAATTCTGGTGGAATATATACCTCAGAATCATGTGATCAGAGTAGATGATGAACCTTTATCATATCTGGTAGTGTCCATACATATTCAACGAGCAGACTACCATTGATAACTCAAGATCATGGGTCATGTAGTTCTACTTATATGGTCTCAACTAGAATGAACTATAGGCAATCACCACTGTCCTTTACATTAGGACACAACATATCCAATTCCCTGATGCAACATAGAACATGACATACTCAACAGATTTCTCTAGAAATCGTGTGATCAGAGTTCCATTTAAACTCTAAATCAACTACTGAAAAGCCAGTTTTCACTTATTAGTCAACATAAAAGGCTACCCCTTTTGAGTCAAATCTATCATCAGATCTGATATCCTCGAGAAAAGATGTATGAATGTCTTTTAATAGACTACTAGCCCCTGAAATCTCGACACCTCCATCGTGCCCCTAGGTGGCTCCCATGATATCACTACATCTAGAATGGAATAGTCTATAATCAATCCATATTTAGAGATAACATGTCATATAAAGTGGCCTAGCATTATCAAGAATCGTCACTTCAAGAGTTTCCCATAAATACTCTTCTCCCGTATTATATCTACAACCATCCTCTATGTTTTAGATAATATTTTTCAAACATGGATGGATATTTTCCTCATGAAATTTTTAAAAAGAATTTTAAATCATAATTATAGGTTTTCAAGTTTATTCTCAAAGAAAGGTATTTTCAAGGCGATTTATGTTTTAAAATGTTATTTTAAAATTGGAAAGTATTTTTTCATTATTAAAAATTTTAACAGATTTATAACGAATCATATATAATCATTTAATATAAATTTTATTTGAAATTTATATTTAAAATATTTTATAATGTTTTCTGAAGTGAATTAAAAAGAAATAATATTTTCCTTAAGAAATAGTTTTTTGTTATCATTAAAAAATTACTATTTAAGATGATGTAGTTCTGTGTAAATAATAAATTACTAGGGATATTATCCAATTATAAAAATATTATTATTTCTCTTTTGTTTTTACGTTTATGATGAAAATATTTTTACAAAAACTATTTCAATTATACAGGTTATACCATGATAAAATGATAATAAACCACACATATTTTCATGGGATGTTTTTAGGTAAAATGATGAAATTATTATTAATACTATCAATTTAACAAATTTTATGATATGATGATGTGTTTATGAAACAAAAATTTTTCATGATTTATTATATGGGGAATTAGTTATGATCATTTATAACAAGACTTTATGGTTTGAATTATGTGATTTTCGAGACCTACATCTCCCTCCATTTCATTTGGTAATGATTTATATCTCATGAGATGTGCCTGATTGGAATGGGGAATGATCCTATTCTATTATGTATCTTTATGCATTATGATAGTTTTGGGAGTCATCCCTAACTAATATGACTATAACACCCCGACCACCAAAGCCCAGAGTCGGTGCATTATTACCTTTCATTGGCATGATCACAAAAGATCAAATCTCGAATGACTGATTAGTTTAGTTTCCATGGAAGTAGTAGATACATTAATAAAGTTTACATTACATCATAAAATGTAAAACTACAACAACATTGTTTCCATAGAAAACACTTAGATCCCATATTCTATCCCTGTAGGTCAGTCATAATATACTTATTTGCATCCTTGGAAAATTAAAAGCTAGAAAGGGATGAGCTCAAATGCTCAGTAAGGATAAAAATACAGTGGAACATTTCATAAATAAGTATAAACATCTAAGGCAATGTATAGAACTAAAAAAATAATTTTCAACATAAACATATTCATAATATAGAATATATAAAATAAAATAATTCCATGAACATACTCGCATGGATATTATACTAGTTGAATAATCAAATGCAATTTTAATTTCCACTTTCATAATAATGGAATGCATAATTCCAGACTTTCATATCCACATAGTCATGGATTTATGCCAAGAATACAAAAAAGATTTTGGCAAAGCCTTGTGCCAAGACACTAGTTTGTCTCATTTGACCTATCGATGCATCGAGGAGATATATCGGGCTCCACACATTACATACTAAGTCTAATTCATTACTCATATCAAAATGTTGAAACATAATCTGCACATTCATATTAAAACTAGCATACGAAATGTCAATATTTTATCCACAAACCATGAATGGTATAAAAATAGTGCATCCACAGTCAAACATAACCTATTAAATACAATATAAAATATTTTATTATTATAAATCATCCTAAATAGATAATAATCAATGATATTTACATAGATGAAAATAATCATGAAAACTCCTTGAGAGAAATATCCCCCATTTCTTGAAAAACATCTAAAAGTATCACTATTTATCAAGAAACCAATTAAAAAAGCTTTTTTTATCGAAGTGTCCCATAACACTTTCAATCATTTAAAATGAATTTTAATTTTAAAACGTTAATGTCCATATAATTAAATTCTTAAAACCATTTTTAAAACATGGTCATTAATCAAAAAGATTTAGAATAATAAATCATTAAAACATATTCAAATTATATTTTACATAGAGTTCATAACCAAAAGAGAGACACTTGAATACAAATAATTGAGGTATGAAAAAAATTATAATATCATGGGAAAAATTTCATTCGTGATATACTATGTCAAAGTACATTATATACACTATATTAAAGTGAATTTGTGTACAATAACAATGAAGTCTCAATGGAATGTAAATTGAGATGAAATATCTTATGAAGACCGTATCCTTAGGTTAAGGGTAAATCAATGACATAATTATGTGTGAAAATATAAATACACTGAATATTATTGGATATTCAATGTAAATAAATCATAGGACATTTACACATATATTTTTAAAAACAACACCAATGAATTGGATGTTTAACTCAATAAATGTACATTGAGTTAAAATTACTCTTATCAAGTTCAAATCGATGACTTGAGAATTTATCAAAGGAGTGATTATGTTTATCAAAAGTATATACACATAAAGGGGAGTGGAAATTACTGCACAAATAATAAATAGTGATTCCACACATAATCATGGAGAAAAATAATCAATTTAGTATGCGTAAAGCCGAATGAGTGGAAATTGAAATTTTAAATTTCATTACAAATTTGGTAACTTACGAAACATACATCCCATGAATGGTGGATCATAAAATGAAGATTTAATTAATCATAAATCAATGTATATTACACAAATAATACAATAATTTTACAGTAAATACACCACGCCAAAGGAAATAGTGTAAGTATGGCATGACTCTCACAGAAATAGGAAGTGAGATGAAAACCCTTACTTCATTGTAATCAATCGAGTCATTTGGATAAAAGTTAATAACAACCAAATGAATCACATATCACCATGAATATAAATAGAATCATGATAATATATATATATATATATATATAATGACAATACACAATACACCACATTTAATTAATAAGTGGTGAACAATGGAAATCTCAGGGAATTAAAAGTTAGATATGAAACCCCTTACATTGTAATTTTACATGGTTGATGGTAGGTTAACCTCCTGTATAATGTTGAAATAATTTTTATTAAATTATAAAATAATTATATACATTAATACGATATCATATATGGTCTTTTAATATTGCTTTGTTAATAATATTTTAGTATTATCGTTGTTTTGGGTGTTAATTATTCGTTTTCTGTTATATGCATTGTTTTTAAGTAGTGTATGTTATTAATATGATGTATCTTATTCATTTCCATAATGATATTAGGTCTTTAAATATTATATTTAATCATATAATGAAAATTGTCCTTGAATGGATTACGATGTTGAATGAATCTTATCGCGTTCGTGGAGACGGTAATCCGTACGTACAAACGGGCGACAATATCATTATTTTGATATTAAAATAATATATAATTTGAGGGTATATCATATATAGAGAATCATTATCATTTAATTTTAATTATTTACATCAATTACACTTCATTATTATACCCATCCAAAAAATAATGTATTGAATAACAATTACACTACAACGTGGAGACTGTAAGCCATGTGTACGCACTTTTGGTGACATGTCATTGAAAGGATGGATAGAATAATGAATATGGTTGTACCATAATTATAATAACATCACAGTTTATATAATATACTGGAGTAATTATTTTATAATAAAAATAACAATGAAAGATAATTGGAAGAAGAAAGGACATCAAAAGAGGTGATGAAATATTTACTTCTTCTTCAGGTTATTCCATTTGATTTGATCAAAAGGGATCCTTAGGTTGGATTTATGTCTAAAGGAAGGACTCTAGGATGAATTGAGAACATTTGAGAGGGTATTTGGGCAGATATTTGTGGAGACAAAAGGCTTTGATTGTGTGAATTTGTGGGTAGGGGGAGTACCCTTTTATAAGAGGGGTGAGGGGCACATTAGAAAAAGCTAGATATATTTATTATAATAAAATAATTTTCAGTTTATAATGGATAAAAAGTGGAATATTTAAATTCTATGGTGGTTATGGGTCTAAAATAACTCAACCAATAGGTTTTATACACGTTTGGATAACTATATTAACCTTTTCATTTAGATTTAACTCTTAGTTAAATAGTTTGACATTTTCCTTGTCTCTTTGGATTTTTATATTATAGGGTTAATAAACATATATATACTTTCAAAATAACCCCATGTGGTTCATTAATGATACATCTATCATTATATAAGTCTTTTGGATGATCTTTTAATTTTTAAAAATATAATATCAATTAATAATATAATATTTTTTTAAAAACACTTTTATGTCAATTTTGATAATATTTGGAATTTTGATTTTGATAAATTAATAAAAGCATTATTACTTCGAAAAAAATTACACTAACAACACTAATATGTAATATTAACCTAAAAAATTAGTGTAATTTTGAAATGGTCTAAAATTAAATTTATTTGGATATTTATAATATCCATTATTTTAATATTTCAATAATTATGTAATTACTGCATCATCATTGTGTCATAAATAAATAAAATTATTTAAGGTATAAAAAATATAAATATAATTTCATTATGTAGGGAAAATGTTTATCTTTATAATTAACATTTATAGTCGAATTTAGCTTATGTTTTACCCTATATTAAAAATGTTTTAGTAATTAAACATTGATTTTAACTCTTGAACTCTTCTTTGAATTAAATAATAATAAATGACTTAATCTAATCCATGTTGACCAATGAGGTTCGTATTTTTTTTCCTAAGGTTGGTTTTGGTCGAATTATTCTTATCCAATAGAATTAGGACAAGTGTTAGGGTAATAATAATAAAATTTTTACCTTTAATTACTCTATTTATTTTTATCTGTGGTAAATAAAAATATAAAAGGTACTATTCAACAAAATTTATTTTTATTATTGAACAACATTTTACACCTTGATAATAACCGTGTATCTCAAATTTTCGAAATTTAACTCTCAAAAGTGGTAAAATTATGTTTTATGTATATTTTCAAATGCTCCTAGGAGGTCTGTAAAAGACGGAGAAAAAGTTCAATAAAATTTTATTCATCTAATATTATTACAAATTGACTCCAATGAATAATATTGAAAATATATATGTATTATGTATCTATTTTGACCTAAAATAAATTTAAATAAAAATATTTAATTATTTAAATAAAAATTTTGCTTTAATCTATAACTTAGTGTTTTTCACTATTCATCAAATGTTGAATGTCTTCATAAAAATACCAAAAATTCACCGTAAGTTATGTTCAATATTCCAAATCAAAAAATGAAGTCCATTGTGAATGATAAAATATAGAAAATTTCAAATAGTGGGTAATAATATTCATAATGGCTAGTTTGACTGGTTGTGTTGTGTTAGAATCTCAAAGAAGTGTAAAATTCAATCTATTACATTATTCAAAGGGAAACGTAACATGGAAGCTTGGGGTGATACATTCTTCCCACCTTTTGGAAGTTGTGTTCTCACAATTTTTCAAATTGGCCATGGGAACATAATTGAACATCCCACATCGGAAAAAGAGTCAATAAAACTATCCCTTAAAATGAAATAACGAGATGTACAAAGGTCACCTGAGATAACCCATACTAGGATTCCATTTAGGAAAACATGGATATGGATGATAAACTAAGTGTCATGTTCTAATGGAGAGGTATATAAAACATGATCCGGAGAAAGTTAATAACAAGAAAACCACAAACATGTGATGGAAAAAACTGTCATTAGTTTCCCAGAAGGAAGAGTAAATGGACGATGTTTTTTTTTGTTTTATGTTACATTTAATAATGATGAGGAATTTATGTATGATATTTACAAAGAACACAAAGAGATAAAATTACATTTTAAGTATAGTTTCATTCCATAATATATTTCTACAACTAACTAGATTTTTATCAAATGATGAGTATTCAAGATTACTTAGTCACACCGGAAGAGCTAGAGTCAACTTCTAGAGAATCACATGATCCAAAAAGGATAAAATATCTATTTAACTTGTCTATAGAGATTAATAAAAACCAAAAAGGTTTGTACAAGATCAGATAGTCCCCTAAAAGGATATTCCTATAGAGAGAGAAACATTAATATTAATTTCTAAAATTAAACCAACAATACACAAAAGTTAAAAAATACAATTAAATAAACTATAGACTATAAAATCATTCAATATAATCCAAAATATTATTGAAACCAAAAACATAGAAGAATTTGGTTATGTAGTCATCCACGTTAAATTGTATCTCCAAATGAAATCAACTACTCTTAAAGTCACACACATAAAAGTAATTAACCTAATCATATATTCATTAATATAGGTTATTCATTTCTATAAATAACTGAAATAACTACAGATCCACAATAAAAACATCGATAAAAATCCACCATTAATCCTCAAATAAAATCCAATAGTATTCTATTTTCCTTAGGCATATAGTGTTCCCAGCAGCGAGAATGTATTCCAAAATAACATTTATCATTTAATCACCAAATCATTTTCCTATACTGAGGGATTTCATTTGATAAGACATATGATCCAAAATCAACTTATTATTGATCCACAAAATAATTTAACAAAAAAAAATTACTCGCACTAACCTAGGACTTCACGTATTCCAGTGGTAGGTGATAAATCCCAATCACACTCTGGTTGTTGGTTTTATTCCTATAGCTTTGTCTGATGCGAAGGGTTGTCAAACAGTCTGCGTGTTGTCATTTTTCAAAAACTATATTTTATAACATTACCACAATGAGATTAATTCCTCAAAATAACGATAATATAATTTAACCAAAAATATTATCTCATACCTTGAATTTCCAACCCAAAATATAATAACTTTTAATTTAATCAAACCGAATGATCATATAAAACCAAATGGTTATTTATTACAATATCAACAATAGAAAAGATAATTCTCCCTCAAATATCATTTTCTCATGATTAACTATTGGGTTATAAATAAAAGTGAAATTTATTTGAATGTAATCCCATCAACATGGAGAACTAATACTTTTAATCATTTCTCCAACAATATATTTCTACATACTTTCTTGTTTGATGAAGAAAATATCCTATATAATAGGGCATTCACTTGGTTAATGGATATGTCCCCTACATTTACAGAAAATGACTACAAATAGATTCTCGGGACTATTTTTATTTTCTTCCATAGTACTCATCATTTTCTGTTGGAAATTATTTACTATATGTCCTTCATTACCACACATAAATAGTTTCTTTGTTATATTGAGACACATTCATGGGTGTCTCCTTTCACATTTCCTGCATGATGGAAATTGAGGATTCTTTTCTCGATGGTCTCCGCTGCTGGAGCTCTTGTCATTCATCAACATTATCTTCCTTGTTGAGTCCGGGAGGTGGTTAATATATATGTTGTTGATAATATTTTTGGAAAACCGATTTGGCATGAACACGATATCTTTTACACGTATCAACAATATATATTTTTTCTCACTACCACCACTATTCCCACCTTGTACATCATGCCCAAAGATATTATTCAATCCATGGAATCTAGCCATTGACTAAAACCAGAAAGAATTCTGTCAGTAATAGTAGTCATAAAATCTTTTAGAGAATATCATGAACCCATATTTTCAATTAGAAACACTTTATGATTAACCAAGGTCATTTATTTTCATCTTATATTAAAATCCTTCAAATTGGTTAGTAAATGAAATGTAAACTATTATAAGAATATACCCCCGGAGTGTCATAACCAAGAGTCCAGTGAGGACTATTGTCATGCACCAGTTCTCGTTTGAGTCTAGCTCAAATCTAGATTTTTAGGTTATACCACAAGGTACATATATACCGTAGATCCCACTACCTTCTCGTATCTAGATATGGATTTATTTTTTTGAAAACACATAGAATGTTTACAATACCAAAATATTATGAAGTTCTTCTATACCAATCCTCAATGTCTATCTTAGGGCTACGTTCTCTAATCAGAGTTTATCTAAATCTTGTTTCCAATTATTGTTCTAATCATTCTCTAATACCAATTGTAACGCCCCGACCCCATAATCCCATAGTCGGTGTATTATTAGGTATCATTGGAATGATCAAAAAAGATCAATTCTTGAATGACTGACTAGTTTAGTAGCCTTGGATGTACTAGATACATTCATAAGGTTTACATTACATCATAAAATATAAAACTACAACAAAATTGTTTCCATAGACAACACTGAGATCCCATAGTCTAACCATGTATGTTAGTCAAAATATAAATCTTTGCATCCTATGAAAAATTTAACATAAAATGGGGTGATCTCAGATTCTCATTAAGGATAAAAATATAGTCAAACCATTCAAAAAATAAGCAGAAACATTTTATGAAATTTATAGAACTAAAACAAAAGCATTTTCAACATAAAATTCATCATAATATGGAAAATATAAATCAAAATAATTCCATTTACTTACTCGTATGGATATTCTACTAGTCTTATAATCACATGCAATATAAATTGCCACTTTCATAATGATGGAATGGATAATGCCAGAATTTCATAACCACATAGTCAAGGCGTTGTGCCAAGACTACAAATAAGATTTTGTCAAGGCCTTATGTGAAGACACTATCTTGTCTCGTGAGATCTACCGATGCATCTAGGAGTTATAGTGGGCCCCAACCTTCACCTACAAGGTCCATTTCAATCCTCATATAAAAAGGTTGAATCATAATCTGAACATTGGTATTGAAACTAGAATTATAAATTTCAATATTTTAAACACAAACCATGAATACAATAAAAATATCACATCCATAGTCATACATAACTCATTAAATACAATATGGAAGATTTTATTATAACAGGTCAAACTCATTAGCGAATAATGAATGATATTTACATAGATGAAAATAATCATTAATACTTTTTGGGAGAAATATCCCCCTTTTTCTTGAAAAAACATTTAAAGGTCTCACAATTTATCAAGAAGCCGTTTAAATTAGATTTTTGAACCGAAGAGTCCCATACCACATTGATAAATTTAAAAGGAATTTTAATTTTAAAACATTAATATCCATATAAATAGATCCTTAAAACCACTATTAAAACATGGACATAAATGAGAGAGATTTAGAATAATAAATCTTTAAAACATTTTCAAATGATATTTTAGATAGAGATTTTACCCAAAAGAGAGAACCATGAATAATAATAATTGAAGTATTAAAAACATTATAATATCATGGAAATAAATGGATTCATGATATAATATGTCAAAGTACATTATATACACTATATAAAAGTGAATTAGCGTATAACAACGAAGACGTCTCAATGGAATGTAAATTGAGTTGAAATCTCTTATAAAGACTGGATCGTTATGTTAATGATAAATCAATGACATTATTATGTGTGAAAAATAAAAACAACCTCAATATTATTGGATATTCAGTGTTAATAAATCATAGGACATTCCCACATATTATTTTAAAAACAACACCAACGAATTGGATGTTTAACTCCAAAAATGGAGATTGAGTTAAAATTACTCTTATCAAGTTCATATCGATGACTTAGGAATTTTATCAAAGGAGTGATTATGTGTATCAAAATTATATCCATAGATAGGGGAGTGGAAATTACATCACTAATAATAAATAGTGATCCACACATAATCATGGAGTAAAATAATCAATAAAGTATGCGTAAAGCCAAATGAGTGGAAATTGAAATTTGATATTCCATTACCAATTTGGTAACATACAAAACATACATCTCATGAATGGTGGATCATAAAATTAATATGTTATTACTAATAAATTAGAGAACATGACACATAGAATACAATCATTGGGTAGTACATACACCACACAAAAGGAAATAGTGGCAGTATGACATGATTCTCACGGATATAGGAAGTGAGATGAAAACCATTACTTTGTTGTAATCAATCGAGTCGTATGGAGAAAAGTTAATAACAAACAAATTAATAAAATAATACCATGAATATAAATAGAATTATTATAATATATATGTATATATATATATAATTACTGAACACAATACTCCACATTTAATAAATAAGTGGTGAATAATGGAAATATCATGGAATTAAAAGTGAGATAAGAAACCCCTTTGTAAATTTACTTCTTCAATGGAAGGTTGAAACCATTTATAATTCTTAAATGATTGTTATTAAATTATAAAAGAATCATATACATTAATATTATATCATATATGATATTTTAATATTGCTTTGTTAATAATATTTTAGTATTATCGTCGTTTTAGTTGTTAACTGATTTGTTTTCCTTTATATGAATTATTTCGAAAGTAGTGTTTGTCATGTATATGATGTTTCTTATTCATAATCAGAATTATATTAATTATTTAAACATCATTTTTAATAATATAATTAATATTATCCTTGAATGGATTACGATGGGGAATGAATCTCATCGCATTCGTGGAGATGTTAATCCGTACATAAGCACAAGCAACAATGTCATTTTTTTGATATTAAAATAATATATAATTGGATGGTATGTCATATATAAAGAATAATTATAATTTTATATTTAATATTTAAATCAATTAGAAATAATTATTATACTCATCCAAATCATAATGAATTGAATAAAAATTACACCACTACCTGGAGACAGTTAGCCGTACGTACGCACGTACGGTGACATGTAATTAAAAGGATGGATAGAATAATTAATATGGTCGTACCATAATTATAATAACATAACAATGTATAGAAGATACTATAGTTATTATTTTAGAATGGAAACAACGAATAAAGAGGAAGTGGTAGAAGAAAAGACATTGAAAGAGGTGATGAAATATTTACCTCTTCTTTGGGTTCTTCCATTCGATTTGACCAAAAAGGATCCATAGGTTGGTTTTAAGACTAAGAGAAGACCTCTAGTATGAAGGGAGGACTGTTGAAAGGGTATTTGGGCTGAGGATGGATGAGACAAAAGGCTTTTAATGTGTGCATTTGAGGGAAGGGGAGTCCCCTTTTATAAGAGTGGTGTGGGAAACATTAAGAAAAGCTAGAAATATTATTTTATAATAAAATCATTTTAGGTGTGTAATGGCTCCAAAAGAAGATTATTTAAAGGATAATGTGGGTATGGGTCTAAAACCACTCAACCAATAGTTTTTGTAACAGCCCGAGATTTTATGAAAACTATTCTTTTTAATTTTATTAATGTCTTGTGTTGTACTCTACACTAAAAGGAGCTTGCACAACACACATCCCTGACTTGCCTTGCATTACACGCAATCATGACCTTCCTCAATAGCGTGTGTAGTACGCAATACCGAGATTCACTAAACAACGATATGCTATTATAATATTATTATAACTAGCCGTTATAAATAGTAATAACCACCTTTTAAAATTTTAGAAATTTTATCTCTCAAAATGGACTTCATTTTTGGATTCGGAGTATCGAATTTAGAATAAGGTGAAATTTTGGTACTTTTCGGATAACTTTCATATTCTGATGAATAGTGAAAATTACTAAATTATAATTAAAAAACAACTTTTTAATCGAAATAATTAATAGGGATAAATTATTAATTTGAGTAGTTTTAAAGTATATTTAGAATATATTTTTACAATTTAATACAATGTTGGTCATTGGATGTAATTTCACATTTAAACCAGACATAAACAAGCGTCAATCTTTTGATAGATATTGTTTCTTAAAAACAAGCTATTTGTTTTAACAGCGGGATTTAATTATAAAATTAAATAATGAAACTTCTATGTTATGAATTTGGTAAAATAGACTTCATTTTTGAATTCGGAATATGAAATATAGCTTAGGATGAAATTTTGGCATTGTTCTGAAAAACATCAATTTTTGATGAATAGTGAAACTACTAAGTGGTAGTTAAAAAAACTGAATTTTTCATAAAACATAATTTTACCGCTTCTGTGAATGGAATTTCAAAAATCCGAGAGACACGGTTGATGTCAATAAGTAAAATGTGGTTCAATGAGATGAAAATAATTTTTGGTGAATAGTAACTTTTTACCTTTATTTACAACGGTTAAAAGTAAATAGGGTAATTAAGGGTAAAAATGATATTAATATTACCCTAACACATGTCCTAATTATATTGGACAAGTGTATCTCGACCAAAAACAACCTTAAGTGTAAAATATTATCATTTAGGCCCACTTGGATTAGATTAGGACATTTATTATTATTTAATTCAAAGAAGAGTTAAAAGAGTTAAAATCAATGTTTATTTACTAACACATTTTTAATACAGAGTTATACATAAGATAAATTCGATTGTAAATATTCACTAGAAATATAAAAAGGTTTCCTACATGATGGTATTTTATTTGTAATTTTTAGACATCAAATAATTTAATTTATTTACGACACAAAGATGATGCAGTAATTATATTGTTAATGAAATATTGACATAATTGATATTATAAATACCGAAATAAATGTAATTTAAGACATTTTATGAATTCCACTAATTTTCTAGGTTACTATGATATATTATTGTTGATTTAATCAACTTGGTTCGAACATATAATTCTGTTATGACTTTCACAAAAATCATATATCAAATAGTGTAAAAAATGACACAAAATAGTATTTAAATCAAATATTATATTATTAATTGTTATTGTATTCCTAAAAATATAAGGTTCGGCAAAATGACTTATATAAGGATATATATATTAATAATACACAATTTGGGGTTCTTTTGGCATGTTATAGTAAGTGTATTAACCATATAGTGAAAGAAAACAAAAAGATATGGTAAATGTTAAATTATTTAACTTAGAGTTAAATATAATTGACAAGGTTAAAATAATAACCTAAACATGTATAAATCCTATTGGTTGATAGGATTTCGACCCATCCCCACTTTAGCTTCGAAATAAGACCCTTTGGAACCATTATAAACCGATTTTGACTTTAATATAAAATAATATTTTGAGATATTCCTAAGGTGCCCCTCTCCTCCCTTATAAAAGGAGACCTCCTCCCCCTTCTCCTCACACCAATTTGAGCACTCAAGCTCGGCCAAATTCTGCCAAAATCCCTTATCCACTTCCCTAGAATAATTCTAGAGGTCCTGGTCATCTTCAAATACCAATCTTAGTTCCCTATGTGGAGGATTCAAAGAGGCGTTTCAAAGAAGAGGTAATATCCATTACCGATCTTTTCAATTTCTTTCTTCTTCAACTTCTTCTTCTTTAGTTGTTTCAGGATAAAGTAATAACATCAGTATTACTTACATACTGATATGTTATTATAAATATTAATCAACTCTAATTAACCTTCTATCCATCCTACGGAAAAAGGAAATCACCGCGCGTGCGTACGGAATACCGTCTCCACGCCGTGGTGTAATCTATTTTCCTCCACCACATTAATTGGATGGGTATAATGGTGTAATGAGTAACTATATATGATTATTATAAAGTGATATTGATACATAAATAGTATACATACACTTCAACACAATTCCACGACCATGGGAACGATATCATCGCTCGTGCGTACGTACGGACAACCGTCTCCACGACGCGATGAGATTCATTCTCAATGATTAACCATTCATGAATGATTATAAAGTATATATAATAAGTACTAATGAAATATATGACATAATAATGATAATGGATTTATTTATATTTATATGTATGTCATCTACTTAATTCCATTCAATTCAATAAGGAAACGAAAACAGCGTTCATGCGTACGTACGGACTACCGTCTCCATGAACGGTGTATTTATTTCCATTTAATGATTTACTATATATAAGTATAATATAAATATATATATACATAAATCATGTTTTATATTCTGGAATTAAGTAATAATGATCTAAGTAATCATATGAATAATTACAAGTCAAAACACGGACGACAAATGAAACAATTTTACCCAAAATGCTCTTTAACATGGAATTTACAAAAAAAAGGTAATATAATGTCATAACTGAACCATATATGATATCATAACAAATAATATGATTCTGTAATAAGTCAATGACATTATTTAAATCATTATACAGGAGGTTCGGACACTTACGAAGCAAATCGGACCTAAGGTAAGGGAAATATCACAATCTCATTTTTATCCGAGATTGTTTATACTTTGGTATTTGCTGGGGTGTATTTTATCATCCACATCCATGTTTCATAAATATGTGATATTATTTAAATCCACCTACAATTTTTTAAATCCAATATTACCCTTCGGTGAGTTTTTAGTAAAGAATATGAAAGGAATCATTTTTCGTTTTTCGTACGAGGTACTTTTTTGACTTTTCCGACAAAAGTATGGGAAGAATGTTTTTTTAACTTATATGGCATGAATGGATTTTCAAAACATTATTTCCAAGAAGCTTCCTTTACAAGTTTTCATGTTTTTTTTAATCAACTTCTTTTATTTTAAAGTCGTATGACATGTTATGAAAGGAAAAATGTTTTTGAAGAAGAAAAAAGGATATTTTCCTCAAGAATGGAGTTCAAGTGTTTTATCAAAATTATTTTCCATCTAAGATAATAAAGGGTTATGTTTTTATCCCTATTATTACATTGATTTGATCATGTTGTGATGGAATTATTTTGATGAATTCCTTTATCTTATATGAATTGATTTATGATGTCATAATGTTTAAGATTCCCATTTGTATTACATGGGTTACGCTATGATGTATGGTTTATTATTATGTGGCACACATAAGAAAGGATTCATTATAAGATGGGTGGGACCTATATCTACCTCCAATGCATTGGGTAAAGATTTATATCTCATGAGATAGACATGGCTAGAACGGAATGTTATTTCGGTTCAGTGATACAGGACTGAAACAAGGAGTGAACTTGATTCAGAAAGGGACTTTGTCCACTAAGATAGTCTTGGCAATGAGTCTTGACTAACAAGAAATGATTCTATATGATTTTGTGTGTATGCCACAACGTTTCATGTTTTATGTTATGATTATTGTGATTACATTTCACTACCATGATTTATCCCATGTTATGGGATTATGCTCTCTTTTGCAGGTGAAGATTTCCAAAAGCTATGTTCTTATGTATATGATGTGATTGATATTTATTTTGTTTACCCATACTGAGCATTTGAGCTCACCCTTTTATGTTTTCTTTTCCCCAGGATATAAAGAAAGGGTTTAGGTATAAAAAAAGGAAGATCTTTATGGGAGATATTGAAGATCTTTCACAATGATTAGAAGATTATATTCCGAGTTTCGAATGACACTAAACTATTACGGTCCTTGTGTGTGTGTTTTTGTTATGTACTAAGTATTCCGC
The DNA here is from genome assembly GCA_963277665.1 of Viscum album. Classification (NCBI taxonomy): domain Eukaryota; kingdom Viridiplantae; phylum Streptophyta; class Magnoliopsida; order Santalales; family Viscaceae; genus Viscum; species Viscum album. The sequence continues at coordinate 1,376,726,805 of OY728140.1, read as the reverse complement.
AAATATAATGTAATGTCAATGTACGCCATGTTTTGGGTCTCTACAGTTGGTATCAGAGGAAAGGTTTAGTCAACCTTTGGAAACTAGGATGCGAAAACGTTAGTGAGATCCCTATAGATATTTCTAAGGTATGTATAGGGATGTCTCTAAGGTTAAGTATAAGTATAGGTTATAGTACTAGAATTACGCTAACGATCATAGAATTAAACCTAAGATGTTAGATATTGAAGGTACTCCCCCTTTATTATGTTGTTTTCCTTAGCATGATTTTTGCCTCTCACACTATTCTTTTTGGGTTTTAGACGATGGATGGAACCCGAAGGAACCGTGTTGATCAATGCAATGGACAATGCAATGATTGTCCTCTTGAACAAACAAATGTTATGGGAGATGGAGTGAAAAATCTTATTGCTATACTTACACAAGCTATGAATCATTATGGACTTCCAAATGAGCAGAGAAGGGAACAATATTCTATTGAGTCCTTCATGAGGCAACGTCCACCATCTTTTAATGGGTCTTTCGATCCACTTGTTGCTGAACAATGGATCAGTACCACTGAAAAGATATTTTCAGTTCTTCAATGTTCTGAACATGATAAAGTCATCTTAGCAGTATATCGTTTGGAAGGTGAAGCTGATCAATGGTGGAATCTTATCAAGAATACGAGGCAAAGAGATGAAATTGATTCCATGGAATGGGACGAGTTCAAGAACTTGTTTTTCAGTAAGTACTTCCCTCGTATTCTTTGAAGAAAGATGGAAAAGGAGTTTCTTGAGCTGAAGTAGAAGGATGATGAATCTGTTGGTGTATACGAAGCAAATTTTACAAGACTTGCAAGGTATGCATCTGGCATTATCATCCAACCTGAAAGTAAAGTTGATCGATTTTTCAGTGGCTTAAAACCAAGTCTTCGAAGGGCATTAGCTATAAGAGACTTCAGTTGCTATGAAGAAATTGTGTGTTGTGCTATCAAGGTAGAAATGGAAGTTGGTGTTACATATCAATCTCATGGTTTTGACAAGAAACGAATGATGGAGTTCAAGGAGAAATCTCAGAATAATGGTGAAAAGAAGATGAATGTTTCCTTATTCACAAAGTGTGGAAAGAAGCATGGAGGAGATTGTCTTAAAGGGACTAGAAAATGTTTTAAGTGTGGAAAAGAAGGTCATCGAGTAGCTGAGTGTCGAAGTAATGTAAAAAGGGTTTCTAATGATGTGAATAAAGCAAACACTGCATAGAACGCACCACCAACACTTCAATGCTTCAAGTGCAAGGAAATGGGGCATTATGCTAATAAATGCCCTAATCCAAGGGTTAGTGATGATCAACATGAGCAACCACTTAAGGAAAAGGACAAAGGGAAGTCACATGCGATCACTATTGGCAATGTTGAATTTGACAACGATGTGGTGGAATGATTAAGTGTTTATGTAATGGGATTCCAAAATAATATTGTATCATGGAGTATTGGAATATTTATGTATTGGTCTAATATGGTATTCAAAGTGATTGAGATATTATGCACATAATGAAGGGAAAACGAGAAAATGAAATGTTTAACAGTATTCATGAGCTCATGATTGATATAAGGACTATGTGATATCATGGTTTGAGTATTTAGAATTTTGAAGATTTTGGTATGTGGAAAGTGTTAACTTTTAACTGCGTTCATGTTATCACTGAGGTATTCAAGAGAATACATGATTAAGGACTTTGAATTTTTGGAATGTGACCAACAAAACATATCTTATGATATATGGGGATCGACGATGGTGTTAAATCTCTGGTAACCGTTTTCACTATGTTATGAGAGTGGACTGCAGTATTATGGATAAGCCTGAAGATTGGAATGGATTATGTTGGATAGAAGTTAGTATTGTTTAAGGATAGATGTTTTTTTCGATATTATTTATGGGATGTTATAGTAATATAGTTTTAGAAAAAGGACAACCTGTAGGACGGGCGACAGCCCATCGCGTCGGACAAGGCTATGGGAATCGAACCCACAACCGAAGTGCGACTGGCCTTTATCGCCTACCACTGGCCTGCAGGAAGTCCCTGTTTAGTTGAAACTAGTTTTGTTATATTAAAAAATATAATATATGAAGTATAAGTCCATTTTAGGAACCATATATGATTAATCTCACTATAGAATGACTTATGTATATTTAATAACTTTTTCTAACCTTTTGTTTGAGACAGATGGAATGAGCCGTCATTCTATCACATAATCTTCTAACACTTCACAAATAACAAATTCAACTTCATTTATTTAAGAGATGTAGTGGAAATTGTTCAAGGCACGAACAACCGTGAGATTGTTCCAAAATAAAGTAACTATTTATTCTAATACAAATTTTCAACTTTAGGGAAACGATCATGAAAACCAAAAATGTTGTCCTAGTGATATTATACCTGATGAATCAGATGGTACATTAGATCATCACAAATTTATGGCTTTGTGATTTCTAGCTTTTCCATAGCCATGTTCTCTACCACTCTCTATCAGAACATGATGGTTAGATTTCTCTTCCATATCCATATTTTTACCTATGTGGGAACCCAGTGATTAGTTTATTTGGGTAATCGTTACATTTTATACTTTAGTTTTTAAAGAAAAGTTCTGGTATTCCTTTTTACGATGTGGGTTTCTATTAAAGAAACTTTCGAATAGTAAACTATTTATAACCCCGACGAATTTCGAGGGCGAAATTCATTTTAAGGGGGGTAGAATGTAACAGCCCGATATTTTAGGAAAACCATTCTTTTTAATTTTATTAATGTCTTGTGTTGTACGCTACACCAAAATGAGCTTGCACAACACACATCCCTGACTTGCCTTGCATTAAACGCAATCACGACCTTCCTTGATAGCATGTGTAGTACGCAATAACGAGTTTCACTGAACAACGATATGCTATTATAATATTATTATAACTAGCCGTTATAAATAGTAATAACAACCTTTTAAAATTTTAGATGTTTTAGCTCTCAAAATGGACTTCATTTAGGGATTCGGAGTATCGAATTTAGCCTAAGGTGAAATTTTGGTACTTTTCGGATAACTTTCATATTCTGATGAATAGTGAAAATTACTAAATTATAATTAATTTTTTTTTAATCGGAATAATTAATAGTGATAAATTATTAATTTGAGTAGTTTTAAAGTATATTTAGAATATACTTTTACAATTTAATACAATGTTGGTCATTGGATGTAATTTCACATTTAAACCAGACATAAACAAGCGTCAATCTTTTGATAGATATTGTTTCTTAAAAACACGCTATTTGTTTTAACAGCGGGATTTAATTATAAAATTAATTAATGAAACTTCTATGTTATGAATTTGGTAAAATAGACTTCATTTTTGAATTTGGAATATGAAATATAGCTTAGGATGAAATTTTGTCAATGTTCTGAAAAACATCAATTTTTGATGAATAGTGAAACTACTAAGTGGTAGTTAAAAAAACTGAATTTTTCATAAAACATAATTTTACCGCTTCTGTGAATGAATTTCAAAAATCCAAGAGACACGGTTGATGTCATTAAGTAAAATGTGGTTCAATGAGATGGAAATAATTTTTGGTGAATAGTAACTTTTTTACTTTTATTTACCACGGTTAAAAGTAAATAGGGTAATTAAGGGTAAAAATGATATTAATATTACCCTAACACATGTCCTAATTCTATTGGACAAGTTTATCTCGACCAAAAACAACCTTAAGTGTAAAATATTATCATTTAGGCCCACGTGGATTAGATTAGGACATTTATTATTTTTTAATTCAAAGAAGAGTTAAAAGAATTAAAATCAAAGTTTATTTACTAAATCATTTTTAATACAGAGTTATAAATAAGATAAATTCGATTGTAAATATTAATTAGAAAGCTAAAAGGGTTTGATACATGATGGTATTTTATTTGTAATTTTTAGACGTCAAATAATTTAATTAATTTATGACACAAAGATGATGCAGTAATTATATTATTAATGAAATATTGACATAATGGATATTATAAATACCAAAATAAATGTCATATAAGACTTTTTATGAATTACACTACTTTTCAAGGTTACTAGGATATATTATTGATGATTTAATCAACTTGGTTCGAACATATAATTCTGTTATGACTTTCACAAAAATCATATATCAAATAGTGTCAAAATTGGCACAAAATAGTTTTTAAATAAAATATTATATTATTAATTGTTATTTTATTCCTAAAAATATATGGTTCGTCCAAATGACTTAGATAAGGATATATATATTAATAATAAACAATTTGGGGTTCGTTTGGCATGTTATAGTAAGTGTATTAACCATATAGTGAAAGAAAACAAAAAGACACGGTAAAAGTTAAATTATTTAACTTAGAGTTAAATCTAATTGATAAGGTTAAAATAATAACCTAAACTTGTCTAAATCTTATTGGTTGATAGGATTTCGACCCATCCCCACTTTAGATTCTAAATAAGACCCTTTGGAACCATTATAAACCGATTTTGACTTTAATATAAAATAATATTTTGAGATATTCCTAAGGTGCCCCTCTCCTCCCGTATAAAAGGAGACCTCCTCCCCCTTCTCCTCACAACAATTTGAGCACTCAAACTCGGCCAACCTCTGCCAAAATCCCTTCTCCACTTCCCTAGAATAATCCTAGAGGTCCTGGTCTTCTTCAAATACCAATCTTAGTTCCCTAAGTGGAGGATTCAAAGAGGTGTTTCAAAGAAGATGTAATATCCATTACCGATCTTTTCAATTTCTTTCTTCATCAACTTCTTCTTCTTTAGTTGTTTCACGATAAAGTAATAACATCAGTATTACTTACATACTTATATTTTATTATAAATATGAAACAACTATAATTAACCTTCTATCCATCCTACGGAAAAAGGAAATCACCGCGCATGCGTACGTACGGAATACCATCTCCACACCGTGGTGTAATCTATTTTCCTCCACCACATTAATTGGATGGGTATAATGGTGTAATGAGTAACTATATATGATTATTATAAAGTTATATTGATAATGAAATAGTATACATACACTTCAACACAATTCCACGACCATGGGAACGATATCATTGCTCGTGCATACGTACGGACTACCGTCTCCACAACGCGATGAGATTCATTCTCAATGATTAACCATTCATGAATGATTATAAAGTATATATTATAAGTACTAATGAAATATATGACATAATAATGATACCTGATTTATTTATATTTATATGTATGTCATCTACTTAATTCCCTTCGATTCAATAAGGAAACGAAAACAACGTTGATGCGTACGTACGGACTACCGTCTCCATGAACGGTGTATTTCTTTCCATTTAATGATTTATTATATATATGTATAATATGAATATATATATATATATAAATCATGTTTTATATTCTGGAATTAAGTAATCATGATCTAAGTAATCATATGAATAATTACAAGTCAAAACACGAATGACAACTGAAACAATTTTACCCAAAATGCTCTTTAACATGGAATTTAAAAAAAAACGGGTAATATAATGTCATAAGTGAACCATATATGATATCATAACAAATAATATGATTCTGTAATAAGTCAATGACATTATTTAAATCATTATACAGGAGGTTCAGACACTTATGAAGCAAATCGGACCTAAGGTAAGGGAAATATCACAATATCATTTTTATCCGAGATTGTTTATACTTTGGTATTTACTAGGGTGTATTTTATCATCCACATCCATGTTTCATAAATATGTGATATTATTTCAATTCACCTACAATTTTTTAAATCCAATTTTACCCATCGGTGAGTTTTTAGTAAAGAATATGAAAGGAATCTTTTGTCATTTTTCGTATGGGGTAATTTTTTGACTTTTCCGACAAAAGTATGGGAAGAATGTTTTTTTAACTTATATGGCATGAATGGATTTTTAAAACATTATTTCCAAGAAGCTTCCTTTACATGTTTTCATGTTTATTTTTAATCAACTTCTTTTATTTTAAATTCGTATGACTTGTTATGAAAGGAAAAATGTTTTTGAAGAAGAAAAAAGGATATTTTCCTCAAGAATGGAGTTCAAGTGTCTTATCAAAATTATTTTCCATCTAACATAATAAAAGGTTCTAGTTTTTCCCTATTATTACATTGATTTGATCATGTTGTGATTGAATTATTTTTATGAATTACTTTATCTTATATGAATTGATTTATGATGTCATAATGTTTAAGATTCCCATTTGTATTACATGGGTTACGCTATGATGTATGGTTTATGATTATGTGGCACACATAAGAAAGGATTAATTATAAAATGGGTGGGACCTATATCTCCCTCCAAAAAATTGGGTAATGATTTATATCTCATGAGATAGACATGGCTGGAACGGAAGGTTATTTCGGTTCAGTTATACAGGACTGAAACGAGGAGTGAACTCGATTCAGAAAGGGACTTTGTCCACTAAGATAGTCTTGGCAATGAGTATTGACTAACAAGAAATGATTCTCGATGATTATGTATGTATGCCACAAAGTTTCATGTTTTAATTTATGATTATTGTGATTACATTTCAATGCCATGATTTATCCCATGTTATGAGATTATGCTCTCTTTTGCAGGTTAAGATTTCCAAAATCTATGTTCTTATGTATATGATGTGATTGATATTTATTTTGTTTACCCTTACTGAGCATTTGAGCTCACCCTTTTATGTTTTCTTTTCCCCAGGATATAAAGAAAGGTTTTAGGTATAAAAAAAGGAAGATCTTTATGGGAGATATTGAAGATCTTTCACCAAGATTAGAAGATTATATTCTGAGTTTCCAACGACACTAAACTATTACGGTCCTTGTGTGTGTGTTTTTGTTATGTACTAAGTATTCCGCAAATGTAATGTAATATCAATGTACGCCAGGCTTTGGGATTCTACATTTTTTATACTGGTTTGGGTAACAATATTAACCTTATCATATTGATTTAACTCCAAGTTAATAGTTTGATATTTACCATGTCTCTTTGTATTTTTATATTATATGGATCATAAATATAAAATATAATTCCTATAGATCCCCAAGTTGTTCATTAATGAGGCACCTATCGTTATATATAGATTTTCTCGTACCTTATTTTTTTAGGAATATAATATCAATTAATATTATAATATTTGTTTTAAAAACTTTTTTATGTCAGTTTTGAAACTATTTGGTATTTTGTTTTTTCTAAATTCATTAAAGCATTGTTACTTAGAGAAAATTCATCTAAAAAACCCCAATATGTCATATTAACATATAAAATTTGTTTATTTCATAAAAATTCACAAATTACATTTATTTGGATATTTATAATGTCAATTATTTTAATATTTTATTAATTAGATAATGACAACATCATCATTGTGTCATAAATAAATTAAATTATTTAAAGTATAAGAAATATAAATAAAATACAATTATATAAGAAACCATTTTATATTTATAAAGAATATTTATAGTGTAATTTATCTTATGTGTATCCCTATACTAAAAATGTTTTAGTTATTAAACGTTGAATTTCACTCTTTTAACTCTTCTTTGAATTAAATAATAATAAATGCTCAAATCTAATAAAAGTGCAACAAAAAGGTTCATATTTTGTTTGTATGGTTTTTTTGGTTGAATTATGTTTATCCAATAGAATTCGGGCATGTATTAGGGTAATCATAATATTTTTTTTACATTTAATTACCCAATTTACTTTTAACCGTGGTAAATAAAAGATAAATGTTACTATTAAAAAGTATTATTTTTATCCTATGGAACCAAAATTTACTATTTCATATTATCCTTTTCTCTCATATTATATAAATTCAACTCACAAAAGTGGTAAAATTATGTTTTATATAAATTTGTAAACGCTCCTAGGAGGTGTGTAAAAGAGTGAAAAGTTCAATAAAATTATATATATATAATATTATTACAAAATGAATCTAACGAATTACATTGAATATATATAGGTATTATGAATCTATTTTGACCTAAAATAAATTATAATAAAATAATTAATTATTTAAATAAAATTTTGTTTTTAAACTATAACCTAGTGTTTTTCACTATTCATCAAAAATTGAATGAATTTAGAAAAATAACATAAAGTCACCCTAAGCTAATTTCGATATTCTGAATCCCAAAATGATGTCAATTTTGAATGATAAAATTTAAAAATATTAAAAAAGTTGGTATTACTATTCATAACGGCTAGTTTGATAATCGCGGTGTGTTAGAATCTCGAAGTTGTGTACAATAAAAACTATTACATTATTCAAAGAAAAACATATCGTGGAAGATTAGGGTGTTAAAATTAAGGTTTGGGGAGTGAAACCATTTCCAAAGATATCCTTGGACATGATATTTAGCTACTCTAGAAATTATTTTACATGATTATTTGTATACCACAATTTTATGTCTTATTCCAATTTTATACTCTCATGGACCATGTTTTTTCAATTTTTTATGAATCATGTCGTGTGAACATCTAATAATTATGAAATGACTCATTATTTTGATCATTGATATGTTGTGTACAATTTTCATTTGTTATTATCATGTTCCCATACAATTATTCTTGAATTATGTTTATGTATTTCCCTTATTTACACTTTCTACGTATTTAAGAACACCCATTCTTATGTTTCTTTTCAATAGGTTATGAATAATGGTATTATGTATTGTATATATAAAAAGATTACAGAATGGTATGATAATTGTGAGATAAATTGAAGATATTTCAAAAATTAAGAAGATAATGTATCTATTATCCAATGAAAATAATCCAATATAGTCCTCTATAATGTAATTTTGTATTGTAATTAATGTTCATCTAAATTTATGTAATATGATTTTGTTAGAATATCTATTCACTACATTCTAAATCATAGAAAAAGGTTCAGTTATCCTTTGGAAACTAGGATATGAAATCATTAGTGATAAATCTAATGATATATCAAAGGATAAGTCTATGTAGAGACCCGAAGCTTAACGTACATGTACATTACATTACTTTTTCGGAATACTTAGTACATAACAAAAACACACACACAAGGACCGTAATAGTGTAGTGTCTTTCGAAACTCGGAATATAATCTTATAATCGTGGTGAAAGTTCTTCAACATCTCCCATAAAGATCTTTTTTTTAATCCTAAATCCTTTCTTTATGTCCTGGGGAAAAGAAAACATAAAAGGCTGAGCTCAAATGCTCAGTAAGTGTAAACAAAAGAAATATCCATCACTTCATATTCATAAAAACTTATCGTTTGGAAATCTTAACCTGCAAAAGAGATCATAATTTCATAACATGGGATAAATCATAGTTGTGAAATGTTATCCCAATAATCAAAACATAAAACATGAAACTTTGTGGCATACACACATTATCATAGAGAATCATTTCTTATTAGTCAAAACTCATTGTCAAGACTATCTTAGTGGACAAAGTCCATTTCTGAACTGAGTACATTCCTCGTTTCAGTCCTGTTTTACTGAACCGGTATAACTTCGCGTTCTAGCCATATCTATCTTATGAGATATAAAATATTTACCAAATGCATTGGAGTGAGATATAGGTCCCAGCCATCTCATAATGATACCATTCTTATGTGTGCCACAAAATCATAAATCATACATCATTTCATAACCCATGTAATAAAAATTGGATTCTTAAACATCATGACATTATAAAACAATTCATATAAGATAAAGGAATTCATAAAAATAATTTCATCACAACATAATCAAATCATTGTAAGAATATGGATTGAAACAGAACCCTTTATTATCTTATATGGAAAATAAATTTTGATAAAACACTTGAACTCCATTCTTGAGGAAAATATCCTTTCTGCATCAAAAACACTTTTCCTTTCTTAACATGTCGTACAATAATAAACTAAAATAAATTGATTAAAAATAAACTTGAAAACTTTTAAAGTAATCTTCTTGGAAATAATTTTTTAAAAATCCATTCATGCCGTATAAGTTCAAAAAATATTCTTCTCGTACTTTTGTCGAAAAAGTCAAAAAGTACCTCGTACGAAAAACGACAAAAGATTCATTTCATATCTTTTACTAAAAACTCACCAAAGGGTAAAATTGTATTTAAACAATTGTAGATGGATAATATTACATATTGAGGAAACATGGATTTGGATGATAAAATACAACCCACTAAATACCAAAGTATAAACAATCTCGGATAAAAATGAGATTGTTATATTCCCTTACCTTTGGTCCGATTTGCTTCGTAAATGTCCGAACCTCCTGTATAATGATTTAAATAATGTTATTGAATTATTCCAGAATCATACTTATTGATATGATATCATATATGGTCATTTTATTAGCTTATTATTAGTAATAATTCATTACTACTTGTTATTCGGGTGTGTATTACTTTTTTGTTCTTATGCGTGTTTGTCGAATAAATTTTTATTCTTCTCTTTAGGTTATAGATACCTCATTTACAGAATGGAATTATTGTAATATATATCATATTCATTGATTCAATTCATTTATATAATCATTATGCAATGAAGATCATGTAGAACGAATCACATCCCATCGTGGAGACGGTATTTCGTACGTACGCACGAGCGATGATATTGTTCCCATGATCGTGGAATTGTATTAGAGTGTATGTATACTATTTCAGAATCAATATCACTTTCTAATAGTCATATATAGTCATTATTTACACCATTATACCCATCGAAGTAAGGTGGTGGTGGAAAATAGATTACACCACGGCGTGGAGACGGTAATCCGTACGTACGCACGCGCGGTGATTTCTTTTTCCGTAGGATGGATAGATGGTGAAATAGTGTTGTTTCATACTTATAAAAAAATATCAGTATATTATTGATACTGATGTTATTACTTCATAATGAGACAACTAAAGAAGAAGAAGTGGAAGAAGAAATAAAGATGAAAGAATCGGTAATGGAAATTACCTTTTCTTTGAAACGCCTCTTTGAGATCTCCTCTTAGGGCACTACACTTGGTATTTGAGGATGACCAGAACCTCTAGGATATTTCTAGGGAAGTGGAGAAGAGAATTTTGGAGAGTTTAGATGAGAATGAAGGCTCAAATTGGTGTGAGGAAGAGGGGGAGGAGGTGCCCTTTTATAAGTTAGGAGAGGGGTACCTTTGGAATAACTAAAAATATTATTTTATTATAAAGCCAAATTCGGTTTTAAATAGCTCCAAATTGATTTATTTTGAAGATAAGGTGTGGATGGGTCGAAATACTCTCATCCAAAAGAATTTAGACAAGTTTAGGTACCTATTTTAACCTTATCATTTAGATTTAACATTAAGTTAAATAATTTTACTTTTACCGTGTCTTCTTGTGTTCTTACACTATAAGGATAATAAACATACTATAACAAGCCAAACGAACCCCAAGTTGTCTATTATTAATATATATAACTTTATATAAGTCATTTGGCAGAACCTTATATTTTTAGGAATAAAATAACAATTAATAATATAATATTTGTTTTGAAAACTATTTTATGTCAATTTTGACACTATTTGGTAATTTATTTATGTAAAAATCATAACAGAATGATTAGTTCGAAAAAAGTTAATAAAATCCATAATAACATGTCATATTAACCTATAAAAGTAGTATAATTCATTAAAAGTTTCAAATTACATTTATTTGTGTATTTATAACATAAATTATGTCAATATTTCATTAATAAGATAATTACTGCATCATCGTTGTGTCACAAATAAATTAAATTATTTAATGTCTAAAAATACAAATAAAATATAATTATGTATGATAACTTTTTAGATTTCTAATTAATAATTATAGTTGAAATTATCTAATGTATAACCTTACATTAAAATTGATTTACTTATTAAACTTTGATTTTAACTCTTCTAACCCTTCTTTAAAATAAATTAATAATAAATGTCCTAATCGAATCCAAGTGGAATTAAATGGTAATATGTTATTCGTAAGGTTGTTTTTGGTCGAATTACAATTATCCAATAGAATTAGGACATGTGTTAGGGTAATAATAATATCACTTTTACCCTTAATGACCCTATTTACTTTTAATCGTGGTAAAAAAGAGTAAAAAGTTACTATTAATAAAAAATTATTTTCATCTCATTGAACCACATTTTAGTCTTTGATATTAACCGTGTCTCTCTGATTTTTGAAATTCCACTCATAGAAGCGGTAAAATTAAGTTTTATGAAAAATTTAGTTTTTTAACTACCACTTAGTGGTTTCACTATTCATCAAAAAATGAAAGATTCCAGAAAAATACCAAAAATTAGGCCTAAGATATATATGATATTATGAATTCAAAAATGATTTCTATTTTACCAAATTAAAAAAATATCAGTTAAATTAACTAATTTGAATTTTAATTCATGTCGTCAAAACAAATAGAGTGTTTTTAAGAGATAATAACTATCAAAAGATTGACACTTGTTTATGTCTGGTTTAAATGTGAAATTACATCCAATGACCAACATTGTATTAAATTGTAAAAATATATTCTAAATATACTTTAAAACCACTAAAATTAATAATTTATCACTATTAATTATTATGATTAAAAAAGTTGTTTTTAATTAAAATTCAGAAATTTTCACTATTCATCAGAAAATGAAAGTTATCCGAAAAGTACCAAAATATCACCCTAAGCTAATTTCGATATTCCGAATCCAAAAATGAAGTCGATTTTGAAAACTAAAATTTACAGAATTTCAAAAAGTGGTTATTACTATTCATAACAGCTAGTTTTAATAATATTTTAACAGCATATCGTTGTTTAGTGAAACTTGGTATTGCGTACTACACACGCTATCGAGGAAGTTCGTGATTGCGTGTAATGCAAGGCAAGTCAAGGTTGCGTGTTGTGAAATCTTCTTTTGGTGTAGCGTACAACACAAGACATTAATGAAATTAAAAAGAATATTTTTTATAAAATCTCAGGGTGTTACAGTCTAAGGATGAGTTGATTTATACGAAAATTTCCTGGAACTTTGGTAAAGGATATAGTTATTAGAATAAATGAAATGAGATCACTACCTAGATACTACATATTGAAGTATATATACCGAAGTGGTTCCTATGGGTTATAACTATGGAAATTTTATAATAGGATGGAATCAATTTTTACCTAAAGCATGGTGACAGGCTTTACTAATATCTGAGTTTGACACTCCTCGAGATTATGCATAGAAATTCGCAAAATCATTACAATCCATCATGAATGATTTGAAAAATTTCCTTGAATGATATAGTTTATACATATATTTTCATTTAATTAAAATATTTTATCATGATTTATACATCATATAAGATATTATTAATGATTATATTGTTTCTCAATTTGATTATTTATTCTCATACTAAAGTTTTTGGTCAGTTTATATGGTTAGAACCACAAGGTATCATGTTAACCCATATTCTAATAGAAAATTTGTGGATTATGAGAAACCAAATTGAATTATGACATGAGAGATATTTATATCTATCATGTCTAAATAGGTATCATGGTATTTAATTGATTTAATATACATTATTTAAATTCATAACGAATGAAATAAGTGGAATATAAACTTTTTTGAAAGTTCATGTGGAAATTAAAAAAGTTTAAAAAATATTACACAACATTCATTTCATGAAGGTAAGATGATGAACATATAAGAATATGTCTAATGATGGAGAATAAGTTATCAATGTGGGAAATAATGTCATACAATAAATGTTTTATGAGTATTTTGATGATTAATATCAGGAGAATAATGGAATTATCATAGTAAATTATTTAATCAATGTATTATCACCTAAACCATGGATAAAAATATTTTATTCCAACTAGTGATGTAAAATTATTTAAGTGTGAATGTATTTAGATTGATTAATTTCATTGTTGAATTTTTCTAATAATATTTTTTCAGTTATAAGAATCTAGAAACATCTATGGATCTTGTTTATTTTGGAATCATATATTTCTTATTATATGTTTAAATAAGAGTAATGACTAAAATCAAGGGATTCTATGTTTATGTTTCTTCATATGTTAAAATTTATTGAAACTATTTATGATCTTCTACATGATGTGTGTTTTTCACAATTATGAATGTTTTAAGATAAAATAACGGAATAAAATTTTTTTTATTATGTTTATGATGTAGATAAAATGATTTTAAGGATTAATAGTTTTACACTTTATTGAAATATGACAAAAGGTACTAGGGATGTTTAGCTTTTTACTAATCTTTTATGTTAGTATAATTTTTAGATGTATATTATCACCTATGAATGTCACAACACATTGTGGAAATCAGAGAATATTTATCTACGGATCATATTAATAGAATATATATTTAATTCATTGAAAGATTGAATGGGGAAATTTATTCAATTATATCAGATTGGAATATGATTATATCCTTAATTTTTTGGAGAAGTATTTGGCATGCCCCTGATATAGAGTTGTGTTTTAGCATTATGTATCATCCAAATACATATGGACTATGTAATAGAAAAAATAAAACCCTAAATTATATGATATGATATTATTCTATGAAATTAAATGGTTTTTAATAACATGTCACCATTCATGTTAAGTTTTCTTATGAAAATATAATTCACTTGAGAAATTCTATAGATTCCTATGAATGTCATTATGGGAATAATAGTTGAACACTAGTGTACTAGAATAATGATTCATAAAAAAGAACATAGGACCAAATAAAAATAATGAGAAGGAATATAAGGTTACAGGAATTGAGAAATACATAAATAATGGAAAAGGGTGAGAAAAAAGTTATTCTGATAATCATCAAAACAATGATGAATTTGAAGTTATTGAGAATATATTTCAATGAATTAATTTGTGGGAGAAATAAGGGAAATATAAAACCCTAGTTATAAAGGTCCCATATATATGAATGATTATATAATGATAGAATATTATCATTTTCTTCATCTATTGTACTGCTCAATAGTTCATTAGGAGTTTGATATACCACTTATGAGGATGTACATATCTGATCCTTCATAGGTAATGAACTGAGAGGTTGTACCAATAGAGCATGATGTTTTTAGTGAGTAATAATTTCTAGAGAGTTTAGATGATGTAGATAATGTGATAGGAACAAATACCACAAAATGGATATTTTTTTGTGGTGAAACCACCTTCATGAGTTATTTATGTGGGAAACTGAAGTTACATTGAGGTAGAACTAACCTTTGTTGTTGGTACATATGTAATGAATTTCTAGAGACTATTTTTTTTATGGTGGTATAATGTATCACTATGAGATTGTGTGAAGTATGTTTTATCAATATGCTTAATTTTTGGTATATTTTATAGTTCAAACATCATAGATTTTAGCTTCCATTACATGCAGAACCATATTTATCTAGAATTACACCAAAATTTTTTTTTGGTTTCCTTACATAAAACACCATGTTTAAATGAGACATGAGTTTTTATTAAAAAATCAATATTTAATATGATAGTTATTACCTAACCATCAGAAAAGATGGTATGAATAAGATTTACTATGTTATGAAAAGATATGTTTTACACATGTGTATGTAATGAATTATATTGTGACAAATTAACTTCAAATAAATATAAAACATATTTGAAAATAGAGGAAATGTTTTTTGAAAAACTATCTCTATAAAAAATATATTAGGTAAATAAATTTAACAAGAAATTGGAGAATTATTTTGAAGAAATATATTTATTATATATTCAATGAAATTAATAACAATTATATTATGTTCATTGTTGAGATGTTATAATAATAGATTAAATTTTATTCTTAGAAAATTATTTTTAAAAAATATATTTTCATCACATTTGTGCATTAAATTTAAAATAACATTTTTTCTAATATGAGAAACATTATTTTAAAAAATAAATTTAATTTTGAAATAATAATTTTTCAAAAAATTTAGGCTTAATTTTTTAGATTTCTCTGATTAGAATAAACATATATTAATATTGAAAAATACAATTTATTGTTAATAATTATCATTTTTTAAAAGAATATAAAAACATTAAAATTATTAAAAGATGTTTTAAAAGGATAAATTCGTTAAATAATATTTCTATCAATTAAATTTATATTATTGGAATAAATTTCATATAAAATTATTTTATTAAAACTTTTTATTATTTTGAACATTTTCTATTTAGAAAACTACATTCTTATCGAGGCTAAAAGATTATTTTCAAATATGTTAATCAACTTTTTGGAATGGGTTTTAAAAAATGAATTTCTTATTATTAGTAATAATAATTACATTATTTAAAAATATAAACATAAATTCTTACCATATTTAATATTGAAAATAGTAGTAACTCTTTTCCTTTATTATGGTAAAATACATTTACTATGTTTAAAACTAATAATTTTGGTGATAAAATTGACAAAAAATGTATAAAAATCCAATTTTATAACCATATATTGATGTTATATCTTCCATTACTGTGAATGGATAATTTTTTGTACTCATTCCATTTGAAATTCGTGAGAAAATAGTTTTCGGTAAAAAAATAATTTTTTTTCTCACCTCACTTATAAGAGGCCATCTATTCCCCTATACTTTACAATCATCCATAACCCATTGGATCATTGAATACCACCTGAAATAAAATTATTAATTTCATGTTATCATATTAGAATCCCTTTTATTTTATAAAGAAAAATTAACAAAGGATTTGGTTAATAATAAAAGTTGCATTCAAAAAAATAGGCAACACCTCTAATCAATCATTTTATTTAATTTATCCCTCCACAACCATTAAATATTATTTATACATTATTATATGATGAACTCATAATATTTGAAATACTAATATGTTATTATTTTGATTTAATAACAAATATAATCATCTTACTCCATCAAATGGGAAAAAATGGTAGATCATATGTATGGCAGTCTACCGCCTCACGAACCATTTGTATTCATCTTCCATCAACACCACTCACTAATGGAATAATGATATATTAAATGTATATATGTTATATTTTAGATATTTTCATACTTTTAGAATTCTTATTTCATATATATCTTTATTCTCTCCATTATTTTCGAATACATATATGAACCATAATTTTATGGAAGAGTACCACCTTGAAAAGTGATATGATTCTTTCATCTATTAAATGGAAGGTTATGAAGATCAGTTTAATAAAAATATGTGATATCTATTACATAAATAGTTTTTTCAAAATTTTAATATATTTCATACATATATTTATTTACATATTATATTTTTTTAATATTTAATTACATATTATTTTTATTAGTTATTCATATTTAGTTAATTATAATCAATTTCAATTTCAAATTTGGTATAAAATATATTAAATTTTTATAAATTTTTTCGTTATAAACCAGCAGTGACATCACATTCGAAGGACTAATTTAAAATTAATTTTTTCACATCTATGAATGAAATTTAATTCAATGGATTCCATATTTAGAATAAGAATAATTTATAATTTATAATAATCTAAAAAAAGTTACCACAAACATTATGGAAATTGATTAAAATTAATTACAACGGTTAAATGAAATATTAGGTTAATGAAATACTAAACTATAATGTAAAGACCCAAAACAACCTAGAAATAGTTACGAAACCCATTGGATTTAAATTATCTAGCCAATAAAAATAAATTTTTTATTTTATTTTTCTTAATATTACTTTTTTTGGGTAAAAATATGGGCACACATAACTTTTGTTTTAAAATGCCATGTATGTCCTTTATTTTCCCTCTAAAAGTCCACCACCAATTACTCATATTCACACACCTTGATAAACATTGGATTGGTGGAGAATTTTCAATTTAATTTTCAAATATACATCCCTCTCTCTTTTAATTTTCTATTTAAGAATAATTCTATCCATTTAATCCTTTTGGGAAAACGAAAATGTGTTACCCAATTAAGAGATAATGTCTCCTCTCAAGATCCTTTATTTTATTTTCTTTCTTCACCCCTCTATACTATTAAATCTACTCATGTATAAAAAAATATTATGTTTTGAATATAATAGTTTTCTTTATTCTGTTATTTTTACCTACACTTACATGTAGCTCAATCTAATGAGGAACAAGCATACTGTTTACGTGTATGAAGAACTTCATCCTCACAAAATGATGACTGTTCATTTTTCATTTATCGTCTGTCATGGTGGAAGTTATGTTATAAAATATGTTTATATATTCTATTCATTATACATATTATATATTTTACATTTTTTAATCTGTTTTTGAAATATATATTTCAACTTTCCACATGGTATAAATACGATAATTTCATTTGAGGAAGTGTGGACTACCGCCCCTCAAAGTGATCTGATTCATTCACACACAACATGTAATGTATTGTGGATGAGTTTAGTGAAAGAATATGATATATATATATAAATAATGTTAATATAATTATAATACATAAATACATATTTTCCATCTTCATTGATTCATTTAATACAAAAATAAAAAATGAAACAACGTTCATGCGTACGTACGGCTTACCGTCACCATGAACTACGTATTCAATTTCATAAATATATATTCTATATATTATTTGAATAATATATGCTGAATTTATATGATATTTATATCATGGTGTAAATTATTTAATTTTTTTATCTATAAGTACAAAAAAATATAACAAATTAAGACACATGGAATAAATAATAGAGTCAAAACATATGTTAGGGGAATTTCATTTAACTCATTAATTCAGTGAGATACATGGATTATTTACCGATAAAATCTTTTATGAGGTGTATATAAGGACCAATAATGTATTATATGACTATTATACATAAATATATTGGTATTTATAGAATAATTATATGATCTATCTATCATGTGGTTAATGTTTTGAAAGATACAAAGTATTTAATTATTTTATTCTCAATTTGCCTCCTTTGAGACACACACCATGTTATACATATATATAATTATAGAGGTGTATAATGAGCCTTTGAAATGTAATATAAATAATTTTATTATTTTCATAATATAATATGCTTCATGAATTCCCATTTTCAATCATGGGGAGTATGATTCAATGCTACCATGTGATATGAGTTTATTGAAAGAACCCCATAGATTATAGAGATTATTTATGACCACATTTTCATTAATAAAATATTATGATCCATATTTAAATAAAAAAATTCTATACTTATTATCTTTTTTTAGTATTTATGTCTTATATTTTAAGTACTACTTTTTACACTCTTTGGTAATTAATATAATTATGAAAGTGTTTTTAATAAAATATATCCTTACCTCTATCTTCGGTAGAAAATATGTGTCATTTCAAAACCATATTTTATAAAAATCCATTCCTTGAATATTATAGTAATATAATATGATAATTATATTAATTTTTTTACCCATTTTTTCTTTTACCATTTTTCTCAATAGAATATTATTATCTCTTTCCAAATGAGACATTTATGAAAACTTTTTATTGTGCGAAAGTAATGTTCTTTTGACCTCATACGACATCAATGGATTTACCTACTGAAAATTCATTATGGATTTTATATTATTATTTTAAAGTATAATTTTTAAGATTTTTTTAAAAAATAATGTCAAATTTTTTTTAAATATTATCAGTATTTATTTTTAAATTTTCAAGGGAAATGGTTTTTTTCGAAATGTTTTCCAGAATCACTCATAATGTTTCAACTAAAAAGTTTTTTAAAATATGTTCAATATTTATATGTATGTTTTAAAATATACTTTCAATGAGATTGATTTCACGAACTTTTTTTCTTTTCTTTATATGTTTGTAATTTCTTTTCTATGAAATGGTTTATAATATGTTTTGAAGACATCATTTAATGTTTTCAAATTGTTTTGAAAGAAAAATAATTTTAAAATACATTAAATATAATTTTATAAGTATTCAGGGAAGAAGGTTTCCAAAAAAATCAACATTATTTTATAATTTTTCACAAAAAAATGGTTTTCAAAATTATTTCATGTCTTCTATATATGTTTTAATAGAATACGGATTCGAAAATTCATTCATTATTCTTTTATAATTTTTCAAGAAAAACATATTTATAAATGATTTCAACTCATATTTATAATATTTCATCTGATTTTATTAGTCAATTATTTTCAAATTGTTTTATGTATAAAATTTAAATTTTACAGTGGAGAAATTATATTCAAATCATGAAACAGTTTTGAAAGATATTTCAAAATTATTTCCAATATAAGATGACATTTGTTGATGTCACTTTCTCTTATATAGGAAATGATCTAAAGGTCCAATTCAATATATTCTTATGAATGGTCTATGCTTAATGTCATGGTATTTATGAAACCCATTTATATTTCATATGTCAAATTTTTATTAAATATGTTTCTATCATATTATATATATGTTTAAGAAATATATTTCTCTTTTATGGGCTATATTTTTATGAAATCCATTTTCCCTTTCCATGTAATATGTTTCTGAAATCTTATTATTTTTTTATGAAATATGATTTTGAAGAAATGATTATCGAACTTGTATATTTTTATATAGGTCAGGATATCATTACATGTTTATGATACCCATTTTTTTCATGTGTTATGGTATAGTTGTTTATGATTTTTTGGAATATGTGTGAATGATTTCATTATGATATTATTCGGAACTATATCTCCATAAAATTTATTGTGTAAATATTTTTATCTTATGATATATACTAAGATGTTCGTGGGAGTAAATCATGGCTACTATAATGGCCATAAGAGTGAACCATAAATACCAAGATGGTATGAGGAGTGAAATCAAGCTAAAAATATTTCCCTGGGAGTGAACCATGACTTCTAATATGGTATGGGGATTGAACCCCTAATACAAATATGGTCTTGGTAATGATTACCTAGCTACTATGGAAATATTATTATATGAATAAGTGTTTTCCATAATTTCATGTTTTATTCCTATGTTATGATATACTTTGGTCATTATTTTCTTAAGATTCAATTCATAATAACTGTATAGATTTATTCCAGGATTCATATATATGATCTTGGATATAAAGGGTATGATCTCCTATTTTCATGATCATGTTCACAAACCCTTACGATTATGGTTATGCTAACATATCTCCATTGTTTACAAGTAATGAGAATTTAATATCACTACTTTTTCTATTTCCTTCCATAGGATATGTTGATATTTATTATTTTTTATATGTCTAAGAAGGGTGATAGTCAGGAAGAACATAGTGTGTTATAATGTAGCTCATTTTTATACCAGTTTTTTATATTTCCGTGTTTTCAAAGGCACCAGACTAGTACAGTATTTGTGATTCTATTTGTATAATGTATAATGTATTTTTTTATTGTTATTTAATGTGTATGTAATAAATAGAGTGGTTTTCAATAGTTGGAATCATATAATACTATTTTATATCATTTGGAAGATATGATGACAAAATATTAGTGATAACCCTGAGAAAATGTCTAGGGATAATTCTACGGACCAGAAAAGTAATATGAAAATGTCCTCAAATTTTGGAAGAGGACAATGTGAGTTGTTTCATACAAATACATCCCTATATGGATTGTATATGTGGACATGTATCTGGAACATATTTATTTATGGGTAACAACTCGGACAAGATGTTTGGGGCTAAACTCAGGGTAATCTAGTACATTACAATGTGATTTTCTACAAACTTGTTTTTAAACTACTGGGATATAGGCTTAGGGAAGTCACAAACTCTTCACAAACCTTCACAACGTATTTAATATAATTTGGAAAATAATAACCTTGTATGAACCAAGGGAAACATAGATTAAGGAAGGTGTCATGATTTAGGAATCCTATAATATAATTCTCACACAATGATTCTTGTTTTAGTCAATACGAGAACAAGAAGGAACTGGTTAAACATTGAATGTGATGGATGATTTTATAATGATAGGTGGTGTGGGATGATCAATGGATTGAACAATTTTGTGATCATTCCTAGTCAGTTTTCATTGATAATTATTTCAAATTCATACCTTATCCAAATCTCAGACTCTGTATAGAAGATAAATTATAATTTCACTAAGAGCTGGTGTAATTGAGAACATTGAGGAAAGAAGATTCATTTTCTATTATGTTGTGAATGTTGAATGATTAACCAAAGTGACTATATTAGAGGAATAATAAGATGTTTGGACTGTGGAAAATAATGACCCAAATGAATGTGATTTCATGGGAGAATGATTATTTTGGTTAATGAAATGTATAAAAATATTGGCCTCTATAATACATCATAGATATTTAAGTGTTTTCATTTTCTAATTAATGATCTTTATACAACTCAATGTCTTATGGGGAAAGCTCTTGAATATGATAAACAAGGTGTTATGAGTAATGGTTACATTGTGGATGATTAAAAGACTAAAGATGAAATGTAAAAGGAAAGTGGTATTATGTAATAGTATGATGTATCTGTATCAATGGATTAATGATAAAGTAAATGATGTTTTTACAAATTTTTATTCAAGTATTATGAAAGGTGAAATATATAAGGATTTTCCAGCTTATGTTTTTACATAAATAATTTAGAAGAATACCTGTAATTGATATGATGGAATGAAAATGTGATTTAATGGAAATGTGGTGTCCATAGAAAAAACATTATTAATGGAAATATAACCCTTCATATGTTTCTTATGTTAAGATACTATTATTTGTATACATATATGTAGGATATGAATAATAAAATGTGATGGTACTGATCTCCTAAGAACTAATTAAATACCTATTGACAAGTAGTTCATGATATCATTGATAATGTTTAAAAAATTTTCAATTAAGGGAATATATAAAATATTTTATTGAATAAAGATGAATAATTGATTTAAAAAAGTATTTTTTTATATTTTTTTGTTATCACGATATTTTCATGAGGGTATTCACATATTTGGAATGTGAAAAACCAAGAGATACTTTGTGACATTTTGGGGATCAATGATATGATACTTTCATTAATTTCTTTATAATGTTTTTGTTTTTTATATATAAATTGGATTATAAGTATATCCATTCATGAAAAAGTTAAACATTAGAGTATGTATTTATTTGTTGATATTGAATTCAAATCCATGGAAAAAAGTTTATTGTGTTATTAACCTTATTTGAAGGTTGTCCATCATATTATAGAAATTATAATAGGTCAGTTTAAGAAAAGGGAATCCTATATTACAAGTGACATAAAATCATGTTTAACAAGGCCATCGGTCTTCAAATCAAGACCGATGGATGGTAAGGCTATCACACATACCACTAGACTACATGATGTCCTTGTCAATGTATAATTATTGTGAATGAATTGTAACTTTTAATGAAATAATATTATTAATTTTTTGGTATAGAGATTAATGAATTAAACATTATTACTTTTATGAAATTTTATAGATAAATAATTATATATTTAATTATTTTATAAGCCTTAATATCTACTAAAACATCATTTAGTTCAATGGTATTAAATGTTAATTTATGGACACCCATTTCATGAAGTAATAGAAGAATTATAAATAATTAACAGCAAAACCAGAGAATGCAATTTTTTTTATAAATATATAAAGTAATTATATTTCTTTTTTTAAGGTTCAATAAATTAATTACTCCAACATAAGAGAATGGCCCGAAATTTTTTTCCAAATACCTTCATATTTTTTGAATTAAATCCCTTATAAATCATTAATGATTTATAAATCTAAGGCCCTCAAGATCTATTTAATCATTCAGTTGTTTGTGGTTGATTATATCAATCACTGCCTAATTTTTTTTTATATTCCTCTATGTCATGTAATCAATCCCATTCTATATTCTCTTATGTGGTAACCTAGTTATATGTTACTTTTAGGTAACCATTATGGTTCCAAATTATCATTTTCAAAGAATTTTAGAATTAATCTTTATGTTGTGGTTTTCTATGAAAAAAAAAATTCAAGTATTAGATATTTTATTGAAACACATTGATCCCAAATCCCAGATCTAGTGCATTATTTTAATACATTTTCATTATTTCAAGGAATCAAATCCTGAAGGACCGATCAATATAGTTGTCTTGAGGAATATAATACATATATGATGATTACATTACAATTAGAAACATAAATAAATAATTCATAATGATAGTATTCTTCTAGTTTAACAATTAAAATAAGTCAAAATACACACAGTGGCATCCTAAGAAAATAAAACATAAGAAAGGGGTGGACATAGATTCATATTAAGGTTAAACAATATGGAAAATTATTTCATAATTAAGTGTAATATCTTAAGGAAGGGTATGAAACAAAAATACAATCCTCTTAATCAAATCATGAGTATAATATGGAATGAGTAAATTTATTAATTGTGTAAACATATTCTAGTGTATATTCTACAAGTTGAATAATAACATGTAATATGAACAACTAATATCATAATGGGTGAATTTATAATGTTAGACTTCATAACCAGACTGTTAATTCTTCACTCTATGGCCGTATATATGTAGGTAAGATGTTAGTAGAATCCCAAACTAATTTTTAATAGGAATACTATCGATGCACCTATAGGATTTCATTAAATGGTCCCCAACCCATTACTTAATAAGACATATTCATTAATAAAATTAAATGTATATAACATAACATAAACATACATATTAATACTATCATATTAAATGTTATTAAATTAACCATAAACCATAAATGGTATCAAAGTAGCGCCTCTATAGTCAAATTTTGTAAACCATTCAATTAAATATGTAATATTTGTATCATAATAAATCATCCTAAATTAATCATAAAATCATATAGAGGATGTTTACATATATTAAAAAAATATAATAAAATCATTAAAATTCATTTATATAAATACCCCAATTTTATATTGAAATCATTTTAAAGTAACACAATTATAAATAAAAAAATTTATTTTAATAAATAATATTGTTATCTTGATAGGGAATATTTTAAAAAATAATGTTTTATGATGGAATAAGAAACCCAGTCACATTTAAAAAATATTCAATCCTTAACTTTTCAAAAAGGTTTTACTTTACTTCACTTGGAAAACAATATAATGATTCATTTACAAATTTTTAACAATGTTCAAAAATGGGTTCAAATTACTTTTACAAATTTTTGTGGGAATAATAATAAAAATTTGAAATATATTTTTAAGAAACATGGACATTGATGAAAAATATTTCTTATTAGAAACATACTTATAAACAATCTTAATTAATAATGAGATTCAAAAATTAATCCTTATAAAAAACATAAAATATTCCGTTTGAAAACATCTTTTTAATATAAAAATATACATAAAATTACATTTATAATCCATTTAAATCCATATAAATAGTTGTGTAGAATAAGATTAAGAATATTAAAATGATGAAAATATTAATTATTTAAAAATTCAATGTGTCACATGTAGCTTTAAAGATTAAAATAAGACACCCAATAACTTCAAATGAATATTTAAATAAAATGAATATAAATTTATTCATGATAATAAATATGATAGAATAATTACAAACACCAAAATTGTGTGAACGTGGCTTATATTTTAAGAAAATTAAAATTGAGATGGAATTCCCTTACCATAGTTTTAATACTTTTAGTATATGTTCAAAACTACCATAAAATTATTTTAATAATATTATAATCATTTAAAATAATAATAATAATATTTATTATTTCATATATTATTTATTTATGACATTATATTACATGTTCATTTAACAATTCCATGTTAAATTAAGGTTTCAGGTTATAATTAGTTTGATTATTGTATGTGTTTTGACTTGTTATTCATGATCGCATTAATTATATATTTATTAAATTTTAAAAATAATTAATCAAATAATTAATATATCATATATATTCAGAATATAAACATATTTAATAGATAGATATATGAAAATGGAACACATTGTTCGTGGAGATCGTCAGTCGTATGTACACATGATCATTTTTTTCTTTTCATCATCATATTGAATGTAGGAATGTAAATGAAATATATTTATATATATATTATTCCAATATAATTATTATTACATATATTTCATACTACTCTATTATTTATATTTTTATAATGACTATTGAATGGTTATCATGGATGAGGAATCTCATCACATTGTGGAGATGGAAGGTGTTACGTACGCACGAGCAGTGATATCATATACTTAATGGTTAAATTGAATGGAATTAGATGTTATATTAAAGTTAAATAATCATCATAATTTTATATTCATTATTTATATCCATGATACTCACAACTATACAAATAAAAATAAATTATTGTTGAATAAAAAATTACACATCGGTGTTGAGACGGTAAGTCTTACACACACACATGGTAATATTTGTATTAATAGGTTGTATTAAAAGAGGAATATGGTTGTACCATAATGATAATAAAATCCTTAACTGTATATTATATAGTATTTATTACATTATTATGGAAAAAAAATTGAAAAATGAAGTATAATAATAAAATAACGTTGAAATAGTTTGTCAAAAAATTACCTCTTCTTTTACTGTCTCCTTTTTATTTTCACAAAAGGACTTCATAGGGTGGATTAATGCACAATTTATGGACTCTATAAAGAAGTGAGTGTTGTTTTAAATATAATTAGGTATGTTTTGACCTTGAATTAGGTCATTATAGGTTTCAATAAAAGATAAAAAGATGTTCTCTTTTATATGAGAGGGGAGGGACACATTTGGAAACTACAAAACTATGAATTTAATATATAGTTAATTAAGATTTAAAAATTCACCAAAATGATTTATTTTGAGAATAATATTTTTATGGGGTCAAATAATCTCAAGATATAATTTTAAGACAATTTTACATCACAAATGTAACCTACCTATTGGGATTAACCCTTAATTAAACAGTTTAAATATTACCATGTGTACATGTTTTTTTTATAATCTAAGGATAATATATTTATTATAAAATTCCAAAAGACCCAAATTAGATCATTTATGATGTATCTTACATTATACTAGTCAATATTTAGAACATTATATTTTTATGACTTTTATATCATTTAAGAAACAAATATTTATTTTAAAATTTCATTTGTGTTAAATTTGACACTATATAATAGATGATTTTTGTTTAAGTCATAAAAACATGATTCATTATAAAAGTAAATCTTAACTAATCCCTAACATTTCAATGTCATCCAATTTTTTTATGGAGTCAAATATTTAAAATTGAATTTATTTTAATATTTATAATAAATGTTAATTTATTATTCTTTTAATAAATCTATTACTACGTTATCATTATGTCACCATTTAATGTTATTATTTATTTCATAAAATTAAAAATAAATTAACATTATTTATATAAACATTTTAAACTTATAAATACTTTTTATTGTCAACTATCAGAGTTATATAACATCATACTAAATATTATACCGTTATAACAATTTGAATATGACATTTTTAACTCTTATAGAAATAAAATATAATAAATGTCCTAATATAACACATGTGGCATAAAGGATCATAAATTTTGACCAAAGGTTGATATTGGCTGAGAAAAAATTATACAATAAAATTATAAAAAGTGTTATGGTGATTTTTTGATATTATTATATTAATTTTAAATTTAATTTCCATATATACTATTTACCGTGGTAAATAAAATTCAAAAGTTACTATTCACAAAACTGATTTTGATCATATTATAGAACATTTTATATAATTATTACCACCATTTATGTCCATTTTTAAAAATTTGATTCACAAAAGAAAAAATATATATGTTTAATGCTTATACCCCAGACATGGCTAGAAGGCAGGTAAAGGAGATGTTCAAAAGTTCATTAAACATTTAAATATAATTCTTTTATAAAATTGATTATAATTACCTAAATTGGATTAATATATATACTATATTTCTATATTGACATTAAAATAAATCTAAATTAGAATAATTATTTAAATAAAAAATTTGTTTTTTAAAAACAAGGTAGAATTTTTTACAGTTCTTCATATATTGAATGTTTTCAAAAAAATCAAACAATCACCCTGTAGTAATTTTTTTATTTAGAAATAAATAATTATTACTACATTTAGAAATTAAATATATAAGTGTTTCTAAAATTATTTTAATTATTTCTTAAAATTAATATAGTAAGTATTTCCTTTAAGAAAATAGTTTTTCTGAACATATAACTATTTTATCAAAAAGTATACATATAATTATAATGTATTTTATTTATGTGAATAAATTATAAATAAAATATAAAAATCATTTATTACTATTCATATTACTATATTTAATGGATAAGTTATAAATATATTATTTAAAAAAATATAATAATAAAGTGATGTTTCGCAGAGACTTACTCTTGTGTGTAACACAAGCCAAGTCATTGTTGCGTGCAATATAAGATATTAAATTTATTTGAAATATAAAATATTAGAAAAATAATAGTGTGTTACATTCTCCCCTCATTCAATAAATTTTTTCTCTAAATTTTAAATTTTATTTTTAAAATAAAATGTTGATATTAGAAAATACATTTACGGAAAAGCCCACATCGGAACTAAGGTTAATAAAAGGTCTAATTTAACATAAATTAAGTGATGTAAAAAAGTTACTAGAGATTACACATATATTCATGTAAGATAAAGAAAAAACTAACCATAATGTTCTGATAGGGATTGATAGAGAACTTGATAAATTGAATGATAACAATCACAAAGCTATAAATCTGTGAAGATCCAAGAAACCATTTGATTCATGGCAAAAGAAAGTGTGAGGAAGAAATTTAATGATTTATAATATTCCTGTAGAGTTGAAAAATTCATTTACTTCATAGGATTAGAATATAAGGATACATACTTAATTAATCTGTGGAGTTTCATCCATTAATTGATGTCTACAACAAACTCAAATGTTTCACTAAATGATGAGGTTTGAAGATGAAATATTCATGCTTAAATCACTGGATTCAATTTTTTTATAGAATAATATGTACATTGATTATTATCTATATTTTTCTACTATTTTGAAAAATAAAAAATATATTAAAATATATAGGAGAAAATAAAACAATTCTACAAAAAGAATAATCCTTTATAATAAGAAACAATAAATTTAATCTCAAAAATTGAATATTAATACCCAAAGTCCAATATGGACAATTGAAGAAATAACAATCCTTAAAATTCCTCAAAATAATCCAAAATAATTTTAAAAAAAAATATTCAATAGGATTTCATGACATAGACATCCTGGATAAATTTTAACATTTTTCTCTAAATAGTATTATTCATCTTGATGTCTCATACCAAAAATTAATTAACCTAATCACATGTTCTAAAATATAGGTTAATCAATTCCATAAATTACCCAAATTGATATAACTCCCAATAATATCATAGATTCATCCAAAAAAATTCATCAATTATACCTCAAATAAAATCCCATAGTAATATATTTACCATAATTATATAAAGTTCCCAAAATACAGGACATCTTCCAAAAAAACATTTATCACTTAATTCCCAATTCATTTTCCAATACCAAGGATATCTCATTCATAAAACATAAGTTACCAAAATAAATTTATTCTTATTTCATTAAAATGTTTAGCTAAAATTAATATGAATTACTAAACAGGGACTTCATGTAGGCCAGTAATAAGCAATAAATCATTTGTCGCCCATTGGTTCTCGGTTCGATTCTCATAGAATTTTCAAATGTGATAGGTTTATCATCCTTCCTATGGGTTGAAGTTTTTATATAATAATAAAATTATTATAACATTCCACAAATGATATAAAATCTTTAAAAAATAACGATTACATATTTTAATTTCAATGTTTATCTTATGCATTTTATTTGGAATACCAACATGTAATATCCAATAATTACCACAATATTAAGGATCATATAAACCCTAAGGGTTATTTATACCATTATAATTATGTACATGCATGAGAAGAAAAATATTCCCTGAATAAGATTTTCACATAAAAATTTGTGGGTTATACATACTAGAAAATATTCATAAGTAATCTCATCATCAAAAAGAGCATAAATACTTTTAAACATTTCATTAGAAAATTATTTTTTCATTGGTCCTACATTATCCTAGTGGTTATCCAATAAAACAGGTAATTAACTTATGTAATTTCCAGGTCCATTAAATTTATGGTAAATAACTACAACAAGATTATTTGGACTAGTTTTATTTTATTCCATCGTACTCTTCATTTTTCTTTAGAAATAATTTTTTTAACTCCGTTCACAGACATAGAAATGTTTTTCCAATTAAACAATTTTCTGGGTGTCTTATTCCACGTTTCATTCATTATGTAAATTGACCTCTATTTTCTATATGATCTCCACTGCTACATCTCTTAGAATGCAATGTCGTTTTATTCTTTTTTGAAGTCATGGGTTAGTTAAGGAATATATTTTTAATCCTATTTTTTAGAAATGTGATTAGGTATGAACATGATATCTTTAACACCTATCAGCATTTCATTTTTTCTAACATCACCACCACCCTAACCACCTTTCAATAATGATTAACTTTGATATGACTGTTTTGAGATCAATCCATTGACTAAATACAGAAGTCATAGTATGAGTAATAATTATTGTATAATCTTTTACAGAAAATCATTACACCTTATTTTTAATCTAAAAAATCATAGGATTAAAAAAGGTTGTTAACTATCTTCTTATATTAAAATACTTCATATAAGATTGTAATGAGAATGTGAATTGTCTTAAGAATATCCCCTAGGACTGCCAAACTAGGTGCATAGTAAGGTCCGTTGTTGTGTACCAGGTTACCTAGATTCAGTCCTGGAACACCTTTTCAGTGTTTCTATTCTTATGTACATCGGTTCCTGAAACACATCCATATGTAGTATACAAAATGGGGAGTATTTTCAATTAATACCAACATATTCTCCACATTACCCAAAATTCAATGATGTTTCTCTATACTAATCCTCAAACTCTATGGCAGGGTTTTGTTCTGAAATAAATGTTATGTAAATCAAGTTTATATGGTTGTCTATGCATTTTATTTGATATCAAGTATAACACCTCAACATCGTATTCGCATAAACATTTCATTATTTTAATACATTGTCATGATTCCATGTAATCAAATATTGAAGGATCGATCAATTTAGAATTTAGTGAGAATATATTACATATGTACACATTACATTAAAATTAAAAACATAATATACAACATAGATGATTCTTTGAGACCTCCGTTATTCTCATATATTAAAACCATATATCAATCATAACGCACACCTTGGCATCTTGGGAAAATAAAACACAAGAAAGGGGTGATCTCATATGATGAGTAAGGTTAAACAATATTGTAGAAGATTTCATAATTAAGAATAATACATTAATGTAATGAATAAAACAAAAAAAACAATTTTAAACAAATATTTATCATAATATGGAATGAATAAATCATATGATTCCATAAAAACATTAACTTATATATTCTCCTAGTCAAATAATAATGTGTGATATCAATAAGTAATGTCATAATGATGAAATAAATAACTTTGGACATTATAACCATTCTGTCAAGGACTCATGCCAAGACCATACATAAGAGGGAATGATGTTAGTCAACAACCAAACTAATTTTTCACATGATAACTATCATTTCATAAATGATCATTCAATAATTGGTCCCCTTACCATCAGGCTTTCATTAACCAGTCCCCAACACACTACATTATATGTCCAATTCATTCCTGAAATTAAAAGGATAAAACATAACCTAAACATTTATATTATAATAAAATATATAATGTTATTAATTTAACTATAAACCATCAATGGTATCAAAATAAAACACCCCCAATTAAATTTTTCATAAACCCTTCAATACAAAATGGAATATTGTATCATAATAAATATACTTCAATTAATCATATTAACCAAAAAAGCATGTTGTCATATATGAAAAGAAAATAGTTTTATAATTAAAACTGTTTGTGATAAATATCGACATTTTTACATTGAAATCATTTAATATCTGTCAAATTTGAATGAAAAAAAAATATTTTAAAAATATCATTATAAGGTTGTAAGGGAATCATTAAAACATTAAGGAGTCATGATGGTGTAAGAAGCTTCTTGCACCACATTAATTAAAAAAACATTTTTTCAATAAATTTTCGAAATGGTCAAAAAGTAACTTGTTTAGGAAATGACATAAATATTCATTTCAAATCATTTTATAATAAATAAAACATGGTTAAAAATTACGTTAAACAATTTTTGTAGAATTGTAATAATATTTCAAACTACTTTTTATAAACACGAACATGGATGATAAAATGTCCTAATAGATACTTACATATAAAAATATCAAATAATAATGAGTTTATGAAATTTACACATACATTTATCATTAAATGATTCATTTTAATGTATATGAATGAAATTAAAAATAATTATAAAAGTTCCTTTATAATGAATTTAAATCCATATAAATATTTATATAGAATTAGATTAAGACTATTATAATAGATAAAGTGCTAATTCATTAAAAATTCAATGATTCCCATAAAACATTGAACATTTAAATACTAACCTAATATATTTCATTAACTCTTTAAATAAAATGAATAAAATTATATTCATGATATTGTTTATTATAGAGAATGTACCTATACAACACACAAAAAATAGGTGGTGAGCATGGTTTATATCTCAAAAAAATAATGTGAGATGGAATATCTCTTTCCATAGGTCTGATACTCTATGTACATGTCTGAAACTCATGTTTAATTGTTTTAAAAATATTATTAACTTGTTATATAATTTTAATAATATTTATTATTTCATATATGATTCATTTAGGAATCTATATTAATCATTTGTTTAACAATTCCCTTTTAAAGTACTTTTTCAAGTAATTATCGCATTGTTTATCATATATTTTTTTAATTTTTATTCTTGATTTTATTAATTAGATAAATATTTAACTACTAGAATAATTTATAAAATGATTTATATATCATATAAATTTGGAATATAAATCTATATAACATATATATATATTGAAATAGAATACACTATTCTTGAAGAAATTATGATGTACGTATGCATGAGTGATGATATCATTTATTTTATGGGTAAATAATACAGAATTAGGGGATATATTAATTTTAAAGAATAATTATCATGTCATATTCATTATTTATATCCATTATAATCATCATTATAACCATTCAAATAATGTAATTTAAAATATCAAAATGCACTATGATGTGGAGACGGTAATCTGTATCCATGCATGCAAGGTGATATTATTATTCATAGGATGGATAAATAACGGAATATGGTTTTACCATATTAATAATAATATCATATAATGTATATGATAAAATATTTATTACTTTAGTATTGAAAAAAGTAATGAAAATAACGTAGATAATGAAAATATCTATGAAAGAGATGGTAAAACAATGACCTCTTCATTGAGTGTCTCCTTTTTATTTTCAGAAAAGACTCTTTATATTGGATTTCAAGAGAATGTAAGGAATCTAGGATGAATTGAGGAATTATTGGAGGTTAATTGGGAAGGTTTTGGCTGATAATATGGATTTATTGAAGTGAATATAAGTGAGTTATAAGTTTAATTTTCTTAGAGAAGGCAGTTACACTTTTGGAACTCCAAAAATAATATTTTAATATAAATTTATTTTCAAATAAATATACTTCCAAAGTTATTAATTTATAGTAAAATATTAGTATGAGTCCAAATCCTCTCATATAATTATTTTTAGACGTGTTTAGGTCGCAAAGGGAACCTTATATTTTTTGTTTTACTGATAGTTTAACAGTTTAACTCGTACTGTGTCTACTTATACCTTTATATTATGAAGTTAATATATATATTATAAAATTTCAAAGAAACACCAACTAGATCATTTATGAAATATTTTATATTATCATAGATAGTTGGTAGAACCATATTTATTTTTTTTATTTTTATTTCATTTAATAAAATATAGTTTTTTCAAATCACATTTTTGTCAATTTTGACACTTTTTATTCAATCATTTTTGATAAAGTCAAAAAAAATTAATTTGTTACAAATTGTACCTTAACTAATACCTAAATTTTAGATTTATTTCAGAATGTTTTTCTATATTGATAAATATTTCATATTATATTTAATTAAATAGTTTTAATATCATTTATTTGATTCTTTCATTAATAAATCAATTACTGCACCATCATTCTATCACAATTTAATTTATTTATTTATATCATAAAATTAAAAATAAATTACGATTATGTATATAAAAATATTATAATTATAAATAATAATTATATTCTTCCATAACACTTATATAACCACATGTAAAAAATGATATTTTTATTAAAATATGAATATGACATTTTTAACTCTTCTTTAAATAAAATATTATTGATGCCACTATCTAACACAAGTTTCTTAAAATTGATCATATTTTTTAACCTAAGAATCATTTCGGTTGAAACATACTTCTCTAATGAAATTAAGGCAACTGTAAAGGTAATTTTTATAATTATAATATTAGTTTTACTTTTAATCTTAATATTTAACATTAACAGTGGTAAATAAAATTCAAAATTTTCTATTCATCATAAATTTTTTGATCCTATTATAACATAATTTTTATATTGATTAAAACAATTTTTTCCATTTGTCTAAATTCTATTCAATGCTGCAGTTAAATGAAAATAATTAATAATACTGTAGATATGGCTAGAAAAAGGGTAAAAGTGATGTTCAAAAGTCTAATAAATATTTATATCCAATTATATTATATAAATGATTTTAATTACCTACATTGGAATAAAATATGTATTTTATATATATTATAAAATTAAAAATAATCTGAATTAATTTAATTACGTAAATGATAATGTCGGTTTTTAAAAACAAGACAATATTTTTTCCAATTCATAAAAAATTTATTGTTTTAAGAAAACTACATAAATTTCAACAGAATATAATTATTATATTATAAATTCACAAATGATTTTTATTTTACCAAATTAAATTTCTAAAAACGTATAAAATTAATTTTATTATTGTTAACAATAGTTCATAAAATGAAATTTTTTATGGAAATAGTTTTTTTAATTATATTTCTGTTTTACCAAAACTTATAAATTTTTTTAAATATGTTCTATTTTTGTGGAACCATTATAAAAAAAATTCAAAATTATTTATTAGTATTAATATTATTATATCTAATGGATAACTTATAAATATATGATTTTAATAATTATATTACTAGCATGTAGTTTCGCAGAAAGACAATCTTACAAGTAAAAAAATTCATGTCAGTTTTATGTGTAATACAAGCTGCTGAATTTCAATAAAAATATAACGTACTATGAAATATTGGGGTGTTATATTTATATCACAGATGAATTTTTTTGTTTAAATTCATTTTAAGGGGGTATAATGTACCACCCAATATTTTGTGAATGTTTTTTCCAAATTAATTTAATATTTTGATATTTATCATTTCAAAAAACCCTAAAAACGCTTTCTGAAATATATTAAATCACGATTTCATACATTAATTTCAAACGGAACCAAATTGTTTTATGGTACACACAACAATGGATTGGCGTACGTTACATAGAACAACATATTTCTACAAAGCATCATATTATTGTTAAATTATTTAATCTGGATAATTGTTACATAGACATTATAATTTTTTATATTAATGCCAATAAATAAACACAAAAAATTATTTATAACGTTTTTATAGAAATAAAACATATTTATGATGAATGAAATAATTTTTTGTAAAGGAATTATATGTTTTAAAATAATATATTCTAAAACAAACATAATTTAATGTTATTTAGTAAATTTAATGAAATTAACTTTAACCACATTTATAAATTACATTTGATAATATAGAACACATTTTTTGTTTTCTAATTTAAAAATCATCTTAGGGTAAATCATTGTCATTTTAATGAGAAAATATTTTTGGATGAATATTTAAAAATTCCAAATTTTAGTTAAAAAATAAATGTTCCTATGATTTATTTATAATAATAAATTTTATTTTAATTTAGTTTAAGAGATTATTTAAATCTTATTATTATCAATTAATCTAATTGTGTTCATTATAATAAATTTCAAATTGAAATTGTATTTAAAAACATAGAAAAAAATTGGACGTTTTTACTTTAAAACCCCACAGTGTCGTCCCGTCTGTTGGATTTAGTTCAAATTAATTACATACAATAAAATTATAGAAAAAAATTAAAAAAATATTTGATATTATAAATAATCACAATTTTAAATGTCTAATATGGTCAAGTTTGTTCTAACCATACTATTAGTGAATGTGATTAATATTAATTACAATGGTTAATAGAAACATTTGGTTAATGGAATAATGAACCATAAATTTAAGACCGGTAATGACCTATGAAACATGATTACAACACATTCGAGGAATATTATTCTATGATTGCCCTTAAATTATAGAATTTTGTTGGATATTTATGATTTTAAGGTAAAAATCCAGGTGCACCTATCTTATTTTAGAAAATTTCCAAGTGTTACTTTCTCTTCCCTACAAAGGCCACTAACTCTTCTTACTCATAAAAACACTCAAAACACATAGGTTTAGAAAATAAGTCCCCAATAAACTTACCCACCACCCTAATTTCAAACTTGATGCCTACATTTTTTATAAAAAAAATCCATGAAATCCTTTTTTAAGAAAGTAAATGAATTTAACAAATTATTAGGTAAGGTATCCTCTAAAGATCCATTAATTTGTTTTCTTTCTCTACCCCCTCCACTCACAACATTCTGTTATTATATATTAAATAGTATCCAAAAACTCTATGAATTTTTTTATTCTAAGGTTTATACCAATCATACACACACATCCATATAATGGGGAATAGACAATAGTGGAAGTGGTGGGTTTCCCAACACTTTTAAAACAACGGTTTGATCAAACAGTTAGTAAATTGTAAATACAGTAACCTTCCCCAATGGTTTGAATAAACTATTGGCATTGTGTTTTTAAAATGGTTTATTCCCAATAGTTTGAGTTAATAATCTAGAAAAATTTAATTTATCTAATATATATCAATAGGTTTTTAAAACTGTTGGTAAAAAATAGGTATCCAAATAGTTTTTAAAAACATTTGGGAATGGTTTCCCCCAAATATACAACATCCCAACTCCCCCATCCATGCTATTACATCCCTAATCATAATATTCCCTCAATTATCTCTATGTACCCTAGGCTGAAAAAATCCATACACCCCATAGATCCATTTTCAATCAAGAATTTGTTTTCTACACTTTAAATTAGTAATTGATACCTTAGTTTTAGTGTTATGCATATTTTTTTCTACTCTATGAAGATTTTTCCTAAACCATAGTTCTGTGTAGTCTCTGAAATGGTATAACGAACATATTGATGTGTTTTCTATTTTTGTTCTACACTTCATGTGTCATGATTGTGTGAACCACCATTTTTTAGTCATATGGTCTCAAGGTGGGTAATGGATGTAATGGTGGTACATGTGACGGGATTGTCGACGGTTTCCATAGCGGTGTAGGTGGTTTTATAAATATTTAGTGCTGTGATACAATAGTTTCTATGGATTTTAGTTTAGTTGTAAAATTCCTTTGGATTTTTTATTTATAATTTTTGTTCATGCAATAATGGACAGGGTTGTTATATTGAGGATGAATTTGATTTTGGTTGGGTGATGGATTGGAATTGTTATAATCGTTGAATTGGATATATGTAATTTTCAAGGTATTATATGGGTCTTTACTCCCATGGAAACCCCAACCCCACCCCCTGAACACGTCCCACACCATGGATATTCCCACCCCCCCCACCACAACCCTAGACACCCCCACATTTATCAGTACCCCACCCCCCTGCACAACCCCCACCCCATGGACACACCCACCCACTTGGACAACTCCCCTGGTCACCCCCACCCCCACCCCATGGACACCCCTAACCCCCAATAGACAACACCCACCCCTAGACAACCCCATATCCTATATAGTTCCCACCCCCTGGATACCCACATTGTCATGGGCATCCACCCCTCACCCCATGGACACCTCCGCCACCTGGACACCCCACCCCCTGGACACCCCCACCTCCGGGATGCCCCCACCCCTAGGACACCCCCACCCCCAAGACCACCACCCCCTTGGACATCCCCCGCCACCATGGATATCCAACCATGGACACCAAGCCACCTCATCAACACCACCCCACCAATTTAGTACTTATCCTAGTTTTTAAATTGGAATTAACAATGTATGTTATTTCCCCTTTCCCTAATGAAATATCTTATGTAACCCACAGAGCCTTATAAATTGAATTTTTCATGTTTTGCTAAATTGAATGGGTAGTTTTAAATGAAAATTTTAATGTCTGATGGGGGGTATCTATGGTGTCATGGGGGGTGTTCAGTGGGAAGAGGGGTGTGTGCTTTCTAGGGGGTGACTTTTCCCTGTGGTGGGGGTTGGCTGTCTATGTGGGGGAGGGGGTGTGGGATGTCCAGGGGTGGGATGTCCATGGGGGAGGGGTTGGGGTGTCCATATGGGGGACATGGTGTGGTTTTTTTAATAAGGGTGGAGTTTTGGTGGGTTTTCCTTGTGGAGTGGGTGTCCTAGTGGGTGTGTTGGGGGTGGGTTGTCCAGGTGGGCGTGGCTAGGTAGGTAGGGTGGTTTTTCCAAGGGGGGGTGGGCTGTCCAGGTTGGGTGTGGGCTATCCAGGTGGGGGTGGGGGTGTCTAAGTGGGGTGGGGCTGTTTAGGTGGGGGGTGAGCTGTCCATGGGGGCTGTAGGGGGCTAGGGGGCTGCATGGGTGTGAGGGACTAATTATTTAAAATAAACAAGGAATTCAACAAAGAGAACATTTGGGAAAACAACACACTAATCATTTTTTACCAATTTAATCTAATAGGTGTGGATTAATCATTTAATAATCATTAATAGTGGATTGATATGAATACAAAGTTGGATTAGATTGAGTATAATAACACTTGGGATTTGGTTCTTAATCTAATAAATATTAATATTATTATAAAATATTGGGTATTATTTAAAATTTTGATTCAAAATGATGATGTTATGAGGATCAAAGAAATATTATCTCAAAATATTGGTTTCCTTATATAATTGAAATAATTTTATGATTCATTTTCCTAATTTTATATAGATGGGATAATAAGTTTTTTTCTTCGTATTTATACTCATAGGAGATTTGTGATCCTCTAAATGGGGTTACATTTACCTTTCTCAATAGATTGATTTAGAAGCATGTGTACATTAATCAAACCAATTGATTTTTTGTTATATATGATGAAGGAAGAGATTTTTGGTTGAGTAATTCCCTATATCTGCTAAGACATTCTCATAGGTAATGGAATTTGAAGATTGAATCTTCTGAAATAAGTGACATACCTAGTTCAAAATTTGGAGGTGTGTGTATAGTTAGGTATCAATAAGAAATCCTCTCATGGAATAAAAATACCACATATATAGCTCAATATTTGGAGGGGTGTTTAGAATTAGGTGTGTTTTTCTAAAATTTAGGTATGCTATTTAGAGTGGAAGATAAAATCTAATCCACATATTATATTTGGAGGTGTGTTTACAATTGGTTGTGATTTGATTTACTTGAATTGATTCATGTTTTACACCAATATTATTCTAGTTCATCTATAATAATCATGAATTCATGATACAATTGGATAGATATTGGTTTCTATGAACCTAGATTGGGGATGGACACCCCACCCCCACCCCCACCACCACCCCACCCTTGAAAACCACCAACTCACCCCGACCCCTATACAACCTCACCCCAAAGGACATCCCCCCTTCTCCCTGGATAGTCCCACCTCCTGAACACCCCCACCCATCCCCTTGGACAACCCCCTAGAAACCACCCTACCACATGAACATCCACACCCCTACACCCCCACCCCCACTGGACAACCCCCACACCTGGATATCCCCCCTGAAGACCACCCCACCCCTAGACACTCCACCCCCTGGATAGTACCCACTAATTATACATCCCCACCTCTCTGGACATCCTCACCACCATGGACATCCCTCACACCTAGATATCCCTTACCCCATAGATAGTACCATCCCCTTGGACACACCCTAGACACCACTGCACCCCCTGGACACCGCCACCCCTAGAAAACCACACCCCTGGAGATCCCCCAAGTATTACCCCACCACTAGGACACCCCCACCCCGGGACACCCCCACCCCTTGGGAAGTGTATGTGATCACACAAATAATGTACTAAAATATAAAATTTCATCGATCTAAAATAAACACAACTCTTGAATAATTTCCTCTACTAGTGGACATGATTTTTTAAACTCATGTATAGTTCATCAAAGATATTTTGATATAAATATAGTATTTTGTTGTCTTTTTATATTATAATTCTCATATACAATATTGTGCCAGTTATGGTTTCATATAAAGTGAACAACTCTCTTTTACATGAATATATTTTCGATAAAGCATCAATATTATTGAATTGATTTTTAATAATTGACTTATAACAATTTTTTTTACAGAATTTAATGATGTTGGATGTATGAAACTGATCAAATCTCAGAATATTTTAAAAAAAAGAGATATTTTTTGATTTTTCATTTCAAAATGCATAATATATTGGTCACATACACATCCCATTTTTGAATTGTGTTGGAATACCATGGTTGAGCCATAATGAAGTCAGCTACCACATAACCAAATATGGTTTTCTAGAAAACTATTATGTGTGGTATCTTAATTGGTAGAAAATGAAATCTCACATTGCAGATGATCCAAATGAGAGGATTGGATTAGATATTTTTTTTATATGAATGGTTTATCTTTATTCGTAATCAGGAAAAAAGGATTCCAGCACAAGAACATTTTGATATGATCACACATGATGCGTCTAATGAAAATGATGATATTTTCTGGGTGAAAGGATTCAATGAAGAATCCATGACTCTAGTATATCGACAATGTGGTAAAATGAAAAAGTTAAATTTTTTAATTTTATTGTTTCAATGGAAAACGATGTATGGGATTTCTAATACTAACATTAATTACATTATAACCTTCTTAAATGACTTAATTCCAGATTATGTAGATATTCCATCAAACTACTATTTGGAATGAAAGTTGGTTGTGGAATGTGAATTTTCAAGAAAAAAAATTCATGATTTCTTGAAAGAGTGCATTTTATTCTGGGGGAAAACTGATGAACGAAATGATTGTATAAAATGTGGCACATCCCGCTGAAATCCAATATATGATAGAACACCATCATGTATGCCACAAAATGTATTGTGGAACATTCCATTGATCCGTAGACTCTAGAATATTTTAATTTTTGATGAAATATCAATAAATATTATATGTCCTAATACTGAGTGAAAAAAATACCAATGATGTTTGGGTCCACCCTTCATATAGATTTTCATGTCACTGATTTGATACTCGATATAATGATTTTTTAGCTAACGTGTGTAATGTGAGATTGGGAGATTCATGTGACAGTTTTAATATGTATGGGAATATTCTTACTTCTCAGAACTCATGGCTGGTTTTTATACATATTTATAACCTTCCACCACATTTGTGTATGAAAAAACTTTTCACTTTAATGAGTATACACATATTTGGACATTATATCCCTGACAATGATATTGATTTATACATGAAACCTTTAATAAAAGAGATTAATCTTCTTTTGGATGTGGGTGTGTGCACATATGATTCATGTTCGAAAGACAAATCTCATATGTGGGTTGTGCTTATGTGGACGATCAATGATTTACCTGCTAATGCA
Organism: Viscum album; assembly: GCA_963277665.1. NCBI lineage: Eukaryota > Viridiplantae > Streptophyta > Magnoliopsida > Santalales > Viscaceae > Viscum > Viscum album. Next base: position 1,376,684,805 of record OY728140.1, on the reverse strand, counting down.
AAGATGATTGGATGTAGTAAGAATGGAAAACTATCACATCCTTTTTATTTGAACAATACACAATCCATAAGACTGAAAAATCTTTTCATATTGAATTTTATGGGAATTATATGATTCTATCCAATGGACCATCTATATAGAAATAATCGTCAAAGATTTTACAATAACATGGAGGCCGATGATCCAACTTAGCATATGTATGGAACTAATGCTCTTAATAAATTTTAATATTTTAGATATTCATTCTGGAAGGATCCAATGAAATATGGAAAGATAAATAATGATTCTAATTAATGATGTTACAATTGGAATAAGAATATTATCTTCCTTTATTTTCTTTATTGGTCAACCAATTTGTTTCGTCATTTCATAGAAATAATTCACATTAAAGAAATATATGTGAAGTGTTGATTTTGATTCTTCTAAATTTTAATGAAATGTTAAACGATTATTTATGGTCTCAACGTGACTTGGTGGATTGGGGAATCAGACCACAACTGCACCATATGTATATAAGTGAAAATAAATGGAATGTTCCATGTGCTTATAATGTGATGACCCCTTTAAAGAAAAAGTTATTTTTGGATGTAGTAGTGACTATTAATGTTTCTTGATGGCTATTCAAGAAACATATCTAAACTAGTCAATAAAAGAAATTTGAAGATAAAATCATCGAAGACTCATGATTATCACATCCTTATTCATGAGTTTATTCCATTAGAAATGTGTCATCTTTTTCCAAATAATGTAAGGGTGGTTGTTATGCAGTTGTTCCATTTGGTTAGTGATCATTGTGATAATAATTTTTCCATGTATTTATTGCACACAATGTTGGAAGATGATCCATTAATTTTGGGTAAGTTATAGAAAATATTTCCTCTGTCATTTTTAAGATTATGGTTGCATCTGACTGTCAATATTCCAACTGAAATACTTCATAGAGGACCGATTTAGTTTGATTTGATGTATCCAACTAAAAGGCGTATGTACAGAAAAATTCTAATATCTGAAACATGAATCTTCACAAAGGTTCTATCATGAATGGTTACCTATCACAACAATATATAGATTTATGCTCTGTTATTTAGTCTGATCTTACAACATGAATATAGAGACAAATGATAAACCAAGAAGAATAGTTTGTGAAAATTGAACCCAGTTTTTCATCACTTACTCAAACATGAGGACTTCTTAGATCATATACATTTGTGACATTAAGCCATGAACTGCGGGAGTTGACAGATAACATTGTTCTATTCAACGATGAATTGTTTGAGGACTAGAATAGATAAGTAAATTGAATATATGTATATTATATATATATCTATTAAAATATTCCTATTTTATCTACGGGTAATATATAATAATGATAAATACAAATCATCATTCATTATCTTTGAGATGGTGGAAAACTTTTCCTAGAAAAGAGTTTTATTCTTGGAAAAAATTGAACGTAACAATATTATTGTTTCAAATAATTAAATAAATATTTATTTGAGTATAATGTTAATTTATATTATAGGTATTGAGTTTTCCTACTTACTCTATATCTAAGGAAATATGATCTTTGAATTTTTGTCCTAATACAGTGGTTCGTGACTGCAAATCAATTGTTACCAATGGGTAAAAATTTATTATCAGAAAACAAGAAAAGAAAATGAGAACACAACATGATGGTGTTATATTTACTGAACTTATTTATTAATATTTTCATGACTTATTATATACTCCCTTTACTTATTTTATATGAAATGTGCATAATTTGTGTGAAATATTAATGTTTTAATATTAAGTATAATTTTTGAGCATTTTTAGAAGTAGTCCAATTGAGTCAGTTTATTGTTTTACATAAAACTATCCCTATACTAATACAAATTGTGTGGTTCTAGATATTTAGGATTCCCCTTTAAATATATAACATTTATTCAGACGGTACTATAAGCCAATTCTGCCATTTTAAGGGTCATATGGTCCTCACAAACAAGACCATAGAATTTGTAATGAAACTGGACTATTCTTGAAGATTGATTTACTGGGATCAATAAAGAAGTCCAAATTTCATTATTCTCCACCATAGTTCTAGGGAAAATTGGAGGATTCCAGGATAAAAATTTCAGATCCCAACTCTAAGAAAAATGAGCCCAAATAAAGCATTGAAATACATCCCACCATTCTGGACGAGAAATACAATTAGTATAGTATTCATGAGATATCTCATGATGTAAGAATGCAATAGAGCTGATATTTTGTAGTGCGAAAGAGGATATATAGTTGGAAGAATTTGTTGAGGAAATAATTCGTCTTTGAAGGCATCTTCCTATTCAAAAATCCTTTCCAATTTTGGACTTCAAAAAGACTGGATTGAAATGGATAGTTTAACATTGTTTAATCAACCAGACATAACTTTTGATCCTTAAGCCCAAATGACTCAATATTTTTAGAATAGTAAGAAAAATGTATTATATACAACTTTGAAGAAGGATATTTCTCGATATTAGGCTATATAATTATCCAACATGGTGATGTAAGTGGAGGGACAGATTGGGAATGCAAACAGTCCACTCCTTGGGCTATAAATACTCTATCCTTCTCTTTTTGAGAGGGGTTGGCATTTAAGAAGATAGTATATCATATTGGCACAACCAAAGCCATTCAAAATGCTTTGGAGGGTATTTCATACTCATTATTTCACTTGAGAGACATTCCCTCCTCTCTTTGTTTTCACTAGTTTAAGTGTTCTTCGTTTTTGTAATCTTGTAATTTTATTTCTTTGTAATTCTGTTTTAATGAATGTTACTTCATCAAAATCTCTTATTCTCATCCACATTTAGTAGTTTAATATTTATGCTCATAAAATATTTTAAATTATGTTTAATCACCTTCCCTTCTTCTGCTACCTCATTCAATCAAAAATACAATTTTAATTTTCTTCATTGTTTCTGTGTGTGTTTGGCGCACTACTATTATCTTGTCTATTTATTTTTCTTATCATTATAATTCATTTATATTAACATATAATAACATATTAATAACCATTTTAATGGCTGAGTAAATATCTCATTGAGGTGAGTTTTAATTTAGGTATGTTAAATGATTGAGAGCTTTCGCTTGATGAGTATTCGTTGAATTAACACTGTGTATGTTGGGCTTTGCATGTCATGGATTACTAACTTGTTTTGTTTATCGTGCAGTTTCCATGTATTAATGGAACCATAAATACACTACCATAAGCAATATATGATCATGATTAGATCCCTAATTTAATTTAGGGCTTGGATTAAAGCCTTAATACTTTGGAATTCAAATCAAGGTCAACAGGTGACATTGATGTTAATTTAAATGTAATATAAAGCAAAGATCTAGGATCTACCAAGCATAACTATCCTACAGATGAAATCAGCCCAATCATTATCAATTTGTTAAATCAATCATAATAAATTATTCATTTTAATTAAGCTCTGCAAACAAACCCCCTCAAAAAGGATACACTCAACTAAAAACAAACAACTATTTCAAAGTATCATCACCGAGGATTCGACCCAAGTGCTGCTTTACACATTAGCAGAGCACCGGAACTATGAATGATATTTAGGTGACAATCGGCCGTGCATTTCAAATGGCTCATTTGGTAGGGATGGTGCTTTAAGTAGTCATTAGTTTCTGGTTATTTTAAAAAAACAAAAAAAAAACAAAATTTAAAAAAAATTATTGAAAAAAACACAACGAAAAATATGTCTTCCTCTTTCTTCAAAAATATACCTGAATCCCTCGTAGCCTTACAAACAATCCCTCATATTTTTTTGACCCAGAAATTGAGCAAACACTTCTCCAACATAGGAGGAACATAAGAGATAATCAAATAATTCACGAACCAACCCTTGTCCAACCAGTTAAATTAGATATGGCCAATCTAAGGCAACAAACACTTACAGAACTTGCTGCCCCATATTTGAATTAACAACCTCTTGGTATTCAATATCCAATCATAGAGGGTGAATTTGAACTCAAATCGGGATTCATTTATCTCCTTCCTCATTTCCACGGGCTAGCCAGTGAGGATCCACATCTCCACCTTAAAGAGTTCCAAGTTGTGTGCTCTACCGTGAAGCCTCAAGTGGTTTCCGAGGAATAAATAAAACATTGAGCATTCCCTTTCTCCGTAGCTGACACTTCTATGTCGTGGATCTACTACCTTCCTTCTGGATCCATAACCACATAGAATGACCTGGAGCGACTATTCATAGAGAAATTCTTTCCAGCTTCTTGTACTGCTTCTATCCGAAAGGAAATAAGTGGTATCTGTAACGTCCCACGTGAATCACTCCATGAGTACTGAGAGAGATTCCAAATGCATGTTTCAACATGAACACACCACCAAATTCATGACCAACTCTTGATCCAATACTTATATGAGGGATTATTGGCTATGGAGAGAACTCTAAGAGATGCCGCAAGTGGCAGTGCTCTTGTCGATAAATATCATGCAGCTGCAAGAGATCTCATAACTAACATGGATGAAAACACACAACAATTTCATACTCGAGCACACGGTCAAGTCAAACAAGCCCAAGATAATCAATCAATTGAGCCGAAAAAATGACCGAGTGGATGAGTGAACTTATAGGTATTGTGAGACAAATAACTGTGGCTACAAAATCCCCAACCTCATCTTCCCCGCAATAAATGTTTCCTGGACCTATCAAAAACTATGTAATCTGGAACTCTTCATCTCATCCAACTGACACATGTCTACAACTTAATGTGAATCAATCCGATTCATCTGGACCAATGGAGTTCAATGAATCATATGCTCAGCAGAACATCAATCCTCAACTATTAGGTCTGTTTGTTATAAACATCAACCAACCTCACTCTGAGACCTTCTCGTCTTCCTATAACCAAGGCATGAGGTATGGTAATCCCGTCCATCATACCCCTCAATTCCATCCTCAAAACCCAAACAAATAGCAATATGGTCAAGGTGGTGGTAACATCCATCAACCTTATCCATTTATTCCTCAACCTCAAATGAACAATCCTCCTCCTAGATTCCATTATCCTAGTGAGCCTTCGCAATTCCAAAACCAATACAATTGATTTCCCAATAACCAAAATCACAGAAATACCAAAACTGAACAAGCCTCTTCTTCCAAGAAACCATGGGAAAGTGCAGTGGAAGGTCTTGAATCCTTCACCCGTTCTGGCCTTAAAAACATTCAAACTCAAATAGGTCAACTTGCATCCCACCTGAGCCGGAAACAACAATCACATTCTTCCCAACTCTAAACTCAACCATTACCAAATCCCAAGGGTAATGTAAGTGCAATTGCACTTAGATCAGGAAATCAACTTGATATGCCTCAAAATATGTCCTCCAACCATCCATTGAATATTGACCTATAAAATGAAAAGAAAAAGAAACTTGAAAAGGAACCTGAAACCATTCCATCACCTCCTTCAATTCCACTTAAGAACCCAATTCCTTTTCCTCAAGCCGTATCTAATCCAAATAAGTCCTTTGAACGCGATCCTGAAATGCATGACATGTTTAGAAGTGTTGAAGTCATCATTTCCCTCTTAGATGCTGATGCACGCCTGTCGTAGGGCGTGTCAAAACAATTATTTCCTAAGTTAAAATGTAGTAATGTGGTTGACCTAGGATGTCTCCCGAAGAGGAGTGCACACAAAATGGGTTGTCACTTTAAAACGGGGGTAAAAATGTTGTGAACGGAAATTTGAAATTCAAATGATTGAAAAACAATGAAATTTAAAAGGGTGATTAGGTCGGGGTCGGTTTCCTAATTATAATGCTATCCTTGTTCAATTTAATTCAAACCTCATCTTCTTAGTTTATTAAAGTGAGTTTCCACAATCGTTTCCTCTCACTTCCTTGGTGAAATTATTATTGTGAGAGAAAACCTTACCAAGATCTTGGTTTGGTCAACTCTCCTTCCATATGTAAAATAGTTGTATTGAATATCCTTAATTGAAATGGGAAATTCCCGATTGGGTTTTGTTTATCCCAAACAAACAAGAATATTCACTACACCTTTTACACGTACTGACGATCGTCGAGTACTTCACCACTAATTCCTAGTTTATTCCATCGTATATAAACCAGAAATTAGTGGAGGGAGATATTGATTATTTTACCAAGGCAAAAATAAATAACGGAATTAATATTCAAGAACGATCGCACTTGATTATAAAATCCTCTATAAGAAATTGAAAACAACTTTGAAGAAGAATGAAATTTATTCAATTGCGTTCAAGAACTCAAGCATTACAATGTAGAAAACCAACCCTTCCCCAATCACTCCAAAAGTTTACCCCACCATGGTAAGGGTAATCGAGTTGAATAGGGAAGAATAAGGCATTACAAAACAATGAAAAAGAAAATAAATAAAAGAGAAAGCTGAAAAGTTCTCCTTCTTGGTGTCCCAGAAGGAATGGAATGGAGAATGGATGCCTTGAGAGGGTGGAGCTCTCCTCCTTTTATAGCCAGAATTCTTCCCCCGAATGTAGACGCGTTTTAGCCCCATTAAATGACATCTTCACTCGTTTATCCCTTCATTAATGTTGTTCATAATTCCCTTGGCCGTGTCCCCTCAAAATTGCAGCGGATTTGGACTTGTATTCCGAGAGTTATGGCCGTTTTACTATGAGAATTTATTCTGTCCAGTCAGACTCTCCAAAACGAAATCCTCCGGATTAGGGAGAGTTAATGACCCCATAAACGGCCAATTCACTCGGTGATTACTTCCTAAAAGATGATCCAAAACTCCTTGCGCGTCCACCCACCAAATTACACAAGCTTTGGCCCCACAGTGGATGAGTTATGGATCCCACATCAAAACTAGGCAGAACTGAAATCAGTTTTCTTGAGACAACTTGTGAGATTCTTTTGAGCTTCCATATGGCCGATTCAGATTTTGGTCCAAATATATTAAATGAATCCCTGGATGTTTAGAATCTGAAAAAAAAGAATTTCGCAATTTGGATCAGTGTAGATAATGTTATGGACAATCTACCGAAATCATTTAAAACTATTAAAAAATCCAAAATGGCCAATTTTTACAATTCAGCTCAAAATAACACCATTATCATAAAAATGAAACAATTCATCTTAGAAGAACAATTTTGTGGGTTTAAAACAATGATATTAAATATAAATTAATTGAAAATATTTGCTCTATAAATTCCCCCACACTTAGCACTTGGACTCCTGGACAAGTAAAAATCAAATCAAATCAAATCCAAAACACATATCAATGAGATTAATCAAATCAATTTCAAGAAACAAAAAGATATCATGCCTCATCAAAAACTGTTATTTCAAGTTCTCCATTTAAGATTTTAATATATTTCCACTTCATTTCTTATCCCATGCACACAAAACACCTACCTCACATGAATTTTCTCTCATCTCACAAATGTAAAGGCTGAACAAGGCTTTTCTCATCCAAACTCACACAAGAGTCATCATAGGTTTGATAAATTCCTATTTCTCCACCCGATGTGAGTCAAGAACATGTGTTTCTCATGAGGACATTTCAGGGTTGTTCTGTGGCTTCCGGTTGGTAGGATTTAGATGTTAAAAGTTCTGAGGCCGAAAAAGGAAGGCTTGGCTCTTATTGAAGCAAAATTGCAAGATTCTAGTTTTCACTCAAATATGGTCTCCTTCACTTCCCCTTTGTTGAAAATAGGCTCCATCATCATTCAATCATCTCAGCAGAAAACATTTCAATCTTTTCAAACATAATTTTTTTTAAAGCTCCAGATAGGCACAACTTTCTTTTTACATTGGAAGCTCCAGAAAGGCACAGCTTCTCTTGTCATAAAAGCTACAGAAAAGGCACAACTTTCAACAGAATAATTTTTCAGCATCACACACATCTCTTCCACAATTTATTTTCCACCCAAAGTATAACCAAATGAGGTAGTACATCACAAGACATCTTCCCCCACACTTAATTTCAACAAGATCATGCGATTTTACTTCAAGAGCAGGTATGATAGGGAAAATTGGCTTGTAATGTGGCTAACCTAACAGGCAATTCATGGATACTAGGGGCTACAATGAAGAATAAATGTAAAGGTGGGACATAATGAAAAGGATTATTTTGAAAAGGGGGATTTAAACAAAATAAATGCCTCAATCATTTAAAACACATGTACCCCAACCCTCAAGTTTTGAAAGGAATAAATCAAATTCTGGTTAAAGCAAGCATGGTCTGGTTCTCTCAAGAAATGAGGTGAATGAAAAGAATATGACAAAAATGGTTCAGAAGCCTCACAGGAAAGTTATTTCAATGATATAGACAGTGAAATATGGCATGGGTTTCAAAAATCAGTGTACTTTTCATGAAATTCTAAAAGATTTGAACTTGAAAAGAAGTCATTTCAGCATTCATTTAAGCTCGGTTTCATGAAATATACTGGTTCACTCATTGACATGGGTTTCAAAAATGGTATTGATAATCATTTTTGCTCAAAATTTTCAGAAACACACCAAAAATTGAAAAATAAACACACAAAAATTTGAAAACACACATTTTTTTTATTTTTTTTTTATTTTTTTTGAAAACAAACATCAAATAAAAATCCTATACTACAAAGTTTCCCTCCCCCACACTTAAATGATGCAGTGTCCTCGATGCATTCAAGTGGATTTAATAGGTAAGAAGATTTCTGATTGAATCACAACAGCAAGAAAATGTGAAAGAGAGGTACAACCTGATTTATTCGTAGTGCAACATTGAGTTAAGCTTCCAAGTGTTGCACTCTGAAAACCTACAAATAAAAGAACAACAGTAAACATAAGATATTTATTAAAAGAAATGAAAATAGAAATAGGATGAGAATAGAAGGATAAATCTTGGTTTAATCCCCCAAGTGGGCCCTGGGTTTTGACTGCCTCCAGAGGGGCAGTTGTAATTGATTATCCCCAATCTGATGGTGGATGAGGTTTCTTTGATTTGAACCACCACATGTGGCTCTTACTAGCTTTCATTTCATTGTTCTTGTTGAGGAGGACTCCATAGATAGAGTACACCAGATCCACCCCCTTCGCAATGTTGTACACCGTGCATGGTGGGGGTAGGATGAAGTACAGAGCCTCCTCCTTCTTGGGTTCTGCATGAACAACATCATCTTTACTCTCCAGTGGTTGATGATGGTATGATACATCAGGGGAAAAATCAAAGGGAATGTCAGAGTTTAATTCTATTTGAAAAAAATTAAAGCATGAAGAATCAATATCAAATTCTTCCCTTTCAATGTAAGTATCTTGTGTCTCATTTTCCACCATGAAATCCACTTTGATCTTCTCTTGTACTCCCTCCATTAAATGTTCAACAGGTTTGGGGAGCACCAGATGTTCCTCTTCAGATGCATATTCTCCCTCCAAGGAAATACAAGTGTTGGATGAATCTGAAAAATTAAAACAAGGGGAGGTAATACTCAATTTAGTTTCAACAAAATCAAAAGATAATGAGTTTATGAAAAGATTAACTCCCTGATCTTGTTTGGCTTCAATTGGTTCTTCAATGGGAGGTGGCTCTTGGATTTGAATTTCCGTAGATAGAGGTAGGTAGTCAGACTCCTCTATCTTCTCTTCAAATTCCACAGCTTGGTTGGTTTCTTCCTTCAATGTTGCTGAATCATCTACATTATGAGGAATAGTTGGCTCAAGAAGTTCCTCGCACTCATTCCAGAAGTTATCCAGATCCTTTTGATCTCCCATATGTATTTCAATTGCTAAATCTTCTTCGTCAATCTTATCCAACATTGATTGAGATGGGCTCAATGGATCTTCTTTTAATTTCATCAAGGCCTCCATGGGTTCTTCAACTTGAAGGATTTGTGAGGATAATTCTTCCATCAATTGTTCTGGTTCTGGTTCTGGTTCTTGTTCTGGCTCCAGTTGTGGATCCTGGGATGCATGTACTTGTTCCGCTATCCACTGTATTGAGGTCTCTAGGTTTTGAACTTTTTGACTAGTTCTTTCAAATTGGGATTCAATATCCTTGTGAACTTCTTCTTCTTGGTGTTGTACATTGATCATTTCTGGATAAAAATCTGGAAAATACTCCTGATGTTCAATTAATTCTCTTGCCAAACCCTCCAACACTGGGTATTCGAGGTTCTCTTTAAGGTTTTCAATGAGATCCTTGAATTCTTCCTCTATGATGATTTTGATTCGAGCTCCTCGAATTTGTCTGGCCAAGAAAGAAACTTTATAATCTATAGACCAAGGTGACTCAATAATTGGTTCTCGCACTGGTGGGTAATTGTTCCATGAATTAAAGAAATAATCGTTTGAAAACAACATGGTAAAAGATTTTTTTTTTAATTGAAAAAGTAAAATATTAACAATTATTTTGTGGCACTACCTCCCCGGCAACGGCGCCAAGTTTGACGCACGCCTGTCGTAGGGCGTGGCAAAACAATTATTTCCTAAGTTAAAATGTAGTAATGTGGTTGACCTAGGATGTCTCCCGAAGAGGAGTGCACACAAAATGGGTTGTCACTTTAAAACGGGGGTAAAAATGTTGTGAACGGAAATTTGAAATTCAAATGATTGAAAAACAATGAAATTTAAAAGGGTGATTAGGTCGGGGTCGGTTTCCTAATTATAATGCTATCCTTGTTCAATTTAATTCAAACCTCTTCTTCTTAGTTTATTAAAGTGAGTTTCCACAATCGTTTCCTCTCACTTCCTTGGTGAAATTATTATTGTGAGAGAAAACCTTACCAAGATCTTGGTTTGGTCAACTCTCCTTCCATATGTAAAATAGTTGTATTGAATATCCTTAATTGAAATGGGCAATTCCCGAATGGGTTTTGTTTATCCCAAACAAACAAGAATATTCACTACACCTTTTACACGTACTGACGATCGTCGAGTACATCACCACTAATTCCTAGTTTATTCCATCGTATATAAACCAGAAATTAGTGGAGGGAGATATTGATTATTTTACCAAGGAAAAAATAAATAACGGAATTAATATTCAAGAACGATCGCACTTGATTATAAAATCCGCTATAAGAAATTGAAAACAACTTTGAAGAAGAATGAAATTTATTCAATTGCGTTCAAGAACTCAAGCATTACAATGTAGAAAACCAACCCTTCCCCCCTGTCGTGGGGTGTGGCAAAACAATTATTTCCTAAGTTAAAATGTAGTAATGTGGTTGACCTAGGATGTCTCCCGAAGAGGAGTGCACACAAAATGGGTTGTCACTTTAAAACGGGGGTAAAAATGTTGTGAACGGAAATTTGAAATTCAAATGATTGAAAAACAATGAAATTTAAAAGGGTGATTAGGTCGGGGTCGGTTTCCTAATTATAATGCTATCCTTGTTCAATTTAATTCAAACCTCTTCTTCTTAGTTTATTAAAGTGAGTTTCCACAATCGTTTCCTCTCACTTCCTTGGTGAAATTATTATTGTGAGAGAAAACCTTACCAAGATCTTGGTTTGGTCAACTCTCCTTCCATATGTAAAATAGATGTATTGAATATCCTTAATTGAAATGGGAAATTCCCGATTGGGTTTTGTTTATCCCAAACAAACAAGAATATTCACTACACCTTTTACACGTACTGACGATCGTCGAGTACTTCACCACTAATTCCTAGTTTATTCCATCGTATATAAATCAGAAATTAGTGGAGGGAGATATTGATTATTTTACCAAGGCAAAAATAAATAACGGAATTAATATTCAAGAACGATCGCACTTTATTATAAAATCCGCTATAATAAATTGAAAACAACTTTGAAGAAGAATGAAATTTATTCAATTGCGTTCAAGAACTCAAGCATTACAATGTAGAAAACCAACCCTTCCCCAATCACTCTAAAAGTTTACCCCACCATGGTAAGGGTAATCGAGTTGAATAGGGAAGAATAAGACATTACAAAACAATGAAAATGAAAATAAATAAAAGAGAAAGCTGAAAAGTTCTCCTTCTTGGTGTCCCAGAAGGAATGGAATGGAGAATGGATGCCTTGAGAGGGTGGAGCTCTCCTCCTTTTATAGCCAGAATTCTTCCCCCGAATGTCGACGCGTTTTAGCTCCATTAAATGACATCTTCACGCCTTTATCCCTTAATGAATCTTGTTCATAATTCCCTTGGCCGTGTCCCCTCAAAATTGCAGCGGATTTGGACAAGTATTTCGAGAGTTATGGCCGTTTTACTATGAGAATTTATTCTGTCCAGTCAGACTCTTCAAAACGAAATCCTCCGGATTAGGGTGAGTTAATGACCCCATAAACGGTCAATTCACTCGGTGATTCCTTCATAAAGGATGCTCCAAAACTCCTTGCGCGTCCACCCACCGAATTACATAAGCTTTGGCCCCACAGTGGATGAGTTATGGATCCCACATCAAAACTAGGCAGAACTGAAATCAGTTTTCTTGAGACAACTTGTGAGATTCTTTTGAGCTTCCATATGGCCGATTCCGATTTTGGTCCAAATATATTAAATGAATCCCCGGATGTTTAGAATCTGAAAAAGAAATAATTTCGCAATTTGGATCAGTGTAGATAATGTTATGGCCAATCTACCGAAATCATTTAAAACTGTTAAAAAATCCAAAATGGCCAATTTTTACAATTCAGCTCAAAATAACACCATTATCATAAAAATGAAACAATTAATCTTAGAAAAACAATTTTGTGGGTTTAAAACAATGAAATTCAATATAAATTAATTGAAAATATTTGCTCTATCAGATGCCATAAAACAAATTCCAATGTATTCCAAGAATCTCAAGGAGTATTGTACCCACAAGAGGCAACCTAAGACCTTTGAAAATGTTTCCACCCAGCAGTCTATTCCCATAAATTGAAAGGATCCAGGGAAAATTATGGTTCCATGCCAAATTGGAAGTTCCAACTTTGATGATTCACTCATAGACCTAGGAGCCTCGTTTAATGTCATGCCCAAATCCATATTCTCCAACCTTGGTCTAGGTACCTTTCACCCAACTGGTGTTGTCATTCAGTTAGCCAATCGAAGCACAACCAGTCCTGAGGGAATAATTAAGGATGTCCTTGTCCGAGTCAATGATATTATCTTCCATGCTGATTTATATGTCCTCGACATGGAATGTTCGACAAACTCTTCTTGATCTCCCCTAATTCAAGGAATACCATTCCTCAGGGCTGCGAGAACCCAGATTGATATCCATTCAGGGATCTTATCCAAGGAATTCAGTGACCAAATGGACATGTTCAACATTTTCCAAGACACATGATATCCATATTAGGATCACATTGCATTCTCAATCCATGCTTATTAGTACACTTCTAAGAGTCAATCAAACCCCAATACACCATGTTCTTCATGTTCTAATGACAAAGGATCTTGTGAAATCTGCACCATGATTAACCAAGTCATAAATGGTGAAGTTTATGTGGACCTCTCATTCATAGACTCCATAAATCTAATGAACATTAAAACTTTCTTGAATCCCACATCATCTCTGATCTCTACTGCTCCACCTTGGAGAGTATTAAGGAAAATGAATATGAAGCAACTAAAGTCCCATCATCCATTCCTGATATGTCTAGCCCATAAATGAGAGATGAGACTGATCTGAAACCTCTTCCTAAACACCTGAAATATGCATTCCTTTTCCATGATCACTCTTATATTGTCATTACATATTCTTCACTTACCGAAACCGAGGAGTCCAATCTTGTTCAAGTGTTAGAGAAAAACAAAAAGGCCTTAGGGTGGACCCTAGATGACATAACAGGAATCAACCTTGCCATTTTCATGCATCACATCTCTCAGGACGAGTCATCCAAACCAATAAGACACCCATAAAGAAAACTCAATCCACACATACGTGAGTTAGTTAGGGAAGAGATCACCATGATTCTTCAAGCTGGTATTATCTACCCAATTTCTGATAGTGGATGGGTTAGTACATTTCAAGTTATACCTCATAAGGGTGGGATAACTGTTGTCACAAATGAACATGGAGAGGTAGTCACAACTCGAGTGAAGAACAAATGGAGTGTGTGCATATACTATAGGAAATTGAATGTTGAAACAAGAAAAGATCACTACCCTCTTACATTACATGATCAAATTCGGGAAGGATTAGCCGTAAATTCACACTATTGCTTTCTTGATGGATACACTAGCTATTTCCAAATCCCAATCGCAGCTCAGGACCAATAAAAAACTACTTTCACATGCCCCTTTAGAACATATGCATATAGAAGAATGCATTTTGGAATTTATAATGCTCCTGCAAAATTCCAGAGGTGTATAATGAGTATCTTTTCAGAATAAATTGATCACTGCCTGGAAGTCATCAAGGATGACTTCACCATTTATGGTGAGTCGTTTGAGTCGTTCTTGCATTCACTCTCTCTAGTCCTTCAAAAGTGTGTCAAGTGTAACCTTGTGATAAATTTTGATAAATGTCACTTCATGGTTGCAAATGGGATTGTTATAGGGAACATAATTTCAAAAGATGTTATTGAAGTTGATCATGCCAAAATTGAAGTGATCCAATCAATTCCTGATCCCACTTATATTCTGGACATCCATTCTTTTCTCAGTCATTCTGATTTGTATCCACGATTCATCCATAACTTCAGTAAAATTTCCCTCACACTCACTCGTTTTCTCCAAAATGATGTCACTTTCCATTTCAATGAGGTTTGAAATAGAGCCTTTACTGAACTCAAAACTGCTCTTACATCATCCCTGATAATCCAACCCCCAGATTGGTCCTTACCCTTTGAATTGAGGTGTGATGCTTCTGATAGAGCCGTTGGGGCTATTCATGGTCAAAGAAGAGAAAATATTCTTCATTTCATCTATTATGCATCAAAAACATTGGATGAAACTCAATATCACTACTCTGTCACTAGAAAAGAACTATTAGCAGTGGTTTTTTCCTTAGATAAATTCCGGCCCAATCTCTTAAGTTCCAAAATCATCATCTTCACAGACCATTCTTCTATAAAGTTCTTTCTCAGGAAAAGTGATTCCAAACCGAGGATAATAGGATGGATCCTAATACTCAAATAATTTGGAATTGAAATAAATGATAAAATAGGAAAATAAAACCTGATGTCTGATCAATTGAGTAGAATTTCTAATTCATCTCATTCTGAAATCATCGATCCTAAATTCCCCACTGAACACCTTTCATCTCTCTCTCCAAAAATACCATGGTAAGCCCCAATTGTAAATTACTTCGTTTATAGTGTTTTTACTGAAAAATATTCATAAGAACAAAAAATGAAGATTAAAATTGATTCAAAATAATTTTTTGGGATGAAAATAAACATTGGAGAACTAGGGCTGACATGGTAATACCGAGACGTGTCGATGAAAATGAACATTCTTCCATATTAGAATTTTGTCACTCACTTCCCAGAGGTGGCCACTTTGGTTCAAAAAGGACCTCCTGAAAGGTCCTAGACTATGGATTATTCTTGCCATCACTCTTTAAGGACTCACATGAGTTCTGTCAATCATGTCCCACTTTCCAAAAGTTCAGCACAATCTCAAAAAGAAATGAAATGCCCCAAAAGCCTTTAATCTTTTGTGAAATCCATGATGTTTGGGGAATTGATTTCATTGGACTATTTCCCCCATACAATGGATTCTCATACATTATTCTTGCAGTCAATTATGATTCAAGGTGGGTTGAGGCCAAACCCACTAGGAAGGATGATTCTCATACTGTTACCGAGTTCCTCAACACCCACATCATCCAATTATTTGGAACACCTCGTTCCTTGATCAGTGACTTAGGAACCCATTTCTATAATAGAACCATGGAATCTATTTTGAAAAGGAATGAGGTTATACATAAAATTTCAACTACATATCACCCCCAAACAAATGGAATGGCTGGACTTTCTAATAGAGAATTGAAAAGAGTACTTGAGAGAATTGTAAAACCCACCAGAAAAGACTGGCCTGATAGACTTGGAGAAGCACTTTGGGCTTATCGAACTTCCAATAAAACACCCATTGGGATGTCTTCTTTTAGGATAGTTTTTGGTAAAGTAATTCTTCTACCAGTTAAAATCAAACAGAATTCTTTTTGGGCTGTGAAAACCTGTAATTTTGATTGTCACAAAATCTGGTGAACAATGATAGTTTCAATTGGCTGAACTGGAGAAGCAATCACTTCAATCCTATTATAATTCCAATATTTACAAAGAGAAGGTTATGGTACTCCATGACAACCACATCCTGAGAATGGTATTTCATGAATGTGAAAAGGTAATTCTCTTCAATTCCCATTTTCGTCTTCACCCGGGCAAGCTTAATTCTCATTGCGATGGTCCTTTTATTATCACTAATGTTTACCCATTTGGTGTAGTGCCAGTCCACGACCCCTCCTCCAAAATGACATTTATGGTAAATGGAAATCGGTTGAAACATAACCACGAGAGGACATGCAATCCTGGAACAACATCAACTTCCTTTGGATTCACAGTAGACCAACCACTGGATGGAGATGGAAACTATCAAAATCCAAACCAGGGGAACCTCTTTCCCTTTGTCTCTTCTTATCCATCTCTCCCAATATCTCTCTTTCTTCTTCCCCCATCATTCTCATTTTGTTTTTCTTACCACTTTCCTCATCACATTTTTCCCTTTTACTCATTCTCTTTTGTGTGGGTGTGTATTTTAAAAAAACAATAATAACTAAAAAACCAGAATTCAAAATTACATAAAAAAACTCATCAAAAAGAGTCATGATTACTCACCATCGAGTTTTGAAATTTTGTCCAATCATTTTGGGGATTTAACAGACATGGTTTCATCTCAAAATTTTTATTTTTTCATCATGACTTTGGATAAAGAATTTTGTGTCAATAGTAACAAATTTTGAATGCCCAATTTTTGATTTGGAAATTGCTTCTCCCAAATCATGAGGAACAACATTTGTTTTCATGCCAACGCCACCTATGGCCATCTATTAAAAATGTGTGTTTTTCACCACCATTTGTGAGACTTGAGTTTGTGGACCTTCAAGCTAAATTTCCTACTTTAGTGTGCATTAATATGATAGAGGCATTTTTCTAATCCACATGAGAAGTATAATAGCCAAATAGACTCACATTAACCATACATTAATCCTCCTTTTGAAATCCCCTTCGAACCTATTAATACATTTTATTTTATATCCACATTACAAGCTCAATAACTTTTCCCACCAAATATCAACATGGATTTTCATTACATAATTTTGCAAAATTTAATTGTGGGGGGGATGGATTTCATTTTGGGTACCCTTTGTTGATTTCACCATGTTATCATATGCTTGTGGGAAATCATCCATTTCATTGTGGGGGAGATTCTATCATTCAGTTTTTTTGGGGAATATAATTTAATTTCATTTTTATAAATTTGTAAATATTTCTAACAAGTGTTCAAAAAAATTAAAAAATGTTGAAAAAAATTACAAAAAAAATTGGAAAAAAGGGTGGTGTCTTGGGTAGGTCAAAAATCACTCTTCCTCAACCTTTTATCTTGTTATAAACATTACAATTAGTGTTGTGAGGAGATCAAACATGGGATGGTATATGAGTGTGAGATCTTTTCCAAGTTCAACTTTTGAAAAAACAATGAAAAAAAGAACACTTTCATTATATTCTTTTTGGGAGAAGTTCTGTATTTTTTAAATATTTCATGTTCTCATTACCTTTATATTTTTTCCCACTATTTTGTCTTCCTTCACACAATAATTACCTTGTAAATATGTGCTTTCATTTCCTTCCATGTTATATTTCAAAAAATGTGCATTGTTTTTTTATGTTGGTATTTTAACCCTCTTCTTCTCTATCTTGGACATTATATCCATACTGTCCCATAGCCATAGAAAACCCCACTAAAAATAACTCTTGATTCTTGTTAACTTTTTAATGGTATTGGAAGCTGAGAGATCTTTTTAAACTCTATTATTTTCACTTCTGTTGGGTGAAAGTGTGAACCTCCACAAATAAATTTTATCATCTTGAGAGATGTGAGTTTTGAGTGTCCACATTTTCCATTTCTAAATTTGAGCATGAAAAAATGAATTTGTTTTAGAACATTGTTTCTGTAACAAGTTGTGGTGGATTTCAAAATGGATGAGTGAAATAGTATAAACCTCCCCTGATTGATGAAAACAAAATTTTAATATTTGTTGGTGTGTGAAAAAGATTTTGCATTGTTATTATATTTGTTGCGCATGAGGACATGAACAAAACTAATTATGGTGGATTTGATGTCACTAATATTTTCCTGACTTAATATATACTCCCTTTACTTATTTTATATGAAATTTGACTAATTTCTGTGAAATATTAATGTTTTAATATTAAGTATAATTTTTTAGCATTTTTAGAAGTAGTCCAATTGAGTCAGTTTACTGTTTTAGTTATAACTATCACTATACTGATCCAAATAGTGTGGTTATTGTTTCTTATGATTTCCCTTTCAATATAAAACATTTCTTCATAAGGTACCATTAGCCAATTATACCATTTTAAGGGTTCTATGGTCCTAAATTCAAGACCATAAAATCTGTGATGAAACTGAACTATTCATGAAGATTGATTTACCGGGCTTAATAAATAGGTCCAAATTCAATTATTCTCCACCATTGTTTGGGGTACATTTGATGGAGTCTAGGATAAAAATTTCAGATCCCAAAACCAAGAAAAATGTTCCCAAATGAAGCTTTGATGTCCATCCCACTATTCAGGATGATAAATAAAATCAGTATAGTATTCATTACAAAACACATCTCATGATGTAAGAATCCAATATAGATGAAAGTTTTCAGATTGAATGATAAGATATAGTTGGACTAATTTGTTGAAGAAATAATTTGTCTTTGAAGGCATATTCCTATTCAAAATCCCTTTCACATTTTGGACTTCAAAAACACTGGATTGAAATGGACAGTTTAACTTTGTTTAATCAACCTTCCATAACTTTTTATCATTTAGTAGAAATGACTCACAATTTTGATAATAATCGTAAAACGTTATTATATACAACTTTGAAGAATGATATATCTTGAGATTCGGTTGTCTATTTATCCAACATGGAGATGCAAGTGGTGGGATAGATTGGGAATGCAAACAGTCCACTCCTTGGGCTATAAATACTCTCCCAATATCTCCTTAAGAGGGGATGGAATTTCAGAAGAGAGGAGATCATATTGGCATGAGACAATCCTTAAAATTTCTGGG
This sequence comes from Viscum album, assembly GCA_963277665.1. Classification (NCBI taxonomy): domain Eukaryota; kingdom Viridiplantae; phylum Streptophyta; class Magnoliopsida; order Santalales; family Viscaceae; genus Viscum; species Viscum album. The sequence continues at coordinate 1,376,665,561 of OY728140.1, read as the reverse complement.
GAGGACCTTCCATACTCATGTTATCACTTGATAGACCTTTCTTCCCCTCTTTGTTTTCACTCACTTTTGTGTTCTTCCTTTTTGTAATCTTGTAATTCTCTTTCTTTGTAATTCTGTTTTAATGCAAGTTACTTATTCAATATCTCTTATTCTAATCCACCTTCAGTAGTTTAATATTTATGTTCTTAAAATAGTTTAAATTCATTTGAATCCTCTTCCCTTCTTCTGCTTCCTCATTCAATCGAAAATCCATTTTTTATTTTCTTTATCGTTTGTGTGTGTGTTCGGTACACTACTCTTATCTTGTCCCTTTATTTTTCATTTCTTTATAATTCATCACCATAATAAAATATTACCAGATTAATAACCATCTTAATGGCTGAGTAAATATCTTATTAGGGTGAGTTTTAATTTAGGTATGTTAAGAGATTTAGAGCTTTCGCTCGATGAGTATTCATTGAATTAACATTGTGTATGTTTGGCTTAGCATGTCATGGATTAATGACTTGTTTTGTTTAACGTTTGGTTTCCATGGATTAATGGAACCATAAATACACTACCATAAACAAGATATGATCATTATTAGAATGCTATGTTTAGATAAGGCTTGGATTAAAGCCTTAATACTTGGGAATTAAAATCAATGTCAACATGTGACAAGGGTGTTAATTTAAATGCAATATAAAGAAAAGCTTAAGGATTTCACAAGCTTAACTAACCTAATGATGAAATCACCCCAATCATTATCAATTTGTTAAATCAATCATAATAAATTAGTAATTTCAATTATGCTATGCAAACAATACCCCCTCAATTAGGATACAATCAACGAAAAACAAATGAATATTTCAAAGTATCATCGCCGAGGATTCGACCCGAGTGCTGCTATAAACATTATCAGTGCACCGGAACTTTTACCGGTCAATAGGCGACAATCGTCTACGCGTTTCATGCACAAAATAATGTTATTCTAGTTCAACAGATATTATTGTGTGATTTTAAAATGTAGGTTAATAAGTATTCATTTAAAAAATAATAATATTGGATTATTATTCTCATGGATGAGTCATGATAATGAAATGAAATTGGTTTGATTCAATGATGAGTCATGGATCATTTATTGATGATTGTAGATTTTGAGTAATTTATATGATTCACACTCTTGCTACTAATGAACCATGTGTATTAACATTAATGGTGAGACATGTTTTTTATGTCAATGAACTTTTTCCATCGGAATTTAGTGTCATTATAGTAGTAATTCAATGAAATATTTTTTATTAGGGTTATGAAGGGATTGAAACCATTCTTACTTACATTGGAAATGATCCATTTATTACTTTTGATGACTCTAATAGCATAATTTTCATAGTTGACTTTGAACCTGATGTTGTGGTGGGAAATATATAGAATCATCCATCCATGTTCTTAATTATTTTCATTTAGCTCGACTTCAGTTTTTAAGGATGTTACTATTAAAATTTATTTAATGTTGATTACAAATATGTTGATTCGAACTTGACCGTTATGTGGATTTTCAATGTTTATTAGTTAAAAATTTATTTTAAATTCATTTTATAATTTGGAATTGAACTATATTCAATCCTAAAAAAACAACACTTCTAATTTAGTGAAAATTTCAATTATTTATTGACCATGTCTAAAATTAGTATATCTCTAAGACCTTCCTATAACTATTAAACCGATAATAAACATGATGGTTTGTCTTCTTCTACAAAACATGTTTAGAACCCTGTATATTCTTCCTATTCTAAATAACTAAAATTTTCCTTATTTTTAATAATTGATTTACCCCTTTTGAATCATACAAAAAACATATCCTTATTCCTATGTTTATATCATCATTTCCAACATTATTAAGGGGTTAATCATTAATGATATGTACCTTACTGAATATTCTATAGGCATAATTTTGTTTGCTCTCTATCAAGGATGTTGAGTGAAATAATGTTATAGAATCAATGTTCCATTATTTTAATAAACTGGTAACACTTATTAAATAACCATCAAACTACAAATTAAATTTCATTATTAAATATTGTATGATTATTTGAATTTATTATATATCTATTCAAGGCTACCCAAAACTGTGGATAATTAAATCATCCATAAATCCCCCTATTACCTCTAATTTATTTTTTTATTTGAGTTACACATTAGTTATCATTTTCTAATTATTTCAATATTTGTTTTCACATGTTGTAAATGAAACCAATTTATGATAAGTGACATAAAAATATGATGGACAAGTATTGTCGCATTGATGAGATGGTAGTTCCCCCAATATTTCTTGTAGTGATTATTTTATTTCAAATATATATATTTAAATAATATATAATGTCATGTGATTAATTTTTTTATTAATTTTTGAAGGATCGACATTTTAGGTGAAAATAATTTGATAATAATCCTAGTAGTAGTCACAGTATTCAGGGTGTTTGTTTGGGTTGGTACGAGAGCCAGACGATCTGGTCCGTGTACCTGATTAAACACATACCCTACCACTAACATACCATCTATACCACATTCTAATACTGATTTGTCATTAGGGTCACACTAGATATTTAGACAAATAATGTTGTCACCACCCTTTACATCGTAGTCCCATCACCCATCTTTACCATATCTAATGATGATTCCCACTCCCCATCCAGCATATGGCCATCTATATGTGCTATCTTCTTTTAATTCTACTTCTTTATCTCCAAGCTTCTATATTACATCTTCATTTACTCCTGATCTTCCTGAGACTATCCCTGTGGAGCATACATTGGGACCCACTCCACCTGCACATGTTTTTCCTTCAGTATATGTAGATCTAGTGATTCCCTTTGATCATACTTCTAAATGTATATTTGTAGAACTCTAACAAATATTTATTCCATTATTTATTTTCATTATAACATGTATTGGTAATATATTTGTTTTTATTTCATAGTAAATACATATTCGGATAGAAGGTATGGGAAGGGGTGTACAGGCATGCGTGCGGAGTGAAACCACCGCACACAGTTTATGGTGGACTAAAATGACGACAGTAAAATGATTAAAAAACAAGGCATCGTGGTCCGAGTTTTTTGGTGAATCTTGAGAAATACACTAACATCATTCATGTCAGCCTGGTATCAGGGAGACATATGCCAAATAATGTCAAGGATAATTCTTGGGAAAATATATTGGTAAAAAAATCTGTTTTTTATTGAAATATATTATTTTTTGTATTTATATGAATTAATATTAAGGGGTAAACATTGGTAAAATTTATATGATGGAAAGGGTGCACAACAAGAACATCTAAAGGATTGAGGTGATATATAGTGAGCCTATAAGCATGATTTGTATATTATAAGACATTCTAATGTTTCCACAGTGTTAGTGGACGTACCTTTCATAGATGATTGTCTAATAGAATAGTATCGACAGATTATTATTCATTGGATTAGAAACCAGTTTATGGTATTAATCAAATTTCAGTTATTTAGATGAAATTATCATGGATTAAAATAATACTATATTTTTTATTATTTATTTTTATTTAGTAATAATCTAGAAGAAATAAAAAAAATATGCTAAAAATACCTCTACACACTGGAAATTACAAAAATGCCATATCATGAGAGGTAGCTGGTATAACAGTTGTATATAATTTTTCTTTACTACTTTCACATTCAATTGTTTCCTATATAATTTATTTGATTGCTAAAGTTGTTATATAATTTTAGTAATGATATTAATTATTGATAACCTATTTTTAATTATGGTTTCCTACATTCAATGTCATTGTAGAGGGTAAATTTTAATATTGAAGGATGTGTGCACCAAGAAAAACTGTTTTTCCTGAAATGAACGAAGAAATATTGAATTGTGGTTAATGAACTGACTCAACAGCAGATTTTAAGTTTTTCATTATTTAGTTAAAACTTTAATTTATATCTTTTTAACATAATAATAATTTTTAAATTTGTAACATTCTTCTTTAAAAGCCCTTGATACCCAGGAGACAGACAATTTTGGGCCAAATGGTCACTTACATCAGGTGTTAGATGGTGAGCTCTCTCATAGAGTATGCTGTCGACCTAGTAAAATTATAGTTACAACGAAGTATTGGCCCTCCTCAGGTAAAATTTATAGTTCCACCGAGTTACATTAGGTTATGACAGAGATTAAAAAGACTGAAAAAGTGCCACAAATATGGTAGAATAGTCTGGTAGGGAAAACACTGCATTTATGAAATTGATGGAGGTTTACCTCCAACACATCCCTTAGAGATCGGAATAACATGTGATGAATATATTTCAATGATCAGTTCCACATATAGTTCACCCGGTGGTAGTTCTAGTGGTGGTCATGATGATGGTGATGAGGAGCATGAGGTGGAGGAGGAGGAGGCTGAGGATGAGGATGAGGCAGAGGATGAGGGAGAAAAGGAGGTCGATGTCAAGGAGTAGGGTGATGAGGAGTCAGAGGTGGACTATGTGGGAGAGGAGGAGGTCATTGAGGAGGGAATGGAATGTGATGGGGATGAAAATGAAGACATGTGTGAAACTGATGATGGCGGTGATGATAGTGATGGTGATGAGTTACAGATTGATCTGTTACATTTTTCACTGATATTACTGAAATTTAATGTCTTATGATATGTTCTTCCTAAATATATGTCTGATTAGGTTGGTAAAATTTTCTTTGATTCATTATCTATACATAATTAAACTTGTATTGATGATTTTACATTAATGATTCACACCTCCCTAGGAAACCCCCACCCTCTAGGACACCCACACCCATGGACACCCCTCCCCCATGGACAACCCCACCCCCTTGAAACCTCCAACACCCCCTTGACAACCGCACCTCCTGGACTCCCCCAAAACCACTGACAACCCCCATCCCCAAGATAGCCCCACCAGACACCCCCATCCCCCACGAAACCCAAAGACATTGCATCCCCATGGATAACCTCCAACCCCTTAGACACCCCACCCACTGGACACCAACCCACCCCCTAGACACCACCCCACCCCTGGACACCTCCTCCACCACCTGGACACCCCACCCCATGGACAACCCCCACCCCTAGACACCCCCAGCCCCATGGACAGACCCCACCCCCTAGAAACCCTCACCCCTAGAGACCCCCTGCCACTTGGATAACCCCCCCCCCCCCCACACCCCCTGGACAACCCCTCACCCCTGTGACACCACCAATCCCCTGGATGCCCCACCACTAGGACGCCACCCCTACCCCTAGACACCACAACCCCCAAGTCATCACACCATCATGGACAATAACCCACCAACTAGACAACACCCCCTAGACACCCCCCCAATCCCCTTGAAGAGCACCCCAACCCCCAGGACACCTCCACCCCCTAGATACCCCCACCCCATGAACACCCCCATCCCCGGAACAGCCCCACCCAAGGACACCCCCACCTACATGTAACCCCCCCCCCCACCCCTTACACCCCTACCCCTTGGACACCCCATAAACCACTAGATATCTGCACCCCTAGACACCCCCACCCCCCAAAATAACCCCACCGCTAGAAATCCCCCCACCCCATGACACCCCAACCCCCCCCCCCCCCCCGACACCCCCGTCCCCCATACACCTCCCACCACCATGGACACCACATGGAAACCCCCATACCCTTGACACCCCTATCCATGTAAACCCCCAACCCCTAGACACATCCTACCCCCTTAGACAGCACCCCTCTCCCATTGACACACCAACCCCCGGACACCCCTACCCCCTTTGATAGCCCCCAACCCCTTGGATAGCCCCCACCCCCTAGACACCACCCAACACCTATAACTCCTTGGATACCCCACCCCAATGGACAACCCCCTATCCCCTAAACCACCCCCACAACCTCAACACCCCTACCCCCATGGATAGCCTGCCAACCCCCAGGACAACTCCAACCCCCCAAGACACAACCCCACCCCCTGGACAGCACCCCCTGTTACCCCTTACCCCAATGGACACCCCAACTGCCTAGGATATCCAACCCAACCCCTGGACACCCCCACACCCTAGAAACCCTACCCCCTGGAATTCCCCACCCCCATGGATTTCCCCCACCCGAGGACACCCCTATCCCCTTAGATAGCCTCCAACCACCTTGGATAGCCCCCATTCCTCCTAGAAACCACCCAACCCCATGACACCTCCACCCCTTGGACAACCCCACCCCAATGGACAAACCCTCAAACCCCTGCACAGTCCCCCCCCAGACACCACCCTAGCCCTTGGACACCCCCACCTCATAACCTTAGACATCCCCAACCCCCTAAAAACCCCCATCAATTTGATAGTCCACACATTAAAAGGACATGTCACATCCCCCTTGGACAACCCCCACCCCTATGGCCACCCCTGGACACCCCCACCCCCATGGAAAGCCCCCACCCCCTGGACAACCCCCCATGAATGATTTTTGGAATTCTATATATTGTATTGTGGTCATGAGTGTTCTTCCAAATTCTCTATTTTTAGGGATGAGATAATTATTGTATATTGGTTTTTGTATTGTCTGGTGATGTATTCCATATATTTGATAGGGGAGGCAAGAGGGGATATAGGTTTCTATGTAATTCAGTAGAGTTTGTAAAAGGTATTCAAGAGGGAATACTTTTTTATAGGGTAAAAAAGAGGGCTGTTGTGTAATCCTGGAGTACTATATATCAATAGTTTATAAAACAATTGTATAATGATGACTAAAAAATATATAGCAATGGTTCATATAAAACCGTTGGTAAAATACTATACCAATGGTTCCGAAACCGCTAGTATATAGGTTCTATATATAATATATACAAAAAATTATAGGAAAATACTTAGTAAACCTATAAATCAATGGTTTTTAATCCGTTTTCATAGGATATAGAGTTGCATTTACCAATAGTTCGAACATTTGTTAATTCATTTCTATGATAGTTCTCTAAAACCCTAGGGAGGTTGAATTTTTTACTGGTCTAACACAACTGTTTAAAAAAACAGTTGGTATAAGGATATCCCCACACCATATCAAACAAAGGTTTTCCAAAATATTTCTATAACATATACCAATTGTTTTAATACTTTAAAATGGTTTTAAACTGTTGTAAAATACATGGTTTCCCATAGTGGAACATAATGTGTATGTGCACGGTGAACAACTGTCTCGCAAAATGATAACTATTCATTTATCCTTTAATAACTCTCATGGTAATAATTATTATGTAAATTATATTTTTAAATGTAATATATTATATTTATTATGTATTTAATATTATTTATGACTTTAAAAACTAATATATTTATACATCCCACTTGGTGTGATGATGATAATTTTGATTGAGGATTTGTAGAATATCACCCCTATAAGTAATGTGATTCGATCACACACTTCATGGAATTTATTATTGATGAATTTTCTTAAATTATATGATATATATTAAATAATATTAATAATTTAAAAATAAAATATATAAATATGTATATATATATATATACATATATATGTATTTTTTTAATTCATTCATTTAATATGAAAACAAAAACAGAAACAATGTTCATGTGTTCTTATGACTTGTAATCTCTATGAACAATGTCTTACATTCCATACTTCTAAATTATATAGATTATTATAATTAAAATAAATTTAATATATATTATATTTATATCGTGGGGTGAATTTATTAAATCATGATATATGTATAACACCTAAATATATACCAGTAATGTCAGATGTGACGAATAGTGAAAATATTACCCAAATAGAATCTTTAACATAGGACTCTCATCAAGATGATAAAATAAGGTCACTATAAAATCATATATAGTAATAAATATAATAATATGGTTATGTAAATGAATTATAATAAATTTAAACATATTATACATGTGGTTTGTATGATTACAAAGAGAGTCAAGACATAAGCTAAGGGAATATCATCTCACTCTTTATTTCTATGAGATATATTCCTTATTCACAACTCACTTATTTTGTATGGTGTATATAATGACCATAATGTAATATTTTAAAATTATAATTAATATTTTTTTATATAATAATAATATAATATTTCTATAATGGGGTTTATGTTTTAAAAGTTACTGAATCCTTAAATTAATTTGCTCCCAATTTTCCTCCATTGAGACACATCCCATGTTATTCTCATATATTTTTATATGAGGTTTTTAAAAATCCATTGAAAATTTATATTGTGATTCTCATTATTTTCATGATATTTTATGTTCTATGTAATTTAATTTTCATAAATCGGGATTATGATTCAAATTCATCATGTGTTAAGTGTTTATTGAAACAATATCATCATTTATAGCGATTTTTAGGATCACATTTTCATTAATGAACTATTATGCTCCATCTTTGAAGAAAAATCATGAATTTTTATTATCATATGGTTAATGTTTATGTCCTCTAGATATATTAAAAAAAATCTACTATTTGGTACATAAGATAAATAAGAATTTTTTTTTAAAAAAATACATCTATACCTCACTCTTCGGTCTGAAATCTATGTTCATTAGAAACCAGGTTTTCTATAAAGGGTTTTCATGAATATTATACTAATAAATTATTATTATTAAAATAATTTAAACCATTTTTAATTTTACTAATTTTTTAAAATGGTTATTCGTATCACTTTCTAAATGAGTAATTTCCTTAAATTTCAACCAATAAAAAGAAATATTCTTTTTTAACTCGTATTACTCATAAAGATTTACTTATCATCAATTATTTGATGATTTGTTTTTTCCTTGTTTAAATTTTTATATATTAAAATTTTAATATTTTTTTTTTAAAATCATTTCAATTTTTTTAATATTTATTCACACTTTTTCAAGAAAAAAGTTTTTCAATATATTTTTTTTTCTTCTTTATAAGTTTTCAATGTTACTTTGAGTGATATGGAATTTAAATTCTTTTACTGATTTATTTATGATATTTCAAATTATATTCATCGAAATGGTATTAAAATGGTTTTTTTGATTTATTTTAATGATTTTAAAGTGTTTTAAAAGAAAAATATTTTTATAAGGATTTAAAAATTATTTAATAGGTTTTCATAGATAAGGGTTTTCAAATTGTTTTCAAGCTTGTGATATAAAATTTTAAAGAAAATCGTTTTCAAAATGATTTCAAGTATTCATTAAAAGTTTTCATGGTATTTACTAGGAAAACATTTTCTAAATGGGATTATTTATTAAATAAACTTTTTAATGATGAAATGATATTCACTTAACGAATATTTTGTAAAGATATTTCAAAATTATTTTTCCTCTACGATGAAATTTGTTGATGTTACAAATGAATTCTAGGTAATTATCAAAATTATTCAATCATATTTTATCTTCGAATGAGTTGTGTTTAATATCATGATCTTTATGAATTTCGTTTCTATTTCACAGGGTATATGTTTATGAAATAATTATATATTTTATGGGTTAAATGTATATGAATTCAGAATCTCTTTTACAAGTTATATGTTTATGAAATCTGTTTCCCTTTCATGGTTTGTTTTTTTTTAAATCCATTTCTCTGCAATATCTTATGATTTTGATGATATTATGGTGGAACATGTATATTTTTTGAAGGATTTATGCCATTATTACAGGAATATGATTCCCATTTTATTTCATGGGTTATGATATTGTTATTTATGTTTCTGTGCCACTTGTATGTATGATTTACTTACAATATTTGTGGGACCTATATCTCCCTCCAATGCATTTGTAAATATTTATATCTCATGAGATAGAATAATATGGTAATATGAGTAATCCATGACTACTAATATGGCCATATGAGTGAACCATGACTACAAAGGTGTTATAAAGAGTGAAATCATGTTACAAAGCTTGTCATGGGAGTGAACCATGACTACAAAGATGGTATGAGGAGTGAACCCATACTAATAAGCTTTTATTGTAAGTGATTCCTTGCCTACTACGGAAACCATATAATATTATTTTGTGTTAGCAACAATTCCATGTTTTATTACTATGTTATTCTTTCATGGATTATGTTCATTATTTCATTATGATTCATGTCATATAAACTACCATTATTAATTCCATGATTTATTTATATGGTATATGATATTCAGGTTATGATATTTTATTTTCATGATAATCTTCTCATAACATTATTCTCATGATTGTTCTCATATATCAATATTTGTTACAATTATTGAGCATTTTAGATCACCCATTTTTATATTTCCTTCCTTAGGTTATAAATATGTGTATTAATTTTAATGTTTTAATGAAGGATTCTAATCAAGAAGAACCTTGTGGGAGATAAGGTAGGTTTTTTATACTATTGTTAATGATTCCACTTTTCCAAAGGCACTAGACCAAATAAGTCTTTGGGTGTCTGATTGTATAATATTTTACATATTCTAAAAAAAATTTCTAATGTATATATATGAATATAAAGGCTCACTGTAGAACCAATATTTGATTTTGAGTTGTATGTGTAGAATATATGAAATATATTGTCATGAATTTATATATTCTCTTTATATTTCATCTCTAATTTAATGTTATTCCATCTAGGGGGTTATGATTCAATGATACCAATGTTGTATGGTATAATCACACCATTTAATGAGATTTATTTTGTTTATGCATCATATGATGAAATATTATGAACTACCTATAAAGAAACTCATTAATTTAGTTCTCTTATAATAATTTTATGAGAATACATTTTTAACTTGATATTACTGTATTTATGTATTCATTGTTTCAAAAGTATATTTTTAAATAAAAACAAAATTATATCTCCCTTTGATCAAACAATTTTTTATTACATTTCCACGTCCACTAAAAATGTTTTTATTTTTAAAAAATATCACTCTAGGATTAATTTAGGTAATTTTTATCTTTTTTTACTTTATAAAATGTTTTCAAATAAATATTCTTTTCATTTAAAAAAAACGATTCACTTCAAATTTTATGAAATCTAAATGGATTTTTTTGTGTACGACATTAATATACATTTGTACTATATGGACCATCATTTAATTTGTTGTTTACTTTATAGAAATTCATGGTTTTTTTATGTAAATAAAATTCAATATTTTAATGATTCATAAATTTTATTTCATAGTGGAAATTGTATTTTTGATAATATATGTTTTAAATGATATCGAAAGATCCCTTTATATATTTTTAAGGTTATTTTCAAAGTAAATGACTTTCAATGTTCATTATATTTAAAAAATTTTATTTAGAAAAGAACTGATATATTCCTCAGGAAATGTTTTAATTTTTTTTAATGATAACATTGTAAGATTTCAATTTTTTTAAATTAAAATAATTTTTAATATATTTAATATAGTTTAGTTTTAAAAATTAATTTTAAAAGAATGATTTTTTTCTTAATAGATATTCCCTGTGATCAGTCAAAATCATTTTCAATGTGATATGATATCATTTTGTAATAATTATGCTTTACTTGGGATATTATCCTAGGAAACCAGTCTTATTCATTATCTGCATGGTTTATGTTTATGTTGAAAATATGTTTATGAAACATAATCTTCTTCTACATGTTAGACCATAATAAAATTATTTTGAAAAATATAACATTTAATTTTTTCATCTTAGAATAAAATATGAAATTGTTATAAAACTTATTACCTTTACATAAGTTGAGATATGAAATGTTTATGATTACTATTTAATTTAATGTTTAATGATATGATGAATGTTTTATGATCTTCTAGCACACATACCAATGATTTTCATTATGTGATGGATGGGATATATATCTCTCACTAATGAATTGAGTGACATTTTATATCTCATTTTATCGGTAGGAATATAATGGGGAGTGAACCCAGTTTATAAAGGGATTTTGTTTTCTATGATTGGCATCGAAGTGACATGTGACTACTATGATGGTTTTGTGAGTGAACCAAACCTACTTTTTTGTCCATGGTAGTGAACCTTCACTATCATGGAAATAATATACTATATATTTTATAGTCTACAAATAGATGTATCAAGCCAATTTTCTTCTCTCATGGATCTTGCTCAATGATTTACTTATTATTCTTTTCATATGAAATTTCAGTATTTTTTACATGACTCGTGATATTCATATTTGATATGGAGGGTATGGTATTCATATTTTATGATAATGTTCTCAAACCAATATGCTCAGGATACATTAATGTGTTTCCCTAGTGTAGCCTTACTGAGATATTGAAATCACACTTCATTGGGTTTCCTTTCCCCATGATATGTATAATTGTTTTATGTATTGTATATCTATGAAGATTACATAAAAAAAAGATATTTATTAGAGAAATTTAATATCATTCATGAAATAAAAATATTTTCTAGGTAGTCTCCATATACACCAAATGAATCTGGTCATCAATCAATTATTTTTGTAATGTAATCAATATTTATCTAAAATGATGTGATATTTGTGTGTGAGAATATTGGTTCATTACAGATTGAGTATAAATATAATAGGTGGAAGAAATTCTCATCACCAAATCACAAAAATTTATAGATATTCATGTCATTATAGATGAGTGAATTTTAATGTATGTATAAAACTAAACACATACCAAGAAAGAATGCACTAACTATATTTCCATGAACAATGACCAAACATACTTCAATCCCATGTTATAAAAACAACATGCATACCTTTCACAAGACATATATCATTGTATTTGGGTCATTCTACCTTTAAATACTATACATGATTTTTCATTAAGGGGAAAATCTACACTATCCATTAAAGAATGTTTTCATCAATGGCACATGAAAAACTTCTATCTTCTAACAGAATCAATTCTTGTAACACCTGAATCTTTGAAACTATACACACATATTTTTTATTATTCCGTCGCTACATCATACTTGTATGTAGACCCACATTCAATGTTGTATATTTTCTCCCACTACATTATAGTCACATTCCAAAAATATCCACTATCAATACAAAATCTAATTTCCAAATATATTATTCATTTCATCTATACTCTCCCTATAAAGTAATATATAAATCCATTTGGATCAATTATAGAATCACTAAAATAAAATTTCTTCCAACTGTACAAAAATATCCATTTATGTAATGACATAATAAGGAAAATATAATATAATAAGTATTCTATAGGATATGAAAAAATAAAAAATATATTTAAAAATCAAGGAAAAATAATTTTATATCCAATTTTCTACATATTTGATAAAATATGTACTGTATTACATAAAAAGGAACAAACTACACACCAAATAGTGATCTCATTGTTTACCCAAAAATTCAAACAAACCATATAACTCAATGGTATCTACTCTATATACAAAAACCCAACCAAGTATGAAAACCAACTCCATATATGGTTCTTAAATGTTATTTACTTATTATATTTATGGAATTGATTCCATTTTACATGATCCATTGAAGAGTGGAACCTAGATGATTCACATTATCCAGGGATCACTATATCAATACCCATCCATCATACTAGATTCTCTAGAATTTTGTTTAATGAAAAAGGTCATGTTAATAGATAGAACCCATATAAACATAACAAACATTTTGGATTTCACCAATATTATATCAATGATCAATCAATGTGAGGTCCCCAAATGTATTGATCTAACACCAATCTCTCTATATTGTATGAATCATATAATATATTTGGGTAGGGATTCATATGTATAGAAAATATGGATATTATCAATGATAAGTACCACAAAATAATGTAAAATAAAACATAGATTTGATAGATCTTATCTCATTAAATTACAAAATATTGAACTTCAGTTTTGTTTATAATCGAATAGGAGAATGAATCCTTGATAATTAAGGGAGATCTCTAGAGGAGGTTATTTTAATTAATGGGTCTGGTATGAAAAAGGGATATGTTAATAATAATATGATTGATAAAATACAAGAAAAATATTAATGATGCATAAATATGGATGCACCTTATAAATGATAGGCCACACTGGTGGATTGGGGGATTTTTATAATTACAGATACCATGGATGGCACCACGAGTTTGCTGGTTCACCCCACCTACTGGAAGATAGTCATGATTTAGCCACCATGTATCCCGCTATGCCTCCATAAAATAAAACCCTAAATCTTCAATCACTTAACCTATATGGCATGCCAACTAGGATGAAAACATGACATGATTCAACATAAAATAAAAACAATAACATATATAGATAGATAAAGACATTACAACTCTCCATCTCTAATGACTTCTCATCCCATATAAGATAATTTAGCATCCTTGACTGAACATATCAAAACACTGTACATTAACATTGAACTCATGATCCAAATATATATCTTAAATACATAAATAATTCCATAGATCATGGAAAAGTAAAACCATTACCCATAAAAAAATTTCGTATTAATGTTAATGATCTCTATTAGGTTGCCTTTAAAAGATCGGAAAGGATCAATATTAGTGCCCTTATATAAGAACACATGCCTTAAATACTACATGAAACTATATAGATCATAAACATAGAATGAATCATGTATACCGTGATAATAATGAGTAATATACATGTGTTATGCGTCTTTCTAGACACACTTGACAACATTTATTAAGATGAAAAATATCCATGTCATTTTTCATGTAATTAGAAAATATTGATGACCAAATCGAGTTGTTACATATAATGAATGTCTATTACCCACAAAAATTTACAAAGATTCAAACAATTACCACTCAATGGTCCCATTATACTCTAAGATGTTATTAACTTCTTCTAGATCAACTAATCATTCTCTATGGTATCATGTACTATTCCTGGTCCAACAACAATTCCTTAAATATCTTCTTGACATATTGGCAATGTGTGAACAAACTATCCCATAATTACTCAATTTAAATCTTCTGAACATGTTCATAAAATTTTTATCATGATCTCAAACAACGTTCGGTGTCCATATCTTTCTATACTATGTTCTAGACCACATGAACAAAAATTATCCTCTAATATCTCTATCTTTCCAAACTACTTATCGTCAATATTTACATTATTCATTGTATTAATTATCAGCATGGTTCCTTAGGAATAGTAAAAACTCCACCAAAATGATGATGAAAAATGTAGTACATTAATAACACAATTCGTAAACATACTAAATATAGGAATAATTTTTTTCATATATACATATTTTCAGCACAACCCCCTTAAAGGCAATCTTGAATTAAAAAAATAAATGATCTTCTTTCAACTACCAATCAATTATCACCCAAACATCATAAATGAGATTTTAGATATTCTGTAACCCCATCCAAAATTCCATCATCATGACATCCCAAATCAAGATATCCATTCGATTTATCTAAAGAAAAAAAATGAAGATATTGATTGTTGAAAATTACCCTTTTGAAGGGAAAGAAAAACAAAATTAAATGTGTGATGTTAGTATTCATATAAGAAAAAAATACTACTTTCAAATGTAATAATACATCCTCACCAGTGATACCATATTCCCTATCCATTTAAAATCATTATAATCTATCAATAGATAATTTATCAAGGATAATGGTTCCTCTAACCTGACATTAATAAAATGTCATTTTAGTATTTGGTTCACCCTAAAAAACAATAACCATCTTCCAACCTCTCATGAATCACCATGAACAGAGGATATAACTCCAGAGTATCTTTTATCCAGTCCACTATATAAAATTTGATATCTAGAGAAAAATAATTTACTACTCCAAAATCATAAAATGTGACCACTAGATACCAATCCATAAAACACATCAATGTTCATTCATTATACAAATTCCAACCTCTATGATATCGTGTATCCATATTTTTATTCCTCAAAATATCATCAATTAAATCATATTTCCATCATCTATATGAAATTTTTATGTTGAATTTCTTTTAATACACCACTCAATGCATCAAAATTATATATATATATATATCTAGCTGATTGTGGATATACTACATGCTCTTATGGTGTTTTCAAGGTGATAAATATATCAAAGAAGTGATAATGTCACCAAGAATTTAGAAAATAAATTAACCGGTAAACGTTAATTCATGTTTTTGGTAGTTAAATGATTTTTTTTAAAGCTAACATGAAAAAAACATGACTAAATATTCTCTCTATATCATCACATCTCCCAACATAACACTTGAGGTATTATAGAACACTAAATATTAAATCCCATTGAGTGGATAGATAAAAACTAGGGCACTCAACAATCTCTTCTACAACTATTTTTATCCAAATTCAAACTAAGAAACCCACTATAAAATTACACCCTTTTTGGTCGAATCATTGATTGGTTTTTCCGAATTAGATAAATAATGGTTGAAATTTTAATAGTACCATGTAAGAATAAAGAATTTCTAGAGCTCAATCCCATTAATAATATTTTACCAAAATAACATAGCCTTCACTTTCCATATGTCCACTGAAAAAGAAGGATAAAAATTTAATGATAAACGAAATGTTCATCATAACACTAGATGTGTATGTTCAACAATATTGCATAATTTTATTGCACTCGAAATGTTCTAAATACTATATCATGGTTCTTGTAATTCATATATTTTTTCATTGAAAATGTCAATATATCATTCATGAATACAATTTAAGAATATGACATGCTATCTATTGAAATAATATTAATATGTTTCCTATATAATTATGGAAAAAATTAAACCAAAAAGGCAGGATAATAAAACTATATTGTCTATAAATACTCTTACTCATTGAGATGGGAATAATTTCTCTATGATCTATAGCGGATGGAAGCATGAAAAAAGATCTATCTAGGAAAATAACCAGGATCCTCATAACAAAACCTAATGATAATAAATACTATGTAATGGTCCCTTATTTTTTAGGGTCACCCTATTATAATTCATTTTATCCAAAAAAACATATATTACCATCTACCTTCATGGAAAATAGTACATGCATACACCAAGGAGATATTCATGGCCTAAAAGATTCCATATCCACTAAATCATATAAATATGCCTCTAAATATCTCATCATATATATTTTTATGTGTAAGAGGGGATTGATGTCTATTTTTTCTTTTGTATAATCATAATCTCAATATCAACTCTTATATTTTGAGAAATACCTAATAAGTCATCTCGAAGATATCTTGTTAATTATCCACCACTAGAGGGAAGATAGTGTGGGTTAATATTGATTCAATAGTGAGAGAAATGATTTTTTCTTATCCATGTTAGATCAATCAAATCCCATGTTTGTTCTAATTATGTGTTCTCTGAGATCCCACTTATCCGTTAAATAGAAACTCTATATCCCTTGGTGTGATATAGGATATATGAATATGGTAGTATTTTAAGTGAGATTAATAACTACCAAATACACGACTTTGATTGTAGTTGATGTGATCTGGATAACTACCCAAAACATAAATCCTAATTATCACCACCAAAAGTAATCATTTAATTGATCACAATGTCACATATATGTTCATAGAAATCATGAACTATAGAACACTCAAAAAATTACTGAACATAGTTTAATCTTTTTTCTAAACGACTAAGGATAAATAGAATCTAAAAAGATAACTTAATCTATAAATCTAAGACATCAATAACATGAAATGATAAAAATAAATTTTAAATGAAAATATATATAAATTTAGTATATCACATAGAGATAATAAATAATATAACTCTAATTGTATGTGGTCACTATTCCTTAGTGACTGAAACATCATCCACCACACAAATACTTCATTACTCTAGAGTATGAAAATTCCTTTGTAGTGAAAATGTTATCTAATTAAATGGTTTATTCAATTCTGTGGTCTATTGGTAACAACCCAAGAGTATTCCTTGAACTAAACTGTTGATTGTAGATTTTTCTCCATGAAAAATAATCGTAGGATATGACATATATTTCCATAGCAGGCTCATTCTCTTGTTTAATTTGTTTAATATGTACTAATGTGTTCCTTCTACCCATAATTATTATACCTATTAGAACCTCATCCCATAGAGGGGGTAGAAGAATACCTAATCTGTTCCTCCTATATTATATCCCACTATTACTCTTTAACCTTCCTATACCTACAACCGAAAGAGGATCTCAATATAGAATAGGGAAATCAGTACACCCAGTAACTATAAGATGGATGAAAACATAAAATCTTATCATCCTCTAGAATGTTTTCAAAATTTATGAACTTATGAACAACTACTATATATTTCACCAGGAAAAATACTATAATTTTAAATAAGTGATTTGAACTAAGGATACTCATAAAATTCATACCCTTCAGCACCTCAACCTCATAACAAATTTAATAAAATCAAATAATCTCTTTAAAATGATCGGAATAAGATAAAATGAAATTATCGCACAAAAATGATCTATATAATCCATTACATAGTCCATCATTAGAGTGTCAAAAAATAAGTGATTGATGACTATTTCCATGGTGTCTTCCCATTTAATATCACCATGTTTACTTAATTTACCCATAAAATCCAACACTCATTCGATATATACCTAAATGAAAAATATAGCTAGATTTACACACCTATCCCAAGGACTATACACATGTTCAAAATTTACATTATGAATTCCAAAATAATTATCATCATTATGAGAATCAAAAGTTCTTTAAAATGATTTTGGACATGAGTGATAAAAATCAAAGTTATTGTTAACAATAATCCTTTACACACCTCTACCATATGATGTAACAGCCAAAACTACTTTTAGAGAAGTTGTACTTACACCCTAAACAAAAAGAGAAAGTATGGGAACATTCCCAGGTGTGTCCACCTATATATCATACAGTAAAACTATCACATCCTCCATAGTGGGATATATCTAGTGTCTATGTGGTGTTATATTTATTAATTTTTAAATTAAAATATATAAAATATATAACTAAATTATTATGATAACATATTTATAATTTATGAGGTAGAAATATGAATTTTCAATCCAAATACATATCCAAGGATATATCCACAATCAATGTGTAACCATACTAGTTTTATCCTATTATGAATCCTAGTCCCTATACATTCATATTAGTAATAATAAACTAAATATATTAATATATATGATAAATAAATGAAAATTTTCAACTATGTAATGAAAACACATATATATCCCACTAATTGGAGAATAAAAATATATCACAAAATGGTTGACACAAATAAAATAATTTTACTAATGAATAGCATTGTAGTTATCAATATGTATATATATATGACATTTGATCCTACATGTCTACTATTGATACATGGAGGATCCCAATTCTTATAAACAATAATATAAATTTTACCATGGTAACTTAATGGACCATTCAACATGATCAATTTGGCACATCACAACACCCCAAATCACATTCCATACATACAATCACATTCCAATAAATCCCATTAATATATAAAAGATGAATAAAGGAATATTCTATCATATCTTTTTCAAGAACACTACATTAATAATTATGACTAATATGAGGTTCTTAATGACATCATGTTCAAATCTTTTAAAAAATAGTATCGATTTGTATAAAGGTTATATTGAAGACATTATGTTACTATACCCTCTGTAAACATATCCATTCACTAGCATATATATAGAGGAACACAATTAATTATAATATAACAAATGAAAAACAACATAAATAACATTGCATAAAATACATCTTCTCAATCCATAAAATAAAAATCAACTCAATACACAATGCAGAATGTTTATTTATTCCATATTATACTTGGAATAAATATATAAAATACACCAAATTAGTAGTGTGGAGTCCATACAAATGCCAAAATTTTCCCCTGCCTCCATGATACATAGTAACCAAATATTGATCAATTACCTATATCTGGGTCCCTGATCATGAATTCTTCACATACATTAATATCATCATACAAGGGGTTAAAATAATTCCAATATATTTCCACTAAACCACCCATTACACAAGGGAACTTATATATATATATATATATACCACAAAATGGTTGTCTAATTAGAACACAAGAATAAAAAATTCCCATATCAAATAATTGTGATCTAACCATGCAACCGTAAAACCTAACAATATCTTCATTGGTTCTATAATGGAAGAACATTTTATATTTTTATAAAAAAATTTAAATCATTATATGTGACTCTTTTCACATTCATGGAAAATAAATTTTCTTCATTTAATAAATTACTCAACACACCCCTTTACAAGAAAGTTTATTATATTACCCAAGGATACCATATATTGTTTTCTGACACAATCATGGATCACTTGAATCAATGAAACTATACCTATATGAATGGTTGTCCCATTTAGTACATCATATAATACAATAAACCTAAATCTAGGGGAGTATATAGTCTCCCGCAATAGTCTATACACATGCCATGATGTAGAACTATGAATCCAATATCCCTACCCACTATCTATGAGTCATGTTATCCAATCTCCACCTCCCGGGGAATAACTCGGACTATTAGGGCCACTTATCAACCTGGGTGGTATAATAGAGATTTCTTAACATTTTCAAAAAACAAAATGTTTTCCATGACATAAAAATGGAAAATATGTAATGATAATTTTGAAAAAGGTTATTAATTAATAAATAATAATATTGTATAAGAAAAGAAATAATCATTGCATATATTCAATGACTATTAAAAAAATACACAAGTAAGGTATAATAACATAAGGAACAAAGGAGCCACCAAATAGTGGTCACTTATGATACTCAAGAATTCCAAAAAACCATATCATGAAAGGGAGTCTACATTATGTTCTATCCCTAAACCAAACACATAAAAAAACTCCATAAAACGACCTAAGATGGTTTTTTCATTAAATCTATATGAATTTGATTCTAATTTACTTTATTTGTTGAGGGAAGACACCCAGATCATGCCAATACTCATAAGATCACTATAAAACAACTTTATGAATCATAACAATGTTTATGTAATGGGAATTCATGTAATAGATCATGTTATGAGATATAATGCTTTATTACTTCTAAAATATGGACTCAATGGCAAATGAATAACTATGAATAGTTATAGAGAGTAAAAAATTATCACTATCCAAAACATCTTAATCTATGAATAATAAATCCTCTATTAGAACCTTGTGGTGATGTATATATATCTAGAAAATATATATTTTATCTGTGATCAATTGTGAAAAAATACATAAAATTGGGTATATAATATACTTATCTTATCTTAATTAATGCCGATTTATCGATATAGAGTTTAATCATCCATGTAGAGAGGATGAGGATTCATGTCGAACTACAAAAGATTTAAACAGGAGGGGATTTTCTCAAATTGTTTGGATTGGGGTCATGGTTATGATAAAATCTGTATTAGAGGTAAAACACCAAAAAATTATGATGATCAATTCTAGGAACCACCAGTAGGTTGTGGGCCTCACCAAAAAGAAGGTGGAACATTCTATTGGATTATGATAGGCCAGCAGATGGCCAATGATTTTGATGTAATTCAATAAATCATCATTAGACATTAAAAAATTCACCACATCACCACTACACATAGCCTTTTTTTACCACTATATCTCCCAATAATCATCTATAATCAAGAAAACTAACTCCATGGCCCCTTTACCCATAATACATACCTATATATGAGAATATAAGACAAGACACTTAATAATTTCTTTTTAAATAAAATAAATTCAATGTTTAGGTTGATGAAATGATTGTGAACCCCATTTATTAATACACTAAATGATTTAGGCATTGAATACCAATAAATAATAAAATCATTTTCAATGAATAATATAAAAGAAAAAATATATATAATGAGGAGACACTCATTTTTAGGGACTGTACTGATGTAGAAATCATGGAATATCTCGTACCTCCCCGATATAATTATTTCTTCAATTAAAAATTAATATTACATAGATAAATACAAATATCCACAAGCTCATAAAGGATATCCACAATAGAAATAGATGATTCGATGAATACATAGTAAGACCATTTGGATATAGTTTTTATTTAATCTAGTGTATAATCATCGGGATGGGTGTTACTTTTATTGATGAAGGTTGGATGAATTGGAATTTTTTAAACTGCCTAGATCTCAACATGTTCTCCAAAATAAACAATAATACATTAAAAATGGGTGATTAATTTTTTTTATCTAATTGGATGAGCTCTGTACTTCTCAAAAGTGTATATACATTCTATATATCATCAATTGAGCATTAAAATAAAATAAATACAAAATAAATCCTTTTGTAAAACATATAAACACTAGGTTTTCACAATTATGCTATTCCTAAATACAAATTCCCCATTAATATTCATGGACATGGTGAATAATTTCATTATTAATACCAGGAATTTTTTGTCAATTATTTAAAAAAAATTCATTTAAAAAGGGTAAGTATGAACATAAAGATAATAGAAATATTTTCTATAGACAATAAATAAACAAATATATTCTTTGATTAAATATTTTTTCTTTTAGATTTACAATTTCACAGTTTATATGCAGATTTTAACATGTGAAGGATTTTTTAGGACCATTATATAGAAATTGTAATTGTGGAATGAACTATACCCAAAACTATCACAATGATCAACATTATTATTTGATTAAATTGGTACTATCAACTCTTTGTGGAAAATTTCATAAGCTTATCTAGCCTATAATCAATGTTTACATGGAAAATGAAACTGTATGTCTTGATTGATGAATGTGATGAAGGATATTATGATCTCAAGAAGAGGATAAACAATTTGCCAATAATCACACTCACCATAAGTGGAAAAGTGTTTTTTATATTTAATAATTAATTAAAGTGCATCATGGGTTTAATACTCAAGAAAAATGGAAAGGTGATAGTATATTTTTCTCCAAAATGTATATTCATTACCTTTATAGAGAGATATATAAAAATTATACTAACAACATAAATATTCTAGAATAAGAAATATATTTTTATAATAGCATTACAATATTCTAGATTAATATACACTCAAAATAATCTCTATACATAATCCAATATCATTCATAAAACAAATAAATATGTCAATTCTTGGTCTCCCATAGTAAAACCACCTCAAAATTAAATGAACATTTAGGGATCATAATCATTTCAATTTTTATAATTCATATATATATTTTCAATGATAATAGGTTCTCATCATTGTATTCCGATAGTCCATGTCACATTGTAGTGACACCAAGATTAAGAATAGAAATTCAAATATATTCTAATCATCACAATGATTTTTTGAGTAAACTATAACGTGATTACCAAATATATTTCTAACATAAATAATTAATCAAAAATATGGTTTCTAGGATGATATATTATTAATTTATCTATGTATTTTATGTCTTTAAAATACATCTCTTCATTTAATTAACCTGGAAAAGTCTCAAATCTAAATAGTATTTATTGATAATTTATTTTTTATTTACATATCACTAAAGATTAGAAAATAATATTTCATTAAAACCCAATTCACAACCACTAAGTTCCAAAATGTATAAATTTTAAATTATTGATGTCTTATTTGATCAAAATTTAAGGGGATAATAATTTATAAAAGTTGGCCACTGTTCTATATATCCTTATCTAAATATTATGATATTATAAATGAAAAAAAATTGTTTATTTATCATATAGAAACTACAAGTTTATACTAAAACCATTACATCATAAAAACATCGATGAAAAACAAACATTAATGATATATCATGTTTTTATAGACTAAATCATTAAATGTTCATTATTTTTTTTGATTTAGTTCTCATATAATCAAAGATAATGTTAAAATTTTTTGATTAAACGTATATTTTTTTGAAAAAAATTACAATTTGATGATAAAATATATGAATAAAAATTGTCACTTATGGATATAGTATCTTACATTATTATGGCATGTGACCATGTATATATAATTTATATTGATCATTTACATATAATAGATAATGAATCATTGGAAAAAATCCCAATTTATAGGGTTTCCTATATTTTTAAAGAGCTACTATGTACTGAGAATATATTATGATTAATTTTTCAAGAGATTCATTTGTAATAATTTAAAAAATTGGGGGTAGTTGTATGTACGGATGCATGAATTTCACATGATAATTATGGAGGTTTATAAGAGTCTAATCACAATACATCAACTCAAACTATTTTACATTGAAGAAGGGTTTGAGAAATATATAAATTTATTAATGATTGGATTATGGTTTTTACTTATTCAAAATAATAAAGTGTTATCTTTTTACTTGCTAAAATATATTATCCATGAATTGAAAATTTAGACAGATGTTTTATATTTAACAGTTATATTCATCACATTAATTATTTTAATATACTACAACTATGGGGAGTTGCCTGAATTATATAGTAATAAAAATTGTATACTGTATATATTAACATAACATGATTTTAACAAGATTAAACTATAGTTGACCACATATTTAATTTATGACTATTTCATAAATTTTATGATATATAACATTACAATAATACGATACAGAATTAAATGATTTATTTTTTACTAGAAATTTTTTTATAGAGTATTATTACTTGTGTAATTTCAATAATTATTTAAATTCCTCACCATGGTCCTCTCAAAATAATTATTTATCTAATTATTCCACATAATCATGTAACCACATACATTAAATAAATTCGGTGATAAAATCATGATAAGGGGAGAAATAATTAAGAAGAAACCTTTGACATTAATCAATATAGTACATAGATGAGAAATATCATCAATGTAATATAATAAACTACATATCCTCATCATATTTAAATGTGAATATTTTAAAATATTTTTAGAGTATATAATATTTAAAATAATAAAACACTTTAACATTATAGATAATTATTACATATAAATTGAAAACATACTTATTATCATATTATTGAAAAAATTTTACAAACAAATCATCACTTCTTCACATTTCGAAATTGTAGAACAATATACATATATAAATCAAATTATCTCATGAGATATTTAATAATATTAAAAAATTACATGACTATGTAATTGTAGGCCCTTCTATCAATAAATAATCAGGCATGCCACATCAAAAAGAATCAAAATTTAGTCATGATCATGAAATCAACCAATGGGAATGAATTTTGTTTTTAATGTTTTTATGTAAAAAATAGATGAATAAAGCATGGATCTTACCCTGATGGGGATTTCCTATTTGTAGATAAATAATTTTTTTAATAATACTGAGAAAACCATATTTCTAGGAGAGGAGGAGAACTAAAATTAGAATAATATATGTGTTTTAGATAAAATTATTTATAAAAAATGAATAATTTGTTTGACCATTTATATCGATGAAGTAAGAATATATATACACTAATTAATGAAAATTTGAAATAATATTGAAGTAATTTTATAATATATTTTTTAAAAAAAATTACACTGATTAAAAGGAATAAGAAAATATATAACCAATTTAAAATTTGGTGTTGAGAGTATACTAAAATTATATCTTTCTTGTTTCATCAATTCTAACATTTTATATAATAATATTATGTTTATATTTCATTTAAAATATATGTTTATAAGATCCCATCTCATTATTTAATTTATGGATTCTATTTTTCTTTTGTTTTGAGAAAAATATTAGAATCTAGAAATTTAAGGAGTACATATCATGTATTATGGAGTACACACCATGTAACTAGTTGCTGCAAGTGATCAGGTATTGGCCGTGTAATGGTTGAGTACATAGTCCTGTGGGGTGACCTGGAGACTACCTAATGTGGGGCGTGAAAAAGGCATATACACGTTGTGTACTGTTAAAAGAAAGGACGTGTACTTTTATTTTTAATTATTATATCTAACATGGGCCACGTCTCATTCATAAAAACCCCTTCTTATCAGCCTATCTCAAATAAGAGAGACTACTTTCGATGACTCTTCTCTGAGCCCCCATCCCATCATCCATTTAAAGAATCAACCGTAGTCGATTACGTTTGAATCACCATGGTGATGTATTCCTTCTTCTAGAGCTTCATCTTTTAATTTATCACCAATCGTGAGATATAGTTGGTTGAAATTTTTATAAATTATTGTAGATATACATTAGTATAGGAAAATTAAGTGTCGGTGAAAGACTATATCAATCATAAAACCCTGAGGTTATTGGTTTTTTCATTTTTAATGTTATTTTTTGAATATTATGTGAAAACGTGACCGATACCCTATAATGGGTATTGTGTGTTTAGGGATTTTAGCCATGTTAATGACTTTTATGCCTTGTGTGACTATGTATAGGATTGTTTTATTATCAATAGGGTAACTGTCCCTATTATGGATGTGTTTCCCTTGTTTTCTTTGATATTGATTATTTGTTCTAGATTCTCTATTTAGGATCCTTGTTTTCCATACCATGTGTCGTTATGATGGAGTGATGTAATATGATTTTGTTTTATTCTTGTAGCTATAAGAAAAGTTTTTATTAAAAGCTGTTTTCCATGTTGTTCATGATGAATACATGGGATGTTGAACACCATTGTGCATGATTGACTGACATAGGGCTTTGGGAACCTGGTGTAGTAGACCATAGTGTTAATATACATTAAGGGCTTCTTCATAGTGTCTGTTTACTTTTACGTTGCGATACCATAGAATGGATAGACTTTCTTCTCCATCAGAGTGTTTGTATTTCCACATTATAGGACCATATGAGGAATTGGATGTTGAGTTATTCCGTAGAGTGTCTATAGTTACCGATAAGATACCACATGGGGAATTAACAGTGACTGCTTCCTCATAGAGTCTTTTCTAAAGCTTAATATGAGTTGTTAGACTGTTAGTACATCCCAAAGGGTTTCTTTTTTTTGAATGGTTGTAACAGAGGGGTTAGGGTGTCAGTAATTCTCATAAAGTTAATTTTTCAAATATCTTTTTACTTCATATATGAAAATTAATGAAATTGAAACTGTATGATTTTTTACCATTACGCACTTCATTGTTTACTGTTTCATTTTTCTTATTGTCTTCCATCTATATTCACCAACTATTAGGAATAGATCATTTTCTGGTTACCTACTGGTATTCGTTTCAAACCCTTTTTTGGGTAATGTTTTGTTCCCAAATAGATTATATTACTCCCGGTATATATAAGGGCAAGCGCCCTTCAACACCAAGTACTTGACTGCTATGGATCTGGGGAGCGTGGGACCATACTGAGTCTTAAAATGTAGCTGCAGATTGTTTTTTTCCTTTTTAATATGGTTTTAAACTGTATTCCAGCATTATTACTTGTTTGGCTATATAATTAGACATGTGTATCCGGCTTCACTAATATATATTCTACAGCGGTTTATTACCTTCATTCTTCCTTTTTTTACATATTGCATGTAGTTATATCTTTCGATATTTTTATATGTTTATTTTTGATAAATTACTCTTCATGTCATGGAATAGTTTCACCAATATCACACCCAAGGCCCTTGCTACTAGTCGATAGCCACTGGCATTTGGGGAAATGCGCTTGAGTCCATATGACAAACCGGGTATGGGGAAACTCTGGTTGACAACTAGAACTAGGAAATTAAAAAGTGGTATCAGAGGGATTATTTTCTTCTTTACATTCTCTTTGGAGCCTATTGACAGGGATAAGAAGAAATGTGTACTTAGTAATAAGCGTTGCTCCAGAGTAGTTAATCCTTTATACCGAAAAGGCCAATTTTTCATTATATATTGTGACTTTATAGTTTTTCAATTATTACATTTGATTTTATTTCACCATAGGGTGATTCACATGTCTTCTGCTATTATTGTTGTTATTATTGAGGTTCTATTTCTGTTTCATCTCGATGAGAGGATGCTATTTCTTCTCATGCAAAATATTAGAACCTGCTAGATATCACATGACATGAATTCATGTCATGCCATTTACGGTGCATTTCTGATTTCATGATGTAGTGATTGATGTTGTTCTATAAATGCATGGAGTTGTGATAGATACCTTGAGAGAATACATGTTTTTTGATAGGGTATTACTAATGTTTAAATTTCATTTGAATGAATTCCAATATTTGGTCCCTAAGGTGTTATGGGCCCTCATGGATTATAATTTGGTGGATCATTTCATTGTTGTTCCTTGTTTATGACATGTATAATATTCCATTATTTGATTAACAGGGTCTATGGGCCCCCACAAATCGGAATTTGACAATTTAATGTTCGTTTCAGTGTTTTTTGGGTTCTAGATTAATTTTTGAGGCATATTGTCCAGAAAAACCATGAATACACTGTGTGTATTGAAGAACACATGCAATATATCCTTCTGTTCATGACTGAATTGTTTTTCTTATTTACACATCTTGTATTATATAACTCTGTTACTACCGGTGTGGTTAGATACACGGGGTTGGGAAATCCATGGAGGGACATGATGTGTATTGGACGTACACATCGTGTTGTTTGGTCCATGTGTCCACCCATGTTACTAAACACACATATGGATGAAATCTAAATTATACACACTATTTCAAGATAGAACAAACCATGTAGTGTAACCCATGTATCCAATCATGTGATTAAGAACATGGGTCGGTTAAATCCTTCAAGTACATTCCTTGTCTATCATGAACACATCATGTAGTCTTGTTCTACGAAAAATGTGTTTTTTAGTCATGTAGAGGAACACGGGTAGGGTAAAATGATTCAAGTACACTCTATGTCCTTTGGTGTAACACATCTTTTGTTGGGAAGTTACA
Source organism: Viscum album (assembly GCA_963277665.1). Classification (NCBI taxonomy): domain Eukaryota; kingdom Viridiplantae; phylum Streptophyta; class Magnoliopsida; order Santalales; family Viscaceae; genus Viscum; species Viscum album. Next base: position 1,376,636,764 of record OY728140.1, on the reverse strand, counting down.
CGACCAGTTTTGGAATAACTACACACCCTTGGTATGGCTTAAAGGGACACACCATGTAGGTTTAATACTTGATGTGTATCTATGTTTTGGAAAACATGAATGTCTTCTTCTCTAGTTCATTACCCACAATTATATGGTTCAGTCCTCGATAATCATAAACTAAGGTGTGCACTTGACCTTTTTGAGTCATGCCACCAAGACGTCCTCCGGTTGTATATCAAATTTCGGGCAGGGACCAGACACCGGACAAGGCTGATTAGGGTTTACCAGCAGACCCTTCCATCGTTACTATATAGTCACCAGCCATCATTCTAGAGGCAAGTGATGATGTATAGTGCAGAGAAGGCTTCATGATGCTTATGTAGGCCAAGTAGGGAGTACTGTATCCTTCTCCATCTATGAAGTAGTTGACATGGGGTTATCAGCAGAAACATCCTCTTACATTCTCAGGGGATGGAGGACCTCAAGCTGTAGAGTCATAGTTAAAATCCATGTTATCTATCTTAGACCACCTGGTGTTTCCTCCATAGAGGATGGTGAAGCTCACTACGTATATGCTTCGCGATTCTGCTAAGGGATGGTGGGATGTGATCTCATGCGAAGGAAAACAGTAGGTTATGGAGTGGGATGAGTTCCGACATACCTTCGATGATGAATTTACCTAGAGACATTGAGGGCTGATCAAGCTCAAAATTTCATGAATCTACTCCATGGTACTCTTTTGGTCATGAAGTATTCTTATCGCTTCAAAGAGCTGTATTACCACACAACAATTCTAGGGGTTGTTGATATTTTCCTAGAAATAAAGTTTGAGGACGTTCTTGGGAACGACATCTTATATCAGGAAAACATATTAAGGTTGGCGATCATATCATCCATAGTCATCTAGTAACTGATCACTGAGCAAAACATGAGGGATGCTGGAGATGTGTTCTAGGGTGGTTCAACATACATAGTTGGGGATTCTCTAGTTGATAGTAGGAAGCATCATAGAGAGTCTACACATGGAGATATGATTAGGTTTGATATACCTTTTGTTAGCCAGGTTGTATGCTACCAGTGTGGTAAGGGCTGGATACGAGGCCACATTGCCCGAGGAACCTTGTAGAGTGTCGATCTTGCAGAAAGATGGGTCATATTCAGCATTTTTGTTAGTTCTTCTCACCAATATCTGGTTATAGGAGTTCTCTTATGACTCCATGTTCAAGAGCAGGACCACTAGTTTCTCATCGGTTTGGAAACTGGAGTTCTTCTGCCCATTCATGTTGAGGTGGATGGCACAACCATTGTAGTCTGACGACATCATTTCATTGAAAAATGGGCGGATTAGCTCAGAATGGTCAGGAAAAGTTAGAAGTCCGTGGTATAGTCCAGAATTTTGGAGTGGTGCAGACCCAATAGAAGTAGGATCCTGTACCCTCTACAGTTTGAGGTAAGATTATGGATTCCTCAGTTTTAGCTTCTGTACATTTCGATACATGGGCTTCCAATATCTTCCAATTAGTTGATTTTGTGGTGGGCCTTGGGCTCTGTATATTTTATTCTGTTGATGTCTGGACGTTGGAAAATCCGTTGTGGACTAGAAGAACTAGTATACATTAGTGCACAGAGTTCCCTCTCACAGTTGGTGGGTGTCACTTCTTATGGAATATTTATGTCTTAGAGATGACAAGAAATGATGTAATTATAATATTAGACTAGATAGTTCCCTTCTAGGTTGTGGTTAATTTCTATCATCGAAGGGTGTGTTTTACATCACCAGAGCAAAGTTTGTTTCTATACAAAGGTGAATGGAATATCCAGGATAGAAGAGCCAGACTCTATCATTATGGGTTGGGAGGAGCTATAGACAAGATTGAAAGTCTATATCTGGATGGCCAGGGGATTTCATAGTTGGAATTTCCTCCAATGGTTTATCATTTAAGGTATTTCATTCTAGATTACTTTTTAGGTTTGCCTCTAGAGAGAGAGGTAGAATTTTTTCTAATCATTCACCAAGAGAAACACATGTATCCATTACTCCCGATAGGATGGCTACACCAGAGTTACAGGAGCTCTAGAAGTAGTTATACGAGTTATAGGTAAAGAATTTCATTCAACCTAGTACTTCTCCTTAGGTTTTGATTGTCCTATTTGCGAAAAAGGTAGATGACACCCTCCATCTTTTAGTGGATTATCGGATGTTGAACCAGTTGACAGTCAAGAACCGATATCCCTTGCCTAGGATTGATGATCTATTTGATCATCATTGAGGATCATGGGTGTTTATGAAGATTGACATGAGATCTGGTTACTATCAGTTTCATGTTATACCACATGATATACCTCCTACAGCCTTTTGAAGCAGGTATGGTCTATATGAGTATGTGGTTATGTCGTTCGGTCTCTTGAATGCGCATGTAGTTTTCATGGCACTTATAAACTGAGTTCTCCATCCATTCATGGATTCTTTCATGTTAATCTCTGTGGTTGATGTCATGGTGTACTCTCACACTCAAAAAAAAAATATTCCACACATCTTGAGATCATTTTGAGTACGCTAAGAGAGCATCAGTTATATTATGAGCTCTCAAAATGCAACTTTTGGATGGACCCAATGCACTTATTCATTTATGTTATCTCAGATACAAGAGTATCATTAGACCATGAGAAAGTTAGAGTAGTCATTTACCTATAGTAAAAGAATAATTTCTCTATTTGGAGAGAATTTTGTGGTTTTCACTAACCAAAAAATTATGAAGTATAACGTTACTCAGTGCAATCTAGATATAAGATAGCTATGGTGGGTTGAGTGCCTTCAGTGTTTTGATTTTGAGCTTGCCTACATTCATGGGAAAGGCAACACTATAGCTAATGAGTTTAGCAGGAGGACTCAGAAATATGCAGTTCAGGAGGCCAACAGTGAGTTATTGCTTATGGCTCTATTTTTTTGATTCATTTGGAGGTGTATGATAGACAAGGGTAGACATTTATTTATTTTGTAGAAGTTACATCTACTCTACTTGATCGAGTTCGAATGAGGAAACTATAATATTCTGAAGGCCCAGTCTTATGGGATTGTGTGTTTGGGGAGGAACCTATTTTTTGATAGACTATAGGCAAGGATGAGAGCTGGTGCTTTCATGTGTACGTTTGGGGGTTAGAAGACAAATGTGAGAAGATGATGCAAGATTTTAAATCCACTGTTTGGGATTTTCATCCTTAGTCACCAAGATGTATCAAGGATTACACCATCAGTATTGGTGGCCAGGCATGAAGAGGGATGTTTCCAGTTTGGTGAGGAGGTGTTCCATTTTTCAGTAGGTGAAGGCAGGGCATCATTGACTAGTAGGGACTTAGAAGTAGTTACCCATTCCCGAGTGGAAGTGGAATGATGTCACATTAGATGTTGTGACAGGATTACCATGGTCACCTTGAGGTAATGATGTTTTTTGGGGTGTCATTGACAGAATAATAAATATTTCACATTTCTTGGAGATCCAGGACACCTTCAGTGTTGATGAGATTGGAACATTGTACGTCTTGGAAATTGTACGTTTAGATGGGGTTACACACTAAATTATTTCAGATAAGGACACCTGCCTTACTTCTCGCATCTGGAAAAGACTACAAAGAGCATTGGGTACACACGTTCTTTTGTGTACAACATACCATCCCTAGAAATATGTACAGTCCGAGCTTATGGTGGAGGATATTCTTACTGCATGCTTCCTAGATTATAAAAGTTCATAGGAGAAACAAATAACTTTTGTGGAGTTTTCTTACAACAATATTTTTCAAGAAACTATTCAGAATGAACCTTATGATGCATTATATGGTAGGCCTTGTTGATCACCCTTATGTTGGTTGGAGGCAGGAGAGGTAGCTATGCTAGGACATCATCTTGTACAGGAGAACATAGAGTAGGTATAGTTGATTCAGATAAGGATATATACAGCACAATCATGACAGAATACTTACGTTAATCAACAGAGATGACCTCTAGAGTTCGAGGTTGGAGATCATGTTTTTCTATTAGTCTCACCGATGTTGGGTCACAGGGGAATTTGGAGGCCTGGATATCATTCCCCAAGGTACTTCAAGCCATTGGATGTTTTGTAGTGGGTCGGGCATGTTTCATATCAGTTACTGTTACCTCAGGGGTACCGAGAAATTCACAACATATTCCACATTTCTCAACTATGACATTACTTCTCAGACGCGTCACATGTTTCTCAACACGAGGAGGTTTATTTAGAGGTGTATGCATCATTCTATGAGAATCCTTTACAAATAGTTGATGAAATCATTTAGGTTCTTTGTGGCCAGTCTATTCCTCTGGTATGTGGACTGTGGCAGCACGGGCGAGTACTGGATGAGAATTGGGAGAGGAAGACTGATGTGTGATTGCAGTTTCCAGAGTAGTTAGATGATTCTTCTTCATCACCACCTTCATATAGATATTCAATGTAAAATTTATTTAAGGGGATATGTATTTATGAAAACATATATTCCTTTTATGTATGGATCATGTTTCTCTTGTGTTTTGAGAAAAAAGTGTAGAATCTAGAAATTTATGGAGTACACAAAGTGTACTTTAGAGTACATGCCATTTACCCTGTTTCCTTGGGAGACTGTGTACTTCCTGTGTTACAGCCGACTACATAGCTATGTGTGTTGACATAGAGACCGCCTAATGAGGGGCCCAGAAAAGGAATTTTCACAGCCTTTTCTGTTAAAAGACACACGGTGTACTTCTCTTTTTAATTGTTATATCAGACCAGGGTCACATCTCGTTCACAGAAAACCCTTCTTCTCATCATGTCTCTTCTAGGATAAACTACAACTGATGATTCTTCTCTAAGCCCCTGACCCTCCTTCCTTCCTCTCAATAAATCATTGTCGATTGCGTTATAATATCCATGGTGAGTTGTTCCTTCTTCTAGAGCTTCATCTCTTGATTTCTAACCATTCATGATATATCCTTGGTTGAACATTTTATATGTTTTTGGATATCTACATCATTTTAGGCTGATTCAAGAGCCAACTCTAGACTATATCGATAGCACAACTCCAAGGTAGGCGGTTTTATCTTTCCGTATTTAGTCTTTGAATATTCTATGAAAATGTTCCTAATACCATAGAATATGGTATTGCGTGTTTATGTATTTTAGCCCTCTTAGTTCCCAATATGACTTGTGTTCCTGAGTAGAGGATTTTTTTGATTGAGAATAGAGTTTTTTTCAATGTAATGGATGTTTTTCCCATGTTTGTTTTGATAGTGATCATTTGGTCAAGATTTTCTTGTTAGGGTGCATGTTTTCCATTCTTAGTGTTGTTAGGATGGAGTGATATTATCTGATGTTGTTTGTAGTTAGCCAGGTAGTTCATAAATGTAATTATACATGTTGTTTTCAAGGTTTACATTGGCTATTGAACATTATTTTTCACGACTGTCTTACACTAGGATGTGGGAACCTGGGTAGTAGAACATATGGGTAATGGATGTTGAGTGTTTATCTAGAGTGTCTGTTTACGTTTAAATTATGATATAATATTGGGGATTGACTTTGTCTTCCTGTTGATGTTTTGTAGTTCCATTTTGTGAGGCCACCGAAAAAATTGACCGCGAGTGCTTCCACATTGTGTCTTTTATAATGCAGAACTAGAGGGGTTAGAATGTGAGTACTTGCAAATGGTTGCTTGTGTTTGATTGGTTAAACCAGAAGCGATATTCTATGAGTAATTCCCAAAGGTTTAATTGTTTTTTATTTTCATTTTACTTGATATATGAAAATTAATTAAATTGAAACAACATGATTGTTTACTTTTGAGCACTTTCTTATTTACTTCTTCATTTTTCTTATTTCCCGCCATATATATTCACTGACTTTTATGCATAGATCTTTGGGTGGTTTGTTAATAAGATTTGTCTGAAACCTTTTTTGTTTCATGTTTTCACACCCAAACTGATTATATTGCTACTAGTATTGATAAGGGAAAGCACCCTTCTATGTCGAATACTTGACTACTGTGGAGCTATAGAGCATGCGTCCATGCTGATGCTTGCGATGCTATTAAAGTCAACATGGTTCCTTTTTTTACTTTGGTTTAGTACTGTATTCTATCATTGTGACTTGTTTTTATGTTTTTATAGACATATGTATCATGCATGTTTTATATATTTTCTCTAACTATTTATTAATTTATGTCTTCTGCTATTTACTTATCGCATGTTGTTAATACTTCCACTATTGTTATCTATTTATTTCTGCTACATTACATTGTCAATTAGGTAATTGTTTCCCAACTACCACACCCATGTACCTCGATACTAGTTGGATGCATCTGGAATTTGGGGAAATATAATTGTGGCCATGTGACTCAATGGGTACATGGAACCTTTTGGTGGTACTCTGAACCAGGATGATACAAAGTCTATTCTAATCATTATTTTTATTATTTCTCTGATAAAAAATTATATTAAATTTGAAAACTATTTATATTTCAATAAGAAAATGATTTATTTATTTGTATTATTTTATTATGTTGTTTTCATTTTGATTTTTTTGTTTTGATTCATTATAATATTTAATTTTTTAGTATTAATTCAACACGAATATATTATAATAAATTATATTTATTATATTTAATTTAGTATGACAATACATGAAAATAGTTACCATTAAATAATATACATTACTTTGGTAGGATGATTAAATGATCAATTAATGATACGTGTAAAAAGGGGTTGGTGAGAGAGTATAGATACATTAAATGAATATAAAATAGTTATATCATATCATAATAACCTTAATATATGATATAATAGTTCTAACAGGTTTGAAAATAAATTATTATGAGAGTATAAATTTGATGGATCGGGTTTTTTATTCACACCCATTGAATATTTAGAATAATATTTTCCTAGATAGGTGTGTAGACGGTTCAATATTCGAGTATCATTTATACCATGTATTGATATATAAAAAATACTACAATATATTAACACACACACAATCACATAATATTGAAAATAATTTTTTATTCACTAAAGGAGTATTATATGCTGATATTCAGATCCCAATTGAATCTAAAATGTTTGGTTTTCCATTATAATAGTATAAATGTTATTTTCATTGGTTTTTGTGATGATACATATTCATTGGTGAATATTATTTAAAAAATAAACAAATTAAAAATTTATATTATTAAATATTCGACCTAGAAAAATCTTTTTTAAACCCATATATAAATATACTCTAGGGTTTTACACAATCTATAAATATTGGGACTAGGGGAGATCCACCATAAATATGTTTTTGTGTTCCAATAATTAGGTTTATGGATTGATGATCAAATAAAACATAACATTTCAATGATAAATGAATTGACAGTGATCGCCAAGGAAATCATCAAAAAATCATAATTCTTTATTGTTTGATATGATTTCAATTTTTTATAGGTTTATTACAATTCTAATTTTTTTAACATGAATTTATTCTCTTAGAAATAATTGTATTAAAAAAATTTCATTTCCTTGGTGATTTGTAGTTTTTAATTCCTATAATTGAAATTTGGAATCATTTATCTTGATTATTTCTATTCCAATTCGGCATAACCAAATTTCTACAACAAATGTTGAACAATTAAAATATAACTATTGTTGGATACTCAATTATTTGTTTTCATGATCTTAGTGAATGCACATTGTGTATCCATAACTAATATTTTCACAGGAGCCATAGCCCAGTTGGTGAAGACTCGCTAGGTGCATCTAAGAGACCCGAGATCAAATTCGGGTGGAGGCATATTTCCGGGTTACTATAGCAGTACTATAGTAGTGTTGTAGTAGTACTGTAGTAGGCACTGTAGCAGTCACTGTTTGGTATTGTATTAGCTAGAACTATTCATCCATCTGGGCCTTCAGGCCACTGGTTTGGTCCTCGGGTCCTGCAAGGCTTTCAGGCCACCCAAGGCCTTCAGGATAGTTGTTTCTCAAGGCCTTCGGGCCACCGTAAGGCCTTCATGCCACCCCACAGCTTTCGAGCCACATGAATGCAGGCCCAGACACACTACAAAAAAGGTGCATCCCTAGAAGAGTATTTAGGGTAGGTGCACTCACCAGATGAGAGCCAAATGGATTGTCAGAATGAGAGGTTATGGCTATGCCATCAGTACCATCCTGTGTATTAAATGGGAAGCCAATCCAAACAGTCATGCAATGGTGGAGAGATAATATCAATATGCAGATTCTGGGGAGGGGCAGTTCTTTGTAGATAGTCTGGTGGAGTTCCCTAAGTCCTTCGGGTCATGTAATCTCTTATGCCTACGGGCCATGTAATCTCTGATCCTAGGGGCCTTGTAAGGGTTCCCCTTAATCCATTGAAAGTGGGGTTATCAAAAATCCAGAAAAAGGAAGGCCTTTGAGCTATTCAGGCATAACTTATATTTTATTGAACTATTATTAAATATTTATCAAATACCTTATCTGGTTTGAATATTATTTTCAGCAATATGTCTTAAATTTTTTTGAGATAAGTGGTGATGATTATGGCATAGAGGTGATTCATTGTCTCTGATGATATGCTAAGAATGAATTTAATGATGAATATTTTTGGACAAACCCATCAGTGTGATTGGAGTAAAAAATCATAAGGCGATAACTCGATTTACTGACTAATGATACCCAAAATATGAAATTTTTCTATGAATTGGAGATTGTAAATGAATATTTATTATTTCATAAAAAACATCAAGTGAATTAGAGGAATAAATGAGGTGTAAAAAGGAAGAATAAATTTACAAATTTTCTCAAATAATGAACATGAATTTTTGATAACTTCATGTTACGTATCATGTGGGATTATGTTATAGGTTTTTAGTCTGGAAGTAAATATCACACAATCATATGAATAATTCCCATCCCATGTGTCCACTACCTACTTATCTCATTATATATTATAAGTACACACCCAAGGACTCATGATTACCCACAGTACATGTGTCTTGAGATGCACCATGTGTACCCTCATAGATATAAAAATTATATTGTTGTGATACATGATGGGTATGTCAACTAACATGGTATATAATATGACCCCTATATATGATTTGTACTTTGGATAAGACACATCATATTGGAAAACATATCCTAACAATATAGATTTCCCTTGGTGGTAGGGTGTGTTTCCATAGTGAAATATCATGTTATATTCATAAGAATTTAAAATCTCATTATCTATGTATTTAAAAATAAATTAACAATTGGAGATAATATTCCAATAATTGTTACTTGGATCCTTTTATATAGTAATTATTTTACCCATATTTTTTGTGGATGGATTTCTCTACATGTTGACTAAGGTGAATTCATGTAATTTCACTAATTTTATGGCATATGAATCCTTCATATATGTAGTATAATGTTCCTATCACATACAGTTGAGATTGGGTAGGTATCATCCACATGAGTTGATTTTTATCCATCTATATACTTCAGAAGGGACTTGTATATTTCACTATAGTTAGGTATTTCGATAATGATGTGGGGGAAGGGATACTATAAAATTAAAAATTGATAACATAGCAATTGAAAGGCCACTAGAATCTTTTATTTGAAAATATATACCCTACCTAGAAATGTATAGAAATGAAAAGACAATAATATTATGGTATGTGTTCTTGAAATGAGGATGTCAATTTCATTGTAGGTTCACCCCAATATTATTTTTTATATATTGACTCACTTTTGTGTAAAACATATTGATGGGTTTTCAGAATCCACCTATGTAGGTAAATACTCATCCATATATAGTATTTTCCCATAAATTATGATACATTGTATGTCTAAAACATATTAATAATTCATTATGTTGGACCAAGATTGAGTCATTTTTTCTTGATATTGGTATTATAGTTTGTTCAACCATGGTATATTTTAGGGTGTTTCATTTAGAGATATTATTTTTCTATTTATCATGTTAGGCGTTTCAATTGGTCGGTGGGATTGGGTTTTTTCCTCATATTTCTAGTAATTTTTTACCCTGTTATTGGATTTGAGGGTGTTCATAGACTTAAAGCTTATATATTTTTTCATTGTAACTATATTAAGAAAATATATGATATTTTGTTTACATGAAGAATCAGGTATGTAATCTCCTCTCTCTCGTATACAAACACAAAGCTATTAACTATCCCCTAGCTAATTAAAGGTTGTCATGGTTTTGAACTCTATTCTTACCATTGTTCATATGGGGCCCATTTTGTTCAATCCTATCAGATTTTTATTATATATTAAGATTTAGTTAAAATGTATTTATGATCTATATTATATGAGAGGATTGGTTTAGGACATAATGTGAAAATTTATTAACTTGTTTCAACATTTTCCCTCAGTATTTGGATCTTACTGATGGACCAGCTGATGATGTATTAATACAGCAGGGCACTAATATCATATTTTATGAATTAGTTTATAGACACACAGAATTCATGGAAGAAATTGAACATCAATCAAATAGGAATGTGGTGTGATTAACAATTACTTCTTAGTTATTCTCTAAAATGTACTCTTTGGAATATAGTACATGATCACTATTTCAGGATTCTATCATATAGAAAACGGAAACTGATTCTATATTATGATTATAATAGGAAATAATTGATTTATTAAGACCTAATTCATGAACTTGATCTTAATGATAATCCCTCCTTTTCAAAATTTATTGATTTCTATATCCATGGGTTAGAGTAAAAGCACACCACCAATAGTCTAGGTGGATGCTTTATGTTAGATGTGGATATTTATTCACCCACAAGTTACTAATGGTTACTGAAATAGAGATTATGTGTTTCGTGTGTTTCAAAGGATGCATGAAGTCGCATTCCATGGTGATGTAAAAACTATATAAGTAGGCCTATAAGGTAAGAAATGAATATAAGAACCTAATACGTAATGAAATAAATAGTGAAATATGTGGATATAATAATTTTTATGATAGGTTATGTCACACCTATGAATGAGGAGGTCATATTACATGTGAAATTATTTCTTTTAAAGGGAGAATATTTTGAAAAAAATTAGATGGTGTGCCGATGTTCAGTAAATGACATCAATAAGATAATACATAGTGATCATGTCCTAGAAAAGGATTTGGGGTGAGGGGCTATTGTTGTTGGTCAACATTATGATTTGCATCCACGACCACCAACATGAAGTGGTATAAGCCAAGACCCTGAGACTAGTGGTTGAGAATTTGGGATTATATTATATTGGAATAATATTATCTATAATCTCACACTATTTTTATAGGATTAATTTTTGTCTTCTATACCCTTTTAGTTATGGTGTCCTGTATTTTAAATACATATTACTTGCATTACATTGTATAACATTTAACAATATAATGATTATTTTTTAGTTCATTTTCCTTGATATATAGAATATAAAATCATAATGTTTCATCCAATCCAATTGAAATTACCCTTAATATATTTATTCAATATTATATTTTATGCATCTCATATCATTGTGATATCAATGAAAATAAATTGGGTTAGAATAAATCCCATTAAGGAAACAGAAAAGGGAAATTGTTTTCCTGTGAACACAATTAATAACAGTATGAAATGATCATAGGAACAAGATGTATATCTTAATATAATGATCCTGAATCAAAACATGGAACTGAGTCTAAAATAATATAATGATTCATTTATGAGAATATCAAAATGTCTTATCACCATATAGTTAGAAAACATTATCAATATGGTTATTCACCTAGGAATCATAAAAATGTTACATATAAATATTGATTCAAAATCCAATTCAATGGATAGAGGCCAGGTTACAATTATTAATTATATATATTAATATTTTAAAGATATATTATATAAGATAGCATTTTATAAATATCCTATGTGATATAATGAATGTGTTTCATATAATTTCCTTGATTTCATAAATTATTTAACACCTAAATAGTCCATAATTTCTAACCCATGAAAACGATATAAGGGTTATATATATTGAAATACCCATTAAACAAACAATTTTATCATCTAGGTGAATATATATTTGTAAAAAACATGCTTTTTTTATTTAATGTATAAAATTATTTCATATAATAATGAAAAAATTCATGAAATTATTTTTGTAACATTGTGGTTATTGAACAAGGATTAAGGAAATGGAATGTTGTGAGAGAATGAAGGTCTCTCATTTATAATAAACTATTTTTCAAAAATCAGAAAAAAAAATGAACGAAATCAAATCATTCTAATATTAAAAATACATAATGAAAAATATGATATATAATAGAAAATTAGAATAGGATATTTCTCTTACCGTTAAGATATTTTGTATAAATAATGGAGAGAGAAACCATAAGTTCAATGATTTTCCAAAAAGGGAGTTTCTAGAGGAAAAATGAGATTATTTGTTTTCTTCAAAGAAATGATGTTTAATGTAATGGTAGGATGGGTTGGTATTTATAGTAAAAGTGTAGGAATTGTTAAATATATTCTATGTATTGGAATGGAATTCTATGTGGTGGAAAATACCTACACATTATATTAACCATGAGTATAGAAAATAATATTAGTTCATTAAGTAATGTTTGAAAATATTTTAAATCATTTGACCTAAAATAAATTTTTAAATATTACATTGACCATGGAAATAAATTTTTTAAATAAAATAATTTTAAAACAAACTTAATTTCATGTTAGACTATATAAGGATATTTATATGTTTTAAAAATTAATTAAATTGTTGAAAATAAATACATTTGATAGAATAATTTATTTTTATATAAAACTAAATTTGATTAATTATTGCATCAGTTTTTAAATTTATTATTTCAAAATACATACTATATATATTAAATTTCATTTTTAATTTTTCAAAAAATATTTAAAAATTAAATTAAATTATGAAAATATCACAATTAACTAATTTTGACATATAGGATTTTGGATTTCATCAATTTTTATAAGGAAATTTTTCAAGATATATGTTTGTTTATTTTATATAAATAATTATTATATATTAAAACCCGCAAATTATTTTATATAATAAAAATTATTTTTCATATAAAAACTATATATTAATGATGAAAAATATTAAATAAAAAAGGTCTTCCACAAAATGTTATATATTGTACTTTGTTAAAAATAATTTTAAAGAAAATGAAATAAATATATATATATACATTCTATAAAAGATACACCCATGGTATCTTTGTATATACATATATTTTATTATATTAACTAATAACATGATTTTTTCATATTGGTGTGACACAAAATAATAATGCATAATCAATAAATTTTTATACAAATATATAAAATAAATACAACTTCATACGATTGGGTCCTATATAAGAAGCTCATATAAAACCATTATAGGATATAAGGACACTGTGTCTGGAAATGGTAGTTTGGAAAGGTGGTTCAACCAACATTGATCAAGTGGTGATCTCCAATGGATAGAACATCTATCACAGGATATTTTCTTAGAGCATCACTTATAAAACTCTACAGAGTCTTGATTAATAGAAAACTAGAATGATGTTACATCCCTCTAAATCACTAATGAACGCAATTCGTAAATCAAAATTATCAATATTTTATTTATTTCTTCTTCCATTAAATATCAATTAATAATTATTAATTACAAGAATATATGATAAAACTAAAAACTACATTATAACATCTATGTTACAAATGTTCAAATAGATGAGTGGTAAAATTTACCAATGGTCACATAAAATTAATGTTATGGGCATATCGTAAAACCCACAATTCTATTTAAACCATATATACATATATTCCAACAACAAAAAAATATGTTATACATCATTATTTTGGGTGTATGTAAATGATTTGATAATTTCTGTCATATTTTTACCATTCATTTTCATTTAATTTTTTTCATCGAAAGAGTAATCTTATAAGAATTTATTGATCCTATAGATTATACAATAGTGTTATTTTCATTATTTGAAATCAATATCTATGTACACGTCATCACTATATTAATTAGTACTCTTATATGACTTGTAATATTATATTCTTATGTTTTATTCAACGTACCTCAATAGAAAAATATAATTAAATAGCTGTTATCAAAAATAAATATTCTATTAATCATAAAATGAATTTTCATTACATTACGTTCACCCCAAATAAAAACATCAGGCTATTATTTTGAATCATTCCTAAAAATAAAAGGGATATTTTTCATTCATCACTTCTTCATATAACTAATGATATTATTCAATATTATTATTTCTCTATAAGAATTTAATAGGTGGTGTTGTCTTGTTCCTTAAAACATGTTCACTTTAGTAAAAAATAATAATCGGTTCCTCATCATTTGATTTATTAGGATTTAATTCCAAAAAATTATAATCAATTAAATGTGTTTTGTTAGAAATATAAATAAAAAAAGAAAAATGGCATATATATTGAACATTATAATTATTAAGTGATAGTTCTAGTAGACAATCAGCCACTATAACATTATCTTGAATATAGAAAGGTACAATATATATTTTACACAGTTTCTAATATATTAAAACCCTCATAATTCCTTTCAACTATGACATCATGATAAATACATGATTTATATCATAAAATTATCTTTCCATGTTTTAATTTTATGAATAATATTTTTTCTACATTGTGCATCCAATATATAATTTATATGTGCTTATATCATTTATATAGTGTCCATTAAAATTCTAGGTCCCAACAGATTCACTTCTCAATCTCTATCACATCGTGTTTGATTTATATTCATTTTTCCATAGATTTCATCAAAATGTTGCATTTGAATACACATGTTCATATTATTGTTACATGATAATTCATCAAGGGGATTATGTTATTTCCAACTCTAATGAAAATCAAGCGGGATATCCATTATCATGTATTCCAATATTTTTTATTGGCCTCTTGGACATTACCTAATGTTTATAAAGATATTTGGTTCTTTTCATTCCAAATATCTTCATATCATTTTGAATTATCCTCCATAACATAGAAGAAAATAAATGATTACAATAAATAATAAAAAAATCCCCATTATGTCTCAATACTTATAATATATAGTGTTGATGAAGTAACTTCATGGATAAATCCAATAATTTATAAATTTAACGGGTAGGAATTTTTAGATAGTCAAAAATTTCTCATATATCATTTTACAATTTGGATATATTATGTATGATAGTGACAATATCCATTGTTATGATTTTAATCTTTCATATAGGTATAACTGGTGGATACAATACCATTATAGGAAATTGTCTACCCTCCATCGTTTTTACACAAACTAAGAACCATTAAATATAATCAATAATATCCATTCTCATATTATTCCATTATAAACGATCTCAACGATTCTTATATGTATTTTGGATTTTTGGAATTAATGATAATGTATAGATATACCATTATCATTTAGATCATTCATTATATCTATAATGAAGAGGATACATAGTATTTTATTAAATATAATTACACTTTATTGATCATTATTTAATTAATTAAACATCCCCATTTTCATGACCACATTAGTTTTTTTGATTAATTAATCATCTCTATAAGATAACATTATCTTGTGTTAAAATTACAGTAGATAAATACATTATGATTGGATTAAAAAATTTTAAAACCTTATGATTCTCATTTACAATATTACATGGTCCTTGAATAATTGATCTCCATCAATCATCATCATTGAAAACAATAGGATTTTTCTTATTAAATGAAACCATAGTTTTTGTTTCAAAACTATAATTAAAAATAATTTATTAATCATAATATTTATGAGGCATTACCCATATCCTTTATCTTATTCCCAGTTCCTCCTATTTATATATGCACTTCAAACATTTATGGTTGGCACATATATTAAAATTTTCTCTATATTGATTGTTTCTTGTTATATTGAGAGGTAGAATGAATTTATATAACTCTATTTCAGGGGTAGGATAACACCCCCCATTTGGCTAAAAACATTCAAGATGGATATGAAATCAATTTTTTATGTTTCAAGATGAAAAATCATATACCATTATGTGATGCATATTTATATATATAAATCTTTTATATAAAATAGGTTATTGAATGAACAAAATTAATAAATAATATCTTATATTGTTCCTAGAATCTATCTTCAAAATCATTCATTAATGTGAACATAACTACTTGTCATGTTAAATAACTTAGTAGATTCAAATTGTATAAAGAAATTACAATTTTACGATATTATCGTATTAAAATAAGGAAACTAAGAATCTCATTTTTTTGTAAGTTAAGAAAACTCATATACAACTCTATGCATGTAGGATCATCTATGATTCATCCACAAATTAAAATGTGCCACACGAATGAATCTTTTTTTTAAAGTGAAGTCAGATTTAATAAATTTGGAAAAAAGTTTATATTTCCTAGAGCTTGTGATATAACACATAGATGTTAATATTTTTTCAGAAAACATATTTAATATATCTAAATGAACTCACTAATGTACATTATGAATTTACCAAGGTATATCATAATTATTTAATTCATTAAATCCACAAATATCACAGTAACATTAGTCAAAACAATGTGCATTGAAACATACTCATAATGGTCATATCTCAATCATAAATTTGTATCTTAGATATCCTCCATATCTACCCTCTACATATGATACCTAAATAATGGGGATATTTTCAATATTTATATATTTATTTCCTTATATTACTCTACCAATCACTTCTAATAATTAATATTTTAGTTGTTCTTCTACAAAATAACCTAGGATGGGATATCTCTCCTTTAAAAATATCTATTGTTTTTTTAATCATTGCTAATCAATATACTACCATATATTATTAGTTTTAACAATATACTATGATAACCATTACATCCCATATATTGTGTCAAAATACACTGGGGAAATTAATATTATATTTTAATTGATATTATACCCATAAAATATCATAATGTAGTTCATATACATCATGGTGGTTTGATAATCCCACAAAGATTCATTAATAGTATCAATACATAATGATGACCATTGATTGAAATTAATTTCTTTTAAAAAATGGATTAAATAAATGAATGTGTAGAACTAGTGTCAAACAATGTATATTCTAGATTTGATAGAGCAATTAGTGTATCCATCCTCACATATTTTAGAGCCACCACATCAACTATCATGATTGAGAATACACAATTTATCTCTGTTGGCCTATGGTGATGACAATGGTGTTTACCATTTTTCTAATTTATAAATTATTTTGAAGACATCCCAAGATATGTATATATGATTTATTGAACATTATATTCTTATTTTACAAAATTCCCTTTCTAATTTTTATTAAGGTGCTCAAAATTCATCTAAACCTGATATTTTTGAGTAATATTTTCATCTCTTCAACACTAACAATAATTTCTACTAAAAAAGTAGTATTTTAAATGTTTCATTAGACTTTCGAAGCATGTTTTTAGTTTTAGTTTATTTCATTTTTTCTATAAAAAAATTCAGCATTGAATTTTTAACAATTTCTTTATTTTTATTCCATTCTTCCCATAAGACTATAAAATCTCTCCAAAATAGATTGCAAACATCATCACAATACTCAATATCTTATCGTGTTTTTTATCATCACTGTCTAAGAGGAATAGTTCCTCAACTAATTTCATTGTCTCTAACAACAATAGTATAAAATAACATTTCTATAGAGGTAATAAATATCTCTCTAATTATTGGATCACAAATAACACTAAAATAAGGTGTTTCTTGATTCATAAAGCACTCAACATCATTTTTTCCTTAAAGATGATGCGTGGTGCTCAAATTGATTCACGTTTTTATTTATAACCTGAGATTGTTGATTTATATACCTTATGATGTTTCCTATTCCATTATACATCATATTTTGATAGTTTCACATACATCATCAATTTCTCTAATCATTTACATGGTCCTACATATATACTAGAATTTTCCAAAATTATGAATCCCAAAGAAAAAACATGACACTTTTAACAATATTTCAATTACAAATGGAGATTAATTCCTAAAAATAATATTCCACAATTTTATGATTTTTTAATATCCTTTAATTAAAATCAACATTTATATATATATATATATAATAATTTTTTGTAATGAACATGTGTTTATCCAAGGAATATACAATGGTTATCCCAAAATAGGTGATCATTAAGTCCTCATTTTATTCACATGGTGATAATCAAGTTATTAACCAATATACAAATTTTTGGATTATTTACACTACTACAACTATGATTGATACACATCCACTTGTTGTATCCCAATATGAATTTTATTTCATGAAAACCTCATTATTTATACTTCACGAAAATTTTACGATATTTTTTTATATTTATATTTATCTATATGGTTCATAATAATATTTTCTAGACGTAATTTCCTTAAATAACTAAGACTTCCATTAATACAATTTATGGTCTCCTACCTATTTCCCACATTTAATGATAATTAAATGTTACACAATTTAATATTATAGATGATTTTATAAGTCTCAGTATCATTGAAATTAGGAACATAAAAACATAATCATTATTTTAATCTATTTCAAAGGATTCGTCATATAATTGTCTTATGTAACATTTACTCCATCTCATATAATTTTAAAACACATCCAATGAAAGGGGATAACATAAATCCGTGTGAGGGAATAAATAAGTTGAATAATAATCATATTATCAAGAATTATAATAGTAGATAATTACAATAAGATCATGAAATACATCAAAACTGAATGATCATGAATCATAACATGGAATGTTTTTTACATGTTATTAATGATACATTCATAATCATATCACCATGATTTATTACAAATGTGTGATAATATATAAAAACTACTTTTATTCACCAATTTATCTTAAAAACATGTTATCTATAGATATTAAATCTCTAAAAATGAATTAGAGATCTATTAGGTTGCAGCATTCATATTAATAAATTATTAAATTAAACATAGATAATATATAAAAGAAATTTAACAATATCCCATTGGAAATAATTAAAAGGATAAATGTAATGTCATTGATTTCATGAATTCTTTCAAACGTAAAAATTGATTTATTATTTACTCATTAAAATAGAATTTGTGGGTTTTCATGTAAATATACTACAAATATATTATGTTCACATCTTGTAGAATACACTTCTATAAAAATATTATTTCAGTATTCATAATATAAGAATATTTCATATAAAAGAGAGAAATTCTTTAAATGATTCTAATGGATTATGTAATGGGAATACTGAATGGGATCAAATGTATTATTTTTTTAAAACAATATTTTGTAATTTATGTGATAAAAAATGTGATTTGATGTAAGGAATTTAAAAATTTAGAAGAAAAATCACACAATATTTAATTTAATCGAAAATTAGAAGAGGAAATTCCTCTTACCATGATAAGTAATATTCCTAAGGATAGGGAGGGAATCATTATAACATTGTAAAAACTTTTAAATCAATATAGAGATGGTAAATGAAAATAAATATTTACGTAATAGATTAATAGTGTAGAGAAATGGAAGCATGGGTGTATTTACAGTAGAAAAGGAAAAATGATATATAATTTTTAATTATTATTTCTCAAATTCTTAGTGGCGGAAAATGAAAACAATTCATTTTCCCTCTGTTTTTCTCTTTTTTGTAGAAATTTATCTGATGATTTATAAAATTTTAATTTATATGATATAAAATCCATTTTTATGTATTACCTGGTCCATGGAAAATTTAAATTTCAAAATTTTTTTTATTTAAAATCAAAATTTCCATAATATAAAATTGGGAGAAATTACTATATTTTTTAATTTTTTTAAAGAAAATATAATCTAAATAATTAATAATTTAATCTATTAATGACCCTAAAATACATTCACATGATTATTTAATCACTATAATGTATTCATGAAGTCATAATACATTCCATATTTTATATCGTATTATATACATAACATAAAAAATTGTCCCTCTCGGCGAATTATGAAAAAAACACCTATTGATGGGTTTGATGTGTTGTCCTATAAAATTAATTCCCTTTTATTATAAAAATATCTAAAATATGAGAAATAATATTTTTGAATAAAAAAATACATATTTATAGAAAATTAGTAATTTTTATAATACAATAAAATTTATAACCTTTATAAAAACTCTTAATAATTTTATAATAATATTTGGACAGTAAATAATGATGGCTTAAAACTTATATAAAAAAATTAGTTTTTAAAATTTAATTTAATGAAATATATGGATATAAATATTTACTAGAAAAAAAATCATGGAATCATTATATAAAAAATACATTTCTTCACATTGTATAAGAATATGAAATCAATACAAGGAAGTAATAATAAATAATAATTCATAATTAATAGAAGTATTTATTCATTTATAAAATAATTAATCCATAAAAATATTATTTTCTAAATATATATCGTCTTATTACACCAGCAATGTCTCTAAGTGTATGGTGGATGATAGTTTTAGATTCAGGAGCTTGTGAGGCTAACATTGGTATGTTGCTAATCTCCCTTAGATAAATCTTCTCTCATTGGTGATTTTGATTTAACATCACTTGTTGAATCTCTTCTTGGTCTTCACTAATAGAAAAACTCAAAGATGTTACCACCCTCCCCATATTAGAAAGATGATCATCATATGGGATGATTCTACTAGTTGAGGCCTTTTTTGTTTTATCATAAAAGTAAAAATTCTCAACAATAATTATATACACTAACTCAACTAGAAACATTATAATGACTACATTACCTTCGAATATAATCTCATGATTTATACAGATAAACTATCACATTGACGAATGATATCATAATAACATGTTAACAAACTTATGATAATTTATTTATTTATTTTTACATACAATATATATCAGTAAATTTAAAAATTTAATACTTATGTCCTTTATATATTCATAATTCCATTGATAACACCTATCATATTCCTAAAATTTATTTTTATTTTAATAGTAATTTTTATCGGCATGTTCTTTATTGAAATATTTTACCCTGTACAATATAACATTATTTGGTTTTTATTATTTTTTACTATATTCTTATTCAAATTTTTTGTAGTAGTTGTTATTATTACGTAACATGTAAAATTATTCATGTGATTGGAATTCTATGTAGAATAATTATGAAATATAATGAAAAAATAATTATGATAAAAATAACTCAGTTATTAATCCTAAATGGTATTTTTATGATGTTACAACATCTATTATAATAAATAAATGAGTTATTCACTTATTAAGTGTTGGTTCTCTTGTTTTATATCATTATATAATAGTATAACCACTTGTATAAAAAATATAATTAACAAATCCTAATATGGGATATTCAAAAATAACACTCATTTTTTGGGATTATGATTTCAATATTAGAGAATATATCATCACACAAGATCCCTTTATTGTTGGAATGGGGAAGTAGGATTTCACTATATTATTGATTGGAAAAAAATCCAATACAATATTAATTTTTTATGTTAAATAGAATGGAATGATTTAGTTTATGAGAGATTTTTTTCATTTATTGACAAGAATAAATTATTCTAAAATAAGTGAGGGAATAAATGAAATATCTCAAAGTTATTATCCCATCATCTTGTTAGATGATCCCTTATTTGGAAAATTTATATAGTGCTCTAACTTCTATTTCTGGTCACATATTATGAGGATGTCTTCCCTATAGTTATTTCAAGCTTACCAACCCATCGATAGACTGATATTGGCATAGAATTAAACACATGGCATTATTATATATCTATGAAAAAATATTATATCAGCATACAAATTTAATATAATTTATGATGAAATAAAAATATCAACAGAGGACAGGATTTATCACACATAGTGTGACTTGTTGGGAAAAATTGTAGTTATTCACTAGGATGTTATACGGGGTTTTAAGATATTCAGTAGATATTAATCACTTTAAATAGGTGAACATGAAGAATATGTGTCTACTACAGAGAATCATGACATCATGGATTAATTTAATGGTTTGAATAAGTTCTCACTTACCAAACATAGTTTTGGTTATCAATAGTCCTAGATTATCAAGGAAGAAATTAATTGGAGGAAATTTTGATGTGGCATTGTTCACTATAAGTATATAGAGATAATATTTGGAATTTAGAACCCCACATTAGTGGTCTTGAGACTATTGAATTAAAGTATCTATCCTTTATTTGATTGGGTTGTGTTCGAAATTATAATTAACATTATAATTTATCATTTCTAGAGGCTATGTAGGAATATAATTTTAGGATGGTCATGGGATTAGATAGAGATCATCACCATCATAGATAACTCTCAAACTATTAGTTCTTGATTACAAATTTCACATTACTACGATATGATGTCTCAAAAGAGAGACCAATTATGGTGTATGTGAACTCGGATGTAGTATTATCTTGGGATCCAACTAATATCATGATAGGGATGAAGAGATTCATAGTCACAGATGTCTGTTACCTGAGATAAATTCTGAACATCCCTGTTATTGGAATCATATAATTTGCAACACATATACGATGAATCCTTTTCTGTGGGAATAATAATTCAAAAATATTAATCATGATTTGTAGTAGTGGTATAATAACCCTCATGTTAATGGTATTTGAAATTGTAGGTTAATTATGAAATATTAAATAAATTTTATAAATTTTGGATCTTGTTTTTGTTGATGTAGATTTATGTGTTGATAGCTTATAAATCCATCAAGCCGAGACACTGTAATATCTTATTACCCATATTTAGTTATTTTCATACGATTTTATTGTTTCCCGCATTTATTGTTTATGTGATAGTATATCCAAGAATTGAGAGTAGTTGTTGAGAGAAATGACTTAATATTATGGGATGGATGCTTGGTTGTCATAATGGAGTTTGGGTAAAATTGTTTTAATGCCTTGTAGGGGTCCTCCTCAAGTTCATAGAACACTATAGTTGGTTTCTATTTTTTATTAAATCTAGAATTTCCAAAGACATTAGGAAAAATAAATTAAGTGTGATTAGGGTACATGATGTGTATGTTCTTCTAGGTATAGTTTTTAAACCATGTACATAAAAATAAGGATGGGTTGGAACAAAGTCCTTTCCTAGTTGAAAAAAGGTCTTATTTTTTTTGTCAATCCATTCTAGAATTAACAAGTAGTTTGAAGGTCTAGTGATTTTACAATAGATTATAACTAAAATCTTGTAAAGGAATATGCTTCATGATGACTAGATTTATCAAGAATTTTGATTTAAAAAAGGTTGATCTTCATGAATGTATAGATATTAGAAAACATATGACACAAAGATAATAATCTATGTGAATATGACAAATCATTTCGAGTGTGTGATTGGTTGAAAATGATTATTTGAGATTATGAGAATAACTGTGAATGGATTAAATATCACTATAGCATCCTGAATAGGTGTCCTTTATGAACATGAATATTGATGTTCACAAAAAATAAACTGGAGTTGTTGGAGATTCATGAAAGTATGATCCTATAAAAAGGAGGCTACGACTACATATTTTTGCAAGAATGTTTTATTGAGTATAATGCTATTACTGGATGAATTTGTGAGGGGTAAATTATTTGTGAATCATGAAATAATTATGAGCATGAACATTGTGAAAAAGTATCATAGTATTCACCAATTCTTTTGTATCTTAGAAAAAATGAGTTTCATGATGACTACTTATTCTGTGGTTAATTAGTGTTTCCTGAAGGTAGTTTGATTCAGGATAGTTGTGATTTTTGTAAAATATATTAATGATGGTGCTTCTTGAATATAAATATTAAACATCTAGTTTATGTAAACCGTGCTTTCAAGTGCATCATTTCTGTACTATGGTGTTTGCAGAGTTTCATCCTAGTCTAGAACGTAGAATTAAATGCCAATATAATGAAGAAACCATCATTTAATTAGACTATGTAAGAAATCACCTAAACTTTTTATATAGGTGGTCAGTGGAATTTTTCTAATGGAGGAAATTTGTTATAAAAAAACATAAAAATGTTGTGATCCTTGAATAGAGTGACTATGTCTCATCATTGTTATTTCCAAACCTGAAATGAATAGTTGACTTAGGTATACTTGTCACACTTTCAGAAGAGTATAATTAGAATATCCCATAGGGGTGAGGCATGCAACACTACAGTGTTGTGTATATTAAGGTGAATGTTTTATTACAATATGATTCTGTCATAAACTATTAACATGTTCATACAACATGGGAATATGATCTAAGAGATTAAAATAAAAGTATGAATCTCAGAATTAGTTCTCCCTCTCAGGGTATTATAGGGGTATATTAGATGTAAATGCCACATAAATTATAAAGGTTCTATTATGGTAGAAGAATGGTTTTCTATAAAAAAAAATATAGGTTTTTTAGTGTCTTTGATTTCAAATGATAAAATGATGTGTTAAGGTATTAAACACGATGTAAATTTTTTGGACAAAGATATTGATGCACTGTAAGAGTGATATGTATTTTCATTTATCCATACGGGTTATTTATCGTGAAACATATAGAGACTCTAATGATTATTGGATCGTCTTTACTAATTAGATGGATTATTTTGATGAAATATTACAATTTTGGTTCAATTTCATCACTCCAAATGAGTAATAATTTCTTATTATTTATTTTATTCATAACGTTTGTGATTTTCCATTGCATTATATAGTTTTTTAACTAGTGGGGATTTTATTAATCTATCTTCTTCCATTATGTGATCTCATTCTATGGTTAATTTTTTTTGTTGGTTTTGGTGTTCCAAGTGTTCATTCTCAAGGTATGTATAATGTAACCTCATCACTTACCCATTTTCATAAATTTTTATAATTTTAAGAAGTGATAAATGGGTCTAGGGAATCTTTTTTCAGTTTTGTATCCCTCTTGTTATTTGATGCTATTTGGGAACGTTTGAATCTAGTTTTGAGGTGGGTGGTTCTATATCTAGACTATCCTGGTGAACAAAATTTTCCTAATTTTTGATTAATTTTATTATTATTTAAAATGTCATGAATGATTCATTTTTAATTGAATGTGGAATTGAAGTTTTATATAATATGGGTGTCCCCTATTTTTGATTTATAGAAAAATGTTTCCGAAGCACTGTGAAATTATTTTTAATGAATGGTTTTACAGATATTTACTGATGAATTTATTTGTAAAATAGAGCACATAAGAAACAATGGTTACATTGGGGGAAGATATAGTAATAGGTCTCATCCACAATCATGAAATTATCTCTTGGGTATTTCTTATTCTCCCATGGTTTGATGATATATTGGATAGTTTGACCAGATGATAGGTTCACCTTATGTTGTGGGGGTGGTTCCTTTTTCCTCTATACTTAGTTCATTTTCATACTGGCGTGATGCATAAATGACTTTATTTTGTAGTTACTAGTGTCTAAGATATCCCGCTATAGATTGATCCACGACATGATGTTACTTGTGCTTCTACTTTTGGTTTTTACTATTTTGTTGCATAGTCATAGACTTGATATGAGATATGATGCATATGTGGTTTGTTCATTTATGATATATCTTCTATTATATTTATTTAAGAACTGATTTTAAATTGATTTTTGTGCTTTATTTGGGAAATTTGGACATAGGGGATGTTAATTTTTCTTATTATTTTGTTATAAAATATTTTCAAATTTCATCAATACTTGTTTTTATTAATGTTAAGGAATTTTGGATAACTTTTTAGATACATTATATGGATAACCATAGGTAGACCATACAAAAAATGTTATCTCACACCCTCTTTACCACATTGGTAGTGCATATGCAGGCTTATTCACTTGTATGATTGGAAGGGTAACATGTTTTAGTGTGGTGGCATGGTTTATATAGTTTGGGTTTTGGTTAAATTTATGGTGGGATAGTGGTCGGTTTCCCAAGTTATCAAATTGAGTTATTAGAGTAAGAATTTTCTGTTTTATAGTTTTTTTGTTGGAGTTATCACATAGAGATTGATTATCAACCTCATTTGTAACACCGTTGATATTTTTATTATAAACATTTTATTAAACCATTTTATTTCTTTTATGTCTTGTATCACATGGAACACCGACATAGCTTGTGTTACACACAACACTGAGTTTCTACAAAACATTATTTTATTATTATTTAAATAAGCAAATAACATTGCAAATAAATTATTGGGTATGAATACAATTAATTAACATATGAAAATAAATGGATCATAAAATGAATTCATTGGTCACAAATTTATTAGAAATTAAAATATATACAAATTGTTTATGAAGAATATGTTTTTTATTATCATGATCCCAGTGATTTTTAGTCTTTATAGATTTAATAAATTAACATTTTTGAATCATATAAATTGAATAATTATTTTATATATTCGATCAATTTCCTTTGATATTAATCTAATATATTTTTTGGTATTAGATATTGAATACCACAATATTATGTCTAAAAACATATATTTTTTAAAAAGGTGTTTTTACAGCATTTTAATGAAAACCCATTTTAAATAATTTTTTGAAATATTTATTTTTTATATATATAAATATAATGTTATTATTTTAATGTCGAATATAATAATTTTCCTTCTTTAATCATTGTTATATATTGATAAGTTTCATGTTTTGATGAATATTAAAACAAATACACAATTTTATTTGCAAAAAAATTATTTCATCGAAATATTTTAAATTGGTAAATTATATATATTTCATCGGTTTAAATGTATAATTAGATAAAAAAAATTTATACTAATATAATATTTTTCAATGGAATTATTTTTAAATATTATTTTTATATAAAAATGTTTTTTTATTTTTTGCATGTTTTAACAATAATAACCAATTTTCTTACGCATTCAAAGAGATTAATTATAACCTAATTCATACAAATTTTGGGTATCTAATTTTGAAAAATGGATTTTTAATTTTAATTAATAGGATACAAATTATGTATTTTTTTTATTTTTGGGCATCTTGAACTGTTAAAATGGTAATTTTTATTAACATAGTGAAAGGAAAATAGATTAATGAAGTGTATAATATAATATTATTCATTATACAACATTACCAATAAAATTTTCATAATTTAATTGGATAAGTTTAATTAGGAAAACATAAACCATTAAATAAAATTATAAACTTTTTTACTAATTCAATTAGAGTATGAAATTTTATATTTTATTTAATGAAATGTCTGTCATTTCATACTCATATTTTCAATAACTGTATCATTTTTAATATAGGGTAATACATATGATGAATTAGAATATAAATAATAATTATAAATAGAAAATGTTTATATTTATCATGGTAATTTAGTTTTAAATTTTTTGCAAAAAATAAAAAAATAAAATGCTTATACAATAATGTTTTTAAATTTTTTAATGAATGGAAATAAGAAATAAATTTTATAAAAAAATTTAAAATAAATAAAACATGAAATGATTGATGTTATAAAATAATTTTATGGAATAATATAAAATGTTATGGATGAGTAAATATAGTTGGATCAAATATATTATGTTGTTATTATATTTTAAAAAATATAAATAATGTATCATGTCGAAATATAATCTCATGATATTTCATAAAATAAATGTTTTTTAAATTATTAAAAATTCATAAATATATTAAATACGAATAAGGGGATGGGATATAAACTATAATATCTTATATTGACCCATTTAGGGTTCAATTTACAATTTATATGTATATAGTACATTATCTTCACATTATAAACATTGTTAGCAATGTTACAATTAAACTGGGGTTATTAATGGAAAATAAAAATGATAAGGATTTAAATAACATTAAAACTTGTCAAAAATTTATTACTAGATCATATTAAAACAATATATCATATTATATTATAATTAATTATCGTTTTTGTAATTTTTCTTTATTTATAAGTTATTATAAATTAATTACTGAGTGTTTCCCAAAGTTCCCCCCCCCCTCTTATAAAAAAAACTTATCATTCTCTTATATTCACTCCCATACTGCCCTTTGTCTCAGATATAAATTGCCAAATTCTACATAAAAATTCATTATATTCATTACATAGGCCATTACTTGTTAATAAATCTATCCAATGAAGACATTTGAGAAAATAAATTGGGGGTATCCAACAAAGAGGTACACTTCATCAGTGAATGTTTTAATATTATTTCTTCTTTAAACACCATCAATTTATTTTATTAAATTTTTATATAATAAAGTAGTTATAAAAATATACTAAGGTGTTTTAATATTAATTATTCTACCAACACTCTCACACAATTTCATATAATTTTTAACAAACATAAAGTTCATGAGTACGGTGGGTTACCGCCTTACAAAATAATGATTGTTTGATTTTCCATTACCAACTCTCATGGTGGGAATTATAATGGAAACATTGTTCCATATAATTTATATGATATTTAGGACATAATTAAAATTAATTAATTATAATATCATATCTACCCTTTTTTCATATAATAATTTTGGAAAATGAGAACATCACTCATGCGCACATATGGATTATCATCTCCATGATGTGGCATGATTCATTTTTCATCTATATTTTACATGGATAAAAATAAAAAGAAATTTAATGAATATATATGAAATGTATGACATAGAAAATATTTTTAAATGATAATATATCAAATAGTTTCATTCATTTTGAAAGAAAATTTAAATGAAAACAGTGTTTATCCGGGTGTATGGCTTACTATCTCCATGAATGATTTATTTAATTTTTTTCTCTATCTGTAATGAAACAACATGAATACTTATATAATATAATATAATATATATATATATATATGATATTAATATCACGATTATAATTCTATATTCGATTAAATCATGATCTGTGCAGGGGAACTAAAGAAATGATGTCAAAACATGAATGAAAAACAAAGTGGTTTTTACCCCGGACATAACATTATCATGGAATTGATAATAAAAGAGTAATATAAAGACAAAATTAAATCATATATGGTATTAAATATATTAGTATGTTTATTTTTATTATTTATCATAAATTATATTTTTTATAAATGTTGTTTTCACATGTTTGAACGAAGTCAAGACTTTAGGCTGGTGAATTTTATTTCATTTTTTATTTCCCTGAGATACATGTCATATTCACCAATCTATTAATTTGTGTTGTGTATAGAATTACATCATAAATGTTATGACATTAATTTTGTTTATTTAATGATATTAAAAATGTTAATGTGATGTAATTTTTTCATGGGAATCATGATTCAAAATATTATTAGGTAGAAATAGATTTATGTCACACTTCTATTTATGTTGGACACATGCCTTATAAACAAAATGTTTCTTCAACATAGTGTAAATTCATTCTATGAATTACTTTTATGAGTAATATAAATAATATTATTTTTTCTAGTATCCATAATTTTATTTATTTTCATGGGGCACAAAATTTTAATGATTAATAGTGAAGATTATTTATTTCAAATAACTCATCAATATTTTGTTTTTTTTGTTTTATGTCTCGGTTGGGGAATAATTTTATTCCATGCACATGAATTCTATAAAAAATACAAAATATCTTTTATATTTTACTATGGATTTTAAAATTCTATTTTTTACATTTTTTGTATTTTTAATACACATTATGAATAGATTATATTTGTCAATTTCCGAATTAGGTACTTTGTGACCTCCCTAGTAAAAATATAAATGTATTATCTTTTAACATATACATAATGAACCGAATATTCGATAGACAAGAATCCATAAATCATTTAATATTCCATTATAATATTTCATGTTTATTTCCAAATAATATTAATTCTTCTAAATGTGTCCGCCTTTTAAAAAAAATCAATGTACATAGGATATTTTCATCAAAATGGATTTCATGTGAACTCTCATATTTATTTTCCATTAGAAATTACATTATTTATTGTTTTTTCTAGGGTTATGAGTCAATGCTATGACTTTTATTTATTACAATATTATTTTATGTTTAGTATGTAATTATAATTATGAATCCCAATTTTTTTTAAAGGGTTTTGTTACGATTAAACTATGTTTATGGATCCATGTTCATTATATAGGTTCAGATATGATGAATGATTTATGTTATTGTCTCACACATATGCATGATTATCATTATCTTATGGGTTTTTCATATGTCTCCATCTAATAAATTGGGTAAATATTTACCACTCATGAGATAGATAGGACTAGACGGAGGAGGGAAATATATTAATTAATACAATAGCAGAATAGAAAATAAGCCATGTTCAGTAAATAAGGGCCAAAATGGGGCGTGATCCCAGTCTTGTAAATGACTTTTTCAAATTTTATGGTTTGGTAAATGATACATTTCTAATATGGAAATTATTTCCAATGCTTAGTTTTTCAACAATTCCATGTTTTATGAATTTTTTTATCTTTTATGATTCATGTATTAAGAATTTATGTTATTTATTATATGACTCAATATTAAGATCTTTGATATGAAGGATAAAATTGTAAAATGGTATGTCCATAATATTATACCCTTATGTTTATTTTATGATTCATTTATCCATTTTTTATACTTACTAATCACCTGATCTCCCCATTTTCCTATGTTTTCTCTTCAACGCATTATATAGAATGTTTTTTGGTTGGGGTACAAATGTGGGATATCATTATGGGAAACATTAAATAAAATTCACCTGATTAGAATTTTCTGTTTAACCTTTTCAATGGCACTAAAAAAATATTGAATTTTTATTTTTGTTTTGTTAATGTATGAAATTTTGTAAAAAATGATATAATATCCATGTATGTAAATACAAGGTTTGGCATTGTTGGTATGGGAAAAAAGGTTTAGTCATCAATTGGTATCTATGATGAGAAAAAAATTGTGAGATCACTAGGCATATTTTAATGAATATGTCTAGGGTTTTTACAAATGTTAAGACTAAGGTTTTGTAGATTAAATAATTTGTCATAATTAATACATCATATAAGTTATTTTTCATGGTCATGTGGTTTTCTGCTATGATAAGTGTTCCTTACACTATGATTTATGGTTTTTGTATATGGAAATAATAATAAGGAACAAGGTAAATGATGAATGTGATGATCAATTTTATGATGAACATTCAAATGGGAAGATCATTGGAGTGAATTATGTTGTGATCATTGATAATAAATTTTCCAAAAATATTATCAACAATGTGTAGTTTTTCTAACTCTTGATCTAACCTAAGATGGGAAAGACTATGTATGCTGATAATTTTTGTAATGAATACCATATAGGATAGAATATTCAGTTTTATTTATGTCAATAATAAGGGAAGAAATACAAAACTTGATGTCTTAGAGGATCAAGAAGTTGTTTTTACTATAGAAAGGAAGGAAAAACTGAAAGTAACTACAAAGTAAAATTGAAATTATTTGTTAACATAATTGATGTGAATATTGGACTTCCTAAAGTAGTATCAATTGATGAATTATTTGAAGGATGCATGGTGGGAATTATTAAAATAGATCTCTTATGCGGAATGATCATTAAGATAATTATAAAGGTGTTATCCGTAATGGTTATATTTTTTTAATGATGATACTATAGGTTAAATATGAAAGGAAATAGGAATTAAGTAATAGAATGAGGTATCCATACTAATGGATTATGGATGAAGTGAAATAATCTAATATTTCATGTATTTGGATTAAATAATTATGTCATATGAAATGTTAAATATGTAAGTATTCATAAATTTATGTAATTATCTTAGTATTTAAAATAATCTATTGAATGGTTTTGATGGACATCAAATGTTACTTAATGGAAAGGTTTTTTTTCATGAAAAGACATGATTAAGGAATGGAATACCTTTAATATGTACGTGAAATAATTAGATATTTGATTATCAATTGTATATAATTAATTAATACGGGTATGATATGATGGAAAATTGTTTTAGGGTATCAAAGATTGAGTTTATATTTTATTTTTATTTTTAGTATATGGAAATAGACAATTTTTAAAATAACACATGTTTTGACTGTGGTTTTTTTAAATTTGAGATATGAAAACATTTAAGGATAATTCATGATAATAGTTTTGACATGTTTGGTGTGTCGTTATTAATGTCAACATAATGTTTTTTACTGATTAATAATATGTTGAATTTTAAAAAAATTAACCTTTTGTTGAATGTTTTAAATTTTAATATTTTGTAAGGATTAGAAAGGTATTAATATATAAAATTTTATAATATTTTAGAGTTTAATGCAATATCTGTTCATATGATAATTTATGAAAATTTTATGACCTCTATTAACCATTTTTATTGATGTTATCCTTTTATTCTCTAGATCTCAGGATCTGTTAAACATTTAATAATTAATATTTCACCTTCATGTTAATGAATAAGAGGATAAGTCATAATTCATCACGACATGATATATGAATGAGGTCATGTTTAATAAAAAAAAATTTATTCTTAAAAAAACATTAATCAACAATAGGGAAAAAATCTTGAAAACAATTTATCTTAGTATCTTCTTTTATGAAGAATCAAATGGCCCCCTATATCATCATAGATTTATGGTTTTGTGATTGTTAACTTTCTCCTGAACATGATTCTATCACTCTCCATCATAACATGATGATTTTATTTCCTTTCAATATCAATGGTTTCATTTTCCATATGTATCATGCCATTTGAAGAGCATATTCTGAGTTATTTGGGTAACTATTATGTTTCTAAAAATCCTTTTTAAAAGGAATATTATGTATTCATTTTTTTGATGTGGTTTTCTATGAAATGAACATTCAAGTATTAAACATTTCATAACCCAAACATGTTTGAGGGATAAATTCATTTTATGGGGATACAATCTAACAACCTGAGATTTTTTAACAATAAATTTTCAAGAATATTATTTGATTTATTTGATGTCTTTTGTTACACAGAACAATGGACTAGCTTGCTTTACACGCAACAATGATTTTCTACAAAAGAATCATTTTATTATTATATAAATAATATAATAATGTCTATATTAAATTATATATTATGTATAGTATTTAAGAACATATAAAAATATAAGGTCTATAAAATTAATTAATTCATTTCAAATTAATTATCAATGAAAAAATATAACAATTGATTATAATGAAAACTATTGTTATTATCATGATCCTAGAGTCATTTTCTCTCAATAAATTAAATAAATTAAAATTATTAAATGATAGTAATTAAATATATATCTTATATATTTTAGAAAATATTTATTATATCCATCTAATATATTTTTTAGTAATAAAATAAGAACAAACCTAATTTTAGGAATAAAATCCTATAATTTTCAAATGGGTTATTTTACCCCTATTAATGGAGAAACCATTTTAAATATATTTTTTACATGTTATTAGTTTTTATATAAAACAATAAAATTATTGATTTAGATAAAAAATATAAATATTAACCTTGGATTAATTTTTTTTATTTTTCAAATCTGTTTCATGTTTATGATAAAGAGTAAAAAAATACTAAATTTTAATTGAAAATTACCTTTTCATGAAAATAATTGTTTGTGATAAATTAAATATTTGATTGGTATTTAATTATAATTAGTACAAATTTTTATCAATTAATCTAACAAAGGTCATTATCATTAATTTTACATTGAATTTAGATATAAAAATAACCTAATAATATATATTTTTTACTTTTATAACCCATTTCATCAACCTATCAATGAGATTAATTTTAAAATCATTAATATTTTTTTTTGAATTTTTAATAATTAATTCTCTATATGGAATCATAGGGTCCAAATTATCTAAATATGTTTATTTTATTTTTTAGAATTAGAAATAATCACATTAGTAATTTTTAATTAACATGGTAAATGGTAAATCATATAATTTAAAATAATAATAAAATGATAAATAATATACAATGACACTAAAAATTTCCTAATTTCTTTGGATATGTTGGTTTGGACCAAAATAATCAATGGAAGGAAATTATATCTTATTTCTCCACTTGAATGAGAGTAATCAATCTACTATATTTTATTTAATGAAAACATAAAGATGACATACTCATATTTTCAATAATTATATCTTTTTTAATATAGGTTTTCTAAGAAGATATATCTGACAAGAAATAGTAAATTGAAATCATTTTTTATCATGGTAATTTATTTTTATTTATTTTCAAATAAATGAACAATATAAAATATTCTACAATAATGATGGAGTAATTGTTAAATTAATAGAAATAGAAAATAAATTATATACAAAATATTAAAATAAATATTTATTTATAAAAGTACAACCACACATGACTGTTATGATGAAATTTACATTTAAGGTATGAGTTAATATATTTGGTTCGAATATATCATTTGTTTTGATATTTTAAAAAGACGTGTAATAAATAATGTAAAATTGGGCAGTAGTGATATTTTATGAAATTAATATTTTAATAAATGATTTAAACATCAAAAAAATGAAACAAATAAAATAAGATTATATATGGTTATAAATATCACTAATTAACCATTTATGTCAAATTTATGGTTTAAATGTAAAAATTATACTCCCTTAACATTAAAAACATTTTTAGCAAAGTTATAATTATAATATAATGACTAAGGGTTAATCAAAAAGAGAAGGTTTAATGTTTCATCAAAACCTATCCAAAATTTAATTTTAAGAAGCTAATATATTTATATATTATTAGATTTTAATAAATTTTATTTTAATGTTTATTATATTTATATTTAATTTATCCTAAATATGTAATTTAAAAGTTTCCAAAAGTCCCCTCTCCTCTGTTATAAAATGGAACATCTCATTCTGTTTTATTCATACATATAAATACCATTATATTCTAAAAACATTACCCATATCTCTTTATAAATTAATTATATATATACTTTAATCATTAATTTGGGAATAGATCAAACCAATGATGTGTTTTAGACAAATTAAAATGGGATGCACAAAAAAGGTAACATTCATCACAAACGTATTTATTTTTTTTATTCCTAGAACCCCATATATTATTTTTATTTCTTGATTATATAATAACCTCATAATACAAAATACATATTGAGGTTTTTTTATTCTGTTTTAGACCAAGACTTTAACCCAATTCAATCTAAAATGTAACGAACATGCATCACGAGTGTAAATCGGATTACTACCTCGAGAAATGATGATTGTTCATTTTTCATTCAACACCCCTCATGGTGGTAATTATAATGGTAAATTTATTATTTCTATGATATATATCATATTTATGAAAAAATTATACTTCATTTTTTATAATACTGGATCTACCCTTTTAACCATATAATATTTTGGGAAAATGTTAATGTCGCTCATGTGTATGTATAGCATACCATCTCCGTGATGTGATGTGATTCATTTTTCTTCTATCTTTAAAATGTATGGTATCATTATATATAGTTTTATGAATAAATATGATATATATGAAAATATTTATTCTTTAATAATAATATATCACATGATTTCTTCCTTTTAACCTAAAAGGAAAATGAAAACATTGTTCATGCATATATACGACCTACTATCCCTAGGAATAGTGTATATTATTTTCTGTCTCTATCTGTTATGAATCCCAAAGAATAAAGAAATAATTGATATATATATATATATATGTTTTTTATATCATTATTATAGTAATATAAAATATTAAATCATGATCAATGTAAGATAACGAATCATAATAAGTCAAAACAAGAATAAATAAAAAAGTGGTTATTATCTATGACATAACATTAATACTGAATTTTAAATAAGGGAGTCCAATAATGAAATATGTAAGTAAAATATGATCTCAAATATATGAATATGTTTCTATGTTATATTTACAACAATCATATTTTAATATAGTTGATGTTTTAATGTGTGTGATGGAAGTCAAAAATTAAGGAAAGGGAATATTGTATCACTATTTATTTCGGTGTGATATATGTCATATTCACCACATGTTTACTTTTTGGGGTGTATATAATTAACTAAGAAATTATATTCAAATAATTTAATTTTATCAATGATATTAATTTTTTTAATGTGCTTTCCTTATTATTGTGGGGTCATGATTCAAATGTTACTCATGTAGAAAGGAATTTATGTCTTAATTATATTTCTATCGGACACATGCCTTATTCACAACTTGTTTCCATTATGTGATGTATATATATATCCCATGATTGTTTTTATTAGTAATATATAGATTATAATGGTATTTTAAAATTCATATAATTATATTTATTTCACGGGCCATGAAACTAAACATAATAACAATGATGAGTATTTATTTCATAATCACATCAATATATGAGATTGTTTAGTTTTCATTCCTTGTAGAGGAATATTTATCTTCCATGTCTATATTTAATAAAACAAATTAAATTTTTTTTACTGTTCCTATATAGATTTTAAAGACATTTTTATCCATTTTATGACTTTTTACTATATTATTTGAAAACAATAATTTTTTTCATCATTCGAATGAGGTCCTTTTTGAATATTCAGTAAAAAGTACAAACAGAATGTTTTTCAATTTATATAGCATGAATGGAATTTTCTATAATCCTGAGTCAACAATGATTTGAAGAATACATTACAAGATAACAAGTTTATTTTAAAAGAAACTTTATCTTTTAAAATTGCACAAAATCTTATTAAATGAAAACTTATTCAAAGTAGAAATGATATTTTCCTCATGAATTATTTTTATGTGATCCCTATAAATTATTTTATATCTATGATAATATTATTTGATTCACTATACTAGGGTTATTCGTTAATTCTATGATTCTGACATTTTCCTTGAATTGATTATGTTTATTATGTAATGATAGTTATGAAACACATTTCTTTTCAATGGGTTGTGTTATGATTGAATAATTTTTATGAAACCCATTAAATTACATGGATTTATATATGGTGAATCATTTTTGTTCTTGTGGAACATATTTGTATGGTTGTAATTATGTTTTGTGTGGGACTTATACATCCCTTTGTTGCATTGGGTGAATATTTATATCTCATGATATAGAGAGGAATAGAATGTGTAGTGAAATCGATTAAGTAATACTTATTTGGAATGGGAAATAAACCTTGTTTTGTAAAGAAGGGATATAATGGGGAATGAACCAATTTTGGTAAATGAAAATTTTCCACTATGGCTATCTTGGAAATGAGCCTGGACTAAAATTAAAATGATTTATTTTTCTTTTTTGTTTTCCAAAATTACATGTTTTTGGAAAAAAATTATAGTATGATTCATGTCTTATTAATTTCAATGATTTATTCTAGCAATCAGTATCATGATCTATGATATGAATGTTATAATTTTTAAATGTTATGTTCATATTCTTATACTCTTTTTGTTTATTTTTTGTTTTATATATCCCATGTTTAAACATAATAAGCATATGATCTCTCCCATTTCGTATTTATATCACTTCCTTATGTTATAAATAAAGACTTTATATAGGGGTACTATAGGGAATGTTATTTTTGTTTAAAATTAAAGATATTTCACTTCATTAGAAGTCTCGATCCAAATATTCCAAAGGCTCTAAAATAATATAGTCTTTGTGTGTGTGATTTTTAATGTATGAAAATTTATTCCAATCTTATTTAATATCCATGTACATCAAGATAAGGGTCATTATATTTTGTTCCATTGTATCTCTTACATTATACATTCTCTATTATGTAATATAATTTGTTCTTATGTTATTTCGGTATTTTATTTGTATATATTTAATTTTATTTTCACATCAGTTTGGGTGAAATCAATCCCTTTGGTTTTTTATGACAGGGTGCTAGTCACCAACTCGTGGGTATCGTTAACACACATCTAGTATATTGAGGATTGGTTCGGGTACCATTTTGAGAGGTTATTTAGTTTTATTTATTGCATCATGGTATTAGAGCCATATATTAGTAGTGTTTTCATTATCATTTAATATTAGGTAGATTTGGGACTGAATTTTTGTTACCTGACAGGTATATTATGATGAGTTAATAGATGTCCCTTACCATGATGAGACTCATGTTACCATGGAATGATGGGATTTCTCTCACCTATTTCTATTTTTTATGGTAATCAAATTTTAATTTTGGTTTTCTGGGTTGAACTGATATTTTTTTATCATTTCTTTTGTTTCATTGTGCATTAGTATTTCTCTGAGATGTGTACTATCACTTCCTTAGTAAGGTTTAACTGCTTCCTCTCTATATAATACACTAATGGATTAGAACATTTATGAGGCTATCATCATGGTAGTTTGTGCTATTGTGTATAATTTGTAACTAGTTTAGAAAAATTTTATAAAGGTACAAATAGAAGTTGTTGGACAAACAGAACTCTCATGGGATTTGTTGCATGATAATACTATAACCCTCAAAGGCATGGATGAACCTCAAGAATAAGAGGAATAGAATGAAAATATTGATTTGATATTGTAATTCATGGATACACTTTAGATTATCAAAGTGATGTTTCTAACATTCAAACTTGAGGGACCAACAATCGATGATGGAATTCCATATTACAAGTAGATTTTCACATGTTCATGGACTGGAAGGGGATAATGACTCTATTTATTTAGTAGTTTTTTCTATAGTACCTGATGATGTATAATTATG
The DNA here is from genome assembly GCA_963277665.1 of Viscum album. NCBI lineage: Eukaryota > Viridiplantae > Streptophyta > Magnoliopsida > Santalales > Viscaceae > Viscum > Viscum album. The sequence goes on along the minus strand of OY728140.1, from coordinate 1,376,598,002 downwards.
TGGAGTTCCTCTATTTTCATTATGTGTAATAATTAGTGTCATCCTACACCAATATTATTACTGATTTTGTGTTTTTTTCCCTAGAGTTAATGAAGATTGACCAATTGAATACTCTGAAGCACCTATAATGTTTGTGTCCTGATATCAGATTGTTTATATTTATGCTGAATATTTGGACCTTTACAAATTTAGTGGAACGAAATATAGTGGAATAAATGAATATTACTGGAAATGATGGATATTATTCCTTTCATCCTCCACCGATGGAATGGTTTAATGTGTACCTATGGAAGAAGGGGAAGTTGAATGATCACCTCATGAGTGGTGGAGGTAGATCTTTTTATCTAGCCTCTTTGGAACCTCCAGTTGCATGTATGTGTGTTCCTCAGACATTATATCAGTGTGTACATACCAAACACCCATAGTGATCTTTTTCTACCTCTAAATATGTCTTACATGTTGTGTATGTATTGGTAATTGATAGTGTGTCTACCAGACAATGTCTACATGTTATTATGGTGAAGAATAATTTGCAACAAAGGATACTATGGGGAATTCATATGCATGAATCACTACAGTACTTTATCCATTGGCCTTGGGAGTGATGTACAATTATTAATTGTATGTGTTTCTGGCATAGGTTGATATAAGTGAAACAATATTAGGAGTTACCATTTTTTGAAACATCATTAGCGGTTGATTTATTTTTTCTCTTGCTTCCAACTCATTTATATGTAAATATTATTTTGATATTCTTCTTTTTCCAACATAACTCATGTTATTTTTTAAATAATGTTAGTTACACCTCTTTGGACGAGTAAAGTGAAGTGATTTCAGTTTCATTCTTATGTTCAATCGACAACTTATGCATAACTAGTTTGTAATTTTCTTATTCTCGATATAAATCTATTTGAAATCATCATAATGATGGATTTGATTGTTTCTTGACAAGATGATGTTGGTTGTTATCATTAGCATGTCTCAATTCATGGGGATGACGGGATCTCATGGGTGTTTTATGGAGTGTGGGATATGAGGTAAGTCCATGAAATACCCCCCGTAGCTTAGAAACAAGTTTTTTAAAAGAATTTATTCATCATGAAATGTCTTATGTTATTGATATGTCTATCATTGTTTTGATTTTCCATTCAGTTTCATATATGATTTATGTTGTTTTCTTCTAAATATGTAGTTTTATTTTACAATTGATCGGGTTCTAAGTACACCGATGATTTCAATAACTTCTTATTATATAGTACAATCTTAGCTTAAAAATCTCATGATTCAATTGGACAACAATGTGGTGAACTTTGCTCCCTAGTGTTTAACCAGGGTAAGCTCTAGTTCTATTTGATAAGAAAGAATATGATTCACTATGATTTTTTTTAGATTATCAAGATTTAAACTTGGTGAAAATAATGAGAATGTATAATTTTCCTCAAGTTGATGGTTTGTATTATAAGTTAGAGTTCAATAATTGTTTTTTATGATCAATATTTGGATTGTTTATCATTATCTCACTATTTGGGTGTGTGATATTCCAAAGACATCTTTAAAGAGAATTTATGGACATTATGATTATATTATGATTCATTTAGTATGAATAAGGTTCCTAAAGTATTTATAAATTCTATTATTAGATATATCATTAGTATATTGACACTTTTTTTCTAGGCTTCAGGGTTAATATATAGGTTTTTTCAAAATCTGATGCTGAGAACTAGTACCATATTAGTTAAGTTTTGGATAACCTAAAAGGTCAGCATTCGTATATAAAAAATTCCAAATGACATAATAGGATTTAGGAATTGAAATTATTAGGAAAATTTATTTATAATAATTTTTTATTTATTCATTGTAATAAGGTGAATGATTTATTTAATGTAACATCTATGAAATTAATATCATATTCAAAGTTTTCTTGATCTTGTTATATACTATAAAAAGTTTGTCAAAGTTTATTGAAGATTGTGTCACTTTTTTCTACTATTTATGGGAAGGGGGTAAAATTTCAATGGAAGGAAAAGTTCTAATATTCATTTGAATATATAAAAGGACTTCTGATATTGGTACTTATTCAGGTCATACATAAGACTGATAATTGGTATGTGGGTTTCTCTATTTCATCTTCCACTGGTATAGGATCTATTGTATTGTGATATATTCATGTGGTGGCATAAAGATATTTTCAGTATTGGCAAAATGAGAGTAATTAACACACAACTAATTTAGTTCTTTTTGAAGTAGTGAATTTGCATTGGTGTTGGATACATTATCTTTTAGGGGTAAGATTCATATTATATTATAATCATAATAGATTGAGCTATATATTTTCTCATAAATAAATGAATATTAGATAGAGATGGTTTATGGAATAACATTAGATGTTTGATTGTGAAATCATTGATATCTCAAATAATAAGAATGTTTTCACAAATGCCCTTAGAAGAATATTTCCTTCACATGCTATTTTAAAATAAAATGAATAGTGGATCCTTATTCTAATTTTTTCTCAGTTTCATTGACATGCTTAGAAGGATGAATAATGTGTGGTTTTATCCAATGTTCATTTATCATCATCTCCCATGAATTTATTATTCATATTATGTCACAGGATGATGAGTTTACCATAATTAGGGAAACCCTATATAGAGGGTAGAATGTTTCATGTATCTCTCTCTCACTCTCCCTCTCTTCAGAGAGTATTCATCATTTTAGGGAACACATTTTCATCCCAAAATCTTTGAGGATATCATTTTTCCACAATTTTCATAGTTCATAATGGGTCATTCATATAACCACTATTAATATGTAATATGAAATGATAAGGTTATTCTAGTGTTTGGGTAAGAAGCGTGACTTGTCTATTCATGTGTCACACTATTAAATATTCCAAAAGATTACGCAAAACCATCTGAATCTTTTGTGATTTCACTATCAACTTTCAGTGCATGGTTGGAAATGGGATGAGGCATCCATGAGATTTTTTTATTACCATGTACTCACTAAGGAAGTAATTCTATCTTTGAGTAAATTGGTTAGTTTTTAATATTAGCTCATTTTATAATTATAATGCAACATAACAAGGGTATAAGATATCAATACGTTGTATGTGCATGAAACTGTGAGGTTAATTGGGTTTCCACAAAACATTTTTTAATATAGGTACCCAAGGTATTCTTCTAAATTTATGATAATCCATTAAGTTGTTATATGAACTTTTTTCTAGTTGAGTAAAGCATATCATATACACGAACATAGACATAAGGGGCATGCTACCAAATATTAGAGGATATTATTCATGCATGTATCTTGTATTTTGGTGGATATTATGATATCTGTGTATGATAGGTTGATTTTTCATATAACAAATATTATTTTTCAAATATCAGAATTTCTACATTTGAGTTACTGTATATTTTCTCCTGAAGTATAACTTTTGATTTGGAATAATTGTGTAATGATTCATTGTTGGGAATGAGTTTTGTTTTGGAGACATTTGTGAGTATTATAGATATAATTCTTTTTTTGGCTAAAATGCCAAGTTGGGATAACTCTTATTTGGTTAAATATCACCCTCTGTTGGAGTTTTCACTTGGTGACCTTGTTTTGTTGAATGATTCTTCTCAGTTGGCTCACTATCATCTTGGAAAATAGGAAACAATTCATTAATATATGTTGAACCATTTGAGGTAAATAATAATAATAGGTTATGTTTCTTATCAATTTGAATTTATAGCTCTGTTGAAATGAATTTAGGTTGTTTTCCCAATATTGGATATCAAGAAATATCATTCTAACCCCTCTCATATTCTAAGTTGTGAATATATTGAGTTAGGGATATATGTTTCTATTATTGCGCATCCAATTGATATCAATGACACTCAAGAGAAATTCATGTATTTGAATTCTGTTATTTTTGATATAGTGTTATAGTGACAATAATTAGATACTCATGGGACATGATAGTGTGAATTTTTAAAAAGTGACATGTGACCAAACACCTTTAAATGAATTCATTCTCCCACATGGCATTCCTCAGAAAACAATAATTATGGGGGGGGAGGTCATAAATCATATTATGAAATTTCATGAATTTCTTTAGACATTTCTTTTATTCTTCTATAATATTCAATGTCTAGGGACATCATGGGTGGATAAACTTTAATGATCAAAATGAAAAAATGTTCAAGGGTGTATGTTTTTGAATTAATTTTCCCAGTTATAAATCCAGTAATGGCTTGGAGGGGATCTCCCCAACATCAAGGGATACCTAAATTGGTTTGAGTTTTTAATGAATATATTTTATTTAAAATCTGTAGGAAAAATAAATCATTATAATGGGAGTGCATGTTGTGTAATTTATAGACAGAATATTATATGATATAGGTACACAAAATGATAGAACATCATACCATTTAATGTTTACATGATATTTAATAGTAAATGATATATTTTTAATTAAAAAGGTATTTTTATAGTGTATCTATTTCATGAATATTACACAACATGTAAATGTATTACACAAAAGGATAATTTTGGGGAAAATTATTTTAGGGTATGATAGAAGTGATATATTATTTCGTATGTCTATAACTATCTTTCTTCTCAATCTAGAAGGGTAATTTAGCTATTTTGGGAGCCTCCATTTCTAATAGATTAATTTTTTTGTGACTTATCACAATATCAGTTGGATTACATATATATCGGTAGGTATTAATTTTTTTATTCATTTATTTGATCATGGTTGAGTTGTTGAATTTAGTTATCAGATCTATTGACCCATCAGAATTATTCATCTTGATTCTCTATTTTATTGTTGTGAGATCTTGTTCTGTGGGATGTTTCCAATAAAGGATTTGGTGCTTCTAATGTTTGTTGTCGAGATATGTGTAATAAAACATCTTACCCAACCATTTTATATTAATTGAATCAATTATATGGTGTGAGGATTGGTTATAGGGTCTTTGTTGAGATTTTTATGTTGCACTTATTGGTGGATCTCTTTTCGGGTGTGTTTGATATAAAATTTAACAAAATAAATAATAAAATTTAGTGAATATTTTACATATTCTAATCCGTATTTGAACCTAATAATATTAAAACACTACTGTAATACAGAAACCCAGATAATTGAGATAGATTAAGAGCCATAAAAATATAATTTTAGTTGATGTGTGAGAGGATAATTACAGTGATGATTGGATTCAACAAAACACATCAATTCCCATGGAATTAATGACGATCACCAATGAAAATGTATGAGGATTTTTATTCTTTACTGATGTATCTGTTATCAAGGCAGTGTATTGTTTTATTAGATTTATTTCTCATATAATTGTTTCTATGAAAATGAAATTATTTTTTTAGAATTCATCTCGATTTTTTCAATTGATAACTCTGTTGATTTATATTTTTTATTAGATTATTGTAAATGAGAATATTTCATTCTGATTATAGATACTTCACCCCTATATTCAATTTTCTATATGATAAGTTGTCTTGGACAAACAAATGTCTTTCTATAACATCACATTTTATTTTTTTTTCTCCAAACATTTTACATGTGTTCATCCTAACTATTTAATTTGTATGATAATTAAAATTATTAAATGCCCTTTTTATATTGTGTTTTATTATGTAATACCTGTATATTTATTATAGGATTAGCGTGGGATATAATGACATTATTGTGGATCATTATGAGTGATAAAAACATGGAAAATATTCAGGTATGTATATTTTTAAGATATTGGGAATCATGATGATGAGTAATCAGTGGAGGCTAGTGAAGAATTAGGTTTCAAATTAATAAATGAAAAAAATATAAATTTTGGACAATCATTGAAGAAAGTCAATCTGGGGTTAACATATTAAGATATTTTTTTTCAAAACCTGAAATTATGAACTGGTTTATGAATAAGGAATACAATTTTATAATATTTTATAACAACACGACATGTAGTTTGGATGAACATAAAGAGAGTATTCATTTTTCTGTCATTCTAGTGTTCAGATTTTTGGATAAATATCACATGATTATGTGATTGAATCATGATTTGTGTTAGATAAACCCATACATCGTGAAATGTGCTTATGTAATATTTCTTAGGGGACTTCCAACTATTCCCTATTTACACTAAAATGTTAAAACATTGGAAAATGAGGTACATGAATGGTACCTCAACAACATGAAACACCATTTCTTCCCTTAACATGACATATAGTGTTGTTCAAATATTCTATATAGGATGATAAAAAAATTCCATAATAATAACTCCATCTAAAACATTATATACCACTAATGATATTACATGTACTATTCTTTAACATGGATATGATTATTTAGATGAAAAGTTTTCCACTATATTCACATATAGATTCTATATCTCCCATGTTTGGACAGGAATCCCTTATAAGAAATAAATTTTTTATCATGTGTGCTTTTTCATCAGATCATCAACTTAGTTTGAGTGATATAACTCATATTTCTATCACAAGGAATGGATCATCTATATTTATAGTAGAAATTCTCCCTTATATAGAGATCAAATGTGGTTGGTATCATTCATAAGTGTATAATTTCATCATTTTATAGAGCATGGATTATATATAGACCAAAAAATTGAGTATAATTTCTCCCACACATTTGATATTTGTGGGATAAAGATCCGATAATATATTATTTTATTTCACAAAAGTTTAAGGGGAAAGATCCAACCATATTAACAAATGGATATATATGGAATAGTTTGATAGATGTCACTAGAATTAGTTATTTAAAAAAATTTACCTCATATTTAAATTAATAAAATGTACGAGACTATACTCTATGGATTCAATACATTTTATGAACATATCCGGTTAAAAATATTATTACTCTTGTCAACGTGTTTCGATGATGACTGACATTAATTCTTTACTTTGTGTTTTTCGGGGACATAATATGAGGTATGTGCATATATGCATTTGGAAACATATTCCCAAGTGTTTTAAATTCATTCACAGTGCTAGTAACAAGACCCAATGCTATTGTTAGCATTCATGGTGTAATATTCTCAACTTATCACTCATCAATAAGGCCCTAGTGGGTCAGGTTGTGTCAATAAAGTAAATGAAGACAAATAAAGGAGAGGATTGTGTGGTTAACACATTATTGATGTTTTCAAATTTTCTATGGGAATTAATAATTGATATATTAGTATTTAATGAAACAAAAAACCCATAAAAATTTTATAAGACATAGAATTAGTGATGTGCTTACATCTTGGTCTTTGGTAAATGGATGGGTTGTGATTTTCTAATGTATATGGGTTATTTACATTTAATGGAAGGAATATTTTTCAGTTAATCTATTGAATAAATTATTATGTAAATTAAGACATTAAATAGTGAAATTTTGGATATTATGAATCATATTTTATTAAAATAACCTTCTATTATTTCTTTATGAAACTTCTAATACCAAATTTATAAGTGTATACAAAAATACTATGAAAATAAATTTTTTTTTTTAAATTGATTATTTTATATTTTATGAGAATGAAAATTAAATTTTAGGTTTAGAATTATCATTTTTACCTTTAATTTATTAGTTTATTTTATTAAGTAACTTTTTGATAAACCTAATTTTTTTTGGATATATCAGTTTAGTATGACATCATTAATATTTCAAAAAACTAGAAGTACTTTAACACTATATATTAATATCAAACAATAATTTAATACTTTTTTGATATATAAAAAACCGAACCATATAAAATAGTGAAATTATAATGAAAAGGATAATATTATTTTTATCAAAAATAACTTTCAAAAATAATTATGTGTATTTATTATCCTAAAATTGTAATATTTACATTTTTAAAATAAATACACTATATCAGAAAACATATTAACACTCATTGAGTTAATAATTTAAATAATTGTTTATAGATTTATAATATATACATTTTCATGAAATATACTTTATAAATTTATTTTACATGTCATTATACTATTTTAATTGCGCTGATACTATTTTAATGGTAAAATTAATATTCTAACAATCAAGTAAGTATTTTTAATAGACATGTTAAAATTCTTATCTATTAGGTATATATATTGATGTACATATTGGTTCAATAATTACAATAAAAATTTATTATTTTTATTATTATCCATTCAAAACAATTCATATAAATTTTTATACTTTTTTGAAAAAATTGTTACGTTAATAATGATTCATTTCTCTTTTATTTGAGGATGCGAAAATTTTGTGCGATCAAAATTATTCAAATATTTATATTTTAGTCTTTTATATTCTGAAATTTGTGTATTCAAATTCATTGTATATATTTAAAATTAAATGATATGTTCATAATTAAAATAATAATTCTTGTGGTTTTTATTGTCATTTTAGATTATTTTATATTATTCCATTTTCAAATATATGACACACATGTTTATTTATAGAGAGAATTACACATATATATAATAAATGGAATCATTACAATACAACACCTTTAAAAATTACATCCTTGAAATTTATACTCATATCATTGTTTATGAATTGTTATGGGTGCCTTTTTTCATTCCATCATCAGGTTCCCTGGATTCCACTTCAACCATTTGGATTCACCAATATAATTTGACTTGGTTTGTTTTAATATTACATATAATTATGTTTTATATAGTATTATTTATTGATTTGTTTCCCCTTATAATTGTTTTCATTCTGCAACTATACTAAATATTTATTTTTTACATGTGAGTGTATAGGAATGTACTTCTTAAAAACCGATTTGTGGGACAAATCATGAACAAATGCATGATTTGGTGGATGTTCAAGTCAATCAATCACAAATATAATGTGATAATGGATCTAAAATTGTACAATATTTTGAGGGAAGAAATTTAACATATTTTGAAACACTGTTATTCTCCAGTAATAGGATATTAAATAGAAAACATCATATCCAATATTAAAACTCATGTCTCAATCATTATATTCAGCATTTCAATTTTGTTGGTTTTAATAAAAGTAAAATGTTGTTCCATAAAATGATTTTTATCTATCATTACTTGAATAAATTCATTTCCATGAAGGTTCTATAAAACAATTGTATCCTTTCATTTAAGAATTATACATCTCCTCCGTAGTAGTGATTTAGATAGGGCCACAAAAATTCATGTGTGGTAATTATTTTGGTACTAGAACTAAAAAAATTAAATATATGAATAAAACCTACGTTTAATGTCAATCATGAAATATATCATCCTGTATTCTCCAATCTAATTTTACATCAATGAATTTCTATAATTCAGGAGGTTATTGATCATAATATCATTCATATTACTATTCAGGGGATATTGAATAAACCTCTGGATACTAGTGGTATACCATGAATCGTTGAAAAATATGAACAAAATTGGTTTTCTAGGAAGCATATCCACCTTCATTAAATATAAAATGGAATGATGGTCAAGGGAAACATATTCCCTAATAGTGATGATGTGTAGTCTAAGTGAGACCTTCGATAAAAACCCAAATATATTTGTTTCATATTTATGTCTCAATAAGAACTGTGAGGAATTATTTATTGATGTTATCCCATTTCCATTTTGGTTTCTGTAATGGTGGTATCATCCATTTCTAAATTTTATGTTCTTCAACGAATTTTTCAATACTATGAAATTTTATGTACACTCAAGCATATTTAAATTCATGTTGTACAACTAAGTGATTTCATGTTTATAGAAATACATATTTTCACACTCAGTATGGATAGAGAATGAGAACATATTTAAACTGACTAATATAAATTCCATTTTATATAGTGATGAACACCCATAAAATCTATATTAAAATTGAATTAAAGTCATAGTTTTGAATTTTTAATTAATGATTCATTCAATCTATTAGATTTCTCAAAATCATTTAATGATCAAAATTATCCATTTGTTCCCGAATATAATAACATTATAGTATAGATAATAACATATTTTGACATCGTATGATTTATTGTATACCATTATTATTTTCAAATCCATACTTATATATATATATATATATATATATTTATATTAATTGATAGGTTCTTTAAAAAGCAACATCCCGAATAGAGTAGTAGGGAATTTTATCCGATGATAGAATGATATTATTTTTGACATTATGTAATGGTAGTGAATAGATAAATAATAGTCCATGACTAACACATACCACCATTATTGATACATGTTTTTTTGTTTTCATGAATATATACATTAAAATCTTGTAATTTTATTATATTTCATAATTCCCCTTATATTTGAATTTTCATCAAATCAACAATGTCAAGATCATAATATCTTACTCGAAATAATTTTCCATATACTTCTTCTCATGGATATTCAATTTTCCGAAATCATAAACTACCATTGGATAATTGTAATGAGTATAAATTCCATGCCTTTTCAAAGGAATCGTTGAATTTACCAAATTGTTATCATTATATATAGATTACATGTATATGTTTATTTATTATTATTTTATTGGGATGCATAAATATTTTATCACATTCTTCAATCTAGATATGAGTTTCACATATCAATGTTACATAGTTATTAGAGTATAAGATCATGAGAAGTTTATCCAAATGTTTCAATATGATCTAGCTTGATCAAGAAAACTATGGATCCTCGTGATACTTGTAGGTATTATAAATTTTTATATTAACTTTTTTCTTAAAGGGATTTGTAGATACTACCTCAAATTGGATTAGATTTTCATTTAAGGTGACATACTACATCTAAAACATCACACTTATTAAACTCTGAGTAAAACATCCACAACCATATATTCCTCATCACAATAATTGTAATCTCCTCATGAACATATTTATAATTGATTATATGAAAATATAATCAATTAAGACCACTAATAATTTATAATAAAATTCCCTATTTTCTATACATAATGTCAATGAAAATTATCATGGGGGTTTCTATGTCTAAATTGAATTACTATCAGATCATAGGTGCATGTATTTTATGTGTTGTTTTCATTTCAATTTTATTTATTTGACTCATAAACTGATGATATATAGAATGAAGAACAACCATTGGAATTTACTAATACCATTTAATTTAGTACATATTACCTTTTTGAGTTATGAATTCAAATGAATTTTTGAATTGATCATTATAGACTTGAGGTTGTTTTGATATTTAATATTCTTAAATAATTTACATGAGATTAATCATCATAAGTTGAAATTTGGGATGTGTAATGGTACCAAAATATTTATTTAAATTATTTTGTGGAGGGAAGAGTGGAGTCTAGTAAGGTTTTTGTAACACCTCGAACCAAATTATTATTCAAATATGATATGTTCGTCTGAAACTAACTCTTGAAATTTCGGTATCCTCTTTTTAAACCCGCATAACCAAATAGAATGCTTTATTTTTTCTTCATATTATCCCGAGCATAAAATAAATATATGTAATTAAATACCCAAGATGGGTGTTAGTAAATGACTACATAGGAGACCAATAACAAACACTAATATAATTGAATAACAAATGTATGGGTTAATTCTAATGAAGTAAAAAAAATATATGAATCAATTATATCACATAGTTACAAACACACTAATCAGGTCCTCATAAACGGGATCTAATTTTTTTCCCACCATGATTGGAGAAACATCAATCAATAACCTAACCCATCACCCATGATAGAATGTTTAATAACCTGGATGACATATCCTCCATAATGGGATATTCTAATGAATTTCAATAACTATTCTACAACATCCAACTTAATGAATGGACCTATAAGATCAACCTATATTACCAACTATAATAGATAATGGAATATAATATAGGATATTCAAAATAAATTCTAGATCAAAGAACACGTGAAATAAATAATGTATCAATGTTATCATAATCTGTGGGAATGGAATATAGTTATAGGTCTTCGTTCCACACAAACACACACCAAATATGATGAAACATCGTATATTGAAATCATGGATCTACACACTTATCCCAATTTCCATTCAAAAAATCATATAATATAGGTACTAATGTCAAGGGATTCATACATTAGGTCAAATAAAGATAAAGTGATATGATTTTCATATAGGTCAAAAATAACTAAAAAAACCTTGATCCAATACTAATTAAAAATTATTATCCTTGGATTTATATAGGTAATAATTCCCATAAAAAGATAGTTCAAAATTTCATTAACACTAGGTCAATTTCTACATAAAATGAAATAGGATCAGATCATATACAGACACAAATTACTTGAATAATGGTGTCTATTATATAATTTATATAAAATATCATTTTTATTCTAATATTAAATTCATAGATCAGATCAAAACATAAATAATCTAATATATTTCAGACAATAATAATATAATGGAATAGATACTAAAAAAATAACTCACAAGATCAGGAAGACGAGATACATTCCATGATATAATATACAATGGTGGAGTTAGATGGGAGGATAATTTCAAAAAAATAACTAGAGAATATAACTGTGGTGTAGGAGTTGTAGTGTTTAGAAGATAATAATTAAAAGTGAAAACAACATTGGTTTTAAAAACATATTATACATTAGGCATTGTTTCTAGTATTCATCTAATGGAACCATCCAGTCGGTGGACAAAATCATTTGGTTAGAGGCCACATGGAATGCACAATTCCACCTAATATCTCAATTATTTGGATTATGGGACTAATATAAATTATATATTTTCATATATCCCTATAGTATATCCTTTCTATGATTCTAATACCCTAAATAATCTTATACAATATCAAGTTCATAAAAATATAATTGAAATGAAATATAGTAAATGAGACGAGGCATGTCTTAAAATATTGGCCCATAAATTCTCCCTCCTCATATGAGTTCTCAACCATATGAAGTATCACTACAGTTTGTCCTGGCCAACTACAACCATAATTCTTGAATGTATGTCTCCCTCTCCCACACCTATTTCCAAATAGGCATATGATACAATTGAACCCAACAAAGTGTAATGGTTTTACCATGATGAATATTTTCTGTTTATTTCACAATATGAAATGTTTTCATAATAAAATAACCATACAGTTCCATCATAATATCCTCATAGTAGTTAACATGAAAAGAATCATGATCATGGTCACAGAGTTATGAAATATAGAAAAACATTTCTCCTGACATGATACATTGGATAATGATTCAATTGATTACCCACCATCTTGATGAGTTTGATGATCATGAATCTCTAATAAAACATAGTGTTGCTAGAGGAAATGTATGTTTCCCCCAACAAACTCCAAGGGTTATATCTATAACTAAACATTAGTATTCTTCACATTATATAAAATAAGTATCCATTTAGGAATCAACTACACCTGATTTGTGTTCTATTTTACTTCTATTAGGCCACAAATTAATGACTCGCCAACATCATTTGTTCATATAGGTAAATGAAATGTTTAACTATACAAATAATTAAATTAATCCATCAAATTTTAGTTAATAATTGTGTAATGGTAAAAAAAATAAATCAGAACTAATTGATAATCTCAGGCTTCTCTATAATCCAGAATACATTCTTCAATATTTTTTCCAATTTATTACTCATTCTTTATTATCATTCATCAGTCTGATGATTAATATCTATACTAAGATTCAAATAAGTTCCCATAACCATTTGTAAACCATTCCAAATCCATGAGTTAAATTTAGATTCTTTATTCAGATGCCACACTAAAATATAGTCTAACATGATATCTCCATGATACATCAGAAATATTTTATAAACTAAATTCATATATGGAATTTGTATGTTGTGGGACACCTTATTCAACTAATGCACTACCACCAAACTGGTGTATCCACCTCGTGGGGTCCTATTTTACCACTCAACAAGTCTTTTTCCAGTTCATCCAACATTAACATATAAACCGAAAATGGATAGAGTAACCCTATAAGTATCTAAATATCAATTTTTATGTTTTTCTTATAAATAAATGTACAACGAGACAAAAAACGTGAAATTACTCTTTTAATAAAAGGAAACCATAATAGATACCTGATGTTGAGATTCATCTACTTCAATCCAAGGTTCACTGACTACATTAAAACATGAGATGTTATACTCATCAAATATCTTTTGGATGATGTAACCATAACTTTATCAGGAACTATAATCACAACATATCCATAAAAATATCAACCTAAAATAGAATGATTTTTTTTCTAACAACACTCACATTGAAACACACTCCAAATCAAGTTCCTTAATATGAAAAACTCATTATACTAATGATTATGTGATAACAAAGGGTTCAAATTCCACATCCACTTCATCCTGATCTAACCATACAATCTATCATATTGAAAATTCCATGATCCTTTACTATACTTTTGAATTTATTTTCTATATATACTTTTTGTTATATAAATCGCATCAACAACTACATTTATATTCCAAACTACATAGTCCATCAAATAGTTGAATGTTTATATTTAAACTACTCAATTTCTCAAAATATGATTCATATCATTCTAAGATACCATATACCATAGACTCTTATATTCTATGTACAAAAGAAATATCTCACTGAAGATGTATTGTTATAGACATTTATATGCTAGAAATGTTAATGAAAATTTTAAATCATTAGTTGGGTAGTTATGAAAAATGTATTATAATAGAAGGTGTCATCATGTAGATACCATACCCCCTATATCAGAAAAATATAAAATAAATCTATATAGGTGAAAATATAATATATTTACTACTCAAGGAAGAGTAATATTTGGGATTATAGAAGACAAAAATCACGTCATCGGCACTAATAAAATGTCTTAAAAATATTATATTCATATAAACATGACTCCATTTATAGTCGATATTTTAAAGGGTACTTGTAAGATATAAAATTATGGAATGAATCTTTATTAGTCCATATCAAAACATATAAAAAAATAAATCCAACACATATTCCTCCACTATTCGAACAAGATATCTAAATCATCTTTCTTTGGGATGAATAATAATATAGTATAAGAATCTACAATCCATGAAATGAAAATATCAACCATTCAAAGGTAAACTTTTAGTACATAAACTAATTTTAATTTCCTCATAGCATACCGACTATGATTTCTTAGAGTCCATCGGGAGATTACAAGCCTTCAAATATATGAGGATATCAGCCACAAAAAATGATGAAAATGTAGTCCAATATGATGTGAATGATATTTAAAATGATGTATGTGAACATAGTTCGATATTTATTCTCTGTAAATGCAATAATAACATTCTAATGTAGACCATACATTCACTTAAATGTCACCTTTGGTATTTCCACCCCATTTTCCAGATAGTAATGGTATCCAGAATCTATATCAATATTTGAAAACCAATGTGATCTTACTATGTTATAAAAAATATCTTATTTATTTTTAGTGGGTAACATTTTATCATTGTGAATTCATTTAAAATATAATTTTCTCCCTGATCCTAAAAACTATCAACTACCTTCTTAGTGAACAACACTATAGATTCCAATGTATAATTTTTGGGTATGTTGAATCCTTTATTCTTGAGATATTCTATCTCTATATGTGAATCTTTAAACACACCTTATGTAAATAAATTTAGTGGAATTTATATTTTCCAAGCACTAGGATTGAGCTCAATGTGAATATCAACTCCCCAACATGGATTAAATGATTATAAATCTTCAATACATATATCAAAGTATTGGTCTACCATTTGTGTAAAAATATGGGGATATTAATGGGTCCACTATATTATCCTAATTGAAACCTACTATAAAAAAACATATCCTTACTAAGGGTCTAGTATCAGTTCACATTCCTCAAATTTCTATTTACTAGTCAATATAATTTCCCCCTTTAGTTTATATTAATGTCACATGTTTCTAATATAAATCCATATGTGAATCATAATTATTAAAATATTCCATGATATAGATAACATTAAATCCCGGGATCCAAAAAACCATGAAACATAATTATTGGACTAATCTAGAAACCACTAAATGATAGTCTATATAGATTATAATATGATACACTTTTTTATATGGGAATATGGATAACTAGAATCTCATTGGAATTGTTAACTGGTAAACCCATCCTCGTAATGAAATGACATGATATGAATGAATATGACCCTCATTAGTTAAACAGTGTAATAAAATAAAGTAGAATAATCTTGATAATACCCCAAAAAATTTATAGTCCCTCTTCATTATCATCTAATGATTAATTAAGATCATAAGCCTTGAAATACACAACATTATGAATTCTCAAAGGCTCAAGAGTCACCTGATTCAGGAAAAATTTTAGGTTTCTCACTTTGGACTGTAGTGTTTTGATTTTTTTTAATGCACATAAAAAAATTTCTATTATGGAATCATTTTATATTCCTGGTCTTTCTACACCACGAACATGTCTTGGGAGAATATGTATCATCTTAAAAAAATTTTCCCTTCCACACAAACCTATAGAACGTGTTGGAATCATTTGTGATATAGGGAGTCAAGGAACCCTTTATTTTCATAGATAATCAAATTCTACCTTTGGGTCCATCAACTGACTTCCTATTTTATTTTATATAATAGGAAACATATAGTGTTGTAGAAAGTACATTTTATACCAGAGGTAGATGATAAGAGAGATGTGAATCTATATTCGTTTATTCCATTTTTTATCATATGTACCACATGGAGATATAAAACATAGGACCTAAGATATTATTTCATAACGTATAATTTACAAACTATGTAATTCCCAATATAATTTATTATCATCTTATTCAACTCATCCAAATTAATTGGTTATAAAAATGAATCATCTAGGTGAAGCATGTTAACATCACAGACATCATCATCATACCATTCTAGGGCACCATGAACACAAGAGCACTGACCATATTTAGTGAATCTTGGATGAAATTTTAAAAGAATAGTTCTTTGAAGGTCTCCTAAGTTATCACTCCACATTACCAGCCAGCAACATAATTCATACCATTATTAATAGTTCCTTGAAGAATAATGGTAAAAAAACTATCTAATCCCCTATGATATCCACTATGTTATGGATCCTATGAATAGAATGTATCTAGTCATCATCCTGATGAGTGTCTCTAGTTCCCAATAATCATGTGGGGTTTTGTATATTTAATTTTTCTAGTCATAATAGTTCCTCATTTTCCTACAAAAATTGGATGCTCCTAGTAACTAAATTTCTTGTCTATAGGGTCATAGTTGTACACAGTTTATATAATTACCCATTATAAAAATCATTGGATCATTATCATCAATATCATAAATATAATAAAATAAAAAAATAGATTCACAAATAAAATATTTAAGGGGTGAAATTTTATGAAAATACAAAACATCTTACGAGAAATCCAATATTATAACCCAATATACCATTAACATATCAACTGAAGGGATAAGTATTTACAACAAGGTTCAACCTTAGAGGCTACCCATAACAACATGATATTTCCCCATAATCACAACAAAACCCCAATATAAGACTATGTTACCTATATATTAGACACAACATGAAATATATAATCAGGAATAGAATGTATAGGCTCAAATAAAATAATGAAATAAATAATTCCCCAAAAATAAATTATCTAAATTTTAATAGGAATGCTATTATATGTTCTCGATATATAGAAAATAATAGGTAAATGGAATTTTATTATACTTTGATAAATAATATTAATGAATGAAAACTAAATACTAAAAGTAAGTATACCCAACAATATGTGAGTCATCAAAGGTGAATTTAATCCCCTGTAACATGACATAGCATAATCATAAATCCCGCATTTTGGAAACATCTATGTCCAATGGACTATGATATTTAGGCACTGATTTAGTTCATCAACCCAAGTTCCAACGAACCAATATCTTTTCTACCATATCCCAATTAATGGAAAAGCATAACAAGTAAGTGAACATGGTTCTCTAATACAATTTTTTGAAACATTGAAATGAGCCACCATGTCTAAAATGGGTTTTCTAAATTTCTTCATGCTTTCCTCATCATAAGAAAGAGGTTTTCAACCAGTGTTGGTTATGTGATAAATATAATCAGGAGACTATTCCCCAAATTCTTGGTAAAAATAGATTTATAATAATACGAAATATAATAATAATTATACAATAAAAAATAAATAAATAAGAATTAGAGTAATACCGTATAGAAATAATGTTATCCCATGTGTTATCTATAAGTATTGTTATATATGAAAACCATAACTAAGAAAAAATTATCCAATGTGTGATGTATAGATAATAAATAAAATAATTAGTATACATCCAATATGAAATCTATCCAAAAAAATATGTCCATATCCTAACTAAAAATCAACCACATAGAATTTTCCTAACACCATATCCTGGATCATGAAATCTACAATAGCACTAAAATTACACAGTATTGTGAGAGTACATGAATAAGTAATTATCAACCAATAACCCTTACCATAAGTTATAAAATATTTATAACTCCATGGTATGAATGTGAATATAATATATAAAACATCAACGATATCTCGCAAAAAAATACTAATGTTAGATCCTCATATACCCGGTCATAATGCTTTAGTGCCATACAGAATGGGACATCGTTAGACAACATAACACCTCCCCTAGATGTGATAGAATAATAACACAGATCGAATAGTCCCTATATGGGATAGCTCAATGAATATCATTTATGCATATTACCCATCCCAATCAAAGGATATCACTCTATTATCAAATTTAATGACCAATTATAGATGGAAGAGAAATATTACATACATTATAGGAAACAAATGATAGAACAAACATCATATTAAAGTAATAAACTATAAAAATAATTAAAATTCATATGCATGAAACACATGAAAAATATATCCGGAATAAAGACACATATAATATGGTAAAACATTATACATAGGACTCATGAACAAAATTTCCAAAAGTCATGCCAAGAACCAATATAAAAAATGTGATCCTATCAAATTTCCCCGACCATTGGTAGAATAGTGATCTATGATATAAGAAATTTTTCCAACCCCAAAAGATCTATAAAAACATTGATCCATTCTTAATTAAACACCATGTATAATATGTAGACCATTTTTTAGAAGAAAAAACCTCCAAAAGGGAGTTTGAGGTCCCATTACCCCATAAAGTCTCACTGCAGACAACGATCTTGGTATAGTTAATTAAAATATTCCAATTCCATGAATCTAGATGTTGATTATATTAATGATAAAAAAATTTCCCAGTTATAATAATCCAAAACCCATATGTCCAATCCAATCATAAATGATTTAATCTACGTTGACCCTTGAGAGGATAAGGTACTTGATATAAAACGAATTACTCATCAGGCTAAAAATGAAAAATCAGTATGTTATCCTCATATCAAAAAGAAGAGTTTTAAGGGAGTAGAATGTCCCAAAAAGAAATAAATTTGGTTGCTAGGGTAATGGGAGTTAAAGAGATAATGAAAAAATAAGTAAATCATGGTGGGGCTTTGGTTTTTAAAAATTCTTATAATAACATCACCATTATTGGGATTATATCAATTCCACGAGTAAGATAATGTCTTAATCTTGGTTGCCTATGGCCGTTAGGCATACATAGATATTAATAGGATCCCCACTACCTTTATAATGGAATTTTTATAACATCAAAATATATAATGAGTCGACTACCCTAGTATTTTCTAATCTGAGTCTACTAGACACTAATTTGTTACGTTAACCCTATAAGAAAACCCTAAAAAAGAATCATTAATGTTAAAATGAAAATAGATTAAAATTGATGTATCATTAATATTGTGAGATTTCACTACATGTGTTACACTATGGGAAAAAATGTCGTGGGTGACCATGTAGATGATGTAAAACAACATAGGCTGTGTTCTAGGTACCGAGGTGTGAGGAAGGAACATGGAGTTGCATCATTAAATTAGATATTCTGTAGTTCACATGACCTAGTTATTCTTTATAATGATATCAGGACTCATGTAGTAAATACTTTTAATGTGAAGAGGGGTGTTAATGTTTAGAAAAATGATGAAAAGGGGGTTCGGTATTGGAATTCGGTCAATATTGATCATGGTATGTGTGACTGAGGCACCTAGGAGTGATATGGGGGAAAAAATGTAATGATTCACATACAATAGTTTACTTGACTGGTAGATATTTTGATTGAAAAACATTTGGTGTTAGTTGTTTGTTGAGGTTCCTGTGTATCTCTAGGTGATATTGGGAGGCACACCCCAACATAGGGAACATTATGGTGCAATAAATTTTTCCACTGCATTTATCAATTTGGTAATCCCCAATGTACCATCATAAATTTTAAGGGATCGTATCATTTTCAAATTACTCACACATGTGTGGCTGACCTAGGATGATATCTTCCATTATCTATTTAAATATACCTTTAAATATGGATTTTTTTTAATTTATTTATTCTATTCATTTAGAGATATACATTAATGGGATATTTATTTGAGTTTCCCACATGTGATCATTCATTTGAGAGGCCTAGTTATTAGATATTGAGGTTAATTGATTGGTTAATTGTAAATTAATCCTAACATAATGTAATTTTTTTATATTATTGAAATATGATTTCATGAGGTGACGATCACAGGTTATTTCACATCATTCCATCGATGGTATGTAACCATATGATTTTAGTAAGAGATTTTAGAATTAATATATTCATTTTTTTGATAAAAAATTTGTATTTTGTTATTTATTAATTATTGGTTACATGCTTATTGAAAAAACCTTATATGTGTATTTTTTTATATTTTCTACATTATTAGGTAGGTCATAGAGATTCCGAAAACTATTCATTATCTATTTATAATTCATTAAATTACAAACTATTTCAAAATGATTTGAATATTTATTTATATATTATTGTAATTAAATATTGTATAGTATTTATTATGCTATAGTGTAATGGGGGTTAGTTAAACCTAACTGGTCTCCGATAAGGTCATCCATAAATTTCCATGTATGACATAAGAATGAATAACTACGTTATTGCGGTTGGTGGTCCTTACGAGTTTTCCCATTATTAAACCACATAGAATCCGTGATATGTGATACATGTGGTATTTCCACTAATGGTAATAATCATGATATATTATTTAATGTTTTTACTAAACAATAATTCCTATAAAAAAGTTGAAATCATTCCATGGGATGTGAGGGTCCCTTGTGCACTAGATTTATTAATTTTCAATAGATAGTTGTGGAATTGATTATGTTTTTTTCTTATGATATATGAAAATTGTGGTGTTATATTTTATGGAATTTATTGATCATGGCATTCAATAATATGATTTTTATGGGAATCATGGTAGATATCACTAATGATTTTAGGTATAAGATACATGGAGTTTCCTCGTGATAACCTTGAGATTATTTTTTAATAAGGGATGGTTGTGATGATTATGGTTCAAGTGTTCCTCCACTAATGAGAATTGAGTACCTTGATGGGTATTTCATTTGATGGACTTGTGGTTTTTATGGGTTTATACGGAGTGACAGTGGATGAACATGAAAATTTACATGTTCCCATGCCATATTTTTATACAAATGAAAGTATGGGTTACCACATTAGGCCAAAAATCCGACTGTGTGTTTTTAATAAAATTCCCAAGGATGCTTTACCATACATGTGGTGGGTTTTGTCCAAAATTAATTGAATGAATAATGTTTTCCATGTGGATTTTGTATGTATTATATAATACAGTGGACACTATAGTCTTCTCCAATGATATAAAAAACCATTAGATGGTGAATGTGGAAATGGATAATTACAATTTCAAAATCAACGTAGAAAAAGAAAAGATGGCGTTAGATTATGATGGTTATCATGTCAATTATAGCATGGAAAACTAAAAGGTGAACCTTAATTGAGTCATATGGGTTTGTTGAATGTAAAACCCCTATGAGATGAATTATACGAGATGTAAGAGTTGGGAAACACATCCTTAAAAAATTATTAATGAATGCGAATAATATGACCGAGGTTTCAACGTTAAGGACCAGTAGCTCACCTTTTATTAGATCATAGGGAACAACTCAATGTCCGAGGGCTGTTTAAAATCCTTAATTACCTCAATGTGACTTTATTTATGCCTAATAATATTGATCACCTAAGATTTCCCCTTTGGGAATATTTTTGGAGCATTATGACTATATACCAACATTGATTACCTCATTGGAATTAGCCCCGAGTGAGTAAAATATTTCTCATTAGGAATTTAATACAAAAGATATGATTATTACCTAATACTTTTTATATTCTATTGGATAAATCCTAGGATATTTTATTCTCTCCCGCTAAAATATTTTCCGTGTTCCTAGTACTAGTTTTTAATAATACATGGTCCTCATTGAGACCATTTGTCACTATAAAATGATCTTGTTGTCGATCATAGGTGTCATGTTAGAACTAAAGGATCAATAGTGTTTCCTAAATTATGATTTCACATTGTAATTAATATTTAACTAGGAATTTCATATGAAAATAGACCCTTTTTTCTTTTTATATAAAAAAATTCATTGGTGGTTACTTATTTTTAATCTCACCCTTCTTAGGAGGCCATAAGAAATAGGTACTTTGGATGTCTTCACAAATTCAAAGATCATAATCGACATAGGGTCAATATTTTATAATGTTACTGTATATATTAAATTATATAAATGATATTTGTGTTTTAGGTCATGTATTGATGTAGTTCACTATAAAATTATTCCTTTTATTTATTTTATATATTATTAGTTCAATTAGAGATTGGTATCAAATTTTTGCATGGTTGTGATCCATATAAGACTACATGATTTCACATTTTTTGTTTCTTTAACATGTCTATCTACCAGATCCAAAAACATTGGTGTATTATAGTGGATATTTTTTGCAATTAAAATTATTATTACACAGATTTTTATGGTGGTATAGTCTTCCGTTGGTAAATTAGAAGACCATAACTATTGGTTATCACCCTCTAGAATAATTAGAGGAACAAATAAGGGACCATGTCTGCTTAACCAATCTAGGGACTACTCAGTTTTGATGGACAATAGGAGGATGTTACAAAGTGAAATGATATCTCTTTTTTATCATTACTATTTTAATAGATCATATATAGGGAATTTAACTTTTTTTTGGATATTTTGATTGATTTTAAACTATAGTGTCGCAGACCTATTTCAAAATTTAATGAACTGGTTACCATGAATATGTTATTATTGTTCTTACATTCATACATAATATTTCTATGATTTCATCTTACATGAAACCATTTTGTTTTTTATTTATGTTTATTTAGGGATTTGGATATCATCCTTTTAGAGAGAGGGTTGTATACATGAGCCTTTTTTCAGGTAATAGTCACATAACATTTAAATGTTTGTATGTTATTTATATGAATGAGGATATTTTCTTTTTCATAATGTGTTAGAAATGAAAAATACAGAGTTTTCTCATATAACCCGTTAGTTTTATTTCAATTAGTTGAATTATGAAAAATTTTATTTTTATTATTTGTCACACATAATATATATGGAAATTTTCATTGATTAAAGATATATAGTCCCAATTATTAGGGATGTATAGTGATCCTTAGTGGCACTGCATTGTAATTAAATCCCTTGTGATAGAACCCTTGTGGATTATTAAAAAAATGTTCATTTTTTAGAGGACTAAAAAAAACTATATTATTATTTTCTTTAAATAATATCGGGGGAAATATATTTGAACAAATCTTATTATTACAGTAAACACAATATGGATCATCATATGATGGGGTAGTTATGTGTGTCTGTTTGTGTGTTCTGATATAATATATTGATTCTGAAGGGAATTGTCTCATGTTATGATTCACCATGTGAATATTTTCCCTATCCATATGAATAATTTTCATGTCATTCATGAGATCTATGAGACTAGAAATTGTGAAATTTGAACTATGTCTTACCTTCTTGTGGTAGTGATGTGAAAAATGATGTACTTAATGTGTTATGTCCAATTTTTAAAATGCATATAGGATAAGTGGGAGATCCTATTTTTTGAGACATGTCTCTGAGTATTGGTTTCATGGTTTTTTTATTGATATGTGTAGTGATGTATTCAATGGTAACCCATGAGAAGGGTTATCGTTGGCTTGTATGATCACATAGATATCATACCCAAGGGTAGAAGCATCTGGTTATTATATTGATACCCAAAATGTGAAATCACATATGATATATATTACTAGTGAAACCATAGACATTGTAATGAATAAATCATTAGTTTTATTGTGATTTGATAGTTATGACATGATTATAAATCATGCCCTAATCATTAAAGGCTTATAAGAGTCATTTTATTTATATGATTTAGGGCACACTATGTGATTTGGTATTGAGGATTTATTTTAGATGAGTTTATGAAAAATATGAGTAAAACTATTCACTTTTATATTATTTTGACATTATGGTACAGTTGGGATAAATTCATTTGTTTTTAATATAATTCGTGAAGTGTAATGTCATCTCATTATGTCATTGGGATAAAAAACATTCCATTATCATTAGGTTGAATACCTAATAGTTATCCTATAATGAAGTTACTAACATGATGATTTAAAATTTACGATTCAGTCACATGATCCTATATTTAATAGTGTGTGACTCCTATTGTCATGACATGGATTTTGTGATCATGCGATACAAGTGTTTAAACCAATATCCATAAGATGAGATCAACATGGTATGTGTTTGTTATTCATGGTTTAATTTAATTTTTTATTGATGGATTATCATGTGATAGAGGAGTACATATCAAAATTAATAAGATGATTAAGTGAATTTTATCCGATATTATTGAAAAAATTGATGATGTCACAACTATGAGATGTGATATCAAATATTGTTCTAGGAGCTCTAGTGTGATGGACTTGTTGGTGTTCCTTAACATGTATGTTATTTGTGTGATGAAGATGGAACATATTATTATTTTAATTAAAGATAATTATCTAAAAATATAAATGTTGGGGAGTGAACCTATTTTTAGTTTTTCACATGACCCTTTTTTGAGTGGTATTTTTTGGGGGTTGAGAATAGAGTTCATGTGAGCTCGTAATAGGATGTATTAGAAATTTCACATAGATTATCAGGTATGATTATGTTGTCCCTATAAACTAGGAATGAATGTTAATTGATTGATCATGGACATGGAGGTGTGAAACTCATATAGTTTATGTAGTGGTTTTGGTGAAACATTTCATCAGATGCTCAAGATAATATTTTAATACTTGAGAGTAAGATAATCTGAAATACCATTCCAAATTTTATATCCAAGATTTGAGATTCATGTGCATTTTTTAATGATGGTAATGCATTAGAATAATTCATGGGACTATTTTGATGCAATATGGGGGTATATTAAATTCGAGAAAACATAGTTGTATTTGTGAGATAATAAATGAAATCATAGTTTGATGGTGATTAAAATAAATAATCACACCAAAGATGGAGTTTGGAATTCATTGTGGTTATTAAGTGATCAAAATAATTCATAGAAAGATTATTTATTCAAACTAATTTATGTAAATATGAATAAACTGGTGCTACCAATTCTCTCATGGATTTACTTCTAGTGGATTTATTGATAATGTTCTTTTCTATATTTGGTTGTGGTGGGTTGAAAATTGTAAGGACTGTATAATTGATCCACTAGAAAAAAAATTTATAGGAAATTTTGATTGGGGGAGCATGATGGTTTTAGGTTGGTTGTTTGATTTGATTCTTTTGGTGGCATGTTATATAATATATACAATTAATTGAACAAAAAAAATATTCATTATTAGGATAAATGGGTGTTTTAGAATACTGTCTTGCGTTTCAATGATATTGGGGAGTTTAAAATTGTTTTACTTATTAATAGTTCTCCTTATGGTTAGAGTTGTGTTGAAAAAGAACATCTGATATTCTCGAATAAAATTTTTTGTATTAAACATTCATTCAATATCATGTCATTTCATTATTTATAGTTCATGTATATTGGGTATTTCTATTATCAATGTGTTCTGTGGTGGAGAGGTTGTTAAATCTTGTAACTTTTATAAAAAAATTCCATAGGGAATTTAATTTTTTTCTAGAGTTGGGTTCATTTAGAAATTATATATTTGGAGTAGATATCTGAGTGTTATAATATAACATGATATTTTACAGATATGGAATGAGAACTGATGAGAGATTATTGAACATGTGTGTATAGCTAACTATGGTCATGTGAACTTGTAGTCCAATTTCTCTACTCATGCATGATTATATAGAAGAACATTTCATGGGGTAGCCCTAAGTGGATGGCTAAATTTCCTAGTCATAGGTGTGGTGTGTATGTGATATGCGAGCAACCAAATAGATCACCATTAACTCAACTACATTTTTGTACCCATGATCTATTCATTTGAGCTATCCATAGAGAAATCCATATCATAGATCATCCTATGGTTCCATGCGAGACATCAATGTTAAAATATTTATACAAAATTCCTTATATTGGAATATAATTGACAGTAGTAGTGATCTACATTACTTAGGGTGAGGGTAAAATGTGAGGATAGACAATGCCACAATCATTTCATGTTGGCTATTTCTTCTTAGAGGCCTCATGATATAGGATCAAATCCAAAATCAACCACTTCATCCGCACTAGGAATTATTCTCCACTATGGTCGATCTATTAAAACATTATTCCCTTATTAGTCCTCATTTAAAATGATTCTTGTAAGAATTAGAATTCCCATATGAATATATATTAGTAACAATATTAACTTAGAAAATATTTAATATCATTAATATTCTTCCATTTATTCAATGAAATAACTAAATCAACCTTATCGAGGTCAACTGATATTCTATTATGAGAAACCACATTCCATGGAAGTCACTACTCATACAAACATATGGGAAACATTGTATACATTCCTTGAATAAAATGTTCTCATATCTTAACCCGTATGATTTCAGAAGTCTATAATGTGATTCAATGTTTTAAAATATATAAGGATTCCATCAACAATCAGAATGAAAAATAAGAACATATTGGGTGAATGCTATTTTTTTGAGGTTAATGAAGACTATTAGAGGATTATTCAATAAAAATTACTTAATGAGACAATAATGAATCCTATAAATTATCTCAAACATTGTCATTGGTATGTCTTTTCCTCTGTCATGGTAATAAAAGAATCTAGACAATATATCGATCTTTTAAAACAATTGAGTTCCCATTAAGTGATCAATAATGACATTAATTATTTCCAATGGGTTACATTTTTTCATATTGAATTTATTAAAAATTAATATTCAACATAGATTTAAATATTAACATAATCTATGTTAGAGAACAACGCTTGATCACAACAGGGGGTTCCTTCAATACGATGAAAACATTTTAAAAAGGATCATACATATTCAACATAGTATCCTTCAACAGAGCTAGTATAATGTAATACAGTGGAATCGATATTTTCCATGAACCTGGATTAATATGAATATCAAAATCAACCACTACTATGGAGGAAAGCATGAGAAATACATAGAAAATACATCTAAGTACAAATCAACAAAAAGAAGAAAAAATAGGGGTATATTATTTGGTCTAGAAAAAATAGGGGTATATTATTTGATCAGTATTGTACCTCAAACAGCGGATGGTCAATCTCCACTAAATATGGTAGTCTACTCCACATATAACATGTCACCTTCCTCAACTCCTCTTCTATATCCCTAGGGTTTATGGGTACTCTGAGTATGCTGCTATGAATAGTAGATGAATCCCTATGTCTAACACCTACCTCTACAAGAGGTCAGCCTATAAATCTTACAAGAAACATTGTGGAAGACACCGCTTCTTCCCACACAGTCCACATGTGCTATGAGTTATAGTACAATACCTATGAAACTGTCAATCCTTTCAAATTTTAAATTATTTTGAAACTCCTTCGTAAGGGGATGTTGAAGCTACACACTTCCCAACCTACATAGTTGAACACAGTTTCCTGTTTGTAGTATTCCTATTTTCATTTCAAAAAGGAATTCCCATAGTAGTGAGAGTAGAATCAATAATTAGTCCACCATGGTATGGGAGTAAGCCAGATACCATGTCCTCCTCCAATCTATTTTCAAAGATCATGGCCTTGAAAAAGACATGTTTATATTCAACAAGGTCAATGTCTATAACCTGACATCTATGTTTCGACCAAATGAATATCTAAAATAACTGAGCCTCCTATGCCTTATTCCCAACCGACAATGACGAAAAACAAATTATCTCTATAAATCGTGTAGAATATGCTGTGAAACTCATGGGATTTTATCATAATTCCATGAACTCATGGGCATATTCTATCTATCATGTCTGGAAAATACTTTTTGAGAAGAATCACTTTGATGTACACCCAATTAAGACCCTCTCATCTGTTAAATTGGTTCATTGAAGTTCACCATCTCATAGGGGGTCCCAAAAATTAGAAGGTCTCCAGGATTATGTGAACTTCTTCAGACGTCAAGACTAGTTAAAAAATTCTCTTATTGAATTCCATCCAGTTCTCTACATATTGTGGACTATTAGTTCATTGGAATGCTAAAGGGAACTGGGGCTAGAAATCCTTATCATGGTCAGTCATGTTTCTTTGTGCGACTCTGCCTTGGACATGCACTATTTGAAAAATTCCCTGCTAAATGTTATCTACAGCCTGAATTTCTAATGCCCATATAGTACAATGATGTGGTATATCCCCCAGTACCATAGGTTGTCGAACATGATCCTCATAGGTTTCCACAGAAGGTGGTCCCATCCCACATCTTTGAGGAGTCATATTCTGCAATAAAAGGAACACTAATAACATTAATATGTCTAATCTAGTCAATGGGATCACACAAGGTCTTTCCAAAGAGGATATTATCAACCTAATGTACGACCCTCCTAGAACTAACACTACTCTCAATATGGAAGTGTTTGATAATGTTTTCACATAAATATACTAACAGATCAACCTAAATTGTTCAACTAATTACACCCAATAATGTTAAATCACATATCATGGAAACACACGTATATCACACAGAACAAAATATCTCATTTAGATATCAAAATTAAATAAATTTAATTAATAATGTACAACGTAACACATAAACATGTTTATTAATGGCTTGTAAACCTTTGTGACTATTCATTATGCATGTACATATGTGCAATCTCATAAACCATATATAACATCATGCACATCCCCCAAGGTGAATGTAATCAATGGTAAAACAAAACATCCCATTTATGTAAACTCGGATGACCACACAATACTTCTAGACCGGCACCAATATAGTTCCCTTGCTTCAGTCCCAATGTCATATGTCATGTTTAAAATATTCCAACCCAATCATTAGAATAACATGTTTTTTTAATAACGTGACCATTGGATAAATATTTGTTACACGTCGTCCATAATCACTTGGTCGGAGACAGAATTCCACATGACCACACACACATCTCCCCATACGCATGTGGTTTCCGACTATCAGTGAGGGTATGAGTTTTAGTGGGGAGACTATGCTCTTAATATCATGTCACTTGATCAATAATCAATAATAAGTAACATTAAAATTAAAACATATAATAAGGGAAAACATGCTGAAAAATATAGATGGCATTCATGTCATAAAACAAAGCAGATCCTAGGTTTCAAGAAAAACTAATATAATAAGAAGTAGATAAAGAAAAGATAAATTGTGGTCTTATGGGGCTCATCCCAACCCACTACTATCTATGTGCTCCACTTATCATATATCTATCACTAGTGCCTTGTCCTTCGTTGTATCCTTCATGAAATCTATAAGCGCATTGAAATTCCCGTGTTGGGTGTGATCACATGATTCAGTAGGAGACCACCAGGGATTCATTAACCTTATGTTCTCATGTATACAATTGTATAACATAATAATATATATTTTTATCTAGTATAATAACACACAATAAAAAACTACGCATTTTTCTATAACCAAGCCACCACAAACCCCCAAATGTACCTGGTCCAGCTCTATGTTTGATACAAATGTATGTAAATATGTATCCATAAACTATCCATATGGATATTGGGGAGTCACTCAGAATCCATGAGGAATTGAGTGGAAACAAACTAAATATAATTGAGAAGGCATCAGGTCATACTTGGAATCCAGATGGCATCAAGTATCAGCAACCTACCCAGAATCCATAAGGCATTGGGTAACACATGGAATCCCTAATTCATAAAGTGTTCGTCATCTAATCAGAATCTATAAGACATCAAGTAGATTCTTTGTTATATGGTTTTCATTTTGTGTCCTCATCTTCTCCACACGATATGCACTCTCCCCACAAGGGGTAATTATACCGCAATGACCACCAGCCAAGTATAAACATACCAACCTCTAAAGGATAATATGACAAGTCATAGCATGATATCAACCATAGAACACATCATGATAAATATATGATAATCATAAACAACCACATGGTAATAAAACATCATTATGGAATCCTGTTATCACATCAATAAAATTGAATCAAATAATACTATATAATGGGCTCCACATGAACCCACATGTGATCATAATTCAATCCTGATATTAAATAATCCAAGACAGAAATTAATATTCGAAACATGTGAAGACAAGAGTTCAAATGATAATGAGCATACTACCTTAAGGGTCACTGATATAAAAATAAATGACAAAAACATCAAAGATCCCACATCACAATATTATTTTCAAAAAAAATAAAATCATGATGTCATTAATGATTCCTAGAACAAAATTCTTCTTTTTTTATTTCAAATGAAATAAAATTTCACATAAGATAAACAATTATCTCTAATGGATAATTTTCAAATAACCATTTATGTCAAAGAATATGTTATCTCAATTATTATTTGATCATTTATTTATTTATTATCATTAGATAATTGAAAATAAATTATCACTCGATTAATCATGTGATCCACCATTAATAATTTTTATTCTATAAATTATAATTTGATAATTTATTTGATGACATTTTTAAATAATCCCTCGTAATTATCATAGTTCATTATTTATCTATATCTCAATAATTCTCAAAATAATTTTTTAAAATATTATTTTCAATGATCTATTAAAATGTGAAAAATAGATTTAAGAATACATTGATACATTCAATGAAAAAAATTCATATTTTGGTTATGCACGTTGAGATGAATCTAACGATATTGACAACATGTAATTCCAATTAACATCATAACATATATTTAATTTAGATGTTTGATATAGGGGAAAAGATAATTTTTTTTAAAGTACAAACACATTCATTCTTCCCAAACTCACCATGCAAGGTGGAGAAACGACACCATACAAGGATGGGAAACCATGTCCTATATATCTGGAAGAGTAAACTAAATCTGTGGTGTGCACAAGGAGGATCCAAAGTTATTTTAATACGGTGGAAATAGTATGTTCATAATCATTTGGGTATTCATGGAAGAGAAATAAAATTTATATCTCATCCCAATATTTGAAAATCCCATAATAAGATTCACCGTTTCAACCTAGAATTCCAATGGAGTTATTAGTTTCTCCCATTTAAGGTGCTTTGATTTTAAATAGAAAAAGATGACTTTCTTTCCATTATTTATGAATCATGATATCACAGGTATAGAGTTTTCTTGATTTGGGAAGATAATTAATAGTACCATTTTATTTTTTAGTTAAAAATTTAATTAAATTAAAATATTAGTTAGCTATTTGGTTTAATTATTAAATAACATAAAATGTATTAGTGAAGAGACTAAATGTCCTTTGATCATGAATGTTATTACATTTCTAGTGAAAACCCCCATTCTAGACCCAACGATAGTCTCGAAATTATCATACAACGTTCGATTTGAGAGATAGTAATAAATTATTATTTAAATATAGTAATAAATAATTAACTATATATAAATGAGTATTTTTCACAAGAGAGACATCCAAATGTATGAAATTTATAAATCTTACATCCTTTTATGGTAAAACCACTACTATAGACCTATCAGTGGTCTCATATTTTTCATACAATGCACCGTTTATATGATATTAATTTTTTTTCAAAAATCATATAACATGAATTATTAAAAAATTAATTCTCTATATCTAAATAATTACATGTCTCATAATTTCCCAATAACATAGCTTACTAATTTAAAATATTTTATTAATTATTCCAAATAGAATACTCTAATTTTACCCTTACATGAGGCCTTAACACATTTATTAACATATTTTCATGTATAACTCACTTTTCTCACACAATACACTTATAATTTATCATCATTGGGGTTTTGTTGTCACTGTAAAATTCATGATATTTCACCATGTTTCTAATAGATTGTCCATTTTATTAGTGGATATCAATCACCTTGTAAAATCATTCTGAATAGTGATGAGAGGTGGTTGGGTTTTGAAACATGTCAATAAAAACATTTATGTATTGTTTTTAGTAAATAGTTTTAGTGTAATTTTCAATTTCGGTGACAGGAAAAACAATTGGAATAAGTAATGTCTTTTTAACAACCCACACATTTTACATGTATTATTACATGGTTTTGTGAATATTATTTCATGTACTACAAACCAATGATAGAATAATATAGTTTATTTAGAAGGATAGTTACATTATTAATAAACATGGAACAAGAATAAAAGATATTAGTATTAGTCTCCATTATGAGAGCATAAATTTTTTTGAGCTCCTATATCAACATCGGATGACCTGGGGGAAACATAGACAAAAGAGATTTGATAAAAATATCAGTAAGGGAAGAATAATGGGATTTAAACATAACATATGAGTAAGAAAAATTAATATGATAACATATAATCAAGGATCATGACTATACAAGTGGAAATATAACATATTGATCATTGAATCATATAATCGTGAAAAAATAGGAAAGTGGTCGAGACATATAGCATTTCACAACCATTAGTCATGGATTACTTCTAAGACTATATAACATCATGGACAAAGTCCCATAATAGATTTTGGTTTACTCTAAATCCCATCATCGCACATAATGAGACTAAAACATTCCCCAATGCATTGGATCACTATATGGGCTCACCCATTACAACATTCACATGCATTTTTTTGCCATATAAATAGTCTATCCTAAGTAACATTCATAAGTGTTTACCATGGAATGGGATGGAAAAGTAACAAGATTTATAAACATCATTCATTTTAAAAATAATCTAGCTATAAAAATAAAAAATATAGTGCTCAGGAATAATATCACCAGAAAATCATAATAACGATAAAAAATTTATCTCATAATAACAGAAATTTTTGAAAGATCAAATGAAAGTATTTTTTAATAAATTATCATTCCTATTTTGACAAAAATTATTATTAGTATAATGTGGAATTATAAAAGAATAAATGTTATTTTAAAATATTCATATATGATTCTAAAGGAATATTTATGTCATTATTAAATAACTATTTTAGGAAAATCCTTGCAAGATGTATAAGATAAAAAACATTCATTTCATATTTGTTTTTGAAAAAGTAATAAAAATATATTTTATAAAATGATATTATTAATAATTCTATTTTGTAAAAAAAATATTATAAAATTAGTGAAAATTATATAAAATAATCATAAGTTAATTTTATAACATTTTTTTATTCAAATTAATAAGGCAAATGCATTAACGAAAAATATATTTTAAGGAATCCTTTCAAAAAAATACAATTTTCGAAACAAATTCCCTTAATAATATTATCACAATGAAATAGTCATTAATTAAATGAAATAAAAAAGTGTTTACTCTATAAATATTGAATAAAAGATACAACTAAAATATAATCTATTCAAAATTAATTTCACACATCTTCTTAGCACAATTTTTTCAATAAGTTTACATTTAACCTTGGGAACAGAAATTTTGTTAGGATATACCTTTACTCAGACTTCCCTTTAGTGGTTTGTACATTAACCACATTTAAAATGATTTAAATAATATTATTATATTTTTAGGGATATATTCATACAAATTATATCTTATATGATACTTTTGTAACATATTACTACTTAATTGATTATAATATTGCGTAGTTTTCTTAGTTTTGGCTATGTTTGTTTCAGGGTTTGATGGTCGGTTAATTTGTGTATAAATATGAATTTTACATTAAAATAGAAGTAAAACACCAATAGTGATGCTAGATGAAATTTATTTACATTAATAAGGATTATGGATCCTATTTTTTATTATATCATAAGAATGATTCATTAGTTAAAATAATAATTATAAGTGACTTTTTATTCTATCTATTTATACGACCATCAGAAACTACTTTCATTTTATTTAATATTATGTATATATATTAGTTCTACAACATAAATCATGTTCTTAAATATAAATTAAAATATTGTATAACTAGAATAATAAGTTTATGAGTATCCATGAATTCGGTAATGGAAAACAACCAAAATTGTAATTTATTGAGGAGATTTACCGACTTAATAGGGGAAATATTTTTGTATCATTGAATAAGAGGAGGAAATAAAAGGAATGGATAGAATATATTCCATTATAAAACAATATATCAAATTAATTATTATTTATTTATATTTCCATGATGGATTTAGAAGGTGAGATGAAATTATAATAAAAAATAAAATTTACTTAGGTGTTTTTGAGAAAATTACCTCTTCAATATCACCTACGTGAGCAACCCATTAAGGTGTTTAGATTTAATATTTTGGTGAGAAAAAAAGCACATGGACTTTCAGAGAGTGATTATTATAGTTTTTAATATATTATATGAACTTTATGTCTTTCCGGATGAAATAGGATGGGGATGTGTGGTATTTGTATAGTAGGAGATATTGGTTTTCATGACAAAAATTATGATTAATTTATATTAAAATCCCACCACATTGAGGTAGAATTATATTACAATAAGTTATATGATAATTAATGTTTTAAATGTGAGTTATGTTTTATAAATACCTCAAAACACCATTAAAATGTGTATTTTTTGGAATGATTGTCTTTTAACATTTCACTTTAATGCTTGTCATTATTTTACGTATACTACGATAAATATTTTTTATTACCACATTAAAATTATTATACCTAAAAATGAAAAAAGACCATACAAACTAATTTGTACCTTATGATTCAAACCAATAAATCCTTTTCTCTAAATTCAATTTACATAATTTGAATATTGATATTTAAAATTAATCCTATAGAGGCAACGATAACCCAAGGTTCCAATATAAAATTTTAAAAAACCTATAAAAGTTTTTATATCAAATTTCAATTTTAAATTCCTCCAACTGATGAAAATGGGATTTATTTATATATATTTTAACTAATGATACTTTAATGAAATTTAAAATTAAATTTAACTATATAAATAAATTAGAAGAAAATGTGGTTTTAAATTAAAATTCAATATTTTCACTATTCATAAAAAACTAAATATCACAGGAAAATACCAAAAATTCACCCTAAGATAATTTTGATATAATTATTTCCAAAATAAATTTTATTTAAAATAATATTAATTAATTAATGTGTATAAATTATGTTCTAAAATATATGTTCAATTAAAAATCAGCAAAACGGGCTTTCGTAAAAATTTGTTTTTTATATTTAAAATTAGATTTATTCTTATCAAAAACCAATCATACTTATTTCTTGAATTAAAAATATTATTTGATATATAATATATGAATTTCATTATCATGTATCACTAACACTTATTAGTTTAATTTTCTATATTAAAACATTATTCTAAGAATAAAGATAATTTTTCATAATAACACTTCTTTTATATTGAATGGGTTTTTTATTTTCATTTATAATTAAATATTAACCATTGAATTAAAATTATAAACATATGAATATTATATATTCATAATTAATTTAATCCAATCTATTCACACAATTCCAATGTATAGGTCATAAATAATTAATAATATATAATTATTTGATTAAGATCAGTGTTTTATGCAATGTAAGCCGTCAAAGGGAATAAATTTATTTAAAAATAGAAGTACCATTTAATATTAGGGTATTATATTTTAACCCACATAAAATGAAATTTCCCAACAAAATTTTTTAATTCGATATAAGCATATGAATATTTTCCTACCTCATCACTTCAATAGGTTCCCATGTAGCTTTCTCATATTGGTGGGTTTTCCACCAATCATTAACCAAGTAAGGGGTGTAATTTCATATAACATTATCTCTAGGTTCCTGAATTTCTATAAGTTATTCATTATAAAAAAATTCATTCTAAATTTTTTCTACCTCTATGTTAATTACTTCTGAAGGATTAATTATGTATTTCCACATGTGTGATACATTTAATACATCATGAACACGGGATGGAATCAATGAAAGAGAACATCATTAAGATAGAATACTGATACGATTAAGTATTTCAAAAAAAATCATTCCTAAAAAATATAAAATATTACTTAAATACAAAATATAGATGTTTAAAATTTTTCTCTATGTTAATCCTATATCATAAAATGGTCCATCAAAACATCCTATAAACAATGTAAAATGTAAAGGGTAAGATCACTACCTAACAAATATTTTTATTCGGATAAAATTAGTGTAAAATTTGAAAATAGACATAGAAGAGAATTCAAAATATTTTTTTTTTGTAGAATGATAGTTAACGTGGAAATTTAAATTGTAATGACCATGTAACCCTATAAAGAATAGGTCATAATATTGTCATTGACGTCATATTTTTTTGAATATTAGATATCATTTTATTTCAATGTCATCTGAGAGGATATACTAGATTTATTTCATCTCATAAGTTTAATCTCACTATTTTATTATTCCTTTTTAAATTTAGGTGTCATTACATACTCCCTAGAATTTTAATTCTTAAATAACAAATGGAATATAAGATATATGATTGGATGAAAATTTATTAATTCTATCTCTATTTATCATCAAAAAAAAATGGATAGAACATTATATCCAATACAAATAAATCTTTTATTGGTAATTAATAAATTAGTCGTTAATATCTAATCCAATGTTGATGAAAAATAACAGCATAAATGGTTACCCATATAAACCATATAAAAGATTAAAATACTAAAAATGAGAATAAAGGTCACTAAATACTAAAAATTAATGTTATCATTATTCCGTAAAAATAATATGCATATATTAGTTGTTACATAGAAAACATGTTATTATCATTATCATGTGTTTTTTTGTAACATGATAATCATATTAATTACTATAAATCCATACTGAAAAGTTTTCTACATTTCAAAACTAAATCTTTCATCTTATGATCAATAAAATATTTATATAATCTTAATTAATAATCTACATTTTCCTCAAATTAATATTAAGTTCCCAAGGTCATAAATATTTTTCCATTTATTTTATAACAATCAAAGTTCTCTTTATCTCATTATTATCCCAAAATCATGAACATATTATGGTTAACTATCCCATTATCATAATTTCTCAAAAAATAACACCATAAAATTAAATCACTTTTCCAATCCATCAAAACCACTCAACATATCCTTTTAAATCATTAATAAAAACTAATGCTTATATATTTCATGACTCGAATAAAAAAATATTTGAATTCCAGTACATAAATACATTATTCATCCCACATTCTTCCAAAATAACATACTTATCATCGTCCTCTTATTTCCGTACAATTTTTTACTTTCTCGTCTAATTAATAGTACCAATATAACCATTACTAATACCACATTTTTTTTACAAACAATCCCCCTAAGATTTAAATTTTCATAATTTTTCTATTTTCATAATTTAATTATTTATTCCATTGATAATACCTTAGTGAGACTAATATTCCCAAACATTGTGTTAACTGAATTCTCCATTTTCAATGTCCACTTATGTACTAGTTATAGCATATGATTTTCTTTTGTACCATGGAGGTTTTTTAGGGATTTTCCCTAACAAACCTTATATTAGGTAATTTTATCATATAGTTCCCTTGTTCATTACAAGAAAATATCAACACATATGTCTTATTTTTTTTCTAAACCTTTTTTCCCTCATTAGTGGGTTTTATCATTTCACTTTGTTATTGGATTATTTAGTTCCCATTATGAACACCCATAAAGAAAATTATGGTTCTCGTGAATCATTTTCCATGATTCTTTTTCCTAAACATTTGAATAGTGGGATATATTGTTTTATTTCCTCCATGTTATTTTTCCAATTGCATTTCTGAAGACATTTCCATCTTTATTTTCATGTATCTAGTTCCATGAGACCATTATGAATAACTGGTCTCCATCTAAATTATAAGGACATAACTAAAGATCTATTCATAACTATCAAATCCCTAAATCTCTAAGGATTTTCATAGACACAATTTCAATCCACTAAATTATTAGTCTACATTATATTAAATGATGATGAAATAGACCGAATTATACTATCAAATACTTGTGATGCTTCTTTCATATGCTCAGACTCACTCAATATACTTTTTCATTAGGCGGAGGATCCCACTTCATAATAATTTGGAGTTTTCAGTGAAAATATTTATTAAAAATTATTTTCAAGAATGATTCCCATTCCATGGATTCATTTTCCCCATTATTACTTTTTTTAATAACCCGAACCTTTTTTTATGTATGTTTTCCCCTTCCTTTTAGCTTTTGAGAAAAGAGAAGTTTCTGGCAATTTTAGAAGTACACAAAGTGTGCTTTATAAGTAAACGTCGTGTACTTCGATGTCTCGCGAGGCCGTGTCTTGGCCATTTCTGGGCCACACACACAGTTGTGTGGGGTGATGTGGGGGCCGATTTATGGGGAGTATGAAAAAACCTAATACACACCATGTAGTCCAAAAGTAAAAGTTGTGTACTTTATTTCTTTTAATTAAACGGACCGGGCGCACGTCTAATCTCCATAAACATCTTCTTCCTGGTCACGTTTGACTGAGAGAAGCTGTACGACGCCAAAACTTCACCGAGACACCGAAACTCCGTCCGTTCTCCGAATTTTCAGCTATTAATTGCGTTGGAACTACAGTGGTAGGCTCTTTCTTTTCTAGAGCATCGTTTTCCAGTTCATCCTTTTTGCAAGTTATCGTGGCTTGAATGTTTTTGCTTTTTTGTAGACCTATGATGTTCTAAAGAGATCCAAGCCTCGAGATTCAAGTATTTTGATCTCTTATCCCTACGGTAGGATGTTTGTTCTTTTCTATTCAATATCATTGATTATTATGTAAAAATCCCACCAATACCTTGAACGGTGTATTGTGTGTTTACTATTTTTCCCCTGTTGTTTTCCTGCCTTGCTTGTATGTTTGTGTAGAGGTAATTTGGCTGTGTATATGGGTAATTTATATTCTTGGATGTTTTTCCCATTCCTTGTTCAGTTTACGACCTTTTTTTCTTGTTTATCCTTTGGCCATTACACCTGTTTTCTATGCCTTGTGGCGGTAGGATGGAGTGTTGTTCCTTGACATACTTTTTTTCTGTAGACTGGTTTGCTATGTAGCTCTGTAGGTTTACATTGGCCTTTTATCATTATTATGCTCTAACTAGCACGAGGTTGTGAGAACCTAGTGCTACAGACTATAAGGGGATAGACCAAGTGAGCTTTCTTAGAGAGTCTTGGACATTATAGACTATTGAGGATAGACCGAGTGAGCTTCCCAGAGAGACTTTGATATCATAGACCATGGGAGGAAAGACCAAGTGAGCTTCCTTAGGGAGTCTTCATATTTATAGACTACACAGGGGTAGAACGAGTGACATCCCTCAGAGAGTTTTTTTTGTATGAATTTTTTTAAAACAATCTAGTCTATAAGAGGAATTGGACGAGTCAGCTTCCTCAGAGAGTCTGTGATCGACGTGAGGCTGTAAGAGGAATTGACTGAGTGAGATTCATAACAAAGTCTCTAGATCTTGGGGATATAAGGGGAATTGACTGTGTGATCTTCCTCAGATAGTCTCTGACCACCTTAGACTATAAGGGGAATTGACTGAGCATACTTCCTCAGAGATTCTTATAAGTTCTCATGACCAGACCATATGGGTTAGGCTGAGTGTACTGCCAAGAGGGTTTTTGGTACTTCTTGGATAGGACCATTGGGAATGGATGTGAGTACATCTCATAGGGATTCCTATTTGTGGTTAGATGTTGGCTTCACTGCTGCTTGTTGATATGTGGATTGTTTACTATTCTGTATCATCCGGTTTACTACATACTATTTACTACTTACAGTTACATCTTACTATACTATTACTTGTCATATACTCACTTACATTTAGGCACAGATCTTTGGGTGGTTGCGTACTGGGATTTAGTCTCACACCCTGTTTGGGTCATGCTTTTAGGCCCAAACAGATTATATTGCTTCAGGTATAGACCAGGGAAAGTGCCCTTTAAATTCTGGAAAAAGATTGCATTGGAGCAGAAGATCATGGGGCCAAGCTGAGGCATGCGATGCTAAGGAGTTTCTTATATTTTATTCTTTAGTACTTTGATTTAGTATTATATTCAGCATTGTGACATGTTTGGATGCTTATCTAGACATATGTATCATGCATAAGTTCATATATATATGTGTTCTCCAAATGTGTATTGATTTAGTTTTCTTATGTTTACTTTTGTTGGATATTTACAGCTTATTCTATTTTATTTGATGATTACATTTGTTGTGTACTCTTCCAATGAGGGCATAGTTTCCCCAATAACACAACCAAGGCCATCGCTGCTACACAGCAGCCTCTAGCATATGGGGAAATGTGCTCGAGGCCATGTGACCAACCGGGTATGGGGCGCCTATGGTGGCTTCCAGAACCAGTATGTTACAAAGTGGTATCAAAAGAAATTATTTTCTCTTGACTTACTATTTGGGGCATATATCCAGGCATATGACATAATAGGTACTTGGTAATAAGTTGTGCCTAGGGGTACCTAACCCGTGTACAAGGAATAGCCATACTACCTTGTTTGTTGCAATTTTACTGGTCTGCACTTTTACAGTTGATTTGATTTCATAGTAGGGTGATTCACATGATTTTTGTTGTTACCGTTGTGGTTATTAAAGTTCTATTTTTGTCGCAATCCGATGAGATGAGGGTATGGCATCTCATGCATCATTTATACACTTGATAGAAATCACATCGCATGCATTTTTGACATCTCATTTAGGATGCATTTTCAATTGCATGTTTTTGTGATAGACATTATGTAGATTATGCATGTTGTTGTGATAGATGCTTTGATAAAATATCTACAGTTTTGTAGAGAATTTGTATGTATATTATCTTAAATAAATCGATGCCAAAAATTGGTTCTTGAGGTGTTATGGTCCCTCATGGTCCGTAATTTTATGGATCAATGCCTGGTTTCCTTGTTGTATCTTTTATAAGATGCCAAGAATTGATTCATGGGGAGTATGGGCCCTCACGGATCGGAATTTGGCACCATAACTATTTTTTTCTGTGTTTTGTAGGGGTCAGAGCAGTTTTTGAGCTACTACTCAGAAAAACCCAGAATACACAACGTCTACTTTATTAATAAACATCGTGTAGTTTTTAAACTGTGTCACTGACTGTGAGGGAAGAAACACGAGGTTGTGAAAAAAAATTAGGAATACGCTGTGTACAGTACGGAAACTCCATGTTTTTGTAACGTTGTGTCTACCCATGTGACTAACGACACAGATGGATGAGACATCGACTATATATGTCGTGTCCTGTTATCACATGTCCTTTCAATTCAACCTAAGTACCTTGCTGTATCACGAACAACACGTATCGGGGAAAATCTCCAAGTAAATGACGTGATCTCAGGGAGAAGGCCATGTAGATTTAACCATGTAGTCGATCGTGTAACTATCAACACAGGTCATTGAAAACTTGTGTATTACATGTCGTTTCCATTTTGAACACGTTGTGTTGTCTAGGATTAAGAGGACCATGTGGGTTATCCATGTAAGTAGACTCTTTCATGGGAATATAGTTCAAGTACACACCGTGTGTGGGGACAACATGCCGTATGGTTGGGGCGTTACATGACCAGTTGTGGCCGAAGTATACTCCCATGTGAATGGCTTAAATGAACACGACGTGTTGTTTTTTTATACACGATGTGTAGTCATTGTTTTTAAACTTGAATGTCTCTTTCTCCAGTTCCCCTCATGTACTCTTTTGTTACTAGTCTTTGATAATCCTGATATAAGGTGTGCTTTTGAACTTTTAGAGCTATGCCACTGTGACGTCCTCCGATTGTACGTCAGCTGCCAGACGGTGATCAAACACTGTATATGGATGACCACAGATCTCCTACAGATCCTCCTGATGTGTCAGCCTTGGCAGCAGTAGTTATACTAGTCACAGGCGCCGATTCACAGTTTATGGAAGATTTTATGAGGATAATGCAGACCTTCCAGGGAGTGCCTCCTCCTGGCCCGTCGATGAAAGAATTGACTTGGGTTTTCCAGTAGCAGTATCCTCCCAATTTTTCAGGGGAAGTAGGACCTTAGGCTGTAGAGTCGTGGTTCGAATCCAGGGCGATGATTTTTAATCATCTGGAGATACCTCCAGAGAAGAGGGAGAAGATCACAAGCTATATACTCCGAGACTCCACCAAGAAGTGGTGGGAGTTGATATCATAGTCTGGATCCCATCAAAGTATGACATGGGGTGTGTTTCGGTGCATCTTCTAAGATTACTTCTACCCAGAGACCTTAAGGGATGATGGATCCCGGGAGTTTATGAGTTTGGAGCATGGTAATCTTTCTTTTATTGAGTACTCTCATCACATTACTCAGATGTAGTTTTTCACACCTGTTCTTTAGGAGATGAGCTGTTCCTTGCATGGATATTATAGGATGGTGGGAGGAACGACATCCACTCATAGGTGAACATATTCAGGTTGACTTCGATGTCCTCTATCATCAACTAGGAGCTGATCACTGAGCGAAACCTGAGGAATTTTGGAGCAGTGAGCCAGGGTGAGTCGAAATCCAGAGTTAGTGTTCCTCTTACTGATAGCAAGAAGCGCCGCATTGATTCTGATCATGGAGAATAGAGTAGGTAGAATGGATCTTTGGGTTGGCTGGTAGTATGCTACCAATGCGGGAGTAGTGGGCATACTAGGACTCAATTCCCGAGAGACCCGATGGAGTTCCGATCTTGCGGAAATATG
Source organism: Viscum album (assembly GCA_963277665.1). Taxonomy (NCBI): domain Eukaryota; kingdom Viridiplantae; phylum Streptophyta; class Magnoliopsida; order Santalales; family Viscaceae; genus Viscum; species Viscum album. The sequence continues at coordinate 1,376,554,681 of OY728140.1, read as the reverse complement.
GGCCATCATCATCATTTTAGTCAGATCTTCTAACATACAGCTGGGGGTAGGGGTTCTTCTATGACCAAACGTACAAGATATGAATTTACAATTTCTCACCAGTCTTGGAACTATAGTTCTTCCAGCCATTCAGGCTAAGGTGGAGGTCGTGGATGTGGTGGTCAGTCACCAGGCTACTAGTGATAGTAGAGTGGATCAGCTCACAATGGTCAAGCATGGTCACAGGGCCACAATACAGGCTAGACTTTTACAATGGAGCATAACCATTATGATCAAGATCCATATCCCTCAATAGTTAGAGGTATGATCATAGTAGCCTCGATTTTATCTTAATATCCTTTATATGATGGGGATACACATAGCTTTATCTCTTTTTCTGTTGTGGAGAGCCTTGGGATATGCATCTTTTCCTCTACTAATGCTTTGACTCTAGACCCACCATTAGGGACTAGAGAGGTTAGTGTATGTCAGTGCAGAGAGTTCCCTCTTGAGGTTATAGGGTGTCACTTTTTATGGGACTTCTATGTCCTAGAGATGACGATGTATGATTTCATTCTTGGAATGGACTGGAACTTCCCTTTTAAGAAGTCATTGACTGTAATCACCATAGGTTGAGTTTCGTATAACTTGAAGATGGATCCTTTCTTCATAGAGGCGAGTGTGATGTCCAGGAGATCAGAGCGGGTCCAAAGCATCATGTGTTGGGAGGAGTTAAAACTCAGTTTTCTAGTCTGTATCTTGATAACTAGGGGACTTCACAGTTAGAATTCCCGCCAGTGGTGGATCTTTTCAGGGATGTCTTTCAAGAGGACATTTCATGTTTAACTATGGAGCATGAGGTAGAATTATCTATTGATCACGTTCAAGGAGCGACACTAGTGTCCATTCCTCCTTATAGGATGCATACACCTGAGTTGTAGGAGCTCAAGAAGTTGTTAGAGGAGTTGCAGGGAAATGGTTTCATCTGACCTAGTACATCTCCTCAAAGTTCACCTGTCCTTTTTGTAAAGAAGAAAAACGACACCCTTATGCTTTGGGTGTATTATCGGAAGCTTAACCAGCTGACGGTCAAGAACTGATATCCCTTACCAAGGATCGATGATCTATATGATCTGCTTCGAGGATCCCGAGTGTTCTTGAAGATGGACTTCAGATCCGGTTACCATTAGTTGCTTGTTAGACCTTATGATATACCTCTTACGACTCTCCGGAGTAGGTATGGTCTATACAAGTATATGGTAATGTCATTCGGTATCACGGACACACGTGTAGTTTTTGTGGTACTGATGAACCAAGTGTTCCATCCATACTTAGATTCCTTCGTGGTTGTTTTCTTGGATGAAATCTTGGTGTACTCTCACACTCAACATGGCTATGTTTCCCATATTGAGATCGTCTAGAGTTCACCGAGGGAGAATCAGTTATATGCTAAGCTTTCAAAATGTCACTTTTGGATGGACCAAATTCACTTCATGATTCATGTTATCCCGGAGGAAAGATTATCAGTAGACCTAGAGAAAGTGAGAGAAGTAGTTTCATGGGAGAAAACGAAGAATGTCTTTGAGGTGTGGAGTTTTCTAGGGATGGATGGATAATACAGTCATTTCATATAGGACTTCTTATGCCTTGTAGCACCACATAAAGGTCTGACAAAGAAGGGTGAGAAGTTCTTCTTGTCAGATTCTTGTGATTCAACCTATAAGTTGCTGAAAAGTAAGTTTACTTCAGCACTGATACTATTCATGCTAGATCCTGTCAAAATCTATGTTATTTGCTGTGATGCATCAGGTATCGGGAAGGGAGCTGTGCTAATGCAGGGAGAAGGAGTCATTGCTTATGGATCTCGGCAGTTGAGACCACATGAGAGGAATTACACGATGCATGATCTGGAGCTAGTAGCTGTTGTTTATGCCTCACAATGTTGGGGAAATTATCTTCTGGGGGAGCACTTTGTGATTTTCACCAACAACAAGAGTCTCAAGTACATCTTCACTCAGTGTGATTTGAATCTGAGATACCACAGGCGGGTTGAGTATCTTCAGTCCTTTGACATTGAGCTTTCCTATACATCGGGAAATGGAAATGCAGTGGCTGATGCGTTGATTAGGAGGACTTAGATACATGCAGTTCAAGAGGCCAGTAGTGAGTGGAATTTTATAGATCTATTCTCTGAGATGCATTTGGAGGTGCACGACAGACATGGGAAGACTTTTCTTTCTTCTATAGCTATTACCTCTTACCTTTTTAATCTGGTACGAATGAGGAAGCTATCAGATTTTGAAGGCCTAGACCTACGGGAAAGTGTGTTAGGAGAGGAACCTATTCCTGGGTGGGCCATAGGTGAGGATGAGACCTTGCATTTCCATGGATGCTTATGGGTGATAATTGACATACGAGAGGAGATTATGCGAGACATTCATTCCTCAGTTTGGTTAGTTCATCCTGGTGTCACCAAGATGTATTGTGATCTACACCTCCAGTATTGGGGGCCATGTATTAAGAGAGATGTTTCTGGTTTTTTCATGAGGTGTTCCACTTCTCAGCAGGTGAAAGCAGAGCATCTGTGACCAGAAGGTCTTTTTTAGTAGTTACCCATTACAGAGTGGAAGTGGAACGATTTATCGATGGACATTTTGGCTAGTTTGTCAATGTCACCTCGATGGAATGATGCTGTTTGTGTTGTCATTGATAGACTCACGAAGGTTTCTCATTTCTTTCCAATCAAGGAGACCTTCTGTGTTGATGAGATGGGGTTGTTGTACATCTGAGAGATTGTACGTCTGCATGTATTTATGCACTCCATTGTTTCAGATAGGGATAACTGTTTTACATCTCTATTCTAGAATGGGATTCAGAAGGATTCGGGTATACCGGTACATTTGAGTACAACAAGCCATCCCCAAATAGATGGCCAGTTTGAGAATACGATTCATGTGCTTGAGGATATGCTCCGAGCATGAATGCGGAATTTTGGATATTATTAAGAGAAACATATACCTCATGTGGAGATTTCCTAAAAAATAGTTTTCAATGAACTATTCTGATGGAACATTACGAGGCTTTGTTTGGTAGGCCATGTCGATCACCATTATGCTGGTTGGAGGCAGGAGAGGAAGCTTTGATGGGACCTCGTCTTGTTCAGGATACCATAGAGCTGATATAGTTGATTCAGAATAGGATGGCTATGACACAGTCTCGACAAAAGTCATATGCTGATCAGTATAGAAGACCTCTGGAGATCGAGGTTGGGGATCTGTTTTTCTAGCGTGTCACACCAAGGATGGGACACAAGAGGATTTAGAAACACGGTAAGCATTCACCATGGTAGGTTGGGCCATTTCAGGTGTTGGAGAGAGTTGGGCCGGTTTTCTTATTGGCTTCAGTTAATTCAGAAGTACTAGGCTATGCATGACATATTCCACGTTTCATAGCTCTGGTGTTACTTTTTAGACAAGTCTCATGTCCTTAAACCTGATGAGGTTGAGCTCGAAGCGGATTCATCATTTTTCAGAGCATCATATCCAGATTTCCGATCACAGTACGATGGTTCTACGTGGCCGGTCATTCCCTTTGGTACAGTTGTTATGGAAGGACTGGTGAGTATATGATGAGACATGGGAGAGGAAGGCCGATGTACGATAATTTTGGCTAGAGCTGTTCGAGGTTTCTTCTTCCACGCATCACTAAGAAAATCCATGGATAAATTCCTTTAAGGGGAAAAGTTTGTAAGAACCCAGACCTTCTTTACATCTATGTTTTTAATTTTTCTAGAGTTTTTGAGAAAAGTGGAGTTTCTGGAAATTTTTGAAGTACATATTGTGTACATTTTATTTACAAGTTGTTTACTTCAATGCTGGGTGAGGCCGTGTGCGAGCCGTGTCTGGGCCGCACACACAGTCGTGTGGGGTGATGTGGTGGCCTCATTAAGTGGAGTATGGAAAACCATAATACATGTTGTGTACTACAAATGTAAATTCCATGTACTTTATTTGTTTTCATTAAATGGACTGGGCTCGTGTTTTATCTCCATAAACGTCTTCTTCTAGGTCCCTTTCGACAAAGAAAAGCCATACGACAGTGGAAATTCACCGATCCCCAGAACCTCTATCCATTATCTGAATATACCACCATTGATTGAGTTGGAACCAAAATCGTATACTCGTCTTTCTTCTAGATAATCGTTTTCCAATTCCTCCTATTTTACATGTTATCATGTGTTGAACGTTTTGTGCATTTTTATTGATCTACAAAGTTCTAAAGAGATTAATGCTTCATGGTTAAAGTATTTTGATATTCAAACCCTATGATATCTGGTTCGTGCCTTTCTATTCAATGTCTTTGAGTATTATGAGATAATTCAACCAATACCCTTTAACGGGGTATTGCATGTTTACTGTTTTTCCGGTGTTGTTTTATTTTCGTGGTTGTATATTTGTGTAGAGGTAATTAGGATATGTATAAGGATAATTCCTATGCTTGGATGTTTTTCCCATGCCTTGTGACAATAGCGACCTTATGGTCTTGTTCAGCCTTTGGCCGTTATAACTTTTTTACATGCCTTGTGACAATAGGATGGAGTGTTGTTCCCAAACATACTTGTTTTTCTATAGAGGGGTTAGCCAAGTAGCTCTGTAGGTTTACTTTGGCCTTATAACATTTTTATGCTCTGACTGGAACAAGGCCATGAGAACCTAGTGCTATAGACTATAAGGGGATTGACCGAGTGACCTTGATCTGAGAGTACTAGACATTATAGACTATGTGGGATAGACCAAGTGAGCATTCCAGAGAGTCTTGGACATTATAGACCACATGAGGAATGATAGGGTTAGCTTCCTCAGAGAGTCTTGAACTTTTTATAATATACTGGGGTAAATCGTGGGCGCTCCTTGGGAGAGTCTTTGTTTTGTGTGATGGTGCAAAACCAAACTCATGGCCTATAGAATTAACAAAATATTTGTGTATTTTTTTCATACAAGTCATAAAAATCTGTTTTAGAAAACAAAAAAAATATTCATAATGTTTTTAAAGAATTTAATCACGAGAGAGAATGAATTTAAAAAATTACTATCTAATATTGACAATACTCTTCATCAATTTTAATAAATGCTTACATGGATAAAAAATATATTTTTAAGGAATCCTTTGGAAAAAAATATAATTTTTAAAGAAATGTATCTAATACATATTATCTTGACAAAATATGGAATAATTAAACGAATATAATATGTGAATACTCTATAAATACAGCAAAAATCAGTATCAATACACCATTTTCAATTTAAAATTCATTTCAATTATTTTTGTATCATGAAAAAATCATAAAGTCGAAGTTCAACCCAATTAATGGAAATTGGATTAAAAAATATATTATTTCACACTTCCATATTGTGGGGCATACATTAAAATAATATAATTGATTGAATTATGACATTAATTTTTTATAAAAGAAAATATTATTTTTTTAATACCTTATATAATTATTTTATATCATGTGACCACAAATATGTAAAAAATATATCATAATTTTCATTGTTTCAGGTGCGTTCGTTTCATGGTTCCATGGTTGGTTCCCTTATATGTAATAATGGATTTTCAATTAAAAAGGAAGTAAAACTACATATGTAAAATTAAATTATATTAACTCACTTATAAAATTTTAAAGTGTTTAGATATCATTTATTTTTAATTGATGAAGATGAATCATTAGAGTAAATATTAATGATAAATGTTTATTTTATTCATTAGATATTTTCCAAAAATCCAATTTAGTATCATTTTATATAATATTATTTTTATATATAGTAGTTCAATAACATAAATGAGTTGTAAAATACCAATAAATTTTTTATTTAAACATAATAATACTTTTATGAATATCCATTAACTAGGTTATGTAAAGTTAACAAAATCATTATTCACATATGGGATTAAACGACCAAACATGGGGAAATAGTTTCGATTATTTGAATACGCTGTGGTAATAAACGGGATAGAAATTAGATATTCCATTATAAATATTAGAAAATACTATACAAATTATTCTATTATTATTATTCCATGATATATTATGGAGATGAGAATAATGAATAATGAGAAAATAAATTAAAGGAGGTGTTTTGAGAAAATTATGTCTTGAATAGAACCTCATTGGAGGACCCATTGCGGACATTGGATTTTGCCTTTTGGTAGTCATTCTAGAAAAGAGATGTGTGTAGTGTGAATAGAGGAGGTTTTTTATAGAATTTATGAGCATCATGGCTTTTGCCTCAAAATAAGGATGGTGGTGGTGGTATTTATAGTTGAGGAGGTGTGGTTTTAATTAATTGAAATAATGACTACTGTATATTTAAAGCCATCCATAGTAATTATGGATAAATATCCATGAATATTTTTGATAATAAATCTTGTCAATGCAGTTTAGCGTCATTATATACATAATCCAAAAATTAATGTTTAATAATTTTTTTTGTATGCAAGGAATTTACTATTTGACATTATCACTTGTTATTATTTTACCTATATTTCTGTAAATAATTTCTTTATTGTGGTAACTTTTTTGAACTATATAATGAAATTGACCTTTAAAGATAATTTTTATATTTACATTAAAATTTTTGAATCCATTTATCAAATTCAATTAATATAATTGTAAAAAATATATATTTATAATTAATCCCACTGACTCAATAAGGAACATAGTTATAAATGTAAAATTTTAAACATATCTAAATGTGTTTATATCCAATTTCAATGTGAAATTGATTCCATTTTAAAAAATATAGATATATTGATCTATAATTGAAATTTTTATACTTTAAATTGAAATTCAAATATAATCTTACATTATAATTTAATTGCATTAATATTTATATTTCTATTAAAATTTAGTATTTTAATTATTCATCACAAAATGAAACTTCCTAGAAAAATAATAAAAATCACACTATGATAATTTTTTGTCCCAAATTAAAAAATGATGTTTATTTTTTGAAATAAATTTTATAAAAGCATGAAAATTTATTTTTAAAATTGGTGGTGTATTAAAATGTGGGAAAACTAATTTTAAAATTATGTAGTTTTTTATCTTTAAAATTTGAATTATTATTATCTGAAGCTTATCAAAATAATTGTATGATTTAAAAAACGAATTAATATATAAAATATAATATTCATTAATACCTCTCTCAAATTCTTATTAGTTTAATTTAGTAATATAAAATTCCATTATGAGTATAAAAATAGTTTTTTATAAAAACATCTTTTATATTAAATTTGATTTTATTCATTTATAATTAATTTCAAACCAATGAATTTATTTTTTAAACATTTGAAAAATAAATTTTCAATATTTAATTAATCTCATTAATTCTATCTATTGAAATGGTTAGGTAAATATTATTTATTATTTTTCATTTGTTTGTTTGAACATGGTGTGCTATGAAACGTAAACTATTGAAGAGGTTAAATTTATTTAAAAAGGTACAGACCACAAAATCACCTAGTATTACAGTAATGTTCCCAATTATATGGATATTTATACTAAGAGGAATAGAAATGTGAAAATGTATTGTTAGTTTTTGGACTAGTTTTGACTGGTTCTAAATGGGTTGTTTGGAGAGACACCATTTGATAGTAAACATCATTGTAGAAGACATTTATTTCTATTAAATTTAAAATTTTTGGTATTTCCACTTTCTCATATTCATTATTAAGGTATTGGGACTTTTTTATATTCCCCTAACATGTGTTGGTGACCTAGGAGTGTCTCCTCAAAAATTACAGCAAATATCCTTTAACATATGTTGTTGATATGGATTGTTTTCATCCATTCATTTTAAGTTAATTGTTAAAGGGATATTTGTTTTGGTTTCCTCCAACTTAACTATTATATTATAGACATACATTATGGTTCTTAAATTTATTTAGTGGGATAATAGTAAAATTATCATAATATGATTCTAATTTCTAGAATTATTAATTGACAATGCCCTAAGTTGTTGATCTCAAGTTATTTAACGTCATTCCATTGATGGTATGTCACCATGTGATTTTATTTAGGTATTTTAGAATTAATTAATTTTTAATTGGGAAAGAGATACTATATTCTATTTGTGATTTATTTAGGAATATTTCCTAGTTCATTCCATGAACCTTCAACATGTTCTATGTCACGTATTTGACTTCACTAGGTTGATCATTCAGTCTTATGAGTTATTCCTTATGGAATTATATTTCATTAATTTATAGATAATATCAAAATTATTATAATAATTAATTAAAACTTGTGATAATTAATTATTGTGTAGTATTGATTAATTTACATCTACATTTGGGTTATTTAATTCTAATTGGAAATGGATGATCATGTATAAGATTTCATAGGTTTCACTAAAAAATGATTAACAATATGACCGAGGATGGTGGTCCAACATAATTTTCCATATGTTAAATAACACGAATTATGTGACATGTATATATCGGTTTATAAACTAATAGTGATAATCCTATTTAATTATATATATTATTTAATAAATATTTAATTTCTATAAATGTGTTGATCTATGATTAGTGGGCTTTGAGGGACCCTTATTCTCTGGTCTTATGGTTCTTAATATGATAGTTGTTGCATTAATTATGATTGTGTTTTTTACGATACAAAATACTTGTGGCGTTATATATAAATGAATTATGTGATCATGTATGTCAATTATAGGATCTATTAAGATCCTTTTGGTAGAGGTGACTAAAGATTTGAGATATGATACATATTGATTGTTCTTCTGAGAAACTTTACATGAGTTTTTTTAGGGATAGTTTTAATGATAGTGGGTCGACAATTCCAACCTTAATGATAAGTGAGTACCTATATAGGGATTTCTGGTGTAGGAAAATTAGTTTTCTTTATAGAATGAGGAATGACCTCTGTTGTCTTTGTAAATTTAGATTTTCATATGACATATTTCTATACTGATGTATGTATGGGTTATCACATGGGTCCAGTAATCCCTTAGTGTGTTTATAAAAATTTCAATGTATGCTTTTCCAACCCTGTGGTCAGTGTTGGCTAGAGTTGTGTGATGTTAACAAGGATTCCATGTAAAATTTATATGTATTACGTAACCAAGTATACCCTAGAGGGTAACCCATTGATATAAAACTCATTATATAGTGTGTGTGGTAAAGGATATTGACTAATATTGGAATCACCTTAGAAAGAGAAATGATGGTGTGAGATTAAGGGGGACATAATGTCAACGATTTCCTGAGAAGATGAGAGTCTTTCATTAATTATTTGAGATGGGGTGGGTAGATGGACACCCTTATGAGATTAATTATATGATAAATATTATTTTAGGGACACATAACTAAATTTATTATTATCAAATGTCATGGATATGACCATGGATTCACCATTGAGGTTTACTGGATTACTAATTATTACATCATAGGGGTAAGATTCATTTCTAATGACTATTTGTCACAATGGATTACCTCTAAGAGAATATATTTTTGTATAATAATATTGATCTCCTAGAATTACCTCCTTAAGACCATCTAGTAGCCTTAAAAATATTTACTAACTTTGATTACCTTCTATCAATCAACATATAGTCTAATGACTTTTTAACACATATCTGTTCCTCTATATGATATCTTTATTACCTTCTAATACATAGATTACATGAGATAGTACATATGATAATTAATGTAATACTTCAATATATTATCATTTTTCATTTAACTTTTTTTCATGAATAAATAATTTACTTTTAGACCCTTCAGCACTAGCCAAAATAGGTGTAGTCTATCCTATGTGTAATGTAAAAACATGAGGGTCAATGGTGTTAATTTATTTTTGATTTCATGATGTAATAACTATTTAAAAATAATATCACATAGAAATTTAAACTTTATTATCTGTTTATGTAAAAGGATGAATTTTTATTTCCTTAGTGAGTGTTACTCAAACCCTACTTGATCAGCCATGAAAAAAAATGCATCTGGGTATTCTTCCCTAATTTCATGTTCATCATAGGTATATGACCAAAATATTTTTATTCTAGTTGATATCATCAATAATTTAAAATATAATTATTATTTTTAGATAAATATTATAATTATTTCATTTTTCCAGTATTTAATTTATTTTTTTCAATATGATATCTGATTAGTGGGTGATTTGTCAGGAATTCATGCATGATCGTGACCCTATATAACAAAATTTTATCACAATTTTATTTTATAAAACTTATTTATTTATTATTTCCAAATTCATTGATGTATTATATATGATATTTTTTTTGTATTCAAAATTATTATTTAACACTTTAATATTGTGGAATAGTGTATAATTGGAAACAACATAGAACAACACCATTGATCATCATCCTTTGGAATACTAGAAGGGCCACCTGAGGTAACGAAGATGCTTCACCACCATATGGACTTCTCAATTGTCAGTAAAAAAGTGAGGATGTAACAATTACATATCATAACTATTATTTTCTTTTCTATTTAGTGATATCACATACAATGAATATGGATATGTTGGATCTTGTGATGGATTTCAAATTACAGTTTCACAAACACATTTTCTGATGTTATTTCCTTGGTACATGGTATATATTATTCTTGTTACTTTTTCTTATTTAATTATTGATTTATTTCACAAATAATTACACAATTAGGTTTTTTATTGATGATTATTTTTTGTTATTATGTCTCTTTTCATTTGAAGTAGGGAAAAATACATGATCCATAGTTTTCTTTCAGGGGTGACATTAAATACAAATGTTTTTTTTGTGGTTGATGTAAATGAGGTAATGGTTTTTTTGTTCATAATGCAACATTATTGAGTTGAATCTTTTTCACTAATTTAACATTTTGGTGTAATTTTTCTTAGTTTTATCATAATACATTTTATTATTATGATATCTCATACATATTATATGGGCTGCTTCATCATGAGTTTGTTAATAGAATCTCAATTATCAGACATTTATTCTTATATCTAGTATGTCTACATAATTATTTGATTCCATTATGATAGAACCATTATGGATGATAAAAAATAGGTTAATTTTTTGATGTTTAAAAAACAACATATTTTTTGGTTTCCTATTTATCTTATTGGTGGAAATTTATTTAGCAAAATCATATGATTATTGAATAATTGAGATTTAATTTTAAATTGATGTTTAGTTATATATGTGTTTTCTAATTTCATATCATGTATGTCAGGAATGTTGAATCATATGCCGATTTAGTATGAGAATATGTACAGTTGTCATAAGATGACTTTTTAGATCATCCATTATATATAGGAGATAATAAAATGTGAAATTTTAATTTTCTGTTGACCTATGAAGGTTGTGATGAGAATAAGGATATTATACATGCATTATGTCCATAGTGATATATGGTTATGGGCTATGTGGGAGATTCCAGACTATTCTAGATATGTTGTATTGTATTGGTTATATAGTTATTATTATTGATATGAGTAGTAATGTATGAATTTGTAACCCAAGAGAAGGGTTAGCTCAGGCTTGTATGCTCTTCTAGAGAAGTGAACAATGTGTAAAATCATAAGGATAAGAGATAGATTCTAATAATATGGTACCGAGTATGTTATATATGCATGGTGATACCTAGTAGTTTTTGAACAAGAAATAATAAGGGTTTATATGATGTGATAGTCATGACATGAAAAGATATCATGGAATATTTGGTAAAGGATTCTAAGAGGTTTATTATTTTATGTGGTTGAAGGCAATTTATGTAATATGGTATTGGGGTTTTGTTTTGGAGGGAAGGATGAAAATAGTGACTAAAACTGTTGTCATTAGATATTATATCTGTGGTGTGGAAGTGTGTGGGTAAATTATCGTGGTTTTAGGATAATTCTCAACATGAAAATTCATTACATGTTGGTCCTCAGCATGAGGGAGATGCTAATATAGTTGGGTATAATACCATTTGGTTATTCTATATAAATTATAATAACATGATGCTATACCATTTAAAATTTAGTCACATGATACTGTATTAGATTTTGTTTGACACATAGGATCTAGATATATATTTTTTGATACTTCAATACAAGTGTTCACACCCTTTTTTTAAAGACATTGAGAATGTATGTGGTAGGTACATATGATTCCATTGAATTTTCGATTGACAGGTGGTCATGGTTCATATGATAAGTAATAAAAATTAATAGTATATATAGTGAATATTTAATAGAACATTGATAATAATTCAAGATGTCCCGGCTATGAGAGGTGATGTTAGAGATTCATATATGTGTTTGGAAGTGATTGATGATGCGGTGTTCCATAACATGTAATTAAAAGGATGCATGAAGATGGAACATATTTTACTTTTTTTCAAAGAGACCTATTAACAAATCCATATGGTGTGGATTGAAAAATTGTCCAGTTGTTCACATGATGTTGTTTTTGAACAAAATTTTTGTTTGAGAATGGAATGGAATTACTATTAGTTAGGAATAGGTTGTATTTATTGTTTCACATTGATTATCTAGTATCATTGGTTTTAGATTTTATGTACTTATGTGTTTTAATTAATGGATCATGGGATGTTGATGAGTAACCCTTGTGTGGATGGTTTATTGGGTGTGGTGACATAATTCCTTGGATGATCAAGATAGGATTTAAATACTAGTGAGTACTAGAATATGAATTAACTTGTCCTATATTGAATCAATGATTTGAAATTCAGAATACTTTTTATATAAATTTTTTTCATTAGAATCAGTTAGTGGATGGTTTTGATGTGATTTAGGGGTCTATTGTATTTGATAAAATTAAGTGCTTTATGTGAGAGAGAATTTTAAATTGTAGTTAAATGGTGACCCAAACAAATAATCACACCAAGTGATGGGTTTGGAATTAATTTTCGATGTGAAATAATCAAACCAATTTATATATTATTGAAGCATTTATATCATGTGATATAATTTTGAATCAGGTGGTTCTATAGCCTTTCATTAATGTACATAAAGATGAGTATTGATTGATGTTTTGGGGTATATTTGGTTGCGATGAGATGAAAATTGCATATATCGTGATGTTGGACAACTATAAATGCATTTTTATATAGGAAATTCAAATTCGGTGAGAAACATGGATTTATATTGGTGAATATGGGATAAATATTTCAATGGTATGTTATATAAAATAGATAAAGAGTTGAAAAAAAAACATTTCACTCTCACGTTAAAACGGTGGGGTTAAAGGAAAACTATGTGATTTAGTGTTATTGGGAAGTGATATATCAGTTTATCTATGAATAATTATCCCTAGGGTTAGAGTTTTGTTGTAGATATTCATTTCATATTATTATATAGAAGGTTTTGTTTTGATCATGAATTAAATGGGTGTTATTTCATGATTTATGGTTCAGGAACATTGGGGAATCACTATTATAGAGTGTTCTAGTGTGGGGAGTTTATATGATAATGTAATATTATGAGGTATATATGTCATAGGGAATTTTAATTTTTATTTTAAGATATGGGGTCATTTGGAAAAAATGGATTTGGAATAGATTTATGCGGTTTAAAATTTCATAATGAGAAGAAAAATATGTGGAATTGGACCCAATTAGATATTCATGTACATGGTAGGATAAGTAACATTGTCTATGTGAATTTGTAGTCTTATTTCTAAACAATGGAACTACATTAGGGATGTAAATTAAATGGAGAATACAAAAGGGGATGGAAAATTTTACTGGTCAAGGGTGTGGTGCATTTGAGGTATGTGGGGAAAAAAAGTCTACCCATGGAATCTAATATGTTTTGGTTTTTGTGGTCTATCCATCATGGATATCCATGGGGATATCCATATAATAAATCATCCTCAGGATATATAGGGAAATATTTGTTCCAAACTAATCATAAAAAATTCCTCATATGGGCATTTAGTTGATGGTCGAATTTACTTTCATTACCGAGGGTTTATAGATAAATACGGGGACTCACTATAATATTGTCCAGTACTATTTAGAGATTCTTCTCAGATTCCCCAAGCTGAAAAATCATGATGATGGGATAGGTATAATTCTAGGTGAGTCTTATTCTTGATGGGTACTAGGAGTCACACCATGATATAGATAATATTGTGTTACAATATGTTTTCCCTATTCATTATAAATTTTTATGAATTTACCCCTTTTCCCCTCATCAATAATAGTAAAATTTTGTTTTTTTATACATGGATGTGTATTTTTTCACCTCATAAAAACTAATTATTTACTTAAATGATTTTTTCACAATATGTTCATTTTATTATCATAGGTTTCTACATCGATATTTTTTACATTAATTATGTATGGATGGGAAGAAACAGGTTTTCATGTAAAATAACATTTCTCTGTTCAACATATTTAGTGAATTTTCATCAAGAGGGCATGTCTATCTCTATCTCATGAGCATAATCTGATAGTACATGTATAAAAATATTATATGTATATATATATATTATTTAACTAATAAAAAAATATATATCTCTATATGATGAAATATATTTTATACCAACTTATGATTATGAATAGGTAGATCTTATTAAATAGGAACAGTTATTGCATCTAATATATTGATATTTATCCATTTAGAATAATAGTTTTTCAATATAAATATTCATAGAACTAGGGAAGTATAAATGATAGTAAAATATAAACAATAAATGAAATTATTGAATCCCAATATTTTCATACATAGATATTACATATTTTTAGATGAATATATAATAAATTAAATGAACACATGCCTGAGGAATGTAATAGTCTATTGACTATGGAGGTTAGGAACACAATAATATAAACTGATGAATAATTTTCAATTTTTCCCAAATATATATTCCCATTTAGTACTCAAAATAGACATACCTTGCATAAAACATTTCACCATAACCTAGGAAATGGAAACAAAAGAACGGGTGATTCCAGATGCTCAATAAGGATAAAAAAGTTACATAGTTAAGCATTAAATTAATATAAGATTATATAAACACAGGAATAACATTTTAATTCCATAACCCAAATATCAAATATCATTAAATTGAGTCAATAAATAAATATTGGTATTTTATAATACATGATTCATAAGTAAATAGTAGAATGCGATTCATGAGAGAATTAAAATATAATATAGCATATATATTTTCCATATTCATAATAAGTGAAAATATTTTTTCAAGGATACCCACCCATAGATTAATAATATTATAGGGTTGGTATAACCACTCATCTACCTACTATTGTCTTCAGATGAATGATCATGTACCATCTTTAGTTTTTCATATAAACACCCTCGTACCATCATTTTTGGGCTTGGAAAACTCATTAGGGTACCCTATGAGCTAGTAAAATATTTCTCATAACTCAATGAATTTGAAGGATATATATAGGTCACACACATAACATAACTACATCATATATATTTATGACACAAAATAATAAAACATTATTCCAATGAGAACACATTAAATAAAATGGGATTTATTAAAATTCATCTTATACTATCCTGTAGAAATAAAGACACCTCTTATATTGTTTTCATCATTTCATCATAGAAAAACTAATGGAAATAGAGATTATTTTGTAACACTACCATCTTACATGGCAATCTTCTCTTTTAATAATGCAATAGATTTTGATGTACATAACACCGAGTTCAAGAAAACCACGACCAATCAAACTAGCCCTTTAAAAAGTAGTTATGAATAGTAATACCCAATTTTTTTAATTTTATAAATTTTATTTTTCAAAATATACTTCAATATTGGATTCAGAAAATCATAATTACTTTAGGGTGAATTTTTTGTATTTTTTAGAAAAAATTCAATTTTTGATGAATAGTAACAAACACGGGGTTATTGTTAAAAACCAGCTATTATTTAAATAATTTTTTTTATTTAAATTTATTTTAAATTCATAATATATAAATAATACATATATTAGTCAAATTTATTTCATTTTAGTCATTTTATAATTAGATTTGGTATATAAAATATTATTTAACTTTTTAACATCTTTTACCCACCATCAAGGTACATTTGCAATGTGGCAAAAAACGTAATTCTACCAGTTTTGTGAATATTAATTTTAAAAATATGACAGACATGATTGTCATAAGTAAGTAAAATGTTGTTCAATAGGAGGATTTTTTTTGAATTGTATCTTTTGAATTTTATTTACCACGGTTAAAAGAATATAGCACAATTAATGTTAAAATGATATTATAATTACCTCAAAACATGTCCTAATTCTATTGGATATGTTTATTTCAAAAACAAAAAAGCTTAAGAAAAATATATGATCATTTTTTATCCACATGGATTAGATTTGTACATTTATTATATGTTATTTAAAGTAGAGTAAAAAGTGTCAAATTCATACTTCAATAAATAATTATTTTTAATATAGTGTAATACAAAATATAAATTTGACTATAAATAATAATAATAAATCAAAAAATATTTCATATATAGTAGTTTTTTAATTATAATGTTTATACGTTAAATGATTACATTTATATATGACACAATGATGATGAAATAATTAACTTGTTAATGAATGATTAAAATAATTGATATTGTTATTAATAAACTAAATGTGAATTAAAACTTCTGATAACATACTCTAATTTACTAGGAGAATACAACTTTTTAGGGTTGGTTAAATGATTTTTTTTATGAAATCGTGTTTTTAGGAATTTCACAAAAACCAAATACTAAATAGTGTCAAAATTGACATAAATGTGTTTTTAAAATAAGTATTATTTAATTAAATGATATAATATTCATAAAAATCTAAGGATTGGCAAAAATAAATAGATAAGCTTAGATATGTCATTACTGAACCACTTGAGGTAAGCTTGGTATTTTATAGTATGTTTATTAACCATGTAATATAAGAATAAATGAAGACATGGTAAATGTTATACTATTTAACTAAGAGTTAAAATATAATGATGAGGTAAATTTGGTGACCTAAACCTTTATAAAACATATCGGTTGAGATTATTTTGACACATCCCCATCATAGCCTCAAAATATATCCATTTGGAGCATTTAGAAACTGAAAAATATTTTATAATAAATTAATATTTCAATCATTTCCAAAAGTACCCATCACCTCTCTTATAAAAGGGTACTTACACTTCTCTTAAATTCACTCCTCCAAATCCATTTGAATTGGCCAACCCCTGATAAAATATCCTTAAAACTACTCTAAAATTATATTATAGGCCTTACTTTGATTATAATGCCTACCTGAATATCCCTTTTTTTCAAATAAAAAAGAAGCACCTGATGAAGAGTTAAATATTTAATCACCTCTTTCAAAGTTCTTTTTTTCTTCCACATCCCCATTATTTGTAACTTACATAAAAAATAATAAATCCATTAAATTATACATAATTATATGTTATTATATGTATGGAACAACGATATTCATTATTCTATACATCCTTTAAATGAAAAGTCACCAGACGTGCGTATGAATTGTTAACCATCTCCACATCATGGAGTAGTTTTTCATTCAAAACTTCTTTATTTAGAATGCTATAATAATTATTATAATTGATAAAAATAATAAATATAACATGTTAATGATTTTGTATATCTAATATACTATCAAATTACATTCTATTTTACCATAAAAATAATTCTGTTGTCTCTCGTGCGTACCTACAGTTTACTATCCCAACGACGTGATGAGTTCTCATTCCCCATCATGACCATTCAAGAATAATTTTTTTTAATGATTAAGAAATAATGTTTTAGAAAATAATATACTTCTGGATATGAATAAAATACATCTTTTTCATAACAAACATGACTTACGTAATAAAACATAAATGAAAATGAATCAATTAACACAAAAAACAATGATACTAGTCAAATATTATTATGAATGAAATATTTGAGGATCATATATGATATAATATTTATTTAAGAAGTTCTTTTATAATTTAATTACAATTACTTAACAATTATACATGGGGTGATGTTACCCAAAACTTTGGAAAAGTACATGGTAAGGTTTATTTTTTCAATCGCTTTATTATCTGAGGTTGTTTATATATAAGTATCTACTAGGACTTCTTTATCATCCACATCGGTGCATTATAAGAATGTATTTCAAAAAAAAAATATTACATTGTCTATGGTATAGAGTCATTTATAACCTTGTTTGATTTCTATAAATTTTTTTGAAAGGAATATTTCTGTCATTTTCCAAACAAGGTCCTTTATATCTATATCGAAAAAATTAATGAAAGTATGTTTTTACCATATATGGAGGCGATGCTATTTTCTACCATTATAACACCTTCAAATAATCCCTACTAGATTATATGAATATTTTCAAAAAAATATTATTTTATAATTATGTGACTTTTTAATGATTTCAATATAGAACAAAATATTCTCTCAATTTGTTTTTGGATTGATTTCATCTACGTCAACATCTTTTTTTTTGGATTTTTTATAATTGAGGTTGATTTTTTATGATACAAAAATCCATATTATAATGATAGTTATCTGATATGTTTGAATGTGTATGTGAAAATTTTATTTCATTCACGTTTTATGGTTAAAGTATTAAAATTTTGTATGCTAGTTTAATACAAATATTTATATTATGTTCCACCATTTTCATATGAGGAATTCATTGGACATAGTATGTGATAGGTGGGTCCCTCTATATCCCATTGATTCATCGGTAGGGCTCATGAGACAAACTAGTGTCTTGGCACAAGGCCTTGACAACATTTTTATTTTTAGTGTTGGCACAAGGAATTGACTATGTGGTTATGATGTCCGGAATTATGCATTACATCATTATGAAATTAGCTATTGATATAACATGTGATTATTTGACTAGTAGAATATCATTGTGAATATGTAAGTGGAATTATTTGATTTATCCTTGCCATATTATGCTGATTATTAAGTATGTAAGTCTTGTGTTTTAGTGTTATACATTTCCTTAAATGTTTGTTCTTATTTATGATAGTTTTTCCTATATTATTATTCTTACCAAGCATCTGTGCTCACCCCTTTGTAATGTTTCATTACTTACAGGATGTGAAAATTATATTATGATTGATCTGTAGGTATAAGATAAGGGATAGGACGGTATTAAAAGGATACATAATGTTTTTTAATTCTTATTGTTCTGTAAAATATATGTACGTATCTAGTACATACAAGGATATTATACTGATTGGTCATTCGGGACGTGATCTATTGTGATCTTTCATATGTTATGAAATAATTCACTGAATCTCGTTAACAAGGGTCGCGGCGTTACAGTTCGTATTATAGATAGTTTATTACGATACATGAGAACTAGAATTAGAAGAACTCTAATTAGGTGACATTACACTAAGATAGACTTTGAGTCTTAGTATAGAAGAAATCAATAAAATTGGTAATGAAGTTATAATGTGGATTTTACAAGAAAGACAACAATGTTTGGATACTCCATGTGGACGTGGTTCTGGAAAAAATGTACCTAGTAGTGAATACATCGACATGATGTTTTGGTCTTGACCCATGGTATCCTGATACAATATAATGGACCTTACATCACACTTTCTTTGACACTCTTGGGGGATATGTTTAGGATAATTCAAATTTTCTATAAAACCCATTATGAAGGGTTTATGAGTAAATAATTCCCTAAAGAAAAGATTTTTATGGATTATATGCGCAAAATATTCAATTTATTTTATTTATTTTTCATGTTATTAATTATGAATTGTGATTAATAAACTAACCTAGTGTATACCACTTAATAGAACTGGTTCCTAGTGAAATGAATGGAAACTGTATCCAAACATGTAATCCATGTAGAAATTTAACTCATAATCAAGATAATTATAGTGGAGCTTTTGATGAAATTAGTGAGGAACTTCTAATAACCATACTATTATAACTCTCTTATGTTATGATTAATAACATTACACATATAGAGAACCATGATTCACAACACAGAGGATATATGTTAGACCGCTTCATGAAGAAATAGCAACCAACATTATATGGGACTACAAATCCATTTTTTTCTGAGATGTCGATAAGTTCATTAGTGAAAATATTTAATGCTTTGGGGGAGTGAGAAAGGGAAAAATTTTTCATGGTGGTTTATCGCCTCTTAGGAGTTGTAGATCAATGTTGGAAATTAATTAAAAATAATAAAGAGTATGAAAAAGTGTAAAATATGGAATGGAGGGAGTGTGAAGAGTTTTTCTTAGAAATATACTTTCCTCGTGAACATCAAGCAGATATGGAAAGGCAATTTTAGAGTCTGTGGAAAAATGAGGATACGAATGTCATAAAGTATTAGGATAACAATACAAGGTTAGAATGTCATTATAATGATTATATATGTAACCCAAGGAGTAATATTGATCGATTAATTTATGGGTTAAAACCATTTTTCAATCAAGAATTAGTCTCACAATACTTCAAGTCATACAAAGATATAGTCTCATGTGCTATCAAGACAGAGAAAAAAATTTCATTGTCTATTGTCATTAATGTATTGAAACAGAAGAAGAGGTCTGCTAATCATTTTGTAAAAGGAAATAAGGGGAATATTGGAAAGGTTGAATTTCCATCATGTAGTAATTGTGGTAATAAACACCCCAATACATGCCTAAAGGGGATGAGAGTTTTTTACTAGTATAGAGAAAAATGCCACCAATCACATGATTGTAAGGGGGAGAAAGAGGATGTCAATGTTCAAAGCTATAGTTTTCATTATATGGGGAATTATTCAAATTAATTTCCAATGAGTTAATGAAACGTACCTAAGAAATGGAAAAGGAAGAAAGGCCAAGATTATGAAATCACAACAGTTGATGTGGTTGTTCTGAACGATGTGGTGGAAGGTACTTTAATCATTCCCTCAAAATTAGCCAATGCATTATTTGATTCGTTATTGTCTCATTTATTTGTATATTAAATGTTTTCTATGAAAATTAGATATTTTTAATTTGACTTATTAAGGGAGTTATCAGTCAAAACTCTTAAGGGAAGTATCATTGCAACAATGTTTTCTAAATTAGTTACCATTATGGCATATAAAGGTTCTTTATCTATTGATCTCATTGTCATACACATGATTGAATTTGATATAATCCACAGTATTTATTTGATTTTGGACCATCATGCGACGATATATTATAAGAATAAGGAGGTTACAATTGTTGATGGTGATAAAGAATCCCTTAACATTAGAGAAGAAACATCACCATCTGATTCTCATCTAGATCTAATCCTAGTAGCTCTATTAAATTCAATTATATGGGAGTAAGGGATTGAAATAACTATGGGTGTGGAAAGTAATGTATAAATAGATGATGTACCTTTTGTTAAATAATATGTTGATGTGATTCTAGAGGATTTAACTGGAAATCCTCTAGAATGGGAAATTGAGTTCTCCGTTGAATTAATTCCTAGTTCAAAGACAATATCGAAGACCCCTTATAGAATGGACCCTGTGGAATTTGTGGAACTAAAAAAACTATAGGAATTGAGTAATAAAGTATTTTTTTCCCAAGTGTTTCTCCATTGGGAGCCCCTTTTCTTTTTTTATTAATAAAGATAGATCTATGAAGATGTACAGTGACTAAAAGTGGATCAATGCTCTAAAAAAACAAGTATCCCCTACCACGCATTGAAGATTTATTTGATCAAATTCATGAAATTAAATATTCTTCAAATATTGACCTTTGATCTGGATATCATCAGTTGTGCATGAAGAAAGAAGACATTCCTATGACCACATTTCTGTAGGACCCCGGGACACCCTGAGAGGGGAGGGGTGAATCAGGGTGTCAACTTTATCTTCTTTCAGTTGTGGATCTTTTTACCACGTTGGTAAGAACTACTTAAACCTGTATGATGGATATGAACAGAAACTAAATAGTCACATGCAGAGAGATGACACAACAATTTTTACTTGGTTCACCACTAAGGGTTACGTCTAAGGAGCATACGCTGAAAAGTTGTCGGTCGTACCTAAATCCACTATGCTTCACTAGCTGCGGTTTACAAATGTTCGTGTACAGACAATCTGTCCTAGGCTCACTGCCTTTACAATTGTTCTGGGATAGCTCACTACGTCCCTCGGGTCACTCCCGTTGTCTCCCCCTGGCTCACTGCCGTTGGTGAAGTCTCACTCAGTTTATAGACGTGAAGGTCTCTTCAATAGGTGTGCATTGAAGTTCTTCGTCTCCTGTTCAGCATGAGACTTTTCTTGCATCAGGGTTTAGAGTTGATGCTCTTTATGGTTCGATCTTTATTCTTTAGTGCAATGACTGAATGCACTAGATCACCTTGTCTTCATTTGCCTGAATCACAATCACTTATGTGATTGCTCAATAAATGATGTTCAACTTACTCAGCATTCGTCAGAATCAATTCACCATGTATACATGAGATCATGCATGTATCATTTAGATTTATTCTTCAATCTCGCATTGCACCAAAAGTATCAGGCAATCTTTAGCTCTTGTGTAGCTCCAGAAAGGCGGGCGTGCTTCAACAATATTTAGCTCTTCCTTTCAAGCCCGACGCGCAAGTCTCCATCTGGCGCGCAAGTCTTAGGCGTGCAAGTATAACCTGGCACGCATGTGTCACCAAAGAACCTGTGCGACTCTGTCTTCTTGAACTTCAAACCTGCGCGACTCACTTCCTTCCTTGCCCAAATCACCTGGGGCGCTCAACCATCAGTTGGCGCGCAACCTCTACTTGTCCGACCCAACTGCCACATGCACGGCTCAACCACCTGCGCGACGAGAGCTCGAACAATCTCGAAGTCTATAGATCCGTTAGAAATGAAAAGGGGTGGTCCAGTATTTATAGGCAAACTGGACCCCCTGCGCGGTGGAAAACAAGTCATCCATCGGCGCACAAGTCTCGGCCCCTGCTAGGAACTTGCGCGATCAACATCCAAACTTGCACGAACATCTTGCCTTTGCCAAATTTGGATATTCTGATCTCGAAAAACCATAGGTGCGCAAGTTATAATGCATTCAAGGCGTCGGCGTGCAAGTCTCTTCCCGGCACATAATTCACCTACGTGACCTCACCAAAACTTGCGCGACCATTATCCCTTTTCCATATTTTGATTCTCTTATCTTCAAAAACATATGGCGCGCATGTTTCCTATCCTCAAAGAGTATGGCGCGCAAGTCCCTTTGCCAAATCACTCTTCTTCATTTGTTGATTTTGAGGCCCTGAAATTTGGCAAACATTGGAAAACGGCGCCACCTTGTATCTTCTCTTTTTGTACGGCCTCCAGATCATCCATTCCTCTGTCGAAGTTCTTCAATCAAACATAGATCGTTGACCACAACTCTTGAACTTGACATGTCAACATGGAATCACCTTTGTCAACTAATTTGTATGTCTTTTGTTTGCTTTGTCGACAAGAACGATCACCTCAATAACACTTCTTCTTGGTGATCTTGATCCTTCAGCAACTCTTTTGCTTTTATCACAAACTCCACTATTGTGATATGTATTCTTTGAAGTAACAGATTTAGTACCATAATATTCTATGACAATGTGATGTGCATGGACATTTCATAATTCAACTCATTGGCACATTTACTCCTTCATCAACCGTCATGGTCAACTTCATGAAAACCATGTGATTTAATCCGTAAAGAAGTCTCTAGCATGGTTCTCACGCAATAATGAGTAATTGTATGGTCTTCATCCAAAAACACCATCCTAATCATCCTTGGATGGATTAACCTTCACATTATTCATTGTTGTAAACAATGTATCACCATTGACACATGTTCGGTCAACATACGATCAGCACAACAATCGTCTGAATCACTACTCCTCTACTTGATCGGAGTACTTCATGATCTCCTTCATTGTGAGCTTCCATTCCTCCATTTTATTGGAGTACTTCTTGATCTCTTTCATTTTGATATTCCATTGACAAATATTGACAACAAATACAAACCTATACACAAAGTGGTACCAACAATCTCCCCCTTTGTATTTTGTTGTCAATACCTTATACATCTTCTGAAATGAATTTGTCAATGTGAAAATGAGAATCTTCTATTCAATCAACTTTTCCTTTCAAATGTTCATTTCACTTTATCTCCCCCTTATTGACAAGAAATACAAAGCACATGGTAGGGAGGGTATCAATCCACACTTAATCAATGTTTCATTAAGCATTTCACTCTAAGTCTACTTGAGCAATGCTCAATGTAGAAAACAAGAGGATTTGATTAAGTCAACAGGGCTGTCCATAATCCACAGATCATGATACCAACATGAGACGATAACTCATGTATCTTGTCTTCAAGAGTTTACCACTTTTATTCCAGGTAGAAAAACAAATATGGTAGGGAATAATCAACCTAAAAATCTTGCACTCACGTCAGCATAAGGATCAAAAATATTCAAGTGAAATCGGCAGGATAAGTGACCTTCGGGAAATTCCATTCTCTTTATGTCACGGATCAATTTAGTTACTCCCCCTTTGTAGAATAATCTTTGATCTGAGTAACCAAGGGATAGAGATTGAGTAATGATAGTCCTTCTCCATTGGTGTGTTCTTCAAGAAATTCACAGAAAAACTGCATTTGAGTCCACCTGGAGTTGATATTGATTGAAACAGTGATTATGGAAGCTTCTTCATTTTTATCCCCATCAAGGTAAAAACTCATCATCATCTTCATCAAGACTGATCCTTCATCATCATAATCATTGAATATCAATTGAAAAATCTACTAAGGATGGAAACTTCTTCAGCTTGGCTATCAAGAGTTGACAGCATTCACTACTTCTCAGGTTCTCCCCCTGAGAGCATGCTTCACCTTCAATTCCCTAAATTATTAGTACAAGTACAATACACAAATGATTACGTGAATAATGTGGTTCCTTCTTGCTTCATCATGAAGACTTTCTTGGTTGAGGTTCTTTTCTCAACCAAGTTCCTCTGTTCACTCCAGTCTTCATGCCTGCACATTTGAACATATGTTCTGACATCTGTCAGTGTGGCATGGCTCTGTTCACATTCTCTTCGGCTTTTTATAGAGAATTGTTCTGCTTAGCAGCTATCATGAATGATAAATTCTTTTTCCTCATAAGTACTGCTTCTTGCTCTGGTATTATGGTTAGGCAACCTTTTGCAATGTGACCAGATTTCTTGCATCTCTCACGCAGAACTTCTTTGACACGTGTGTTTCTCTTTGTTTGCAATTTCTCCTGCACTCTGTCTTCATCATGTGAATGTTTTCTTTTTTCCTTTTTCACCAGCCTTGGCCTTCTCATCTTCATGTTTCCTTATTCTTTTCAAATCTTCTGGCCAGATGACAATTTGCCATTTGGAACTTTTGCAGCTGGTTTAGGTCTTCCACATGGGTTCATCTGCGATTCATCCCACTTAGTGTTTCTTTTCTATGAATGACCCTTCAATTTCATGTTTCTAAAATCCTAGGACTTCTCAGCTTCCCTGCGTGAGATCTTCTTGGGGAAGTGTGTGTTCACAACATTCTTCTGATTTCTCCCCAAGATACTTTCTTCATACTTGGATGGCTTCTGTGGTCTTCTGTTCTTATCAGCTCTGGATATCTGTTGACCTAGGCATGCACCATTCTTGTGACCACTGTCGTTGCATACATCACAGATATTATAAATCATTCCAAATCTGTTTGCTGTAAACAGATACTTCTGGACCTGTGGATGTTTCATCTTCTTTTATGGCTTCATCCCCTTTGATATAGGCTGTCCCTTTGCTTTTCCATGAAAGGGATTATAAAAACAATCTAGTTCATAGTGCCAAATCTATTACAGCACCAACATTGGCCCACAAATCTTTTCTTCTTTGTTTCTTCAGTATTAAGTTGTTGGGACATCTGCTTAATCGTTTGTGCTCTATTTGAGGAGGAAGCTTCCTACTTTTTCATCCTATCCACCCTAGTCATGGTGGTAGGTTTCTTCTTCTCACCGATCCTCATCCATACTTGTTTAGAGCTTTTCTTCCCACCTGCACTGATTATCGGAGTGTATTTAGAAACATGAGTGAAATATGGTCTGGATGGTACCTTCACTGTCTCAGTTGCCTGTGATAGATCAATGAGAGATGTCATGATCTTCTTATCACATGTTGGAGGTCTTTTGACAATAGAATCCTCCATTGAGAATTGAGTACCGTCAGCAACTGATTCTTGATGAGGATAATCAAGAGTCGTCATAATCTTCTTGTCACATGTTGGAGGCATTTCAGCTTTAGACTCCTCCAACGAACATTGAGTGAAAGCATCTGTCATTTCATTCTTTTGTGAAGTCTCAATATGTGTGTTCTCAATCTTGGTCAATTGAGCTTCCAAATTTTGACCCACAATATTGAGGATGATCTTATGATCTTCAATCGTGATCATCTTCTCCTCATAATTCTTCTTCAACCTTTCAACCTCATCTTCATGCATCTTAACTTTGTTTTGTAACAAAGAGTCAAGTTCCCTGAATTTAATGGAAGTTTATTCCAGACAAAAATTCGTGACTTCATTGTTCTTCTTCAGCTCAGCTTCAAGTGCATGGATCCTTTCTTCCAGAGTATTGCTGACTTCACCTTTTTCTTCAA
The DNA here is from genome assembly GCA_963277665.1 of Viscum album. Lineage (NCBI taxonomy): Eukaryota > Viridiplantae > Streptophyta > Magnoliopsida > Santalales > Viscaceae > Viscum > Viscum album. The sequence goes on along the minus strand of OY728140.1, from coordinate 1,376,528,017 downwards.
GGGCTTTCACCCATTTGGTGAGCTTCATACTTTCCATAATTTTTCCTTCCAGCCCCTTTTCCATATTTTCTGCTTCCCTTTCAAGTCTAGTGATCTCAACCTGCATAGATTGAAATAGGATACAGATAATAACAGCCCTTTCTTCTGGAATATCATGCAGATATGTTTTGAGTTTTTCTTGAAAGCGTGAATTGGGGGTGTCATCCTTTCCTCTGGAAGAATTATGAGTCACCTACTCGATACTTTCCATGCCTGATGTTTCTTCATTTTTGGAATGGCATGGAGAACAAGACACTGCATCTTCTTTATATGTGAGAGACTTATTCATCATCTTCTTCTCTTTCTTTTTCCTATTTGTCATGGTCTTGCTAGATGTAGATGTCTACTCAGAAACTTCATCAAGACTGCTCTTCATTGTTGACATTAGGATAGAACCGCAAATACTCTTTTAAATAGAGTTACTGGAGAATATCTAACATACGTCAACCTCGCTCTGATACCACTTGTAGGACCCCAGGACACCCTGAGAGGGAAGGGGTGAATCAGGTTGGCAAATTTTTCTTCTTTCAGTTGTGGATCTTGTTCCCACATTGGTAGGAACTACTTAAACCTATATGATGTATATGAACAACAACTAAACATTCACATGTAGAGAGATGACACAAAATTTTTTACTTGGTTCACCACTAAGGGCTACGTCCAAGGAGCATACGCTGACAGGTTTTCGATCGTACCTAAATCCACTATGCTTCACTAGCTGCGGATTACAAATGTTCGTGTACAGACACTCTGTCCAAGGCTCACTGCCTTTACAATTGTTCGTGGATAGCTCACTGCATCCCTTAGGTCACTCCCGTTGACTCCCCCTGGTTCATTGTCGTTGGTGAAGTCTCACTCAGTTTATAGACGTGAAGGTCTCTTCAATAGGTGTGCATTGAAGTTCTTCGTCTCATGTTCTGCATGAGACTTTGCTTGCATCAGGGTTCATAGATGATGCTATTTATAGTTCGATCTGTATTCTTTAGTGCAATGACTGAATGCACTAGATCACCTTGCCTTCGTTTTCCTGAATCACAATCACTTATGTGATTGCTCAATAAATGGTGTTCAACTTACTCGACATTCGTCAGAATCAATTCACCATGTATACATGAGATCATGCATGTATCATTTGGATTTATTCTTCAATGTCGCCTTGCACAGAAAGTATCTGGAAATCTTTAGCTCTTGTGCAGCTCCAGAACGGCGGGCGTGCTTCAACAATATTTGGCTCTTCCTTTCATGCCCGGAGCGCAAATCTCCATCTAGCGCGCAAGTCTTAGGCGCGCAAGTATAACCTGGTGCGCAAGTATCACCAAAGCACCTGCGCGACTCTGTCTTCTTGAACTTCAAACCTGCGCGACTCACTTCCTTCCTTTCCCAAATCACCGGGGGCGCTCAACCATCACTTGGCGCGTAACCTATACTTGCGCGACCCAACTACCACTTGCGCGGCTCAACCACCTGCGTGAAGAGAACTCGAACAATCTCAAAGTCTTGAGCTCTATTAGAAATTAGAAGGGGTGGTCCAGTATTTATAGGCAAGCTGGACCCCATGGACGGCGCGCAAGTCATCCATCGACGCACAAGTCTCGGCCCCGGCTAGGCACTTGCGCGATCATCATCCAAACTTGTGAGAACATCTTGCATTTGACAAATTTGGATCTTCTGATCTCGAATAACCATAGGCGCGCAAGTTATAATGCATTCAAGGCGTCGGCACGTAAGTCTCTTCCCGACACATAATTCACCTGCGCGACATCACCAAAACTTGCGCGACCCTTATCCCTTTGCCATATTTTGATGCTCTGATATTCAAAAAAATATGGCGTGAAAGTTTCCTATCCTCCAAGAGTATTGAACGCAAGTCCCTTTGCCAAATCAATCTTCTTCATTTGTTGATTTTGAGGCCTTGAAATTTGACAAACCCTGGAAAATAGCACCACCTTGTATCTTCTCTTTTTGTACCGCCTCCAGATCATCCATTCCTCTGTCGAAGTTCTTCAATCAAACATAGATCGTTGACCACAACTCTTGAACTCCACATGTCAACATGGAATCACCTTTTTCAACAAATTTGTATGTCGTTTTTTTGCTTTATCGACAAGCACGATCACCTCAACAAAACTTCTTCTTGGTGATCTTTATCCTTCAACAACTCTTTTGCTTTTATCACAAACTCCACTATTGTGATATGTATTCTTTGAAGGAACAACATTATTAGCATAATCTTCTATGACAATGTGATGTGCATGGGCATTTCATAATTCAACTCATTGGCGCATTTCCTCCTTCATCAACCATCATGATCAACTTCATGCAAACCATGTGATTTAATCCGTCAAGAAGTATCTAGCATGGTTCTCACACAATCATGAGTATTTGCAAGGTCTTCATCCAAAAACACTATACTAATCATCCTTGGATGGATTACTCCTCTCATTCTTCATTGTTGTAAACAATGTATCACCTTTGACACATGTTCATTCAACATACGATCAGCACATCAATCTTCGGAATCACTACTTCTCTACTTGATCGGAGTACTTCATGATCTTCTTCATTTTGAGCTTCCATTCCTCCATTTTATTGGAGTACTTCTTGATCTCTTTCATTTTGATATTCCATTGACAACTATTGACATCAAATACAAACCTATACACAAATTGGTTCTAACAATTTCATAATAGATATGGGAATTATGAGTGTATAGTAGTAATGTGAAATGGACGGGGTGGGGCATGGTGGGCCAAGCTCACACGGGTTTGAGCCCACACAGGTTTTTTCACAAAAGCCCGCATAAACATACGGTTTGCCCGCGGGATTTCCAAAATTTACAAAAAAAAATCTATTTTTATTCATTTAAATACTGTATTTTTTACCATTCTTAAATGTTTTTGTGAGGAGAAGTATTATTTAACAATAACTACAGTTTTGAAGGATGTGATAGAACATTTTTTGTGGGTTAATGGTGGCATGAAGTGATGCCGATGTGGTGGAAAACGGCTGCGATAGAAAGTTGGTGTGTGATCGGTGATGTGTGATGAATGATAATGTTGGTTGTGTGGTGATATGAACAACTAAACCTCTGAATGAATGAAGTCTCTCTAGGTAACGATTAGTTTTAGTGGAATCTATTTCTGTTTTCACGAGGTTCTATCATTTTCTCTTAACAACAAAATAAAATTAAATAAAAACAAAATTAAATAAACCTAAAAAATATTATGGTTATATTAACTCTTATAAAATTGAAAAAATTCATAGGGGTGATGAGTTCCATTTTTTGAGATATGGGTTGACACACCATTTGAATATGGTTAATAATTACTAAATAAATAATATCATACCATATTAAACCAATAAATATATGACTATTTAAAATTCACATGTGAATAAATGGTGAATTAATATGACCATTACGATGAGAAATAATATGTCATCGTTTAACAATGATTTTTTTATTAAAAAAATAAAATGTTAAAAAAACATATATTTTAAAAATAATATATATTTTCTTAAATCCAGCCAATGGGAAATCTCGCACCCATGTGGGCTCAACCCGCATTGACCCGCACCCGCATGGGCACCACCAACATTGGCCTGCACTCTAATAGATCAAAAATTTAGGCTCGCCCCGCCCCACATCCACCTCAACCCCGCAAAGCCTGTGGGCTGCGGGCTCGCATTGCATCTCTAGTTTATAGTAATTCCTATTGGACTCACTAATTCTCCCTTTGTTTTTATGGATCTAATGAATATATTTTTCAAGATATATCATGATGTCTTTTTCTGGTATTTAATGATGATATCATTGTATACTCCAAAATATATGAAGATTATAAAAATCACATGAACCCTATTCTAATGAATTGTAGAAGAAATCAATTATATGGAAAGTCTAGTATGTGTGAATTCAGGATTCAAGAGATTTTTTTTCTTGGAAAAATTTCCACCAAGGATGGAATATCTATTGATCATTAAAATACATGGGCAATCCAAGAATAGCCAACACCTATGAGAATAACTAAGGAATGAAGTTTTATTGGTTTAGCGTGTTATTATTATTGTTTCGCCCAGAATTTTACCTAATTTTCTACCCCACTAATCATGCTCACACATAAATGGGTAAAAGTTTTTTGGAGAACAGAATGTGAAATTTTTTTGATGAATTAATGAGATTATAAGTTAATGCCAATATCTTGACATTACCATCAAGGAATGATGGGATTGTTATTTGTAGTGACGCATCAAGGAAATGTCTGGGTTATGTCCTTTTGATGAATGATTGAGTTATTTCATTTTCGTTATAGAATCTAAAAATTCATTAAAAAACTATTCCACACACGATCTTCATCAAGCAGTTTTAATCATTACTATGAATACATAGAGTCACGGTCTTTATGTTTAAAAATGCTAGATATATACTGATCACAAGAGTTTGAAGAATATTTTCTCCTAGAAAAAACTCAACATCAGGAAAAGGCATTGGCTCGAACTACTCAAAGATTATGATTTCACTGTACAGTACTAACCAAGGAATGAAAATAAGGTTTCATGTGCTTTGAGTAGAATGGATCATGGATTTTTGAACAAGTTGAGAGTTGAAATGGATCTTATATATATGGATATAGTAAAGATGGATATGGAAATAATCATCTAAGGTGAACCATAAATTCTTTTTCAAATTGCTTCCAAACCATATTTACTAGAAAGGATAAATTTCTCAGACTTTTGACGATTAGTTTCAAAAGAAAATAAATTTTTTGAATGATGGGATATTGATTGACTTCATATATAAAAATCAAATTTTCATTTTTTGGGAAACAAAATTGTTTTCCAAATATTATGGATCTGAAAAGGTAATTATTTGATGATATCATTGCTCCAATTTTATTATACATCTTGGTAGCACAAAGATTTATTGAGATTTGAAGGAACATTTTTTTTGGGACAACATGAATAAGGATATTGTTGATTATGTGTCATGATGTCGGGTTTTTTCAAAAGTGAAGGCAGGATGGAATCATCCTAAAGGAGTTATGTATACTCTTCCAATACCAAAGTGTAAATGAGATGATAATATGATGGTATTTTTCATTAGACTACCAAACAAATGTATATGGAATGTCGCAATATTGGTCATTGGTGATCATCATACCAAATAGGAACAATTTCATACTATAAGATAAGATTTACCAGTTGAACATTTAGAAAGGATATATATTAATGAATCTCTAAGCTTCTTTGTGTACCCCTATCAATTGTTTCTAATCCTATTCCACATTTTACATCATGATTCGGGAAATTTCCTTAGAAAGACCAAGAAACTGAACATAGTTTGAGCAGAGTCTGCCACCCTAAAAGTTATTGACAATCAGAAAAAACTATTAAAACCTTCAGAGACATGTTATGATCTTTATCAATAATCCTTCAAGGGATGTGGGATTGTTATTTACCTATGGTAGAATTTTCCAATAACAATACCTTATATTCATGTATTTAATTAGAACCATATAAATATTTATATGAAAAAATATGTCACACTCCAACTTATTGAAATGATGTTGGTGAAAGAAAACTCATAGGCACAAAACATGTTGAGGAAAAAATGGGAAAGGTGAAAATAATTCAAACCCACATCAATGTAGATCAATTTAGGAAAAAGAGAATTTTTATAACCGAAGGAAGGATTTCGAATTTCAAGTAGGAGGTCATATTTTTTTAAAGGTATCTCCATGGAAGGGTGTTATATGATTCGAAAATAATGGAAAGTTAAGTTTAGGGTAAATCAGACCTTTTGAAATTATTGAACAAATTGATGTTATTGCTTATATTTTTGAAATGCCTCCACAGATCTCTAAAGTTCATGATTTGTTCCACGTATCAATGTTGAGAAAATACCTGTCTAACACAATACATGTACTTAGCTATGAAGAATTAGAACTGAAACCTGATCTGTCTTATTGGGTAGATCCTAACAATATTCTTGATACTAGATAACATGTTTTGAGAAACTGGATGACTCGTCTATTAAATGTTCTTTAGAGAAACCATAAAATGGATGAGGGAACATGGGAACCTCAGGAACATATGATAATGAACTACCCAAATCGTTTAATGCAGTAATATTCTAGATATTATTATGATGAAATTATTTGATGTAAAGAAGAATGTAACACCCGAATCCTCTAAGGTACGTTTCTCTCTGAATAATACAATAGCTTGTGATGTATGCATCTTTGGGTTCTTGCACACCCCGACCAGTCAAAATAGTTTTCAAAAAGTAGTTAATAATATTAATATCCAATTTTTGAAATTTTACAAAATTTATTTTTAAAAAAAACCTCATTTTTTTATTCTTAATTACAAAATTATCTGAGGGTGCATTTTTTTATTTTTATAAAAAAAATTCAATTTTCGATCAATAGTGAAAAAAACTACATTATTGTTTAAAACAAAATTTATTTAAATAAATATAATATTTATTTAAATTTATTATAAAATAAAAATAGAATTATAATACCTATATTAGTCCAATTTAATTTGTTGGAGTCATTTTATAATAATATTAGATATAAATTTTTTTAGCTATTTGATGTCTTTTACCCACCATCTAGGCACATTTACAAATATTCATAAAACATAATTTTATCTCTTTTGAGAATTTTATTTCAAAAATCTAACAGAAACAGTTTTTATATGTAAGTAAAATGTTGATCAATAGAATGAAAATAATTTTTGGTGAATAGTTACTTTTGAATTTTATTTACCATAATTAAAAGTAAATTGTGTAATTAAAGGTAAACATGATATTATAATTACACATAAACATGTCCTAATTTTATTGGATAACTGTATTTAGGAAAAACCCATAGGACAAAAATATGATCCTTTTCGATCCACTTGGATTAGATTGGGATGTTTATTATATTTAATGTAATGTATACTTAAAAGTGTTAAAATCAATATTTAAAAACTTAAAATTTTTAATATATGGTTAATAATAAGATAAATTCTACTATAAATATTTATTATAAATAATAAAATATTTCCTACATCATTTTATTTTATTTATAATTTTCAGACATCAAATAATTAAATATATATATGACACAATGATGATGAAGTGATCACCTTATTAGTGAATGATTAAAATAAATAATATTATAAATATACAGATAAATGAAATTTGAAACTTTGGATGTCGTAGAAGATTTTACTGTGTGAATATGGCGTATTAGGGTTGATAAAATGTATTTTTATAAGATATAGCAATGTTTTTATTACTTTCACAGAAAATAAATACTAAATAGTGTCAAAATTGACAAATATTATTTTTGAAAATAAATACTATATTATTAAATTAAATTTTATTCTAAAAATATAAGTCTTGAAAAAAATAATTATACAAGGTTATATAAGTCATTAATGAACCACGTTATGTGTTCTTGGGATTTTATATATGTTTATTAATCATGTAATATAAAAATCCAAGAAGACAATGTATGTTTTCAACTATTTAACTACGTGTTAAATCTAAATGATAAGGTTGTTATGATTAACTATTCAGGTCTAAAATCTATTTTTTGAGAGGATTTAGTCCCATACCCACATTATCCTCTAAATAAATCAATTTGTAGGTATTGGAAACTAACGATAATTTTATAATACGTATCTTCCCAGTTCCGGGTGCCACTCAATGGGTACCCTGAACCCAGTTCGCAACGTGACCTCAAGCACATTTCCCCAAACACCAGAGGCTGCTGTCTAGCAGTGAGGGAACATGTATGATAGTGGGGATACTATGACCTCATTTGACAATGTGTAGTGAAGCAGAATAATAAAAACATACAACAACAGCAGAAGTGATAAACCATACAAAATTTAAAACGAAAAAATGAAATAAAAACAAACAACAGTCATATATATATAATGATGATCCAACATGCCCAAGTACTATGAAAATAGCCAGAACATGTTACAATGTAGTACAATATGACACAAAGTACATCAAAACAAATAAAAAAGCGGGTAGCATCACGAGCCTAAGCCCTGTCCCATGCTCCCCTACACCTCAGCAGCAATCAAGTACCTGAATAGGGACCCTTGCCCTTATCCACACCTACAGAAACATAATCTGTTTGGAATGAAAAGCATGACCCAAATAGGATGTGAGAAATAATCTAAGTAGGCACCCACCAAAGGCTCGTGCTCAACTATGTGTAAACAAGCACAATAGTGTGCAAAAGTAAATGCACTAAACTAAGCAGTACTCAAAAGTAACCAACATTACAAGAAATATTTCCATTTCAATATTCATTTTTAACCATTTAATTTAATAACATTCTGTTCTCAACAGAACCTAAGCCCATATGCCAACCAGAATCTTTCCCTTAGGCTTATATAGTAAAACTTTGCCCTCAGGCTATACAGTACCTTTCCCTCGGGCATTTCCCTCAGGAGAAATAGAATCATTACCTTAGGGAAAACTGAAACGAAACCCTTAGTTAATCAGAATATTTCCCTCAGGCATTGCCCTCGGGCTAATAGAACTATGCCCTGAGGCTAATCAACAATTACCTCAGGCTAATTGAACTACGCCCTCAGGCTAATCAATAATTCCCTAAGGCTAATCAAGTAACAAGGCCATGCCCAACATATAAACATGAAATTAACATACAATTCCTCTCAAGGAAAATGTAATGAACAATATAAACATGGCACACCATCGGGTATCCTGGCCAAATGGAACAATAGAGAAACGCACCCCCGGGTTGGTCCTGGATACAAGCAACGATCCCAAACACCAGTTTAATATCACATTTAACCACATATACATTTATAGGTACTTAAAATATCCACGACATAAACCTCACGACACCCCAACATGGGTTCGTGGTGCAACGGTACACAAAAGGCACAACATATTGTAATTTAAATAGTAATCCACCTACAATTAGCACCAAAAATGATATATGAGAACGTCGATTCGAGAAATTCCCAAGAATGATGTATATAGGACATAGAATAATAGCCGCTTAAACCCAAATAACTTCCCTTAGAGGAATAATTGGATATAATTACGCAAGGAGGAGGAAGTTCTTAACCGTGCAGTTCCAACGTGATTAACGGAAGCAGAAATGGATTCCCGACGCTCAATTGGTTGATCCACAAATGTTAGACCATCCTATCCAAAGATCCCATCTGGTTACAAGCCAATACTATGATCGAGGTTGGCTACTACCCATTTTAAGAGAAAAAAAACAATGTACATGGCGTGTACTTTTGACTACACGACGTGTACCTCCTTCATTTAACTGTTACATTGGCGGTACCGCCAAACTGTTCATCCGCCGATATGAGTACATGGCGTGTATTCCTGACTAGACGGCGTGTACTGTCACGCAGTTGGCGGCTACTTCCACCACCTTACCATTTTCCTATCGACTGACTACACGGTGTGTAAATACCCACTACACGACATGTAGTCAGTTTTTACACCGTTCGTTGCCGACATGGCTACATGCCATGTGTACACATCCTACACATCCACAAGTACAGGATGTGTGGAAAAGCACACTGCGTGAACTTCCAAAATTTAATATTTTCCCCATTTTCCGTATTTTTCTCAAAAACACTTATGGAAAAGAGAAATGATGAAACTTGTACCTCAAAAATCAGAACTGAGTTCATACAAACTCCCCCTTAAGGAAATTCGTCCATGAATTTCCCTTCAAAGGGTGGTGTAGATAAAGCCACAAATAACATCATCCACTGAGCACGTACGTCAGTCTCCTTCTCCCAGGTTGTGTCCTGCACTAGGCCATGATGCCATAACAGCCATACGAGAGCAACTGACCGGCCTTGGATAACCTTAGTCCTCCTATCAATGATACCAATTGGATTCTCCTCAAAGGACGCATCCACCTAAATCTCAACCTCTTCTAGATGAAATTCGTGAGACGGGTCTGAATGATAGCTGCCCAACTGAGAGACATGGAAGACATTGTGCATGGACCAATACCCCTGAGGTAACTACAATAGATATGCAATCGGCCCGACCCTCTCCAGAATCTCAAATGGCCCCACATACCTCGATGAATGTTTACCCTGTCTCCTGATCCGCTTGTGTCCCAACCTCGGAGAATCACACAAGAAAACCCGATCCCTGACCATGAACTCCAAAGGTCCTCTTTGTCAAACAGCATATGATTTATGACAACACTGAGTGGTAGCCATCTGATTCTAAATCAACTGGACCTGCTCAGAAGTATCCTCCACGAGAATTGGTCCCAGTAATGCTGCCTCACCTACCTCTAACTAGCACAAAGTTGATCGGCATGGCCTACCATATAAATCCTCGTAAGGTTCCATGTCGATAGTTTCCTAAAAAATGTAATTGTATGAAAACTCATCTAGGGGTATGTGTTGCTCCCAATAACCCCTACAGTCATGGATACATGCACGCAACATGTCCTCAGGAACTTGTATCGTATGCTCTGACTGGCCATTGGTCTGAGGGAGGTATGATGTGCTCAGATATACCTGTGTACCCAGTTCCCTCTGAAAACACTCCTAGAAATGAGACGTAAAACGGGCGTCCCTATCTAAAAATATAGAACGAGGGACCCCATAAAGATATATTATCTCTCAAATATAAAACATTCTGATCTCATCAACATCGTAGGCCTCCTTGATCGGCAAAAAGTGAGCTACCTTCATGAGTCTTTCCACAACAACCCACACGGTATCATTGCCTCAAGGTGACCTCGAAAACCTTGTCATGAAGTACATCACTAAATCATCTCATTTACACTCTGGGATGGGTAACTGTTGTAACAACCTAGCTGGTCTCTGATGCTCTACCTTCACCTACAGACAGGTGGAACACCTCATTACAAAACCAGTTATCACTCTCTTCATACCCGGCCACCAGTACTAACATCTCATGTCACGGTACATCATGGTAACACCAAGATGTACCTCCCATGATTAATCATGAAACTCCCATATCACCTCCTCACGTATAACCCCTGGAACCCATATTCATACATGGAGATGTAGTACCTCATCATCGCCTATCGTCCAACCTAGAGGAGGGTCCTCACTTTCCACCGACTCCCAAAGAACCAAGCCTTCTAAATCAGATAGATGTCTCATCCTCACTCTATCTAAGAGGGTAGAAGTCACAGGTAAAGATGAAAGATAGGTTTTCCACTGACTGTCGTGAACCTCCAAATGCATCTCAAGGAACAAAGACATTAACTTCCATTTACCATTGGCCTCCTAGACTTCCTGTATCTGAGTCTTCCTGCTCAGTGCATCAGCAACTGTGTTACCCATACCACATGTATATCCAAGCTCAAAAACGAAATACTGAAGGTATTCAACCCACCTTCGTTTCCTCATATTTAAGTCACGCAGAGTAAGGATGTACTTGAGACTTTTGTGGTCGGTGAAAACCAAAAAATTCTCTCCCAAGTGATAATTCCCCCAACCACACAACGCATGAACAACAGTAGCCAACTCGAGATCATGCATCCAGTAATTCCTCTCATGTGGCCTCAACTGCTGAGACTCGTATGCAACAACATGATTTCCCTACATCAACATTGCTCATAGCCCATTACATGATGCATCACCGAAAACTATATAGCTCTTCCCTTGCTCTGGGAGTATCAGGATCGGTGTTGATGTCATACATCCCTTCAGCTCCTGAAAGGTGGTCTCAAAAGATTCTATCCAAACGAACATCACACACTCCTTAGTCAAACCTGTCAACGGTGGTGCAATGTGAGAGAAGTCCTGTATGAAGTGTCTGTAGTAACCAGCCAGTCCTAAGAAACATTGTATCTCAAACACATTCTTAGGATGCTCCCAGGAAACTACTACTCTCACCTTCTGTTGGTCTACATCAACTCCTACCTCTGAGATGATATTACACAGGAAGTGAATCTGGTCCATCCAAAAGTGGAACTTTGAGAGCTTATCTTATAGCTGATGCTCTCTCAGTGTACTCAATACGATTTGAAGATGGGTGGAATGGTCGTGTCGAGTGTGAGTACACCAAGATGTAATCCATGAATACTGCCACGATAGAATCTAGATAAGGATGGAACACACGATTCATCAGATCCATGAAAACTGTTGGTGTGTTCGTGAGTCTGAACAGCATAACCAAGTACTCGTACAGAATATATCTGCTCCTAAATGTTGTAAGAAGTATATCTGATTGTCTCATGCATAGCTGATGATATCCGGATATCAAGTCAATATTCGAGAACAGTCGTTCTCCACGAAGTTGATAAAAAAGATCATCAATCCTCGGTGAGGGATATCGGTTCTTAACCGTCAACTAGTTCAGCTTCCGATAATCCACACATAGTCTGAGGGTATCGTCCACCTTCTTCGTAAAAAGGACCGGTAAACCCATGGAGAAGTACTGGGTGGGATGATACCCTTTTCTTGTAACTCCTCTAACATCCTCTTGAGCTCCTGCAACTCTGGTGTATCCATCCTGTAAAGAGGAATGGACACCAGTGCTACTCCTGGCACAACCTCAATAGAGAAATCCCCCTCACACTCCGGAGGTAGACCTGATAAGTTGTACAGGAAGACATCCCTGAAACGATCAACCACTAGAGGTAAATCCTTCTGAAATGTTCTCTGGTCGTCCAGATATAAGATAGCAATATGGGATGTAACTACACTGCGCCCATGATGCTCTAGTCCAGCTCGACTTGCCTGATCATCCCACTCGCCCTTGTATAGAAACTATCTACCCTCTGGTGAAGTGAAAAACTCCATGTGATGATAACAGTCTACAAAGGCTCAAAAGGGAACCAACCAGTCCATCCTGAGAATGACATCATAGCTCGACATCTCTCAGACCTAGAAGTCACAAAGGAAGTGACACCCACCAACCTCAAGGGGCACTCCTTGCACTGATGCACACATGTCGTTCTCATTCCCAACAGAGTGTCTAGCATCATAACATCAGAAGAAGAAGAAACACAGAGCCCGAGGCTCTCCAAAACAGGTACAGATATGAAACTATGCATAGCACCCGTAAAGAAAAGTACAGAAGATAAGACATAATCTACAAGAATAGTATCACTAACAGTAGAAGGTCTGGGATTCGGCTCCTGGTGGGTCTGTTGCACCGAATATTCCTACACAGTGTCACGACCCTACGATATAGCCAGACTACCCTGAGCTGTCCCGCCCTGCTGCCTCTGAGATCCTAGTGTCTTGCTACCACAACCACGACCATCAGCCCTGCGTGGATGCCATGACGTATTCCATTTCCCCGAATAGTAAGATGCTACTTGTCCTACTCCCATAAGTGGATTCTTCACAAAAACCCCTCTCACTAGACACTGGTGGAAACGCCCTGCAAAAGTGCTGAAGATGACCCATCTTTCCGCATGGTCGGCACTCCACTGGATCATGTGGACACTATGGTATCTTGTTCCCCTTATTACCACAATGGTAGCACCTGAACAGGCCACCTGGAGAAATCATCTGGATGGTACTTCCACCCTGAGAGAAGCCCATCTTTCTCTTCATCTTTCACATAGAAATAGCACCGGAAACCGGTGCTGAATCGCTCTGGCACACACCACTTTCTTCCCACAGGTTCCTCTCTTTAATCAGGGCCTGGTTCACAATAGCATATACTAAAGGCTACCTGAAAACATTCACCAGCGCTCAGATGTCATACTGAAGACCATCCTCGAATAGTCTGGCCCTCAACGTCTCATCACCCACAAGAACGGGTGAAAAATGTTGGAGGTTGGTTAAACGAGCAGAATAATCCATCACTGACATAGCGCCCTGCTGCAGATTCATGAAGTCTCGAGCTCTATCTGCTCTCAGCGTCTCTGGAAAGAAGAAGTCATAGAATACTACATAAAAATATTTCCACCCCATGTCCTTATGATTCTCTGACTGATTGTTAACATTCCACCACCTCTTGGTCGAATCACGCAGTATAAAAGTCGCGAGCATGACCCTCCGCCCTGGAGGCGCCTCATGATGCTCAAAAATATTCTGCACAGACCCCAACCAGGACTTCGCAGCCTGTGGTCTTCCATCCCCCAAGAACATAGGCGGATGCTGCTGTTGGAAGATACGAGTCACCTCAGCCATGGATGTGGCAGCCGATAGTTCTCCATGAAAGGTCTGCATGGACCACATTAATCCTTCATGGAACTGTGCCTATGCGCCTGTGTCTGGTATAACAGTTGGCACCACATCTGGCTCTGCTGGAGGATCCATTGGTAGCCCATGGCCTAGTGTCTGTGGAGTATACTCGTTGTCACTCTTCTTGAGAACAAAGCATGAACATCTCGGTGGAATGACACTACAAGGTAAAAAACAACCCTTAGAATCATGTTTTTCAAGGACTAAAAACGAAGAGTCCAAAAGTGGAACAGGAGGAAGAAGGCTCTCAAGATTTGAAAAACATGACTACATGTTATGTATACTGACTACACGGCATGTACTTGACCTTTCTTCCCCTGCTCGGGTCTTTCTACACGGCCAAGCCACACGACTGCCATTAAAAAAACTACACGGTGTGCATATAATCTACACGGCATGTATGGTGTAATTTTCCAACTGCCCGTGTTGTTTGTGACATGGAAGACTAATCGTCTTGACACAACATGACATATTACACCCGAACACGACATGTACACCACCCCGTTTCCTAGACACATGGCTAAAACCACACGGTCTGTCCTCAGACAAGACTACACGGCATGTCCCACAGGTACACGACGTGTACTAGATGAGATTCACCGACCAGTGTTGTTAGTTACACGGCCGGACACACGGCTCGCACTACACGGCATGTTCCATATACACCCAATGTGTTCCATATACACACAGTGTGTACACGAAATGATTACACCGACCCTTGTTGTTAGTTACACAGCCGGATCCAAGGATAGACTACATGACATTTTCCATAGTGGACATGGCATGTATGTCTTAAGGTCTCCTCCGTTCATGTTGTTTGTTACACAGGGGGACTCCGAGTCAACACTACATGGCCTATACAAAATCTACACGGTGTGTTTTCCCTAAGCACTTCCGTTTCCCGTGTCACTGCCCATACGGTTTGTGACACGGGAAAAGACTACAGGGTGTGGACTCTGGGTACACGGTGTGTACTCAAAATGTTTTCTTTTCTTCTGAACGGAAGGCCATAAACGGCATGTTTATGGTACTACATGGAGTGTATACTCATTTGTTCTGTACAGTCTGCCTCAAAATCTTCCTTGGAACCCAGAAAATAACAAAAAACAACACCTAAGTGTCAAATTCTGATCCGTGAGGGCCCTTACTCCCCACGAATCAAATTTTGACATCTTATTTGTGTTATAACAAAATAAACAGATAATGATCCACCAAATTCCAGTCAATGAGGGACCATACTCCCCAAAAACCAATGTTTGGCGTCCAATCTTTCAACATACTCATTCCATGATACCCTATCAGATAACATGTATTTATCAAGAATCTATCACAATAGCATGTTTTTTTCTAGCAAAACAACTATCACAACAACATGGAATTTCTAATGAACCAACGTGATTGGAAACTATGAATGGAATGTGATTTATATCATGTGGCTAAATGGTGAATGAGATGGAATAACCTCATCTCATCGAGTTGTAACTAAAAATAACCCTGTAGAAAATATAAATAGCACAATACATGCGTTTCACCCAATGGAGAAAATGAATTGAACTGTAAATATTTAAAATTAGTAAAATTAAAATAACCGAGGTGGAATGGATTTTCCTTGTACATGGGTTAGCTACGCCTGGGCATAGCTTATTAACAACTATAATTCTCTTCCAATCCATGAATAAGGATCCAAATAGTAAGTCCAAGAATAGAAACACCTCTAATACCACTTTGTAACGTACCGGTTCTGGGTGCCACTCAACCGGTGCCCCGAACCCGGTTCACCACGTGACCCCAAGCACATTTCCCCAAATTCTAGAGGCTGCCGACTAGAAGCAAGGGCCTAGGTCTGGTCATGGGGGAACTATGCCCTCATTTGTCAAAGTGTAGTGCAGCAGAATAATAAAAACATACAACAAAAGTGGAAGTGATAAACCATACATAATTTTAAACGAACAACTGTTGTAAAAACAACCAACATGAATATATATATAATGATTATGCTACATACCTCATGTTCTATGAAAATAGCCAGAACATTTTACAAAGAAGTACAATATGACACAAAGTACATCAAAACAAAACAAAATAGCTGGTAGCATCACAAGCGTAAGCTGGGTCCCATGCTCCCATACTCCTCAGCTGCAATCAAGTACCTGTATAGGGACCCTTTCCCTTATCCACACCTGCAGAAACGTAATCTGTTTGGGCCGAAAAGCATGACCCAAACATGGTTTGAAAAATAATCTCAGTACGCACCCACAAAAGGCCCATGCTCAACTGTGTTTAAACATGCACAACAGTGTGTAAAAGTAAATTCAATAAACTAAGGAGTACTCAAAATTAACTAACATTGCCAGTTATATTTCCATTTTAATATTAATTTTTAACCATTTAATTTAATAACATTCTTTGCTCAACAGATCCTAAGCCCACAAGCCAACCAAAATCATTCCCTCAGGAAAATATAATAAAATCATGCCCTCATGATATACAGTACCCTTCCCTCAGGCATTACCCTCAGGAAAAATAAAATCCTTCCCTTATGCCAAACTGAAACGAAACTCTCAGGTAATTAGAATCTTGCCCTCAGGCTTTGCCCTCAGGCTTATAGAACTACGCCCTCAACCTAATCAACAATGCCCTTAGGCTAATAGAACTACGCCCTCAGGATAAACAAGTAACTGGGCCATGCCCAATATATAAACATGAAAATCACATAAAATTCCTCTCAAGGAAAACGTAATGCACAATATAAACATGGAATACCCTTGGGTATCCTGGCCAAACCGCTAAACAGAGAAACGCACCCCCTAGGTAGTCCTGGATCCAAGCAATGATCCCAAACATTAGTTTATTATCACTTTTAATCACCTATACATTTCTAGGTTGTTAAAATAGCCACGACCACATCCTCACGACACCCCAACATGGGTTCGTGGTGCAATAGTTCACAAAACACGCAGAAGTTGGGAATTTAAACACTAAGCCACCTACCTTTAACACCAACAAACGATATACGCGAACGTCGATTCCAAAAATGCTGAAGAATGACGTAGATCTGACATAGAAGAAATGTTTCTTAAAATCAAATAACATCTCTTAGAGGAAGAATTGGAACGAACAACACAAGGAGAAGGAAGATCTAACCCATGTGGTTCCAACATGATCGACGGAAGCCGAAATGGATTCCAGATGCTCGATCGGTTGTTCCTCGAAGGTTTGGTCATCCATTCTAGAGCTCCCGTCCAGTTATAGGCCAATCCTGTGAACATGGTTGCCTACTACCCATTTTAAGCGAAAAAAAGTACACGACATGTACTTTTGACTACACAGTGTGTAATTCCTTCATTTAACTATTCCGTGGGTGGTACCCCCAAATTTTTCATCCGCCGACATGAGTACACGACGTGTATTACTAACTACACGGTGTGTACTATCGCGCATGTGGCAGCTACTTCAACTGCATTACTATTTTCCTGCTGATTGACTACACAGCGTGTAAATACCCACAACACACCATAGAGTCGGTTTTTACACCCTTCGTCACTGAAATGGCTACAAGCCATCTACACTCATCCTACACGGCCACAAGTACTCTATGTGGGGAAATGTAATTGATTTCTACTTCCAAAATTTAGAATTTTCCCCATTTTACTTATTTTTCTCAAAAAACTTAACGAAAAGAGAAATGAAGAAACTTGAACCTCAAAAATAAGAACCACGTTCATACATAATAAATTGATATTTTCAGATTTTTCTAAAGGGCCCCTCACCTCTCACAAAAAATGGTTCTTCCCCTTTTATAAAATTCACACCTCCAGAGACATTTTTATTTTCCAACCCCTTCTCAAATATCCTACATACTTGCCTCGATTCATCCTAGATGTCATAAATTTATTATAATTTTATTCTATATATCCCTTTTGTTTAAAACAAAAGGAATATCCCGAAAAAGAGGAAATTATTTCCTCACCTCTTTCCAAGTTATTTTCTTTATCCAATTTCTCATTATTTTTTATTTCCATACTAAAATAATAATTTTAGTACCTTAAACATAATAATATGTTATTATATCTATGTTACAACCATATTAATTATTCCATACATCCTATTAATGAAAAAGTCACTATACATGCGTACGTATGACTAACAGTCTCCACGTCGTGGTGTAATTTTATATTTAACACATACATATTTGGATGGGTGTAATAATGAGTTTAATTGAAAAAAATAATAAATTTAAAATTTTAATTATTCTTTAAAAGTAATATACCATCCAATTACATATGATTTCACCATCAAAAAAATTAAATTTTCTCTTGTGCGTACATAAGGATTACCATCTCCAAGAGGCGATGAGATTTCATTCCCCTCCATAATCATTAAAAAATAATATTCATTAAATTATTAAGAAATATTGTTTTATGAACTTAATATCATTGTGGATATGATTCAAATACATCCTATCTATAGAAAACATGGCTTACATAATAATACATAAATGAAAATGAATCTATTAACACTCGAAATAATGACACTACGCAAATATTATAAACAATGTAATATTAGAGAATCATATATGATATAATATTTATGTATATGTTTCTTTAATAATTTAATAACAATTATTTATCTACTGTACAACATTTTAATGTACCCTCGACTACGGAAAATTACAAGGTAAGGGTAAATTTTACAATCTCTTTGTTATCTGAGGTTGTTATACATATTTATCTACTTGGAGTTCTTTATCATAGACATCCATATTTCTTAAAAATGTATCTCTAAACATTTTTACTATTTCCTGAACTTTGGGTTAATTTTACTTATACGCTTTTTTTAATTTTTATAAAATTCTTTGAATGCAATCTTTCGGTAATTTTATAAACAACATCCTTTATGACCATTTTGACAAAATTATGAAAATAATGTTTTTTAACTTATACGGTGGGTGAATCTATATTCCTCTATTATAACACATTTGAATCTTCCCTTACAATATTATAAGAATATTTTAAAAATAAATTTTTTATTTTATAAATATGTTAATTTTTAATGGTTTCAATGTTGAAAGAGATATTTCTCTAAAATATTTTTTAGATTGTTTTCATATATTTCAACATCCTTTGTTAGATGTTATGTTTAATTGATGCTCATTTAATATGATATAAAAAACTACATTTCATTGATAGTAGTATTATATTTCTGACTATGTATGTGCTATTTTTATGTCATTCAAAATTTATGGTTACGTTATTAACATTCTCTTAATACTTTTATATGAATGTTTATGTAATGTTCCACCATTTTCATATGACGAATACACTAGATGTATTAATTGAATAGTTGGGAATGTTATATTCTCTCGATTCATTGGTAGGTCTCATGAGACAAACTACTGTCTTGGCACAAGACATTGAAAACATTTTTATTTTTTGTCTTGGTAAGAGGCTTTGACTATGTGGTTATGATTTCTGACATTATGCATTCCATAATTATGAAATTTTCTATTTATATTACATGTGATTTTTTGACTAGAAAAATATCCATTTTAATAAGTAAATGGAATTATTAGATTTTTCTTTTCCATAATATGCTGAAATTTATGATTAAAATTCTGGTGTTTTAGTGTTATACAATTCCTTAAATTTTTATAATTATTTATGATAGATTCCACTATATTGTTATAATTACTGAGAATCTGTGCTCACCCATAATTATTTATTTTTCCAAAGATGTGAAGAAGTATATTATTATTGATCTATAGGGATAGGATAAGGGATATGATCATGTTAAGATTAGATAAAATATTTTTTTTCATTTCATAATGCGGTGAAAAACTTATGTATGTGTGATGTACATCCAAGGCTACTGAACTGATTGGCCTTTTAGGACATAATCTCTTGTGATAATTTCAATTTCAGTAACATTGAACTGACTCTGGGTATCTAGGGTCAAGGAGGTATAGATTTAATAATAATCTAATCATGGTATAACCCATTGAAGAGAAATGCATTTTCATAAAAATCATTCGATCATGAAAATAAACCAATCTAAAAATTTATAATAATTATATCCTTGGATCCTTACCCAAATATTTTTAGGTAATCCTAGTGGGTGTCATATTAGATTTATAGTGATTTTGATTGATCATTGAACATGTTACTTGGGGAAGGTGTAGTTTAAAAATTTAAAAAAACTATTTAAAAGATAATTTATATTGAAATTTAATTTCATTCAATGTAACTTGGTAAACATATAAAGAATGATTTAGAAAAATAATGGTCATAAAAATGAAATGTTTTTTTCATTCTATGCACTTTAACAGAATTATTACATTCACATTTTTGGTAAAAGTAAAATAGGTATTTTTTTGAAAAAGTCTGGAAGATGTATTTCAAAAAAATTATTAATAGTCAATAATTGATGAAAATTTATTTTAAAAATCAAAGGAGATTTATAATTCATTTTTGAATTTTTTAAAGAAAAACTATCTTTGGATAAGAAATAATTTTTGACGAATAGAAAAGGATGGCATTATTTTAGTGAATACTTTTTCTCAATTATTTTATGTTCCATACACTAGAAAAAGGATATTATTACTAAAAATTAGAATCAATTACTAGGGGAGAATGAAATTATTTAGTTTCATGAGATATAGGTCATATGATTATATTATTGGAAATATTATCTTAAACAACCCTAATAAACGATGAGATTGTGATATAAAATCATTACCACTTTCATAACATTGAAACTGTATCCCCAATTAGAGATAAAATAATTAGAACATATAATATAACAACATCCAAAAAAATTCATAAAGTTAAATGTAAAAGTGGTTGTATATTCACATATTGATAGAATATAGATGCATAACAA
This sequence comes from Viscum album, assembly GCA_963277665.1. Taxonomy (NCBI): domain Eukaryota; kingdom Viridiplantae; phylum Streptophyta; class Magnoliopsida; order Santalales; family Viscaceae; genus Viscum; species Viscum album. The sequence goes on along the minus strand of OY728140.1, from coordinate 1,376,506,894 downwards.
AATATATATCTTAACAAATGGTGATTTATATAAAAATCCATTACAAATTTTTTAATTGATTTATTTCGAATTGAAAATAAGGAATAAAATAAATTAAAACATTAAATATTAATAAAATTATAGGATTCATGATATAATATTCCAATGTGTAAATATATACACAATACCAAAATATTAGTGGTAAATTTTTATGTCTCTCATTAATAAAAGAGAAAAAAGAAATCCCTAAATGAAGGGTTCAAATTTTATCATACTTGTTAGGACCTCATTTATAATAAATATAATTATTTTGTAGATATATTACCAAACCATAATTATATATATAATCAAAATATATTATTTATTTATGTACTTTTGTTACCTGTAGATTAACAATATCATGTTAATGTCACGTTTCAAGTAATAACCTCTATTCCTTAAAGGTTTTGATTATATATTTTAATTATCGTTGCATCGATCATGGTTCTATCAACTTCAGAATATTATTAAAAACATAATTATTATATTCATGAATAAATTATTCTTTTAAGACTAATTATTAATTACTTGTTTTATAAAAAATTTATGATACAATGTGAGATATGTTTGATCCTACGTACGCAAGAGTAAAATTTCTATTTTTCAATAATCATTATATAAATAAGATATGTAATATTTTATAATTAAATAATTACCAAAATTTAATAAAAAAATATAATTTCTTTAAATATACATACACATGTCATAAATTTTGTGTGGTAATAACCAAATAGAGACGCATTTCATTGTGAAGGCGATACTCCACACACACACAAATAACGTATTTTGTTTTAGTGCGTAAAAAAAGAAAAAATGGATATATTATCTTATAATAATGACAATTATGTCATTAATTTAATAAATATTTTATTTATATAAAATATAATTATCCCCTTTATCTTCCATTTAAATTTCTAGTGGAATAAATGAATCACATCTCTTTGTGAGGTAGTAGTCCTCTGTGCACACAAGGGATATTATTGTATACACTATGGAATGGAATGTAAACAATGTATGGATGATATATTGAAACATGAGATATAAATAGGTTTTACATATCATATATACACATACACATTGTTTACATCATCCTACAAATATATCATATTTGGTTATGGATATAATAAATTACATCAGTTTGCAAGGCAGTAGTCCACTATACTCACAAATTATGATTTCGTAAACCATTGGATGGAAGTAGAGATTTTTTTATACCATAAATATTATATAACAACATATAATAATATTTAATATAATGAAGTTATTAAATCATCATTTTATAATTATACATAAAGTATGATATGTTAGAAATAAAACAAAAACACTCAGTAATAAAAATAATATATTCTTCAGTTATCCATATTAGGTTTCACTCATATCCATAAAAGATGGATTTATATAAAGATAATAATTCTTCTCTGATGATATGTGGGAGGATTTAAATTTAATTATATAGGTATTCATTGATCCAAATTTGTTTTATTGTATAAGGAAGAGAGGAGAAGGGGTTATCTTTTATATGTGAGGTGAGGGGTACACCTGTAATTTTTTAAAAATAATGAATTTATCGCACATATTTTTCTAGTAACATGGATAATTAATGTTATATTATAAATACTATAATGAATAAAATAAATAAAATTCATATAATTGATTTTTATTTTGTTTTTTGTTTTTTTTACCCTTATATTTTTAGTTTAACCCCATGTAAATCCTCATTTAACCTAACCACATTAAATGTTTTTATTATTTTTTACTATTTATTGTAATAATATATTATGTCAACATGAAAAGATAATATAAATTATTATTTTTTCACAAATGGAATCCATTTTTCTATAAATAATTAACAAAACTGTAAATATTTAAAATAAAATTAATCTCATAATCATGACAAAAAAGAAGGTTTTTAAAGAGAGAATGTTAAAATTATAGAAATGTTTTTATCGCATAATTAAATATGAAATTTATTTAAATGAAATTAATTAGATTAATTGATATATTACTGAACATATTATTCATTAATATAAAATTAAAAAACAATTTAACATTATAAATAATGTAAATAAAAATTTAATTTGCAATAACGGTTATGTATTTTAAATATTCATAAAAAATGATTTCTTCTAGAAAATTTAAAAAAAAATATCCCTAAGATAAATTGGACATTATGATTTGAGAACTTAAATTTATTTCATAAAACTAATTTTATATCATATTCAAAATGATATTTTTTAACTGTTAAAAATTTACATAAAAACATTTTTTTGAGAACATAATATTTTTGAAACATATAATGAAATTTTCAGAATTTATGTATTTTATTATATACATATATTAATTATATAAAACCATTAAAATAAATGATAAATAAAATAGTATTATTCATATAACTATGTTCATATATAATCTCATAATGGACATATTTAGATTAATATATCATGGTTTTGTTAAAAATTAGTGCTGGGTGTAATGAAAGCTAACCCAGTGTCACATATAGCAACAACATAACCATCTAATTTTTGTAAATATGGATATAAAATAAAATAAATTTAATATAATAAATCATCATATATTAGTGACTTCTATTAAACCACTATAAAATGAATTTCTCTCTCAAAAGTTTCCACATTGTTTCAAATAACTAGGGATAATTCTGTCACATTTTATCCTCAAGTTCTTGAGTCACTTTCCAAATTTGGTGGTTTGACCCAATAATAATGCAAATGTGAGATTTTGTTTTTATAGAACATTATATATTATATATAAAATATCTAAATGTTATTACTCAAAATAAATTTCATAATCCAGATGTATAACCTCTGTGTTTAGTAGATTTGATTGATCAGGTATTTACTTCTTAAGGAGTGATACATAGATCACAATGTGCACATGGGAGAGGTTTTGTGGGAGAGAAAAAGGAAAATATACTATCCAAAATTAAAATTGTATTTTAAGGGTACTAATATATCAAGGACATAGATTTTTCTTCATTCTTTCATGGTGAAATTTTTTGAATGTCTATTTTACCTACATAAAATTCTAGGTCACATTGAAAATTATTAGTGTAATGCCCCAACCCAAGCCTCCCAGAGTCAGTGCATTGTTTTAATATGTTGCCTTGATTACAATGAATCAAGTCTCGAAATACGGATCAGTTTTGCAGTTTTGGAAAATAGATTACATACATGAATATTACATTACACTTTATAATATAAATCACAACATAAATAATAATTTATGAACTCCATTATTCCCTATGATTAACCCTGCATATCAATCACAATAAAATTTATAGAATCCTAGGAAAAATAAAACATAGAAAGGGGTGAGCTCAAACGCTCAGTAAGGTTAAACAATACAGTGGAAGATAACATAAATATTAAGCATGGTGAATAATTGAAACCACATGCCTTTACAAATAATAAACATGAACACTTTTATGGCAGGAATATGAGATGAGTAAATAATACCATAATAAAACATAATCTTGGGTATTATACTAGTCGAATGATGACAAGAACCATCAATATTATATTCATAATTAGGGAATGTATAATGTCGGACATTCTGAAACATTTTGTCAAGGCCTCGACCAATATGTCTAAAAATGATTAAGGCCTAGCCTAAAACCATATATCAAATTGGGAAAGGCATTTTCCAATTACACATATAGTTGTGTCAAGAGACCTACTGATTCATCGAGGAGCTATAGTGGGCTCCACCCGTCACATACTAAGTCCAATACATTCCACATACAAAAAGGTTGAAACCTAACATAAAAATCTGTATTAAACCTAGCATACGAAATGTCCATACATTCAACAAAAAACATGAATGCTATAAAAATATCACATCCACAATCTAACATATCACAAAACCTTCAATAAAATGTGGAAGATTTTTATCATAAAAAATCAACTTTAAACCAGTTTAAAATCCATAAATGGATTTTGACATAGATGAAAATGATTTTTAAAACTCTTGGAGAGAAATATCCTATTTTACATGAAAATTTTTAAAAGTAACACAACTTATAAAGGAATACATTTAAAGGCATTTCTGAATCAAAGTGTCCTATACCACTTTGATTCTTTTGAATGGAATTGACATTTTTAAAACATTCATGTCAATATAAATAAATCCATAAAACCGTTTTAAAAACATGGACAGTAATGACAATGGTATAGAATAATAAATATTTAAAAAAATTAAAAATATGTTTTAGTAAAAAGTCCCTTAAAAATAATCTCTTTTAAAACTCATTTATGAATCATGGATACAGATAATAAATATGTCCCAGTAGATACTAATGTAAAAAAACCGTGAATAATAATGTGATTTTGAAATTAACCTTTACCAATTTGGAAACATATAAAAAATAAATCCCATGAAAAAAGTATCATTCAATGAAGATGTAAATATACATAATTTAAAGTGTATTACAAAAAGAATAAAATTATGGGTAGTACATATACCACATAAAAGGAAATAGTTGCAATATAGCATGAATCTCATGGGAATAAGAAGTGAGATGAAAACCCCTAACCTCATGTCTGACATGACCCATTCGTTATTTAATATCCTGAATAATAATGTAATGTTAATTTATACTTTCGTAAGATCCTTTATCAAGTTTATTATTCCTTTTATATCACTTATTACCAAGTTATAAACATAATGTAAACATTTTAGTTAATAACATTCGTTTTGTTGATATTTGGCACATGAGTAAAAAATGAACACATAATAGTTACAAGTTGTTCACATGGTGAAATGTTCATTATATCCATAATTATATTCATAATTTAGATATCATATATATAATATATATCTAGTATATACATGTATTTATAACAGTTCATAGAATTTTTGGGTATGAAATGAAATGCACTGTTCATGGAGACGGTAAGCCATATGTACGCATGAACGCTACTTTCATTTGTATTTTCTTAATGGAATTAAAACATAATGATAAATAGGTATATTATAATTCCAGTATAATTTCATTTATAATATCATTAAATACATCCTTTATACACCCCACATATGGTATTAATGAGTCATATCACTTTGAGGGGGTTGTAGTCCACATTTCATCAAATGAAATTATCGCATTTACCCATAATGGAAACCATTAAGGTATTATATAAACTAAAAATAAATAAGCATGAATAATACATGAAGATAATATATATCATATATAAATACAGTACCATCATTATGGCCACCATGAGAGGCATTATGAGGTAATTGAACAATCATCATTTCGTGATGTGTTAGTTTTCTATCCTCAAAAACATTATGTTCTTCACCCATTAGATGGAGGTGTGTTTTAGTGTAGTTATAAATCTTAAAATAACAAAATCCTGGTATATTGTGTATAATGGTTTTGTTATAAATGAATGGAATAAAAGGAGTTTAGGGGTCGGAGAATTAAAATAAAATAAAATAAGTTAAGAGAAAATGTTACATTTAATTTTGGTAACTTCATTTCGATTGAACCAAAAGGTCTTATTGAAGTGCCTTCTTTCTAAGGTAAGGGTTATAGGAGGAGGATATGGATGTATAGAGATTAATTTGGTAGAGTTTGGACAATCCTAAAGGCTTGAGAGGTTGGAGTAATTGGTTTGAAGTGGTCTCATTTTATAAGGGGGAGGAGGAGCACATTAGGAAAGTGTGAAAATATTATTTTATTATATAACAATATCCAATTTCTAAAAGTCAAAATATCATTAGGGTAAAATATAAGATGACTCATGGTCGAAATAAAATCATCCAATAATAATTGGACATGTTTTTATATTATTTTAATATTTATACTCTAATTTATTTAAATAATTTATTACTGATGTAAATACTACATCATTATTGTGTCATAAATAATTTAATTTTTTCGATATATAAAAATTATAAAACAAATTCCATGATGTAGGAAATAATTTTATATTTCCAATTAATATTTATAGTAAAAAATATTACTTATATAACTCCATATGAAATTTAATTACTAAAATATTTTTGTTTATGTCAATTTTGACTTTACTTTGAATCAATTAATCTAAATTGTCATTACCATTCATAATTTGCTCCATGGGGTCCCAAAATTGAGCCAAGTATGCACATGGTCGGCCATTACTCGTAAAATATGGTTATAACACGTGTTAAAGTAATTTTGAATTATTATAATTTTTTTAACCTTGAATTACCATATTTACCATTAACCGTGGTAAATAAAAGTCAAAAGTTACAATTCACCAAAAACTATTTTCATCTTATTAAACCACATTTTACATACATAGGATAACCGTGTCTCTCGGATTTCTTAAATTCAACTTACAGAAGTGGTAAAATTAAGTTTTATGCAAATTTTCAAATACCCTTAGGAGTTGCGTAAAGGATGGTAAAAAGTTCAATAAAAAAATTTTATATCAAAAATTATTATAAAATGACTACAATGAATTATTTTGAACATATATTGGTATTATGTATCTATTTTTACATAAAATAAATTTAAATAAAATAAATAATTATTTAAATAAAAAGTCGGTTTTAACAAATAACTCGATGTTTTTCACAATTAATCAAAAATTGATGTTTCTTAGAAAAATACCAAAAATTAAGCATAAAATATATTTGATATTCTGAATTAAAAAAATATGTCTATTTTACCAAATTAAAAACACATTAATTTCATTAATTAATTTGAAATTATTTCCAATTGTCAGAACAAATAGCCTGTTTTTAAGCAACAATATCTATCAAAAGATTGACAATTGTTTTTGTCCAATTTTAAAGTGAAATTAATTATAATGAACTAAATTGTATTAAATGATAAAAATATAATTTAATTATACTTCATAACAAATCAAATGCATAATTTATCATTATTAATTATTTCAATTAAAAATGTTGTTTTTAATTAAAATTTTGTATTTTTCACTTTTCCCCCAAATATGGAAGTTATCAGAAGAATACCAAAAAATTTATCAAAACTAAAATTTTATCTCCTGATACAAATGAATAAGTTTATTTTCTAAAATTGAAAATATAAAAGTGTCAAATATTTGATTTAAAAAGTATTCTCCCTCAAAAGGTGGTAAAATATCATTTTCTGAAAAATACTTCAATTATCTAAAAAATTGAATTTGTTATTATATTATTTCTAAGAAACACATAATATGGATGTAAAAATTATATTAAGTATATAAAAAATCAAAATTCAGTTAATACTATTCATAACCTCTTCATGAATGGCTAGTTTGGTAATTCATGGTGCGCTTGAACTCAGTGTTGCGTGTAGTGCAAGTTATTGAATAATTTTGAAGAAATAACATACTATGATATTTTTGGGTGTCACATTCTTCCCTACTTCAATAAATTGAATCCTCGCTATTTGAAATTGTTTTTTTCAAAAATTGAAAGTTTAAAATATAAAATACCTTTGTGGGAAAACCCACATCGGAAATTGGGTTAATAAAATTTTGTCTTAAAAAGTGGAAAAGGGGAATGAAAAAGTTACCGTCAAATTATAATCTCAATTAGGAGAACATTGGTGGAGATTAGAGACACATAATTGGAGGATAAAATAAATATTTATAGTGACTGATTGAGGTCATCAATCACATACAATAGTAGAATTGATGTCCTAAGATCAATCAATCTTTGATGATTTAAAATATCATCAGTTAAACAAAAAATATGGTATTAGGATAACACATTATTAGATTAAAGATCCCTTACATAATGTTTAAGAAATAATTTCATCATAGATGAAGAGGAGAAAATATATATATATATACTTGAAAAGTAGAGTTCCATCCTTTAACTAATTTATACCACAAACTCATCTTTCACTCTAAAAGATAATAGAACTTAAAAAAATATTATATTTATCCTATTTTTATAGGGTTAAAAAATGAATTTATAATTCAACTATCATATCCTTTAAATAACGAAACTACAGTATTCAGTTCAGGGACTTCAAGTTGTCTAGTGGTAGTCAATAAATCCCAATCGCACTATGATTGTGGGTTCGATTCCCGCAGCTTTGTCCGACGTGATGAGTTGTCACACGGTCTGCGTGTTGTCCTTTTTATAAAAATCCAAAAATAACCTTAACAATAGTATCTTAGTCCATTCGAACATTTCTACTTATCCAAAATAAATATATCCAAACTAATAATACAAAATTTATAAGGATGTTAAACACAAATAAGTTCCTTTTTTCCACGTAATAACATGTTAACACCATCATCATGTATTATTTTAAAACATGGTAACTCCCTGAATTACCATAAAACCTTATTATTACATTCATGCTCTATTATCCTTTATATAATAATGGATATATTCCTTTTATCCAAAAATATTGAATGTTCCAAAAATTATTAAATAAAAAAACTATTAATAATTCTATGGATGTCAAAAATATAAAATATAATTTATCCACATCAACCATCTCTTCTTCAAAAATAACAACCTCGGTATCAGAACCATATTATTGTTTATGTTTCTCTCAACCATATATTTTCCAAAAATTTAACCTGTAATTGAGTCACTTTTCATTATTCCACACAATCTCAAGTCCCTAATGAAATAGTACTGCAGTACAATCCTTATATACTCTATAATTATTATAACATGTACATCATTAATACAATAATCATATGACACAGTACATTAATAACAATGTAAGAAATCTAATTATTACTCATCATCTTTGGTAGTATCATAACATTATTATTATCCAATTGTAGCATTTGGGGTATACTCTGATGATTTGGACATTGATTTTCATAGTGTCCCAACTCCTTGCAGATGAAGCATTGTACATTGGAAACTTCTTTTTTTTCCATTGAAATCATGTACATGGTGTCTATTTTCCCAACACTTATAACAAAATCTCATTCCCTTCAAGAATATACCATGGTGATTCTTTCCACAATTATCACATATGGTAAAATCATTCTTTTCCATTTATCATTTATCCATCTTTTTGTCTTCCATCCTTTTGATCTCTTTCTTCCCTTCAAATCCAATGAACTCATATAATTCTTTACATCTATTATTAACATATGATACTATTTCATCATATGCTGAGAATACATGGGAGACTATTTCCATTATAAATGATGGATTAACACGGTGAATGATATGATCATTCTTATGCTTTGGATCATACGTATTTCTGGAGTTTACATTCCTTCTACTGGGCGCTATTTCTAAAAAATGGTGTACACTAGGTCAGTTTACCTATTGCAATGAATAATTAAAATCTTGTAAAATACCAAATTTAAATTGAACAATTTATGGATATAATCAATAATCATAAAAATATTTTATTTTAGGAGGTATATACTCGTAATTCCTTTATAATTATTTGTATAGATAATAAGAATTATAATAAGTATATACCCCGAGAGTGTCGTAGCCAATAGTGTAGCAATTCCCATTGTCATGCACCACTTCACATTCGAGTCTAGCTCAGAGTGGTGTTTTCGGGTCATACCCCAAGGCACATCTATGCCAGAGCCACCTATACCTGGTCATATCTAGACAGTGATGTATTATATAGGAAAACTCACAAAATATCTACATTACCAAAATTATAGGAAGTTTTTCTATATTACACCTCAAAGTCTATCTTAGGTCTATGTGTTCTAATCAATGTTTATCTAAATCTAGTTTCCATGGATAATTCTATAATTTCACTAATACCAATTGTAATGCTCCAACCGCAGTTTCCCAAAGTCGGTGCATTATTTTAATACATTGGCATGATTACAAAGAATCAAGTCATGAAAGACCGGTCAGTTTAGCATTCTTTGAAAATATATTACATATATGAATGTTACATTATACTTTTTAACATAAAACACAATGAGAATAATCCTTTATGAACGCTAGTATTTCTTTATCTTAACCATGCATATCAATCACAATACACTTCATGTAATCCTTGAAAAAATAAATCATAGAAATGGGTGAGCTCAAATACTCAGTAAGGGTAAGAAATACAGTGGAATATAAAATAAATATTAAGCATGGTGAAGAATTGAAACCACATTCCCTTACCAATAATAAACATGAATGATTTTATTGTAGGAATATGATATGAGTATATAGTTCCATAATAATACATAATCATGGTTATTCTACTAGTCTAATGACCACATGAACCATAAATATTATTTTCAAAATGAGAAAATGTATAATGCCAGACATTCTGAATCATTTTGTCAAGGCCTCATCCAAGATATCTATCAATTATTATGGCCTCGGCCAATACCATATATCAAATTGAGAAAGGACTCTGCCAATTCCATGTCTAGTTTTATCATGAGACCTACCGATGCATCTTGGAGATATAGTGGGCTCTACCCATCACATACTAAGTGAAATACATTCCTCATATGAAAAGGTTGAAACATAACATAAACATCCATATTAAAAGTAGAATACGAAATGTAAATACTTTTACCATAACCCATGAATGGTATAAAAATAAAACATCCATAGTCAAATATATCACAAAACCTTAAATACAATATGGACGATTTTAATCATAATAAATAAACTTCAAAGAAGTTTAAAATCCATCAAATGATGTAGACATAGATGAAAATGATTTGTAAAATTCTTTGATAGAAATATATCTTTTTCATGAAAACATTTGAAATTCACGAAATTTCGAAAGGAAGAAATTTATGTACATTTTTCAATCAATGTTTCCCATACCTCATTGAAAATTTTGAAAGGAATTGACTTTTTAAAAACATTCATGTCCATATAAATATATCCATTAAACTGTTTTGAAAACATGGAGATTTATTCCAATGATTTAGAAGAATAAATATTTAAAAAATTTTAAAAAATTTATATTTAAAAAGTACCTTAAAATTAATCCGTTTGAAAAATCATTTTTGAAACATGGACATGGATAATAAATATGTCCTAGTAGATACTTATGTAAAAACAACCTTGAATAATAAAGAGATTGTGAAATTAACACTTACCAATTTGGTAACATATAAAACATATACCCCAAGATAGATGTATCATACAATGAATATGTAAATACATATAAATTAATGTTTATTACAAATTGAATACAATTATGGGCAGTACATACACCACACAAAAGGAAATATTGGCAATATAGTATGAATATCATGGGAATAAGGAGTGAGATTAAAACCCATTACCTCGTGTCCGACATGACCCGTATGTTCTTGAATGTCCTTAATAATAAACTAAAGTTAATATCTACATGCTTAATAACATTTTTAAATGTTATTATTCCTTTTATATCACTTATTATCATGATTTTAAAATTTCGTAAACATTTAAGTTAATAACGTTCATTTTGGCAATATTTGGCACTTGAGTAAAAAAATGAACACCTTATTGTTACAACTTGTTCAAATGGTCAAAAGTTAATTATATACATAATTATATTAATGATTTAGATAACAGATTTATCATATATATCTAGTATATACATGTATTTATAATAGTACATATAATTTTAGGGTAAGAAATGAAATGCACCATTCATGGAGACAGTAAGCCGTACGTACGCATGAATGCTACTATCATTCATTTTTATTATTTTAATAGAATTTAAACATAATTATACATAATTATATTATAATTCCAGTATAATATCATATATAATATCATTAACGCCATCCTTTATACGTCCCACATATGTCATTAATGAGTCATATCACTTTGAGGGGGCGGTAGTTCGCACTTCCTCAAATGAAATTATCATGTTTACCTATAATGGAAACAATTATGGTATGATATAATAGAAAAATAAAGAAGCATAAAAAACACATAAACATAATATATATGATATATAAATACAGTTCTGTCATAATGGCCATCATGATAGGCATTAGGAGGTAATTGAACAATCATTGTCTCGTGAGGCGTTAGTTTTCCATCCACAAAAACATTATGTTCATCATGAATAAATTGAGGTCTGTGTTAGTGTATTTATAATAATTATCATAAAAACATCCTAGTATATCTAGTATTATGGTGTTGTTATAAAATAATGTAATAAAAATTGTTTATGTTTTGGATAAGTAAAATAAAACAAAAGAAGTTAAGAGAAATTGTTATCTTTAATTTGGGTGACTTACTTTCATTTGACCGAAAAGGAATTATTGAAATGCCTTATGCCTATGTTAAGGCTTATATGAGTAGGAAAGAGATGTAGGGAGCTTAATTTTGTAGAGTTTGGACGAGCCTAAATGCTTGATAGGTGTGAGGAATTGGTTAAAAGTGGCCTCCATTTACAAGGAGGAGGAGGATCTCTTTAAAAACGTGTGAAAAAAATTATTTTATTATATAATGATATTCGGTTTGTAACGGTCCACAAATCATTATGGTCGAATATAAGATGACACATGGTATAAGTAAAATCATCCAATAAGAATTGGACTTGTTTTGATGTTATTTTAATATTTATAATCTAATTTATTTAAATCATTTTTTAATGAGGTAAATACTGCATCATTATTGTGTCATAAATAATTTAATTTCTTCGATGTATAAAAATTAAAAAATTACCATGATGTAGTAAATATTTTTTTCTTTCAAATTAAACATTTATAATAAAAAAAATTACTTATATAACACCATATGAAAATTAATTAATAATAAATTTTTGTTTATGTCAATTTTTCTTTTACATTAAATTAATTATTCTAAAGTGTCATTATCATTCATAAGTGGATCCATGGGGTCCCAAAATCGATCTAAATATTCCCATGGTCGGCCATTACTCATTAAATAAGGTTAGGTCATTTGTTATTGTAATTTGGAATTATTAAAATATTCTTTTTGCTTTGAATTACCCTATTTACCTTTAACCACAACAATTAAAAGTCAAAAGTTATTATTCATAAAAAATTATTTTAATATTATTGAACAAAATTTTTCTTACTGAGGTTAACCATAACTCTCGGATTTTTGAAATTCAACTCATTGAAGTTGTAAAATTATGTTTTATGTAAATTTGCAAATACTCCTAGGAGGTGGGTAAAATACTGTAAAAAGTTCAATAACATTTTTATATATCTAAACATATTATAAAATGACTCAAATGAATTATTTTTAAAATACATAAGTATTATGTATATATTTTGACCTAAAAAAATTTAAATAAAATAAATAATTCTTTAAATAAATATTAAGTTTTAACCAATAACTTAGTGTTTTCCACTATTCATCAAAAATTGATGTTTCTCAGAAAAATACAAAACATTCAACCTAAGATATATTTGATATTCCTAATTTAAGAATGATGTTTATTTTACCAAATTCACAAAATATATGTTGCATTAATGAATTTAAAATTAATTCTCGTTGTCAAAACAAATAGCGTGTTTTTAAGCAACAATATCTATCAAAAGAGTAACACTTCATTATGTCCAATTTCAATGTGAAATTAATTACATTGACCTAAATTTTATTAAATGATAAAAATATAATCTAGTTATACTTCAAAACAAATCAAATTCATTATTTAAGACTATAAATTATTTTAATTAGAAACGTTGTTTTTAATTAAAATTTAGTAATTTTCACTATTCCCCCAAATATGAATGTTATCAGAAGAATACCAAAAATTTATCAAAACTCAATTTTTATCACCAAATTCTATATAATAAGTTCATTTTTTCAAATTAAGTATATTAAAAAGTCAAATATTGGATTTAAAAAGTGTCCAACCTCAAAAGGCAGTAAAATTGCATTTTTTGAAAAATACTTCATTTATCTAAAAAATTGAATTTCATCTTATATTATGTGTAAGAAAAACATAATATGGATGTTAAAATTATATGGAGTATATAAAATGAAAAATGAAGTTATTACTATTGATAACCTCTTCTTAACAGCTAGTTTGGCAATTCATAGTGCATTTGAACTCGGTGTTGCATGTAGAGAAAGTTAGTGAATTACGTTGAAGAAATAACGTACTATAAAATATTGGGGTGTTACAACTAGTATGATTGTTCTAATAAGATCTTATAGACAATAGACATTTGTAATGGTTCTATCTTTATGTACCACCTCACCATCTTTCTTAGGTCTCAATAGAAATATCATGGTATCATCCTTCTAATATGTTGGAGTTCTACACTTCCTTCCATATATGATTTTTTAAGGATCCATATGAATTCTTAATTGAAAGATATTTTTACAAGAAAACTCAAATATTGGATTATGTATATCCCAACCACATTTAAAATACATAGGAAATGATCTTATAATATCATATGTGGTTTGAATTATTCTCTAAAATTGAAAATAATTTTGAGGATTTTATAGAGTGGTGTAACCAAACTCTTTATCAATATATGGATTACAAATTCACCAAAGAATTAAGGTGATAACAAGACCCTGATAAAATAAAATAAAATATTGAAATCCATGAATACATAACACATTTTTAATTCATATTCATGAAATCTGATCCAAAGAGAAATATTCTATGATTTCAATTAACAGAGTTGACATTTTATGTTTATCCATAATAACCTAGAACAATCTCAATATCAATGATAATATAAACCCTTCATGTTACCAACAAAATAAATAATATGTCCAAAAAATTTGATTTCATTCCACCTCAAATAAATTTTTCACTATATGGAAAACCAAAGGGTATTATTTAAAAAAATATCTATTAATAAAAATTAATTTATATAAAATCATATCTCAAAAACTGCAAAAGGGGTGTAAATGACATTTAAATTAAAATCAATCATAAACACATAAGAACCTAATGGTACCTATAACAACTAATTTAATATTACATGGATAAAATATTCTTTCAAACTATTATTCGCTATTTATTCCTCAAATAATCCCATGTTGTATAAAAAAATCTATTGGAATATTTTTCCAAAACTTATAATGATAGAAAATCAAAATTGATTTTATTTTTTATGAATTTGTATTGGGGGAGTGTAACATCCCAAGTAAACAACGTATATAAAATTTTCAAATTTTTTAATATTTTTGATTTAAATATTAATTTTACATTATCGGTTATTCTATGTTTGATGTCAAACTCGATACGCAACAACGGGGTTCTTTTAAATCTAATGTTGCACACAACGTTGGGTCATAATGAAAAATAATAATATATTATTTTTTGAAATGCTAGTTAACGACTAGATGTTGTATTGGCAGGAATAAATAGAAGAAACTAAAATACTATTATACATTTTTTTAAAATGATTATCCATTTTTTCAATAAAATATTGAGGCATAAAATGTGAATGAATCTAATTTTAAGCATAAATACTCAAATATTCATTAAAAAGGACAATTTACTGCCTATTGATGGAGATCCATTTTTAAATCTAGATTTGGTCACTTTTATATATTATATTTTATAAAATAAAATTCTTCTTTAGTATCAGGTAAAAATAATTTACTTTGGTTAAATTTTTTGTTATTTCTGATAAAATTAATTTTTTATGAATAGTGAAAAACTATATTTTAATTCAAAAGTTCCTTTTATTCTAATTTATTTTTATTAATAGGTTATATTTTTAATTGGTTTTAAATTGTTATTAGATAATTGTATTACCATTTAAATCAATTTGGGTCATTGGAAGTAATTTTACATAGAAATTGGACATAAATAAATGTCAGTTTTTTGATAGTTATTATTTCTTAAAAACACGTTTTTTGTTTTGAAAAAATGAATTATTTTTAAATTAATTTCTGAAAGATCTGTACTTTGAATTTGGAAAAATGGATTCCATATTTTGAATTATGAGTTTCAAATTGTGAAAAAATAATACTTTTATTTTTAGATATTATGAGAATTTCCTTCAGTAGAAATTTTATTTACCATGGATAAAGGGTAAATCTGGTAAATAAGAGTAAAAAAATATTATAATAATTTTAAATAACCCTAACATGTTTTTTAATCCTACTGGTTGATAAATTTTAGACCATGGGAATACTTGTGTAGATTTTGGGACCCCATTGAGTAACTTGAGAGTGATAATGACACTTTATATTAATTTATTTAAAATATAGACAAAAATGACATAAACATATATTATTTAGTGACTCAATTTTTACATGGGGTTATATACGTTTTCTCTTGGACTATAAATATTAATTGGATATATAAAAATCATTACTACATCAGAAAATATTTTTATAATTTTTAGACATCAAATAAATTAAAATTTTTAGGACACAATAATGATGTGGTATTTACCTCATTAATGAATGCATTAAATAAATAAGATTATGAAGATTACAATAGTATAGAAAACTGGACCAATTCTAATTGGATTATTTTACTTCGTACATGAGTCATATTTTCTTTCACATTAATGTGTTTTGGTCTTTTAGAAACCACAAATCATTATATAATAATATAATATTTTAAAACATTCCTAAAGAGCCCCTCCTCCACCTTATAAAGAGCCCTTCACCTCTATCCAATTACACACAGTTCAAGAGCCATGTGGATCATCCAACCACTGGCCACATAATCCCCTTATATCCCTATCTTCCTCCTTGAAGCCTTAACATTGGTAGAAAGCACATCAAGTTAACAATTGTTTTCAAACTAAAGTGAGATACCTGATTCAAAGATAACGTCTTCTCTTAAGTTCTTTTCATTTATTTTACTCCTCCAACAACTAAACTCTTTTAATTAATTTATTTTATAAAAAAATATCCTAATAATAATTGGTTGTTGTTATATTAATTATTCAAACTACACCTACCCACACCTTCATCTAATGGTTGAAGAATATACTATTTTTGTGGATAGTGAACTACTGCCCCACGAAACAATGATTGATCAATATTATCCTACCACCACTTATATTGGTAATTAAGATGGAAATTTATTTACATGAGATATATATTATATTTATATTATCTCTATATTTCTGTATATTTCATTTATATCATAGCTTTATGTTTTCCATAATGGGTAAATATGATAATTTCATTCGAGGAAGTGTGGACTACCTCCCCCTCAATGTGATATGACTCGTTCAAGACATATGTGGAAAATACAAATGATATAGATTACTTAAATTTTATGATATTATAATGTAATTATAATATACATATTTATCATTATTTTTTTATTCCGTTAAAATATGAAATAGAAGTGAAAGTAACATTCTTGCATACATACGGCTTACCGTCTCCATGAAATGTATATTTCATTTCGTGTATCCAAAAGTTATGTACTATTATAAATACACACTTATACTGGATATATATGATATATATGATATATAAATAAATAATATATTTCTGAAGATAATTATTATTTGACCACATGGACATCATGTAAATATAACAAGTTCATTGTTGACTCAAATACCAATTACCGAAAAAATGACCATTATTAACATAAGTTATTGAATAATATTTATAAAATGGTAATAAGATATATAAAAGAAAAAATAAAATTTAAAAAGGTTCTTAATCTAGTATAAATTTAATTTAGTTTATTTTTTAGTAAATTAACGAACGAACGGGTCATGTCGGAAATGTGGTAAGGGTTTTTTTATCTCACTGTAAATTCCATGATATGTCCATTGTTCACCACTTATTTATTTCATGTGGTGTATTGTGTATTTTCATTTGATATATATTATCATGATAATCCTTATATTCATGGTATTCTATGATTCAATTGGTGGTTATTAACTTTTGGTCATACGACTCAATTTATTAAAACGCTGTAAGGGGTTTTCATATCACTTTTTATTCCCATGAGATTCATGCTAAATTGACACTATTTTCTTTTTTTGTTGTATGTAGTTCCCATGATTGTATTATATGTGTAATATAATTTAATTTATAGGTATGTTTATTTTCATTTTATGATCTTGATGTCCTATAGATTATGTTTCGTATGTTACCAAATCGGTAAGGAAACCTTTCACGCTATTTTTTTTTAAAATCATCATTTATGTTAGGTCTTTTAGTTCCCACATTATTATGTTGGGATATTTTCATATATATCCCCATTTCTGTAAATTTCATGTCTATGTAATGATATACAATTTATTTTCTCAACAACACTTTTTTCTGAAATTTTAGGTGACACCGTTAGAATGTTGAATTTTTGTAAGGGAACTTCTTAACCATATTTGAATATTTGGGTTAGACTTATACATCTCTATTATGTCATGATATGAATATTTTTGAATGTCCTATGATTTATTTATACTTAATATCCAATGACATTGGTTTTATTCTTATTGTTCATACATAATCATGTCATTGATTACTCTTTAATCCAAGGATATGATCTTTGTATAGGACATTGTCTCAATTTACATTCCACTGAAACTTATTTGTTGTTATACACCAATTCAATTTTACATTTTCTATATAATACACTTTGAAATAATATATCATAAATCTCTTTATTATTATTTCATTATAATCTATGATTATTGTTATTCCTCAATTATTTGTATTCAAGCGTCTATCCTTTGGTTATGAACTCTTTAAATAAACTATCGGTTTAAATGTTATAATGATTTATTCTTATAAATATTTCACATTAATATGTTGGTTATGAAAATGGTTTTAAGGATTTATTTATATGGACATTATTGTATTAATGTAAAAATTACATTCAAGAGTTTTAATGTGGTATTGAGCACTTTAATTCAAAAATATCTTTATTAAATATTATCAAACTCTTCATGTATTAATTATGTTTTAATGATCACAAATCATACAACTGTCAATTAATCTCCATCATAATTGCACATCTTGTTAATGATCTCACATCTCAATAATAACTGCACATCATGTTTTAATTATGTTTTAATGATAGAAAATCTTATTACTGTAAATTAATCTCTTTATTATTTACAAATATAATGCATGATCATAAATCTCACTTATTGTATCAAACCGTAGTATTTATCTTATAATGGTTAAGCTTAATTCATTTTATGAATATTACTATTTAAATTTTAATACATATATTTTTCTAAGTATTCAGACACTGTGAATTCTAAGTCTCAGACACCGTGACCAGTGAGACATCATGACATCAACATACCGTGACAGTAAGCTTGACACCATGACGGAAACACCATGACTCAGACACCGTGATCCATACACCGTGATGGAATCACCGTGAATCAGATACCATGACCTAGACACTGTGACTGACACACCGTGACTCAGACACCATGAGCTAGACACGTGAAATGAACACACTGCGAAGAACATTCAGTAAAGGATACACTTGTTCAAAGAGACGCCATTTTCACAACTACTATGACACTGAATCTTAACCTTTTTTTCAATATTATTTAAATAATACTAACAGTCATATTTTATGTTTTTAATGCAATTAATGTTATTTAATGTAAGTTGTTGGTCTGTCAGGAAATTGTACCTCGTACCTATGGAAATTAAATCATTCATATTGTCATATATCGTGGAATATAAAGAATCTTGAGATTAATTAAAAAAGGACGCTTGCACTTGACATGTCTCGACACCCATTCTACAATACAAAAGAGCTCTGTACTGAACTGAAGAACAATCCTGAGCACAACTGTGAAGAACACACCGCATGATCCTAAAATAAGTTCCATACATGCAATTCTACATTACTGAATAACACACGATGTACTCTGGAGTCAAGAGAACATCTTCTCTCCTGACGAAACAAAAGCTGAACCACGACACTCGGTTTTTCAACAGAAAAACTAGATAAGGACTTAGAAGAATTTCTGCCGAATCCAACGAGTCCAGAGATGCAATACCAATCACTAGAACTTTCTTAACCTTAATATACTATATCTAATTGATTTATAATCTATTTTTGAGCAGTGTGTGTCCTGTTTATTTTACACACACACTACCTCCTTTAATGAACTGGAGGATATCACAATCCTCACACCAAAATTCCTTACTATTGTTTACCCATGCCAAATGTGGAAGAAGTCATTGTGTGTCCAGGTCTTTATTTTTGTTTCCCACGAAGAACAATGGTTAAGGTCCATGCATGGCCTGGATAGTCGTGTACTGTTGTTAAACCAAATCCAGGGTGTGGATCAAATTTATATATATATATTTGAGAGTACTAAGTCTCGGCTTGAGACTGAACCTATTGGTTATATCTTATGTGCATTTATTAGTTTAAGTTCAAACTTCAATATCTAATTTATATTCCACTACTTATTACATTGAAATACAAATCTGTTTTAATGTTACTTTGATAGTTAATCACGTAAGTGTTTGTATCTATTGTCAATCAATAGGTTAGTTTCAAAAGGCTAATTTAATCCTCTGATTATATTAACTGAGAACTAATCAATCTTTTTAGAATCTAATTGATCCTTTATAATTTTACAAATTCACTACAGTTTAACTTGTTTTATAAATTGGGGGAATTTAACAGAAAATATTTTTAACATAAATTTTAATTGGAACTCAATTCACCCCCCCCCCCCTCTTGAGTGTCCACTCTGAAAAACATTTGGTATCAATGGAATGTGTTTTTATTAATACATGTTTTCTAAACATTCTGTTTTTTAATGGTGATTTTAGTTGCATCTTTAAATATCATACATTTCTGTTAGTTCTAAATTTTATCTCTTTAACTATCCTTTCTAAAATCTAGCTATGGACAATAAACGATAGGGTACTAATACCAACCAGACACCTTTCTTTAATGGTACAAATATGACCAATGGAAACATTAGATGAAAATTCATTTAGAAAGAATGGGTTTTGATATCTGGACTACAATAAAAGATCAATATAAAATTCTAAAAACTGAAAAAACAACTTGGGATAAAACTATAAAAACTGGTTACCATAATAATTGTAAA
The DNA here is from genome assembly GCA_963277665.1 of Viscum album. Classification (NCBI taxonomy): domain Eukaryota; kingdom Viridiplantae; phylum Streptophyta; class Magnoliopsida; order Santalales; family Viscaceae; genus Viscum; species Viscum album. The sequence goes on along the minus strand of OY728140.1, from coordinate 1,376,485,991 downwards.
TCTATGAATGCTTTATAATATGATTTAGGAGATGAGGAGTTCAATAGAATATCTTCTTGTAAAATTTATTAAGAAGTTTGGGATACTTTAGGTATTTCTCATGAAGGAACAACTAATGTTAAAGAAATTAGATTAAATACTTATACTGTTAAATATGATACTTTTAAAATGAAAACTGATGAACCTATTTCTGATATGTATCTCAAGTTCAATGAGATAGTCAACATAATTATTTCATATGGAAAGGATGTTCCAGCAAAGGAACAAATCATGAGGGGACTTAGATGTTTTCCAGATAGATGGAGAGGAACTTCAGTTTCAATCAAAGATTCATGTGACATTGGAGCTCTACCTGTGAAAGAGATTAATAGTAAATTAATGAGGTGTGAGGAAGAACATAAGGTAAAAATGGAAGATGATGATGAACCCAAGAAAAAATCTGTGGCTTTCAAGTATACTTCTTCAAAGAGCAAAGACAAAGAAAAAAATACATGTACCTACTGAATGTTCAACCAGTGAAGATTCAGATTCAGACAGTGATGTTGAGATGGCTCAAATAGCCAGGATATTTAAGAAGTTATCTAGGAAGAAAAAATTCTTCAGAAAAACACACAAAGAGTTATATATGACAACAATGGTCACTGGAAAAAGGATTGTAAGAAGTATGATATTTAAGATTATATATTCTTCTATGAATGAAAAAGGAAAGGATACATCAAGGCTGACTTTCCAAAATTAAAATTCAAAAAGAAACATGAATATAAGGAAAAAAAGGATAATAAATCTATGAAAACAACATGGTGTTCTTCAGAAGACAGAACAAGTGAATCTGAAGTTTCTGATTCTGAAAATAATCATTCCAACATGTGTTTCATGACCAACACATCCGAGGTAACCTTAGATACTCCCGTTTTAAATTCTTATTATTCTAGAGTTAATGAAGAATCTGATTCTGATTCTGAAGATATTACTAAATATGAATTATCTGAATACAGGGACATGCTGGAGGAAACCTGCAATGAATATAAGGACAAATATAAGTCATTAAATAAACATCATTCTCTTATTGCCAGTGTTAAATCTTCCCTTGATATAGAAAAAGAAATGATTGCACAACTGTTAAAGGAAAATATAGAATTGAAAATATCTAATGAGAAACATAGAAAGGACATAGAAAAATTCACAAATGGAAAAGATACACTTACTCAAATTTTAGGAACATAATTTGCATCAAAATACCCTACGAGTTTTGGATACCAACCTAGAAAAATATAGTTAACTAAAACTAGATTTATTACTAAATCTGGAGAAAATTCTTCTAGTTCTAGTTCTGGAAATTTGTATGCTTCAACTAGTCATTCATATGGTTATAGGTCAAATAAATTTTATCTTTCCAAATATATTGATACAGTAAATTATATGAGACCCATAAGACAAATTTGGGTACCAAAATCATTGATTGCTAACTTATCTCGACCTAATATGATCTGGGTACCAAATTCATTTCCCATCTAAATCTGTTCGGTAGGAAACCGGTTTGACGATTTCCCATAAGAAGACATGGTATATGGATAGTGGATTTTCAAGACATATGTCTATAGATTACACATGATTCAAGAGCCTAATCAAGATTGATGGAGTCTATGTCACCTGTGGTGATAATTCTAAGGGAAAAATCATCAGCCTAGGCCAACTTCGTAACACTGATTCAGTTCTAATTTCTAAAGTTTTATTTGTTGATGGACTAAAATATAATCTGTTAAGTATTTCTCAATTATGTTATTATGGATTTAATGTTAAATTTCAAAATCAATTCTGTAGTGTTTTTAATTCTAATATTGTTTTAATATATACTTCTTTGAGAAATGAAAATGTTTTTGCTGTTGATTCAAATTCTTTAGCTAAGAAAAATCTTACTTGTTTAAATGCTTTTCATAAAGAGTCTTGGTTATGGCATAGAATATTAGGATGCTAAAATATACACTCACTTAGAAACCATACTAGGAAGAACATTGTTAGAAATTTACGCAAACATGAGTTTCCAAATCACAAGGTTTATAATCCTAGTCAAAAGGGAACACAACACAAAATCTCTTTCAAATCAATGAAAGAAGTTTCAACTTCTCAACTGCTCGAGTTGGTTCACATGGACTTGAGTGGACCATCTAGAGTTTCTAGCTTAAATGGGAAGTAATATGTATGTTTTTTAGTGGATGACTTTTCTAGATATACATGGGTATATTTCATAGATCACAAAATAGAATCTTGCTCTTACATTGTTAAAAACTCCATGTCTATAGAAAACCTTAGTGAACATAAGATCAAAACACTGAGGAGTGTTCTTGAACGTGAGTTTGAAAATCAATAATTTGAATCTTATTGCTCAGACAATGGCTATAGTCACATCTTTTCTTCTCCTAGGACACCTCAGCAGAATGGTGTAGTAGAAAGAAGGAATAGAACCTTTCAAGAAATACCCAGAACCAAGTATAATGAGTATGACCTGCCTATTTATTTTTGGGTTGAAACTGTAAATACAACCTATTATATCATCAATAAAGTCTTAGTCATACATGTTCACAAGAAGACCCCATATGAAATATTTAATAATTGAAAACCTAAGGTCAATTACATTAATGTTTTTGGATGTAAATTCTTTATTATTAATACCAAGGAAAATCTGGATAAGTTTTCTTCAATGAGTGTTGAAGGAATCTTTTTAGGATATTCTATAACTAGAAAAGATTATAGAGTTTTCAATAAGAGAACAAAGTGTGTGGAAGAATCTATTCACATCAAATTTGATGAAACTGACCCACATGAACCTAAGTCATCACTTGAAAATGTTGAAACTGATTTATCTGTTCTGAACCTTAATGATAAAATCAATGAACCTACTATAAAGACAACCATTTCCGGAAATATTTCAGAATCTGCTCCTAATGAACCCGAATCTAGAGAAGACCCTGAAATCTCTAGCCCTACCTTTACTAGATCAAGTAGGATTCTAAATAATCATCCTTTAGATGCTATTTTTGGAAATATTGATAGAGGGACATAGACTAGAGCTTCTCTCAGAAATCAGGTTGAACAGCAAGCCTTCTTTTCACATGTCGAACCAAAAATCATTGATGATTCTATTCATGATGAATTTTTCTTAATTTCTATGAAAGAAGAACTCATTCAGTTTGAAAGGAATAATGTTTGGATACTATTAGAAAGACCTAAGGTCACTTACACAATAGGCACTAAATGGGTGTTTAGAAATAAAGTAGATGAAGCTGGAAATATAGTTAGAAACAACGCTAGGTTAGTTGCACAAGGATATATTCAAGAGGAAGGAATTGACTATAAGGATACTTTTGATCTAGTAGCTAGACTAGAGGACATTAGGATCTTACTTTCTTATGCTGCACATCTAAATTTCAAACTATATCATATGGATGTCAAGAGTCCATTCATTAATGGATATATTACTGAGGATGTTTTTGTTGAACAACCACCTGGATTTACAAACCCTCATTTTACAAATAATATTTTCAAATTATCAAAAGCATTATATGGTTTAAAACAAGCTCCAAGAGCTTGGTATGATAGATTAAGTAATTTTTTATTTCTAAAGGTTTTAAAAAAGGAATATCTGATCCTACTCTTTTTATAAAACCAATTTCTAATGATTTTTTAGATGTAAAAATTTATATAGGTTATATTATTTTTAGATCTTCAAAAAATATATTTATGTACTGATTTTTCTAAAATGATGCAAAACTAATTTGAAATGTGTTTAATGGGTGAACTTAAATTCTTTCTTGGATTTAAAATATTTCAAAACAATGATGGAATTATTTTAACTCCATGTAAAAATACTATAGATCTTTTATAACGTTTTGGATTGGATAACAATAAAAGTAGTGAAACTCCCATGAGTACCACCAGTAAGTTGGATCTTGATGAAGATAGAAAATCTATTGATCAAACCACTTATAGAGGAAAGATTGGAAGTATACTCTACTTGACCGTTAGTCATCTTGATATTATGTTTAGTGTGTGTATGTGTGCTCATTTTCAAGAAAACCCTAATGAGTCACATTTAAATGATGTAAATAGATTTTTCAAATACATCAAGCATACTCCCAATTTAGGAATTTTTTATCCAAAAGGAAAATCTTTTGAACTAGTTATATATTCTGATGCTGATTTTGCTTGATGAAAGTTAGATTAAAAAATCACATATGGAACATGTCACTTTTTAGGCATGTCACTAGTTTCATGGTGTAGTGAGAAACAAAATTTTGTTGCATTATCGATTACAGAAGCTGAATACATAGCTGTTGGTAGTTGTTGTGCACAAATTTTTTGGATAAAACACACTTTATTGGACTATGGATATAAATTCAGACATGTACCAATAAATTGTGACAACATAAATGCTATTAACATTTCAAAGAATCATGTTTCACATTATAGGACAATGCATATTGATGTAAGACATCACTTTTTGAGAGATCGTTATCAAAAAGGTGATATCACATTCGAATTCATTTGTACTGATTATCAACATGCTGATATATTCACTAAACCATTAAATTTTGAGAGATTAGACTATATCATACATGATCTTGGTATGATTAATCACAAATAGACATATTACGGATCTCAATGTTTACTATTTGTCTATATTTAACCTTACGTTTTCATGTTCATTGTTTCTCAGTTACAGTTTCATGCTTATGGTCTCACAGTTAACACCTTGTGTTCATGGTCTGTCACTTAACTATCTAACTGTGACAGAACAGTTCACTCACTATCTCACTATGATGACCATCAACTGTATCACCGTTATGACTATTTGTCATCACACTGTAACGCCTTTTCATGGTCTCACCATGAAGATTCATTATATATTTATTTTAACCCGCATCACGATAATTTTTATTTCACTACTATTTACTTTCCCATGTTTTTGTTTTTATGATGTTTGACATTCCCAAATGATAAAACAGAATTGTTTTCACTTTATTCTTCACAAGAGCTCTCTCCTACTCTCTCCTTCTCTCTCTCTCTCTCGAACCCTATTTATCATGAAAACCATTTCTCCTTTTCTCTTGCTCGAATCGTCAGTGGATGCCCACGATGAAGCGTCCATCTTCACCCTCATCTGAGAAGCGCCGCACGATGAAACAGAAAAATGAACTGAGGATAGAACCTGAAGGACCCCTGAATCCGAACCTTGTAAGATTTACTATAGTAACTGAAAATTAGATTTGCCCTGAGTGGCTACTATCTAGAAAGTCCTTGGTCCTGAAAATCTTAAGAGAATAATCATGGCACGAATGGTTCTCTAGACAAGATAGACCAATTTATCCGAGGTTGGTATCTAAATATTACCAGAATGCAATGTTTTCCTTTGATTCTAGAGAAAGAAATATGGTAACAAGATAGGTCAAAGGACCAAAGTGTTCATTTTCTTCAAGGTTATGGGCTGCATGTCTGAGGATTCCACATGAAGGAGTGTGTGATGATTACTACAATGACCCTCCTCCTTCAACTGACACATTTAACATGGATAATTCTTTAGAAATTCTGACTAGGAATGGCACCATGTGAAGGGCCATAATAGCTGAATTGGATGAGGAGTCATGACTGTCGTTCAAATTTTTTCAGAATTTGATTATTACATGAAACAGAGATTTTGTTGTGATGAATTATAAAGATGTGTTCCTGATTCACTTTTTGAAGAATGGCCATAACATTAATCTTTGGAAATATTTCATTAACCATATATGTGAGATGATTAAAGTCATTTCCAAATACATCTCATTGTATTACTCAAGGATGATTTAGGCCATGTTAGTTGCCAAAGGAGTGGTTGTACCGAATGAAGAAAAGGTATGGAATTTGGATTTCTATTTATCCAATCCAATAATCAGAAGAATGAAAATTAATTGGAACCCTTGTAAGAAGCATTGGGTTGAAGATAATGATCAAAATTATATGAAGTATAATCCTGTTGATTATCCAAGAAGGCCAAAGAATATAACCGATCCTGGTTTGGAACCAGATGAAGTGGTTGAGTACACAGAAGAAGAAGAAGAAGAAGATGCTGAAATACCTCAAGAGGAAGCATCTCCTATTGATAATGAAAGGACCACTGTCCCTGTTGATGTTCCTGCTGAAATACCTCTTAGAAAGGACGTTGTTGATGTTTTTAGAGAAGAAGAATCTCCTGATGTTCTTGGAGAGAAAGAAGCCCCTTCTTCTAGAGATAATGTAAATTAAGAAACTCATCCTAAGGCTGCAAGAGAATTGGTTTTCCCTGTTTCAGAGCAACATACCATAGAAGAGAAAGATCTTGTTGAAGAAGATTTCCCTGTTGAAACAGAAGTAACTATAGAAGCATAACCAGTGGAAGAGTCGGTTCCGGAGCACATACCCTCTGCTGAAGAGAGGATAGAATGTTCATTTCAGCTGGGAAGGCAATAAATTTCTGAAGATATTAGAGCTGATCCTGTGGATCTTAACCCAATTCCTGAGCCTCATGAATCTGAAATAGAATCACATTTTGTGGGGGAGGAACCTCAAAACATTGAGATTGATGAAGCTGGATATGCTGAAACCTCTCAACCAACTGTCACATATTTTGTGTACACTCGGTATGAGTTTCCAAGTTTTTATGATGTGAGTAAATCACAGCAAGTGACTACAACTGGCATCGATCTCTCATCTTTTTTTCAACTGAGGTTAGTAGCCCACTTAGAACTAGAACCAGAACCAGAGCCTCAACCTCAACTTCAATCTGAATCTGAAACTGAAACTAATTCTGAACCAAAACCAGAATCTGCATCAGAACTTGTCCCTCTTCCTTCACCTACTCTCTTACCTGGACATCAATCATATGTAACTAAAGATGACTTGAATGTCTATGGAGAGACTATCGTGGCTGGATTTTAGAAGATTATATCCCCTCAACCTCGTCTAGTGACTCAACAAAGTCAAGAAGATGCATTGATTATTTTGGAAAACATCATTCTGCATATTCAACCTGGGACGATTCGAGAAATACAAGAAGTCAGAGTTGAAAATATGTCTCATAGTGCTGATGTTGCAAATTTGAAAGTTTTTGTGGAAAACCTGCAAACTGAATTATCTTCAAGATCAGAGCCTACTCTAGTTTCTACTCCTACACATGTTGCTGCTTCTCCTGAACCAAACGTTTCCAACCTTTCTAGAGATATTGTGTCTCAAGTGCATCCTTATCTGATATCTTTTGATGAGAATATTGGAACAAGACACATAATGATGCTAGAACACATGAGAGTGATTGTAGAAAATATGAATAAGCCCACATATGAGTACATTAGAGGTCTGCAAAGAGTTTTGAAACCACTCAATGTTCTAACCATAGCTGTAAAGGCTTCTCCTCTCTCTGGTAAGACTTCTCTTCCCTATTTGGATGATTTTGTGATTAGATCCATAATCAAGGAAGAAATTATGAATGCTTTCAGTGGCTTCGATTTGTCTCCTTTATCTAAAGTTGTGATGAACAGTGATAGAGAACTTGATCATGTTCTTATTCATTCCAAGATTTCCAATGATGCTCAACAGGTGATCACCAAGAATATAGACTTTTATCTCACTCGTATTTTCTCTAAAAGTGACATGACAAATCACATTACGTATCTTGTGTAGAATTTGAAAATAACTCCAGTGAGTCATGCTTTTAAATCTCAAGTTCAGAAGCTTACAGAGTTCACCAGATTGTTGGACAAGTTCATGGAGAATAAGGACGATTTTGAAATAGCTATGAAATAAGGTGGATAAATAATTTCTGATTTCATAAATATTTTGAAGTCGTATCTTCATGTGTAGAGTACTACTATCATTGATCCAGCTGCTGCACCACTTAGACCTAGTTTACATGCCCTAGCCTCAACTTCTATGTTAGTCACCCGAGCCCTCTCTCAGATCAGACCAGTCATTCTTGATCAACCGCAGACTAGATCTTCTACAGCTCCTACCTTGGCTCCCTCCATATTTGATGGTCTGCCTTTACCATCTTTCACTAATACCTCCATGCCTTCTTCGACATCAGCACAAGCTGATGCTGCTGATAAAGGCAAGGAAAAGGTCGATCCCTGATGATTCCAGTGACTACTCTCTTTTTGATGTGATGTCTTTCCTTTTTTTATCTTATATTCTGGACGTTGTTTTAATGGAAAATGCATTGTCTCACTCCATTCATTCTATTTTACTTTTTGATAATCCCAAAAGGGGGAGAAAAAGTACAAGTATTCAATGTGTTATTTTCTCTAATGTTGCATTTCATTTATATTCTTCCTACACATGATTTTTGATAATAAAAAAGGGGGATATTGATGGACTCCCCATGTATTAATTATGTTTTAATGATAAAAAATCTTATTACTGACAATTACTCTCCATCTGAATTACACAGATTGTTAATGATCTCACATCTCAATAATAATTGAACATCATGTTTTAATTATGTTTTAATGATAGAAAATATCATTACTTTCAACTAATATCTTTATTATATAAAAATCTTATGCATGATCATAAATATCACTTGTTTTCTCAAACCTCTGTATTTATCTTATAATGGTTAAGCTTCATTAATTTTATGTATATTACTTTTTAAGATTAAATACAGATATTTGTCTATGTATTAAGACACTGTGAAGTCTAAGTCTCAGAAACCGTGACCAGTGAGACACCGTGACATCATCATACCATGACAGTAAGCCTGACACCGTGACGGACACACCATGACTTAGACACCCTGACCCAGACACCGTGATGGACACACGGTGACTCAGACACTGTGACCCAGACACTGTGACAGCCACACCGTGACTCAGACACTGTGAGCTAGACACCGTGACATGGACACACAATGAATCACATACTATGAAGGAGACACTGGTTCAAAGAGACACTGTTTTCACAACTACTGTGACACCATTTCATTACATTTTTTTCAATATTATTTAGATAATACTAACGGTCATGTTTTATGTTTTTAATGCAATTAATGTTATTTAATGATAGTTGTTGGTATGTCAGGAAACTGCACCTCGTACCTATGGAAGGGAAATCATTCCTATTACGAGAGCTCATGGAATATAAATAAGCTTCAGTTGTAGTACAGAAGGACGCTCATGCTTGACACATCTCGAAAATCATACTACAATACACGCGAGCTCTATACTGAACCGAAGAATAATACTGGGAAAAACTATGATGAAGACTTTGCACGATCCTAAAAGAAGTTACATACGTGAAATTCTACTTTACTGAAGAACACACGAAGTTCTCTGGAGTCAAGAGAACATCTTCTCTCCGGAAGAAACAAAAGAAGAACCACGACACTCTTTTTTTCACCAAAAAAACTAGAGAAGGACTTAGAAGCATTTATACTTAATCTAATGAGTCCAGAGATTCACTAGCAATCACTAGATCTTGCATAACCTTCATATACTATCTCTATGTGATTTATCATCTATTTTCAAGCAGTGTGTGTATCCTATTTATTTTACACACACACTATATCTTGTGATGAAATGGAGGATTTCAGAATCCTCACACCAGAAATCCTTACTCTTGTTTACCCACGACAACTGTGGAAGAGGTCCTTGTGTGGCCTGGTCTTTATTTTTGTTTCCCATGTAGAACAGTGGTAGAGGTATTCGCATGGCTTGAACAGCCGTGTACTATTGTTAACCCCGATTCAGGGTGTGTATCAAATTTATATATATATTTGAGAGGACTACGTCTTGGATTGAGACTGAACCTCTTTGTTATATCGGCTTTGAATTTTGTAGTTTACGCTCAAACTACCATATCTAATTTATATTCCACTACTTATTACATTGAAATACAAATATGATTTAATGTTACTTTGATAGTTAATCTAGAAAGTGTTTTTTTTCTATTGTAAATCAGTAGATTTGTTTAAAAAGCTAATTTGATATTCTGATTAGACTAACAGAAAACTAATCAAACTTTTTAGAATCTAATTGAACCTTTACTGTTTTACAAATTCACAATAGTTTAACTTTTTTTATAAATTGGGTTAATTTAATAGGAAATATTTTTAACAGAAATTTTAATTGGAACTCAATTCACCCCCCCTCTTGAGTTTCCACTATGGCCGACAAATGTTTTAAATGGTTTTGAAAATTGATTGATAATGCAATGTTTATTTCAATATCATGATGTGATATATTGTGATTGGAATGTGGAAATGTTATTTTTTCATTATACTTGTGCTATGTGTTTTGATTATGTTATGGTTATTGGGAATTGTTTATGTATATGGGTGGTTCTGTGATGAACCATTGACGGGTGAGCCCATGATAGCTCTCCTATGCATTGGGAAATGTGAAAGAGGTAAATGTTAATGTTTCTCCAATGAGATGTATGGAATATACTGGGATGGGTATTCCAACATCACACCATATGTATCGGTGACAGCTACAATGTAAGTATGATATGGATTCTGCAAGTTAAAATTGTAATTGATGATTTCTATGTGTTATTCATAAATCCTAAGATTTCATGATGTATGTTATTATTGAAAAGTATGGTTTCATTAACATGTACTTATTGATGGTTTAATGTTTATTTTCCTTATTTTATAACACTTACTAAGATTTTTATACTCACCCTAGGTTTTGAAATGTTTTTTCACATGACATAAAGAAGAATAAGGTTGAGGATGGGTTCAAGGAAAATTCTTGATGTCTAAAACATGGAACTTGACATATTTTTTTAGAGTTTTTTATTTTCTGAAAAAAAGATACTGAGTAAAAGTGTCTAATTTGTAATTTTTTGAAATGTAATGTAATAGATATATCCTAATTCTCTAAAACTATAAACCAAAAATGACCCTCAATGTGAATTATTGAAATAAATCATGATTATGTAATGTTTATGGACAGGTCCTTATAGTTGGTATCATAGGTCAGTTTAGATAACATTAGAGAATAGGGAGTTATTTAAGAATAAGTGAAATAACCATAATGGTTATCACATTATAAAGACTAATCATTTTATAGATACATCGAATGAGTTTAAGATAACATTAACATGTATGTCTTAGTTTTTACCCTCCTCCTAAGATAGTATATGATGATTTTACTGATATTCTCACACTGACAATTTTGTTTTAGTCATTTGCTAGATCTAGGAGCCATCAATGTAATAAAGGATGTGAAGAAAAACTGTTATGGTTTTCTGAATAGGAAACTGAATGAAAAGGAAGTTGTTATCGGAACTCTTGCGTTTATTCTCAACCAAAATTCTGGAGTCATGATCGACCACCTTAACGTTAGATATTTTTATAAGGAATCATATATACAAGAAAAAAATTTGTACAGACGTTCTGATTATAATCTCAACAATATGTATATTCGAAAACCTATGTGTCAATGATATGGAATTAAACACATAAGAAAATGATTCAATGGGATTGGAAAATCTTATAGATTTGGTAATGGTGGTCATAAATAAAGAACCAGGTATTAAATAAGGAAGTGTCCAATTTACTCTAGGAAATGGAAAGATTTTATTTCCGATTTATAAATTGAATGTTCTAAATACTATGCTCATGGTCATTATAAAAATTGATGTCCTATGAAAAACATTCAGGAATTGGATCTAGAAGATTATATAAATATATTTTCACCAATTCCTAATGCAATTACAATTGAAGGTGAGAAAACTGACATCGACCAATGAAAGGAAATAATTATTTTGTTGCGGTTTTGACATTATTGAATCTTAAGATTTGATTAATGATTTTGTTTGTCGGATGAAGTATTATTGAATATGTTGGAAAATAACAGATAATGGATCATGAAAATTTTTTACTGAATAAAAAGTCTACATGTAAGGTATTCAAGAGTTATGATACATTGTATGATTTTGAAATGATTAAAAGTATTAAGTTTATATTGATGATGAGATTACTTTTGAGGAATTTTTCTAGTGTGAGTAACCAAGATGTTTTATAAGTGAAAATTTTGTTCAATAAATAGTTATCATTTATTTTTTGGGGTAATGGTTGAAATATTATTTTGGATGAATATATATTTTTATTGTGGACATAAGTCTATTTGGGAAATTTATTGAATTGATTAACCTTTTATAGAGAATATGTGATTAGGTTAATTACATTTTGTTATGAGAATTTAAGAGTACTCGATGTTTTTGGAGATAAATTTTAAGATTTACTATGTAAGACTATGTGATTAAATTCTTATGTGGTTTGGGATTCAATATTATTTTGGATTATTTTGAATAAATTTATGGAAATATGTAAATTGAATGGTCTTTCTTTAACATTGGGTTCTTTTTGTTGAATTTCATGGATTAATTGTAGCATTTCTTTTTATAAAGGATTATCCTTTTGGGGATTATCTAATATTGTACATCCAATTTTGGTTTTGGTTCATGTCTAAATATAGGGGAAATATATAGTTCATTTTTTTAGATTATGTGATATTCTAGAAGTTGATTCTATCACTTCAGGTGTGACCATGTCATCTTGAATACTTACTGTATGGAGAAAAGATGAGTTTGTGGTAACATATTAATAAAGGATGACACTCCACATGGCGAGTATGTTTATTTACATATGATATTAGACTAGTTATTAACAAAAATTATCAAAACTATTAATAGTAACTTGAATAAAAAAATTTATAAGTTCACTTTTAATATCAGATTTTTACCCAAACAATTTTATGTTATTGTGGTGGGAAACATTCTGTGATCAAATTATCTATCCCAATATATTAATCTATGAAATTAGTTTTCTCTTCCATATCAATTTCTTGTTGGAATCCAAATATTGGTTGTATTTGGTGACCTTTGTACTTCTCATCCTTAATTTAAATGTGAAATTTTTATTGGCTCTTTTTTTCATGTGATACATTCAATGATTATTCCAAGACAAATTTTAAAATTTCAAGGTAGTAATTACTAAAAGGGGGGAGGATTTAACATCCCCTATAAATAAATAATATACAAATTTCATATTTATTAGTATTTTTCAATTGAATATTAATTTTACTTTAATGGAGATTCTATGTTCGATGGCGTACCTGATACGTAAAAACGTGTTTCTTTGAAATCTTATATTGCACACAAAATTGGGTCATACTTCAAAACCATAATATAATATTATTTTAAATGGTAGTTAACGCCTAGTTATTGTATTGGGGAGAATAAATAGAACTAAATATAAAATAATTATACATGATTGTTAATTTTTTTACATATATCCAATAAAAGATATAGGATTAAAATATGAATGAATCTAATTTTAAGCATAAATACTATATTATTCATTAAATGAATGATTTATTGCATTTTTATGGAGAACACTCATTAAATATAGTTTTGTACACTATTATATTCTCTGTTTCACATAATAAAATTCTTCTTTAGAATCGGTTCATAAAAAATTACCTTGGGAAATTTTTTGTTATTTTCCTGATAAAATTTATTTTTTTTAAGAGCGAAAACTGTATTTTAATTCAAAACTGCCTTTAAATATAATATATTTATATAGTTATATTATACTTTTAGTTGTTATTGAAGTCTAATAAGATTAGTTTTACAATTTAATTCACTGACGGTCATTGGACGTAGTTTCACTTTGAAATTAGACATAAACAAGTGTCAGTCTTTTGATAGTTATTATTTCTTAATAACACGCTTCTTGTTTTAAAAATGGTAATTAATTTTAAATTAATTTCTAAAACTTTTCTGTTTTGAATTATAAAAAATGGATTCCATATTTAGAATCATGAGGTCCAAATTGTGTAAATAGGTCACTTTTTTTTAGACATTATGAATATTTACTTTAGTAAATATTATATTTATCATGGTTAAAGGGTAAATCTGGTAAATAAGGGTAAAAAAAATTATAAATAAATTAAATTACCATAATATGTTTTTTAATAATATTTATTGATATATGTATGACAATGGACATCCTTGGCTCAATTTTGGGAACACATGGGGCCACCTAGGAGCGATAATGACAATTTATATTCACTTATTAAAAGGAAAGACAAAAATGAAAAAAAGCTATATCTTTTAGTAAATAAATTTTTACATGGGGTTATATATGTTATTACATAAACAATATATAATCATTGGAAAACTAAAAATATTTCATACATCATTATATTTGTTTTATAATTTTTAGACAACATATTAATAAAATTATTTATGACACAATAATGATGGAGTATTTACCTCAGAGATTAATGATTTTAATAAATACGATTATAAAGATTAAAACAATATCCAAAAACTAACTAATTAATATTGAATGATTTTATTTAGAACATGAGTCATCTTATTTTTTACATTAATGATATTTTTTCCTTTATAAAGAAAAAATTATTATATTGTAAAATAATATTTTCAGACATTCCTAAAGAGCCTCTCCTCCCCCTTATAAAAATCCCTCACCTCTAACCCATTACTCACACCTCTCAAGACAGTTGGTTCATCCAAATTCAACCTATATAATCTCAATACATCCCTATATTCCTTAAAAAATCCTTACCTTAGGTATAAGTTACTTCAAGTAATCCTTTTGTTCAAACCAAAGGGAGATACCTGATTTAAACCTAACGTCTTCTATTAAGTTCATATCTTTTAGTTGACTTCTCTAACCTGTTAAATACATTTATTGATTTATTTTATAACTGAACCAGTATAATAAATATACTATGTTGTTTCTATGAGATTTATTACATCTAAACTAACAGACACCTCTATCTAATGGGTAAAGAACACATTTTTTCTGTGGATGATAAACTACTGCATCCCAAAATGATGATTGTTCAATATTCTCCTACCACATCTTATAGTGTCCATTAATATAAAAATTTATTTACATGTGATATATATTATATTTATATATTCTTTATACTTCTTTATTTTTAATTTATATTATACCTTTATGATTTCCACAATGGGTAAATACGATAATTTCATTTGAGGAAGTGTTTACTACCACCCCCTCAAAGTTATATGAATCATTCAGGCAATATCTGGAACATATGAAGGATAAACATTACTGAAATTATATATGATATTATAATGGAATTATAATATACCTATATATAATTATGGTTTCATTCCATTAAAATACGAAATAGAAATGAAAATAGCGTTCATGCGTACGTACGACTTACCGTCTCCATAAACTGTGCATTTCTTATCTTATCTCCAGATGTTAAGTACTATTATAAATACAAATATATACTCTATATATATGAAATAAATGATATCTAAATCATTAATATAATTCATTAGATAAATATATTTTAACAACATGGACGACTTGTAATTACAACAAGTTCATTTTTTACTCAAGTACCAAATATTGAAAAAACAACGATTATTAACATAAATGATTGAAGAATATTTATAACATTGTAATAAGTGGTATAAATGGTAAACTAAACATGAAATGTTTCTTCAGCAAGTATAAATTATCTTTTGTTTGTTATTCCGGATATTGAAGAACGAAGTCGTCAAGTCAGACACTTGGTAAGGGATTTCTTCTCTCACTTTTAATTCAATGATATTTCTATTATTCGCCACTTATTTATTGCATTTGGTGTATTGTGTACTAAAACTTGATATATATAATTTTTATTCTATTTATATTCAGGGTATTCTATGATTCAATTGGTGGTTATTAATTATAGGTCATATAGCTCGATTGATTACAACGTGGTAAGGGGTTTCATCTCACGTTTTATTCCCATGAGATTCATGCTATGTTTCCACTATTTCTTTTTGTGAGGTGTATGTAATGAAATTTATTATATTATTTGTGTAATATACTTTAATTTTTGGGTATTTTCATCTTCATTCTATGATAATTATTTCAGGGGTTCTATGTTTGGTAAGTTACCAAATCGGTAAGGGTCCTTTTACCCTCCCCTTTTTATAAGACAAAAATTATGTTATGTATTTCAATTTCAACATTATTATTTTGGGATATGTTCTTATATATCCTTATTTTTGTTAATTTTATGTCCATGTGATGAGATACACTTTTCTCTCCAATCAACTCTTTTTCCGAAATTTTACGTGATGTCATTAGGCTGTCGAATTTCTGCAAGGGAACTTCTTAACCCAATTTCAATTCTTTGGGTTAAACTTATAATTCATGATTATGTCATATAATGAATATGTCATAATGAATTATGATTTACTTAAACATAATATAAAGATACATTTGCTATATTCTTATTTTTCACACATAATCGAGTCATTGATTTGAATTTAATCTATAGATATGATCTTGTAAGGGACTTTGTCTCAATTTACATTCCATTGAACCATAGTTGACGTTACACACCAATTCAATTTTATATTGTGTATATACTTCCCTTTGACATATTATATCATGGATATATTTATTCTCATGACATTATAATCCATGATTAATGTTATTCCTCAATTATATGTATTCAAGCGTCTCTCATTTGGTTAGGAACTCTTTAACTAAATTATAATTTTAAATGTTTTAATGATTTAATCTTATAATCATTCACATTAATGTCATTGTTTTAAAAAAAAATTAAGGATTTATTTATATCGACATTATTGTTTTGAAGTTTAAATTACATTAAAATGTTTTATAGTGTTATGAGAATCATTGATTAAAAAATATCATTATAAAATGTTTTAAATGGTTTGGAAAATGGTTTGATAAAGCATTGTTTATTTCAATATCTTGATGTGATATACTGTTATTGGAATATAGAAATGTTATATTTCCATTATTCATGTTTTATGTGTTATAATTATGCTATGTTTATTGAAATTTTTTTATGTATATGGGTTGTTCGGTGATAAACCAAGGGCGGGTCAGCCTGAGATAACAATCCAATGCCTTGGGCAACGTGACAGAGGTAAACCTTAATGTTTCTCCTAGGTTATTTAGGTATGAAATGTGATGGTTATTCCAAAGTAACTCTCTATGTAGATGGGATACCTAAAATTTAAGTAAAATATGGATTCTACTTGTTACCATTATGATTTACAATTTCTAGATGTTATTCCTAAATCATACGATTTCATGACTTATGTTTTGATTGAAAAGTTTTTCATTGATTTGTATTTGTTGATGGGTAGGTGTTTCCTTTTGTTATTATATAACCCTAGTGAGCATTTTATGTTCACACCATGTTTTGAAATGTTTTTCATAGGACATAAAGATGAATAGGTCCAAGGACAGGATTATAGAATTGGCATGTTTTCTAAAACATGGATGTAGACATGTTTTTTAGAGTTTTTTATTTTATATAAAAATGGAAACTGGGTAAAAGTGTCTACTTTTTGATTTTTTAAAATGTAATGTAATAGATTTGACCTAATTATATTAAACCGTAAAACTTAAAATATCCTCAATGTGAATTCTTAACATAACTCATTATTATGTAATGTTTATGGCATAGTCCTTATAGGTAGATATTCTTTTGAAATTTAAATAGAAAAGGAAAAAAATTTGAAAGGATCCTTCATAAAAAACTTGAAATTATAAAATATGTAGGGGATGATTATTTTTACCTAACTACCATGATTCACATCAACAATTGTTATTATATAGTACATTCTTTTTCATTATTCGTTAGAGTTTGTTCTCATTTATCATCATTAGAAACCTGAATATTTAGTTGATTTTTTTCATAACAACAAAACTATTTTAAATTGTAACACTGAAGTGTCGGAGGAGAATTATTTGGAGATTTATCATTTTTTATATCATTATCTAATATTTTCACATCAATTTGTAATTCATCCATTCAATGAATATCCTTTAAACAATTTATTAAAATATTTATACCCATAATAAAACATCATACATGCTTTATCCCACACATTTATCCTAAAGTAACACTCATATTATTATCTCTATAGTTATCATAATTCCAATTGAAATCCATATTTCTCTCCATATAAAAACCCTGTAATTTATACATAACAACATCCCCCACATTAACTTTGTTTTAAAATCATTATATCACTTCATAACTAATAAATTATATTTGTTATTACTCCCATCAATGACATTGTATTAGTGCTTTAAAGAAATAATCAAACTTACATTATGGTTGGATGATAATAACAGAAGCATGCCTCAAAATGTCTATTAATTTTTCATCATTGGTCCGAATAGATTTGTTATACAATTTCATTATGTCATGTAAATTCGTATCCATAATTTTAAAAATATTTTAAGGGATTTACTTTTTGAATAAAATTTTTATGAAATCATCCCATTCTATAGGTGATACATTAACAAATCGCCTCACATTCTGGATAACATTCCACCATTGATCTATTTCGTATTCAAAATTGTCGATATCCAAAATTAAATTCACATGTTTTCAAAAATGGAGGATTGAAATTATATTTTCATAAGTTAATATAAACTACATAGAAACAAGTACATCACATGGGCACATGAAATAAGGTGAATGTTTCCTCATGAAGGACATAACATAACGTTGTTGTCTTTTTTTCTTGTTCGAATCCCATTTTGATTCAGTTCATGAGAATGGTCTGTGTGAAAATACGCAATAATTTTTATCCCAAATCTTATAAAAATTGGTTTATCATGATGAAAATATATTCATAGTATGTCACACTATGTACTAACATGGTTCCTTTGGGTTTCTTCCATCACCGAAGAAAAAATTCATTGTATGGGAAACACTAATCATAGTGGTAAACTAGATAATCATAAAAAATAACATATATGATTTTAAAAGTAGGAAATATTTATTATTCATGAGTCCTATGGTTTATAATATGTCATTAATATTCATCATATATTTAAATCCTGAATGATGGTTCATAAATATTTGGTTAATTTACAAATAATATCCCCCAAAGGTGTCAAAATATGTTTAAAGTACATACCATTATTTTGAACCAAGTGATGACTGAGTGTATTTCAAAGATCCCTTTAAAGGTTTATTGACACTACATTATTATTCTCTAGACTCACGTCTACTTTTTTGTAACTATAAATGTTTTTTATTTTCATGGAAATAACTTTCTCCATCATTTACCAAAATTGGAAGACATTTTATAATACATTGAGTCATTATTATACATAAACATAGATGCTGTCTTAGATGTATCTTTAGAAATATCCATATGGATTTCACTAAATATTCACAAAATAGTATCCAAATGAAAACTAATCATTTCATATAATTCCAACTATAGTGGACCAGTTATGTTAAGAATAAATATTACAATATTTTAGAAGAAAATACAATAAATTTCACAAACACAAACCTAAGGATTTTAACAATATAGTTTCTTCCGATACGAGAAAGAAATCATCTTATTTGGAGAATGATCTTTTATGCATCCCATAAAGACCTTCCCATTTATTAATCCACATAGACATACCCTTCATGAAACCATTCTTCATAACCAATAGAAATAATAAATAATAATGAGAGAACTCATATGATCATTAAGTAAAACAATGTGAGATAGGTACGTATAACTTGAAAATAAGAGTATAAAAACATGACCAAATAATCTAATAACCATACCATTTATAATAAATATCAGAAAAATGATTCATGAAATACATATTTATAGTTTATAATATATTAATAAATAATAAATATGGTAAAATGAGTAATGAGAGCAATGTATTTACATAAGACATTGATTATGTGTAAGACACAAAAATATAAAAAATATTCTGATATGGCTACACACCAAGAAATTCATAACATATTATTCTCAGGCTAACGACTTATATAGCATATTCAGTACTGGGATGACCTCTTTCATGAAATATTTTTTAATTGGGGTAACCACCTATGTACCAACCTTTTTGGACTTAATCTAACAATCCAATTACCAACTATGATATTTGAACATTTAACATTACCTAATACATTGAAGGGAGATATAGTTCACACCCATGACATAATGAAAATCATAAATATTTATCCAATAACAGAATGAAAAATTATTCTCATAATAACCCAAGAAATAATTTTTTTAATATACCTTTCAATATATCAAAACACATATAAATTAGATACATTTCATAATTATTTTATCATAACATTATCCATGGAAAATGTGTGGTTTTCAAAAGAATTTAATGATGGTATAAAATATGGAAGAGAAATGGGTTTCATAAACAACATGATATCATAAATATAAACGATAATAAAAAATAATAATAATTGTATCCATGTATCATATCCCTGTTAATTTTTTAGTAAGCTCAATGGTTTTTTTCATAGAATAAAAATGATTTTGATAGATTAACTAAAATGTTTCATGAGAAAAATATTATTTTAACTATAAAGACAATTTAAAAAAAACATATTGAAAATCCATTAAAATTAAAATAATCTTTATTAATTATAATTTAAACTTAAAAAAAATATATTTCATGATGATGGGATGTTTCATTCATGCTTATCTATTATAAAAATTATTCCACTAACATTTTTCGTTAAATACAATTTGGATTTTTTTGGAAAATGACATGAAAATTCCATTAATTTTTTTAAAGATAATTAAAATATGTATATAAATATAGTTTAATAAAATCATATAATAATTAATAATTTTTGATAAAATTTTTTATTTAGTATTGGAAGAAACTAAATTTCAAACTGAATATAGAAAAGAATTTGTATTTTCAGAATATTAATTTCTCAATTATTTTAAGTGATATATAGTGTAAAAATGGAAACCATTACTTAAAAAACCACGAATAGACATAGGAGAAAAAATTATTGTGTCACTTGAGATATGGATCATTAAATTTATCATCAGAAAATTGATCACAAATAATCTTAATAAATGATGATATTTATAACAAAAAATCATTACCACATTGTAAATAATGATCCAAAATCCCCATAAAAGAATAAAAAAACTGAAAAATACAGTAACATTATTATAAATATATTTAGGATATTACATGTTAAGGGGTCTATATAAACACCACATGAAAAATTATAGGCGTATAATAAAATGTATGAATCTAGAATGTCAAATTGTGTCAAAAATCCCTTACTACATTCATAATATATTGAATCATAATAAGCAAAAAACAATAACATAAAATAAAACATTAACATTCCTTAAATTAAAAGTTCTAGCCATATAACCTGTTAAATTAAAATTATATCATCCACACATGAAAAAAATGTTTTGAATTTTCATATATCTCCCAGAAATACAAGAGAGACTAGAAATCCCTAATCATAATTATTGACATCAATCATAATTGGATAAAATTAATTTTTAATAATTATATTTTTATTTTAAATCAATTATAGAAAATTAATTATATATATCATACTATTTTTTATTTAGTTATGTAATTTTTATTCCATCTTATTAAAAATTCTATTTTAACGTCGTGTTTTGAGTAATAACTTTTTTTTAATTCATATAATTCCAAACTTGTTATTTTTTAAAATATATTTTTATTATTATTCAATTATATAAATATAATATTAATGACATAATATTAATATTTATAAATTAATTATAATACCAGTTTGAATAGTTAAATATTGGTTTTGTTAAATTAGGTATGTTATGATCATGGAGATGGTAGATTGTATGCACGCATGAATAACCATTCTATTTGTCAATGGTAATTATAGAACTAAGAATGGTATTATTTATAATTTCTAGAATGATAATAATATAAGAATTAATAAATTATTTTTAAAATATTAAATATAAATACCGTTCATGGGGTTTGGGGATGAATGGATAGAGTCTAATCGTAATTTCAAGGAACTAGTCCACATGTAAATGAATGACATCATAATCATTTAGTGAGTGATAAAGATGATAAATAATGTGTTATATTATAATTTATTAAATATAAATATGGAATTTACATAATAATTATTTCATGTATATCACATAAATTTATTTTTATTATCATCAATTTTTATTTTTAGTGTACAAACGAATAACATAATTTGGAAAGGAGGTAGTCCTCCTTACTCACGAGAGAAATATTTTTATCCCATGTGGAATGGAAATTTAAATGATATATATGATATTAATACACGTGTGGTAATATTATTTTATATGTATCATATATATATATATATATATTTTCTTTATTATTGTATCCAAATGGTATAGGTCATGATGAAAAATTGAACAACTTCCGTTGGAGATGCGGTAGTCCACTATACACTTCAATGATGATTTGGTGGACATTTTGATGGATGTGGATATAGTCTTAAGTAGTTATAATTTTATTTTAACAAGAAGTTATATTTTCTATATTAAATATATTATATTATAATTTTATAATATGAATTTAAGGGAGTGGAAATTGGAATAAAATAAAAATTCTTGTAGAAGAACATTTCTTCTTCTTCTAGTATTCTCATTAGGTATTCCCCAAGAGCATTCTTATTAAGGGTTTCATAAAAAAAATACCTTATTGGATGATAGAATGGAATTTGGGAATAAAATTGGGTATGTCATGGAGGGACAAAAATGGTTTTCTGGTTTGAGGAAGAGAATATAAGTTATGGGTATTTATATGTGAGGTGAATGGAATACTTTTAATTTTCTAGAAAGAAAAAATTATTACCATGTTATTTCATATAAAATCACACCAAAATTGAATATTGTTAATTGAAAAAAGTATAGTTCCTAAATTTTTCTATAAATGTGTTTTTATATGTCTTGGGACATTTTTTCCTTTATATTTTTTAACAAACCCCTGGCAAATAAACATTTAACATAATAGTTGAAAATAATTTGTAATGTTTTATATAGAAATTTTATTTAAAAATTAAATTAGAATTGTTAAATTATATAAGAATTTATATTTAAATGTATTTTATAAATTTTTTAAAAAATCATTCCCATTTTTGGAAGTAGTTAAATTATAATTTATCTCATGGGAATGATGTGAAATTAGTTTTTAAATAGAAAACATTCAAATGTTCAAAATATATTATTTAAAAATTTTGATAAGAAAATTAAAACAATAACCTAAATTGTAATAATTGATATATAATTTAGTCAATAATTCGTTAAAACTAATTTAAATTATTATTTATTTCCTTATAGATAATTTTATAGAAAAATAATTCTTTAATTAAAATTATGCATTTTTCAGTATTCAGCAAAATATTATTCTTTTCAGAAAAATAAAAAAAATTAATCCCGTGATAATTTTGATATTATGATTTCAATAATTAACATATATATATTAAATTAATTTTATAAAAGTTTCAGAAATTATTTTTATTATTTTTATAAAAAGGAAATAAATAATATTGATTTGTGAAAAATGTATTTATTAAGACATATACTTCAAATTGTGATTTTTTTAATATGTTTTATTTATATAAAACAATTTAAAAAATATATAAAAAATATTTATTAATAGTAAAATTCGTATATTCAATGACTATTTTATGATGACTGTGTGTATATAAATATATCATCTTTTTTGTTAAAACCTATTATCATGTGTAACACAAGCAAGCCATGTTTTTCCTATAGCGTAAGCTTAAAAAAGAGTTGTTTCTATTTCAAGATATATAAAAAATTAATTTATTTGAATAAAATTAATGAAAACATGGGGTTTTATTTCAATTTTTTATGAATTCAGAAATATGTTTCTAAAGTGGTGATAGATATTATTTTGACTCAAAATTCTCCACTTTTTGGAAAGAAAAAAACATAAATTTTATGAGAGAAAAAACATATCAAATTAAATATCACACCCCATGTCTCATATATAATTAATTTTTCCAACTATATCAAATATTATTTCTCCCACTTTTTTTTGAAAGAAATGAAATTTCTTTATATTTTTTATCTTTTTTATTTAAATTTTCTATAACCTTATTCAAAATTTTTTGTCTCATTATCTTAAAATGTTATGCACCAATCTATCCATTTGTGATTTTCCGAAAGTAGAATTTTTGGTTTGTGTTCCTAACTTTTTAGGGAAAGAATTTATTTACAAACCCAAAACTATAGTAAACAAATTTATATATTTATTTCAACCAAAATAAATTGTAATTTATAACCAATAAAATTGTATGTATCCATAAAATTGTTTTAGAATATACACATTCCATAAATATATATTCATAGAAAATATAATTTAGTAATTAGAAAAAATTTCATGTCATAAAAAATCTATTATATCTCTAACAGTTTCATACAAATAACATTCACATTCATTATGTATTAATCATTTTCATTAGAAACCACCAAAATTTATTTTATCTTTTCAACTTCCTCTTTACAAATTTAAAAATCTATATTCTCTCGCATTAGATTCAACATATCATCTTGAAAAAACTAATACTGCATGTTATCATTATTTAATGTCGATATTTTTAGCTATAATTTGTATCTTCTTCCAATTCTATATAAACTAGACATCATGGTTCATCAAGAGTGATTTTAGATTGTTAACATATCGTGTATATTTATTAACTTTATTACTCAATTCTCTTGTAATCATTAAAAATTATTTCAAATAAATTATTTTCCAATGGTAATGTCATAAAAAGTTAATTTTTAAATTGTTTAACCCAGACAAGATTTATTTTATACAATTATATTTCTTCTTTTGATTATAGATTAAAATCATTAAATTACAATTCATTTTGTATAATAGTTTCATTCATCTATTTTAAAGAGTTTGAAATTCTTAAGACATTAACCCTACCTTATGAATATTTTCTTCGTACATCCCTATTAGGTTTTAAAATAAAATTATCATTGAGTTTATTCAAAATTTCATTTGATTTATTCATCTTCATTAGAATATTTTTTTAAATCTTGTTCAAGGATAATAATAACATGAATTTGATGAGTATTTTATAATTTATGGAAGAGGTCAAACAAAATCATAATGTTACTTCTTATTTTGTCTATACATTCAATATGAAACATATAAAACTCTATCATATTTACTATACAAGGTTTTTTTTAAATTATTATATGAGAATAATATCAAAAACCTTCTTCATAATGTTAAAATCATTCCAAATCCTCAAGTAATGTGTAATTATTAGATTGTGGATATACAGATGTAAAATTTGTATAAGAACTAATATCTTCAACTTCTATTCATTTTGTAGTGGTCTTTTAAAATTTATATTTGGTTATTGTGTTAGAATTTATTTATATATAAAAATATAGTTAGTCTTCAGAAACATTTTTATATAAAACAGTTTTTGACAAGGATTTCCTTTTATCTTTCTTCCATAAAGGATAAAATATCTTTTTATTTTGAGTCTTTTAGGTAATCTGATTTAATTGTTATTGAATCAATATGTTATAAAAAATATATATGAGATGATCAGATATGTTAACATTGTGGTTTAATTCAAATATTTTAATACATTTTATCAAAAGATTGATCTTTTATGCTATTTGAGATTTAAAAAATTTCATCATGTTTATTCTACATATCATCTCCCCTATGACTATTATAAGTTTCTTAATTAAAATACACGAAATCAACCGTATCTAGACTAATACATGGATCACCATGTTTCACTTATTCATTTCACATAATAAGTGATATAAAATTACCATCTAACATCATTTTAATTTTCTTTATAGGAAAATCTAGATATTGATCTCTCGCTTTTAACATTTTGAAATGTTTTTCTGACATCTTTTATATTTATAATATTTTAGAGCTCTACCCTATTTGATAAAAATATTTTTAAGATAATGAATAAATAAAATCCTTATTTTTTCTAATTATTTCTCCAGTAATGATAGATAATTACCAAATTAAAATAGTTTTTTTATTTAAAACTTATAAAAAATAAGTATAGATATCATGATTATATTTATGAAACAAAAAATCAATGTAATATTCCTCTTAATGGATCCTACAAAGATATACTAATCATAAATTAAAATAGAAATCATATTACTAAACATTATCATGTTTAATTAAAAATCCATAACAAATATATCATTAAAAATTAGAGTATCTCAATAAGATATCCATGTGATAACAAAATTATTCATCCATATAGATAATACTATAGAATAATGAGAAGGATGATTCAAATTTCTTAAATTTTAATAAGATGGAATCAAGGAAGATTTATCCTTTAACATTTTTAATCTAAAAATGTTTTCATGTAACTTATATTTATATGGTTTTTGTCACCATAAAAAGGATCACCTATTAACTATATTTTGTTTAAACAATTCAACTTGTACATCACTTCAATTAATAAAAAATTAATATCGTCGATATTATTTCCACACCTAAATTCATATGATTAATATAAATAACTATTTATAATATGATTATGATGATGATTGAAATAATTTGTTTCATTATAAATCTATTTCAATGCATGAAAAACAATTACTGATAATATTAATTAATCATATGTTTCATTCAATGGTAATTAAATTGTTCTATTTTCATCATTCCATGCTTGAGAAGTCATTTTATGAATCCATATTTGCTAATTTTATAATTATAAGACTATTAAATAGCTAAAAATAATTTATCATAAAATCAAATTATTGGAGAGATGTTCTTATAGAAAACCCATTGGGAATAAAGGGGTCATGATCCACACCCCTTTATATATTTGTTGGATGGGAGACACATAAACTTCTCTATATTAAATGATTAAAATTAAAATCCTATTTGAATCAATGGTTTTAATGAACTCACAAATGATTTTAAAAAATTTATATTGTTGAAAAAAATTATTCCTATTCATATATTATTAGATGAAATATATTTCAATGAATTTTATAATTTGGGAAAAAATATTATCAAAAACAAAAAAGTAGTAAACAATGAAAAAATAGAGAATTTGATATTAAACATAATGATATGGTAATTATCATATAGATATTAAAAATATATTTATTTAAAAAATCGATTATCATAAATTAATTTTATATAAAATATTACTTTTTTATATGTGTTTCACAAAATACATCTCTAAAACTATATTTTAAGAATGATTATTCAGAAAAAATATTTTCACAAAACATTTTTTAAAATGTACATCTTATTTTTTATGGAATTAATCACTATTCATACTTAGATAAAATATGAAGTATATTTGAATGGTCATTTTAGATTGACCATTAATATAATCTATTTCATATATTTAAATCTATCATAATTGTTTGGAGTCCATAAAATAATAGTATGTTTTCTTGGATAAAAATAAATATTAAAATTATATCTAATTTTTTGATTGATCATAAATAAATTGTATCTTATAAAAATTTTAATATAAAATTGGAGATGTTATATTTTTTTGAAAATATACAGAACATGTGTTATCATACATAATTTAATTTCTTCTAAAACTCACACCAAAATTAGTTAGTATGTGTAGAATCGAATACACATAATCTTACCAACATGAAGATGGATTATATTATAACATATCAATATAATGTAATATTTAATTGTTCTATTTAATATAACCTATAGTTAAATCCCCTTCTAGGAAATTTAATGTTCTAGAATCTTTTTTTATTTTTATTTTGTAACAGTAAAATAATTATATACAAAACTTCTTAAATCAAAACCATTTCAACCTGTATAAAATAATTAAAAATCAAAACATAAATTATGATGAATAAAATTTATTTTTATAAATTAATTATGAGATTTTTTTTAATTTTACATTTTTATTGAGCATAATAAAATTGAGAAAATTAAATATGGTTGAATAGTTGATAGATATACTAACCTTCTAATCAATTCAATAAAAATTGTTTGATTAGATTTTTTCTTATGTAAATCATTATTAATTGTTTTTGAGTGTCCAAATCGAGTAAATATACATTTGTTGTTTTCATATAAATATTTCAAATAATATATATTATATAATTTTTTTGAGGAATAAAATTTGCTTCTGGATTTTTAGACATTTTTAAACCATGTGAGAAGGTTTCATTCATCTATTATTCCCACTATAAACCCAAACATAATTATTTTCAAAAATAAATCAGTAGTTTGTTATTGAGTTGAAAAAAATATTATATGAAGCACATAAATTTTAATAATTATTTTTTTTAAAACATTTAATTAAAATGTGCTGGAACCATAATGCCATAAAAAATTATTTTGTAAAAAAATTTATTTATCATACCAAGATATTAGGAATTTTTTAAGACCATAATGTTCTATATAATGTCTAAAAACATGATTTTAAAAAATATTATTCTCAAAACTAGGTTACGTTTTAACAATAATATCCTCGTTTACATATTCAATTAGGAAATAACTCATTACATCCATTTTAAAAAATGATCATTTGAAATATAGCATATGATAGATGAATAAAAACTAATTCAAGTATAGATATAGGAGAATAATATTCCTTATAGTCTATTACTTCCTGATGAATATATTTTTTTTAAACAGTACATTTTTTTATAACTATAATTCTATTTTTAAAAAATTTTAATTCAAAACTCAATTTTTAGCTTTAAAAAAATAACATTTTAATTTCAATAGAATGTACGTATTTAATAAATGTAAAAATCCTTATTATTATCTTTCACTTTCATTATTAAATATTCATAGATTAATTCCTCATATGATTTCTTGGTTATGATATATGCAGAAATTTAAAATATAAAACTTTTATATTAATTTATAAAAAAATTACTATTTTTTAGGATGATCTATATCACCAATGATATTATAACTATGATTATTCTTCTGATTATTTTTATTAATAGGGAATGAAAAAGGTATTTCTTCAATAACATGTTGAATTTCATCATCATATAATAATTCATAAGGTCTTTCTTTTGTTTTCTTATCTTGATAAAAACTATACTCATATGATTTGAATTTTTTTGAAATAAAATAAAAATATTTGTTTTGATGTTGTTTGAAAAAAAGGATGAGTTTCATAAAATATAATATGCAATTATTCTCAAAAAAATTGTATTTTGGTTAAAACTATATATGTTTTACTAGTTGTTTAATACCTAAAACAATTTCATAGTATGTTTTATTTGAGTCAATTAGGTAATTTATCTTTAGAGTTTTGGTTGAATACTATATATCAAAAAACATTGAAGTAAGAATGTTTTTTGTTACCTAATATAAAAGTATATTACATCATTAGAGAATAAAAATTTTAATGTGGTTTTCTTTGTGATTATATGTTATGGGTTATAAAATTCTTGTAAAAATGTTTCAAATATAAAATTTATATATTATCCTCTATCGTGATTATTAAGGGTATCCAAATATAATAAATTTTCAATTTTATCAAAATTTTCTAAATTTTTTAAACATAATAGGGGATTATATACTTTTATATAGAAAATAAACAAATATATATCTACTGTAGTAATTTAAAAAACATATACATATCATTTTCGACCAATTCGTCCAGTTTTTATAGGACCTAATAATTTACCGTGCACTACCTATAAGTAATCAATAGTTGTAACCTCTCCTAATTATTTAAGTCTTGATTTTTTTCCTTTCCAAATATATAAGTATAAAAAAAATTATAAAAAACATATTATCTAGTAGATATCTTAATAATAATATCATAAAATGTTTGGTTATAGTTATATAATTATAGTGTTGTAATATTTTATTCAAAAATACATTGATCTTCCATTAGACTGAGTAAGGGTATAACATAGCTCATATGTTATTCTAAAATATTTTTTTTAAACATTCCCATACATGAACAAAGAAGGGGAGAATATATATTATAATAATTTTATAGTAAATATATCATTCATAAATTTCACATAATGTCCTTTATCAAATAATTAAATTATACTAATGAGGTTGTTCTTATTTTAATTAAACAAATTAGTCATTTGAAATTAGAGAACATCAATGATATATATATTAGTTGTTCCAAATATTTTTCAATGATCATTA
This sequence comes from Viscum album, assembly GCA_963277665.1. Classification (NCBI taxonomy): domain Eukaryota; kingdom Viridiplantae; phylum Streptophyta; class Magnoliopsida; order Santalales; family Viscaceae; genus Viscum; species Viscum album. Next base: position 1,376,455,996 of record OY728140.1, on the reverse strand, counting down.
TCCCCAAATGTGACTATATTACCTTTAGTCGTGATAATATTATAGAAAAATGTCTTCTTTTTTTATATTTCATGAACATTGATTTACCATGTACCTCATATTGTTGAAGTTTTTTCTTCTTATTTTCATAAAAAAATAAAAAAATATACTTTTGGTAACTAATCATGACGAGGTCCAAAATTCAAAAAAAATATTGAAATAATATATATTTTTATAAATATTCACTTTTGTAATGTTTTATTATATTTAGAAAAATTTATAATATGAAATCCAAAATAGTTATCATTATTTATAGAACATTTTTTTATCCAATGTCCACCACTCTTATTTTTATATAGTTGGGGGAATTTTTTAGAAAACAAAAACTCATTTATAAATGAGTTTTTTCATTATTATAACCAATACCAATTGAATTTAATTTTAGGAGTTATAATATGATAATATTTCATAGTATTTTTGTATCCCTAAGGTAGATTTTTAAAGGAAAATATTTTAAAAAATATTAGATTTCTATTTTGTAACTAAATCTTTATCCTTATAACATATATGGAAATATTGTTTTGTTTCCAAAACTAACATAATATTTGATATCTATGATATATGTTTTAAAAAATTTTATTTTTATTTCCAATTATCATCCTTATAAATTATAATGTTTTTATAAACTATATATTTTATTTTATTAAGAAGATATAAATCTTAGATAATTCATGAAAGAATCCTAAATAACAATCCTCTTCTGATGAACTATATTTTTATTGATATGATGATGTATTATAATATACATACTAATATTTGGGATAAATTATATTTTATTTCTGGAGTAGTAAAATATTAATCATATATAATTTACATAAATCATTCATTTAACACTGTAATGTTTTCAGAAAAACCCGAAAACTTATGACTATGAGGATAATTTGATATTCTTCATAAAAAAATAAATCATCCACATAAAATTCATACATTAGATACAGTAAAAAATTTCAGGACCTTATATTTTTACTTCTTATTGGAGTTTATATCTCTATGATCATTCCTATTCAGCTTAGAACAATATTTTTGTATAAGATCCATTGTCTAGTATTCATGAAAAATCACCAAAAAAAATAATTCTCATCAATCCTTTAAAAATAATTTTTCATATATATATTAATTAAAGGTTTTAGAAAACTATTTTATCATAATATTCTGATTTTATTATATATTCATAGAATATGAAATGTCAATGTGGTTGGGGAATGAAAATAAAAATATATCTTGAGAAATGATGTTACATATTCTTTGGGTAACTACTTTTGGTTTGAACCTATGGTCTTCCTTGGACAGATTTCATCCCAAATGGAGGATCCTAGGATGAATTTATAGATTTTGTGAGGTTATTTAGGAATAATTTTCACTAGAAAAATTCTTTTATATGAGTTAGTGAGTTGGTGGGTTAGTGACTTTTATAGTGGGGGGGTAGCATTCTTGTAAATTTTTGAAATGAAAATTCCACCCATGATTTATCGATGAAATGTTTCTCGAATAATGGTCTCCATCAAATAAAATTAATTATATGATATAAATATGAGTAGAATTTGGTTGTTTGAAAATTATCTAGTTCAATTGGGGCCTCAAGATTATTTTTTTATCCTTTGTAAATCTATTTTTTTATCTTAACCATTTTAATTATTATTAATCGTAATCACTGGTATTTTTCATTAAAAACTATGTTAAAAATAATTGAAATTAAAAATTATTATGATTCCAAATATTGAATCAAAATTTAAAAATTCTATCCTTCTAATTGGATTAAAATAAATTTAAATTAATTGTGTATATTGGACGATGATGCAGATTTGTATAGTGAAATGATCCAAAAGATTTAAATGTTTTTATTTTTAATATCACAATGTAATTTTCTCGAATAAATTAAATTAAATTATTTTATTTATAATAGATATAATTATACTTTATAAAAAAATTATATCAAAATTTAAATATATAAATAAATTATAAATAAAACAGTTTTCAATTAGAATTAAATGTTTTTCACTATTCATTGAAAATGAAACATATCAGAAAATAACATAAATCACTTAAATAAATTTTGATTTCCCAATTTAAAATTAAGTTTATTTTTTCAAGTAAAAATTATAAAACATCCCAAATTTTTAAATAAAATGGCTTCCACATTAAATGTTCGTAATATTACCTTTTATAAAAATATATAATTTTTTCATTAATTTGTATTTATTATTATATAATACATCTCAAATATAATAGATAACTTTAAAATATATTGATTGAATAAATAAATGTTTTTAAGATTATTCAATGGTGGTTTGTTTTATTTATTCATATAAAATCATGTTTTTACATTGAAAAATAAGTTTCTTACAGATGTATTTTCTTTGTTTAATTCTTCTTTTATTCACTTATAATGATTAATTACAAAAGGACTAATTTTATATCAACTCATATAAATCATATTTTTAAAATTAATTTAATCTTATTCATGACTTACATTCTAATGGATAGGTGGTAGCTATAATAATATTTCATTGTTATTATTAATAGTATATTATAGTTCTGTAAAAATCAGTCTTGCATGTTATGCAACATATTGAAGGGGATAGTTATTGTGTGTAAAACAAGGAAAAAATAGTTTTCTTTATACCATAAACTAATATATGTATTCTGTGTGGTTCCAGATTAACATGGTGTTTCAATTCATGAAAAAAATATATAGTTCTATTATATATAAAATATATATATTCAAAAAAATTTGTAGGAAAATTTTATAATATTAAATTAATTAGATAAAATTCATAAAATATCATAGAATTAAATTATAACACCCTTAAGATTAATTTATCCCTCAAAATCAGTATTGGTTAACATAAGATTAATATTTTGGTGTTCCATTATTAGAAACCGACAATATAAAAATGAATACCAAAATTTCCTTTAAAATGGGAATGTTGGAAACATAATTTTTACACTAAGGTAACTAGTAAATAGGTTTCCACATAAGAGAATAGAGGTGGGAAGTAAAAACATATATATCAAATTGAAATATAACAATCAATTTTTGATCGAGAGTGACAGAGAACGAGATTAAGAGAATGTAAACCATCACAATTACATAAACCTGGGATGATCTATGGTGCCATTAGGTTCATCAGAAATTGAGGTACTAGGGTAATATTTTTAGATTCAATATTACTTTTCCTAAGGATATATAATTTTAATGAAAATATTTACATATATGATTTTAGAAAAAAACTATTCCTTTCTTATTCATTGATCAAAATCCATTTTATCTCTTATTCTATAAAATAACGGTGAATTTTTTATTCATGAATCATTAATATATCTTGATATTGATAAATATAATGATAGGTAATTACAATTTTCTTTATCATAGTAAAAATATTATCCAATGCAATAAAATATAAATAAATTTTTATATGGAGAGATAATAATTTAACAAAAAACATTTCATAAATGGTAAAACTTATTACCCTTATGAGTGATGAAAGTAAAAAATAATAGAAATAAGGTTACTATATTTCCCAAAAACCTTTTATAATTGATCCCGCATATATCATAATATAACTCTTGGTTGTCTCGTACCAATCATGTGAATACCTATATCATGTGCTATCTTAAAACATGGATATTCTAATGATCCAAGATTGAAGTATATGGAAATTAAATTTCTTTTAAGAAATACATAATACATTACAAAAATAGACTCCCAAAGACTATATTTTTTTAGTGTCTTTGGAAACTCGTAACACATTCTCTGCCTTGGTGAATGATCTTCCATATCTCCCATGATGATATTCCCCATTAGTTGTCATACCATAAACCATTCATACATCATTGGGAAAAGTAAACATAATAAGGCTGAGATCAAATGCTCATTATGGATAAACATGGAGAACATAAAACCAAACATAAAAATAAGAATGTAAAATCATGAACATATATTTTGAATATCAAAATCAAGAGTCATATAATAAAACACGGCTGTATATAAGGCAGAAATCATAATGAAACATTATACATTGAATTGGAATAAAACATAAACATGTGGAAAACACATAATCACGGAAATTGTTTCCAATTTATCCAATGATCATATAAAAGACCATCATAATGGTCAAAGTCCATTTCTGAACCGAGTTCCCTCCTTATCTATACATGTATCACTATACCAGAGTTAATTCTCTTTTCTGCCCTATATTACAAAAAATGATTTACATTCTGTTTCAGCCATGTCTATCTGTAAAATTACAAGGTTTACAACAAAAATATTGAAATACAAGAAACAATGATTTACAATGATATTTTTAAGTAGCCTTTAATCATAATTTATCAGCTTTTATGTTGTGAATCTTGATAAATGCTCATCTAAAGTTGTGTTTAGTAAGTTATTTATAGTCTGAGGGATCCAACTTCTTTTTTTGGCGAATAGAAACAAACCCTTATAAATAGTAAGATGAATAGTAATAATACCCTAATGAATAGAAAATATTATTATTATTTTATTTTCTTAAGGATTTAGGATTAGGATGTCTTGGTTAATTTTTCAATGTCATATAAAAGCAGATATAGACTTAAAATTGATATTTTTGAAATAAAGAATGATTTTATTTAAAAATTAAATTAAAAATATTTAGAAAAATATTTTCAAAAAATAGAGTTCATTTTTAAATTATAAACATTGAAATACTATTAGGGTGAATTTTTGGGATTATTCTAAAATTCGTGATTTTTTGATGAATAGTGAAATATGGTAAAATATAGTATATTCAAATTATTAGTAAAATACTATATTTATGACATATTATGTGATGTAAGACCAATTTGTTTGAACTCAAATGACATTATTACTATTTGGGGTCACATAATCTAATACTATTCATAGTTTTGTGAAAATATCTTATAATAATTATTAAAACAACAAAAAATTCCCCCTCTCCTGCACTGTAAATACCACCCTCATTTCCCTCTTACTCCCACTCCTCCCAAGACTTGAGACATATCTATGTTCTATCCGAGACTCTTCCCAAAGCCTTTCCCCATTACTATAGAATCTAGTCTCACCAAAAGGACAAAACCAAATGCCTTTAGAAGGATCTCAAGAAGAAGAGACGAAGAGGTAAATATCCTATTTTGTTTTCTTTCATTCATTCATTTAATGTTATTATTTATAATATCCGTTGGATTATGTTGGGATATATAATTAAATATTACCTTTAAATAAGATATTCTATGATAATTATTAGAGACCCCTTTTCCCTAATCAAAATATTTTATGAAATTTTAAGCGAAGTTGTTAGGCTTCCGAATATTCAAAATGAATTTCTCAACTTTTCTGTTGGTCGGAGTGGACACTCAAGAGGGGGGGTGAATTGAGTTCCAATCAAAATTGTCTGTCAAAAACAATTTCTAATAAAATCCCCCAATTTCAAAAATAAATTAAACTGTAGTGAATTTATATAGAATATAAAGGCTCAATTAGTTTCTCAAAGATTGATTAATTCTCAGTTAACTTAATCTTATGATTAAATTAACTTTTGAAACCAATTTACTGATTTATAATAAATATAAACACTTGCGAATTTAATTATCAAAGTAGCTTTGAAAATAGATTATATTTCAAAGTAATAGCAGCGGAATATGAAATCAATATGTATAGTATAAATATAGTATAGCTATAAACACAGAGAAGTAACCAAGAGGTTCAGTCTCAAGCCGAGACTTAGTCCTCTCAAAAGTTTATATAAAAATGATCCACACCCTGGATCGGGGTTAACAACAGTGAGCACACTGTCCAGGTCACAAGACCTCTACCACAGTTCTACGTGGGAAAACAAACAACAGCAGCCAGCTGTCCAGGTCACAAGACCTCTACCACTATCCACAGTGGGAAGTGAAGTGTAAAAAGCTTGCTGAGGATTTACAGATCCTCCAGTGAAAGTACAGGAGTCAGTGTGTGTGTTTAATACAGCAGATAACACAGACTGCTCAAAATGTAGAATAAGTAAATCACAGAGCAGAGATGTAGAGTTTAGAAATGGCTCTAGTGATTTCAGTGTAGCACTGGACTCGTTTTGGAATTAATCAGAAGTGATTCTGAGTCCTCTTCTCGATTTGTTTGAGAAACAGAGTGTCGTATGCTTCAGGTTCACAGGCAGTGAGATGTAGTCGATGAAGCTCTTCAATGATCTATTGTATGCACACCACTCTTCTTGAGTAGGCTTGATTGTATGTTTTATTCTGTCTCGCTTGGTTCTTCTTGTATGCACAGAGCTCTTCTCGAGTATGTCGTATGCTTCCTTGTCTCTGTATCTGTTGTCTCACACTTCTTCGCAGCTCTATATTTCTTTTTCAGCAGAGTCTTCTTGTATTCATATCACGTGCTCCGTAGGATAGAAAAGGTTTCCTTTCCGCAGGTACGAGGTACGGTTTCCTGACATCCGACAACCTTTATTAATTAATTGTCAGTGTATTAAAATATAACTAATATGACCGTTGGTTAGAATAAATAAAGATAAAGATAAAGAAATTCAAACAGTTGTTTATGACTGTTCAAGAGATCGGTAGGTCATCAGCATTAGAGTAAAGATCGGTGACTCAGATAGATCAGCATCGGTCTGTCATCTGATCGGTGAGTCATTTTGATCAGCATCGGTGAGTCCTTGGATCGGTGACTCATTTGCATCAGTGACTCATTTGCATCGGTGACTCATTTGCATCGGTGACTCATTTGCATCGGTGACTCATTTGCATCGGTGACTCATTTGCATCGGTGACTCATTTGCATCGGTGACTCATTTGCATCGGTGACTCATTTGCATCGGTGACTCATTTGCATCGGTGACTCATTTGCATCGGTGACTCATTTGCATCGGTGAGTCTGATGGATCGGTGAGTCTGATTGATCAGTGACTCATTTGCATCGGTGACTCATTTGCACCGGTGAGTCTGATGGATCGGTGACTCTGATGGATCGGTGAGTCTGATGGATCGGTGACTCTGATGGATCGGTGAGTCTGATGGATCGATGAGTCTGATTGATTAGTGACTCATTTGCATCGGTGACTCATTTGCATCGGTGAGTCTGATGGATCAGTGACTCATTTGCATCGGTGAGTCTGATTGATCAGTGAGTCTAGAAAGCTTCCAACATACTTTGTAAGTTAATAAGCATAGTTAAAAAAAACATGATAACTGATTCATTCATAGATTGGAATTATGTTTATGAGACATCAAACCAGATTAAGCATCAATGAGTTGTGATGATTTGTGATTATTAAAACATCAGTTATAAACATGAAAGCAGCAATCTTCCAGAGGGCTCAACAATCTCCCCCTTTTTGATAATCACAAATCTTCATATATATATATATAATAAGAAAAAATAAAAAAATAATAAATAAAATCTCCCTCTTAAGATAACATTCCCATATATATAATAGTCAGATTTCTCCCCCTGAGATATTGATCTCCCTCTTCATATATAGAGTACTCCCCCTTAGATATATAGTTCTTTCTCCCATTATATATCTTCTTTCTCCCATTATATATCTTCTTTCTCCCCCTTTGGGATGATCAAAAAGGAGGGAACATAGATAAGGGAAAAGAGAAGCAGGGTGCAGGCAGGATAGAACATATCACAAAGGAAAAACAAGTGTTATAAAGGCACAGAAAAAGACAAGCAATACATAAAAAACCCCATCAAAAATAATACATGGCTATTTGGGGGGATACAAAGGGGCTTTCCCTTTATCCTGTGGATCAATTGTAGGTAAGGAAGAAGGCTTGGAGGCAGGCTGCGGTTCACGGAGCTGAAGTGGTGGCAGGACAACTCTGGCAGGTGCAGTTGGAGGTGTCACAGAAGGTTGTGGAGAAGGAGCAGGAGCTGGATGAGACGCTTTCTGAGAGACTGGCCGTAACTGAGATAGAGCTTGGGCAACAGACAGCTGATTTGGAGCGACATCAGAGGCACTTAGAGGTTCGGATGTAGGGAGTACAATGGCAGTGGCCTGTGCATCCAAGTAAGGCTTCAACAGATGAATGAAGTCCTGAATGACTTCTGCTCCATACTTCATAGCTTTTTCAAAATCATCCTTGTTTTCCATGAACTATGCCAAGGAAGGAACAAAATCTTGCAATTGGCGAACTTGAGTGTTGAAGGCCTGAGTGACTGGAGGTAATTTCAGATTCTCTGCCAGGACTTTGAAGTTTGCAGCCATCTCATGTTTTGTATAAATCTTGGAAAAGAAAGCATCAACTTTTTCCTTGATCTCTTGCAGGGCATTCTTAGCATCTGCTGAATATACTAAGGCCATCTTATGACTATTATCACAGAGCTCTTTCATCCTCCTCAAGGATTCTAAGTCAAGAATATTTCTAACAGCAGCTAGCTCTGTATGCACAACTTCTCTGAGAGCTTCTATCTCACGAGTAGTGATTTTGGTTACCTTGCCTGTACTTGCTTGGCCGACTATATGAGTTAGTTCAGCTTTCAACTTCCTCAGATCAGACTTGTTAAGATGTTCAATCAGATTTCTTAAAACTTCCATCATACCAGAGATGGTTGATCTGAACTCATTTGACAGAGAAAGTAAGCTAACTTGGAGATCCTTCAAGGTTTGATTCAAAGAGGCTATGTGCCTACCAACAAATTCACCCGTAGCAGTCAAGTCTGGCTTGAGAACATCTGAGACTGCCGTTGAAAAATCTTTCAAGGAGTTTTCAGAAACTTGTAGAGATACTTGATGAAGGGCATTGGAAAGTTCTTCTCTGACTATATCTCTCACAGTGGTTAGCAATTCAGTCTTAAACTTGTCAAGATCAGCTCGAGAGATTTCAGAACCAGGTAAATTCACAGTTACAGGATCATCAGTAGGAATAGACCTTACTTCTCTTGGAGGGTTCCTTTTCACAGTTGCAGCAGATTCTGGTAATTCGCCTTCTTCTTCAGAATAGTCTAAGCCCAACACAGCATATCCAGGGTAGTCATCCCACACAGCAGCACACAGGGTGTAGTTGGGTTTCTCATAGCATGCTGTTCCACTGATTTTTGATGAGTCAGTCTTGCCACTGATATGGATTTCTGGTACTGACTGAGGTTGTTCTACTTGAACTTCAGCAAGACTATCTACCGGTCTGTTGATACTATCAGCAGCAGCTTCAACATCATCAGCATCATCATCATCACCATCATGATTGTCTTCAGCATCACCTTGCTCATTATTACTCTGCTCAGAGGCTTCGCTGTGATATTCCTCAGTATCAGAATCTTCTTCATCATCAAGAATAGGTTCTAACTCTGGTAGGGTTAAGGGTGGACTAGCAGGTCCAAATTCTATTCTTTTCTTGGGGCTAGCAGTGTCTGGATCACTCCTATCATCAGGAGAAGACACACTTCCTTCTTCAGTTGCAGCTTTTTCTTGCTCATCATCATCAGAATAAATTGGTTCCTCATCTGGTTTTAATCCAGGATCTCTCACATCCTTTGGCCTCTTGCCATGATCTATGGGATTGTAGGCTTCATACAACTTATCTTCATCTGCAACCCAGCACTTCTTCCATGGGTTCCAATTGATTTTCATCCTCTTGCAGATCTCTTTGTTGAGACAGAAGGAAGGCTCTGTTTCAACAACTTCATCATCTTCATCAACACATTCTAGATTCTGGAGCATAGTAGATATCATTTTTGAATAAAACAAAGCCGTGGCTTTCTTGGAAGGTTTCAGCATACTAGCTATGTGGACCATCACATATCTGCACAGATTTATCTTTTCATGGGTTTTGAGCAGAAACAATAGAAAAACATCTTGATACTTAACAGCAGCAAAATCTCCTCTTCGAGGGCAAAGTTGGTGCTGAATAAACTTGAATAGGAGTCTGCTTTCACCATCTAATTCTGACGCTATGATTCTCCTCGATTCTTTGTTTCCAGTTAGAAGCTCTAGAGCTAGCTCATAAGAAAAATAGTCAGTGACTGGGGGTATATTGCCAGCATAGTCCTCATATCGACCTTCATGAGGTACGTTTAAACATTCAGCCCACTGCTTAGATGAGAAAGATATTTTCTTTCCTTTCACAACCGATGACATCCTAGCAGCTTCCACACCATCCAGCGTGATTCTCAGGTTCATGTAAAACTCATGTACTAGCTTTGGATAATCTATTCGGGCGTTGTCTGAAAACCAGTCTATCCATCCTTGAGATTCAAGAACTTGTAGCAACAGGGACTTACTTGACAGAAGCCACGCCGAGTTTACTTCTTTTTCTGCAGCTACAATCCGAGTTTCCAGGTCCGGATTTACTGAACGTTGAGAGGTACTGCTCGACTCGCCTCGAGCACGCTTTGAAGGTACAGGGCTATCTGGTCCTTTGCTCAGTCTCTTTTGCTTAGCCATTCGAGGATTTGGAGAGGCAGGAGTTCGAAGGTTCGAAGGTTCGAAGCAGAGGGGAAGAGAGGTTGAGAGGTTCGGCGGGAAATGAATGGTCAAAGGTTTAGGGAAGATAAATAGCCGCGTATCATTTACTTTATCATTTAGGGTTCCCATAAAAAGTAATTTACTAATTAATAAAAAGTAATAATTTTTTTTTTAAAAAAAATCGGATTGACAGAACAGTGTGACAGATCGGTTCCACAGATCGGTTTCACAGATCAGTTTCACAGATCAGTTTCACAGATCAGTTTCACAGATCAGTTTCACAGATCAGTTTCACAGATCAGTTTCACAGATCGGTTTCACAGATCAGTTTCACAGATCAGTTTCACAGATCGGTTTCACAGATCAGTTTCACAGATCTGTTTCACAGATCGGTTTCACAGATCAGTTTCACAGATCGGTTTCACAGATCAGTTTCACAGATCGGTTTCACAGATCGGTTTCACAGATCAGTTTCACAGATCGGTTTCACAGATCAGTTTCACAGATCGGTTTCACAGATCAGTTTCACAGATCGGTTTCACAGATCACTTTCACAGATCGGTTTCACAGATCGGTTTCACAGATCAGTTTCACAGATCAGTTTCACAGATCGGTTTCACAGATCAGTTTCACAGATCAGTTTCACAGATCAGTTTCACAGATCGGTTTCACAGATCAGTTTCACAGATCGGTTTCACAGATCAGTTTCACAGATCAGTTTCACAGATCGGTTTCACAGATCAGTTTCACAGATCAGTTTCACAGATCGGTTTCACAGATCAGTTTCACAGATCGGTTTCACAGATCAGTTTCACAGATCGGTTTCACAGATCAGTTTCACAGATCAGTTTCACAGATCAATCATACACAATTCTTGTTTAATAAATTTCATTCTTTCAGAGCATAAGGGCTTTGTGAAGATGTCAGCTAATTGATTTTCAGAACTAACAAATTCTAGAGAAATATCACCCTTCTGGTAATGATCTCTTAGAAAGTGATGTCTGACATCAATGTGCTTAGTTCTAGAGTGAGAAACAGGGTTCTTAGATAGGTTTATTGCACTAGTGTTGTCACAGTTAATTGAGACATGTTTAAGATCAAATCCATAATCCAATAGAGTGTGTTTCATCCACAAAATTTGTGCACAGCAACTACCAGCAGCTATGTATTCTGCCTCGGCAGTAGACAATGCAACTGAATTCAGTTTCTTACTACACCATGATACTAGGGATTTTCCAAGCAAATGACATGTTCCTGATGTGCTTTTTCTATCTAACTTACAACCAGCAAAGTCAGCATCTGAATAACTCATTAAATCAAAGGATTGTTCTTTTGGGTAAAACAAACCTAAATTTATAGTATACTTAAGATACTTAAAAATCCGTTTAACAGCTAATAAGTGTGATTCTTTAGGATTAGCTTGAAATCTAGCACACATACATACACTAAACATAATGTCTGGTCGACTAGCAGTAAGATAAAGTAAGCTTCCAATCATACCTCTGTAATTGGTTTGATCAACTGGTTTCCCAGTTTCATCGACATCCAATTTACAGGTAGTACTCATAGGTGTATTACTTTCCTTAATACTATCCAATCCAAAACGTTTTAAAAGATCCTTTGTATATTTACTTTGATTTACAATAATACCATTTTTAGTTTGAAAGATTTGAAATCCAAGAAAATACTTAAGCTCTCCCATTAAGCTCATTTCAAATTCATTCTGCATAACCTTTGAAAAATCAGTACATAAGGAGTTTTTAGAAGATCCAAAAATAATATCATCAACATATATTTGTGCAACTAAAACATCTTTAGAAATTCTTTTAATGAAAAGAGTTGGATCAGCAATCCCTTTAGTAAAACCTTTTGAAATAAGGAAATTGGTAAGTCTATCATACCAAGCTCTTGGAGCTTGTTTCAAACCATATAAAGCTTTAGAAAGTTTAAAAACTTGATTTGGAAAATGGGGATTAGTAAATCCAGGTGGTTGTTCTACAAAAACATCTTCAATTATAAAACCATTTAGAAATGCACTTTTAACATCCATTTGATATAATTTGAAATCCAGATCTGCAGCATATGCAAGTAAGATCCTAATGGCTTCTAGTCTAGCTACAGGTGCAAAAGTTTCCTCATAGTCTATACCTTCTTCTTGACTATATCCTTGTGCAACTAGTCTAGCTTTGTTTCTAACTATATTTCCAGATTCATCTATTTTATTTCTAAACACCCATTTTGTGCCTATTGTCAAAGTGTCCTTAGGTCTGTCAACTAATTCCCAGACTTTGTTTCTTTCAAACTGATTTAATTCTTCTTGCATAGCCATTACCCAAAATTCATCATTGATAGCATCATTGATATTTTTAGGTTCTGACTGTGAAAGAAAGGCTTGATGTTCAACCTGGTTTCTTAGAGAAGCTCTGGTTTGTGTTCCTCTATCTAGATTTCCTACAACAGCATCTAAAGGATGGTTCTTTAGAGTCCTAGATGGTCTTGAAAAGATAGAGCTAGAAGTTTCAGGTTCATCTAGAGATTGAGGTTCAACAGAAGAAGATTCTGGAGAATGTCCAGAACTGGATGCTTTTATAACAGGTTCTTTAGATTTATCATTAAGGTCCAGAATAGACAAATCTTCTTCAAGATTCCCAAGAGAGTTTTTAGGCTCATGTGGATCAGTTTCATCAAATTTGATGTGAACAGATTCTTCCACACATTTGGTTCTCTTATTGAAAACTCTATAGGCTTTACTAGAGATAGAGTAACCTAGGAAAATTCCTTCATCACTCTTGGATGCAAATTTATCCAGATTATCTTTAGTATTCAGAATAAAGACTTTGCAGCCAAAAACTCTGAAGTAGTTTACCTTAGGTTTCCTATGATTCCACAACTCATAAGGGGTTTTCTTTAGAACAGGTCTGATCAAGACTCTATTAATGACATAACAAGCTGTATTAACAGCTTCAGCCCAAAAGTAAATTGGAAGGTCATATTCATTGAGCATGGTTCTAGCAATTTCTTGCAGGGTTCTGTTTCTTCTTTCTACTACACCATTCTGTTGGGGTGTCCTAGGGGCAGAAAAGTTATGAGAATAGCCATTGTGAGAGCAGTAAGATTCAAAATCTTGATTTTCAAACTCACGACCATGATCACTTCTTAGGGTCTTAATCTTGAGTCCACTAAGATTTTCTACAGACTTGGAGTATTTAATAAAGTAAGAATAAGCTTCACTTTTGTGAGCTAGAAAATATACCCAAGTATATCTAGAAAAGTCATCTACGAGAACATAGACATAGTGCTTCCCATTTAAACTAGAAACTCTTGATGGTCCAAACAAATCCATGTGAACCAATTCAAGTGGTTGAGAAGTTGAAACTTCTTTCTTTGATTTAAAAGAAACTTTGTGTTGTTTTCCCTTTTGACAGGGATTACAAACTTTGTCTGCTGGAAATTCAAGTTTGGGTAAGTCTCTAACCAAGTTCTTCCTAGAAAGTTTTCTAAGTGAGTGCACATTGCAGTGTCCCAATCTTCTGTGCCAAAGCCAAGACTCTTTATGAAAAGCATTTAAACATGGAATGTTCTGTTTAGATAAAGAATTTAAATCAACAACATAAACATTTTCATTTCTTAGAGCAGAAAATACTAAAACATTTTTAGAGTTACAAACATTGCAAGAATCATTTTCAAATTTAACATGAAAACCATCATCACATAACTGAGAAATGCTTAATAGGTTATATTTAAGTCCATCAACAAATAAAACTTTAGAAATCAAAATTGAATCAGTGTTACCAATCTGGCCTAGGCCGATGATTTTCCCTTTTGAGTTATCACCAAAGGTGACAAAGCCTCCATCAACTTTTATTAAGCTCTTGAAGCAAGAATAATCTCCAGTCATGTGTCTTGAGCACCCACTGTCTAAATACCATATCTTCTTGTAACAGCTCTTCAAGCAGGTCTCCTACAAAACAGATTTAGATGGAAGATGATTTTGGTACCCAGATCTTCTTGGGTCCAGACAGGTTAGCCAATAACACTTTAGGTACCCATATTTGTCTAATGGGTCTCATATAATTTGTAGAAACAACATCCTTTGAAAGATAAACCTTATTAGATTCATAACTATGAATATAGCTGGATGAGGCATAAGAAGTTCCAGAATTAACTATCTTCTGTCCAGATTTAGGAATGAATCTAGTTTTGGCAACTTTCCTTTGTCCAGGTTGGTATCCTATACCAGTAGTGTATCTAGGTGCAACTTGCTTTCCTAGCATTTGTGTTAGAGTATTTTTACCATTGGTGAACTTCTCTAAATCTTTCTTGAGTTGCTCATTAGACAATTTCAGTTCTGTATTCTCTTTAAGCAGCTGAGCATTCTTTTCTACTTCTATATCCAGATCAGATTTATGCTTAACATTTAAAGCATACTGTTTCTTTAGACCTTTATATTTATCTTTAAGCTCATTACATGTTTCTTCTAGCATGTCACAGTATTCAAACAATTCAGATTTTGACATGTTTTCTGAGTCAGAATCTTCTCCAGAATAGTATGAATTAAAAGCAGGAGTCTCTGATGTTACCTCAGAAGTGTTTGTCATGAAACACATGTTGGCCCGATTCTTTTCAGAGTCTGAAGATTCAGCTTCACTTGTGCTGTCTTCTGAAGCACTCCAAGTAGCCTTCATGGCCTTCTTGTACTTGTTATTCTTGTATTCATATTTCTTTTTATACTTCAGCTTTGGACAGTCGGCTTTAATGTGTCCTTTTCTCTTGCACTCATAGCAGACAACATCATCTGATTTGTCATTCTTCTTCCAGTCCTTTTTCCATTTGCCCTGTTGGTCATGCTTTCCCTTGTAATTTGGTTTCCTAAAAAATTTCTTTTTCCTATAGAACTTTTTGAATCTCCTGGCTATTTGAGCCATCTCATCATCGCTGTCAGAATCATTCTCACTTTCCTCACTGCTTGTACTTTCATTGATAGCTTGAATCTTTTCCTTATCCTTATTCTTTGAGGTTGTAGTCTTGAAGGCAATAGATTTTCTTGCAGGTTCATTGTCTTCCTCTTTGTTCACTTTAAGCTCTTCTTCATACATCATCAGCTTGCCAATTAGTTCCTTGACAGGTAGAGCACCAATGTCACAGGATTCTCTAATGGAGACAGAGGTTCCTCTCCATCTTTCAGGTAGACATCTCAAAATTCTCATAATTTGTTCCTTTGCTGGAACATCCTTTCCCAGAGAGGTCATTGTGTTGACAATTTCATTGAACCTGAGATACATATCAGAAATGGGTTCATCAGGTTTCATCTTAAAATTATCATACTTAATAGTATAGGTATTCAATCTCATCTCCTTAACATTAGTTGTTCCTTCATGAGAAACAGCTAAGGTATCCCAAATTTCATATGCAGTTTTACATGCAGAAATTCTATTAAACTCTTCATCTCCTAGAGCACAGTACAGAGCATTCATAGCTTTACAATTGTTATTGTAAGCAGTCTTTGTAGGTTCATCCCAAGTAGATCTAGCAGTAGTGGGAATTTTGTATTCAGATTCAATAGCAGTCCAAATATCAAAACCTATGCTTTCTAGATGAATTTTCATTTTCAGTTTCCACTGAGCATAATTAGTTCCATTGAAGAAAGGTGGCCGGTTGGTGGCAGCACCCTCAAGTCTATTATCCATGATATTACAAAAAGAATTTTAAAGAGATAAAAATTTAGAAATAACAGAAATTTTAAGAACTTTAAAATACAACTAAAATCACAGTTCAAAAGCAGAGCACTTTTAGAAAGTATTTACTCCTCTGATACCAAGTGTTGGTCGGAGTGGACACTCAAGAGGGGGGGTGAATTGAGTTCCAATCAAAATTGTCTGTCAAAAACAATTTCTAATAAAATCCCCCAATTTCAAAAATAAATTAAACTGTAGTGAATTTATATAGAATATAAAGGATCAATTAGTTTCTCAAAGATTGATTAATTCTCAGTTAACTTAATCTTATGATTAAATTAACTTTTGAAACCAATTTACTGATTTATAATAAATATAAACACTTGCGAATTTAATTATCAAAGTAGCTTTGAAAATAGATTATATTTCAAAGTAATAGCAGCGGAATATGAAATCAATATGTATAGTATAAATATAGTATAGCTATAAACACAGAGAAGTAACCAAGAGGTTCAGTCTCAAGCCGAGACTTAGTCCTCTCAAAAGTTTATATAAAAATGATCCACACCCTGGATCGGGGTTAACAACAGTGAGCACACTGTCCAGGTCACAAGACCTCTACCACAGTTCTACGTGGGAAAACAAACAACAGCAGCCAGCTGTCCAGGTCACAAGACCTCTACCACTATCCACAGTGGGAAGTGAAGTGTAAAAAGCTTGCTGAGGATTTACAGATCCTCCAGTGAAAGTACAGGAGTCAGTGTGTGTGTTTAATACAGCAGATAACACACACTGCTCAAAATGTAGAATAAGTAAATCACAGAGCAGAGATGTAGAGTTTAGAAATGGCTCTAGTGATTTCAGTGTAGCACTGGACTCGTTTTGGAATTAATCAGAAGTGATTCTGAGTCCTCTTCTCGATTTGTTTGAGAAACAGAGTGTCGTATGCTTCAGGTTCACAGGCAGTGAGATGTAGTCGATGAAGCTCTTCAATGATCTATTGTATGCACACCACTCTTCTTGAGTAGGCTTGATTGTATGTTTTATTCTGTCTCGCTTGGTTCTTCTTGTATGCACAGAGCTCTTCTCGAGTATGTCGTATGCTTCCTTGTCTCTGTATCTGTTGTCTCACACTTCATCGCAGCTCTATATTTCTTTTTCAGCAGAGTCTTCTTGTATTCATATCACGTGCTCCGTAGGATAGAAAAGGTTTCCTTTCCGCAGGTACGAGGTACGGTTTCCTGACATCCGACAACCTTTATTAATTAATTGTCAGTGTATTAAAATATAACTAATATGACCGTTGGTTAGAATAAATAAAGATAAAGATAAAGAAATTCAAACAGTTGTTTATGACTGTTCAAGAGATCGGTAGGTCATCAGCATTAGAGTAAAGATCGGTGACTCAGATAGATCAGCATCGGTCTGTCATCTGATCGGTGAGTCATTTTGATCAGCATCGGTGAGTCCTTGGATCGGTGACTCATTTGCATCAGTGACTCGTTTGCATCGGTGACTCATTTGCATCGGTGACTCATTTGCATCGGTGACTCATTTGCATCGGTGACTCATTTGCATCGGTGACTCATTTGCATCGGTGACTCATTTTCATCGGTGACTCATTTGCATCGGTGACTCATTTGCATCGGTGACTCATTTGCATCGGTGACTCATTTGCATCGGTGACTCATTTGCATCGGTGAGTCTGATGGATCGGTGAGTCTGATTGATCAGTGACTCATTTGCATCGGTGACTCATTTGCATCGGTGAGTCTGATGGATCGGTGACTCTGATGGATCGGTGAGTCTGATGGATCGGTGACTCTGATGGATCGGTGAGTCTGATGGATCGATGAGTCTGATTGATTAGTGACTCATTTGCATCGGTGACTCATTTGCATCGGTGAGTCTGATGGATCAGTGACTCATTTGCATCGGTGAGTCTGATTGATCAGTGAGTCTAGAAAGCTTCCAACATACTTTGTAAGTTAATAAGCATAGTTAAAAAAAACATGATAACTGATTCATTCATAGATTGGAATTATGTTTATGAGACATCAAACCAGATTAAGCATCAATGAGTTGTGATGATTTGTGATTATTAAAACATCAGTTATAAACATGAAAGCAGCAATCTTCCAGAGGGCTCAACATTTTCTTTTATTTTGAGTTCATTTATTTTGATATTAATTCTTCAAATCCCCTTATATCGGAGGAATGAATTCTCCATAAATATTTTACATATGGTTGTTAATATGTTCATGAAAAATTCATCATCATTCTTCTTCTCCTCTTCCACATATTCAGTGAATAAAAACATAGTCTGCGACCTGTCGATCTACCGACATCATGGACAATTTGATTTCAATATACATTAATTCATTCAAGTATGGACATGAAAACATTTTTATGGTTGAAATATGTTATAATATATGTATTATACCTCATCCATGGTTCTGTAAATATTTTTTACATATGTTATTAATTTATAAAACAAATGAGTTCATTATGATCAAAGATTCCCAAAAATAACCTAATCAAATACCAATAATGATTTAAATTATGAACCATATTCATGTCATAATTAAAAATGATAAAAATTGAAATCTACGGTTCTGAAATTTTTTAAATACCACTTTATTCAAATTATATAGTTTCACTTTCAATCGATAAGAACATCCATCATGAACCGATCATGGAAAACATGTAAATAATGAACTCAAAATAATGGATGGAATAGAATACTAATAATTAAAGGGTAACATGAGGTCATGAAATGATCATATAACATATTATAAACAAAAAAAATGTTTCTTTAAAATACTAATAATACTTTTTAAAGAATATGTATGAGTTTTAAACATGTTTGACTAAAGACAAACACGAGGTAAGGGAATTATTATCCCGATTTCCATTCTTTGG
This sequence comes from Viscum album, assembly GCA_963277665.1. Classification (NCBI taxonomy): domain Eukaryota; kingdom Viridiplantae; phylum Streptophyta; class Magnoliopsida; order Santalales; family Viscaceae; genus Viscum; species Viscum album. The sequence continues at coordinate 1,376,436,948 of OY728140.1, read as the reverse complement.
GTTAATCTTCAACATTGTTATTTATGTTGTATTAAAAATTTTTGTGTTATGGGTTTTGTTATTTTTACGTTGAATAATGTGTATTTATATTTTATATGCATATTCCATTAACTCATATTAATCTCACTTGAATTATATGATATTTATTAAGGGATTTTCTTTTAAAATCCTCTTCTAATTTTTTTATGAAATTCAAAAGCAATGTTTTTTTGAAATTATTCATGTAGTAATATTTTGTTATGGTTTTTTGGAATTGCATATGCTGAAGGGTGTTGCCTATATATCTGCCAAATGCATTGGGTTTGTGTATGTTGGAGGTCAGTCTTATGGTTACTCTAATTGTAACAATGATGGTTACACAAATTGTAAGGTAGTCGTGAGGTTTAAAAATTAGAAGATAGCCAAGTGGGTTACAGGATTATGTTAGTAATTACCCAAGATACCATTAATGTTATATTTATGTCCATATATATTTTTGGAATTTTTTTTAAATATCATTTCTTACAATGTAATTATTTATGAGTGACTAATGTACCTTTTGAAAATGATTTTATACATTACAAGTATTTATAGACTAATGTGCTCCTCCCTTCTTTTTATATCACTTACTGAACATTTTGGGATCATCCCAAAATTTTAAATGAATTCCACAGGTTATAATGATGTGTAAGACTAATAAGTAATCCATGTTAACTTTTTGATGAATTTTCAAATAAATCTTGTTTAACTTGAAATTTTTTATATTTTAAAGAAATGAATATTGTATTTATGGTATCCACTCTCAAAAAAATGCATATAGTTATAAATTTTTTATGTCAAAATTCTCTAAGGTTCTAAACATGAGAAGATCCTAAATGTAAAGGGATGTTATTTTTTCACTAAATTAATGGTTTTGTAATGTAATATGGTCACATCCTTATAGTTGGTATCAGATGTTGGTTTATATAACATTAGGGGTTATGATAATGATAATATAATACCATAAATGTTTTTTACATTGTGGTTAAATTAAAATGTTACATAATTTATAGAATTCCATGTTTCTTTGATAATGAAATGTTGGTTTCGAATGGTTGTTCGTAGAAGAAATAGATAATTTAAAGAGGAGTGGGACCGACAGAACGAAATCTTGCCAAATTTGCAGCCCCTAATGGTAGTTATTAGAATTGTGATGTCTCAGATAACGCAAGAAATAAATACTGGTGGAATCTATTGAAGAGAAAAACATGAGGTACCGTAAGGAAACATGAAAATAGTGTTTCATTTTTTGAGGAAACACCCTCCTTCTTTTAATAGACCCTCTAACATAGTAGTGGTGGATGGATGGATTAAATCCATTAAAAAGATATTTACTGTAATGGGTTATTCCGACAATCAACAATTATGTCTTTCCATTTATCATTTTGAAGGTGAATCTGATCAGTGGTGGTCAATGGTAAGGAATATCATAGATAGAGAGGATAGTTATGCCTTAGAGTGGGATGAATTTAAAAGTCGTTTCATGGAAAAATACTTTCCTAATGTGGTGCGACTTAGGATGGAGATGAAATTCCGTGAATTGAATCAAAATTAGGTGGATTCGGTGGTTGTGTATGAAGTTAACATCACTTGACTAGTGAGGTATTCTATATATCTTATTCTGGATCCTGATAGCAAAATAAATTTCTTTTAGTGAGGATCGAATCCAAGGAATCGAAGGGTGATGGCCTGCCATGAATTAAAATGTTATGATAAACATGTATGACGTGCTGAAAGAATAGAGATGTTGTTTTCTGATGATGACATGAATTTTGGAAAAAATGATAAGAATAGGTTATGATGGAATGAAATGGGTATGATTCATCAAAAAAAATGTGAAGGTAAGAAAATACAGATTGCAATTTCTGAAATGTTTGGCAAGAAGAACCCTGAGGAATGTCTAACAAAAACTAGGAAGTGTTTTCAATGTGGTATATTTGGAAATATGGCATGAGATTGTAATTAAAATGATCCTAAGACAATTACTGATCAGAAAATTGTAAAGTGTTTTTAATGTGGTGAGATAGGTCATTATGAAAATTTATTCCTAAAGAGAGATCTGAATGAAGCAAAGAATCCAAACTATAAGTAGAAAGGTGTAGTGAGGTCCTCCAGGACTACGTCACCAGTCGTCGGGCCATCCAATGAAGATGTGCCATGTACCTTGTTTGTTTACCAATATTTTTTTAAAGTTTTGTTCGATATGTCGTCTACACATTTATTCATTTCTGATAATGTTTCTGGTAAATTGTAAATATCACCACACAAAATGAGACGAGAACTAATTATTAAAACACCAGGTTGGAATATTATAGCAAACAAGAATTATAAGAATTTTTATATTATGATTGGTGGAAATAATTGACCTACAAACCGTGTTTATTTGACCTTATTGGATTTAGATGTTATTCTAGTAATGTATTGGATTTCTGTTTATCTTGCAAAGATTTTCTGAAGTGATAAAATTTTTATAAGAAAGTGTTCCTGTTTGTATACAAGAATGAATCTATACAATTGATAACATATCAAGAATCTAAGGAAATGTTGAAAGAGGGAAATGAATTTTTTCATTCCCATATTGTTGAAAACAAGGGAACTGTTCAGATAAATGATATTTTATTGGAAAAATAATTCATTGACGTTTTTTCTGATGAGTTACCTTGTGTTATATCGGATCAGGAAGTCAAATTCGAAATTTACTTATTTCATGATGCTAAGTTGTTTCCAATACAACCATATCATGTGGCTAAAATATATCTTATTGAATTGAATAATAAGTTGTTGGATTTCGTTGATAAAGGATTATTCATCCTGGAACATCAACATGGGGATCTTATATTTTTTTGTTAAAAGAAATATGGTTCTATGAGACTTTTCATTGATTAAAAAGATTTGAATAACGTAAATGATAAAAACAACTATCTTTTTTGTCACATCGCTGAATTGTTTGATCAGCTCCTGGTAGTTTTGTACATTTCCATGTTTTACTTGAGATCTGGATACCATTAGCTAAAGATGATAGAGGATGACATCCCGAAAACTGCTTTTTGTACTAGATTTGGGAATTATGAATTTGTTGTTATGTATTTTGGTTTAACTAATGCAGATTCTTTATTCATGAATCATATCAATAGAATATGTAAAAAGTTCTTATATGATTTTTTGGTTCTGTTTATTGATGGAATTCTATTTTTTATAAAAATAAAGACGAGTTTGAAAACATCAATGTGTGGTTTTACAAAACATAAATGATAATAAACTGTATGGAAAATTCAGCAACTATGATTTTTGGTAGCAATGGATTTCTATTCCTAATCACATCTTAAATAAGGAATGAATAACCATTGATCCTACTGAAACAAAAGAGGTATATTAATGTCCAATACCTACAAATTACATGAAAAATTGTAGATTTCAAGGATTATATGGTTTTTAATGACGGTTTCTTATGAACATTGCGTAGTTATCTAGCCCGAAAAATATGTTAAAATGAAATGAGGTTAGGTATTTTTGGATAAAAGAATGTGATGTTTTTTAGGAACAGAATAAGAGATTGGGGAATGCTCCAGTTTTGGACATGCCTTCTCATATTGGTGAGTTTTTCATCTACAATAATTTTTTTTTGAAGAGACATGGTTGTGTTTTGGTGCATAATGATCAGGTAATTTCTTATGCTTCATGAAAACTAAAACTTAATGAGTTAAATTATCCCACAAATGATTTTTAATTGGAAGATGTTCTTTTTTCATTGATAATTTGGAGGAATAATTTATATGGATCTAAATGTCAGATATATACTGACTATAATAGCCTGATGTATGTATTCACTTAGAAAGTATTAAACCTATGGTAGAGAAGATGGATTGAAAAGATAAAGGATTATGATAACACGATAAATTACCATGCAATAAAAACCAAACAAAGATGTAGATTCCTTGAGTCAAAAACATCACGCATCCATAACCAATTTATGTTTGGAACATGATACCTTGATTAATGATTTCATTAATTTTGGCATTAGAGTTATTGGTGGAGAAAATACCTCTGTTTTTTTTGGATTTAGTGGAGTAATCATTGTCATCTAGAATTATTCAAGTGCAGAAGAAAGACTATGAAATATAGAAAAATGTAGAATCTGTTAAAATGGGTTTGTTGTAGAATTTATCTTTGATAAATATTGTGTTTTCTGATTTGGTAAGAGGTTTTGTGTGCCTGGGGATTCCTATTTGAAGAAAAACTTGTTCTGTGAAGCTCATAGTTCTCCATTTTAATTTCATCTAGTAAATACTAAAAATTAAAAAGTCTTTCGGGAGTATTTATTGTGGGATGGAATGGAATTAGATATTTAAAATTTAACCATGAAATTTCTAACATGACAATAGGTTAAAGTAGAGAGACAGTTGTCAACGGCGATGCTTCAGCCTTTTCTAGTAATAGAGTTTAAATGGGAGAATGTATCCATGGACGTTGTGGTGGGGCTACCTAAGACATCTAAAGGTAATAGTGTGATTTAGGTTTTTGTTTATCGACTCTGAAAATCATCACATTTTCATTCAAATCAAGATACGATGACTTTGTATCTGCTTTCTTGACTATACCTCATAGAGATTGTCAGGTTAGACAGTGTTTCTCTTTCCACTGTATCTAACCGAGATCCTAGGTTCAATTCAAAATTTTGGAAGGGCCTTCAGATGTTGTTGAGGACATAATTAATTTTCAGTACAACTTTTCATCCTCAATTAGATAGGCAGTCATAACAAACTATTGAGACATTGGAAGATATGATTCAAGCTTATTAAATGGTCAATCAAGGAGGTTGGGATCAATATCATTATTTAGATGAGTATTTTTATAATAACAGTTTTCATTCTATTAAATAGATTACATGTTTTGGGGAATTGTATGGGATGTAGTGTCAGAATATATCATTTTAGGATAAGGTCAGTGAAATAAAATTGATGGGACAGGAATTACATCAGGAAGTGGGAGAGAAAGTGAAGATGATCTAGCAGCATATGAGTAATACTCAGAGAAGGAAGAAAATTTATACATATAAAAGAAGGAAATACTCCTCTCTCAAGGTTGGTGCCCAATTTTTCCATAAAATTTTTGCTTCGAAAAGTTTGATACATTTTGGTAATAAAGGGAATCTGTGTCTATAGTTCATCAAACATTTTTAAATAATTAAAAATGTTTGACCGGTCGCATTCTGAGTAGCATTGCCTCTGAGTTTTTCTAAGGTACGCAATATTTTTCATGTTTTTATGTTGGGAATGTATATGCCAGATTGATCTCATGCCCTGATCCCAGAATCAGTTCAGCTAGAAGAGAAACATTCTTTCGAAAAGAAACCCGATTAGACTCTTGATTAAAGAGAACAAGTATTTCGGAAGAGGATAATTCACCAAGTAACGATTTTGTGGAGAAACCACATGGTTGAAGATGAAACACAGGATTCTAAAAATTATTTGCGGTAAAAATACCCTCTTGTGATTAATATGTAAATAAAATTGTGATGACACAATATCCATAAAGTGGGGATAATGTAACATCCCAATGTTTTCAAATGAAAAATAAATGCTTGAAAATTGTTTTAAGTAGACATTTTTTTAATTATCCTTTAAACATAATTTTGTTTCTTCTATGTCTTGATTTTGAAAAATGGTAATCTATAATTGTGTACAGTACGTTATTTGGAATCTTATGGAACCAACTTGTTTATTTTGGTGAATAGTAACCCACCTTCTGAATAGGAATTTGACCGTGATGAATATTAAATATTAAATATTATTTTATTTTCATAAGGATTTAGGATAATGAAATTTTGGTTTTTTTTCAATGTGATATTAAAGTAGTTAAAGAATTAAAATTTTAAATTTTGGAATTAATTTGTATTTTATATAAAACATAAATTAATAATATTTAGAAAATTAGTTTCAAAACATGGAGTTCAATTTTGAATTTAAATTGTTGAAAAATGGTTAGGGTGAATTTTTTGGATTTTGGTGAAATTCAGGAATTTTCGATGAATATTGTAATATTGTAAAATATTTTATATTCAAATAATCAGTAAAATACACTATTAATGATATAATAATTGATGTAAGACCTCGTGGTTTGAACTTACATTCCATTATTACTATTTTTTGTTCACATGAATTAATATTATTCATAGTCTTGATAAAAAATTTATAATAATGGTTAAAATAATGAAATATACCCCCTCTTATCCACTATAAGTACCACCCTCATTTCCATCTTCCTCCCACACCTCTCAAGCCTTGAGCCTTTATTAATATTTGCCCAACACTCTTCCCAAGGATGTTCCCTACATAATAGAGCTTTTGGTCTAACAAAAAAACAAAACCGAAGGCCATAAGAAGGAACTCCAGGAGACGATATAATGTGGTAAATATCCCCTTTTGTTTTCATGATTTTCATTCATTTTTGTTATATTTTCAATTTAATTTGGATTATGTTGTGATGTGTCATTCTATATTCCACTTATTTCCCATATTAAGTAACAATTATGAGATTAATATTTTCTCTCATTACAAAATTTTATGAAATTTTAAGCGACACTGTTATGCTGCTGAATTCTCATAAGGGATTTCTCAGCATTTCTTTTATTTCACGTTCCTTTATTTTATTATTCTTTCCTCACCTCCCCTTTTCTGAGAGGCCTATGTTCTCCATAAATCTGGTATATTCTGGATCTAACCATGTTCATGGAAAATTCATCATCATTTTTCTTCTCCTTTTCCAATTATTTAATGAATAAAAACATTGTCTGTGATGTGTCAAATTACCATCATTATGGATGATGTGATTTCAATTTTCTGTATTTATTTCCTGTCTTGAAATGAAATTATTTTTATGGATGAAATTGATTATAATATATTTAAAATGTCTCATCCAAGGTTCTAGAATTATTTTTTACATATGTTATTAATTTATAAAACAAATGATTTTTTTTGATTAAAAAATTTCCAAAATGACTTAAAGAAATATCAATAATTATTTAACATGTAAATAATTCCCAAGTAAAAATTCAAAATAATAAAAGTTATAATTTATGTTTATGGATATATATATAAATACCAATTCATTCCAATTATGTATTTTCACTTCCAATCGACAAGAAAATAACACATGAACCTATAATGGAAAAATGTAAATAACACACCCAAAATAATGGAATGAACAAAATACTAATAATTAAAGGGTGAAATTTGATTATTAAATGATCATATAAGTTGTTATAAACATTATATTGTTTCTATAAAATACTAATAACACTCTTTTAACCATTATAAATGAGTTTTAAACAATTTTGAACTAATATAAACTTGATTTAAGTTAATTCTTAACCTGATTTCCATTATTTGGGTTAACATTCTACCGCATTATTTCTGTGGTATTAAAATTTTTTGGGAGATGGGGTTTTCTTTTATTATATTTAATTATGTTCATTTACTATGTATATTCATATTCCATCCACTAATTTCATTATCAATAGAATTATATGATATTTATATGGCGCTTTTCTTTAAAAATCATTTTTTAAAATTTATTTTACGAAATTCAAAAGCAATATTTTCATGAAATTATTCATGTCATATGATTGTGTTCTAGTTCTTGAGGGAATTTCTTTAATGGTGTTACCTATATCACCCTCCAATTTATTGTGTACAAGTATTTTGTAGGTCAGTCATATGGTTGCTCTAAGGGTAATTGTGATTGTTACAAAAATTGTAAGGTATCAATGAGGGAAAAAATTATAAGATAGCCAACAGGGTTACAAGATTATGCATGTAATGACTCAAAATACATTTTTTTTCTATTTATGTTCTTATATTTTTAGAATCTTGAGGAAATAACATGTATAATAAATTAACTATATATGTGTGACAAATGTATCTTTTGAAACTAATTTCATACGTTACAAGAATTTATGGACTAATATGCACCTTCCTTATTTTTAAATCCTTTACTGAGATTTTTTAACTCATCCCATGTTTTTAAAATATTTCCACAGGTTATAAGGATGTGTAAGAAAAATAAGGAAGCTATGTTAAATGTTAGAAAAATATTCCCAGAAATCATGTTTTATTTTAAATGTTTTATATTTTGCAAGAAATGAATATGGTATTTTTTGTATCCACTCTGTAAAAATGTGTAATGTTATAAAAGGTTTTTGTCCCAATTACCTAAACCTCTAATCATGAAATGATCCTCAATGTGAAGGGAAGTGATTTCTTTACTAAATTCAGTATTTTATAATGTAATATGTTTGGGTCCTTATATTATCTCGTGATATAAAATTATTTACCAATTCATTAGAGAAATATATAGTTCCCACCCATATCATAACTAAAACATTCTTACATATTATAGAAAAACATAGATCATTTTTCATTGAATAACACAAAAAATAAATTGGGTTTCATAATGATTATTCTATCATAACATAATCAATGTAAAATATCATTCAATCCTTTACACAAAAAATTCGTTCTAATAATAGGGATGGAAACATAACCCTATTTAAATAGTGTCATCTTAGATGGAACATAATTTTGATAAAACACCTGTAATAAAATTTTGTATAAAATATATTTTATTCTTCAAAAAAATTTCTTTTCTCAAAATGCCACAAAATTTTATGATAAAATAATTATATTAAAATAAATATGAAACCATCTAGAAGAAGCTTCATGGAAATACTATGTTTTAAAGATGTATAAATCCATTCATCAACTATTAGGTTAAAAAATATTCTTCTTGTTCTCTTTAAAAAAATGTCCGAAATTACCTCATATGGAAGATGAAAGAGAGATTCCCTTCGTACCGTTTAATAAAAAATCACTGAGGGGTAAAATAGATATTAAAAAAATTGTAGATGAATATAAATAATATTATATATTTTAGAAACATAGAAATGGATGATAAATATACCCCAGTAATTTCTTATATATTCTAAATCATGGATAGTAATGAGATTATGAAATTATCCCTTACCGTACGTTAGCTATCAGTTGTAGGTATCTAATCTTTATCTTATTCGATGTGGTCTCTCTACATTTCCTCTTAGTGTAGTAGGGGTTTCCTTTGAAGAATACCAAAACCTCTAGAATGTAACTAGAGATGTTGAGAATAGACATGTGTAGTATATGGACGAGATTGAAGGCACAAATTGATGATACTAAGTGAGGGATGAGGTTCCTTTTTATAATTGAGCTGAGGGGAACTTTTGGAAACATCAAAAATATAAATTTATAAAAAAATAAACTCCCTCTAAAAACCTCCAAATTATACAAATTTAGAATTTTATATGAGATACGGTTATAATCTCACAAAACTATAATTTTTAGATATGATTTTATACCAATAAAATAAATATGCATTTAATTGACATTTAGTTATTCTGTTTAATTTTAACTAAGATAACAATTATGTCAATATTAAAATGGTACAATATTTAATTATTTTGTGTAAATTATGTCACAACCCGTCCTCAGGCCCATGTCGTTACTACCCCAATCCCACCTTCCATAGGACATGGGAAGGAGATTAGCACCAAAGGCGTAAATCCTGATAATAAGGGAAGGCATTAACTTTATGAAACATAAACACACACAACCAGAATACAACCGGATGCAAATATTAAGTAAACACTATATAAAAAAAGATGTTCTAGAAAGTAAAGGGGCCAGAAATACAAGCCCAACAATAAAGTACAAGGTACAGAAAAAATTGCAGGATGGTGTCAAGCTGCTCATGGATCATCCTCCAGAGTTCCTAACTGAGGGTAGGTACAGATGGCCACCTTAGCTCTCCATGTCCATCTTTCACCTCCGGGTACCGTCTCGTCGTGAAGACCACCTCCGGGTACCGTCTCGTCGAGAACTCCACCTCCGGGTACCGTCCAAATCTACAACCCTCAACCATAATCAGTGATGTCTATCGTCTGAATCCAATACAACAAGGTGCAGACATAGCCCATGTAGGGGTGAGTATAATGATACTCAGTAGGGACCCCGAGACCCTCATGGTCTCACTAAAACCAACAAGGATAAACCACAAAAAAGATATCAATACATAACCTTTACTTAGGTATATTCCCTTTCATATACCTAAATTATCAAGTGACCGATCTCAATAATGAGGTAAACACAAAGGTCATTGACTCAGCTCGAACACAGATTTTCATTATCGAAACCACAACTACTGGAGTAACTCTTCCACTATCGAGTACAGTGTCCCTGTCATGACTCTGAGGCACTACTCACTAACCTTAGATTGCTGAGAGACTCCTCCTGTCGTGTACCACTGGTTTGCAGCCAAATATCGGTCGCTCCGTCCGCTGAGGGTCTATCGGAAAATATCGGGTGCTCTCCCTAATATCCTACAATGGTACTCCTCCTGTCGAGTACCGCAGGTCTGCTACCAACTACCAGGTTCTCCGTTCACCATGGGTCTACTGCCAAATACCGGGCGCTCCGTTCATTGGTCTAACCGAATCACTATGAGTCAAATCGGTCAAGCAGTCTTCAGGTCTAGAGCTACTTGATCTCTTCACTCCGTACGCTTGTCTCCGAGAGGGTCCACTTCACGAGATACTGGTCATTACTTGCATGTGTCACGTATTCTCACGTATTAGTGTCACAAAGGACTGCCTCGTCATAGGGTTCTCAACTCAACATACGACTTGTAAATCGGACGCCCAGTATGTGAGTTTTTAGCATTTCCGTTCCAAGGTCCCGGTTGAATTTCAGGTACAATCCAACACGACCGTACTCCATTCTCATCCAAACCTCTGGTTAAGAATTCCAAAAGAACCTTCTAATCAAGAGTAATCCAATAAATTCGATGACACGTCAATCGGATGTCTGGAGAAAAAGTTATAAGTGTTTCTGCTCCGAGGGCCCTGTTGGATTCAAGTTAAACCAACCCTGCCATACAAAAAACATCACAGAAACCTTGAGTGTAATATACCGAAATGCCTATATCTATCCAAGGAATCCTACACAACTAACTGTGCGACGATCAGTGTTCTGTAGCTCAAGATATGTCTGTTTAACAAAAAATGGTCTGAAAATAGGGGGTCTAGGCACGGTCCGACCTAGCCCAAAACCCCCTTAGTCGTCCCGATCTAGGTTGACCCGACCTAGGTCCGGGTCCAGCGGGGTAGGCGCGGCCTAGCCCGGCGCAAGAGGCCCGTCCCAGCCCATGTGGCTGGCCGACCATGCGGGGTGGCGGTGACTAGTGGGGCCCACCCTAGCCGCTGATTGGGAGGGTTGCAATTCACTGGTTCATCGAAACAGCTGGCCATGATGGCCTTCCCTTGGGTAACCAGAAGACCCCTCAGGTCCCACCTCTTGATGGAATCGGCGGGTGGATCATCCATCCCCCCCCCGGATCCGCTGCGGCCTTATGCCGTGGCTTTGTTCAACTGGTGTGGCGCGAAGGCGTCGCACCCTGCCGTCGCGCCCCACCTCTATGCCCCCCACACCACTGTGCCCCGCCGCCACGCCCCACCTCGGGCCCGCACCCAGTACCTCTGGTGCAGCACGCCGGCACCGCGGCCCGCCCCGGCCACGGCTCATGTTTCTCCAGTGCAGCACGATGGCGTCGCGCCCCTCCTCCGCGGCCCGTTCCGCCTGCGGTCCAGCTCTAATCCGAGCAGCAGGATGGTACAACGTCTTTGCAGCGACCTGGAAATAATGCATTGGCGATCCACCCATGGTCGGCCCGACTTCATCCGGTTCTTCTTTGTCCGCCTCCATCGTACACAATCAACAAATGAGCAGGTAAGGGTTAGACTGTGTTCGTGCGTTCTGAGCCCTTCCTCGTCAAGATCGTATCATGCGGGCAAACGAAACTCAATTATTGAAGAACGATGATGAATGGTATTAAAAATTGAACATAACAACCCCTACACCGTAAAACAGCATTAAACGATGGTGAGTCGTAGTAGATGGGCGTCGTGGAAGACATGTGGTGTTCAGTCAACGTCGGGAAGAAAGGAGCCGAGGGTGGTGGCAGCGTTCATTGTCTTTCATTATTCGTTGGAGGAAGATGAAAATTCTCTATGTGATGGGCGTCGTGCTTCACTGCTAGAATTCTGCGGCTTGAAGAAGTCATCCAGAACTGCTTACCCAAGCCTCCTTTATATAAGAGTGGGAGGGTTCGTCGTTGGCATGAAATTCATAAATGGAGGATTTATGACAGAGGGATCCACCCAATTAATCCACTGTGGTGGTGCATATAAATGGGGAGGAAGTCAAAAAGGGGGTTATTGGCCCAGGTGGTTCCCATAGAAGAATATCCTATAAAGGGAGGATATTTCCTGGCAGGCCCCACTATTAATGAAACACAAAAGGGAAAGGGGTTGGTTAATGCTTCGGTGGTCCCCCCCCCCCATTAAAAAGGGAGGTCTCGTCCTCCTCAATTAATAGGGGGATTTAAACATAGAGGATCTCCCTCATAAATGAGAGGGAGACAAGGAGTTATGATTCCCCTCCCATTAATGGTAGGACTCATGTGGTTTCCGCCACAATCAACCTCACATGGGAGGTTGGATCTCCGTGGGCCCCACCACCATGACCTCTCATGTGGGGTTATGGTGTGGCGGTCCCACCACCAACTCCCATGTGGAGCTTCTAACCACTTTATCCACAATAAATGTGTTTAAAAAAATAAAATAAATTGATCACTTATTTTATTTTATTAACCCACGTAAAAGCCCAAAAAATAACTTTCAAACTCGATCATCTGTTGTCAAGGTGAAAGTCTTCTTAATCGAAAAATTGCGCTGCATGTTTAACGGTGCCCTCAAATTTCAATTCCAATCATCGGTTCTAAAGATAGAAAAACACACTCGTTCGTTCACTAAATGTACTTGAGTTGAACTTTGGATATTGATTATGGGCAAACTGGGCCTTGGAATAAAGTGTCGTCCGAATCCACAGACTTGAAAAATTCCATTGAAATTAAGAAAAAAAATCCATTGAGATTTCCGGGTCTTTACATTAATCTCGCCTCAGGGATTTACGTCCCCGTAAAGCTACAACACAATCTAGTGAAACTAATATAGGTTAAAAGCATGCATCTAAGCCTCCCACACCCATGTGCTCTTCTGGAGGTTCCCGTGCTACCAACGAAAGCGCACAAGAGGAATCATCCATCCTCATATGACCTGCTTCTGTCGATCCTCAACCTCAACTGGAACCCCGTGAAGGTCTCCCCATCATCGATGTCCAGCTCCCCATAGTCTATAATGATGGATAGGTCATGAACACATCTCCTCAACTAAGATATATGGATGACGCCATGCACCCGTTGCATCTAATGTGGAAAGGCGAGATGAAATATGGAGATAACTTGCCACCCTGGACAAATCTCCGTAGACCCCATCGAGGTGAGACCCATAAGAAGACGTGGTCTTCACCCTCAAACTAAAGTGGTCTCGTCTCTTATCTGCATAGGACTTCTATCTATAATGTGTAGTCTTCAACTGCTCATGGATGGTCTGCACCTTCTCCATCATAACAAGAAATATCTCTGGTTCTACACATGCTAACTCAATCACTATCCACAAAGGTTATCTGAAACGCGGCCAGCTGCTGTCTCACCACTCCTAACAGGTGAAAGCCCGATCTCCTACTAAGAGAATCTGCTCCAATTTTCCCTCCCCAAGAGATTAAGCAATCTCGAAGTCTTAGTCTTGGAGGAATTCAAGCTGTCACTGCTGTCTCAGGTTCATGTACTTCTGAGGGAAGATACACCTGAGACTATTGGGTAGTAGAGAACCGTAAATCATTCTCTCAATGAACAAAGGGTGAGTCTAGCCAATTGTAAGAACTCATCTCCACCCTTCTTCTTCTACATTCGACCAAAGAGCTGCTGAGATTTATCCTCTGCTGAAAAGATAAATCTGGTCTCATCCCCTGGATAAACCATGTTCTTCACCTAATACAATCTATCCTAACATGAACGTTACAATATCATTCCATAGACGATGTCATAAGGCCTCGATGCTACTACCAAGAGATCCAACCGTTACTCTCGCCTCCAAGGGTTGAGTCACACTTTCGACATCAGTGCTTGGTTACTGGGTCTCTTCATGTAGAAAACTCACAAGTGAGGGTCAAGTTAACAGTTTTAACTGGAACCTCTTAGTATCAACCACACAAAAAAGAACAGGATAGAAAACGTCACAAATATAAGTGTCTTTTATTACTACATATTGTAGTGAAAACACAACAATGACAACATCCACAAAATGGATGCTAGTATCCCCAATAACAAAGGCCTCCATTCCTAGAACTAGTCTCACTCCTGTCCACCTACATCTGAAGCTCCATTTTCATATGCTTCAGCTTCTTGAAGATGAGATCTCCCATGTGCACCTATTCCTTGCACTCGGGGTAGACCTCCTGGTGGTGGTGGCAACTCCTCGAAGCGTCATACACCACCGGTTGTATGGCCAACTCCTCTGCCCCGATATGGTAGGTTACTTTACTACATGATGCTCATCTTCTAGATAGGTCGGGCAGTCGGGAGGCAAGTGTCCCTACTTTCTGAATTCATAGAACATCCTGATCCTCATATGGATGGCTCTATTTAGTTCTCCACGCACAAACAATCCTAAAACCCAAGGTTGCCAACCTATTGGATGGGTCCTCCTGGACCTCTGCATCATCAGTATTCTCCCTACAGATGACTCAGCTACTGATTGAAAAACCTACGGCAAGTATAGCATCTCATGAGCATGCTCAGAGTGTAGAGTCACTGGTATAAACTCCACCCAGAAGAAAGTCTCGATGTATCCCCATGTGTCGGTCGTCTCATCGCAAAACTAGACCATCTAGCTCCACCACCTCTCAGCTACTCCCTAGAAGAGGCTAACAGTTAAGTACACCATCAAGTATGCGGGTGTCCCAGCTGTGTGGAAATCTCGTTCTAGAAACTCCAGCCAGTGCCCAGCCTTCTAAAAATCTGACTCGCCTCAAAACCTCAGAGGCCTCTGACGCTGGAACTCATGCATCACACTCAAGCGGTGTGCACTCTCTGCATGTGTCTAATCTAGAAGAGGGACATGTACTATGGCCTTGTCACTCATCGGCCTATAAGTACATACAACTGCCTGGGCTCTAGCTAATCATCCGCGGGGAGGCATCCTGAAAGAACAAAAGCGACATGGTGAAAAGACAATACCTAGGGAGATTACTTGGTTTGAATTGATTTAAAAGAAACTTTTGAAAACACACACGCAATATGTGTTTTCGTGCACTGAGTTTGAAATCAGAAGGCAGGGACCTGGTGTATGGATACGTTGGCCACCCTCACCAACACCGGTCTCCCTGAATAGAAAACCACACATAGTACCCTTAACACCATTTCTTCGCGGAAAGAATATATCATAGTTCTATGTTCTGTGGTAGAACCGACGTCCTCTGATACCAATTTTTCACGACCCATCCTCAGGCCTGTTTTGTGACTACCCCAAGCCCTCCTTCCATAGGCCAGGGGCTGGATACTAGAACCAAAGGCTTAAATCCTGATAATAAGGGAAGAAATTTCCATTATGAGACGTAAACACACACAACCAGAGTACATGCAGATGCAAACAGTAAGTAAACAATATATGAAAAAAGATGTACTGGAATTTAAAGGGGCCAAAAATTCAAGCCGATCTTTAATGCACATGGTACAGAAAAAATAGCAGGATGGTGTCAAGATGCTCCTGGATCATCCTCCGGAGTTCCAACCTGATGGGCAGGTATAGATGCCCACCTCAGCTCTCTATGTCCGCCTGTCACCTCCGGGAACTGTTTCATCGTGAAGACCACCTCCTGGTACCATCTCGTCGAGAAGTCTACCTCCAGGTACCGTCCAACTCGAAAAGCATAAACCACAATCTGTGATGTCTGTCGTCTACAACCAACACAATAAGGTGCGGGCATAGCCTGTGGATGGTTGAGTATAACGATACTCAGTAGGGACATGGAGAACCTCAAGGTCTCACTAAAACCAACAGGGATAAACCACAAAGAAATATCTCCACAGATAACCTATACATAGGTATATGCCCATACATATAGCTATATTATCAAGTAACCCATCTCAATCATGAGATAAACACAAAGGTTATTGACTCACCTCAAACCAGGATTTTCATTATCGAAACCACAACTTCTGGAGAAACTCCTCCTCTATCGAGTATAGTGGCTCTATCACGACTCTGAGGTGCTACTCACTATCCTTAGACTGTTGAGGTACTCCTCCTGTTGAGTACAGAGGGTCTGCTGCCAAATACCGGGTGCTCCATTCGCTGAGGGCCTACCGCCAAATATCGGGTGCTCTCCCTAATAGCCTACAGTGGTACTCCTCCTGTCGAGTATTGTGGGTCTGCTGTCAACTATCAGGCGCTCTGTCCGCCATGGGTCTTCCTCCAAATACCGAGCACACCATCCACTGGGCTAACTGAATCACTACGAGTAGAATCAGTCAAGCAGTCGACAGGTCTACAGCTACTTGGTCTCTACACTCCTTACGCTCGTATCAGGGAGGGTCTGCCTCGGAAGTGTCTCCTGTAGCTCTAGCATGGTGCGGGGGCACAACGCCCCTCCGTTGTGTCCTATTCTGGCTGCGGTCCGGCTCTACTCCACGCGGCACGACGGTGTCGTGCCTTTTCGGAGACCCTATAATCATGCGCTGTCGATCCTCTCGTGGTTGGCCCGATGTCGGCCGGTTCTTCACAGTCCGCCTCCATAGTCCACAATCAACAAATGAGATGGGAAGGGCCAACCCGTGTTCGTGCAGTCTGAGCCCTTCCTCGTCGTGATGGTATCATGCGGCCAAAAAAACTCAATAATTGAAAAACGATGATGAACGATATTAAAAAATGAACATAACAACCCCTACATCATAAAACAGCGTCAAACGATGGTGAGTCGCGGAAGACGGGCGTTGCGGAAGATAGGTGTCATTCTATCAATGTCGGGAACAAAGGAGCAGAGGGTGATGTCGGCATTCATCGTTCTTCATTCTTTATTGTAGGAAGAAGAAAACTCTCCAAGTGTTGGGCGTCGTGCTTCGCTGCTAGCGTTCTGCCACTTGAAGAATCCATCCAGAACTCCTTTCCCCTGGACTCCTTTATATAGGAGTGGGAGGGTTCATCAGTGGAACACACATCATACATGGAGGATATATTATAGAGGGATCCACCCAATTAATCCGATGCGGTGGCACATTAAAATGGGGAGGAAGTCAAAAGGGGGGTTATTGGCTTGGGTGGCCCCCACAGAAGAATATCCTCCAAAGGGAGGATATTTTATGGAGGGCCCCACCATTAATTAACCACAAAAAGGAAAAGGGGGGTAGTTAATGCATGGGTGGTCCCCCAATTTAAAAGGGAGGTTTCATCCTCCTCAGTTAATATAGGGATATAAACCTAGAGGCTCTCCCTCATAAATAAGAGGGAGTCAAGTCGTTATGATTCCACTGCAATTAATGGGAGGCCTCGTGTGGTTTCCACCACAATCAACCTCGCATGGGAGGTTGGATCTCAGTGGGCCCCACCACCATAACCTTTCTTGGGGGGTTAGGGTGTGGCGGTCCCACCACCAACTACCAAGTGGATGTTCTATCGACTTCATCTGCATTACACATGTTTAACAAAATAAAATAAATTGTTCACTTATTTTATTTTATTCACCCACGAGTAAACCCCAAAAACTAACTTTCAAACCTGATCATTTATCGTCAAGGTGAAAGTCTTCTTAATCAAAAACACGCGCCGTGAGTTCAATGTTTCCCTCAGATTTCAATTCCGAGCACCAGTTCAAAAGATATAAAAACCATCTCGTTCGTTCACTGAACGTAGCCGAGCTAAACATCGGAAATTGATTTCGGGCATACCGGGCCTCGGAATCAAGGGCCGTCAGAAGCCACAAACTCGTATAATTCCAATGAAATGAAGAAAAACATTTCTTTGAAATATCCAGGTCTTTACGAAATAAACCATAGATAAGTAACATATATAATTTTATACTATTCTATTATTATTTTATATTTTAAAAATTTATAATTTCTAACTAATTTGATAAAAATTGTTTTCACAAAACAACAATACTATCAATTTTGAAACTATTTAATTCATTGAATTTTAAAAATATCAAGATAAAATGTTATTATCAGAAATATTTGATTATTATATCCATATGGGGTCTATGTAATATATAAAATTGTGTGGACATATTAATTAGATAACTTATAATTATTTTAATATTTTTAATAACATGAATTTGATATTTCCATTAATAAAATAATTACTACATCAGTTTTTTGTAATTATTGAATATTTTTTTTTTCTTGGGTACAAATTAAAAATGAAATACAATGATAAAGATAAACATACTATATTAAATAAGAGTATTTTTAGTAAAATTGTCATTCTACAAAATTATATGTCAAAAATTCTATACATATTAAATTATTTATGTAACAAATTTAACATCACTTTAAACAAAATAATATAAGTCTCACAATATCATCTATATGGATCTAAATCGTCAATAACTCGACCCTTGGATGATTATCATTGATTTATACTCATATAATAGGAATTGGGAATGTTTTTGGGACATTTGATGGTTATTATATTTTTAATAAAATTTGTTTATTGATTTCTCATCAATTCATAAATTTGTACACCATCAAAGTCAATGCCATTAAGGTAATTATATATTTCATAAAAATTAAAAATAAATTAATATAATAAATAAAAAAATATATTATTCCAGATATTTTTATATAATCTAATTTATCTTCTATATAACATTATATAATAAATTGACTCGTTATTATAATTTGAATGAGACATATTTAACTTTTCATTAAATAAAGTAAATTAAATGACTTAATCTCATCCATGTGGCTTCCAAAGGCCACTATTTCATCCCAGGGATGATTTATGTCACAAAAAAACATATCCAATAAAATTAATACAACTGTTAGGGTTATTTTATAATATTATTATTACCCTCAATTACCTTTTTTACCCTTTTATCATATTAACAAAAAAAGGCCAAATTTAGTATTTGTAATTCCAAAAATTAAAATAAATATATTTAAATAATATGGAAATAATTATTCCAAATATTGAATCCATTATTAAAAATTCAATAGACATAAATTTCAATAATTAATTTAAAATTATTCCTTTTTTTGGAAAGATAGAAATATTTTTTTAAAAGATAATACATTGCAAAAGATTGAAATTTTTTTACATATGTATTCAGTGTTAATTTAATGCTTATGACATAAATTATATTGAATGATAAAAATATATTCAATTTATAATTTAAAAAGAAGTAAATAATATAATTGTATTACATAATTTATTTTGATATAAAAGTTATTTTCAATTATAATTTTGTATAATTTTACTATTCATTAAAATTTAAAAATAAATAGAATAAATATCAAAAATTCATCCTAAGAAATTTTTATCTTCCAATTAAAATGATGAATAATTTTTTTAAAATAGAAAATATATGTGTCAAAACGAGATATAAAATTTTTTTTACATTAAAAGGTTCCCATACTGTATTTTTAGAAAATACTTCTTTTATCTAAAAAATTGAATTTTATTCTTATATGATGTCTAGAACACATATAAGATGAAATTTAAACAATATATTAAATCCATAAAGAGTGATTTTATCATTTTATAGAACAACTAATTTTAATTTAAATAATTTATTTATGGAAGTTAATTCTATTCATATTCACCGTTGTAATGACTATGTTATAATATTTAGTTGTTTACATATACTCGGTCATACGTGAAATGAATTATATAAAATTTACTTGAACTTGTGAATAGTATTATTCAGGAATAGAATTCCGTATACCTCAAGATAAGTCAATGTTGCATATTGTGAAATCTTATCTTGGTATAGCATAAAACACAATACATCAACGAAATTTAAAAAAAAATTATCTCATAAATGTCATGGTGTGTTAAATTCTACCCCATAAAATAAATTTCTCTCTCAAAATTTTTTCGGGTTATAAATGGTTCACTACCTTAATTATTAATTCATTTAAATCAACATTGTAAAATGGAATACTAAAACATCATATTAAAATAGAAATATGGTTCCCAAAGTAACTCATCACTGGGTTCCCATAAAGGAGAATATAAGAGGGAAGTGATGAAATTGATACAAAAGAAAAATATAACCATAAAAATAAAATAGAGAGTGATAGATAACATATTTTTGAGATAGATAACATCCATAAGTCCATAAATCCTTGATGATTGAAGGGACCATCTGATTTACTAGATAACAAGGTACTACGATAATTTTTATTTGTTTCATTATCCATTTCCTAAAGTTAATAAAAAATTCATGAGAAGGAATACGTACATTATTTCTATTGAATATCACCATTTTTTGTGACATAAACAATATCCACATCATGTAATTTCTAAGAAATAAAATTGATTTTTTCATTCATGATGTGTTTGTAGATCATGTGATCTATAAATAGAATGAAAGGTCAATCCATTTGTCCCAAAAATAAGTTTTTAATATGTTATAAAATATTCCTAAGTCCACTTATAGTGAGATAATAAATTAAATAATAAAACATCAACTAGAGTATAACTTATAGTATCCATAAATGGATAACATTAAAATCCTTCAAAAATTTGAAAATCTAAAAAATTTAAAATATGTGAACTTAATTGGATTAGCATTTATCTACCATAACTCATAATACCATTCTTGGATGTCCCATTCCAAACATGTGAATACTTTAACAATGTATTATCTCGAAACATGGTAACAACATCAATTACTGTAGAGCCATAGTGAATAAATGCATGCTATCAAAAATTTACTCAAACCAAAAATCTGAAAAAATCTATACACTCAAACCATGAAATCGCTTTTTTCTTATATAACTCATGATGTCATTAGTGTTATAAAACATCTCATTATCTCCTTATCCAATAATAAAGAACATATCTTGATTTTTCCCTAAATATCTATATAACTTTTCATTGTTACTAATACCATTTGACATATACATTAAAATATTTAAATAAAAAATAGTGTAACAATCCTTAGATGTTAATTTGTTTCCTAGTACTCTAAAATTACATATACAACATTATTCGTGGTAAAAAATTCAATCATATCACTATCTTTTTAAACCATTGACTAAGCTTCATCATTTAATTCCATAACACTTCTTTTATCTCATATATCATCCGTAGTCTCTTCATCATTAGCAACATAAATTCTAAAAATACAACCATGTTGATTCTCTTGATGAGATTTTACGTTAGGTAATTGATTTTAAAAATTCCCATAGATTCCCAATTTAAAACATTTAACCATCGCTGATGTATTGTTAATACCATTATACTTGTCCATTGGTAAACTAAACCTTTTCCTTTGAAATTATTGGTATTGTTTCCTTATTTTATAAACCCAGTTAATCTTCTACTTCATTTAAAACATTCTTCTTGATGCATCCCCCTACATGATTTACATGATGAAAATTTACCTTTTTTTCTTATTTAATCACCATGAAACATCATCTTCCTATTATTATAGGTGGGATAGAAAACTCACCAATTTTTAGATTATTGATCATATTATGAAATTACTGATTAGGAAATACAATAATGTTCCCTCATTCCAAATACAATTTCATTTGGTTTCTCATGAAGAATATCATTCCATTGACCATCATATTATCCATTAATATGAATCATCCTATTTACATCCATTTTCTAAAACCCTAAATGATTTGTGTGATATGAAAAATCATACTAGGAAAACAACATAATCAAGGGGGATTACATTCAATCTATATCATCATAGGTTTAGTCCTAGGTTATTCATGATCATTATAATAATTTTATGATAATAATATTTTGTTATAATTATCATTAGGGATATCCCTAGTAGTATCCATAGAAACATATATATGGATCTCACTAATGTTTTTAGATTATAGAATCAAATAGGTTAAAAACCCTTCGTTATGATACCAACTAAAACGAATAAATCCCGACGTACAATGACATGACATTTCTTTTGAGGAATAAATAATACATCAAAAATATATTCCCAAAGACTATATTTGTTTAGCGCCTTCCGCAACAACACATACATTATTCTAGCCTGGTTAAACATTTTCAAAATCTACCATTAATATCTTACCATTATATTTCCTACCTAAAAACAATATTTATATGTTGGGGAAAATAAAACATAAAAATGGTTATGTAAAATTATCTAGTAATGTTAAACATGGAGAACAATGAACATAACATAAACATAATAATGTTAATACATGAACAAATATTTTTAATATCAAAACCACGAGTCATTAAATTAAACATGGTAGTATGTATGGAATAAATCCAAAATTAACATTAAACATAACATCAGAATAAAACATGAACATGAAGAAAATGTATAATAATAGAAAATAATTTCTATATTGGCCATGGATCATATCCAAGAACATCATACATTCAAATTCTATTACTGAACCAAGTTCACTCCTCGGTTGAGCACTATTTTATTAAACCAGATTTACATATTATTTCAACCCTATATTAAAGAAAAAGATTTAGTTTTCATTTCATAAATGCTTATCTCATAAGATATAAATAATGAAACAATGTATTGTAGGTAGATATAGGTACCAACCAACTCATAATAAAATAATTCAAACATATTTCAATAAAAAATCATTCATCATATCATAAACCATGAAATAAAATGGATTTCTAAAACATCATTCAATCATAACATAATCTATTTAAAATATCCTTTCATCATTAAAACAATACTATAATAGTAATTATTGTGATAGAAATATAACCCTATTTAATGTGCTTTATCGTAGATGGAGAATAATTTTTGTAAGACACTAGAACTTAATACATGAGGAAAATATCCTTTATTTTTTAAAAACATTATCTTTTTACAAAATTCCATTCAATTTTAAAAGAAAATAATTTAGATGAAAATAAAATTGAAACCCTAAAAAAGAATGTTTTTTAAAATAATACGTTATGAAGAAATAAAAATATATCTATGTCGTATAAATTTTAAATTTTTTTTGTTCACTTTCTAGAAAAGTCAAAAAGTACCTTGTATGGAAAACAAAATAAGGATTCCATCCATTCTGTTTAAAAAGTATTTTCAAATTGAGAAAATTGAATTTAAAAAATAGTAGAAGAATAGAAATAATAATATATATTTAGGAAATATGGATGTGGATGATATATATTCCCCCAATAAATACTTATCTATAGTCAATTTTAGATTATATTGAGATTGTGAAATTATCTCACACCATAGGTCTGCTATTCGTTGTATGTATTCGAACCTCATCTTCTTCGATGTGGATTCTCTAAATCTCCTTTTAGAGCACTAGATTTGGAATTTGTAGAAGACTATAACTTCTAGAATATAACTGGGGAAGTTAATAGGGGAAAAATCTGGAAAAATCCAAGCATTAGAGCACAAATTGATGTGAACTAGTGAAGCAGGAGGTTCCCATTTATAATTGAGGTGAAGTACACTTTTGAATACCTTAAAAATATTAATTTATTAAAAAAATTGAAACCCAACTAAAAAACATCCCAAATTCCCCAATTTTGAATTTTGTAAGATATAGAGTTGTAATATAATCAACAAATAATTTTTAGAAATTTTTTATGTCAATTCAAACATTATCATTTTAATTAAAACCTACATATTCTATTTAATTTTAATTAACATAAAACAATTTAATATTAAAATGGTGCAATATTTATTTCAATTTTTTAATTAGATAATAGATAAGTACATTAGAGTATTTTATACAGTATCATAACTATTATATATTTTTAAACATGTTTTATGAATTTTAAATTATTTATGTCACGACCCATCCTCAGGGCTTGTGTCGTGACTACACAAAGCCCCCCTTACATAGGCAAGGGGCTGGCGACTAGCACCAAAGGCATAAATCTTGATAACTGGGATGAAATTTCCTTTATAAAAGTAAACAAAACTCGAAAGAGTACAAGCATAAGTAATACACTAAGTACAAAAGAAAGTGCTGAAAAGTAAATGGGCCAGGATACAAACCCAACTGAAAAGTACAGCTACAACTAAACCAAAGTACAACAGAAAAGACAAACAACTAGAAGAATAGAAACAGCTCTTGGGTCGTCCACCTCGGATCCTACCTAATGGGTAGGTACAGATAGCGCAACTCATGGATCATCTACCACGGATCGTACCTGATGGGTAGGTACATATAGCCTCCAAAACGCTCTAACTTTTCTACCTCCTCTGAGTATCGTCTCGTCGTGAAGTCCACCTCCGGATACTGACTCGTCATGAGGTCCACCTCTGGGTACCGTCCAGTCCTCGAACACTCAGCCTCTGTCAGCGCTGCCCGTTGTCTGCAACCAACACAATGAGGTGCAGGCATAGCCCATGCAGGGGTGAGTATACGATACTCATTAGGGACCCCGAGACACTCAAGGTCTCACAAAATCTGACAAGGATTACCACAAAGAATGATCTCAACAGATAACCCTTACTTGGGTATAAGTTCATACTTATAGCTAAGTTATCAATTATCCCAACTCAATCATGAGGAAACACAAAGGTTATGAAATCAATGTATAACCACTACCTAGGTATATGCCCATACATATACCAATGTTATCATGTGACCCATCTCAATCATGAGGTAAACATAAAGGTCATAGACTCAGCTCAAACCAAGATTTTCATTATCGAAACCGTAACAGCTGAAGAGCTCCGTCTATGAAGAGTACAGTGATCCTGTCACATCTCCGAGGTACAGCTCACTATCCTAAGACTACTGAGGTACTCCTCCAATCGAGTACCGCGGGTCAGCCACCCAAACACAATAGTGCTTCCTGCCGGGGTCTCCCACCCAAACACTATAGTGCACCTCCCCCCAATAGCCTGCAGAGGTACTCCTTTTGTTGAGTACCGCGGGTCTACTCCCAAACACAGTAGTGCCCAATCGTCCATGCGTCTGCACCCAAAAATTGTAGTGCTCCGTCCACTAGGCTAGTCGACTCACTCCATGTAGAGTCGATCAAGCAGTCATCAGGTCTCAGCCGGCAACATGGTCTTCGTACACTGTACGCTCATCTCTGAGAGGGTCTGCTCCACGAGCTACAGGTCGATAATCCAAGTATTTCAAAGTCCCACATATAATTATCTCAAAGGACCACCTTGCCATTGGGGTCTCAATGTAACAGATGGTGCGTTAATTGGACACCCGGTCTGTGAGTTATTAGCATTTTCGTCCTAGGGCCCGGTTGGTTTCGTGTACGAACCAACCTGATCATATCTCAATTGTACCCCGAACTCACATAGGCTATACTCATAGGAACTGTTTCTCGACGTGATCACCAACGCCACTGACGGTTCGTCAAACGGGCGTCCGGTCTGAAAGTTAACGACTTTTCCGTTCCAGGGACCCAGTTGGATTTCGAGTACAATCCAACTCGGCCATACACCAACGGTGTACAAACCTCGAGCGTAGTAATCCAAAAGGTCCGTCCCACTAATAGGAATCCAACAAAGTAGATTACACATCAATCAGATGTCCGGAGCTCATGTTATAGGTTTTTCCGCTCCGTGGGCCCGGTTGGTTTCGTGTACGAACCAACCCGGCCGTACTCAAAGATATCTGAAATATTGAGTGTAATATACTGAAACGACCGTCTCGATCCAAGGATCATATCGCAATTGATGGTATGTCGATCGTATGTCTATAGCCCATGTTATGGGTGTTTGAACGGATCTGTCTGAAAATAGGGGGTTCGGGCCTGGTCCGACCCTGACCGATACCCCCCCTGGGTCGGCTTGATCCGGGTCGACCCAACCAGGGCCCGGGTCTAGCCCATTAGGGCAGAGCCCGGCCCGGTGCGGCCGCTCCAGCCTGGGTGGGCGGTTGGCTTGGTGCGGGTGCGGCCCGCATGCCCAGCTTGGCGCTGGCCGAGCTGTCGCGGAAAGGGGGGGGGGCTGCTGCCCCACTTGATTGAAACTGTGACCCCACATGGGGGGAAACCTTTTCTAAACGGCGCAGTGAAATGGCGTTGTGCCCCTCCGCTGCAGCCCCGCTCTGGCCTCGGCCTCTTCGTTGTTCTCTGACACGGCGTCGCGGCTTCGTTTGGCCTCAATGGCGCGGCATGACGGCGCCACGCTTCTTCGTCGTGTTCTATCTTGATTCCACATGGTGTCATTTCACCACACCGCCTTCGTTCATGATGCAAAAAAGTACAACATCAAGGGGGGGAGGGTCGGCCATGTTCATGCGGTCCGTCACCCTCACGTTAATCCAATATCAACCAGATTAATAAATTTACGTTGGACGACAAAGAATATATATGAACAAAATCAAACCCCTAAATGGATATTTGAAGCCGCACGTCGGGCGTCGCGGAGAACATCATCGCGGAGATTGGACATCGATTCCATGGACACCGAGGTGTGTCTGAGGAGGAAACAACCTCTCCTCACTTGTTGCGGAGATGATGAAGGAAGGCACATTGTCGTTGGCGATGATCACCACGGTCCGGCCCATTGGGGAGCGGCCCGGCCTCGTGGGCATGGCCCGACCTAGCCGGCGCGGCCCGGACCAGTGTGGACGGTCCCGCATGGGCATCGGGCTGGCCTGGTGCAGGCGCTGCCCACATAGCCCGCTCGGCGCTGGCCGAGCCGTCGCGGAAGGGGGGGGGGCTGCCCCCCTTGATTGAAACTGTGGCCCCACGTGGGGTCCGCTTCATTTCCATCAGGGGGATACGACCCCCGGGTCTCTTGGAAACCAGCCAGCTTGGCTGGCCGGTGTGTCATCATGGGACCCCCTGTAGGTCCCGCACCCCTTGCACCGTCGGCCGGCAGTTCCGGTCGCCGCTCCCCGCACCACCACAGCCATCGGCCGCAACCTTGTCTGATCGATGTTGCAGAACGATGTAGTGCCCCTCCGCCGTGGCCCCTGCTCCGGTCGCGACCTCTCCGTGGTTCTCCGACACGGCGCGACGGCACCGCGGCTTCGTTTTGCCTCAACGACACGGCGTGACGGTGCCGCACTTCTTCGCCGAGTTTTATCTTGATTCCGCGCGGTGTCATTTCCCCTCTCCGCCTTTGTTCGAGCTGCAAAAAAAATAAAACATCAATGGGGGAGGAGGGTCGGCCGTGTTCGTGCGGTCCAGTCCCCTCCCATTAATCTGATATCAAGCATCTTAAGAAATTTACGTTGGACATCAATGAATATATATGAAAAAAATCAAACCCCTACATGGATATTTGAAGGCGCACATCGGGCATCGTGGAGAATGGAATTGCGGAGATCAGATGTCGATTCAGTGGACGTCAGGGTGCGGACGAGGAGGAAACAACGTCTCCTCACTTGTTGCGGAAATGAAGAATGAAGGCACGTTGTCGTTGGCGATGATCACCGCGGTCGGCGACTTCTCCATTGACGTGGAGGAAGAGAAGAGTTTATGGCCATTCATTGTCGAAAATATTCTTCGTCGGAGAAGAACAATTCTTCACGGAGAAGATAATGTTCTTCCACCCAAGAAGATCTTCCTCTTTATTTTACACAAGATCTCTCTCACTTTTCTCCCAACACAATATTTGTCAAAGTAAAATAATAGGTTCATGCTATTTTTTTATTAACACAAGTAATTTCAATTTTTTCAAAATTCAAACACATAGATAATTAATTGAATAGGTTCAATTAATTAATTAAGGTATGTGTTGGTGAGAGTTAAGAGGTAGAGAGAGATGAAGTGTAATGTTACTCCATTTAAGATGAGTTTACAAAATTAAATAGATAGGTGAGGAGTTATGGAAAAAGTGAAGGGGTGGGGCTCGTGTGGGCCCCACCTCTCCTTTATTCTCCCAAGGGAAGTTAGGAACCCAATGGGTCCCACTATAACTCCCACACATAGGAGATAAACCACATAAGAGAAGGAAAACGTGTTGTGACACAACACTTAAACCACTTAGCAAGAAATAAAAATAAAATTGTAAAACAATTATATTTGTATTCTTCACTCCTTTTTTAACAACTCCTCCTGAGAAAACGCAACTGCTGAAAGGGTCTTCTTAAGCAATTACCAGCGCTGCGAGTTCATCGGTGCCCTCATATTTCAATTATAAGCACCTGCTCCAATGTTAGAAAACCCCACTCGTTCGTTCACTGAACGTTCATGAGCTAAACTTCAGAAATTGATTCCAGGCACACCGGACCTTGGAATCAGGCGCTGTCAGTAACCACATACTCGTAAAATTCCAAAGAAAAAATGAAAAAAAAATCCTTGAAATTGTTGTGTCTTTACAATTTAATAAAACATTATTTTCGTAAATCAACAATATAGTCAATTTTGAAACATATCATTTCATGGAATTTAAAAAATATAAAGATAATATTTTATAATCGAAAAATTATATGATTACATCCCAATAGATAATAGGTCATCTAGAAAAATAATTGGACATATTAATTAGCTATATAATATTTATTTTTATATTTTTAATAACATTAATTTATATTTCCATTATTAAAATAATTACGACATCAGTTTTTTTGTAATTATTTAATATATTTATTTTACCTATAAATACTAAAAATATACTATGATGAAGTTAAATATAATAAATTTAAAAATAATACTTGTATTGGAATTAATCTTCTAGGAAATTAATCATTAAATATGAAATACTTATTAGATTATGTATGGGACAACATTAACATCACTTTAAATAATATAGTATAATTGTCACAATATCTCTCATATGTATCCAGATAGTCAATAATTAAAAACATGGATGATTATGGTCGACATATACTTGAACAATAATAATTGGGAATGGTTTTTGGTCTTTTGATAGTTATTATCATTTTAATAATAATTGTTTTATAGATTTTTCATCAATTAATTAATTTGTACACCATCAAAGTGTGAGACATTAAGGAAATAATAAATTTCAAAAAAATTACAAATAAATTAAAATAAAAAATTTAAACATTTTATCCTTTAAATATTTCTTTATAATTTAATTTTACATATTTATAAACATAGATAAAAAATTATTTATTAATTAAAATTTTAGTGAGACATAATTGTCTTTCAATTAAATAATAAAATTAAATGTCCTAAACTCATCCAAATGGCTTCAAAAGGATTACATTTCGACCCATGGTTGAATTATTTGGGATAAATCTCCTACAATGATATTAATAAAATTATTGGGGTAATTTTATAAAAGTATTATTGCCCTTAATTTCAAATTTTACCATTTTACTGTATTGATAAAAATAACAAAAGTTACTATTCATAATACCACAAAAAATAAATCTATTTACATAATTTGGGCCTACATATTCCAAATATAAATTAATTTTTTCAAAATTAAAAAAACACAATGTGAATTAATTAATTTAAAATTATTCTTATTGTCGAAAAGAGAAAATTGGTTTCATAAATGTTAAAACATTGCAAAATATTAAAATTTTTCTACATATGAAGTCAATGTCAAATTAATGCTAATTATATACATTATATTGAATGTTAAAAATATATTATATTTACGCATTAAATAAATTCAATAATATAATTTCATTAGATAAATTATTTCGATGAAAAATGGTCTTCAAATTAAAATTTAGTATAATTTTAATATTATCCAAAATTTAAAACTTCTTAGAAGAAATATAAAAAAATCATCCAATTTTTGAATATTCTACCTATAATGAAAAGGGTTGTTTTATTAAAACAGAATATATAATTTTTTAGAAAATAACATTAAAATGGTTGTGACATAAAAAGGTGGAAATATTTTATTTTAAAAAAATACTTCTTTTATCAAAAAATGTGAATTTGTTCTTATATAATGTCTTGAAAACAAATAATATAAATTTTAAATAGTATACTGAATCAATAAAGTGTGATTTTATTATTTTAGAGACACACTTATTTTGATTTAAATTGTTTTTTAAAATATTTTAATTCTATTCATACCCACCATTATAATGAATGTGTTAAATATTTAGTTGTTCACACATAATCGATTTTGCGTGAAATTAATTATATCAAAAGAACATAGACTTGTGTGTGACAAAATCATGCATATCATTGCATATACTACAAGCTAAGATAATGTTGTATATTGTGAACGATTATCATGGTGTAGCGTATAACACAATACATCAACATAAATTAAAAAAACTCTATCTCATAAAAATATTTGGGTGTTACAGTAATATCCTAAATTACCAAAAACCAGTATTGAAAACATCCATGTTTCATTACAAAATATTTTATTGGATTTATTTATAAAATCTAAAAATGTTTAAAATTTCATCAATGATATCATAAACCACTAGTCAACAAGTAATTAATTAGTTCCATGTTAATCAGTACTATCTTATTTACATATTTATAACCGAAATATCATTTTCACAACAAAATTTTAATAACATTAGGAACATATTAATGGTTATCTTTTTATTAATCATTTTTTCTTTTAACATAATATTTCCGATAAATCAATTTTCTAGTCAGTCTGAAAAATTCAATTCATTCTTGTAATTCCTTATAGAAAATAAAACATAATTTTAACCATATATATTTTTAACCATATAGAAAAGAGAATTATTAAATCTGAATAAATAAAAAAATCAATTATTCTACTTTATAGTTAAGCATTTAACAAGGGTATATCATCCCATTACATAATACCTTTTTCCTTTAATATTTTTTCTATAGTCTCATAATAATCATTTATATAACCATTTCACATACTAACTTTCTGATTCCCACTGGGAGATTTCCCTATAAGAATTTTTTTTTGATAATGACCATTCATTCCATACATAAAGAATTTAACGTTAAATTATGAATTGGGGAGGCATATATTCATATCCATTATATTAACTTAACTCTTCATTTTTTCTTTTGTAGTTACGCCTTTTCATTCTTCCTTCCAATAGAAAAAAATATTATTATTCCTATAAGACATTCACATAGGTGATTCCTTCCACATGATCTAAAAAATTTATGCCGAATCATTCTTCATCAATGGTCTTTATTACCCTTATTATTAGTCAACTCAATATTTCAATTTTATGGAATGTCTGAGAGTTTTTTAAAACACATTTTTTTATTCATGTTCCCTAAAAACTTATTATTACTGATTAAAATATCTTTCACTCCAATTATTATCATATTTGACTTCTCATTATAAAATTATCCAACACAGTCCACATCAATCCAATTATTTATGGTTACTTCCATTGACTAAAACCATAAATCATAATGTGAGAATAACATATCAAAGTGAAACCCACTTAGACATGAAATATAACATCTATGTCGTCAAAATTATGACACCTTATTATGGTATCATAGGTTTATCATAGGTTATTCATAGTGGACATCAATTTAAATTCATCATAATGATTACAAAAAATTATGTGAACTTTCGATGAATGTCCTCTAAGAGTGTCGAACCAAGTGTGCAGCATGTCTTATTTTTATGCACCAGTTCCCGATTGAGTCAAGGTCAATGTAGAGATTTTATATTACCCATATGTAAATATGATTCAGATCCATAACCACTTTTAGTTTCCAGAAAATGATGTTTTCTATGAAACCACACACACTATCCATTACAAAAAATCCATGAATTATTCCTAAACATTAACACATACTTATTCTTATCATTAGAGACATCCTTGGACAAATATTTAGATATTTATCCTTCAATATCACAAAATTGTTCTTAGAATTTTTTTCCAAATATTTACTTATCTTCACTGTTGATACTAATTATATTGACCTAGGCTTAACATGGATGGATATAACATAATATTGGATTAATATTCTTCACATTTAAAAAATGCATGCATGAGGACAAAACTAGTTTAGTTTATTTGTATACTAGGAACAAAATTCTCAATTTTGGATAATGATATGAAAAATATCTCATAATGTTTTTTATATTTAGTAATCATACATAAAACATTTATCCAAAATCCATGCTAAGGAAACATAATAAATGGGTGACCATATATTCTCAATAAGGGTATGAAAATAAAATAAACAAGAGAATTATATTATATTAAAGTGGTCATAAAATTATAATATCATACAACACATATCAATGGTCTTAAAAATGAATCATGGAATCAATATTGGAAGTTCATAAGACATGAATCTTATGTTAAGGTGGTGAATAAGAAATGAAATCAAAATATATGAATAAGACATGTAATTAAGGTAGTTATGTAATAAAATGATATCATTCCCATTAAATTCGGGAGTATTTAAAAATCTTATTATGAAACTTCATAGGGACAAAACTTTTTGGATGGGACACTCGACCATCCCCTCTCATAGTACTTTAAATATAATGGATCATATTTACCCAATTTCCGATAGTTTATTGGGTTTCCCAAAATTCCAATAATGTACACGGTTTCCCCAACTTCCCATAGTGGATCTTGTTTCCCTATATTTCCAGAGTGAATTAGGATTACCCATCATCCCATAGTGTTTTGGGTTTCCCCATATTCACATAGTGCATCTGGATCACATGTTTCCCACTATGGATTAGTATTCAACTATTCCAAATTTTGAATCAATTGCACCAACATTTTTACAATAATAATATCATGAGTGATAAATATTTCCCAATTAATATTATGGGTATACTGGTCCCACCAGTCACACAATAAAATCATTCACACAAGTAAATAATATAATAAATGTTTTGGCATATCGTGAACAATATAAGGATAATGTTTTTATAAACATCGTATCATGTCCCATAAAATAGAATGGGTATCTTAAAATTTTCATCTTTTCTTTACCTATTAACAAGTTATAGGTTAAATAATTATTTTATCTATGCATAACCTATGAAAATAAGTTATTTTTCAAAACACAAAACTCGTGGAAGATTAATGAAAGTAATACACATCATTCCATGAAATCAAAAACCATTAAAAAAAAAAATTTAAGGGTATCTTCAGAAAATATACCTTTTGTATAATAAAATAGAAAAAATTATTTCACAATGTATAGAGAAAGATTTTAAAAATATCTCATGGAATATTTATTAATTAAAATAGTATTTATTCAAAATATTATTAGTAAAACCATTTCAAAAATTGTTTTCAATGAATGAACGATTTAAAATTTCATTTATATAATTTTATGATGGAAAATATCTTTAATTAATTTGAATGAAAATTTTAAAACAGAAATCATTTTTAGAACAATTTTTTTTAATATGGATTTCAAAACATATAAAGGAAACATGAAAATATTTTGAAAACCTTCTACATTTAAAAATTATAGAAAGAAAATTATGAAATATTGAAAAAAATTTGAAAACCATTTCCATTTTTAATAATATGAAATTTAAATAAAATAATTGAAATGATTGAAATCCAGTTCATTGAAAACAACCTTTACAAAACATATAAAAAGAGATTTCAAAATATTTTTATACTCATTTTAATCATTTAATACTTTTTGAAAACCATTACTCATTGAACAGTAATATAAAAACACAAAAATTTTAGAATTTTTTGAAAAATTATTTAAATATATAACCTTTTAAGTATGCAAATCATGCATCATGGAAATGACAGTTATGACGGTGGGTAAGTCTATACCTATTGAACATTCATTTTCACCTTAAATATTTAAAAAATTGTATTGATTAATAAACAAAATGATTAATTTTTAAATAAATTTGTAAAATGGAAACAAATGGGTTAAAGTTTACTTTATCACTTGATCGTACAATTTTCGTTGAACCCATTTTTAGAAAATATTATTTTGATAGAAGATGGATTTATAACTGAAAGGATAAATAATGTCAGAATAACATAAAAACATTTTCATAATTATCTTAAGCAACAAAGAGTCACAAAATGGTACCATTACATGGGTATCACATGAATAACCATAGGTTATGAACTATCCTGATATTTCATTGGATATGGATCGTTATATTTAATTTTTGGAAGCATAATCATAAACAATCTTGATAAATTATGTTATTTTAGTAATACAATGATACCACTTCGGTAATGTTGAATCATAATTTACATGAAAGAATAAATTCACATGAAACATAAAATTTATTTAAAAAAAGGATATTCATGATTAACCATTTCAATGGTCTGTATATACAACCAAAAAAATATAGCTGTATAATAAAGTATGTTTCTCAATGGAAGAAAACTAAGACAAACTTACTTTATTAGTTTGGTAACATTTAAATAAAATAACAATGAAATAAAGAGTATAAAATTGATATTTAAAAACCCATAAATATAATTATATAAATAAAATGGTACATTAATGGTTTGTATATAAAACACATAAAACAAATTAATTGGGAATATTGAATGTATATCACGAAAATAAAAAGTGAGATGAAATACCCTTACCTTAAGTCAAGACATTATATATACATGATCAATCCTAGTGTAAAATAAGTATATGTTTATTATGAATCTACCACATAACCATAATATACTATATAATAATATATATGTATTTATATTACCAACTTATTAACAATTCCTTGTTAATGATTCACTTTGTGTAGTATCTATTTTTGCATCAGTGTTTTAACTTATTATTGTTCATCATCTAACATCGATCATAATTTAATTACATAAAAAATGTAAAACATAATATAAATATGTTATATATTTTTTATATATATTTTTATAATAATAAATAATATATAAAAATATTAAATTGAATACATCACTTAGAGGGATGGTATATTGTACATATTCCTTAACACTATTTATGTTTAATAACAATTTTGAAAGAAAAAAAGAAAATCACATATAAATATATATATTTTTTCTCTATATTATAATTATTATTTTATATATATCATATAAGTTTATTAGTCACATATTTAATCTTCTCCATGTAATGTGTGCAGAAATAACATTGCTTTGATGAGGTGGTAGTCCACATATCCACAAATGATGTTATCATTTTTTAAAAAAAAAATAATTAAGTTATGGTTTATATATAATTTATGAAAATATTAAAAACATTATAAATATCATTTATATAATGATGAAAATATATTTTTCATCATTATTCCAAACAATGAGAGGTGGTTATGGAATAATTAACGATGTTGTTTCATAAATTGTTTGTTTATTGTATATAATGATGATAAGTTTATTATCCTTTAGACAGACGTGTATGTAAGTTGTAACAACCCAGGTATTTATTAAATAATAATTTTTCATATATACTAATATTTATGAATAATATATTATTTTTAAATTAAAGTGTATTTTATTTCTAGTAGCGTACTCAACATGCGATAACAAGTTTCTTTGAAATCATACATTGCACAAAACATTGAGTTATACCGAAATATAATATAATAATATTATTATTTTTAATGGAAGATAATTCCTAGCCATTGTATTTGTTGGAATTAACATAACTATCTACAATGTGACTATTAAATTTAATTACATTTATTTAATAAATTTTAGAGTCATAAAATAAGAAAGAATGGGACTTTAAGCATGAAATGCTATAATATTTCTAAAAAGTCATTTTACGGCTTTTTTATGGTGAATACTTTTAAAATAATTTTCCAATTTATTTTTTATATTGGTGAAAATAAAAAACTTATTTAGAATTTTGAAATCAAAATTCACTTTTCATGAAATTTTGGTATTTTTCAGACAATGGGTATTTCTTAGTGAATAGTAAAAAATACCTCATGTTAATTCAAAACTACCTTTTTAACTGATTTTTTTATATAGAAACATTTTTCATTTTAATGGGTTTTAAAGTATAATTGGATTATATTTTTATAATTTAATCCAATTATGGTCATTGGAGGTAATTTCACATTTTAATAGGACAGAAACAGTTGTCAATATTTTGATTGTTATTACTTCGTAAAATCATTCTATTTTGTTTTTACAATGGGGTTTAATTTTAAATTATTTACTAAAACTTATATATTTCAAATTTTGAAAAATGGTTTAATTATTTGGAACCATGATATCCAAATTGTGTAAAGAGGTACGTTTTATTTTTAGACATTAAGATTGATAATTTCAGTAATTATTTTAATTCCAGGATTAAATGGTAAATCTGGTAAATAATGGTAATCAATAACATTATAATAATATTAAAAACTCTAAAAAGTTCCCTAATACTATTGGATGAGATATTTTAGAACTTTGTAACCCTTGGATTGATGTAGGGACCCCATGTGGCCACTTTGATTTGAAAATGACATTTTATAATAATTAATTTCATGTAATGAAAAGTGTAACATAAACATGACTATTTACTAAATAAATTTTTATGTGGGGTTATATAAGTGATATATTATAATATAAATAGTAATTAGAAATATAAAATTATTTACTAAATAATTTTATTATATTTATAATTTTTAGATATCAAATAAATCAATATATTAATGACAACATGTTGATGTAGTGATTTCATTATTAATAAATGATTTTAAAAAATTAGATTATAAATATTAAACTAAATTTATTTTGAACCATTTTATTCCATCCACAAATTTTATCAATGCTTATGACTTTCTATATTTGAATAAATATATTTTTTTCAAAATAATATAGTTGTTATGTATTTTTAAAAATTCATGATACCAATAGTTTATAAGTTTTCATAAATAAGTTATTTAAAAAATTATTATTTTATAAAATGATATAATAGGCCTAAAAATATAAAATATAGAAAAATGAATTATATAATGTTGAACATGTCATTAATGAACCTCTCGAGTTTCTATTGGTATGAAATAGTAACTATATTAACCCTATTGTAGAAATATTCAAGGAGACATGGTAATAGTTAAATTAATTTACTAAGGGTAATGGTTGTATATAATGATAATTATGTGACCGATAGTTGTGAAAAATCTATATTTAGAGATTTTTTTCGATCCCAAATCACTGTATCTTTGAAATAATTGACTTTGGGAAATTTTGAAACTGAAAATCGTGTTATTATAAAATAATTCATCAAAACATTCCAAAAGTGCGTCTCCTCCATCATATAAAAGGGAATTACCCATAAACATTTAATCAAACATCTCTAACCCCTTGTATCATTAAAAATCAACCCAAATAAGATCCAAAAATTCCTCTCTTCCACATAGAATCTTTACCTTATGTATGAGGAAATTCATGGAAGCCCTTTGGCTCAAATCTAAGGGAGTTACATGTTTTTAAAGGTAGCGTCTTCTCTAAGATTCATTTAAATTATTTTAATTCATCAGTATCAATATATATTTATTATTTGATTATATAATAAAAAATAATATTAAATTTACTATTATTTTGTTATTATAAGTATTCTTACTACAATCATGCACAACTCCATCTAATGGATATGAAGATATTGTTTCTGTGGACGGTGAACTACTGCCTTATGAAACGATGCTTGTTAATTTGTCCTCTAACACATATCATAAAGTAAATTATGTAGGAAATATATTTTTATATGATAAATATGATATTCATATTATATCTGTTCTTCTGTTTTTTATTTAACACAAACCTTTATGCTTTCCATAATGTGTAATTACAATAATTTCATTTGAGGAAGTACAGACTACAACCCCCTCAAGGGATATGACTCATTAATACAATACATGGAACATATAAAGGATTGAGTTAATGAAAATATGTAATGTGAATAAAATATTATATTATAATAGAATTATAAAATAAATATTTATCATTTAGTTTTCATTCATTAAAATAGGAAAAATAAATGAAAGTAGTGTTCATGCGTACGTACGAAATACCATATCTATGAAGGGTACATTTAATTTATTATAGTCAAATGTTATGTACTATTATAAATAAATATATACACTAGATATATATATATTTTAAATCATTAAAATCATTCTGGAGATAGTGGAATTTTTTCCACATGGAAAATTCCTAATTGTAAAAAGTTTATTTTTGATTCAAGTAACAAATATTAAAAAAATGACAGATATTAACATAAATAATTCTCTAATGATTATAACGTGGTAATAAGTAATATAAAAAGAATAATAAAATAGAAAAGGGTTATGAAGAAAGTAGAAATTACCTTATGTTTATTATTTAGGATGAACATGGAACAAACCTGATGATTCAGACATATGGTATGAGAAACTTTCCCCCTCATCTGTTAGTCAAAGAATTATTTTATGTTATGACTCTTAATTTTAATTTTCATATATTTGGTTTTGATATTATATATCCTTATTTATTTGGTTTTTATGTACAAATTATGAGAGAACTTTTTCATTCTAATCAACTCATTTTCTTAATTTTTATGTGATGTTATTAAGATGCCTAATTTTCATAAGGTAATTTCTAAACCCAATTGCCTCTCATTGGGTCTAACACACACTTCATTGAATATATAATGCCAATATTATGTTTGGAAACACGATTTATTTATTTATTTTTCAATTTCCACTTCCCTTTATGTGGATATGCGTTTTCTACTCATAGTATCCCTATTGATAAATTCTTACGTCTTTTATACGATATTTTTATGGACTTCATCTCAATCTCCTTTCATTGTGGAATATCATTATATTTTTCACCTTATTTATCCATAAATGTGTATATACTACCTCTTTTTGACATTTTATATCATTAATTACTATTTTATCCTGAAATTATATGTTTTTTAATACTTATCATTATTTATTTTTATTCTAGTATATTCTAAATTGGTAATGGTATCTTTATCTAAAACATTATTTTAAATGTTTTAATGATTTAATCCTCTTATCATTTCTCATTAATTTCTATGTTTTCAAAATGGTTTTCAGGAGATATATATATATAGAAATTAATATTTTAAATTGTTAATGACTCTAAATGATTCAATATTGTATGGGACACTTTGATTCAAAATTCACTTCATTTAATATTTTAAATTGTTTTAGAAATTTATTTAATATATAAATATTTTATATTGATTCACTGTTGTTTCTTGGTAAATTGATGATAATTTCAATCTTTTATGTGTTATCATTATGTAATGGTACTTCTATTTATGATAGTTGTTTACATGATAAGCCTAATATGGGTGGTTTAGTGATAAACCTAGAGTGGGTTATCCCAGGATAGCTCTCCATTGTATTGGGTAATGTGAAAGATGCAAATGTAAATATTTCTCCTATGATATTTGGTGAATATACTCCGGTGGGTATTTAAAATGTAACTCCTAATATAGAAGTGAAAACTATAATGTAAGTATGTTATGGATTCCAAAAGTTACCATTATAACTCATGATTGCTATGTGTTTTTCTTATAATCTTATGATTTCATGATGTTTTTTAAAGTGATTATATTTTATGAAGGAAAGTAATGATTTCATTGAGTTGTATGTATTGACGGGCTAATGTTATCTTTCCTAATTTTACAAACCTTACTGAACTTTTTATGATAATCCCATGTTTTTGAAATGATTTACATAGGGTATAATGAAGGGTGATAGAAATGTAGAATTGAAGATGATTTATATCAAGAAAATAATTAATTTTTTAGGGAGTTTTATTATTTTGAAGAAATTGGATAGAAAATAAGTGTCTAAT
The DNA here is from genome assembly GCA_963277665.1 of Viscum album. Lineage (NCBI taxonomy): Eukaryota > Viridiplantae > Streptophyta > Magnoliopsida > Santalales > Viscaceae > Viscum > Viscum album. Next base: position 1,376,397,177 of record OY728140.1, on the reverse strand, counting down.
TTGTAATTTTTGTTATTTATTTTAACACTTATTTTCTAATTATCTAAAACTCTAAACATTAAAATATTCTTATGGTTGAAATATAAATTTACTTCAAGATTATGTAATGATTAAGGCTCGGGAATTATAGTTGGTATCAGAGGTCGGTTTAGAAAACATTATAGATTAGGGTGTTATTTAATCATATATGACATAAAATTAATGTTCGACATATTATAAAGAGTCATATTTGATTTAGATAAATTGAATGAGTTTCATATAACATGAATAAGTATATCTTAGTTTTTATCCTCCTCATAAGATATTAGGTGATGATTTTATTGATATACTCACGCTTACCTTTTTGGTTTCATTAAATGGATGGATCTAGAAAGCACTAAAGAAACAATGGATATGAAAGAAACTCTGGTGGTTTTATAAATAAGAAACTGAATGAAATGGGAACTGCATTGTAATTGCCTAGACCTCTCTGGTCCATCCCTTTGAATATATGTGGTGCTAGAGGTGTTCCGGAAGGTCAAGGTGAATTAAAGTGCATTTGGGAGGACTTTTAAAGAAATTTAAATGGTTATGTCCTTCGCACAGGAGAAAGATGGTTTGAAAAACCGTGCGGCCAAACCATGAGAGGTTGGTGTTAGAGGTAGTATCCATCGCACGGGAGGCACACAGTTTTCCTAAACCATGCAGCCTAAACGTGCGAGGAGTGTTTGACGAGGCAGAAGCTAACGCACGGTTAGAGCACGATTTGTTAAACTGTGCGGGCACAGAAAGTTAGATCCTAAAATTGTGGATCTGAACTCTTTTTCCTCTAAATTATTCATTTAATCCCCTAAGCCGCTATAACTCGGGATTACCCTTCCATGTAGGTAAAAGAACCTCTCCCATGCATTTTGGGGGCGATCTAGAGGCTTCTCTTCTCGAATCGAAGCCGGTTTCTCGAGGAATGCGATCCTTTTTGTTTGGTTTCTTAGATCAACAAAGATCTACTCCTCCTCTTCTCTCAAGATCATAGATATACACCCGTTATGGGTATATCTAAGTGTGTGAATGTTTATTATGATGCTTTTTGGTCTTGTATGTGTTAGGAGTGGATATCTATTGATGATTCATGGAGAATCGACCTGGTTTCTTAGGCGTTCATCGACCATTGATGTAGGGGATTCGTGGCTTCTCTAAATGTTTATGTGCAATGATAGAGTTAGAATGATTTATCCCTTTACATCACAATTGAATTGACCTAGTTAAATACTTGAACCAGATTAAAAGAATTTTTTTGATCGCATCTTGTTTCGTTGTACCATGATAATGGTTTGCCTTTTGATTTTCTAGATAGTGTGATATCTATTCCATTCTTGTTATCATGGGGTTCTTGATTAAAGTGATAAAGAAAATAAAGCTGGAAGTAATTGATAATTAATTGGATAAAGATAAAGAGGCATGTAAATGAATTCGTTTTTTTTATGTTAATCAAATTGAGGCTGATGATGTTTTTAATTCAGTTGGTCAGTAAACCTGAAATCTGTTTGTGCTTGTTGTTTGGAGGCTGGATGCCTTTTAAAAGGGACCAAGAGCCCAAATTGATGTGATGTTTACATTCCTGCTGCTTGTGATGTGATGTGACCCTGGGAGGGTGTTGTGATATGTGGGGTTATTGAGGCCTTGTCGTTGTGGAAGTGGATGACGCCTAGAGTGGCGAGATGCATTGGTTTATTCAAGTGTGTGTCGGGGAGGACAGCAGGGGTGATGAAATGGGATGAATGTGGTTGTTGGATTCTTGTTGACTCTTGGTTGTTTATCTTCTTTATATCTCCCCACTGCTCAAGTTAGCCGTTCTTGCTTACCCATATTCCGAAGGAGGCGAAGAAACATGGGATATGACACGTGATTTCTATGTTTAGACTCTCCAAGGAGAATGGGCCTATGCTCTTGCTATAGGTGGCACAGACACGACGTGTAGTACACTTACTCACTATGTTGAGCCCCCTTTTGTTTAGTAGTATAGGATAATTTAATAGAATGACTGGGAATATGGGAAAATAATTCTGTAATGAATGTTTTAATAAATTATGTTAACCTATGGGGTTGGAGTTTGTTGAAACTTAATGATGATGTTGAGAACATTTGAAGGGACAATGGTTTTTGGACGTGATGTTAATGGAACATAATGTGGAATTGTTCTTGGTTAATTAATGTTAGAAGAATTACTTAACATATAATAAAACTTAGAAAAAGGGAATGAAGTAATCTAACAAAGCACTCTAAATGGTTGTGTGCTTATAGGATACCTAGTATTAGAAGTAGCAGCCCGGATTCCGAGAGATGTTAGCTACAGTTGTACCTACGACTAGGTTATGCCCATAGTGTGGTTGTGTGTTATGGTATATTCTGTTCTATTTTTTTTTCTATATGCTACTCCACCCTGTCAGTAAGGGAAAGTGACACCCCATGGATTCTGAGCCTTGGGGGTGTTTTATCCAAATTTCTAGTGGGAGGATGAATGGCTGACTACCCCCTTTGGCCCCACTCTCTTCTCATGGTAGATACTCATGACATTGGCATAATGGTGATTTTTCCCCATATATGTGTGTAGAGGGCTGTAATGGAATATGGTTATTTCCACACATACATTCTAGATATAGTATCCTATGGACTACTATATGTGTAACATGTATAGGATTTGATGTCTGGAAGAACCTTACTCGATGTATGGGTTGTAATGGCTTGAGGTATCAGACCCGATATATGATACATGTTATGCGAGCTGTGGTGGATCTCAAAAAAATCCTGGTTACTTTTTATTGTGAGGATAGTGTGGTGCTTCTCCCAGGTGTCTGCGGGTATGCCTTTGTGGTGCACGTGGTATAGCTTGTGGAGTTTATCCCAAGTGTATATGGGCAACCCTTTGGAGAGAGATGCGCATAACTTATGTCGTTGGGGTAAAGTAGAGAACCAGTGGGGAAATAGTAGTGGGGTACCCTGATATTATTTAATATATGATATATTCTTGTATGTGTTACTTGGTGAGAGTAGAAACTGTGAGGTTGGGAACATAGTATACCTGTTTAGGTGATGAGTTAGTTTCACTTGTTGTTCACTGTTCTTTAGCATGCTTTCATTAAGTTTTCACGAGAGGCTTCAGGGAGGATCATACTCAGTATACTATTACACTCACCCTAAGTATATATAGACTGTTATTCAGCTCACTTGGAGAAGGTTGGAGATCAGGATGATTACTACTAGCTTGTGGTTTCATGAGCTGTTCGGGCTTGTGTTCACTGTTGTTTTTACTTCCTTTTGGGTACTTGGAGTTTTCTCTTTCAATTATAGTAATTATGCAGGAAATTCCATTTTTTCACTTGGATTTCTTTTATATTTCCAGTTCTGGGTTGGAGTTGATTGGTTTCTATCTTATCTCTCTCATTTTCATGTGTTCTTTTAGAGTGTAATGCCTCCCATTTGTGTGTTTACTATACCCTCGGTTCTAGTCACCAACACGGGGCCTACTTGTGGCGGGACTCGGGGGTCATTATCTCACTTCTCACATTGCCGGCCTAGGAGGGGTACACATTGTAGGGAGGGGGTCATGACAGAGTGATATCAGAGGTATCTTTGGGGGATAGGATGGAGATTGGAGTTAGGCAAAGGTGAGTTTTCCTGGGTTGGTAGGGCAACGATGTCATTCATTTTTAGCAATTGAGGTAAACATTGGAGACCGACTAAGACATAGGCATTTAAGGACCCCTATGATCTGATTTATGGACCTTTATGTATACGATGGATACTAAACAAGGTGATATTGGTTGCAGGTTAGAGACCTAGGAAAGGATCATGCATCATTCTTCTTTGTCCCAGTGTTTGAATGGGTAGACCATGGGATAGGTTAACATAAAATGAATAAAAGAAAAAAATAATTAATTAATGTTGTGTATCCCATATTCCAGGCTTAATAGATCTATGTGTAACACCCCAGGTAAATAAAGAATATGACATTTTTATACTTATCCCTATTTGTGGAAAAAATGTCAATATTAATTTAAATTAAACGCTATGCTCGATGGCTTACCCAATACGCAACAACGAGTTCCTTTGTAATCTTACGTTGCACTCTAATAATAAAATAATATTATTTTAAATTGTAGTTAACACAAAGCCGCTGTATTGGAAGGAATGAATAGAAATAACTTCAATACGATTATATATGTTTGTTAAATGTTTTTACATTTATCCAATAAATTTTAGAGGCTTAAATTACAAATTAATCTAATCTTAAGCATTGAATACACTAGTATTTTTAAAAGATTGTTTTACTACCTTTTGATAGAAAAACATTTTTTATATAAAACATTTGACAATTTTATGAGCTCTATTTTTTAAAATAAAACTATTATTTATGATTGGGACATTGAAATTTACCTTGGGTTAATTTTTGGTATTTTTCTGACAATGTTCATTTTTCAATGAATAGTGAAAAATATTGCATTTTACATCAAAACAGCTTTTTCATATAATTTAATTATATGGTTATATTATATTTTTAATTTTCTTTAAAGTGTAATTAGAATATATTTTTACCATGTAATAATATTATGGTCATTGGGATTAATTTCACTTTGGAATTGGGCATAATCAAGTGCCAATCTTTTCATGAATATTGTTTCAAAAAAACCCGCTATTTGATTTGACAACATGAATTATTTTTAAATTAATTATTGCAATTTATGTGATTGGAATTTGTTAAAATTGATTAAATATTTGGAATCAGAAGGTCCAAATTATGTAATTAAGAGTCTTTTATTTTTTGAGCATTATGAATAGTAACAACGGTAATTATCTTTAATTATCTTGATTAATAAGTAATCTGGTAGTTAAAGATAATAAAATAATATCATAATAATAAAACAATGACCAAAAAATGTGTCCTAAGGCTACTGGTTGTCTCATGGATGACCATGGAATGCCTTGTGCCAACCATGGGGGCCCCATGGAATCACTTTTGTGAGAAAGTGACTTTTTATCTTTTTATTTTTTAATGAATGTTAAATGTAACAATGAAGGTATTACCTGAGTAAAATATTTTTAATTTTGACTCAATAAATTATCTTTTGGACTATAAATAGTCATTGGAATGTTAAAAATATTTTCTACATCATAGTATTTCTTTTATAATTTTTGGACATTAAATAAATTAAATTATTTATGACATCATTATGATGCAGCGATGACCTCATTATATAACGATTTAAATAAAATGGAACGATAACATAAAATCTAAGACCTAGACATGTTCAAAACCTATTGGATGGGTGGATTTCGAACCATTATCACCTTATCATAGAAACACATCAATGTGGGACCATTAAAATCCGAAACGCATTCTAATATAAAGTAACATTTTTTTACTTTCCAAGAGTGCCCCTCCTCTCCTCTTATAATAGGCCCCCACCTCTACCACCTTACCCACACTTCCAAAGCCTTTGTCTTGGCCAAACACTTCCCATTTTTCTTCTCCACATCCCTATATAACTCCTTGAAGCCTCACTTTGGGCATAAGTCTTCCCAAGGAATCCTTTGAGCTCAAATAAAAACGAGTTACCCAATTTAAAGGGAGTGCCTTCTCTTGTACTCTTATGTTTTATTTTTCTTCTCCAACCCACTATACTCTTTTTATTCATTTATTTTGTAACAAATCGAGTATCTTAAATATAATAGGATGTTTTTATAAGATGTATTCGAGGTAAAATTACACACACCTACATCTAATGGTTAAAGAACATATTGTTTCTGTGGATGGCGAATTTATGCCTCACGAAATGATGATTGTTCAGCATTATTCTAACACCTTCAAAGGTGGCCATTAAGATGACAATATATTTATATATGATATATAATATGTTTATGTTTTACTTAAGATTATTTATTTTTCATTTATGGCATACCATTATGGTTTCCATTATGTGTAAACACGATATCTTCATTTAAGGAAGTGCGGACTACCGCCCCCTAAAAGTGATTTGATTCGTTAATAACATATGTGGTACATATAAAGGATATATTTAATGATATTATATATGATACCAAACTGGAATTAAAATACTATTATGTATCATTATGTTATAATTCAATTAAATATGAAATATAAATGGAAGTAGCGTTCATGCGTGCGTACGACTTACCGTCTCCATGAACGGTACATTTCATTTCATATCTCAAAATGTTATGTACTATTATAAGTACATATATGTAATGGATATATATGTAATATATTATATATAAATTATGGATATATTTATGGAATTATAACATATATATATATATATATATATATCTTTCATTATGTTTTAATTCCATTAATATGACAAAAAAAATTAAAGTAGCGTTCATGCATACATACGGCTTACCGTCTCAATGAATGGTGCTTTTTATTTTCATCTCCAAATGATATCGAATAGTATAAAATGGATATATACTGGATATATATGATATTTAAGACATCAATACTATTCTACATATTATGTACCTATAACTACATGGAAAATTATTTTCCAACAAGTTCAATTTTTGACTCATGTACCAAACATCGACAAAAACGTCTGATATGAACTCATATTATTAACCAATTATTATAACATAAAAAATGTGATATTAAATGAATAATAATAATTATAGTAGGTCCTTAATCAATTATAAATTGACGAAAGTTTATTATTCGGGAATATAAAGGAACGAACAAGACAAGTTGGACTTGAGATAAGGGATTTTACTCCTCTCTTTCTTTTTAAGTACACTGTTTTATGTCATTCCTTTTAAGCTCATATTCCTTATGATTGGGATGTTATTTTTTATTACTCATAATGTATTTCTTATGTTAATATGTTGAGAGACCCAATTTATTCTCATCAATCCATTTTGGATGTTTTGAGTGGCGGTGTTAGGTTGCCGAATTTTCGTAAGTGATCTAACATCTCTCTTTCTTTTTAAGTACTCTCTTTTATGAAATTTCATTTAAGATCATATTTCTTATGTTTGGGGATGTTATTTTATATTCCTCATACTTTAATGCTTATTTTCATATTATGAGAGACCCTATTTGATCTCATAAATCGATTTTTTGAAGATTTAAGAGGTGATGTTAACCTGCCGAGTTTTCGTAAGGGATTTTTTATCTCACTTTTATTCTCGTGACATTTATTCTATGTTTGCCACTATTTCCTTTGAGTGGTGTATGTACAGCCCATTATTATACACTTTGCGTAGTATAATTTAATTTATGGGTTTTCACATCTTCATTGTATTACCCTTCTTCCATGGGGTGTATGTTTCCAAAGTTACCCAACTCGGTAAGGGGATCTTTCACCCTCCTCTTTTTAAAAGGCTTCTTTTGTTATATCTTTTAATTCAGATACTATTATGTTGGGATATGTTCATTTATATCCTTATTGATGTAAATTTTATGTCCAATTGATAATCTCTCATCAACTCATTTTCTGAATATTGAACTGATGTCGTTAGGCTGTCGAATTTTACAAAGGGAACTTTTTAACCCAATTTCGATTTCTTTGGGTTCACCATGTAGTTATTGAATATGTCATCCTTTGAATATGTGTGATTGAAATTTAATTTTTTACACTTAATATCCACTTATATTTGTTGTATTTATATTTGTCACACATAATTTTGAGATTTATTTATCCTTAATTTAAGGATACCTTCTTTATAAGGGATTTCATCACATTTTACATTTCTATCGAGACCTCATTGTTGTTATGCACCAATTCACTATTATATGGTGTATATACTGTCCTTTGGAATATTATATCATGAATCCATTAATTCTCATGATCTTATAATGTTTTGACTAAATGTTATTCCTCAATTATGGTATTCAGGTGTCTATAATTTTGGTAAAAACCCTTTATCCAAAATATCACTTTAAATGTTTTAATGATTTGTTCTTATTAATATCCATGTTTTCAAAATAGTTTTAAGGATTTATTTATATTGATATTATTGGTTTAAAATTTTTTAAAGCTTCAAGGTGTTATGGGACACTTTGATTCAAAAATATCTTTATTAAATGTTTTAAATGGTTTTGGAAATGGTTTCTTTTTGAATGGATTCATTATTTCAATATCCTAAAATGTTATATTGTGATGGAAATGTGGAAATGTTATGTTTCCTTTATGCATGTTTTATGTGATACGTATATGTTATGGTTCTTGGTCATTGTTTTGAAAATGGGTTGTTCCATGATAAACTAAGGGTGGGTGATCCCAATATAGCTCTCTAATGCATTGGCTAACCCGAAGGAGTGAAACATTAAGGTTTCTCCGAAGAGATTTAGGGAATATACTGTGGTGGGTATTCCAAATGTAACCAAGAGGGTTACTCCCTACGTAATAATGTTATTAATGCCTCAAGTTACCTTTATGTATTATTATTTCTATGATTTATTCAAGATTTTATGAGGTATGTTAAAGTGCTTATGTTTTAGGGGTAATGTATGATTTCATTCTTATGTATACATGTACTCATGTTTCCTTTCCATATTTTTATATCCCTTACTGAGCTTTTAATGCTCATACCATGTTTTTGAAATGATTTTGACAGGTCAAGGGAAGGGTACATGATATGATGATAGTGTCAAGGAAGTGTCAAGAAAGAATCCATGTTTTATTTTAAATATGTTTCCGTTGATGGGAAAATGAATACTATATTTTATGTAACCACTTTGCTTAAATGTGGAATGTAATTAATGTTTTATGATCTAATGCTCTAAAACTATAAACCTGAAGAAACCATCAATTTGTAATCTTGTAATAACTCAATATTTGGTAAGGTTTAAGGCTGGGGCCTTATAGTTGGTATCAGAGGTCGGTTTAGATAACTTTAGAGGTTAGAGTATTCTCTAAGCATAAGTGACAGTACCATAATGGATAGAATTTCAGAAAGAGTCCTAGTTTTAGATAAAGTGAATGAGTAAGTATATCTTAGTGGTTATCTTCCCCATTAGTACATTATGGTTTGGTTGATATAATCACATTGATATTTCTATTTTTAGTGAATGGATGGATCTAGCAGGCACCAAAGTGACAATAGGTTTGAAGGAAACTGTGGTGGTTCTCTGATTAAGAGACTGGATGAAATGGGGTATTCAATGAGGAAACTCGTGGTTGTTCTAAACCCACTATTAAGGAGTCGTTATCAACCAATTGAACCTTGGTATGTTCTGTAATGCATCATTTACGAGATGACCAATCGATGTGGGATTTTCAATGATGTTTCCAAGCCCAGTTTTAAAATTGCGAGGATGCAATTCCCAAAAGGGGGGAAGGATGTAACACCCCAGGTAAATAAAGAATATGAAATTTTTATATTTATGCCTATTTGTGGGAAAAATGTCAATATTAATTTAAATGGAACGCTATGCTCGATGTCTTAACCAATACGCAACAACGAGTTCCTTTGAAATCATACGTTGCACTTTAATAATAAAATAATATTATTTTTAAATGGTAGTTAACACAAATCCGTTGTATTGGCGGGAATGAATAGAAATAACTAAAATATGATTATATATGTTTGTCAAATGTGTTTACTTTTATCCATTAAATTTTAGAGGCTTATAATACAAATGAATCCAATCTTAAGCATTGAATACACTAGTATTTTTAAAAGATTGTTTTACTACCTTTTGATGGAAAACCTTTTTTTAAATCAAAATTTTGACAATTTTATAAGCTCTATATTTCAAAATAAACATATTATTTATGATTGTGAAATTGAAATTTACCTTGGGTTAATTTTTGGTATTTTTTTGACGATGTTCATTTTTCAATGAATAATGAAAAATACTGCATTTTACATCAAAACTGCTTTTTCATATAATTTAATTATATTGTTATATTATCTTATTAATTTGTTTTCAAGTATAATTAGAATATATTTTTACCATTTAATACAATTATGGTCATTTGGATTAATTTCTCTTTGGAATTGGGCATAAACAAGTGCCAAACTTTTCATGAATTTTGTTTCAAAAAAACCCGCTATTTGTTTTGACAATGGGAATTATTTTTAAATTAATTATTGCAATTTATGTGTTTGTAATTTGGTAAAATGGATTAAATAATTGGAATAATAAGGTCCAAATTTTTTAATTAAGACTCTTTTATTCTTGAACATTATGAATAGTAACGACGGTAATTATCTATAATTATCTTGATTAATGAGTAATCAGGTAGTTAAAGATAATAAAATATTAACCTAATAATAAAAAATGACCACAACATGTGTCCTAAAGCTACTTGTTGTCTCAGTTCTGACCATGGGATGCCTTGTGCCAAACGTGGGGGCCCCAGGGAATCACTTTTGTGAGAAAGTGACTTTTTATCTTTTTATTTTTTTAAAAATGTTAAATGTAACAAAGAATGTATCACCTGAGTAAAATATTTTTAATTTTGTCTAAATAAATTATATTTTGTACTATAAATATTCATTGGAATGATAAAGATAATTTATACATCATAGTAATTTTTTTATAATTTATGGACATTAAATAAATTAAATTATTTATGACATCATGATGATGCAGTGATGACCTCATTATTTAACTATTTAAATAAAATGGAATGATAATGTAAAATATAAGACCTAAAAGTGTCCAAAACCCATTGGATGGGTGTATTTCGAACCCTTATCACATTATCCTCGAAAGAAATCAATGTGGGACCATTAAAATCCGAAACTCATTCTAATATAGAGTAACATTTCTTTACTTTCCAAGAGTGCCCTGCATCTCCTCTTATAAAAGGCCCCCACCTATACCACCTTACCCACACTTCCAAATCCTTTGGCTCGGCCAAACCCTGCCCATGTTTCCTCTCCACATCCCTCAATAACTCCTTGAAGCCTCACTTTGGGCAGAAGTCTTCCCAATGAAGCCTTTGAGCTCAAATCAAAAGGAGTTACCCAATTTAAAGGTAGTGTCTTCTCTTGTGTTCTTATGTTTTATTTTGATTCTCGAACCACCTAAACTCTATTTATTCATTTATTTTGTAAAAAATACAGTAACTTAAATATACTAGGATGTTTTTATAAGAATTATTCGATCTACACTTACACACACCTACATCTAATGGTTAATGAACATACCGTTTCTGTAGATGGAGAATTTCTGCCTCACGAAACGATGATTGTTCAACATTCTTCTAACACCTTCAAAGGTGGACATTAAGATGAAAATATATTTATATATGATATATAATATGTTTATGTTTTACTTATTCTTCATTATTTTTCATTTATGGAATACATTTATGGTTTCCATTATGGGTAAACGCGATATCTTAATTTAAGGAAGTGCAGACTACCACCCCCTCAAAGTGATTCAATTCGTTAATACCATATGTGGTACGTATAAAGGATATATTTAATGATATTATATATGATAACATACTGGAATTAAAATACTATTATCTATAATTATTTTTTAATTCCATTAAATATGAAATAGAAATGGATGTAGCGTTCATGCTTACATACGGCTTACCGTCTCCATGAACAGTACATTTCGTTTCTTATCTCAAAATGTTATGTACTAATATAAGTACATATATATAATGGATATATATGTAATATATTATATCTAAATTATGGATATAATTCTGGAATTATAAAATATAAATATATATCTTTCATTTTGTTTTAATTCCATTAATATGACAAAAAAAATTAAAGTAGTGTTCATGCGTACGTATGGCCTACAGTCTCCATGAACGGTGCTTTTAATTTTTCTCTCCAAATGCCATGTAATATTATAAAATGGATATATAATGGATATATATGATATTTAAAACATAAATACTATTATAGATATGATGTACATATAACTACATGGAAAATTATTTTCCAACAAGTTTAATTTTTGACTCATGTACAAAGATCGACAAAAACGTCTGATATGAACTCATATTATTAACTAATTATTATAACATTAAAATATGTGATATGAACTGAATAATAATATCTATAGGATTTCCTTAAGCAATTATAAATTGACCAAAGTTTAATATTCATGAATATAAAGAAACGAAGAACACAAGTTGGACTTGAGGTAAGGGATCATACTCCTCTCTTTTTTTAAGTACACTCTTTTATGTAATTCCTTTTAAGCTCATATTTCTTATAATTGGAATGTTCTTTTATATTACTTCTACTGAAATTCTTATTTTCATATGATTAGAGACCCAATTTCCTCTCATCAATCCATTTTGTATGTTTTGAGTGGCGCCGTTAGGCTGCCGAATTTTCGTAAGAGATCTAACCATTCTCTTTCCTTTTAAGTACTATATTTTATGTCATTTCTTTTAAGATAATTTTTCTTATGTTTGGGGATGTTCTTTTATATTAATCATAATTTAATTTTTATGGTAATATTATGAGAGACCCTATTTGATCTCATAAATCCTTTTTTGGAAGTTCTAAGTGGTGTCGTTAGCCTGCCGAGTTTTCTTAAGGGATTTTTCATCTCACATTTATTCTCGTGACATTTATCCTACGTTTGCCACTATTTCCTTGGATTTGTGTATGTAATGCCCATTATTATACACTTTGTGTATTATAATTTCATTTATGGGTATTCACATCATCATTGTATGACCCTTCTTCCATGGGGTGTATGTTTCGAATGTTACCCAACTCAGTAAGGGGATATTTCACCCTCCTCTTTTTAAAAGTCTTCTTTTGTTATGTCTTTTAATTCACATACTATTATGTTGGGATATGTTATTTTATATCCTTATTGATGTAAATTTTATGTCCAAGTGATAAGATACCCTTTTTATCTCTCATCAACTCATTTTCTGAATTTTGAAGTGATGTCGTTAGGCTGTCGAATTTTACCAAGAGAACTTTTTAACCCAATTTCGATTTCTTTGGGTTCAACATGTAGTTATTGAATATGTCATCCTTTGAATATGTGTGAATGACCTTTTATTTTTTTACACTTAATATCCACTTATATTGGGTGTATTTATATTTTTCACACATAATTTTGAGATTGATTTATCTTTAATTTAAGGATACCTTCTTTATAAGGGATTTCATCCAATTTTACATTTCTATTAATACATCATTGTTGTTATGCACCAATTAACTCTTATATGGTGTATATATTTTCCTTTGGAATATTATATCATGAATCCATTTATTCTCATGATATTATAAAGTTCTGACTAAATGTTATTCCTCAATTATTGTATTCAAGTGTCTATAATTTTGGTAAAAACCCTTTAACCAAAATATCTCTTTAAATGTTTTAATAATTTGTTCTTATTAATATCCATGATTTAAAAATGGTTTTAAGGAATTATTAATAAGTATATTAATGGTTTAAATTTTTTTAATGCTTCAAGGTGGTATGGGACACTTTGATTCAAAAAATATCTTTATTAAATGTTTTAAATGGTTTCTTTTTGAATGGATTCATTATTTCAATATCCTAAAATGTTATATTGTCATTGAAATGTGGAAATGTTATGTTTCCTTTATTCATGTTTTATATGAAACCTTTATGTTATGGTTCTTGGGAATTGTTATGAAAATGGGTGGTTCCGTGATAAACTAAGGGCAGGTGAGCCCGATATAGCTCTCAATGCATTGGGTAACGTGATGGAGTGAAACATTAAGGTTTCTCCGAAGAGATTTAGGGAATATACTGTGGTGGGTATTCCAAACGTAACCAAGAGGGTCACTCCCTACTTAAGAAAGTTATGAATGACTCAAGTTACCTTTATGTATTATGATTTATATGATTTATTCATGATTTTATGAGGTATGTTAAAGTGCTTATGTTTTAGGGGTAAAGTATGATTTCATTCTTATGTATACATGTACTCATGTTTCCTTTCCAAATTTTTATATCCCTTACTAAGCTTTTTATGATCATCCCATGTTTTTGAAATGTTTTTCATAGGTCAAGGGATTAGTACATGATATGATGATAGTGTCGAGGAAGTGTCAAGAAAGAATCCATGTTTTATTTTAAATATGTTTCTGTTGATGGGAAAAAATGAATACTATCTTTTATGTAACCACTTTGTTTAAATGTGGAATGTAATGCATGTTTTATAATCTAATTCTCAAAAACTCTAAAACTGAAAAGATCATCAATGTGTAATCTTGTAATAACTCATGATTAAGTAAGGTTTATGGCTGGGGCCTTATACTATTTGTTTTGTATTTTAAGGGTATGCCTCCAGGTCGACGTCATCGTCAGGCTTGCGCAGAAAATGTCCAGCATGTTGTTGCAGCAGATCCCCACAGGGTAGAGGTTGTCGAAGACAACACTTGGAGGAAGAAACTCAGAGAGTATTAGCTCCATAGTCCACAGAAGTATGAGGGCGCCGTTTCAGATGCAGTCACGAAAGACTTGTTGGAGGAGGTCGAGATAGGAATCAGTTCGATCCGTGCTTGGAAGGAGCACTGGGTGTTCTTGGTTGTGATGAAGCTACATGGAGCATCAACGCAGCGGTGGTTGTTGTTCCTTGGGGATCGTGAGGAGGTAGTGATCTCATGGGAGGAGTTCTGAGACATGTTTAGAGTCAATTTTCTTTCTTCGACTGCAAAGGCATCCAGTTACTAGGAGGTTCTTACCCTTCCACATGGGAGATCCATTGTTCGTGAGTTGGGAATCTGTTTCCAGAACCTTTTACGATATGATTCAGACATGTTACTAGATGAGGAGGCCAGGGTGAGACATTTCGAGGATGATTTTCTTCCAGAGATCCAATGTCATCTCACCCCATTTATGTTAAACACATATCCTGAGGTGCTGGCGAGGGATGAGGTTATTGGGAGGACTTTGGCTAGGACCTTATCATCACGAGAAGGGGATCCTCATGATCCCTCACAAAGCAAGGTTGTGGTTTGGGGTTCTCAGTTTTCAGGATAGAAGTGTTTCCATTCAGTCGAAGATAGGTCCTAGCCCTTCACATCTCATTTCTCTGGAGGCAGCAACTCTCATCCCTATGCCAAGGGATCAGGCACTTTTTTTCTTGTGGTGGTCATGTCCATCCATAGTGGGAGTGCCAGACCTTTCAGGGCAGTTATCGTGCACCAGGTTCTACGCTCCAGGTTCCTCCATTAGGGCAGTTGCCGTCAAGGCATCAGCAGCTAGTTCCACCAGCATTCGATCAGCAGAGGGTAGATGGGGCAGGAAGAGGAAAACCCCATGATGCTCACCGTCATCAGAGAGCAGATCGCGACCATGGTGGTGGTCTTCATAAGGGTCAGAGAGGCCGTGGAGGAGGTCGTGGTTAGCTACATGCTCTAGCATTGCCAGCACCATACGAACCAAAAGTCGTTCAAGGTAGCCTTTGATTTTTTTTTCTACCTTGGTGTATGCCTTGTTTGACTCAAGAGTGACATACTCCTTCATATCACATACCCTTGTCCATTGTTTAGGACTTGAGGTATAGAGGCTTCCAGTGCCCTTGGCGTTGACTATGTGAGTTGGAGGTCGAGCTAACTTGTTTGAAATATGTATAGATTTTGAGATAGTGTTGGGGAAACACCGCTCATGGGGAGATTTCCTATGTTTATGAATACAACCATATGATGTCATCGTCAGAATGGATTGGTTGTATTTGTTACAGGCTATCATGGATTGCTTCAAGAGGAAGGTCATTTTCATTTGTTCAGATGGAGAGAAAGTGGTATTTTTTGGTGAGAGAGATCCTCAAGTGTTCTTTTAGAGGGTAATGCCTCCCATTTGGGTGTTTACTATACCCTCACTGCTAGTCGCCAACCTAGGGCCTATTAGAGGTAGGACTCGGAGGTCATTAACTTCCTTCCCACATTGCCGACCCAGGAGGGGTACACTTTGTGGGGAGGGGTCGTGACATGAAATGAGTACTCTTTTTTATATCCTTAACCAATTATCTAGAGTCAGGATTGACCACTTGATCCTTGATGATTTTTCTACGGAATCATACATGTGATAAATTAATCCTTATGGATTTTCAATTAATAATCATAATGGTAAGTATACTAAAAAATACTGGTGTGAATGATGTGGAAAGAAACACATTGAAAAATGCATCAATGGTATGGGAATATGTTATAGATGTTGTATTGACGGTTATAAATAAATAACCTACCATGGAAAATATAAGCGTTCATTTGACTCCATGAAAGGGAATGAAGTCCTTTCCAGGGGATAAATTTAATGTTTTACATGTATTGTGCAAGGTCATTATGAAAATAGATGTCCTATAAATAAGGTTATTGAATGGGATCAGTAGGAATAGAAAAATATATGTCTACTAATACCTAATTCAATTCCAATTTAGAATGAGTAAAATGATAGTTACCTATGATAGGTATAATTTTTTTCATAGTTGATTATTGACATTATTGAATATTAGGAAATTATGCATGATTTTTTTTATAGGAAATAAATATAAAATAATTAGATAAAAAACATGGATAAAGGATCATGAATAATATTCAATGATTAATATGTCAACATTTTAGGAATTTAAGAGCTATGTTGGATTTGTAGATAATGATATGTTTGAATGTATTAATAATGGGATTATTTTGATATACAACTAGTAATTATAACACATAATTTTGTTGTATAAAAATTTTAATTGAAGGAGTATAGTATTTTAATATTGGGATATAGTTATAAATATCCATTAGGGTTTATATGATCCTTAAATTTGAGGTAATTAAAGGTTATTATTTTTTGGGATGCAAAATGCAAGGTATGAGATAAATTTTGGGGATAAAATAAGTTATGATTATTTTTTAGAAATTAACATAATTTTTTGAAATGTTATAAAAATTATATAGTGTTTGAAAAAGGAAAACACACAGACCGTGTGACATCCCATTGCTTCAAAAAAATCTGCAGGAATCGAACATAGAACCAAATTGCGACTGGTATTTTTCACCAACCAATGGCCTACATAGACTCAACGGTTAGTACTACATATTTTTTTTAAAATAAATGATCTTATATATTATGAATAAATTTATTTTTGTATCCTATTTTTCATAAATTGGATATCCTTATTATAAAAAATATATTTGGTGATTAAGTGATAAATATTATTTTGGATGATTTTTTCTTTTGGGGAAAACAATATGCATAAGGAAAATAGAATACTATGAAAATTAATTTAAGGAGTATTGGTGGAATATTTTTTTAGAAGAGTATATGTTTTTCATTTAATTATAGTGATTTTGGTTATTTATGGAAATTATTAAAATATCAAAGAGAATATATGATTAGGTTAATTACTTTTTAGTATGAGACATTAAGATTATTCGATGTTATTTGGAGATAAATGTTATGACTTATCGTGGAAGACTATGTGATCACATTCATCTGAATTTTGGGATTCAATTTTAGTTTATTTTTTTTAATGAATATTAAGGACAATTGAGTATTGAATGGTCTTGGCTGAACTTGGGGTATTTTTGTTCAATTTTAGAGATTAAGAGTATTATTTCCTTTTATAATGGGTTATCCTTTCTGGGTATTATCTAATCACGTATTAACCAATTTGGTTTTGGATAATGTATAAATATAGGGGAAGTATATAGTTCATCTTTTATGGATTATGTGATTTTCTAGAAGTAGATTCTAACACTTCAGGTGTGACAAATTTATCTTGAATACTCATCATTTTTTTAAAAATATGAGTTTGTGGTGGACATTTATTAAAAGATGAATCTCTACTAGAAATGTATGTATATTTAATTATTTCCCTAGTCAAATTCAAAATAAATTCCTAAAAATTATTAAAAAATATATTAAAAAATCGTTTTCTATTTACTTTTATTATTGGGAAATCAAGGACCTTTTAACCCCTTACAATATTATGGTTTTCGTGTAGTTAACATTCTACCGATCATGTTTTATATCACTATCCATCAGAATATTATTTTTATATTCTATTATATATCTATTTGTCCTACATGAAATCATGATATGTGTTATATTGGGTGACCATTTTACTTTTCCTTCTTTATTTCAATGAGATATATTTATTAACTCTTTTTTTGTTATCGATAAAAATGTTAAAACTATTAGGGCACAATCTCCAAAAGAGGGGAAGGATGTAACAATCCACGTATTCATAGAATAATAATTTTTCATATCTATTAATATTTAGGAATTAAATATTAATTTTAAATTTAATGGGATGCTTTTTTTATAGGGAGATCAACACTCAACAACAGGTTTCTTCGAACTCATACGTTGCACACAACATTGAGTTATACCAAATATAATATAATAATATTAATATTTTAAATGTTATATAACGCCTATAAATAATAATGCTGGGAATGAAAATAAGTAAATAAATTATTATTATTAAATGTATTTACATTTATCGAATAAATTTTAGAGGTATAAAATAAGAATTAATATGATTTTAAATATGAAATACTCTAATATTTTTAGAAGGTCATGTTACTGCCTTTTGACGGTGAACCCTTTCTGAATATTTTTTTTGTCACTTATATATGTTATATATGAAAAAATAAAATTCTTCTTTAGAACCAGGACATCAAAATATACTTTGGATGTAATTTTTGTAATGTTATGATAAAGTTCATTTTTTTAATGAACAGTGAAAATTACTACATTTTATATAAAAAATTATTTTCATATAATTTTTTTATATATAGATTGTTATTTTAATTCGTTTTAAAGTACAGTTGGATTATATTTTTATAATTTAATCCAATTATGACTATTGTATTTAATTTAACAATTTTATTTCCCATAAACACATGCTAATCTTTTGACAGTTATTACTTCACAAAAACACGCATTATTGTTTTGGCAACAGGAATGTATTTTAAATTAATTACATCAAATTATGTATTTTACAATTAGAGAAATGAATTATTTATTTGGAATCAGGAGGTCCCAATTGTGTAAATAGGTACCTTTTTTTATTATACGTTATGAATAGTAACGTCATTAGTTATTTTATTTAAAATGGCTATAGGGTAAATCTGATAAATAATGGTAAAAAATAATATTATAATAATATTAAACTACCCTAAAACGTTTAATAATCCTATTAGATGAGATATTTCCAAACATGGTCATTCTTGGGTCGTTTTTGGGACCCCATGGAGCAACATTCATGTGAAAATGACATTTTAGAAGATCTAATTTAATGTAAATAAAAATGTAACATAATCATTTCATTTTTATTAAACAATTTTTATTTTGGATAATATAAGGGATATCTTAGACTATAAATATTCATAATAAATATAAAAATATTTCCTAAATCATGGTTATTTATTCATATTTCATATACATCATATAAATAAATATACATATGACACAATGATGATGTAGTAATTTCATTATTAATGAATTATTTAAATAAATAAGATTATAAATATTAAAAAAAATTATTTAGAAACTTCTTATGGCAGAATTAAATTTTTTGGATGATTCTCACATGTTATATTTAAATTAATTATTTTTTTAAATAATAAAGTTGTTATCTGTTATAAAACATTCATGATATAAATAGTATACAAGTTGAAAAAATGGATTAAAAAAAATAATATTTTTTAAATGATATAATAGTATAAATAAATGTTATTTAAAAAAATAACATTGATAATGTTGAACGTGTCATTAATGAACCACATGAGGAAATATTATAAGTTTATAGTAAATATATCATACATCTATTATTAAAAAAACGAACACATGATAATGGTTAAATTAGTTAACTAAGGGTTAAAGCTAAAATAAAAGGTTAAATATGTGACATAGGCTTAAAAACCTTTTTTTTGAGTGGTTATCGACCCAATAGAAGCTAATATTTGAAATAAATAAAATTTGAACCTTTTAAAACCAAAATTCAGTTTATAATAATATAATACATCAAAACATCTCTAAAGTGCCACCTCTTATAATAGGGCCTCAACCCTATCCATTTAAACAGACCTATAATGTCCCTTGAATCACCCAACCTATTTCCAAATAATATCCAAAAGTCCCTCTATTCCTTCTATATTCCTTACCTCAGTCAGAAAAAAATTCAAGAAATCCTTTTGACTCAAATCAATGAGATCTACACGTTTTACGAGGTAACATCATCCCTAAAGTTTCTTTCCATTATTGTATATTTTCAATCTATATTAAATTATTATTCATTGATTTAATAATAGAATAAATATCCTAAATTTACCAGTAATTTATTATAAGGAGGATTTTAACTGAAATTATCCCCACATCCATCTATTGGCTATGAACATATTGTTTCTCTGGACATCGAACTACTACCTTACAACACGATGGTTGATCAATTTTCCCCTATAACCTCTCATGGTGGTCATTATAATGGTACTATATTTATATATTATATATATGAATTCTTATTATCTATATTCTTCTATTTTTTATTTAATTATTACCTTTAATATTTCCATTATTTTTAAATACGATAATTTTATTTTGCGGAAGTGCATACTACCACCACCTCAATGTGATATGACTCGTTCATGCCATGCATGGAACATATCAAGGATGAAAATAATTTACATATGTAACGTATATAATGAATGATCTTATAATGGATTTACAACATACCTATATATCACTTAATTTCCATTCCAATAACTATGAAAAAGAATTGAAAGTAGTGTTCATGTATACGTACGGCTTACCGTCTCTATGAACAGTGCATTTCATTTCATATCTCCAAATGTATTATACTATTATATATACATATATATACTAGATTTATATTATATTTAAATCATTTATATCATTTTATAGATAATTAAATATTGTCCACAAGGACAAATTTTAGTTCGAAGAAGTTCATTTTTGACTCAAGTACTGAATATTGACAAAACGATCGATATTAACTTAAATAATAATCTAATATTTATAACAGGGTAATTATAGATTTAAAAAGAATATTAAACTTGAAAAAAACTCTTCAATAAAATATAAATTAACTTAATTTTATTATTTAGGATAAACATGGAATATACATGATGATTAAAACTCAAGGTAAGAGAACCTTTTACTCTTATCTTTTAGTCAAAGACTTATTATATGTTATATATTTTAGTTTCCATTTTCTTATGTTAGGGTACATTATTATATATCATTATTTATTTAAATTTTATTTCAAAATTATGATATACACATTTTCCTCTCATCAACTAATTTTATGAATTATTATGTCATGCCCTTAGGCCGCTGAATTTTCATAAGGGGATTTCTAAACAAAATTTATTCTCACTGTGTTTTATGCATACATCATTCAGAATATTATTCTAATATTATGTGATGAAACATTGTTTATTTTTTTATTCTATAATTTCAACTTCCCTTTGTGGGGGTATACATTTTCTACACATAATCACCCTATTGATAAATTCATACATCATTTATTTGATCTTTGTAAGGTACTTCATCTCAATCTCCTTTCATTAAGGAATATCTTGATATTGTGCACCTTATATATCATTTATGGTGTACATATGACACATTATGACATTTTATATCATAAATTACTATATTCATATGATATTATATCTTTTTTTAATGTTTCTCATTATTTATTTTAATTCATGTATTTTCTCAAGTGGAAAAAGACACATTAAATAAAAAATTATATTAATTGTTTTAAATATTTAATACTATAAATATTTCTAATTAATGTAAATGTTTTCTAAATTTTTTTAGGATATATTTATATGGGAATTAATTATTGAAAATGTTAATTCTTTTAATGTTTCAAAATTGTATGGGACACTTTGATTCATAAATCAATTTAATAAATGTCTTAAATGGTTTTGAAAATAAATAGAATATTTAAATATATTGAATTTATTCATGAAGGTTGATGTGTGAAATTTTGATCATTTCATTATTTTTTTGTTATGATTACATAATGGTACTTCGACATTTGATGTGTGGTTCCATGATAATCCAAATATGGGTTGTTCTATGCAAATCATGGGGATGGGTGAGCCCGAGATAGCTCTCCAATGCATCGGGTAATGCTATAGAGGTAAAGTTAAGGATTAATCTACAAGAATTAGGGAAAATACCGTGATGGGTATTGCAAACATAAGTACCTATGTATTAGTGAAAGTTAAAACTTATTTATGTTATGGATGCCACAATCTACCATTATAATTTATTACTTATATGTGTTATTCATAAATATTATGATTTCATGATGTATTTTAAAGAGAATATGTTTTATGATTGAAAAATATTATTTCATTTATTAGTATGTATTGATGGGATAATGTTTTCATTCCTTATTTTATATCCCTTTCTGAGATTTTTAGGCTCATCGCATATTATTGAAATGTTTTTGCACAGGGTATAAAAAATGGTAATAGAAAGGATGAATTTAACAATATTTATATCAATAATGAAATTCTTGTTTTACTTTTTGGAGTTCTATTATTGTGAAAAAATTAGATAGATAATAAGTGTCTAATTTGTAAATTTTGAGATATAATGTAACAATTATTTCTTATCTCTATAAAACTCTAAAACAAAAAAGATCCTCAATGTCAAATTATAGACATACCTCAATATTATGTAATTTTTAAGGATGGTGCCTTTTATATTTCTCAGAAGAAACCTTATAATAAAAACATATAAGTATATTTAGGGCACTAAGTTTATTATATAAGTATGTAATAATAATATTTGAGGTGTTGAATAATTAAAAATAAAACAAAATATATTGAGGATGTATGTTACCACTTCTTTTGGAATCTCCTTTTAGTTTCAACCTATCTTCTTCCTTTGATGGATTTCATCACAATGGGAGTATTATAGGATTGAGGAATGAGTGTTTTTATGAGATTTAAAAATATTTTTTTGAATCCAAATTTCTTGAGAGTTGTGAATTAGTGGGAGTCTGAGTTCCTTTTTAAATTTGAGGAGGAGTGGAGTTCGTGTAAATATTGGAAAAGGGAGTTCCACCCATGTTTTCCCCAAAAAAAATGGCCCAAACAATGGTACCAATAATTTAAAATGGAGGATATGGTCTAAATATGGTCATCCAATGTCTTTTTTACAATATTATAGTTATATTTGATTCTTATGAATATGGATTATTCTTTTTTTATGCTAATTTTTTTCTTAATTAATTTAGTAATTGTAATCACTTTCACAAATACTTTTGGTTGAAAAGTAATCAAAATTATTATAAATTATAAATTATTATAATTCTATAAATTTAATCCATTTCTATAAATTACTATAATAAATGTGGTATAAATTAATTTATATTTAATCCCATATATGGAATGATAATCCAGTTTTTTAATGGGAAACATTTCCAAATATTAAAATGTTTTTATATTCGGGTTCTTTGTGATAATTGTGCCTATGACTTAAATTTTATTAAATAATGTGTAATTTATCTAATTATCCTTTGTAACCCAATTAAAACATAAATTAACTAATGTAAAGACCCAGAATATCAATGTAATGTTTTTATATTATATAGGTATTTGACGAGTCTTCAAAAATTTCATGCGCGTGATTCTGAGGCCCGGTGTGCCCGTAATGAATTTCTGAACTTTTTCTCTAGAATGTTCAGTAAACGAATGAGTGGTTTCTTTCAACATTTATACTAGTTCTCAGAATTGAAATCTGAGGGCACTTTTGAACTCGTAGCACCGATATTCACTTAAGGAGACCTTCATCTCGACTGCAGTTGGTCGAGGGTAAAGGATAGATTATGTGTTTTTCATGGAAATGAAAAATAAAATAAAATAAACATCTATTTAATTTATGTTGAAACATCCCATGTTAATGTTATAGAGGTGGGTACCAACGATCCTAAAACCCACAGTTTTGAAAATAACGTTGGGGACCACACGAACCCTCTTAATGGGGGAGAAAACTCTCAACTCCCCATTAATTCATTCCTCCGATTAAATTGAGCCAAATAATTATGCCAATGTGGTACAATTAATAATTCCAACAATTTATTGTGCCAATAATTAAATTGATATAAATGATTTAAATTATAGGTATCTCTTTTTTTGGATGATTAGATGGTGAAGTGTGGAGAATTGGGAGAAAGCTGTGGAGAAATCATACCTCTTCAACGAAGAAATTTTCTTCCAAACGAATAAAACCAATGAAGAATGTTCTTCAGAAACAAGAAGGAGGACGAAGAATGATCTGACTTCGGAAGCATGATTGTGGATGAAATGAACGTTTGAAACGTTTTCAACTTTACTGTTTTATCTCGCAACACAACAAAAGACCTTTGAGGTAGGACGATGGAAACTGGAGGCCGGTCGCACAACGTGGGCGGTGGCCCCCCTCGATGCCTCCCAACGAACAATGGTCCGTGGAATGTGTTGAGGCGATGGAGGGAGGATGGTCGGATGATCCAATTGTCGTTGAAGGCGTGATCCAATGTCGCAAAGCATAGAGAGAACGACTAGCCATTCAGCCGACTGCGATAGACTGCCATAGCGAGGCCGCTCCGCGGCGGCCCTACACCGCGAGGGCTGAGCAAAAACCCAACAGGATAGGCTAGACCAAACGGGCAGGCCATACCTAGTGGGCCATGCCTTACCCAGTGGGCGGGGATGACCAAATCTGGGACAGGTCAACCCAGACCGATCGGGTCAGGTTAGTCTGACCTGGTCGGACTGGACCTGGACCAATTTCGGCCCTATACATTGTTTGTCCATAACGTTGGCACTCGACGTCCGTTAGGAGAACCGTCTATAGCTATGGAAACCTTGGAGGAAGGTGGACCTTTTCATAGACCCCACTTATGATTTGGATATTGTTGCGGTATGGTCTGGTTGGAGCGAGCATGAATCCAACAAGGCCATTGAGACTAAAAGGTTAATAACTTAAAGATCGGGAGTTAGTTTGACACATTGTCTATTTTGTTGAGACCCCCATGATGTGGAAATAATTTGGGATACATATTCATGGGACTTGGTGATAGTTAGAGTATCGACCAGTGTCTTGAGGATCAGACCCTCCCGGAGTCTAGTGAGCTTAGTGCGGGAACCCTGTAGCTGGATGTGACGATGAACTAGGATCCTCTGTCTGTCCGATGATATAAAGATGATGTACTTTGATTTTGTGACTGTCTGACGACATACTAATGATGTAATAGGATCATGTATGGGTGTGACGACGTACTGATGATGTATTGGGATCCTGTGTGGGTCTGACGACATACTGATGATGTATTGGACTCTTGTGTGGGTATAACGATGTGAAAACACTGTACTAGGATCATGTGTGGGTCTAACAACATACTGAAGGTGTACTAGGATCTTGTGTGTGTTTGAAAACGTACTAAATATTTAATAGGAACATTTTTGGGTCTTATGAAGAACTAATGGTGTACTAGGATCATGTGTGGGTCTGACGACGTATTGACAGTGTACTAAGATCATGTGTGGATCTGAGGATGCACACACAGTGTTCTAGGATCCTATGTGGGTCTGGAAATGTAGTGACAATTTACTAGGATCCTGTGGGGTTTGACAACATACATACAATGTACTAGGATCCTGTGACGGTCTAACAACATATTGACGGTGTACTAGGATCTTGCGAGGGTCTGACGCCGTACTGACACTGTACTAGGATCATGTGTGGGTCTGACGATGTACTGACGGTGTACTAGGATCCTATGGAGGTCTGACAATGAAATGACATGTACTAGGATCCTGTGTGGGTCTGACGATGTACTATGATCCCCTATGGGTCTAATGATGGTTTAGGATCCTTCATGAGTCTGCCTCTTAACAGATTAAGATGAATTAGAAGATACATCTAACCATCTCTACTATTGTTCCTATGTAATACCTAGTGTGAGATGAGTTCATACATATGTGGTACATACCTTCATGGTAATATCCTGGTGGTATTCTTCTGTGTGGAGTACCTATGTGGTACTTACCTTTTTGGTATTCTTTCCTTTGTGGAATAGGTTATCTTTTGGATTTTCAGTTGGACCATGTGTCACCTCATGATTGAGATGCGTATACTTAATAATTTAGGTATATGTTTGGGAATATACCTTAGTAGGTTTGTTAGTTGATTTCAGGATTTTTGGTTTATGCTTTATGGATTTTGTGGGGCGTTGATGGTCTTAGGATCCCAACTTAGTATCGCTATACTTACCCCTGCACATGCTATGCCCGCAAAATGTTGTGTTTTGTGCAGACGACGGGCAACATTGATCAATGCTAAGAGTACCAGGACTAGATGGTGCACAGAGGTAGACCATGCGGTGTTTAGATATGTAGAGGAGTCAAGTGTACGTGGAGTATTAAGGGGGTGATATGTACACACTATTCAGGTAGGAACCTCAGGGGATGACACGGTAGCTATCTTCCCCTTTCATCAGTTTTTTTTTTTCAGTGGTACTTGTACCTTTGCTATTGGTCCTGTATTCTAGACCCTCTTACATTCTGCACCCTTTTTCTTATACTGTTACTTCTGTTTGTATCTTGTTTTGTGCTTGGTTGGGTGTGTCTATAGGATTTAAAGGCAATGCCTTCCCAATTTTAGGGAATACGCATTTCAGTGATAGTGGTCATCCCTTGGCCTATTGAAGGCGGGTTTGGGGTAGTCACGGAATGGGCCATGTGGGGCGGGTCATGACAACTATATAATTAAATTATATTAAAAATTCATTTTGAATTAAAATTTATTAATCTTCAGTATTAATCCAAAAATTAATATTTTATAAAAATAACAATATTTCACCCAAAATAAACGTTCATTTTTAAATTTCCTAAATGATGTTTATTTTTTAAAATAAAATATATAAAATTTCCAAGTGTAGATTTAAATGGTATTTCTCCATAAAATGGTTGTAGTGTTTCCATTTTAAAAAATACATCTTTTTATTAATAAAATTTTGATTTATTCTTATCTTATTCCATTATGATCTATTGGATTGTTTTAAAAAATATTAATTAATTATATAAATTATATTGCCAAAATAAATCAACAGTCATTTGTTTAATATATTGATTTAAAACTATGGTTTTACATTGAAAAATAATTTTCCTAGAAATGTAATTTCATTATTTTAAAATAGCTCTTTGATTCACTTCTACTAATTTGTGACCACATGATCTGTACTATATACATGTATAAATCATATTTTTAAAATTTAGTTATCCTTATATGTGACTTCCATTCCAATGGCTACGTTGTATAAATAATAATATTTTAATGATAATATTGATAGTATATTGTATTTTGGTAAAACACATCCTTGTGTGTCAAGAAATATATCTAACTGACTCGGTCATGTGTGTCATACAAGCCATTGATTGTGATGCACATACCATAAAAAATTATTATTGATTCATGTGGTGCAATACTATCATGGTGTTTCATATAATGTAGGGAAATCATAGTGATATTATAACTAAATAGTATATATTCAGTGTTATGTGAAATTAAATATATTAGATGACTAAATTGATTCAAAATAATAATAATTCCCAAAATATAAGATTGTTTCAGGACTCATATAATAATCAGTTTTTCCATCAACATCTTATTCGTTTGAATGAGAATAATTTTAAAAATCCTTATCATTGATTTAATATATACTTTCATGAGCTAAATAAAATTTAATTATGT
Source organism: Viscum album (assembly GCA_963277665.1). Classification (NCBI taxonomy): domain Eukaryota; kingdom Viridiplantae; phylum Streptophyta; class Magnoliopsida; order Santalales; family Viscaceae; genus Viscum; species Viscum album. The sequence goes on along the minus strand of OY728140.1, from coordinate 1,376,369,492 downwards.
CATGTTTGTTTGGACTGAGAAATTATAAAAACTACATTCAATGGATTCGGTGAGAAGGACACAAAAGTTATAGTTTTTTACACATTGATTTGTGTTGACCATTTCTAGTAGATTCTTGTGGTGGGAATTCTTAAATTATAACTTTTACCAATGAATTGTGTATATGTGTCTATACATGCTTGACGACGTATAATACTGAGCCCATGATGAAATTTATAGAATCCAAGAGTTATGCAGAGAATGGACATGGAAATAAGTTGAAGGATCTTTAATCGAACAGGGGTGGTGAATATCTAAAGAAATAGTCTATGATCTTTTTTTCAGAGTTTAGGATTCTATATATACTATGTCCTCCATAATCACCACAATGGAATGGTGTTAGTTAAAGGATAAATTATTCCTTGTTATGTAATGTATGGTCGATAATGAATAATGCAGAACTTCCATTACTATATTTGGGATACAAATGAGAAATTAGGGCATATATATATTTAATTGAGTATCGACTAAAGTGTAAAATGTAATTCCCTAGGAGTTGTGGAGTATAAAGAAAACTATTTTTTTCATTCACATGTTTGACGTTGTAATATGTTTTTTGATGCATTATCATGTCACAAACCACCACCTCGAGGTACAAAGTGTATCTTTATATGATATCCAATGGAAACAATGGTATTATACTTATACAACCCATCATATATGAAAGTGATTATTTCTAGACATGATTCTTTTTATGAGAGGGATAATATCCTTAAAAAGGTTAGTGGGATAATGTTTGACTTTGATGATGTTGATTCTCAAGATATAGTAGATTTGGTACAGGGGTAGACTCAATAATATAACATGTAAGAATTTGTTTAAGAATCAAAATAATTATGTAGGATAACTATAGATATATAATTAATATAAGGATGTTTTATAATTGTAAAAAAATATGGTGACTCATTAGTGGTTGGAATTTTTGAACCTATCTACTACAAAGAGGTTGTAGAGGGCCCATAAGCATAAAGATGGAATGAATCTATTAATTATGAAATGGATTCAATGTACCAAAACCATGTTTGGGTTCTGGTTGATGTGCCAGTTGATGTAAATCCAACTGGGTGAAATGGGTATTAAATACATCACTAAACATGGAAGGTAATGTAAATATCTATAAAGAATGGCTTGTTACTAAAGGGATTAAAAACATCATGGAATTTACTATGATCAACAATTTCTAGCAGTTTCTATTTTCAAATCCATTGGATTTATATATGTTATATAATCTTACCATGAATACGAAATTTTTAATTTAGATTTCAAAACTACTTTTCTTAATGGTAACCTTGATGAAGATGTTTTTCTGTCACAATCAGAATGGGTTTTCCACTCCAGGTGGTGACAAAATGATTATCATGTTTTGGAGATCTATTTTTGGAATAAATAAATCATCTATCTTATGGAATATTTGATTCTATTACCTATAAAAAATTTCCATTAATTAAAATACATTTGATCAATATAATTAAAAATGTTTTAGTAGAAATTCAGATTGTAACCTAATAGTATATATTTTATGACACACTACTTATTGGAAATGACATACCTATATTATGTTATATTAAGGACTAGTTCAACAAGTGTTTCATTATTTGGATATTAGTGAAGGAGCTTATATTCTGGGAATCAATATCATTCGTGATGAATCTAAGAGAATTTTTACACTAGGGTAATGTAGATACATTGAATGGATATTATTGTGATTATATATAGAAATAAAAAAAAGTGGATTGGTTATAGTGTCACATGGAATTCATATTTCGTTTAAAATGTCACCTCATATATGATTGGAGAAATAATAATGAGTAATATCCCATATTACTCATTGATAGGATAAATCATGTATGTCAGGATATGAATTAGACTTGATGTTTCCGTTGCATTGATAATTGTAGGGGCACATCACGAAGATCTACAATAACAACATTGGACTTCTATTAGGGATATACTCATGTATTTTCGAAGAACTAAAGATATGATCATGGTGTGTGGAGGATATGAGGATCTAGTCATTACGGGTTTATAATGATTCTAGTTTTTCAAATGGATTATAATGAACTAAATTCATAGATATGATATGTTTTATATATCAACAATGGATCTATAAGATGGAAGTGTTCAAAGTAGCTAGTTTGTTTTTGATTTTACCATGGATTTTGAGTATATAGTAGCTTTTTATGAATCCAATGAATCTATTTTTATTTGATCATTATACATGACCTTAATGAGGATTTTAGTTTTATATACACTACCAAATTAAATTTTAATAATTCATCAACAATGGTTCTTGAAAAAGTGTCAAAGTCACACCAATAAGAAAATATCATACATTTTATGTTTTGCCTCTGGAGGAATAGTTATCAAAGGGAATAATATGAAGTAAATAATAGTTCTCACATAAGAAAATGTCTCATACCCCTAAACTAATGGATTATATTAGTAGAGGCATGAGTTTCATGTGATAGCATACAGATATAAGGATATTAGTAGTTTACTCTAGTGCAAGTTGGTGTCTCATGGAGTTGGTTCTCTGGAAAAACAAATTATGTACATTATGATACCCATATTTTTTTAAAATTAATAAATTTAATATCACATCATGAGTGTTCTTGTACGTAAAAAATTATGTTATAATGTCTTAAGATTAGTGATCACGCTAATAGGAAATAGTAGATCCTTGCAATGATGAGAAACCAAAAAATCCAAAATAGTAATCAAGAATATATATTCTATAACTGGATAAAAAATTTATAGGGATACATAAAATATAGCCTATCATGTTTTGAGACTCATAATATTTTTATGAACCTTTTAATTTTGTACACCCATGATAATATCTGTTATAGAATATTTTAGAATGAGACTTTCCAGTCGAGAATCACTAATTATGTGTTTCATTAGATGTTCTTATTTAAAACACTTGTGTTTTGAACTTAGACATTATGATTATTATTATTAATGATTATTACATGTCATGTACCATAACATATTGATGGAAATTGTGATGACATATCATCACGATGAGGTAGGACATGTTGGGTATGTAGTGTGTAATATTGAATTAATTAATAATGTGATATATAATTCTCACAACAATTCTTTAATGGAATTCAGTGTCTTAGAAACTTTTATAAAAAGGATATGTACTATATAATTCCATTTACATGGTGTCTTAAAGGAAATTTAATTTTTTAGAAGTCAAAAAATCATACCATGAATGCATAAGTTGATGGCTCCAGCATGAAACCCTCTTGATTAGATACATTTCAATGAAGGGATTAAAGTACATAGTGACTATCCATATGATCTATTATGTCAATGCTCTATTGAAATCAATTTCTAGGTTTTTCTTGGTTTGTTTCTTGACAATAACATTGGAATTTAGGTGGAATCACCTTATAACACTTGAAAGAGGCCTAAATAGTCACACACTATGTGATTCTAGAATCATAGTTAAATAGTATATTATTATTTATTAGTTTACAAGTATAGTAAATATTAATCCAATACCTAGTTTAAAAATTAATCATGTTTCCCTGATCAAAAATATTCTTTCACCGTTTATTTGAGAGAATATTATGTGGGTGGAATATTTAATTAATATTTATTTTCTATTTAAAAAATATTATAGTTATTTATTTAATCGTAAATAGTGAAGTGATATTTTATATGATTAATTTCATGTAGGACATAGATGAAGAGGTTTGGTTGACCAGAAAATTGACGTTGGTTGTGCAGATCCGGATTTAATCATATATTGACCATCTGAAAAAAATTATGGTGTTAGATGTTGGTAATCAGGTTTTCATTCAAGTGTCACATATTCATAGGAAACACCATATCATGTAACATGAAATTATAGTGCCTAGGTTTTCAAAGTTATCTGAGATAGAGGAAATTTCCAATCCAATGAAACACCATTTATCCCAATAGAAGTTAAAAAATGCCATCAATGACATGTTTCATGTGTCACATATTTGGAGATATAATCATAGATCTTCTCATATTATATATGTTAATGAAATTATTCAAGTTTTTGATAAACCATTTTAGGAGAATCCAGATTGAATGATGGGATGTGATTTGAATAATCCATGGCGGGAAACATATATCTATTATGAGTACAACGTTTACATGGGCATGTGAAAGAAGTGAATTGGGAGAGAAAATCTAAATTGCATGCATAGTGTCCAAAAATATTTTACTAAGACTCCATAGTAAAACATGGAGTTGTTTAAGGGTGATCTATTATATAGTCAATAGTTTTTATGAGTGATAGGTTTGGATGTCGACTATATAGTTATTCCAATTATGTATGATTATGTCCAAAGTTACCTTTATATGTTATATGTAATTTATGTGGGTTTTATGGTATCTATTGATAACATAATATAGTAAGAAATGAGATTAGATTTATTAATGAGTATTTACTACTTCTAAAAGCTATAAATTCATACATTATGATAAAGTATTAATGGTTTACAAATTTTCACATGGAAAAAAGTTCTCCTTCTTTTTGTATCACTAACTGAGCATTCTTCGGCTTATCCCAAATTTTAAAACGTTTTTCACAGGATTTAATGTATCATATATAATAGAATGTAATTAAGGGAAGTGTTTTGATGATTAAGAATGAAATGGAACCATGTTTATTTTTAAATTAGTTTTTTATTAAAAAATTGTATTGTGAGTAGAAGGCTCCTTTGTAATATTTAAGTAGTTATGTATGAGTTATGGCCAAATTATCTTAAGATATAATCCTAAAAATATCCTCAATTTTTTATTCATGACAGAACATATGTTTATATAATTTTAAAGGATGGGGTCATATAAATATTTTTTTAAGGCCCCAACTAGGCCATATAAATTATCAATATAGTAGATATGCTTCCATATAACTAGGAAATAAGTGATTATTTTAAAAATATTTATTTAAATTAGTTATATTTTTTAGGGATTATACCCATGTATGACGGTGTAAAAATAATCCTAGAGGATGTCTAAAATTTACACCCATAGAGTTTTTCTGAAGGGCTTGTAGGACACTTCTTATCTCAATGGACTATGAACTAGTGCATGTGAATCAAGAAACCCACTTGGGAACAATTACTCACAAACATGGAATTTAGATAATAGAATGGATAAAATATTAAAAAAGAAACATTTAAGTTAATATAAATACAAAAAAATCAACATTTAAAAAATCAATATTATATAATATAAATAAGGAGGCCAATGAAAAAGATGATCAAAAGCATCTTATGAAAACCACACCAATAACAATAGTTATTTACCATCTCTATCAAACCCATGGTCACTCATAGAATCTTATATCACCCATACTAAAAAATATATTAAACAAGGATTATACCATATATAGGAAAAAATAAAATAAAATTAATATGATAAATATAAAATCGTTGATATATGTAGTGTGTGAACAAAAAATACAAAAAGGATCTCACTGAGAAGTTATTTCCATCACATTAAAAACATTAATTTAAATATTGAATGAAATAAAATTGAAAAATATTTTTTAGTTATAGTAACAATGGAAATGAAAATTACAATATACTCTCTATTCAAAAGACTATAAATTTACATAATGAAACATGGATAAACTATTCATTTTAATAAACACTAAAATCAAATATCTTAACTGTCATAAACCATTTTCCTCCCATATTTGGTTAAATTTGCCTTTCAAAATCATTTTGAAATAATTTATTGAAAATAAGAAACTATATAATAACATATATTTAAAGGAACCACGTGATAAATTATAGAAATAACCATGTAATAGAATTATATTATGTGTGGTTTAACCATTATAAATTTATAGAACATATTAGAACTACCACCTATAGATAAAATTTTAAAATTTAAATAATTAATGTCAACATAAACGTAATCACATGTTTGATAATTAAAACTCACAAATAATCCTACTTTATTTAAAGAATAAACATAGAAAAATACATCTTCAGTAACAATGGAAGATACACCATATAAGAAGACACTATAACCATTCCATAAAAAATCCACTAAATAACCACACATATAACCAAAATTTACCCTCATGGAGATTTTCATTCATAAGAGAATTACAAAATTGAATAAAAGGAGAAATTCTGAATTATAGGTGATGAAAGAATAAGTATAGCAAATAAAATAACATGATAATGATTAGGGATAGAATAAATATTAGGAAAAAATGGTTGATGTAGATTTCTACCAATCACATAGTCTGGGTTGAATGAATGAAAATGAATAAGGGTGGGTACTCATATATTTTAACATGTCTAGATTTAGAAAACATAAAAATAATAAATAGATAAACCCATTTATGCGGATAGAAAATTTGTATAAAAAAATGGTCCCCCTCCCATATTGAGGCTTTCTCATTGTGAACTACTAGATCACTTGCTAAACTACCCTATAAAGTCCACCCAAATCACATGACAACCCCAATCATGGTGGGAACCATAATACACTATGAATAGATTATCATATGAATTGTATAGTGTAAAACTTCAGTTCATGAGGTAAAGAGTTTCACATTAAGGCATGTAGTATTTTAGGTAGTCTTGAACCACCATAATATATTAAAATATCATAGAGAACATTAGAAATAAAAAAAAATTACTAAAAAAAATAATGTGGGTTTGAATATTCTCCCCAATAAGATAAATGATTCCCCATAATGTATTTTGTACAATGTTGAAGTTAATGGAAACTCCAAACATCCACAACATAGTGTAATCCATGGGTGAGTGGGAAACTAACTTTATTGGGTTATTCTAGTAAAAAACCATTGAACATGATCAATCACACAAGTCATCTAACCCGATTCCACTAAACAATGAAAATCCAAACCTCGAACAATATCTACTAACTATAGTCATTGTATCACCTAGATATCTTAAATTACATTTTTCATTAAAAAATATTATTTAAAATATATTTTTCTACACACATATCTATACGAAAAAGATAAAAATTGATATATAACAATTATAACACAGAAATTAGTATGAAAGTTACAAAAATAGTTATCCACATTAAGATATATATATGTTTGTGTAAAAAATGTTTTTATTTTTAATATTTTTATATAGTTAATATGATCACTATATTGACAAAATGTAATTATTTTTAAAAATATATTTTTATGAAATTTATTCATGGAAAGTAAATATATTATAAAAAAGAATATTATTGATAAAAATAATATATATTTTATAATTAATAGTATAATAACTCTGATATTAATTGATATCAAGTAAAAAAATGCAAAATAATAAGAAATGTTATTTTCCAATAATAATATATTTTCATTATGTATAATTATATTGAATATAGAGGTAATTTCACTCAACTTAATTTTTATTTTAAACTTAATGACTTATTTTTTTGATGTATCATATTAATTTTACCTGATTTAAAATTGATTATATTTTTGAAAATAGTTTATTTTTAGATGAATAAGTAAAAAATAATAATTTTTATATAAACATCACTTTTGTAACAACATAATAAAAAATGATTGCATTTAATTATTTCAAATCCATTTTAACACATAATATTTATTTATAATGTATGATAATTAATTTAAAAATTCTGTAATATATTTATAAAACACTTGTTATTTGTTTTAGAAACCAAAGTAATATTTCACTCTAAATCCAATTTTTTTCACCAATGTGAAAAATTATTTTCCATCACATGAATTAATTAAATATAAAAATTAGATTTAAAAATTTATATAAACATGACAATATTATTTAATAATGTCAATATTAAATATTTTCATTAATGATAGTCTAGTAAAATTTATTTTGATGAGCCTCATATGGGTAAAACTGTTATTTTAATATAGTTTTTTTAATTATTTAGTATTTATTGATGAAAAATTAAAATATTACATTATAAATGATGAATATTTTTTTTAATGTCTTATATATTACTATATAAAAATAGATTTAATTTTTAAGTAATTATAAATAATATTAAGAACATATAATAGATTAAACACAATTATTCAACAAAAAAATGTTTTCTATATATTTATAATTTTGGTTTATAATTTGACATATATATTTTATTATATTAAATATATATTAAAATTAGTTTCAAAAAAATCACATTTGTAAATAGTGGTTATTGAATATTTTTTTAACAAATATATATTACCTTTTAAAAAACTAGGTTACCCAATATGAAGTAAAATGGAAAATATTTAAAACCCTATGGTTATAAATTGGAAATAAGTTTAAACCATATTCAAAATTCATTTTTCATGATGCTTTATCGACATGAGATCACCGAAAACTCAATTATTAGATTCTTTTTGAGATATTTTCCAAGGAAAATTATAACAATCTCATGGAGTGGTAAATAATATTCCCAAATGTACATTTCTTCACCTATAAAATTGTATCACATACACCACTTTATGGTTTTGTTTCTAAATTTAATTTCTATTTAAACTAAATAAATATAATTCTAAATTAATTCATTTTTTCAATCATAATATCATGGTCTCTATATCATTTCTTATGTCTTAACAATCCAAGGAGATCTCTAAGGGAATATCGACTATCTAAAGTAACAGTTAAAAACTTCTTAATCTATTCTTATTAATCCTCCTCTTATATACACTAATATAAATTAATTTATAATTAAATAAATATTATTCCTAAAAAACTATTTTATAATAAAAATAGAAACCCCATTATTTATTCCTCCATATCCAATAAGTTAAAAACATTTTGATAGTGTCTGTATGCGGACAACCGCCTCTATGAAACAACATCTTCTTTTTTTAGAATATATCTCTAATAGATGTGTGTAATTATTTCATTAAAAATATAATATTATAAATAAAATCTATATTAGATGAAAATTGTTAAATTATCATTTAATTCAGTTTTATCTCATTCATTGATAAATTGACATATTAACATTTCATATGTGAAAACATCTGCCACTATAAGTAATGAGTTTTATTTTACAACACCACACATCATGGATGAATTTATAAATATATTGAATTTAAAAAATTTATGTCTACAAAACTATATAATATGAATGAAAAATATATCACAAAAAATGAATATGATATTAAACATTCCAAATTAAATAACATTTATAATAATATGTTTCATAATTTTTTTTTATATAAAAACATAATTTTATTATTTTTTATGTCATATAAATGTGTAGAATGAATCTTGAAAATGTGAAGGGTTTCTGTCTCAATCACCCCTAGTGAGGTGAGTTTTGATATAATACACTAATTTTTATTTATATAGTGTAACTAACATTCCATTAACATATAATATAATAAATAATTATTTATTTTTCGGACTTAGATTCCATTCATATGAGGGATATGATGGATACCATTCGTAAAATATATGGAATTTTTATAACTCAACCTACTTTCAAGAGTTATAATATTTATCCTTGAGTTTCATATTTTTATTCACATATAAAACCAATTATTGGTATTCTAGGATCACTTTATATTCTAATATTCTTTATTATGAGATTTATTTATTGTTTAAAATTCATATATGACGAGAATAACCCCCATTCTCTTTAATAATGGATTCTCCTCATTTTGCATAATTTCCCTTCTTGTCAATTGTAATTTTTTAATTCAATGATTAATTATGTGTTATTAAATTTTAATCATATATTTACCACCAAATAATATCAATGTAATATTTATTAATCCATTTTTTATGTTTTAATTCAAAAAATGTGCCTTTAAACATAATACATGTCTCTGGAAAACATTCTCATTACATTAATATTTGGAATAATCTTTTATTTACTATTTTTTCAGAATATTATTCTAATTTATTTGTTTACAATGTTTTATATATGATCATTTTATATATATCAAACTTACTATAACATTATTTTCTCAATTAATTCATGTTTTAATTTTCCATCAAAATTCCCACATTTATGTTAACATAACATAATGGAACATTCCAATTTAATAACATATGACAAATGGGACCTTCATAAAATATTATTAAAAATAAAAATCAATTAAGAAACATATTTATTTTATGTGAAATATTTGATTCAATTTTTATATGGAAAAAAATACATTTCTATTTTTGAATTATCATTTAACTATTATAAAAAATATCACCAATGCAGTTCATTTTTATTATTTCAAATAATAATTATTAATTTAAATTTTTTAACATTTTATCACAATGTTCAAGACGTATTTTTATTTATGAATATGAATATAAAAATTTTGTTAATTCAATTTCTTTTTAAGATTCTAGATTTTATAGAATTTTATTATCCATTGAAATTGTATAATTACACCTAGTTATTCTTTTGATGACTTATTGTATGTTGTTTCTATATATTTATGACTCCATGATCTTATGATATCATATCATTATACCATTATTACTTTATCATCTGAAATCTTATGTCATGGTATATGTATTTAATTTTGAAATTACATGTCCATCCTTGTTATTAATGGAAAATCCTAATTTTTTATATGTTGTATTGATAGGTAATTTATCTATGATATTGTATTATCATATGTTTGTCATCTAATAATTGATGGAATGTTGATAAGATTTACCATATTGAGCATGTAATCTCACTTCATTATTATTTTTTCATTCCGAATATTAAAAAATATAAAACATGAAAAATCTATAAGAGGGTCCCGAAGATCTCAATTATAGAGAAATGTTCAAAAGTATTATAAAATAAGTTTTCTATATAACTCAAAATAAAAGGCAATAAGGTATAATTTTTTACATGATGTTTTGTATTATAATTAGATGTATGATTAAATTTTTTAAATGATTTGAAATAAATATTTTTTTTTCTTAAATCCTAATAATACTCATCAAAAAAATACACATCTATCCCGATCCATTAATATGGAAGAGACATATCATAAGACATAACACATTTTAAATGTATTAATTAATAGTGGGAAAGAAAAATAGAACCCTTCTAGATGTAATATATCACCAATGTTAAACCATATACACTATACAAAATAGTCCATTCAATAAAATAATATAAAAATTACCAAAAGATACAATAAAAAAACCGGGAACATATTTCTAGAACTCGACACATTTAAAAACTTATGCATTCATATAATGGGTAAAATGGCCAAAAAAACACAACAAACCAGATTTGAACCAACATGAGTCCATGAAATTGGTAAATGTGATCCATAATGATGTAATATCAACTCAAATACTATACATTATCACTTTGTAAACACACAAAATAAAATTTTCAACCATATATGCTCATTGAGAATAAATACTGGTCATAATTTCATGAACTTCAAAAAAATGTTATCCAATGGTAAACCAATAATGAATCTGTCTTTGCCTCTATAAATATCAACCAAAGAATCCCTACAATCACAAATTACACATTTCATACATATAAAAAAAGTTATTCCCCAAAAAACTAACATCTATAAGAAATTGTAAAAAAAATTCTACAAAAGAATACAACGAAAAAACCACAAAGAATAAAAAAATAATTGGTAAAAAATCATAAACTAAAAAAATGGAAAATATCCAAAACAAAATAAAACCGATTTAAAAAAAATACCTTATCCATAAAAAATAATTAATCTCACGGAAAAATAAAAACCCAAACATTATCCTGAGGTATTAATGTTGAACATATTATAAAAAATATGTTTTGAAAGGGTCGTTATTGATTTTAAAGAAATGAAAAGATGCTAATAGAAATATAAGATTAACAAATCTTTCATTAATCATTTACCTTTATATAGAACATGAACATAAGGAATTTATAAACCATCATATACTCAATAAAGAACCAAAAAATGAATGCTTGCATGAATAACCACTATGATACTGCCTAATATAGAGAAGGTATCAAATCTAGCACTCAAATAATAGTGTGAAATAGTTGAAAATAAAATGAATGCAGTCGAAGGGATGAGAGAATTATCCTTATAGATCATCATCAAAATTTATCTCTCTTTTAACATTGTTGATATTTTTGGGAGACAATTTGTATATAACATGAGTATTGATCCATATCAGTTCAAGCCATGTAAATAAAGATCATTATTTTCCTCATTAATAGTGAAACAAAACAAAAAACATAGCTCCTAAATGAAAAATAACAGAATTTAGAAAACACAAAACCAGTTGTTAATAATAGCACCTGATTCTGACAATATTTTAAAAAATAAATTCCACCATAATAAAGAACACATTTATCATTAAATTAACCTTATTAAAATTATTGTAATTGGTAAAAAAACATCAACCATTTTTTAAACCATTAAAAATCATAAAAAAAATTATCACAATTAAAAATCATTCCCAAAACCAATGTATTACACTTTAAAAACATAAAAAATAATCACATTTAAAATAATTCTAAAACCCATTTTAAAATAAACTAGTCTTGAAAATAAATTCTATAAATATAACATTAATAAATTCAAAAACACTCAATATGAGTTTTAAAATCATATATTTCCTAAAATTTTGCATTTTCACCCAACAAAACCACTAAAACAAAATTAATGACGAAAAAATATGAAATTTAATTTCTAATATAATCATATTATACAACATCAGAAAATAATAAAAATAATTCATATTCATCGTTAATATATGGATTCAACCTTAGTAGCAATTTGAAACCATGATAAGTCAACATAAAATTCATTGAGTAATGTAGATTAATGTATGGTATTGTGGAATACTTTAGAGGATCATAATAATAAAATTAAAAAACTATATATTGGTATATATAGCCATTTCACACTGACTCCACATGGTTTACCAAACATTATCACCTATCGTTGTATATCCAATTATTAATCCACTTTCAACCTAGTATGCAAGGGAAACCAACCCACATATAAATCACCTTCACTAATAATAGTGTTTTTAAATATCATCATCTGACATCAAAATAAATAACCCATTCTATAATAATGTCAATATAGTTGTCCCAATACCCCCATCTCACATTAACACAAGACTTATCATGAAAGGTAGTTGTCAATAAATTGTTCAAGACCATCCTATTAATTCATTAATGTATTATTATATTTTATACTCTAAAACATCCCAAAAATTGTACACTATCATAAATATTTTCGTCATTCGTGAACCTATAAATTGATACCTTTTTTCAAAATCCTATAATGTTCACCCATTAATTGGTAATCTATGATGATATAATGAAATTTCTAAATGATGTTCTGAACACCAAAGAGATATAAACTATTTTCTAATCATCGTAAAAAATTGTAAGGATTTAATCCAAACAAGGAAACATTATAAGAGTGTCATCAAATACAAGGAAGAAATAGAAACGAAAAATCAAGTGTAATTAAACAAAAATATTAATTAAACAAATATATAAGTAAAGAACATTAAATAAATAATTAACGTGGCCAATTAAAAAGAATATTTAAACAATCCAAAAACAAAAAATCAATCCAAATTCCCACAGATATTACATATTTCAAACTCGTCCATGATCACTCACAACATTTGATAAAAACTACTATACCAATAAGAAAATCAAACAAGGAGTTGGTCAAATAAAATGAACCCTATAAGAGAAAAATTGATATTTTTTAGAATTTTTTATACATACACTATATGACAGAACTACTCAAATATGACCTAACAAAGTATTTTATTCCTTTCCACAAATCGATATTAAATTTGGCTTCTTTTCAATTAAATAGAAAAATATGTTTTTCGGTACTATCCATGAGAAATAAAATAACATGATATTATGTTTTTAAAAAACTTCCTATAACCATGAGAAAATTATGTTCCATCAAAGAAATTTTTATTATAAAATTAATATAAAATACCTAAAATAACACACCCACATTCAGCACCATATATTAAATAAAAATTTCTTTTTCAACCCCTTTCCAAAAAAAATCAGGGAATTATTATAGTGAATAATTAAAATATCAATCGAAAAGATCCATGTGATCAATAAAAATATATGTAAACATAATTAAACATATAAAGGATCTATATAATCCAATCAATTATGTTATATAAATGATCCCCAAACATAAAACCAACAAACAATGAAAAATGACTCGTAGGCTCTACCGTAGGTTATAAAATGTTACCATTGTTTACTCTAGAAAAAAGAAACCAAAAATCTCCAAATGCTCCATCCTAACACAATCCAACATACTATCCTATACAATGAATAATATTTGGGGCACACCCACTTATCCAAGACATACCTCAAAATTAGGCAGACAATAGTAATAAAGAGAATATGTTGTGTACTATGAGTCTACACAAACTGCTTAGAAAATTGGGTTACCATGGAAAATAAAAATTAGTGATGACCCATAAATTCATACCATGAATTAATTAAAGGTCATGAATTATACATCCCACTAACATTTAATTACTTGAAAAGAGGAATCCACTTTTATAAATAATACCTAATAAAAAATTACATGAATTACCACCCATAAAATGGGGAATATGCATAAGGGGATCAAAGAGGGTTTAACCAACTCAATAAACCGAAAATTCATATTAATGATCCAAAAATTCATTATTGAAATACAATATGGGATACTAATTTCTTTATTCCTTATAAAATCAATTTTTATAAAATATTATAATATGCTTTACCTAAAACAAAACATTTAATCTATTTAAAGAATATAACTACAATTTTATAAAAAATAATAATTGGTTAAAATATTTTTTATTCATAATCTCATGAGATATACTAGAACCATTCAATGGATTTCCAAAATCAATTAAGAAAACCTTATAAAGATTTTGATAAATATTTGTAAATTCAAAAAACTATTGAAAACACGAAATAAAGAATAATTTTATTCAACATGGGAGAAATCTTTGACAAAATTTCATATCTTATTATAATTGAAACATATAAAAATAATTTATAGTCAAAACATTTAATTTTATCATGAATGTAATGGATATCCATCAATGAAAAATAAAAAAACATATAAAATCCATGTGTATAAAAACTGGAATATGTATCCTACAATGATTGAAGATAGTATTACAAGAAGCAACATTATTCAAAAAAAGAATAAAAAATTCCATTAGATTAAAACACATGCTAGTTATAATGAAATACTAGATGATGATTAGGTCTTGTGGGAGAAATTTAAAATCATGTTTAAATTGGAATGAAATGAAGAGAAATGAAAATGGCACAAACCCTAAAAAATCACGAGTAAATGGGTTGTTTTGTAGTTTAGAATAGTGATGATGGGATGTAGGATCTCCCTCTCATTCCCCCGTGTTGGTTCAAATTAATAAGGGGTAATAGTTTTATATTTAGACATGCTATTTCTTTACCACTATTAGCCCCCCATAAATACCAATAAAGCCCCAAAAACCACAACAAATAATAAATGTCAAATAAAATTCCTCTATAGTGAGATTTTTGTGTGATATAAGGAACATTAAATCTAAAAAAATGATGTTTATATCAAAATTAAATTAATTTTTTTTGTTCATACCATGTGTTTTACATGGTTCACACAGTAAATTTTATCCTCAAAAATTAAAAAAGAATATATTTTAATATAAAAAATCAAATTGTGGTCGAGTGATTATAATTTATTTATGTTTGTTTATTAATATGACTCGGGGACATACCATTAACCTATATATTTTAAAAAAAACATTAATGAAGGGGTTTGTTATAATATTAAGATGGAAATGTGACAATACTATTAATTTAATATAGACACTAAACCCACTGGGATTCATCTTGTAAATATTCAATCCCAATGAACACTATTAACAATATCAATTTACAATGAATGTTTTTTTATTTTTAGTAATTACTTAAAACAATATCCCTCACTATAAACTTATATTCTATGTTATGTTTATTATTATACAATACTACTTTTCAATAATTAAAATAAAAAATATACCTTCACTAAAATATCATCATTGTTTTTGGTGTTACATTATATGTCATTAGTTTTTCTTTATTTCATAATATATAAAATTATAAAAAAAATAATTTTTGTGAAAATAAATTAATATTTTAAGGTGAGGTTTTTTTTTTAAATATTTATTTACATTTATCCTTATTTTATGTTCGTCCTAATTGGGAAAGATGATGAATCATTGATGTAGAATATGGAAAATTAATGTACCCATTTAAGCATTAATTTAAATATAATGAAATATGTTTTAAAATAATTAATAAAAAACATTCAAATTTATTTAGTAGATATTCTATTTAAATAATCATTAATATATTACTCTATTAATTATAAAATTATAGTCCCTCTTTAAAAATTAATTCATTTATTACTAATATATATTTCATAGAACACTAAAATTTCTCTCATGTAGTATAGTTTTATTTTCCAAATCATATTCTGTCTTTCATGAAGGTATTCTATTATATCATTTTAGACTAATTTCTCATGAAATTCTTATATTATCTCCCACAAGTCATTTTTTCACCCATATTTGTTAGTGAAATGAAAAACACTCTATTTTATAACTCATAAAATATTTTTATTCCAAGACATATATCACATGCAACCAATTGTATTCTAAATATTTTATATTGATTCTCTTAAAACATTTTTTTATATTTGGAATGAATCATTCCTATAACATTTATTTTTAAATGAGAAGAAACTCATTTCAAATATAATTAAATTTATATTTCCATTTTTATTTAATTGGAAAACAAAATATATCACACACATTTATATTTTTCCATAGATTCTATTCTCTGACTATACATTCATGTAATATTCATCATTATATATTAAAGCACTAAATATTATAGCAAATGTTTTTAGATATTTATTTTTGTGGTCTAATTTTATGTTTTTTAAAGTAAAATTAAAAAATATGAAAAATAATTTAAGTCATAATATTTTAAAAATTATATTTTTTTGAATACACTATATTAAAATAATGTCACACTATTAATTGAGATCATATATTTCTCACTCGATTCAAACCATGATCTTAACCTTTATTAAATTATCATAACCTATAATGATGATTCATTATCATCATTTATTATCTCGGATAAACACAAATTTTATTGAATTTCATTACATGTTTTGATAATCTAATTATATTTTAGAAAAAAAATATCATTCCATAAACATATTATAGATAAAATTTCACCCATCTCCCAAAAATTATAAAAAATATATATTATAAAATATAGCATTCAATTAAAACATCAAATTTCTAATGAATTTTATTAAAGCTTCCCAATACTATATATCCCATCCTTAGTTAATATATCACTAACTGCTACAATCATGTTCATCTATTACAATAATTTAAAACTCACGCAGATTGCAGTTATATATCAACCTCAATTAATTTTAAATACATGATTATATTTTTAGGGAAAACTAATTTATTAAAAATAATATTTTTTTAGTTGCTTTGTGATGATATATAGAACTCGTTAATAAAAGGGGCCTTTGTGCCTCAACCATTTATAAAATATATATATATATATATAGCACTCGTTAACTTATTTTAGAATGTTAATATTTGAAATCATAATTTACCATATTCCATTTTCTGAAGTGTTATAAAATACCATTATGTTTTATAATTGAGTACAATTTAAGTGTTCATTATAATATCATTATCATTTTTATTTTTACATAATATTAGTATAAGAATTATTATATCAATATCGACATAATTATATTATTTTTTATAAAATTCATTTGGTTAAACACTTTTGTATACACTGATTACTATAATATGACTATACTAAAATAAATACTTTCTTTATTAACTCCAATACAACTTATACATTTTTATCTATTTTAAAAATTATCATACATTTATTGAAAATATATCTCCTACATCCCTATAAACATAAGAATCGCTGAAATATAATAACATTTTACTATTTTATAAAATATACATTGATCAATAATTAGATTTTACTTTTTAATGATGAGAATAATTAAAAGATAGAAATTTCAGTAGGACTTTGGAATTTTTTAACAATGAACTAATATTTTTATAGGGATGTTGAATTCATGGATATGTCATTGTGATATTTTTATGTTTTTTTATCTTTTATTGGTGTCTATGAGTATTGGTAATTGCTCAAAAGGTTTCCATAGCATGACAAAAAACTAAACACTCCACCAAGTACCCACTGGAGGTCTATCGGGTTCTACATGACGCCCCAATAAGTAACGAAACACCACATCGGCCACAGAATACAATTATTCATTGAATATCTGAATCTATAAAAAATATATTATAACATAATAAAATTAATGATTAACCAATAAAATATTCCAAGTTGTTATTTTTATTCTAGGACCATCTTCATCTTGTCACATATTATCTCTATCTGTATTGACTTTATATCTTCCAAGATCACCACCATTGTTTTTATCAATAAATCATTTAATATAAGATATTTCGTTATTATAGGTATTTTTAATCAGTATATTTAATTTCACTAATTTTTTACTCACTAATATTCATTAATAAACATCATTTTATATCCCTTTTTTCTTTTTTTTTAGAAAAATTGGTTTAATCAATAGATAACATCAATTGAGTTTACTTCTATAATATTATGTTATGTTGTTTCATTCCTATTTTACCCAAAGGATCATGTATGTTTCTAATAATTATTTATTTTCTATGTGTTTCTTTCATTCGAATTCTGTAATTGAGTCACGTTAGATGAGTCATTCATAAAATTCATATAAAATAAATCATTATACTTTATTTTACATTATATATTTCAAAAACTATCACCCTTGGAAACTGTAGGTTTAATGTAATTGGATATCAATTACATGAATGAAATATTTTATTGCACTGAGTATTCTTCATCCATAATTTCAAAACAATACTCTCCCATCATTTCTTATCACAGTTTATATTCTTATACATAACAAAAACAATGTATATATAAGAAAGGTGTAATCTCATATTCATAGTATGTTGCAAAAAATATAATATATGAATCATAACAACATAATATATCGTAATAAAATCATTAATGATTAAAGTAGGAAAATGTTTCTATTATAACATAATAATGTTATATGATCTTAATTAAATCCTACAAAATGAAAAATAAATCATAACATAGAACATCAAATCAAAATATAAAAATTTTATCACATAATAAGAACGGCGGAATGTGAATGTTTCCCAAACAAATATATAAATCATATTTTATTTTTTGTCCCAATAAAAATACATTTTCTAATTAATGATGCACATATCCAATAAGAATCTTATTATGATTAACAACCATATATAATAACAAAAAATATAATCATATATAATATTTACCCAATAAATTGGTAGGATATATATTCTTGTCTAACACATCATATAATAATAAACCCTATGTATATGTTATATATGAATATGAAAACATTCATATGTAATGAATCTAAAAATTTAAAAATGAGAAT
Organism: Viscum album; assembly: GCA_963277665.1. Classification (NCBI taxonomy): domain Eukaryota; kingdom Viridiplantae; phylum Streptophyta; class Magnoliopsida; order Santalales; family Viscaceae; genus Viscum; species Viscum album. The sequence continues at coordinate 1,376,349,940 of OY728140.1, read as the reverse complement.
AAAATTAGATTCATGTATTTATTTATAATAAATATATATTTAAAATCTAGAGAAAAATCTTGATAATTTTTTCCAGAATATATCCCTATGTAAACATGATAATCAGAAGGATTCTAAGACAGATGTAAAATAGTTGAGAAGAACATTATAAATATTTTTGAAGAGAAACATAAATACTTCAAAAAACCATCGAAACATTAATAAATATTAGGAATTTATACATTAGTAATGATGAATTGTTAAAATTAAATTTGCAAAAGAGGTGAATTTTTCAAAAAAACAGTGCAAAATATATTTTCATTTAAAAATATCATTATGGGGATATTATAAATCGTAGAGTGGGAAAATATTGAAAATTAATGTAAATCAATAAATAAGAAATATTATAATAAATTGGTATTTATATGTAGTGGGAATTCATATTATCATATTTAATGATTATAAATAGTCATTGATATCTAAAAGAGATAATTTGATAAGAATACCAAAATTTTCTATAGATTTAATTTCACATAATCTAACTAATAACATAATCCATAAATATATATAAATAAATATTTTTAGAATATTAGTCATTTATACTAATAGTTATGATATTAAATTATATTCATTTATTATATATGTGTGTGGGTGTTATTTTTGTTTTAATCACTAGATGTAATAAATAATTTTTTTTTCATACATGTGTTTATATGATGATATTGAACCCCTTTCACCGAAAATAAGGTAATTAAAACTAGATATTTCAAGGTAGTTGAATCATATTATTTTAAATATTTATATAAAACATGTATAAATGATGAAATATATGGGTATCATTTTCAAAAAATGAGTTCCCAGTGTTCTTTTATTAGAAATATTACAGATAATAGTGATTTTAATTATAATGATATATTATTTTTCGAAAATCATTATAGAACCTAACTATATAATGGGATACTAATTAATGAAAAATAACACCATCCATATTTTTTTTATACTCATCCATATTATGAATTTTAAAAATAGTATATAATCATTAATGTATGTTTTAAAAAACAAAAATAACAATATCTTAAATCAATAAACCAAAAACATTATAGAGTCCTATTATTGTAATATAATTTTTAGTGAATAATAATTATATTAATAGTATAACATTGTAAGGGGGAAATATATTTACATCAATTTGAGATCATATTTTAATTTAAAAATATAGAGAAATAGAATATACATAGATTGATGGAATCACTCCTTATCATAATTACTTACTTAGTAACAAATTATTTTGGTCTACTTAATTAGAAGAAAATATAACTAACTTAGAATAATACATTAGTAAATAGGATATGGTAATTTATTCAAGAGAAACGAAAATTTGACTTGTATATTTGGAAGGGTAGGCGATCATCCCTTTTATAAATGTGTTTTGATTTTTAATTTCACATTCAATAAGGGTTAGAGAAAGTCAAATTTTCATTAAAGGTCATATATAAGTGGAATAAATTATGGACGATAAAACTCACTCACTATTATCCATTTATTAAAATTTTTATAATTATAATTCAATGATTTAGTCTTATAAAATATTATACATTTTACATTTTCTATTTGAACATTCAATATTTCCCAAGATACTCATTTTCTCCAAAAAATTTATATTGATATATGTACATAATTATAATATTAAAATCTAGAAATTAAATAATATATTTCAAATTTAATGATGAAACATTTAAAAATTTTATTTTTAATATAAGTACAAAAAGCATAAAAAAATATATACCCAAAATAAAATTAATTTCTTATATAATGAATGTTTATAAATTACATATCATTATTACATATTATTTTAAAAATGTTAATTTTTTTCAATATAAGATAAATATATTAGTTATAATTTATAATATATTTCTTCAAAAGCTTTCCATACCCATTATAACATTTTCAACATACACATTTGGTAACTGACTTCCCAATATTTATATATATTTAAATTGATAACATAAAAATCATATTACTAATTTTCATTCCTCTACTAAACATTAAATACATATATTAATTTTGTTATTCCAATTTTTTTAATTCACTATCTAATTTATATTATATTTCCAAAAACACATTTTTATATTTATATTTATTTTAAGGTTTTTTAAGGAAACCCATTAAGTTGATGATTTCAAATTTTTTGTTTTTTAATTAAATATTGATTAATTAGTTTTTTTTATTTTAAAAAATATTTCTTATATTTTTTTCTTATACTGTAATAATTAATAAATCATATGGAATAATTTATGATAATAATATTAAACATATATTTATTATTCATTAGTGGTTGACATAACAAAACATATTAAATATTCATATGAAATGAAAATAATCATTTTTAGATTGGGTAAATGTTAAATTTTCCCATGAAAAGGGAAACCCGATATTGAAATGAATTAAAAAATTTGTCCATGTTTACCGTATTTTTTGAGTAGCCTAAAGAGTATACCACTAATATTTTCAATTTCATTTTCACAAACCATACATTTATAAATAAAATTACATTACCATTTAGATAAATTTCTTATAATGGAATATGGATATAAAAAGTACATAAACATCAGTTTAATTATTATATACTTTTGTTTTTAAAAGAAAAATAAAAATCATAACGTTTTGTAATATAGTTGTTGAATAGTGATTATATCACTAGTTTAAATATATTTTTCTGATGAATCGAATTGATTCATACTAAGTAATTGATCACCTCAACCAGTAGGATAACACCATCTGAATCCAATTTTATAATTATTCTATGGGACATAGAATCATTGGGATTTTCCCTTAACAAATCCTAAAATAATATTAGATAAATAAATCACATGTAAACCCATTTACATGATAATTTCGAGCTCATCAAGTTCACGAACCAAACCATGTATAGAGAACCACACCATCAAAATATAACCATGGTGTAAGGTACCCTTAGTCCATTTTCTTGTGTAATAAGGGGATATGTATCAAGACCCTAAAAATATGAATATTTAAATTTCATTCATAGTATAATAACAATTACATTTACTTCTTATTGTTGTTACATCATAAATAATTTCAATTATGATAGAATAAAAAAATATTGTATTCTTGGGGAACCTGAAATTTTAAATTTCACATTCCCTTCAATAAATTTACAATCTTGTCAAAATAAATTATTTTCTAATAAAAATTAATATTAAATATTATTTATTATGAATTATTGGTAAAATAAATTTACAAAGTCAAAAATATTTTTTATAATGGTTCGTAAACTGTTATTTACAAAAACCACTACAATTCTAAAAAAATATGGATTCTTAATTTAAAAGTGAAAATTCACATTAATATAAAATTATATTCACAATATAAATACTATTTTTTTGAATCAAAACATAAAAATATTCTAGCGGTAATATTTTCAAAATTTTGTGAGATAATTGTATTTTCAGGTAAAAAATAAATACGATATAAATACACTGTTTGTATTTGGACACCATAATGCACCAAAAATGATGTCAAACTGTATATAAATGGTAAATATGTTCAATTATATATTTTACCCTTAATATAATTTATTTTGAGGTTATATTATTAATTTTAAAAATCCTCTATGAATCCTTCGTATCCTAAAATATATTTTAATGTTTTAAAATCTTTTTTAAGAACATCACTAACATCCACATCACCAAGGGAAGTATTACTATGTGACTAGAAATTTTCAATGTAAAATAATTATAACCATTACTTTTTTAATGAATCTATGTAAAAACCCATAGGATAGTTTTTGGTTTTGAATACTTTATTATATAACAGTGTTTGAGAAATAATAGTGAACCTCTAATTATCATAATAAATCCACCCAAGATCACATTACTCTATATTAAAAGTAATTATAGTACGTAATTACTCTTAAATAACCTATATATTTTTATACAACAGTTACCCTAATATCTCATGAATCCCCTACCATGTTTTTTGAATCACCCTATGAAGGTAAGAGATCCTCTCCTCTCCACTATATTCATGCATCATTATTATGTTATTCCTTTTCTCTCCAATTCCTAATATTTGGATACTTTATTCAATAACACCCTTATATTCTATATCATTTTTAAATGATGTGATACACACTTCACCCTCATTATTCCCTCCCATGATAATTATTGTTCCCCGTTATGTAGCTGGAATTTTAATGTGATTTTTTATTCCAAACAATTGTGTAGTGAATACACGTACCCATTTCATATCAACAGTCTTCACCATTATAAACATATACTTCATTTATTAGGGACATAAATTTAATTAATCCACATACCAGTACAATAGGAATAAATACAATGAATCATTTTCTGATGTTAAATAATAAATTTGGTACATACATGCATGGTCATGAAATGTTTATGATGGGGGCACCTAGATAGCACTCTAATACCTTTTTCAATTTTTCAGTCCTATACATTACAAAAAGAAGGATTTTTACCACCAAAAAAATAGATAATGACAACATAATATTTGGTAATATTGAGTAATTTCAACATATATTAACATTCCTTAGTGTTAATTATTTATAGAATTTTTTTTTTGAAAATACATATGTTGGTTTAAATTACATAATAACATTAGATACATTAAAAACAATTAAATATGAATTTATATCATAAAAATACAAATACGTATTTCTAACAAATAAATATATAGTAATTAATTATTATTTATGAAAAATAATTTTCCTAAAAAATTGATTTATAATTAATTATTCATTAGTAAAAAATATTTTAGCAATAATTACATATATATTTATTAGTTATTTAGTGTGAAAAAATTGATTTAAAATACAAATATATACATATATATTTGCATAATTTAATTATAATTTAATAATGAATAATTAAATAATGATGTGTGTTATAAAATTAATATAATCTATCGAAAATTTGAGATTATTCTTTAAATATTTTAGAAATATTAAATTTTTATTACATAGATAATTATTATTTGATTATTATTCCTTTTTCTAGTCAAAAAGAAAAAAAAATTCACACCACACCCCTCCCCAATCCCATTGTACCCTCGCCTACTAATTCACAATGCCTCTCCCTACCATTCCATCACTACTCCCAGATCCTCTACTTTCCCATTGTCCCATCCCTACCATTGCTACCACCCCGACCATATTGCTCACATTCACTCCACATCACTATGTCACCATCTCCCCAAACTCCATCATTGATCCTTCTAACCATGCTGTAATCACACCCTTGGTTACTCTAGCACCAATACTCCCTTTGATCCCTCCCTTTTCACAACTCTCACAACCCCAACATCACTGCCTCTCAACGATTCTACCTCTAGTGTCACATCGTAACTAATCTACCTCCATCATCGCACCCTAAAGCATCCCAATGATATTTCAATGAATCTTATTTTTTTACATTTCATTAATCATTTCAAAAGAAAATATCATCGGATTTATTTCATGATTTTGTGTAGTAGTATTTGGTTTATTTTAATTTATAACATTTATATAATATATTTTAATTTATTTTTTTTCTTTTTTCCATTAATTATGGTTTTTACGATAATATTTTTGTACTAATTTCTTTCTTCTCATGGTAATAAATTAAGGGTTTCATTCCCAATTGACCATTGTAATTAAGATATTTTTATTTGGTTTATTTTTATATCTCCTCAATTTTTGGTACTTACATTTTTTAAAGCGTATGTTTTATTACTTGTCCTATAACATTTAGAAATAATATAATATTCATGAAGGATTATTATATTGAATATATAGTTATAATAGGTATATCTTATAATTGTTTTGATTTCAAAAACATCGATATTTATTATTGAAATATTTATTTTATTGAATAATTTATATTAATATAGTTCATTAGAACATTTTTCCTCAAATCATGTTACGTGTGGAAATCATATTTCCTAAAATGAATCATTGTCAACACATTAAAGTGTAAAATGTAATGTAATGGGATGTAGCCCACCTGTAAATTCGTAGATGTGTAAAAACTATGGTTGGTGTATTTAATTGTGATATGATTCTTTTTAATCATATGTTATATTAGAGATTCTTGATGACTGTTGAGGTTAGAGTAATGTTAGAATTCTCTGCGACATAAATTGTTTATTATCTTTAATGCCCCATCCAAATCTATATGAGGCCATAATCTACACTAGAAACAAATGAAGTCACATAATTGATTTATATATATAATTATTTAAATTATTTGAAATTTGTTTGAGTAGATGATTTAAATTGAAGTCTCATTTGTTGTATATTTCATTCTACATTCAACAATACGGTTTTACAATACAATTTTTGTTATATTTTCCCTGTTTTAATCATTTAATTTGGTTGCAAGACAAGTTGAATATGATCATTGATCCGTGGATTATTTTCTCAAAGATAAAAACCACCTACTCACAGAATTTTAATCTTTATTCTTACTACCATTTGTGAAAACCACAGGAAATACTTATTCTTATTTATTATTTTTAATTTTTTATATTGTATTTTTTATTCATATTGGGCTTTATTTATAAAATATTGAGATTGTTTTGTCTTCTGATTAATAATTTAACATTTATTTCAACTTAAGTATTATATTGTTTTTTAATTATAGAATTTACATGAGCACATATTCTATAATAGTGGGAAATTAAAAACATTCTATAGCACTTATTATTATGATAAGTATTCTAGATTGTCATTTCATATTTCATATGGATAAATATTTTATAAATTAATATAAAATATAGGCAGGGAATTTTAAATGAAAATTGAATTTAATGTGTATGTGTTAATTCATGTTATTATTATGAAATAAGAAAACATGTGTCTAAAATGATAAGTTCTGTATAATATTATTGAAGTGTTAAGGGGGTTGGATTATCAACAAAATCATTCGTAGGTACATAAGTAATCTTATATACTTAGGTATTACTATGTAATATGACATAAAATTGGTAAATTATTGATATTCATTTATATATAAAGTGTTCAATTCAAAGTAGTTATCTTTTTGATAATATTACCTTCCATTTTATTTAGGTAAATCCATTATTCCTTGGTATTGTTATGTTATAAGTGAAAAAATATTTGAATTCACTTATTTTATAGATTATTTTGTAATTTTTCATATAATATTTAACACATACCATGATTGAGGATATTAATATGTGTTTTTTCCTTTTTTTTTGAATGGGTTTGGGGTACTTTGATCCTGGTGGTCTTATTTTTTATTCTATGTTTGGTTAATTTTTGTGCAGTTGATGACCGTTGTATTGATGCAGCTACAAAGCATTGCTTCAAAATATATTGGACCACATGATCTCCACCATCTATTATTTTAAATCATTTTTTATTTACATAGAATAAGATATATACGTGAGGCTACTATCTTGTAAGAAGAGCAATTCAAAATTAGAAAAGAGGATGTCATTAAGGTATTTCAATCCAAAAATACTCTTATTTTAATTGTTATAATGGTTTTTTTTAATTTCAAGGAATATTTGTTTCTTGTTAATAGATTTTAATATGATGTTCAATTGATATTTTATGTAGTTCACTATATATAATGTTCATGTTGTAATATTCTATAGTGTAGCTTCAATTTCATATTTTTTGTTGTTCAACTCTTATATGATTTATGTTTTTTATTTTTCTTAATTTATCATGAATGAATTGAAAATATATGTTTTTAATGAATGTAATTTTATGTGCATCAAATATTTTAACATTTTGTTAAAGGTAATCAATGACGTTACAAGTGTATTAACATTGGAAGTAAAAAACAGATCATGTAAAATACATCTTGATATCATGGAATATATAGAGGTAACGAAAATATTCATTCAATTTTAAATTATATAATTGTAATATGAAAAAATTTGATTTTTTATTTTTATTCATTCATCTACTGTTACCTCATTAAACTATTATTCCACGAATAAATATATATTTTTCATACTAGTTTTATTATGCCACAAATTTAGCAATTTATTTACTTGATCTTTGGAAATATTTATTCTTAATATCTCCATAATCACACTTATCCAAGAACAATGGGGTTTTTCTGACAATACGATTTCATGAATGACAATTCACAACCAAACCCAATTTTAGTGATGAAACTGGTTCATAAATTTAATGATCATTAAAATAGTGGACGAATTTAATAAATATATGATATTTTAACTACATAGAAATTTCACGGTAATAAAAATTCATATATTTTTCTATTATTTCCTCTTTTTGACGATTTATGTTGTTCTATGTTATTCTTGATATACTTTCAGTTTACTATTTTTATGTAGATGTGGATTTTTTGAATTTTGTGTTTTCTTGATATTTTGTTTATTCTCATCAATTTTTGTAATGTATAATCATTTGATGTTGTAAGGCCTTCAAAGATTCCATTTTATACTCTTTATTTCTTCCTTTGAGGTTTTATTTGATCATCCTCAACAATTTCTCATTACGCTTTAACAATAATTATAATAAATTATAAAAGATTAGAAATTTAATTTCTCTTTTTATAAAATATAAATGGTGTAGTAGGTCTATAATTTGAGGTTATAATTCCATGGTGGATTCATTTGAAAATAAATTTTACCTATATTTCCAATTGTAATACACTAATCCTATTTTATGGTCTTCAGTTTTAGTTGTGTTTTCATCTACTGAATTTTCATTAATGTGTGGATTTTTTGGTTTTTGTGTCATGTATGACGGGAGCATTTTTCTGTCCAAATCATATTTTTATACTTCATATTTCAATTTATTAATTTCACTTTAATCAATATTTTGTGTTGATATGATTGGATGGGATTCATCTGTCACAGTCTGAGCCTAAATGAACGAGGTTCAACCATTGCTGATGCATTTATGAATTCGTAAGACAATTGTTTTTATATATGGGGATGAATCAACAACTTTCACATGTATTTTTGAACCATGAATGTTGATGGTCTTATTAATCTATGTTTATCTATCTTCATGAGACTTATGGATTCACACTAATGATATTTAATTCCCTATTTTTAATAGGTAAGATTCCATGTTTTGGTTTTTTATCTATCAAATGTCTGTGTACCTCCCTCAATTACCTAGAGTGTAAGTGTATTTTTTAACTGTTATGATGAACTGTTTAATTTTCTATCACTTTTCTGTGTACCTCCCTTTATTCCATATGGTTCAACTATATTTTTTTCACTTTTCTGTGTACCTCCACAAATTCCAAATGATTTATTTACTCATATTTTTTTCTAATATTTTTGTGCATGGACTCGATGTAACATGGATGCTAATAGTGTTATAGTGTATGGGGAAAGAGATGGATCTTGCATATACTAGAGCTAGCATGGATGTGTTACATAATATGGCATAGACTAGATTGTCTATGTATTGGGCTAGAGATGATATATTTTGGATAGAGAAGGAGCTGGCATCCATTGGCGGAGCTACTTTGGCTAGAGGTAACATGGATGGGTCGTAGATACTGGTGATAGATTCCCTAGCGATGATGGGAAAGATCATTTAGGGTGGTTGATCAGTCATGGTGATGTGTGGGGGAGTTGGGGGGGGGCATGTGTGGGATGGATTTTCCAACAACAGAATTGGGGACTGGTGAGGGGGCAAGGTTGTTCAATGATTGAATGTTGGAAATATCTTGGTGGGGATCCAACATGGTTTTTTTTGGAATGATTTTAATTATTAATATAATTAAATATTTTCCCATTTTTATTGTGTATAAAAATTGGCTATGGATTAATAATTAACACAAATGCATTATATATGATAAATCAATAAATATAATATGATTTTTTTTGGAAATAAATATTTATGATATTTTTTTAAAAGTAATTTATAAAAAAAATATTAAATATTGGTAATTATATTACCAATATAAAAATTTCATTAGAAACTATCGCTTAACACATTAATCAACATATATATTATATTTTGGCCTTATTTTAATTGTAATAGAACACTTTTTATTTTTCACAAAAATATTAACCGATATATTTTTTACCAAATGTTAGGTGATAAGAACATGTTTGTTTTAAAAAATTTTACTAATAGTAAATGTAATTTTACCAACAAATATTCCACAATTAGAATAAGTAAAATATTTTGTAGTTATACAATTCCATTAATGGTGAACATGTTGTTACCAAAAGAACATTATGTTATGTTCTATGTTTTTACCTTTATATATGCTAATGATGTTAGGTTTTATTTTTTTGCATCATTTCCATGTTACCTTTATATTATCATGTCATATCATTCCTCATTTTCCATATTAGAAACAATCTCCAATTTTATATCCCATTGAAATTCATATTTTCTAAATTTTAATAATTTCGTAATATAGTTATATTTTTATTCTATTACAAGAATTTATGTCCAACATATTTTAAAGGAATGTCCCCAGGTTATCACATATAGTTTTAATATTGATGGAATAATATATGGATGTTATGGAGGTTCACAATAATATTGTTGTGCCCATGTATTATGTGTTTTCATAATAAAACTAATTCAAAAACAAATTATTATTCCATATATTCTAGTTTTTATTATGTGTAACCATAGGTAAAAAAATCAAGAATTAATGTTTTATAAAAACATGGGTTTACATAGTTAGTATCAAATGAATTTTAGTTTTCTTTTGGATTAGGATTCAAAAAATACAACCAAATCATTAGAAAAAATAAAAAATATTATAATAACACAAAAAATGTTTATAATGTATAGAGTAAGTGGTTTCCATAAGAAAACAACGGTATATGTACACTACAAGTTGTTGTGGCTCTGGAACCAATCTATATAGTGGTAAAAAATGAAAACACCACATTGTTCTAGATTCAATTGGGAACTAGTGCATGAAAATTGTCCTTGATTAGCACATAGATTAATAATCACCTGGGTTTTGTGCTGATAAATTCATAAAATCATTACAAACCATTTTTTGGGAACAAAAATTATAATACATTTTTATTTATGAAAATATATTATGGATAACATATATTGGATCATATAAATATATATGTCAAGATATAAAATTTTTAAGATATTCATTTCCTCTTTTTATATTCCCATTTCTGAATTTAACAGTTTAATAATATTTGTCCTTAATTTTCCATTTATTCTATAAAATTTCAAGAAAATGATTAAGTTGAGTATAAAATCCAATGTAAAGGGAAATGTGATTACTTCCCACAATGAGATTCCCAAAACAATGAGATCCAAAATCACAAAATTTTATGAAGATACTTTCTCAATATACTCGGGATCTTAATAGAATCTAGAATTAATTGGAATAATCAAATTATTTAACAATGAACAAGGGTTAATTGATACCATTATTCATTAATAGACTCTGAAGTTAAATGGATCATATTAACCCTTAATCATAGAATAACATATCCACTCAATTTAGAAGATTGTATGAACACATCATTATTCAAAATGAAATTTATGTTTATACTATATTTTTATCATATTAAGAGAGAATTTGATTAGTGGTGGACATTAATCAAGAATATATAGCATGAGGAAGATATCAATGTGATGGGGTCAAAGAAATTCCATAAAATATTTTTCAGTGAATATTTTTCTTGATATTTGTAACTTATAATTAAAAGGGATTTCATTTCCCTGAAGAAAAAATGATGAAAAAAACATCACGGTGTGCATGGGAAACACTAAAAGGCATACATGATACACCTTATGCTTTATCGTTACCCCCAAATGCATGTTTGGACACTTATTTTATTAGACCAAACCTAGTATATGAAAATAATTGGTGATCTATGAATTTCATTACTTTATAGAAATAGTGAAATGTTCCCTCAATATTGAAATGAAGATTATAAAATGTGAAGGTTTTCATGTTGACAAGAAGTGGATTGTGGAGTTCAATTCAGGTGTTGTGATAGATAATTCTAACGGTGGTATGATATTTTAGCATCCCGCTTTTTAAAAGTGTGGAATGGGGAAAAATATAAATTACTTAATATGGGTGAGGAAACAATTTAGCTGTATAACGGAAGGCCACCTGGCTGGTGATTATCATGGGGAGAAATCCAAAAAATTTAAAGGACGAAATAAATGTTCTGGCCTACCATCATCCAATTGTAAAATGAATCAATTGTAGAGAATAAAAAAATTATATGAACCACTACCCTATGCCAATGATTATCATATACAATCGACACCAACAACCCCCAATGCAGTAAGGGTGAGAATATTACATCAATAATACTGAGTTTAATCCCTAAAATAAAGTTTTTAAAGGTATGATATTTATTCATTCAAGAATAGAAAAAATATATTATTCTAGTAGTGTACATTCCGTCACATCACCCTGGTTTAGTAAAAATATTCAATCACCACAACAAATCAAGGTTGTAGAGTTGTCATTGAAAATGGTGAATTGGAAAATTATTTCATTCCAAGTATATTTCACCTCCCTAAACAAAAGTTTTGGGGTAGGCTTCCAAGAAAACATTTTGATACTCCCTATAGTTTAATTTGATACAATTGTTAGTATGTATTAGAATACCATATACGAATCCAATATAAATTTATATGAGAAGGAAATCACTCTCAATATTGGGAATCATCCTCAAATTCTATATAATTGAAAGGAGTAGGATAAAAAATCAGTAGTTCTAACATATCAAGCATGTATATTATTTTTTTATTACTAGGTGTATATGGGACAATTGATTTATTCTAGCAAAAATATTATACATAAATACATTCCCATTGTGATGGAATACATTAAAGTCTTTCATGAATAATTAACTAGTTATCCTCCTAGTAGAGAGGTTGAATTTTCAACCAATATTACACATGAGGAATTTGAATTGTCCAATATTCTATAAAGAATTGATGTTGGGTAAAATGATGGTATTAAGAAAACATAAAATTATAATAAAAATAAATATAATGTTTATACAGCCAAGTGATTCACCATATGGAGAACCAGCCACTTTATCATGAATAATGAAAGGTCAATGCACCATTTCATTAATTATCATGATCTAAAAATTATAATGTTAAATAAAAATTATCCTATGAAATGAATGGATAAATTTTTGTTCTTCTATGTAGATAACAATACTTCTTCATAGGGGATCTTTTGGGTGGGTATTATCAAGTATGTGTGAATAAGGAGGTTATCCCCAAGAGTGATTTTAATATACTGAAGATGCACTATTAGTTCATAGTAATCCTATTTAGGATAAATAATTCAATAGAAATTTTCACAGAAATGTTGAATATTTTTTTTAGGTATTACTTTGGAAACTTTTTGGTGGACATTATACAAGATATTATAATATTATCTAGAAACCAGAAGAATCATGTGGAACATCTGAGCACTATGAAATAAATATTATGAAAGGAGAATATTTATGAAATGTAAATAAAATGTGAGATCCAATTGAAGTAAGTCAAATCTATTGGATATATTATCCATATTAATAAGATATCAGTGGAACCATCAATGATAGATGTATTTTATAGATATAAAAGTCCAACATCAATGACATAAATTGAAAAACTCCATTTATTAGATAGGTATTATTGTGTATTTATGAGAATAGAAATGCAATGTTAAAACCCTCTAACCAAAAAATATATAATTGAGTAATTTCTGTTTTGAATAATGAATTTTAATAAGGATCAATTAGTTGAAAACAGACTTATCACAACACTAATAAATAAGCATCCCACAACTTGGAAACTTTTCATGATATACAGTGATGGTTTAGAGATAGTCATGGTATGATTTAAAATAAAAATGAATATCTGAATGCATATTCCACAAGGAAATTGAATGATCATGGACATACCTACACAATGAACGACTTAGAGTTAGCTGTAATGAACTAAATGTAGAAAATTTTGGGATATTTTCTACTTTGGGAGATGTATGAAATATATATATGTAAGAAAATTCTAAATAAAATATTCACATAGAAAGAGATAAATATAGGACAAGTAAGATAGTAATAGCTCATTAAGGACTGTAACTAATCATTCCACCACCGTACTAGGAAATTAAATAAATGGTAGATGATATAAAAATAATTAATCTAGTAATTTAATGAAATGAGATAATTGATAAGGATTGGATCATCTAAGAAGTGAAAATTATTTACACACAAATCATAAAATAATGGATATCATGAATCTAATAAAAAATTATTTCTAAACCATCAATTGTAGAAAATATAAATTGTGATAAAAATGTGTTGTGGTAATTAGAAATAATTTTTATGCTATAAGAAAAAAGGAAATCCACATATTTAAAATCTGATGAAGAACATTTTTATAGTTTGGCATCAAGGCTTTGTGTACCTTGTAGTCATGATTTAAAGAAGGGGATATTGGATGAGGAACATTTATCATCCTCCTCCATCCATATAGGGACCACAATGATATACTGATATATCTTACATAACTATTGGTGGGAAAAAATGAATAAGTCAGTTGGGGAATATAATAGAATATCTATTTTATATCAGTATGCAAAGTCAAAAAGTAAAAAATCCAATAGGATGATGAAATCACAATCCATATCTACAATGAAATCGTAAAAAATAAACATAGAATATTTCAATGGTAATACAAATATATAAAAGGAATTTACTAATATATGGGTTATAGTAGGAAATATTACATAAAAATCACACTTCACTGTAATTCAGGATGACTCCTAACTTCATTTTATTTCAAAGGATGATGTGATCAATATTTTACTTTAAATGTGTTCTCATAGAATATCATATTCCACTCAAGAATCCAAATAGACCCTTATGAAGAACATTATTTGAAGAGGTTAAAAACACCTACATGTTATGATGAGGATGAGAATAAAAATATCTAGGTCCTAAAATGGTCCTGGAAATGGAGGAAAATGTTAAGACCATTTAACAACACATCAAGGATTCGTAGTGTTGAAAAAAGATCTATATTGATAATAATTGATGATACATAGAGTTTGGTGTTGGAGAAAAGGTATTCCTACACATATATCCATAGAATAACGACATGATATTTTGGAAGAAGAGAATGACTTGTCTATGATATATTGATCCCTTTGAGATCCTTGAAAGTATTAGATTCGTGGCCCATCGACTAGAAATCCAAGCTAACCTATCTCAAGTACATGATTTGTTCCATTAATCTGCATTTAGGATTTACATATCTTAAACCTCATATTTACTCAATACACAAGTTTTTTCATTGTAGAATGATCTTTACTTTGAGGAGTATTCTATGAAGAACATAGATCATAGAGAAAAAGTTCTAGAAAATTAAACAAATCACATAGTCCAAGTGAAATAAAGAAACCAATAGATTTTTGAAGAAAAAATGGAACCATATAAGGTGATAAAATTTAATTTCCACATCTATTGTTTTGTGAGTAATGAAAATTTAGAGGGTGAAATTTATGAAGGTGGGGATACTGTAACGGACTGAACTTTTATAAATTAAATTCAATTTTTGGTTGAATTAATTACCCAATTACGTATTATGGTTCACGAAAACTCATGAACTTATTTGGATTAATTATATCCTATCAGAATTAAAATACTAATAAAAATCATAACAATTGATAATAAATCTCTTTAAAAGTAATCATATGATTAGTATAAATATAGGTCAATGATAAATCTAATCTACATAGAAAAAGGAAGTGATGGCATCAAACAGTATGATTATACCTTATAAATCCCGCTTATAAGAGCTTCCTTGGGAGATATAATCTCTAGAATTTTTCTTGTACTTCAACCAATATATGATCTAGGAACTGAAGCATGATAAAAAATATTCATGGGATATGTTCATTCTCATCAAAATCATGGCCCAAACAATATATGTCGAACCACCCCTGAAAACAACACTCTCTTAAACCATACCCTTAGGTAATTTTCAACTATGCTAAATTTATATGTATCAAGAACCTAGTAATTTGAATATAATGTATTTTATTTAAAATATAATAATAATTTTATTTAGTTTTTATGTTTGTTACATTACATTTTATTATTTTGATACAATAAAACAAAAATTTTATTTCTGGGTAATATGAAATTTCAAATAACTAATTCCTTTTCATGAATTAATAAACCATGATAAGGAAGTTATATTTATATAAAATATTAACATTATTTAATATTAATTAATTTTTATTGATAATATATATTTATGTTGTCAAAAATAATTTTTAAAAAGTGTTGAAAACAATTATTGTCAAAAAATTAATTATTTCTCAATATATGTCAATTCTTAATTTTAAAAAAAATGTTCACATATGTAGAAAATTTTATTGATAGAATAAATATTATATTATGAAATATAACATCTATATTATCTTGTGGGTATTTTTTATTATCTTCTCAGACAACATGATTTTTTGGTAATTATTAAATATAATATAAATATATAGTGTATATTAAGATATCACAATGAGAAAAAATGATTTTAAAATTTATATCAATATTATTCATGTCTAAATAGATTTTCCCCTTTAAATTAATATTTTCTATCTTATTAGCTTAGTTTTATAAGTTTATTATGATTCCTCCAAAAACTATATTTTTTTTTATTGTTTTAAAATAATTTCTTTAATAATATAACCCACTTCAACATCACTAGTGGTAGTATTTTAACATTTTTGGATGTTAAACATATAAAATATTGAAAAACACTACCCATTTTCAAAAAAATGGGGAAAACCATGATATGGCCTTTTTTATTACATTATTATATACCTAAGATTGAAATGTAATAAAGAGATATTCATATTTTCCATATATAAATCTATCAAAGATCTCATTCATCATTACTCAAAAACCATTCATAAAGTATTTTATCGACCTTACACTCTTTATAGTACTCAAAAGCTACCAAAAATATCCTAATAAACACCTCTTATTCTTTTTTAATCACTATATCGAATTAAGGGATACTCTCTTACAAGTAATTATTGTTGTATCTAAACGATCTTTTGCATTTTATAGAAAATACCTGATATTGGGATATGTTACACAATACCCCAATTTATACCCATATGTTTTTATGTGAGTTTATACCCCTTTAACTCTAATTAATTTATCACATTATGATTTTCACTCCTCCAATTATGTTGTCAAAATTTCACTATGATTTTGAATTCCAAACAATTTTATAATTAATACTCATACCTATCTCTTATAAATGGATTTAACCTACATACACATAAACATATTTGAGTAGGGACAAAATGTATTTAGTTCCCACACCACTATCTTAAGATTAAATATTATGAAATTGTATTTAATTTAATATGCTCTATGTGGAACACTGATAAATGTTCATGATATGATCATGACTCGTACACCCTTATGGTGATCCGATGAATTCAAAAACATTTTAGGCTCTTGGGATTTCATGAATAGTGCATGGGATATTATCCTATTTACATTATTTTTTATATTTTTTGTTAACCATGATTTTTTCTTATTATTACCTATTATAAATATTTCCCACATTCTCATGTTCTATCATTGTTATCTTGCAATATCATGCATTATCCTCCTTGTTTGTGAATGTCACCAGTTTTATGTCTCATTGTAAAAAGTATTGTATAACATTTAATAATATATTTGTGTTATTAAATTTGTAGTACCTTACTTGGATTTATAGGTCACCTCTTATTAAATATGTCACCAAGTTATCTCATAACTATTTAGTAATGAAGGAATAATATTTTTATGTTAGGGAATTTTTAAATAATGTTGTTATACCCTCTATCTTAAGTTATTATGCAATATATCTAATTCATAATGATAATAGACCTATCAATAATCGATATCATATTATGTGTTATCTTATATAAATAATCATTAATTAATGTGTACCAAAACAATGATTTTTATAGAGATTATATTCTTGATAGACCCACATATAGATCTTGATATTAAAATAATATAGTATTTTCTTAGGATGAGACTAAAATGGTTTAATGTGAACAGAATTGTTTTGAGGATCATATTTTTTAGTTTCTATAAGTATGACAGTATGGTAATTAAATCAAAACAGTATCTATGTATAAATATAAAGGTAATATAACTGGTATGATATCAGTTGTAGGGTTATATTCACCTTGGGTTCAAAGACATTCTCTTGACTGAAAATGAATTAAAAAAATCATGGGATATTTTTTCTAGTGAATACGATATGTCTATTTGGGTTTGTAATTTCAGGTCACTAATGGAAAACTCGAACAACCCCTACATTTTTAATCTATTACATTTCTCATTTCTAGTGGAAGACAAACAATTGGGGTTTTGAGGAAAATTAATCTTATATTCTCCCATTTGTCGAGGGGATAGTTGGTCAATCTCATTATACCCTTTTTATGGGGAGGTATTTCTTACTCTAGTGCTCTATTTTATATTTATCATATGTTCATGAATCGTTCCAAAATCATAATGTAGAGATATATACCCAAAACAATTGTCTATTAAAGGGTGTTATATTAATGAACCATTATCTATAAATAAATTTTTTTCTATCTGATCCCCATTATTTCTTATTAATTTTTTAACTGATTGTGTTTTGAATCCCTATGATTAGGAACTCTTGTGAATACTACTATCTTGGATGATTATTGGTGTTTCAGGTTTCATATTGAAACTTCATGATTTATCCTTTGTATCATATAAGAACATGAAACAAAATCCAGGATGTCAATTTCATAGAGTTTATGTTCGTATGATATGACTACACATTGAAATTTAACATTATTTATTATGTTTATAAAAATAAAGCTTCATACTAGAGAAGGAATAATACAAGTCTTTCTAGGATAGGAATTAGATTTCATGTAGATCATGTTACAAATGTCTTATTCATAAAATATGTTCAATAGAGTCTTTGAGTATGGATTCTATATGTAATTATTCCTTAAATCGGCTCATCAAGTGTATGACCCATTGTGTGATAGTGATATATTATTTGGAATACATAATGATCATGGGACCACATTGGGGGTATTTTAATGGGGATATTTTTATAATAATCATTGTTCTGTAATCCCATGTGTGTTATGATTGGTGTAAGAAATGACAGATAGTGGGACACTAGTCCCATCACATATGAAAAAAAATTAGTGGGGCTTACATGTTATGGATTCCCTTTAGAATGAAGGATTATTAGTCTTATAGATAATATTTCATTGTCCTATGAAAATAATACATAATCATATTTATCATGTTTAAAAAATAAATTATATTCCTTGTAGTTTGTTTTTTCATTGAACCAATATTGTGTTTCGAGTGCTTTAGGTCATGGTAGGGGCTTCCACCTAAGAGGATTCCGGCATATATAGCTATTTTTAATCCATAGATTGATATGTAAGGATGATTGGATCATTGTATTATTCAATAACCATATAATGTGGTTGTTATTATATAGTGTTATGTAAACAAAACGGTATTTCCATTCTATATATAATACCTATATCCTCGAAAAAATAACAAGTGTGGACCGTGAGCGGTGGATTGGGAAAGCTCGGATGTTATGGTTATCTCATAATAGGGTTTAATTAGTGTTTAACCTTTATATATTGGGGAAAGTCCACATAAGGTAGGGTAATTATCTATCAAAATCTCATAGTCAGGGGTTTACATTGCTTTAAGGATACATATATGAGTATTCAATCTAGATGAAAATGACATGGGTAGAAGTGTGTGTCTGATGCGTCTAGGGTGTCTTTCAAAAATGTTTGAGTGTCATTTCCAAAGGTATTATGTGACTTTAGGATATAAAAGTGGTTCTTCCTACTATTTTTATGATATTGATGTGTTCTAATATGATTGTTATACAGTGTTTCACAAGAAATTGAAGAAATATTCTAAGGATATCCCATGATATGGTTGGATTGTATGGAGGACCTCCTTTGACATGGAAAATAATTTAGGAGAAATTTTCATCAACTGGATGGTATTTTTGGAAACCCTTGTTTGATCTTATTTACATTTATAGAGTCCTTAGCATGACTAGGCGAACATGACTAGTGTTCTTCACATGATCTATGAACAGATCACATGAAGATCATAACCCATTTAAATGAAAATATGTGGATACATCATAACATGAGGATTCCACCTTACACAACCTTTATCAAATAAATTCCTAAATTTTCATCATGAACTATCCAATTTAATAATCACATAATGTCGATATGAAAAAATTCATTCATTTGAATTGACTAGAATTCCAAAAAGTGTTTGAATGATTAGTGGTGTCAACGCATGATGTACATAATAAGACCAGATAATCCCTTAAATCATTCATTGGAATTATTCAGTGTAGGTCCCTTGAAATGTCATAGTTCCCCACATTGAAAAGTAAAACATCACTTATAGTCCTATTTATGAATTTTTTTTGTCTCAGGATGAATTTATAGGTATCTATAACAGATGTATATGCTTTTTTTCATGGATCTTAACTAATATATTTATGCCTGAGTCGATTGAGGCAACATCACGTTATGTTGTTTTCAAGACCAAGCGACCTGTCTTCCATGATGTTATTTTTATTTCAGTAGACGAATAATGACCAATATATATATATATATATATATATATATTTTCCATATTTATTTAACACATTTATTTTCATTGGAATTTTCAAATATGAATTATCATGTCGAATTAATTTCACAATAACAGGAAGATATGATTGGGAAGCTTTATGAGATCATTTTTTATATAAAGGCATCTTTTATGGGATCAAAGGAGGACCATTTTAGAGGCTTTAGGTGATCATTTACATATAAAGTGATGAATATAATGACATCATTTAAAAATAAAAGTAACATATTTTGCGTAAATCCCATATTGTTTTCATCATTTATTGAATAAATCATATAGAATTATTCTATTATATTATCATCCTAGAAATTCATGACCAAAGAGATTTGTTAAATATCATTAACTAGAATTAAGTTGACAAGTCAAGGAGAATTATTATGATTTTTTTGAGACATTGAAAAACATCTATTTGATAGGTATACTAATTATAAGTAGTGCATAAATCCTTCACATGAAAAATAGTGTAACATTGCATTTTTTAAGTGAACCATCTTATTCAACTTAAATTTTTTAAAACACGTCACTTTATCAAATTAGTTTTCCATTATGTCATTGTATGATCAGATGGATACGTCTAAATTTCTTCATATGATCATTGTGAATTTTTTAGTGGCCTCTACAAGAAGAGGTATACAAGATCCTAGGGATTTATTTTGATCAATATACTATCCACAAGATCCACATCAACACTTTTTATGAAAATCAGTATAACTCGCTCTGCATAACATCTTTACAATTTTTAACATAATTATATAAATGGATTTTGAGATTGTCTAATATTTATCTATTGTATTGTTGAATGTTAAAAAATACTAATTAAAGGGTTTAGTAATAATCAAGTGGGATAGATGATGGGTAGTCACATGATCATGGGGACATATTTGGGGGATTTAATTATATTAGGTGGCTAGTTGGAGGGCCTTTTTGTTATCATAAAAAGAACATGGAACGCACATTATTTGTTGATGTGATGTTCTTAGGGTAATAATTTTTGTATTCACTAGGTGTCTAAAACCCTACACCTCTATTTTACATTTTTCATCAATTGTTTTAGAAAAAAATGCATATTCTATAATAATTTCTGTAATACAAATATGTTTTTACCACTTTGGTGAAACTAAACAAATATCCCCTTCCATGACTGGGGATTGAAGTAATAATGAATCTATTTGAAAGTTGTATGTAATGCCCTAACACAAGTTACCCAGAGTCGGTGCAATATTTTAATACATTGGTATGATTACATGGAATCAAGTCCCAAAGGACAAATCAGTTTAGCAGTTTTGGAAAATAGATTACATACATGAACGTTACATTACACTATAAAATGAAAAACATCAACAAAATTTTCTCCATTGAACACATTCATATCCCTTAGAATATCCCTACACATCGGTCATAATATATTTCTTTGCATCCTGGAAAAAGTAAAACATAGAATGGGGTGACCTCAAATGCTCAGTAAGGAAAATAATATTGCAAAAACATTCATTAATAAACATAAATAATTAAGGAAATGTATAATTATAAAACAAAATCCATTTTAACTTTAACTTAAGAATAATTTTAAAAATATAATTAAACTAATTCCATTTAATTATTTACATGGATATTCTACTACTTGAATAATCACATGTAATACCAATTTCTAATTTTAAAATGATAGAATGCATAATTCTAGACTTCATAACAACATAGTAAAGGCCTTGGGAGAAGACTAAAAATTAGCTTTTGTCAAGGCCATGTACCAAGACACTAGTTTTTTTCATGAGTCCTACCGATGCATCGAGTAGCTATACCGGGCTCCACCTGTTACTTACTAAGTCCAATGTATTCCTCATATGAAAAGGATTAAAAATAACAAAAACATTCCTGTTAAAACTAGATTACGAAATTTAAATATATTATCAATAAACCATGAATTCTGTTAAAATAACACATCCACAGTAAAAAATATCACAAACACTTCAATACAATATAGAAGAATTGTATAATAATAAATCAACCTCGATCAAGAATAATATCCCGTAAAGGGTGTTGACACAGTTGTAAATGATCAGTAAATATCTTTGTGAGAAATATCCATTTTTCATGAAATCATTTAAAATTCATATAAAATATGTAATTTAAAAGATAGTCTTTAATAAATTTGTCCCATAGTAATTTGAAACATTTTAAAGTAATTAACATTTTAATGTATTCATATCCATATAAATAAATCCTTAAAACCCATTTCAAAACATGGACATTAATGAAAATGGTTTAGAAGAATAAATCATTAAAATAATTAAAATGATGTTTTAGTAAATTTTTTTAAATAATACCTTTTAAAACACTTTGATGAAACATGGATAGGGATAATAAATATCTCCCCATATATACTTACGTAAAAACACCCTCGGATAATAAAGATATTGTGAAATTAACCCTCACCTTGAACTTTACTTTGGTCTAGGGTATGTTTAACCTCTGGTATAATGACCATAGTATTTATTAAATTATACGAGGACCATATTCATATTTATTATATCACACATGATTTATTTATGATTTTATAATGACCATTTAATAATTATTTCCATGTTAAATTAACATTTTTGGTAATAATCCCTTACTTTATCGTATGTGTTTTAACTTGTACCTTTTAGATCATGATTTAAATACTTCTAAAATATAAACCCTAATTTATATATAATATATATTTAGAATATAAATATTAATAATATATAGATATATGAAATGGAAGGCACTATTTATGGAGACGGTAGGTCGTATGTACGCACAAACGTTGTTTCCGTTTTCATGTCGTATTGAACAGAAGTAAGTGAATAAGATATATATAATTACATACATACATACATAAATATATATATATATATATGTATATCTCTAGTGCAATTATTATATCATATATTACATACTTATTAATAATATATATATTTTATAATCATTGTTGAATAGTGAACATGGGAATGAATCCCTTCATGCCGTGGAGACGGTAATCTGTATGTATGCACAAGCGACACTATAATTATATAAGTGGTGGAATCGTATGTAATTGGATGTTTTATCATATATAAATAATCATTAACAGGTTATATTTATTATATAAATCCGTTATTCTCATTATTAAACCCGTCCAAATAATGAGGTGCTTGAAAAACAAACTACACCACAACGTGGAGACGGTATGCCATATGTATGCACATATGGTGACATTTTTATTTATAGGATTATTTGAATAATGTATACAGTTGTACCATATTTATAATATCATAAAAATATGTTGGAGTTATGAGAGTTATTGTTTTTATGGAAACAAAAATGAAAGTTGAAGTGGATGATGAAAAAACTTGAATGAGTGTGGTGAAATTATTACATCATCTTCAGGTGTTTCCTTTTGAGTTCATAAAAAGGGCTCCTTATGTTTGATTTGGGATCAAATTAAGAACTCTAGGTTGGTTTGATGGAATTTGGGCGGTTATTTGATATGGTTTTGTCTGAGCCAAATGGCTTTGGATGTGCGATTGTTAGAGAAGGGGAAGTCCCATTTTATAAAAGGGGTGAGGGTTACTTTAGGAAAATATTAAAATAATAATTTATTATAAAATAATAATAAATTTATAATGGCTCAGAATGAATTTATTTCGAGCATTAGGTGGTTATGGGTCAAAATCCACTCAACCAATAGTTTTTAGAAATGTTTAGGTTACAATTTTAACTTGATCATTTAGATTAAACTCCTAGCTAAATTGTTTAACTTGTATCATGTCTTCATGTATTCTTACACTATATTGATAATAAAGATACCCTAAACTTCCAAGAGAACCTAAAATGGTTAATTAATGTCATATATAATATTATTTCTGCCCTTTGTCTAAACCTTAGATTTTGGGGAATATTATATCAACCAATAATATACAATTTTTTTAAAAATTAATTTAGATCAATTTTGACACTATTTGGAATTTTGTTTTTGTGAAAGACATAAAAAACATATAAATTCGAAAATAATTTTTATAATTAACAGTAACGTGTCATACTAAACCATGAAATTTTTGGATGGCATCAAAACTTCTAAATTTTATTTATTTTAATATTTATAATATAAAGTATTTTAACAGTTCATTAAAAAGGTAATTACTCCACCATTATTCTGTCATAAATAAATTAAATTATATAATTTATAAAATATATAAATAAAATACTATTTTTAGGAAATCATTTTATCCTTATAATTAATATTTATAATATAATTTAAATTATGTAAAACCCTATACTAAAAATGGTTTAGTTGAAAACATTAAATTTAACCCTTTTATCTCTTCTATAAATAAAATAATAATAAATGCTCAAATCTAATCCAAGTGGACCTAAAGGAACATATTTTCTTCCTAAGGTTTTTTTTATTGAATTAAACTTATCCAATAGTATTAGTACATGTGTTAGGGTAATTATAAAAACGTTTTTACCTTCAATTACCCAATTTACTTTTAACCATGGTAAATAAAAGACAAAAATTACTATTCACCAAAAATTATTTTCATCTTATTGAATCAAATTTTACTAACAGATTTCAACTGTGTCTACATGTTTTTTATAATTCAACTCATTGAAGTGGTAAAATTATGTATTATGCAGATTAGCTAACGTGCCTAGAATGTGGGTAAAAGAGTTTAAAATGTTCAATAAAATTTTATACATCTAATTTTATAATAAAATGACTCCAATGAATAATATTGAAGAAACATAGGTATTATATATCTATTTTTACTGAAAATAAAATTAAATAAAATAGATAATTATTTAAATAAAGATTCAGTTTCAAATAATAATGTTGTGTTTTTCACTATTCATCAAAAATTGAATGTTATCAGAAAAATTCCGAAAAGTTATCCTAAGAATATTTTGATATTATAAATGAAAAAATGGATTATATTTTACCATATGATAAACATATAAGTTGTGTTTATTAATTCAATATTAATTCTGATTGTCAAAACCAAAAAGCGGGCTTTAAAAAGTAAGAAATATCAAAAGATTGACACGTGTTTATGTTAAATTTAAATGTGAAATTACATATAATGAACTAAATACCATGAAATGATAAAAACATAATCTAATTATACTTCCAAAACATTCAAATTCATAATTAAAAACTATAAATTATTTTGATTAAAAAAGATGTTTTCAATTAAAACATAATATTTTTCTCTATTCATTAAAGTATGAAAGTTATCAGAAAAGTACAAAAAATTTATCCAAATTATTTGTTATGTCTCGATTATAAACAAAAATTTAATTTCATTAAATTGAATATATAGAACTGTCAGATATTTGTTCTAAAAAGGGTTCCCCATTAAATGATGGTAAATTTTTATTTCTAGTAAAATACTTCTTTTATCTGAAAAAATGAATTTTTTCTCATATTATGTCTAAGAAGTATATAATATGAGTTGTAAATTTATATATAGTATATAAGATTCAAAATTCAGTTAATACTATTCATAACCTCTTCATGAATGACTAATTTGGTAAGTTGTGGTGCATTCGAACTCAGTGTTGTGTGTACCACACGCTATTGATTTAAATTAGTTAGATAACGTACTCTATAATCACTGTGTGTTAAAAAGTAAACTTTCATCCGATGTCTATTGGAATTCTTATATTTGGTATTATGATCATAATTTTCCCTTTCTGTAGATCACTCGTATTATTGGAGGATACATATAAATAAGGTAGTGGGAAGTCAATCATTTAACTTATTAAACTGAACTCTAGATCCCTACATAACCTCTTTCATGATTTATGTACATGATATCTCTATATAAACTCACTAAAATAATTATTACTAATACATGATCACATGATCTCATCCTCAAACAATTATTCATTCCATTATCGTCCCAAAAATTCCTGTAATAGTGAAGCTAAATATTTAAATTCAAGTCGGATGAACAATGACTCACAACCTTTCTAAAAGTTATCTTCATGTTCTTAACGTGTCTCTTGGTATATGTAATATGTTATCTTAATAATTATTTAATTCTCACAACCTTTATATGGTCAAACAATAAATATAATTAAAAAATCACATGATTATGGGACGTTACATATGTTACATGATTCATGAGACCTATTATACAAACCTAGTTTTTGGCCTAATAAGGCTTTGAAATATTTCTAAGAATATTTCTACAGTTGGGCGCTGAGACGGCATGCATTTCAAAGGCCTGGTGTGCCCGGAATTAATTTTATAAAAATGTTAAGTATTTTTATATGATGCATGTGCTGTTGAATACATAAAATGGGATATCTCTTAAATGGTTTATTGGATCAAAAATCCGAGAACACAGTTGGATCCGGAATGCAGTGTTTCCCCTAATCATTATAGAAAATAATTCAGCATGGGATTTTTGGACCCCTCGCTCAATGGCGATGTATTAAATGGATAAATTATTAATTTATTAATTTAATATCTCAAACCTAAATATCTCTAGAACATGGACTCAGAGAAAAACTATGAGGCCATAGATGAGCTCAAAACATAGGTTTTACCATATGAAAGGTATAACCCGTGTCTGCGTCGGGTGTTTGGCATATGCGCCATCACGGGAGAATAAATAAATAAATAAATAATTTTTTATTTTGTTATTTAATTTATTTCTTTTAACCCGATGAGAGGTTATAAATTCTTTTTTTAGAGGGGGTTGGCCTCATAATTAATTTTGGCCAATGACAGTAAACCCACCCTTGCTCTCCTCTCCACTTCTCCTCTCTGATGAATGATGAATGAAGAGAAACGAAGCCTTGGATCCAAGCGAATCGAAGAGTGACGAAGAATCATCTTCTTCTCATCAATGTGAAAGTGTGATCCTTATCGACATCGAATGGATCATGATGAATAAAATATTGTACAATGATAGATCCAAACCTAATTTTGGATTTGTCTTTGTGAATTCCTTACCCGGTTGAATTTTCATGATGAACACGAATTAAATGAAATTATTTGCAGATCGAAAAAATGGGTTGAATAAATTATTTTTTCTCATTTATTTTTATAATGAAAATATTTAAATGTGATAAATATTTATTTACCAATTTTTTGAGTTCTTGATTCTCAAAAAAGATGGCCAAACAAACATGGCCATCAATCCGCACATAGTCCATGAACGTTTTTTTTATTTCATTCTTCGCACATTCTCCATGATTTATTTCATTCCAAATAATTAAGTGTGTCAAAACATCGATGTTTCATTGAGCCTGACATACGAACTTGGATATCTCGACCCGAGGATCGTGAATCTACGCTTGTCAAAATTTTCGGGGTTAAAAAGAAGATGCAGTGGACTATGGAATGGGAAACGTAATAGTGTGATTACAGTGAGTCTTCAGGGTGTGGTTTCGGTGCAGCGAGCGGACGGGGGCCATGCGATACGGCTAGTGTGAGGCGCGCCGACGCGAGTAGCTGGAGGTGGTGGCATCGGTCTGGCCGTGCGGGGCACCATGCGATTACTATTCTAGTAATAAAAACTATGGATGATGAGATTGGATATAGAAATAGTTTGTAACGCTAAAAATTAAAAAGATTGAAAAAAATTAACAGAATCAAAGAAGAGATGGGGAGTGTTCAATAAAGCACCAATATAGGTGGTGTGTGGACGTTTTGGATGAGATAAATTAAGAAATTAAACTAAACTCAAAAAATATAATAATGTTATTATTATTTCGTTGGGAAACCCATATTTTAACGGTATCTTCTTCATTAGACCGCGGTTTCACGAACCATCAGCGGTAGTGTGATACTGACTTCAAGACAGAATTTATGAGTGCAATATTGGATGATTTTTTCGTGTTTTCGGATCAAGTACATGAAACAGTTGTGAATTAATAGATTTAATATTATTATTAAATATTCAACCCGCCATAACTCATGCGTGTGACGTCTGATTGACTTGCCGTCAGCAGCAATGTGACCTTGTCTTTGAGACTGTCGATTCAAATCTAATGTTGGTTACTAAAATTTGGTTCGCGGCTCAGTTCCATGAAACACCAAATAATAATAACGTTATTATTATTTATGGGATCTTGTATCCGACATATCTCCCCCCATACGGTGTTGGTATGAAGAATCGTCTGTGACTTTGTGACCCTAAAATTAAGACCAATGTTTCAAAACCATTTTTTGATATTTACCTCGAGGTCAACGCATGGGCCCCACGAGGCCTGGTTCATGTGTGTTGTGGTGAAATGGAATTTTTTCTCTGGCTATCCTTTTTGGACAAATGGGTAGTCCGTCTCAAGTGTTTTTTCATACGGATCACAACGGTATGACCGGTTTGGTTAATCGGTGTCGTTTGAAGTACGACTGGGATGGATCAAACACGAATCCAACTGGGCCCTCGGTACTAAAATGCCTATAACTTATAGACTGGGCGTCAGATTGATGCACTGTCTATCGTGTTGGAACCCTTATGGCTTGGCAGTCCTTCGAGTTGCTCCCTTGTAGAACTTAGTGGTAGTTGAGGTATGACTAATGACCTGAGGACCACATCTAGGGCATTTATTTTAGTGAGAGATAAGATCGAAACTCCCTTGATTACTCAAGGTTTGGGTATTTCTTACTCCTCTGCTCTTGTAGAGATGGGACTCCCCACCTCATGAGGGAGGGTTCATTTTCCTTTGAGATGATGTTCTTATCCTTGGAGTTGATACTCCGCCACATGGCCAGACCAGGCCGGTTTCATGGGTCACCCTGTGTACCGATTACACGGGTTGAGGACAGTGAACGGGCACATTAATAATATACATGGAGCCAACCCCAATCACTCAGACATGGCATTACACCATACTATACACCGTGTACTATCTTTTCGACAAGACCAGGCTTACGACACGGGTCGTTGTAGATGGGAAGTACTTGGGGTCAGACAACACGACATGTAACTTTTCTACATGTCGTTTACATTTTGTAAAATTGCATGGTCCTCTAGTTCATGGTATCTTGGACATCTTTCGTTTAGGTTTCTGCCCATTATTCTCGTTCCCAGGAAGGTAAGGCATCAGTTCCTTCTACAGGAGTATGATCCCTTCAGTAGGACTTTCTGTGATAGAGTCGACATCCCTCCGAGAGGCCTAGAGAGAGATCCTCTATCCATTCCTAACCCTAGCTAGAGTCAGGAGTCGACGTGACCAAATCTAGTGGGTGTTGATCCTCTACCTAGCTGTTTAATCACCTAGCTGGTGTGTCCAGATGAATCACGGTATCCTCCATAGCCCTGGTAGTGATCCTCATATGTATATCGTGATCTTTCCCACTCAAGAGTGTGTATCCCTTAATGAGTGCTTCTATCTATCGTGATCTACTCACTTAAGAGTGTGTCTCCCATAATGAGTGTAACTACCTCTTGTGACTTTTCTAACGAACGATACTTTCCTGACAAAAGTTATCAGAGCTATCAGACTCATGGAGTGAGTTATCTCAAATGAGCTCTTTGTGAACTCTTCTAACTAGATCCTTATCATGGGTATGTAGTTGTGTTACTTGTCTCTAGATTACAAGTATGAGTTACGAGTATATCTAGTTGCCCTGGGTATATGTATGGGCGTATACATGGTGTGAGATTGAGATGAAGATCCCCTTACTCTATCATCTGGGATTCATTGAGTGATCATATCTATTATTGGGTGGAGATGTACTATTTTTGTTCACTCTTGGTGTACCTTTTTCTCTCTTACTTCTCTCCTCTTCAGTACATCTCTCGTTGCTCCCTTAAGCCTTCGGAGCATCCTACTCAGTATTTTTATACTCGCCATTACATGGTCTTTTCCAACTTTTGGTGTGCCCTTGAAGATGAAAGAAAAGTTGATCGTGACATCAGAGAAGCTTCGGGATACTGGGTGATTGGACCACGTGTGGTGGTCGTAGCTTGGGATTCAGGAGTGAGACTCTTCCAACTGTTTTACTTTTTCACCTGTTGCCGGGTTGTGGCACTTTTCTAGTTGGGTTTGTATTTTTTCACCTTTCCCTTTCATCTTTACATTTCTTGTACTTGTACAGTTAGAGGTCGATGCATTTTTATTTGGTTCCCATTTTATAGTAGTGTGAAACCTTGATTTCTTCTCTATCTCTGCACTTTTCCATTGAGTTACTGGTGTCTGTGTGTACAAGTTCTTAGGAAAAGGCCTCCCTGAATTTGTTGTGCATTCGGTGCTAGTCATGATCCCCTGGCCTATGGATGTGGGCTTTGGGTTGTTTCGATTCAAGCCCTAGTACGAGTCGGTCATGACAGATGGGTATAAAAGGTGGTTCGACCATTAGGAAGTTGTTCAGATGTTTCCCTAAAATGGTCTTGGTTGGGTTTAGGGAAACAGTGTCGATGTGTCTGGAGAGCGACTCTCAGACTAGGGAGTCTAGTGATGGTATAGGCAGCCAACATATCCATTCACCAAGACCCTCATTACCCGTTTGTTGACTCATCACCCCGAGACACCTGTTGCAGGGAACAATGGTACATGCATCATATAGGATTGAGTCTTTGACTTTACTTATTGAGTCAGCTCCCCATCGTTATTGATATATATAGATATTATCATCCGACTGTAGTACTCCTTGATAACATTCAGGATGTCTTCATGATGACAGCCTTCTAGGATACTAGCTACGATTCATGGCGACGATTCTATGAGCGACGAGAGATCAGTTCGGGACCTATCATGTGATCCCCTTTCTCCAAGTGGGCAGGTAGCAGTACCCTTACCTGTTGAGAATAAGACTTCCCCTAAAGAGAAGGATGAGGGCATGTATAGGTTTGGCACACTTCACGAGTTCTAGTGTCGGAGATGGTTGAGGTTCCGCAGTAATCCATGCCCTCCGACAGTAGAGGATTTGCTATAGTTGGTGGTCCATTTGTCTATAATGGTATTTTTTGAGAACATTAGTTCGAGTGGGGACTCCGTAGAGAGATCTATGTAATCATAGTGCCCTTGTGCTTCCCCACCTATGTCGAGGTTCAAGAGTAGGCACTAGTGTTATAAAGAATCTTGTTACACCATACAGCTGGTTGTGACAGTGAACGCAATAGTGCTGAGACATCTACTATAGCTAGAAGATGTCAGACGATGAGATCTCAAAGCAGGATATCATCTCATGGTCACTTACATGCACATTATCATTTGATTCCCAGATAGCGCAATAGAAGAAAACTGGAATAATCTATCAGACTTGTGCACTTAAGCTGTGGTTGTGTAATAGATTCCCTTAGCAGGAAGTGTGAGAAGTATCAGAGTCACCTGGTGCTGGATGTTTTAGAGAAGATAAATTCCTTGTACCAGACCCTGGTGGAACTGGAGTGTACAAATTTTCTTTAGTCGACAGTGTTGACTCCTTCGCCTCTCGATCGTGTATAAGAGTCTTAGTTGTGATTCATCGACTGTGAAATCATGTGTGACCAGATATCCTTAGATGTTTCAACACATGAATATTCTAAAGGAGGGAATCACGATACCCAGCTCTAGTGACAAACAGTGATTCCAACCATGACATGGGATGTAGATGTTTGGTCAGGGAGGAAAAAATTCCCCTGAGTTCTATCAGGTCATTTTGAGACTATGTTAGGAGATGAAAAGGTTTCATACCACCTTGCCTTACCACAAAGTGTTAGAGTGGGAATACGATGCCTTGCACGTGCGCAACTGAGGAGATACATGTGTGTTACAATACACATCATCAAATCATGAAATCCTTATGAGGGTGGACCAAACCTTTGGTCCATATGCCTTGGTAGCACAAAAAGGTACATGCTTTCCTAGGAGTGGGAGAGCTAAGTGTAGGCTCGGAATCTCAAGCGGTTTCCCTGGTTTTGAATTGCGAGGAAAACAATCGTGAAGGAGGGAATAATTTAGAGACCCACTTTTTGGCCTAATAAGACATTGAAATAATTCTATGATTATTTCCAGAGTTGGGCACTGAGACGACTTGAAATTCTAAGGCCCGTTGTTCCTGGAATTAATTTTTTAAAAAATTGATGTTTTTTATATTATGCACGTGCGGTTAAATAAAAAAAATTGTATAACTCTTAAAATTTTTATCGGATCAGAAATTCGAGCCCACGATTGGATCCATAATGCAGTGTTTCCCATTGGCGCGACATAAAATAAGTCGACGCGGGATTTTCAGACCCCTCACTCGTTGGTGATGTATTAAATAGAAAATTATTAATTTATTCATTTAAGATCTCAAATATGAATATCTCAAGAATAAATACTCAGATGAAAAATATGAGGCCACCGATGAGCTTAGAACGTAGTTTTTACCCTAAGAAAGGTATAACATTTTTCCGCGTCGGGTGTTTAGCATATGCGCCATCACGAGAGAATAATTAAATAATTAAATAATTGTTTATCTAGTTAATTAATTTATTTCTCGTAACCTAGCGAGAGGTTATAAATTCATTGTTTATAGGGGGTTGGCCTCATAATTCTTTTTGGCCAACAACAGTAAACCCACCCTTCCTCTCCTCTCCTCAACTCCTCGTTGATGAACGACGAACGAAGAACAACGAAGCCTCAGATCCAAGAGAATTGAAGAGTGACGAACGCAACATCTTCTTCTCATAATTGTGCAAGTTTGATCCTCATCAACACCGAATGGAAATTGAGGACTGAAATCATATCCAATGATTTATCCAAACATGAAGTAGGATTTATCTTTGTGAATTCCTTAACTGGTTGAATTTTCATGGTGAACGCGAATTAAATGAATTAATTCGCGGATCGAAAAAAATATGTCGTATAAATTATTTCTTCTCGTTTATCATAAATGTAAAAATATTGAAGTGTGATAAATATTTATTTACCAATTACTTGTGTTTTTGATTCTCAGAGATGATGTCCAAAAAAACATGGACATCAATCCGCACATAGTCCATGACCCTTTTTTTATTTCATTCTTCGCACGTTCTTTGTGCATTATTTTGTGCCAAATAATTAAGCACGTCAAAACATCGATGTTTCGTCGAGCGTGACATAAGAACATGGAGATCTTGACCCAAGGATCATGAACCTATGATATTTAACATTTTCGGTGTTAAAACAAATATGCAACGAACTGCGGATGGGGAAAAGTAACAGTGCGATTTCATCATGTCTTCATGGTGCAATTTCGGTGCGGCGAGCGGACGGGGGCCAGATGATACAGCAGGATTGAGGTGCACCGGCGCGGGTCAATGGAGCTGGTGGTGACAGTCTGGATGTGTGGGACACCATACGATTTGGGTTCCAGTAATAAAAACAATGGATGAGGAGATTTGATAGAGAAATAATTTGAAAGGATAACAATTAAAAAGATAGAAAAAAATTATTAGAATCAAAGAGGAGATGGGGCGTGTTTACGTGAGGAAATCGTGGAAGAATAATTGGGATTGGAGAGAGATATTACAAGGTGATGAAATAATAAATTAAATAATAATAAAAATGATAAAGTAATAGAGGTTTGGGGCACGGTCAAGGAGGCGCCAATATAGGTGGTGCATGGATATTTTGGATGAGATAATTTAAGAAATTAAATTTATTTTAAAAATTAAAAATAATATAATAATGTTATTATTATTTCGTTGGGAAAACCGTATTTTGACGGTACCTTCTTCGTGCGACCTCAGTTTCACGATCCATCAGCGGAAGTGTGACCGTAAATTTGAGAATGAATTTATGAGTCCAATATTGGATGTCTTTTTTGGGATTTCAGAACGGGTACCAGAAACACTCATGAATTAATAGATTTAATATTATTATTAAATCTTCAACCCACCACAACTCCTGCGTGCGACGTCCGATTGACTGGCCATTAGCAGCAACATGACCTCATCTTTAAGACGGTCGATGAATGTCTAATGTAGGATAAAAAAATTTTGTTTTGTGGCTCGGGTCCACGAAACACCCAATAATAATAACTTTATTATTATTTATGAGATCTTGTATACGAAATATCTCCCCAACACGTTGTCGGAATGAAAAACCGTCTGTGACTTTGCGACCCTAAAATTAAGAAGAATGATTCGAAACCAATTTTGTATATTTACTTCAAGGTGGAATCATGGGCCCCATGAGGCTCGGTTCTCATGTGTTGCGGTGAAGTGGAAATTTTTCACCGGCAATCCATTTTAGACAAATGTGTAGTATGTCTTGTGTGTTTTTTCGTATGGATCGCAACGGTGTGACCAGTTTGGTTAACCAGTTTTATTTGACGTACAACTGGGATGGATCGAACACAAATCCAACTGGCCCCTTAGTAATAAAATGCCTATAACTTACAGACTAGGCGTCATATTGATGCACCGTCTGTCATGCACAAACACTTCTGACATGGCGGTCCATTGGGTTTCTACCTTGTGAGAATTAGTTGTAGTTGAGGTATGACTGATGACCTTAGGAGAATAGGTAGGGCGTTTCTTTTAGTGAGAGTTAGGATGGCTACTCCCTTGATGACTCAAGGCATGGGTATTTCTTACTCCTCTACTCTGGTAGAGATGGGACTCCCCACCTCTTGAGTGTGGGTTAGTTTTCCGTTGAGATGGTGTTCCTATACTTGGAGTTGATACTCCACCACATTCCCAGACTAGGATGGTTACATGGGTCACCCTGTCTACCGATTACACAGGTTGAGGACCGTGTACGGGCACATGAATAACGTACATAGAGCCAACCCCAGTCACTCGGACACGGCCTGTTCAACTTACTACACATCGTGTACTCACTTATCTACACGACTAGCCTTATGACATGGGCAGTTGTACATCGACACTACTCGGGGTCAGACAACATGAGGTGTAACTTTTCTACACACCATTTATTTTTTGGAAAATGGAATGGTCTTCTTGTTCATGGTATCTTGGACATATTTATTTTGGGTTAATTCCTGTTATTTTCGTTCCCCTGTAGTTCAGGAATCGTTTCCTTCTACCGGAGTATGATCCCTTCAGCAATACATTTTGTAATAGAGTTGGCATCCATTCTAGAGGCCAAGAGCGAGATTATCTATCCATTCCTAACCCTAGGTAGAGTCAGGAATCGACATGACCAACTCTTCCAGGAAGTGATCCTCTACATAGATGGTGGATCTCCTAGATGGTGAATCTAGATGAGTCGCGGTATCTGCCATGGCCCTTATAGTGATCCTCATCTGTGTATCATGTTCTTTCACACTCAGGAGTGTGTCTCTCATAATGAGTGCTTCTATCTATCTTTATCATTCCAATCATGAGTGTGTCTCCCGTAATGAGTGTAACTACCTATTGTGACCTTTTTGACAAACATTACTTTCCAGACGGACGTTATTAGATATACCAGACTCGTGGAGTGAGTTATCCCGAATGAGGGCTTCGTGAAATATTCGAAATGGATCCCTAGCTTGGGTATGTAGTTCTGTAACATGACTCTAGAATACAGGTCTTAGTTGTCAGTATATCTAGTTTATTTGGGTATATGTATGGTCATATACCTGGTGTGAGCTGTGAGATGAAGATCCCCTTACTCTATCGTCTGGGTTTCATTGAGCGATCATATCTATTATTGGGTAGAGCTTTACTCTCTTTTTTCACCCTTGTTGTACCTTGTTCTCTCTTACTTCTCTCCTATTCATTACATCTCTCGCTACTCCCTTGAGCCTTCGGGGAATCCTTGATTATTTTTATACTTACCCCTGTTTTGGAATTTCCTTCTTTTGGCATGCCCTTGCAGACGACGGACAGGTTGATCGTGACATCAGAGGAGCTTTAGGATATGGGGTTCTTGTAGTGCATGAGGTGGTCGTAGCTTGGGATTCAAGAGTTGGACTCTTCCAACTATTTAACTTTTTCACACTTTCCCGGGTTGTGGCACATTTCTATTTGCGTGTGTATTTTTCCCCTTTCCCTTTTAGGTTTACTTTTCATGTACTTGTACTGTTAGAGGTCAATGCATTTTTTGTTCCCTTAGAAGTGTGGAACCTGGCTTTCATCTATTTCTCTACACTTTTTCATGGAGTTAGCTATATGTGTGTGTACAAGTTCTTAGGAAAAGGCCTCCCTGAGTTTGTTTTTCTTTTGGCGCTAGTCGCCAGCCCCTTTCCTAAGGAGGCTGGCTGGGGGTAGTTGCGGTTAGAGCCCTAGTACGGGTGAGGTCGTTACACCTATAACATGTCAATTAACCTTGAATCCTTATATAGACCACATTAATGATGGGATGATGCATTGATGATGCATGACATATTTTCTTAGTTTACTCCTTTTTAAACAGATATTTTACTATATCATATATGATTCATGAATTATACAGATGGACTATAGTTCATGGATGTCTCCATATATAGTAGATAGGAGAGATACGTTTGATGGGGACCATAATATATACCCACAATTACAGGACATTTCTATAAATGTTATTATAAATGGGATTGTTCTAACTGACCATAAAAACTATCCTTTACTACATGGACTAACATTATATGGATTCCTCCTTTTGGATGAAACTACAAAATTATCAACCAAAAACAATATTTAATATTAATATTTATCACTTTCTCATGACTACATTCAAACATTATTTTTTAGAATATCATTTAATTGTGGATCCATTCCTAGAGCGATCTTAAAAATTGAATAATTTTTCTAAGGGAATAGAAATTTTTCATATTTCTAATGAAATATTGTTACAATGATACTCAAGAATACTCATCTCATGTCTAGATAAAGCAAAAAGATATATCTATTCAAACTTGTATTTTTTACACTGGTTATAACATTTATGATGTATGGGTGGTCCATTTTCGGTTAAGTATAGTTATAAAAAATTATCAGATGAATTAAATGGTATTCATCTCTATGAGGATCCATGGATATATCAGTTTATCATATACCATGATCATAAATTCTTATTAAGATGATTAGTTTTTTGTTTCTCGACACAGAAAAACATCATAGGACTCATGGTGAAGATGGAATCAGGATATGGGATATTTATATGACCAGGGGACAACATCCACAAAGGGAAACATATGATGAAATCATTACTGATGTTGATGTTTGGGAAACCCCTGAGAAGACACCATCCATGGAACAAGAATTGATTACGAATTAAAAGGATAAGAAAGATAAGGTATTAAACATACATCTATTTATTTGATTCAAGGATTATATTAATGCCTTACATTTTCAAAGCATGGATTATCCCACAACCATAAAACCCCATTGATTCCATTAAAATCATTTTTTCTAAAATAATAGGATCATATTGGTCAATTCTAAAACTTGGACAATATTTTCATTTAACTATCAGGTGAGACTGAGGGTGTCCTCAAGCCTTCTTTTAGTAGAATATTATCTCTTGTTCAAAAATAGATTGTTCATCTCTACGAGAGATGCATGTTTTTTCGTTCGCATCAAGACATTGATAATGTAATCATATTTACCAGTGTAAAAATCCGTTGATATATTTTCATAAACCATTGGTCTCCATTATCTACTTCATGGACATTATTAATAGGGTACCATACCTTTCCGTATTGGAGGACGTTTCCATTTTTCTTGTTGGGAATGATTTAATTTTCAATATCACGAATATATTAATGTTTCTAAAAATCCTTCTATCATATTTATTCATAGGCTTATAAAATCATTTGTGATAAATTTTTTGTCATTGAGTGATGGTGAGGAAAATGATATGTTGGTCTAGCA
This sequence comes from Viscum album, assembly GCA_963277665.1. Taxonomy (NCBI): domain Eukaryota; kingdom Viridiplantae; phylum Streptophyta; class Magnoliopsida; order Santalales; family Viscaceae; genus Viscum; species Viscum album. The sequence goes on along the minus strand of OY728140.1, from coordinate 1,376,311,550 downwards.
TAATCATCTCAATTTCATGTTGAACCCAAATCTACTAGAAATAATTATAATAATGGAAGGGTGTCACTTACAGAGAGATTAAATAAATATTCACTCTAGTATATGTTTCATATAGCTCATGTTCACATTGTATTCATCTATGAGCCATATATACAATACTGTATTTCCCAATATTATTTCTACACTCAATGGGTTTCTCATAACCCATTAGATAGTTTGTATATATAATGGAATCATAGACTCAATCTCCAATTTTATCTTATACATAATGTTATGATATAAATTCAGAAATAATACTTTCTCTTATTTAATCCGTTATCGAACAATATATAAACAATTACCATGATTTGGCAGAATCCTACCAGATGGTATGCTGAATCGATTGTTATTTATTGTGAATGTGACCTCTTATTTTCTAAGATTCATTCCCATGGATATGATGTACCTTATTTAAGACTCAAGATAGCCCTTATAGATGAACACACTCTATAGTGAACAGTATCCCATAAATATGGAAGGTTTTTTAAGTATGCTAGTCTAATAGTACTAGTGATAGATGATGCAATTTTTGGGTGGAGAACACATGAGACTTATTATCTAGCTTCCATTTAAGATTATAAAATCCTTCACTCAATTGAAAATATATCATATCACATCCCATCATACATTCATCCTTCCAAGGAACTCCATCATGTGTTCATTAGGAGATGATTACCATGAAAGATTGTTTTCTATAAATTATAGGCCATGATTTTTGGAACACCATTTGAGATGATCTGTGACCAAGATGAACTCCCTCACCAAATTTGTTGTGATTTTAGAGACATTGGTTTTAATTATTGATAATGAAGTGGAAAAATGAAACAGATTACTCTATATCTATACTAATTGGGATGTAACTATAGGTAATTTCATATCTCTGATGAAAGGAAATATTTTTCCCAATAAATAATAGATTCTTTGGAGTTCATGAACTAGATACACAAGAACGTCTCTCTCTTTCTTTCATGGAGAGATTATTTAACTACATAGATTACAGAATATTAAATGATAATAGTTGATTTAATTTCACCTTTTTATATTGTATCAATATTATCAATTATATTTATTAAAGGGATAATGTTGTGAAATATTTTTTTGAGATTATTTTACATTTAGTGATGGAAAAATTAATAGAGTGGACTACACATCAGTTCACTATTAAAACGCCTCTCCAGACTCTATTTAATATATAAATCTCAGTTGAATAGATTGTTTTCTGATCACGCTATAAAAATTTATGTTTTTTTCATTACAAAACTGGGAGTGGTTGTCATTTAATGTAAACATTCCTCCCCTATTTTACCATTATAAATGAATTAATGATTTTAACATTTCATGTCACGATTACACTCTATTTTTTTATCACATTCATATCATTTTATTATATCATTATAATTAAGAATGTAAAAATACCTAAATCCTATTTATAATATTATGAAAACAAAAAATGATAAAAAAATGAAAACAATATAACATACATTCTAGGATTAGTTCATATTATTTATTAATGACATAAGTATCCTTACTAATATATCTGCTACAGTAGTTTTACGATAACGTGGTCTAAAATTCCATCTTGGGAAAATAAATTCCATAAGAAGAGTGCTCCAAATTTTTACTAAGATAATATAAAAATCATGGATAGCATCATTTCATATTATAACCAAAAATGGTTCCCAAAATTGTTTTATCATTTTTCAAGCCCTAACATTGGTCTAAAATTTATTTGGGGAATGAATAGTGGGTGTTAACATGACTTTCTATCAGACGATAGTTTATGAGTTTTCTTCCTAATATGATCTATAATTTTTCTATTAAATATCTTCAAAATGTATTCTAGATATCATAAATTACTTGACTAGGGATTAGATAATCAACATTTTCCTTGGGACTCCTATGTACCTTTTATTTCTATAGTTTATGTTCTTCTAAATCATATCATAGACTAATAATGTTATAATCCTTCTCGTTAAAAAACAGATTACTATATTTTATGTTCTTCTATGTTAGACCATATCTTGACTTTTTATAATATCATTGATTATCATCCACATTTTTCAATTGTTTAGGGTCATATATATTAGACTATCTATCGATATTATAGAGGTAACTATTTTTATTTTTGTAAATCTCTGGACCTCCAAACTTGTTTTTAGGTCATGTGTTGAGGTCCAAAAAATGAAATGAGAATATAATATCACATTTATTATTGGAGAATTGGAACAATTAATGGGAAAATAAAATCATGTATATTTAAAAGACTTGAATAGTTTTTTTGTGGATTTTTCAAATAATTCTATCAGAATATTTCAGTAAACTAATAATAGGGGTTATTTGACATAGTTCGACTAATAGTGATTTTGGAAATTAGAATCACATGTAGAGTAAAACATATCCCAATGATTCAAGGGGGAACTTTACTCTAGAAATAAAACACCATCTAAAAGCATAACCAAGGGAATGTAATTATTCACTAGAGAAACCTAGTTGGGTTGTTTTTGAGTTGTCAATAATTTTTTTTAATTTAATACAATGATAATACAAAAAAATATCTTAGGATTTGGGGTATAGGAGACGTTTTTCAATTCAATGAATTGTATGTTTTTAAAAAAGAATACAAATATAGTACAGAGACGTTAAAAAAAGTAATATCCATGAAGGTAATATCAGTCAAATGGTTCCATTGACACATTGTAAAAATACTATCACATTGTGGTTATTTGAATAATCATTACTGCAACACACTAATAGACCAGGAGATCTAGTGAACATGGATTGGCTTTTACTAGGCAAAAAAGGGCCTTAAATGATTTATGCCTTTATTGTTTCCACTATTACATTATTATATACTCTAGAAATGAATAGTTTAGTGAGTAGATACATGAAAAATTATCAGAACTCCCTTTGTGGTTTCTTAGCTATAATGTTTTTTTGTCTCATTAAATAGTATTTTACATAATTTATATTTAGACCCAGTTTTAGGGTAGTGTCATACAATTGAAAAATAAGGATTCTGATGTAGCCAATTTTTAATACACTTTTTCATATAATTTTTTGGTATTTAGTGTATATTAAATATTAGGATTATATATTTTAATTTATATTTATTAATATATTTAAATTTTCACTTAATTATTGAAATAATGATTTTTGTATTATTCTAAATTTTATTGCTTTTTTAATTCATTTTAATAATTTTTAAATTCAATCCAATAATACATTTTAACTTTATCATTATATAAATATTAATTTTCAATTATTTTTATTGTGTCATTATTTTAATTCTTTATTTATAAAATAAATAATTTTTTATTTAATTAATTAATATTTAATTAAATAAATTGTCACTTTTACTTTTGATTATTTAATGAATTAAATTTATTTTCATAGTTTTTACTATTATTGAAATCATTTAATTATTAGTTGAGTATAATTTTAATCAACTTATTTGATTTTATTACATATTTTATTTGATCTGATTGTTTTTGTGAAAATACAAACCCTATCGGGATTTCAATCACACCGCCAGCCTATTGACACCATTAAACCCCTAGCATCACTAGTAATCTGAAATTATCTCACCCACACACCACAAACCAATTTCTTGTGGGTGGAGCATCTTTCACACCAGTTGCCTTAGGATGACGATGCCTATTTCACACATCTAGCCTCATGATAGCGGTGTCACACTTGCTTATTCGATCCCCTCCATCCACATTTCTTCCTCAATGGAGCTTCCTCATTGGAGACACATTCGAGACACATCCAGCTCTCCCATCCCACGTTCTTGTGGTAAAAAACCACTAATCCCAAGAGACCTTGATATCACTAGAGAAATTATATAATCACCTTCCATATCCATCATCACACCATCATCACCCACAACAAAATATGAGAAAGTTCATGTAAGAATTCCGAGATAGTTCACAACAGAAGAATTTCAACACCATAATTTTTCATGGTTGAAGAAAAAAATGAATTCACTCAAAATAAATTTAGAATATGAGAAAAAATATTTATGGAGAATCCCCCACCCCATCAAAAATGGTCATCACCTAAAGCTTATAGATCTAAAAACTAGAATTACCTCATAGACCCCTATTGACTGAACCCAACTATATTCCACATATGAAGGCCAGAGTATAATTGATTGTAGTTCACAACTGACTGGGGAACCAACGACATCCTCTATTCCCATTTCCATCTACTATGCTCGCCACCCACCTCTCCTCTTTGTGTCATTGCATCACCCCCATTCCCCCATCTCTCTGTGTGACCAACCACTCCCAAATAATCTTTTTAATTTTTATTTTAATTAATATATTAATTAATATATATAAATATATATAATATTAATTCATAATATTTATGACATAAACATAATAATATAAAATTATTTTTTATATTTATTAATAAATATAATAATTAATATAATAATTAATATAAATATTAATAGACTATATATTTATATATCTAAATATATGTGTTTATTAAATAATTACATTATAACAAATTATAATTTTGAAAATTATTAAATAGTTAATTAATAATTTTATAATATTAATAATTTTATAATACTAGTTTTTTCTTTATTCGTCCATTTTAGTAGGGGATATGTGATTCATGGTGTGAGATTCATTTGATGAACATGGGATCTAGTGACTAATGAGGAGGTTGTTGAAAATTCAATGTGCCATGAAGAGGTCTGAGAAGTGATCTACTAGTAGTGACATTAAATAGTATTAAGGATCAGAAATAATCGAGGAGAAGAAGATATAGGGAACTAATTTTATATCCTTCATATTATACACATTATAAACTATTAGGGATTGAATGATGGAGGAGATGAAATCATACCTCCGGAGTCCATGAGATGTTTCTCGGACCTATTATACAGATTCACATTCCTTTAGAAGATTGTGATCTATGAGTATATCAGATCCTCACAGGACCATCACCAAACCACATCCAGATTCGTATGGTGGGACATCTGGATAACAACATTTTATTCCCAATATTTAGGAGTAGAGCACAACAAAAAGACTATATGATATTTATATACATCCAGTAGAAAGACAAAATCATTTCTCTAAACTCTAATTTTGTTGATTTTTCTTTGATATGAACATATTTATATCAAAATAATTTATTATGTTGAATTAAATCAAAGTTAATAGATAATATACTTTGGGGGAATAAGATGATCTAGTTAAATATGATTTTCACTTGACCATGAACGATTCTTCTATTGGATCACCTCTCCCAATTTTTCTTTATTGTAAATTTGTTTGAAAAAATTATGAATTAGTGAAAACATATCTTGATAGAATCTAAATTCAATAATTTTTTATTCCAAGTATTCTCCTAAAAAGATAATCATGCACACAAGAGAGAGGTGACACTGAGTTAAACTGACATTTTGAACCCATTTCATTGATAATTGGCACTGAATTGGTGATCAAATGACTTCGTCAATTTATTACCTATAGAGGTCACTATCTAACAATTTATCCAAATAGAAAATATATCTAGTTATATTAAATCAAACCTTTATAATTAATCCATAGTGAGTTAAATAGGGAAACCATTATTGAATACAACCAATTGTCATCCCCAATCTCATCATTTGATTTATTTCACTTGTTGTGTTTCTTCTTGTTGTATGATTTACTATCTTTCAATTTACTCTCACTCACTCTCATATTCATGAATAATTTAAATCACTTCACAATTACATCACCACCACCACTATTCATTTTTTTTGTTTTCTAGTTTTTTGGGTTGTTAAGGACATAATCATTCTATACATATAGTTTCTTGATAAATTACCACTAAATTTGGTATTATGTAGGTTTATTAATTTTAATTTTCTCATTCTCAATGATGTGAGACTTCATTTCCTAAGGGGATGTGTGTGATCAATTTTATAAAATCCAAAAAAAATCACATATAAATAAAAAAATAAAAAAAAACATAAACCAAAATACATTATAAAAATAAAAAAATATATAAAATATTTAATATAAAAAACATTCATAAAAAATATATATAATAATTTTCTAAGGAAACTAGAAACACAAAAAATCTATAAAGCTACGGCATGAAAGATACATCTATGTTTAAAACCATATATCCTACCAATCATGAGATAGAAATAAACATAAAAACATTAATAATAAGAATAATGAAATTCAAATAGAAGAAAATAGAGATGAAAACCAAAACATGAACCAACCTAATAATAGCAATCATTATTGAAATGATATTTTTTAGTTGTATTGTTTGATTGAGTTCATACTGAATTATATATCGAGTACCCCATAATTTATTATGATGTATTTTATATCATGGAATTATGAAATTAATATATATATGTTTAGTTTGTTACCGATATTCAATGGTATGCCTGGGGAAGACTCTCTTGAATTCAATGGGGATTTTTCATGTAGTGTCCAGCAACTTCCACTAATAGTTCTAAGTGAGGAAGAACTAAAGATGATAATTTTCCCTATCTTCATCAAGGGAAATTACAGCTAAAACATTCAATAGTTATAGAAGGATATATTTTCCCACTGTGATCATCTATACAATGCTTTCACTATGAAATTATATCATTGGAGAATGGCATATGATATTAGGCATAAAATCACTAGGAATTTTCAAGATGAAGGGGAGTTGTTTCATGAATCTAGGGATAGGTTTAAGGGATTATTTAGGTTTTGTACAAATCACTAATTCCCCACCCAATTACTTATGAACCGATTCGATAATTGCCTTACCCCTTACCATTAATCCTTGGTGGACCAGTCTGATGGATGAGACCTTAGTGATACGACAACTAAAGAGATGGAAGAGATCTTCAATACATTACACAATACTACCATCATAAGTTCTATATAAGAATAACAAATATTATGAAAGAACCTAAACCTACCCCTAATGTTGAATCCAAATCTATCATGTTCTCTAAGGAAAACACTTACACAACTCATAGGTATAAAATCCAACATTATGGCATTTATGGGTATTCACATACATGTTATCCAAAATGTGACAACCCAGTCTAACCTCTTGAGTGTTATACTTGTTTAATTTATAGTCATTGGATGAATCCTAGGGAAGATAATTTTTAAAATAATTAAATTAAGAGGTAGACGAACCCCCCAAACTTGACTTGGAGGGAGTATTAAGTCTTTTAACCCACTACCCCTTGGGGATTCTAACCGCCTCCTAATAAGTAGATCAACCCAAAGACCAACCCAAGGAAGAGTCATCCAATTCAAAAAATGTGGTGAGAGACACTTTTCCATAGTTGAGAGGAATATTTGGTAAACAACAGTCCAAAAATAACATAGATAATGTCAAATGGACTTAAGAATGAAAAATATGGAAATTATAAATGGGTATTTGGCTAGGTATGTTAGAAATAGAGACAAAATAAGGAAACCCAATACCACCAAATCTAACACCATTGGGAATTACATTGTTGGGATCATCATAAGTGGTCTCCAAACTCATCGTTGGCCTAGGAAAGAACCCCAAACAACTTAAAATAAAAAATTTGGTGAAACAAAAAATTAAAATAAGGAAATACCATAAACTAGAAAAATGGGCAGTATCACTGGGAACCCACCGATTCCATGATTTCTACCAATAAAAATAAAAGAAAATATTGTGATAAAAAAAATAATGGAAAGAAAAATATTTGATAGGAAGTTGTAGGTATACCCACGATTTTTAGAAATGTTTCCCCTATAATCCATTTCCAATAACTAATAAATACTAATAGTTGATTATTAATGGATGGTGTTTCTCAAATTTTTTTGGATGATGAACATTGAAATCCATTTCCTTTATTCCCAAATTAAAATTTCATCATATAGAAAATAACTAAAAAAATTGTCTCAAACAAAGGGTCCCTAGAATAATTTTTTATAGATATCCTGATACTGGAGTGTAGTGCTATACTAAAAAAAGGATACCTCATATTCTCAAAGACATAGAAAGATTTTTCATTCCCTTCAACATTGGGGATAATGGTTGTATAAGCAATTTTTTTATTTTGGGTGAAGCATCAATCTAATAACTCTATCAATTTTATAACATTCAAGATTAAGTGATAACCATCCCACCACTATTGTTTTACAGGTGGCTGACACATCCATAACTCACCTTGTGGGTAGGGGTGATGATTTTATAGTAGGGTTAATAATACTCCTTTTTTTACTTTTTATTTTTGATTCATGGTATTGAGTGTGACCAGGAGGTTCCTATTTTCCTTGGTAGGGCCTTTCTTAACATATAGGGAGTTGTGATATATATATCTAAGGTAATGATAATTTCCAGCATGGGTGAAAAAAATAAGAATTCAAGTTGTTTAGGAAACTCAATGAACCCACCCACACAGTACATCCCATGGATGAGATATTAGTAGTTGAGGGTACAAATGATGAGGAGGAAGAGGCATTTTTCAGGATGTTAGAAGAAATCAATAATGAACATGTGACCTATACTACCACTTGAAAGGGGTTCAACTGTACTAATGATAGGGAACATGTTGATGAGAATGAGGGGGAGTTTTTGGATAATTCAGATGAATTTAATTTTTAACTCATTATATCCCCCATAGAGGATTCTATGTGTGAAGAAAATTTTTCTAGATGTAATAGTGATGAAGTGGTAGCCTTTTATTTTTCATTTTTTAAGATTCCACATAAATATATTGGTCAACCAAGGACCATGTGTCTTTCTTCAATGAAAACACCACTAAATCATGAACTGAAACCCCTACCCTCTAATATGAAACATTTTTTATATAGGATAAATCCACACTACTTGTGATTATCTCATCTAAGTTGGACAGAAGACATGTTGATACCCTTATAAATGTTTTAGGTCAGTACAAGTCTATCATTGGATAGAAATTTGCTGATATAAAGGGGATATGTGTAGTATTTTTTATGTCAAACTATCCCATGGATCCTAGCTGTAATAGTTTGGTGGAATCCCAATGTAGAATAAACACCAACATAATGGAATTGGTTAGAATAAAATTGATCATATTTATAGATTCTTATATCTTCTTCCCCATTTCTAACAGCCCATATGTATGACCTATCTAATTTGTCCAAAAAAAGAGTGGAGTAAATGTTGTCCCATATAAGAAGAATTTTAATATCAGAAAAATAGTTTTCAATATTTGTATGGTCTATATATATTATAGAAAAATCAATGAATCCACACAAAAGAACCTTTTTACCAATCAATTTTTAGACCAAATGTTTCAATGGTTGGATAGAAATTAATTTTTATACTTTCATTATGGTTACCCTGGTTACAACTAGATTTCCATTTCACCTAAGGATCATGATAAAACAACCTTAACTTGTCAATTCTGATATTTTTCTACCTGAAGTTGATTTTCTTCCTTTGGGGTGTGTTGTGAAATTTTTTGAGATGTATTATGTCCAATTTTCATTGATTTTCATGAAATTATAATTGATTTTTTTCTAGATGATTTTTCATTAGTGGGATACAATTTTGGGAAATGCATGGAAAATCATGAAACTGTGTTTGGGAGATACCAAGAGACAAATTTTACTAAAAATGAGAAAATTTAATATTCATGGCTTCTAAGGAAATAGTGTTAGGATACAGGGTTTTTATGAAGGGGTTGGAGGTGGATAATTCCAAGGTATAGTTCCTCTAAAAGTTTCCCCCTCCTAATAATCTCAAGGTTATCATGAGTATTTTGGTTAATTTTGGGTTCTACACGAGTTTCATTAATTAATTCTCTAAAATTATTGGACACTTTACTCAAATATGGTTAATGGAACGCAATGTTTTATATGAGATGTGCATGGAGTCCTTTATCTTTCTCAAGGTGAAGCTAACTACCTCACTAGCATTCATTTCCCCATACTGGAAGCTCCCATTTGGGGAAATGTGTAATTCAAGTTTCCTATAAGTAGGAGTTGTTTTGTGGCAGGGGAAAGAAAGAATGTTTCGGGTCATTTACTATGACATAAAACTAATGGATTACAGGCAAATTAATTATTCCACCATGGAGTAGGATCTAGATATTGTAATGTTTGTATTGGAGATATTTACACAGTACTTGATAGTGTCTATAGTTATCAATTTCAATGATCATGCATCAATTATGTACTTTTTAGAAAAGAATGACTCCAAACCTAGGATGATGAGGTGGACCTTATAGTTATAGTAATTTGATTTTGTTATTAAGGATAATAAAGGGGTTGATAATGACGTGGCAGAACACATTTTTAGACTGCAAAACACCAAATGTTAGGATCCAAGCGAAATAATCATTTTATTCCATGATGAATTTTATTTATACACTTGTAAAATAGTCTTCATGATTTTATAACATTTCAATTTATCTAGAAGTAGGTGTCATGCCCAGTTAAAACTCACATAACTAAAGATATTGGTTTATTTTTGAAATGAAATATTTCTTTTTGGATGATCCACTTTTATTTAGGAGATGTGTTGATGGGATTTTAATGATATGTATAGCTAAAGAAGAAATGATGAATATATAAGAGTTTTTTCACTCATCACCTTGTGGTGTCCACTATAAATTGTAATGGAAACATAAAAAAGTTTTTCATACTAGTTTCTACTAGTTTATATTTTTCATAGATGCTAGGAATTTTGTAATCGTATGTAAAAATGTCAGATTCTTGGAAAAGATGGAAGAAGGAAAGAGTATCCTCACAAAATAATTATACATGTAGAAGTTTTAGATGTTTGGGGGTTAGATTTCATGGGAACATTCCCATCAACTTCTGGGAATGAGTATATTCTGATTGTCGTGGATTGTGTTTTCATGTGGGTTAAGGAAGTAGCATAGACCAATTAATTTTCCTAGTGTGGTCAAGTATATATTGAAAAATAATTTTTCAAGGTCTGGTGTGCCCAGATATATCATCACTATCAATGGTACTTGCACAAAAAATTATAAGTTCATGAGTGTAATTGAGAATTATCAATTCTCATATATGAAAGGTATCACCTACCACCCACAGTCCTATGGGTAGGTAAATGTTTCTAATAGAGTGCTTAAGTTGATTTTATAGAAGATTTTTTATATACATATGACAGATTGGTTATTTTACAATTATGAGGATCTTTGGGAATATATTATTCCTTGTAGAATTTTTATTGGGATGTCACCATGCATTCTTGTTTTTTGGATGACATGTCATCTGCCTGTTAAATTACACCAACAGTCTTGTTAGGTAGTGAAGTCACTGAACATTGATTTCATGTTTATTAATGTGAAAAGCATTTTAGAGATGATTAAAATAGAATATATTAACAAATTTTCATAAGAGAATATTGAAATTTAAAATTAAAGAACAAATTCTTTTCATGTTTGATGCATTTATAATATGGATTTTAATGCAGGTCAAAATGTCCTAATTTTTATTTCTCCCCTAACTGTATTTCCAGAAATGTTGAAAACCAAGTTGTTAATAACCTTTTCCATTTTTAAAGTTCTAGTCAATGAAGCTGTGGAGATGGTAGGAGAAGAAATTAGAACATACGAGGACCATCATTGATCCACATCCACATTCCTAGGGTGGGATGTCTAGAAAACACCATCACATTCTCAATTTGTAAGAGTAGAGAATAGTACAACACAATATTGAATATTTATAATGATCAAGAAAGGAGACAAAACACATTTCTAATTAATATATTTTTTTAATTTCTATTCTATATTATCATATTTGTGTTAAAATCTGTTAATCTATTTAATTCAATCATTATTCATGGGTAATTTCCATAAAGGCAGATAACTTGTGTCAATTAAACATGTTTTCCTCTTTCTAATGCACATTTATTTTACTAGATCACCTATATCATATTTTTTCATAGTTATATATTTTTCAAAACATCAAGAATCAGTGAAAACAAATATTTATCATATATAAATTCAATGTTTCTTAATCTGAGGATTCTAATAAAAAGTGAGTCATGCCCAAAAGTGAGAGGCTAAATTGAGTACAACTGACATTTTGAAGTCATTTCATTTCTAGTTGGATCATAATTATTGATCATATATATTCTATAGTTGATTGAAAGTATAAGTCACATGGTCCGAATTTTACCAGATGAAATATTTATCCAAATACCTTTTATCAGTTCCAGATAATTAAACCCTAATGTACGAACAAGAGAATGAAATATTGAAATTTCCCAATTGAATTACCCCTTATAATTTATTTATTGATTTAAATTCTTGTTTTTCATCTTACAGTTCAAATTCTTATGTACCATCATTTAGTCATTTATTTACACATTCACAAACAATTTCAGTATCTTCACAATTACATCAAAACTATCACTGTTCATTTATTTTTTTAATGTTTATTTATTTATTTATTTATTTTATTCACAAAGAACATAATCAGTACCTCCCAATAGATTGACCATGTATTACCACATATATATCTAGTAAGTAGGTTTATATATTTTAATTTCATAAATTACAATATTATAATGCATAATATTGTGAGGGTGAGGATCGCTTCAATAGCCATCCAAATAGATGGTGAGCATTTTTAAATCATGGATAAATGACCATGGATCAGAAATAATGGTATGGTATAATCGTTATAAACATTATTATAAATAAATTTATTGTTATGAGTCCAAATTTATTGATTTTAGGGTTAACAATTATCAAATCCTTTTTTTCAAGAAAACAAATCATTTGGTTGACTGTCTAGAAGCTCATATACTAGATCGAGAGGTAATAATTAATAATCATTCAATGGGAATAGTGATTTTAGGTATTCTTTTCCAAACACAATAAATGAATTTAAGTAATATAAGGAACTCAATGCATAAAGTGTTTTGTATGGAATTTGGTTCTCCAAAATATGATTAAAGTACCGCAAACATTTGTTGACAAATGCCATTCTCTTGTAGTCATCTCATAAGGATTACAGATAGAAGATACTATGAATTTTATTTGTTCCCATGTAGTGAAGACATGTCTTCCATGCTATTGAGCCTCATGTTATGAGGATGTATTCCATGTATTTTAGCTTCATGTTGTAAGGATGTAGTAAATGGACTGAAATTTTTCTAGGTATCCTTCATGACACATTGAACTATTTGAGGGGAATTCATATGTGTGGAAGCATCTATTACCGTTTATGTAACTCCCTGACCCCAGTTACCCAGAGTCGGTATATTATTTTATTACATTGACATGATTACAAGGAATCAAGTCTCGAAGGACCGACCAGTTTAACAGTCTTGAAAAAATAGATCACATACTTGAATATTACATTTTAACTTTAAGACGTACAAAACAACATAAATAATCTTTATGAATGCCATTATTCCCTTGGCTTAACCCTGGATATCAATCACATTACACTTCTTTGAATCTTGGAAAAAATAAAATATAGAAAGGTGTGAGCGCAAATGCACAGTAAGGGTAAGCAATATAGCGAAAACATTCAAAAATAAGCATAAACATTTAAGGCAATGTATAACTAAAACAAAAGACTTTTAAACTTTAACATCAGCATAATATAGAAAAGATAAAATGAAATAATTCCATTTACTTATTCACATGGATATTCTACTAGTCAAATAATCACACGCAATATCAATAACCACTTTCATAATGATGGAATGCATAAAGCCAGACTATCAAAACCACAAATCCAAGACCTCATGCCAAGACTAAAAATAAGATTTTGTCAAGGCCTTATGCCAAGACACTAGTTTGTCTTATGAGACCTGCCGATTCAATTTTTTTAGATGATACTTACGTTTAAAATTACTGAAATATGATGAAGTGTTTTTATGAAAACATTATGCAAGCCTATGAAAACAAAATAACTAGTTCTGAGACTGCTCGACTAATTATAGGCCATGTTGGGTCCACGCCCAATCCCTTCCTGTCTAGCACACCCGAGAGTCGGGTTCTCTGCAAACATTTTTAAGCTTGTGTTAAATACCTATACATTTGCACTGGATTCTCATATATTTGATAGAAATATCCTTTTGTAAAATCATAGAAAAGTCACACATTTATAAATTATGAAATTAAAAAGATAATTTTGAATCAAAGATTCCCATACCACTTTGAAACTTTTGAGAAGAATTATCATTTCAAAACATTCTTGTCATTATAAATAAATCCTTAAATCATTTTGAAAACATAGACATTAATTAAAAAGATTTAGAAAGATAAAATTTTAAAACATTTGAAATGAAGATCTTGATATAGGGTACCTTTAAAAATCCTTAAAATCATTATTTTGAAATCATTTTTATGAAAAATGGACATGGATGATAAAAATTTCCATGTAAATACTTACACATAAACAATCTCGGTTAATAATGAGATTAAGGAATTAACCCTTACCAATATGGTAACTTACGAAACATACACCCCATGAAAGATGTACCATACAATGAATATGTTAATACACATTAATTAAAGATTATTACATAAAAAATACAATTATGGGCAGTACATACACCACACAAAGGTAATTTTTGCAATATGGCATGAATCTGATGGGAATAAGGAGTGAGATAAAAAACCCCTTACCTTGCACTTTCCTTTAGTCGAGGGTAAGTTTGGCCTCCTGTACGAAGATTGTAGTATGTTATTAAATTATACCAGAACCATATTAATATTTATGATATCATATATGATTCATTTATGACTATATATTACCCATTTAATAATAATTTCCATGTTAAGTTAACATTTCGGGTAATAATCACATTCTTTATCGTACGTGTTTTAACTTGTCACTCTTGGTTGTATCACATAGATAATTATTTAAATACATATAGAATATAAAAAATGATAAATATATCATATATATTTCGAATATAAATATGTATAATAGACATATATATGAAATGGAAAACACCGTTTATGGAGACGGTAGTCCGTACGTATGTATAAACGATGTTTCTGTTTTCATATAGTATTGAACGGATGTAAGTGAATAAGATATATGCAACTAAATACATCCTTATATATATATATATATATATATATATATCTGGTATCATTATTATGTCATATATTACATAATTATTAGTAATATATATTTTTATAATCGTTTATCAATGGTGAACTTGGAAATTAATCTCATTGCGTCGTGGAGACGGTAATCCGTACGTACGCACGAGCGAAAATATCATTCTTTGGATATTAAAATAATATATAATTGGATGGTATATTGTATATACAGAATCATTATAATGTTATATTAATTATTTACATGAATTTTATATCATTATTATACCCATCCAAATAATAATATTTTGAATAACAATTACACCACGATGTGGAGACAGTAAGCCGTATGTACGCACGTATAGTGACATGTCATTAAAAGGATGGATAAAATACTGAATATGGTTGTACAATATTTATTATAATATTAAATTATATAGGAGATACTAGATTAATTATTTTAGAATGTTAATAACGAAGAAATAAGAAGTTGAAGAAGAATGCAACATGAAAAGGGTGGTGAAATCATTACCTCTTCTTCGGGTTCTTTATTTTGATTTGATCAAAAGGGATCCATAGGATGGCATTATTACTAAAGTAATGCCTCTAGGATGAATTGAGGGAAGTTTAGAGAGTATTTGGTCAGATGTTGGACGAACCAATAGGCTTTTATGGTGTAAATTAATGAGAAGGGGTAGTGTCCTTTTATAAGAGGAGTGAGAGGCACTTTGGAAAATCTTGAAATATTATTTTATAATAAATTTATATTAGGTTTATTATGGCACCAAAGAGGATTATTTAAATTTTAAGGAGGTTATGGGTCGAAAACACTCAACCAATAGAATTTATCAAGGTTTGGGTCTATATATTAACCATACCCTTTAGTTTTAACTCTTAGTTAATTAGTTTGACACTTACCATGTCACATTGTATTTTTAAATTATATAGTTAATAAACATAATATATTCATCCAAGAGACCCCCCAAGTGGCCCATTAATGATACAACTATCATGATATAAGTCTGTGGCCAAACCTATGATTTTTAGGAATTTAATATCAATTAATAATATAATATTTGTTTTAAAAACTCTTTTAGGTCAATTTTGAAACTATTCAATAATTGACTTTTGTAAAAATCATAAGAGAATGATTACTTAGAAAAAAGTTAATTAAAGCAATCCTAATATGTTATATTATCCTAGAAAATTAGTTTAATTCATTAAAAGTCACAAATTATATTTATTTGGGTATTTATAATATCAATTATTTTTATTTTTCACTATTATGGTAATTACTGCATCATCATTGTGTCAACACTAAATTAAATTATTTAATGTCAAATAATTATAAATAAAATATCATTATTTGGTAATTATTTTTATAATTCTAATGAATATTTATTGTCGAAAATCCAACATATATAACCCAATATAAAAATTGTTTTTCTAAAAGATATATGTTTATGCCATTTTTGTATTTATTTTAACATAATTAAAATAAAGTGTCCCTATCACCTACAAGTGGCTCCATTGGGTCCCAAAATCGACCCCAATATGTCCATGGTCGGAGATATGTCCACCAATAAGGTTTGGTTGCATTTTATGATAATTTAGTATTATTATTATTTTATTTTTTAACCCTTATTTACCAGATTTACCCTTTAACCATGGTATAAAAAATATTTAACGAAGTAATTATTCAAAATGTATAAAAATAGAAGTTACCTATTTACACAATTTGTACATCCTGATTCCAAATATGGAATCCATTTTTCCAAATTCAAAACACAGAAATTGAAGAAATTAATTTAAAATTAATTCCCGCTGTCAAAACAAAAAACGTGTTTTTAAGATATAATAACTATCAAAAGATTGATACTTGTCTATGTCCGGTTTAATTGTGAAATTATGTCCAATGACCAAAAATGTATTAAATATTAAAAATATATTATCAATATACTTTAAAACCACTCAAATTCAAAATTTATCACTAATAATTATTTTGATTAAAAAAATTGTTTTAATTAAAATTTAGTAATTTTCACAATTCATAAAAATATTAAAGTTTTCCGAAAAGTACCAAAATTTCACCTTAGGATAAATGCAATACTCAGAATCCAAAAATAAATTTTATTTTGAGAGATTAAATTTCTATAATTTTAAAATGTAGGTATTACTATTCATAACGGCTACTTTGATTGGTCGTGGTGTGTGTTAGAACTCGAAGTTGCGTACAAGACACACTAATGTATTATTCAAAGAGAAGCGTACCGTGGAAGCTCGGGGTGTTACATTATACCCTCATTCAATAAATTGGGTCCTTGAAATTTGATATTGTTCTTTGAATGTAATGGTTGAAAATAGGAAATATCTTTGTGGAAAAACCCACATCGGAAATTTGGTTAATAAAATTCAGTCTTAACAAGATGAAAAGAGAAATGAAAGGGTCACAAAAAATTATGATCTCGATTAGGAGGACATTGGTCGCAATTATAGAAATATAATTGGAAGAAAAATGCAAATATTTATAGGTAGTGATTGAGGTCATCAATCACAAGAATGTTTAAAATATAGGTCCTTAAAATCATCTATCTATGATGATTTAAAATACCATCGGTTCATCAAAACATAAGGTATTACGATAACACATTTTTGACATTTCAAAATATCTTATTTGAAATCCCGCATCGAAAAATGAATTAATGAGGCCTCTATTTAAAATAAAGAGTGGAAAGTATGAAGATTACAGAAAATAACACATACTAGGGTTCCATGTAAAAAAATATGGATATGGAAGAGAAATCTAACCATTAATTATCTGATGGAGAGTGGTAGAGATCATGGCTATGAAAAGGCCAACAATCACAAAGCCATAAATTAGTGATGATCTAAGGTACCATCTAGGACACATTTTTTGTTCTAAGTTCCTTTTCTTAATGTTGAGGAATTTATTTATGAGATTGGCTAAGATCATAAGGATATATACTTACTTTACAATTAGAGTTTTATCCATTAATAAATTTCTACCACAAACTCATATTTCACCCCTAAACATAATACAACTCAAAAATACTCTATTTATCCTAATCGTACAGGGCTCCAAATATAATGAATTTATAATTCACATATCAGACCCTTTATGTAAAGAAACTGCATTATACCATCCAGGAACCTCATGTAGCACAATGGTAAGCGATAAATCTCAATTTCACTATGGTGGTGGGTTCGATTCACACAGTTTTTTATGACATGACGGGTTGTCACACAGTCTGCGTGTTGTCCTTTTATAAAAATCCAAAAAAATAAACTTTCAAACTTAATCCATTCCAACCATTAGACTTATCCAAAATACTATTATCCAAACTCACATTCCAAAATTTACAACGAAGTTAAACATAATGAGGATCCCTTTTTTCCTGGTAATAACACGTGAACGCCTTCCTCATATATTCTTTTACAACACCATAACATCCTGAAGTACCAAAATCAACCATCTCTTATTCCAATATCACTACCTCAATATTAGGACCATATTAAGGTTTATCTTTCCTTCAACCATGTAATTTCCAATAACATTTAACTCACTGTAGAGTCACTTTTCATAGTACCATAAAATCTCAAATCCTTAATTAAATAGTACTGCATTACAATACTTATTTATTTCCAGAACATCATTGATACAACAATTAAACGAAATAATTCGAAAATAACAACATAAGAACACTATTCATTCCTCTTCATCTGTAGAAGTATCATAACTTGATTATTATCCAATAGCATCATTTGCGGCATAGTCTGATGACTGGGACATTGGTTCACGTATTGTCCAAACTACATGCAAATGAAGCATTGTACATTTGAAACCATTTTATTACCCTTCCAGTCACGTACATTTTTCCCTTTTCCTCCACACTTATTAAAGACTCCCATTCCTTTCAGGAATGTTCCAAGGTGTTTCTTCCCACAGTTATCACATATGGGAAAATTATTCTTTTCCCTCTTCCCTTTAATCATATTTATCTATTCCATCCTTTTCTTCTCTTTCTTCCCTTCAAATCCATAGGACTACGAGAATTCTTTACTCATCTTATCAACACATGATACAATTTCTTCATATGATGATAATACGTGGGAAACTATTTCCCTTCTAAATTCTTAGTTAGGACCACGAAAGATATGATCCTTCTTACTCTTTGGATCATACGTATTACGGGAGTTCACATTCTTTCTACCGGGTGCCATTTCTATACAATAGAATAAACTAGTTCAGTTTATGAATTGTAATGAATAATTACCAAACTTTTAAAATACCTAAAACAAATTGAACAGTTTAGGTATATAATCCATAATCATAAAAATGTTTTCTTTTAGTAAGTATATACTCATAATCCCTTAATAATGGTTTGTAGAGAGAATGATAATTATCCTAAGCATATCCCTCCGGTGTGTCGTAACCAAGAGAGCAGCAAGGCCCGTTGTCGTGCACCAGTTCCCATTTGAGTCTAGATCAAAGCGGTGTTTTCGGGTTTTACCCCTATATACATCTGTGCCAGAGCCACCTCTACCTGCTCGTATCCAGATAGGGATTTATTGCTCAGAAAACTCACGAAGTCACTACAATACCAAATTTCTAGGATGTTTCTCTTTACAAATATTCAAAGTCTATTTTAGGGCTATGTGCTCTAATCAAAGTATATCTAAATATAGTTTCTAAGGTTATTTCTAAACCAACCTCTGATACCAACTGTAATTCCTAGACCCCAGTTACCCTGAGTCGGTGCATTATTTTAATTCATTTTCATGATTACAAGGAATCATGTCCTGAAGGACCGATCAGTTTAGTAGTCTTGGAAAAATAGATCACAAACATGAATATAACATTTTCACTTTAAGACATAAAAAACAACATAAATAATCATTATGAATTCCATTATTCCCTTGGCTTAACCCTGCATATCAATCACATTACACTTCTTGGAATCCTGGGAAAAATAAAACATAGAAATGGGTGAGCTCAGATTCTCAGTAAGGGTAAGCAA
This sequence comes from Viscum album, assembly GCA_963277665.1. Classification (NCBI taxonomy): domain Eukaryota; kingdom Viridiplantae; phylum Streptophyta; class Magnoliopsida; order Santalales; family Viscaceae; genus Viscum; species Viscum album. The sequence continues at coordinate 1,376,291,438 of OY728140.1, read as the reverse complement.
TAAAGCAGAAACTTTCAAAAATAAGCATAAACATTTAAGGAAATTTATAACTAAACCAAAAGCCTTTTAAACATGAACTTCATCATAATATGGAAATGATAAAATGAAATAATTCCATTTACTTATTCACATGGATATTCTACTAGTCCAATAATCACATGCAATATCAATAACCACTTTCATAACAATGGAATGCATAATTCCATACTATCATAAACACATAGCCAAGGCCTCGTGCCAAGACTACAAATAAGATTTTATCAAGGACTTGTGCCAAGACACACACTTTGTCTCATGAGACCTACTGATGCAATTTTTTTTAGAAGATACTTATGTTTAAAATTATTAAAATACACTCCAGTGTTTTTCTTAAAACATTATGCAAGCTTAAGAAAAAAATAACTAGTTCTGAGACTGCTCGACTAATTACAGGCCATGATGGGTCCACGCCGAATCCCTTCATATCTACCACACTCAAGAGTCGGGTTTTCTAAACAAATTTTAAATCTTGCGTTAAATATTTATACATTTGCACTGGATTTTTATATATTTGATAGAAATATCATTTTTGTAAAATCATTGAAAAGTTACACATTTATAAAGTATGTAATTAAAAATGTATTTTTGAATCAAAGTTTATTATACCACTTTTAATCTTTTGAAAAGAATTATCATTTCAAATCATTCATGTCCATATAAATAAATCCTTAAAATCATTTCGTAAACATGGACATTAATTAAAAAGATTTAGAAAGATAAATCTTTAATTCATTTGAAATTATGATCTTGATAAAGAGTACCATTCAAAATCCTTAAAATCCTCATTTTGAAATCATTATTATGAAAAATGGACATGGATGATAAAAATATCCCAGTAATTACTTACACATAAACAATCTCGGATAATAATGAGATTGAGGAATTAACCCTTACCAATTTGGTAACTTTCAAAACATAAACACCAGGAAATAGGTATCATACAATTAATATTTAAATACAAATAAATTAATGTTTATTACGTAAATAATACAATTATAGTTAGTACATACACCACATAAAAGGTAATAGTGGAAATATGTCATGAATCTCACGAGAATAAGGAGTGAGATGAAAACCCCTTACCTTGCACTTTCCATTAGTGGAGGGTACGGTTAACCTCATGTACGAAGATCGTAGTATGTTATTAAATTATAAAAAAACCATATTAATATTTATGATATCATACATGATTCATTTATGTCTTTATATTACACATTTAATAATAATTTCCATGTTAAGTTAACATTTCGGGTAATAATCACTTTCTTTATCGTACGTGTTTTAACTTGTCACTCTTGGTTGTATCACTTAGATAATGATTTAAATACTTCCAGAATATAAAACATGATAAATATATCATATATATTTAGAATATAAATATGTATAATTGACATATATATGAAACGGAATACACCGTTAATGGAGACGGTAGTCCGTACGTATGCATAAACAATGTTTCTGTTTTCATATAGTATTGAACGGATAAAAATGAATAAGATATATGTAAGTACAGAAATCCTTATATATATATATTGAGTAGAATTATTATTTCATATATTTCATACTTATTAGTAATATATATTTTTATAATCGTCGATGAATGGTGATCTTGGAAATGATTCTTATCGCGTCGTGGAGACGGTAATCCGTACGTACGCACGAGTGAAAATATCATTCATTTGATATTAAAATAATATATAATTGGATGGTATATCATATATAAAGAATAATTATCATGATATATTTATTATTTACATGAATTACAAATCATTATTATACCCATCCAAATAATAATATATTCAATAACAATTACACCACGACATGGAGACGGTAAGCCGTATGTACGCACGTATGGTGACATGTCATTCAAAGGATGGATAGAATACTGAATATAGATGTACCATATTTATAATAATATTAATGTATATAGGAGATACTGGATTAATTATTTTAGAATGGTAATAACAATGAAAGATAAAGTGGAATAAGAAAGGAACTTGAAAAAGGGTGGTGAAATCATTACATTTTCTTCGGGTTCTTCCTTTTTATATGATCAAAAGGGCTCCATAGGATGACTTTATGACTAATGTAAGGCCTCTAGAATTAAGTTAGGGATGTTTTGAGAGTATTTGGTAAGGGTTGACCGAACCAAAAGGCTATTAAGGTGTGAATTAATGAAAACGGGGAGTGTCCTTTTATAAGAGGGGTGAGGGGCACCTTTGGAAAAGCTAGAAATATTATTTTATAATAAATTAAAATTAGGTTTCTAATGGCTCCAAAGTGTATTACCTAAAATTTTAGGTATGTATTGGTCGAAAACAACTCATACAATATAATTTAGATAGTTTTGGGTCATTATATTGACCCTATCTTTTAGTTTTAACTCTTAGTTAATTAGTTTGACACTTACCATGTCACATTGTATTTTTATATTATATAGATAATAAACTTACTATATACATCCAAGAGACCCCCAAGTTGTCCAATAATAATATAACTATCTTGATATAAGTCTCTTTCCAGAAACATTGATTTTTAAAAATTTAATATCAATAAATAATATAATATTTGTTTTAAAAACACTTTTTTGTCAATTTTGACACTATTCAATAATTGACTTTTGTAAAAATCATAACAAAATTATTACTTCGAAAAAACATAATTAAATGAATCATAATATGTTATATTATCCTAGTAAATTAGTTTAATTCATTAAAAGTCTCAAATTATATTTATTTGGGTATTTATAATTACAATTATTTTAATTTTTAACTATTATGGTAATTACTGCATCATCATTGTGTCATAAATAAATTAACTTATTTAATGTAATATGATTATAAATAAAATATCATTATGTAGGAAATCCTTTTAACTTTTTAATGAATATTTATAGTCTAAATTACAACATATATAACCCTATATAAAAATGTCATTGCTAAAAGATATATGCTTATGTCATTTTTGTATTTATTTTAACATAATTAAAATAAAGTGTCCCTATCACCTACAAGTGGCTCCAGGGGGTCCCAAAATCGTCCCAAAGATGCCCATGGTCAGACATGTATCCACCAATAAGGTTAGGACACCTTTTAGGTTAATTTTGTATTATTATAATATTATTGTTTAACCCTTATTTACCAGATTTACCCTTTAACCATGGTAAACAAAATATTTACCGATTTAATTATTCAAAATGTCTAAAAATAGAAGTTACCTATTTATACAATTTGTAAATACTGATTCCAAATATGGAATCCGTCTTTCCAAATTCAAAACACATAAGTTAAAGAATTTAATTTAAAATTTATTCCCGCTGTCAAAAAAAGCACGTTTTTAAGATATAATAACTATCAAAAGATTCATACTTGTTTATGTCCTGTTTAATTGTGAAATTATGTCCAATGAACAAAATTTTATTCAATGTTAAAAATATATTCTAAATATACTTTAAAACCACTCAAATTCATAATTTATCACTCATAATTATTTTTATTAAAAAATGTGTTTTTAATTAAAATTTAGTAATTTTCACTATTCATCAAAATATTATAGTTATCCAAAAAGTACAAAAATTTCACCTTAGGCTAAATTCGATACTCCGAATCCAAAAATGAATTACATTTTGATAGATAAAATTTTTAAAATTTTAAAAAGTAGGTATTACTATTCATAACGGCTACGTTGATTGGTCGTGCTGTGTGTTAGAACTCGATGTTGCGCACAACACATGATACAGTATTATTTAAAGTGAAGCGTACCGTGGATTCCCGGGGCGTTACATTCTCCTCTCCTGCAATAAACTGCGTCCTCAGAATTTGATATTGATCTTTGAAAAGAGAGGTTGAAAATAGAAAATATCTTTCTGGAAAAACCCACATCCGAAATTTGGTTAATAAAATTTAGTCTTAACAATATGAAAAAAGAAATGAATGGGTCACCAAAAAATTATGATCTCAATTAGGAGGACGTTGGTGGCAATTATATACATATAATTTGTGGAAAAATGTAAATATTTATAGGTAGTGATTGAGGTCACCAATCACAAACATGTTCAAAATTGAGGTCCTTAAATTCATCAATCTATGATGATTTAAAAAACCATCGGTTCAACAAAACATAAGGTATTATGATAACACATTTTTGACGTTTCAAAATTTCATAGTTGAAATCCCACATCAAAAAATGAATTAATGTGACCTCTATTTAATGTAAAGAGTTGAAAGTATGAAGATTAACTAAAATAACACATACTAGGGTTCCATGTAGGAAAATATGGATATGGAAGAGAAATCTAACTATCAATTATCTGATGAAGAGTGGTAGAGAACATGGCTATGAAAAGGCCAAAAATCCCAAAGCCCTAAATTAGTGGTGATCTAAGGTACAATCTAGGACAAAATTTTTGTTTTAAGATCCTTTTCTTAATGTTGATGAATACATTTATGATATTGTCTAAGATCATAAAGAGATATACTGACTTTGTAATTAGAGTTTTATCCATTAATAAATTTCTACCACAAACTCATCTTTTACCCCAAAACATAATGCAACTCAAAAATACTCTATTTATCCTAAACATTTAGGTTTCCAAATATAATGAATTTATAATTCATATATTTGACCCTATATGTAAAGAAACTGCATTATACCATCCAGGATCTTCATATAGCACAATGGTAGGAGATAAATCCCTATTGCACTATGGTTGTGGGATCGATTCCCGCAGCTTTGTCTAACACGACGGGTTGTCACACGGTCTCCGTGTTGTCCTTTTATAAAAATCCATAAAAATAACCATTCAAACATAATCCATTCCAACCATTAGACTTTTCAAAAATACTATTATCCAAACTCACAGTCAAAAATTTACAAGGAAGTTAAACATAATGAGGATCCATTTTTCCAGGTAATAACACGTGAACGCCTTCCTCATATATTCTTTTACAACACCGCAACATCCTGAAATACCAAAATCAACCATCTCTTATTCCAAAATCAATACCTCAATATTAGGCCCATATTAAGGTTTATCTTTCCTTCAACCATGTAATTTCCAAAAATAATTAACTCACTGTAGAGTCACTTTTCTTAATACCTTAAAATCTAAAATCCTTAATTAAATAGTACTACAATACAATCCTTATTTATTTCCAGAACATCATTGATACAACACTTAAATGAAATAATTCTAAAATAACAACATAAGAACACTAGTCATTCCTATTCATCTGTGGAAGTATCATAACTTGATTATTATCCAATAGCATCATTTGCGGCATAGTCTGTTGACTGGGACATTAGTTTGCGTAGTGGCCAAACTCCTTGCAAATGAAGAATCATACATTTGAAACCATTTTCTTACACTTGAAGTCATGTACATTAAGCCCTTTTCTTCCACACTTATAAAAAACTCACATTCCTTTCAGGCAATTTCCAGGGTGTTTCTTCCCACAGTTATCCCATATGGAAAAATTCTTCTTTTCCCTCGTCCCTTTATCCATCTTTCTCTCTTACATTGTTTTCTTCTCTTTCTTCTCTTCAAATCCATAAGACTCCGAGAATTCATTACTCATCTTATCAACACATGATACTGTTTCATCATATGACGATAATACGTGGGAAACTATTTTCCTTCTAAATTCAGGCTTAGGACCACGAAAGATGTGATCCTTCTTACTATTTGGATCATACATATTACGGGAGTTCACATTCCTTATACTGGGCGCCATTTCTATACAATAGCATAAACTAGTTCAGTTTATGAATTACAATGAATAGTTATCAAACTTGTAAAATATCTAACACAAATTAAACAGTTTATGGATATAATCCATAATCATAAAAATGTTTTCTTTGAGTAAGTATATACTCATAATCCCTTCATAATGGTTTTTAAATAAAATGAGAATTATCCTAAGCATATCCCCCAGGAGTGTCGTAACCAAGAGTACAGCAAGGCCCCTTGACGTACACCTGTTCCTGTTTGAGTCTAGCTCAAAGCAGTGTTTTTCAGTTTTACCCCTAGGTACATCTGTTCCAGAGCTGCCTTTACCTGCTCTTATCCAAACAGGGATGTATCGCTCAGAAAACTCCCAAAATCACTACAATACCAAAATTCTAGAAATTTTTTCTATACTAATCCTCAAATTCTATCTTAAGGCTATGTGCTCTAATCTGAGTTTATCAAAATCTAGTTTCCAAGGTTATTGCTAAACCTACCTATGATACCGATTGTAACACCCCAACCCTAGTTACCCAGAGTCAGTGAATTATTTTAATAGATTGGCATGATTACATGGAATCAAGTCCCAAAGGACCGATCTGTTTAGCAGTCTTGGAAAAATAGATCACATACATGAATATTACATTTCCACTTTAAGACATACAAAACAACATAAATAATCTTTATGAACACCATTATTCCCTTAGCTTAACCCTGCATATCAATCACATTACACTTCTTAGAATCTTGGGAAAAATAAAACATAGAAATGGGTGAGCTCAAATGCTCAGTAAGGGTAAGTAATATAGTGGAAACTTTCAAAAATAAGCATAAACATTTAAATAATTGTATAACTAAATCAAAAGCCTTTTAAACTTGAACATCAGCATAATATGGAAAATATAAAATGAAATAATTCCATTTACTTATTCACATGGATATTCTAGTTGTCCAATAATCACATGAAATATCAATAACCACTTTCATAACAGTGGAATGGATAATGCCATATTATCATAAACACATAGCCAAGGCCTCATTCCAAGACTAAAAATAATATTTTGTCAAGGCCTTGTGCCAAGACATACACTTTGTCTCATGAGACCTACCGATGCAATTTTTTTAGAAGATATTTATGTTTAAAATTACTCAAATATAATCCAATGTTTTTCTGAAAAAATTATGCAAGCTTATGAGAACAAAATAACTAGTTCTAAGACTGCTCGACTAATTATAGGCCATGATGGGTCCTTTCCCAATCCCTTCCTATCTAGCACACTCGAGAGTCGGGTTTTCTGAAAACAATTTTAATCCTGCGTTAAATACGTATACATTTGCACTGGATTTTCATATATTTGATAGAAATATCTTTTATGGAAAATCATTGAAAAGTCACACATTTATAAAGTAAGTAATTAATAAGAAATTTCTAAATCAAATTTTCCCATACCACTTTGAATCTTTTGAAAATAATTATCATTTCAAAACATTCAGGTCCATATAAATAAATCCTTCAAATCATATTGAAAACATGGACATTAATTAAAAAGATTTAGAAATATAAATCTTTAAATCATTTGAAATTCTGATATTGATAAAGAGTACCTTTAAAAATCCTTAAAATCTTCATTTTGAAATAATTTTTAAGAAAAATGGACATGGAGGATAAAAATGTCCCATTAAATACATACACGTAAACAATCTCGGATAATAATGAGATTGACGAATTAATCCTTACCAATTTGGTAACTTACGAAACATACCCCCCATGAAAGAGGTATCATACAATGAATATGTAAATAAACATAAATTAAAGTGTATTACATAAAGAATACAATTATGGGCAGTACATACACCACACAAAAGGTAATAGTGGCAATATGGCATTAATTTCAAAGGAATAAGGAGTGAGATGAAAACCCCTTACCTAGAACATTCCTTTAGTCGAGTGTACGTTTAAACTCCTGTACGAAGATCGTAGTATGTTAATAAATTATACCAGAACCATATTAATATTTATGATATCATACATGATTCATTTATGAATTTATATTACACATTTAATAATAATTTCAATGTTAAGTTAACATTTCGGTTAATAATCACTTTCTTTATCGTACGCGTTTTAAATTTTCACTCTTGGTTGTATCACATAGATCATGATTTAAATACTTCCAGAATATAAAACATGAAAATATATCATATATATTTAGAATATAAATATTTATAATAGACATATATATGAAATGGAAAACGTCGTTTATAGATACGGTTGTCCGTACGTATGCATAAACGATGTTTCTGTTTTCATATAGTATTGAACGGAAGTAAGTGAATAAGATTTATGTAAGTACACAAATCCTTTTATATATATATATATCTCCAGTAGCATTATTATTTCATATATTACATACTTATTAGTAGTATATATTTTTATAATCATCGATTAATGGTGAACTTGGAAATGAATCTCATCGTGTCGTGGAGACTGTAATCTGTACGCACGCACGAGCGAAAATATCATTCTTTTGATATTAAAATAATATATAATTGGATGGTATATCATATATAAATAATCATTATCATGTTATATTGATTATTTACATGAATTAAAAATCATTATTATACCCATCTAAATAATAATATATTGAATAACAATTACACCACGACGTGGAGACGGTAAGTCGTACGTACGCACGTATGGTGACATGTCATTAAAAGGATGGATAGAATAACGAATATGGTTGTACCATTTTTATAATAATATTACAGTATATAGGAGATACTGGATTAATTATTTTAGAATGGTAATAACAAAGAAACAAGAAGTGGAAGATTAAAGGAACTTGAAAAAGGGTGGTGAAATCATTACCTATTCTTCGGGTTCTTCCTTTTAATTTGATCAAAAGGGATCCTTAGAATGGTTTTTGACTGAATGAAGGCCTCTAGAATGAAGTGATGGAAGTTTATAGAGTATTTGGTCAGGGATTGGATGAACCAAAATGCTTTTAAGGTGTTAATTAATGAGATGGGTGAGTGTCCTTTTATAAGAGGGGTGAGGGGCACCTTTGGAAAGGCTGGAAATACTATTTTATAATAAATTAAAATTCTGTTTATAATGGATCCAAAGTACATTATATAAAGTTGAAGGTGGGGATGGGTCGAAAACCACTCATACAATGAAATTTAGATAGGTTTGGGTCATTATATTAACCTTATATTTTAGTTTTAACTCTTAGTTAATTAGTTTGACACTTACCATGTCACATTGTATCCTTGTATTATATAGTTAATAAACATACTATATAAATCCACAAGACCCCGAAGTGGACCATTAATGATAAAAATATCATGATATAAGTCTCTTGGCCGATCCTTAGATTAATAGGAATTTAATATCATTAAATAATATAATATTTGTTTTAAAAACTCTTTTATGTCAATTTTGACACTATTCAATAATTGACTTTTGTAAAAATCATAACAGAATGATTACTTCTAACAAAGTTAATTAAATCAATCCTAATATGTTATATTATCCTATAAAATTAGTGTAATTCATTAAAAGTCTCAAATTATATTTATTTGTGTACTTATAATATCAATTATTTTAATTTTTCACTATTATGGTAATTACGACATCATCATTATGTCAAAAATAAAATAAAATATTTAATGTCTAAAAATTTTAAATTAAATATCATTATATATGAAAACATTTTATATTTCTAATTAATATTTATAGTCTAAAATCCACCATATATAACCCCATTTAAAAATTTTGTTGCAAAAATATATGTGCTTATGTCATTTTTGTATTTATTTTAATTAAATTAAAATAAAGTGTCCCTATCACCTACAAGTGGCTCCATGGGGTCCCAAAATCGATCCAAAGATTTCCATGGTCGGACATGTATCGGACAATAAGGTTAGGACACGTTTTAGGGTAATTTAGTATTATTATAATATTATTTTTAACCCTTATTTACCAGATTTACCCTTTAACCTAGGTAAATAAAATATTTACCGAAGTAATTATTCAAAATGTCTAAAAATAGAAGTTACCTATTTAAAAAATGTGGATATCCTAATTCCAAATATGGAATCCGTTTTTCCAAATTCAAAACAAAGAAGTGGCAGAAATTAATTTAAAATTAATTCCTATTGTCAATACAAAAATCGTGTTTTAAGATATAATAACTATCAAAAGATTGATACTTGTTTATGTCCGGTTTAATTGTGAGATTATGTCCAATGAAAAAAATTGTATTAAATGGTAAAAATATATTCTAAAAATACTTTAAAACCGCTCAAATACATAATTTATCACTAATATTTATTTTGATTAAAAAGTTGTTTTTAATAAAAATTTAGTAACTTTCACTATTTATCGAAATATTAAAGTTATCCAGAAAAGTTCCAAAATTTCACCTTAGGCTAAATTAGATACTACGAATCCAAAAATGAATTCCATTTTGAGAGATAAAATTTATAAAATTTTAAAAAGTAGGTATTAAAATTCATAACGGTTACTTTGATTGGTCGTGGTGTGTGTCGAACTCAAATTTGTATACAACACACGCAACTGTATTATTCAAAGAGACTCATACTGTAGAAGCTCGGGGTGTTACATTGTACCCTTCTTCAATAAATTGTGATCTCACAATTTTATATTGTTCATTGAAAATAAAGGTTGAAAATATAAAATATCTTTGTGGAAAAACCCACATTAGAAATTTGGTTAATAAAATTTATTCTTAATAAGATGAAAAGAGAAATGAAAAAGGTCACCAAACAATTATTATCTCGATTAAGAGGACATTGGTGGAAATTATAAAAATATAATTGGAGAAAAAAAATAAATATTTATAGGTACTGATTGAGGTCATCAATCACAATCATGTATAAAATTGAGGTCCTTAAATTCATCAATCTATGATGATTTAAAATACCATCGGTTCATCAAAACAGAAGTTATTAGGATAACACATTTTTGACGTTTTAAAAAATCTTAGTTGAAATCCCACATCGAAAAATGAATTAATGAGGCCTCTATTAAAAATAAAGAGTGGAAAGTATGAAGATTACAGAAAATAACACATAATAGGGTTCCTTGTAGGAAAATATGGATATGGAAGAGAAATCTAACCATCAATTATCTAATGGAGAGTGGTAAAGAACATGGCTATGAAAAGGCCAACAATCCCAAAGCCATAAATTATTGATGATCTAAGTTACCATCTAAGACAACATTTTTCTTCTAAGTTCCTTTTATTAATGTTGAGGAATTTATTTATGATATTGGCTAGGATCATAAGAAGATATACTTACTTTATAATTAGAGTTTTATCAATTAATAAATTTCTACCACAAACTCATCTTTCACCCCAAAACATAATACAAGTCAAAAATACTATATTTATCCTAATCGTGTAGGGTTCCAAATATAATGAATTTATAATTCACATATCAGTCCCTTTATGTAAAGAAACTACATTATACCATCTAGGAACTTCATGTAGCACAATGGTAGGCGATAAATCCCAATTGCACTATGGTTGTGGGTTCGGTTCCCGCAGCTTTGTCTGACACGAATGGTTTTCACACGGTCTGCGTGTTTTCATTTTAAAAAAATCCAAAAAAATAACCTTTCAAACTTAATCCATTCCAACCATTAGACTTATCCAAAATACTATTATCCAAACTCACAGTCCAAAATTTACAAGGAGGTTAAACATAATGAGGATCCTTTTTTCCAGGTAATAATATGTGAACTCCTTCCTCATATATTCTTTTACAACACCGCAACATATTGAATTACCAAAATCAACCATCTCTTATTCCAAAATCACTACCTAAATATTAGGACCATATTAAGGTTTATCTTTCCTTCATCCTTGTAATTTCCAAAAAAAATTAACTCACTGTAGAGTCACATTTCATAGTACCATAAAATCTAAAATTTTAAATTAAATAGTACTGCAGTACAATTCTTATTTATTTCCAGAACATCATTGATACAACACTTAAATGAAATAATTCTAAAATAAAAACATAAGAACACCAGTCATTCCTCTTCATCTGGGAAAGTATCATAACTTGATTATTATTTAATAGAATCATTCGGGGCATAGTCTGATGACTGGGACATTGGTTCGCATTGTGTCTAAACTCCTTGAAAATGAAACATTGTACATTTGAAACCATTTTCTTACCCTTGTAGTCACGTATTTTGTTCCCTATTCCTCCACACTTATAACAAACTCTCACTCCTTTCAGGCAAGTTCCAAGGTGTTTCTTCCCACAGTTATCACATATGGGAAAATTCTTCTTTTCCCTCTTCCCTATATCCATCTTTCTCTCTTCCATACTTTTCTTCTATTGCTTCCCTTCAGATCCATAGGACTCCGAGAATTCTCTACTCATCTTATCAACACATGATACTATTTCTTCATATGATGATAATACGTGGGAAATATTTCCCTTCTAAATTCTGGCTTAGGACCACGAAACTTATGATCTTTCTTACTCTTTGGATCATACGTATTACGGGAGTTCACATCCCTTCTAATGTGTTCCATTTCTATACAATATCATAATGTAGTTCAGTTTATGAATTGAAATGAATAATTACAAAACATGTAAAATACCTAACAAAAATTGAACAGTTTATGTATATAATCCATAATCATAAAATTTTTTTCTTTGAGTAAGTATATACTCATAATTCCTTCATAATGGTTTGTAATGAAAATAAGAATTATCCTAAGCATATCCCCCGGGAGTGTCGTAACCAAGAGTGCAGGAAGGCCCATTGTCATGCACCAGTTCCCGTTCGAGTCTAGATCAAAGAGGTGTTTTTTGGTTTTTACCCTAGGTACATCTGTGCCAGAGCCGCCTCTACCTGGTCTTATCCAGACATGGAAGTATGGCTCAGAAAACTCAAAAAAATCGCTACAATACCAAAATTCTAGGAAGTTAATTTATACTAATCCTCAAAGTCTATCTTATGGATTTTTTCTCTAATTAGAGTTTATCTAAATCTAGTTTCCAAGGTTATTGCTAAACCTACCTCTGATACCAATTGTAATGCCCCGACCCCAATTACCCAAATTCGGTGCATTATTTTAATACATTGGCATGATTACAAGGAATCAAGTCCTGAAGGAATGATCAGTTTAGCAGTCTTGGAAAAATATATCGCATACATGAATATTACATTTGCACTTTAAGACATACAAAACAACATAAATAATCTTTATGAACGCCATTATTCCGTTGTCTTAACCCTGCATATCAATCACATTACACTTCTTGGAATCCTGGAAAAAATAAAACATAGAAAGGGGTGAGCTCAAATGCTCAGTAAGGGTAAGCAATACAGCGGAAACTTTCAAAAATACACATAAACATTTAAGGAAATGTATAAAAAAAACAAAAGATTTTTAAAATTTAACTTCAGCATAAAATGGCAAAGATAAAATGAAATAATTCCATTTACTTATTCACATGTATATTCTACTAGTCGAATAATCACATGCAATATCAATAACCACTTTGATAACAATGTAATTCATAATTCCAGACTATCATAAAAACATATCCAAGGCCTCGTGCCAAGACTACAAATATGATTTGGTAAGGCTTTGTGTCAAGACACACATTTTGTCTCATTAGACATACCGATGCAATTTTTTAGATGAAACTTACGTTTAAAATTACTCAAATATACTCCAATGTTTTTCTGATAACATTATGAATGATTATGAAAATAAAATAACCAGTTCTGAGACTGCTCGACTAATTATATGCCATGATGGGTCCACGCCCAATCCCTTCCTGTCTAGCACACTCGAGAGTCAGTTTTTCTGAAAACATTTTTAATCTTGCGTTAAATACAGATACATTTTTACTGGATTTTCATATATTTGATAGAAATATCCTTTTTGTAAAATCGTTGAAAAGACACACATTTATAAAGTAAGTAATTAAAAATAGATTTTTGAATCAAATTTTCCCATACCACTTTGAAACTTTTGAAAATAATTATCTTTTCAAAACATTCATGTCCATATAAATAAATCCTTAAAATCATTTTGAAAACATGGAAATTAATTAAAAATATTTAGAAAGATAAATCATTAAAAAATTTGAAATTCTGATCTCGATAAAGACTACATTTGAAAATCCATAAAATAATTATTTTGAAATCATTTTTATGAAAAATGGACATGGATGATAAAAATTTCCCAGTAAATTCTTATACATAAACAATCTCAGATAATTATGAGATTGAAAAATTAACCCTTACCAATTTGGTAACTTACGAAACATACACCCCAGAAAGATGTATCATACAATGAATATGTAAATATACATAAATTAAAGTGTATTACATAAAGAATACAATTATGGGCAGTACATACACCACACAAAAGGTAGTAGTGGCAATATGGCATGAATCTCACGGGAATAAGGAGTGAGATGAAAAAACCTTACCTTGCACTTTACTTTAGTCAATGGTACGTTTAACCTACTGTACGAAGATCGTAGTATGTTATTAAATTATACCAGAACCATATTTATACTTATGATATCATACATTATTCATTTGTGACTTTATATTACACATTTCATAATAATTTCCATGTTATGTTAACATTTCGGGTAATAATCACTTTCTTTATCGTACGTGTTTTAACTTGACACTCTTGGTTGTATCACAATGATTATGATTTAAATACATCCAGAATATAAAACATGATAAATATATCATATATATTTAGAAAATAAATATGTTTAATAGACATATATATGGAATGGAAAACACCGTTTATGGAGACGGTAGTCCGTACGTACGCATAAACGTTGTTTCTGTTTTCATATAGTATTGAACAGTAGTAAGTGAATAATATATATGTAAGTAAATAAATCCTTATATATATAAATATATACATCGAGTAGCATTATTATTTCATATATTACACACTAATTAGTAATATATATTTTTATAATCTTCGATGAATGTTGAACTTGGAAATTAATCTCATTGCGTCGTGGAGACGGTAATCTGTACGTACGCACGAGCAAAAATATCATTATTTTGATATTAAATTAATATATAATCAGATGTTATATCATATATACAAAATCATTATAATTTTATATTTATTATTTACATGAATTACAAATCATTATTATACCCATCCAAATAATAATATATTGAATAACAATTACACCACGACGTGGAGACGGTAAGTCATACGTACGCATGTATGGTGACATGTCATTCAAATGATGGATAGAATACTAAATATGGTTGTACCATATTTATAATAATATTACAGTATATAGGAGATACTGGATTCATTATTTTAGAATGGTAATAACAAAGAAAGAAGAAGTGGAAGAAGAAAGGAACTTGAAAAAGGTTGGTGAAATCATTACCTTTTCTTCGAGTTCTTCCTTTTGATTTGATCAAAAGGGCTTTTTAGGATGGCTTTCTGACTAAAGGAAGGCCAATATGATTAATTGAGGGAAGTTTATAGATTATATTTTCAGGGTTTTGCCGAACCAAAAGGCATTTAAAGTGTGAATTAATGAGAAGGGGTAGTGTCCTTTTATAAGAGGGGTGAGGGGCACCTTTGGAAAAGCTAGAAATATTATTTAATAGTAAATTCAACTTCAGTTTCTAATGGATCCAAAGTGGATTATGTAATGGATAAAGTGTGTATGGGTTGAAAACCACACAAAAAATATAATTTATATAGGTTTGGGTCATTATATTAACCTTATCTTTTAGTTTTGACTCTAAGTTAATTAGTTTGACACTTACCATGTCACATTGTATTTTTATATTATATAGTTATTAAACATACTATATACACCAAGAGACCACCAAGTGGACCATTAATGATACAATTATCATGAAATAAGTTTCTCGGCCGAACCTAATATTTTTAGGAATTTAATATCAATTAATAATATAATAATTGTTTTAAAAACTCTTTTATGTCAATTTTGACACTATTCAATAATTGACTTTTTTAAAACTCATAACAGAATGTTTACTTCGAAAACAGTTAATTAAATCAATACTAATATGTTATATTATCATAGAAAATTACTACAGTTCATTAAAAATCTCAAATTATATTTATTTAGGTATTTATAATATCAATTATTTTAATTTTTTACTATTATGGTAATTACTGCATCATCATTGTGTCATAAATAAATTAAATTATTTAATGTCTAAAAATTATAAATAAAATATCATTATTTAAGAACTATCTTTATCTTTCTAATTAATATTTATAGTCAAAAATACAACATAAATAACCCTATGTAAAAATTGTTTTTCTAAAAGGTATATGCTTATATCATTTTTGTATTTATTTTAACTTAATTAAAATAAAGTGTCCCTATCACCTACAGTGTCTCCATGGGGTCCCAAAATCGTCCCAAAGATGCCCATGGTCGGACATGTATCCACCAATAATGTTAGAACACGTTTTAGGGTAATTTATTATTATTATAATATTAATTTTTAACTCTTATTTAACAGATTTACCCTTTAACCATGGTAAATAAAATATTTACCGAAGTAATTATTCAAAATGTCTAAAAATAAAAGTTACCTATTTACACAATTTGTACATCCTGATTCCAAATATGGAATCCATTTTCTAAATTCAAAACACAGAAGTGGAAGAAAATAATTTTAAATTAATTCCCACTGTCAAAACAAAAAGCGGGTTTTTAAGATATAATAACTATCAAAAGATTGATACTTGTTTATGTCCGGTTTAATTTTTAAATTATGTCCAATGACCAAAATTGTATTAAATGGTAAAATTATATTCTAAATATACTTTAAAAACACTGAAATTCATTATTTATCACTAATAATTATTATGATTAAAAAAGTTGTCTTTAATTAAAATTTAGTAATTTTCACTCATCATCAAAATATTAATGTTATCCGAAAGGTACTAAAATTTCACCTTAGGCTAAATATGATACTCCGAATCCAAAAATGAAGTCCACTTTGAGAGATAATATTTCTAAAATTTTAAAAATTAGGTATTACTATTCATAACGGCTACTTTGATTGGTCGTGGTGTGTGTTAGAACTCGAAGTTGCTTACAACACACACTACTATATTATTCAAAGAGAAGCGTACCATGGTAGCTCGGGGTGTTATAGTTTAACATGCATAGTAGTTGGTATCCTTGTGTTAGTGACCTTCCTAAGAATATCTACCACTTATGAATGAGATTCAAATGTTGTTATG
Source organism: Viscum album (assembly GCA_963277665.1). Lineage (NCBI taxonomy): Eukaryota > Viridiplantae > Streptophyta > Magnoliopsida > Santalales > Viscaceae > Viscum > Viscum album. The sequence goes on along the minus strand of OY728140.1, from coordinate 1,376,274,377 downwards.
ATTCTCACAAAGGAAATATGATTTTTTATGACTCAACCATCCTTTAGAATTTTCTGTTCTTACATGATGGGAAAAATATTAATTGAATATTCAATTTATGTGGTTGGATTTCCCCATATATCCCTTCTAATTTGGTTAAGGTGGGAATGAATAAATATATATCTATTTTATGTATATCCCTGATTTGGATATTTATCATATGTGTGGGAGAGGGGAACCCCCCACCCAAATGATGTCACCCACTATTATTCATGTTCACAATCTCTCATTGTTGGTGATACCCAAGAAGAGAATCTCAATTATATTAGAAGATGTGTTAACATGTGGGAAATTTTTATAGTTACATGGAAAACCATTCATGAATGTGTAAAAATATAGATCAGGATAATTGGTAGGTTGTTATAGTGTCAAACATATAGATATTCCCAAAACAATATTACTAGGAATCAATACATATCTTGAGAGGTCGGGAATCATGGAACACATAGTTCATATATAAAGTGACTTTTTGTAAATATGTTTCTCATTCCTAGGAAGGGAGAATTATTTATCTTTCATTAGTAATCCTATAAATAATAGTCATATTATGAGTTCTTTATGTAGATCCAGATCATATGATAGGAAAGGGTTTTGAAAAAATTCATTCTAGAATAGAGGTTAAAGACTCAACTACATCATTCTTTTGTTATGATTTACCATTCTAAGATTTTTTTCATCATGATAGAATGTATAATATTTCATATAGTTTAATATATTATGATAAGGAAGAGATATTTATATTTAAATTCATGTGTCAAAGACATTTCCTTGAAGTTTAAATTCATTATATTAGGACATATCGATGAAAGGAAATACTAGCTCATGGTCATTGGTCTATGAAAGAGATTCATATAATGGTATGGCATGGTATATGAATATGATATTATAATATTTATTTATTGATGGGTATGACGCAAATATGTGTGATATCTAGGGTACACAATTCCCCTTGAAAAGATAGGTTATATAAAGTTCCAATCATAATCCATGAATATAAATTCTATCCTTGAGTGGAGATCTATTGGAATGGGTCAACCATTAGTAATGGTCGAGAGATCATATCTCACTCATTTGGGACAATTACACCTTGATTTACGGGGGGTTAACGTATGAGACTATAATTTCCACTAGGAAAAATCATACTGGTATCGTGTTATTCATAAATTAATTCTAGTGGTTACTTGTTTATATTAACAAGTCCCTATCAATAGTTTTTTGTAGGGGGCCAAGAGAATGGGATCTTAAGGTCCATGATGTTCAAATAAAAGATTATTATCTAAGGGAATTTATTGGTTTCCACTCAGTTAATGAATATATGATGTTGGTTTTTTGATAATTTAAAATTAAAGAATGGTTTGATAAAACTAAAATATATACCACTATGTATTAAATAAATTCTAATGCGACGTGATAGAAAATTTGATTCCTGATTAGAGAATCATCAATATGGATGATGTGTTCTATGTTTATACCCACAATCATGTTGTTTAACATAATTTAATAAGGAAATTATCATGAAATTTTATGTCTTGTGATAGGAATATGTTGTAAATTTGAACATGATGAGAGTATATTGTTTTTTGCTATATTTTGATAGCAAAAACCTTAATCACACTAGTCCTAGTGACATTCCATGTTCACTAATATTGCATTTTTCGTGCCCAAATTAAGAATCAAGAGACAACTAGATAGACTATAGAGAAGTGTAAGAGTTAATTATAAGGAATATATAATGGTATTCCAATTTTGGAAGAATAGGTAATCCTCAGAAAAAAAATCTCATTAAGGGACTTAATTGGGAGTGGTTAGAACTCACATTTAGGCCTTAAATAAGGGGTAGATGGTTCATTATTTTATCCAATAGTCAAGTAAGAATGTCACACATAGGTCTTATAGTATAATAACTAATTTCAATCCAATCTATATGTATGGGAATTATAATTTCAACTCAATCTTATTTTAAACATTATTGGTACCATGATCAGAGGCATACGTGTCATTACACATCCTTTGGGTATAGAGATCAATCAACATATTGTTCATAAAAAACCAAGTACCTTACACAAATAAGACACATGTGTAGGGAGGGAGGGGAGTATATAACTTAGTAACATTATAATAATGTTCCAAAATGTTATACATGGATCTAGTTCACATGTATTGAATGATTCATGGAAGATTCGAAAAAAAAATCTAAGAATCAGTATGTATCTACACGAAATTAAAATCAAAACACGCATAGATATTATATGTATTTTTAAGAAAACTAGTTAGAACTTTACAAAGATATAAGAAGTTTAAATTTAAATTTTGGATATGAAATAGATTTGAGATATGGTAACCACTACATATCTTATAGTATGCATATCAAGTCACATGTATTTTGGATATTGGATCCTCACATAGATCGAAATCATACAAGGGTATTGGAAATTTTATGATTACACAATGGTTCGAACCCCAGATAGAGAAGTGGGGATCAATATGTATATTATTGTAATTTAAATCAAGTAGTTCTGATATATGTGCTACAGACATTAGATTATTGCCTCTCAGACATGGAATATAAATAAATAAACCACTAACACAATCATGATCACTTTTAGATGTGGGAAAAATGGATGAAATTAACAATTTCATTTTATGTATATATCATGGATAATATTTCAATGATTAGTGGCATTAACTCCATAAAATAATAGAAATATATCATTTTTTAAAGGGGGAATCTTCCGATTGTGCTAAAATATCATCTAGGCACAAGCTCATCGGTGTTGTGTTATTCACGAGTGAATCCTTATGAAATAACATTATGAATGGAAAAATATCCTAGGAAAAATATTTTTGGTGTAATATTATTCACTAATGGGTCTTAGTTAGGTCTCTATTGGATTAATTATTCCATAATTCCAATATTTAATTAAATTCTCAAATAATATTGACTAAAATAATCTTTTGGTTGAGACATGGAAAGGGGACTTGATGTTTTTATGGTGGAATATAAGTGTGTCCAAAGGAAATTTGATGCTCAAGGAAGTTAGGACATTATAGGATATAAATACCTCAAAATTAAAATGTACAAAATATAATGACATGGTATTTCTTCATAAATGGGTACAATGCACAAATGATTATCATTGAGGGCACATGAACACACATTAATAGTTTATTTATGGGAAGCATAAATTTTATCCTAGAAAAGTATGAGTTAATAGAAAATGTGGACCAGTCTTTGTATATTGACAATTGATAATGATAAAATCGCTTATTCTAGGTAGTTGGGACAATAGCTCTTGGATTTAAGGGGGCTTCCTTAGTGGGACCATACCATTAACTATGAACACACTCAAAAAAATTACATTATTCACCATTGAATCCTAGTAGGTCCATTTTTTATTATAGAGTCCTTGATACTAGTTTTCTATCCGATGGAACCATGAATATGTGTGTTCAAGGTCTGTGGGGTTCAAAGATAAGGATATCAACTCGAGGAATTGATTGGCGATAACTCAGCATTGACGAATTGAATATGCTCTCAGGGGAATGTAAGATTAATGAATATATTGAACTATCTAAAGATATTCTAAGGTGTATTGAATCACTTATCATTGTTAAGTGTTAAACCAAGTAATTTAGGAATGTAAATTAATTAGGGGTATATTTTATTTGGCATCAACACCTATTTTCATGCTGTTTCATTTCCTATGACTTAGATGGTGTCTTATAGTTTAGTGTAATGATCATGAAATATTCTCAATATATTTATTTCTTTAAAAAGGAGTTTTTCATTCAAATTAATATAATGAGAATATTATTTTTTACCTCTGTATAAAAAATCTTGATCTCACATGTCATAGTGGAATTTCAGGTTACTATAGTTCACAAGATTTGTACTCGACATGAAGGATATTGGATAACTGAGTATTAGATTGAGATGCATGCGACTGTGTGTCATGATGTATATAGGGGTGTTAAAATTTTAATATGGTCTAGATCCATCACATATATATAAATATCATGGAATGGCATGATTGGTAGTGATTGATGTTTTTAAGGGCTTGTAATGGAATATACATGCATCACTACATATCATGTGGTAATATAAATCAAGTCGTGCATAGCAATGGAGAATTTTTTCTATATAGGTTTTACCCATATACTTTAAGGAGGGAATTTAATTTTATATATTTCATTTATATTCTAACAGGACAAAGGGTGTGATATCAAGGATTCACTATGTATCATATGGTGAAAAGAATCAAGTAAAGTTGATTTCTCACCTTGGATATTCCCTCTACTACTCATTTTCCCATATTTGGAGAGTGAATTTCTATCATATTGTGACTGGGAAAACAATTTAGGATATTGGAATCACTAAAATCCTTCCAATAAGAGGAATCATGACACACATAGTTTATTGAACTAAAATAACTTGTGCATGAATTAAACATATTCAGATAGAGAATATTTTCCCCTTTTTATCTCAACCCACGATTGGAGACTTATGTGTTAATACATATATTGTGGTTATCTGAATCATATAACACATATTTCAAAGGAAATTTCCATATATATGTATTGAACATATACATGGACTGGTGAATTTTAATGTTTGATATTTTTTGGGCTATGATTTGGTTTCTTGGAATCACTACATATCTATTAAGTGAAAAAATCAATCAACACATAATACATGAATAGAAAATTCCATATGAATTTAATGCCCATACATAAAGAGGATATATATTTTTCATTTACATTATGGATGGACCGATGGTTTTTCATCTCAACATCACTAGATATCCTATAGATAAAAATATAATTTGACACACATTACTTAAATGAAAATTTCCCCACAAGGATCTGACTTATATATAATAAGGGTTCATTTTTACCATTTATATTGTGGTAGGAACCATGACTTGAGATACCTAAATCACTATATATCTAATAAAATAGGATTCAATCCATACATATTTAACTAATGGAAAATTATATATGTATATATATCCTATACTCAAGGATGATTTATTTTTTCTAATTATATTGTGGGTGGACCCCAGATATGGGATCTAGGTGTCACTATATATATAATTTTAATTAGAATAGGTCCATATATAGTTCATGAAGTTACCTATGAAGATCTGACCTATATATTTTTATAAATATTATTATTTATTTCCTCTAAATAGTTCTATCACATTTTTGTGATACATTCCTGATGAAATTTCCTCATTGTAGTTTAATATCAATTGGTAGGCCATCTTCTATTATGTTTACATCTTGAGGCATGATGTATTTCATGCATTTTAATGTCTTGAATTAAGGATGTTGGACTCCTTGATGATTAAAATATTCATACTAGTATTTTTTATTTCTAATGGTATCTATGAAGAGTAAATATTAATAACCCTCAAAAAGTTGGGGGAATAATTCATTCCCTATCCATTACAGTCAATGAGTATGTTATGGTGAAATAAACTTATGTTTGGATTATGTTCCATCCCACATGGGTTTTGTATTTGTACATTCTTTCACACAAATCATCGGTGTCCTAAGAATCATTACCAATTCTCCTAGAAATAATTATTAAAGTATAACCTTATTATGGAAGCCTATTGTGATCAATTTTGATGAACTTCATTGTTTTCCAGTATAAAAAACCACATCTAATCGAGTCATTATAAATCATCCACCCAACAATATAATTTTTCATAATCTACAAGTTAACTATAGATATCAATTTGTATTGGGGGAAACTAGACTTCTAAAGGAGATAATTAATATGTCCCATAAACTATGGAATATTGAATAACATGTGGGGTAGTTCATATGGTTGTATGGTAGGCCCCGAAATTATAAAGGATATTCTCTAAAAAATAATTTTTATAATTTTACACTATCTTCTAGAGAATATATTTCAAATACCAATAAAATTCATCTATATAAATATTTTCTACAGTATGATGGTAGGATGAGTTGATTCAGTTGATCTTTTACTCCTAATAGATATTCTACTACTCTAAATATATTAATTTGATGAAATTTTACATCAATATAGTGTGAGGGACACCAAATATGCCTATAATATTATACATTAATTTTTATGATGTTAAACATACAATGTTCCCTAATGGGTACATACTATACCCATTTAGAAAATTACTCATCATCAGTAAGGATAAATTTAAACTACTTAGTTATAGTTAAGGGATATAGCCCCACATGAGTCATTATACATACATCAAAAAGATAGTAATAAATTTATGATTGTAGTATACAAGGGGTTCTGTGTATGTTTTTTCCATGAATATGATATGTGTGACACCTCATGTTGAATTCAACATAGTCCTACATCATTGTTTTCCTATAGAGTCAAGACTCATATTTTAGTGGGACAGTTTGGCTTCCAACTAGTGAGCATAGTGTGAGCCTACATGGACTTCATTTAAAAAAGGCATGAATCTATTCTTATTCTACACATATTAGAAGGACACTATCAATTCCCTGATTATAGAGGTATATCTAATCCCTTTCTCAATTTATAAGGGTGAATTATTCATCAATATGCCAAATTTGTTCTGTTTTGGGTCGACCTGATAGAAGGAACCCATTTCTGAGGTAATATATTTAGGGATCCATCTATATAGGATTGTATTTCTCATCATAATTCTTTGCTGATTTTTTACCTTATTTATGTCTTATATCTGATGTACAATGAATGGTGAGACCACCATGTAGTGGGTGGTTTGTAAAACTGCTTCTTCTTGGTTGGGATCAACTAGTATTATGGAAGCATTCCCCAGTGCTTCTGTAGAAACATTTTTTTATCAAGGGACATGATGTATTGTATTTTATATGTAATTCCTCCATCAATTGTCTAATATAACCAATATGGGGTCCCAATCTTCCATCTTGATAGCATACTCACCATTGAACAACTTTATTACTAGCTTTAGATTATATTCGGTATTTAATTAGGATATCTATAAATATTTGGCTAGATCCAAGTCGATGATAAAAGATGTACATTAATACTGTTTATTAGTACAATCATAAGATAGTAATAAGGAATAGGGTAAAATATTACATGGGAAAAATTAAAAAATCCATATCAACTCGGTTAAGTATTTGGTGATATATTATTTTCCTAATATGTCATTTGGATGAATCATTAATATTAATCTCCCACATTTAAGGAGTTCCATGGGAATAGAAAAAATCGTCATATAGATATTTTCTGTCGATGGACTTCTTTTTAGGGAAAATGAAATTATACAGGGTCTGAATTTTTACATACATATTTGACACGACATGGATTTCATACGGTTGCAGGATAACATCCCATTGGTTAAACACAAATTTATCATAGGGATATGAAGAATGTACTTGAATATACTAATACAGGGGGACTATGTGTACTTTATGATACTATAAGTAATACTCCATATTTATTATTATCAAGATAAGTACATTTTAATAATTTTATTTATATGGATATAGAGTTTCAATATCTAGAATAGTTTGAATGAGATAATAGAGGTTGTTTCCACTCCATGCATCATTTATCTCTGTACAGAAGGAACTAAAATATAATTCTAGAGATTCCACTTGTAGAATAAGTGAAATTCATTGTACTGGTTGAATCAAGATCAGTATATATAGTGGGTACTTCTTGGGATAGCTAGAATCCTTTTAGAAGTCCATTTCCCATCATTAGGGGACTTCCTTCTTCATTAACATGGTGAAGAGGATATATTTTATAGCATGTTTAGATATTAAATGATGATTATAAATGAGGATCCCTTCCATCAATTGTTTTTCATTAAGAATCTATGGGGTGTGAATTGCTATGTTTTTATAGTCTTTTCTTGATTATCCTTGATTCGATGGTCACATACAAAAATTTCTAGAAATTTCTCTAATGGTACTCCGAAATAACACATTAGAGGATTCATATTAAAATTTTTTTTCTATAATTTGACCATTTTTTGTTTGAAGAGCCTTGAGGATATCAAATATGTATTGAAATATTACTATTAGGTCATTAAAATTACAATCTAATTTTTTTCCATGAATGGTATAGTGATATGATGCATGAAATAATGGTATTTGACTATAATGTTATTTAATAATAAGGGCTTGATATGCTAACTAGAAATCCCCTAATGTTCTCTAAAAGAATAAAATTCCTCATATCTCGGGGCCATCATTATCTAATTTAACCCTAAATACCCATCCAACAGGGTAATGGCCTTGATGATATTAGTTTTCTTGATCAAATTTGTTGTGATCAGTATTGGATGTCTTATTTTAGAAAGTGTCATTTAAGGCATCTAAAATTGATCTATCTATTTTTTTATTGATGGGGAATATGGTGGGAAGACATTTTTGGTACTTCATGTCATGTAAAAAGTATTTTTTGTTCAATTTTTACACTTCCATTTCAATTTTAGAAGAATTATAGGGGTTCATTATCTTGGATTCCTTCTTCAGAGCAATGTGGTCTTAGAGAAATAACATGGGGATGAGTTCTCAAATTATGGTTCATATTTGTTATATGTCTATAATTCCATGTAAAAATATATCATTTCTTCTTTTAAAATGAAATTTTCATTTCTTACTCCTTGAGTGGAATGGAATAACTTATTAGTACATGTATTCTTCCATCTCTTGTTCCATGAATCACCTTCATGAGATCAATGATGGTGGTGGTGAATCCATTATAAAAAACGTTGGATGAGAGATATTGATTTCATCATCTTCTTCATTTTTTAAGTTTGTTTTGGTATTATTAGTAAGGATGGTTTCTTTGGGGGAATATATACCCATGTTGAGAAAAGAGAGTCCATGAAGACGGACATTGAAATCCTGAACTTCTAGAGTCATCACAAATAGATTCTAGAGATTCATGTATTCTATTATAATACTACCAGGGGAATGAGATGTGTGTAAATCCTGAGTGGAAAATAATTTATTTTGATAATTTGAAATTCAATATTATGGATGATGGAAAATCTTATTTCATAATAAGAAATTATTCTAATTTCTATGATATGAATATATTTTATTTGTTGTGATTTATATCATATGAACACATGCCAGTTAATTTTATAGTTCACTGTAACATCCAAGGTAAATAATGAATATAACATTTTCTTATTTATTAATATTCTTGAATAAAATATTAATATTAATTTAAAGGGGATTCTATGTTTTATGGCATACCCAATACGCAACAATGAGTTTCATTGAAATCTTATGTTTCAATCTAATAATATACTAATATTATTTTAAATGGTAGATAAGGTATAGCCGTTGGAAAATTGAGAATGAACAAAACTAACTAAAATATGATTATATATGTTTATTAAATGTTTTTACAATATTCAATAAATGTTAGAGGCCTAAAATGAAAATGAATCCATTTTTAAGAATAAATATTCTAATATTGTTTAAAAGGCTGATTAACCACCTTTTGATGGCGAACCATTTTAAATATACTTTTTTTCACTCATATATGTTATATTTGAAAAAATAAAATCCTTCTTTAGAATCAAGAAATAAAAAATTTACTTTGTGTAAGTTTTTGTTATTTTCCAATAAAGATCATTTTTAGTGAAAAATGTCATATTTTAATTCAAAACCTCGTTTTAATCTAATTTATTTATATTGTTATATTATCTTTTTAATTAGATTTAATGTTTAAATTAAATATATTTTTACCATTTAATCTAATGGTAGTCATTTTAATTAATTTCACCTTGAAATTGGACATAAACAAGTGTCAATTGTTTAATAGATATTATTTCTAAAAAACACGTTAGTTGTTTTGACAACGGGAATTGATTATAAAATTAAATAATGAAACTTTTATGTTTTTAATTTGATGAAATTGATATCATTTTTGAATTTGAAATATAAAATATAGCTTAGGGTGAATTTTTTGTATTTTTTTGACAAATGTTCATTTTTAATGAATTGTGAAAATACTACATTTTAATTCAAAACAGAATTTATATCCAATTAATTTATATGTTTAGATTGTCATTTTATTTCGTTTTAAGGTTTAATTTAATTATATTTTTATTAATTAATACTATTTTTTCATTGGACGTAATTTCACTTTTAAATTGGATGTAAAAAAAATCAATCTTTTGATAGATTTTACTTCTTAAAAAATCGTCTTTGGTTCTAACAACGAGAATTATTTTTAAATTTATTTCTGAAATTTATGTGTTTGTAATTTTGTAGAATTTTTTCAATATTTTTAATTATAAGGTCCAAATTATGTAATTAAGACCCTTTTGTTTTTAGATAGTATGGATAGTAACGATAGTAATTATCTTTAATTATCGTGATTAATTAGTAATCGGGTAATTAAGGGTAATAAAATAATATCATAATAATATAAAATGATCCCAACATGTGTCCTAATGATATTGTTTGTGTCATGGAAAACCATGGTATTACTTGTGCCTACTTATGGACCCCATGGAATCACATTAGTGTGATAGTGACCTTTTATCATATTTAATTAAAGAAAGGAAAATATAACCAAAGTATGTAAAACCTAAGTAAAATAATTTTAATTTTTTCTAAATAAATGATATATTAGACTATAAATAGTCATTGGAAATCTAAAAATATTTTCTACATCATAGTAGGTTTTTAAAAAAATTAGACATTATATGAATAAATTTATTTATGACACCATGATGACGAAGTGATTACCTAATTAATGAATGATTTCAATAAAATGAAAATATTATGTGAAATCAAAGACATAAACTAGTCTAAAACGTATTGTATGGGGTGATTTCAAACACCTATCACCTTATCCTTGAAATATTTCATTGTGTGTCATTTAAGATCTGAAACTCAAGTTATAATAATGTAACATTTTATAACATTCAAGAGTTCCCCCCTCCCACTTATAAAAGGCCCCCACCTCTACCCCCTTACACACACCACTAAAGCCTTTGGCTCAACCAAACACTACTCATTTTATCTCTCTACGTCCCAATTTTTATCCTAGAAGCCTTACCTTAGGAAGGAAGCTTTTCAAGAAATCCTTTTGGTTCAAACCAATGGGAGTTACCCGATTTAAAGGTTATGTCTTTTCTTATGTTCTTTTATTTTATTTTAATTCTAATACCCCATAAACACTTTATATTTCTTTATTTTGTAACAAAATCAGTATCATCAATAAACTAGGATGTTTTTATGGGAATTATTCGAGCTACAATTACACACACCTCCGTCTAATGGTTAAAGAACATTCTATTTACATGGATGGTGAATTACTGCCTCATGAAACGATGATTGTTCTATATTGTCTTACCACCTCTCATGGTGACCATTAATGTTTCACAATATTTATTTATGATATATATTATATTTATTACCTCTCTATTCTTCTTTATTTTATATTTAAAACATACCATTATGCTTTACATTTTCTAAAAATGCGATAATTTCAATTGCAGAAGTTTGGACTACCACCCCTCAAGTGATGTGTCTCGTTCATGCAATACATGTAATGTATAAAGAATTAAATTAATGAACATATCTGACATATATAACATATATTTTATAGTTGAATTATAATATATATATCTCATTCATTTCTAATTCTATTAATGTGACATATAAATGAAAGTAGCCTTCATTCGTACGTACGACCTACCATCTCCATGAATGGTGCATTTCATTTTTTAATCTCCAAATGCTATGGAATAGTATAAAATGAATATATAAAGGATATATATGAAATTAAAATCATTAATACTATTCTGGATATGGTTTAATTACAACTACATGGACAATTTATTTCCAATAAGTTCAGTTTTGACTCATGTACCGAACATCGAAAAATACGTCTAATATGAAGTCACATATTTAACTAATTATTATAACATTATAATATGTGATATGAATTGAATAATAATATATAAAGGAGTTCCTTATGAAATTATAAATTTACCAAAATTTATTATTCAGGAATGTAAAGAAATGAACAAGAAAAGTCGGACTTGAGGTAAGGGATCCTACCTCTCTCTTTTTTTTCATGTATTCTCCTTTATGTCATTTATTTTAAGCTCCATGTTGTTATGATGGAGTTTTTTTATATTAATCCTACTTTCCTTATTTATGTTCGTATGGTGATAGACCCCCTATTTCCCTAATCAATTCATTTTAAAAACATTAATTTAGCGCCGTTAGGCTGCCAAATATTCGTAAGGCATTTCTTATCCAAAATTTAATTCCGCAAGATTTCTATTGTTCGCCACATATTTATTGCATGTGGTGTATTTTTTACTGCCTTTTGATATAATTATTATTTTTCTATTAATGGTACTATTTGATTCATTTGGTTCTTATTATCTTTTGGTCATACGACTCGATTGATTACCATGAGGTAAGGAGTTTTTATCTCACTATTTATTTCCGTGAGATTCATTCTATATATGTCACTATCTCTTTTTAGTGGTGCATGTACTGCCCATTATTCTACCCTTTTTGTAATATAAAATCAATTATGAGTATTTACATCAACGTTTTATAGTCCTTATTTCATGGGGTGTACATTTCGAAAGTTATCCAATTTGGTAAGGGAACATTTGACCATCCTATTTTTATAAGACTTTTTTTGTTTTGTCTTTTAATTTACATCTTATTATGTTGGGATATGTTCTTATAAATCCTTATTTTTTTAAATTTTATTTCCAAGTGATGAGATACCATTTATCTTTATCATTAACTCTTTTTCTAAAATTTTATGTGATGATGTTAGGCTATTGAATTTTTGCAAGGGAACTTCTTAACCCAATTTCAATTCTTTAGGTTAAACTTATACTTCTTTATTATGTCATGTTATGAATATTTGTGGATGACCTATGATTTTTTACACATAATATCAACTTATATTTGGTCTATATATATTTTCCAAATAAAATTATGTAACTGATTTATCCTCAATCAAAGGATGCGGTCTTTGTAAGGGAATTCGTCGCAATCTCATTTCATTGTGGCATATTTTGTTTTATACACAACTTTATTTTATACGATTTATAAACCCCTTTTACTTTTACATTTATTCAAAAGGAGGTTTTTTATATGAAGCGTTTTACTAAACAACAAAAGGTAATGTTTTTGTCCTACGTATGTGGCGACAACGACTTCCCTGCCTCCTTGTCCATTATTTGAGTTGCGGCTTCATCTATAAGACATAACATTTTTTTAATATAATAATAAATACCATGTTTTAATTTTATTTTATCCTGGTATTGAAAATGTTTTTGATAATGTTTTGATTATATCAATGTGTTTTTGATATCTTGTGATTTAAATGTGGAAATGTTATGTTTCCTTTTTGCATGTTTTATGTGATATGATTATATTGTGGTTCATAGGCATTGTTTATGAAGATGGGTGGTTCCGTGATAAACTAATGGTGGGTGATCCTGAGATAGCTCTTGAATATATTGGGTAACGTGAAGGGGTTAAACTCTAAGGTATCTCTGAAGAGATTTAGGGAATATACTGTCATGGGTATTCCAAACATAACCACGATGGTTACTCCCTACGTAAGAATGTTATGAATGCCTCAAGTTACCTTTATGAATTATGATTTCTATGAGTTACTCATGAATCTTATGATTTCATGAGGTATGTTAAAGTGCATTTATTTTATGAGTAATGTATGATTTCATTGATTCTTATGTATACATTGACTAATGTTTTCATTCCGTATTTTTATATCCCTTAATGAACTTTCTATGCTCATCCCATGTTTTTGAAATGTTTTTCACAGGTCAAGTGAAAAGTACATGATGTGATGATAGTGTCGAGGAAGTGTCAATAAACTATCCATGATTTATTCAAAATATGTTTCCATCGATGGGAAAAATGAATACTATATTTTATATAACAAACTTGTTTAAATGTGGGATGTAATGCATGATTTGCGATATAATTATCTAAAAATCTAATCCTAAAAAGATCCTCAATGAGAATTGGTCATTTAATTCAAGATTAATTAATTTTTTAAGGCTGGGTCCTTATATTCACAACCACTTTTTGGGAATGAATCTCCTAGATTAACATGTATTATTAAAAGTACATAACTGCATTAATGATTTTTATAAGGATTTTTGGGGGATGATCACAATAACTTGTGAGTTTAATCCTTCCCATCATCATCCACAATCTATCTTTTTTCCTTTCAACTTCTATAATCCTAACATAGAATATACAACTTTAAAAGACTCTAATTGGGAACATTAATTATGTATTGTAACGACCTTTTTGTTAATGGTTTATTTCAATAAGTGATGATATTCAGATGGTTACACCACATAGATAGGAATATATGGTCTTTCACTAAGTTATTTTTTTGAAGCATCATTCTTGTTTATGATGATCTTAATATTAGAAGCGAGATCCCCAAAATAAGCCATAAAATTGTTCATTGTGTGGGGACATTGGTCATTATTTTCACACAATTTAATGGTCATCTTCATTGGTGATAAGGCCCCATCAATATATCCCAAATTTTAGAGGGTTTGGATAAGGATGATGATAATACATGAACCATTTTCAATTATATCCATTCAAGTGTTGACATTATTAGGGCTACCATAAAACATATAGGAGTCATATATTGTAACTCAATGAGATTATGTGAAATAAATAATTCAAATTAAATTAATCATATATATATATATATATTTTGTTTTATAGAAAACACTGATTTTATCTTTCATTACATGTTATACTGAGTTTAGATTCTGTTATAGACAACATTGAGTTTTAACAAAACACAATATATGATTAAAATAGAAAATTTTAACATTATAGTTAACAACTATATATAGGAGTGGTGGGTATTTATATGATTAACTAAATTATAAAAATATAATCATTAAAAATTCATATAAAATGAACTGTTATATTTCTAATTAATTATAAATGAAAATAAAAACAATTTGAAAATAAAGGATATCTATTTTGGAAAACATTTTTTATGTGCACGAACATGTTTTAAGTTAATAAATTTAAAAATTCACAATTGATTAAGGATTTTAAAGAAGCTTCCATATTATTTAATAAATTAAATGTTTATCATTCAAAATATTTGATTTATAGAAAATATATAAGAAAAAAACGATTTTTTTCTAAAAACATATATTTTTTATAATGCAGTGTTGTCACCTTTTGCACACTTATATTAAAATTAATTCTATAAATTTTATAATACCTATTTAAAACAGATCAATAGAATAATTTATAATATATCATTTATTGAATTTTTAATAATTATATGAAAATGTAAATTTTATGATGAATATTGAAAAGTATCATATTTTATTAAGAATTTTAATTTCTTTTAATGAATTAAAAATTGTCCAGATTATTTTAATATTTATATAAAATTATTATTAGATAATAAATATAAATTTCTACAAATAATACCCTTGGGAATAAATTTAATGTTGTTTTATTATATAAAAACTTTTTAATCTTTTAAAACATTTCCCTTTAGTAATAGGTTTTTTATCGATTCTACAAGATTAATTTTAATTTAAAATTTTCCAAATAACTGAATGAAATTTAGAAAAAACTATTAATTATTTGAAATTGGAATAATATATTTAATCTAATAAGATAAGTATAAATTTTTATTATAATTAATAGTAAACATTGTAAAATTTAATTACTATAGTTTTGGTAAAAACAACTTTTTTAGGGTGCTAAACTCTACACAATTTGGGGTAAAATGAAATAGTTTCTTTTACAAAGACCATTAAGTGGATATATTTTGACCTTATTACTTACATGGTTCTATAATGGCCTATTTTATACACAACTGTAATGAAAAAAAATTGGATAAGCATTTTTTTTAAAAAAACAATTACATGTATTCCAATCACATTACATAAAAAAATTACCCCCACACTCCTCTCCTCTTCGCAAATGAAAAAAAATATACAATCCACACAAAAATTAAATCCTTATTTACATTACTAAATTATATATTCCTTGTTGTAGTATGAAATCATTTCTATAAAGGATTTACGTTAATCCAAAATAAATTTTCCAATGTAGAGTTATCATTTTAAACTATGTTTTTTTTGTTACATCTCCATATCACCAATTCAAATATAAGTTAATTATGGTGATATAATAAAAACATTAAATCCCATATACTGAGATTTTATTCTGTTAATATCACAACTAAAATTTATATTCTATATCATCAAATGTGATGTGAAATCAACATTCAGGGGTACAATGACCTACACCCTCACGAATAATGTTATTCATCCTCCATCACCACATATTGATGGTAAATATAAAGATATAGTTAATTTTTAAATATTATTTTTATGATTTTATAACACCTATTGAATTATTATATCATATATTACCTCTCAAAATCAATTCTATAGGAATATAATAACATCGTTCATGTGTACAATGTACTACCACCTTTCACAACGATGTGATTCATTATTCAAACAAATATTACATAAAATGAAATTAAAATATTTTTAAATAAATAAATTTATATATATAGACTAAAATTTATTTGATAATTGTGATACATTATTTAATTTTATTTTATATTATCCATAAAAAATGGGAACAATGTCAATGCATGTGTATAGTCTACCACCTCCATGAATGATGTATTTCACATTGTATTTGAAACTTTTATGGGTTACTATAAATAAATATTTTCTGAATATTTTATTTATTTATATTATGGCTAATGTTCATTGTATTATGGAAAGATGATTAATTTAATTTTACTATATGTAAAAATTTAATATACACTATAAAATAATGCAATGGTATCCAGAAACACTATTTTGAAAATTAATTATAAATAAATGTATATTAAAATGTCATGTGTAAATCATATTTGTTAGTGTCTATAATAGATGTATAATAAAATTATTTTTATTATTTTTTAGGTTACAACTTGTTTAAAAGAAGTCGAGAGTTAATGTATGGAATTTTTTTGTGTTAATTTTTCATCTTTAATACCTACATTTTGTAATGCATCTGTCATATTTTATGATGTGTAATACATTGTGTTCGAACATTCATATCATAAAATTATTAACTCCCATTATATTCCAATATATATTTAATGTAATTATTTCATGGGGCTTATAATTAAATTTTACTAATGTTGTAACGGTTTTGGGATATATTCCAATATTTTATCAGGATTTTTTATGATTGTCCATACAATAATAGAATATCACATTATTTCTATCAAGAAACACATGGATTTTATAAACCTCCAGTTGTTTCATTAGAATACATCTTATACATTTTTTTTCCTCTCTTAATGTCAGTATTTAAAATGACAGTTTTGAATAAAAATAGTATTTATTTCACTCTAATTTTTGAAAACAATTTTTATTACAAATTAAATTTTTTTTCTAAATATATCATAAAAAATGGTATAAACATTATAAAAATGATTTATTAAATATTAATTTACACATTATTTACATTTTTAAGAAATTAAAAGTAAGATTCATTCCATTTTTCATACAATTCATGTTTGGATTGTACAAAAAAATTGGAATGAATATTTGTCGTATTATTTATGGAGTTTTCTGTCATGTTGGTCACTAAATGTTTTAAATATTCTTTCATGCATTTCAAATAGTTTTTTCAATGAAAACAATTTTTAATTTTTTTAAATTAAATATTTTTAGTTCAAAGTGGAGAGGATATTTTAAAGAATTTTTTTAATGATCTTTTAATATTCCATTATAAGATTCAATGATTACTTTCATTGAAAATTAAATTTAAAATGGTTTTTGTTTTCCTATTTTTTCAAACTCAAAAGTATACTTTCTGATAGAAAAATTTAAAATTATTTTTAGATCATTATTTGTAATTAATTAATGATTACTTTTAATGAAAATAATTTTAAAAATATTTTATAATGTTTATGTTTAAAAAATTTTATTTTCAATGAATGTTTATATTCATCTTAAAATGTTTTAAATAATTATTAAATATTCCTATGTATTTTTTTAATGTTTACCTTCAATGAAAATTATTTCCAATATATTTTATAATATTTATAAAAAAATACAAAGGAAGGTTATTTTCCACAAGAATTTTAAATAAATATTATCGATTCCTTTATATGTTTTAAAATTTTATTTTGATTATAAATGGATTTAAAAAATATTTAATCATGTATTATTTTTAAAAATATATTTAAAATTAATAATAAAGAAATTTTTCATGAGATCATTCAAAATCATTTTTTGTCTATGATTATATCCTTTGATATTGCATATAAATCACTAGGGACATTATCCAAGGATATCACTCATAGTCCTTATATGGATGGTTAATATTATAATGTAAAGATTATTATGAAATCCATTTATCCTAAGAGAGTTAGACCATGATAAAAATTTTATAAAACCTATTTCCTCTTCCATGGTTTATTCTATTATATCCTAATGAAATTATTATAAAACTCTTTTTCTATCCATGGATTATTCTATAATAAAATTTGTATGAAACCCTTTTTTTGGGTTCTAATATGATAAATATTTTTTGATCTTCATTCATGCATATATAAAATTTTCATAATTCATTGGTGGGGGATATATTTCCCTCTAATTAATTGGGTAACGATTTATATATCATTAGAGAAAAAGTACTATAACGGATAGGGGATCTAGTTCATTGAGGGACTATTTCAACTATGATTGTGTTGGGAGTGAATCATGAATAGTAAGATGGTTTATGGGGTGAACTCATTCAACTTTGATAGTTTCAGAAATTAACCACTACTAGAGAGGAAATGATTATATTTTATTATTTTGAAGACTCATTTTCAAGTTTTATTTAAATTTAATTATCTCATGGATTATGGTTGTTGATTTACTCATTATTCATCTATTATTAAATTTCACTCTTCATTCCATGACTCAGTATTATATCTTTGATATATTGGGTATGACATTCATATGTTATGATAAAATTATCATAACCGAATGATCAAATTATGTGTAATTATTTCCAATTTTTATATTTTTTAATAATATAATATCACAATATCTTATGTTTCATTCCCATATATTATGATAATAGGTATTATGTGTGAAATATTTATGAAGTGTGATTGTTTTTGAGGAACTATTTGGAAGATTTTATAAAACTATTTTAATCCAATTGTTTATGTTTCTATAGATTCAATATCAATATAACATTGTGATCCATAGGTTTGTTTTTCAATAATTTAATTAATATTAATCTACATGATAAAATACTATTTATTTAAATGTTAGGTCCTTATAGTTGGTATTAGATGAGATGATTAGTTATAATTTCAAAACTAGTATTAGAAAACATTAGTGAGATATATAGGGATTTTTTTATATGACTTGAAATTTTTATAAGGATAAGTCTATGGATGAGTCAATATATTAAAAATATCCTCAAATTTTTTTAAATGATTGAGTGTGTTGATTTCAAGAAACTCCATTCCAATCTAGATACTGAAAGTGGATTTAAATCTGGAATAGAAACAATAAGTTGTAATATATATAGACATAATGCTTTGATATAGACTCAATCATAACCCAGTGCATGAAACTTCTCCTTGCTTCACAACTAGTTTTACTCACCTATGGGATATGCTTTGAAAATTCTCAAACTCTATATATACTGTCCAGAATGATTTGAATAATGACCATGAATTACCAAGGTTAAGCGTCAGGTGTCATAGATTGAAATTAAGGTCTAATTATTTAAAAATACTATTTAATGTCATTCTACTCTTTAAAAAATACATTTGATCATATTTTTTTACCCAATTTTTATTACAGTCATTCTACTCTTTAGAAAATACATCTTCTAAAAAAATTATATTTTAATGAAGGAATATTGTAATTAATTTTTAAATGTTTAAGAAAATATATTTGATAAAATTAACTTCATTGATTATATAATAATACCATTATTTATATATTATAATTTTTTATAATTTCATGATGGGATTTTGGTTTCAATGAATAGTGAAAGCATATATATTTTTATTGAAAATTGTAATTTCTAAGTATTTCCAATGTCAAATTATGTATTTGATTATATTTAAGTATTAATTAGTTTTTTATTTATATTATTATAATTATTTTATTTGATATGGATTTTATTCTTTTAGTTATTACAAAATCATTTTAAATTTGGAAATAAAATTTTTCTACAAAATTCTATTTCATTACAATTTATGAATTAAAATTTAAATTAAATTGTGAAAAGTTTGTGATATTAATTTTCCACAATGGTTATCATATTTAGATTTAAGGGATCCAAATTTAGTAAATATGTTCATTTTATAAATGGATAATAATAAATGAAATGTTGGATATTTTGTTTTACCACATCAAAGGTCAATTTGTATAATGTTTATTAAAATTAAATTACATAGACAGTAAAATGATCATAAAAGTTCGAAAAAATTTATTTGATGATGTTAATTTGACCCTTAACACCATATAATCTAAATTTATATTTTTAATGGACACTAATCCATGAAAATGGATTATATATTATTTAAATTAAGGAAAGTCATAAAATCTCAACGTGTTTGTCTTTTATAACTTTTACGTGTCGATATGAAAAATATGAATGTTTATGAACACATCTAAGTGATAATTTTTAATATAAAAACATATTATAGTGAAATAAATTTAATTATTACATTTGGGACCACTTTAATAATATTATTTTGTTTATTATATTTTATTTAACGAAATGTAATTCATTTAAAATTGATGTTATAAATAACTATAGTATATTTAATATATTTCAATGAAGAATATTTATTCAAAAATGATAGTTTTTTTTATTAAAGTTTTTTATCTAATTTATCCTATTCTATTTTTAGTTTATAGTGAATAAATAATTACCTTGCATAGTTTCTCATCGATGGTGCCTTTATTATTCGACTAATGAAAAAATTGATTAAATGATATTGAAAATATTAAATGATATATAATTCAAATTAATTAATTTAATAAATTATGTTTTATATACATATTAAATATTGGGGGTGTAGTAAATTCTTTTTATTAAATATAAATATTTTTTATTTTCATTTATTCAATGTGATGAATAATATGAAAAATGTTGAAAATGATATTTTTTTAAAATAATATTTTATAAATTATTTAAATAACATAAAAATATATAAATGAATGTTACTATTATAAGCTCTAAAATGTACTATAAGGAAATTTTTTTTGACAATTAACACCATGAAAGAAAGCAGTACAATTTTAAATATGAGAAAAAAATCTATCACTTTACAAAAAATCCAAATAGGTTAACTATTTTTTAATAAATATTATAAGGTCTAAAAAATATAAAAAATTTCAAAATATATTTTTTGATGATATTAAAATTGTATGTTATATTAAATTTTAATGAATGTACATTTGGTGCAATACTGATAAAAAATTAATTTATTGAAATCTAATATACTAAAAAATTCCAAAAGTGTTCATTGCCTAAATTATAAAAGGAACCCTCCTACCTAACTTTATCTAATAACTTTTATCCTTCTATATCGACTGTTACATGACATTTTATCTAGTAAAAATACATATTTAAGATATATATGTTCTTTAAATATCAAAATTTCATCCCAATATTCCTTAATACGAAATCTAAAAGATACATTTCGAAGAAAAGTAATAGCTCTAACCAGTCACTTTTTTTCTAATCTTCCTTAATGAAAATAAATATATGATTTTTATCATAAAATAACAAATTTAGTATCCTAAATATTCTAAATTAGTATTTTTTATGAAAAAACCATTATACGCCCGTGTTCCCATAAAACTAGTAGTCAAAGCTTCGCTCGTGCAAACATATGAAATATCATATCAATAGAGCGATACAATTCATTTTTCCTCACCATATAATATCGATGGATATTATGATTGTATTAAATATCATATCTTATATTTATAATAAAATTATATAGTTATAATGATAATATTATATATGTCTTATCATCATACAATTATTTTAGAAACTCTAACATTGTTCATTCGTATATATGGACGACAATCTCCGTGATGCGAGGCAGTTTTTTTTACAAATAAATCACATAAAAGGTAAAGATGCTGATTTTTATTAACACAAATGATATATGTAACATAATAATAATTATAGAGAGGTGTATTTTTATTTACATTTCATTCATAACATTATATAAAAAATGAAAACAATGTTCATGAGTACGTATGGTTCACCTTCTCCATGAACAATATAATTTATTTTTTTATTCCTAATTATAAAGAAGTATTATAAGTATGTACATAATTAAAATATATTATCTTTAAAATATAAATAATATTTTGGAAATTATAGTCACATGCCCAATGTATAAGTTTTGAGACTAACAAACTGAAAAATTCATGGAAAAATAAGTAATTATCACCTAGAATTGTGATTTTAAAAGAAATACTACAGAACATGTGATATTATGATATAAAAAATTGAAAATTAACTGCTATAAATACAGTTATGGAATAAATTTATGTTAAATTCATATTAACTATTCATGAGTTCTCAATGTGAACAATGAAATACAAAATATGAGGTAATATCTTTTTTCACCTTTATTTATGTGCGACACATGACTTGTGCACTACTTGTTGCTTCTATGTGGTGTATATATTGTTCATGAATTTAATTATAGTCACATATCATCAATATTATTATTTTAAAAATCTATATAATTTTCATTCTTATGTGGTTCATATTATTAAACTGATTACAATGTGGTCAGGGAATATTTCACAATCTCATGATTACTCATGATTGTTTATCATTAAGTATACAATATTTCTCTTCCATGTACTTGATTTTGAAAATTCTCTTTTAAAAATGTTTATACAATTTTACTAAAATTTTTTGATGAGATTTTTTCTTTTTTTCAAATTTTGCAAGAACATTTTAAAAGAATATTTTTTTCATTTTCTACGAAAAGTAATATGCGACTTTTCTAAAAAATATAAAAGGAAGGTTTTTCGATATATATGGAATGGTCAGATTTTCCAAATCACATGACAACATAATATCTTGATGCTTAATTTATAACCATAAATGTTTACTTTGAAATAATTTTTTTCACTTCAAAATGGCGAAGTTATAAAAAAATCAAAATGAATAAGATATTTACATCAAAAATTATTTTAATGATACTTCATAATATTTTTCTATATATGAAACAAATTATTAATATTACATATGACTTATTGGTTATATAATTCAAAGAAGGAATTATTTTACTTTTTCATAATGGATTATGTTTATGACTTCTAGATTTTTACTGATTCCCCTTCTTTTCAAGAGTTATGATATTATGAAATTATTATAAATACCATTTCTTTTGTTGATTTATGAAATTATAATTTATTATTTTCATGAGGCACACATATGAATGGTGTCATTATGTGATGTGTGGGACCAATATATCCCTCCAATGAATTAGTTAATTAATTATATCTCATGAGATATTTAATGGAAGCAAGTTTAGGTGCTTGATCCATTATGGGAAATAATCCATGGTGCGTGATCCTTAAATGTATTCAGCTTATTGTACATGACATATTTTGGTAATCTATTGTTATTGCATGACCTGAATAGATATGACGGTTTTGGAATTTTACCCTGACATATGAAACTTTTTCCATCCATATATGGTGTCATAATTTTATGACATGATCTTATGGTTCGTTATTGATTTATGATGTTTTCTTACAATTTATCCTATCTTTTCTAAAATCATAATGTGTTATAACAAGATTAATTTTAATTATCTAGGAAAAGATGGGTTTAAACATTATAATTTATTTTCACGATCTCATACCCTTAGGATTATCATATTATTTCAAATTAATAGTGATTGATATGTCATATTTCTACCACTGTTGAGCATATGGGATCACCTTTTTCTTGTGATTCATTTCCCTAGGATATGAGGAACGATGTTAAATAAAATTTTGTTTATAAGGATTGAAATTGGATGATGTAAATAACTTGTTTTTAAATATTAAATTATATGTATTGTGTGGGATAATTTTGATCTCTTTGAACTAATTGTTTAGGAAGCGGATTTGATAATAGTTGTCCAAATTCCCCAAAAAACTAAAACCAAAATCTCCTTGGGTATGAATTTGATTTGATATTATTTTTTTTGTTGTAATTTATGTATAAAAAAGTGGGTCATATTTGTCTTATTTTTTCTTTTATCACTGGATCATGAAGTCCTGATTCTGATATTTACATTTGGTATTATAAAGGAGTTTAGACAATATTTAGAGATTTGGATTATAAAAAATTTATTACAACCATTGGTATCAGTATAATATCATGTTTAAATCCAATTTCATCTATAATGATCATTAATGGAATATTTTTAACTTAGGATATCATTTTATAAAAATATGGTGTAATTATTTAGAAATAATATCTCATGATTATGTTTTTTACCCACTATGATTATTATTTATCACACTATAAATTTCTGTTTTAGTCAATGGATGACAAATTAGGGAACCCAATTAATGATAAATGTGATGGGGAATGATATTATTATCCTCATGAGGAACCCAATGTTATGGAAGTAGGAATGTAAAAACGTTTTTCTATGCTCACACAACTTTCTAAAACTATGAATCATGCTAGAAATCCAAATGATAAAATAAGGGAACAACATTCTGTTGATTCCTTCATGAGGTAGTTTCCTCTTATTTCAATAGGAATTCAGATACACAAATATATTATTAAGGGATAAGTGTCACTAAAAAGATATTTTCTGTTATCCAATGTTCCTAATAAGAGAAACACCTTTTGGATTTATATCATTTGGAAGGTGAAGTAGATATAGGTTGGAAACTCATCACCAATATGAGGAAACATGATCAAACTGACTCTAAAGTACAGTACGAGTTCTAGAACATATTTCTTAATAACTATATTCCTCATATTCTTTGTCTGAAGAAATATGCATAGTACCATGGGCCAATTAAAAGGTTTGATGATTCTATTGGTACATACGAGGAAAATATTACAATATTTTCAATGTATGGTTCTAGTATTATCATCCAACCAAAACTAAGGTTGACCTATTCTTTAGGTGCATAAAACTAAGACTCCAAAATCTATTATCCATAAAAGACAATTGTAGCCATGAATAATTAATTCATTTTGAACTCAAAGTTAAAATTGAAATTAGAGATACCCATCATTTTCAAAAATTTTATAATAATTTTAATATTTAGACATATGAGTACTCGAAAATATCACATATTAGAGTGAAATTATTTCCACCTACAGGCCAGATATATGAGAAGACACATCAAAATAAGTGTTTTAATATAAATTTTAGGTTCTTTAAATGTGTATAGGAATATCATAAAGCTCATGAATGACTAAAGTCCATGAATAGAAAAGTTAATTTAATATAAGAAAATTGAATTCAACTAATTCACAACATGTACTCTTATGAATTAAATGTAAATAAAATGGGAATTATGATTATTAGTGGATAATTATGAGGAATGGTGATTATAATCGATATTAGAAAAATCATAGTGGAAATAAAAATACAAATATCATGTGATATCTAATATAAATGAGTATGACATCAATGTGGTGGAATGATTGAATATTTATGTATTCTAATTCAA
Organism: Viscum album; assembly: GCA_963277665.1. Lineage (NCBI taxonomy): Eukaryota > Viridiplantae > Streptophyta > Magnoliopsida > Santalales > Viscaceae > Viscum > Viscum album. The sequence goes on along the minus strand of OY728140.1, from coordinate 1,376,248,581 downwards.
TAAATAATGTGGAATTAAGTTTACAATGTTATTAAATGAAGATAAGTATATGTATTGGTACACTATATATTTTACTTATGTATATGAAATTATATGTTGAATAGATCAGGTATCTATGAAAAGTGATTGAGTTTAACTCATTATTAAGGTAATGATAACCATTAATATGGGCATGATGATGATATAAAGAGGTAAAGAGATGTTTTTTATGGTGATAAAAATAAGATATTTTTGATGACCATTGAACTAATATTAAATATGATGAAAATGTGGTTTATGGATTGAGTTTATAGAATTATTGGATTTATAGTATGAGGAAACATTTTTATCTTGAAGTCATGAATATTTTCACTAAGTTATTATGAAAATTCAGGTTATTACCATGTTTTTAGAGAAAACACGATAATGGGAATCCATTGTTCAGAGTATGTTAATGAAGATTTCCATTATGTAGTTTGGGAGGATTAATAATATATTGATTTTGGAAATTTAGTGACATTCATTTGGAAGATTTTTATTTTATTCTTTTTGACTGATCATATGAGAAACCATTTATTAAATTCTTTAAGGTAGATTTTGAGAAAGGATTTAGAGATTAATTTAATACATCACCATATGATGATTTATGATTATTGGATAACCTATAATAAACATATTTTATTATGATAACTAGATATTAAAGGAATTAGTGTTCATTAAATTATGGATATTATGATCGACTAGTTCTTTAGGAATTACAATTCCGACATCATTTTATGGAGTAAGTAATTATGTGGAAATTGACCAAGGCACGACTAATGATTGAGATTTTACATACGAAATGAAATAAAGTATGTATATAATCTCAAATGATTTTTTATAATAATAATTTCATCTTTTTTGAGGTTATCAATAATTTTTTCTAGACCAATTTGGTCTACTATTTTTTATCAATAAAAAAATCATGAATATGTTCTATATCACACTCTATTTGACTTTGGGATTATTTTTACCTTCCAAATATGTCTTTTAATTTTTCTTATAAGTGTAATCCTAGTTATGTGTTTCTTCTGATAACCTTTGTGTTTTCATATTCTCTTTTTAAGCAAGGTTTTAATATTTATTTTTAAAATGTGGGTTTCTGTAAATAAATTATATAATATGAAACAATTTGTAAAAAATTCATTTTATTATATAAATTATTTTTTATAGTGGAATAATGTAACACCTTTATATTGTTTTCATATAAATTTTTAAATAATTTTATTTCTTTGATAGCTTCCATTTCATGCAATTGCATGTTTAGAACAACTATAAAAAAATATATGTTTGTAATAACCTACCTCTTAAATAGGAGATAATAAATATGAATAAATTAGTTATGAAATAAATTTAATGTATCGACTAAGTAAGAATTTATTTTCATGAACATATAAAATTATCACACATTTTTTTGTATTGTCATTCAAGTCATTATAAAATAATTTTTTTAAACATTTTTTCATACTATTTATGATTGAATATTGTAATTATTCTTTTGAATGTTTTAGATTATATTTAAAAAATGAATATCATTTTTGAAATATTAATATAAAAATTTACTTTGGTGAAATTTTATTCGTTTTTGATTGGTTTGATGATTCAACGAATACAAAAAAATACAGGTTTTTATTAAAAATTATATATTTCATGTATTCATAATGTAAAATTATTTGTGGGTTTTTTAATTTTAATCATTTCATTTATATTTAAATTAATCCAATTATAGGTCTTAAATGTATTTTATACTTGAATTTAATATAAAAACTGTTTAACATTAAAATTGGTATTAAAAAAAATATTTTTTTGTGACTTTGGAATATTTAAATTTTAAATAAATTATGAAACATAGGTGTTTTTAATTTTTATAATTTTCCCTCATATTTTTCTTTAGGAATTTTAAATTTAAAAAATAGATTTCTTTTATTTTTGTAAAATATGAATGGTAATCTTGGAAATAGTTTTTACATGATAAAGGGTAAATTGGGTAGTTTAGATGAATAATAAAACAACAAAGGCAATAAACTGACCCTAATACCTGAAAAAAAAATTATTGGACGAATAAAACTATACTATTAAAACTAATGTATCAAAATTATGTTTTAATGTACGATTTTATTTTAAAATGAGTTATATATTACCTATATCAAAGAAATTAATAAAATATCACTATCATTCTCTTGAATATCATTTATGTTTACACTTGGGGAAAAATTTATTTTATGTACAAATATAAGTGTCTATTTTTAACATAATATTATTATTTTTATTATATAAATTTATTTATTTTTTTGGATCCAATTAGAAGAAATTATAATTTTTATACTATTTTTTATAATGAATAGTAAATGATATCACATTCATGTTAATAAAAACTATTTTTAAATATGGGGGTTTCTAGAATATATATTCAACTAAAAAAATTATTATAAAATATAATAGATTGATCTAAATCAAGATGTTAATTTTTTATTTTTTTTTGATGAAAAATGTGTCTTATATAATTACATAGTGATGATGTAGAGATTATTTTAGTAATAAAGAAAACCAATTAAATTTTATTTAAAATATTTAAAAAATATAATAAAAATTAATTATGGTTATCCAAGAATTTTATTGATTAATATAACATATTTTGGATATATTAAATGATTTAGTTCCATGTTATCACTGTGTATTTCTTATGTTGAAGTCAATGTAATGAATAGTTTTGAAATTGAAACTAATGATATTTTAGGACAATTATATTTTATTAAATTCTATAAAAATCATGAAAATATTGTTACAAAAACATTATTATTATAAGGTATAAAATTTAATAAATTTATTTTTTTTGAACAATTTAAACCATATATGAAGTGATTATACAATAATAATTATCCAATAATGTTTTTACCATTGTTAAAATTGAATTAAGATAACATAATGTTAATTTAAATGGTGATGTTAAAAATAATATATAAACATGCCAAAAATTTGGTTGATAATATTAAAACTGTACCATATGTTATACTCAAATAATTTGTAATTTGGTGATATTTTTGTTGAAATGAAATTTATTATAATTTTATGTTTTTCTAAATTCCAAAAGTACCTCTCACCTCAATTTTCAAAGTAACAAGTTCCCTCCTTTCATCACATCACTTTTTGAATTATATGTTAACTATACCCTATAAATTTCATTTATTAACATCTTTATTTGTCTAATAGAGGTTCTATTAATCTCGAAAGACCAGCTCAATATCCCTTTTGTGGAAATGTAAAGTCGGCTTTTCATAGAAGATGTAATCGCTCTAACAGATCACTTTCTTTAACTACTCATGGTTACCTCCCATAAATTTTTTATGATTGTTCTAAAATAATAACATATGTTACCTCAATATTATTAATTTTTTGTATGATTATGTAAACACCATTATACGCCATATTGCCCCTCACACAACATTGAAATTATTGCTCATCTGTACATATGGATTATCATCTCCATGTTGTGATAAAAATTAATTTTTTATCACCATATAATAATGATTGGTATTATCATGGGATTATGGATTTTATATTATATTAACAATAAAATTATATTTCTTGAATTGTAATATTATTTCTCCCTTATCATCATCTATTCTTTTGTGAAATGATAATGTCGTTTGTGCGTATATGTTGACTACCATCTCTATGATGACTTGTGATTGATTTTCAAATGTATTTCACATATATATAAATAAGGATGATCTATTACCATATATCATATATATAATATAACAATGATTTGATAATGTTTTCTTCATATTTACATTTCTTTCATTCAATTAGATGAAAAATAGAAACAGTGTTCATGGGTATGTTTGGTCTACCATAACTATGAATAGTGTATTCTATTTATATATATATATATATATATATTAATAATGATTATAAATATGTATATAATTTATATATATGAATTTAAAATGAAATTATCATTCCATAAATTATTGGACTATCATCAATGTATAATTTCATGTACTACAACTAATAGAAAGTCTGTAATTTGCTACAGATCATTTGCTACGGGAAAATGGTCTATCACAAATAGTATCATCAATGTAATTATTTGTGAAATACTTAATATTTATTCACAATTAATAATTAATTTTGATGGAATATTAAATTATTTACAAATACATTTTGTGGGAATTCTTGCTTCCAGTGCTAAAAGTATTTGATGCCAGCATTTTCGAAGGATAGATAAATCCATCACAACTGCCCATTGGCCCTATAGTATTTGCTAGGGGAAATAATTTCCATCAAAAAAAAATTTATTGAAAAAATTATTTATGAAAGAGATAATACAATCTGAAATACACCTTTTAGATAAACCATTAAATTAACCTATGCGGCCCTGCTTCCTCCTCCACCCCCTCCTCGAATGTTGACTTGCATTACCGCCAAACCACCTTGGACTCCATTCCACTTCACGACAATCTATTTCCACCATTTTTTACACATCCAAGTTCATGACTATGTGGTATGAGTTCCTATTACCTTCATTTTTATTGTTTTTGAGTATTATGTCTTTTATTACATTTTTTAGTTTTTGAGTAACCAAAGGTTTAATAGTGTATTAGTTTATCTATTTATCCTTTTATCATCTAGATCATGCCTGATTGTTTATAAGTATGTCTTTATTGATAAAAAAATTATCTATTTATATCTTTTATTACTTTTTATGTATTGAGACAGGTTCCTGAAGTGGTATTTAGGGTTGATAAAAAATGTATTCAACATGTTCTTGTTAATCTAGTATAAAAAAATTATTTCAATTTATTTGTAGTTATTTTCCTATTTTTTTTATATTATTATTAGTATAGTTGGTTATATATATATTAACATGTGAATGTTTATATATTATATAATTTATAAAACATGTGTGATTATATATATATATTATAAAATCTATGAACTTGTATGTGTAATTTTAGGAATATCTATGTAAACATATGTGAATATAAAAATATGCGATTACGAATATATATATATATATTTGTGTGTATATATAAACATTTGTGTTTTTTTATATGTTTATATATATATATATAAATTAATATATTTATAAACATGTGCGATTGTATATATTTTTTTATAAATATATAAATTAGATATGTATATTGGTTTAGAAAAAATGACAATATATATTGGATGTATTTATATAAATTAAGAAATATTTTAATGTCTATATATATATAACCTTGTAAATATAAAAATATAAACATTTTTAAAACATTTGTTTGGTATTTAAAATATATTTAAGTATATATATATATATTAACATTTATATTTATATTCATTTATATACGTCAGGTTTAAAAAAATGAGTAGTATTTTTGTCATATAAACACACAGACATGCATATATATTAATATATATTTATTAAAATATATATTAATATGGGTATTTATATAATGTTTTAGTTCATCACAAGCAGAAGAGATTATTTCGAAGAGAATCAATTCTTATTGTAAATAATATTGACCAAATTCTTTTTCCGACTGAATTTATTTCATCCCAATTAGTCCATCACAAAAATATCTTGTTTCAATACCACGTGTTCTTGTATGTATGTCTAAATATTTTCTATGTTAATTTGTTTATAATAGTGTTATAATAAATTTTATTTCATTATATTTTTTTAACAAAATATAATATATATATATATATATAATTTGAAATATATTGAATTGATAAGTTGTTAATAATGATGATAAAATAATTTATATAAAAATTTATAATAAAACATTATTTATTAGAAATTTATTTTATAAAAAAATTAATAAATTGGTTTAATGAAAAACAAATTCAATTTAAAATATGTAGTATTAATTAAAAAATTAGTTAATAATAGTTGTGATAAATTTTCGTAAGAGTGTGTAAAAAATATAAAAAACACAATGATTTATAATAAATTCAAAAAAATATTAATTATTAAAAATATAGTTTTAATTTTAATAATTAGTATATATCAGTAATTAATTTATAATATAAAATAGTAAATGAGTCTTTATTATTCATAAATTATAAATATTAGCTATAATTTCAAAATAATAATAATTTTTCAAAACATTACAATAAAATATAACAACTTTTTATAAATTCATAATAATTCATATAAATTTTGTTGTAATTAAAATAATTAATATTAATATTTCCTAAATATATTGTAGAAACACCCTACTCATGTGACTATTATATAGCATCTGGGGTAACAATTATTAATTCAAAAATTAATAAATCAAAATAATTATGAATTAAAATAAATTATTATTTAAAAAATATTAAGTCAAATTTATTAATAAATTATTTCTATAAATATTAAATTAATGACAATAATATTTTTTAACAATCAAAATTAAATATAACTGAAAATTTTTTTTAATAATTATATAATTGTTTATATTTGATATTTGAATATTTGTTTAAAAATGAGTTACAGAATATTTGATGTATTTTTACTAATTAAGAAATTGTGATATATATTTATAGTAACTATTAAAATTTAAATAATTAATTAAATAAATTTATAATAATCACTAAATAATTCATAATAATTTATATAACTTATGAAATTCTAATAATAATTATTATTACATAATTAAATTGTAATAATATAATTTCAATAATATTTTTAGAATTATATATATATAATCATTAAAAAATTTATAGTTATTTAAATAATTATTAGTAAACTTTATATATTTATAATTACACAATTTGTAATAATTTATAATAATTAAATATAATCATTGAATAATTTATAATATTAATCCTTACATAGTTTACACTATTCATTAAAAAATTTATATTATATTTTTATATATTTATATATATAGTAATTATTAATTAATTAATAATCAAACTATATAAAAATTTAATTCATTGAAATAATCTGTATTAATAATATTCATAAATATATATATATATATATATATATATATATATACGAAGCAACTAATTATATAAGTTATGATAATAAAAGATTAAAAATGATACCCTCGCGTGTAGTGTAATGAAACAGTTGGCACAAAAAAATAGTCATTCATTCATATAATAAACACCACATCATGGAACCAATGATGATCTCTGATTTTTTCATACAAAAATAGTTTGATTGATTCTTGAAATTTTTATAAGGGGTCATAATAAATATAATCAATGAATTACTCTCTCATGAAATGTGCTACACTCATTTATTTTATGTTGCGTCTAGGTAAGCCTCTCATCATGGACCCAACGGTGGTCTCTAATTTCTCATATAAAAAATCGTTTTAGGGGATTTCAATTATTTTCAAAAAAATAGCATATGTATTATATGATATAGTTTATATGATTATTCTATTTGCACCTAGCCCTTACAGGCCCCATAATTCAGTTCTAACCCATCATATCACTTTGATAATAGTTTATTGAATAATTTTATGTGGTAAAATATAAAAATAATTAAAAAATAGTTATTATGTTTTTTAATAATTAATCTTATTATTGATTTGTTATTAGTTAACTATTAACATAGGAATTAGACACTAGTTTCTATTATTTGATCATGATTTGATAAACCATCAAAAAATTCAAAATAGATATGGTATAAGTCAATTCTATATTTAGGTTGTTAAAACATTTATATCATTTTCGTCATCGAATTAAATTTTTTTTTAAAGTAAATTTTATATATCAATGTGAGAAATATGATCTTATGATATTCATAGAATTTGAAGATGTCGGTATTCATCTATTGCATTCTGGTTTTCTGAAAGCATATATTATATAGTAATAACATTGTCAAAAGACATTAGACGAAAATAAAAAAAATTCCAGATCCATCATTTCATAATTTAATACATGTGGCAGTTTGTTTTTCTATTCCTGAATTAACAACAAAAAATTATATTCCAAATCGTGAATTATGACCTTCTTAGTTTTACAATTTATTGAAATCTATAATGTATGTCTTATATCTAATAAGCTAGATGAGAAAAATTAATGATATTACAGAATTTATGGCTATTAAATCATATTTTGGAATGTCAAATAGTTGTTTTGATACGATTTTATCTTTCGTTAAGCCATTATTTCCTGAGAAAAATACATTACCTAAATGTTTCTATAAAAATGAATGGTTGGTTTTTAATTTTGGGAGTATGTTATTAGATGTTCCATCTATTTATAATGACTTCATCCTATGTTATGGTGATTATGAATATTTTGATAGTTGTCCAACATGTGGAGAATAAATGTATAAGGAGGACCAAAAAAATAAATTACAATGTTCTCATGAAACAGTTGAGATATTTTTTAATTACACATCCTTTACAACGTCTATTTATGTCTGACAACATAGCTCAAATCATGACATGACATAAATAAAATGTTTTCGTCCTATAAATCCTAAATCAACCATGTGATGGTGATTCATGGAAACACTTTGATCAAACATGACTTTTTTTTCTTCAAAACCTCCTAACATATAGATGAACCTTTCTAATGATGGTTTCTTTAATTTGGTGCTTATGATAGTCAAAAATTTTGATAGCCTCTTTTCATTACTCTTTACAACTTTCCTCCTTCAATGTTGATGAAGAAAATTTACATATATATTTATATATATGATTCTATTAATCCCAGGAAATCCGAAGAATAATTTTGATGTTTATTTTAATCCACTAATTGATTTAATTGTGGAAAAACTATGTGAAAATATTTGATATTGGAGAATATTGGAATTTTATGGTGAATGTTGATTTAATATGGAAAATAAATGAATTTCTTTGGTATGGTATGCTATCAAGATAGAGAACAGATGGTCTAAAATTATTTATGTGCTGCATGATAGTGAACAAAGTGTTTATGATTGGTAATGTGAGAAAGGATAGTTATTTGGACTTTAATGGGAGATTTGTTCTAGTAGATCTCCCTTTGAAATGAAACAAAATTAATTTTACAAAAAATCAAATTGAAATATAAACACCTCTTGTAGTTCTCGAAGGTAATCTGATAAAATCTATTGGATATTCATTGCCTCATATTACTTTTGGGAAAACCATAAATGAAAAAAAAATACATTCTTTTTGGAGTGATCATAATTGGATAAAGAGGTGTTTTTAACCTACCATATTAGTCTGATTATTTAGTTTGTGATATGTTAGATGTAGTACATCTTCAGAAAAATTCTTATGATAACATGTTTTAAATCGTGTCTTACAAACCTTGTAAGACCAATGATAACACAAATTAATGGTTAGATCTTACATAGATTTATAGATATCCTAAAAATAAATTATTTGAAGATGAAATATCAAACAAATTTATGAATAAAAAATAATCATACTCACTTAGTAACGAAAACAGTTTAATATTCAGTCATGAGATAAAATATTTGAGGTTACCTTATGGTTATGATAATACTTTTTCTCATTCTGTCAGAAATAGACATATTTTCAGGTTAAAAAGTCATGAGTTTCATCTCATAATTGAAATATCAATGCATATTTTTCTTAGAGGGATATTTAAATCTTCAATATGAGATGTTTTGACAGAAATAACATGTTTTTTCTAAGATATTAATGTGTAAACATTTGATTACAATTCATTGTGTTTTCTATAAAAAATATGTTTTCTTAATTATCTATAAATTGTAGAAAATACCGAGATTATTTTATTCAATGGAACATTTAATATTTTATTTTTTTATATGAAGATAAATGTGGGGGGGGGGTAAAATTCTAGTGTATGTATCCCTTTTAGAGATTTATTAAAAAATTGATGAATTGCATAATAATGTTTAAGTCGAGGGGTTGATTGCAGAAGCCTACAAGTAGAAGGAAATTTCATATATCTCTCTTATTATATTCTGTCGTAATATCCAGCAAAACATAATCTCATAGGTTACAACATGAAAAATGTTGATGATGTCACATACCATTAATTGTCTATTTTTAATCAGCCCGAGCTTAGTTTTAGGGGTTATAATGAGTGATGATTTACAGGTGATGAATTACATAGATCTCATAAGTTTGTTCTACTGAATTGCAAATAGATGACATGATATGTGTAGTAAGTACTAATTTTTTTAATTTTGTTAACTTTTTATAAAGGATCACATTTTTTATATTAAATTTTTTAGACTATATGATGACCATATTCAAAACAAATTTATAAAAATTACATAGATTTCTCTTGAAAAAAATCGAAAACGATAATTTTCATATTGATGTCAAAGGCTTGTAAAATATGTTTCTTTTGATGAAATATTAAATAAACATTTGAATGATGTGTATTATTAATAATTTTTATTGTTTACTGTTAACACAACATGAAAATAAAATTGAAATTTGATTATGTGTCCCCAAAACCCCACAATTGGCATTTGTAATATCTTATAATGGGTATGTGGTTAATGTATTTTGATTCCATTCAAGCATATATAGTGACTCAAAGAAATCAATGTATAGTGGTGTTAATTTGAAATGATACCATCATAAGGAATGTGAAGTTTTCTTTTATGGTAAACTAGATGAAATAATTAAGTTATGTTATATGGGACCAAATAATATAAAAATGTTTCAATTTCATTGGATTGATATTGATCGGTGGTTGCGAGTTCATCCATGACATTGAGTCATTGAAATTAAATAAAAAAGATTTTTATCCTCAAATTAACCATTTATGTTGGAAAATATAGCAGATCAAGTTTACTATTAAATTTAATTTGATGTCTTGATATAATTATTGTATTGTTGGAGTGTCATTAAAATGAAATATCCTAACAATCAGTTTTTTGGAAATGAATATGTTTCAATAGAATTGAACTTATTTATGTTTTTCAAGAAACAAACCAAATTATATATCTTAAATGACTAAATATAAATATCAATGATGAATCCACCTAGTTTAGGATAAATAATATAGATAATTTTGATGACATAATAAGTTATTATTAAACTGAAATTCGTATGGTTGTTGATAATACTGAAATGAGGATGAAGACATTGATGTTCTTTTAAAATGTTGACATAGATGATGATTGAAATGTTATGTTCAGGTCATTAGTTACATGTAATTATTATATTCTTATACTTATTAGTAATACAAATTTAATACTTTTATTAAAAATATTTTATAAGTAACACTATGTTGCTATCAAATATATTAGTTTTTTATTTCATATATGTATTTAATATATTCTGCTGCTGAGAGTATTTGTTTCAGATGGATGGAGATGATCTTGACGATCTATTACATTCTCTCACGGTTGTCAGATTGCCTATTGATGATCCAAATTCATGTTGTCCCACATTGTTTGGTGGGCCTACTAGGAGGGGGTGGAGACTTCCTTCATTACTGATTCTAGATCCTATTCTTGATGGACGATCATCTATTGATTTTGATCATTTTTTATGAAAGTATTTTTAAAAGTATAATATATTTATTTTAGATTAACAAATTTTAAATAATTTTTTTATTAATTTTATGATTATATATTTGATTCAATCTACACAGTTTAATGCATTTACCCATTGGGAAGGCTGGTGCAATTTTAAAAATTATTTTTTCATTAAATGGGTTTCATGGGACATGGTATCCATCATCTTGCTTGACTAGATGTTCTACCACTATATTTAATGTATTTAAATAATATATATTTTTATGAAATAAATTAATAACTAACATTTTTTTAATATTATTATATAATTTATTTACTCAGATTTCTGATAGGCATATAGGTCCTATTCGAGAGGCATGAGATACTTGTATTTATGGGAACATTCACCATTATTTACAAAACATCAGAAAGAAAGCTATGGATAAATATTATAATATTGGATTCAATCAGTATTTCATATCCCATCATACCGACAATATATCACCTTTTTTATGGGATGGATTTTTATTTTTCTTGCTAGGAGGGTCTTATAGGAGGAGATCTTCAGTTTGATGTGAGAGCCGAGGGATGTAAGAGGTCACCCATAGGTTCAAGAGTCATCCATTTTGCATACATCAATGACATATTGAATGCGATATTATTTATTAATATAAATAAATTTTAACTCTAACATGTTTTTCATATTATACAGGCCACTACTAACCCATCTATTAAAGAGATTGAAGTTTATATGAATATGTTTAATTATCCTCATATATGTGAAGTTGAAGGTGATCGATATCAACATATTGTATTTAGATAATTTGTTTCAAAATGTCACTAATATTAATTTTATTAATATTCAAATTTATAATTATATTTAAATGGAAATATATGACAGTGTGACATCTCATTCATGGGAGAGTAAGTTTGAGACTGAACAAGATGTCCATTCTATTTCAGGTTTCGATAAGGGGGCTTGGATAAAAGAGACTTCACAAGGTGTTGCTAAAATTCGAGTGATTCATATTGCTTCACGACTGACACCTACATGCTTTTATGGTACATCTGTAATGGAACCAGTGAGTGTGAATGGGGTTCATAGAGATTCATCATCGATATAGTCATTCGTTGCACAATATGAAGGGTGGTTGAGATCTCAAGATGCGATGAGATAATATATGTAGAAGGAGAGGGAGGAGGATCATGAACAACAACATATTAGAGATGTGAAAATGATGTATTATATTCGATGTCATGCATGTGGAATTTGTATGGAGTTTCCTCCCCTGTTCCATCAAGTAATCCTCCCCATGTTCCTTCGAATGATCCTCCTCCATAAGAAAATTATTGACGCTTTACTATGTTTTTGTGAATTATTATTCTGTATGAAACAAATGTTATTTTTTAATAGATTTATTACTTGTATTTCTATTTTAATTAGTTTAATTTTGTATATTCATTTTAAATTTATTTAATATTATTCATTTTTTAATGTTATTATCATATTTTAATTAATTAGAGTTATTGTAATTATACTTAAATATAGATTACTTTTATTATTATTTTATATATTTAAAATGATAATTTGTTTCAATAAATTTTGTTATATAATTAATTTTTAATATATTTAACATTTAAATTAATTTTATTTTATTTCATATTTACATTTTTTAAAATTTATATATTTTTTGAAAGAATTATTAATTTTATATTATATTTTATAAATAATATGTAACTATATTTTTAATATATTAAATTTTGTTTTTATGGAAATATTTATTTTTGTGACTGATGGATGCATTCATCGCAAATAACTATTTGATCCATTTGAGATGGATTGTGGGAAAAAAGTTATTTAAAAACACTAAAGAAATTCATTTGTGACATATACTTTTTTCATCTCAAATAAATATTATTTATAGTGGATTGTCGCCAAATAAACACATTTTCTATGTCAACATCCATTATGGGGTATTTATGATGGAGTCCAGTCAAGAATGAATTTTTCAAAAAAGAGTCCATCTTAAATATCGTGTCGTAATTACCATAAATTCCTTCTTTGTACCAAACTGAAATACTCTTGGAAAATGATGTGGATATACCCCAAAATATTGATTTTAATATCAAATTATTATTATATAGGATATAAGACAATATAATAATACATAAATTATATAATTCTAATATGGTTATATAATATATTCACAATAAATTCATTTTTATTATACAATGTTTTTCAACATAAAGGACTTAATTTAAGATTTGAGGTAAGGTATTTTTACATCCCATATATGTTTGTGTGACACTTTCTATAAACACTAGTTGCCACTTTTTTGTGGTGTATTTATTGAACATGAACAATTTTAGGGGTATTATTCTAATAATTATGGTATTAAAATATCCATATATTTTTATTTCCTTCATGGTGCATGTGATTCACCAAATTAAAAAGTCATATGATTTTATTTCACAATCACATTATTACTTAACATTGTTATATTTAGGAATTCAATGTGATGTATTTCTCTTCCATATCCATATTTCCTAAAAAAAGTAAAATAGATTTTAGTATTCTCATACAATTAAATGAAGTCAAATTTACCCTTTTTTTTAATGGTTTGAAATGTGTATTTTCTTTTTCTTGTCTAAAAAATGTATTTTTTCTGAATATCATAAAAAAAATATTATTGGAATATTTTTTCACATATAAGACATCGAATTATTTCAACCTTTCATGATGTCATAATATCATGAAGATTTATTTTCAATTATATAAGATTCATTTCAATGAAATTTTTTTCTTTTATAATTAATCACCTTTAAAAATAATTTCAAAATAGAATGTATATTTCTTTTAAATAATTATTTGGACTAATCCTTAAAAATAATTTTCGAACAAAGAAAAATTATTTGATGTTATTTAATCATACATGGGATATGAACCAAGGATAACATTATAAATATTTTTATGTATGGTTTCTTTATATGATTAAATAATGTTTATAAATCCTCTTTCATTTTATGAGTTATGTTTTGGTGAAATTATTATGAAACCCATTTCTATTCTTCTGATATGACATGATGAATTATTTATGTTCATATTAAACACATATGTATTTTTTCATCATGTGATTGGGGGAACATAGATCATCCACCAATGAATTGGGTAACTAATTATCTATCGTAGGATAGTTATAGGATACAATTTGATGTACTTTTTCCACTATGGGAAAAAATCAATGTACTTTATATGTTATAAAAAACAAAGTGATATACATCATCCATTACCAGAATAAGGTGTTATGGATTTATCCGATGGTCTTGGTAGGTTACAATGACATATAAAACTGTTTTTATAAATATGATGATACAATAATTTTATTACCATAACTTATGATTCATGTTTCATTTATGATGGTATCTTACTCTTATAGACCATGATTTGTGGATGATAATATTTTAAGAGAAAACTCATTTTTAGGATCTATGAATTTTTTTTTTGAAATTCTAATTTTATAATCATGATCATTTGAACCTATTCGTATCTTATGCATACATATGACCATGGATTGATATATAATTCCCTTTAAAAGCATCTTATCTTACCTATTTCTTATGTTTTCTCCCCTGATTTGATGAATGCTATTAAATAAATTTTCTACTAGAACGATTTCACTTGGATGGTATTGATGACAAATTATAAAATAAGAAAATATAGATATAGTGGGATATAATGTTGATCTATAAGAACCAATTCTTTATGAACCAAATTTCTTATAATTTACTCTTAATAATATAAAACACTAAACCAAAAATGTCATTTGGTATATAAGTGTTATGATAGTTTTTTTTGATGTTGTATGTTTTGAATAAAAAATTGGGTAACAGTTTTTATGTATTGGTCTTTATCACGAGATCCATAAGTGTGGATTCTAGGACATTACATCCTATATGTGATTTTTATGATTATGTGGTTTCATGCTATGAATATTATTACTCACACAACATTTTATAGTTTTATTCAATTTGATGAACATGTGACAACTGGATTAATATTGAATATGGTAGAAACTATGTTGAAAAAAGACCAAATGGGATGATTAATTGAGTAAAGGATGTAGTTGTAATTCTGAATCAGTTATCATGATATTTTATTAACAACATGCACCATAAACAACTCTCGAGCTTACTAAATAATAGATGGATGTAGTTTATTTTGAGTTTAGGTAGTTGTGACCATGGAAGAAAGAATTTTTATTTTTTTATATTTCAAGAATGTTGGAATTAGAACCCAAGTGAAGGTATCAGAGGAACAATATAATGATACGATTATGAAAAATAATGACACAAAGAATGTAATTGCTATGTTATAATGAAATATTTAATTAATTCAATGGATAATAATAATTGTTTCTCTAGGGAACCATCATTAGTTGAATGTTTTAAATATGGATATTATGGGAATTATAAAAATATATATCCTATGGGGATTCTGCTGAAGTGAATCAACAATGTGGTGTGAGCAATAGTTATACTGTTGGGGATGAAGATACCAAAAATTACATAATAAATTGTGTATGTTATTCTTTTAGTATTTTTAATTTTAAATATATGAATCATGATTAATTTTGGATGGATTGATCTTAAGAGAATATTAATATTTTATATTATAGATAAAATTTATTAAAGAATATGATGATGGCACCTAGTGAATAGTTTATGAATGAAATGTGATTTCTGAAGGTTTTTTATTTGAATTTTAGAAGCATGAAATATATATTTTTATATAGAAGTTTTTTATTATGTATTTTCTGGAATGTTGTAAATGTTATCAAGAACCTATAAAAATGATTTTATATACATGTGATATTTTATGAAAAACAATTATTAAGGAATTATAACCATAATATATATCCTTGATTTTTAGGAAATGGTTTGTATTTATGATAATTATATTATTTTTATGGATAACAGAAATGGGATAGTATCGATGACCTCAAAAATAATTAAGGATTTATTGAAAAAGTAATTTATGATATCATTGATGAATTATAAATAATTTAGTATTTAAGGAATATATTTAATAATATTTGGATTTATTTACGTAATGATTAGGATAACATTCTATAATTGAGGTTTTATAGTAATTCTGTTAAATACCATTTATGAAGATAATTTAGGAACAAGGTATTCAAATATTTGGAATGTTACCATTAATAAATATTTCTCGATATTTGGGGAAATTTTGTTGAACTTCATTATTAATGTTGAATTTTCAATGGTTCATGAGGTCAACCATTTTATGAAATGGTTTATGTTGATCTATGGATGTGGTTCCAGAAATTAATGTATTAATTGAATGTATAAATATTAATGAGTATTGGATTACATGACCTAACAATTTTTTTATGATGATTACTATAGATATAATTAATAACATATCATTATATTATAAATCATACAATCCATTAGTGCATTGGGAATTTAAAAATATCAACGTCATTTTATGTAGAAATAGATGATGTAGAAATGGATTAAGGAATAACCAAAATTTTGAATTTTTCTTACAATATAGAAATAATATTTCCTCATGGTATATCATTCCTTTTTCTATTATTGATTATATCAGGATGATAGCCTATCGATTGGCACATATGCCAATCCATAATCATGTTTATGAAGAATTATATGTATCTATATTAAATTTAAATATATAACAATTCACATGTATTGAAATAGTAGGATATACTATTAGAACGTGATTTTTCATCAAAGGAACAATCAATTGAGATTATTGATCATACAGAGAACGTACCAACGAACACGACCACTAACATGGTCAAAAATTGGTGGTGATACATAAAACATGAGAGTGATACATGGGAACCTAAGGATATAATGAGTCTGAAGTATCCTCAATTGAAATTAACAAAGTGAGGAATTTTAAAGGAGAAATACATTTTATGTTGGTAATGTATTACTCCATGATATTTTATAAAATAAATTACAAATAAATTTAATCATTATGATAGTTTTGACAAAACTAAATAGTGATCTAATGTAACATTATTCACAACACTAAGACTACTTTTTTTAATAGGAAACATCGAGTATTAATACATCACTTCATTCTTGGTAAATATTATTATTTAACATGAGAGTTAGCACATAACCATTATAATAGACTAAATTAATAGAATTTACTACCATATCAGAAAACATGGTTTTATATGATTTATAGAAGGATTTTTTTCTTCATTAGTTAGTTATAAATGAAATTAAAATCCATTGGAAAACATAATAGTTATTTCTTTGAAAAAAATTATGCATACAAACTCATTTCACTTTAATAAATTAAAAAATATCTTTTATTTAATTATTTTAATAAAAATTTAAATAATAATGTTCAAATAAATTTTTTAAATTTATCTTATGTTCTTTATAATTAATATATATGAATAAATAAAATATTACTCGTAAAAACTTATTTGTCTAAAAAGTTAGTATGTATAATTTTTTCAAAGTTTTTTCAAAATTAATATCATAAACATATAGAAAATCTATTTTTATGAATGAAATATATTTTCAAAATCATAATTTAAATATTTTCTTCATGTTATATAATTATAATTCTCATAAAAGCTAATCTTTTTGAAGAATAGTGAAAAATACCGGTTTTTATTTGGAAGTATCATTTCTTTTAAAAATTAAAAATATGGAAAAACATATTTTTAAGTGGTTTTGAATGTGTAATTATTTTAAAAAATATATAATTATTTATCAATTATATTTTACATTAACAAATTTCTTAATTAATTTTGAAATAAATTCAATCTAAAGTTTCAAAAAAAACATCTTTTGAAAACCTTTTTGCATTGAATCGATGGGGTTAATTTAAAATTAAAAATTTACAAATATATGAATGTAATTTAGAAAAAATCATTTCATATTTTGAATCATTATAGTTTATATTATATAATATTTTTAAATTGATTATTGAACATAACGAATAAATTAACAGAAAAAATCCATTAACGCGGTTATGGTTAATAGGGGTTTCACATGGTTAAACAAATAAAATATTGAGTAAAAGGGTGTTCAAACACATAGGAACCCTATATTCATGAAATATTTTTACCTTTTATCCTTTATGTATTAATAAAGTACCAATTTTTAACCATGTTTAATATAAAAATGTACATAAGACTTTTTCTTTTCAAATATTACCAGTGTTCCAGGGACATCACTTATAAATGGTCACCACATATATTCTCCTCGTCAAACATCAAAACCCATTTCATCATGAAATAAATATTAAATTAAATCAATAATTACATAACCACATTATATAATCCTTGGTTTAGTTGGATATTCATTCTATTAATGTTTTTTGAAAATCCTAAAGATGTTGTCCAGAGAAGAGATAATGCTTATAATTATGAGATTTTATTTTATATATTGATTTATATCATTAAAATATCCTTAAATTATTATAAAATAAAATACAAAAAATAATTCATATACTAAGACATGATTATATTAATCTCATATGATAGAATCATATCATATTTCCTTAAATTGGATAAAAATCATCATTCACCGATAAGGTGGACTACATCCTCAAGAACAACTTTTATTTTTATCCATCCCCACCACTCACAGATGAGTATGATGTGGGTCTTAATGTTTATATATGATATGTTTTATAATATTACACATATATATTAATAATATAACCTAAATCTTCTAACTTTCTATACTATGGGAATAAAATAATGGTGTTACAATGTTTGGTGGAATACTCCCTCACGAAGTGATGTTATTATTTCTTCAAATATATATTACATGGAAGGTAATATAGATATATTTAAAAAATAATATGTGTTCATAATGAAATAATAATGATTTTATAATGTTAATAAATGTCACGAACCGTCTCCCATGTCCCATGTCGTGACTACCCCAAACCCGCCATCCATACGCTAGGAGTTCACTACTAGCACCAGAAAGGTGTGTCTCGAAAATGAGAAGGCATTCCCATTAAACCTATATATAAACATAGACCAAGAACATAAAAAGATGTAACCACAAAGTAAAACAGAAATAGTAAAAGTGTAAATGAAATGTACAGGGGCCAGAATACAATCCCTATTGAGAGATACAGCTACAAATGAAAAGAGAAAACAGATCATGGAATCACCCATTAAGGATCCTACTTTAAGGGTAAGAACAACTCATCTCTACAGATCTCCATATCAACCAGTCACCTCTGTGTACCATCTGGTCCTGGATCCTATAGTCTCATTCGACCTCCTCTTCATCTGTATAAGACACAACATGGTGCAGGCGAAGCTCATGTAGGGGTGAATATAAAAATACCCATTAGGGACTCTAAGACACCCGATGGTATCTTAGAATTCCACAAATGAAAACCAGAAATCCTGATCTCAATCAATAATCAAAAAGATAAAGACTCATCTCAAACTAGGTATACAACTTATAGTTCAACAATAAATATTATTAGTTTTAAGCTATATAATTTTATACAATTTGAAAGATTCCACAACTGAAACATGATGGAGTAGTTCTATTGTTGATCCACATTGGGTCGTATGTCATTGATCCATAATGGGTCGTACTAAGGCTGGTCCTCATCAGGTCACATACTGCTGATCCACACATGTTCACTATAATGCTGATAAACACTTGGTTACTATAATTTTGATCGACACGCGGTTTCTATAATGGTGATACACACTGTTACTATATGAATGATGATCCACACCAAGCCTCTATGAATGTTGATCTTCACATGGTCACTATAATGCTAATCCTCACAGGGTCTATATGAATGGTGATCCACACCGGGTCGCTATGATGTTGATCCACACATGGTGGCAACAAATGCTGATCTACAAAAGGTCTCTATGATGTTGATCCACACATAGTCTTTATGAATTTGATCCACACAGGGATGCTATGATGCTAATCCACATAGTTTTACGTGGCGATGATCCACAAAAGATCTCTATTCAATTGTCTTCCAACCATATTATTCTCCACACCTGGTGCGTTTGAGTTTGGTAGTATAATATACTAAAGATATAATTCATGACACAAATTCTATGAAGTCCCATGAAATATTATCCCAAAACACTAATAGTTCATAAGGTTTCTAACATAATAGACGGGGTGGTAATTGGATTCCTGATCTGTGAGTCTTAGGCATTTTAGTGTTGAGGGACATGTTGGATTTGGGTATGATCCAACCCTGTCATACTCCACATTTTTCGAAAACATATGTGGAGTATTTAGAAGGAACTGTCTTATCCCAAGGATTCCAACATCATAGACAGTTCTTTAAATGGACGTCTGGTTTGTAAGATATGAAATTTTTAGCATAACTACGCATGAATGTGTCTGGGACCGGTCGGGCTCGGTCAGACCGACCCACACCGACCCGACCCAATAAAAACTGACTTCTGCAAGAACATTTGGGACAGACTATAGTTGTATTATCATTCTGGGCCACGGACCGGCCCACCCGACCCTGGTTAGGCTAGGTAGCGGTGGCACGGCCTGCCGGCTGGCGTGACTCGCCTGATGGTGGTGTGGTCTGCCTCTCGAGCGACTCAAAGAGACAGTAGGATCATAATTGGAAGAACCAGGAATCACCACCTAATTTTACATGGGACCCATAAGGACCAGGTCTCATGTATTTGTCTTGGCTTCAAAGACGTGACCTGCCTCACCGAGGTGCGTGGCGGCGTGCCGCCTCCCCGCCTCCACGGCTGGACGAGAGCTGACCGCATGTCTGTCTGCCACAACGCTGAGCAGCACTATCCCCCTTCCTCAGTCTTAAAGTGCAAGCTATTGTCTTCTCTACCAGTGTTGGTCACTAGTTCGGCAGCTAATGATTTTTTGAAGGCCACTGGGTGAGCTCTAGTGGTCTGTTTTCCATTTCACACATTCCTATGGGCCTCTCGAGATTCTACCATCGCTATGCGGCTCTCGAATTCAAGGTTTTGTCAAATTAGTAAATTTTCCCCCAATGAGTGCAACAAGGATGAAGCAGAAGAGGGTCTGGGCCTTGTTTGTTTCACCCGCACATTCCATGTCAGTATCTCAATAAGAGGTATAAATTTAGTTCAATAACGAAAAACATAAATAATAGATCACTTACCTCGTAAATGGAGGTCACGTCATAGTCGTGGAGGGAGAATATTTCTTTCTTGATGAAGCCGCTGACATTCGTCGATACTGAATCGTTGTCAACAAAGCTTCCATTCATTGCCTATAGAAGATGCATTGATACTTTTCTAGAGGTTCTGCGCATGATGAATTCATGTCAAAAACCCCAACCCAAGATCCACTTAAATAGAGGGGGGGTGAGTAACAAAATGAGGAATTGATGAGGTTCATTAATGAATTATCCTCTTAATTCCAAATGGTACAATTACAAAATTAGATAGTCAATACATTAAATAACTTGACAACCCATCTGTCCCACCACTACCACTGAACATGTGTTATGTAAAATAAATTGACAATTTTGATATTTTATTATTTCTTTAGAAGTCGCAAAAACTAAATTATTCACCCAAACTACTGTATTCGATGTTAAGACTCCCATAAGCGAATCTTTGAATTGCATATTTATCAGTTCCCTCGTATTTTTTATCTGTCCAATGGTTCAAAGAATAAAAAATGTCGCCCATGTGTTTAATGAGCGTACCATTAATAAATGTTGGAAAATCTATTTCGTTCACATATAGCTTTGGAATCAAGCATTGTAAATTATCACAAACTCATAATATTCTAAACTAATTTACAAAATTAATATAGAATTTTTCAGACAATACATTCTCCCCACCATAGCATTTTCATCCTCAAAAGCTATAAAAACTACAGAAACATATGGGGTATTGAGCTTCCATCTACGCATTCCACCCCCATGTGCTCCTCTATAGATTTTCAATTTTCCAATAGACTCGTACTATAGGAATCAACCTCCCATTGAGGACCCGCTCATGTTGATCCTCTATCTCTACTCGGAATTTCGTGAACGTTGCCCCATCATCGATGTCCAGCTCACCCTTGTCAATAATGTGAAATAGATCATTCACGTACCTCCTCAATTGTGAGATATGGAAAATATTATGCACCTGGTGCATATGTGGGGGAAGAGTTAGATTTTTCACCACCTCACATACTCTGCTGAGGATTTAGAATGTATCGATTAACCTCAGAGATAGATTGCTGCCCCCACCAAACCTCTATAATCCTCATCAGATTGAGACTCGTAGGATGCATGGTCTCCCTCCTCAAACTCCAAGGTTCTTCATCTCATGTCGTCATAAGACTTATGCCAACTCTATGAACTGTTCACTAGCTCTTGGATGATCTGCACCTTCTTTGTGGTGGCCTGCACCACCTCTACAACAATAATAGCTGACTCCCCTAGGTCTTTCCAGCAATGTGGTGACCTGAAAGGTCTCTTTTACATGGTCTCATGTATATACACACCAATGTGGGAGTGGTAACTATTGTTGTATGTGAATTCCACCAAGGGAAGATTTTCCTTCCAACTATGGCTAAAATTGAGTACACAAGAACAAAGCATGTCCTCAAGTGTATGTATGTTCTGCTCCATCTGACCATATATCTGAGGGTGAAAGGCGGTACTCAAGAGTAGCTATGTCTTGAATGCATCGTAAAATCATTTCCACAAGCGAGATGTAAAACAAGTGTCACATTCTAAGAAGATCTCCAATGGCACCCTATGAGGACGTACAATCTCTTGTATGTAGAGACATCCCCAGCACTCTATTGATCCCTTCTCTCAGATTGGTAGGAAGTGGGATGACTTTGCAAGTAAGTCAATGATAACCCAGATGGAAATGCATCCCCAAGATGTATGTGGTATCCTTGTCATGATGTATGTAGAGATACCATCCCACTTACACTTTGTCACCTTGAGTGGATGAGTTAAGAATTATGGTACCTGCTGCTCGGCATTCACTTGTCAACATGTGAGGCATCGAGATAAGTACTCATCCACTACTTTCCTCATCCCTGGCCACCAGTATTGACACTGGTGGTCTTGGTAGTCTATTACACTTCAGGATGTACCACCGAAGGGTATTTGTGAAACTCCATCAACAACTCCTCATGAATATTCACTAGTACCGTTGTGCATCCTTTGAAGAGAAAATGTGTTTCCCACCTTCAGAAAATATATCAGGAGCATGCCCAGACAATATTTGAGCATATCAAACCTCACTCTCTACATCCCCAATCTGTTCCTCCCTAACTCGCTGAATGAGTAGGGGAGTAACTGTCATAGACTGGAGTTAAGATACTCCATCACTATCCACAAAGGATAACAACAACACATATAGCAGCAATGTCACCTCACTCAGCAATTGTAGACCAGACCTCCTGTTGATTATGTCTGCTACAATGTTCCCCTTCCCAAGAGGGTATAAACTCTCAAAATCATAGTCCTGGAGAAACTCCAACCATCTTCATTGTCTCAAGTATATGTCCTTCTATGAGAATATATACCTAAAACTCTTCTGGTAATTGTGAACAATAAAATGTTCACCCATCATGTAGTGCTTCCACGTCATCAGCGCAATGTCCACTACTGCTAACTCATAGTCATGGGTAGAATAGTTTTTCTCTTGTTGTCTCAACTTCTGTGAGCCATAGCCGATCGATGCTTACTCCTACATCAGGAGAAAACCAATTCGGGTCCATTATACACCGCAGTATACTACATACAAAGCACCCTCTTCTAGTAGCCTCATTGTGGGGGCACTGGTCAACCTTTACCTCATCTCATGAAAACTCCAATGGAATATCTCCATCCACAAAAAGTGTTGTCCATTATTTTTTCAAGAAGAATAACGTTTATAAACTCTAGAAAATGAAGGTACGAATCTCTGGTAGTACCCATCAAATCCCAAGAAACTCTTCACCTCAGTCACACTCCTAGGTGGATCCCAAGATAGAACTGTCTCTATCTCCGCTAGATCCACTCCAACTGGAGCCTTCGAGATACATTTCCCCAGGAAGTGGTCTTCCTATATCTATAACATTGACTACGAGAGTTTACCAAAAATATGGTTCTCTCAGAGTGTATCTAGAACTATCTGTAGGTGTGTATCATGATCCTCCTCTGACGCCGAGTATATTAAGATGTCATCAATAAAGACTACCATGAATCAATCAAGGTAAGGTAGGAATATCTTGTTCATGAGACCCATGAACACGGCTGGTGTTTTGGTCATGAATAATGGAATTATCAAGAACACTAAATGGTGATACGTAAACTTGAAGTCCGTATTTGGTACGTCCTCATCCCATTCTATGAGTTTTTGAAAGGCTAATCAGAGGTATATATTTGAAAACTATCGAGCTCCCTTATGTTGGTTGAATTGGTAATTAATAATCAGATGTGTAAACTTGTTCTTCATGGTCACATGGTCCAAGAACTCATAGTCCTCACAAAGCTTCATACTTTCATATGTCTTCTTATCCAAAAAAATTGGGGATTCCCATAGAGAAACAATGGGTCATATGGATCCCTTCCACTTCAAGTCCGCCAGTTTTACCAAAAATAGTCAAATCTCTACAAGAGTCATCTGATATACCGGTGTAGATATCGGTTTCATCCCTTTGTATAGGTCGATATAGAAGTATACCCCTCTACGAGGAGGTAGTCCCGAATCATCATCAGTAAAGACATTAGCAAACTGGTCAACTAAAAAAAGATATCTTTGACCCCTTACGTCAACTACTCTGATGGTAAGGTTGTCCAAATGATGAGTGATTGGCTAAACCCTCCTCTGAGTAAATACATATTCTGCTGCAAAGGTTCCCTTATAACCGGTGAAGGTAAACATAACCCCATACTCAAAGACACACCACACTTTGTGCCTAATACAGTCGATCTGACCATTGACTGTGGATAGACAGTTCATACCCAATCTGACATCTTATGGGAAAGACTCTACGACTAAGAGAATCAGACGAATCTATCGCTAACTAGAGCGATCTCACACTACCTTCACCAATGTGTAATCGTCGAATAATTTTTTGTAGGAGTCTCTTATCACAAGGATCAATCCAACGGCTCCATCAGATTCTCCGAACTCTGAACATAAGTGTAGTGGAAATGAAAGAGTGAATGGAACATGTGTCTCTATGTACTATATCTTGGGTGTAATAGACAGAGATCATACCTATAATAATCTATGGATCTCTGTGGTCATAGGTCTCTACTACCTAAATCTGATTTGACCCATGTCTACCTTTTTCATATGGTCGGGGTGGACCACCTGAGGGTTGTGGCAGTAGAACATCAAATTGTCACCCACCACCTATTGTACAACTTGTTCATCTGCCATGTTCGCTGCCCTATGTACCCCCTCGATTGAATCTATGACTCTACCTCGGTGGTCCCCCAACCATCTACTCCTCATAGGTATGACGGGCCGGTCAATTGCGAGTCATGTTACCCTTCCCACCACACGTGAAGCAAAATCTGCTTCCCAGCTAACCCCTTTATCCTTGCGAGCTCCACACCTTCAACCTTACGTCTTGTGGTAGTATAGTAGAGGGTCAAGTCCTCTTGGGCCTCTACATAATCTATCTATTTCCTATTGCAGATGAATTTCAAATTGGTCATCCAGTGGTGGCTCTCACCGTTAGTGCCTGCTCAGCTAAGAAACACTCCACCAATAATGCTCTCTTGATCACTCCATCCTAAGTCGACATATTTACTGATATCATAGAAACTATAATATCCTATCGGTGAGACAAATCAAAGGTATAGGACCTGAAAATTAAGTCTCGTACCATTTTGGTTGAGTAGGGAGAGATGACTATAAATCTCACCAAGTAATGTGCCACTAATAGGTTGCTTACTGTATGTGCAGCAACACCTGGATACAAACTAAGCTAAAAGACTCTGGTATAAACTCCACCTTGAAGAGGGTCTCAATGTATAACATGTAGTTTGTCACTTACTCATGAGGATGGTGTGTCAGACTGCACCATCTCCTTGATATGAATTGGAAAAGGTTAGAAGCTAAGATCACCATATGCTCTGTTGGTGTCCCAACTAGTTGTAAAACTCCCACAACCTCCATCCAGTAGTCTACTGCAAGGGGATCTGTCTCGCCATGAATCCTCAAAAGATGCTTCCACTAAAACTCATGAGGAATGCTTAGTTAGTGTGAACCGTCCACCAGTGGGGATGGTGGGAACTGATGGCCTCCAGTTGGTGGTGCTACTTGAACACCACTTGATGGTGCTAATGTAGTAAGATAACACTGCAAAAAATCCTCGTTGCCCAGTAGGTGATCATCATGAATTGTCTTAGAAATTATGTCTGGTTGTCTATGTGGTGGCATCTTGAAAAGATACATGTTCTCCACCGTCAATATGTTATACTTGGTGAGCTGACTCAAAAAAGATAAAAAGTAAAACATTTCCAAAACACATGTAATCAGTGTTTTCATGCACTGATTTGGAAATCAGAATTGAGGGTTATGCTGTATTGACACGTCAGCCGCTTCACCAACAATGGACTCCCCAAATAGAAAACCAAACTCAAAACCTATAACACAATTTCTCCATTGTAATGATCAGAGTCCTAGTTCTTTTGTAGAACTGACTCCTGTGATACAAATATGTCACGAACCATCCCTCGAGGCCTATTTAGTGACTACACCAAGCCCGCCATCCATTGTAATGGGGTTGGTGACTAGCACCATAAAGTAGTATCACTAAAACAAGAATGAATGTATTTTAAACCTATACAAACACACAATCCAAGAACACAAAAAGATTCAACCATGAAGTAAAACTACAATAGTAAAATTGTGTATAGAAATTAAAGGGTCCAGAATATAAGCCCAACTGAAAGATAAAAATACAACTGAAAGTGGAAAATAACTCCTAGAAACCCCAACCAAGGATCCTACCTGAAGGGTAGGTACATCTCATCTCCACAACTCGTCACGTCAACCTATCACCTTCTGTATGTCAGTTGGTTCTATCTCCTATTGTCTCATCTGAGCTACACATCATCTGCATAAGGGAAAACAAGGTGTTGGCGATGCCCATGTCGGGGTGTGTATAAAAATACATAGTAGAGACCCTGAGACCCCTGATGGTCTCTCAGAAATCGATAATGAAAATCCCAAAAGCATGACCACAATCACAAAACACAAATAAAAAGGCTCAGCTAAAACCAAGAATACAACACAGAGTTAAAGAATAAAGGGGATTAGTCTTAGGCTATAACATTTTATTTTGTTAGAATGTTTGCACAACAAAAACCTAATGAATTTTTTCTATTTTTGATCCACACAAGTTCTTATGTTGATGATCCATGATGGGACGCTCTATGTCCGGTCCTCGTTGGGTCACATACTGCTAATCCACATAGGATCACTATAACGCTAATTGACTCATGGTCTCTATAATGATGATCCAAATAGTTTCACTATGATGTTGATCCACACAGGGTCTCTATGAATGTTGATCCACATAGGTTCTCGATTAATGCTGATACACAGAGTGTTTCTATGAATGTTGATCCACAGAGTGTCGCTATGTTTTTGATCCACACAAGGTCACTTTTAATGATGATACATATAGGGTTTCTATGATGTTGATCCACACAGGGTCTCTATAAATTTTGATCTACACGGGATCACTATGATGATTATGCACATAGGTTCTTTATGATGATGATCTACATAGGGTCACTACGATGATGATCCATACATGATCTCTAAGTGTTGATCCACACATGATCACTATTAAATTAACTTCCAACTATATGATTCTCCACACCCAATGCGCTTGAGTTCCATAGAATCTTATCCTAAAGTTATAGGTCGTGCCTTAACTACCATGATGTGATACATCAAATGTAACCCAATGGACCACCATTTCATAAGCGTTCCAAGGAAATAGACTTCGAGTCAATCAGACGCCCGGTCTGTGATTTAAGGGAATTTTAGTGTCAAGGGTCGAGTTGGATTCAGGTATTATCCACCCCAGGCATACTCCAACATTCACCAAAACCCATAGGAAATATCTCAAAAGGACCATCTCATCACAACTATTCCAATTCCACAGAAGGATCCTCAAACAGAAATATGGTTTGTATGCTATGACCTTTTAAGTGTAATTGGGATGAAAGGGGTCCATGTTCGGTCTGACTTGGCCCAATCCAACCTGGGTAGACCCGAACCGGTCTAGGTCTGACCCATACGATCCCAGTTGGGCTAGACAGCGGACCGGCCTGGACCACCCTAGCTTGGTTGGGCAGCGGTGGCCCGGCCCATCCTCCGGCATGACCTGCAAGAGGGTCTTGCGCTCTACCTCCCGAATGCCTCAAAGAGATATTCAGCTCTTAATTGGCGGTGCTAGGTTGCACCGCCTGGCCATCCCTGAGACCTGTAGGGAGCTGGTATCATTCCTTCGTTGCATATTTGATGTCGTGACCTACCTCAACTTGAAGTGATGTGGCGCACAGCCTCCCACCTTCATACCTGGATGATAGTCGGCCTCGATTCCATCTGTCATATTGCTGAGCGGTGCAACCTCCATTATGAGGTCAGGGAGCGCCAGCCGCCAGTAACAGGTGTCGCCATGCTGGAAGATCTTCCACAAGCCACCTCGTAGAATCTAGTCATTTGTTTTCCCATTCCTATTCTACCTATGAGCCTCTAGGGATGTCATCGTCTCAATGTGGATCGTGAATTCAAGGTTCTGTTGAATATGTAAATTTAACCCTTGAAGAATGACACAAGAATGAATCAAAGGAGGGTCTGGGCCTTTTTTTTGGCTCTCCCCCTCGGAACTACCATCTTAATAAGTGGTAGAAATTTAATTCATCGAAGATAAACTTAAATAATTAACCCATACCTCGTAAATGGAGGTGACATCGCGGTCATGGAGGGAGAAGAGTCCTCACATGATGAAGTTGTAGGCATTAATTGAACACAGATCATTTTCGTCCAAGAATATATTCTTCACCAGTGGACGATGTTGCGATACATTGTGATAGGTTCCTCATTTGATGAATCCGTGTCAAAAACCCAAACCTCATCTCCACTTAAATAGAGGGAAATAGTGTTTAACGCAACGAGGAATTAATGAGGTTCATTAATGAATGAACCTCTAAATTCCCAATGGTATGGTTAAAAAATAGGAGATTAAATCCATTAAATGTCTTGAAAACCCATCGTTCCCATCACGACTGCTCAAGAGGTTGTAGGAAAATTAAAATAAAAACTTTTTTATTTTATTATTTCTTTTAATGTCGCAAAATATAACATTCTCACCTATCTTACTACGGTCAATGTTAAGCCTTCCATAAGAAAATCCTGGAACTGCGGAATCAATGGTGCCCTAGGATTTTAAATTCGAGCACCGTTTCAAAATATAAAAAGTCCCACCAACACATTTTCTGAATGTACCATACAAAATTTTCAAAAATCCGTTTTGGCCACACTAGTCCTCTGAATAAAGAGTCGTCATTTTTTTGCAGACTCATAATAATCCAAAATAAATTTAAAAAAATTCTATATGGAATTCAAGGGTCATTACAATAAATTACTTACCTTCCTTTCTTTCAAACCATTGTAAAAATTGAAACAACATTCTTGCATACAAATGTCCCACCATTTCCACGAACTGGATATTTCACTATCTATCTCTAAAATATGTGCATTGATATATATACATATATAATGAATATATATGATATTTATATCTCGGTTAACATTATATATATTAATGGACAATAATAAAATTAATAATACATAAAATAACAAATCAAAACACACATGAAAAGAAAAGCAATTATTACCCAGAACGTGATTTTAACCAAATTTTTTTATAAATATAATAATAAAAGATCAAAATTAAGTAATATAGAGTATTATAAATATTTTTTATTAATTGTTTTATATTAATCATATATTTAATATTTATGAGGTTTTAATGTGTATGAATGATGTCTAAACTTAATGATAGGTATTTGTGTCTCATTTTTTCTTGTTCAGGACCTACGTTATTTTATGCCCCTATCTTGTTTTATGATGTATATATAAATAACTTAGTCAAGTAATATCATTAAATTATTTATTTCCAATATATTATATATTTTATTTACTATAATTATTTCATTACGATTATGATTCAATGTTACCAATGCGGTAATTCCTTTACGATACACTATCATTGCTTATCAGGATTTTTTATGATTATACATCTAAAGATGACATCATATAAAATGTCTCTCAAGAAATTAAATACATTTATTCTAATCTAGATCAATTATCAGAGTAAATTTTTAATTTCACTTTCTTCTTATCATGTACTCATAAGTTCTATGTAGTGTTTTTAGGAAAACAACATCTAAATTTTTCTCTTTAGTCAAATTCACAATTTTCATCCAAACCCATGTATTATAATAATGTTTTAAAATAATTTATCAAAATAATACATAATAATAATTAATTAAAACATTTATCCATGTATAATTATTTTTTAAAAAAATTGAACTAAATCTTCATTCCAATTTTTGATAAAGGCACATTTTTATTTTTTCAAAATTTTAAAAAGAAATATATTTTTAACTTGTAAAAAATTTTCATCAGTCATGACCACTTAATATTTTATATATACCTTCATATGATTTGATGAATATATTCAAATAATTTTTTTTAAAAATATTTTTGATTTCATAAATATTTCATTGAAATTAGAAATGATATTTTGGTCAAAAAATATTTAACTGATTTGTAAATCACTCTTTATAGGTATATGATCTAATTTTAAAAAAAGATATTTCAAAATGTTTTATGTTTTGAAAACAATTATTTCAAAGTGAATATGGTTTTTTCCGTGTGAAATTGTTTAAAATATTTTTGAAGTCTTCCATTATATGTTTTAAATATTTATTTAAAAGGAAATGATTTAAAAATTATTTTAAAAATTATTAGTTTTAATATATTATTTTTAATGAATGTTTATTGTCCTAAATACAAAATTTAAAAGATCACTAAATATTCCATTATAAAATTTCAATTTTTATTTTTAATGAAATGTATTTCCAAAATATTTTAATAACTATTATATTTGAATATTTATTTGCAAATAAAGGTTAAATTCCTCAAAATGTGTTGTAAATAATTTTTAAATATTTCCTTATATGTTTTCGAATATTATTTTCAATGTAAATGATTTTAAAATTATTTTATAATATTTTAGTTTTAAAAAGTGATTTTCAAGAAAATGATATTTTTCTAATGTAATAATCAATGTGACCTTAAAAAATTTATTTCCTTCTAAGATAACATCCATTGATGATTCTTATTCGTTACTTGTGATATGATCGAAGTACAAAATTATTATTCATTCTTATATTGGTTTATGTTATTTAGAAAAAATATTTATCAAATCCATTTAAATTCCATGGGTTTGACAATGAAATATTTTTGTTTATCCACAATTTTTTTAATAGGGTATTCCAAGATGAAATGATGAAATGATTATCAATCATTTTTCCCTTAAATTGGATATGTTTTGATGAAAAACCCCATTCATTTTCCTTGGTTCTAACATGATGGTAATTTTTTGATCTTGTGGTTGATTTATGAATAGGTTTAATTATGTGACAGGTGGGTCATACATCCCCCTCAAATTCTTTAGGTAATGATTAATGTCACATCAGATGAACTAGAATGGAATAGGGTGGTAACCATGGTCAATAGGAATCTTCTTCAAATATTATAATCTTTGGTGTGAACATTAACTACTTTAATGTTTTGGTGAGTGTACTGATTCCACTATAATATAGTTGGTAATGATCCATTACAACTATGGAAATGATTTCTAATGCCCATGTGAATTCCAAAATAACTTCTCTTATTATAATTTTATGATCTTATGAACCATTTTATTTTATTTTCTCACGATACATTTCTTATAAACATAAAATATTAAATATGGGACTCATGATTTTGATGTTTATATGCATGTTGTGTTTTTTATATTTGATGCTCATGTTCTCATACCCTTAATCTCACATTATATGTACGTATTTACATTATTTTACTGAAATGAACATCTCATTTTACCCATTTATATATTTTTAATACCTAATCTATGATGATATGTATTATTTGTGAGATATACATTGATGGATCTATTTATGTGGAACTATGTTGGAGGTTATGATGAACTCTTATGAACAATATTTAATGTTCACATGTTTAAAAAGGAGTTATACCTTTACAATCCTTTGATAAGTATTTTTGTAATTTAATAAATATTAATCTATGATATTTCATACCTATGTATTAAAATCCTAGGTAACCCTAAATATTTCTTATGATAACTTATTCTAGGTAACTCTCAATCAATGATATAGTTTAATGATTATATGATAGTGTAGTCTCAATATGTAAAACCTTAGTTGTTTCCACTTATGTCCCAAAGTCATATTGTGTCTAGAGAGACGTGATGACTAACTCTATAAGTTATTATAAAAGATAGATAGAATTTCGGATCGATATTTTGAATTAGTCAAATTTCATCTATTTCATAATGTTGTATTATTATGACCCAAATCTTTGCTTCCTATGGTGGGATTCCACCTTATCATGCAGATTAAAAGATAAAATTTTAAATTATTATGGGCCCTATTGTTATGAATAGGTTAATGGAAAATCTATTATAGATTGTGTAGATCACTGAGGCCCGCCCCATTTATTGCACTGATTAGATGATCACACCCACTACAATATTTCATTGAGAATGATTTCATTTAAAAGTCCACTAATGGGATCTTTGGCATGACCATAATAATGTTGGGATTGTTGAAGTTGTCACCCAATGGTATTGTCCATGTATATGGATTCCCTGAGGGTGTGACCTGAATTGTGGTATCCCCCACACCTGCATCATGACCTATTCCCTCATATTCTACATCTTTAACCTCTGGATCCCCTATCTTGTACAAGTAAATCATACCTATAGAAATATTTTTCATTATACATGGGATCTGTTATGTTAACATTACTAACAGAATAAAAAATGGACTCTTCATCTGATGATTGTTCAATTTTAGGGTAGTTCTTATTCTGTAGATTTATGTGTGAATAAATCTTCAAGTGTCAAAGCTTGTGTGGGATTTATAATTGACATTTCATTATTCCTATCATTTAATATTTGATGATGATATCCACCTATGAGAGTTTTATTAAACAGTTCCTCCCTATATGTAGGTATCATTACTGGTCTACAAACTTCTTCTCTCAAGGTAAAATTCTCTCCATTAACTATTTTATGTCTTCCTATTATCACTCACTTGTACACTCCTTGCCAAAACATCTTTCAATTAACCGAATTCATCTAGTTTAGCTATGATCACACAGGTCACATTCCATTATACGTTCCAAATTTCAAATTTCAAGAATCAACTACACACTAGAGGAAATCAATGAAGTAAAAAATCTTCCTATATTTTGTGAACAAATCTTTAATGAAAAGGGATGTCATCAAAACTATCAATACATTTTCCCTCATTTAGATTATTTGGATTTAGTAACATGAGAATGTTATTTTTACATAAATATAATTACAATTTTGTATCCTTTCCTCAAATATTGGGTGACCTAGGGTTCACGTCCCCTCTATGTGAGGGTGGTTATGAAACAATTTCCACTTGGTGGTTGGTTTTGGGAAATTAAGAAATTTCCTATTTGTTTATAAGGTCATTTTCACTAGTGTAACTGTGAAAATAGAATTACATACCTTAGAAATCTATGTTTTCAGTGATTTTTATATGGTTATAATTTTTTCATTAGTTCTCCAAAAATAATCTTATAGGCGTTGTGACGTTCTATAAAAATCACGGAAGCCGCCTGGATACTTCATTGAGTTCAAAGTTGTTTAATTCTCATAAAAAATATTCTTAGCACTATGTTCCAACAATTTATCTAATGAGAGAACAGTACTGAGTAATTATATTATTCATTCACATATAGAAATAAAATATGACAAAATATCATTTTCACAATGCTGGTAATTTCCTATGTTAATGAAAATCATTTTCTATAGTGTGAAATTGAGTTGATAAATGAATTTATAAGATGGTATTCCCATACCAAGAAGGATCATATTATAAATTGTATGTACCAAATTATGGTTGAGACTACTAGATTTTGTACAATAAAATTAGTTTTTCAGCCTTTTTTTGTCTCGAGGGCTAATCATTAGGCCAAATTACAAGATGAATTGTTTTATATGTTAATATAGATCTCCCATTTGTTTTATTTTTTAGAATATATTTTTCTAAATATAAGGTGGGGTTAAATTTTAATTCACTATTTTAGTATGCATCTTCCTTTTAGGCTACATGGGGTGATCTACCCCACCATGGCTTTTATTCAAGCATCTAGGGATATGATATATTGAGGGATTCTAGAGGTATAGATTTTTTTTCATCCATACATTTATATGGAGTCTTTTAGGAATGATATTGTTTCCCTATATTCATATCCAATTAGTTTGAAATCCATATCAGTACTAGATCATCACCCTGATGGGGAAGATATTCTCTCTGTAATGGAAAAATGTCATAATCATCATAAACATTCACGTATTTTTATACTTATTTCTTTGATATATAACTAGAATGATTCCCAAATGGTACACGTTAAAGATAATTTTCGCTCTCCTAAAATGGTTTGGGAGGGGAATACACTTCAATTTGAAGGCGTCACATTGTGGTAATATTTATCCTAATAAGTTCAAATTATGTTATCTATGATTTTAGACCTCATTATAATATTATGCATTTATGATTATTTTGAGGGGATTTTTGATAACTATGTTGGTCATTGTGATATAGCCACACATTTTTCATTATAATTTGAAGAGTTTCATCAAGGAGTTGTAAACTTAAAATCTACATCAGTAGGTTCAACCTCTTTGTTTGTGGTGAACTTGCAAATGGAGATAGAGATAAAAATTCCACCTACACCACAGGATGGATTTCCTATAGGATTAATTCCATGGAATCCACTACTATAATATACCATATTAGGTGTAATATTATTTTATAACGGACTATGTTAATGGAACTTTTATGGGAGTTTTTTACTGCATGAATATTACAGGTACTCTCCAAAATTGGCATCCATATTTTAGGTGTCATCCCATTTTTTAATGAGTCGCGTATTAGGAGTTTAATGGAAGCTCTCTCTTATCTCTCTTTATGTTATAAATGAATCCTTAAAATGATGGATCATAATTTTAAGGACTATCTATCCCTGAAATTACAAGGTCCCAAGATCTCCCTTATGCTATAACACTATAGAATGTTGTATCATGTGAGATTTACTACACCAGAGGCATAGTGAATTCAATAATCCATATATCCCCCATCCTTGGATATGAGTATCTGTAAGGGAACTACAATTTTATCTTCAATTAGTTTTCAAGATTAAACGACAAAATCGTTATATTTTTTTATACTCTCTAGATCTTTTGTCCCATACCATGGAGAGTGTGTCCCTATCAATATGACAACAGAGAATATCTTATATCATGGTGTTCCATCATGTCATAGATAATGGAGGTATCTATCCTTTATTCACTGATGGGTAACACACATATTTTTTTAAATTTATGGAATGAAATCATCCTCTATCTCACAAAGTATCTCATAGTATAATGTTCGATGCAATTAAAAATGGTTATGAGGTTGTTTTATGATAAATACCACCATATATCCACTTCAACCACTTCTTCATCAGGTTTATAAACATCTACCATGTTATAGAAGATGTCTTTCTTCACTAGGTCTCAAATATACCATAGCGAGGTATTGATAAATTTTTTCACACAAATATATATAGTTAAACGTGGTGTTTTAAGTTTATATCTATACAACATAATCTGTGAATGGAGATGATTTCAATATCTGGGTGAGATATTACCATGTGAAGGTAGTATATAGTGAAATAAAGGGCTCAATTCCTTGAATTGCAACTCAATACTATTGTGAATATAACTATCATGGATGTTATCACCTCCTACATCATATGAAAAGTTATCCGATCCTCAAGCTATTTTATATATGCACTGTATAATCTCTATGAATCTTGAATTGAGTATATCCAGATTTTTTCTTTATTGTGTGTCATGGATATATTATACCGACATTTTTTTTGGGGTTCAATAGGGATATAATTTTTATGCATAACATTTGTTTGAATAAGTTGATGATATGATTTTTCTACGGGGATATGAGCATGTTTTTAATAATCTAATGGTGTTTCCAATGAGATTAATTATTTTAAATTGGGATATGATCCTACATGTGGTAGGATTCCAGAATATGATAATCATACATTGAAGAAGTGAAAATTTGATATCTATTTGCATAAAATTACTAGTAATAATATACAAATTTACCATTAGAATTAGAGTTGGGATATGAGCCTCCGCCAATATAGTGTCTGAAGGATGAAAGTATATTCATTCATTGGTAGAAGTAGAGATATATATTTTTATTCCATAACATCCTGGTATATGCTGAGTTTCATCATCAACTTGGGTTTATTATATTCCTGATATAATTTCCATGTTGTACTAATAAACCTTTTTAGAGCAATTCTTAGGGTGTGGTCATATACCATTTTAGTATGCCTCATTATTTCTTAAAAAAATTTATACATATCATGATTAATTTCCCAAATGAGGTTGGTGTGCCCTAATGGGAATAGGGTAAAGATCCCAGCCCTATACCAATCCCTTTACATGAAAATTCCAATAATCCTCTTGTATGGTTGTAAGAATATAGAATTTCTCTAGAGATGAAACCTATTCATTTATATCATGGTTATATTATTCTCTAGATGTTGGTATAGAGATCTTTTCTTATCCTTGTACCTATACCATAATCATTATATTCTAAAGAGATATTTTTCTCCTACCCTACTAATGTTACACTTCAGTAGTCAATATCCACGAGTGTAGGCCTACACATTCATCATCTCCATGATTTACTAGTAGATGTTATATTTTTAAGAGTTGATATAATCCCACACACATCCTCATTTTTTCATTAGGATATTCTAATGGGATTCATTAATTATTGTGGGGATATGATCCACTGCCATGATTTATATAAAAATATGATAGATGAATTAATCTGGTTGAGAATAGATATGATCCTGATCACTATCCAATATTGAAACTCATACGTGACACTGGGGAATGGTAGAGGTGTATGATCCCATTACATTTTATTTATATATTTTCATTCTAGATGAGATCTCCTTAGTAATTATTCACGAGTTTCTAGTATGCTGTCATAATGAGTGGTTCCCTTAGCAGGTGACTGAGGGATACTAGAGGGATTATACAAGTGATGTTAGATTGCAGGATCTCTCCTAGGGATCTCTTGAAACATGATGAATCATAGATGAATCCTTGATCCACATTGAAATTGAAAGAAAAAACTGATTATCATAATTTTGAGATAGGATTACAAAGTAGTTGATGGTGGAAATAGGTTCCATTCATTTAATTTCATCTATCCATGAGAAAGATGGACTTTTTGGCTATGTAATTTGGATACCTTTATGTGAATTCTATGGTCATGATTATTCCATGTCACTCATATTACTAGAATATAGAAATCTACCCTAGAACTAGAAGGCATTGTGTGGGTGATATCATTTTCCACTATTCAAGAATTGTTATGGAAGAATAGGTTATGGAACATTAACTTAATGAAGGAATCATCTTGATTAATGTGACGTTTTTTAGAAAAATATATCCAATCCTAAAAAAAATAAGAAACAACTTCTCATATTAGTGTATCATCACTATACGACACATGGTAAATTATACATTTATGAGTTACAAAATTAAGTGTTCTTTTTATCAGTCGTTTCATTCATCTTTCATGTAATATCCAAGGATATATAGTTTATTTCATGATAACATTGATTTCAGGTCATTGTTGATTGATTCATGTCATGATCACCATTTTTAATTTTGTAGAAGATGAGAAATTAAATGTCATAATGTGTTACAAATTATTCATTTTCTTATTGAAGGAATTCTATTAGGGTTCACCGTTTATGTTTTTGATGGAGTTGATATTGTTGACTGGGTTTACCATTGACTGTCTTCTAGGGAAATAGTCAACATATCCACCATATCAAACAAGATAATGGGATTATTTCTTAAGGTAAACCATTATTTGGTGTTTTAAACCCAACAAACCTTAGGGACTCGCATTGGTTAAGAAGATGAGAGGTTTCGTGCATCGTTCCCTATTGGGGGATTTATTACCTACTCTAAGAATATATAATATATTTAAGTTATGTTTATGATTATTCCCAACATCCCCTTGTGGTACTAGTTACCCTAATAAAAAAAATTGGATGTTGAATCAATATACCAGAAGAACATTATTATAACAATGAATCATTTTTTGTATCAAAGGTTATCTATTTTAATCCATCATTTCTATAGAAATGGTGGTCTAATTTATTTTTTACTGCATATGATTAGACACTATTGAGTTTACTACAATCCTAGAAGTCAATCTATGTTATTTGGTTCAGATTAATTCTTTCAGAGGCATCCGAAATATCATCTATGTATAGTAATAAAACCTATGTAAATATTATTCATTAGTTTAAGATCATTGGGTTGGACTACATCAATAAGTTTGAATTGATACAAAAGGGACATAAATATTGTTTTTAATCATTTATAGGGAGTCATTTCTATCATATTAATATATTAGTCAACATCTCTATGGTTCATCATAAGATCCACTACTTTGTAAAATTTGTTAGATAGAGGCCTTCAGAAGGTCTTATATAAGTGATAATACCCACAAATTCTTTATTTAGATTATTAATAGATGAGTTAATATAATATTTAATTGGGATTACATCCCAACAAAGGTACTACATTTTGGTAATTTGCACCATACAATTGGTACAATCATTCCCAACCTTAAATCCCACATTATTCGTGCCTATTGTGATTAATAAGAGATAGTGTACGATTTCAAATATCACATGAGGTTATTTTTTGAGGTTAATACACATTATTTTTTTCTAATAGAGGTATTATTATATGTTACATGAATGATATAGAATGGGGTAATGAATATTAGAATGATTTATTACGTATCCCATTTATAACAAAAATTATGTTCCTTATAGTGATATGTTTCATTATCAAACTGATTGAATTCTTGAAATAAAGTGAATGGTTTGTAATTACACATAAGATGATTCCCATGTATAATGTCATTAATCATATAATAATTGATAAGAAGGATGATAGATTCATGGGAGGATTTGAGACTTAGGAGATAATGTGTTTGGGAAATGGATGGACATCAAAAAATGTGGATTACAATATTTATATCTAGCCCTAATCCTCAAATAGATAGATTATGTCGAACATGAATGATACATTGAGTATTCTTGAGTGGTATGTGGAACTCATATGTAGGTTTCATTATTATTTATCATTTTTCTATGTTATAAACTTACTATATGAAGAGGATTTCTATAACAAAATGTCATGGTCATGGGATCACAAGGATTTGAGCGCACATATGTGATTTTTCAAGTTGATAAGGATTAAATTGTAAAGTGTGAATGTCAAATATATCTATGGCGACTATTTAACATGTTTATGTGTGTACCTAAAAACACTAATGTGTTTTCATGGCATGTGTGAGGGTTTTCCTGACATGTTATAGGGTATTTGACTGATCAAGCCTAACACGTCTAGGGTTATTCGGATGACTAGGTTGAAAAGTTTGGAGGACATTTTTCAATATGGTTAACAACTCCAAAAGACTGCAAATGACATGGAAGACATGTCTAGAAGAAATTTCATGAACTCATATATATATATTTCATGACATTGTGTGGTCTTCGAGACATTCTTGGAGGACTTAGTGTGACACGAAATACATGTTTAGAGGTTATCCCATGATCATAAAACAAATAACATAATGGAGATGAATTTTTCACCTGGAAGATAGCATATAAATATTTCTAAGAAGCTTCTACCATTATTAGAATTTACCATGTAAATTTCATCAGTGTTAATGTTGCATGGTCTTGTTGAGGCATCATGAGATCAACTATATATGAAGAAACTCCATCATGTGATTTGAATAGCATAACCAAAGTACATCATGTGATCAATAGGTAATCGCAGGAAGTGAATAATCATATTGTGCAATATCTTAGGTCATTAATGCAACTCACCTAGAAGAATACTCTTGCGATTACATTGGTCTCCATTCTAGAAGGTATTCACTCAACTCTACTCCTCTATGTGTGAGTTTTTCAGTAATCGGGGGGTGGATTATAAGAATCTCCACCCCTAATATATCTTCCATTGAATGGTCAATGAATCACATATAATGATTGATATCAGTGGAAGGAATATCACATCACACATTTTTCATGATCAATAAAATGGTTGTTTTTGATTTCATACTTGTATCATGTGTTAAAAAGTTAACACACTATAATTAAATCATCTTCTTATTTATTAAACCCATGTAATTTGAATTTTTTGGTCATATTCAAATCAACATATTTAATAGCTGTTGATATAACATGCAAATATTTATGTGGGTATTTGAGAGATAATGTTTCATGGAAAAGCAGCTTTTACCTGATCAGTAGAGGATATTTTATGGTGCTCCAGGTGATCATAAATAGATCAGGTGGAGATTTTAACAACATCATGTGAAAATCAACCTATCTCTGTTTTAATAAGGCCTCTTACATTATTACCTTTTATTTTATAAAATGAATATATTTTCCCATGGTTCTTCCATCTGATAATTACATGGTCAAATGGAAGGGTCAATTATCCTTCACATGATAGAGTTGAGAAGTCATGGGGACTCTCTAAGATAATTCTTGCATTTGATATGGAATTTCAATTAATGATTTATTAATGATGTAAAACACAAAACCCATTCAAATGGAAATAGTGTTAATATTCATCACATATGGGTTCCCTCTTATTTAGCCTGTATTTTATAAATATTATGATGTTTTGAATTGGTTGCAAATCAGTGTATCACATTATCAAATGGATATATCCAATGTCCTTCACATGATGGTTGTGACATGTCCAATGGCCTTTGAGTGACATAGGGGCATATCCCTAATTAATTTTCATGATAGATATATTATTCACATGAACTAGATTATCCCATTGAATAAAAATCATTATGACTACCGTTACATGAATATTATTCATTTTTCATCATTTATTATATAAATGAAATATGAAACCATCACAAAATTATCAACTATAATTTTTCATGATCAATAAATCTCCGCTAAGAAACCACACGTGTCCAAGATGTATGTATTTTTGGGATTCAAATTATTAGGGGATCTTTAATGGAATATTTCACAAGATCGGGAGATCATTTAACCAATCAAAACTAGACTACATGAAATACTAGTCCACCAACTATAATTTACATTTATTGGTTAGGCTGGTATAAATGCATGATCCATCTTACATGTTCCTCTATTTCATATACTAGTAGGTACTCTTGAATTCCATTTGGAATTCACTACTCTATATTGTTTGATAAGATGTTATCATGAGAGTAAATTTTTATTACTAATTTCTGATTATAATAAACAACTATGATACATTATTGATAGTTGAAAATAGTGTGAAATTATAATGGTGTGGACTTGTTACAATATCAAATATATATATATATATATATATATATATATGTGTGTGTGTTTAATATCTATTATGATATTTTTTATTATTTTATTTAGAATAAATGTTCTATTAAATTTCATATTTTAAAATATTTGTGGAAATATATTTGTTATTCACTATTGATTTTCATGATCACACACATGGACTATAACTTGGGTGAACAGTAGGATACATGTGTTTTACTATTTGGTCACTTGTTATATGGGGGATTTAGTATTTTTATTTTGATAAAGATTAGTGCAAGGACTGGGAATAGACCCAAGTCACTTAATTTATTTCTTCATATTCATTTTGGATTGTGTTTATTTTTTATTAATATTCATTTGGATAAATCATCTATGTTGATCACTGAAAGTTCTCATGGGTCCATTTTTATATTTCATGTTCATATTTATACATTTCATATAGTATTTAATTATAATTAATTATGTTCAATCTATTGTTTCATAACATTTACTTGGTTTTTGTTATTTCGTACTATGATAATAAGATTATAGTATATCCAACTATAGGTATATTCTCTCATTATAATTGGATGGGATTAAAATTGGTAATTAAATATTGGTATAATATATATGTATTTGTTTATAGACTGTAAGGGAATTATAGTTGGATGCAGGTTGAGATATGGAAATGAGGCACCCATGACCCGCACTCATAGGTCCTATGTTTGAAATAATTTTTTCGAATAATTTATTTCATAAAATGTAATGGGAACCAAGAAAAACATATATATATTTAGCGTCAATTTCATGTTATGGAAATTACACCTCATAACAATCTCATAATCTGACAAATAAAATATATAATTTCATTGAGAACTATCTTTAGAAGAATCTCATTTTACAAAACATGTGTACATTTATCTATAATTGAGAACGTAATACTTGCTTATATAATAATCATATTTTATAGTCTTCTTTATTACATGAAGAATATATACATAAGAGATAGGGGAGATCTAACACTCATTAAGGAAAAAAATTAATAATCATGTCATGATATATTAGATCACATGTAAATGATAAAACATAATAACTGTTTAAAAATATAATTATACAGAACATTGAACAATAAGTGTTTTACATAAGTCATGATAGTTGATCATATAACCTCAAATAAACAAACATTTACCCTGAAATAAGATGTTGGTATAAGTATAAGAGACGGAAAATTGTAATAGAATCATAAGTTCACATAATCAAAAATATATGACCATAACATAAATCATTTCATTATAAGTGGAAATAAAAAATCACTACTAAGGCAACATGCCATAGTTTTCTCGGATGGCTTTAGAAGCACTGTAAACAGAATCTTATGGGTTGAAATAAATATCCAATTAATTATAGGATTATATAATTATGGTCCCATATATAACATAAAGAAAATAGTTTTTATATATATATCGTATGAATTCAATATTCATATCATAAAAATACACGAAAATAAAAATGGTTTTCATGTACTATTAAAAAGGTATCCAATAAAGAATCTCTGATAAATTCAATAATAATTATAAAATAATATCATGTGAAAAATTTAAGGGATGTATATTAATATTTGGTATCCTTTCATGTAAATTCCCATCAAATAAATTAATGGTGTATATATAAATTACACAGTATAGATAAAGTATAAATGGTCTAGATAATAATTTCCAAAATTAATAAATTTTTCGGTATCTAGGTAAACAACCATCCGTCAATGAAATGAACCATAGTGCAGTCATAGATACAATGAATTGGAAGGAAAAAATTATAATTAGTTGTCTATTTTGAAATACAAAAAGCAGTGATTTTTAATTTCTCTTATAAAGATGGAATTGAAATAATATCAAAAATAAAATCATAGAATAATGTTCTTAACATCATTTCAAAAAGGCATGAATTTCAAGACACGATTTAAAGATCATTTTTATAAATATAAATTTATTAATTATTAAAATTTAATATCAAATTAGAAGTGAAAAATTTTATTATAAATGATATTAGATTTTTATATTTTAATATGCATATATTAAATCCCATATCACTAAGAATAATAATGAAAAATTATTTTAAAAATTGATATAGTGAAATATGATAATAATAGGAAGTATAATATTTTTATTTCCAAAATAGAAATAAAAAACATTAAAGAGATGGTGAAAAAGTAAATGGAGGGAAAAATCAAATAGAGAGTATAATAATAATCCTAAATATGTCCTAAATTGTTAGGGAGAAACATTACATTAAATAGTTTCTTATTTAATGATCTAATATCCACATATGTTAATAGATGCATTAGAATATAAATAGTGAAATCTGGAAATATGATTACATATAAATGAACAACCAAGAATGAAATATCACAACACATGTGGATCAAAAATTGTGTCAATACCCAATTCTGGTTTCATTAACATTTTAATTGTTGACACTTAATTATATAAAATCACATGGATTTTTAAATTACATATATTTTAATAAATTTATAATAAAAAATAAATTAAAATATATAAATCATTAAAAGTGAATAATTTGTGAACAGAAATCATATACTAATGATGCCAAATTGAGATATAGAAACCAATACAATAAATCCTGGTTTGCCAAAAACACTCTAACCTCATGTTTAAAAAAAACAATCTATATCAACC
Organism: Viscum album; assembly: GCA_963277665.1. NCBI lineage: Eukaryota > Viridiplantae > Streptophyta > Magnoliopsida > Santalales > Viscaceae > Viscum > Viscum album. The sequence goes on along the minus strand of OY728140.1, from coordinate 1,376,203,666 downwards.
CTTTTATAACATAATGATACATATAACCCTTGATAAATATAATTTATTATTATTTATTCTAAATATATTAGTTAGTTAAATTTTATTATCATCATTGTATGGTATTAAATTTGATTGTTTTTTTATTATATTTAAAATGTCGATGAATAATTTTTTTATTAAAAATTCATCTATATGAGATCATTATAGGAACTAGAATTTTGTTTTTGTGATTATTTATAATTTTTAAATTTTATTAAAAATTTATTTTATTTATTATTTTTCATGATGAATTTTGTGGATAGATTTTATTGTAATTTATTTCAAACAAAACTATATTTATTTAAATATGATTTCAATATTAATATAACGTTAATAAGAATATAAAATATAAATTATATTTAAAAATAATTTTAAAAAATAATATTATTTTGGTTTCTATTGCCAATAATGAATGTAATTTTTTATATTTTTTATGTCTACAGACAAAACTGCCCAAAAAAGAATAAGATATATTCTATGTGTTTTTTTTATTTATAAAATGAGTTTATTATCATAATATCATTATTATAGTAGTATAATGATATTATTAATATATTCCCATCGAGGAGACAGAAATTTCAGAAGATATTTTTTTATAATAAAAATATTATATATAAAACAAAATATGTTATATTTACTAATGTGGTTTTCAGCAATAGACACGACTGTTTTGTTTATTATATATCACAAATATAAGTGGGTAAATTTTGATAAATTGAAGATATTAATAATTTTTTATATTGTAATGTCACTAGTAATTATAAAATTATTTCTTAATTCTAGAATTACATAGTTAAATCCATTATAATGAAACAATGAAACAAGTCATGTTTTTATAAATTTAGGAATATATAATGATTAAATTGTAACATAACCTTAAGAAAAGTAACTTGAAAATTAAAAATAGTAATCTTACTAATAGGATAGTAATCTCCCCATTGAGTGTATAAGTAAAATTTATTTATCTTTTAATTGTAATCATGATATTTTTATATCATTGAATAAGTAAATAAATATTCTGGAAATGATAAATTTAAGTGTTGGTATTTTTGTAAGTCATAAATATTAAATTACAATAATTAATTAAAAATATTATTTAATTGAAATTATATTTCCATAAAATATTATAATAAACAAATATATTTTTTTATAGTTATAAGAAAATTTTATGAGACCTTAATTAATTTTTCAATGTGTTATAAAATGAGTTATAGTTTTAAAATTGGAATTTTTAAAATATATTTTGATATTAATTAAATACTTAATTTATCATATTTAAATAACTTTTTCAAAAAATTTATTTGTGTTTTAATTCTATATGTTAAAAAATTTATAGGTTGAATCTTAGGAATTTTCCTAAAATACATTACTTTTTGGTGACCAGTAAAATATTGTAATTTACTGTATATATACATTATAATTTTAAAAACTATTACTTATGTAGTCATTGATGTAAGAATTATAATATTGAAGTAATATTAAATAATTTTATATATTTAGAGATAATTCAGAAACTATTCATATTATTGGACCAAAATAATAAACTACTGAATATAATAATTAGAAAATACATATCTTTTAAACTATAAAGACAAACCCCTCAACACCTCTTCTCCTCACACCTCAAAGCATTGTATCTTTTCAAATCTCTACCCAATTCCCATCCCAAACATCTTTTCCATGTTCAAGACCTTATGGTCTCAAAAAATGTCCAAAACCAGGGTCTTTAAAGAGGTTCTCAATGAAAATAATTCAATAGGTAAAATCCTCTTTTTTTATTATTTAATTTTCAATTCCTTCTATTTTCTTATACTCTCTTCGACTGACCTAATCAAAGTGTCTTGAAAACACCAGTATCTTATATATATACATTAATTTTATCATGTTTATGGAAATATTCATCAACAAAATTATTCTCCTCTCCCTTTAATTCTAAAAATGAGATCATCATTATAGATGTGTCGATTTACTAGCTTTATGGATGATACACTTTCTTTTATCATTTGCACCTTGACGCCTGGGATAAAACATTATTTCGGTAAATAATATTTTATTATAATTATTTAATTTTTTTACTATTCATTAACCAATATATGAATATAATATTGAATAAAAGGTTATAAGATCATGATGATTGTAAAAACCGCCCATATAATCTAAATTATTCTCATTAATGTATTACATAATTATTCATCCACGTATAAGAAAAAAAAATTTGGTATAATTTAAAAATTTTGAAACATGTTAACACTATTTCATCACAATTCTAATGGTTTTTCTTCTATTTGATAAAAAAATCTACAATGAACCAACAATGGAGGCCCTCAAAATAATTGTACATAAAATAATGAAAATTTTAAAAAACATTAATTTATGTGTGTAATAGTTTATAATAATATCATATATGTAATTATAAATATTAATATTTTTTTAATGTATTAATAATACTATTTAAAAAGTTTTAAAGGAGGTTTTAACACATTTTATGTAAGTCGGTCCTAATGTAAGAGTATTCATAACCCGAATTTAATTTTTTGGGTTAACCATATACTCATTGATTATGTGGTACTATGAATTTTTATGAATAAATATTGATTAAATTGTGTATTATTATGTTAATTTATAGTTTGTACACATATTATATTATATATATATTCTAACTTCAATTATATGATATTTTTAACAGATGTTTCTTTAAAAAATTTATTTCAAATTTATATTTTCACAAACTTTAGAAGGAATGTTTTTATGATGATTGTTTTCTTATTTTATGATTATTTTATGGTTCATCATAATTGTTTATGATGAAGGCTGTGACCTATATCTCCCTTTATATTATTGGGTATGTTAATTTTGGATTTTGACTGTATTGTTACTCTATGTGTAACTACGATGATTACACCATAAGGTAGTTATGAGGGTTATATTGTATGGTAGCTGTGATGGTTAAATAATAATCAATAAATGAGGGTTAATGTTTAATTTTTAGGTGTAATGTTTAAAAGATTAATTATGTAATTACCCAATTTTAAGAAATGGTGTTATTCATTTTTTCTATGTTTTATGTAAATCTATTGTTTTCAAAATGTAAATATATGATACATATTATGTGGTAAGTATGTCTATGAGAATTGTTTTCCATACTTTTATTAGTATTAATTGATTAATGTTTTATATCCTTATTTTTATGTCCCTTAATGATATTTTTATGCTCGTACCATGTTTTTAAATGTTTTTCAGTGGATTTAATGATGGATACAAGAAAAAGTGAATCTAAGAGGAATGTTCTGAATACATATCATATAAATTTTTCATAGTTTTATTATAAAAAAATATAATATAGAAGAAATGGATATTATTTGATTAGTACCAACCTTTTATTATTATGGGTTTATATGTATGAATTATTTATTAGTTTTCTAAAACTCAAAACTAAAATGTTCTTTTTGAATGTAAGGATGTGAATTCAAATAGAAGTTAATAGAATATGTAATGTTTATGGCCGGATCTATATTTTTGGTATCAGATCATGGATTAGATAACATTAAGGGTTTGTATGATGTTAATAGAATACCATTATTTATTTTTACCTTATCATTGTGTTGATATTATATTTCATTTAAATTTTACCATGTTTTTCCTATACGATGTGTTTTTTTATAATGGTTTTTTGTAGAAGAAACAGGGAACATAAAGTATAATGTCACCAATAGTATCATATCATTCTGAATCTATAACTTGTAATGGTGAGAATGTGGACTGAATTGTATGATATAGTAATGGATTAGTTGAAACAAGTTTTATGGTGGTGGAATCAATGAAATATAACAACCATATATACTATAAAGTAACATTATGATAGTGAAACATTTTATGTGGAAACACCCCACTGATTTCAGTGGATACTATGACCTAGTGGATACTGAAGAGAGGACTAAAGCCCTTGAAAAAAATATTCAATGTCATGGTGTGTTTAAACAATCAAATGTTTAGTCATTCTATTTATCGTTATTATGGTGAATCTGACCAGATATGGTAAATAATAAAGAATATCAGGGATATATGAGAGATTGATAACGTGAAGTGTGATGAATTTAAAATATACTTTATGAAGTATATTTTCCTAAGGTTAATGGACATATTATTGAAGATAAATTCTCATCATTTAATATAAATAGAGGAAGACTCTGTGGTCATGTATGATTAAAATCTACCCAATTCGAAAAGTATTCTCTAAATCTTATAAGATGTCCTGATAGTAAAATCAATCATTTTTATTTTGGATTTAATCCAATATACAAATAGTCTTTGGCCTACCATGAATTCAAAAGTTACGGGAAACATGTTTGATGGGAAGAGACTGTAGAAATGAAGTTTGATGATGATTGTGTGATTTTTTTACAAAATGATAAATATGAGAAATATATGGAATGTGATGAGTATCAATCAATCAAAGAAATCTTAGTGTAAGAAAATTCAGTTTCCTATTTGTCGTATGTGTGGTAAAAAAACTTGGTAAATGAATTAATAAATCTGTGATGTGTTTTCGATGTGGTTATTTTTTACATATGGTCCAGGATTTCAATGAAAATGTTCCTATATTTTATTCTGATAAGAAAACAATAAATAATTCGAAATGTTGTAAGATGGGCCATTATGATAATACCTGGAAATATAAAGTATTGAAATAATGAAAGAAACCTGATAATAAGAAGAATGGTGTGGTGAACTCTTTTGAAACTACTTCAGCCTATGTTTGGAAATCTAAATAAGTGGTATCATGGGATATTTATGTTTACTCAAATTTTTCTAATGCCTTACCTAATACAGGGTCCACACATTCTTTTATATCTAATAAATTTTCAAGTAAATTGTTAATTTCAACTTATTAAATGTGACCAGAACATATAGTTAAAACACCCATGGGAAATTTTATAGAAAAAAGGGATTATTAGAATCTTCTTATAGATGTAAATGAAAATAAATTACCTTCCATCCATTATTTTTTTACATAGTTTAGTTTGATATTATTCTAGGTATGGATTAGATTTGTTTATCATGCTAAGATTGGTTATATATATAAAGACTATTTTTAAAAGGATTTTTTTTTGTATACAAGAATGAAGCCATACAGTTGATAACAAATCATGGAGCTGAGAAACGTTTAAATGATGAAAATTATAGTTATGTTACTGATATAGTTGAAAACAAGGGAACTTCTTAAATAAATGATGATCTAGTTGTAAAATAACACTTTGATGTTTTTTTCGATGTGTTTCCTAGTATAATACGTGACTAAGAAGTAAAATTTTCTATTTTCATAGTCATTTATGTTATGAAAATTCTTGAAAACCTTTTATTGAATGGCTCAATTTAAACTTTTAGTATTTAAAATTAGTAATATAATATTCTTGATAAAGGATTTATTAATCCTATCACTTAACCATGGGGTGCCCTTGTTTTGTTTGTTAAAAAAATATGGTTCCTTGAGACATTGCATTGATTTATTGAGATTTGAATGAAATTACTATTATGAATAAGTATTTCTTTCCACATATAAATGACTTCGTTGATCTTGTACAAGATGATTTTTATTTTTCTAAAATTGACGTAAGAAAATGGTACCATCAACTAATGGTAAAGGTGGATAACATCCAAAAAACAAATTTTTTTGCTAGATATGGGAAATATGAGTTTTTTGTTATTCTCGTTGGTTTGAAACATTCTCCTACTATATTCATAGATATAATGAATAGAATATTCACGGAATATTTTGATATTTTTTTATTGATTACATTTCATTATTTTCAAGGAATTTTGGGAATCATGATGGAGATTTATTTATTTTATTGCAAAATCTCAAAGAAAAGAAGTCATACATAAAATTTAAAGAATGACATTTTTCATTGAAAAATATCTGTTTGGTTGGGATCATTGTAAATAATTATGGCATAATAGTTGATCCCACCAAATAAAAAGTGGTTGATGAATTTACATATTCTACAAATGTTACAGATATTTATAGTTTTCGTGGATTAGTAGGATATTACTGACAGATTGTAATCAAAACAATACATGATTGAATATACCACTAACTAAGTAAGCATGAAATGTGTTAATCATCATTCGGATAGAATAATTTGATGATTATTTTTAGGAACTAGAGAATATATTGGTCAATGACCTTGTTTTTGAGACAACTTCTAGAAATGGAGACATTGACATCTACTATGATGCTTCTTTGAAAAGACATAGTTGTGTTAAGATGTAGAATGATAAGCTAATTAATTATGCATTAAGACACTTAAAATCTCATGAATTAAATTATCCCAACCATGATCTGGTGTTATATATTGTTTTTCTAACCTTAATAATTATGAATAATATTTTCTACATAGAAAAATGTGAAATATATAATGACCATAAATGTTTGAAGTATATATTGACATAGAAGTAATTGAACATGAGGTAGACAATATATCCTAAAATGATAAAGTATTTCTATTGGATGATCAATCTCTATCTTGGAATATAGAAAAAAAGAGTTTGATTCTTTAATTCAACAAAAACATAAAATATTAACCATGTTATTTTAAGAACATAACCCCTTCATTAATGGTATGGTGAATTTTGTCTTAGAAGATATTGGTGCTGATAATTCATCTATTTTGTATCAAGTGTCAGTGAAGTATTCTCAATTATATAGAATTATTCTAGTGCAGAAGGAATGCCAGTAGTTACATAAAATGGTATAACTAGTTAAAATGTGTATGTTTCCAGAATTTAACATTAATAAAGATTGTTATTAGGATTTGAGAAGATATTATGTGTGCCTTGTGATTTATAAATGAATAAATAATTGTTTTCTGAAGTTCATAGTTCTCTATTTTTATTTCATCATAGTAGTAATAATATGCACTAAGTCCTTCTAGACTATAACCCATGGGATGGAATGAAAACAAATATATCATAATTTTTGTGGAAATTTTCACATTTCAACTAGTTAATGAAAGGTGAAAACAACCAAATGGGATGTTCTATAATTTTCCACTTCCATATTGGAAATGTGAAAATATATATATATGGAATTCGTTGTGGAATTACAAAATATTTCTCAAGGTAATGATGTTATTTGTGTTATTGTTCACCAATTGACTAAATATTCACCTTACCTTCATATACGAGATATTATGTCTTTGGATCAACATTCTCGTCTACACATTAAATATATAATTTGGTTACATGTATTTCTTCTGTTCGTTGTATCTGACCAAGATATCATGTTCACTTCTAACTTTTGGAAAGGCCTTCAAAAGTAGTTGCACATAGAATTAAATTTCATCACTTCTTTTAATCCTTAATCTGACGCATATACCGAGAGAAAAATTCAGACCATGTAGGATATTCATCAAGATATTTTAATGGATTACATGGGATGTTTTTATCATCATCTTTCTTTGGTTCAGTTTTATTATAAACATAGTTTTCATTCAAATATTCAAATGATAACATTTGAGTCATTTTATAGAATATAGTGTCAATCATCCATCATGTTGCCATGAAATTAGGGGAAGGATATTGATGATATAAAAATTTGTAGAGGAAATGGTTAAGAAAAATTAAATGACCCAACAACTCATTTGGATAGCTTTGAGAAAGGAGAAAAATTATATGGATAAAAGGAGGATGTTCTTTCCTTTTGAGGTAGGTGATCTTGTTTTCATAGAATCTCGCTTTGTAAAAGTGTAATATACTTTGGTAATAATGGAATTATAATTATATATTTTATTGGACCTGGTCAAATATTGGGTAATATTAGACCAGTCACCTATTTCGTAGCTTTTCCCCCAAGTTTATCTCAGGTACTCACTGTTATTCACATTTCAATAATGAGTAAGTTTGAGCCAGATCCATCTCATGATTTGATCCCAGAATTAGTTCATCTGGAAGAGAACCTTTCATGTGAAGAGAATTATTTTTAGATTCCTGATCAAAGATATAAATTATAGAGGAATAATATTTCTCCTGGTTAAGGTATTGTAGAGAAATCATATATTAGAAGAAGAAACGTTATAATCAGAAAATGTTATGAAGGAATGGTATCCTCGCTTATTTATTAATTATATTGAAATTTTGAGGTTGAAATTTCCCAAAGGTGTGGAGAATTAAAATTACCCACTTACTTTTAAAATATTTTTTATTCTAGAATTTAAAAGTTGAATTTATTATAAAGGTCCAATGAAAAAAGGTGTATTTGTAGTTTTAAAGAATTCACACAGATGGAATAGTAATTTCACTATATGAATAGAAACCTGAAAATTAGGAATAATAGTCTTTCCAATAGAATAGTAAACTATCCCATGAGATTATAAATTAAATTAATGTATCTTATAAGTGTAATCATGATATATTTATATCATGGAATAAGTAAATAAATGTTCTAGAAATGATATATTTAACGTTGGTATTTTGGTATGTCATAAATAATGAATTATATGTTTATAATTAATATAATGATTAAAAAGAAAATATATTTTCATAAACTATATTCATAAATAAATTTTTTTGTTTTATAAATATAAGACAATTTTATGAGACTTTAATAATTTTTTCAATGTGTTATAAAATCATTTATAGATATAAAATTACTGTTTTAAGAATATATTTTTCTTTTAATTTAAAATAAAAATTACCATATTTTTTAAATTATTTTTTAAAAATTGTGGTTCATTTTTTAATTACACACATCAAAATATGGTTCGGGTTAGTTTTTATATTTTCAAAAAATACTTAAATTTTTATTGAATAGAAAAAAACTATAATTTATGGTATATATATACATTATAAGTTAAATGAACAATTCCTTGAGTCATCAATATTTTAAGAACTATAATATAAAAATTATGATTATTTTTTTAATATATTTATATATAATTCTCAATGTCTTCTAATTATTGAGAAATAATATTAATCTTTGGAAAACAATAATGGGAAAACACCCATCTCCACCACTATAAATACCACCCCTCACCACTTCTTCTCCTCACACATCAAATTATTTTGTATTGTTTAATTTATACCAAATTTCCATCCTAATCCATTTATCATAATATATGACCTACTCGTTAAACAAAAAATAAAAAACCAAGGTACATAAAGAGGTTCTCAAGGAGGAGAATTTAAGATGTTATGTCCTCTTCCATTTTCCATCATTTTCTTTTCAATTCCTTATCATTTCTTCTAATATCATCACCTACCGTTATCTAAGATGAATTAAAACTCCAATATCTTATATATAATTTAATTTTATCATGATGACATAAAAATTCATCATCAAATTTCTTCACCTCTCCCTTTAATTCTATGAATGATAACATCATTCGTGATGTGTCGATTTACCACTATCATGGACGATACTTTTTCATTTTTCATTAGAACAGTCAAGGATAATCATAAATCCATTATTAGGGTTAAATAATTTTTTATTATATATATTATAAGTTATTTAATGTTATATATACAATATATAAACATTGTATTTAATTAAATGATATGATTTCATGATAATCATAAAAAGAACCAAAAGAAATTAAAACATTTTCATTAATGTTTTTCTAATGACTCATCCTTATATGAGACAAAAATTATATGTGGGGTCATTAAAAATTATGGAAACATTTAAAAATTATTTTATTCCACTTATAATGTTTTTATTCAATTGGATACGAATATTCATAATGAACCACCAATGGATACCATGAAATAAATGCACCTGAGAAGTTAAAATAACCAAATATTACTAATTAATGTTTGAATACATGGTATAATAATATCATATATGTAATTAGAAATACAAATATGATTCATTAATATTTTAATAACACACATTATACCACTATATTGGTGTTTTTAATAGGTTTTATGTAATATGATCCCAAGGTAAGGGAATTCCTTACCAAATTTCTATTCTTCAGGTTAACATTATAATTTATTGATAATGTGGTACTGATATTATATGTGAAACTAATTTTTAATATATTATGTGGATTTATAATGAATACACTCATTCCATTCTTTTTATTAATTTCTCTACCAATTATATGATATTTGTAAGGGACTTTTCTTTAAAAGTCCTCTTTTAAATTTCTATTATCACAAAATGCAAAATCAATGTTTTTTTGATTCATGTAATATTGATTTATTATTATGTTCCAGTTTTTGGGGATTTTATATGATTAAATTTTTAACCTATATCTCCCTCTAATGAATTGGGTATTTATATATTGGAGGATGAACATAAGGTTACTTCAAGTGTATTTGTGATGGTTACAATATATGATCTCTATGATGGTCACATTGTAACGTATACATGAGGGTTAGATAGTAATGTATCCATGAGGATTATGTTGTAATGTATCCACGTGGATTACAAGTCATATGGTATCCATCAGAATTATAATATTAACTATGTAATGCTCCATCTTACCATTATTGTATTACTTGTGTTTTCTATGTTTTGTGGAAATATCAGATTTTCAAAAAGTAACAATATAATAAATATTGGATGAGAAGTATGTATTTGTTATAATTAATTCATGTGTTTATAAGTATTCAGGGACTAATGGTTTCTCCCTTTATTTTTAGGTCCCTTAAATAACATTTTTTATCATTCCATGTTTTAAAATATTTTTCACATGGTTTAACGATGTGTAAGAGAAAAGTAGAAATGAAGATGAATGATGTGAAGACTTCTCATGAAAAAATTTAATGATTTTATAATAAAAATATTATTATAGAAGAAATGGATACTATTTTAGTAGTACTCTCTTTATATGCTTTTGGGATTTTATGAATTAATTAGGTCATAATTTCTAAAAAAACAAATCTAATAATATCTCTGGGAATGTAAGGATGTGGATTAAAAATATATTTACTATATTATTTCATGTATATGGATGGGCCCTTATATTATTATTATATTAATTAAATAAATTCCCCCTTTTAATATTATTTTAAGGATGTGACAAAAAACAAAATAGATTATTCATATAGGTGACAATAATAATGTTTGTTTGATAACATTTTTAATTTTCATAATAAAATTGGTAAAGAGGATAATGATTATTCGGTAATAATATATTATTTTAGTGCCTATTTCCCAAAAAATAATCATGGGGTATACTATTGTGATTCAGATTCATTATTGATCTTCAACAAAATAGGAAACATTTTATATATATCTAGGCTAAGAATAAATTTAGGTAACAATTTTATTAAATATGTTATATATATTTTTATATATTTAAACCAATTTATAAATTAATATATTCTAAATGTTTATAAAAACAATTAATATTTTGTGAAGGAATTTTACTAAAATAGTATTTTTTCATTACATTAAATTTTTTTTAAAAAATTAAAATTCTAAGTTATAATTATTTTAATATAATAATAGTATCAATGTTTTTTAAAAGTGAATAATAATATCATAAATGGATTTTTTTTCAAAAAAAATATATCTTTCAGTGGATAATGAAAATAAACATTTTAATAAAACTAATAATTTTGTAGACCTAATAAAAATATACTCATAACAGGGAAATCAATGGATATATTTTTTCTAAACAATTCTATTATATAAATTACAATATATATATAGAAATATTAATATTATAGTTTAAACGTATATTTTACATTATAGAAGTCTGTTTCTAATATCCTTTAAACTATATTAATAATATTATTATCTAATAAAACATTTTCAATAATTTTTTTAAATATGTTTTCTAAAATTTAATTCATAAATTGAATTATATTTTAAAATTTAATAAATTAGGAATATTTTATTTTATTCATATGAAATGAAATAATTTGTTAAAAAGTAGTTATAGTGGTAGAAGAAAAAATTATTAAAAGGGTTAAGAAAATGTAAATAATGACAATCATGTTATAAAATTGTTTTAAAATTTCTATTTGGGTTTAATATCAATTTTTTTAATATATTCTATTGTAAAACATTTTATATTATTTACATTATGTAAAAAAATATTCTCTCTTTATATAGAGTGGTTTTATTTATATAACTGATATTCACAAAATATAAATATAAGGATTTCAACTTCAATGTTGAGAATAATCTATATTTTAGTCACCTCTTGAAATTCATATATTTATCCTTCAATTTTAACCATTTTAAACATCCTTTATCTTTAGTTAACAATATTTTATTCTATACCAAAAATTTCACAATGGCCCTATAAGGGATTTCTCGAGTACATAACATGAGAACAAATCGTTTCATAATTTCTTTTCTTTTTATCATACAATTTGAATCCTAAATTCAAAAATCTACTATAATGATATCATAAATGCCATTATAATTATTATTTATTTGAAAGTAACATTCATTGACAAAATTTACTCTTTCCCATTAAGAATAATGAAATAATTATTCATATGGTTTACTATATTTAAAAAAAAATTCATCCATTTCTCACCAGGGAAAATTTTATCTAGTTATAAGGATGGAATTATTTTCTAAATTTTGACATATTTAAAATAACTATTCTTTTGAAAGTAAAATTTATAATCCACCATTATTACCATCATTCATTGAGAAACTAAATTGGCAGTCACGTGTACTTGTGGACTACTACAATAATGAAAGAAACATATCTCATTTCAATTAATATACTTTATTATCGAAAAAACAATATTACAAAATTTATCTCCAGTTTAATCATATCTAAATGATATCATTATCCTACTATAATTAAATATGTATTCCTAATTAAAACAATTTAATAACCATTCTCTTCTGTTGATTGTAATGTGTTTTTATTTGGGCAGGTTTGAATACATATATTAAAATTACCCTAAATCATTGTCATGTATAATTAAGGAGACATAACTATTAGTATTTTTAGATATAATTGATTATATAATGAATGTTATATTTTTATATAATCGAAACAATAACATTAATACTAGTTACTAAAATACTATTATATTGGTTTGTGATAAATATCCAAAATGATTTCATCATAAATTTTATCAACAAAAACCATATAAATAATTAATATAAAAATGGATTTGGAAAAGTAAGGAAAAAATTATTCTCTTATCTCAAATAATCAGGGAATAATTATATTTTTTTAATGGAAATAGGATGAATACAAAAATTAAAAAATTTGTAAACCAATAAAAATTTATAATACCCCCTAGTAAAATTAGTCCATAATTGATTAATAAATTTTTATTGAATGATTAAAAAGGAATCAAATAAAATTTTACTTATAAAAATAATTTTTTGATAAATAGTGACTAATAATGTTATATTTGTTATATATAATTAGAAAATTTCCTTTGAATTAGGGGTAATTCAAGGTATATGATTCTTCAATAAAGTATTCTATTCAATGGGTTTTACTATTTAATTCATGAATATTCTATTCATGGTTTTTTCATTTCGATAATTCCCCTATTAAATATTGAATACATTTTTACATGAAAAATAATTTATATTCACCGGTTACATCAACTTAAATGAATTAACATCTCAAATAAAATATTAACATCGATAAGAATAACCCTTTATATTTCCAATGAATATTTCACTTCCATGACCTTGTTTTTTTATTGAAATTTTTTTATTTAATGAAATAGAAATATAATTTTCCCTTTAAATTCATCTAAATTCTCATTAAAAAAATTTTAATAATGAAAATCAATCAAGTTTTCACTTTTGTGGGATTACCTTAATAAGAACACTAATGTTTTGGAATGAGATTTATTTTGATGTGGAAAATAATATTTTCCTCTGTGAATCTATTTTAAGGGCCATCGTATCTCTTCCAGTATCGAATAACGTCTACACCTGTAATAAGTTTCTCAAAAATTTTATTTTTCATCACTAAAAAATTTTAAAATTATTAAGTACTTTTTTAATAGTAAATTTAAATATTTATAAGGTATTTATAAAAAGTTTATTTTCAAGAGTATTTTATAAAAGTCATCTATCTCATTATTTAATAATTTGTTAGGCCATTATACTCTAAGAAATATTATTTCTTTAGGAAATTAATTTTTTTCCCATGACCTATTAATATCATGTTAAAACATGTTGTTCTTATAAAAACCATTCCATTTCTGTTGGATAATAGTGATATGATCAGGATTTATTCATTGCAACAAACATATGTACAAATAATGATGGATGTGTTCTTAAATCACAATCCAATGCATCATCAAAGATTTAAATCTTCTGAGAAATTGAAGAGTATACTTAATGATATTGTTCTAAATTGCATGTGTATAATAATTATTCTTTCATTTTAATGTGCGGACTAAAATACTATCCTTAAAAGGCTTCAAAATATTTATTTTAACCACAATGCGTTAATATGATTATTAATATTTCATATTTCTAAGATTAATAAAAATTTATTCTATGTTAATATCCATGTTAATTACTATTTTATAAAATATTAATCACTTTTATTTTTTATTCGCAGAATTCATGATTTTTATTTCATGATTATAGAATGTTTTATTATTATTATGCAACTCCAATGACTTTATGATGGTATTATGTTCTAGTGGTCTTTTTATAATATAATTATCTAATATTAATGTTTTTTAAAGTTTCATATTCTAATAAATACGAAACATTTATTAGTTCCACATAGTGGGAATTTGTTCTCATCCCATTATTATGTTTCCATAACCCATGTTATGATACAAATTATATCATATGATATATATATATATAAGATGTTCTATAGTGGTTTGATTGGGGATAATGATCACAATTATTGTAAAAAAATATGTTTATATAGCTACTCTCCATCATGTTAAACTGTTACGTCCAAAAATATGGTGACTATTTTGTAATATTGATTATTAATATAACATATTTAATGTTATATAAATTAATTTTTAACTTATATATCATCAGTTGGAAACAACGATGTGTTTGGATATCGATTTGGATTTTTTTAGTTATTTTTAGAAATTAGTATAATATAACATTATTAATTACCAAAAGGATAAGAATAAATTTATAATAACATTATAATGTTTTTCTAATGTATACCGTATGGGGATTCCTAGAAATTACATCATTTAAAATATATTATCTTGTGTATGTGGCTATAAAATATATTCACAAAGTGATAATCACCCTGAAAAAGGTTGTTTTACAATTGATTCGATCTTCCCATGGTTCATGATTAATGGGACTATGAATAAAAACCTATAGGGACAATCTAATGGGATATCCATTGGTAATATATATTATTTTGATAAACCATACTAATTTTTTTCATTGTATTTTTTCTAGAAATCCAAATATGAGATGGATATGGATAAACTTGATAAACTATAATGGTTTTCAATAGAATTATTAGAACTATAATATAATAGGATGGTATAAAGGTTGATATGTTTTATATAAAAAAATTTATGTTATAATTTATTTTATTTCCCTCATGAAGATAATTTCTAATAAATTATATTAAACCCATTGAGGTCTTGTATTTTTGTAGCAATATGGAATCGAGTTAACAATTTTTTTGGGGGAATATGTGGAGATTGCTTCAAAAAACTACAAAACATATTGGATTTAATAAATTAAAAATCTCATGGAAATAATTATCCATTTTTTAAATATGATTAGAATAATGGAATCCATGTGATGACCCTAAATAAACCATGAATGGAGAAACTTGTTATCATGTCTTTTTAATGTAAACATACATTATCAATTAGTGTGTCTCTAAATTATTTTATTTCCGATCAATGTTTCAATGTGATAGAAATATAATTTTCATTATCTAGTTCTTAGAACATAAGAAGGTGGTTCTATCCAATTTCTATTTAGATGTTAAGGATAAATAAAATGTGTAATATCTTAATGAATATAATGAAAATTAGAAAATAAGATATATGTAGTGATTAGAATTTTGGAAAGTATTCGAAATCAATTTCATTCAACAAACATTTCACATGAATACGGATATGGAATTACAATATTTAAAAGTAAATTACGATTTTTTGAAGCTTTTTTTTTGAAAAAATAATATCAAGGATCATGTGTAATTCCACTGGTTCTATATTGTAATTTTAATGTTAATTAGATCACATTTTTATTGTCTAAAATACAATGGTCTAAGTAATTAACAATAAGAGATACACGAATTAATGAAAATACATTTCAATGGGTTATTATGTTTAAAATAGGCATTAGAGACTCTAATTATTCAATATTAAATAATAGGAATGTAAATTAATATAGTGTATATGATGATAAGTACAATATTTTACTGAAAAAAAAACTACATACATGATATAAATTTTTGAAAAATCACATGGGAAATTTTCTCAATGATACAATGATGTGTTTTGTGGTTGGTAATGTTGGAAACCAATAACAAAACTATAAAAGTTTTGATAAGTTGTTATTTAAAATACTGGACGATAATAAGGGACCATCTAATCATTCACACACACATTAATTCCTAAAATACATGGAGTGTGGATAACATGTGTATCAATGCCTTAACAGTAATGAAAATGAACATAATTGTACCTGAAAACTCCTTTAACCAAGGTAATATGGTATATCTTAAATAATCATCATTATTGATAAGAATAAATATAATGATATAGTAAATGGTACACTTATAATTTACTTTTTTTGGAATTCATTATTATATTGTTGTTCTCCACATTATATTATATCACTTAATTCAATGTGAATATTGATTTACCACAAAAATCATTAGATATTAAACTATATGTGAAAACCCTAAGTGGCTTGATTATTGTATATAAGATATAAAATACTAACATTTTCAACATTTATGGGTAGATAATACTTATAAATCTATTGAAAATACCTTTGGATGAAATTGATGTAATACTGGATAAGGATTTTCAATAATCACAAAGATAATATATCAATTATTATAATAATTAGAATTTTATATCTCCAATACTCTTATTTTCATGTATACTTAATGGTTGATTATAAAATCCTCAAGGAAAAAATTATATATTGTGGGATATGATATATACCAATGAGAGACTCTTGTATCAAATAATTGAGGAAGAACTCAACATTGATTACATGCCTGCTATACATGAGTATACTAATGTATTTTTGGGTAAACTATCTATTGTTACACCAAATTGTGAGGATTAATATTCAATCTAACTCATATTTAGATCCATACAAATCTCAAATAGTTTGTAAATAACAGATCATAATAAATTATTTGTATTAAATGATAAATTTTATGATAAATTTTGGAAGGTTCTTATATGAAATATTCATATCCATGGGGTTCACGGGTCCTCCTTTCCAAATTGATAGATTGACCAATATTACTTTCTATTAATTATCATAAGATTAAAAAAACAAAATCAAGAAAAATTAGTTACTAGCTCATATTAATCATATTTTTTATCAAATCATGGATACCAATACTTATAATAAAATGAACTATGATTTTGATATCATTATTCAAGGGTTGAAAGTGAAGAAATCTGAATGAAATGATTCTATATATGGAATGGATACATTGAATATTTATGGATTCCATTTTGGGCTTAATAATTATCCTATTATATTTATGTATCTAATTAATATAATCTATAGAGACAACATTGATCAATATTTTGTTGTCTTTATATATGATATTCTAATAAATTAAAATATAACTGAATAGAATTAATATCATTTTGTCTATTTTTAAATACCATGAAAAAATATATAATATATTCCAAATTATCAAGCATAAATTATGGATATAGAATGTATCATTCATGTTTCATGTAACCATAATCAAGGGAATATCGATAGATCCATCAATGATAGAAGTTATCAGATAATGACCCCGACCAACCACTATAACCGAGATTCATATTTTACTTTGGATAGTAAGATATTAAATATTATTTAGGATAAATTTATCATGTATATCAAATACAATTAATATGTTAACATTAATGGTAAGGAAATTCCTTTTGTCGGTGGAGTGTGAAGACAATTCCCTGAAATTAAAATTAAGGAATTTCATCATTACTGTACATAAATTACCCTACATGATAGAAGGTTTCCTATTAAATAAGGATTCTTATAAAAAGGTCATGGATCTAATCCCAATATAGAATTATAATTTAATTACTTTACCCCAACACAAAATTAAAGTGTCGTGATAAAATTCAACTTATAAATGATTTGGAGATAAATCTATGATTAACCTCAGTTCCTCTATATAAAAAATAGATTCAAATATATATACTAAAAACAAGATAATTATATATATATATATATATACATATATACTCTCACAATAAGTAGTTTTCTATTCAATAAAAGAGATAGTCATAATAGAAAAAATTTATACAATTTTATAATATTAACAGCATGGGATGGAAATTAAGGTGGTCTATTATATATACAGGTAGGGTAATGAATATTAATCCATGGTTAATTTTAATAAAATCAATGCACTTAAAAATTAAAATGATGTATCTTAAAGTCATAATGGGTGGGGAAAATATTATATTTCCAAACAATGTGCTGAACATTCCATTATCCTGAAGTTCAAAGATGCTCAGAAAGATGATGTAGAGATACAAAAAATGTAGGGAATATTAAGGAGTTTAATATTCGTAAATATATTTTTACATGGTTTGGAACCTGTATATGCATCATATCTATTCTATAATTAATGATGGAAATTTTCTAGGATTCCAAAATCATATCATTATGTATTAATCTATAAATTAAAATGATTTTTAGATATCTAAAAAAACTTGTTGAGATAGTATGAAAGGTGAAATTGAATAATAAATATCTTAATTCATGGTATGATGGTATTTTATGTCAGGATTATAAAAATATTAGAGTAAATTAGAACTATTTCCCAAAAAATATGGAAATTGAAAAACACCACCATGTCATTTTCCATCAGATCCCCAATAAAAAATGCCATAATAAGATTAGGGTTACAGTAAACATTCTTAAACATTCAGTGCATTTTATTTAAATAATATAATATTCACCTCTTACCCAAAAAATTGTGATATAAATTAAGTATTTGTTAAGGTTATATAGAGTGAAACTATCTAATAAATCTGATTGGGATATGAGGTTTACCTTAATGGTCTAGTGAGACTTCAAAAAATGATAGAGACAAAACTATGTTTCAAAACTACTTATCAAACACATATTTATGGTCACCTTGAAATGACTATTTAGACACTTGAAGAAATTCTAATTTCATTTTCAATGGAATCTAGAGGATATTTAGATCAACAACTCCCTCTAGTATAGTTAAATTATTTTAACGTTTTCTATTCTAGTTATCTAATGGAATACTATGAGGATATTAATGGAAATATGTATAGGAATTCAACATTCTAGTATGATGTTACAATGTGGCAGTTTATAGGCATTTACCTTGTGAATTTGATCATGGAGACTGATTAAAACATCTATAGATATCTTAATGTAGAATCATATTGTAAAAATAGTTATGTTGATAATCACTTATGAGATCAATTGTCTAAAGATTTTGTCAAGGTGACTCTCCATGATTCTACATAGAAGTGTTTTATGATATCATGGATGAATTAATGTCTACATAATATTTGTATAATTATTTTAATGTACTATGATCCTAAAAAGTTTCAATCTAATCACTATAAATTTTTTTTCTAATCTCTCTCAGGTTAATGATGTGTTCTATATATCTCTCTCGATAACGTACATATCGAATCCCTCATATGAACTTAGCTCAGATGTTATGAAATTGGAAAATGGAATCTTCATTATGGAAAATACATTGAAAATATTGTATTGATGTGACAATGATTTGAAAGAACTAGACTACCCCATTTCTATATAATCTATAGCGGAACCAAAAGTTAGAGGAAGTTACAAAGGGAACCTTATATTATAATGAGACAAAATTACCCTCACATTTTTATAACATAATTATACAATTTTTATGAAATGTGTTCTTTTAGGTGATAAAATTATATAAAACCTTATTTAATTTTATATTTTTTTCTTTAAACAAACAATGTGTTAAATAATTATTTTCAAACAAAAAAAGAACCAAAAGGAGCCATGAGGCTCTTTTAATATGACATTGGTAATGAATATTTGGAATTAGAGTGACTAATTAGGGGTAATAATATTATTAAATATTATATATATATATATATATATATATTAACACTAATGTAACTTGTAATTGATATAAAATAGGAATAAAATAGTTACTATTCAAAAAAGTAAAATTTCATGTAAAAATCATGTTCACTAAATAATATGACTTCATTTAAAATATAAACTATTAAAATTTTAGAATTTTAGTTAAAAAATTTGATCTCATTTTTTTATATAAAATAATAATAACAGGTTAGGATTAATTGTTGGGATTTTTCTAAAAAATATTTTTTTTGTGAATTGTGTAAAATGCCATTTTATTAATATCTGATTTTTATGACATAATCAACACGTTATCAGAATATAGAAATATTTTAATATATTTTTGAGTGAATATATAATTTATAATTATTCTTATATATTTATAAGTAATAATAATAGTCTATGAAAATATATTTTATATTTTAAGACATGTGTCGTAACTACCTTTAAAACATTTTAAATATTTTTGATATCTTAAATGTAATTTTTATGACTTTTTGAAAAGGAATATTACGAAATTTAAATAAAATATATTTTTTGGTTTTTATTAGGTATTAAATTAAATTTTTGTTTTATCCAAAAATAATAATTTACCCTGATAAAAACTAGTTACCGCTATAAAAGAAGAAAATGGTAAAAAGGGCCAACCAAAGGTGTAAATGGGCTATCTTGCAAAACAATACATTATAAACTATTTTAAGATATTATTCTATATCCAAAAAACATATATAATAAATTATTTTCTATTATAGTGTCTTCATAACCTGTAAAACATGTGGCCCATTTATAGTTAGATGTAATATTTACCAAAAATCCATTCATATAACATATAAAAGGGGTCGTAAATCACCCAATCAAGACCACTCTATATTTTTATATAATATTGAAATGATGCAATATTCAAACCCATATAATCATTTTCAAAATATTTTTTCATATGGTCAAAATAATTCATCTTGATCCCTCAATATATAAGGATTCCACTAATGTAAAACATTTTTTCACAAAAATAGTACAAGAATTTCCCATGTTTATTTTATTATCTTGTTTAATATTACAATATTTAATTTTCCCATCCATAAAAATTATATAAGTGTCATTTAACCAAAATTTTATTATTATATTTTTTCAACCATTAACCCCCAGTCCCCTATTAAAATAATAAAATTGAAAACCTCATCTTTCCGTATTATTATAACCAAAATATTGATATCATTCATTATTTACCACCACTTATATTAGATGTATATACTAATTTATTTGATTATTAAATAAGATATATATATATATATATAATATAATTATGACTATTTATATGAAAATATTTATCCTCATGAATTCCTTCTTTTTCGATAAAAAATTAAATCTTTCATCAGGCGTACATGTGGACTTCCAGCACCACAATGTAACCTTTCTCATTTTTATTTTTATTTCACAATATTTATTAAAATGTATTGAAATATTATATAACAATATAATTACTTATAAATAAATTAATTAGGACTCTGAAATAAGTATTTTATTTCAAAATAAACCACGTTCATAACCGTACTAAACAATTAAATATTGTTTTTTGTTATTTGGGTCTATTTAGGAACATACATAAACTTTGTTATAAAGGGTTAAATTGACGACGAAGAAAACATAAATAATGGACATATTTTTCACAAATTATTAAATAAGGAATTGCTTATTTTTCATTAATATTAAAATTAAAATTAAAACTATTCATTAAAATTATACATTTTTATTTGATAAAATACCCAAAACTAGTTCATCATTAATATAATTTTCATTATCCATATCTATATTTTCCAAAAAATAAATATTTATTTACAAATAATTGAAAAATTAAAAGCTTTATATATCTAAAATTATTTTTTAATTATGTACTCTTATAAATTTAATTATTATCAATATAAAAATTATAAAACATAAATGAAATAATAAAAATTACTAACACCATAAGGAAAAAATAAGTAATAATTAATAAATATATTTTCAATTTATGATTATAAATAATTATGATCTATAAAGAGGTGACTATAGAATTTATATTTGATATAAAAATGGTAGATAGCAATTTAATAAAAAGGTATTCAGTGTAAGGGATTCATTGACCCAATTCCCTACTAATCGTTTCATAGTCATTCCTAAATGAATATGATCATCCAAATTTCCTTTATTCTACAATATACCTTTTCAATAAGGTATTATTATTTTATTTAGTGGGTTGGAATAACTTCTCTTCATTTATAAAATCTTTTTCAATGAATTACCTTCTCAAAAATAAATTTAACATTAGTAAACATAAATCATTTCCTTATAAATGGATAATTACCTTCCATGTACATAATATTAATATAAAATAATTTATTTAGTAAACAAAAAACTATTTTAACATTTGTAATCATATAAGTTTCATATAAATATTTTAAAAGAACGAAAACTATTCAAATTTTCTCTAATGAGTCCTTCATTAAATAATAAACCAAATTTTTAATAATGACATTACTTTGTATGTTCTTAATAATACTGTCAATTCCCAATTTTTTATCATAACCATTTATTCATTTTAGTGATCCAATATATGGTATATATATAATATCTTCTTGAAAATTCATAATTTTTCCCTATAAAAAATGTTTCATATTAGTTGTATGTTTTTATATTTTATTAAAACAATTTAAAATTTCATATGAAAATTTTCGTATTTTCACCATATATTTTGTATAATATTTTCTCATTGGAAGAAATGTTTTAATTACCCTTTAAATTTTCTTACAATATTATTCCTTTTGAAATTAAAATTTATTATTCCCTATGATTTCATATGTTCTTGTTATGTGATGTTTGTTTATGAAAACTATTCTTTGTTTATAGGCTCATTATGATACTAATATGATTGAATTATACTGAAAATTTTGAAAGGATGATGATGTGTGGGGTCTTATTTCTCTATCCAGTTCTTATGTTATATTTTATATCTCAAGATATATTGAAGAATGAACAAAATATATTTTTTTCAATGTCATGGAAAAAATGATATTCCACAAAATTTTATCCTATGCGTACAATTGTTCGACCATAATATGTTTCTTTTATTTTAATTCTATGTAACATTACAAGATTATGACAATTTTATTTGATACTACACAAATTTATATTATACTATATTGATTCAGGATAGTTTTTCTTTGCTTATGAGGTAGGTTATTAATGTTATTCCACTTTTATTAACAAAATTTGGAATAAAGTTATAATTTTATTTCAATCGCATATTTCTGGCATGTTCATGTTTCTCACAAGTTTATAATCGAACCATTATAATTAATTATTGTCTTCCCTAGACTGGTGATTTAATATCAAAAAAAATTTATGCCTTCATTACCTTTGTTAAAATGATATTTATCACATATGAGGTAATTAAAATTGGTTCTAGATGGGTGTAACTATAGATAATGTTCACAAGTATTTTAATATGATGTTTATGTATCTAAACTCTAATACACTGAACCTTTAGGTTATTTTCTGTTGGAACTATTTTTGAGATTTATTATTTAAATAATATATTAAATAATATAATTAATAAGAGTTTTAGTTGATTTTCCTAATATTCCCCCAACATAAAAAATAACAATAAAAAATTATTGTTTCAACATATATTATTGTGATAATAATATTTAAAAAAATATATATAAAAATAAATATTGTAGGGAAATATTTTTTTCAAATGTTAAAAACAAAGGATTTACAGTATATAAACTTTTATTTCTTGTAGAATTAATGATTTCACATGGATCAAGGGGGTTACAAAATTGAAAGGGGGTCTAAGGGTTGTTAAAAAGATTAAAGGTTCAAATTAAATATTATTATTTTTAGTTTATTGTAATATTTCGAAGAAGGATCCTTTTATAAGTGAAAATAAATACATTTGGTAAAGATAACATCTTTATATAAAAAGTGTAAATTTTATATGTTTTTAGAGGAATATAATGTGGAAAATAGTTGATAAATGTTATTTTTTTAGTAAACACCACAACGACTCATATAATGATATTTATATATTTAGTTTTTAGCTTTTTACTATTGTTCATCATCTTTTTTCCATAATTGAACTTCACCGTGATAACTATATTTTCACCTCAGTAACTAATTTTAATGAGATTAAATAAAAACACTAATATAAATTATTATAAAATCTTGATTTCAACCCTAGATATAATTTTATGAGATAAATATATGTGGGTGGGAATAATAAATTTTAATATTAACATAATGAACTTGTTAGATACATTTTTTAGGATTTTGTATTTTGAGTGTGAAAGTGTTATTTAGAATAAGATTATCAATTTTTTTACATATATGAAATGAATAAACATTTGATTAGTAAATAACTATATATATATATCACAAGAATCATTCAAAATCAGTACCCTTCTATGTTATATCATAATTAACCAAAATGATGGAAACTATTTTTTTAGAATAAAATACTTCTTTTGATTTAAAAAACTAAACATAAATGTTCTACATTAAACATTATATTTTTAATGATTATATTTATTTATTAGATACATTATTTTCCATAAAAAATGTTTTATAAAATTTTTCAATTAAATTTAAAGCATGATAATGTCAACAATTTTATTTTATATATACAAATTTTATTTTTTTGTAATAATATAAAAAAATATAACACAAAATTAAAACTAAAATGAAAAGAAAATATTGAAATGATAAATCAAAAAATGATTTTTATATTTCAAATTCAAATTATATAATCTTGTAATTTAAATTTTAATGGATATATAAAACATGATAAAATGAAATTTATAATTTGAAAATAAATTTGTAGAATAAAATTATTCTACCTCTTCTTTATAATATATTACTAATTAAATTAGTGGTGGATTATCATTTATTTCAAAAAATTATTTAATTTTTGATATATTTATTTCCTTAAATATAAAATTAATAGATTACAAAAATAATTTTTTAAAAAATAACAATTTAAACATAAAATAAAAATATCATTGTTTCCATCCATGTAATAACTAATGTTTGGATATATGTTTATTTTTATAAATTATATGAATTAATTTACTTTAAAATTTTCTTGAGTGAATTTTAGATAAAAAACAATAAAAATTTTGTTCTTCAAAAACCATTACTTTTATATTTAATAATCATCACCAAAAACAATTAAAATTAATTAATTATACATTAAAATTTTTATTTTAATAACATAATGATATTAATATAAATATTTCAATTTTGTAAATGAATCACACTATATATTAATAATAATATTAAAAACAATATTCACACAAATATATATATATATGCATAATTATTTTATTTTGATATTATATTTTAAATTGATTATTTATTATTTGTGATTTATAATTTTATAAATAATCTAAAAATAGTTAAAAAATATATACATATTGGATAAATTTATATCCAATAAACATATCATTAATAAATGTTTGTAAATATTATATTTGTAATTATAATGTTTTTTTCAATATATATCTTATAAAAATAATTCACTCTATTCACACTTCATTAGTCACACTTCTGATTTCTGTAGTTTTCATTTTAGATCTTAGACTACATAATCAGTTTTCATGATGATCCTCTTCATTGTAGGTTTTCATGGTAATTTGTGATCATCAATAGTGAATACGATCTTAAATAATTCCTAATTTTAAAGATTATATTATTTTGTCATTATTCATCCATTTTAAAAGGAAAAAATTTAATGGATATAATAATACCCAGTGTCTAATATTTCCTTCTGTGTTGTACTTAGTTTCATTTTATTTTTTGTATTGTTATAGAATGGATGAATTTTTTTTTTCTTATTTTTATCTTGTATAAATTATTTCCAAATTTATTTGAATTACATTAAAAAAATATTTCTCACTTATAAACATATAGTATATGTAGATAATATTATTCCTAAAAACATGAGGTACAACAAGACATTCGAAAAACATTATTCTTAGGTGAAAATAACCAATGTAGTTTGAATTTATATGTTTCTAATGATAATACTTTTTGTGATTATATTTGGGGTTGTTATTGATTCATTTTATTTTTCCATATTATTATCTCTTATGTAAAGTATTTACTGTTCCCACTAGATATTGGGTGATAATAATGTTTATGGATGTGAAGGAATATTGTTGTTGTTTTTTATAATTACAACTAAACATATTAGTATACTAATCAAATACATGACATAATATAGATAAAAATTAGTGTTTAACAATTTAAAATAGTGTTAGGAAATTATTTACATGAAATAAATATTCTTCTGAATGTTTTCTTAGAAAATATACAATTTCAAATTTTTTGAAAATGTGATCTTTTTTAATTAAAATTCCATTTGTTTTCGATTAATAATTTTTATTTGGTTTTATAGTTATAGAAAACAAATATAGTTCTTTATATTTACAATATCACATCTGATTTAAAATAACATTAATCATCATACCTGATGATAATATAGTTTTTAAAAACTGATCATATGATGAGTATTAATATAAGGTTCTATATATATCCAATTGAAATAGTCAATGGAAGTGATGTACTCAGACAATAGGATCTTACCATATAAATCTCATTTATCAGTTCTTTTGATTTAGATAGAATCAATGAAACGTTCCCTTGACTGATAAAATTTTGAGTTCCGATAGATAAATTTTCATGGAAACCATTTGTGAGAGATGGTAAAGGTCACCGGGATCCTGAACCAAATCATATATGTTGAACAACCCCATGAATGTCTCTCCATCATATATTATACAATCGAGGAATTTCACGGTGTAATAAAAGGATGTGTAGTAATACCATTATAATATGAATACATTTATTGTATTTTCAATAGAATAATGGTTATATTTAATTCTTATTTTTTTAAATTTACAAATGATTTTATTCAATAACAACCAATTAACATTTTGGGAAAAATGAAATTTCAATTAGGACACATTTTTTTTGAAATAATCAATTTTATAAGTAAATTATTTTTCAATAAAATATTATTATTAAATAATATTTATTATGTATAGTTGTAATATAATTAAATAATTCAAAAAATATTTTTTATAATGGTCAATTACTTTTTCAATAAAAAATCCAAGAATATGTCAATATATATAAATTATAATTTAAATGTTAAAATTATCAAATTTATAAAATTATGTAATGAAAAAAATATTATTTTTGGAATAAAATTGTCAAAATTTTATAGTTCTAAATTTATCATAATTTTCCTATATAGTTGACTTTTTGGGTAAAAACTGAATTCAGTATAAATTAGTATTATGTATTATGACAACATAATATCCCAAAAGTGATGTACTAAATTCTTCAATGGGTATTTGAGACCCAATTTATTTTCCCCATTTAATTTTGTTTATTAATTTGATAAATCCTTTATGAACTGTCCAAAACCAATAATATACATTAAGGTTTAAAAATAATTTATTTTAAGTACATGACTCAAATCCACATCACCATGGGTAAAATCATAAAATGTTTGGTCTTTATAAATATAAAATTTTAAAACCCACTCCTAATTTGATTAATCAATTGGAATAACCCCAGAAAAGTTTTATGTTTTTATCACATTTTTATATAGAGTCCAAAACCTATTTTTTGTAAAATAATAAAAAAAACTCCCCCATCTTTTCTAATATAAACCCACAAAAAATACCATTACTCTTCACTCAATAACATTTTAGCACATATTTACTCCTTCCTCCCCACTATAGTTTCAAACTATGGTTCCCTGAAGCCCTCATGATGAGCATCCTATGATATTGGGATCACACTCTCAAGGATAAGGATTTCCCTCTCTTTTTTTAATTCATGTGCATATCTTATGTTGTGCCAGTTGATTTCAATATGATCTTATTTTGGTATGTTTTTATATATCCCATATATATCAATTTCTATGTTGATTTTATGATATATATCTTCAAATATCATTAATTCCTCCCATGAACCATTATGTACACCCATTATGCTTCTGAAATTAAACTATGATATTCCACAACAAGTTTGAGGGACATATGCTTCTTATTTTAAATTCAAGAACATTTATTATATTTCACATTGTGGCTATATATTGTATATGTTAAAATGAACTAACAAATATACCTCTATTGTTAAATTATTTTCCTAATACTGATAGATCATTCATTCCCTCTCCTTAAATCCATTACCTTTTCCCTTACTATGTTGAAATCCTCTACATATCCTTTTTATTCTAGTATATTCATCATATTATTCCTTTTACATCCAAATAATAATGTTGGGATATGTTCATTCTTATCACCATTACTACCCTTATTATTTTTAAAGTATGAGATACCACTATCACTCTCATTAATACCTCTCATCATTATTTATATTCATTCGTTATGATATTGAGCTTTAACTATGATTTTCCACGCCAAACAATTGTGTTGTAAATATATGTACCCATTTCATTTCAATGTAGTACAAATTTAGGAAAATATATTTTTATGATTGGGGACATACATATTTTTTATCCACACACCACTATAATTGTATAAAAGGAGACGAAAGATGTTCTTTTGTTATATGATAAATATAGAACTCCTAAAAATGTTCCTAAAATGATTAAGATGGATTCACCTAGATAACACTTCAATGAACTTTTCAGTTTTTCAGTCTCATTATATTTAATGTTTAATGCATGGTAATACTTTCTAAGCACATTATATTATGTTTTTTTAGTGGTTCTCCTTGAATTTTTGTTGTGATGTCATGTTTTAAGTTGCTACCACATTCTCAAGACAGTGATATGTTATCATGCTATATAATGTAAAAATACTCATGTTTAAATTTTCTACTCTTTTTATATACCATGAAAATGATTTTATTTTAAAATTTATTACTTTTTATATGTTATTTGTTTTTATTCCCAGAGTGGTATTTTTAGATATATACTTTTTTATGTAAAGCCTCATGTTATCCCACGCTATTATGAGAGTGAAGAAATAATATGCATATGTTAATGAAATTTTCAAAAATTTCATAATACCCTATATTTTAAGTATTTTGGTAATGTACATAGCTCCTAAATATACTATAATTCATTATATTTTAGTGTGTACTATGTGTACCCTTAACTATTAAATCATCAATTAATGTCTGATAAAGAATAGAGCAGTCATATAAATTGTTAAAAAAAAATTGATTGACATTTTCAAAAATAAATAATTTTTGGATCCATTATTAAATGAAAATTTTCTATTATCTATGTGTTTTTATACTATGAAATTATTTTCTAACGAAAATAGAATATTACATATCTATATTATTTATGTTTCTGTAATTGAATCACTATGTTCAGCTTCTAAAATGATTTTGTTTATCTAGAGTTGTACTAGTGTAAGAAATTATGGTTGGTAAGATAAACTCATATTATTCTAGATTACATTGGTTTTTCCATTAGTGAGGTAGATTATGATAATTTATAGTTATATATAATAACTATAAATTTGGTTTTGTTATCCTTTACAACTATATTGTTGATCGTTCATCATTTGTAAGTGATGCGGTTGAATCACATCTATAATTTGGGTAATTAAGTTGGTTGTTTGTACCTAAACTTGATATAACCATGTATATTTTATATGTACTAATAGATTTATAGGGTGTTGTGAAATATCTTAATTGATAAATCAATAGATTCACTATATGTCATTTTGGTAATGAACCATGTCATAATTATTTCTGAAATTCATAGAAAATTTGAAAATTCAGTTTGAAGATGGAGGTGTTTTATTAAATGATACTCACATCCAAAATATAGGTGTTGGGATATCCTTGTGAAATTTTTTTATTGTGATAAATTCTGATATTATATTTCATGGATTTCTGTTACTATTGGCGTGGGATCAGAAGACCCCCATCCCTTTGTTAGTTTTCATTTTTTTGGGTTGTTTGACCCATGACACATTGGTCCTTCAACCACACATGGTAGAAATGGGTGAAATTACATGTAACATGCTTTGTCGTTCCTCATGAAGTGAGGAAAAATAATTAGGTTTTCTTTACCTTAGGTGTGGAATATCCCAATATTGTCCCCAAGGGGTGCCCTAATATTTTGTTAGGGAGGGGGATTACCCCTTTTCATGGGGGAGGGGGTAGTGTCATGACTAATAGAGGACACATCTCCACCTAGTCTTTTGTAGGGGAACCATTATACATCCCTTGTATTTATTCCATAACTAACCTAAATCCAAATATTTTTGTCACAACCCGTCCTCAGGGCCCGTTTCGTGACTACCCCAAACCCGCCTTCCATAGGCCAGGGGCTGGCAACTAGCACCAAAGGCGTAAATCACAAGAAAAAGGGAAAGCATTCCCTTTATGAAACGTAAACACACACAACCAGGGTATAAGAGGAAGTGAACACTATGTAAAGAATTATAACAAAATAGTTTAAAATACAAAGGGTCCAGAAATACAAGCCCAATAGAAAGGTACAACTACAACTGAATGAAAGTAAAACTTATAAACAATAGCTGAAAGATGAAGCAACTCATGGATTGTGCTCTAGGTTCCTACTTAAAGTATAGGTACAGATGTCCTCCTCATCACTCCTCATCTATCGGTCCACTCCGTGTTCCATCACGGTGAGTGTCCACCTCTGGGTACCATCCAGTCCTCTTACACTCTACCCCGGTTAGCGTTGTCGGTCGTCTGCATCCAACACAATGAGGTGTGGGCATAGCCCGTCTAGGGGTGAGTATAATGGTACAAAGTAGGGACCCCAAGCCCCACACGTTCTCACTAAAATCCAATAAGGATAAACCACAAAGAAATATCTCAATAGATAACATTTAATTAGGTATATTCCCATACATATACCTAAGTTATCAAGTAACCCATCTCAATCATGTGGTAAACAAAAAGGTCATTGACTCAGCTCAAACCAGGATTTTCATTAATGATATCGAAACCAAAACTGCTGAAGCGTTCATCCTCTGTCATGTACAGTGATCCTATCATGGCTCTGAGGTGATGCTCACTAACCTTAGAATACTGAGGTACACCTCCTATCGAGTACCATGGGTCTCCTGCAAAATACCAGGCGCTCCGCCCGCTGTGGGTCTGCCGCCAAATACCGACACTCCCCCTAATATCCTACAGAGGTACTTCTCCTATCGAGTACCGCGGGTTGGATTCCAACTACCAGGTGCTCAGTCTGCCGTGGGACTATAGACAAATATCGGGTGCTTCGTCCACTGGGCTAATCGAATCACCCCGAGTCAAATCGGTCAAGCAGTCGTCAGGTCTACAACTACTACATCTCCGCACTCCATACGCTCATCTCTGGGAGGGTCCGCTCCATGAGCTACTGGTAGTTACTTCCAAGTTTCACGAAGTCTCACGATGAACTAACAGGAATGACTGCCTCATCATTGTGGTCTTAACACAATAGACGACACGTCAATCGAACTCCCGTTCTGTGAGTTATTACCTTTTTCGTTCCAGGGGCCCCATTGGTTTGTAACCGAAAGGCAACCCGACCATAATCCAATATCATCTGAATCCCACAAATAGTATGCCAAAAGAACTGTCTCATCAAGTTGAATCCAATGTAGTCGACGACACATCAATCGGACGTTCGATCCTCAAGTTATAAACGCTTCTACTCTGAGGGCCTTGTTGGTAAGGAGTTCAAACCAACCCTTTCATACCCATACTTCGCCAAAACCATGAGTGTAATATACCAAAAATACCTTCTCGGTCAAAGTAATACTACTCAACTTACGGTGCGTCGATCGGAGTTCAGTAGCTCATGATATGTCTGTTTAACCGAAAACGTTCCGAAAATAAGGGGTCTGGGCCCGGTCTGACCCGGTCCAACACCCCCTAGGTTGGCCCGAACCAGTTCAACCCAACTAGGGTCCGGGTCTGGCCCGATTGGGAATGGCCAAGCCCAACTGGCATGGCCCGGCCCATGGCCGGCCGCGGCTCGGCCAACCTGGCCTAAGGTTACTCAGAGCGGGGGAGGCGCGACCTCCCTGCTGATTGACACCGGTGGTGCCAGTTACCACCACCCCATGGGCAACCTGGATCCTGTGTGGCCGCGGGATTCTCCGAGTCACTGTTGTGGATGTTTCTGTGGTGGTTCTTCTCTGGCAGCATGTTGGGGCACCACCACGCCGACGAAGCGTGCCGGAATCGTCTTCCACTGACCACTGACGTGCTCCGGTGGTCCGATTCGCCAAACGTCCGCGCCTGCGGCTCTCCTGAGACATGTTCTCTATTGCGATGGCTTCAAATCACCAATGCAGCCCCATTTTACATCACCTGTTATCCCGAGCTCAAACGAACAACCAATTGAAGGTAAGAGATTGTTCGTTAGCCTTTTCCCTCTGCGTTAGAGGCTCAAACAATAAATTCAATGACGAATGATGGGTATAAAACAACACAAATCCCCTACCTGGATTATGGTTAGTTTGTCGTATATGCAAAAATCGTTGTTGCTCCATCAACGCCGGGAAAAAACCGTCATCGTCGGAGTGTACGTGAAGATGCGGTGTATCCCTTATTCTCACTGAGAAATATAATAGATGGTGTGTCATAGTCATTCGTGGATTTGGTGTTCATCATTGAGGATTTGTCATTCATCGTCAGAAGGGGAATTGTCTTTCGTGGGAGGATGATGTTATTCAACAAAGGAGTAACTTCCTTATCCTTTTACAATAGCTCTCTCTCAATCATTTCCCTCAATACAATGTGTGCCAGAAAAATTAAAATAAGGCAACCACTTATTTTAATTAAACATGCCAAGCATTCAAAATTCAAATCCCTTTATTAAATAATTAAAGAGTTTGAATGCATTGATTATCTTGTGTTTGAAAAAGTTAAAGAGGGAGAGAGAGGAAAGGAAGAGTTACACAACTAAAGAGGAGTTAACAAAACAATTAGGGGGGGGGGGTTAAGAAGTTTAGGGGAAGGTTAAATGTGGCGGCTCATGTGGGGCCCATATTTCAAATTTCCACACACGGGTAGTTAGGTGGTTGTGGGTCCCACTAGTAACTCCCCTTTGTAATATATAACCAAATTAGATAAAAATAAAATTGTTCTCCACAAATTTTATTTATTTTAATCTAATTACCCAAAAAATTAAAACTCAACCTGCCTGAAACGCAACTGTGGTAAAGGTCCCCTTAAGCAATTATCGGCGCTGCGAGGTCATCGGTGCCCTCAGATTTCAATTCCGATCACCAGTTCAAAAGATAGAATAACCTGCTCATTTGTTCACTGAAATTACCTGAGCTAAACTTCTGAAATTGATTCCAGGCACACTGTGCCTCGAAATCAAGTACCTTTAGAAGCAACAGACTTGGAAAATTCCAAAGAAAGTAAGAAAAAAAAATTCCCTTGAAATTTCTGGGTCATTACATTACTCCCACCATAGGGATTTACATCCCCGTAAAGATATAACACACACTATAAAAAAAGGAGTTACCGAGAATGCATCTGATCCTATAGCTCCCATGTGCTCTTATAGTGGTTTCTCGTGCTGCAAGCGAAAGTGCACAAGAGGATTCTTTCGTCCCCATAGGACCCAGTCCAATCTATCCTCAAACTCTACTAGAACCCCGTGAAAGTCACCCCATCATCAATTTCCATCTCTCTATGGTTGATGATGATGGTTAGGTCGTGGAAACATCTCATCAGATGAAATACGTGGATGAAGTCGTCCAACCGGTGAAACTGAGGTGGAATGTCCAGATGAAACACAGAGATAAACTGCCGCCCCTGCCAAATCTCCATAGACCCCGTCGAGGTGAGACCTATAAGAATACTTGGTCATCACCCTCGAACTCCTACGGTTTCATCTCTTATCATCATAGGACTTATTTATGCTCTCTGCAGTCTTCATCTTCTATTGGATGATCTGCACCTTCTCTGTTGTAGCTTGAACCATCTCATGTTCTACACATGCTGACTCCATCACTATCCACAAAGGATATTGGAAACGCGGCTAACTACTATCTTGCCACTCTTAACAGTTGAATGTATTATCTTCTACTAATATCATCTTCTATAACTTTCCCCTCCCCAGGAGTATAAACTATCTCAAAGTCATGGTCCTGGAGGAATTCAAGCCATTTCCACTATCTCAGGTTCATTTCCTTCTGAGAGAAGATACACCTTAGACTATTTAGTTGGAGTGAACTTTAAACTATTTTCTCAACGATAAATGGGTGAGACTATCCAATTGTAATTACTCATCTCCACCATTCTTCGTCTACGTTCTACCAGAGCTACTGAGATTTATCTTCTGCCAAAAACAGATGTCTAGTCTCATCCCATGGATGAACCGTGTTCTTTGCCGAATACAGTAAATCCCGACATAAACGGTACAATTCATGTCTCGAATGACGTTGTAATTCCTCTATGCTAGTAATAAAATATCCAACCATTACTCTCGCCTCCAACGGTTGAGTCACACTATCAACATCATTGCATGGTTACTGGGTCCCATCCAGTAGGAATCTCACATGTGAAGGTCTAGTCAACAGATTTAACCGGAACCACTTAGTATCAACCATACAAAAAGGACATGAAAGTAAATTTCATAAAGATAAGTGTCTTTTATTACTACATATCAAAGAAATCAGACACATAACAACAAAAAAACAATAAAATGAAAACTAGAAGCACACAGAACAAAGGCCTCTATTTATGGAAGTAGTCTCACTCTTGTCCACCTGCTTCTAGAGCTCGATAGTCGTATGCTTCAGCTGCCTGAACTTGTGCTCTCCCTTGTCCACTTGTTCCCTGTAGCCGGGGAGGTCCTCCTGGTGGTGGTGGTGGCAACACCTCGAAGGGTCATCCACCACCAGCTGCATGGCCAGCTCCTCTACCACGGTCACCGTCTCCTTGCGGTCCACCTTGATCAAATCTCTGCATCTTCCTTGTAGGTACTTCATCTATCTGTTGATGGTCTGTACGGAGTGTCGGACAATCACGTGCTGTGTGACCATGCCAGCCACAAGAGTAACACTGCTCGCTCCTAGGATGACTAGCTCTGACTCCACTCTTGTTTCCTCGCACAACTGAACCTGGGTCTTGAAGTTAGACACCAGTGGGTCTAGTCCCCTTGGACCCATGTGTTTTCTATCTACTACTAGCTAGAGAAGACTCTGCTGCAAGTCGACTAGTGGGGGGTCGCGCTACTAGAGACTGCTCAGTAAGGAAACTCTCTACTTCAAGGGCTTACTTTAATACTCCTGTATGCGTTGGAATGTTTTGAGAGAAAACCAAAGCTCTAATCTCTCGCCTGAGTCCATGCTCGAAGGTACATGCCCTAAAAAATGGTTCTCATTCCATGTCTGTGG
Source organism: Viscum album (assembly GCA_963277665.1). Classification (NCBI taxonomy): domain Eukaryota; kingdom Viridiplantae; phylum Streptophyta; class Magnoliopsida; order Santalales; family Viscaceae; genus Viscum; species Viscum album. The sequence continues at coordinate 1,376,168,008 of OY728140.1, read as the reverse complement.
AGTAGTGTGAGAGGACTGTGAACCTCGCTGAGTACTGTGCTACTATCATGTTTCCTAGCTGTAGATGTAGCAGCTCCTGTACATGCACCACTCAAAGCGTAGATAGTACAAACTCTATCCGGAACAGGCTCTCAAAGTCTGCCTAGAGAAGTGTCGCCTCGTTGTGGACCTATAGCATCATGCTCCACCCCTGCATAAAAGAGGCTGGCAACAAGGATCCCCATGAATTCAGATGGTGTCCCTACCAGTTTAAAGACTCTTTCCACAGACTCCAACCAATCCTCAGTCGAATGTGGGTCTGTCTCTCCCCGAATCATGGGTGGCCTCTAGCGCTGGAACTCGAGCAGTGCGCTCAAGTGGAATGCATCACCTGCTGCAAGGGCTAGTCGAACCAGTGGACCAATGGGTGATAAAACCGCTGGTGCCTTTGCTAGTGCCTCAACTAGAAGAGGGCCATGTACTGAGGCCTCAACGCTCGACAGGCTATCAGTACGTACAACTCTCGTGGATTTAGCTGGTCATCTGCGGGGAGGCATCGTGAAAGAATAGATGCAACACGGTCAAAAGACTATACCTGGTGATCTGAACTGGTTTGAGCTAACATAATAGAATCTTTTGAAAATACACAAGCAATAAGTGTTCTTGAGCACTGAGTCGGAAATCAGAGTTCATGGTCCTGGTGTATGGATATATCAGCCACCCACACCATTACTGGACTCCCTGAACTAAAAACCAAACTTAGTACCCATAAAACTATTGCTTCATAGAAAGAAAATATCAGTGTTCTATGTTCTGCCATAGAATCGACTCCTCTGATACCAATTTTTCACGACCCGCCCTCGGGGCCCGTGCCGTGACTACCCCATGCTCGCCTTCCATAGGCCAGGGGCTGGCGACTAGCACCATAGGCGTTAATCCCAATAAAAAGGGAAGGAATTGCCTTTATGACACGTAAACACACACAACTAGAGTACAAGAGGAAGCAAACACTATGTAAACAAGTATAAAAAAAGTACTAAAAGTACAAAGGGGCCAGAAATACAGGCCCAATATAAAGGTACAACTACAACTAAAAGAAAAGTACAACAAAAAGACAACAGCTGAAAGGTGAAGCACCTCATGGATCATCCTTCAGGTTCCTACCTGAAGGGTAGATACAGATGTCCTCCTCAGCACTCCGCATCTATCAGTCTGCTCTGTGTGCCGTCATTCTGAGTTTCCACCTCCGGGTACCGTCCAGTCCTCGTAAACTCTACCTCACTTAGCGTTGTTCGTCCTCTGGATCCAACACAATGAGGTACAAGCATAGCCCGTGTAGGGGTGAGTATAATGATACTCAGTAGGTACCCCGAGACACTCAAGTTCTCACTAAAATCTCACAAGGATAAACCACAAAGAAAGATATCAAAAGATAACTCTTACATAGGTATATGTCCATACATATACCTAAGTTATCAAGTAACCAATCTCAATCATGATGTAAACAAAATGGTCATTGACTCACCTCAAACCCAGAATTTCATTAATGATATCGAAACCACAACTACTGAATAGCTCCTCCACAGTCATGTACAGTGATCCTGTGGTGACTCCCAGGTGCTGCTCACTAACCATAGACTTCTGAGATACTCCTCCTGTTGAGTACCGCGGGTCTGCATTCAAATATCGGGCCCTCTGTCCGCTATGGGTCTGCCGCTAAATATCTGGAGCTCCGCCTAATAGTCTACAGAAGTACTCCTTGTATCATGTACCACAAGTCTACTGCCAAGTACCAGAAGCTTTTTACACTATAGGTCTACTACCAAATACCAGGCGGTCCGTCCACTAGGCTAATCTAATCACTCCATGTCGAATCGGTCAAACAGTCGTCTGGTCTACAACTACTAGGTCTCCGCACTCTGTACGCTCATCTCTTGGAGGGTCTTCTCCACAATCTACTAGTAGTTACATTAAAGTGTCATGAATTCTTAAATAGAACTAACAAAAAGGACCTCCTCGTCATTCAGGTCTCAACGTAACAGACGGCGCGTCAATCGGACGTCCGGTCCTCATGTTATAAACGTTTCCGCTCCGAGGGCCTGGTAGGTATCGAGTTCGAACCAACTCTTCCATACACAGTCATTGCCAAAACCTTGTGTTTAAAAAACCAAAAGGTCTGTCTCGATCCCAAGTAATCTTAATCAACTGACGGTGCGTTGATAGGAGGTCCGTAGCTCACGATATGTTCGTTTAACCGAAAACGTTCTAAAAATAAGGGGTTTGGGTCGGGTATAACCTGGACCAACACCCCCTGGGTCGGCCCGAACCGGGTCAACCAAACTCGGGTGCGGGTCTGGCCCAGTTGGGCGTGGCCTAGCCCAGTAGGGCATGGATTGGCCTGCATCCAGCTACGGCTCAGCCCGCCTGGGCGAGGGTTACGTTGAGCGGGGGAGGCGCGACCTCCCTGTTGATTGACATCGGCGGCGCCAGCTGGCGCCACCCCTGGGTATCCCGGATCCTGCGCAACTGTGGTATCATCCGCGTCGTCTCTGAGGCTATTGCAGCAACAAGTCTTCTCTGGCGGCGCGTTGGGGCACCGACGCCTCTAGGCGGCCGGCCGACCTCCTGCCGCCACCTCCACCGCGCCAGTGAGGTGCACTGGCAGCTTCTTCCGCGGACCACCATATGCGCTCCTGTGGTCCGATTCGCCAACGGTCTATGCCTGAAGCTCTCCTGGGACATGTTCTCCACTACGACATCATAAAATCACCGATGTGGAACTGTTTTACATCACCCATCATCCCGCGCAGAAACGAACAACCAACAGATGGTCCAAGATTTTTCGTTAGCACGTGCCCTCCGTGTTAGAGGTTCAAACTATAAATTCAATGATTAATGATGGGTATAAAACAACACAAATCCCATACCTCGATTATGGTTCATCTGTCATAGATGCGTAAAGTGTTGTCGCTCCGTCAATGCTGATAAAGAATTTTTGTCTTCACAGTTTACCCAAAGTTGTGGTGTCTCCCCTCGTGTCACGAAGAAAGGAAACGAAGGCATGTCATCGTCCTTCTTGGATTTAGAGTTCTTCGTTGAAGAGGCATCGTTCATCGTCAGAAGGGGCGTCGTCCTTCACGGGGGGATGATGTTCTTCAATGAAGGAGGAACTTCCTTCCCCTTTTACAAGAGCTCTCTCTCAAACATTTCCCTCAACACAACATGTGCCAACTAAATTAAAATAAGGCTACCCCTTATTTTAATTAAACTTTCCAAGCATTCAAAATTTAAATCCCTTAAATAAATAATTAAAGAGTTTGAATGCATTGATTATCTTATGTTGGAAAAAGTTAAAGAGGGGGAGAGAGGAAAGGAAGTGTTACACAAATAAAGAGGAGTTAACAAACCAAAGAAGGGGGGTTTAAAGTGTTTAGGGAAGGTGAAAGGTTGGGGCTCGTGTGGTTCCCACATTTCAAATATCAACACATGGGTAGTTAGGTAGTTGTGGGTCCCAACACTGACTCCCCTTTGTAGGATATAACAACCATAGATAAAAATAAAATTGTTCTCCACCAATTTTATTTATTTTAATCTAATTCCCAAAAAAATTAAAACTCAACCCACTTGAAACGCAACTATAGTAAAGGCCCCCTTAAGCAATTATCGTCGATGTGAGTTCATCGATGCCCTCACATTTCAATTCCGAGAACTGGTTCAAAAGATAGAAAAACCCTCTCATTCAGTCACAAAATTTACCTAATCTAAACATTATAAATTGATTCCAGGCACACAGGGCATCAGAATCAAGTGACGTCCGCATCCATAGTCTCAAAAAATACCAATGAAATTAAGAAAAAAATTACCTTGAAATTTCTAGGTCATTATAATTTTTAGTAGGAAATATAGCTCATTTACGAGTTCTCCACCTTTAGATTTTTGGGAGAGTGTGTTGTTGATAATGGGATATTTAGTAGGATCGCATATTCTCTTGCATACATTTTTTCATCCATGGAAAGAGATTGTTTTAAAATATTTATATGGAAATTAATAGGTGTTTTCTAATACTTCTCACCCACTTCCATTTTTTTATTAATTTAATTTTTTATTACTCAATGTAATGGGTTTCTTAATGATTTACACCGAAATATTGTAGAGTTATACCAATATGATGGATGTTTTTTATAGTAAGGATTGTGGTGATCATGAAAGGATGAACACAAGATATTTCATTCAGTTTTAGAGTTGTTTTGATTCATAGTGTATTGTTTTCATATTCCACTTTGGTTAAAATTATAAAATTAATTTGAAATGAATGTAATAAATTATTTGGGTGTTCTGTTATGAGATAAGATCTCAAATGATGGTATGATCTTGGACTAGGAATGTATTTTCTTTAGTAAAAAGCACCTCATTCAAAAATTTTAAAGAATTCCATAATAAAAAAATTCAAAGAAATTAAACTTCCTCATAAAATACATTTAATGAATAAATATTATTATGGTAAAAACATCATTATTTTTTTGATAGAATATTGACATTGAAGAAAAATATTCCCGAAAATGTGAAAATCAAGTGATCCTCTCCATAAAAAATTTTCACTATTGGTTTATATAACAAAGAGAGGAGAGGGACTGTACAAAATGAAAACCTTATAAATAAGTATATGAAAACAAAATAGTTATGATTTAAAGGATTTGGGTCATCTAATTTTCCATAATTTAAATTTAAAAAAATTATCCCAAAATGAAAAGATACATTAATATAAATGTTTTTCCTCAAACACAGTGTAGTTTTATACCAGTTCAAAAATAATATATATATATATATATATCATATACCTATTCTGGAATTATATTATTACATAAACTACCGGTATTTATTACATATAAATTTGATATTATACATGTATTGACACTTTCATCTATAAAATAAACATTCTTGGTGAAAACTAATATATTCATTATGTATGTTTTTGGATTGATGGTTATGATATATATATATATAACATTATCATGGTTTTATCATCACTAGAATCATAATTATTACATAATTCTCATATTATCCATTATATACTATTTTATAACATGTAAAATAATCTGTTGAGAAAAAATAAATTCTCACACATCATGTAGACGGTACTCTATATATATGTAGGCGATGTTTTCACATTTTAATTGATCTAATTAATGAAATGTATATTAAAATTAAAATGTACTGAACCATTATTACAATATTAATATCATATATAATTATTTAATATGCCTTTATAACCATCCATGTAAATATAATATGAATAATTAATAATATCACTTCATGGGGGTTGTCCTTCACATAAACAGATAATCTATGTTATCATTTTCCAAAGGATGGGATGTTAAGAAGGTAAATAAATACTTATAATTAAATAATAATATTTATGTTTTAATATAATAAAAATCCATCATAATAACCAGTCATGGACCTTGGTGAAGGGAAACAAATCATATCACAAAATAGAGGTGGTAGACCACATGTGCGAAAAAGTGATACATTTATTTCACAATTACAGGAAAGTAAGAGGAAAGTTGGTTTATCATATTAACAATATCATACTAATATATTTATAATACTGGATTAATTTTTTTTTATGGATAAAATTAATTTATAAGAACTATAATAATAATGAATCTTTGTAATTATAGGTAAGAACATATAGCTTATATTTGAGAAACCTCCTTTGTATATGTTCATTTGGAACCTTAGGTAAATCTTTTAAGATAATTAGAAAAATTATTCAATGTTTTTGGGATATTTAAAATATATTTCTGTATTTCTTCATCATGATAATGGATCATGCAGTGTTGATATGTGAGGAGAGTGGGTTTCTATTTCTATGTAACATGAGACACATACATGTAATTATTATGAATATTAAAATATAATAATTCACTCTAAATTGAAAGTGGTTACAGATTTTATCATTATCAAATATACAATTTCATGTTATTAATATCATATGATTCATAAAAGTTCATATTTTATTTTAACATTTACATCATTATTTTAACCCCCATTGACAAATTTCTGAACTCTATCATAGTAATTAATTTTTACCATGGATAATATTAATATGAAAAAAATTAGGTTTTCATTTATGTATAATATTATTTATGATAATTGATAATATTTAATACGTTTTAAAATAATCAGTTTATATAAGTGTAATTAATTCATTAAAATATATGTTTACAAAATGTGGGAAATCCATTTATAACAAAATAAAATTTTAAGCATTAAATGAGTTCACTTTTATTACAGCCCATTTGAAAATATTAGAACATAATTATAATATATGATTGAATATATTTTTTATAAAATTATTTATATTAATTAATCAATATATATGATTTAATATATGAAGATAAAAATACATTTTTTCAGAAAGAATTTTTTTTTGAAAAATATATCGTATTTCTTCAAATAAAATTATTTTCATTATTATCCTAGTGAAAAAATGAATTCATTTATATAAATGTAAAAAATACATTTTCATAGTTAATTTAGTCATATTCATAACCTTAAATACAATATCAATACAATAATTTTCACACTAAATAATAATATTTCAATAGTATATCAAGGTGGGTTTTAACTTAGTGTATCTTATAAAAAAGGATATCAAAAAAATAAAATTTATTATTGAAAATATATCAAAAAAATTAGGGTGTTAAATTATACAACGCTTATAATAATTTATGCCTTAAAAATCATCACACTGATATAATAAAATATGGATAATTATAACTCATCACATCCTTCAGAACACACATATCTTCCGCAAATATATGGTTTCACCACAAAAACAATTAATTTGGTGAGATGTATTCTTTTACAAAACATCCCCTCATCAATCTAGAAGCTCCACTAGTTTATTCCTATAAGATATATCTTTCCCCAATTGTGTGAACAGAGATTTTAGTACATGTAATGGATAAGGTACATCTCCTTATGAGTGATAAGTGCAAAAAATCATGAACATGATATATATTTTAAAAAAGATATAGTGTATTACAAGACATTTTAATATGATGAAGAATGTATAAGGTACATATGGCTCTAGAGATAATATTTATATTCTTCCTTAATCCTATATCATTTTTCAAATAAGACATTCATAGTAATACACTATCACCAATATTAGACTATATTTCTTATTAATTATTGTTAGTATAATAAATTCATCAAATATGAGATTCCCCAATGTGATGTTGATTGAATATAAATGTCTCAACAATTTTATCATTTTTCACACTTCAAAATATTCCTAATTTCCCAATTTTTTCGTAGAATGTTTGAGTTATGTGCTTTTTTCTATAGAGGATATCATAATAACTCCTCTGAATGATTAAGTGAAAGATATTATTGTAATAATATTCAATCAATGGAATGTGTTGATCCCAAAGACCATTGAAATCCATAAAATAGGATCCTAACATATTATGTGAGGTTAAACTGGTCCTCTCATAACATAAATCTGATGATGATATGTAGTGATAATGTTTAACTCCATATTCAAATTTGGTTTATGACTTATCTATAACATTGATTTAAACCTTGGAACCGAATCTGATGCCAGAATTAGGCACTTCATGAAATCATACCAATTCATTAATGTATAACCTAGAAAGATGATCACGTTATTTGTTTTAAATCATTTAAATTAAATTTTCTTAAATATTATGATGATAAACTATAAAAAATATCATTGTGCCCTTATGATGTTTTGGGTATACGATAATAAAATTAATAGAATTGTATTTCAAATTATAATTCTCAAGTAGGTAATGGTTGTAATTTATTCATAGAATTCTATCTCATTACATTAAAATTTTCACAAACTAGGAATAAGAAAAAATAATTTTCAATATCCATTTTCATGTTTTCAAATATGTAATACACTTTTATATCTCAATACATCAACATACATACGGGATGAATTTTGAACAATGAATTATGAGTTTAATACAATTGATCATTATTAATGTCTCGTATTTATGATACACATACTCAATTATATAACCTTATCATTTTATCATAAATTTAGAACAAATTAAGAACATTTCCCACCTTCAAATGTAGTTCCATATCCCCTTATACACCCAGTTAACACTCACAAAAATTTATGGGAAATAATTCACCAATGAAAGTTATTGACTTTACCCATTGATCATTTTTCAAATGTATATATTATTATAATCTAAAAATATTTTATAGATTAAAATCCTCACTAAGGAAATACAAGTATGGTCTTTCCATCTTCAAGAACCATCTACCTTGTTTTCCATCACATTGTTTTACTTTATTTAGAAGTAATATTAATTAATCTAATCCAACCATGAAATAAGTGGTGTATTCAACTATTTTTTCTCAATATATAATTCATGAATTTATTATTAGTATATATATGTCAAATATTTATAAATAATGAAAATGAATCAAAAAATTCATGAAAACATACCATTTTATTCTCCAAATAAAGAGTTTGGAAACTATTCTCAATAAATGTTAATTTTCAAGAGGCATAAGATATCACTATGTTGTCTTGAATAAGGAATCCTCTAAACCCCTTCATCATTTAATTTCTACATATCATAATACCTTCTACACTCTAGGGTTAAATGATTACAAGTTCACTGACCCACCATCCTTTCTTTTCCATGAAATTTTCCTAATATTCATCTATTTATATGAATATGGATACCTTTTGTGTCAACATCGTTATTATGTCAAAAATCCTTTATTATTCCATGAATAGAAAATGATAGTATAAAACCAGCACATGAAAATAAAGTACCTCTGTTATAATACTTGTCATATACCATTTTTTATTATTATTTTACTTTGAAGGGTCCACTAATATACCCTAACATGAGATTATGTGACTGAATAATGAATCGTTTTGTTTCAAAAATTTACACATTGTAAAATTATCTTATATGATCTCCTTCATCTGGATCCCCAACACCATATTAATATTGTATTATTACTCTTACTTTATCCTTGTGTATATAACAATACCATCAATAAATACAACCACCAAATAATAATGGGAATCTATAATGACTATTCATTATTAACATAATGAATTTTGGGGAATTGATAATTCAAAATGCTATTAATTTAAATTCACAATTCTAATTCCTCAAATAGAATATTTTTTTTTGAATATCTTATATCATAAACTGTAACTGGTCATATCCATAATGGTGGTCAATGTTTGAAATGTATATATCATCTGGTAGTTGATCAATCATGTCATTAGTATATAGTAAAGGATAATATTTTTTGATAATGATCTTGTTATGTTCCAGATAATCTATGATGTACATCAATGACCAATCTATATCCTTATAAAAAATAACAGTTGAACCCCATAGTGAATCAATCGAGTATGTGAATCATTTATCTACATTATACTAAAGTTTCTTATTAAATATCATCAATATAATTCCAAAATTTTAGAAGAATTCTTATAAAAGGGCAGGAAACTGGTATGTGTTCTATTGAAAACTGAAATTCATGATTTTTGGGAATACTGTTAATATTTTATATACCTAAATCATCATATTTCTGAAAAAATGAATATATTTAATTTTTAGTTTATTTCTATACATTTTAAATTAATAAAACTAATAAAAAAGATTGTATGGTCTATACAATTCAAGTAATCACCTATTTAATTTCATGTTCATACTTTCCCTAAAAGACAACAATATCTTGAATCAAAATATAAAATGTGATTTCCAATTAATAAAAATGGTATGATATTTATAATATGAAATCTAATCCACTATTAATAGCATATCATATTTGACTTAGGTTACAATTACCAAACATTCATGAATTATATTCCCACATACTTCTCTTGGAGAGGTGACATCAACCTGACATGTGAAAATCATTCCATAATGATTTTTATCATAAAACATAACATCTGATAGTTTAAGTGATTATGTAATACTATTTGAAAATTCATCAGTGAAAATGTGTATTAATATCCATAATTTTAAAAAAAAAATTATTTAGTTCTAGAGTGGATGGTAGGTGTTCATGTAACCATGTCATTCTACTAATCCACGTCAGTTATGTCACCAAATAACTTCCCTATATCCACTTTATTAGGGTGTTATAAAGTCTTAACATCATTTTTATCAATAATATTAGGTCATTTATTCATATTATCCCATATATAAATCCATTGAAATCACTTAACTTTATTTTTTAAATCCTTATTCTTCCCCCATTATGTTTTCAAAAACATTCCTCACTTAGTGTCAATCATTAAATCGATGGATGGTATTTCCCCTATTAAATAATTTCTTAGTTCCATTTAGAAAATATTGAAAGTGATTGTCCATCATATCGTGCCTATAATATATTTTAATTTCCTTTATCTATGGGATTTAGAATACGAGTTCCCATAATTCACCATTATTTTCTCCATTTCACTAAAAAAGTTGACTAATTTGAGTCTCCGCTCTCTATTGTAACCAAAAAAGAACATGTAATGATTTCTTCATCTTTACCAAAGTAAATTATTGGTTACACCTTTTAATGAATTTGTTCTACTACACTAATGAACCAATCGTTATTTCTCCATGGTCAATTATAAATCCATAACTGTACAATTAAAATCCTGTAATTTTTTTTCATTATTACAAATGGATTCAAAATCCTTATATTTTTTAACAAGAAAAATAACTTTTTATCTCAGGATGACAATTTTGAGGATTTTTTGTTATTCTGTAATATATTCTCAAATTCCACCCATTATATGATGTTTATCCCTTCCTCTTGTTATATTTTTTGGATTAGATTCCACTATTGGTCATATTCTCCACAAAATTGAAATAAATCTAAAATAGAATTCTCGTGGTCAAAAATTAAAATAAAAAAGTATCTTTCCCATCATTTTAATCCATTTTTCATAAAATAGTTGGAATAAAGACCCATATAAAGAAGGTGTACATTGTATCATGAAAGAATCAATGTCATGTCTCCCTCTCCTTGACATATTCTTAAGGTCAACATGGATTAAATTATTTCATAGATATTATGATATTTGATTCACCATAAAAATGATATTTTTTATAGCATTTGAAATTATATATGGTTTCAAATATAGATTCTCATTATTATTCATATCACACTCATTATTACTAGTATTCATGATAGTTTAATCAATTTACATAAAATAAAATTATCTAATAAGATTATTCACTAAAAAATAATATATTATGAAATTAAAATTATCATTCATGTGTGATGATAATTTATGGGACCTTTTTACCCCCTTTCTATACATTATCTTGATCGTATACAACTTTTAGTTCACTATAGATATTAATAGTTCATATCCTCGTATTTCTTAAAAAATAACCATTATTAACTAACTTGTCCTATGATAACAAAGTAGACCAAAAAAGAATAGCATAAAAAATATTAGATCATTTTAAACAAATATTTAAACATATCACAATTATACATTCTTTATGACCTTAATGGATTTTCCTCTTTGCATACTATAAAAATAAATATCATATTTAGTAATAGTTATTCATCATATCCAACAATGATCTTAATGTTGAATCCCTTAAACGTATGTAATACCTAGAACCATCCATCAAAACCATGGTAATTAAAATATATTTTTTTAAAATAAGATGAAATATAGGGGTAAAAAAATGTAGTTATCAATCACACATGGGAATAAGTTGATTAAATTCGTATAATAATGCAACCATGTGCACATTATCAATATAAACAACTAATACACAAAAAATATTATATAATAATCCCAAATGTAAATTAATATCGAGAAGAATGATTAATTGGAGTGTAAACTAAGTAATCATCATTAAGGATAAATAACATAAGAAAGTGGAATCCAATGTATACTAAATCATAATCATGTGAACATTAATATTCATAATAAATTGATGGAATAATATTTTTAGAAGAGAAATAATAAATCTTACTCATGTATCAAAATGTGAACCATTCAATTTGAAACTGTAACACCCCAAGGTTATGAGAATAAATATTGATTGCATTTTATAGTCTATCCATTAAAGACAACATTTCCTCTAATATGTTTTTAATTTCAAAAAATTGTCATCTAGAGTTGTGATCAGTAAGTCATTTAGAGTATTATAGAAAAAAACTTCATATTTTGGTGAATAGTATCATACCCTTAAGAATATTAATATAAATCGTAATATAACCCTTATAAATAGTAAATAATGATATTATTTTATTTTTTTAAGGAAATATTATAAGGATATCATCATTAATTTTATAATGTGATATAAAACTATTTATACCATTAAATATGTTATTTTTTAATATAACTACGATTCTATTTAAAAATTAAATTAATTATATTTAGAAAAGTTTTTTTGAAAAATTGAGTGTATTTTTTAAATCTACACGTCGACAAATTAGAGGTGTGAATTTTTGGGATTTCACTTAAATTCTTGAATTTTTTATGAATGGTGAAAAATGGTAAAATACTGTAAATTCAAATTATCAGTTAAAAAACTATTTATGAAATCATAAGTGATTTAATTCCACTTGTTTCTAACTCACATTAACTTATTACTATTTGTGGTCACATGAAACAACACTATTTATTTCTTTGATGGAAATAATAAAATAATGAATAAAATATTCAAAATTTACCCCTATTCCACTATAAGCCCCCCCCCCACAAACACACACTCCCCCTTCTCATCACTCCATTAAGCATTTATGATACTCAATGATCAGACCAATTACCCTTCCGTAGCCACTCCCCATTTTCATGAATCTCTTGGGCTTTCAAAAAGATCAAAACCCAATCCTTTAAGGAGGTTCTCAATGATTTTATTTCAATAGATAATGCACTCTTCTTTTATATTATGTTTTGCTTCAATTTATCTAATATTGTTATCACATCCTAACATACTCTATAAAAATGACCATGATAACTACTGTATAATATATGTAATATAATTATATCATGTAAATGGTGTAATCACCATCAATATTGTTACTCCCACACTTTTATTTTTATAAACCAAATCAATGTCAATGAGGTTCCAATTTATAACCTTCGAGGAAGATGATGTTTTGTTCATCAATTTCTCCATCATTACTGATCAGGAAACCATTTTGATGGTTGAACCAGAATATAATATGTGTATTATTACCAAATTATTATTATGGAACTAGTATATATACATATTATTAATTTTTAGGACAACACTAGTTCATAAGAATTCAAATACTTCTAAATAATCAAAGTGGTTTTCATCTAAATATTCATCAACAATCCATGTAAAAAAGGATAGAAATTAAAATAAAAAATTCAATATGTTCATAAATAATATTTAATTTTAATTTTGGAGATTTATATCTGTTCCACATGAACTCCATTACTTATAATCTAGTGAACTGATTATGAAAATCTAGAAAACGAACACTCTGGATCGACATAATTAGATTTTATAACATAACAATAAGGAAATAAATTAACTAAAAATAATTATAACAAAATAAATACAAGTTTAATAGGTTCTGAATTAATTTATTGAGGATTATAATTTCATATTACATGACCTTAAGTTAAATTAGAGAATACATTTTGACTTATAGGAATGGGTTTTCCCACCCGAACATCCATTTTCATTTTGATTACTTGTATTTTATAATTACCCAAATGAAATTATTGTATATAATTACGTAGTACTCATAAAATCTGTTTGAGTGTTCTATATATTTTTACCAACCAGAAACATTCATTATTTTATATATAGTTAAATGTTTTTAAAATAACATTCAAAATTGTTTCTAAAATACATGCCTGATTCAAGTGAATTTCTCTAATTCTAACATATTTTCATGTGCACTCTATAACATGTTTTATAAGAAATCAATATCTTTATAAAATCACTCATTTTATTATGAAAAAAATACCTTACTTCACATCTTGTTTTATACAAATATTTTTCCAAAAGAACTCATCTTTTCGAAATAAAAGAGTATTTAACTCAAGAATTTCATAATTATTTTATAAGGGTATTTTCTTCTGATTGCACAAACATGTTTATTATGATGTATTCTAGGGTTTAATAATATACTATATAATCTACCATATTTCATTGAATTTCTTTTTACTACTTTTATTGGGGATGATCTATCCTAAAACCAATAATCATATTATTCATAATTGTTAGTGTTTTTTGTTTAATGAGTGGGGAATATTAGATACATTTCATATGATAGATTCAATATAAATGTATATGTTGTTTATGTTTTTCCCTGATAATATGAAAAAAATCATATGACTTATTTTATAATGTGTGGGGCTCTCTATAAATCTCGAATACATTAGTATGTCTCAAGAGAAAAATAGATGTGGAATTCCCTGAGGCCTTTGCCAATTTGATATATGGTTTCAGTCGATGCCTTAATCAATTTTTAGACATCTTGGCTGTGGCCTTGGAAATATGTTTCATAATGTCTAGAATATGAGCTTACCACATTATAAAGCTATTAATTTAATGTTCTTGAGGTTATTTTACTAGTAAAATACCCATGATTATGTTTTATTATGGAATTATTTACTTGTCTTGTATTCCTTCCATAATGTGTTCAAGTTTATTATTTATAAAGGTATGTGTTTTCAATTATTAACCTTACCTAATGTATCCATTTATGTTATCTTCCATTGTATTACTTACTCTTACAGAGTTTATGAGCCATCCCCTTTCTTATGTAACATTTTCCCTAGGATATTAAGAATTTAGTTATGAGTGACATTAATGAATAATCTAAGAGGCATGAATATTTCTAATGGAATAAACTAGTGTGTTATTTGCCCTCAAGATATAATGTAAAACATATATATGTATGTTTTATTCCAAAGGATAATAAACTACTCGGTACTATGGGATACATATTCCTTGTTTATATGAAAATGTAATAAAATAAGGCATCGACTATAGGTAACCGGGGTAAAGTCATTATAGTTGGTATCAAAATATGTTTAGTAGAAAACATTTAAACCATATTTAAAAAACATTAGTTAGGGAACAAATCCCTAAGATAGTCTTTGAGTATATGAATCCAATAAAATCCTGGTATTTTTTGGTAAGGAATTGATTATGTGGATATTTCTAGAAAATATGTACTTGTCTAAATACAAACATGTATTGGTGGATCTGGTATATATTTACCTAGGAGTAAAAGCTATGACAAAGACTTTCAAGGTCGACCCAGGTTATCCTAGTACATGAAAATAAGCCTTGATGAACTCTTGGTATTAACACTCCTAGGGGATATACTTAGTATAATTAACATTTATTTACAAGTAATTATGAATGATTTATATATAAATTTTTCCTTAAAGATTCCATTTGTGTGAGTATGTGATTAGCCATGTGTAGGATCTCAATTTATACTACGTATTTTTTTTAACGATGAAACATAATTATTCATAACCTAATCTTGTTTATGCCATCATCTAGAAATGGTGCCTAGTGGAAGAAATGGAACCTTATTGAACATGTGTGTCCCATGTAGGGATTTACCTCCGATGAAATATAATTATATAGGCTTTGGTGCTATGATTAGTGTAGAGTATCTTATAACTATACTAAAACAACTAAATGAGGTTATGAACAATAACCATGCCCATATGGAGCATCGGGATCCTCCAGGTGGAGTAACATTGCTATATTACTTTATACGACAACAACCTTCATTCTTAAATGGGACTTCAATCCCATTTATTGACGAACATTTGATATGTTCTCTAGAGAAGATATTTCTCAATTTGAGAAGTAACAAAAGTGAGAAAATTTTCATAGTAGTTTGTCATCTATAGGGAGATAATAATCGCTGGTGTTAGTTATTACCAAACACAAGTGAAGAGGAAGATATATAAGAGATGGACTATAGGGAAATTAATGTAATCTTTCTAGAGATATACATTCCTCCTGAACAGTGAGCGGATATAGAACGGTAGTTTCTGAATTTGATGCAAAAGGAAAATGAAATTTTTTCCATGTGTGAGGCTATCTTCACAAGGTTATAAAGGAATGATTTGGACTACATACAAAATCCATGTAGCATGATTGATCAATTCCATGTTGGACTAAAACCATTCCTTCGGCAGGATCAGTTCTCCCAGAGTTTCTCCACATATAATGATATTTTTTCATGTGTTATCAAGACAAAAAAGGAATTTCCAAGTCTTATAACTTTAAAAGAGAACAATAAAATTGGAGGGTTTCTGTAAACTATTGAAAAGGAAATAAGGAAAAATGGACGAATGGTAGAGTTTAATTTAGACCCTATGAAAATTTTGGAAACAAACACCTTGGTGCCTGCATTAAAGGAAAAGGCGTATGCTTCAAATTTGAAAAGAAAGGCAATCCTACTGGTGATTTTAAGGGTATGAAACAATACATTAATGTTCAATGGTATAATTTTCTGTATATGGGACATTATTCTAATGATTGTCCTAAACATCAAGGAAACATGCAACAGAAATGGTCAAGGGAGCAGGGACAAGCATATGTGATCACAACCATTGATATTAAAATTTATAATAATGTTGGGGAAGGTACATTAATCATTTCATAAAACATAGCCAATTATTTATTTTATTTGGGATTATTTCATTCATTTATATCTTCCCAATTTCCCATGAAAATTAGACATTTCCAATTATATTTAATAAATGTGTTAAAAAACAAAACTTCTTGTGGATGTATCATCACAACAAAGTCATGTCTATCAGTCCCTCTCATGTCACATAAACATGATTCAGTTGATAATCTTGTCATTATACCAATGATTGACTTCAATTTAATTCTCTGTATGAATTGGATATCAAAATATTATGCGAAAATATATTTAAAAAATAAGGATGTTTCAATTTTTAAGAATGGTGTATAATCCCTAATCATTAGAGTAGAAAACTCACCAAGTGATTCAAATTAAGATCTTCCCCAGTATCTCTAGTTAATTTAATTATTTTTGAGTAAGGGAATGAAATAACTATCGGTGAGGAAAAGAATGTTCAAAGAAAGATGTACCTGTTGTGCAAGAAAATATTGATGTCATTCCAAAGGATATACCTAAACATACTCTAGAGTACGAAATTGAGTATTCCATTGAATTTGTTCCTTGTTCACGGCCAATATCAAAGAACCCTTATAGAATGGACATTGTAGAGTTAGTGGAACTAAAGAAACAACTAGAGGAATATTGTGATAAAGGATTTATTCACACTATCATTTCTCTATGGGGAGCCCCTGTTCTTTTTATTAAGAAAAAAGATGGGTCTATGAGGTTTTTCATTAACTACACGGAGATCAATGATGTGACAATAAAGAACGGGTTTCCCTGACCTCGCATTTATGATTTATTTGATCAACATCCTGGAGCACAATATTTTTGGTAGATTGATCATCGATCGGGAAATCCTCAGTTGATTTAGAGAAAGGAAGACATTCAAAAATACATTCTGAACTAGGTACATGAATTAAATGTTTATAGTAATTCTTTTTGGACTAATGAATACACCATTTTTTCTCATTAATCTAATGATTATAGTTTCCATGGAATATAATAATGAAGATGTGGTGGTGTTTATTGATGACATCTTTGTATACTCCAAAATCTATGAAGCTCATGAAAATCACTTGTGAACTATTCTGAACAATCTTTAAAGAAATGAATTATATGGGATGTTTAAAAAAGTGAGATTTTTTGTTTCAATCAGTTTCATTTTGGGAAAAATTGTTTCTAAGGAAGGAATATTTATAGATCATATGAAGTAAAAGGTTTTAAAGAATGTCCTCTTCCAACGAACATAACTGAGGTATGTATATTTAATGATTAAGTAGGTTATTATTGGCATTTATTTCAGAACATCGCCTTTTTAGCTAACCCAATTACCAAAGATACATGAAAAGGCATTATGTTCGTATGAAAAAAGGAATATGAAGAATGTTTTAATGAATTGAAGAAAGATTAGTTAATTCTCCAATCTTGACTCAACCATTATGTAATGATGGATTTTCAATCTTTTTTGATGCATCAATGAAGGGAATTGGTGGTTTCCTTATACAGAATGATATTGTGATTTCATAGGCACCTATGTATCTAAAAATTAATGAAGAAAACTATCCTAATCATGATCTTGAGTTACTAGAGGAAATATTTTCTCTGATTATTTGGAGACATTACGTATATGGTGAAAAATGTGAGATATTTATAGATCATAAGAGTTTGAAATATATCGTCTAACAGAAATAACTCAACATGAGACAAAGTATTTGTATTGAGTTATTCAAGGATTATTATTGCATAATACACAACCACCTAGGGATGGAAAATAAGGTAGTAGACACTTTGACTAGAAAGGTCCATGAAATTTTGAACAAGACGAGAGTTGAAATGGATCATTTATTCATGGATCTAGTAAATATGGATATTAAAATTATCAAGGATTGTAACACATCACTACATATTCAAATGGATTTCAAACCCTCTTTACTGAAAGGGTTAAAAAGTGATCAGGATAATGATGAGGAGTTACAAATGATGTTTAATGCTATAAATGATATGGTATTGATTGACTTCGTATATGAAGGTGTGATTTTGATAATTGGAAATAGGCTTTGTGTTCCCCTATTCTTGAGAATAATAGGGAACTGTTGGATGATTCTCATAGCTTCAATTTCCCAATACACTCTTGTAGCAAAAATATATATAAAGACTAAAAGGAACATTTTTTGTTGTAAAACATGAAGAGGAAGATTGCTGATTATGTGTCAAGATGTTTGGTTTGTCAATAGGTGAAGGTTGGAAGACAACATCCAGTTGGATTCATGAATCCCCTTCGTATTCTGATGTAGAAATGGGATGATTTTACACTGGGCATTTTCATGGTGCTACCAAATACTCCAATAAATAATTATGAGGTATGGGTCATTATTGGATGACATAAAAAATCAACACATTTTCATGTTATAAGAGAATGTTTACCACTTGAATGTTTATAAACACTATATATTAATGATGTTGTAAGACTTCATGGTTTAACCTTATCAATGGTTTCTGATTATGATCCCCATTATACATTGCAATTATAAAAAAGTATTTTGAAGTCCCTAGATATTAATCTACTTTTGAGCACTGGATACAACCCAAAAACTGATGAAAAATAAGAACAGACTATTAAAACATTGGAATACATGTTGAGATCCTGTTCACATGACATTCAAGGTATGTGTGATCAATATTTACTTCGAATAGAATTTTCCTATAACAATATCACCCATTCAAGTTTTCAGATGGCACCATATTAAACGTTATATGGAAAGAGATGGCATACGACATCTTTCTAGGATGATGATGGTTAAAGCAAGCTGATAGGCCCATTAAATGTTGTGGAAATAGTGGAAAAAGTAATGATTATCTACACCCATATCAAAATAGATCATTGTAAGGACAAAAAATGTTGATAACTGAACATTGAATTTGGAATTTCAAGAATGATAACATGTTTTCTTAAAAGTATCTCTATGGAAGTGTATTATACAATTCCTCAAGAAGAGAAAATTTAGTCCAAATTACATTGAACCTTTATAAATTCATGATTGTATTGGAGGCGTAGATTTCCATTTTTTAATGACTTGAAATCTATCAAAATTTCACAATGTATTCCATATGTCATTGTTAAAGAAATACATGCCATACACAACACATGTACTCACCTTTGAAAAAATAGAAATTGATCCCAATCAGTCATATTGTGAGGATCCTATCGAGATTCTTGATACCAGAGATCACGTATTGAATAATCAGATGGGTCGTTTTGTAAAGGTTATTTAAAGGATCCATAAGATGAAGGAAGTAACATGGGATCCTGAGGAGCATATGCTGAAGACACACCCAAATCTTTTTAGGTAACATTTTTTTAATTTCGATGAAGAAATTTTCATAAGGATTGGAAAATGTAACACCCCAAGGATTTGAAAATAATTATTGAAGGAATTTTATATTCTATCCATTAATTACAACATTTCATCTATTATTTTTTTAATTTCAAAATACAGTAATCTAGAATTGTGATCATTAAGACATCTGGAGTCTAATAGAACATACCCAATTTTTGGTGAATAGTAGAATACCCTTATAAATAGTAACATGAACCTTATGAATATTAAATAGTGATATTATTTTATTTTCTTCAATTAATAAGACAATGAGATCTTAATTCATTTTTCAATGTCATATTAAACTAATTATACCTTTAAAAATTTTATTTTTCGAATTAACTATTATTTTATTAACAAAGTTAATTTTTAATATTTAGAAATTTATTTTTGAAAAATGGAGTTCATTTTTGAATTCTTCATCATCAAAAATGTCAGGGAAAAGTTTTTGGGATTTTTCTGAAATTCTTCAATTTTTTATGAATAATGAAATATGGTAAAATGCAGTATATTCAAATTATCTATTAAATACACAATTTATGACATCCTGAGTGATTTAAGGAAACATGGTTCAAACTCAAATGCATTTATTTCTATTATGGGTCACATTAAATAACATTATTTGTTTCCTTGATGAAAATAATAAAATAATGAATAAAATATTCAAAATTTACCCCTCTCCTCCACTATAAATACACCCTCACTCCCTCTCTCATTACTCATATAAGACTATAAGATCCTCAACTTTATTCCCAATTAAGCTTCTATAGTCACTCCCTACATCCAATAAGCACTTGGTCTTCAAAAATACCAAAACCCCATCCCTTAAGGTGGTTTTCATGTAGGTTATTTCAAGATGTAAAGGACCATTCTTTTTCATTTAGTTTCATTTCAATTTATCTTATTTTTTTATAATATTATCACCTATTATTTCCAATTTACCATTATAACTCCATTATCATATGAATACTATAATTATACAATTTTAATAGTATGACCATCATCAATATTCTTACTCCCTCTCTTTTATTTTTATAAACGAAATCAACATCCATGATGTTCCAATTTATAACATTCATGGACGACGATGTTTTTTTAATCAATTTCTCATTCATTAATATTAATGAAACAATTTTATGGCTAAACCATACTATATTAAATTTATTATAAACTAATTAATATTTTTTAACCATTATATTAACATATTATTAATTTTCCTGAAAAAACTAGTTCATAATAATCCAAATAACACCAAGTAATCGATGTGGTTGTAATCTAATGATTCATCCCCATTCCATGTAAAAACTAATATAAATTACCATTAACAATTATTTATGTTCATAAATAATATTTAATTTCAATTTTGGTAATTTACTACAATTCCACAAGAACTCCATTACATAAAAACAATTGAACTGATTATGAAAATCAAGAAAATGAACACAATAGAATGACAAAATTCGATATTAGAACTTATCAATAATGACATAAATAACCTAAAAATAATTATGATAAATTAAATATATGTATAATAGGTTTCTAATTACGTTATTAATGAATATAATTTATGTATTCATTGACCTTGTGTTCAAGAGGGGAACCCATTTAGACTTAAGTTATGGGTTTTCCCACCTAAACATCCATTTTCATTCGGGTTACTTTTATTGTCTAATTACCACAATGAAATTATTATATATTATTATTTATTCATCATAAAATCTGTTTGAGTGTTCAATAAATGTTTACCAGCCATAATCAATTATTATTTTGTGGATATTTACGCATTTTAAAAGAAATATTCAAAATATTTTCCAAAATGCATGTATCATTCAAGAGAATTTCTCAAAATCATACCTATTTTTAGGGAAACTCTATAATATTTTTTAGGACATTATATTTATAAAATCACTAATTATATTATGAAAATAAAATCTCTCTTATCTTCTGGATTTTTGAAATTATTTTTCCAAAATAAATATTATTTTCAAAATAAAAGAGTACTTATCCCAAGAATTGGATAATGATTTTATAAGAGTATTTTCGTCTGATTCAACCCTCATGTTGATTCTTATTAACTGTTGGGTTTAATAATTTATTATTTCATCTTTTATATTTGATATAATTTTTTATGACTAATTTTATTTTGGATGATCTATCCTAAAACCATTCACCATATTACTTGGAATGGTTAGTGTATTATGTTTAATGATTGGGGAAAGTTAGTTACATTTCATAGGATTGTTCCAATTTAAATGTATATGGTGTCTATGTTTTTTCCCTCTCATTTGAAGAATTAATTTTACTTATTATCTGATTGGTGGGGTCCTCTATATCCCCCTAATGCATTAGTAGGTCTCATGAGACAAATAGATGTAGAATTGGATAAGGAGTTTCCCCATTTGATATATGGTTTTAGTCCAGGCCTTAATAATTTTTAGATTCATTGGATGAGGCCATGAAAAAATGTTTCATAATGACTTGAATATGTACTTCCCTTATTATGTATCTATTAATACAAATTTCATGGGGTATTCGACTAGTAGAATACACATGATTATGTTTTATTATGGAATTATTTACTCATCTCATATTCCTGCCATAATGTGTTCATGTATATTGTTTATAAAGGTATGTGTTTTCAATTATTCACCTTGAATAATGTTTTTTTATGTTATATTCTATTGTATTTCTTACCCTTACTGATTTTTTGAGATCACCCCTTTCTTATGTTTCATTTTCCTAGGATATGAATAAGTTAGTTATGAGTGACTTGCAGACATAATTTATGAGGCTTGGATGTTTCTAATGGAATAAATTAGTGTTTTATTTACTTCTATGAAGTAATGTTAAACATATATAAGAATATTGATTCCCAAATATACTAAACTACTTGGTCATTTAGGATAAATATTCTTGTTTTATATGCCAATGTAATAAAATAAGGCACCCGCTTTGGGAAACTGGTGTTCGGTCCAAACAAAAACAATGTCCACATATAATTCTTTGAGCATCGCTATAAGTTGACATACTCACGCATCAAATTGTTTTTAGAGATATTCAAATTAATGTGAAAAATATTCATCATATTTTTTTGAGAAATATATATTTGTAACCCAATGAATTAGATAAATATAATGTTCCTAACCATCATATAATCACAATACATTCATATGTATGCAAAATTTTCATTAATATATAAACTGTTTAATCATATATTTACACGCAAGAAATAAATTGGATTTCATAAATATTTCTTCATCATAATAATTAATCGTTCAATGAAATAAAAAATAATGTGAGATTATAATATTTCTTCAGTGAGGCATTTTTAAAATCAAATGATGTCGTCATATACGAAAAAAACATTATAAGACCATGAAATATTTCATGAGATTTTTTTTAAATTTTTAAATTACTTATTGGAAATATGAAAATTTAAGGAATACTATGAAAAACATTTTTATTTTATTAAATTATGTAAAAATTAGAACCATCCTTGACTTCAATATTTATCATGATAGCTAAAAAAATTGTTAATGTTGTATTTGTTAAAATAAAAATTCAGTTCCAAAAATTTATTAAAATGTTCGTTGATCTTAATTTGAAAAAAAATTATAATTTACAATTTATAAAAATTAAAATATTTTTAGAAATTATATTAATAAAAATTTAATAATAGTATAAAAAATATTAAAATTATTTAATGAGAATATTGATGTGAAAAAAAAATTCCCCTTTAGAGGAAATGAATTTGATTTTTATTAAAAATAATTTCATAATTGTATTATGTAAAAGTGGGTGAAGAATAAAATAAAAACATGAAATCTAGAAAATAAACATAGGATAATAATCCATATTTTTTAATGTTGATGAATGATATAATTTACCACAATGTATGTTTAACAAACGTAATCCCAAAAAGAAATGAGATTATAAAATAAATGGATTTCCTCAAGTCCCATATTTCGTCATATATTTATAGAACTCCACTATAATAAATATTTATTATATAAATATATATAAGAGATAAAAATTAAAACATAAATATCTTTGTACTATTTGACTATATATTTGATATAACCTTTTATAAGAAATTTCATCATTAATGTGATCATTCATGTGAATATTAGTCTATTATCTACGCATGTCTCAGTTAAATGGTTCAATTAATTGTACCTTGGTCATGATTCTATCATATCCATATTATTAATCATGAAATAAATATCATATTTATTAATTATATACACCTTTACAACCATTTATAGAAATTTGTGATGAAAATTGAATAACATCACTTCATGGAGATGATACTTCATACGAACACACGGTAGATGTTTTCACTTTTTGATAGATAGAACAGATGAATGTTAAGTTGTAATTCAGAATTCAAAAATTATTAATATGTCACATATAATATATATATTTATTAAATATAACATTTTTACAACCCGTGTAATGCATAAATGAATGAATAATCACATAGCATTATGCAGACTATAGTCCACACATATACATGTGCAACATTATTGTATTACAATGTATAGTATTCTAAGAAATCTAAATATGTTATTACAATTAAAAAATAAATTATCTGAAAATTATCATATAAAAAATTAAATATATCATAACAGTAAACTATTAAATATGATGATGATAAATGAATTATTTCACTATATGGAGGAGGTAGTCAACATGTACACATAAGGGATACATCCATTTCCCTATTTATAGAAACGAGGTTAAAATTCATCTTATCATAATCATAATAGCATCTAATTATATTTATGCTAATATATTAATTTTTTTGGATGGACACAATATATTTATAAGAATAACATGAAGAACAAAACATGAAAAATATCAATAAGAACATATACTTTTTACTTGATAACCTCTTTTTTATATCTTAATAAAAAAACCATGGGAATATATTTTATGAAAATAATATCATTCAATAATTAGATAAATATTTTGATAATTTATTTGGTTTAGGTTTTAATGAGATTAATGGAATTTTTGGGTTGGATATGATAATATAGTGGGTGCCATATTATATTTGACTGGAGTGGCACAATTGAAATTATTAAAGACATTAAAATATATATAATTCTATATAATGAGAATTTGGTTGAAAACTAGAAGAATTTAGAACATATAAGGATATAAGATCAAACTTTACTCATCCAATTTTATTAATACAAGTGTTTAGATTATTTTAACCCTTATATCATTAGTTCAACTCTTCTTCATCCCCCATTAACCATTTCTGTAAAAATCCATTCTTACCTGAATTTCCCATTAGAATAAACAATAACTAACTGAACATGTTGAATTGTATTGATTATTCATATTCCCAACATGTAATATTTTAAAAAAAATAATTTATATATGTGGACTAATTTTTTATAAAATTTGTTTGCAGAATCAAACTGAACAATTTTTTGAAAAATAATTTTTTCATATAAAACAATGTTTACATTTATTCCATTCCATGTAAAAAATAGTATAAGATTATTAAAATATATAATAAAATATATTATATAATAAATTAAATTGAACAATCCAATAAAATAGATTAATTTAATTCATTAAGATAAAAAACCATCATGTCCATAAAAATAGTTTTTTTGGAAAAATATATCTAATTTCCATAAAATAGATTTCTCTTTCATTTAAAACATACTAAAAAAGAATTAATTCTTATTATTTTTATCTAGGAAGAAGAGAAATTGGGATGAGTATTCAATGATGGGGGGTGGTAGTTTAGGCCATACTTCCTGGTTTTCTTCTTTTGTGGATTTCCATGCTCATCTAGTTACGTTACATCTATGTGGAATGGATGGGCAAATGCAATCATCATGCTCATCCCCACCATAGACTTTCTTCCAGTGTAGAACCATGGGGAAACATCAATGGGTTTTTAGGATGTCACACCCATATCAAAGTAGTGAGGGATCTGGATCTTCGAATGGTGTGTCAGCCTAGTCAGAACCATCCATGATAGTGGGTTCTCGATCCAGATATCATGGTGGTAGTTCTAGATCAACATATGGGAATTTTGAGTTCCAGGAAGATGCACAGTTTAGTGGACGTTCTGAGTCTCAAGATGAGATGAGATATCATAAGGTTTTGGATCGAGCACTAGTGGAATTTGATATAGGGCATAAGATATATTGAGGTACAATTAATATTGAATCATCATTAGTTTTTTATTTTTTTGATACATGTTCTAATGTTTCATTTATTTTTATCCATTTTTTGGTTATATTAAAGCTAACATCCATGCTTATGACCTATGCGATGGAGTTGGTAATATCTCTTAGTTTTAACTAAGAGTAGGGTTTCATGATTCCATGTTGTGTGATCACCAATATAGGGGTAAAGTTGGAATGAGTTATCCTGGTTTTTGAAATGGTTCTATTTTACATGATCCTTGCTGTGGATTTCACAATTATTTTCCAAGAGCACATCAATTTTCAAAGGTGGAATGTGAGTTTTTATGGCACTTGAATTAAGTACTGATGTTTTTGAAGTTGAATCAGATACTCGTTTGGGATAATTTGGACCGCAACATCCAAAATTGGGAAACTGTGTTTATTATATATGATCTATCACATTAGAGTATGATGATAGTGCTCCGTAGGATGTATTACTTAATATTTTGGATGTGTTCCCATAGGGGTTTTCAAGGGATTTCTTGGGTTTTCCTTCTGAGTTGGATGTAGAATTATCAATTTTTTTGGTGTTGGGAACAAAACCAATATATATTCCCTAATATTGATTATTCCCTATTGATTTGATTGAATTAAACATACAACTAGAAAATTTGGAATCCAATGAATTCATTCACTTGATGGTCTCACCTTGGGATGTCATAGATCTGTTTGCAATTAAGGCACATTGATCTCTCTATTTTTTCATTAACTACACGAAGATAAATAAGGTAA
Organism: Viscum album; assembly: GCA_963277665.1. Classification (NCBI taxonomy): domain Eukaryota; kingdom Viridiplantae; phylum Streptophyta; class Magnoliopsida; order Santalales; family Viscaceae; genus Viscum; species Viscum album. The sequence continues at coordinate 1,376,141,049 of OY728140.1, read as the reverse complement.
ATATCAAGAAAAAGTTACCCTTCCCCATATTTATTACCATTTAATGAGCTTAAGGGGGAAATTTGGTTCTCTAGGATTGACCTGTGCTCAGGTTATCATAGTGTAATTTTTAGAGAGGCATATATTCTAAAAATATCATTATGATGTATGTATGACCATTTTTTTAATACTTTATATTGACTTTCTGGTAGAAAAATTCTCCAAAAGACTTTAAAGATGTTATTAATTGGGTGTTTCACCAGTATCACGAATCCCTTTTCTTGGTATTAAGGGATGACATTCTAGTCTAACTGGGATCAAGGTGGTGCATTATTGACATTTTAGAATTGGGTTGGTGACCCTTTGAGATCATTATCTCTACGTGATGATTTGAAAGTTTACCTTATATATTAGGCAGGTGAAGTTTCTTGGTCTTGCGATCTTAGAGCGAGGGGTTTTAGTGGACCGTAAGAATATTAGTGTAGTGATATAATTGGAACAACCAAATAATGTTTGTGAAATTATGATTTTTTGGCCGGAAATGGTATTACATGTAGATTATTTGATATTTCTCTCAGATATCTTGGTGCATGAATATGATTATCTAGAAAGGGGTAATGTTTGAAAAGAACCTAGAGTCTCAGTAATCCTTTGAGTACCTAAAGGGAATGTTTATCAATGATACTATTTTTTTGTAATCTCCGGAAAGGGATATTTGCCCTATTGTGATGCCTTAGGTATGGGTTTTGGGTGTGTTTTGATGTAGGTTCAAAATGCTATAGCATATGATTCACATCAACTCTTAGCAGATGAGAATAATTACCCAAATCATGACCTAGAATTAACTATAGTTATCCATTCAATGAATATATGGTTCCATTATCATTTTTGGGAGATGTTTTTGGTTTATTCATATATTATGATTTTAGAATATATTTCCTCGAATATGGATTTTAAATTGAGGTAGTGTAGTCGGGTTTAATATCATCATGTGATTGATTTTGATATAGTCTATAAACCTGGTAAGGGTTATTTTGTTGTAGATGATGTGAGGAATAAGTTCCTCATGTTGGCATTGAATGATTCTAGGGATGAGCAGAATTTTTGGGTATTTTTTATCAAATGAATCTGGATACCAAGGTGCTAATTGGAGGGGTGTTTGTAGCTATTTTTTAGTATACACATTCACTTATAGAATAGAATTGCTGTGAGAAACATAGTGATGAGTTTTCCTAATAGTCTATGCAATTCAAAAATGTTGGTTAGGTGCCTTATTATTTTTCATTGTATCATAAGGTATATTTTGGTTTAAACGGTGACATTGTGGTGCTGTTGTTGTTTAAGAAGGTGGTGATGCATGATATCCACCAATATTCGGGGTCCATTTGTCCTATTTTCACAAAGCTTTTTTCTGAAATGTGTCATAAGATCATGTGGCTATGTATGAGGGGGGGTATATCTCACTATGTGTCACGGTGTTATACATGTCCAGAGGTTAAATTATAAAACAAGATTCTATCTAGTTTACATTAGCATCTTCATATTACTTATGGAAATGGAAAAATATATCCATGAAATATATTATTAGATTGCCTCATACACCTTAGGGGAGGAATTCCATTTGGTTAGTGATTCACTGCATGAACAAATCAGCCCATTTCATTCAAATCATTGATTCATCCCAAGTGGTTGAGATGGGTCAGTTATATGATAAAGTGGTTTTGAGGATTCATTGTGTTCCATCGCTAATTTTTTCTAAAAGGGAACCCAATATCCTTCCACATTTTTGTGAATGCATTCATAAGGAGATCAGGTTATATGTAAAGGTGTTTGTGGCATTCCACCATCAAACTGATGGTTAGATGAAGCGAGTGAATCATTGTTTGGAAGATATTTTCTATGAATGTATGTTGGATTTATGAGGTCAGTGGGATATCTATTTTGTATTGTTAGATTTTTCATATTACAATACATACCAATACATAATTCAAATGGATCCTTTTAATGAAATTTATGGTTGGATTGGTCTGTCACCATTATGATGGGATGAGGTGGGTGAAACCTCATTATTGGGATCAAGCCTTCTAGGGGAAAATATTAATATTATCAAGATAATGAGGAAGTAATTAATGAATATTATGAGTCAATATAAATGTAAATTTTACCATATGTGCCAAGATTTAGAGTTTTCTATGGGCCACTGGGTGTTTTTGACTCTGGTACCACACAAGGGTTATTTTTTTATGAATGAAAGGGAATCAAACATTGAGATATGTCAAGAATTTTGAAATTACCAAGATAGTTGGTAAGGTGAGATACCAGATGATTGTTCCCACTTAGTTGACATCAATTCATGACATGTTCTATGTCTCTTAACTGAAAAATTATAACCCAGATCTGTCTTATCTATAGAATTGAGAAGAGTATGAATTGGAGCCTGACTTTTCTATGTTTGAATAGATAGTACAAATTTTTTTTCGTCTCGGGAGATATTTATTCTTTTCAGGTCTATTCATTTGGCCATGAAACTTTGGTATCATTATAGTGATTATCATGAGACATAGGATCTGAATTATTTGGTTAAAAAGTAGAATACATTTTTGTTCAATGATCAAACCGTAGAGGGACTATTCGGGGTTGGACTGTTATAGTGCGGGGGGGGGGGGGGAATTCATATTCACGATTTTGTTTTGAGGTATTAATTTGTTTATTTTTTTTTAAATTATTCCCTATGATTCCCCTTGAATTTATGGGTAAAGTGGATATTTTGAGTTTGATAGGAAAGGGTGAAAATTTGGTACACTGTTAGGGAAAATCATGCAGCCTCCTCTAGGTAACCCTGAGACCAATTTTTATTTTAGATAGTGGAGAATTCCTAGTTTTTAGATTGTAAAAAGAATATTATGAGAAAATATTGTGGTTTATTCTTCTTGGATAATGAACAATTCATCATTGCTGCATGGTTCGAAAAACCATGCAGGATTACTGTGCAACCTATCCGGGTCATTAAAAAGTTGAGATTTACATTTATTCCCTCTTCGATATTAACTGTAATTACTCCTATTTTCCTCCAAATTGGGATTTCCATTCTAAGAACCACTTACTCCCCTCCCTTCTCCCTTATACCTCTAATTTTGAGGTGGTTTTGGTTTGGATTCTTTAATAAATCCACAAGTGTCATTTCTCAAGTTGTCTCCCTATTTCTAGCATTATTATTCTCTCTATATTTAGTTCATGAATTTCAAAACGTTTTTGGACCTAAATATGTTTCTATCCTGTGTTTTTTTGGTAAATATTGATTTTTTTATGCTTGATATTGCCTTTATAGGGCCTTTTTGAGGTGCATTTCTGTTCTCACACTAGTTTTTAGAGGTTTCCAAGGGCATGGATAGCCTTTATATGATTTTACAGCATTAGATGAGTTGGTATTTTTAGCATGATTGTTTAAATTTGATATATCTATGATTTTTTTGGTGTAAAATATTTTTTGCAATCTTTTTTAGATTCACAATTGATGAATATGAGTTTTCGTAAGTAAAGTGGTTATAATTCATTTTTACTTCATCATGTTGTTTCATATATATGTTTTATTCCTTGTGTGAAAGGTGAGAAGTATATATTATTTGAGATTTAACATTAAAAACATGTTCAAAGGGAATTTTCAAAGAGAAATTGGTATTTGATTCATGTTTTTTTATTTTTTTTCAATTAATATGTCTTTGAATTATGATAGTTGTGTGAACCATGTTTTATAAATTCTTTGGTTGTGAGTATGAATTTAAAGGGGGGTTCTAATTGAAATGGTTGGATTACATATCATTTCATCATGTTTCATTTCCAAATGGATTTAATAAATTGTAAATGTGGGGTCAAATGGTTTTTTTCAAATGGTTTTGGTGTGCGTGTTAAATGGAAATTAGTTTTTTTATGGAAATCGATAGTTTCCGTGAGAAAATTAATCATTGGATACCTTTGAAATTGTGAAATTTGTGATTTCCTTGGGTGATCAAGATTATTTTAATTTGTATGTGAATTTAATGACTTATGTGATATGTTAAATTGAGTTTTAGAATAAAGGGAATCCCGAGTATCATGGTGGGTGGACTAGAACGAGTACGCTAGTAGAGTTGATAGTGGATGAGGCCTAATTTCCTATTTTAAGATTCATGATTAAAACACTAAATAAACACGTGATATGGGTATATAGAATTAAAACATTGTATCAAATCCACTATAGAGTCTTGTTTATGGGAACCCTATACCTTTTGTCTTATGATTCAAATTACAGTATAAATTTGGATTAACTCTTTTCCAGTGGATTGGGCATGAAGAAGTTGATGATAGTTTCAAAGGAGGATTTTGATCACTGAGGTAAAAGTTTCTTGGGTTCCCACTTGTGATAGTGACTATAGGGTTTTCCCATGGTTCTCTAATGTGAAAATATTCTCAATTGAAGTGAATCTAGAAGTTATAAAACAATATACCTTGTGTATGTATTTTTTTAAAGAAATATTATTTGTGAAAAAAGGTTTTCTGTAAATAGTGTTTCTTGAGAGAGTTTCATTAACATGTTTCTTAAAAAAAATTCATATATTATTATAGGAATGTGAATTTTTAGTTTTCCTTCTAATTTTATATCGTGGAATCTTTTATTTTTTCTGGAATCCAACTAGGATTTGGATGACACCCTAAAAACACCTTTGAGTGTATGTAGACTTTGTTATGTATGCCCCTGGAAAAGAAACATTATATCATGGTGGTGATGGTGAATCTCGTTCCTAGTATTCTAAATCACATGGGTTTTGGTGTTTTTGGATTGATGATAATGGACCCCTAGTTTCATTGTGGTTTTTGGAATGTCAAAATGTTCCCATTCTGTTGTGGTACATTTCATTTTTGTTGTATTTGTAAAGCATTGAATTTAACAATATTTGTACCCATTTGGTTGTGGATACCATTTATTTCATGGATTACAACTGTTGTTTTTATTTGTGATTATATAATTGCATGAAATAATTCTCAATGTGTATTTGTGATACTGAGGAAATACTTTCTAGTCCGTGGGGATCACTAACGCCCTTCACATTATGCCACAAATTGTGTTTGGTATCAGGCTGGATGAAACAATAGATTGGTTCACTAAAAATTGATTATTTGTGAGTATATATATCATTACAATTGGACTTGGTGGTAATTTAGAATGATATTCCTAATGTTTCATGTATAATTAGTGATCATTCATACACACTAGTACTAATGTTTTAGAAATATTCTCTACTTTATGCATTTATTTTGATGAAAAATGGAACATGATCTGTAGGTATTGGGATTTTTTGTTTAAGGATGTGAAAAAATTCATTCCCATATTGGGGGGGTAAATTATAATATTTATAAAGGTATGAACCTAATTCATTAAGGGCCTTCAATGTTGTGAGACAAGTTATATAATGGTCGAAGTGTCCCCAATATTCCAATATCCATGTGGATCCAATGTTATCTTGTTCAATTATATATTCTACAATATGTATTCAGATCTAGGGTATAATTAATATTTTTCATTAACATTTGTTTAGGGTGTATTATTTTTTATCATGTACTAAGTCAAATAATCGGTACACCAGTGATAATTGAAAGAGTGTGATGGACTATTTTGATGGTGGAGGATCTAACTGTGTACTTACACAGAGTGTTAGTTTTAGACATTGGTTTAGGATTTTGAATTATTTTGTGATACCCCCAAAACATTTATGAATTATTATTAGGTCATTTGAATGTGTAAAAATTTGTGTGGAAAATTAATTTTCTTAAAAATTCATCCATAGGAAACCTGAACTTCATTTTTAATAAAATTTTATTCATTAGAGGAAACCACATAACTGTGTTGATATACCGTTAGAAATATATTCTTCTCTAGTGATTCAAATAGTGAGGATAACCAAGAATATAAATTTTTCTTTTTCAGTATACTCTTATAGTGGGTATACCCATAATACTATTACAAAATTGGTTAGATTTTTTTTTCTGAATTTGAATCGACTAGTGAGGTTTACTGGAATCATTATGTCAGTGATTATTTTGAGAAGGTGGATCGGATTTTGATGATCAATTTAACTTGGTGTGTAGAATTTTATGTGGAATCTCATTTGAAGTTTTAGTTTTTAATGTGATGATTTAGTTGAATTTTATGATTGATAAAGGGTTGATGTTATTACTTGGAGACAATCATGTATTATTTGGTATTTCAAGCATTATAGTTAAGAGTTTCTATTAATCTTCATACACACATTTCATCGATTTTATAAAAAAATTGATTTCATTGTTTCAAGAAGTTAACGTTTCTTTAATTGGGATCCAATTCAAGAATTTTTTTTGTGGAATATCTATAAAAGTGGTTTTTATATGATAATTGAGGTTGATAAGGTGATTTGGATAGATACATGAAAATTGGATTGGGGATGTGCAGAACCCCTCCCCTTTAATAATTTTTACTAAAGGCAATTGGATATGTTGCGAAACTTTTTTATCCCGTAATAGAATTCATTGAGGGGTTCCACAACATGTATCATTGTGTTATACAGTATGATAGGTGATTTCACTCCATGTGTGTTTAGGCCTTTCTGAGGTTGGTTACAATTCCCCATGACCAAAAAAGTTTTCTCATGGTGATATTAATGTTATGGATCACATATATACTTTGGGTTGTTGTGTTGTGACCCATAGGATACATACAATGAATTTTCAATGTGAAGAAGAATTGTGGTGTTAACATCATGATCATGAAACAACTAACATAAATCCATGTATTTATATTAGATATATAGTGGAAATTTACCTGTCATAACGCCATCATATTTTAGGGATTAAATGTTATTAGGAGTGATCCATTTGGCTAAATATCTTCCTATAATCATCCAAATATACCCCACATAGAAAGGGGTGGATTTCATGGTGTTGTGTGGTATATTTTAAATATGGAAACCTTTATCCCTCTTTATTCCACTTTTCCTTTTGATTTTTGGGACTAACATCACCACATGGGTACAGTTTCATTGAATATTCCACTTTATAAGTTTTGAATCATCCATATTTAAGACATTCTTTTCCAATAATTTATGGAGAGGATATCATTATTATTAAGTCATGATCATTCATTCTAATTTTTTTGAACTTTTATATTTTGGAGTGTTTTTTATCAATTATGCCTAATATATCATAATTCAAAAATTATTATTTATTATTATTATAAATTATTTAATTTTATGGAAGGATATAGAATCCTGGTTGATGTTACAACCGTGGATGGGGAATGGATAGTCTTGAGATATGTTTTTAGTGATGATGGTAACTCCATTTGAAAGTAATTTAGTCCATTTGATAAAAATTTATACAATTGTTTAAAAATTATTATTCATGCATATGTTTTACAATTTAATGAGTAAACTATATTGGAGTAAGAAATATATAATGAATGATACATCATAGTTATGAGCCTCTCAGTGATAGAGTAAGTAATTCTACGAACATTTTTTTAATTTGGTTTAGTCTGAAAACTATGTATCATGGGGATTTGTATCAATTGAGATATAGAGAGACCTTGGTTTGATCTTATTATGTCAGATTATATGTGGGTATTCTTTGTTGGATTCAATAGGGATAGTAATTTATGAATGATAGGATTAATAAATTGTAAACAAGAGAAATGGACCTACATCTCACATAAGATGAGAGGCCCACCCCTGAATGTGAATATGTATCGTGGTGTTTTCTATGATTACCATGAGTTATCAAGGGATATAAAAGATATGTTGTAGAGTGGATTCCTCTATATTATTATTGAGATCTCCAATTAGGGATATGTGATAGGATGCCATGGTGTGGGTAATGTGATTATTGGAATATCATATTATCAGGTTTCTAGGAAGATTAGAGTAGGATGTAATGGGATTTTCCATAGAATGTTACCCCGGGATGTGATGTGAAAAATAGGAGAGTATGTGAGACTATAAATGAGGCCATTTTATAGAAGTGTTGATAAATTGTGAGAACATGAGGGGGTGTAGGGTGATGTATCATATTGATGAGAATATATGAGTTAGTGTCAAAAGTACCCTTATCATCATACTAATGGGAGATATAATAATACCTAGAGTATTTTAATATTAATCTTGTACAATAAAAATAGTTTTTAATAGATTATACTATGATGAGACATAAATATTATGATGTTTTTCAATGTGGGGGGCTGTGTCATGAGCAAATAGATCCTTAGGGAGGAATGTTGAGCTTATGGAGTGGTTCAAATGATTCTTGGCCATTGTGTGTTTTTTTTGTCTTGCATATTGGATATTTTAGGGATGTTGGGTCATATATTGAGAATAATGTTGTGTTGGTAGTTTTTATACACAACCTCAAATTAGTGGAATTGGTTTCCAATATAATTCATGCTCTCATGTGATGAGTTCTTGTAAATACATTCAATTTTCTACATCCCAATAATAGTATAAGTCATTTGATATATTCATTCCACACAATCCAATATTAGAATATTGGGTTGATTACATTTTATGTTCTGAGCCATCTGGGGAATTGGGTTGGGTTTCATCAATGCTACCTTCTATATGATAAATTGGTTTTGTTTCCCTTTTTTACTATATTCCATTATTTCTGTGGAAAATTTATTATTCAATTACCACTTCCCCAATATGGAATGGTTTGGGATTTTATAAATGCATCCTTCAACAATTGGGAATATGATAGGTTATATTTAGTGTAACCTTCTTTGAGAATAGTGAATTGGGAAACTGATGAACTACATACATAGAATTCTTAGGTATCAAGTGGGACTTGTGGAATAAGATAAATAGATTTAAAAATTTGTTTAAGGAAGCTATTGTAATGAATTACAGTGTCTATGTTATCACAAGATGACATAAAATGTGTATTATGATGGTGGAATGATATGGATATCTTAAATAAGCTCATGTATGTTGGTTTATAAATAATGTTTTCCAGATTAGAACATATAGAGATAGTGTATATTCTTAATTATCATATTTTTTCATTATATATATATATATATTATGCTGTATTTTTGGGTGATTTTTTGAGACATTACTAATATGTAATTATCACCCAACTAATTAGGAAATCTGGTTTGTATGTTGACCATACTCCTATAATATAGGTATATGAATTTTTGGGGAATTTGATTAGGCTATATCACAACTAATTCATATTTAATTTTGGAATTATTTGTTGGTTTCAAATTTCTATACATATTATTGTATAATTTTTTCATTTATTTATTTTTTGTGTGTGATCACTCCATTGGGAGACTATTAATTGTATGATTATACCCCATAAAAGGATATGTTATTATAGAATTGTTTTTTTGTCATTAAACACACTCTAGTTATGATTTTTTGATGAATTTATTAATTTTAATTGTTTTATTTACAATTATTCAGGGAATTGTCAACATATGTATAAATTCGGCCCTCCATGCTTGTCAGTATGATTTGGTTGTATAAGGACACATTTTTAAGTCCATTTAGTGACTCCAGAAGATATATTTATGAGTGGTATCTAGTTGGGGAATTTTATTAATGGTTATTGACATTTATTAATTTTTTATTTAATGAATATACTTATTCATTATTGAATTAATATAATTTTTGCTGCATCATTGGATTTTTCTTGTATGAAATGAATTTTAGTGTTTGGAGATTCGGTTCTAGATTCTCTCTTAGTAGCCATAGTTGATCCATTACTTTATTTCAATCTAATGGTTATGGGTTATAATATTAAAATACATGTGTTTAATTGATGTTTTAGGATTTATAAAATGTATCATTGTTGGAAATTCCTATTTTCTGAGTGCTATTGGTTTTTTTTGAAGTAATGGTTTGTAAATCCATTCGTTTTTTGAATGAATTAATGTCTAATATGAAATAGATGGGACACTAGAAAATGATCCTTATGTATGTATCCTTGAATTAGATATTGTAAATACTTTTATAAATTTAGGTTGGTGAATTTATGTGGAAGCTTGAATTTCTGGATACATATTCAAGAGTGGGATATTTTTAAGGTTTTAAATGGGTTTTATGATATTTTTTGAAGTGTTAGTCCGATCAAAGGATGCCTTTAATGAAATATAATTTTATATATCTAATTTACATTCATATAATTATGTTATATAGTATAAAGCACATACATCACCTAGAGAACCTAATAAAATTATTTGTTTAATAATTTAAGAATTAAATAGATGGTATTTATAGAAATTAAATAAATAATTCCAATGGAATTAAAACTTTACTATTGGAATAGTAACATGACCAATAGGAATAGTAAACCTTGTAACCTCACATATAATTGTATATATAAAATATAGGTATCTTATGAATGATTATATAATATCTTTATATAGTGGAATAATTAATTAAATGTATTAAAAATGATAAATTATATATTGGTATTTTTTGGAAAATTAAATTGTTATTTAAAATTTTATAATTAATATAAAAAATGAAATGAAGATTAATTTTCCCAAAATAGATTCATAAATTAAAAGTTTTAGTCTTATGATTATAAGAATATTTTATAATACCTTGATAAATTTTTCAAAGTGTAATAAAATAAATTATAATTTTAAATTGAATTTTTGAGAAAATAATATTTTTAATTAAATTTATATAATTCATATATAGAAAAATATTTTCAGAAATTAGAATAAATTATTGAAAAATTTCAATCAAAAAATGGTTTTGGTGATTTTTTTGATTTTTATAAAATCGTTGAATTATTTAATGGTGAAATATAGTAATTTATAGTATTTAATATAATAATTAAATAACTAAATTTTTGAGTCATGTCTTATGTAATGTTGAGGTAATTACTAAATTTGTCTAAATATCCAAAACCATTTACTATATTTAGTATTGGGAATCAATACTACTAATATTCTTGTCCCAAAATAATAAACACAGGAAAAAAATAATCAAAAACACCCCTCTCCTCCCACTATATATACAACCACTCACCACACCTTCTCCTCACACCATAGAGAAAATTTATCTTGAATATATTATTCCCAATTAATCTCCCAAACATATTCCCCATGTTCTTATCTTGCATGTATCACAACACGATCATTTCCACATACTTTAATGAGGTTCTCAAGGAGACGAAACTCAAGAGGTAAAACCCTCCCTCTTTCACATTAAATTTATATCCCATTTCGCATACTTCCATCACCTCCCTTATACAATGAATCATGATAATTATAGTATCTTATATATATAGTAATTTTATTTTTTTAATGGATTATCCATAATCAAATTTCTCATGCACTAAATTTTTTTTCAAAAAAATGAAAACATCATCCGTGAGGTGTCAAATCACGCCTTCATGTGCAATAAGTATTCATGTTTAATTACCATCTTTAATACCCACCATAAACCCAATTTTATGGTTAAAATAGATAATAATATTTTAATTACAAATTATTTAATGTTCTGTATGATTTTTATAAACAAATTATTAAATAAAATGATATAAATTCATGATAGTCGTAAAAATTGCCAAAATAATCTAATTAGTTTTTTCATCAACATTTTGAAATATGAATAATACTAATGTAAAAAAATAAAATAATATATGGGTCCATATAATGTTATTTAAATAAATTAATACCATATAATTCTATTTCTATATTTTTTTCATCCATTTTAAAAGAACATTCAGAATTGTATGCAAGAGAACCATGAAACCACGAAACGAACACACCCAAAATGAAAAAATTAAACACTCTAATTCAAAAAAAATGGACAAAAATTAAACTAATAATATTTTAATATTTTAATTAAATTAATAAAGGATATATATATATATATATATTATCCAAAACATTAATTTCTATTGAAAACACTTTCAGACATTTTTTATTTGACTCCCTCCAAACATCATTTTTTAAGGGTTATTCATTCTCTCTCTTTAACAAAATATAATTATTAATTATTAATATGTTCTCCTCTTAAATTATCGTTGTATTTCCCAAACATATTTATCAATATCCAATATTCATTGATTAATGAGTAAATTCATTTTTTTAATGATCCCTTTTCTATTCATCCTGATAAGGAAGTAAGATTAAATGGATCTTCTCAATTTCAAAAACATTTTCAATTAAACTCCATTATATATTTTAAAAAACCAATAATTTTCTAAAATCACTTATTTACAATTAAAAAAATTCATAGTAAATCTAGAGTTTTGTACAATCTATTATTCCTTTTCCCCTTTAAGTATCATTAATATTTTCCCTTAAACCACACTAAAGTTCATAATTTCTAAAGTTTCTTAAATACTTTTTTTACATGTTTATTTATAGGTTGTACATTATTTTCCATGATTTATATCTATTTTCCTTTATAAATTTATATTTATGCTTTAAATACATTATTTGATTAACACATTTACCAAACTCCCATTTAAATGTGATATGATTATGATACCCATTTAATTTTATGGGAATCCCTTATGTTTATTCCATATGTTTGATTATTTATGTGGAAATCATGTATATGAACATGTTATGATGTGTGAACATGGATATAGATTTAATTTATTATGTCATGTTTTAGTCTTAGGATACGACATGTTGGGATATGGAGTGAACTTGATTCCTTTATAGGACTTTGTCTACCATATGATATGTTCGTTGTAGTTATCCAAAATTCTATTTATGTCATGTTATATATTAATTCCAGATTCCTATTTTTCAATTATTACATGATCACATGATCTATATATCATTTTTTTTATATTTTTTTCATGTTCTGTGATTTTTTATTTCTGGATGTTATGTCGTATAACCCTTGTTCTATGCTCTATTTCGATGTTTATTCCCATAGTTGGATTTTTAGCACATCCCTTCCTTATATGTATTTCCATAGTTTTTAATGAATATATAAGAGATAAAAGGTTATTTGTATCCTATTTTTTTATGATTAATATAAATTTGTTTTATTGTATTACATGTTTTATTTTAATGTGACCTATCATCAAAATAGATTAGACGTTACGATCCTTGGTTACTATTCGATGGTTTGTTATGCTTAAAATCATGTAATAATATGTGTAGAAGACAAGGGATTATATATTTCTTATTAGAGAAAAATCTAGTTATTTTTATTGATTGGGAGTAGAAAAATTTTGCAATAACCTTATGGATAATTTCATCTCCACTAATAACATGGATTGAAACATTGATAATCATAAGACCAGATATAATTTCTATTTACAATTCTATCTTTTTATGTTCAATCATTACATTTTTATATTATTATTATCTAGGTATTAAAGCCCAACTAATTGTATTTTTTTTGTTAATGGACGGAAATAGGAGAACCATTTATAACAACCCATTAGATGTGAATTGTGGTGATATTCCAAAGGTAATTCAATATATGAAGGGAATGGGAGATGAATACATCATTATTGTACTTCCTCAACTGGTTTAAGTTATGATTCCTAATTGGAATCATGGGGAACTCCCACGTTGTCCTATGAAATTTTAATTTTTCGATTGAATACCTTATGAGAAAAAGGCCACCCATATTTTGTGGATCTCCACATCCCATCATCATGGAACATTGTATTAAATACATTGATTAGATATTATTTTTTACTTCAATTCTTAGATGAAGATAAAGTCATAATGTTTGTCTATCAATTTGACTGGGAAGTTAATCAGTTGTATAAACGAATAATAATCACATAGTATAAGGAGGGAATGTATTATATGGAATTTAAAGATTTTATGAAAATAATTTTCAATAAATAATTTTCTCAAACACTCCATAAAAAGATAGAAAGGGAGTTCCTTTGATTGAAAAAAAGGAGGATGCTTCTGCCAGGTCATATAGGGGTAACCTTATAAGGATTTTAGGATAAACCTATAGATTTTACATGAATGTTGAAATCATGTTGAGAAACTTCTTTAGAATAATAAAACTTAATATATGAAAAGTTTTTGTAATTAAGGACATCAAAAACAATGGTGATATTGTTTTTTGTTCCCTTATGGTAGAAATGGAGATCAGATACTCTCAGCGGTATCATAGTCCCAAAGAAAAAGAGAGGGAAATCGAGTTTAATATGGGATAATCAATAGATAAATCCAATTATGGAATGAAAATACAGAATCACATGTGCCAAATGTGTGGGATGAATAATCATTGTAACTACCTAAGGGTAACCCAATGATAATTCAAACATGGAAAAGAGGGGTATCTGGATAATGAAATCTGAATTTGTATGAATAATAACACTGATGTGGAAGAAGAAATAATGGTTCATATAAACACTCAGCCTATAATGTAGTGTTCCATCAATAAGTAACATGGTAATTGTGTAATCCAATTACATTTACCAATGGTTGTTGAAATAATTCAACAGCTACATCCAAGGAAGATAGAAAGGTCATATTCTCTTACAACCACTTAGTTGGAATATAAAAATTATGCGGTGATATGTAAACTTGTCATTCAATCAAGAATAGAAATAATACTATTTGATTCTGGTTCTGAGAATTCATTCATATCATGAGAGTTTTTTAGAACAATTCAAACACCTCCAAAAAATGTACAGGATCAGTTATCAATAAGGTCAAAAAATGGGGTGATTATTTCATTTATTGTATATAAATCATCCCAGGTTATTTTTTGTGGAATAAACCTCTCGTCCAAACTTCTTATAATTATTTTAGTGGAGTTTAAAGCTAAATTGGGCATGGATTGGATAACATCTTATAAATCCAACATTACGTGTCATGAAAGGGATATCACACTTCACATATTGAGGCATCCAACAATTCTGTACAATCGTAAGAAGTAGAATGAATTTATTTTATAATCATAATCTAAATTATGTATATTATTTCTATATAATCAAGCATATCATTCTAAACTGATTGTGATAAAGGATAGAATCCGGATTGAAGACACACTCATTGTGAGGGACTACATTAATGTGTTCCATAAATAATTTTCTTCCTTCCACCTAACCAATTGTTTTATTTCGCAATTTATCATGTTCATATACCTCTATATATATAAGATAAAAATTTTAGAATAACTTCCATTGATTTGGAGAAATTTAAGGACTAGCTACAAGAGAATCAAGATAATGGTTTTATACACCAGAGTGGTTCACTATGGGGTGAACCAATACTATTTATAACTAAGAAGTATGGATATATTCACCTCTACATTGGATTTTCATTATCTCATAAAATCATAATAAAGAAGATTTATCCCCATCCATTAATAGATGATTTGTTTGATCAACTATGTGGGTATATGTTTTTCTCTATGTTGGACCATCGGTTGAGATATAACAAATTAAAGACAAAGAAGGAATATATTTGGAAGACCGAAATTCTAATGGTGTATGGACTATATAAGTTCAATGTTAATCCATTTAGACATAATAATGCCCTTGAAATTTTCATGGGCTTATTGAACTGAGTCTATATAGATTACGTTAAAAAAATACTGGTGGTATTTATTGATGATATTTTTATATACTCATAAAGTAAGGAAGAATATGAAGAGAATTATAATATGATGTAGAATGTATTGGAATGGGAGAAAATCATTGAAAAATATATTAAATATGTGTTTTGGATGGAAAAAGTATCATTCCTTGGGAATTTTATAACCCAAAAAGTATATATGTGGACCCTTCTAGGACAAAGGTAATCAAATTGTGTCTTTAACGAACATCTATAATGGAGATCCATATTTTCCATAGTATAGTTAAGAATTTTTAATGAATATTGAATAAACTCTCAGTTTTTTAAAACCCAATAACCAATCTCACACAGAATGGAGTACAGTTTATCATCACAAGTGAATGTGAATACTTCTTCAAAGAGTTAAAAAATAGGCTTATAAAGCCACTAGTACTCACACCTTCAATAAAAGGCAAAAATCATTATGGTATAAAATGATTCTTAATAGAATCTACTAGTTTGTGTACAAATTCAAAATGAAAATTTAATATACTACACCTCAGGGAAGTTGAATGTTCTTGAGAAAAACGATCACACACATTATCTAGAGTTGGTGGGTGTTATTTTCAAATTCAAAATATGGAATTTTAATGGCCTGGTCATCTTGTGTCCATTACTTTGCTAAAATATGGTGTTTAAGGTGAAAAGTTCGATCAGTGAGGTCGATGTGAATAGTTCCATCAGTGAGGTTGATGTGAACGATTCCATTAGTGAGGTCGAGTTGAATAGTTCCATCGGTGAGGCTGATGTGAATAGTTCCATCAGTGAGGTCGTTGTGAATAGTTTCATCGGTGTGGTTGGGTCGAACAAATCCATCGGTGAGGACGATGTGAACAGTTCCATTAGTGAGGTCAATGTGAACAGTTCCATCGGTGAGGTGGAGGTGAACGGTTCCATCTGTGAGGTCGATGTGAATAGTTCCATCGGTGAGGTCAATGTGAATAGTTCCATCAGTGAGTTCGTGGTGAATAGTTCCAACGGTGAGGTTGCA
Source organism: Viscum album (assembly GCA_963277665.1). Classification (NCBI taxonomy): domain Eukaryota; kingdom Viridiplantae; phylum Streptophyta; class Magnoliopsida; order Santalales; family Viscaceae; genus Viscum; species Viscum album. Next base: position 1,376,124,499 of record OY728140.1, on the reverse strand, counting down.
ATGGTAGCCTCTTTCCTTTACAAAAAATTGAGTTCATGAATAGTGTTCCCAGAATGGTGAGGTTTCAACAGTGAGGTTTCAATAGTGAGGTTCATGAAGACTGTTTCCAGAACATTGAGTTTTTGATGGTGAGGTTTACGAACATTGTTTTTTCATTGCCAATTTTTGAGTTCATGAACAATGCTTCCACAATGTTGAGGTTCATGAATAGTGTTTTCAGAATGGGGATTTTCAAACAGTGAGGTTTCAACGGTCAGGTTTCTGAACAGTGTTTCCAGAACGGTGAGGTTCCAATGGTAACCTCTTTTCTTTTCAAAATTTTGAGTTCATGAATAGTATTTCTAGAATAGTGAGGTTTCAACTGTGATGTTCATGAACAGTGTTTTTCCATTTCCAAATTTTGAGTTCATGAACCGTATTTCCAAAATGGTGAGGCTCTAATGGTGAGGTTTCAATTGTGAGGTTAATGAACAATGTTTTACCTTTGCCAAATTTTGAGTTTGTGAACAATGTTTCCAGCTTCCTTTAGTTTCTCTACTTTAATGTTTTCTTTGGATGTAAAATGCATTTAAAGACTTGTTTTAAGGACTCTAAGGAAGATTCAAATGCCATAAATTCTATATTAGTTTTCCCACATTCTCAGGGGGGTTTTACATGGTCAAACTGTGTAGTTCCATGTGATCTTCTTTTAATGAAAAATTAAATGTATCATAAACCACTACTCTGTTAAATATTATAAAGAGATGATATATCTTAATAAAAAGTTCTTCCTCCCTATTCCCTATTTTGAGATGCTCGAACATTTCATTACATCATATAGGAGTTGTAAAATAAAACTTTCTTCCTTGGATTGGATCCAATCAGTTTTGATGGAACCATGTAATATTGATCAATCTTCGATATAAGGAGTAAACTATCATCATTATTTTGTGTCCATCTCCTTCTTTTTCTCTTTTCATATATAATGTAATGATATATCCATGTTCTTAACAGGTTTTTCTTGGGTATTGACCTGTGTTGTGGTGTATCTTCATCCTTGGGTGGATACAGTTGTCACAAGGGGAGGAGATCGTAACCTATTGTGGGGCTCATTCTAATATAAAGATCCTCTAGAACTGTTTGAGGTAGGTTTCATTAGTTCTCTTTTATTTTTTGTGAAACAATACAGTTATAATTTATTATCCCACTCGATCAAAATGGAATTGACATAATAAATATTTATACTGAATAAATAAATTGATATCGATTGTATGTTATTGCATCTTGTTTTTATAGATAGTGTTATACCTACTCATTATTTTTTAGATATTCATTCTTGATAGAAATTGGTAAAGAATTTAATATCGGAATTAATTGATAATTATTTTGGATAAATTATAATAAGTATATAAATGTATCTGGTTCTCCTTGTTGTCATTTTATTTTAATCAAATTGGTGTAGTAAACATGTTTAATAATTTTTGATGGTATACTATTTAGGTTTCCTGATGTTAAAACATTAAAATAATAAATCGTTTAATCCAAGATGGATTAATTAAATGGTTGTTTGATAAAAGACAATTCCTTGTAGGGTTATGAGTTACCCTCTTGCTTGTTTAAGGGCCAAGGGACCAATTGGTATGATATTTGTTTTCTTACAACTTGTGTTGTGATGTGAGACTAGATGGCTGTTGGGATATGTGGGGAAATATAGGCCTATTGGTTGTGGTATCAGTTGACACATAGAGTAGCGAGATGCAACAATTTATGTGTGTGGGTGTCGGGGAGCTCATCGTAGATGACGGAATGGGTTGGATGTGAATGTTTGGATGCTTGACGATTTTTATTGGTTCTTTAACTACTTTACATTCCCCACTTCTTAAGGGAAATTGTCTTTCATACCCTTCTTCCAAAAGGGGATAAGACACGCGGTGTATGCAATATGATTTTTATGTTTATCATCTCAAGAGAGGATGAGTCTATGCTCTTGGAATAGGTGGAATAGACTTGATGGGTAGTTCATCTACTCACTGTGATGGGCCCCCTTCTATTTTGTAGCAATGAATTTTTTTCTGGAATGATTGGTAATAAGGGACAGTAATATAGTAAATAAATATTTGAATAAATGACGTCAACCCACGAGTTTGGAGCTTACTGGAATGCAATTCTGAGAACATTAGATATTGGGATTGTATCTAAGGAAGTGTAATGTGGAATTGTTAATAGTAAATTAATATATAGTTAAACTGATAAAAATGGAATAATGTAATTTTTTAAAGATCTTTAAATGGTTGTGTGTTTATAGGATACATAGTCTTAGATGTGGAAGCTGGGAGTCCAAGAGAAGTTAGCTGCAATTGAGTCTACAAATTGGTTATTCCCATAGTGTGGTTGTGATCTATAGTATTTCGGAACTTTTTGTGTTTCTATACGCTACTCCACCCATTCAGTTAGGGTAACTGACACCCTGGGAATTTTGATCCTTAGGGTGTGTTTTCTCCAACATTATAGTGAGACTATGGATGCCTGTCTACACCCTTTATCCACTATATCCACTCTTGTTAGTTACTTTTTCTAGTGGGAATAATGGTTAGTTTTCCCCTTATATGTGTGTTGAGGGCTGTAATGGCTTGTGGGTATTCACACACATATATTCTTGATATAGTTTCCTATGGACTACTATAGTTGTAACGTGTATAGGCTATAATTTCTTGAGGATCCTTACTCAGTGTATGGGCTATCAGGTCTTGAGGATTAATACCCGGCATATGATACATGTTATGCAAGCTTTGGTGGATCCCAAAAACTACCTCATTAATTTTCTTATGTGGACATTGTGGTTTTTTTACACGAGGTTTATGTGGTGGGGCTTCACCCAGGTGTCTGTGAGCGATCCTTTTTGGAGAGAGATACTTATGATGTGAGATGTTGGATCAAAGTGCAAAAACCAGTGGGTAAATAGTAGTGGGGTACCCTTGATATTATTTATTATATTATAAACTCTTGTATGCGTTACTTGGTGAGAGTATCCATTGTGAGACTGGGAACATAGTATATCTATTTAGGGATGAGTTATTTTCACTTGTTGTTCACTGTGCTTCTTTCTTTAATTTTTCACGAGAGGCTTTGGGTAGGATCCTACTAAGTATACATTTAAACTCACCCTATGTATATATAAACTTTTTTTTCAGTTCACTTGGATAAGGTAGAAGATAAGGCTGGTTTCTACTAGCTTGGGGTTGCTGGAGCTATTTGGGCATTGTGGTTTCTATTATTTTACATTCTTTTGGGTACTTGTTGTTTTCCGTATTTATTTGTAGTATTTTAGCATTACATTACATATGTGTACTTGGGATTTATTTTATATTGTTGTCTGAGTTGGAGATTCTTGTTTTTTGTCTTATCTCTCTCTACTGCATGTGTTCTCTTAGAGGGTAATGCCTCCCATCTGTGTGTTTACTATACCCTCTGTGCTAGTCGCCATCTTGGGGCCTACTAGAGGTGGGACGTGGGGGTATTTTTCTCCCTTCCCAAATTTCCGACCCAGGAGGCATACACAGTGTAGGGTGGGGGTCATGACAGTGTGGTATCAATGGTCTGGTTGAGGGATAAAAATGAGTTTGGTTTTAGCCACAGGTGAGGTTGCATGGGTTGGTAGTGAAAGAGTTTCATTCATGTTTATCATGTGATGTAAACACTGGGGACTAGCTGAGACATAGGAATTTTGGGCCCCTATGATCTGATGAGTGAACCTTTTACTCTATAATGGATACTAAACATGGTGATACTAGTTGTAGGGTCGAGACTAAAAAAATTATCATGAATTATTCTTCTTTGTGTCTGTGTTTGAATGGGTAGATCATGTGATAGGATTACCTAAAATGAATAAAAGAAAACAATCAATTAATTAATTTCATGTCTTCTATATTCTATGTTTAGGAGATCTAACTATTTTTTATTTTTTAGGTATGGTTCAATGTTGACTTCCTTGTCAAGATCACATAGAATATTTTTAGCAGGTTGTGAAATCAGATCTCCACCAGGTAGATGATGACGACGACAACACAAGGAAGAGAACACTCCGAGAGTTTCAGTGCCAGAATCTACAGAACTATGAGGTTGTCGTTATAGATGCATTCCCAAAAGACTAGTTGGAGAAGGTTGGGATAGGATTCAGTTTGATCTATGCTCGGAAAGAGCACTGGGAGTCCTTGTTTGTGACGATGCTGCATGGAGTAGTGAGGCAATGGTGGTTCTTGTTCCTCGAGGATTGCAAGGAGTTAGTGATCTCATGGGTGGATATCTGAGAAATGTTTAGATTCAAGTTTCATTCTTTGGCTGAAATGTCATTTAGTATCTATTAGTTTCATACCCTTCGAAAGGGGAGCTCTAGTGTGTGAGGTTTGGAATCTGTTTCAGGAACCGTTTACAAAATACATCAGACATGTTGCATGATGAGGAGGCAAGATCGAGGCATTTCGAGGAGGTTTTTCATCTAGAGATCTAGTGCCAAGTAACCCCATTTATGCTAAAGAAATATGTTGAGGTGCTGGAAAAGGTAGGGGTCTTAGAGAGGACATCGGCCAAGACCATATCATCACGATAGGGGAGTCATTAGGAATCCTCATGAATCATTGTTGTGGTCTAGGGTTCTCAGTTTTTAGGGTAGATGATTTTCCATTCTGGTGGGGGTAGGTCCTAGCCCTCATCATCTCATTTCTCCGGGGGCAGCAGCTCTTAGGCCTATGCCAAGGGATCAAGACCATTGTTTTTCTTTTGTTGGTTGAGTTCATCAGCATTGATAATGTCTAACCATTCATTGAATCCATCATGAACCAAGTGTTTCTCCGTAGTTTCCTCCATTTATACAGTTACATCTGATGCATCAGAAGCAGGTTGTACCAGCTTCATATGAGTAGAGGATAGATGGGGCAGGCAAAGGATAGCCATGTGATGCTCCCTGTCCTCAGAGAGCAGAGTGTGGCCATAGTGTTGTTCTTCATCAGGGTCAAATATGTCATGGAGGAGTCATGTTCAGCTTCATGCTTTAGCATTGGCAGCACCTTGGGAGACAGATGTCGTTTGAGGTACCCTTTGAAAATTTTCTACCGTGTTGTCTTACTTGTTTATTCAAGAGTGACACACTCTTTCCTATCAACTAGACTTGTACATGCTTTGGGAAATGAGGTAGAGAGGCTTCCAGTGCCCTTGGTGTTTACTATTACAGTAGGAGGTCGAGTTGACAAGTTAAAAGTATGTAGATAGTATGAGCTACTGTTGGGGAAACACCACTCATGGGGAGATTTCCTATGTTTCCGAATACAACCATATGATGTCATCCTTGGAATAGATTGGTTGTATTTGGGGAAGGGTATCATGGATTTGTTACGGAGGAAGGTTGTGTTCTTCGATGTAGATGGAAGCCTGGTCCTGTTCGTTGGTGAGTGGGACCCTCAAATTGGTTAGAGGCATGTTTCATCCTTATCATCCATGATATCTGAGTTGATGCTGAGTTCTTCGGATGTTCAACAGTTTGCATTTCCTAGGGTTGTATAAGAGTACCCCGATGTCTTTCTAGAAGAGGTTGTAGCCTTACCCCCTTTATGATAGATCGAGTTTGGGATCGAGCTACAACCAAGATAATTTCCTATCTTTATATCTCCATATAGGATGGACCCTTATGAGTTATGAGAGCTACATATACAACTTGATGGTATGTTACAGTGAAGTTTTTTTCGATCGAGTGTGTCACCATGGGGAGCACTGGTTTTGTTCCTAAAGAAGGATGGTGGTAGTTTGCAGTAGTGTGTTAAATATCGTCTCTTAAACAAATAGACTATGTAGAATAGCTATCCAATTCCATGAATTGATGATTTATTTGATCAATTGAAGGGTGAATGTTGGTTCTCAAATATCAATGTTGCATGTAAATTATGATAATATCTTGAAGACTAATTATCATTGACATCAGGGGAATTGTGAATTCATTGAAATGTAGTTTTGTATGATGAATGTTCCACGTATATTAATGGGAGTGATGAACACTATGTTACATTAGTTCCTATACAAGTTTTTTTAGTTTTCATTGGCATAATCTTTATATAGTCTACATTTGAGGAGGAGCATTATAGAGCATCTACCCATATTTTTGGGAGTTCATTTTCATCAATAGCTTCTTGGGATGTTGTATAAGTGTGCATTTTGGGATCGAGAAGTTTAATTCCTAGTCCATGTTGTCATCCAATAGGGTTTAGCTATGGATCCCTCGAAGATAGAAGCAGTTATATGTTCGGAATCCCCCAAGATAGTGTTAGAGGTGCGAAGATTCCTTGGTCTCGTAGGCTACTACAGGGGGTTGAGTAGCCAATTTCTCTCAAATGTCGACACCTCTAATAGCATTGACAAGGATGGATAAGGTGTTCATTTAGACTGATCAGTTTCAAGAAATTTTCGAGTATCTAAATGAGAAGTTATTAAGTGCTCTATTTCTTTATCTCCCAGCTGAGGGAGATTAGCTTGATGTTTTCTGTGATGCTTGGACTATGGGGTTAGGTTGTGTTCTAATGAAGCAAAGATCAGTTGTTTCTTATGGGTCTCAACTGTTACGTCCCCATGAACGTATTTATTCTACCCAAAATCTTGAGATTGATCCATGATGTTTTCTCTGAAATTGTAGAGAAATTACCTAATTGGTGAGTGCTTTGTGGTTTTCACCAATCATAAGAGCCTGAAATATTATTTCTCCCAACATGACATAAACATGAGACAACGTCAGTGGATGGAGTTCTTACAGGAATACGACATTGAAATATCATATACATCTAGAAAGGGTAATGTTTTAGTTGATGCACTGAGTAGGAAGTCATGTGGTGATGTAGTGTGTGAATTTGAGTATTTATAGAGATTTATGGAAGAACTACCATATTTACATCTTGATATGAGAGAAGTTGGGGTTAGAGGTGGACTTTTTCAGACAATGTTGATGTCATATCTGGTGATACAGGTGGAAGAGTCCTAGTTGGGGGATCTATAGGTGGAGGTCTGGAGAGACTGAGTTTTTTGTGGAGGGTCCCCTGATGTTTGGTCTGAGAATGAACAACATCGAGTGTTATATCATGGAAGGCTTTTGGTTCCTTTGATGATGCATGAGATGGTATTCAGAGAGCTTCAATGTTCCCCATTAGCAGTGCATCCTAGCATGACGAAGATGTATCGAGCCTTGAGGATCCAGTTTTGGTGGCCTGGGTTGAAGCGTGCAGTTATGGAGTTTGTGTCTCGATGATTGATTTTCCAGAAGGTAAAGGCTGAACACCATGTACCTGGTGGTATTCTCCATTAGTTAGATTTTCCTCCATGAATTTTTTTACTAGTTTACATTGATATTAGGGAGGACATGATGCTATTTGGATTTTAGTGGATAGTTTTACAAAATCTTCCCACTTCATAGCAATCAAGAAGTCAACCTCAGTGGAAATTTTATCAAGGCAGTATCTGGAGGAGGTGGTGAGACTTCATCGAGTTACAGGGATGATCATTTCTGATCGAGATCCATGTTTTACCTCTAGGGATTGGATAGGTCTTCATCATACTTTTCATTCTTATTTATGCCTTAGCACTGCTTTTCATCATCAGATTGATGGTCAGATAGAGTGGACAATCCAGACTCTTGAAGACATGTTATGCTCTTGTGTCAGAGATTTTGTTGGTTCGTTGATGAGGCACATACCCTTGGTGGGGTTCACATACAACAAATATTTTCACTCCACCATCATTTTGGGGGCCTTTTTAAGCCTTGTTTGACCAGCCTTTCCATTCTCCGATGTGATGGACTAGGGTCAGAGAGTCAGCAATTTTCCGACCAAAACATGTTCAGAATACAATAGAGATGGTTCAGGTGATTCTTGAGAGGATGAAGATATCTCAATATCATCAGAAATCATATACCGTTCAAAGGAGTAGACCTGTAGGGATTGATGTTGGGGATCACTTGTTTATAAAGGTGACTCCCCTTCATGGACAGTGATGGTTTAGTTGTGGGGGTAAGATTTCTCCCCAGTTTATAAGGCCTTTCATGGTGTTAGCTCGTGTTCGAGCTGTAGAGTATCAAGTATAAATCCACTTATAGATGAGTTAGATACATAATGTTTTTCACGTGTTACAAATCTATCATTATTGTCTATAATGAATCGCACGTCATCGATTGGGGATAGATCGATGTTGATGATGATGTGACCTTTGAGGAGCGACCATTAGAGATCCAGGACCACAAAGAGATGGTGTTGTGCGGACATTATATCCCCTTTGTTCATTTCTTGTGGTGACATAGTGGCATGGAGGTGTGTACTGGGGAATGTGAGTCACAAATACGTGCTCAGTACCAAATGTTGTTTGATGTAAAACACTATTCATGTAACGATGTACCCTTATTTTTTATAGACCATTCATGTTTACGAGATAACTTTTATTGGTCGCTTCTTATGGCTTTCTCTATTTTGAGAGGTATCTCGATGAGTGGTTATTCGAGATTCTTCTCTACTTCCTTTTAGTTTTGTTTTGAATTCTAGAGGACGATAATTCTTTGAGAGGTATCTGATGTAATGTCATGAACCTCTATGGTCAATTCATTTTCTGAAATATGGTGTTTGAGGTGAGTAGTTCCAACGGTGAGGTTGATGTGATCATTTTCATAAGTGTGGTCGATGTGAAAAGTTCCATCAGGGAGGTCGAGGAGAACAATTCCATCAGTGAGGTCAAAGTGAAGAGTTTCATTGGGGATGTCGATGTGAAAAGTTCCATCAGTGAGGTCGATTGGAACAGTTCCATCAGTAAGGTTGAGGTGAACAATTCCATCGGTGAGGTCAATGTGAATAGTTCCATCGGTGATGTTGAGGTGAACAGTTCAATTTGAGATGTTGATGGGAACATTTCCAATGGAGAGCTTCCAATGGTAGCCTCTTTCCTTTGCCAAATTTTGAATTCATGAATAGTGTTTTTAGAACAGTGAGGTCTCAATTTTGAGGTTTCAATGGAGAGGTTCAGGAATAGAGTTTCTAGAAACATGAGGTTCTAATAGTGAGGTTTCAATGGTGAAGTTCATGAATAGTGTTTTTTCTTTTCCAAATTTTTAATTCATGAATAGTGTTTCTAGAATGGTTAGTTTCCAATAGTAGCCTCTTTCCTTTGCCAAATTTTGAGTTCTTGAATAGTTTTTCTAGAAAGGTGAGGTTCCAAAATTGATGTTAATGAACATTGTTTTCAATTGCAAAATATTGAGTTCATGAAAAGTGTATACAGAATGGTGAGGTTCCAATGGTGAGGTTTCAGTTGTGAGGTTCATAAACATTTTTTTCCTTTAAAATTTTTTGAGATTGTGAACAGTGTTTCCAGCTTCCTATAGTTTCTCCCCTGTAATGTTTCCTTTGACATAAAATGCATTTAAAGAATTGTTTTAAGGACTCTTAGGATGATTCAAAGTCTATAACTCATATGTTAATTTTCTATATGGTTCAAGATGATTTTACTTGGTCAAACCTCATTGTTCAATGTGATCCACTTTTAATGGAAAATCCAACATATCATAAACCACAGATCCATTAAATATTCTAAAGGGATGATATATCTTCCTCCTTAGATATGTTTATTTGTTCTCGTCTATGAGATGCTCGAACCATTCATTTCATCTCGTAAGAGTTGCACAATAACACTTTCCTACTTGGATTGGTTCCTCTCTATTTTGATGCAACCAAGAAGTATTGATCATTCATTGATATAATGTATGATCTATCGTCATTATTTTCGGTTTATCTCCTTCTGTTTCTCATTGAATTTTTTATAGAATTTTATCTCCTTGTTCCAAATGGACTTTTCTTGGGTGTTGACTAGTGTGTTGGTGTCTCTGCATACTAGGGTGGATACAGTTGTCAAGGGTGGAGGAGATATCAAACCATTGTGTGGCCCGTTCTCATATAAATAACTTCAAGAACCATTTGTGGTAGGGGATTCATTTCATGTCATTTATATTATGTGAAAATATATAGTTAACAAGTTTTATACCACTAGATCATAATGGAATTGACATAATAAATATTTTTATTAGATAAATAAATTGATATTGATCATATGTTATTTCCTCTTCTTTTTCTAAATAGAGTTATATCTATGTTTGATTTGTTTAAATTTTCATTCTTTATAGAAATTGGTAAAGAATGTAAAGTCATAATTAATTGATAATTGTTTGGATAAAGATAAAGAGGCATGTAAATGAATCTGGGTCTTCTTGTTATAATTTGATGTTAATCAAATTGGTGTCGTAAGAATGTTTAATTATTTGTGATAGCTTACTGTTTAGGTTTACCAAAGTAGTATCATATGAATAATAAATCAGTTAATCCAAGTTGGATTAAAGAACTAGTTGTTTAATAAAAGTTAATTATGTGTAGGGTTCTGAGTTACATTCTTTCTTGTTTAAGGGCTAAGAGCCCAACTAGTATAATGATTTTTTTATGCTTATTATGTTGTGATGTGAGCCTGGATGACTATTGCGATATGTGGGGGATGGGAGGCCTATTTTTTGTGGCAGTAGTTGATTCCTAGAGAGGAGTGATGAATCTTTTTATACATGTGGGTGCCGGGGAGGACACCGTGGATGATGGAACGTGTTAAATGTGAATTTTTGGATGCATTTAGATTCTTATTGGTTGTTAATATACATTAATTTCTCTAATTATCATGGTATACAGTCTTTCTTACCGTTATTCCTAAATGTTAGAAGATGTGCGAGGTATGAAACATGCTTTCCATGTTTAGATTCTCAAGTGAGGATGGGTCTACACTCTTGCTATAGGCGGAAAAGAATCGACCGGTAGTTCATCAACACATAGTGTTGAGCCCCATTGAGTTTAGTATCATAAAATGTCTTTCTAGAATACCTGGGAATATGGTAATGTAATGATGTAAATAAATAATTGAATAAATGTTGTTAACACGCGGTGTTGGGGCTTGGTGGGACGCAATGAGGAGGACAACATACCTTGGGTGTGATGAAAATGAAATATAATGTGGAATTGTTAATGGTTAATTAATTTTTAAATAATTAATTAACATAAAGTGTAACTGATAAAATAGGAATGAATTAATGTATTAATTATCTTTAAGTGGTTGTGTGCTTAGAGGATACCTATTCTTAGATGTGGAATCCTAGAGTCCAAGAAAATTTATATGAAGTTGAGTCTAATACTAGGTTATGCACATTGTGTGGTTGTAAGATATAATATATTCTGTACTTTTTGTGTTTCTATACGTTAATCCACCCTGTCAGTTAGGGCAACTGACACCCCGATGATTCTAAGCCTTTGAGGGTGTTTTCCCCAATATTATGGTGGGAGAATGGATGGCTTACTAATACCTTTTTCCCCACTCTCTTCTCTTGGTAGTTACTTGTGCTGGTAGGTACACTGGTCAGTTTTCCCCATATATCTGTTTATAGTGTTGTAATGGCTTGTGGTTATTCACAAACATAAATTCTACATGTGTTTCCAATGGACTACTATAGGTGTAACATGTATATCTTATGATCTCTTGAGGATCCTTACTTGGTATATGGGATATAATGGCATGAGGTTTAATACCCAACACATGATACACTTTATGTTAGCCATGGTGGATTCCAAAAACTACTTGGTAAATTTTCTTATGTGGATGTGGTGATTTTGATTCATGAGGTTAATGTTGTGGTGCTTCTCCTAGGTTTCTACAAGAAAGCCTTTTTTAGAGATATTTTTAGGACATGCGACATTGGTGAAAAGTGGAAAACTAGTGGGGAAGTAGTAGTGGGGTACCCTTGATATTAATTATTATATTTTATAATCTTGTATGCATTACTTGGTGAGAGTAGCCATGGTGTGGCTGGGAACTTAGTATACAAGTTTAGGAGATGACTTAGTTTCACTTGTTGTTCACTATGCTTTAGCATACTTTTTTACTTTTATACGAGAGGATTTATGGAGGATCCTATTGAGTATACTATTATACTCACCCTATGTATATATAAATTGACTTCCAGGTCACTTGGAGTAGGTTGGAGATCAGGAAGGTTTCTACTATCTTGGGGTTAGTGGAGCAGTTTGGGCTTCTTGGATGCTGGTGTTTTTACTATCTTTTGGGTACTTACAGTTTTCCCCTTTCAGTTGTAGTAGTTTTTCTATCCTTTAAATATGTGTACTTTGGATTTCATTTACATTTTTTTCAATATTGGAGTTGGTTGGTGTCAGTCCTATGTATCTCTTTCACATGTGTTATCTTAGAGGGTAATGACTTCCCTATGTGTATTTACTATATCCTCGCTGCTATTCACCAACCCGGGGCCTACTAGAGGAGGGAATCTAGGTATCATTATCTCCCTTCTCATAGTGGCATCCCAGTAGGGGTATACTTTGTAGTGAAGGGGTCGTGACAGACATCATATCTCAATTGGGACAAGTGTGAGATATGTACCAATCCTAAGATCCCAAAATATATATTCAAATAGAAACAGATAATTATTCACCAGAAGGGACAGTTATACCTTATCAAGGATTATGAATTCTCATTCCACTACCATTATGTAAATGTAAATAATGTTGCATATTCTATAAATAAAAATTATCATGTAAATTATCAATGATGATAATTGAAAAGGATCCAATTTTCATATAAATTCAAAAGACTGAAAAGGAAATCATTATGGAAATGACAACATCAATCCTTTATCAAAATATTTCACAACCATCCCTGGTGATGAAAATGACAGATTCTTAAATAAATGATGTGGAAAGTCAGATGAAGGTGGAAGCTATTAGAAAATGTAAATCATATGAGTTAAAGATTTATGAGAATGGATTCATATGATTTACTTCATGACTATGTGTTCTATAAAATCTATAGATAAATAAATAGAATATAAATTATGTGCATAGATCAACCATCTTGAATCACCGATGGAGCACAATGATGTATTGATATCACCAAGATAACTATTGGTCGGTGATTATGATGGAGGAGATTACTGAATATACATAAATGATCCAAGAATGATAAGAAGATATATATGAAAATAAAAAACCTGTGATAATGATTCAAACATTACCCATACTAAAAAAGAAATAAAAAACATCACAATAGAAAATGTCACTGGACTTCCAAAGTCATCCGGAGGAAATAATTCTATATGGGTCATTGTGAATCATCATTAAAATATAGATTACATTATCCCAATTCAAGAGGAATTTTAATTGATACAATTTCATGGATACACATCATAAAAGAATTTAGGTTTCACAATGTACCACCCTAGATTGTATCTGATGAAGATTTTATATTTACCTTCATGTTTTGGTAAGGTCTTCTATATTAGCTAAACACAGATTTGAACATCATTAATGAATATCATCCTAAAACTGATGTCTAATTTGAACAGAACATTCAAACTCCATAAGACACGTTAGGATCATATTCTATTGACTTCTTGGGAGGATGTATCCAATATCTACCTCTAGTAAAGTTATTTTACAATAATAGTTTTCACTCGACAATACAAATAGCTCAATATTAATACCTATATGGGATAATATGTTGAAAACCATCATTTTTTGAATAATTCATTGATCATAATATTGTAAAACATGAAATGGATGAAGAAATCGTAGAAAATGCAAAAATAATTTAGCATCACATCATGTAAGACTAAAATCGAATGAAGAGTTCTAATAAATCTTTTTTGGGTGTTATCTTTTGAAGTTTGAGACAATGTATTTCCCTACATATCTTTGAGGAAGAGAGTCATTATATTTTGAAATAAAGGAATGTTATGTCCCATGTATATAGGGCCCATAGAAATTATAAAACATGTCAGAGTAATGACATATTGACTATGACTTACACCTACCATGCCTTATGTATAGGATGTATTCCAAGTATCCATATAATGGAAGTACATACCACATCCATCACACACACTGAATCCATAAGTGGTATAATTGGAGAATGAACTCTCTTTAAAAGAGAATATTGTGAAGATATAAGACCATAGACATAAATTTCCCTTAAAAAATACTACTCACTTATTCATAGTTCTAGGGTGGAATGATACATATTAATGAGAAAAATGGGAACCGTATGAAAAATTAAATGGGAAGTACCCACCCCTATTTTTTGCTTATAATGTAGAATATTATTTCAAAGGGGATATTTCATAATGGTTGAATAATATAATGAAAAAAAATTATCAATCCAATTTTATTTCATATAATAATGTATTATTGCATGAATCACAAAAATCACATAGATAACATAATAAAAACATAATTTTCCTAAATTAGGAATTAAATATGATGTATTTATAGAAATTAAGGAAATTATACCAATGTAATATAAACATTATTGATGGAATAATTATGTGACAATTATGAATAGTAAACCAACCAAAAGAATAGTAACCACATTGAGGAGTGTATAAAGAAAATTTTGGTATCTTATGAATTTAAATTTAATATATATATTAAATAATATGTAATTAAATGTTATAAAAATTTTAAATTAATTATTTGTATTTTTTAGAAACATAAATGTTTATATACAATTTAATATTTAAATTATTGATTAATATGTGAATTAATTTTCTTAAAATGGATTAATCTTTTTTATTTTTTCTTAGTATTATAAGATTACTTTATGAGACCATGAATAATATTTCAAAGTGTCATAAAATCAGTACTAATTTAAAACCTGTATTTTTTTAATAAAGAATGATTTTCAATAATAATTATATTTCTCATATCTATAATATTATTTCATATAATGTAGTACATTTTTTAAGTCTTTACATAGAAAAATGTTTTGGGATATTTTTGGGTATTTTTCTGAAATAGATAATTTTTTTGTGAATGGTAAAATACATTACTATAGAATATTTAATATTATAAGAAAATAAATGAATTACGAAGTCATAAATGATCTATTGAGGAAATAATATCATATTGGTTTGAAATATCCTAAACCATTGAATATATTTATTTATGAAAATACATATTTTAGTTCCTCTTCATGGAAAATAATACACAAATGAATCAAATAATCAAAACTACCCCCTCAACCCACTATAAATACCTCCCCTGACCTCCCCTTTCCCTCACACCTTATAATACTTAGAGATGTATTATTTAATACCCCATAACTCTCCCAAAAAATACTACCCATGTTAAAGTCATTTTTGTCTCTAAAAAAGTAAATTTCTATGTTATACAAGAAGGTTCTAAATGAGGTGATACACAAGAGGTAAAACCATCCCTCTTTCTCTTTTAATTTATTTTCATTTAATGTCCTCCACAAACCCCCATTATCGAAATTAACATAATAACATGGGTATCATATATATATATATATATATATATATATATATGAATTTTATTTTGTTAATGTAATATCCATCATCAAATCTCTTGTACTCTTCACTTGCTTTAAAATGAAAAAACATCATCTGTGAGGTGTGGATTCACCGCCATCATAGTTTGATTTTAAATATTTCCGTAAATGCATCAATAAAACCATTTTTATGCATAAAATTATAATAATATGTTTCATAAAACTAATTTAATGTTATTTTAATAGTATATAAGAATATTATAAAATAAAATGATACTAATTCGTGAGGGTTGTAAAAACAGCCATAACCAATTAATCATTTTTTTCATCAATGTTTTCTATGATGAATCCTCCTCACATTAAATTATAAAACTATATATGAGAATATTTAAAATTATGGAAATAAATTAATACTGCCTTATTTTACTTCTATATTTTTTATTCCTTTTTAAAAGAAATTCATAATTATACACAAGCGAACAGACCACAAAACCAAGAAACAAAAACACCCAAATTGAAGAAATTAAACATTATTAGGGAAAGAAATGAAATTAAATGAACCTAATATGTAACACCCTGACCCCAGTTACCCAGAGTCGGTGCATTATTACATTATATTGGCATGATCACAAAACATCAATTATCGAAAGACCAATTAGTTTAGTAGCCTTAGAATCACTGGATACATTCATAAGAATTAAATTAAATCATAAAATGAAAATTACAACAACATCTTGCCTCCATAGACCACACTCATATCCCCTAATACTATCCATGCAGGTCATTTATAAAATACTTCTTCACATCATAGAAAAAATAAAACATAAAATAGGGTGACCTCAAATGCCCAGTATGGATAACAATATAGTGGAAACTTTCATAAATAGTCATAAACATTTAAGGAAATTTATAAAAAAACAAAAACCTTTTAGACATGAACATCATCATAATATGGTTAAAATAAAATGAATTTATGAATTTTACTTATTCACATGGATATTCTACTAGTCGAATAATCACATGAAATATCAATAACCACTTTCATAATGATGGAATGCATAATTCCATAATATCATAACCACATAGTCAAGGCCTTGTTCCAAAAAAAAAATTCAAGGCCTTGTGCCAAGACACTTGTTTGTCTCATGGGACCTACTAATGCATCAAGTATCTATAGCGAGCTCCACCCATTACTTACTAAGAACAATTAATTCCTCACATGAAAAGGTTTAATCATAACATTAAAATACATATTAAAAATAGAATACGAAATGTCAATACATTCTCCATAAACCATGAATGACACATCCATAGACAAAATATCACAAAACCTTCAATATAATATGGATGTTTTGTATCATAATAATTCAACTTCAAATAAGCTTAATATCCATCAAAGGATGTTGACATAGATTACAATCAAAACTATTTGAGAGAAATATCTATTTTTTTAAATAATTTAAAAGTAACATAATTATAAAAGAAAACATTTACGTTGAAAATACTCTTATATGTTTTTAAGGGAATAATCGACTATTTTATAAAGGTGGAAAATAGTTTCACCCGCCGTATAAGTTAAAAACACATTCTTACCTTAATTCTATAGAAAAGCTTAAAAAAGACCTTTTTTAGAAAACGACAGAAATATTAATTCATAAAAATCTTATACAAAGTCAACATGGTTATAAATTACTTTAACCCGTAGTCTATAAAATAGTAAGAATGATTTAAAATACATTTTTAAGAAACAAGAATGTGGATGATAAAGAGGTCCCAGAAGATAATAATGTATAAACAACCTCGGATAATGAAGAGATTGTGAAATAAACGCTTACCTTTTACTTTTCATTGGTCGAGGGTTGGTTATCTAGTGGTATAATGTTGAAATAATTGTCACTAAATTATAAAAGAATCGTATATATTAATATGATATCATATATGACCTTTTAACATTGCTTTGATAATAATATCATTGTATTATCGTTGTTTGGGTGTTAACTGATTTTTTTTCCTTTATATTCTTTGTTACATAAGCCGTGTTTGTTATGGATAGGTTGTATATTATTCATATACACAATTATTCTTTAAACATTATTTATAACCATCAAATGAAAATTATTCTGGAATGGATACGATGGGGAATGAATCTTATTGTGCTCGTGGAGACGGCAGTCCGTACGTACGCACGAGTGACAATATCATTCTTTTGATATTATAATAATATATAATTAGATGGTATATCATATAATCAGAATCATTATGATTTCATATTTATTACTTACATAAATTACATATCATTATCATAATCATCCAAATAATAATGTTTTGAATAACAATTACACCACGACGTGGAGATGGTAAGCCGTACGTACGCATGTATGGTGACATGTCATAAAAGGATGGATATAATACTTAATATGGTTGTACAATATTTCTAATAAAATCATAGTATATATAAGATATTGGAGTTATTATTTTAGAATGGAAATAACAAAGAATGATGAAGTGTAAGAAGAAAGGAACTTGAAAGAGGGTGGTGAAACCATTACCTCTTCTTCGGGTTCTTCCTTTTGATTTGATCTAAAGGTCTCTTTATGTTGGCTTTCTGATCGAACTAAGGCCTCTAGGTTGAAGCAAGTGAATTTGGGAGGATATTTGGGAAGGTTATGGCAGATCCAAAAGGCTTTGATGGTGTGAATTAGTAAGATGAGGGAGTTCCCTTTTATAAGAGGTGTGGGGGCACCTTAGGAAAAGATAGAAATATTATTTTATAATAAATTAATATTTCGTTTATAATGGCTCCGAACTGATTTAGTTAAGGAATAATGTGGGGATGGGTCTAAAAGAACTCAAACAATAGGATTTAGATAGGTTTAGGTCACTTTATTATCCTTATCTTTTAGTTTAAACTCTTATTTAATTAGTTTCACATTTACCATGTCTCTTTGTTTTTTATATTATATGGTTAATAAACATACTATAAACATTAAATAGAACCCCAAGTGGAGCATTAATAAACCAACTATCATTATATAAGTCTGTTGGCTGAACCTTAGATTTTTAGGAATAGAATATCAATTTATAATATAATATTTGTTTTAAAAACACCATTACATTAATTTTAACACTATTTAATAATTGATTTTTTTAAAAGTATTAACAACTTTATTAATTCAAAATACAATCATTTAATAAATCATAACATGTCATATTAACCTAAAATATTATTGGATGGCAACAAAACTTTAAAATTTTATTTTTTGTAACATTTATAATACCATTTATTTGATTCTTTCATTAATAAGAAAAATATTGTATCATTATTGTGTCATAAATAAATTTAATAATTCAATGTAAAAAAATTATAAATAAAATACCATTATGTGGAAAATCTTTTTATATTTATAATTAAAATTTATAGTTGAAAATATAAGATATATAACCTTATGTAAATATTGTTTTTCTAAAAGATATATGATAATGTAATTTTTTATTTACTTTAACTTAATTAATATAAAGTGTAATTATCACTTAAAAGTTGCTCTATTGGATCTCAAAATCGACCCAATGATTCCCGTGGTTGGAAATGTATCTTAAAATAGGTTTAGGACATGTGTTAGGGTAATTTAATATCATTATAATATTATATTTTACCATTATTTAACAGATTTACCCTTTAACCATGGTAAATATAATATTTACCGAAATAATTATTCAAAATGTCTAAAAATAAAAGTTACCTATTTACACAACTTGGACCTCCTGATTCTAAATAGGGAATCCATTTTTCTTAATTCATAATAGAGTAGTGGCATAAATTAATTTAAATTTAATTTCTGTTGTCAAAACAAAAAGCGTGTTTTTTATGAAATAATAATTATCAAAAGATTGACACTTGTTTATATCTAGTTTAAATGTGAAAATATGTCCAATGACCAAAATTGGAATAAATGGTAATTTTATATTATAAATATATTTTAAAACCACTCAATCGTATAATTTATCACTGTAAATTATTTTGATTACAGAAGTTTTTTTTAGTTAAAATTTAGTAATTTTCATTATTCATCAAAAATAGAATGTTTTTAGAAAAATACCAAAAATTCACCCTAGGATAATTTTGATCTTTCAAATCCAAAAATGAAGTTCATATTGAATGATAAAATGTAAAAAAATTCAAAAAGTTGGTATTACTATTCATAACGACTCATTTGATTGGTTGTGGTATGTGTTAGAACATGAAGTTGCGTACAACACACGCTACTATATTATTTAAGGAGAAGTGTTTTGTGGAAGCTTGGGGTGTTACATTCTCTCATCCTTAAATTAATTTCATCCTAGATATTTCTAATATATTATGGTATAAAAAGACTCAGGTGGTTCTTCATCATGATTTCCTCAGGTTCCACATTGCCTCTTCCATCTTATGGTTTCTCCATAGAACATTTATCAGACGAGTCTTCCAGTTTCTAAGTATTTTTTCTCTTTTGTCAGTAATCTTAACAGGATTTTCACAGTAAGACAGTTCGGGTTCTAGTTCTAATTCCTCATTGGTGTGTACATGCGTTGTGTTAGGCATGTATTTTCTCAACAGTGATACGTGGAACACATCAGGATCTTTTGAGAGACTTGGAGGCATTTCCAAACGATAAGTTACAGCGTCAATTTGATCTAGAATTTCGAAAGGTCCGATGTACCAGGGACTCAATTTTCCTTTATTACTGAATAGTATATCACATTTCCATGGAGATACCTTCAAGAAAAAATGATCTCCTACCAGAAATTCCAAATCCTTCCTTTGGTTATTGGCATAGCTCTTCTGTCCAATTTGAGCTGCTTTGATGTGGGTTTGGATTACCTTCACCTTTTCCATCGTTTACTCAACATGTTCTGAGCCTACAAGTTTTCATTCACCAAAATCAACCCAACATGTTAGTGTGAGATATCTTTTTCTGTATAAAGCTTCATATAGTGGCATCTGAATACATTCATGGAAGATATTGTTATAGGAAAATTCTACCAGAGGTAAATATTGACCCACATACCTTGAAAGTCATGTGAGCATGATCTCAACATGTCTTCCAAGGTTTTAATAGTCTGTTCTAATTGTCCATCATTTTGGGGGTGGTAGGCAGTGATCAAATGAAGTTCAGTATCTAGGTCTTTCTAAAGAATTTTCCAAAATTATGATGTAAAAAATGGATCACGATCATAAACGATCGATAGGTGTACTCCATGAAGTCTCACAACTTCATTAATATATAGTCTTGATAGACGTTCAAGTGTTAGATCTTCTCTTATATAAATAAAATGTGATGACTTGATAAGATGATCAATACTGACCCATATTTCATCGTTCCTTCTAGGAGTCTTTGGTTGTACCATGAAAAAGACCATCGTAATATTATCCCATTTCCACTCAGGTATGGGAAGAGGTTGCTTGACTCTTCCAGGTTGTTTCCTTCCAACTTTCACTTATTGACAAACCATACATCTTGACACAAAATCTGCAATTTCCCTCTTCATGTTTTCCCACCAAAAATGCTCCATCAAATCTATATACATTTTGGTGTTCCCAGGGTGTATAGAGAAATTGAAACTATGAGCATCATCCAACAATACACTTTTTAGATCAGGTATATTGGGAACTGAAATTCTCTTCCCAAATTTCAAAATTCCATCTTAATAGACAAAGTCACTTAATCTCCCATCATTCATAACTTTAGTCTTCTTTTAAAAATACTCATCATCAACCTAAGAACTTTTTATCCTTTCTATTAAAGATGGTTTGGAAACCATTTGAAAAATAATTGATGTTTCACCTTCCATGGTTATTCCCATATCCATTTTCACTAGATCCATGAAAATAGGATCCCTTTCAACTCTTTTCATGTTCAAAACACCACGATCCTTTCTGCTCAAAGCATCTACCACCTTATTTTTATTCCGTAGGTGGTAGTGTATTGTGAAATCATAATACATGAGTAGTTCAATCCATCGCCTTTTACTCATGTTGAGTTCTTTCTGTGATGAATTATACTTCAAACCCTTATGATTAGTATAAATCTCACATCATTCACCATAGAGATAGTGTCTCCAAATCATCAAAGAAAATATTATAGCTGCTAACTCAAGATCATTAGTAGGATAGTTTTGCTCATGAATTTCAAACTGTCATGATGAATAGGTAATAAACCTATCATTCTTCATAAGGATACAACAAAGTCATTTCATCGATGCATCACTACAAATAATGAGCCCATCGTTACCTGATGGTAGAGTCAATATAAGAGAATTCACTAATCATATCTTCTGTTCATCAAAACATTCTTCACACTATTTGTTCCAAACAAATTTTACCACATTACGTGTGAGCTTAGTTAATGGGTTAGCCAATTGGGAAAAATTCTAGATGAAACGTCAATAATAATATGCTAAACCAATACAACTGTGTACCTCAGTTATAATTTTTGGTGCTGGCCATTCATGGATTGCTCTTATCATATAAGGATCAACATAGATTTCATACATAGAGACAACCTGGCCATGAAAATAAATCTCCTAAAGCCACAATTCACACTTGCTAAACTTCCCATATAATTCATTTCTTCTCCGAGTCTTTATGATAATGTGCAAGTGATATTCATGATCTTCGTAGATTTTGGTGTATACCAAGATATCATCAATAAATACCACTAAAATTCAACAAGATATTCCTTGAAAAATCTGTTCATTAGATCCATGAAAACAGAGGTTGCATTAGTCAGCTCAAAATGAATTACTGTAAACTCACAATCCATGAACCTGGTTCAAAATGTTGTTTTCAGAATGTCTACCTTCTTCACACATAACTGATGATATCCAGATCGAAGTTCAATCTTTGAAAAATATTGAGCTCTATGAATTTGGTCAAATAAATCATCAATTAGAGGTAGGGGATACTTGTTCTTTATTTTTATAGCATTGATCTCCCTGTAATCAATGTACAACCTCATAGATCCATATTTCATCATAACCAAAAGAACAAGGGCTCCCCTTGGAGAAACACTAGGGTAAGTAAATCCCTTATAAATCAATTCCTCTAGTTGTATCTTTAGTTCCACTAATTCTACAGTGGCCATTCTATAAGGGGTCTTCGATATATACCTTGAACTAGAAATTAAATCAATGGAAAACTCAATTTCTCATTCTAGAGGATGTCCAGGTAAATTTTCTGGAAACTCATCAACGTATTCTCTCACAATAGGTACATCCTCTATTTGAACATTCGCTTCCTCACCCACAGTCATTTCATTATCTTCCACCCCAATAATTGAATTTAGTTGAGCTACTGGGGTGGAACTATATAAGAATTTAGTGGGGATGATTCTGCTCCAAAGATAAAGTGTTCGTTATCAGTATCATCAAAAATCATAAGCTCCTTATTATTATAATAAATATTCTCATCATGGTTCATAATCCAATCCATACTGAGGATTATATCAAATTCAATCATGGGTATGACGATGAGATCAGTAGATAAAGAACATTTATATGCCCTAATGGGAACTGATTCACAGAACTTTGTAGCAATGATACTTCCCTTAGGAGTCTTGACTAACAACTACCTTGTTAAATCAAATTGGAAATATCTAATTTTCATAGTAAACTGTGAAGATATGAAACAATGCGATGATACAGAATCAAATAAAGAATTTTTTTAAACATGAGGAAACCATTAAATTACTTTCCATAGCATCATTCAGAGCTTCTACCTCAGCAGTAGTGATAGCATAATTCTGGCCTTGATCACTTGACCTTTTCTGAGGTAAGTTCCCCTAACACTAAGAATCTTCATTCACATAATGTCCCATCTCCCTAAAATTGTAGCATTGAACATTAGTAGCTTCTTTCTTCCCCTTCCAATCATGAGATTGGTGGCCATTTTCACCACACTTGTAACGGACTCCCATTCCCCTCAAGAAAGTACCAGGGTATTTCTTCCCATATTTATTGCAGGATGGATTTTTAAATTTTCCCTTCTTCCCCTTATTTCCACTTCCATATTGATCAGCATATCTATTCTTCTCTTGCATTTTCTTTAAAGACGTAAGACTTAGAGAATTCCTTTTCTGTCTTGATAACGCATGAGACAATATCTTCATATGACGAGAAGGACTATGAGACTAATTCTCGATAGATAAATGGTTTTAACCCATAAAAGAAACTATAAATATTACTTCTTGGGATATGTATATAATCTACAGCATGCCTCACTAGCCTTGTAAATTTAGCCTCATACTTTGAAAAATTCTCATCCTCATTTTTCCTTAGACTCATAAATTGCATTTCCATATCTTCTCGATTGTCTCGAGAAAAGTATTTTTCTATGAAAATCTCTTTAAAATCCTCCTATTCCATATTTTATACTTTATCATATTCCTTTCTGTTTTGAATTAATGGACACCATTGATCAGCATATCTAGTGAGGTGGTAAACTGCCACGACAACTTTTTCCCTTTCGCCACACCCTAAGGCATGGAATATTTTCATTAAGCATTTTTTCCATTTCTCAGCTACTAGTGTATTTGTACACCAGTTTAATGTTATTGGTTGTTGCCTCATTAAGTTATCTAACATTGATCTTACATGATGCGGATCAAGGTGCTCTATATGGGTAAGGTTATTATTCATAACCTAAGTGAGTTGTCCCATTATGGGGATTAGCTGATCAGCACCAATTGTATCACTAGATCCAATATAATTATCATGATCAGTACAAAAATCCCTACATGGAGTGAACGCATTGATACAGTTTACATTCCTTCCAGTAGGTGCCATTTCTAGACAATGGAATACACTAGATTAGTTTACGAATCACAATACATAAATGTGATCTTATAAAACAACTAACATAAATTGAAATTTTTATGGATATAATCCATAATCATAAAAATGTTTTCTTTGAGAAATTATATACTCATAAACCATTCATAATGGTTTTTAAAGAAAATGAGAATTTTCCAAAGCATATCCTCGGGGAGTTTCGTAACCAAGAGTGCAGCAAGGCTCATTGTCTTTCACCAGTTCCCGTTCGATTCTAGATCAAAGTGGTTGTTGACGCTCCTTTCGTCACAGAATATAAAAATCGAAAATGGGGAATATCTAAGCTCAAAGTGATTCAACCTTTGAAGAAAATATCAAAAATCGACAAAGGCCTGAACAAAGGATCAAAAACAACGTCACCGCGCAAGTTCTATCACTTTCGCGCAAGTCTACTTGCGCGGCGCCCTTATGGTCGCGCAGGTGACTTGCGCGACCTAAGTGATAATCGCCCGGTAACCGCCTGGGGTCTTCTCATGCCTATATATAGACCCTGTGGGCCCCCCATTCGAGAGGGTCTTTTTCCAAAAACTCGGATTGAAGCTCCCGATGCCCATGTCTCTTCTCAAAGCTTCCGGAACACTTCTATGGTAATTTCATACCTAGAACGGAAGATCTAAAGAGAGGGAGGAAGTCCTAAGTGTTGAAACTCATCAACACTTGCGTGCCTGAGTGGCCAACCCTTAAGGGAAAGTGGTCACACTTGAGCGCCGCCTAACTCCTTCGTTAGAATTTGCGCGTCCCTTTTTTGGAAGAACCTCAAGAGGATTATAAAGGCTTTAAAAAAGAGTCGCTCACGTATTTCAATGTTGGTTGAATATCGCGCAAGTACCCACCATGTTGCACAGGTACACCTGCGCGACCAATACTTTCTCGTCGCCGCAGTACTTGCGCTCCTTCCAAGACTTGCGCACCCCTTTCTTTTTGGTTCCAATCATGCCTATTTTAACCCTCTTAATCCATTACACCTTTCCTATTCAGGATTCAGTCTTCAAGACACTCTTCAAAGCCATTTCATTGCATGATTTCTTGATTTGACTTCCTTATATGAAAGGAATTATGTGGAATATCTCTCAAAACCTAGTGATTTAAATATCATTATGTCACCAAATATGGAGAGTTCATTCATTCAACCTTATCCTTTAAGATGATAAAATCTTTAAACCCGGGTCTCCTTTTCGGGAATACGTCCTAGTCATAGTTTTGGGCATCCTCTTTAGGAATAAGCCCCAAGTCCCTTAATTTTTGGGCTTCCTTTTCAGGAGTAAGCCCCAAGTCTCAAATATGGGCATCCTCCTCAGGAGTAAGCCCCAAAACGTATTCCCCTAACCTGGGCCTCCTTTTTAAGAATAAGTCCGAGTCATAATGTTTGGGAATCCTTCTTAGGAGTAAGCCCCAAGTCCCTTATTTTTTGGGCTTCTTTTTCAGGAGTAAGCCCCAAGTCCCCTAACCTGGGCATCCTTCTTAGGAGTAATCCCCAGATCCTCTAATTTGGTCTTTCTTTTCATGAGTAATCCCCAGTCTAAAATATGGGCATCCTCCTCAGGAGTAAGCCCAAAACCTTAACCCTTAACCTGGGCTTCCCTTTCAGGAATAAGTCCCAATCATAACCTTAACCTGCGCCTCCTTTTCAGGAATAAGTCCCAGTCATAACCTTAACCTGGGCTTCCCTTTCAGGAATAAGTCCCAGTCACAAGTCCCTTAACCTGGGCCTCCTTTTTAAGAATAATTCCCAGTCATAATCTTGGGGTTCCTTTTCAGGAATAAGCCCCAAGTCCCTTAAATTCTCTTTAACCAGTCCTAATTTATGTTTGTTCTGGGATTCCTTCTCTGGAGTAAAACCCAGTTATCGATCCTCTCCTGATTTGGGTTTCCTTTTCAGGATTAAGTCCCAAGTTAGAGTATTCAAATCTCCATGAAGCACATATACCTTTATGGATCCTATTCCTGGATTTTCTCTCTAAAATAAATCATAACCTTCATTTATTTGGGTAGCCATATATACATAAGCCCCAAACCATTTCTTATGATTACACCTTTCATGGCACAATTATCTATTTTTTACCAATACCTCTTGTTTCTCACACCGAGCATGACTCACGTTAGCTTAGAGTGTAAAAGTAATTGTGACATCCTTCTTTGATCCATCAATCATAAACATTATACTCCTTTACTCGAACTACGTGGGTTCTGATTCCTTTTCCAAAACAAAGGATACGTAGGTAGCCCATCTATGTGTTCGATCCCAACTCTGAAATAATTCATGTCCTTCTGAATGACAATAAACATCAAGTGCCCCACTGAGTGGCTTTAAAACCAGCCTGGTCATCATAATGATCAAGAGACTTTTATATGAATGTTTTAAAGGTTACCATTCACCAGGAATCTCTAAATAGATATAGATGATTCTCTATTGATGAAGAACCTCGAATACATATAAAAGATTCTATAAATTTCTTACATATTTAATCATTGATTGTCAAAACTGAAGGAATGCTCATTTTATACTTGGTAATGTAATAAGGATTCACGAACATAACTTAAATCTATAAAGAGAGTCCCGGAATAGACAATAATTCCACTCAAAAAGGTGTGATGAGTCCGACCTCCCATCCTCTCGACCAATGCAAATTCTTAAGCCTCATCAGTCCACAAGCTAATTAGCGCCTACCTTTGGAATGTAGGTCCAAATGTGTCACACCTCGACCGCGGACGTCCGTATTTTTTTTCCTTCTTTCTTGGTCCTGATTTAAATTTTTCGTGGTTTTGTTGTGTCGGCAGTTTCATGCCGGTGCGTGGTCATCGCATCGCTGGCGGTGATCGTGCGTTTAGCCCGGGTGACTATGTGTTCACCCGACATTTTAAATATTAAATTTTTTACATTGACCTTTTATTATTATTACTATTTGAGTTGCGTTATTATTATAATTAACTAACTTTTATTTACTTTAATTATTTTATTATTATGATTATTATTATAAAGTATTATTAATATTATTATGAAGGTTTGTTATTATTATTATAAAGCGATTATTATTATCATAGCATTTTATTATTATTATTATTATAAGTTTTATTTTATAAGTTTTATTGTTATTAATATTATATGTTTTATTATCATTATTATAATTATAATTATTATTTTTATTATATATATGTATATATATATATATATGAACCTAAACTAAACCTACCCTAATCCCTCTCCCCATAGCCGCCACCCCACCCCCACCTCTCTCTCTCTCTCCATCCTCCCCCGACCTCCACCTCGCCCGCTCCCTTCTCTCTTCCTCGTACAACACACCCCCAGCGGCCCCCTCCTTCAGCGCCGATCCCGCTCTGCCCAGGCGCGCCGCCGCTGCCGTCCGCCTGCTCGGGCGCAGTCCGCCTCGCCGACCTCCTCTCAGCCCGGCTCTGCCCCGCAGCCCGCTCCCGGCCACCAGCGACCCGCTAGTTTTGCACCTCCTCCGGCCTCACACCCCCCTTCGCCAGCCTAAGCCGCCGCACCACCTCCTTTCCGGCCTCCCCTACATCAGCGTCGACCTGCTGCCCTGCCTCGCCCCTCTTCCGGCCTCCGCCGGCGAACAACCCAGCATCCCGCACCTCTTTCCGTCCCGAGCCCGCACCAGCTCCGCCCCACCGCTCGCCTCCTTCCGGCGTCCACGGCCCGCGCCGTCCCCTCCTTTCGGCGAACCAGTCCCAACCCCCTGCTCGCCCTCGGCCAGCCCGGACCCCCCTGCTCGTCCTGGCCCTGCTCCCGCCCAGCCGCCGCGCCCGGCCGCCCTCTCCCCTGCACCCTCCTCCCGTCCCGCTCACCCCAGCACCGGCCGCGCCCATCTCCTCCTCCCGGCTCCCCCGCGTTGTCCCTCTCTTTCGTCGCACCCAGAAGCCGCCGCCCTGCTGCTCCAGCGTCGCCCTCGCCGTCGTCCCGGCTCCCTCTCCCCCGTCCGGCCTCACCTGCTGCGCCACTTTCCCTCCCCCTCCGCTGTATGTCGTTCTTTTTATTTTTTATTTTTTTTATAACGTTTTGATATATTTTCTTTCTTCATGTTAATAATAATATTATTATTACATTATTATTATATTATTACTATTATTATTATTATTGTATTATTATTATTATTATTATGTTCATATTTTTTTCTTCTATTATTATTATTATTAGTATTATTATATTGTGTTATTATTTTTTTCTATCATTATATGATGTTATTGTTATTATTATTATTATTATTATTATTATATTAAGTTAATTATTATTAGTATGTTAATAATATTACATTATTCTTATTATTATTATTAATATACTATTATCATTATGAATATGTTATTAATATTAATATTATTATTATATTATTATAGTTATTATGATTATGTTATTAATATTATTATTATTATTATATTATTGTTGTTATTATGATTATGTTAATATTATAATTATGCTTATTATATTATTATTTTTATTATTATTCTGTTATGGTTATGTTATTGTTATTATTATCATTATATTATTATTATTGTGATTTTATCATTGTTATATTATTATTATGTTAATATTATTCTATTATTATTATTTTTATTACATTATTATTGTTATTATTTTCACATTATTATTACTCTGTCAATCACTTGTGCTTTTTTAGGGGTTTTTTTATCAACTTATATTTGTTTTTGGTAGGTTTAGGATTTTAGGATCCGCGCAGGGCGTTTCCAAGAAAGCGCCATCATTGCGCCTTGTTTCCGAGGTTCTGCCGTCTCCGCGCCTCAGTTTCGAGAGTGTTGGACTTTATCACGTGGCTTCGGACACACGTCGTGTCATCGCGCCTTGGTTCCAAGGTCGTTTTACCGTCGCGCTTGGATCTTGAGGTAGGTCTCCCATTGCACTCGCCTTTAAATTAAGAATTTATTTATTCCTTGCCTTTTTTGGAATTTCAATAAATTTAAAAGAATATTTAGTAGTTTTTATAGTGTGGTGATCTGCTGATGATAAAAGCCGTTTTTAATTCTAGTGTTTCATTGAAAGTGTTCTTCTTGTTATTAGTTTTGTGCTTCCATGGTAGTATTGCTAAATGGTTCTTCCTGAATAATGAAAGTCATGTTAAATTGTGTTTTGAAATGTTTTTGGCGTGTGTAAATTTGTAGATGTATTGTTTAGGGAAAATGTTGTTTTCTTAGAACCTTGATTAGATAAAACGTCGTGTGACCTTTGAACTTGTTTTGGAAACTTTATGTGTGGCTCTTGGTTGATGAAAGATGTTTTCCTTTGTTACGCGAACAAAAGTTTGGATTTCATTTGGGAAATGGTGTTCCTTCAAAAAATGATTAAAGGCCCGTTTGGCTCTTGATAAAAGTGGGGTGCGTTTGGTGATTGGAAAGTGACTCTACTTGTGAAACAAATGTGTTCCAGGTTTAAGATGCTGATTTGAGTTTCTTAAATAAATTTCTATGTGCGTTTCTGGTTTTCAATGAAATGGCGTGTGTTATCCCTCTTTAAAAATGATTTAGTCTTAAATGATCAAAATGTAAGTGACATGATGGCCTGGTTGGCACTTTATCAAATGTGAAGTGATTATATATATATATAAGTACTTGTGAGGGAATTTCTATAGGGGGACTTCCCTTCAAGGGTTGTCATGTAGCGATGTCCGTGTAAGGGGTTGGCAAGTGCGGTGAGATGAGTCACGCGTGCGCGGGTATCCCACTTACACAGTGTTACAAAAACTACTATGGGTTCCTGGGCGTCTTGTAGATTATTGAGTGACGGTTGCTTGCTAACCCTGATTAGACGGGTTGGTACCCTCTGGAGTTGTGGACAGGCCAGGTGGGATGTGCCACTGGTTGGCTATTAGGGCGGCCAGTTGGTTATTGACTGTGGAGTACCATGCCGGAAGGTAGTCTGAACTCGAGTACGTCCATGGGTTTTCTAGGGATGTTCAGGATCGCCCATGGTTATTGCTGATAACTTCTGGTTTGTTTTTACTTGCACTTGGTTTTCCTTGCCTGTTTACCTTTACTTGCACTTGTTTTCCCTGCTTGTTTTCTTTCAGTCATATTTCACAGCCTATACTGTTAGACTTTGAGAAAAATGGTTTCCAAATGAAAATGCTTTATTCGCTTTGGGTTTGATTTGAAAATGTAACACTTTGCTTTTCATAATGAGTTTAAAACTAATGAAATGGAAATATCTTTTGAAAAAGAATAAGGGAAATGTCTCGTGTTTGATTTTCAAGTAAAACATTGTGAAAAATTACTTTTATACATTATAGTTCAAACCCGGATTATGTAGATTCTATTTTTACTGGCTGTGATTTGGGATTTGTTGTGGGGCTCACCTACTGAGTACTTTTGTGCTCACGTCTATCTTTTACCTTTTCAGTTGCAGGTTCCTTTTGTTCAGGTTCTCCTGCTTGAGTCGCTCAGTGTGGGAGCGATGTTGGTTGTAGTTGGGTGGTGACCCGCGAGGTCACATGGAGGTATGTCGTGGTATAGTTTGTTTATGTCTTTACTGTTTGTTTGTTTGTTTAAGTTGTATTCGTTCTTTTGATCCTGTTTTTAGTCTTGGATGAAATCGTTCCCAACGATTCAAATTTTTAGTGCCCGGCACTTGTTGCCATCCCGGGGGGATCGGGAACGCCCCTCGGGACTTGCCGCGGACCGGATCGGGTGACCGGTTCAGGGTCGACCCGGGATGGTTCGTGACAAAATGGTATCAGAGGAGGTTCTTATTATTTGGGTTGTCCGGTAGAAGGAGATTAGGACTGTCAGAACTCGAGGGGTAGGTACGGGAAGAGCGTCGCGAACTCTTGCTCGCACTGATCTTTGAGTTACCAGGGGTAGTTCGGGAATTGTGTCCTTGTCTTTTCTGGTTTGTCTTGGATTGAGAGATGACAATGGAGGCAAGACGACGTTACGTCGTGATTTCACATGGAGTAGTGACCCATGTGGAGTCCGAGTACATGGTTTCAATTCCTCCTAGTGGTCGACGCTGACTTGGGACATGGCCCACTACCATGTCGCCAGATTGAGCGTGACTATAAGTCCCTGATTTCAGTGATTGATGCAAACTTGGATGTTGTTTTCGTTTTGGTCTGTGTGAGTGCGTAGTTGGAAATGAAAAGGGGTTTTTGAAAATTAGACCGGTTTCTTTTAAAGGACTTTAAATGTATAAAATGGGTTTTAAAACTGAAATCTCTTGATTTGAAAATCTGTTGTTTGCTTGAAATTGGTTAAGAATGATTTGGGATGAAACCCCAGGTCCTATTTATGAACGTTCGCACATGTGTGAGAATGCATGGAAAAAAAATGCGTGTTGGTGCGAGTATTATTGGATAGTGGATGAAGACATGTGCAACGATTCATGGGATTACCTGGGTGTGTATTTGAAATTAATGGCCTGACCTTGTTTTCTAAATTGGTTTTAAGGGGGGAATGGTTTTGGAAAGTTTCTGGTTTGAAAGTGGATTGGTTTTTGGAAAGTGATCTTGAGAAAGGGTGGTTTTGAAATCAAAAATGAAAAGGGAATTTTAAAGAGGAGATTTTGTTTTGGGTTGTGTTGTATTTGTTTGGTCCTTGTGCTGACTGTTTTTGATGAAGGCGCTTTTATTGATGTCGCTTCGATTTGATGATTGGTTTTGGCTTTGTGTTTTATATGTCGCTCAGGAAATGCCTCCCAGAAAGGTCTCTAAGGATTCAGATATGTCATGCCCAGTTTTTGGTCCTCCTCAGACTTTGCCTATTCTCCATGGTGATCAGGGTCCGTTAGAAGCAGTGAAATGGCTCGAGGAAGTGGAGCGTGTCTTTAGAATATTGGGAACTCCCGATAATGTTAAGGTTCGTGAAATTATGAAGTTGTTCGAGGGTCCAGCTCTGGACCAGTGGAAGGTGGTTGCCCCACCATCGACGCAAGGAGAAATAACGTGGGATGTCTTTAAAAATGTTTTCATCCAATGGTTTGTACCTGAGGAAGTGAAGCTGGAGAAAAAGAGGGAACTTGTACATATTCAACAAGGCCAATAGACGGTGAGGGCATATGTTGACCATTTCAAGCAACTGATTCCCTTTTCTCCAGATGTAGCGTCGCATGAACTCATGAAGGCCTCTCTTTTCACTGGGGGTCTTCGTCCAGAGATCAAGGGTCGAGTCCTCCCTTCTAAAGACCTTGGTTTCGAGAAGCTGGTAGAGGAAGCTTTCTTGGCTGAGTTAGTTTATGGTGTGCGGGTGGTTAATACTCCAGCGTCCCCTGTTGTTGTTCGTAAGAGTTCCCCCTCTGGTGAGGAAAAGGTGCCTGAGATACCTGTTCCTAATAAGTTATCCCCTTTGGTCCCAGCTTCCAGTTCATCAGATCATTCGATGGTATGCTTTCAGTGTGGTCGTTTCGGGCATTTAAAGTCGTCTTCTAGCAACCCTCCGAAGACGTGTCATCCCTGTGGTTGTCTGGATCATCTAGAGAAGTTTTGCAAGAAGCATCGCATGAAGAGGACGCTGTGATGGGAGAATGTCAGTACCTGACTGTGTGGCAGAAGATGCTTCAGCCATCAGAGCCCCAGCCACAAGTCTCGGGGTGAAGCTCGCGCACAGTCAGGAGTTCCCAGGGTTATGAAGCCTTAGTCCAGGTTAGGTTTTTCGTATTGATGGTGGAACAATTAATATCATTTTGTACTTGTTCGCTGCTGTTAAGGTTTTAGTATCGTTGTAAGCATGTTGTTTCGATATGAAGTAATGATGGACTTGTTCTATTATAATCAAAGAAGACGGGTCTGTGTGGATGTGATATTCTGAATCATGTGTCTTTCTTAAAAGTGTGTTTGACCCCTCGGTGGGTTGACCTTGGTTTAGCAATGCTCCTTAGATGTGGTTATGTTTCATGGATTTCAGTGGGCCATGTTTCTGACTCGGTATTTTGGTTTAGGGTTTTTGTGGGTTTCCCCTAGTATTGAAGGTTGTTTACTCTAGTCGAGGACTCAATGTCTTGACGGAGGTGTTGTTCTAATCATGCTATAAGAGTTGGTTTGAATTGGTTGGGAGTTCCCGCGTCGACCCCCATTTTTTCCTAGGGTTTTCTATTTAGATGGTCAACTTTTCTGCACTAGTTACGTTCTTGTGGTGGGGAGAACCCCTTCGTGTTCTCCCCTCAATCTCGAACCCCATTTTTCTCTTGAATCGGTCGGGTGTGACCTGTGCTGAGTAAGGTCATCCACGAGATTCTCAGTTCTCTCTGGTACCTTTAGTTCCGTTGGGGCATGGACTTAAATCTTGATCGACTTTTGGCCTGGTGACTTTCTAGGGGCAGAATGTGCCTGTGGTGGGGAGAATTGTCACACCTCGACCGCGGACGTCCGTATTTTTTTTTCCTTCTTTCTTGGTCATGATTTAAATTTTTCGAGGTTTTGTTGTGTCGGCAGTTTCGCGCCGGTGCGCGGTCATCACATCGCTGGCGGTGATCGTGCGTTTGGCCCGGGTGACTATGTGTTCACCCGGAATTTTAAATATTAAAGTTTTTACATTGACCTTTTATTATTATTACTATTTGAGTTGCGTTATTATTTTAATTAACTAACTTTTATTTACATTATTTATTTTATTGTTATGATTATTATTATAAAGTATTATTAATATTATTATGAAGGTTTGTTATTATTATTATAAAGCGATTATTATTATCATAGCATTTTATTATTATTATTATTATAAGTTTTATTTTATAAGTTTTGTTGTTATTAATATTATATGTTTTATTATCATTATTATAATTGTAATTATTATTTTTATTATATATATGTATATATATATATATATGAACCTAAACTAAACCTACCCTAATCCCTCTCCCCGTAGCCGCCACCCCCCCCCCCCTCACCTCTATCTCTCTCCATCCTCCCCCGACCTCTGCCTCGCCCGCTCCCTTCTCTCTTCCTCGCGCAACACACCCCCAGCGGCCCCCTCCTTCACCGCCGATCCCACTCTGCCCAGGCGCGCCGCCGCTGCCGTCCGCCTGCTCGGGCGCTGTCCCCCTCGCCGACCTCCTCTCAGCCTGGCTCTGCCCCGCCGCCCGCTCCCGGCCACCAGCGACCCGCTGGTTTTGCACCTCCTCCGGCCTCGCACCCCCCTTCTCCAGCCTGAGCCGCCGCACCACCTCCTTTCTGGCCTCCCCTCCATCAGCGTCGACCCGCTGCCCCGCCTCGCCCCTATTCCAGCCTCCGCCGGCGAACAACCCAGCATCCCGCACCTCTTTCCGTCCCGAGCCCGCAACAGCTCCGCCCCACCGCTCGCCTCCTTCCGGCGTCCACGGCCCGCGCCATCCCCTCCTTTCGGCGAACCAGTCCCGACCCCCTGCTCGCCCTCGGCCAGCCCGGACCCCCCTGCTCGTCCTGGCCCTGCTCCCGCCCAGCCGCCGCGCCCGGCCGCCCTCTCCCCTGCACCCTCCTCCCGTCCCGCTCATCCCAGCATCGGCCGCGCCCAGCTCCTCCTCCCGGCTCCCCCGCGTTGTCCCTCTCTTTCGCCGCACCCAGAAGCCACCGCCCTGCTGCTCCGGCGTCGCCCTCGCCGCCGTCCCGGCTCCCTCTCCCCCGTCCGGCCTCACCTGCTGCACCACTTTCCCTCCCCCTCCGCTGTATGTCGTTCTTTTTATTTTTTATTTTTTTTATAACGTTTTGATATATTTTCTTTCTTCATGTTAATAATAATATTATTATTACATTATTATTATATTATTACTATTATTATTATTATTGTATTATTATTATTATTATTATGTTAATATTTTTTTCTTCTATTATTATTATTATTAGTATTATTATATTGTGTTATTATTTTTTTCTATCATTATATGATGTTATTGTTATTATTATTATTATTATTATATTATTATTATGTTAATTATTATTAGTATGTTAATAATATTACATTATTCTTATTATTATTATTAATATACTATTATCATTATGAATATGTTATTAATATTAATATTATTATTATATTATTATAGTTATTATGATTATGTTATTAATATTAATATTATTATTATATTATTGTTGTTATTATGATTATGTTAATATTATAATTATGCTTATTATATTATTATTTTTATTATTATTCTATTATGGTTATGTTATTGTTATTATTATCATTATATTATTATTATTGTGATTTTATCATTGTTATATTATTATTATGTTAATATTATTCTATTATTATTATTTTTATTACATTATTATTGTTATTATTTTCACATTATTATTACTCTGTCAATCAATTGTGCTTTGTTAGGGTTTTTTTTATCAACTTATATTTGTTTTTGGTAGGTTTAGGATTTTAGGATCCGCGCAGGGCGTTTCCGAGAAAGCACCATCATTGCGCCTTGTTTCCGAGGTTCTGCCGTCTCCGCGCCTCAGTTTCGAGAGTGTTGGACTTTATCACGTGGCTTCGGACACACGTCGTGTCATCGCGCCTTGGTTCCAAGGTCGTTTTACCGTCGCCCTTGGATCTTGAGGTAGGTCTCTCATTGCACTCGCCTTTAAATTAAGAATTTATTTATTCCTTGCCTTTTTTTTGAATTTCAGTAAATTTAAAAGAATATTTAGTAGTTTTTATAGTGTGGTGATCTGCTGATGATAAAAGCCGTTTTTAATTCTAGCGTTTCATTGAAAGTGTTCTTCTTGGATTTAGTTTTGTGCTTCCATGGTAGTATTGCTAAATGGTTCTTCCGGAATAATGAAAGTCATGTTAAATTGTGTTTTGAAATGTTTTTGGCGTTTGTAAATTTGTAGATGTATTGTTTATGGAAAATGGTGTTTTCTTAGAACCTTGATTAGAGAAAACGTTGTGTGCCCTTTGAACTTGTTTTGGAAACTTTATGTGTGGCTCTTGGTTGATGAAAGATGTTTTCCTTTGTTACGTGAACAAAAGTTTGGATTTCATTTGGGAAATGGTGTTCCTTCAAAAAAAATGATTAAAGGCCCGTTTGGCTCTTGATAAAAGTGGGGTGCGTTTGGTGATTGGAAAGTGACTCTACTTGTGAAACAAATGTGTTCCAGGTTTAGGATGCTGATTTGAGTTTCTTAAATAAATTTCTAAGTGCATTTCTGGTTTTCAATGAAATGGCGTGTGTCATCCCTCTTTAAAAATGCTTTAGTCTTAAATGATCAAAATGTAAGTGACATGACGGCCCAGTTGGCACTTTATCAAATGTGAAGTTATTATATATATATATACGTACTTGTGAGGGCATTTCTACAGGGGGACTTCCCTTCGAGGGTTGTCGTGTAGCGATGTCCGTGTAAGGGGTTGGCAAGTGCGGTGAGATGAGTCACACGTGCGCGGGTCTCCCACTTACACAGTGTTACAAAAACTACTATGGGTTCCTGGGCGTCTTGTAGATTATCGAGTGACGGTTGCTTGCTAACCCTGATTAGACGGGTTGGTACCCTCTGGAGTTGTGGACAGGCCAGGTGGGATGTGCCACTGGTTGGCTATTAGGGCGGCCAGTTGGTTATTGACTGTGGAGTACCATGCCGGCAGGTAGTCTGAACCCGAGTACGTCCAGGGGTTTTCTAGGGATGTTCAGGATCGCCCATGGTTATTGCTGATAACTTCTGGTTTGTTTTTACTTGCACTTGGTTTTCCTTGCCTGTTTACCTTTACTTGCACTTGTTTTCCCTGCTTGTTTTCTTTCAGTCATATTTCACAGCCTATACTGTTAGACTTTGAGAAAAATGGTTTCCAAATGAAAATGCTTTATTCGCTTTGGGTTTGATTTGAAAATGTAACACTTTGCTTTTCAGAATGAGTTTAAAACTAATGAAATGGAACTATCTTTCGAAAAAGAATAAGGGAAATGTCTCGTGTTTTATTTTCAAGTAAAACATTGTGAAAAATTACTTTTATACATTATAGTTCAATCCTGGATTATGTAGATTCTATTTTTACTGGCAGTGGTTTGGGATTTGTTGTGGGGCTCACCTACTGAGTACTTTTGTGCTCACGCCTATCTTTTACCTTTTCAGTTGCAGGTTCCTTTTGTTCAGGTTCTCCTGCTTGAGTCGCTCAGTGTGGGAGCGACGTTGGTTGTAGTTGGGTGGTGACCCGCGAGGTCACATGGAGGTATGTCGTGGTATAGTTTGTTTATGTCTTTAGTGTTTGTTTGTTTGTTTAAGTTGTATTCGTTCTTTTGATCCTGTTTTTAGTCTGGGATGAAATTGTTCCCAACGATTCAAATTTTTAGTGCCCGGCACTTGTTGCCATCCTGGGGGGATCAGGAACGCCCCTCGGTACTTGCCGCGGACCGGCTCGGGTGACGGGTTCAGGGTCAACCCGGGCTGGTTCGTGACAAAATGGTATCAGAGGAGGTTCTTGTTATTTGGGTTGTCCGGTAGAAGGAGATTTGGACTGTCGGAACTCGAGGGGTAGGTACGGGAAGAGCGTCGCGAACTCTTGCTCGCACTGATCTTCGAGTTACCAGGGGTAGTTCGGGAATTGTGTCTTTGTCTTTTCTGGTTTGTCTTGGATTGAGAGATGACAATGGAGGCAAGCCGATGTTACGTCGTGATTTCACATGGAGTAGTGACCCATGTGGAGTCCGAGTACATGGTTTCAATTCCTCCTAGTGGTCGACGCTGACTTGGGACATGGCTCACTACCATGTCGCCAGATTGAGCGTGACTACAAGTCCCTCTTTTCAGTGATTGATGCAAACATGGATGTTGTTTTCGTTTTGGTCTGTGTGAGTGCGTAGTTGGAAATGAAAAGGGGGTTTTGAAAATTAGGCTGGTTTCTATTAAAGGACTTTAAATGTATAAAATGGGTTTTAAAACTGAAATCTCTAGATTTGAAAATCTGTTGTTTGCTTGAAATTGGTTAAGAATGATTTGGGATGAAACCCCAGGTCCTCTTTATGAACGTTCGCACATGTGTGAGAATGCATGGAAAAAAAATGCGTGTTGGTGCGAGTATTATTGGACAGTGGATGAAGACATGTGCAACGATTCATGGGATTACCTGGGTGTGTATTTGAAATTAATGGCTTGACCTTGTTTTCTAAATTGGTTTTAAGGGGGGAATGGTTTTGAAAAGTTTCTGGATTGAAGGTGGATTGGTTTTTGGAAAGTGATCTTGAGAAAGGGTGGTTTTGAAATCAAATATGAAAAGGGAATTTTAAAGAGGAGATTTTGTTTTGGGTTGTGTTGTATTTGTTTGGTCCTTGTGCTGACTGTTTTTGATGAAGGGGCTTTTATTGATGTCGCTTCGATTTGATGATTGGTTTTGGATTTGTGTTTTATATGTCGCTCAGGAAATGCCACCCAGAAAGGTCTCTAAGGATTCGGATATGTCATGCCCAGTTTTTGGTCCTCCTCAGACTTTGCCTATTCTCCATGGTGATCAGGGTCCGTTAGAAGCAGTGAAATGGCTCGAGGAAGTGGAGCGTGTCTTTAGAATATTGGGAACTCCCGATAATGTTAAGGTTCGTGCAATTATGAAGTTGTTCGAGGGTCCAGCTCTGGACCAGTGGAAGATGGTTGCCCCACCATCGAGGCAAGGAGAAATAACGTGGGATGTATTTAAAAAAGTTTTCATCCAATGGTTTGTACCTGAGGAAGTGAAGCTGGAGAAAAAGAGGGAACTTGTACATATTCAACAAGGCCAACAGACGGTGAGGGCATATGTTGACCATTTCAAGCAACTGATTCCCTTTTCTCCAGATGTAGCGTCGCATGAACTCATGAAGGCCTCTCTTTTCACTGGGGGTCTTCGTCCAGAGATCAAGGGTCGAGTCCTCCCTTCTAAAGACCTTGGTTTTGAGAAGCTGGGAGAGGAAGCTTTCTTGGCTGAGTTAGTTTCTGGTGTGCGGGTGGTTAATACTCCAGCGTCCCCTGTTGTTGTTCGTAAGAGTTCCCCCTCTGGTGAGGAAAAGGCGCCAGAGATACCTGTTCCTAATAAGTTATCCCCTTTGGTCCCAGCTTCCAGTTCATCAGATCATTCGATGGTATGCTTTCAGTGTGGTCGTTTCGGGCATTTAAAGTCGTCTAGTAGCAACCCTCCGAAGACGTGTCATCGCTGTGGTTGTCTGGGTCATCTGGAGAAGTTTTGCAAGAAGTGTCGCATGAAGAGGATGCTGTGATGGGAGAATGTCAGTACCTGACTGTGAGGCAGAAGATGCTTCAGCCATCAGAGCCCCAGCCACAAGTCTCGGGGTGAAGCTCGCGCACAGTCAGGAGTTCCCAGGGTTATGAAGCCTTAGTCTAGGTTAGGTTTTTCGTATTGACGGTGGAACAATTAATATCATTTTGTACTTGTTCGCTGCTGTTAAGGTTTTAGTATCGTTGTAAGCATGTTGTTTCGATATGAAGTAATGATGGACTTGTTATATTATAATCAAAGCAGACGGGTCTGTGTGGATGTGATATTCTGAATCATGTGTCTTTCTTAAAAGTGTGTTTGACCCCTCGGTGGGTTGACCTTGGTTTAGCAATGCTCCTCAGATGTGGTTATGTTTCATGGATTTCAGTGGGACATGTTTCTGACTCGGTATTTTGGTTTAGGGTTTTCGTGGGTTTCCCCTAGTATTGAAGGTTGTTGACTCTAGTCGAGGACTCAATGTCTTGACGGAGGTGTTGTTCTAATCATGCTATAAGAGTTGGTTTGAATTGGTTGGGAGTTCCTGTGTCGACCCCCCTTTTTTTCCTAGGGTTTTCTATTTAGATGGTCAACTTTTTTGCACTAGTTAAGTTCTTGTGGTGGGGAGAACCCCTTCGTGTTCTCCCCTCAATCTCGAACCCCAGTTTTCTCTTGAATCGGTCGGGTGTGACCTGTGCTGAGTAAGGTCATCCCCGAGATTCTCAGTTCTCTCTGGTACCTTTAGTTCCGTTGGGGCATGGACTTAAATCTTGATCGACTTTTGGCCTGGTGACTTTCTGGGGGCAGAAAGTGTCTGTGGTGGGGAAAATTGTCACACCTCGACCGCGGACGTCCGTATTTTTTTTCCTTCTTTCTTGGTCCTGATTTAAATTTTTCGAGGTTTTGTTGTGTCGGCAGTTTCGCGGCGATGCGCGGTCATCGCATCGCTGGCGGTGATCGTGCGTTTGGCCCGGGTGACTATGTGTTCACCCGGAATTTTAAATATTAAAGTTTTTACATTGACCTTTTATTATTATTACTATTTGAGTTGCGTTATTATTATAATTAACTAACTTTTATTTACTTTAATTATTTTATTGTTATGATTATTATTATAAAGTATTATTAATATTATTATGAAGGTTTGTTATTATTATTATAAAGCGATTATTATTATCATAGCATTTTATTATTATTATTATTATAAGTTTTATTTTATAAGTTTTATTTTTATTAATATAATATGTTTTATTATCATTATTATTATTATAATTATTATTTTTATTATATATATGTATATATATATATGAACCAAAACTAAACCTACCCTAATCCCTCTCGCCGTAGCCGCCACCCCCCCCCCCCTCACCTCTCTCTCTCTCCATCCTCCCCCGACCTCCGCCTCGCCCGCTCCCTTCTCTCTTCCTCGCGCAGCACAGCCCCAGCGGCCCCCTCCTTCAGCGCCGATCCCGCTCTGCCCAGGCGCGCCGCCGCTGCCGTCTGCCTGCTCGGGCGCTGTCCGCCTCGCCGACCTCCTCTCAGCCCGGCTCTGCCCCGCAGCCCGCTCCCGGCCACCAGCGACCCGCTGGTTTTGCACCTCCTCCGGCCTCACACCCCCCTTCGCCAGCCTGAGCCGCCGCACCACCTCCTTTCCGGCCTCCCCTCCATCAGCGTCGACCCGCTGCTCCGCCTCGCCCCTGTTCCGGCCTCCGCCGGCGAACAGCCCAGCATCCCGCACCTCTTTCCGTCCCGAGCCCGCACCAGCTCTGCCCCACCGCTCGCCTCCTTCCG
Source organism: Viscum album (assembly GCA_963277665.1). Taxonomy (NCBI): domain Eukaryota; kingdom Viridiplantae; phylum Streptophyta; class Magnoliopsida; order Santalales; family Viscaceae; genus Viscum; species Viscum album. The sequence goes on along the minus strand of OY728140.1, from coordinate 1,376,083,363 downwards.
GTGTCCACGGCCCGCGTCGTCCCCTCCTTTAGGCGAACCAGTTTCGACCCCCTGCTCGCCCTCGGCCAGCCCGGACCCCCCTGCTCATCCTGGCCCTGCTCCCGCCCAGCCGCCACGCCCGGCCGCCCTCTCCCCTGCACCCTCCTCCCGTCCCGCTCACCCCAGCACCGGCTACGCCCAACTCCTCCTCCCGGATCCCCCGCGTTGTCCCTCTCTTTCGCCGCACCCAGAAGCCGTCGCCCTGCTGCTCCGGCGTCGCCCTCGCCGCCGTCCCGGCTCCCTCTCCCCCGTCCGGCCTCACCTGCTGCGCCACTTTCCCTCCCCCTCCGCTGTATGTCATTCTTTTTATTGTTTATTTTTTTTATAACGTTTTGATATATTTTCTCTATTCATGTTAATAATAATATTATTATTACATTATTATTATATTATTACTATTATTATTATTATTGTATTATTATTATTATGTTAATATTTTTTTCTTCTATTATTATTATTATTAGTATTATTATTTTGTGTTATTATTTTTTTCTATCATTATATGATGTTATTGTTATTATTATTATTATTGTTATTATATTATGTTAATTATTATTAGTATGTTAATAATATTACATTATTCTTATTATTATTATTAATATACTATTATCATTATGAATATGTTATTAATATTAATATTAATATTATATTATTATAGTTATTATGATTATGTTATTAATATTAATATTATTATTATATTATTGTTGTTATTATGATTATGTTAATATTATAATTATGCTTATTATATTATTATTTTTATTATTATTCTGTTATGGTTATGTTATTGTTATTATTATCATTATATTATTATTATTGTGATTTTATCATTGTTATATTATTATTATGTTAATATTATTCTATTATTATTATTTTTATTACATTATTATTGTTATTATTTTCACATTATTATTACTCTGTCAATCACTTGTGCTTTGTTAGGGTTTTTTTTATCAACTTATATTTGTTTTTGGTAGGTTTAGGATTTTAGGATCCGCGCAGGGCGTTTCCGAGAAAGCGCCATCATTGCGCCTTGTTTCCGAGGTTCTGCCGTCTCCGCGCCTCAGTTTCGAGAGTGTTGGACTTTATCACGTGGCTTCGGACACACGTCGTGTCATCGCGCCTTGGTTCCAAGGTCATTTTACCGTCGCGCTTGGATCTTGAGGTAGGTCTCCCATTGCACTCGCCTTTAAATTAAGAATTTATTTATTCCATGCCTTTTTTTTTGAATTTCAGTAAATTTAAAAGAATATTTAGTAGTTTTTATAGTGTGGTGATCTATTGATGATAAAAGCCGTTTTTAATTCTAGCGTTTCATTGAAAGTGTTCTTCTTGGATTTAGTTTTTTTCTTCCATGGTAGTATTGCTAAATGGTTATTCCTGAATAATGAAAGTCATGTTAAATTGTGTTTTGAAATGTTTTTGGCGTGTGTAAATTTGTAGATGTATTGTTTATGGAAAATGTTGTTTTCTTAGAACCTTGATTAGAGAAAACGTCATGTGACCTTTGAACTTGTTTTGGAAACTTTATGTGTGGCTCTTGGTTGATGAAAGATGTTTTCCTTTGTTACGCGAACAAAAGTTTGGATTTCATTTGGGAAATGGTGTTCCTTCAAAAAAATGATTAAAGGCCCGTTTGGCTCTTGATAAAAGTGGGGTGCGTTTGGTGATTGGAAAGTGACTCTACTTGTGAAACAAATGTGTTCCAGGTTTAAGATGCTGATTTGAGTTTCTTAAAGAAATTTCTAAGTGCGTTTCTGGTTTTCAATGAAATGGCGTGTGTCATCCCTCTTTAAAAATGCTTTAGTCATAAATGATCAAAATGTAAGTGACATGACGGCCCGGTTGGCACTTTATCAAATGTTAAGTGAATATATATATATATATATATACGTACTTGTGAGGGCATTTCTTCAGGGGGACTTCCCTTCGAGGGTTGTCGTGTAGCGATGTTCGTGTAAGGGGTTGGCAAGTGCGGTGAGATGAGTCACGCGTGCGCGGGTCTCCCACTTACACAGTGTTACAAAAACTACTATGGGTTCCTGGGCGTCTTGTAGATTATCGAGTGACGGTTTCTTGCTAACCCTTATTAGACGGGTTGGTACCCTCTGGAGTTGTGGACAGGCCTGGTGGGATGTGCCACTGGTTGGCTATTAGGGCGGCCAGTTGGTTATTGACTATGGAGTACCATGCCGGCAGGTAGTCTAAACCCGAGTACGTCCAGGGGTTTTCTAGGGATGTTCATGATCGCCCATGGTTATTGCTGATAACTTCTGGTTTGTTTTTACTTGCACTTGGTTTCCCTTGCCTGTTTACCTTTACTTGCACTTGTTTTCCCTGCTTGTTTTCTTTTAGTCATATTTCACAGCCTATACTGTTAGACTTTGAGAAAAATGGTTTCGAAATGAAAATGCTTTATTCGCATTGGGTTTGATTTGAAAATGTAACACTTTTCTTTTCAGAATGAGTTTAAAACTAATGAAATGGAACTATCTTTCGAAAAAGAATAAGGGAAATGTCTCGTGTTTGATTTTCAAGTAAAACATTGTGAAAAATTACTTTTATACATTATAGTTCAAACCTGGATTATGTAGATTCTATTTTTACTGGCAGTGCTTTGGGATTTGTTGTGGGGCTCACCTACTGAGTACTTTTGTGCTCACGCCTATCTTTTACCTTTTCAGTTGCAGGTTCCTTTTGTTCAGGTTCTCCTGCTTGAGTCGCTCAGTGTGGGAGCGACGTTGGTTGTAGTTGGGTGGTGACACGCGAGGTCACATGGAGGTATGTCGTGGTATAGTTTGTTTATGTCTTTAGTGTTTGTTTGTTTGTTTAAGTTGTATTTGTTCTTTTCATCCTGTTTTTAGTCTGGGCTGAAATCGTTCCCAACGATTCAAATTTTTAGTTCCCGGCACTTGTTGCCATCCCGGGGGGATCGGGAACGCCCCTCGGTACTTGTTGCGGACCGGCTCGGGTGACCGGTTCAGGGTCGACCCGGGCTGGTTCGTGACAAAATGGATGTGGAATCATTGGATTTTTCCGGTTCTATGAACAAACCCGCTATAAACCGATCAGAACGTTTGAATCTCCCATCTAGGAGGTCATCCCGGAATTCCGAGGGAAACAAAAAATGGTGAACCCTATGTGAATCCATAACCAAGTTAAAATGACGTTTTACCTATTTGTTAAGCCCCTATTTTAAGAGGGATAACAAAAACAATCATTGACATGTGTGCTCATCCAAAGGATGAAGTGGCTGAATCTTATCTTGATTACGTCTGTTATATCAAACATGCACTCTTTTCCAAGATCTTCTGTATTTCCATAATGGATGCTCTCAAATTCACATATGTGTATACTGCTGCTGCAAATACCACTGCTGATATTCCTACTGGATCATCATCTTCTCTGAGGATGACATCTCCTACTCAGCGTCTTCAACGCTGGGTATCAAATGCGCTGGTTAAGGAGTACCATCAACACGGTACCATCCCAACTATGGAGGCTGCCCAACATGCCCTCCAAGTGAACAACTCACACAGGTCGTCCAGACAACGACGACTAGTGATCAAGAGGCAGGTGGTTCTGACTACCGTCTCCAACCGTTTCGAGTCATTATCCCCGGAACGCAATTTCCATTCGCTCCCTTACTCTGAGGAAGTGAATGAGAAGGTCCCTCAGGGCCTTAATTCAAAAAGACAGGAGTCCTTCCCGAGGGCTCCCATCAACAATCGCCGCCAGACTCGTGCGGCAGTGTGCCCTAAACATGATGAGGGTACCGACTCCAGGCATTCAGCTCATGTTCCTCGAACCCGAGCAGGCAAGACGAAACGCTAGAGACGGAATCCGGTTAATAATGGGCAGGTTTTCATCCCTACCATCTACGGAGAAGTCCACCAACCTAACTTGGTGGCGAACAACGAACAGGCACAGACACCTGTCCGTTTTAATTCCGTTGTCCAGCAGACTCGTCTGGCAGCATCAAGCCAATCCCACCAGGCAATTCCGGCGGAGTACTATAGGCAGGAACATACACATGCTTATGCATCATCAGTTAGTCAGCAGGTTCGCCTGACTACATATGATGGATTCCACCAACCTAACTTGGTGGCGAACAATGAACAGGCACACACACATGTCCATTTTAATTCCGCTGTCCAGCAGACTCGTCTGGAAGCATCAAGCCAATCTCGCCAGGAAATTACGGCGGAGTACTATAGGCAGGAACATACACATGCTTATGCATCATCAGTTAGTCAGCAGGGTCTCCTGACTACATATGATGGATCTCGTCAACCGCGTTTGGCAAAGTGTAATCAGCAGGCACATACACATTCTAGTACTAATCAAGCCAACCAACAGTCTCTCTTGGTAGCACACGGAGAAGTCAGTCGGAAAGCTCCGACGACAAACAGGAGGCAGACTCAACTCTCTGCCTCCACACTTGAGTGCTGTCAGGATTCACTGACAAGAAAAGGAGGACAGGAGCTGGCACATACACCTACTCCAAACCCGGAATGTACGTATATTCCCGTTCCGGTGGCTGAAGTCACCAAGCATATTTTTTCAATGGTGAAAGAGCAGAAGCAAATTCCTGCTCATTTTCTGGATGCTTTCCAGGATATCATAACAGCTTCTGCATCATCTCAGGGAAATACACATAAATCTATCCCTAGTAGTGGAGTGACACATCAACGATTCACTCTGAAACAGACACATAGATCTGTTCCAGTCCAAGAGGGTTATGGGGCATACTCCCCCATATCATACGAACAACCAAGTCAGGAACATACACCTGATTTGAGTAGAGATCGTCAGCCTAACATGACCATCATTCCTAATCAGGCACATACACCTGCTCAGATTAACCACTTTCATCAACAAGTAGTTTCCAAAGCGAGTAAGAAGGCATCTAAGAAAATGATCCGCCCAGCACAGTCAAGAGATCAAAGGCCAATCTGTAACAAGACCTTGCTCGATGTTGTAGTTCTTGAAGCCCTCAGACATTTATCTGTTGGAATTCAAGATTCTACTCCCTCAGTTCCCAATAACGGGAACATTAATTCTGAAGGTCTTCAACAGACACTTCCTCATGAAGGCTTGCTTCAGGAAAATTCAGTCAATCTTGATTTTTCTTCTTCAGATGAGAGCCACAGGAACCCTCTGTGTGGTCAAAAGACCAAAGAGCAAGAGATCTCATCTATTGATGTAACCCATTATGGTGGTCCTCCCTATAATGATGAATTTCACTGTGAAAGTCCTCTCCGCAGTAGTGATTCACATTGCCTGGAAAATACTCTAGTGGACAATGTAGTGCCGAAAAAGCCGTCTTATCTTGAGGCACATGAAAATGTGAAACCAATCATGTCTGATGCCTTATCGCTAGAAAGTGAAATACTTTCTCAATCAGAAGATAGCCCAGGGTGTAGTCCATTCTCCGAACCACCCCTAAGTCATGAATCTTCTAGTTTGATCAATGATCTCTCTACCAATCTTGTTGAAACCGATGATGCAACAAGGAAACACCATCGTTGGTCAAAACAGGTAGAAGAATCTTCATTTAATGATAAAGAGGAAATACTGAACATAAGGAAAAAACTGGTGAAAAGTGAGGTACCAGTCATGTTTTGGCCTTTGGCTGACTCCCAGTATGACATTCCAAAGATGTTGACGGAAGATGGAGTCCATGATATTTGTCTCAACCTATGGAAAACTCTTTGTCAATTGAAGAAGAATGTATTATCTTATGATGAATATGAAAATCATCTTAAGATAATAGAATGTCTACAATGTCAGATTGATTTGGCATCTCTATCAGTCTCTCGGTATCCAAAGGCTGAAGAGAAACAGATAACCCTTCAATGTTCATGCCTTGGTGCACTAAGAAAATTGCGTCAGTTAATTGCCAATACTCCATCTGGTGTTCATATCAGAGGATGTGGTGTTCATGGAGCACTACATTTCATAGTGCTTTCCATTCAGCAAAGCCCGCGAAAAATGGTCTCATGCAATGTTATTGCCCATGGCCGGCCACAGTCAATGAGATTTGTTTATAATCAAAAGCTTTCCCAAGAACAGGCTTCAACTAGTTCCTCTCAAAATCAAGCATATAGAGAACAAGTTGTTTAATTTCTCCTACATCAAGCAGGTGAGAAAATTGCACAAGATTCTCGTATGGAGAAAACACGTCATCAAATGACAGAAGTCTCAGAAATCATCCAACAGTCTGTTGAACCAGGTGATAAAAGTGGATACAGGTTAATGCATCCATCTAATTTCCGAACTATGATTCGCAAGATCAAGAGATATTTTAAGAAGATCTCAGACATAGCTGGTCAACAGTCACCCCAGATTGCCAGACTGGGGACTCCTTTAACCCAACCCTCAGAGTCAACAAATGGGATTCGAGGTGTTGAGCGGAAGCAGCAGGAACATCCCCAGTTCATGAGACTCGGGACTCTTTCAAATCATCATTCCCCTTCTCAGAGAATGTCGGTCTTTTCTCGATTGGGGAAGAATCCCCAAGAGGAACGAAAAGCCAAATTATCAGGAGATTCTCTCCAAGTTATAGCTCGTCAAGAAGTTCCTAAAAGATTAAATCAACAAAAGGCATTGTCTCATCAAAGACTTGAAAGAGGACAATATCACAGAAATGTTGATAGAAGGGATGTGATGCATTATGCAACAATCAATGTCATCAATGACGTTGTTGCTAATCCACCAGAGGAGACTCACTCAGGGGACTTAGATGAAGAGCATCCTGGTCAAGAAAATGTACGCACCGATACAAATGAAGAAGGTGTGCGTACACGAAGTCAAAGGATTACTCAGAACCTAGGTAATCCACTTCCTTCTCTCCAAAAAGTATCCAACAAAGGGAGGGGAAAGAATCAGGTTACATATACTTCCTCTAGAGAAGGTCAATAACTCTCGTTAGAGAAAAGGTTTGCACAACAAGATGAAGAAATGAAAGAGTTAAGAAGGTTGAATGCAGAACTACTTTAGAGTGGTCTTCTTCTTAAGAATGCTGAAGTCCAACAGCCGATGGAATTTGTTGTAACTACTGAGATGGATCAGGAATATCCTCCTTTATCAGTACACCCTCAGAGGTCTAATCCTACGGGTCAAACGCAACAACGGTTGGCAGTGCTACAATCAGTTGCAGCAACAATCACCACGTCTGTCCAAGCTCCATTCATTGCACCTACCCAAGACCAAATTCAACCTGATGTTTCTCAAAATTTAATAACTACTATTGAGTCATTAACAGCTCGGTTAGAAACTATGGAAGGGAAAAGGGCGCAGGTTCAACCAGAAAAGAAATTTTACCCTGAATGGGTAGATTCAATTTCTCCTCCATCTAGTTTTGGAAACCCTATTTTCCATACTTTCAATGGATCAGACGACCCTGAATAACATTTGACGCATTACGTGTCTTGTTGTGATCCTTTGATGGGAACTCCAGAGTATCAAGAAGCAGCGAAACTCAGATGCTTCGTGCTAACCTTGCAAGGACCAGCTTTTGTCTGGTATATAAGCTTGCAATCCCGGTCAATCATCGGATGGGAGGAGCTTCGTCAAAAATTCCTTCTTCAGTTCAGCTCAACTTTGCCAAAAACGACAGTTTTAGATCATACAAGCTGTAAGCAAAGGGATAATTAAAGAGTCACTGATTTCATTGCTCGCTAGAAGGGATTAACGTATTCCCTGAGTTTAGCACTACCTCAGGAAGAGTTGTTTCCAATCTGTGTGGCAAATTTGCATGACGAATTATGCATGCCATTGATCCCTGTGAAATACACAGGAGGGTTTCGAGACCTTACTTCAATCGCCCATCAGATTGAATATTCCCTTATACAGGATAAGGTTAAATATCGTGTAATTCCTTCAGCTTCAGGAAGAAGAATGGGTAAAGCAAAAACTGCTACAGTTATGCTTAAACAAGCAGCTGTACCTATTTCTACTTCAAAAACTTTATCTTCTCGAAGGGCTCCACCTCTTGAACGCCAAAAAAAGGTCGTTTCGTCCAAATGATCAAAGAGATCAACAACGAAAACAATTTTAGGATTTGAAGAGTAAAACATACTCTTTCCGAAATGAGCAAGTTCCTGATTACTTCATTTCAGTTCCAGAAAATAATTTGGTTCAATTACCAGTACCCAAGAGGCCAAACAAAGAAGGATATGAAGACCATCCCAATTATTTTCCCTTTCATCAAATGTTGGTGCATCCCATCCAGGAGTGTTTTGTCTTCCAAGACCTCCTGCAAAAGATGGTCGACTTGGGAAAAGTCAAGTTGAAAGGTTCTTTGACTCAGGTAGCATGTTTTACTACTACAGTTCCAGAGGGAGAAGGTGAATGGAAAAATTCAAAAGCAGAAATGCACAGAAGTATGATGATTGGATGGTCAGAAAGACAATCAATCGGACTCATGTCATTTTGTGAACACAATTAAAGAAACCAATTGTTTCTTCTACCATGAATATTGTGGTAAAACCCTCTTCGTCAGAGGGAATTTCCTCAAAAAAACCGTTTGATTCAAAGAAGAAAAAAGAATCAGATGAAGATGAGTATGTGTCAAAGCCTAAATTATCTTTGACTCTGGCAGACTTTATGCCATCTACTTCAAAAAAATGGGCACCACCCCATCAAACGGCATAGCCTTAACAGATTAGTCCGGCAGAGTCTTTATTAGACGAAGAGTTAATCTTCGGTTCTGTTAATATGATTCAATTAACAGATCCGTATTCCAGTCGTAATTTCAATTTTGATCAGTCTGAATTCACTATATCAAATAAGGGAATCTGAGGAATTTCCAGAAGTTTAGGATACAGGGGAAGACATGGATCTTTCCGAAGCCACTACTCTAATTCTACCCCTGCTAGCACTGTGTATGCAGTAGAAACTCGTTGTAGAGCCCTTCAGCGAGCTCAAAAAGAACAAGCAAATTCTTCTGCCAAGAGTCAACTCAGTCTTGGAACAGTTATTTTGGAAGACCGATTGAAAATTCCATCTTCTTTATCTCAGCAAGTAAATGGATCTAATCGTTCTAATCTTCCAAAACCAAGGGTTTTGCCAACTTCTATCCCAATACAAGATGCATCATCTTCCAAAGCATCTGCTTCCAAGGTACCTGCTAAACCGCAAATTCCTGTTGGGAAATGCAAACCTTTAGATCAAAGAATGATATATTGAAACACTTGGCCCAAGTACCAGCCATGTTATCAATTTTGGACACTTTTAATCTATCAAAAGATCTTCGGGAAGCACTCATCAAAGGTTTGTCAAGTCCTCAGGAGTTTGAAGCTGAAATTGCTGCAGCTGATGTCTATCACATAGAGAATAATCCTGCAGAATGCCATGCAGTGATATATTTTACTGATAAAGATTAAGATGATGTTGTGAATGGGAACATAAAACCTCTGTACTTATCTGGCAATTTCAATAGTGTAGATATCCGAAGAGCTTTGATTGACAATGGTTCAGGAGTCAACCTCGTGCCCATCCGTACACTTCGTCGATTGGGCCTCACAGAATCTGATTTATCTCCTTCTACCATGATGTTACAAGGATATGATAAAAATGAACAATAACCACTGGGAGAAGTTACACTCAGAACTCAGTTTGGAGATCTTGTATCCAAATTAGATTTCATGATTGTTGATCAAGACTCAGCTTTCATGGTCTTTCTTGGAAGACCCTGGCTACATCAGCATGCAACTATCCCTTCATCATACCATCAATGTCTCAAATACTATTTTAATGGTCAAGTTGGAACATTGTATGGTGATAAGGCCCCGTTCAAGACATGCAAGTCTAAATACATTGAGGCAGAATTTTATCACATGAAGGGAAGAGAAAAATCTACAATAAAGGAAATTACCAATGTTAATGCTCCATATGGTTTGGAGAAAATTCCAATAAATCCATTTACACATGTGAGTATAGATTATGTGTTACCTATCAGTCAAATTTACAAAATAGGCCCAAATCAAAATACTCGTATGGAAAGATCCATAATGTCAATTACGACAGTTGAGCCAGACAACATGGGAGAAATTGGTAACCTACTAAACAGTGATGAAAGCACAAGTGGTGACATCTTCATTTCATCTTCTAAAATCCAACGGACTATACTTCTCCAATCAGGCCAGAAGAAGTTATAGCAAAATCAGAGGTGAATAATGATGTCAATTCTCAATCCATAATCTCCTATTTATTTCCCAAAGAAGGCCCTTTATCATCAATATGGTCGGAAATATAAGCTTCTTCTTCAAAATGTGAAAATTTTGATATTTCTTCTGATCATGAAAATTTTGTTTTGTCATCTACTATGCAAGTAGAAACGGAAGAAATAGAACATGATAAAGAGGAAGAGGAAGATCTTAGAGAAGCTCCTCCAGAATTTGAATAGGGTATCGCTACCACTGTGGATGAACTCAGAGAAATAAATCTGGGTACAGAGAAAGATCCATGCCCCACTTTAATTAGTGCGGCCATGAACCTTGACGATCAAGAGATGTATATTTCTTTTCTGAAGAAAAATAATGATATTTTCACATGGAACTATACAGAAATTCCTGGGCTTGATCTTGATATTTCTACTCATCATTTGGGTTTACCAAAAGACCATCGAGGATTTAAGCAAGCCGCGAGAAGAACACACCCAACTTATGCTTCCAAAATTGAAGCTGAAGTGGATTAGCTGATCAAAGCTAACTTCGTTAGAGAAGTTCAATATCCCACGTGGTTGGCTAATATTGTCCCTGTAAAGAAGAATAACAGACAAATTAGGGTTTGCATCGATTTCAGACATCTTATTCGGTATTGTCCTAAGGATGTTTTCCCAGTTCCGATTACAGAACTCTTAATTGATGCGATGTTTGGCTATGAAGTACTTTCCTTCATGGATGGATATTCCAGATATAATCAGATCCGAATGGCCCCAGAAGATATGGAATCTACAGCCTTCAGAGCCCCTCAATGTGTGTTTTGTTACCGGGTGATGCCCTTTGGTTTAATGAATGCAGGTGCAACATATCAACACACCATGAATCGTATCTTCAAAACTTTCTTAGGGAAGTTTGTTGAATTCTATGTAGACAATTTGGTGGTTAAATCCAAAAAACGTTCTAATCACTTGGCTGATTTGGAAGTCATATTCCACAATCATCGACAATATAATTTGAAGATGAATCCCTTAAAATGTGCTTTTGGGGTAACCTTAGGAAAATTCCTCGGCTTTGTTGTACACCATCGTGGTATTGAAGTCGATCCTGAGAAGACCAAGTCAATCCTTGGTATGTCACCTCCTCAAAATTTGAATTAATTAAGAGGACTTCAAGGACACTTAGCCTATATTCGGCGTTTCATCGCCAATTTGGTAGGGAAAAGTTTACCCTTTACCAAATTATTGAAAAAAGGATTCACCTACCAGTGGACTGAATAATGTCAAGAAGTGTTTGATGTTCTCAAGAAATACCTCTTGAGTCCACCAGTACTCATGCCATCTGTTGAAGGAAGACCACTTATCCAAATTGTAACAGCTCTAGAGCAATCATTGGGGGCCTTTCTTGCTCAAAGGAATGATGCTGGGAATGAAGATAGCCTCTACTATCTCAGTAGAACTATGCATGAAGCAGAAACCCGGTATTCATGTATTGAGAAGTGCTGCCTGGAATTAATCTATGCAGTCCAGAAACTGAGACACTACCTGCAACATCATGAGGACCAATTGGTATCTCACAATAATCCACTCAAATTCATCCTTAGTCGTCCAATGCTTACAACATGTCTAGCAAGGTGGGAAGTTATTTTGTAGCAGTTCGACATTCAGTATGTATCTCAAAAGGCAATAAAGGGCCAAGCTCTAGCTGATTTCATGACCAAACATCTTTCATTGGAAGACACGTCTTCAGATATTGAACTCCCTGATGAGGAAGTTTTCTCTATTCAAGAGAGTCCTCAAACATGGGAAATGTATTTTGATGGTCCTTCCCGAAGTCCAACAGGGAAGAAAATGGAAAATCCTAAATTCAACAAAGTTGGTTTAGTAATTGTACTCATTTATCCAGATAAGGCATTATTACCTTAGTCCTTTTTATTATGGGAAGGTGGTACTAATAATGAAGTCGAATACCAAGCTCTTATCACAGGCTTGGAATTAGCGCTTCAAGCACAAGTGAATCACTTAAAGGTGAAAGGTGATTCAGACATGGTAATCAAACAAGTCAATGGGGATTATGCCATCAAAAAAGAAGAGTTAATCCCTTTGTATGATTACGTCAGAATGTTAATGGTAGAATTCCCTTCAGAACCGACATTTTCTTATGTCCCAAGATCACAAAATGCTCAAGCTGATGCACTGGCTAATATAGCCACAGCTTTAGGAGATCCAAATCGGGACGAGACAACCATCAGTATTGCTCACCATCGTGCAATTTCACCTTATGTTCAATCCAGAACAGAGGAAATTAATGAAATTATTCCCATTCCTGAACCGTATGGTCATAATATAGGATGGATGTCACCTATCAGGGAATACCTTCAAAATGGAACACTTCCACCTGATAGAGCCGATAAAGAACAAATCTGGCGACGTGTGGTCAATTTTACTCTTTATTATGGACCAAACCACCTAGAGAAAATTCTCTACAAACATGGTTTTGATGGAGTTCTTTTCAGATGCATTGATGGTGAAGAGACAATGGCTGTCATGAAAGAGGTACATGCAGGAGTCTGTGGTGCCCACCAGTCTGGACATAGATTGTCTAATCAAATTCAAAGGCTTGGATACCTTTGGCCTTCAATGATACAAGATTGCGTTGATTTCACAAAGAAATGTCATTCATGTCAAGAACATGCCAACATCATTCATCAACCTCCAGAGTTGCTTCATACCGCTAAATACTCATGGCCATTTGCCACATGGGGAATGGATGTGGTGGGACCTTACCCTTCAGCTTCAGCCAAGCAGTTTAAGTACATTCTCACTGCTACTGATTTATCTTCGAAATGGGAAGAGGTAGTACCTCTCAAAGAAGTCAGTTCTAAATGAATTTTTAGCTTCATCAAGTATAACATCATTACTAGATTTGGTGTCCCTCATACCATATTGATGGAAAACGGCACCAACTTTTGTTCTTCTAAGGTGAAGAAATTGTATCAAGAATACAACATTAAATCTATCCATTCATCTCGGAATCATGCGACAACCAATGTCCAAATAGAAGCCTTTAATAAGACTCTTTCAAATACACTGCAAAAGATGGTGGATAAAGATAAGAGGTCATGTCCTAATAAACACTTTCATGCTTTATGGGATTCTCGGACTACCACCCACAATGCAACGCGGTCAACTCCATATTCGTTGGTATATGGAACAAAAGCAGTCTTGCCAATTGAAGTTCAATTTCCCTCACTCAGAGTAGCCATTTGTGATCAGTTATCTACATATGAGCAATCCCAAAAGAGATTGAATGAATTTTAACGGTTAGATGAGAAAATATTGTGCACTTTGCCCCACATGGAAATTTATCAGATTCGAATAGCACGAGCTTTTAACAAAAAAGTTCATCTTAGTTCATTAATTCAGGTAGAATTGGTATTAGTTCTCATAACTCCAATGATACCAGGAAAGAAACCTCCCAATCTTGAGCCAAAATGGGAAGGACCTTATTCAATACATAGGGTCTACTCCAATGGAGCTTATTCATTAATCTCGATGGATGGAGAACTCATTACTACTCCAACTAATGCCAGATTTTTGAAGAAATATTTTGTATAAAATACAAAGTATCCTTCAATGTCCCAGCAACATGACACTAAACTATGCAGCACCAGTTCGTCCTTGCTATATGATGTTAAACTATACAGCAACAGTCTAAGCATATGACCCTAACCTATTTTCACATACGTCGAACATGACGTTAAACTGTGTCTCCTTCAATGTCCCAGCAACATGACACTAAACTTTGCAGCACCAGTTCGTCCTTGCTATATGACGTTAAACTATACAGCAACGGTCTAAGAATATGACCCTAAACTATTTGCACATACGTCCAACATGATGTTAAACTGTGTCTCCTTCAATGTCCCCGCAACATGACACTAAACTGTGTAGCACCAGTTCATCCTTGCAATATGACGTTAAACTATACAGCAACGGTATGAGCATATGACCCTAAACTATTTTCACATACGTCCAACATGACGTTAAACTGTGTCTCCTTCAATGTCCCAGCAACATGGCACTAAACTGTGTGACACCAGTTCGTCCTTGCTATATGACGTTAAACAATACAGCAACAGTCTAAGCATATGACCCTAAACTATTTTCACATACGTCCAACATGATGTTAAACTGTGTCACCTTCAATATCCCCGCAACATGACACTAAACTGTGCGGCACCAGTTCGTCCTTTCTATATGATGTTAAACTATACAGCAACGGTCTAAGCATATGACCCTAAACTATTTTCACATACGTCCAACAGGACGTTAAACTATGTCACCTCCAATGTCCCCACAACATGACACTAAACTGTGCGGCACTAGTTCGTCCTTTCTATATGACGTTAAACTATACATCAATGGTCCAGTATGACCTTAAACTGAAACTTCGTCCTACACGACGTTAAAATGTGAAGAAATTCCCTAAAAGGTTTAGTATGACCTTAAACTGCATCATCAACGGTCCATGCATATGACCCTAAACTATTTTGCAAGTCCCTTACGTCCTGCAAGACGTTAAACTATGACGTCCTAACTACATGACGCTAAACTGTATAAAAGTCCCTTACGTCTGGAAAGATGTTAAACTATATAATCATCAAAGGTCTTTTATGGCCTTAAACTACACCACCGTCCAACATGACATTAAACTGCACCATCCACGGTCCATGCATATGACATTAAACTATTCGCACTTTTGTCCAACATGATGTTAAACTGTATAAAAAATCCCCAATGCGTCCAACATGACGTTAAAATGATGCACTCTTTTTTCCTCACTGCATGACATTAAACTACACAGTTCCCCCCATTCGTCCAACATGACGTTAAACATTATTGTCCCCGTCGTCCTAACTACATGACGCTAAACTGTACTGATAGTTCAAAATACGTCCTATATGACATTAAACTATATTTTTTCCCTACTACATGACACTAAACTACACAGCACCAATAGTCCTAACTGCAAGAAATTAAACTACATAGTCCCTTTATATGTCCTACATGACATTAAACTATGCATTGTTAAGGTTGTTGTTACCTATTATTTCTCACACCGAGCATGAATCACGTGAGCTTAGAGAAAACCTCAACCGTAACACTCTCTTTGGGCCGCTAACCATGTATAAGTCCCAACAACATTTTTTTAGGTCGTTGTCCCCAAGACCAACTTGATCATTAATTCATTGTTTAATTGAACTATGCGGACTTTGATCCTTTCCCTCCAGGCTGGGTATGTAGGCAACCTCCCAGGGTTCAAGCCTAAAAACAATCTCTTCACATCGGTTCACCACCATCTCATATGATGTTGATTCGTGAAACTGTCCCTAGAATCAATATCTTTACATTGGTTCACATTCGTCCTTGTTATATGAAATTAAACTATGCAACACTTTGGTCTGGTACGACAATAAACTACAATACTCTTTGATTTCCTCATTTGAGAGCGAACTATTATAGACATTGATTTTTCAATCATGTTTCATTTCAAAAGACTACGTGCATACATGGTAATACCTAAAATTTTTATCTTAGGTTAAACCATCATTTGACTAACGTCCCCTTTCACCCATACGAACCAAATTTGTACAAAGGGTAGTTCTATAACTATGTGGGCTTGATTCCCCTCCTTATGGGATACGTAGGAACGTTCGAGTATCCCTCGAATCCAGCCCCAATTCGTTTTTGGGCCTAACACCAAATGTCACTTTTAGTCCCTTGGATGAAAAGTCCTCATGAAAACACACACTGTGTATTCATTATTATGGTGCGAACTCTATGACCCTAAACTATGATCTCTCATACTTTCGTCCTGCACGACGTTAAACTAAATTCCAAGAACTAAGTATGGCTTGATTCTCATTCTTATGAGATACGTATTGAAGTCCAAAATTTCAATTCAGGACCCAGCCACAACATGAATATGGTTATCATTGACCTATTTATCTCTATATACATTGGACAATACCCATCTTTATGTGTTATAATCCTAACCTTAAATATTTTCAGATCTTCATAAACCTTTTCATGACTTTTAGTCACAAAAATGTCAACCTTCTGAGAATTCGTTTGCCTGACTATGCAGCACGTTCCCATAGGTGGCCATGCATAAACAACCCACATAACAGACTTGTCAGCCGAAAGATACTATTTATTTGACTATGCAGCCAATGTCCTTAGGAGGCCCTACATATTTCACCCCCCTAACGGGTTTTTTGGATAATGGTAACTTCATTCTTGGGAAGAATGCCTCTTTTGTCCTTATTTGTCTTAAACGACAGTATGTAGGGATCCACAAAAAAATGGCCATCCTTAACATATTTGTCCCATATCCTTTTTCATTATCTGAAAGTATTCAAGCATATGGTTTATACTCTCCATATTTTCTTTCCTTATGATTGGGTCAGACCTTTGTAGGAGTGATATTCATCCAGTTCTTCAATAATCTTGTCTGGAAATATCTTCTCCATATTCATGTACTTCATTCCATATAGCAAACTCTATACTTTAGAAAATTTGAATCTCCATAAACTTTCACTGCCTTTTAGCACTAGGAAAGTAAATTTCTGAGAGTTCTTTTTCCTGACTATGCAGCACGTGCCCATAGGTGGCCTTGCATAAACAGTCTACATAACAGACTTATTAGCCAAAAGATAATATTTTATTTGTCCATGCATCCAATTCCCTTAGGTGGCCCTTCATATTTCAACCCCCTAACGGGTTTTGTTAAATAATAGTATCTTCATTCTTGGAAACTACTTATTCTCATTCCTTTTAGCTCTTTTTCATATCATTCCTCAGATTCAAATATTCTTAAGCCATAGCTTACATATTTTCCCTCATACTTGAGTATGGTAATATGTTTTCAGATAAATTTTCAAGGAATTGAATCAATTTTAATCCATTTTGGTCAAAGCTATTTCGACCTTAAACATTAGACCCTTTATGTCCGGCATGCATGACATTAAACTGCCCACAAAAGACAAAGGAACTCTGAATAAAAGTCACATTCCAGCTCACTAAACATACATTTTGTATGATTTAGGTAATATTGAGCAATTAAAAAGGTTCAAAGTTTGTAGGGTTATTTGTAATAATCCTAGTAAAAATCAAACTATCCTTACTAAGCCCATTGGCTTAAGTAAATTTGAAGCAGGTAGTGAAAGAATGCAAGTACAAATTATTGAAGATGAAAGTGTTTTTCATTGATAAACAAGAGTTAGAAGAAAATCCACAGACTGGAGTCTCTTCTCTTTTTCAAGAATTATAGGAGGATTTCAACGTAACTCTTCATTTGATTTACGGCATCTTGAGATTTTTCAGCCGTTACTTGAATCTCATGCACTTGACCAGCTTCACTCTTTTCAGCTTGATGAAGTGCCTTCTTAGCATATGCGATGGCTTTCATGCCATTCATATGAGTTTCATCCAATGATTTATTAAGCTGATCAAGTTCCCCAATAACCGCATCTAACTGTTGCTGGAGTTGCACCTGCTGGACAATATTTTCTTTAATTTTATGCTTTATCTCCTTCATCTAGGCAGCATAATCAGCTTCATCTTGGGATACCGCACCCTCAAAATCGCCTATATTGACTGACAGTTTCACTCTGATCAAATCATCGCGACTTTTTTGAGCCTGCTCCCTCCTTAAAATGATCTGTTTCACCGTGGCGTGGATCTTTTCATATCCAAAACCACAGAGTCCTAGTATAACAAATTGGGATGACAATTGATGAATTTTCGATGGTATCTCTTCTAAAGTCACCCCAGATATGATGTTCCATATGTTGTTCCATACCTTACGTCGTGAAAAGCTGAACGCTTTAAGAATATCTGGATCTGATTCAACATCATCGTCAGAGGGGGGCATGTAATCTGGAATTAATGCACTTAAAGAAGTGCCATGTCCTGCTTTTCCCCCCCTGATTAGTGCTTCTTCACTTTCAATTCCTGTTGGGGCAGAGGCTGAGGCCTCACCTCCGGATCTAGTCATTACAGTTGATGGTCCTGCATGATTAATTTAAAGATTTAGTTAGCTTCAAAGCATAACAAAAGAATAGATTGTCTTGCGAATAAAGTACAATCACAAGTGTTGTTATCCCTTACCCAAGGATGGTTCAGCAACCTGAGAAGACTTCTCCCCATCATTCCCGATCTCAACAAGATTTTCCAGATGGGTCTCAGGAGGGTTTATTGGGTTTAGATCTACATGATCTACTGTTTCTGCAATGGTAGGGTTGACATCAATGTCCACACCCTCTTCAGGAATTGGCAGTTCACCAGCTTCTACGGAAGAAACTGCATATTGTTTTCAGTCATGCTTAGAAGTGTAAATTTTAAAAAAAAAATTGGGCGAAGGGTAGCACTCATGTCCAAGGACTTCTAAATCACATGAAAACTTAGCATGATCATAAAATTCTTCGAATGTCATTCCATGATTCATCATTTCATCCAATGATATTTCAGAATCCTGGTTAGTCTCACCAGTGGAAGCATTTGCTACATCTTCATGCCGACTTATGTTCTGAAATCCCTGACCATGGACAACATCTTCAGCAGTAGGAGGGATACTGGGAATGGATTGTAGCTCTTCTCCAAGAGCAACTAAGTCATCTTGGGTCTGTGATTGTTCTACAACACCCTCCATGGCCTTTGAAGGAGGGTCAGTCCCTTCCCTCAAGGGGGAAATTGAAGAAGCCCCTGCAATCCTCAGAAATACGAGTAACCATGTGATTATGTGTATAAACTCATGACTATTCAAATGACTTACCACTACTAATGAAGCGTTTAGCTATGGATTTCCTCCTTCGTTGCCTTTGATTCTTTTGTTTTTTCAGAGTATCATTAGTCTCCCTTATTGGTACTTGGATTGGCGAATGGAAGGCTATGTCCAGCGCTTCATTCATGGACAGCTGTCCTGGAGATATCTCGCCTAGTTCACGAGGAGAATCAGTAGCAGCCCCGATAGCAGTACCACCAGGGCTATACTATGGCGAAGGAACCCCAGTTCCTTTCTTTGCAAGCTTCGAGAAGATGAAAATAACTTCCTTAAGTAACAAAGATTCAACTGAAATCAATTTGCAAAGAAAATAAGGAACGAAAACATACATCTTTAGGAGCCACATACTCTTGCCATTCCTCATCTCCAGAACCAACATCCCCCTCAGTGGAACCACGATCAATCATTTCATTCACCCTCCTGGTGATAGGAACCGATTCATCAGTGGCATATATGAGCATTTCCAGCTCTCTAATGTATGATTGCACTTCATTGGGGTTATATCCGTATTGAAGATTTTTAGAAGCTATAAGATTTCCTATTCCCGGAAGTTTTAGACCCTCACACAAATCCAGCAAGGCAGTCTTAGTACCACAGTATAAGCTTTTCCATAGCTGAACAGTCTCTGGCCTTAGATATGAATCCTTTGAGGAAGGTCCTACAATTTTTTATTTTAATTTCTTCCCAGCTCCTGCAGCTACAGATAGAGAATAAGAAAGTAAGACTTATTACTTTATAAAGTAGCAGTGATTGAAATTACTACAATGAAACAACTCACCAGGAGTTAATGGAGTGGGTCTTTTAATTCTGGCCGAAGGATTATATCGGGCACAAAACCGCTTTACTGCCAGTTGTGCCTCATCATCCCCATCATTATAATCCGATGAATCAGTTCTTGGAGAGGATTCTGTTGAACCTATTTCAGGTGGGGATGCGTCACCTTCATGAGGAAGGGTTTGTTTCTCTACAGTTCTCTTCCTCTTTCCCACTTTATAAACTAGGTGATTCAATTTCCCTTTGGGGTATGATGATATCCAGTGTTCGTCATAATATGTAGTCAAATTATATGCCGCTTTTTCAACTGGTAGATCAAATACTGCCCCAATCTTCTCTCTTGATGTTAGCATCCATAGTTGTCAAGAAACCATCGGATGTTGCTCTAACCTGACATGTACCGGAGGGGATACAAAAATCCGTTTCATACATTTGAATTGGCGTGAAAATCTATATGGAGAATAGGCCTCACATATGATCTCTCCATCAATCCTGGCTACTAACACACCATCCCTACAAGCTAACATGTATGCCCTCAAATCCAAATGGGTTGTCCCATCATCAATAAACCGCTCGGATGGCGGACTTCCATAGGGAAAGAATTTGAATTCCTTAAACATGCTCAGCCTCACTTCAATGTCATAACCATTTACATCTAATGGAGCAATTCCAGAGAATGCTTGCACTGACGGTCTGAAAGAGCTTCTAGGAATATGTAATCCCTTCTCTACATTGTAAGTCCTGATGTGAGTTTCGATCCATCCCCACAAAACCTGGAATGGTCCCACTATTCGTAAAGGAGATTTAACCAGGAATACATGAAGTAAACTCCTGTGAATCTTTGCTAAAATGGGGGTAGCTAACCCAACCATTTTTTCCTCAGCCAACTTTTCCACAATGACAATGGTCCCTGGCCCAACGCCTCCCTTCGAATCCCTGATCGGAAAGAGATAAACATTGAGCCACATTTCCAAGAAACCCGCCAGAAGATTTTTCTTTAGAATTATTTGATTCACATCATATCCCAACTTTTCAAACTCTCCTACTTCTAGATTTGGCCAGAATATGCCAGGAGCTCCTCTCTTCCCAGGTTTTGGACAGGTGGTTGGATGTCAGGGCCTGGTATCCTTGGATTTCTTTTTCTTGGATCCTTTTTCTTTAGGCTCCATCCCTTTCTTCTCAATAAGAAATACATTCATCCATTCTTCTGGATGAATATCTTTTCTAAAATGAGTTAATGAGGTCTCTGAACTCTTGAGCCTGTGGAAGATTTTAAATAATTCTCGAGCTAAAGCAGAAGTCTTCTCTCAATCAATCCAAGTCACCTTGGGAGGAATGAATTCATCATACATATCACCCAATATTGGAGCCCCTGAGATCTTGTGGACATCCCACAAACTGATACCTACTTCTCCATGAGTCAAATGGAATGAATTAGTTACTGGGCTCCAGTGGCTGAGTATCTCTGGCACAAAGTTATCATGTCTGTAAAACTATGTTTTCCCAACCCAGATAGCCTCATATATTGCAGCTCTCTTCAGATCCTTGATAAACTCTGCGCAGGTCTTTCGCACCCAGTATGCCCACATCCAAGTTGGCTTCACACCTCCCCCAGGACGGAAATCCCAACTTTTCTTCCAGCCTTTGGATTGATCCATCTGAGCATTTCGGAAGATTGAAGGATGAAAATGTGGTTGAAGCTCGGGTGTTTGTTTTTTCAGATCTGGTGTGCATGGGCTATGATGCATCACATAGGCCTTCTCCACTGTTCTAGCAGTTAGAAATACTCCTCCACCTGAGATATTTTCCGATGAAAAGTTGGTATAATTCCGAAACCAAGAAAATGGAAGATAATTATTTACTTCTGGAAAAATGACTTCTTGTAGATGACCATAGCCATACAAAGGTAGATAAGGGCTTTGAGGAAAGATGAGATGATATTTCTTCAGATACTTAGACAAATCTGGAAGAGTACTATCTTTCACAGTATAATAATCATGGCCAATGATGTTCATCATATCATCTATCCGCTTGCTAGCAAGTTCATCAATTAATCCAGGTCTAAGAGACATTAATTCTGAATAAAGAATTGAATAAATTAATTTATAAATGAATTAATTTTTCACAGACATTGTGAAAGAAATCAAAAAAATGGCTAAGGAAATAAGGTGCGCAAGTATGGAGATGTCGCGGAAGTGTTACATATGCCGCACAAGTTTTTGTCGCACATGTATCACCGCGCATGTCCTATTACCTTGAGAGTAACGCGGCAATGAGGAAACAGTGGAAAAAAGGGACTTGCATGGCGAAGATGACTTGCATGGTGAGAGCTCGAGAAATTTTGGATCAGATGCAATACATGACCAAAATATGTGTATTTATAGGCCAGGAAGCCTATTTGTGCGCCGTACCCAGTGCGCTTAAGGCCTGCGCAGACAGAACTTGTGCGCCGCCCTCTATGCCCTAAACACTTGTGCGCCCCCTTTTCCTTTGGATGAATTCGATTTACTCAGAGTCAAATCCTCATTTCTCTCCAGATACAACTCTGAGGGGGGGACTTTGTTGATGCTCCTTTCGTCACATAATCTAAAAATCAGAAAAGGGGAATATCTGAGATCAAAGTGATTCAACCTTTGAAGAAAATATAAAAAATCGCCAAAGGCCTGAACAAAGGATCAAAAGCAACTTCTCCGCGCAATTTCTATCACTGGCGTGCAAGTATACTTGCGCGACGCCCTTATGGTCGTGCAAGTGACATGCGCGACCTAAGTGATAACTGCCCGGTAACCACCTGGGGTCTTCTCCTGCCTATAAATAGACCCTGTGGGCCCCCCATTCGAGAGAATATTTTTCCAAAAACTCAGATTGAAGCTCCCAACTCCCAAGTCTCTTCTCAAAGCTTCTGGAACACTTCTAAGGTAATTTATTACCTAGAATATAAGATCTAAAGAGAGGGAGGAAGGCCTAACTATTGAAACTCATCAACACTTGCGCGCCTAAGTGGCCAACCCTTAAGGGAAAGTGGTCACACTTGCGCGCCGCCTTACTCCTTCGATAGAATTTGCGCATCCCTTTTTTGGAAGAACCTCAAGAGGACTCTAAAGGCTTTAATAAAGATTCACTCAAGTATTTCAATGCTGGTTGAATATCGCGCAAGTACCCACCATGTCGCGCAGGTAGACCTGCGCGACCAATATTTGCACGCCGCCGCAGTACTTGCGCGCCTTCCAAGACTTGTGCGCCCCTATCTTTTTGGTTCCCATATTGCCTATTTTACCCCTCTTAAGCCATTACACCTTTCCTATTCAGGATTTAGTCTTCAAGACACTCTTTAAAGCCATTTCATGGCATGATTTCTTGATTTGACTACCTTATCTGAAAGGAATTCTGTGGATTATCTCTCAAAACCTAGTGATTTAAATATCTTTATGTCACCAAATATGGAGAGTTCATTTATTCAACCTTATCCTTTAATATGAGAAAATCCTTAAACCTGGGTCTCCTTTTCAGGAATAAGTCTCAGTCATAATTTTGGGCATCCTCTTTAGGAATAAGCCCCAAGTCCCTTAATTTTTGGGCTTCCTTTTCAGGAGTATGCCCCAAGTATCAAATATGGGCATCCTCCTCAGGAGTAAACCCCAAACCATAGTCCCCTAACCTGGGCCTCCTTTTTAAGAATAATTCCCAGTCATAATGTTTGGGAATCCTTCATAGGAGTAAGCCCTAAATCCCTTATTTTTTGGGTATCCTTTTCAGGAGTAAGCCCCAAGTCCCCTAACCTAGGAATCCTTCTCAGGAGTAAGCCCCAGATCCTCTAATTTGGGCTTCCTTTTCAGGAGTAAGCCCCAGTAACAAATATGGGCATCCTCCTCAGGAGTAAGCCCAAAACCTTAATCCTTAACCTGGGATTCCCTTTCAGGAATAAGTCCCAATCATAACCTTAACCAGGGCCTCTTTTTCAAGAATAAGTCCCAGTCATAACCTTAACCTGGGCTTCCCTTTCAAGAATATGTCTCAGTCACAAGTCCATTAACCTGGGCCTCCTTTTTAAGAATAAGTCCCAATCATAATCTTGGGTTTCCTTTTCAGGAATAATCCCCAAGTCCCTTAAATTCTCTTTAACCAGTACTAATTTACGTTTGATTTGGGATTCCTTCTCAGGAGTAAAACCCAGTTATCAATCCTCTCCTAATTTGGGTTTCCATTTCAGTAATAAGTCCCAAGTTAGAGTATTCAAATCTCCATGAAGCACATATACCTTTATGGACCCTGTTCCTGGATTTTCTCCCTAAAATAAATCCTAACCTTCATTTATCTGGGTAGTCATATATACATATGACCCAAACCATTTCTTATGATTGCGTCTTTCATGGTACAATTGTCTATTTTTTACCAATACCTCTTGTTTCTCACACCGAGCATGACTCACGTAATATTAGAGTGTAAATATAATTGTTACATCATTCTTTAAGCCATCAATCATAAACATCATACTCCATTACTCGAACTACGTGGGTTCTGATTCCTTTTCCAAAACAAAGGATACGTAGGTAGCCCATCTATTGGTTCGATCCCAACTCTGAAATAATTCATGTCCTTCTGAATGAAAATAAACCTTAAGTGCCCCACTGAGTGGCTTTAAAACTATCCTGGTCATCATAATGACCAAGAGACTTTTATATGAATGTTTTGAAGGTTACCATTGACCAAGAATCTGTAAATAGATATAGATGATTCTCTATTGATGAAGAACCTCGAATACATATAAAAGATTCTCTAAATTTCTTACATATTTAATCATTGATTGTCAAAACTGAAGGAAAGCTCATTTTATACTTGGTAAAGTAATAAGGATTCACGAACATAACTTAAATCTATAAAGAGAGTCCCGGAATAGACAATAATTCCCCTAAAAAAGGTGTGATGAGTCCGACCTCCCATCCTCTCGACAAATGCCAATTCCTAAGCCTCATCAGTCCACAAGCTAATGAGATCCTACCTTTGGAAAGTAGGTCCAAATGGATGTGGAATCATTGGATGTTTCTGGTTCTACGAACAAACCCGCTAGAAACTGATCAGAACGATTGAATCTCCCATCCAGGAGGTCATCCCCGAATTCCGAGGGAAATATCGTTGTTCTCGGGTTTTACCCCATGGTACATCTATGCCAGATTCGCCTCTACCTGATCGAATCTAGACAGGTATGTAATTCTTTGAAAACTCACAAAATAGTAATAATACAAAAATTCTACTATGTTCTTCTATACTAATGCTCAAATTTTATCTTAGGGCAATGTGCTGTAATCAGAGTTTGTCTAAATCTAGCTTCCAAGTATTGTACTAAATGTCCACTGATACTAACTGTAACACCCTGACAATAGTTACCTAGAGACGATGCATTATTACATAATGTTGGAACGATCACAAAAGATCTTGTCACAAAAGACCGATTAGTTTAGTAGACTTGGAATAATTAGATACATTCATAAGTCTTATATTACATCACAAAATGAAAACTACAATAACATATTTTCACCATAGACCACACACATATCCCCTCATACTATACCCGTAGGTCATTCATAAAATACTTCTTCGCATCCTGGAAAAAATAAAACATAGAAAGGGGTGAGCTCAGATACCCAGTAAGGATAACAATATATAAGAAACATTAATAAATACACATATACATTTAAGGACATCTATTACTAAAACAAAATCCTTTTAAACATGAACTTATATATAATATGGTATAAATGAAATGAAATAATTCCACTTACTTATTCACATAGTCATTCTACTAGTCGAATAATCACATGCAATATCAATAACCACTTTCATTATGATGTAATGGATAATTCCAGACTATCATAAACCCATAGTCAAGGCCTTGTTCCAAGACTAAAAATAAGATTTTTTCAAGGCCTTGTTCCAAGACACATGGTTTTCTCATGAGACCTACCGATGCATCAAGTAGTTATAGTGGGCTCCACCCGTTACTTACTAAGTCCAATGCATTCCTCATATGAAAAGGTTTAATCATAGTATAAACATTCATATTAAAACTAGAATACGAAACGTCAATACATCCCCCATAAACCATGAATAACACGTCCCTAATAAAAAATATCACAAAACCATCAATACAATATGGAAGATTTTTATCATAATAAATCAACTTCAAATAAGCTTAAAATCCATGAAAGGATGTTGACATAGATGAAATCAAAACTATTTGAGAGAAATATCTTTTTAAAAATTATTTTAAGGTCACATAATTATAAAATAAAGCTTATAATTTTGAAAATATTCTTATATGCTTGTAATAGAAGATTTGACGATTTTATAACGGCAGAAAATAGTATCACCTGCCGTATAAGTTAAAAAGATATTCTTACCTTAATTCTGTAAAAAATGTTACAAAAGAACATTGTTTGAAAAATGATAGAAAGATTCCTTTATAAACATATAATAAAAAGTCAAAAAGGTTAAAAATTAATTTAACCCATTATCTATAAAATATTAAGAATGATTTGAAATACATTTTTAAGAGACATGGATGTGGATGATAAAGAGATCCTAGTAGATAATAATGTATAAACAACCTCGGAGAATGAAGAGATTGTGAAATAAACTATTACCTTGTACTTTTCCTTGGTGGAGGGTAGGTTATCCTCCTATATAATGGAGAAATAATTTTTAATAAATAATAAACGAATCATATACATAAATATGATATCATATATTATCTTTTAACATTGTTTTGTTAATAATTTCTTTGTATTATAGTTGTTCAGTGTGTTAACTGATTCGTTTTCATTTATATTATTTGTTACATAAGTCATGTTTGTTATGGATTGGTTGTATCTTATTCATATCCAGAATGATATTAAGTCTTTAAACATTATTTTTAACCATAAAATGAAAATTATTCTTGAATGTATATGATGGGAATTAATGCCATCACATTCGTGGCGACGGTAGTCCGTACATACGCACGAGCGAAAATATCATTATTTAGTTATTAAAATAACATATAATTGGATGCTATATCATATATAAAGAATAATTACAATGTAATATTTATTATTTACATAAATTAAATATCATTATCATACTCATCCAAATAATAATGTTTTGAATAACAATTACACCACGACGTGGAGACGGTAAGCTGTACGTACGCACGTATTGTGGCATTTCATTCAAAGGATGGATAGAATAGTGAATATGGTTGTACCATATTTATTAAAACTTCACATTATATCGAAGATACTGGATTTTTTATTTTATAATATAAATAACAAATTATGAAGAAGTTTAATAAGAAAGGAACTTGGAGGAGCGTGGTGAAAATATTACCTCTTTTTCGGGTTATTCTTTTTTATTTTATCAAAAGGGCTCCTTAGGCTGGTTTTCTGATCAAACTACGCCCTCTAGGATGAAGTGAGGGAAGTTGGAAAGATATTTGGGATGGGTTTGTCTGAGACAAAATGATTTTAATGTTTGAATTAGAGAGAAGGGGGAGTGACCTTTTATAATAGGGGTGAGGGGAACCTTAGGAAAAGATAGGAAAATTATTTTATAATAAATTCATATTCGGTTTCTAAAGGGTGAAAACTGACTTATTTCGAGTATAAGGTGGGGATGTGACGAAAAAACCAATAAAATTGGTTTTAGATAGGTTTGGGTGACTTTATTGACCTTATCTTTTAGTTTTATCTCTTAGTAAATTAGTTTGAAATTTACCATGTCTCATTGTATTTTTATATTATATGGTTAATAAAGTTACTATAAACGTCCAAGAGAACCCCAAATGGTTAACTAATGATACAACTATCCTTTTATATGTCTCATGGCCAAACCATAGATTTTTAGGAATATAATATAAATTTATAATATAATATTTGTTTTAAAAACTCATTTATGTCAATTTTGACACTATTTAATAATTCATTTTTGTTAAACTCATAACAACTTTATTAATTCTAAATAAATTAATTTAATCAATCCTAACATGTAATATTAACCTATAAAATTAGTTTATGGCATCAAAACATTCAAATAATATTTATTATAACATTTATAATACCATTTATTTGATTCATTAATTAATAATAAAAATATAGTATCATTATTGTGTCATAAATAAATATAATTATTCAATGTCTAAAAATTAGAAATAAAATACCATTATGTAGGAAATACTTTTAAGTTTATATTGAATATATATAGTCGAATATATAACATATATAACCCAATGTAAAAATTTCATTTCTAAAAGATATATACATATGTTCTTTTTGTATTTACTTTAACTTAATTAGAATAAAGTGTCATTATCACTAACAAGTGGCTCCATGGGGTCCCAAAATTGAACCAAAGATTTCCATGGTCATAAATTCATCATCCAATCGGGTTAAGACATGTGTTAGGGTAATTTAATATTATTATAATATTATTTTTTACCCTTATTTACCAGATTTACACTTTAACCATGTTAAATAAAATATTTACCAAAGTAATTATTCAAAATATATAAAAATAAAATATACCTATTTACACAATTTTGACCTCCTGATTCTAAATATGAAATAAATTTTTCTCAATTGAAAAATAGATTTGGAAGAAATTATTTTAAATTTAATTCCCATTGTCAAAATGAAAGAGGTGTTTTTTAAGAAATAATAACTATCAAAAGATTAACACTTGTTTATATCCAGTTTAAATGTAAAATAATGTCCAATGACCAAAATTGGAATAAATGGTAAAAATTTATTATATCTATACATTAAAACCACAAAATATAATAATTTATCACTATAAATTATTTGGATTAAAAAGTTTGTTTTTAATAAATATCTAGCAATATTCACTATTCATCAAAAATTGAATGTTTTCAGAAAAATACCAAAAAATCACCCTATGATAATTTTGATATTGCAAATCCAAAAATGTAGTTAATTTTGAATGATAAAATTTCTAAAATTTTAAAAATTTGGTAATACTCTTCATAACGACAAGTTTGATTGGTTGTGGTGTGTGTTAGAACTCGAAGTTGCGCACAACACACGCTACTGTATTATTAAAAGAGAAGCGTACCTTGGAAGCTTGGGGTGTTACATAATAAAATTATAATAAATTAAATAAATTTTTAATATGTTCTTAATTAATTAATTACGGTATTTTATTTTATTATATAGGACATTAATTACAAGTGTAGAACACTTTTATACATAAGGTTACAGAATCTCTCCAAACCTCTATATTTTTCCTTCAGGTTATTTCGTATCATTTTATATCCAAATGTAATTATAAATTATTATTATTTTAAAATTAAAAATTTTCTATGTATGTTCATAAAATATTTACCTATCTCAATTTTTCTTTATTTGATGTGAAAATACATTTTTTATAAGGTTTCCTTTTCAATTGTCCCTGATAAACAAAGCCCAACTAAATTGAATTTCTCAATTTCTTACCCATTTTCATGTTTAATAAATAATTTATTTTATTCCAAAATTATTTTCATTAAATAACTCATTTTATCATGAAATACATATCTTAGTTCATTTTTGGTTTTATTCATATAACTATGCATTTTCCCATTTCCACCTCTATATTATTTTTCCTTAAACCGCACTAAAGTGGTTCATTTATACAAATTATTAAACACTTTTTTACATGTTTTCACTTTAATGGGACATAAATTAAAATTATATATTCCTATATACCATTATTAATTTCAATTTATTATTTAAATCCATTTTTTCATGGACGCATTTATGATACACCCATTGATTTATATGACATGATTGTGATACTCATTTCATTCCACGGGTAACCCTTATGTTTATTAGTTATGCTTGATTCTTCATGTGTTACACATATGAAATAAAATTCATCTATTTATGAACCTTTAAAGAACTTTAATGCATTGGATAATCTTTTAGTCTCATGAGACATCATGTTGGGATATGGAGTAAACCTGATTCTATTGTGGGACTTAGTCCTCCATGGGATATAGTCGTTGAATTTAACGTTGACTCATGTTTATGTCATGTTATAGATTTATTTCATATTATTTAGTTTCTATGATTAATAATATCATTTATTATATTTTATTATTGCATTTTATTAATCATATTCTATGAATTTTTATTTCACCATGTTATGTCTTCTATTCCATGTTCTATGATTTATTTCTATGTTTATTTATTTACAGGGTTTTTTATTTGATACATTGTATTTATTTATTCCCCATGTTATCCTATGAATATGTAATAGATCAATGTTATTTATGAGTTTATTATGGATAATTAATATTAATTTGTTATATTCTATTTCTATTTTTTATTTTTGTGTTCATACTCTTCCAAAGTCACTAGACATTACTATCCTTGGATTGTATTTGATGGCAAAGTATACATAAAGTAATCTAATAATATATATAAAAGTCTAGGGTCACCATATTTTTCAAGGTGAGTATCTTGATGTTTGTATTTGTTTTATTTAGTAAAAAATTTATTACTAAATGAATACTAATAGTTAATTCATGATAGTCTTTAGATGTGGTTTGATACTTCTTCCTAAAGGTATCCATACCCTAACTAAATTTTGTGAAATTACAATAGGGTTTCACCTTATATCTGTGCCTATAATAGTGGGAAGATTAACAATGACCCAAAAGGTTCAAACTCTTATAATTTAAAGAAAATGATCAATCCTTATGTAAGGGTATATTGATAATGTCACCCTGACAGACCATGTCACAATATATCCAATGTGAGGAGGATTTATAGTGTGACTATTATAATCACATCCAAACATATTTGTGACCCTATAATTATCAATATTCCATTCTTTAATTTCATGGGTAGCTTATTTGTAACCCCATTGGGTTTCCACGTCTTCAGTTGATCATGAAAGGGGGATGAAACATCTTTTGTTACTGATTTTTCAGAATTTTTCATAATTAAATATGGGCATTCAAAAAGGTTTTTTATCATAGGTTAAATGTAATTCAATCCCCCATTCTCTTTTTTTCCACCCAATTGTACCTTTATTATTATGTATTCCAAAGATTTAAATTTTCGAGCTTATTGCACAAATTCATGATGGAATCTACTAACTTATTGAAGTGTTTTTATATAGTATTTAAAGGCCCTCTGTGAAGTTGAAATCCAGGTAATTGTTATTAATTAATAATTTTGTATGTTCCCACCATATTTTTGTAGTATTTTTGGAGGAATATATATTTTATTATACATTAGTATGAGGGAATTAATTTTTCTTTCATGGGAATTAGGTTTATGTGTGTGTTAGGATTTTAGAACACCCATTTTCTAATTATTTTACATAATCATATCATTTTCTGATTTTGGTGAAGATTATGAAAATTTTAGATTTTGGTTTTGGGTGATAAATTAATTAATTTTGGGACTTTAGTGGTTAATTTATGTGTTATTATACCCATGGGAGGTCATAATGCTCTTGGTATTGATTTATATATCACATTTTGAGGAAGGTTTCTTCATGGAAAACTCATTAAATTCAGATTCCGTATTTCATACCTCATTTTAAATAATGCATTATATTTTTTTAAATTTGGTAAAATTCATACCTATTTACCCATTCATAAATATGTTTTTTAGATACTAGTTTCTATTTGATGTAATGATGGATTCAATATATTTTTTCTCAAAACATATTTTCATATTATGCTTTAGCCAATCATTTTTTACTCAAATTCATTAAATTATCATTCCAAATTAAGAGTCTAAAAATAATTTTTTCATTTATAATTTCATTAATATGTATGAAACATAATTATTTAGAAAACATTTTTTCAAAATAAGAATGCTATTGTTTTTCTAATGTGGATTACTTATTCTATGATTTTTAGGATTAATTATTTGTATTTTTTTATATTTAGATTTGTATATGGTATGATGGAATATATAAATGAATGTGTTTTATTTAATAATATTTATAAATCTGTTTTTTAGTTTTCCTTTCAAGATATAAATTCATAACTCGATTTCAAAAATATAATTTATGATGGCCTGGTTGATAAATTGTAATAGTTATTTCTTGTTGTAATAAGTTATCTACTGTGATCCTGTATTAGTTTTTTGTTTTAAAGATAAGTAAATTGTGATACTATGTGATTAAATGATGTTATCCAAAGAAGGAATTTTTTTATGTTTCTATTCATTCTATAATGTTTCTACTTCTGTGAATGGTTTTCGGTGTTTAGGGTGGGTTATAATATATAGTTTGAAAGATTTATTATTTGAAACTGATTTTTATTATTTATCATTTTAGGATATGAAACACTCACCTCTAATGGATGATGATGAGATATTAAGGTATTTAATTACAAAAATACTAGAAAATATATATCTAAGAATCAATAAACCATTCCAAACCATGGATTACACAACCCAAACTAAAAAAAATTATGTTATAGATATGGAATTCCACTAAGATATAATTTAGTTATACCATGAGGAACATTTACTAATGTATATGTCTATAAATTATTATTTTTTATTATAACAGTATATTATGATCTAGGGAACCTTACCAGTGTTCCCTTGGGTACATCCAATGATATTGGTCATTTCACTTCTTTTATAGGTGTGATGT
Source organism: Viscum album (assembly GCA_963277665.1). Classification (NCBI taxonomy): domain Eukaryota; kingdom Viridiplantae; phylum Streptophyta; class Magnoliopsida; order Santalales; family Viscaceae; genus Viscum; species Viscum album. The sequence continues at coordinate 1,376,050,889 of OY728140.1, read as the reverse complement.
TTTTTTTGTTTATAAAAATTTATTTATTTTCTTTTATCTAGGTAATTTATTTCTACTTATAGTTTTTTATTTTTCTTTATTTTTTCAATAAATAAATATATTTATTCTAGTTTATTTATATTTATGGTCATATTTTTCATAATATTTGGGTAAATTTAATAAAAAGGGACTTACACATGGGTTATTTTTAATTACATAAAAAATATTTGTATTTTTAATGTTCTGGTTTATAAAGTATTAAATATTATTTAAATATCATCCAATCAAAAAATGCCAAAATTATTTATTATATTTAAATGGGTGAATAATTTATGATGGATAAATGTTTTTTATGTGACGGTTTTATATGACATATTTTAATTAAAATGGAAATCTAACAATTTTTTTGTATTTTCAATCTATCATGAAAGTTATAAACATTTAATGGTGATGAATAAGGAATGATGAGGATACTAACTAGAAATTTATTCCCAGGACAATATAAAGAACATTGTTTGGTGTAGTGGAATGTATTCAGGTTTTCCACAATCCATAGTAGTGTTAGTAGAGCCATGTAATAGAGCATGTAACTTGAAACATGGTGATGTGTTGTTGTAGTCCTTAAAATATTTTAATATTTCATTATTATTTTTTATTAATATGTGTAATATATGTCATATGAATCACCTTGACCAAAACCACTATATCTGAGCTACAATGACACACTAGATAATGCACGCCTCTTAGAATACAAGAGGTTGTCATCAAGTGGTTACTGATAAAAGAATTTATTTGGGAGAATCTTCACACAGTTATATGTAAATATAAATGAGAAGTAATTGAATTGATTATAATTATAATATATAATGAATCAATAAATAATCAATCCATCATATTAGTTAATACTAAAATAAAAACAATATTATGTTTTAATGGTAGGGCATGTCAGTAACATAAACCAACACTAAACATAATAATACAATGTACTAGGTATTATTAATGCCAAATACCATAAAAAATGAAAATATACATACTGTAATATAGTCATACTTCTGATAACCTTTTCAATTATCCATCATCAAGAACATTCCCTTCTTCAAATCATTCAGCATTAAATATATAGACAAAATAAAATCCGTGAGTACAGTGTGAGTATAAAACTCATCAAGACTCCCCCAATGACTCATAAAATTACTTCATATGATATAATATTGAATTTCATTAATGTAAATATTGTATAGATAAGAAAAATTTTATAACACAAAATCAACACATATTCTTGGTCCTTAAAAGGTGAATCCACCAACTTCTGCCCCATGTCAGAAGGAACAATTACAATATATCGGACACATCCCACAAAATGGGATATTAAAAAATATTACTAATACATACCCTTGGAGGAATAGACTGAATCATTCTAAAATGGAGTTTTAAACATTCTCCTAGGTGAATAATCTAGTAGGATCAACCTCTATGATAAACTACAAGAAAAAAGAACGACAAAATATTATAATAGAAAAACAAATTACATATCCAACAAAACATTGATAAACAAGAATCAAAACTACAATAGTCAACATAAAGTAGAAATATTAATAGGTATCATAGGTCAATTCATTCCCATTACTATAGATTAAGAATCTAATGTAGGTATCTTTGTTATAAACACATGATAATAAATATTCTACGAACTCAAATAAAACATTACCCAAAGTCATGTGCTTCATACCTTAGGTGTGACAATGATGATCTAGGAATGAATAACCAGGCTTGTATAAAAGAACAACTAGGTACAAGAACCATTCCTAGTTGAATTTTTTTTGAGATATACTATTGATGTAGTAGAGTAAACATAACAAATAAAGTTAATACATGACAAAATTACTGAAAAAGATCTACCACCGAGACTTATATTTGTCCATGGATTTTGGAGATTCCAAATCCTTGAAGTCGTATGCTAATTTTATAAAACAATCATAAAAACACATTAAATAATTATAAAACCTTTATATAACCTATAATTATAAAATGTTATTTTCATTTCATAAGGAGAAGAATATATAATTGATTGAAAAAATAGAAGAACATACCTGATTGTATGGGAAAGATCAAAAGGGAATTCTAGTGTCAAAGAGACTTGTTAGGAGGGGAGAGGATGTTTCAATATCATTGGAGAGGAAATAATAGATTATTACGGTTTGAATGAGGCCTGGTGAATTTAAAATTGTAGAGTAATTTTGATTTTTTAAATTAAATACCTATAATAAAAGTTTTCATCTTTTATCCTTACAACTCCACTAGCTACCCGGCGACCTCCACCTACTACATAGGGGTAGATGTATACATCTGTTTATACATAGTAGCACTGATCACTGTTTATTTTTTCTTCTAGGAAGTATATATTTATCTTACAATCCATATTGACCATCCAGTGGATCCCCCCACAACATTATGGGGGAGTTCAATAAATTAAAATGAAACATAACTTCTAGCAGTGATGGATCGGATCAGTTACAGCCTCATAAACACCTATTTCCCATATATATACACATCAATACATGATCAAAAACCTACATGAATGTTTAGATGAGGTTTAAATACAATATATATGTCAAAAATACCCCCACACTCTTATGACTTCACATCCTTGATATTTATTTTTAGAGTTCTACTCAAATAATTCAGGCCACTACACCCGATTATCAATCCCATTCTCCCATATTTATTCCTAAAAATGATTATAAATGCATTAAAACCAAAAAATTAATGGAAATTATTCACAAAATCCACTCACATTTTTTCACTATTTGAATAGGTTGCTCCTTTGAATTTTCATTAATTATCATCACAACATCATTATAGTCAATAGAATGCATAGAATCAAACTCATAAATCTAATGATATGACGAATGTAATACATGGATCATACCTTGATACTACGGTCAAATTTCTAACCTATAGATAACCATAATGATGAATTCAATGATCTCAAAAAACCATATATACTGTGGTTAAAATTTATCTGACCACATAAGACTTCTATTCCCCTACCTAGTAGACATCAAATGACATCATTATATCCTGCCATAATCTATAAGGGTAATCAATTAATGATGGAATAAATTTTTATCCTATTATAAACAATAACATTCCAATTTTTAATCAAATATTCCAATTTTTATGTTTGTGTTACTATACATATAACTATAACTAAAGGCCCACATACCTTATGTCAGCAAAGAGGTGAATGATTTTTCAACTCATATAAATCATCAGATAGTTCCATCTGATTTGAATATTAAATTGTTTCATGTTGGGTAAACTATAATATATCCAATTTATCAACACAAGAACATTATAACTCATTAATAAATCCATGAAGAATATCATCTGACATTTGATTCATTCTATCTTACTAATTTTTAGCATTATGATAAAAGGCCATACTCAGCTTCAACTGGGTACCCATCTCCTTTTATAAGCGTTTCCAAACCTGGGAGGTAAACTTGGAGTCTCTATTAGATAACATGCTCAAAGACACTCCATGAATGTAAATGATCTACCAAACATATTTTATTCTATATTAAACTATTGATTTCATCTTCCATATTGATATAATGTTATCTCTATTGGTTAACTAATCCAATACAACCCATACTATGTCTTTACCCCTAAAGTCCAAAGAAACATTCTCATAAACTCTATTGTAAAATCATCCAACATTCAGAAAAAAACTTGATGTTTCTAGAGTATCCCTCAATTTATCTAATTTAAATACTCGATTATATGATATGTTTGAAAACGAGATATAATATTTGAAATGAATCCATTAAAATTGGTCCACAAGAAAACAATTTCAATCATCATGATACATCCTGTTCAACCCCAAGGGTACTGGACACTATGATGAATCTGAGGACCCTATATGTTCCTCTTTAAAATTAGTAGTAAACGTCAATATACATTCATCATTACATTAAACTCAACTATTTAAATACCACCTCAAAGTGGAACCAATTTTCACCAACAAATAATACCTCATGACACATTCGAGTTCATGTTTGTGAATTGTCTACAATTATTCCACCAATGATGATATAATCTCTATGAGAGCCAAAACAGCTACCCTAAATCCTTATTTATAACCACCAACCAGTCATCAAATAGTCCCATGAGATTCCAGCCATCTTCTAACCCTCCTTCTCTTACTTTCTATGTTTTTCTTCTCACTGTATCTCTAAATTCCCTTTACTGTCCCATGAGGATACATCATATCGAACTTGATCGTGGTCATGTACTCTACTCAACCTACCTAATGATGATTTTAGTCATACTAAGAGATAATGTATTTTACTCACATTTGGTATTTATATATAAAAAACATTATCACCAAAGTTGTAATGTTGCCAACATTTCAGTGCATAATTTACACCCATGAACTCTAATTCTATTATAGGATTATTTCACTCCTGGTGTAATAACTAAAAATAACAATAAGAAACTACATTATCAACCATGATAATTACAACACCAAAGACAATTCCAGATATTTTTCAATGCGCGACATAAAAAAACTAGGTTTTTAAAGAATTAGGATTCGTGATAATGTAAATATATTTTTCAACATTAATACAATTTCTTGACATTGGATTTTATATTCATTAAGTACAACCTTCATGGAAAGATCCATTATAGGAATTAAAATTTAAGAAAATTCCAAAATGAATCTCCTGTAGTATCCATCCAACCCAATGAAAATCTAAATCTGAAACACATTCCTTGGTCCCTATCATGAAAAAATGTATTCATGCTTCTCTAGTCCAATCGATAACCCAGATTAATAAACCATGAACCTATGAAATCACACCACTTTTGTTTAAAGATAATATTCATATACATAAAAAAAATACTGATGATCTTGTTGGATTCGTTATACGATATCTAGGTATCTAGACAATGATTTTAACATCATGGAATATAAAAGGATGTCACCAATGAACACAATAATGATGGAATCCATATATGTGTGAATGTTATTCTTGATGAGGTTCACAAAAACAATTATAGAATTTATTAGAAGAATATGAATAACAAGGCCCTCATTCAACCTATATCTACTATTACAAATTTCTTTAAAGGTGTATTCATCTCTATCCCAAAGAATATGGTAGCATAAAAGTTTAATCAATTTTGATAAAAATCACAATCCCATAAATTGATCAAATTGGTAATAAATTAAAAACATTGGGAACCTTTTTCACATTAATATGATTAAACTTCCTATATTCCATACACAATTGAATTCCATCCTCAGTCATCTTGTTTAACAAAATATTATCATCGTATGCTAATTTTCGTAGTTTGATAAGGAATTTAGCTTATATACCCTTATGTTATACACTAATCTCTTTAACTATTCATGTTTCGTTATATATTTTTGAATCAATATCGGTTATGTATCATACATAAGATCAATACCAAAATCAATGAAAATATGTATGTTTCAGATTTAGTGAATCAATGGAAAACTCAATGCCTAAAGTCTAAAATTGGAACATGTGTGGCCTCGGGGCTAGGGGAAGTCTGACATCATCTCCAATGAGCATTGGAACAATAAGGTTTATATGGTTGCTATCCTGGAAACAAAAAAGGTTTCACGCAAGTAAAATAATTAAGCGCAGAGTCTTATGGTTCAAGGCTTTTTGCACGGGGATCCTCCAAACTCACCTATTTGGCTGTTTTGGAAGGATCATGTGACTATTGATGTGTTGAGTGTGTCGGATCAGTCATTGACAACCAGGATCACAATTTGGAATCAAGTGATTATTTTCTCATTTATTTATTCCAAGTAAGATGCCCAGGCCTGGGAACCCTTGTGGCATGCGTTAGATGTTGTTATCCTAGTTGATGCCCTTTGGCTTGTTAGGGGAGATTTAAATATTATCGCTATTCTAGAGGAGAAGACATGGGGAGGTGATTTTCCCTAGAATTCCAGTCATGAAGTCTTTTCCTTCATGGCTAGGAATGGCCTTATGGATGTCAGATTTGAGGGAAGCAGATATACGTGGTGTAATAACCGATCTGGAGGGAGATATACCTAATGTCGTCTCGATCGATGACTGATGAACGAAGCTGCTATTTCAACTTTTCAGGACTCCAGAGTTGTGCATCGGGTTTGGTGTTTATCTGATCACTCTCTGCTTCGAGTTTCTTTAGGGGAAGGGACGAGTAGTGAAGGTGGTGGTGTTTTTTCCAGAATGTGGATGGAGGAACCGGGTTTCTCAGATATGGTTAGTGAAGCATGGAACATTCATTCTAGGGTGAACCCATGGATCACTCTTCATAACATGTTGAGACAGCTTCAAAATATTCTTCGCTCAAGGTCAAAGAAGATAGCTGCTCGTGATCATGATTTTTTCGACATCAGTAAATAGGTGTCGATTTTATAGAATCACCTAGTGAAGGCCTGGGATGAGTCACTTTTTACACAACTATACGGATTGTCTTCTGAGACAGGAGCCGCTGGCCAGAGAGCTTGCCAGAGTCTAATGGCTACGGGAGGGAGATATGAACTCTGGATATTTTTACACCTGTATTAGAGAACATCACTACGTTTCAGAGGTCATTGATGAGGGCTTGAGAAGGACTCTGGATGAGGCTGATGTTCGTGAGATGATTTGGTCTCTGAACCCAGATAGTACACCAGGGCCTGATGGCTTCCCCATATCCTTTTATAGGGCGATTTGGGACCTTGTTAAAGGGGACCTGAGGAGAGTTGTCCAAGATTTCTTCTAGGGTGGGGATTTTCCATGTATTTCTTGCATAACCAAGAGGGTTCTTATTCTTCATGTGGTCAATCCCCAGTATATTGATCAGTATCGGCCCATTAGTATGTGCAATATACCGTACAAGACCATGGAAAACATTCTTGAATAGAAGTCTAGCTATTCACCTAGTTTCATGGATGGCGTATTAACATCATGGGTTTATTAAAGGGTGGTCTATTTAGGGTGAAATAGATGTGGCTTAGGAAATGGTTATTGGCATCCACAACAGGTCCTTTAGGGGTAATTTGGTGTTGAATCTTGATATGAGAAAGGCATATAACTGGATGGAATGGGGTTTTGTTCTCAGAGTCCTGACAAGCATGTGGTTATCTATTTGGACTAGTGATCTATTGTTTCGTTGTTTCAGCTCGATGTGTATTTAAAACCTCATTTATGGGTAAACAATTTGGATTTTTCAAGACTTTCCATGGTCTCCGGCAAGGAGATCCTATATCCTCCACACTTTTCATTCTCTCTCAAAATTCTTTTTGTTACCTTATTAATCAAGGTCTAAACATGGGTAAAATTCTCCCTTACCATAATAAGAATTCCACAAGGGGTATCTCACACTTGATGTTTTCAAATGAAACAATTATCGTTATCAATGGAATTAGACATTCTGTGCAGGGGTTGAATGGTCTTCTAGGGGAATATTGTAAGTGGAGTGGGCAGGTGGTGAACAAAGAGAAAAGTTCCTTTTATATGACCAAGAATTTCTATGATGGGTGGGTGAGGGATATGGGGATAAGTTTAAATATAGAGAGAGGCTCTTTTCCCAGGGATTATATTGGGGCTCAGGTTAGTCCCTCCTTTCTTAGGGTCCACCATTTTTATAAACATATCAGTAAGATCTCATGGAGGATTTATTACTGGAAAGATATATTTCTTTCCTTCGGCGACCGTATAACTTTAGTGAATAGTGTCTTGGTCTCCATTAACATGAATGTTTTTTCTACTCTGAAGGTTCTTAAAAGTGTAATTTCCAAATAGGATAAGAGTATGGTTTCCTTTATATGGGATGTTCAGATGGAGTATAGACATCATTGGGCTTCAGGGAAATATCTTGCAATATCTCTCTCTGAAAGTGGGATTAATTTGAAGAGTGTCTCCTCATCCATGGAGGGGCTTCATGCAAAGATTGCGTGGGAAGTGTTGGAAGGTCGATCCCTTTGGGGCAGGATTATGCAAGACATATGTGGTGAGAATATGTGGGAGCATAGATCCAATTCTTCTTGGATATGGAACCTAATTCATCCTTTCAGGGAGATTTTACATCATCACTCTCAGTGGATAGTGGGAATAGGGAACATTAACTTCTAGAAACATGATTGGGCGGTGGGTAGGATGTATTTCCAAGGTTGCCACATCCTGGACATATCTTTTAGTGAGGCATGTGGATATCCTCAATTTCATCAGGCCATACTTGAGGAGGATAATCTTGCTATTTTTAATATAATTGTTTGCAGTTATGATCCTGATAAACTTATTTTTACAGGTTCGACATCGGGTATTTTTTATATTAAGGATTAAATTCGTCTGACAGGGGATATGTCAAATAGAGACCTGTGGGGAGTGACTTTGTGGTGCAAGGAGATTCCATCTAAATTTAATTTTATTGTGTGGCATGTGAGGAACAAAGCTTTGTCAACAGTGAAAATTTGCAGCGTATGGGTGTGAATATGGCCTCTAAGTACTGGTGTTGTAGGGCTTCAAATCATGAAACAGTGAGCCATCTTTTCTACAATAGTGATTGGGATAGGGGGATTTGGAATACCATTGGGGGTTTTTTGGTTGGGAGGCATCTGGGGTGCATGAAGATTTTATAAGTTCATGGTTTAGGGGTACAGATTTTTATGGGTCTGAGAGGAAGGCTCAGACCATCATTTTTGTTGCTGGTTACTGGATTGTATAGTAGGTCTGAAATGCGGTTCGTCATAATCAAGCCTAGACATCTCATGTTAGTGTTATTTTCAAATGAAGAACATATTACTGTATTTGTTTTGCTTCTGTCTAGATTTACACTCAGTGCCCTTGGTGCATCATTATTTCTTGAATCTCGTTAATGTCAACCAGGTGGATTCTTTAGGGCAGGGAAGGTGGGTTCGATGGCATCCGCCGAGTCAGGGTTTTAAGGTAAACACAGATGGGTCGCATATCACTAGGGAGATGTGAGGGGGCAGATTCATGAGAGATCAGACGGGATCAGTCATTGATACATTTGCTGCTTCCTATGGAAGAGGCGATGTCTTGCAGGTGGATGTATGGTCCATGGAGACTGGGAAAGAGGTTTGTAGGCAAAGGTAGATCGGTCTTATAATGGGGGAGACGAACTCCATGGTTTTGTACAATGATTTAATGGGAAAGGGTAGTATCCTGTGGAGCATTGTATATACTATAAGTAAGTGAAAATTTCTGATGGGTAACTACACTGTGGTCTCTCATACATGGTGGGAGGGGAACATGGTTGCATACTTTTTGCATCTCTGGTATCATCTAATCATAGTTTGATTTCTTTATTTTGTTTGGGTTCTATTCCAAAGGAGAGGCTGAATTTGGATGTTAATGATGATTTGGTATTACATTACTTTAGACCACCATGATTTTCTCCATTTGGGGTTTGTTGCATGGTGGTTTTTCAAAATAAATAAAAATGTTAATTGACAATGTTCAAATATTACTGTGGCCTCCCCTTATCATTATGTGGAGTATGGTGGTTTGTTATTGGTTTAAAAAAAGGGAAAACTCTTTGATCTAGATGTCCATAAAGGTCACCCATATAATATATTCATGTCTACCATGATTCATTATAACATCCCACAATCATACAACTACATCATTCATCATAATTGTTTTTCATGATGCACCATTTTATCATCTAGGGTCTCTACCATATCAAAACTCATCTCTATGACTTCTATTGATCCCTATATGTCTTGGGGACACCATTTCACAAAAGAATGTTCATTTCATAAGATATATGTCATGTGAATATTCAACCAGCTATGGAAAAAACCTATGGTCCCATACTTCTATAAAATGAACTTTTTGACGGGGTTTCAACTAGCTATGAATAAGGCTAGAATCATAAGATTATTAATGTTGAATTCTCTGTTTCATCATCCTACACAAGAGGTGGTGAAACTGGATGAATAATACATCTACTAGGTTACAAATCTTTAAATTCTGAACCTACCATATAAAATTAATATATATTATTCAAAAGTAATAGAATAAAAATGTTATTTATAGTTTATAGGCATAGATAATGGTTAAAAATTGTTCTATCTAATTAGATACCCACAAGAAAAATAAATACCCACCCAATCACTACTGATAACCCCAGTAAATTAGTATGTATCATGATGTTATTAATAGTGACATATACCTTCAATCATATAATACAATATTCTATAAAAATAAAATCCAATAATTAACTCACAAACTAACATAACATAAATCCAATATGAATATAATTATTTTTTATCAATGTAATATATGAAATAAGAATATGTAATGTGAATATACATGACTAACATGATGCATGAATAAACACTAAACAACATAAATCAGTATATCAACATAATGTATATCTCCTGAGGTATAATTATTAAAAATTAATATCAAATAGAAATTACATACATTCCAACATTGTGTTATCTCTTAGCTCCATTACACACTCCTGGATAATTACTATAAAGGATCCCACACCTGAGTCTCAACAACCCTATATCATATATTCCCAATATAAAATAAATTCAAAGATAAAAAACATGGTCTTTATTGAGGTACTGTGGTATGATTTTCTGACACAAAAAAATAAACCATTGTTTATCAGTCAAAATGACACACTACATAAATAATTTATCCCTAGATGAAATATGTTTTCAACAAGTAGTGTGGTAAAAATGAACATCCATGGGAGGATCTCCCCTTGATACCTATTAAAAATCATAGTGATAATATTGTAATCAATAATAATCATCATAAAAATTAAATAAATAAACAACAAACCAGTCATTATAATAACATAAAAAACAAAAAAGTATTCCATGTTGTAATGGTATGTCATGTAGAATACATAAGTCAAACTAAATTGTGGCATTCAATGTATATTGTAAGACAATAATCATAACATAAATAAATCCCTCCAATGTCTTTACTATAATGTTTTTCCCTCAATTTATTTCCAAAAGCATCCATAATTGATCCATTTCAATTTACCATATCACATGTCAAGGAATATTTATAACACTGAAATTAATGAGTATGAAGTGAGTACCAGACTCAGTAGGACACCACCAATGACCCATAACATAAGTGCATTCTATATACTTGTGCATACAATAAAAGAAAATATGGAATAATTAAAAAAAACTGTATCACAACAGGTCAACACATATACTGCATCCTCAAATATTAGATATGCCTACATCAGCCACATACATGGGGGAACAAAAAATATCATCCGTAAAAATCCCCAAAACAATATTTTCCAAACACATTAATAACATATCAAACAATAAGGGACTATCCCAATTAAATTTTCAATGTGTATAACACATCCCCCACTGTGGGAATACTCTATAAAGATCTATTTTCATGCCCAACAACACGACTAGTGAATAAGATAATATAATATAATGTAAAAATATGAGATAAACCCAAAACTAAATTAATAATTATCAATACTAGTATATTTCACACCTAAGAAACAAAGAAAAGGTCTCACAGGGCTACGAACACACACCAGATGCCATCAAGAATAAAAAACGGGTCTCTAAAGGATACATATGCATTCTAAAAACATACAATAACCCATCAAAATCATTCTCTAAAGTCAAAGGAAACCTACCTATATTGAATCAATGATGATCAAGTAAATTTTCTTTTTTAATTCCAAAATGAACCCCAGAATCCAGGAACCATTCCCATATTAACATGTTTAGAACTCTTTGATTTTGGTACCAGATAAATTACACCTAGAATTCCAAGAAAATGGTCATGTTAATAATGAATACCCCCATATCAATAATGGTATAGGTCCAACCATACGTTAAATTTTGATTCATTGATTATGGATATCGATTCTATCAATGATCATAAAACCCTCTTTATGGAATAACAAAACCATGGATTTAACAAATATTTTTAAGATGTATTTTATTCTGATTTAGTATATGTGGATATAATATTACATGATCAAATAAGAACTTAGTAGATAGGATTCACATGATCCAATGTCCATTCCGGAATCAAAGAAAAGAGTTTAAATGTGGAGGATGGTCCAAAATTACCGAATAAGTGAGACTAGGGTATTGGTTCTCTAATGAGGCCTAATATCATTTTATTGGGCATGGAAATATATGTTTTATAAATAATACTAAAAATTTAGTGTTTTTGATGGGATTCAAATGATTCCATCTACAACATGGTGGTTATTAGGAGAATATAGTTTTTCAAAAGAGATATTAATGCTATCAAAATGATTTTTGGAAGAAAATTGTTTTCTTGAAGAGCCTCCCCAGTTATCTATTCTCTATATCAACTCACCAGTTGGACTATTGTGGTGTGAAAATTTAAAAAATGTCCACCAATATAGGATTCGATTAGTTATAGCCTAACAAAAATTTCTACACTATATATGGAAAGATAAAGAAAGGATAAAATTTAAATATAATAGTTAAAAGGATGAATATCTAAAACAAAGATATCATGTCATTTATGAATCTCATAGTTATGTTGATATCTATACTAGAATGTGTGATTAGAAAATAATTGGTGTAGTTTTATCTACTTGTTATATTTTTAATTTTGTTTGTGAGTTATCTTATATTTTTATTCATTATCATTTTTTAGTTATAAATATAAAATTATTTTTGATCATTTAACATACCATGATCTCACCCATATAATTTGGGTGGAATTTCCATGTTAAACCATTTAGTAATGTCATATTGTTAAAAAAAGTAAAAAAATTCACCGCATGAACTACTTTCCAACTTTTGGGGATCGTGAAGTCCCTTTTGGACTTGATACATGACTACTAGAGTACTTATTTTAGGGGTATCTTATTCATTTTTAAAAATAAATAGTATCCATGTCCTGTTAATTTTTTTTTATATTATTGGATGTTGGTAATGTTTTTTTAGTTCTGTGTTTATTTTATCCTAATTTATTGGTATAATTCAATATTCAATGATTGTTAAAAGTGGAGTAAATTGTTTTTATCGGAATGGTTCTATAGATGAAGAATATGCAATAAATGAAATGAAACATATAAGGGAATGGTTTAATAGTAATATTACATATTTAATGATTTATTATCTCTTTTCTGATTACATGTTCTTATTTTTAATAATATTTTTTTCTGCATATTATATATTTTTTAATTTCCAACTAATTTACTTTATTTTGGAAATGGATTGAGATTATTAATATGGTCACTTGTTATTATTTAATTTTGTTAGGTCGTATTTCATAGGTTGTGAACATTGATTATTTCATATTAATATCGAAGAACATGTAAATGATATTAATTAATGAAACATTCTTCTCTCAGTTTATATATTCAGTGTCAATTTACCATTTCACGTATATTAATTTTTTATTATTTAATGATGGTTTTAAAGAGATGTTTTATTATTATGATTAAAATATCAAATAAAAAATTAATTTAAATTAGTGTGGTGGTAGAGTTTTTGAAAATGAATAGATTTACAGAGGAGTGATGACATTTCATTATTCTAGATAATAAATCTATATATGTGTTATCATTAGAAATTTTAATTTATCTATAGACATTATTATATAATCTGCATTTTCATATATATATATATATTTGGTTTGTAAACATGGGTTTTCTAGTTATAACAGGTAATAAAATGTTGTCATAATAACATCAATTTGAACATCACTATTTATGTTAAATAAAATGGGAGAAATCAGTTAATTTATTTGAAAACAAATTCTATAGAGGTAACTACTTCATTATAAGGATATTAATATTTTATATAATCATTATATAATGATTCTAAAATATGTTTTTTGTTGATATGGATTCTTTGTTTCAAGATATTCTTCATAATTAATTTAAATAATTAATTATACATATATGTTTAGCTTTACATATTAACCATTAAATAATTATGGTTTCAGAAAATCATTTTCTCTATTTTGGAAATGAATAACCCTCTAGATAAAAAATACGCCATTTTTAATTTTCAAAGGAAATTTTCATTAGGTATTCAAATCAGGTTTTCCTTTATATCATTGATATATTATTTTTTAATGATAAATGGTATATCAGTTGTTGTTATGTAACTATTTAAATAGTACTCTAATAGCAAGATGTCTTAAAAAATTTACTTCATTATATTATGGATGATATGGGACCCTCAAATAGATTGGTGATGGGTATATTTCATTTTTATTCTTAATCATCCAAATTTTTATTTTATTCAGGATAAAAAAAATATTTTATTTATAAAACATTATCAAAAAGATTCTAAATACCATCTCAATAAATGATGTTGGAAATTTTATTAAAAACATATTGTGATAGTATTGGAAAAATAATAAATTATAGGACTCCACCTATTTTTATAAGTAGAATGACTTTTCTAGAAAACATTATTTTCATATCTATTTTAATGTTTTATGTTATTCTAGTAACAAAGTGGAATCATTTTATAAAACCATGTCAGATTGTATATATAAAAATGTTATTTTTTGACATTTTTTTCAATTTTCATATATGAATGTATTTATATATTTAATAAAATTTCATGAATATATGAAACTAATAAAATATGGAATTGAATGTAATCCTTCACATGTTTTAGAAAAAATAGAATCCAATCTAACTGTTAATGTGAAATATGAAAACTAATATACATATGTTTTTCAGGATGATTTCACAGTGTCATTCATGATTAAGAGGATGATTTTAGTGTTTATGTAGTGTCTGATTTGAAGTTAATTTCAAAACAACCTTTTCAAATTGTTCTAATAGATATTTTAAAATTGGAATCATAGTTAAAATTGTTTGTTCATTAGGGTTTGATTCATCCTTGGACATCGCATTGATGTACACCTCTTTTGTCTGCTGGCAAGAATGATGGTTAAATGATGATTTTTTGTTGATTATATAGACCACAATAACATACTTATTTAGACTATTTATGTTTTTCCTACAATTGATTCTATGTTTTATAATCTCCTCGGTGCTCAATATTCTTTATTTATATATCCCATGTTTAGTTATCAAGAGCTAAAGGTTAATGAAGCATAAATTTTGAGAAATCAATATTCATAGTAGGTATGGCCATTATGAGATTTTTATTCCTTTAAAATTGAGATATTATCCTGATTTTGTTACAGATTATATGAATAGAGAATTCCATGAGAATTTTTTTAAGTCATTAGTTGTTTTATTTGATCACAATCAATTTTATTGTAAATGTTAGGAGGAAAATGAGAAATATATAATGGTTATTTTTCATGAATTAAAAAAATGTTATAACTAACATTTATAAACAATGAATTTCATTTTAAAAAATTTAACTCCATGTAATTATAATTTCTAAAGATATCAAAACATCATGACCCCGTTAAAACTATAGTGGTGGAAGAGTGGACAACACCAAAAAGTAACCCTAAGATTTGAATTTTTTATAGATTACTAGGATAAAACATTTGATTTTCTAAGAACCTTTCTAGGTTATCTAGCTCAATAAATAAGATCGATCAAAAAGTATTACAATTCATCATAAATATGGTGTGCGGAAATGTTTTTCATTATTTAAATACAAAAGCAGTTATTATTCTTCTGTTATCCTATCCAACAAGAAATAATTATTTTTTATTAAATTTAATTATCCTATAACGGGACATTGATGTATCATGATGTATGATGAAATAGAAACTACATGTGCATCATATCATTTAATAGTCCATTATTATAATAATAGTAACTTCATTATAATCTATTACTTGTGGTTTTTAGATACATTGTTTTGTGAAATATTTTATAAGGGGTATAATGTGAAATATATGATAACCATAAATGTATAAACAATATATTCACTAAAAATATTGTAATATTAGTAAAAGAACATGGTTGGAAGTAGTAGAAGATTATGATTTTCTGATTCACAATAATCTAGGTAAATAAAAAATGTATTTGATTTCATGAGTCATAAAGTTACAATGTAATTATCTATAAAACATTTAGAATAGAATAATTTGTCTAATAATTAAATTAATTTTGACCTAGAAATTTTTCATTTAGGAACTCCCCCTTGTTTTAGGATTTAATACAATCATATTTATCAAACTAAATTTATTATACTAAAATGGATGATATGTTTTTACCTATCATGGTACAATTTTTCAATAACGTTATGTTTTTTGAATACAAAAAATATAGATTTTGTTTTATGAGATTTGAAAATAGGTTGTGGGTGCCATTTGATTCACAAATAAATTGAAAATTTTTGTATAAAGTTCATAACACTTTGTTTTTTTTCATATCAGACATACTAATATATATATATATATAACATTATGAATATTTTTTGTGGGGTATAATGAATAAATATATTACAAACCATACCAAGAAATTATTTATTTCTCAAAAAGAGATAGGTAAGGACAAACTACTGAAGATGGTGCTTCAGCCATTTCAAATGTCTTGAAGGAAAGAAGATATTATATCCATGGGTATTATAGTGTTATTACAATTTTAATGGTGATCCTCGACTTAAGTTATAATTTTTAATGGACTTCAGAATAATATTCCTAATGAATATAATTTATGGATTGTAAGAGTGATTACTATAGACAGTAGATACTAAGCATTGAGTTTTATCATTTGATTTATAGGAAAGTTGGGATCAACATATTTCATTAGTTGTATTTACCTTGAATAATTTCTTTCATTCAAGTATACAGATGGTAAATTTTGATACATTATATTAAATTATGTGCTTGACACCAATATATTGGGATGAAGTTGGAAAATAGATGTTATTGGTAACATAACAAATATGAATTATGCTAGGTGAACATGACCAACCACCCGATCCATGTCATGATAGGGCCTCCATCATAATACTTAATTTTCCAAAGTCCATTTATTATCATTGAGGGATTACAAAGATATAGTAAGGGAACTATACCATTAGATTATATTGAAATAATTAAAGAAATAAACCAACCACATACCCATAAAAATTCTTTTACATACATAGGTAAAAATAATTTATTCAAAGAACGATATAATAAATGGATAACAATATATGGACTTAAATAGAATATCAAACATAAAACAACAACTTTATCACCAACTGATCTAATCAAACATACATGAAAAAAAAGAATCAAAATATAAGGTTTCTACTATTAACTCTAAACCAAACCTCATCACTAGTATAAATGATGGTTAAAAGGCTCTAGATTAAACCACAAACTCCACACGATTGATCATACATGATCCCACAAAATTGTGATTCCACCCAGATCCACAATGTCTTGTGTTAAACCTAAAAGAAGATATATGATCTTTATGAGAATCGAGGTACCCAAAACATGCGTGATAAATAAATCTCATAAGGCCAACAAAAATTGTGATCATGACAACTATATTTAAATACATGTGAATGCACTTTTGATTGATTCGTCATAGTGGAAAGAAATAATTACAGGAATAAAAATAAATAAATATAGGTAATTAACATAATCTATTTGAAAAACTATGTTGCATAAAAAATAAAACTGTTGGTTTTAGTGTTATATATGAGATAAATATACATAGGTTGTTTCCCAAGACATATGAATTAATCTCTGAAGCTCGCCCAGCCACATATCATCTGGAATGTCCACCAAATCATGAATAATGTTTGATATTTATAACATGTAAATAATTAAATAATAATAACTCTTTGATATTATCATAGGAATTATAATCCATAATAGTGAACCTATAAAAGGAAATAGCTCTCCAATAACATGTTTTGAACATGCATAATGATCTTTAGGTCGATATAGCTTGAAAATATGTCTATCTATGAACGCACTAATGAATTTACTAGGATATGATATTCAACCCATCTATGCTGAAAATTCAAAATCAGTCCCATAAACCATCATCCACAAAATAGAGTTCTATAATTCATTTACATTACTTAAATTATTATTCAGAACTATAAATATAAAAGATTAAGGGGATTCACTCATCCATATCATCTAATATCTCTATAAACCCACATTACTACTATAAAATAATTTATTATATCATCCAAATGAATCCCAGATCCATCTTATAATCCAATAGTATCATAATGGCATCATACCACATCCAAACCACGAGAAATAAAGTTCTATAGACATTGTTGTAACAAAACACTAGCACTATGGTTGGTATACAAAGTCATTTGATCATGATGAACCTTTTATGGTATTCTAAAAAAATACAAAACCCTATCTTGGGATCCTATAATGAATTCAACCTCATTCAAAACCTGTCAAGTTAGAGTAAGACATTCAAAATTAATTTCCTCTACAATACCAATCAACTTTACAATCCCAGAAAATAAACCACATCTAGCCACTCTAGTATGCAACTTATCTTGGTGAAAGATGACATTGAAAAGGATATTTTCCAAATTTAAAAATCCAATAGGGATTTCCCAAATAGATCCCTTTTGAGTATTTAATTCTCTATTAAATTATACCCCACCGTACCCAACAACCTATTGTTCTAAAATAGACCTAGGATCTCATTTAAATAACCTTATAAAATGTAATGTTGAAACTCATTAATGAATCCAATTGATCCCTTATTTCTAGAATGATTGAATATAATCATAAAATTCACATGGAATCCTCATCAAAATATTTCCAATTAGTGAAAAACCTTACCATGGCCTCACATATCACATCCCAACTTTCATGATTATTATGAATGAAAAATTCGATGTATCCTCCTATCAGGACACATACAATATTTAACTCAAATCATATATATTTTACTTTTAAAAATATTTCCACACTCAAGATATACATGGAAGAATACTCAGAATGGTTTACTCATGAGACTAATTATAAATACATTGTGAATAACAAGAAAAACACTCTAATGAAGCATGTTACATGATGTGCACATCGAGTGTATGTCTTATAACCCATTACACCACCCCAGGTCTTTTGACAAGGTGTTCTATAAATAAACATGTCCTATAACCCCCCATATTATACCATATATGAAAAAAAATTGAGTCATGGTGTGCGACTAAATTAAACATGTTTTTTTATTGTTTTTTCATCAATAAAAAACCCACTAAATAAATACAAATCCTTGAATATAAACAAAAATACAATAGAATATACCTCTAGGGCCCCTAGAAACCCATGATAAATACTTAAAACTAATAGAATCAATATAATGTATATTCATGTATAAAACATTTAATATGGACTACCTCATGGTGAAATACTAAAAGCTACACATGAGATATGTGAAATGTTGTCACTACACCTCATCCAACCGCACTAACTCCTGGATAGTTATAACTTTATTTATCTATATCTCCCTCCAAATAGTTCTTTCACAGCTGCATAAAACCAACATGAGTTCTATAAATGAATCAATCTATGGTATTTTGGAGGAAAATTTTGAAAAATAAAATGAATGAAAATATAGTAGGGAAAATGAATGAAAAGGGGCATTGGGATGGGATTGACACTGGACACATGGTTACAAACCCACCACGAAATCCCACACATTCTTGATTCCAATAGTTAGTGAGAATATAAACCTTGCATTTTTTACATTATATATATCTAATACAACATCCACAAATAAAAAATATTTATTTAATATAATTATTAGTATTATGTAAAAATGTTACATTATTAGGATTCCCTTAAAAACATTTCATATAATAAGCACCCTATAATGTGGATTATAATGTAGTTTGAAAAAATAACCAAGGAAATATTAATGGATATATAATCATTGTTCAACTCAAAACACACTATAGTTAAAAAAATACACCCTTTTTCACAACCCCTCATTACATGTTTCTTGATAAAATAAAAACCATTACACTTCTCACCTTTGAGAAGCCTTAGTGGTCAACCAACCAATATGATTCTAGCCTAGTAACAGATACATCCATTTCCACCATGACTATCCTATGAAAGATATCATATCACCTCAAACTCCTTCAATATATAGTTCATTCATCCATGACCGATGATATAATCCCCACAATAGAATATTCCCTAACATCACCCCTCAACCAATGCACTAACCTCTATGACCCACTCTTCATCCACCACTATATACAATACTATATTTTATGTACTCCCTCACATTTGAGGGTAAAACTTAAATCAAAACAACAACTCATCCTGGAACCATGAAAAATAAAAACCCCATGTTCAAATATCCACATAAAATGGGGACCATACCCTCTAATGAACAATGATCCACTCCCCGTTATAAGTCTTCATTCACACTGACACTTTTTGTTGGGGAAATATTAAACCATGACCCATCCTTCAACTAATGGAAGATGGACCCTCGAAGGACCTCTCATGAGAATCTATGATAACATGAGCCAAAAACTAATTATTCTTGTATTAAATCCCTAAAACTACAAACGACTATCCATAAGAATGTTTGATAAAAAGACTAGAGAAACCTATGAAATCCCCTATAAAAATAATGTATCTTCTACATGGCTTGATGAGCCTCCTAACCACCCTTCCCCAAAGAGTCGATTTAAAACAATGAGTGGATATCCCTGATCTCAACACACCAGTACAAGTTCTACTCAAAATAAATAGGTCTAAAAAACAATCCAAATGTAGACTCCCAATTCCGAATTAAAATAAGGATAACTCTCTATGCTCTACCACTAAATCATAGAGAATCAACATGTTAAAAAAATATACCATCTAAGAAGTGATACCTAGGTGATAAGAAACTGTATAGTGTACCACTAATTACATGAAAATCCATTCCCACCCACTATATCGGTAAATTTATGGCCCTTGATTCCCCATAAAGGTAATAACTAGAAAACACATGGCATAAATAACACCATTTTCAATGGGGTTTTAGAGCACCACAATTGAAAATATAACTAGAGTCATCAATGATTCCATAGCCATGGAAACTAAAGCCAAATAAAAACAACACCCACATATTATCTCCCAAATTAATCCCACACATGATAAGTGGGTCATCCAGTTCCTGCACCGACAAGACAAGGTATCCACATTTCCCTCTATGACGAAACTTCATTAAAATCACTGTAAAACACCTCATTAAGAGATCCCTAGGGCCTCTCATTAGAAGAAATTTAAATATGATCTACATGAGTATAATGGCACAGAGAACCAATATATAACAATTATATATATATATATATTTGGACTAAATAAGCAACTAAACTTCCATTTTGTGTGAACCCATGTAGAGATGAGTATATATCATTTTAATCCTATATACCCAGAACTATGAATATTTTCATGAATCATAATAATGGAAAAAATAGAAAACCATAAATCATATATAAATAAATAAATAAATGCATTTGCATCGATGAAGGGGAAAATCACTCATCCATAATATTAAAGACCAAGAAAAACTATCTCATCACCCAAGTAACCTTTACTACTTACCAGAAATTGTGTTCATGATGCATAGGTAAATTAATAATAACAATTTACTACACATTAATAATCACCATTTCTAAAATCTAAATAAATTTCAATATAAAAAGACATTCCCATATTGTAGTTTTATCTACAACTAGGATGGCTCAACCTGACCATCCACTCCCAATGACATGAAAAAATTCCTCAAGGGCACCTCCTCTTACAGAAAAGGATACCAATGATTGGAGATAGGGTGAAGAGTTATGTTTTGGATACTATGTTCTCAGATCATAGTGTAAAAATATGAGAACTATACCAAAACATTAAAAATATATAGACATAACATTGTTAATTAATAAAAAAGAATCATTGCATAATAAATGGAATGTTTCATATATACTAAAACATGATCTTGTAAATATTCAAACAAATAATATCCCAATATACCAATCACTCATACAAAGTATATAATTAAATTAAAAAATACAATAAATTTTACCATAAATCTAGGACAAACAATACACGAGATATGTATGACTCTCAAAGTACTCTTTTTGGAACTTCAGACATTGTAACTATGATCCTTGTTAATAAATAATCTTTTTTCCTAAACCTATAAGTGTCATGTCCTATGACCAACCTAAAATGTGACATATGGTTTTCCTTAGAATAGATGTATCAATAGTGGGGTTTAGAAAGAAAACTAAATTGTCCACCCCAAATGTGAACCGATAACTATCTGTCATATATAAGGAAATGAACATGTGGTATGACAATACTTTTTTGAAACTTATTAAATATACAATATAAATAAGTAAATTTTTATGTAAATGATAAAATTGAAAAATGGGATAAAGAAAACATATCCATCTTTATTTTCTCATCTAACACCTATGGTAAATCTGACCTTTCCCAAGAAAAATGTAATGTAATTAAATCATTTATCTGGCCTAGATTTATTTCATTATGCTCATATTCCAGATCAAGAATGATATATAATTCTCCTAACATGTCAATGGGAATGAAATCCAAATCGTAATATCTTATTATATATGTTCAAATTTACAAAAAAAACACAATTAATAGGCACTAGAACTCTAAAAGCATATGATTTAGAGTATATATGATATCATGGTCAAAAAAACAAGAAACTATTTCATATTATGTATGTTCTATAAAACCAATCTAGAAATATGTTAATCCCATCAATAAAAAAACTAATTGATCTATCAGAAAACATATCCTTTCCACCAAGGTGTTCCATAATACTTCTACAAGCTAAAAAACATTATTTGGTGATCGAAATGAAATCAATGATAGTGTTTCACTCATTTAAATAATCTAATTTCTCCCAATGCCCATATAACACTATTCAAAAATTGAGTATAGTTTTTTTTATATCTTAGGTCTAATCCCCAATCCAATATTATCATAAAGAAATATCCCATATAAAAAAAATATCTAATAAACCACCTCAAACATTCAATTCCCAATCCACTAAAACAATTTCTCATATGGGTCGCTATAGTTAATAGTTCATTATGACCTTCAGTAGTCCAAAAAACCAATGAATGAACAGTACACCATAAAAGAGAAACCTAAAATAAATTAAGCAATGAGCCAAGCCCTAACAACAATAACTAGACACCCTAATATAAGAACCTATAGAAATCCCATCATCAATCCTTGCTTATCAATGAAACTTCATGTAGCCTCGTTGGAACACAACTTATCCATAATAATAACAACACCCAAAAGATTATTCTCAAACAATTCCTTGACCGTAAGGGAATACTCAATCACGTACCCTAGAATCATATAAATCTCTAAGAAAATACATTCAACCATACCCAATACAAAATGATGTAATCCTAGGATAATGGTCAATTTTAACTAACTCTTGAGAAATATACTAGTTATTCTTATCCATGAAACCACTACATTTATCCTTCTATGAACTATCCAAATATCATTCAATGTTGCACTTGGAGTCCTCAAAATAATGTTTCCAAAAGTCATATAACAATAATAAATTTTGTGCTTTTAATATTCGATAAAATAACAGGATTATGATTAAAACCCCAAATAAATCCTCTTGGAAATATCTCAAAATCCTAAACACATTATGGAAAACTTCTCTATACAAAAATTATTTCATCCTCATGATCTAAATTTAAAACCACTAATACTGGAAAACATAGCAACCAAATTCTAAAACCATGAACAAATTAGGTGTTAATGCTTAGTTTGTGAAGGATTAATTCATTTTCCTTGATTACTAGGCATGTAACGCCAAGGATCCTACTTGTATGTCTACCACATCCCACCCGACATATAATTTTCCCATGTATATGGTGTGAACTCACCATAAACTTTGTGTCACCCACATGGATGAATATCTATGTAACGGGCCATTTTCCCCACTTAGTGTTGAGCCAAATCAACAACATGGCCTTTGGCTATGTACTACACACTAGATCTGTTCATTTACCCAATATATCCAATGTGGGTCTACTCATGCTATTGGAAACATAATAAGTCTTTTATATGGGTCCCCCAAATACAATAACTCTTTAAATGCCAGTATCAACCGTATTCGTAAAACAAATACATGTCCTGTGACTAAAAAAAAATCCATGTGATCAGGTTTTCTCGAAAATAAAAAGAAAAAAATCCCAATAACCAATTATTATACGATAAATATAAAAAAATCCATATATAGGGTGAAACCAACCTAAAAATAATGAATATTAGAAAAAATATTACATGGATTTTCCACTAAAACATTATATAGAGCCTAAATAATTGATAGTCATTGAATATTCACTCCAGATCCTAAGGGCACCACTACCCCCATACAGATCTGGCATTATTCTAGATCCTGATATGATCTCCATCTCACACTCACTCTCTATATATTTGAAAATATTCCCCAAAGAACCCAAACGGGGATCCACAAAAATATTAATTAATGGAAATTAAGAAAAAGTACTATGGAAAAATAAAAATAAATAAAATTAAAAAAAAATTAAATTAAATAATAAATGCTCATACCTAGAAAAAATGCCTGATGTGATATTAGGACATTCATATGAAACACCCCAAATTCTAATATCCACCATGGAGTCAAATTATATGTCAAATTTTTTTAATATAATATATCATCTTTTTAATAGAAATGGATCAATAATATTTTATTAATTATATATTTAATATTATTTGAAAATGTGACAATCCTTTAATTCTATAGAAATGCAGTACTATGGTAAAAACTGTATTTTGGAATCAATTTATTTGTGATAAAAATTAGCAAAGGTCATATGATAGGATAAAATACTATTTTCTACTCATAACCAACGAATAAAGAATTTAATATTTTTCTTATTTTATTCAACCTATCATTGTGATGTTTATTTCAAAAACATGAACTACCAAAAAATCCCAGGATCCGGTAAAAGCCGGTCCTAAAAATTTATTAGATTAAAAGGTAAAGTTAGGAAAACAACGGATTCTTACAATAACGAGAGTACATCTCACCACATCTATCATCCTCAACCAATGATTCAGAGTACTTCGGCATCACGAAATACCACCTTTCGTCCATGTTAACGACCGCCTATCTCGCCAGGGAATCTTCCACCTTGTTGGCCTCCCAGTAGGCATGCGAAACAACTATATCAATTTGAGAAATTTTATCTAAGAAATAGACACATTGAGGTAGCACTTTATAGGGCACATGATGTGTTCTCATTTATAGCACATGCCCCACCGTATCTAAGTCAGATTATAGCCAAATACTACTCAAATTTTATTGTATTGCATACCATATTGCATGAATGACCACCCATTTTTCTGCTTCGTATGAATTTTCGACCGCAACATAAAGGATGAATCATCCTTTCACGAAGTCATGGCATGTGCGGAAAATTCCCCTACATCCCGATGGACCTGGTGCACCCAAGGAAAGTCCATCAACATTCACATTGATATGTGGTTCAATTGGAGGTATCCATCAGATAAACATGAGCATATGTGGCCTTTGCGGTCGCCCAACAACTCCAAGGGATCTGAGAATTTGCAGGTTAGAAACATCATTAAACATCATACCTTCCAAGATAATATAATCTATAAAATCTTCCTTGTGGATGGCCACCATTCCTCACTGCATAGCATTTTATGCCCTATAAAAGTGGTTTATGTTCCAGGATTCCCATAGAACTGCAAATATTGCAGCAATAACAACAAGCTGGAGTTGTTAGACCTATTCACTGTAGTTCACCATAGGCAGAACTGCCAGATACTAAGTAACAGATGTGTATAGGCTCATATTAAAGACAAAAAAATATCTAATGTATGACCAATGACGTTTTTCTTGGTCTCATTCTTTAAAAATGTGTTGCATTGTCTCCTCGGAACATAAGAAAAAAGGGCATGCCGAGTCTAGGTAGAGGCCAGCTCGCTGGAGCTGTGTAGAGAGTGGGAGTCGGCCTTTACAGATTCTCCATAGCAGCATGAATCTGGAAGGCCGGATACATCAAATTTTGAACCTCATCACCCAGGAAAGTGGGTGGGAGGAACCACCACATTCATGCCAGTAATAGTCATGAATGTTGAGGAGCCTAGTTCTAGTGTGTTTCCATATTAAGGTATCATTTTCCATGATGTTGTTGGACAAAATTTCATTTTCTACTTTTGAGGGAATTATAATTTCAACATATTGAAAATGAAGGAGGAGCTCTGAAATGGAGAGTCGTGTAATGTCGGGTGTCACAGTTATGTCCTGAAGTGGATACTCAAGCCAGTTCGTATTCTAGCAATTAAGGGTGGAGGTTCAACAAACCAACAATTTTTTGTCATTCAATATATTCGTGAAGGAATGTTTAAGGGCCAACCAGACTGAGGAAGCAAGGAGATATTTTTACCAATCATGCAGTCTTCTTGAAAATCTATATATATGAATTTCATCTAAACAATCATCGGATAACAGACTCCATGTAAATTTCCCAATCATGCCATCATTAATGGTTTTGAGGTCTTTGAAACCAAGGCCTTCAATTTCAACCGGCCTGATGCACTCTTTCCATGCAAAGGTGACCAATTTCATCGCAAGAATTGACCCTGTCGAGATGAAGTTATGAATCACGCTTTGAATCTCCTTAATGAAGCCTCTGGGCCATCTGTACAAAGAGAAGGAGTAGAAAAATTTATAGGTGATCACTCAGTAGACCAGGAAAACCCTGCCAGCCATAGACATGGCCTTTCCTTTCCAACTAGCATGTTGACTTCTGTATCTCTCATATATATTCTGTAGGTATTGCCTCTTTACTTTCCCCCATAACAAGGGGACACCAAGGTATTTGCATGGTAATGAGCCTTGCTTTACCCCAAGATAATTTATAATCATATTTATCTTCATTTATATCACTCCATTACCAAAGACCATGAAGGATTTATTCCAGCTGATTTCCAATCCCACCCCCTTTTTATTGTGATTGAATAAGGCATTAATTGTGGATATATTCCTCTTAGAGGCTTGACCAAATAGAAGGATATCATCTGCATACAAAAGGTGAGATGAAGCATGAAAATTTATTCCAGCCTTAATTTGCTTGTAGAGGTCCATGTGAGCATGGTTATTGATGCATCTCCTTAGATAGTCCTCTACAATGGAAAAACTAATTCCGTAAAGTTGATCACCTTTCCTCAAACCCCCTGTCAAAGAAAAAAGTCTCTTATAACACCATTGATTAGAATGGACAGCAATGATGATTCAAGAATGGTGCTGATAATTTTGATGAAGGATCGATAGAAATCATATATTTTAAGTACGTCAAGTAAAAAAGCTACATTTGAGAGTATGAAACGCCTTGCAGATGTCAATTTTGAGAGAAAAGTTTCCTTACTTTATGTTGCTCTTCATTAGGTTCAAACTTTCTGAGGCCATGAAATGGAACCTTTGAATGATTCTCCCATGTACAAAACCAAATTGTTTTGCAGTGATCACATCACCCACCACTCCTCCCATCCTGTTCCCCAGAATTTTACTGATAATTTTGGACATGGTATTCCCAAGAGCAATCATCATGAAGTATTTTATCTCAAGATCATTTCCTTTGTTAGGGATGAGAGCGAGGAAACAAGAGTTCACACCCTGAGAAAAATAAGTGTGTGAAAAGAAATCCTTAATTGGTTGACAGATGTCATCTATAAAAATATCTGAATACATCATGAAAAATTTATTATAGAACCCATCCGGGCCTAGGAAAATCTTCAATTTCAGGGATATGAGGGCATCCCTGATTTCCTCCATTCATGGAGAAGCAGTTAGTTACTGTTTAATACGTGCATCAATGCAAGGATTGATATTTCCCTCCATATTGTGGGTCTTATCCTGCCCATCATCAGTGTATATCCCTTTGTAGTGTTCAAAATCACGCTTTGCAGTATCATTTTTAAAGGTCCACAAGTGCCCATTGATGCTGATAACTTTTTCACCTACATGTTCCCTCTTCTCCTTATGAAATATGTAGAAGGATTTTGAGTTCCTATCTCCGTCAATTAACCGTCTCACATTTAGGTGGTTTTTAACCAGCCTATCCTTGATAATTAAAAGGTCATCCAGCTTATTGTGAGCCATGATTTTGTCCCTTGAAAGGGTGGGTTGGTGCACATTTCTAATCTGTATGTGAGCAAGTTTCTCCTCCAAAGACCTGATGTCATCATAATTTTTTTAAAAATATTTTTTCTACACTCTCTAAGGAGCCCCTTAAGATTATTAATCTTAACAGCCAACTTTTACAATGGGCTCCCAATAGGGTTAATTGACCAAGCCTCTAGAAAAATTCCCCTACATCTTGGAATCACAAGTAATCCATTGTTAAATCTAAAAGGTAAAGGGGATAATCCTTCCAGCTTCATGTTGACATCCACAACTATAGGCATATGATCAGAGTGGTTCTTGGGAAATGTGAAACCAGAGACCCCATGGGGAGCACTGTGATCACCAATTTGGACCAAGAATCTGTCAGGTTTATGAGCTTGAATACCATGATAGGTGTATCTACTCCATGTAAAATCATCCCTAGCTACTGGGACTTCAACCAAGTTCCATTCGTTAATGAATTCATTAAATTCAGAAGGAGTGACCCTATTGAAATTTCCCTTAGTTTTTTACTCAAGTCCCAATATTGTTTTTAAATAACCAATGATAATCCATTTTTGCCCCCTCTAACTAGGAGATTCTTTCAATTCCTCTCATAGGTCTATTTCCTTGATGTATGAGGTGGATGCATACACAAATGATGTAGGAAAAACATGACCAGCAACATTTCAGGAAATGAAAATACTTTGTTTCCCTTTCTCACAAGACATGGTCTCAATTGAATCATGCATAAGGACCCACAAGTGGTCCATTGTATATGTATGAGAGATACTAGAAAAACATTTAACCAAGAGAGACCCACTTAAATCCTTTCTAGTTATCAAACAGGGATTTGGTTCAGTAATTCCAACAAGTAATGACTTATTGTCCATAATATAATGTCTAAGGGTTGTGGTCATACAGGTGTTTCTCAACCCTTGATAGTTCTTGTAGAAGATCCTAAATTTTTATGGGCCTTTCCACTTTTCCAGGGTCCCTCCTTTCCATCCAATGAGGCATGGACTTTTCCATTCCACCATTTTCCTCCTTGTTCCCCTTTCAGACTCATGCATAGTCTCAGATAGGCATGCACTGCCTTGTCTTCTTCGGCTAATGTGCTCACATTCTTCTCATTTCCATCCCAACCAGTGATCGTGTATATGATTGAGTGGCTCCATGTATCTATTTTTGTCTATCATTGGAGACCTCTGGCTCCTCCCCTAGGTTTACAGAAATAAAAGCTTCAATTGGATCTTCTTATACCTCCTTTGAACAGAGACTACCACCGAATGGTGTGATAGTATTTTTAGACATTATGTAAGAAGGGTCACTTCCCACATCCATATTTTTTCAGGCAGCGTTGGAAGGGGGAATTTTTGTGAAGTTACTAAGTGGATTAGAGACTAGATGCTGATCATTGTGATCACCATCATCTATGCCTTGGGGGGGGGGTTCAGGTGATCCATAGCTGGTACCATCTAGAGCTACCTCTTCCAAATGTTCAACTTAGGTCATTTCCACGGGGACAGTGTTACTGGGAACACAGGGATAGACCTGCTGCCCGAGTAGATTCCCCACCACCATTATAGTGTCACTACAGAGGTGAAGGACCGTAACATTGGCACCATCAGCTATTCCCTCAGCAGTCGGGGTCACTGGCTTATCGACAGTCCTATTGGGGTACTTGTCCATTTCCATGTTCTGCTTGTCATCCGTGGAACCCTGACCCTTAGTAGGACTTCCTATAAGATCTTTCACATGTTAAAACTCCTCTTTAGGTTCACCATTCTGGAGGTCATAGGGAAGATTTTTCTTGCATTTTTTCCCATCTACAAGAGCTTTTATCAAGACCTATCTCCTTGAAATAACTCCATTTCATATCCCTCCTACATTCTGCACTTAAGTGTCCAATGAAACAACAGTTTGAACAGAACATGGGATTCATCTTATAGAGAATTTCATGATTCCTGAGTTCATCCATTGTTATTAGAATCACCTCCTCTACAATCATTTAATCCATATCTACTTCAACCATGATTCTAGCATAATGCCTAATCTGTGGATTGTCTGTTTGTCTATCCATTCAGATAGGGTTACCAATCACTGAGGAAATATCCCATAGGATCCTTGGATGCCAATACAGCCAGTTTAATTTTCATATTCTAATCCATTGTTTGGTATATGTACTCCTAACATTCAAGGTATCAATATTTCTATCCCATTCCTGTATATTTAAGAAACCATAGTTGAGGGAGATAGTACCTTTGATCCACGCTTTGCATTTTCATTCATCAGAGGGAAAGGCAACATTATAGTACCCCATTCACATTGCATTCATTCGCCAATCACCAAATCCCCAACCCTCATCAATGCACTTTTTTAGGTCTTGAAACCTCTAAATATGCTCCCCTTTTGGGTCGATGACTCCCGCAATAATTGAATAGCACAATAGGTTGGTTCTCTCCTCTACCGGTTCTTGATTCACTGAGACATGCACCACTCTTACCTTATTTATCACTCTCCCAGGTGGAGAATAGTCAAAATCAGAGAAATAATAACCACACACATCCTTGGAATCATTCTTAGTATTCTTCTACACCATGTTGGCTTCTTTGGTAGAACTTGTTTTGGCCGTTTCACCCTATTTTGTGGTAGGTTACAAAGTATTTCATAAAATATCTCATTGGAAAGGTGCCATGTGTTTTATTAAAAATGGATTATTATATTTAATTTATTGGATTATATAAAATTATAAGAAATATAGTATTACTTTTTCACCATGTAACTATTCACCTAATTTTGTCACAGGTATATGATTTGATTTGTGTTTCATTATTATGAAAATATGCACCTGATTCCACCTGTGTTTTATGGATTCAGGGGTAATAGTTGAAACATTGTTTTTATTATGAGGAATAACTTGTTTAGTAATTGGATTATAGTTATAAGTTATTACATAATAAGGTGACTCATCGTGTAATCTTTTTATAGAAGAATTACATGATTGATATTAAAACAAGGAAATCAGAAAATCTATTGAGGTAAAAACTAAATCTTTTTTTTGTAAATGAAAACATTGAGAGCATGAAATTTTATAATTAGGTATGATTATTAAAACCCATGTAATCAATGAAATAAAAATTTAATTTGGGTATAATTATTCATTTTAAGTATTAAAATTCCAAAAAAATTAATTTTATTTCATAAAATTTCATAGTCCAATGTTGAATAGTCTTATTTTATAATATTGTTTCTCATATTATATCATGGTTTTATTTAAAAGTAAAATTATTTGATTTTAGAATAATTGTTTCATAAAAAATTATTCATTTTTAGATTTATAATATTTTATTTTCCTTTAGGATAATTAGTGTGATTTTTATTAAATGTTTTATTTACGACTGAAAAGTGTACTAAATTGTTTTAAAAATACCACAACTTTTATGCAACCATTATGTTTTAAAAATAGAAATAAAAATAATTAAAAAATAGAAAAAATAATTTTTAATGGTGTAAAATAAAACATTTAATTTTTTTTTAATTTGGGAATTTATTCGTTACTTTAATAATATTATGATATATTTTATTATAATTTAAAACTATTTTTGGGTAATTTTAATTAATTGTATGGTTGGAATATTCTATTTGGGTATTCAAATATAAAAATGTAATTTACATTTAAATTTTTTAATTAAAATCTAATTAATTTAATTGGAATATGTTATATCTGTAATTAAGTGTAAAACAATTTTTATTATTGAATTGGATTTTTTTTTAAATCATTTATCATTTATTTTGTATCCATTTCTAAAATTATTTTTCCCCCATCATTATAAATTATGTCTAATAAAGTGGTACATATATTTAGATTTAGAATGCAAAAAAAAATTATGAAGGAACCTTCTATTTTTGATCATAGAAATAAGTTAACAACTTATACAAATTATCTCGGTTTAGACTAAAACTATGTAAATGGTTTAAAAAACTATATATGAAATGATGATAAAAATACATCAATAAATATCTTTAGATGAATGTATTTTAACACCCATTTCATTGTATATTAAGATTCTGATTTTTATGATATTTGTTTTGAGAAATACATATTATATATATATTTATGTATTTTCAAGAGTGATACTCCCTACAATGATAAATGGGAACCACCTATTCCCACTTATCCAAACCATTATTTCCCTTTATACTGACCTATATCATCCAAAATATCTATATATATCTCATCCCAATTTCATAATAGTCCTAGAATCCTCATAAGATTTATCATTGAATTCAATATGTGTAAGATAAAGATGTTTTCCAAGGAAAATATACCTTCCTAGAAACATCATTCATGTTTATTTATTCATCTACCTCCTTTATAATATAGTGTAAAAATAAAAACATAATTCAATATTTATCTTATTTATTATTCCCCCTCTGAGGTGGCATGCTTCCAGGTGGTGTGAAATTGTTCGGACGAGTTTCTTTTCCAATTCTCCATTCCATTTGTTTCAACCCATTTTGCATCACTATCCAATAAAAAAGGATGGATTAACCCCATGGTGACCAGGTAGTTCACCTCTATCATACTACAAAAAAGGAACTATAGTCAAATGATTTTTTCAGGTCACTACATGGGTTCATGTACTTGTACAATCATTCATCCTCAGATATAGCTTCCTTAGATGGTATCCATCGGGTTTAATCATGGAGCATGGAATTCCCAACGAACCTAGTATCCATGACTCATGTACTTACTTTCCATAGGAAGGAGCTTGTAGATTGAATATTTACCCAATGACACATAAGGAATCTATTTAATGAGAGGATGGGAGGCCAGGCTCACCACACCCTTTCAAGGGAGGAATGTTTCCTAATCTGGAACACTATTATAGATTAATTTTGGGTTTATATGATCATGATTACATGGTTAATTCCAAAAGAATGTGTCCATGGGCTACCCTTAGTTTGCATAATCCTCGTAAGCATGCATATATTATATGTTATAGAGGCAATGATGACTTTAACCATATTATATGGTGCTCTGGAATTTATTCGCATCTAGGGGATGGAAGGTGGCTTGATGTTGGGATTTCTCCCATTAGAATGTCTTCCTACATATCGTTGGGAGTGGAATGAGAACCCACTTAGTTGAGATTGTGTTGCATTTAAACGTAGAAGATTCCGAATTTAGGGGGAAAGTTAGGGTGGACCCTTTATGGATGGGAACACTTTTGGGGCTTGGGACTTCTGGTAGGCATAATGTGTATCTATATTTGGGTTGAAATCAGTGTTATCGTAGTTCAGAATGTGTGGGGATTATGCATGGATGCTTTCCATTCAAGGGAAACATGATTTGGTGGAATCTTTATGGTAGGACACCCTTTTGATATTGGGCCTTCAGGCTAGTGTCCGACATATCCTGGTTTGATCAAGAATAAATGTTCTCGTAGTTTAGAATATGTGGGGCTTGCGCATAGAAGCTTCCCATTCGACGAAAACATGATTGTGATGAACCTTTATGAGAGGAAACACTTTTGACCTCAAGATTTCTAGATGGTATCCTACATATCCTAGTATGATCATGAATCAGAGTTCTCATAGTTCGGAATGTACAGGTCTTACACATTGATGATTCCCATTTGATGGAAACATGATTGGGTGGACCCTTTATGGGTTGACACCCTTTTGAGCCCAGGCCTTCTGGTAGGCTTCCTACATATCTTAGTATTCTAAGGAATTATTTTTCTCATAGTTCAGAATCTATAGGGATTAGTCACGGAATCATACCATTTAAGAGACATGATTAGTTGGACCATTTATGGGTGGGCACCCTTTTGAGTTTGGGCCTTCTTGTAGGGGTCCTACATATCCTTGACTGATCAGGAATCAATGATATCATAGTTCATAACGTGTGTTTGTTTTAATCATTACAAACCTCTAAGCCCATGTGAGACATTATCAGTGTGAGAAACATGAGGAATTGAAAGATTAAAAATTGCACATGCCTCCTCCTCTTTTGGTGGGGGGGGAGCCCATGGAGGAAGAGGATAGGGGGACCGTGGGAGAGTGCGTTGAGAAATGAACAATTCATTGAGAAATGAAATTGATGGTTATGTAGGTAGGCCTCATAAGATTAGGGACTAACCTTAGTGGGAGGTCCCCAAAATATGTTTTGCGAAGGGGTGGAGTTTAGCCCTAATCAAAGGGGTGAGAGAGCATAACCCCTTCACCTGGTCACTATTTCTCAATGAATCGAAAATCGAGTGATCACCCTTAATTGCTGAATGGGAAGGTTCACATCAGCATCCCAATGACAGACTTCGGGTTACCATGGGAATGTAAACCAACAGACCTTCTCAAATACTGATCCATTGTGTGCAGAGCCTTCGTGACTCCTCTTACCATGGTTATGTAGACTAAAAGGGGTGCGGTGATGAACCTGATTGTATGATAATATAAGCCGGGTGTCTTTGGAGTAGGCCTTTGCCTGATACCAATGGACTAGTTAGTGAAGGCATTATAGAGGAATGGAGTACTGGAATGGTGAGGTTTGGACTGAAAAAAATAGTACCCAAAAACATCCCATTCCGCAGATAGATTTCCTATGTATGATGGGGGGAGGCTTCGCATATCATAGTGGTACGTGGGAAGTGAGGAGGTACACATACCTATGTGGTCTGTGGGCATGGTTATAGACAACCACGTACACCAGTGGTACCTAGCTCACCAAACCGCTTAGGGCTCCATCCACATATTGATGATGTTCTCAGCACCGACTTCAGTCTGTGTAGCGGTACACTATGCAGAGAACCATGTTGAAATAGGGTATGAGGGATTTCTATTTGCGAGGAATTCATCCACGAAAAGAATGTGGTTCACGGTTCACAGTGTAGCTTCTCAGTTCTATTATGGTTATTCAATTTCTTTATTTTATAGTTCTTGGTCGGTTGTACATTTGTAGAATGTGGTTCACCATTCAGGCTTTTTCGATGAATCGAGACTGAAATAAGAGTCTTCTCTGAACACTTTCTTCCATACTTTAGTTTTCCTTTCATGATTTTTTCTTCCATTCCTCATCCTTTCTATTGTTCTCCGTTTATAAAGCATTGGGAGAAGTGTATCTATTGGGAACACAGAACCATTTTTGGAGGCCCATGAATAGATATCCTGACCTAAGGAAGACATGGTCAATCTAGGGATTTTAGAGAATTTGGTTCCCGACAAAGGGTTACAGAACCATATTGTTTCTCTTCATCTATGAACTGATTGGTTTGTTGTCTGGTGTGCAGATTGAATTTTTTCACACAATTCCATCAGTGACACAATTCACGGTCTACCTTGTTTTGTTTTCCATCGTTCAATGATCCAGTGGCTCGTGGATCATCCCATTTACTTGGTGGTTCATGATCCAGTTGGTCGTTGTACCATTCCCAGTGGTGGTACACGAGCCACATGAAATGCTTTTGAAAACATTAATTCACTCATGTTTCTTCTACAAATTTCAAATCAATTTGAGTTTGTTATCCTTGTAAGACTTGTAGATGTATTGCTTCCTTCTGCAAAGCGATTGTGGGGGTATTTTATTCCCTTGGAAAAATTTTCAATAACCTACAAATTCCCCCATCAGAATTGTGTCTTTTCCGAATGCAAAAGGGTCTATTAGATGTTGAATCTGTCTTGAACTAAAATAGTTCACGGTAGAACAGATGGACTTGGTAGGAGTGGACAATAAATATTTATAAGGGCCCATTCTATTTTTATTTTACTGTTACTCTTGGAAAAATGTGATAGCGAATTTTGCTACATTATTTTCTATCACATACCATGCTTATTACTAAAATCCCATTCAAAAATTTCTTTGTGCATAACGTGAACAGATTTCCTCACCATTTTTCTGTCCGCATACGATATTTTGGATTTCACAAATGCTATTGTGGAATTTTAAGACTAAAATATGGTTTCTATGGAGGAGGATGCTACTTGGATGTCTTGTCTGTATACCGAACCTGGATCGATGAAATGAACATTAAGAAATAATAAACCGAACATAACTTTAATCAATAATTTTTGAACATGAACATAATTAAGGCCAAGTTTCACATTATCCTCTTTCCACAAACCGATCTACTCACTGACCAATGATATGTGGGTCAAAACCTCACTGATGGTTTAGGTATCATTGTTGTACATAGTGATATGTATCCAAGTACGAATGTAGAATGGGGAGATTCATGCGTGTATCATGAAGTATGTGGATTGTGACTTTATCACACTATGCAGAATGTGGGATGTGGCTACCACATACTGTTTCCAAAAAAATTATCCAGATCCTTTTATGGACATATTTTGAGTCCATTATCAATTCTTTTGTGGCTATTATCCAACACTTTTTTTGGACTTGATTTTCTTGGCTTCGGGATATTATTGTACATGTTACAATGGTTGCATAATAGACTATTATTAAATCGATGAAGATAAGGGAAACCATGGTGGGAAATAGTGAATATCATCTTCAATCCCACATTATTCCCTGCGACAACTTCTTAAGGGATTTAATGATGCTAGATCATGTAGCCTAACCGCTATCTGTACAATTATCCCATTATGGTTTTGGTCTCCCTAACTACATTCCACTACAATTGGATAACACTAATACCCCTTTCATACACTTGGAGGCACTACAAGAACATTATCCAGGAAACATTTACCATGTAAGAGAAGTCGTCTCCACACCAATTCTGGAGAACATATTTATACTAAGAGGCTCGACATAGACTCATGGAAACCACATGTGTCAAAATGGTATGCAGATACAACATGCTCAAGAATACCCATCAATTATTAGCATCTCCCAAGAAAATCCGAATAGAGGGTGGTGCACCAAGTGTGATCTGCAAGCTGTAGAATGTTCATCCTATGATTGGGCCTGGGTGTTCTGGGAGCATCAGATCTTTTTGGAGTCCCCAGAGCAGTTATTAGCGGTGGGCTTGTATTAGTCAGCCGATGTTTCTCAGTTTTCAATCTTCTCCCAAGAATAAATCCTTCTATAGTTTCTTAGTCATTAGTTATCAAGCACCAAAACACTCAAATTATGTCATGACGAGGTGGGGATTAGCCTATGGGATATCCACTAGCTTGGAGGACACCCTATCCTCATAGAAATTTATAACAAGTTTCTCCCAGCAGCTACTTCATAGAATGACACTAACCATGTTCCCCCTTTGACAAGGAGTTTATTGGTCCTGGTAGAGGAATTGCATTGACATCCCCAATAGGCCTACTCACTCATCCCATTTGAAGCATGGATAGGGTCATTATTGAATGGGAAGGGGCCCATGACAAGGGCTCACTGCATTCGAACTCATCCAACCCACCAGTTCCTCCAAACCCTAGTGTCATGTTGTGATACCCTTGAAGCAGGATGACATACCACTTAGGTATATGAGCTTATAATAGACGTATCACCTACGCTTAGACTAGTAAAGTTCATTTCCATGTTTTGTAGTATATGGGTTTTCCCATCTCATGACATATATACCAGGTTTTAGGCCTATACATTAATGATTTTGGCCACGCTGATAGAGGGTCAACCAATTTATTTATCCCTTCCCATTATCACTCGGCATTACGAGTTTTTGGGACAACTACATGAGCGTAGGCCCCCACGCTATCTCAATAGACCATTTAAATTTCTGTGTAGGTGGATGGCAGAACACATTCACTATTATGAGTACTAGAATACTGAAAAGGATTTTCATTATAACTGTTAAACCGTGATTCTTGACATTTTCGTTCTACGTCCTAAGACACTACGACCATTGATGCAGTAGGAATGTTGAACAACACTTCCCATTTCTTGTTTTCACCACATCCTACCCCTCATACATCATTGATAGGTGACATGGATAGTTCTATGGAGTAATTCTTTTTCCATACCGCACATT
Source organism: Viscum album (assembly GCA_963277665.1). Taxonomy (NCBI): domain Eukaryota; kingdom Viridiplantae; phylum Streptophyta; class Magnoliopsida; order Santalales; family Viscaceae; genus Viscum; species Viscum album. The sequence continues at coordinate 1,376,012,829 of OY728140.1, read as the reverse complement.
GGGATGGTATTTTCACTATTCTTTTAAATCAAGTAGTCATTTGTGAGCCATACCTCCCCCACCAGTTAACCAGAAAATTAAGATGCCTTCAATAGACTACAATACTCCCAGTTGTCCAAATAAGAGGATAGAATCACCATGTTGTTCTTTTCCAATTATAGCTCATGATGATGAATGAAGGTGATTCTATGGAATTTATAATTCCTAACATGACAGGATCCAATTTCCTGTCACTGAAGTATACTCGAATGTTAGCGGATTCTTAACACAAAGGGATGTTGAAAGAACTAGTTTGGTGGGTGCAGAAACCATTAACCATTTCCCGCCTCTTCCATTCCCCAATGATAGTGCCATGAGTTTCTTATACCATTAATATTCTGATAGCTACACCCTTTATTTATGTCCCTACAACGACCACGATGGATACACCACCAGTTCCTAGCCATGTGTTAAGAAGACACTCAATTCGTCGTAAGAAACATCTGGGTGGGGTCTCATCGGTACAACCTATATCATTGGGGACTGATTTAGAATACTCCCATCCTACGGAAACATCCCAATAACTTAATGAGGCAGGCACCAGCTGAGTATCATTGATCGTTCCGGAATTCGTGGTTAGTCATCCGCATCCTTCTCTGGTGGCTGGTCCATCTAAGGGAAAAGAGAGTCTCTCATCCTGGGTGACCTATCATAGGTCCTTCCCCACTCCTATGAATATGATTCATGCTTATATACATATAGATGTAGGGGAGGATCAAGGTAATATTGGTGTGGAAAGGCACCCACTGGTGTAGAAAGAGGCATGGCACCTGTTATGTGCTTTTGCTGCGGAGTCAACCATGGCCAATTTTTCTGATGAGGGTGAAAATTTTTAGATATTATTTACTATGAATGGTTTCAGTGGCCTTGATTATCATACATACACATCCTTATTTAACAAATATTCATTGTCCAATAAGACTATACATCTTTTTTGGACAATCCCACCATGTTCAATTTTTCCCATCACAAAGTGGCGACCTTCGGAGATGAATCTGAATAATTTGATCATCTAACGGATGAGGTTGTGAAGGGCCATGATTTGGTGAAAATACAAGAGGAAGATTTGAGTGAGTTCATAGCCCCCACAATAAGGTTGAGGGATCAACTGGCCTCTTCACGTGCCAAGTATGAAGTCATCTGGATGAAATAGAAAGACCTTAATGTTGTTCTGGAGAAGGTGCATCTGATGGTCAAAGATAAAATAGAGGAGAGAGATTCTTTAGAACTGAAAATTGATGGCTAAAAAAATCACATTCCATCCTATTGAAAATGGATAACCATGCTGTGTTATAGTTCTGTCCCAAATCATTTTATGTAATCTTTATTTTTCGATAGTTTAGAGAGACTCTGAGATGGGGATTCTTCTCCATCTTTGTCAAACTCAATGAATCATATTTTCCATTGATTCCACTTTCTTTGAATTTTATGTTCTTGTCAATTTATCAATCAACCATATAAAGATCATTTCAATAAGGAATTAATTCTAAACAATGACAGGAAACTAGTAAATTGAAATAATCGAATCAGGATGTAATTTTTGTCTAAGTCGCAGGACTATGTGAGCATAGTTCTACTATTCATTTGGTTTCATGGATAATCTCATAAATTTATATTTCCTTTCCATTATTACCCTAATTTTTTTATGATTATGCTTGACATGGGCTTAGTGGGAATAAATTTACTTTTTGTTAGGACACCCTTTGAAGATTTCCGACATAACAAGATTCAAGCCTTTTTTGATGGCTCGATGTTTTTTTAACAAAATGATACATGCCTTTTACCAAGAGGTGCCTCTTATGGATTTTCCTTTTGGATAGTATGGAATCTTCTTCGCTGGAATTTCAAAGTCCTATGAATCAAATTTATTACTTGTGTTTTAGGTCGAACTGCATTGACCATTCTTAACATGGCATGGTCATAATTCTGGACCACTGGTCAAGAATGGTCTAATATCTTACAGACCTAGATTAAAGATTTATTTTGACCATGGATTTGAAACTGTTGACACGCATGAGGCTAATGATCCATTTTAGGCATAAAAAGGTTTGAAATGACTCTCTTGGGGATGAATTTACATTTGATAAACGACCATTTCTATTGAAAAAATATGAATATCAACTGGGTCATGATGTACACAGTCAATAAAAGGTGTCTGGAAGACACTAGCCTTCGATTTTTTTATGGCATTGTTGGATTTGAAAATTTTTCAATTATTTGGAAGTCAGCATCCACAATGGGTTGTTGGATAGATTAATGATTTCTGGAAGCATTAGGGACATTTCTGTGGGATTTGAGTGGGAAATTGATCCCTTACGGTTCTTACATGCACGAGGAACATCAGGTGAATAATCAGTTTATTTAGGATTCATTTTTATGTAATTGTCACATGGAACAAAAAAGTAATGTCATTCATTATACATGATTTTTCAAAATCATGGTTGTGACTGGACATGAATGTCATTTGATCATACGAAATCTTTGAAAGGATGCTATTAGGGAATAATTTTCGAATGATTGATGACTATTAATATTTGAATCATATGCAGAGACATTGAGGAATGATGTGAATTGTCAATCATAGGTGTATTCAGGACACTGGCCTCTTGTCTCTAATTACTATGCGGGAATACAGAGATTGGTAACATTTTGAATATTTTATGTGACCATCGACAAGGGGTGCATCTTGATAATAAAATGAGAATTTGAACAAAAATTCTACAGGGAATCTCTAAAATGAGTGAGAGGACTCTTCTTTTGTATGTGGATCAACTTCATGCATACATATGGGCTATCTTTAGAAACCTCAAAAGTAACCAGAGATGAATCAGACCTATATGTTCTAATATATAACAGATGTTTGTAAGGGGGGAAATTTAAACAATAACATTGTGGACCATGGAATCAGAATGGAGGGTATTAGGCTAGGAATCCATTGGGCATACACAGATAGAAGAGGAATCTCCTGGGGATGAATTTTCCTTTTATTGATGACAATTTATGTGGGAAATGTATGCAGATCCTTCTGGGCATGATATGGATAATCCATCAAAGGTTTACGAATGACATTGTCCTTCCATCTTAGGTGGCCTTGGAGGATTATAGGGATTCAATATCACTCAGATCATGGAGTTTGGGGTACGACAGAAATGTATCTGGATGTATTGGAGACATTTGGGCTGTAATTTTCTCTGAGAATCGGATGTCCCTTATGTAGATCTGACTTTTATGGAGGGTGAGGCATTCATTCCATCTTTGGGACACCTATTAATTTATTGTCACATGGCTAGGTCAAGGGGCTCCTCTTGGGGGAGGGAACTGTGACATGCCTTTTAGGGTCGTGCTGCTAGGAGCAAATTCCTTGGCTATTTTTTCGTAATGTCATGGTGGATATCTCGAGAAGATCCATAAGTTCACACGATCTATGCTCTATGTGAGAAAAAAGGGATTATGAGGATTCCATATGATTACATAATAATAGTAAAATCAACACCAGAGGGCACTTTAGTCATAAGAAAATTCCACGATGTTTAATGTCGTACAACAAGGACAATTTAGGCCTTGTAGTTTAATGTCATTTGGTGAGGACATGATACTATGTAGTTTAGAGTCATGGAGTGTTGACAATTTCACTGACATAATGATATTTAATAGTTTTGAGTTACTCACAATCAGAATGATCTGGCATTCCTCAGACGTGAGTGATGATAGATGGTGTAAACCATAGTCTTAGGGGAAACATGAATCAGAAGGAATGACATTGGGCTTGTATGAGATTTTATGTACTGAAATAGGAGATGAATCTCTTAGTGACTAATTTACATTTGATTGGTGGCTATTTTTTAGGACACCATTTGCAGAGCCACTGGGGAATGATGTGCATAGTCAACGAAATGTGTCTACAGAACATTATCCTTCTATCTCAGATGGCCATGAATGATTATGGGGGTCCATGTTTTCTTGGAGTATGGGGTGTGGAAAATAGTACTGATGTGCCTGAGAACATAAGGAGTACCCAAAACATTATTATCTATGAACTACTAGGGCTTCCACATAGGTCTAGCTCATAGGTATAAGGAGAAGTAAGATATTTTGACTTCTTATGATTGAAAAGCATGTGCAGAATCTATTAACGCCAAGGACTGGGCCAAACAGAACTCTGGAATAATTTCGCAGTTTATTGTCATGTGATAAGACCATTCATGGACTACCCATACAAGTATAACCTACATATGGGGGAAAAGGGACATTTTTTTGTCTGTGATTGGCCCAAGATGCCAAATCTGATCATCACTACGTATCCTCCAAGGGTAGGAATCAAAACAAATGTCGTTCTTGATGTTACTTACAAATGGTCACCCGATGAGTAGGGGAATTTCATGGCTTATTTCATTTTTTATTATGATGGTTGGGTCGGGAAGCCAAATATGGGCATCACTACATATCATGCGAGGGAAGGTATCAATATGTACATAGTTATGAACATTCCCTGGACTGATCTATCTCTTTCTATATGTTGGAAAGTTTATATTTCATATGCCATGAGTTCTAGGTGCACCATACCTCTCCAAAACATATTTGTGTAGTAGAATCCTTACCACTGATCCTAAGATCAAGTGAGTCATACTAATTGAGAGAAACAGGAAGTGGACATAGGGTTTTCTTTCATAGGTATTGGGAGGTAGAGGATATGATGGGGGAAATTTTTTTGGGTGGGGTTGGGCCAAGATCGTGGGTCGAGGAATCTCTACGTATCTTAAGAGTGAAGGATTCAAGGAATATGTAGTTCTGTGGGAGATCATGTAGTTTATTATCAAGTGATCAGAGAGTTTTGTTTCATGTAGTTTATCATCTTATAGGGAGGACATGAGTCACAACTTATTGTTGTATTTCAGGGACACGTTTCTTACATTTTAAAATCATGTGGAAAGGAAAATGACTCATAATTTATTATATTTGAGTTTTAACCATTGTTTTTCATTTTATAAATCATATTTTAGCATCGTAGATCATGGAATATGGCTTTTTGTTTTATAACTCATCGTTTAGGGTCATAGAGTGTGGACCATGGATTTGGGTTTTATAACTCATAGTTTCGGTTTGTAGATATTAGACAACGTATTTTTATTTTATAACTCATGGTTTAGGGTTTTAGAGATTAGACCATGGCTTTTCATTTTATATCTCACAATTTAGGGTCATAGGCCATGGACCATAGCTTGACATTTTATATTATGAGAAGTAATTCTTCTGAAATTTTATGTTTGTGGGAGCTGTGATGAGTTATCGTTCAATGATATCAGGGTGTATGATCCACTAGAATAGTCCCAATGTATGACGTATGGTAATTCAAACTTTAGATCAAGAAATGGAAGATTCTTCCAAAGTATCATCAGGGTTTATAAGATGAACACCATTTCTATTTTGAAATAATATCAAAGGCGACCCTTTTTGTTGATGGCTCGTGCAATCCGGTTTTGGTAGATTTCTAAATTGTGTAAATTGTGCAATCTTTTATCATCTAGCTACTTCAAATCATGATACTATCATTGGGATTTTTCTTCCATGTAATGTTGATTGAAAAATACCACATGATGTGACGAAACATGGATTTCGATATGTTACACTGCTTCTTCCGCATATACTGGTGGGTACAGGGTTTCATGTGTGGAAGTCTGTGTTGTGGTCTGGTATGCCAACAAACTGTGAAGAATCCTATCTAGCCACGGTTTCTTTTCCTTATTACCCATATTTTGGAGTATGTTGGACCAATTTATTTTTAAATCCTTTATTTTCCCATTGGTTGTCGTATGGTAATCGGATGAATGGTTGGGTTTAATTATATACTACCCGTATAACTTGTCCAACTGAGTAGAGAAGAATTTGGTGCCATTTTCTATCAGGATAGTACGAGGGACACCAAATCTATTAATGATGATGGCTATCACAATTCCGACAATGTTTTTTTCCCTGAATTCGTTAAGGGGTATGGCTTCGGTACATTTATAAAATAAGTCAGTTGTTGTGTGTATGAACTTGAATTGTCTGGCTGTGGCCGGAGGATATGTTCCCACAACATCCATCCCCCAGGTAGAGAATGTCCTTGAGTACATATTTTTATGAGGAATCATAGGGTTTCAGTGTATTAAATTACATGAACTTAGCAGGAATGTCACTTCATGGTCAATATGGCACAATCTTGTATCGTAGTGGGACAATAATACCCAAGTCTTCAGATTTGGTGAGAGAACTTGGTTGCTAATTGATACCCTTTTCAAGCTCTAGTGTACACTTCTTCAATGACATAAACAGTCTCTTCCCCATCAATTCACCTTATAATAACTCTTTCAAGGCCTCTATTGTAGAGAACCATTTCTTTCTTTACCCCATTGTACAAGAAATATTTGAGTTCCTGTCATCGGACCTGTTCTCTTCTAGTCCTACCCTGTGGGAGTTACCCATTATGAAGGTAATTTTTAATTGGATTCATCCACACAGTAGGGTGACCATAAGGCTCGGTGATAGGGATAATTTCATCTATTTCCTCTGTATTTATCTGGATGAATGGAAAGACACTCTGGTGGTGGGCAATGCTAATGAATGTTTCATTTTGGTCTGGAATGACCAAGGCTCTGGTTTCATTTGCTAAAGTGTTATATTTTTTATTTTGAGACTGGGGTACATAATATAACATTGATTATGATAGGAATTATTCCATCAGTGCACCAACACAGTTCATTAAAGGTACCAATACTTCTTTCTTGATGGAATAGTCACCATTGACCTGTTTTATGACTTTCTCTAAACCACCATTTTTTAGGCGTTTTTCTTTCACATGAAGTGTTAGTTCTAGGGCTACAATGATGGCCTAATACTCTGCTTAATTTTTTGTACAACTTTATAAATGTAGTAAAGTGTAATTAAGGATGGCCTTTTTGGGGGATATAAGTATAATTCCCATCCCCGCATCTTTGAGCATGGGATCCTCCACCCTTTTCCCTTAGGTCATTCGGAATCACCATCAAAGTACATTTCCCATATCTAGGGGTCCCCCAGAAAAGAAATCACTTCATCATAAAAACATTTCGGAATCCAATGGTGTTGTCTCTTCTGAGGGGTTCTCGACTATAATGTTAGCAAATTTTTGACCTTTTATGGCCTTTTGGGAGATGTACCATATGACAAACTATTACTGGATAACCGACCTTCGTGATAGGTGCCAATTTAGCATTGGATGGTTGAGGATGTATTTGAGTGGGTTGTAGCTTGAAACTTGGTGGACCTCATGGTGCTGTAGGTAATGCCAATGTTTTTGAACATCAAATATTATTTCTAGTAAGTTTGTTTCATTTTTTGAATACCAATTTTCGGGATAAATCGTTGTTCGGATAAGGTAATAGTTGTTGTTATCACTGACATCATCATTCATTTGCATGAGCAAGGGACCTAATGACAATTCATTGGTGATTATGTATATAATGATCAGCCTCCTCTCAACTAGAAGAATCAACAATGGTGATCTTAGGAGATATATTTTGATACTATCGAACTCTTTTTTGAAATTTCTATACCATTCATACGTAACTCATTTCGTCGTAAGCTTAGTTAAAGGTAAATATCTACCTTCTAAGTTGTGTATAAAGCACCAAATATAGGCTAGGTGCCCCTAGATACCTCACAACATAGAGAGTTTGTGGGGTGTAGAAATAACAATAATGGATTTGGTCTTCATGAGGTTGACATCTATGAAAGGATGGTGTATAACTAAGCTAAGGAATTTTCCTGAGGTAATACCAAAAGATCACTTAAGTGGATTCATCATTAAACTATGTTGTCAAAATTTGTAGTAAAAATTATCAGGATTATCCAGGTGGTTCAAGAACTACCGTGATTTAACCACCATATCAACAACATAACACATAAAGAACTATCCCAAGAAATTATTATATATTTGATGCATGGCGTGCTGATATTTGGAACTTACATTCATTTGACCAAATGGCATCTCTTTGTAATAGAACACTCCTAGAGGGGGCTTAAAAGATAGAGCTTATTCATCTTCTCAAGCCATCCAGATTTGATTGTATCTGGAATCATCGTCCATGAAAGTGAGCGCCTCATATTTGGTTGTTGCATCGACCAACAATTATGTTATCAGGACTGGGAATTAGCTTTTTGATAATTCCAATTGAGGTAGCTGATGTGAATGCAGATTCTAATCAATTCATTCTTCTTTTTTATAGGGACTATGTTTTCCATCAAGATCAGATACTATACCTCCCATATGATGTTGGATTCGATCACCATGTCCACTTCAACCTCTATTTTGGAAGCATGCTTCGGGTGGGACCTTATGGGTCCCCGCTTAGAGACCTAGTAATGTTATCGTAATCCCAGATGATGATTAGAGACCTCAGGATCAAGGCCCGGTATTTCATTTTAGTTCTAGTAAAACACATCTTGATTCTTCTTAGGGAAGGAGGTGTATGCCTCATGTTCCTAGAATATACAGCCACACTGATTAGTGTAGGTTGTGGGTCATTTTCATTTCCAAGATTTATCTACTTATGTTCATTGATTGATGTGGAGACACCTTCTTTGAATAAAGGAGTATAATATTTGAGGTCTTATTCCTCTTCTTCTTCTTCATCTTCTTCATATTCATTTTCATCATCTTCTACCACTTCTGATGGAAAAAGGGTTTTTGGGATGAAATCTCCAATGTTGGGAGAAAAATAATCTTTTTCATTAGTGTGTTTGTGTGAGGAAAATGTAGTTTAATGTCCCTAGGATGGGACATTGGAATAGTTGATAATGATTTTCTAGACATCGTGGGAGTCAGACCGGTCTTATGTGTCTTTTTTCATGGAAATCATGGCGGAGACCATGCAAAAAATTGGCTTCGTGTCAATAGATGCACCAATGCATTCAACTTGGTCAATGGGTAGTTCGTACTCTTCCCCAAGTTTCTCTAGGGGGTTGGTAGGATCCATTTCCAATCCATTCGGGGCATTTATCCAATCAATTATGTTGGATGAAATATGTTGTTCATCTAATTCATAGAACCCTATGTCGATATAATGTTACTCGCTGGACTCCAATAGTTATTTGTCGGGCTGTAATGTTTCATTTTTTCCATTAGTTACATTTTTCATGCACTAATGGTATGATGAAATAATTGAAGTATGCTGATATAGCCAAGGCCTCCCTAACATGACATTGAAGGTTGTGCTTTGACACAATTCTAGGGACTCAAAATCCAACATGAGATCTTCGATCCATGATTTATTCATGATTCTTACCAAACAGTTTCGTGTAACAATTGTCATATCCCAGTTGAGTTTTGGTGCATGGTGACAACATTTCTTCATCATAGCAGAACTGGCGAAGCATTCACAAGGGGAGGAGGTTAACTCCAGATCCTATGTTGATGAAGATACTTTAGAAATCAATTCCATTTATCTTTCTAGACATATATAATGTTTTATTTTCCCTTGCATTATGGATTCTTCATCCCTCTATGTGAAGGAGATAATGACATTCCATTCATTGGGATGTGTCTCCATCCAATAGACTTTGGATGGTGATACTTTGGCCTCAATATCGTGGGGAATTAATAAGGCTTTCATGAGTGCCTCCATAATATCCACAAACATTCTTAATGCATCCATGTTTGACATATTTTCTGGTACTGATGCTAGATTAATTATAATTTCATTATTTTTTATAATGGTCAATGCTTCTTATCTTGTCTTTATCTTTTACATAAAAACTAGGGGTTCTATCATTTGATGTAGATGGTTCAGCCTCTGTTATCATAACTTCTGGTGTTATGGTCCATTTATTTTTGGGACGAACTGATCTGCTCATATGCCTTGGGTAGTTTGATATTTTTTCATCCCTTGATAAATATTTTATGATAACTAGGCTTGGAATTCTTCCGACGCAGGTGGAGGAGTTTTTCGGTTCTTGTTGTGTTTTCTGGAGGGTCCTTCTGTGAGTTTCCATGTTATTAACAGTTGTACTTATGGGGATGCTGAGAATTAGACTCCTTTAATGATCATGCTTTCCATGAAACCTCTAGAATTTGTATCTTTATTCCCTAATTTTTGGTTGGGAATGAAGGATTTTGGTTTGAGTCTTTAGTCACTATCCGAGAAGTAGTCCACCATGTGAATGAAATTAATGGGGGAAAAATCTGTTCTTGTTCTGACACATTTTCTTTAAAATTGTCTTCTTTTTTTGGTACAGTTTGGAGGGGTAGTGCCCGCTGTACTGTTTGGTGGGGCATTTCATGTTGTACCATTTGTTGGGGTGGTGGCCATTGTACCATTTTCCAGGGTGGTGCCCATTGTACCATTTTTGTAGGGAGGTTCCCATTGTACCAATTCTATTGGCCTGATGAGCGAAAGATTCAACACTTACATTGGATTTTCTGTCAGATCAACTTCTTGATAATTATTACAAGCCACTTTTTTCTATTCATCTTCATCTCTTGACTCTTATGTGGAAATATACACCACTTATTCTGGCGACGGGACCAACATGACGTTCCTGGAATCCACCATCTTTTTAAGGGGATCCTTGAAAACTAAGAATTCTTGGATGGTATGTACTAATATCTGGTGATATAGAAAATAATTTGTATGGTCATCAAGACCGGCTTCATCATCTCTCTTTGGCTCTTGTAGCTGTAAAAAAATGCAATTCATGGAAGCTATGAATTATCCACAGACCTAGTCATCTCAGAATGAATAAAATTTATTTCTTTGTTCTTCAAACTATTTTTTATCACCCTATTTATCACATTTCCGAGGTGGGGTGTCTATTGGAATCCAGGTTTTACTCCATGGATCGGTGGGGGTGTCACAACTAGATGTGGTGTCAGGGATAGCTTAAGCATGACATAGGGCGCTACATCTTTTCCCATTATTTTCCCTAGGGCTGATGGGGCCACTCAGGGCTTATGATTGGTTCATTGAAAGGATTCTTCTATCCATTCAGCAATGGAATATATGTCTCTATACCCTCTAGTGTACTTCACTGGAATTAGTGTTGTTCAAAATTCATCTTGAAGATTATCGATGCACAGTGTGAGTAACTCATCTAAGGGGAGTGGTCGGTTTAGAGAAAATGTTAGGTCTTACCATCTGATAATGAATTCTAAGACAGTTTTGTTCTATCATTATTTGTAGTTAATGTGGTCACTCACTATCATTTTAGGCTGCATTGATCTGAACTAGAAGAGAAAATATCACTATAGATCCTCCTTGCCTGTGATTGAATAGGATGGTAGGCTAGTATACCATGTGATATTTGAGCCATGTAGGGTATGTAAGAAGCACCTACGTTTTACTGCTTCTTGCTACTCCAGTGTGACCATCATGGGGTCACAATAAAATGAATAGTGAATTAAATTTTGTTCAGGGTCCCCCGAGCCATTGAATACTAGGAATAAATGGTTCTAGAAGTGTGTATATGGTGGAACATTGCTCACCCACTCAAAGAAGGGTTTGCACTATGGTTATATTAGATATCACCATCGTTACATGGCTTCTAGTTGAGTTGATAGATGTTATACAATTTTTAAGATCCCTTGATTCATATCCTATCGTGATTGATCTTGGGTCGGTGTGGCAGTGGACAAGACTGGGCATGCCAGTGCTGCTGGAAATTGCAGTGGATTCCCAGATGGGGGTATCATTTGTGGGTTTACCTGGATATATTTCAGTTTCCTTCCCAGCAGATGGATGTCTTGATGTCCTTTCGATAATGGGTTGAATGGTCCTCTAAGAATGGATTCATTCGTCAGGGGAAGTGCCTATGGTTTTGGAACCTCTTCTAGGAGCACCTAATGATGTTCCGTAGGGGGAACACAACCAGCATGGTAGCTCCCTCGATGTAGCTCAACATTAATTTGTCTTGTCTCTTTGATTTATTCTTCCCGCTTAGTGAACCATTCCTCCAGGGGGAGGGACACATTCTCAGGGGGAGGGGGAGGCGGGTCATAAATGACCTTCGATTTATTATTTTCATCATCGGTATTTTAGGGGGAGTTAAAGAATGATTAAAAGAGGGGGTTCCCAAATTTAGGATTTCTCTCAAGTTTCAAGTGTTCACACCATCAGAATTTATGTGGGTTGGCTCTGGTAGGGAACAATATTCTATCGCATCCTCTCCCTCTGGGTCATTACCTATCAAATATATGGGGTTAACTATAACAAACCAATGTTTTTTGAATGAAAATACCTTCTAATAATTATGTCTTGTTGTATAATCACATTAGTAGGCACAATAACATATCATAATACTAAATACTATGTGATTACTAAACATAATTTCCCTAAATTTATGTTTTGAATTTTGAATAGCAGCCATCTACATTTTTGTTCATTATGTTATTTAGAGTCTGATGAAACCAACATGTTTTTCTGGTGAATTGTAATGGGCCCCATTGAATAGTAATATGGCCCAAATGAATTGTAAATTATATTATAATTTTATTTTATTATGTCTTTAAGATAATGTAATCTTGATTAAATTTTCAAAGTGATATGAAAGTAGTTATAGTTTTAAAATTGATAATTTTTAAATAAAAAAATTTATTTAAATATTATATTATTAATATTTAAAAAATTATTTTCAAAAAATAGAGTTCATTTTTTAATTCGAAAAATCAAAAAATTGTTAGGGTGGGGTTTTGGGATTTTTCTGAAACAGTTGATTTTTCAATGAATAATAAAAACATAGTTTTGAGTTTATGTGTGTTTAAGGACATCATTAATGATGTAATAATTATTTTTGACTTGTGTATAGTAAAAAAATATTTTATGTGTCCCAAGTGGCTAATATCATGTTTAAATTCCATGTTCATGCCCACAGTTTTACAAATACCACTAATGAGATGTCCCTTCAAAATTATTAAAATATTCCCTCATATTTTCTATAAATACCAACCCTTTACTTCATTCCATTCATTCAAAATTACTACTCAATGAAACTCTGGACTTATTACCTATCTAGTAGTCTTATAAAGGTTTCCTCAAGCGCCCAATGTCCCAACCTTCATGTATTAGGAGTAACTCTTCTAGGTAAAATAATTCTCAACATCATTTTTTCCATTCAAGTTATCTTTTATGTGGTATAACATTCATATTTCCATATCATGTTCTAATTTATATTTTATCTATTATTTATATTGTATTATGATTCATTTATGGATGGGTGACTCTTTTCCTATTTCTTTTTAATGTTTATTAAGCTATAATTCATAGTCGTTAGGCTACCAAATATTTGTAAGGAATTTCTCAACTTTCTTTCGTGTTCTTTTCTTTTCTTCTTCTCTCCTCATATCCTCATATACAAGAGGCATGAAATATACATAAAAATTATATATTATGGATTTTATCATGTTCATGGAAAATTCATTGTCATTCTTCTTATCCTCACCCACTTAGTTAAGGAATAGAATCATTTTTCGAAATATGTCGAATTACCGACATCGGGATGATGTGATTTCATTTTGATTTAATTCCTTGAGATCTGGTCATGAAACCATTTTTTTGGTTGAACTAGATTATATTATATGTATTATATCATATTTAATGTTCTGTATCTATCATATGAACATATTACTAAATGTTTAAGCAAAATAATTTTGTTTTGGTCGAAAAATCACCCAAATTAACCCAAACAAAAATCATTGAATTTTTATCTTATGATACATTCACATCATATATAAAATAATTCATTATAAGATCATTTAAAATTCTGTAATATCATTATTAACATGTAATATTAGTTTTTTTTGTTTATCTATGTTCTACACAAACTTTTATTTAAGAATATTAGTGAACCATTCAAGAAAACTATAAAAACAATGATTTCTGAACAGTGGATTTGAACCCTATAACTCATCCAAAGGCCAATAAAATAACCAAATGAAACCACAATGAACCATTTTCATGTAAAAATGGTTTGGGAATTGTTAATTAATGAATATAATGTGGTTATACAGGACTATGAAGTGAAGAAAGCATTCAAATACAAGGTTATGGGAAAATCTCGAACCCAACTTCATTTCTTCAGGTTCTCGCTATTTCTGACCATTTTTGGTATGGTCACTCAATAATAATCATTTTCGTATCATTATCCTACCTTTTATTGGGTATAAATTTTGACTAATGATGTTTATTTCAAACAAATGTTTTCCAAAATAACTCTTCTTTCAAAAACACATCTTTTACTTCTCACTCAAGGTTGATGGTTATCGTATCAAGTGTTTTATTCCCACATTATTTTGGGAACCCAAAGATTATGAATTCTTTATTATAAAACGAAACCAATTCTTTACATTGGTTTTTATTGTTCACTATGACATGTTTGATAATGAAAAAGTTATGATGTGACTTGTGGGTGCAGAAGTAAACAACGCTCCAATGTATTGAGTAAAGTGATGAATCTCATGAGTGTAAGTGAAATGATGAGTGAACAAGATGCTATATTTTTTCACCAGTGTGTGTTTATGTTAACCACTAAGACATGATGTTTAATTTTTATGCAATTCAACATTTCATGTCTTTTATTAATGATAACTCTCATGTTCAGGATCTTTTTCCAATGTTATGATTATGCAAACCCCTTGAAATATTGTTCTTATATATCCTATTTTTGTGATTTTATCTTACCCAATATTATGTATATCCTCAAGTGAATACAGGTACTAAGGAGAGGTTAAGATCCAATAATAAGATAGATAAGAAGAAATTACATAAATGCTTATGCATGATGTTGTAAATGTTATGTATGATCCATGCTTTCCCAAGAAACTAAATATTCGAATACCATATGTTTAATATTATTATATTGATTATCTTTAAAATGATTAAATAGTAAATAATGTATTTTATGGGTCACTATATTTGGTATCAGAGGCAGGGTTTTTGGTAATTGGGAATTAGGATTAGTGAACACTAGAGAAAACCTCTAGCACAAGACTAAGTACAAATGTCCACACAAAAATCTTTACATAGCATCCCATAAGTTATTATTTTAGAAAAAATCGTAAAAATGAATAAGTTATACATGAATTTTTGACTTCTTTTTTGTTCTAACATTTTCTATTTTAGGAAATTGTGTGAAAAATGAGAATCTAGGCTATCAAATTGTACGAGGTCCAATAGAACAATTTCCCAAATGACATCCCCAATTATTTGGGTGGTGGAGGTCAAAAATTTATTGAGATTCTTACCAAAATATCTCAAGTGACGAACATTAAGAATAACAATGGAGAACGTCCAACATCATCAATTATGGAGCAACTATCTATCGAGTGTTTTATGGGGCAACAACCACAAACGTTTAGTGGATCTTCTGATCTAGTAGTAGTGTAAAAGTGGGACTACTCCAAGGAGAAGATCTTATCTATGCTCCACTATTCTAAGATAGAGAAATTGATTTTGGTCTTTTTTCATCTAGATGGAGAGGATGATCAATGGAGGGATTTGATTAAGAACACCAATAAAAGAGACAACATTGAAGATATATAATTGAAAGACTTTGAGATAATGTTTTGTAACATGTATTTTCTATGATCTATTCTCATGAAGATGGAAAGACAATTCATAGATCTCAATAAAATGGATGAAGAATCTACCAAAACCTACTAAGATAATTTGACAAGGCTTTAAAGCTAAGATTCATGTTTTGTTATAAAAAATGATAGAAAAATTGATAGATTCTTTAGCGGATTAAAACCACACCTTTGAAGGTCTCTTGCAATTTGAGACATTGGGAGTTATTAAGAAGTTGTTCAATGTGATCTCAAAGGGGATATGGATTTTGGAGAATTTTCCCATGGCTATGGTGATAAGAAACGAACGATTGAGTTTCAAGATAGTAAATCTAATGAAAATGGTGGGCTGAAAACTCTACGACCCATATGTTAAAAATGTTTGAAGTTACACATTGGTAACTACCTTAAAGGGATAGATAATTGCTTCATGTGTGGTAAAGAAGAAAACCATGATCATGTGTGTCTAAAAGAAATGAAAATGACATATAATGTGATGTAATAATGGAGAGATCCACCCATGGTTCAATGATAAAATCGTAGGGAGAAAGGGAAGAATGCAACCCAGTTCACTTAACCTTGATTTATTGAGGGTAATCAGTGTTAGTTTCCACCAAAAACAAAGGAACTATAGAAGGATTATTCCACCACTACTGTTGAAGTGGAGAAATATAATTAAGTTATACAAGTAACACAACCTATTCAGTAGATAATGGAAAATGTCTTATTTGATCATGGTTCTATGGATTCCTTTATATCTTGCGTGTTTTCTAGAACTATATAATCGAATCCTCGAAACATTGATCCAGAGATATCTATAAAAACACTAAGTGGTGAAATCATTGCAACCCAAGTGTTTGAATCATCTCTTGTTGGCGTAAGTAAGAAGATTCTTCCTGCAAATATCATAATAATTGCATCGATAGAATTCGACACTATAATGGGAACAAATTGGATCTCAGTTTATCGGGTGTGTATCAACTTTCAGGAAAACAAAATTCATCTAAATATTCCGAACCATCCCATGCTCCTCAAAAAATGTAAGGAAGATAATGAATCTCCATTGAGAAATCATTCAATGTTATGGGTATTGATTCCCTATGAAGAATCATAACTTGACCAAATGGTTGAGTCAACAGACAGTACCAACCTTACTGGAATGCCCATCATGAGTGAATACGGTGATGTATTTTCCAACGAGTTATCCGGAATTCCCCCAGATCATGTGGTAGAGTTCCCAAAATAACCCATACCCAGATCTAATCCTATCTCAATGTGTCCCTATAGGATTGATCTTATTGAACTGAAGTTCTTAAAGAAGTAGGTGTAATAGAATCCGAACAAAGGGTTCATACACCCTTGTGCATCACCTTGGGGTGTTCTAGTGCCCTTTCTGAAGTATAAGGATGAAATAATGAGGATGTGTATCGATTATTAGGAACTCAATAAGATCACCATAATGAACAAGTATCCTCTTCCAAGGATTTAAGACTTGTTCAATCATATTAGAGGAGTTCAATACTTCTCAAAGGTGGATCTTTGTTCTGGATATAATCAGCTAATGGTGAAGAGGGAAGATATTCAGAACTCTTCCTTCCATACAAGGTATGGGAACTATGGGTTCTGGGGATTCCCATTGGACATACTAATGCCCCTATAATCTTTGTGGATTTTATGAGAAGAGTATTTATACATTACCTCGTCAAATTTGGGTTGTGTTTATTGAGGATATTCTCATCTACTCCTATATCAAGGAGGAACATGAAGAACATTTAAGACTTGTGTTTGTGACATTAAGAAAAAAGAATTTGTATGCCAAATTCTGAAAGTGTGACTTTTGGATGAAGAAAGTCGCATTCTTGGAAAATTTGATCACAATTGAGAGAATTTCGGTGGATACTTCCAAAACAAAGGTGATTGAGGAATGGACCAGGCCCTCTAGTGGAACATAAATCGTTAGTTTTCATGAATTAGCTGTGTACTACTAACGTTTTGTGGGAAAGTTCTCATGATATTCAGACCCGATGAATATGTTGATAAGGAAAGGGGTAATGTATGTCTGGATAGAATAATGCGAGGGATGCTTAATGGAGATAAAAAGAAGGGTGATCCCTGCACCTGTACTAAAATTACCAAAAATTAGAGATTTTTTTTATATATAGTGATGTTTCAAAAAAAGTAATTGGTTTTATACTCATACAAAATGACAATGTGATAACCTACGCCTCCTGGCAGTTGAAGATCCTTGAGCCAGGCTAACTGACTCATGATCTATAACTGGAAGCCATGACTTTTTCCATTAAAATATGGTGTCACTAATTTTAAGGTGATAAGTGTGGCAGATACACCGACCACAAGATCCTAAATTATATATTAAAAAAAAGATCTCAAAATCCATAATGGAGACGGTTATAGCAAAAAAAAGGATTATGATTGCTCTATTCCCTATCATCTTGGAAAGGCAAAAAGGAAGCTAACACTCTATGAAGAAAATAACCGACTAATATATCCCTACTATGGATTCAGAAAGACCATATCATCATGGATATGAAAAGGATGTATTTGTAAATTATAAGTAAAATGGATACAACATACCATCCCCAAATGATTGTGTAACCATCTATCCATGATATTGATTAAGGATGCACAAAGGATTGATCTAGAGTTACAAAATATGATGAATGTAGTAAATAAATGGAAGGGATAATTGTATAATATCAACAATGATGGTGTGATTTGATTTGGAACATGTCTTTTTGTGCTTTCATCGCCTGGGGTAACTAAGGAGCTATTGGAAATCCCCATATCTTAACATTCTCTATCCATCCTAGGAGTACCACGACGTACAATGATCACATAGAACACATCTGGAGGGATATCATGAAGAATGATATTGTAGAATATATATCAAGGGGTAGGGTATGTCAACATGTTAAAGAAGAGTGACAAAAGTCCAATGGTATGATGCATCCATTTCCCATACCCATGTGAAAATGTGAGAATGTAACTATGGACATTGTCACGAGCCTCCTGAATATGTCAAAGGGAAATAATGAGATATGGTTTTTTGTTGTCCAACTCACCAATACTACCCATTTAATCACTATTCAAGAATATCTCTCTCTTGAACAACATGCAATGATATATGTGAAGGTTGTGGTAAGACTACATGGTGTTCAACTCTTTATTGTCTTTGTCCATGATCCAAGGTTAACATCTAAATTTTGTAGGATCCATCAACATTATTTTATTAAATAATTAAATTTCTGCATGGAATATCCCCCCAAATTTATGGCCAATCTAAAATGACTATTCAGATTCTTGAAGACATGCTAAGATCATGCTCTCTTGAATCAAAGGTTGATTGGATCAACATCTCCCATTGGTTTAGTTCTTATACAACAATTGCTTTTACATGAGTTTCATGATGGCTCCATATAATGAATTATATGGAAAACTATGTACTAATCCAACCTATTGGGATGAAGTTGGAGAAAGGAAGCTACCTGGACTTGATCTTGTGAAAGAGATGAAGAAGAAGGTTCAAGTCATCCAGAAACACATCAAAGCTACTGAAAGTCGGAAAAACAGCTGTGCTCACAACAGTCGAAGGGACTTGGGGTTCGGCGATGGTGATAAAGTATTATTAAAAATATCAACATGGAATAGAGTCATGTGGTTTTGAAGGAAATGGATGTTAAGCCAATGGTACATTGGCCCCTTTGAGAAAATTGACCACATAAGAGTGGTGGCCTATCATCTTGAACATCCACCAAATATGGCTCAATTTCACGATGTGTTTCTTGTATCACTCTTGAGGAAGTACATAATTGATCAATCACATGTACTGAACTCATAGGTGGTGCAGCTGAAAGATGATCTCTCCTATGAAAAGTAGCTAGTACAGATTATAGACTGGAGAGATATAGTTTTACTCAACAAGGAAACCCATTTTTCATAGTGTTTTCAAGGAACCATAAGTTCCAAAAAAACTTGGGAACTAGAAGAGGTGATGAAGGAGATGTAACCTCACATTTTTGCATATAATGAAATTTTATGGGCGGAATTTCTTAAGGGTGGTAGAATGTAACAACCCAATGTTTTATCGATGGAAATTCCTTATTATAATTATATCATAATATATAACAATATTAGTAAGAACAATAACATATCATGATACTAAATACTATGTGATAACTAAACATAATTTTTCAACTTCTATGTTTTGAATTTGGAAAAGCGGTCATCTACATTTCTGTTCAGTAAGTTATTTGGAGTCTGATTGAACCAACTTGTTTTTTTGGATAATAGTAACATACCCTTATTAATATTAATATGACAAGTAATATTACAGTGATGAATATTCAATTATATTTTAATTTTATTTTCTTATGTCTTTTAGATAATATCATCTTAATTAATTTTTCAATGTGATATAAAAGCAGTTATAGTGATGAAATTATTATTTTTCAAATAATGAATGATTTTATTAAATAAATTAAAATAATAATATTTATAAAATTAATTTAAAAAAAATGGATTTCATTTTCTAAATCTACACTTTGAAAAATTGTTCGGGTGATTTTTTTCTATTTTTCTGAAACAGTTGAATTATCGGCAAATAGTAAAAATACAGTTTTGAGTTTCGGTGTGTTTAATGGAATCATTAATGATGTAATAATGATGTAATAATTCTGGTAGACTTGAATATAGTCAAATACTTTGTGAGGTATCCTATGTGGCTAATACAATGGGAAAATACCATGTGCAAGCCAATGGTTTGGAAAATACCACTAATCAGGTGTCCGGTTGAAATTATTAAAATATTCACTCAATTTTTCTTTAAATACCAACCCTTTCCTTCATTACATTCATGAAAAATTACTCCTAAATGAATATATGGCCTTATTACATTTCTATTAGTACTCCAAATGTGTCCTAAATCCCCTAATGTCACAACTATCATGTCTTACGAGTAACTCTACAAGGTAATTGAATTCTCAACTTCTTTATTTTTCCATTCATGTTCTCTTTAATGTGGTATAACTTTCGTGTTTCCATACCATGTTCTTCATTCCACATTATAATTTTTCTATACTAAATTATTATTCATTTATTGATGGGTTAACCTTGTCCTCTCTCTTTATAATGTTTTCTAAATCTATAATCCTTTGTCATTAAGCTGCCATTTTTTGTAATGAATTTCTCAAACTTCCTTCATGTTATTTTATTTTCATCTTCTATCTTCATCCAATCTTATATAAAATGAATAAAAGACCCATAAATCTTTTATATTTCCTATTTTATCTTTTTAATGTAAAATTCATCATAATTATTCTTCTTAACTCCCACTTTTTTAAGGAATAGAAACTGTTTACGCGATTTTCCAAATTACCGACATCGGGACGATGTGATTTCAATTTGATATAATTCCTTCAGATCTGGTAATGAAACCATTTTAAGGGTTAAAACAGAATATATTATATGTATTATATTGTATAAAATGTTTTTTAATTATTTATGTACATATTACTAAATGATTATGAAAAATAATTTTGTTGTTGAAAAACCGCCCAAATTAACCCAAACAATCATCATTTAATTATAATCTAATAATTAATCCACACGGTATATAAAATAAATCATTTTAAGTTCATTTAAACCTCCATAATATCATTAAAACCATGTAATTTCAGTTCTGGATGTTTTTTTGTTCTACATGAACATCCATTTAAGAATACTTGTGATCCATTCCAGAAAACCATAAAAACAAACATTCTCAAACAATGGATTTGAACCCTCTAACTCATCAAAATTCCCATAAAATAGCCTAGTTAAACCATAAATATCCATTTTCATGTAAAAATGGTTATAAAATTGTTATTTTATGAATCAAATGTGGTTATACTGGACTTTAACGTGCATAAAGCATTTAGATACAAGGTAATGTGAAAATCTCAAACCCAACTTCCTTTCTTCGGGTTCCCCCATTTTCACTCAATTTTTTGCATGGTAACTCTTTAAAAACTATTTTTTCATCATTATATTACCTTTTCAGGGATATAAATTTTAACTAATAATGTTTATTTCAATCAAATGATTTCCCAAAGAACACTTCTTTCAAAAACATACCTTTTACTTCTCACTCAAGGTTGATGGTTATCATATCAAGTATGTTATTCCAAAATTATTTTGGGACCCAATGACAATAATCTAATCTTATTTGTTGAAACCAATTCCTTTCCATGTGTTAATTATTTTCATTGTGGCATTCATGATAATGAAAATGGTATGATGTGACGAGTGCGCCTGGAATTATATACAGCAATATGAATGTTTTAATGTGACAGGTGTACTAGGAATTATACAGCACTCTAATGCATTGGGTAAAGTGATTAATCAAAAGAGTTTAAGTGAAATTATGTGGTAACAAGACACTATCATTTTTCACAAGTATGTGTGTAAGATAACCACTAATACACGATGTTTAATTTTTTATGTATTTCCACATTTCAAGTCTATTATTAATGATACGTCTCATGTTCATGATCTTCTTCTAATGTTATGATTATTCTTACCCCATTATATATCATTCTTATATATCCTCTTACAATGATTTTATCTAACCCATTTTTATGTATATCCATAGGTCACTAAAATTAATAATGTGAGGTCATGTTCCAATATGAATCTAGAGAATAATAAATTTAATAAATGTTTATTATTGTTGTGGTAATTGTTATGTATGGTAATAGTTTTCCCAAGACACTAATCCTTTGGATCCTCAATCTGTAATAAAAATATTTTTTTATCTTGAAAATGATATAAATATAATGTATGAAAAGGCTGGTTTTCTATGTTGATGTTATCCACTTTCACTAAGGAACACCTCATTAGGGATGGTGTCCTCAGTGACGAAAGGTAGGAAGTCTTTTTGTACCCTTTATTGTCATTCTCCTTTCATTATGTGGTATTATTTGTATTTCATGTAGTAGATTGACCCTAAGGGATCCCTAGTTTGACCTCATAACACACCTTTGTCTTGGAGGGTATAAACCATCAGAAGGGGTAGAATGGGTGACTCCTCTGTCCATCATTCTTCATTGTCGTTGGATGTCGGACATCCACTGTGCAGAGATTTGAGGTAAAACTGCCCCCAACCATATTGGATGGGGTAACTCACTTTATTTTGTTGATATGATACGACTTGGATTTACTGGTCTTATGAGTGTATTTTGATTTAAAAATGTCCCCAAACTTTTTGGTTGGGGTCTTTCTCATATTGAGAAGGTAGTCACTGCTATTTTCACCTTTTCAATTTCATGTACTTCCACATAGGTTTGATCTGAGTATGGCATTGGTCTATCATAGAGTCTATGATCTTTTGAAGAAATGAGTATTTCTTTCTAGATGGCTCCACGTAGGTAGGAAGCCTGCTACATGTCCCTGGTATTCAAACTCAAAAGCTTTTTTATGGCTTGTTCTCTTTGGTCTTGACACTTTTGAGACTTACATTGGGATAATTTATTTTTGAGTATCCCATATTTCCTGTGAATGGGTTTGACATGATTTTTTCCTAGGGGTAATGACATATAAGGACATCATTTTCAATGGGGTTTTCCATTCAATACATGGGTTTAACTGAAGAGCTCCATATTCTCCTCATCAATGAATGTGAACTCCAGTCAGGTTGTTTACAATGAGGTGACACAACTTATGCAGTTCATAGAGGTAGGCTAGTTTAAGGTTTTTCTTTCACCATCCTGATTTGGAATATTGTGCGGACGAGAGAGAATCCAGATCAATTATACAGAAAATCTCTCCTAACATGATGACATGGTCTATGTACCCTTCATACGGTAGGAATTTTTCTTTCATCTAACAATGATTCTTCCATATATTGAGGTGAATGTCATGCATTAATTCCCCATGATACTCTCCAAGTATGTCTATGTGATAAGTGGCCATAGGACAATACATCACTGGTATATTATCTCGAGCAAGTTGTCTTAACACAAGAAACATATCCTATTGTTTTTCATCTCGAGGCTCCTCTACTTGATATGCCCATCTCAACTGCTTCTTAATAATTTCACTCCATGAAATCAGGTAGATGAGAGCCTTATTGAATTACATAAGGTACAGGGGTTGATTAAAATATGAGAATGTCCCTGGGCAATCCTTTGGTTGTGAAATAACATCACTCGGTATATTCAGAGGGCTCGATGTGACTGACTCCTTTCCGAGTGCCTCATCATAAAAGAACATTCTCACACTTCTTCTGAAAATGGGAGGTCCTTTGTTCGATTATGAATTTTTACATTGGGGAGGACTTTCATAGTTGATGTTGAAATAGAGAGGGACACATTTCAACTTGATATCAAACTGTGGGAGATGTCTTTACAACATATATCTTATAGAGGACCTTCAATGGTCAATAGCAAGGGGATAAACATCTGGCTGCTTGGTGTCACGAGGGAGAGGACCTTCTCAACGACTGTCTAGACGGAGAGGACTGCTATCACAGCATGATTCCTAGTTTCAGGGAGAACATCTATAGTGCACATCCTAGGGAGGGGCCTTAAGGTTATACCGTAATGAGGTTATAAACATCTTTTTGCTTAATATTACTATAGGGAGGTCATTCACAATAAATATCATTGTAGGGAGGGCCTTTGCAGTGACTTTCATCATAGTGAGGACTACCATCTTGAAATGATGTCAATCTGTAGGGAGAATAATATCTACACTGTATACACTAGGGAGGACCATTAGGGTGGAAGGCATAAAGGATATGATGTTCTTGTTGTATGATCTTTATGTTTAGGAGAAGGCTACATCTATGTGCATCAGTAGATAGGCACTAGTGAATGATCATTCTAGGCCCACATGAGATTTCTCAAAGAAACTCAAAATACATGGCAATAAGCAGGGTGATCCTGTGAATTGTCGCATGTGAATTTTTTGGCACCAACATTGTAATGTTGTCTTGGGTAGTGTAGGGGATCAATTTATAACTGTCAAGGTGACTCGATGGATTATCTCTTCCTTTGTGTGTTTCGTTTAGGGGAGCTGTGATCAACACTTTAGAAATGAGTTATGGTAGGCGCTCTGTAAGTTCGATCTAGGGCCGGAACCATGGATCTTTGGTGGTGATTTCAATGTTGTGGCGGATCTGAGTGAAAGGCAGGGTAGGGGTCCCTTTCCTTGGAAATCCATCCTTGATTTAATTAATTTCATGGTGTCGTCAGGCATCTCGGACCTCAGCTTCGTTGGAGAATAGTTTACATGGTGGAACAATCAATGGGGTCTCTGCCACTCGTGGGGGCGTCTTGATCACTGCCTGGCTAATATGCAGGCCATTGTTGCTTTCTCTAGTTCTAAGGTTACTCATTTGGTCTGGGGTATTTCTGACCAATCCCCCATGCTTGTCTCTTTGGAAACTTCACAGGCTCACCATGATCGATTCAAGTTTAGCCAGTTTTGGGCTGATGTTCCGGGATACCATGACCTCGTCAGATTCGTTTGGGAGAGTCCCCCGCAAGGCAACATGTGGGTCTCGTTGCACTGCAAATTTCAGCGCCTGAAACATAAGCTTCATATGTGGGAGAAAGATGTTCCATAGCAACAAGTGGAGATTGAGGCTACCATGGGCGATGTTGAATGACTTGAATTCCTCTTGGAGGAGGTGTGGGATGACAGGAGCTATGAGGAACTCACAGAGAGGAAAGATATGTTGGCAGTCATGATCTTGAAGTAGGAGCAACTCGCCAGAGAGGGGTCCATGATCAAATGGATGAAAGAAGGCGATCAAAATTAGGCTTTTTCCATGCTTGCATTAAGGATAGGCATAGGCTGATCAAACCTAATATCATGATGGAAGAAGCCTCTTTCATGGAGGATAGGGATGTGGCTAGCAGTATGGCCTTCCAGTTTTTCTCTGACCTCCTTCCTGGTCCAAACTCTTGCATTCCTAATGGATATACAACAGAGTATACCGACATCTTTGATGTGATTCCCAACATAGCTACTATTCAAGAAAATGAAGTCAAAGAGGTGATGTCGGGTGAATAGAAGATCAAAGGATTGCTAACGCATCTGAATCCAAACAGCGCCGTGGGGCCATATAGGTTCCCAGGTTCTTTCTTTAGGTCATCTTGGGATATTGTGAAGGAGTATCTCCTTGTTACCATTCATGAATTTTTTCTAGGGGATATTTTGACTCGGGTTTCAAGTGCCACCGCCATTTTTCTCCTTTCGAAGATTAAAAACCTAACTGAGATCTCCCATTATCATCTAATTAGCATGTGTAATACCGCTTATAATGTATTGGATAATATTCTAAACACCAAGTTGGCGAGTCGCGTTCCACTGTTGGAGTCGATGGAACAACCTGGGTTCATCAAAGGCTGATCTATCCATGAATCCATCGCCCTGGTGCAATAGATTCTTAGGGACATCAATGTCATGTCTCGTGGCTCTAACATTATTATTAAACATGATATGAACATGGCATATGACAAGGTTGAATGGAGCTTCATCAATAATGTTTTGGTAGGTATCAGGCTCAACTCTCGGATCATTGATATCATGTTTCGCTGCTTCAGCTCCTCATGGATGTCGGTGACCATCATGGGGAAATCCTATGGATTTTTCAAATCCACTCAGGGCCTCCAGAAGGGTGACCCCATCTCACCGAGTCTGTTTATTATGATCTAGGAAATCCTAAGCCGTCTGATTCATAGAAGCTCTGGGTAGGGTGACATCCTCCCGTATCAACGTCATTTGAAGGTGCCAACTTTATCCCATCTCATGTTGGCCAATGATACCATTATTTTCTTGAATGCTATGATCAAATCCATCTGTGGCTTGATCATGGTTTTGGAGGAGTACTGTCACTGGAGAAGGCAGATCATTAACAAGGTTAAGAGTAAGTTCATTCTTTCTAACAAGTGTCTTTCTGGGCGGGTTATTTCTATAGCCAATGTTCATGGCATGATAAAGGGGACACTTCCCATGGATTATATTGGGGCCACCATCTCTCCATGCTGGATGCACATCAGTGACTTTGACCCCCTCCTCTCGAGGATCACGAATAGAGTGCTCAACTGGAAAAATAATCTCTTTTCTTTCAGCAGTCCGATCGTACTAGTTAACAGTGTTCTCATGGCCTCTCCAGTGCATGTAAACTCCTCTATCAATGTCCCTAAAGGTTTCTTCAAGAATATCAATAAAATCCTTGACCAGTTCATTTGGGACCCACGGGACAATGGTAAGAGACACTGGGTCTCTTGGTGAAGGATGGCGAAGCCGGTGCATGAGGGTGGTATTAACATTTGTAGTTTGGAGGATACCCTCTCCTTCATTCACTCTAAGCTTGCATGGAGTGTTTTGGATCATCTTTCGCTTTGGGGGAACACCATACACAACTATTCCTTGGGGCTTCAGGACAATACGGAGGGCCACCCTTTGTCTCTCTAGTCAATCATTGGACCTCTTGTCTAAGCCATTCAACCACTTTCCCGTTGTATCATTGGGAGGGGTGACATGTCCTAGTGGCACCAGAACTGGTGCAGAGTTGTTCTCAAATTTCCAGGGTGCCCTGTCATGGATATTTCCTTAAAGGAAGCATGTCTCTTCCATTCATTTATTAAGGAGACTCTGGATAGGGAGAAACTAAATTTCTTCAAGCTCGTCGAGATGAATTACGAGCCTGATAAGTGCGTTTTTGCCCCCGCCTCCTCCTGTTTATTTTCATCGAAGAATTTTATGTGTATCTTCTTTGAGAAAGGATACATGAACAGGTGGGATGAGATTATTTGGGTGCAAAGTGTGCCCACAATGCTCTACTTTCTCACATGGAGGATATGGAACTATGCGTTTCCGACGGATGAGAATATCCAACGGTGCGGTATTCCCTTTTCTTCTAAGTGAGGTTTCTGTAAGGCTTCGTGTGTGGAGTCCACGGATCATCTTTTCATCGATAGTTAATGGGTGTGCGATGTGTGGAGGATTCCTGGGGAGTTCACGGTGGTCTCTTCCTCTAATGTGGCCAAACTTCCTTTTCTTGACAGATGGTATCTCAGATCTGGGGAGGGAGGTCCTGAATGGTTGGATCATTTTTTCGTTCTTCATGCTGGGTGTTGGGTGCTGTGGAGCGCAAGGAACATAGTGAGGTTTAAAGGTGTGTCCATTTCAGCTCGGGTCATTATGGTGTGGGATTGAAATTTTCTTATCGACTTGGCAATGTTGGTGAGAAACTGGAAGGAGGCTCCCACTCTGCTCCACTTCAACGAAAGTTCATATGCCACTCCTTCATCCACTCACATTTCAGGAAATTGGGTATGCTGGAAACCCCCCTTTTATTGGTCGAAATTGAATACGAATGGTTCATGTGTCATGGGCGCGATGCGTGGTGGAGGGGTGGTGCGTGATAGCAAGGGGCCGATACTTTTGAATTTTTCAGTCTGGCTTGGTCAAGGCTCATCTCTTCAATCAGAGGCTTCAACTATTCTCACTGGGCTCAGATTGTGTGAGAAGAAGGCGATAGAGAATTCAGAAGTGGAAACATACTCGTTGATTATTCACAATAATTTGAATGGGGAGGGAGTTTTTCCTTGGTCCATTTGTTATGATATTAGAAAATGCATTACCCATATGAGCAAAAGAACATAGGTCCTTCAGACCTAGAGGGAGGGGAACAAAGTGGTGGACCACTTTGCCTTGTTGGAGTTCGATGACTCGTTGGATTATTTTCTAGATACTGTGGGTAGATTTAAGGCGGAGGAGGTCAATCTCATTAAAGGTGATGCCCTCAGAATTCCCCGCTTCAGGCCACCATGATTTCATGGTGTGCGTTGAAGGGTGGGGCGGTTGTTTTCATTTTTCCTTTTCTTCCCCCCCTTTTTATTATATAATTAATGATGATGATGATGTTGTGGTTGGACCCAAGATCAAAGATTCAGGCATTTCTATGTATCTAATAATAATGGGAATCAAGCCATGCATAGTTCTTGAGAGGTGTCGTGGTGGATGATCAATGAAAAGGGTGATTTTACCGTGAAGGTCTACCCTATAAATAGAGAGAAGATTCTAGGATGGCCTTCACAACTATAATTGCCTCTTCCAAAATTTTGTAATGGAATGACATGGACTAGATCATTTATCTATATATGCTTGATGGAATCAAGAACCCCATCTTCCAACAGAACATGATCATGTTTGTGCTCTTTATTTATTGGTTCCCTTTGGCACTTTTAATTTTTGGGTGCTCTATTGAAGGTAACCAGTGCCATTTGCTATTGGTAAAGGCCATAATATATGATTCTCTACCTTTATGGACCTCATTATATCAACGGGATACACTGATGGACATATTTATTTATGGAAGCGATATATGCTTGCCCGGGAGCGGCCACCACGTTGGATAGGCATCCCCCAGTTGAAATGGGTATTTCGTCCCAATATGGTTGCCAGTATATCACAGTATATTTCAATCAATAGTCCTGGACTAGACCAGGAATGCATAACTACTCTGTAGTGAATAACATATTTTGAAAGTGAGTCATTCCGTTCATGGAAACTGGGTCTTGGGCCTAATTTCTCTCCTTTTCTGCCGATGCAATGATATAATGGCACCTTTGGAGGATATGGTCTGTAATTGACTTCTGATCATCCATAATTTATAGGATGTGATTATATACATGTATAGAAATAATGGGTATGAAGGCCCATTATGATATCAGAACATGAGTTTGTTCCAACTCCGGTCCTCTATGAGTTCCCAGTAGATACCGGGTGTTCTCCTGTATAGAGAGAGAGGAACGAGTCTGTCATCAGGTGTCTACTCCGGTTTCTATCATATTTTACTGGTGGACATCAAATTAATGAACTAGGATTTTCAACCACTATTTTTCTATTTTTTTTATCTCAGTATTTGTATTAATCTTTAGAAATTTTACCCTTCTCATATTTGGTTGTCACCCTATTTGGATGGTGGGATTGATATGACTTATCAGGTGTTTGTGCTTGTGTATTTCTAGTTGTCTCCCTATTTAGATTGAGGTCTTGTTTTGAATTGGAATATGTCTGCATCTACCTATAGTTTTCTACTTTTTCTACACGGTGGTACCAATAAGCACTAGGAGGAACATACATAGGCTCATATTGTGCCACCCTATATTGTGGAGTTCTTGAGTGGAGGGTGAAGATTCATATGATTTCCCATTGAATGTCGCCACATTAATATCGTGTAATTTCTCCTCTGGAATCAGGGTGATAGAGTGTTCCTGATAATATATTTACCACACTTTGTTGGTGGCCCACGGAGTCCAGGTCTCATGGACTTTGGTAAGAGCCCTCGGCATAAGGTCCTCCTTGGAAGGAGGAGGCTTGGTGCCCGGTGTCGAAGATGACATTATCTAGAGGGGGCATATGTGTATGAACCCTGTTTAGTAGAGATGAAGTTGTCCGCATTGACATCATCTGCCTCCCTAAGATATGGAAGGTACTCATTGTCATGTTCAGGGGACAGGCTCCCAAAACAATTTGACATAACCACGAGGGCAGACTTGTGTAGGGGTGCCAACAATAGTTGAAGAGGCAACTGAAGTACATTTACTAATTGGAGGGCTAATCTCGTGGTCTCCAACATGGGGAGATTACCATTTTAGTAGTAATATTTGATTATTATGTTGGTTACCCAGCGTTGAAGACACTGGGATAGCGAGGGGGTCCAGCTCTTTGTTGGGGCCCCAACCACCTACAAGATAACTAATGTGGATGTCTACATTGGTCTTAGGGTGATCATTTGGATCGAAGGTTGCTCTGCGAGAACCTAGGAAACATATATATGACATAAAGACCACAATACCTCATAAAACTAGAATTTTTTAAACCTTTTCTAATTTGGTGATTCCGCGTGTCCCCCTTCCCCATTTCATTTACTGCGGGGCAAATGGGATTGAGTGGGGTAAGACCACCACCTTTTTTAAGGATTCACATTTGGTTTAATATTATCGTTCTTCATCTGAGGTGGCACGCTTCACGCATAATGGGGTGAAAAAAATTTCTCGGAATGTAGTATCATTTTATCAATTATCATTGGGGTAGAACTGCCACCTTTGTTAAGGATCCACATCCGGTTCAACATTTGTTTCCACCTCCATGGTAGAGTGCTTCTTGGTGGTGCGGAAATGGTCAGATGAGGATCATCGTCCATCCCTATTTTCAGAGATGGTTTCATGTAAAATTAACCATTCCTTTTGTTTGGACACCTTTTTTGTCACTATCTTTTGAAGAAGGTTGGAAAAACACCACTAGGTATAGGAAAGTCACTTCTTTAATGCTATAAAAGAGGTACATAGTCAAATGATCCCAGTTGGAAATTTCATGGGGTCACGTACTTGAGAAATCGGTCCACCTCAGTATAACATCCTTGGATGGTCTCGAATGGTTTTATTTATAGATCCAGGAATTCCGAATGACCCTCGAATCCATTATTCATGGAACTGCATTCCAAAGGCAGGTTCTCATTGATTGATGATACAACCAACGAAACTTAAAGACACTATTGGTTGAGAGGATGGGAAATCAGGCTCCCCACACCCTTCTGGGGTATGATTTTTTCTTTTTCTATGAATATAATTATATATTTATATTGTGTTAATATGTTCGTTAATCCTTGGTTTATTCTCAATGTGTGTGTCCACAAGCTACCCTTAGTATGTAGGATCATCGTAAGCATGCATATATTTGTTTCTACGGAGGCAATGCTGTCTTCATTCATATTATAATGCACTTTGGAGTTTACCGTCATCTTGGAGGGATAAAATTTGACTTGATTTTGGGATTGGGCTTATAAGAAGGTCTTCACATGTATCCTCGGGGGCTGAATAGATACCCATGTAGTTTAGATTGTGTGGGGATTAACCATGGAAGATTCCCATTTGAAGGGTATTGTTGGGTGGACCATTTATGGATGGGAACCCTTTTTGAGCTTGAGCATTCTGGTGGGAAACCTACATATCGTAATTTTGTTGGGAATCAGAGTTCCGGTAGTTCAGAACATTTGAGTCTTACACATGGATGCTTCCCATTCAAGGCAAACATGATTGGGTGGACCCGTTATGGGAGGACACCTTTTTGAGCACATTCCTTCTAGAAGTCATACTACATATCCCGGTTTGATCAGGATTCAGATTTCCTGTAGTTCATAATGTTTGGGGCTTACGCATGGAATCTTTCCATTTGAAGGAAACATGATTGGGTGGACCCTTTATGGGAGGACTCCCTTTTGAGTTCAGTCCTTCCCGAAGGCATCCTACATATCATCATTTGATCATGAATCAATGTCCTCATAGTACAGAATGTGTGGGGATTACGCATGGAATATTTTCATTCGAGGGAAACAAGATTAGGTGGAACCTTTATGGGAGGACACCATTTTTAGCTCTGGCCTTTTTGAATGCATCCTATGTATCTTGGTTTGATTCCGACTTAGAGTTATCATAGTTCATAATTTGTAGGGATTATGCATGGAATCTTCCCATTGAGGATGCATGATTGGGTTTACCCCTTATCATAGGGAACCCTTATGAGCTCGGACCTTCCGGAATGAATCCTAGATATCATTGTTTGACTAGGAATCAAGTAACATATAGTTCAGAACTTGTGGATATTGTAATCATCACAAACCAATAATCCCAACCGGGTCATGCTCGGTGTGAGAAAAAGGGGATGTAAAATATTCAAAAAAGCTTATGCCTCCTCCACAGTTGGTAGGGGAGGGAGAGACCATGGTGGAAGAGGCCCTGAAGACTCTGGGCAAGGGAAAGGTGTAATGAACCCTTTAATTTGAAATGTCATTTAAGGTCACACAGCCTGACCTTGGATGATTGGGGACTTACGTTAGTGGGAGGGCCCCGAAATATATTCTGTGTAGGGGAAGAGTTTAATCCTAATCAAGGGGGGAGGGGAGAACATAACCCCT
Source organism: Viscum album (assembly GCA_963277665.1). Classification (NCBI taxonomy): domain Eukaryota; kingdom Viridiplantae; phylum Streptophyta; class Magnoliopsida; order Santalales; family Viscaceae; genus Viscum; species Viscum album. Next base: position 1,375,980,229 of record OY728140.1, on the reverse strand, counting down.
TAAAATAATAACTATTCTTCATTGATTGGAAATGTGATCAATCATAATTAACCCTATAACTGGGTGGTTTATGTTGGCATCCCAAGGTTGGACTTGAGGTTTCAATCGAAATGTAGACCCACCAACTTTCCAAAAGACTGAACTGCTGTGAAGAGATCCTTCGTGACTCTGTATTCCATGGGTATATAGACACAAAGGGGCACATTAATGTACCCTATTATATGATCATACAAGTTAGGTGGATTTAGAGGAGGCTTTGGCATGATGCTGAAGGAAAATTTAGCAGAGGGATTATGGAGGACTAGATGGTAATGGAATGTTGAGGTTGGGAAAGGATGAAACAATACCGGAAAACACCCAATTCCGTGTACTGATTTCTTATGTGGGATAGGGGAGGCTCCCCATACCGTAGTGTAATATGGAAAGATGGTCTATCCAAACACCAATGTGGTTCACGAGAATGGGTATAGACCACCACGTACCATACTGGTATGCAACCCACCACTCCACTTTGGCCACCATCCACATACTGATGTAGTACAAGATGTTGGAAATAGTCCGCATAGTAGTACACTACACGGAGCTCCATGATGAAGGAGGGTCCAAAGAATTAATGATTGCAGGGAATTAATCTCTGAGATGTAAGTGGTCCATGGTTCACCAATCAGGTTTTCAGTCCTATTATTATTATTAAATTCACATGTTTTATGGTTTGCACCTGGCTATATCTATGGGGAATGTGGTTCACGATTTTGGCTTCCTCGATGAATTGAGAATGAAGCTGAAGTTTTCTCCATACTCTTTCTCCAACCCTGGGTTTCCCCTTCATTTTTTCGTTATTTGTCCCTCATAATTTCTACAGTTCTCCTTTTATATAGCATCGGGACAACTGTATCTATTGGGCATGCAACCCTATTTTCAGAGGCCCACATAGCCATATCATGACCCATAGAAGACTATGTAAATTCGGGGTTTTCATAGGCTTTGGTCCATGACAACAGTTTGCATAACTCTATTGGTTCTCTTTATCCATGAATTGATGGGATCATGGTCTACTATGTCAATTATCATCATGCTCACAATTCCGTCAGTTATGTGGTTCACAGTCTGACTCGTTTTGCTGCCCACAGTAATGCGGTCTAGTGGTTTGCAGATCATCCCACATTCTTGGTGGTTTGTGATTGAGATGGTCTGCATATGATTCTCGGTGACAGTACATGGGACAAATTAAAATCTTTAAAACCCTGATTTCACTCAATATTATTCTGAAAATTTCAACTCAATTGGAGTTCATTAACATTGCTAAACTCCGAGAATATATAACTACCATTCCGACCATAACCCCATGTCATTGGAATAATCACATAACCAAGAAACTCATTTACATATTAATTTTAGAATTTCCAATGAAATCCAATTATATAATCATTTCAGAATAACAATACTATGTCCTCTATATTTTAATATCATCATAACAATAAAAATCATTATAATTACAATAAAATAACCATAAAATCTCTATATATAACAATTTCAGCAAAATCTGGACAAGGCCTGTAAATATTATTCCATAACTAGGCCACACACTCTATATAATCTGTTCAGAATAACACACATCCTAGGTCATTCTGAAAAGAATAATAAAACACCCAAAATGATCCATAGATGTCAATTCATCAATTTCCCCTATTATATTTCAATTACATCCCATTCATAATGCAATGTCACAAACCATTAATATGATAGTGTAAAAAACCATATCCTATCAATGTTTCACTAGTCATTTTAATAAACATGTAAACTTTTTTCCCAAGTGATCACACCACATCAGTCAAATATGTTCTCATGTAATTTTAATTCCGGACTTATGCCAAAAGTGAGTTCATTATTTTTCAAGGTTATCCTCAACATGCTGGTAGCCAAAATAAATTTCCCAACACTAATGGCTCCAAAGGGATCTCTAGTATTGTCTTTCACATGATTATTATCACACAGTATTCCATTTTTTGGCATTCACATTGCTAATTTAGAATCACATAATATTTGACATTCTTAAACAAATATAAACATACAATATGATTTTTTTGGAGATCACATACATATATCATGTGATCAAATAAACTCTATTATCAAATAACTCCAACTAATAATGATAGAAAAAGAAGATCCCAAAGAAAACCTTGATTAGAAAATCATTAAGATCAAAACCCAATTCAATCGTGCTAATGTGATCCCTCCACCAAAATGGAGAATATAATAATTAATGGGAAATAATATCTAAAAGAACACACTAGATATTGAATTGTAGACTATGAATTCTACAAGGGAAGGAATTAATCTAAATAATAATAGAGTCATCCTGCGGTTCTAGTGAATGAGATGAATGGATGATGAAAAATAATTATACGAACAACATGGTTTGAAACCCCTGGTCCAAATATATTCCAATCCTCAATCCATTTCACTATATGAGTTTTATTATTTATAAGATATGATGAAAAAGGAAAATCCATGGTTTCAAATAACCCTAATGAACATTTTGATTATATGAATCAGTTTTACGGTTTCCAAATGTTTCTTTATCAAGAAAAGTTCATAGATTTCTCTTATTAAATTATTTACATCATGTTAACCATTCACCGCATGAAGGCATCTACAATACATAACATAGCCCAAATTTTAGTAGAAAATCAAAGACAACAATTTCAGCCTTTTGAACCATCATAGAATCTATAAGATGCCTTTGAAACATTTATACCAATACACTATTAATTCATAAAAACATACAACCACGAACAATAAGTCATTTATCCAAGAAAAATATCTCTTCCCTGAATGAAATGGTTCAACAACTATGTTTCAATGATTAAAGGAGAACCAAATAAAATAGGTTCAACAAAAAATCAAGAAGATTGTTTGTAGATGTTGGTGGTATCTTAAAACCTCCCCCCTAAACATAATGTTTCTCCCATGATATGTTTTTTTCACCACGATGGGGTCTCATCAAACAAGTTTGTCCACTATTCTCACATATCAAATTTCCTCTCCCAGGTATCCACGTCAACATGCTCATGATTCTACTCAATAAATATAGAGGTACGGTATATACCATAGAGATACTTATCAATATGGTTCACTATCAATATGGGATTCTCCTCAAAGGATTCATCAACACTATTCTAGACGTCATCAATTCCCACCACATCAAACGGGACAGGTTGATATCTATAAATTACTGACATGTGGAACATGTTTTTCATTCCACTATAGAATTAATGAATGGAAGATAAATATTCCATAATACTATTCCATTAAAATATCTTGACTATACTATGAAAACAAGGCGGCATCTTTCCTTATTTATTGATATTGAATTTCCCCATCCTAGGAAAAACCTGAAAAAAAACATGATGACCTTTTTCAAAATCGAGAGGATTTCTCGACTAGTCGTCGTTACATTTATTCATAACATTCAGGGTATCCAATGACCTATTGAAATACCTCAGATGTCTAATTCTGGAGACTAGATCTGACAAACACTAACTCTTCTACCTCTGACCACAAAATTGGTGAAGGGAACCATATTCCATAAAATGCCATGAATGTTTCAATATGGATAGTTCCATGGAAGAGCTTATTATAAAAAAACTTCATGATTTCAATTAGATGCTTGTACAAACCACCAAAATTCATCCCAAATTCTAATAATATATCCTCTGGAATCCAAACATTATATTCATATTAGACATCAGGCTATATATGAAAAAATTAGAGATACTCATCTTTGGGAAACATGATCATAAATATGCCTGTCTAAAATGAGTTTTGTCATCCAAGACTCATAGAAAAACTATTACAATACTTTATCATTGTCCATTAACTAATGGAATTTGTAATTATATTTCATTTTACGAGTGCATAATATACATCGAAGATAAAATATTGCAGATATGTGGCCCTCCTTGTCTACCAATATTTCTGATCCCCTTGATAAAAGACTCACATAATGCTCTTATGGTCAGTGTACTCCCCAATACTCTCACCAAAATGACTTTGTATCCAAAATAATTAGGTGTATTCCACCAAATCAAAATTTAGATCATGAGTAGGATAATTCAGTTAATACATTCCTAGTTTTATGGACCCAATAGAAACCACTCTATCTTATTTAATTTGGACTACTTTGAGTCCAACTCTGCATATTTCATCATTCTTTGAATATACCTTAACTAACATAAGAAAGGAGGTGTATGGTGATGAGGTCAGCCAATATTTACAATCCTAAAAATTCATTTCACATGAATCCAACTAAACAAACATCAATTCTTTCTGTGTCAGATCAGTTATTGGTTCTTCAAGATGTGAGATGTCCTATTTATAATGCTCATAAAATCATGCTAGACCTAAATGTATCCAAATCTAAATGATATTCAAGGAAATGTCCCAATAATCCTGGTATGAAACCATTTATAAGTCCATTGAGACTCTATAATCTTAGATGATATAAACCAAAATAGTTAACATTATAAAACGAGAAAAATTATATGGATAGTTTGGAATAAAACCAAAGCACTCATAATTTATTCCAGAAAATATTAGGATTATGGGAATGGTTAACGTTTACCATGGATAATTAATAGATTTCATCAATAATAACCACCACAAAATGGTCAATGAAATGATGAAATATCTGATTCATTGAGGCCTTGCAAACATATTTTTCATTAATATGACCAAACGACATCACTACAAACTCATGCAACCCATAAAGACTTCTGAAAGCTATCTAAAGTATGTTTGATTATCTCAAAATCAACTGGTGGTATCCTGATCACAAAAATCATGGAGAATTATGGTAACCTCATAGATTTTCGATGATATCATCAATTCATTGGTTGGGATATCGATTCATGGACATCATCTTGTTCAATTTGTTATAGTCTACACACAAGATCAAATTTTCATCATCCTTATTAGAATAAAGAATAAGAGAAGCCCACATTGATGTAAACTTTTTTATAACTACTGAAAATTGGACTATTTGATTAGGGTCAATTGTGACGGGACCCATTCGCAAATGATCCGTTGTAGGTAAGGGCATTGCGAAAACCATTTTTTGTGACTGGCCGTCACAATAAAACTATTTTCAATGAGATGCGGTCCTATTGAAAATAGTTTCTGAGATATTAATTAAAAAAAAGAATGTGTGAATTTTTTTCACAAATAATATTTGTGATGGGGACCCACCGTTGCCAAAGGCCCCCCACAAATATCTTTAGAAAAAAAATTGATTAAAATAATAATATTAATAAAAATAAACTAATAATAGAACAATATAATAAAAAAATATTGGAAAATAATATTAATAATACTAATATTAATAATACAATTTATATTAAAGAATAATAATAATTAATAAATAGTATTAATACTATTAATATTACTGAAATATAAATAATAATATTAATAACTTAAAAATATTGTAAAATAAAAAAAATATTATTATTATTAATGAAATAATAATTTTATTATTTGTGAAAAAATTAAAAATTATAAAATAATGAAAACCACAATAATCATAAAACTATAAAAAATAATAAAAAATAAAAATGCAAAAAATAAATAAATAAATAAAATAATAGAAAAAAAAATAAAAAAAATAATTCAATTATTAATAAACCATTTCAATATTGACTACAATATAAAAAATAAAGTATATAGAAATTTAAATATTTAAACTAAAAAATTGCATTCAAATGTTTTATCATAAAAAAATATCACTGAGGCGGGACCACTTGAGGAGCTGGAGGAGATTGTGGAGGGAACTCCATCCCTAAATCACACGTCAGATGTCAAATATACTACATATGCTCTTGCTAATTCCACTACCATTGATTCATCTCCTCATCCTCCTCAATCAAATATCATTGAAGCTCTACCTCCAACTAGTGATACCATTGGCGCATCTCCTACTACCATCATTAACACGTCTCCTCTTACTTTCAATTCATAAACTATGTAAGATAACTCTACACTCGAAACTGCTCCTAATACTGTACGGCAGATGATGATTACTCTCCATGAGCTCTTCTGGAGCTGAATTCCAACATTGTATCGATGCCATAACAACTCATAGGTGTCAATCGAGAGCTGACCCCAACAACTCAACCATTCTCAAAGGTATACTAGGTTGCCTACATCCATGATTCCTCATGAAATCGGTGGGCATTGGTCTGACCCTTGGATGCAACCAAACTCTTAGTCTTTGTCTAGGAGGTCACAACCTTGTATTATTCTTACTATTTCAATTTAAAATTTAAATAGTTAAAATATTATGTGTAGTTAATTTTGAAACTGAAAAAGAAATCATACTAACAATAATATAAAGATATTGATCACCTCTAATCTCTCCAGTGACATGATCTCTATAAATACTTTAATAAACATCAAACACCATAACATTAGGTTTTTTAACCACCTATTTGAATATAAAATAAACTGTTATATTTATTGTTATAAAAATTGTTTCAAAAAGAAATCTTACCATCAACTCCCTATGTGTACTGAATGTATGACTACCAGATCAATGTGTCACCACCTCTGTCCCAATGTTTTTTTGACCTACTGATGATCATTGCTGAAAACGTCCATCCATGCAATGAAAATATAATACATCCCAAACCAGAGATGAAATTTAATCAGGTCGGTGGGCACAATAAGACTCATCAAACAATATCACTCTTACAATCATTATTTCATTCCATATCAAATTGTACAAAAACTGACATCAACACTCATGTATAAACCCCTCCCATTCCATCAAGATAGTTCCACACATTCTCTCATTGATGTGATACCATAAACCCCTCAACTAATTTATAATATCAAGTTATTGATTAAATTAATTTGAAGATAAGTATTATTTATTTGCATACTATCCAATGACTAAACATGTGGTTTCGAACAACAATATAAATCTCATCAGATGTGACCCATTCTTCGGAAATATAATTGCATAATACAGTGCCCCCTTGTCTAATATCTATATGTGAAAATATGTGAAAAACAAGAAAAACCAATCAAACAATTAGTGTATAAATAAATAAATGGAAACTAACTAAAATACATAGGTAAACATACCTTTTAATTCATGTATCAAAGGAAATGTGTGGAAGTCACTATGGGATAGGGTGATGAATCATCACTCGGGTAAGACCAAACCCCCTTAGATTCCTCCCAAATCCACCATCATTTTGAGGGTTAAATGATCCAATATCCTACTAGTCCAAATGGAATAATAGCCTCCAATAACTGAAGAAATAGATCCTAGTCCATCTGATACATGAAAGGAAGATTGTGTTCAAATTGTTAACAACAACTATTATATATTGATATATAATAAATATGATAATAACCTAAATTTAACCATGTCAATATTAATTTTCATCCTTATCTTCATATAAGATGATTTAAGTTTCTTCATATTCCTCCTTAGAGTTAGTAATTTATATATTATTTTTTGTTTCATCATCTCTTTTCATTTCAAATAAATTTATAACATCGTTAACATAATCATCACCATCAACCAATAACTAAATGGTTTCATCATCGATATTTATGTGTCTTCGTAAAATTAATGAAGTTAGAGTAGTCTCTTGAAAAAATTAAACATCATACACTTCAATGGAACCACGTTCACTTTGAGTAACTAATTTTCCAAATATTTAATTTTTATTTTGCTCCACCAATAACCCAAATCTTTTGAAGTCTCATAGTAATTTGGATGATAAATTTAATGTGCATGTGGAGTTAGTTAAAATGGTTCATTTTCCACATGAAGACTTTTCTATTTAATATCAATAATTCCATGGATCAGATGAACACACAAGCCTCTCTCATTATCCAAATAATTAAATTTAAACATCATTTTGTAATACTATCACATAAAAAAATTCTACAATTTCGTTCATCATGATGTAAAAGTTAACATCAGTTTTCCTTTGATGAGATCCTCACAAGAATACACCACTATTCATTATTTTTTTGTTTCCAATATGCACTTGTATGAAATATAAAACCCTTCATGACATATGCATTGTATGATTTAACCATTTAGAATTTTGGGTTACTCATAGACACATGATTGATTATCAATTTTATCAGCATGTTGAGATACCATAAAAATTATAAAACAATTACAAATATAATTAGTAATAAATTCATTTTTTATGTTAAAACATAAATAATTTGGTTACCAGTTTTTGAAACAAGCAGGAAAAATTATTTTTCTGATGTTATTCAAGAAAATCTAGAGTAATTTTTTGAATGCTTTTATTGAAATGATTATCATATAAACTATAAATAAAATATGACTAATTTAATGTAACAATGATTATAGAATAAGTTTTAGGATCACTCAAAGTTAAAATGGTGTCATTTCATCACACTTGAGATGAATATATATATGATCAATGTGATGTTCGTCATTTTAATTCCAACGTTCATGAACTCTGGAGAAGCCAATTTTTGGTTGATTCAAAATTGATAATTTATAACATATATCATCATCAATATTTCCCATATTACGTCCCATGTGGTTGTGTTTTGGGGGATATTACGATTTAAAATAATGACAAAAGAAAATGAAATTTCATCACGCAAATGAGCTTCTACAATTGAGCCCTCAATCGATCATTTGATAGGATTTCGTGAGCACGAATGAGTTCCTCACACGTGGAAGATTTCATTCCCACCACTTCATGACTCCTCAGATGAATCAGGTGCCCTAGGTTCATGTCTTTGTCTCGGAAAAACACAACGAGGATCCCCCTAATGACACCTCTCTCTTTCATTTGTTCCCCGATAAATCCCAAGGGATATCATTATGGGATGCTCTGATGAGTGTAGAGCTATGTAAATAAATCTCTACGAAGCCTCCCATTGTCAAAAGGCTTGATGATTATGGGTTCATAGTGCCAGATGACTCGTACGCTCTTCAACAACGCACACAAATGTGAAAATTTTAATTCATGGGCCACATCTCCAACCTCAAATGTAACCACCCTTGGACCATATCTAAATTACATACCCATATTGCACACTGCTGGAATTCATCAAACTGGAAACTAATCTCAATAGGAAAAGGATATTTTCATATTTTATTGAAAAAGAAAGTGGATCTTGGTAGAGTTTGGAATAGAAGATTACATAATATAAAACCGGGTTTTCATATCATTTCTGACTAGGATTCTACTTTCAATCTGCATACTCATAAGAACACAATGGAACAATTCTGGATCCAATTTCATAGATATAATTTGTTCTTTTGGTAACCAAAAATTCACAAAAATATTGTTTTCTTCATAGGTTCTCACCTCAAAATTGATTACCGAACCTTAAATGCCGACATATGACTCATTTCTAGAGTTATGGTGGAAATCAACCGTGACTCCAAGATACCCAATACTATTCATTTAAAATCTAAAGACATAAAAACCGAAATTAGAATTGAATATGAGGGGAAACGTCCCATTTGTGACTATTTCAAGATCATTTTTCATACAATCTACAACAGCAAGATGATTAAAAAACAAGTAATTCAACCAACTGAAAATAATTTGAATGAGATAAAGAGAAACCGAAAAGATAAAACACCTTTGATGGATATACCTGAACCCCCCAAAAAGAAATCTGAAATTTGGGTGACAATCTAAAATAGTTTGGCACACATAGGGGATATTTCAGGTTCAAACTAGGCGGATATTACCAATAAGGAAGACCATTCCATTAATGATTAGGGCCTCAAAGAAGAAAATTAAATACTGGTCATAGAAACTATTAGAATATCCATAAATAAATAACCTAATAAATGTCGAGATGATAAGATATCATGTATCATACAAACTGATGAAGATACCCAAAATAATAGGGATAATATTTTGAAGTGCATTACATGTAATTCAAGCACTGTTTCCCCTCATAATTGTGTTTGTCCTAGGGCCAACTCTGCTAAAACGATGGATGTGCACACTCCAACTTGGGGTACTAGAAAATATAAATACCCTCCATCTTATCTTAAAATGATTCTTTAAGAGCTATGAATCAAATCAACAACAAAAAAATGACTTAGACTCTCTTCCCCATGTTAACAACACTTCAGTTAATGGTTTTAAAACACTGGATTCAACAGGACATGCTAAAAAATCTAGGAATTCATTGTCTGACCTGAAAAGTATACAGGACACCTCACAATATATTATTTCTAAGGTGACTAAATTTTTTTCCATGGAATTGGAAACTACCAAACCATTGAGAACACACTTGTTATAAAATCTTAAAATACATGATCTCAAAGGCACCACCAAACATCTCCAACCAATGGTGGATTTTGGGATAGAGAAAGCCGACCCAGCCATTACTATTTCTTTAACCCAACATGATATGAAATATATTGTTGATCAGAATAGTACCACTAGGATTTCTAACAATTATTTTACATTAGAAAGGAACCATTAATCCAAAAATATTGAGAGTTAACTAGTTTCTTCTCTCACTTCTCTCATCAAATCCCTTAGCAGTACTGTCTACCATAATCCTAAGACTATACAAACTGTGACACAAGAAAATTAATTTGTTATTGCACCGTAAGTTTTGGTACATAATTTTATGCATGAAAACAATGATAAAATAGTGCAGATGCAGTTCCATCTTTCAGATATGGACAATGTCTAGCAACATGCCGCATCCCCATCAAAGGCTCCTGTTACACCTATCTCTCCACCTATAGTTAGTGTTGATTTCTCTATGATATTTGGATGTTTGATTTATAATAAATCATCAATCCTTTGTTTCTATGTCCTATGATTTCTATAGACTCATCTATGAATAATCCAATAAAGTAACATGTATTGAAGAATCCTATCACATCTAGAAATGAACCAGAACATGCCACTAACACTAATGTATTTTGAAGGTCTACTAGAAACAACGGATCCGGAATAAAGAAAAAGGGGAGTTCTAACTCCAAATTTAGGTCAAAATCTTGGTACACGTTTATAATTTTTAGGGTCTCTGCAACTTTGACATGTTCATTGTTTTAAAAAGAATTTTTAATATCCACTGTCCTATGTTATTTTATATTGATGAACCTAAAATTACCTTTTCCTCAAAATAATCATAATTATGTCATCATAATTACGTGTTTACTGGTGCTATCAATAATACTCTCAATGTTTATTTGTTATGATTCTTTTTCACTCTTATTTAAAAATATTGGTGTTTTCAATATATATGACGGAATTATTACTTGATATTTTAATATTAATGGAACACACTCTTTCTGGTCCTTTGTTTAGGCTTATAATTGATATCATGAAAGAATAACTCTTTGGAATGATCTATCAAATCTAGGCACTAAAATTCATTCCCCTATTTTCATATTAGTGATTTTAGTGCCATTTTTAACTCAAATGATAAAATTGGACAATCTCATGATTCCATATCCATGAGGAATTTGAAGCCACGATCGAAGAAAAAAATGTCATTTAAAGTAACTTCACTTTTGAAATATACACTTGGTATAGTAGACATTATAAAAAATTGGTTGCCTCAAATTTGGAGAGAGACATCATAAATGTCTCTACTTTAGATAAATGGGACATATTTCTAGAACCACTCTTTATAGGCTTAGCTCCGATCTTCACCGCCTCCTAGTAAATGTATCCTCCAAAGGAATGAAACCCAAGATTCCTTTTATATTTATCAATGTCTTGTTCTTTGATGAAGAGTGAACCCATATCATCCAAAATTTTGTTCCTCAATGTATCATTACAATGATTCCTTCACCTAAGCCTCAAACAAAAATATCTCAGAAGACTCTAAATTCTTGGGGTAGCTATAAAGTTAAACAAGTTAACAATGACATCATGATCCTAAAGAAATATCACTTTCAAATTCAAAATAATTAAACCACATCTGACCTCAACACTGATCCGACTCAAGAGCTAAAAATTGCATTCAAACTAAAATCCTTACTCACATTTAAATAAAATATGAGAAAAAAGATTTTAAAGTTAACTAGTTAATAGAAAATGACAGAAATACCAAATTCTATAACACTCTTAAAAGAATTATTTAGGCCTACAAACTGTTAAACATCCTGCAGGATATGGATAACCTCCTTGACACTGTGTTGAACATCACCCATCATATTGTCTCCTACTAGGAAACCACATTCAATGATCCTGATATGAACAAAGACCTCCTTCTTGAGGTCATTCCTTTAGTGATCACTAATGAGGACAACACTTACCTCCTCAACACTCTAATGAAAAATGAAATAAAAGACACTGTCTTTAGTCTGAATCCTAGTAGTGCTCTGGGCCTGGATGGCTTCAATAATGGTTTCTTTCAACATTATTGGGATGTGATTCATATTGGTGTTTGTAAACTCGTAAAATCATTTTTTTTCTAATGGGGTGACTCCTCATGATCTCGGTGCACAGTTTCTCACATTAATCCCCAATGTGGACAATTCTTCTGAGATGCACATGTTTATACCTATTTCAATTATCAATAGTCTTTATAAAATCATCATAAAAATAATTGATAATAGAAATTAAACCGTTATACACAAAGTTTTTTTTGGAGCCCGTTTGTTTATATTAAGGGTAGATCCATTCATGAATGAATCTTTCATGCCTCTGAATTTGTCAATAACCTGAAAAAAACAGAGGTGGAAATATAGATTTTAAACTACAAATTAGGAAATCCTTCAATACTATAGACATAAGATTTATCTTCTGGTCTTGCAAGGTTTTGGTTTTAGTGACTCTTTTATCACTAAAATAAAAACTCTATTCAATTAGTAATATATATCCATTTTGAAAATTGGATCTTCCAATGGATACTTCAAATGATCCAAAGGTGTCAGACCTGGTGATCCCCTTTCATCCATCCACTTCATGATAGCAGAGGACTATCTTTGTCGTCTGATGGACAATCTTATGGTCCAGAATAAGATGAAACCCATTGATGTCTCTATAAATGTGAATTCTCCTACTCACATTTTTTATTCTGATGAAATCCTTATTTTTCTTCAAGGTGATAAAAGGAACATTATTAATCTCAAAACTTCACTTTAAAACAATGAAGAGGTTTCTAGGAAAACAATTAGTTGGAACCAATCCTAAATTTTATTTGGGAAGAACATTCCTCCCACTAGAAAATGTAACATTCAATGAACTCGGTCTGAAAGAAGGTACGCTCCCTTTCACTTATCTTGTTGGTCATGTATATTTGGGTAGGCCCATGTTCTGTCAATTTGAAACTATTATTGACCAAATTCAAAATTATCTTTTCTCTTGGAATGGTAAAGATCTATCCATGGAAGGTAGAAATTTCCTTCTCAAATCTACTTCTTTATCCAATATGGTTAAATCCAGGATGGTCTATAAATGGGTTGTTGGGATTCTTAAAAAGATGAACATCCTTATTAAGAATTTCATCTGGACTCATAGTACATTGGAATAAAAACATGTGATTGTTCCCTATTCAACCTGTTATAAGCCCATTGGGAATGATGGTATTGGAATTAAAAATTTAAAATTTTTTTATGAGGCCCTTCAGTGTAAGCTCACTTGGAACATTCTTTCTAATAACTCAAATGAACTAACCTTTCTCAAAACTAGATACCTTGAAACAAATAAGGCGGGAAATCTGAACAAAATTTGATATTCCATTTTTCATTCAATAAAAAAAATTCTTCACCAATATTATGAATAATTCAAGATGGATTGTCTCTAAAAACTCTTCCATGAAATTCTGGTTGGATAACTGGACTAACACACCATCAATTTCTATGATATCTTCTGATCAAAATCTTGAAAATATAAACATCACTATTAGATATATATTATGATAACAATAAAAGCACCACCATGATATTGTTCTAAATTTCATTGAAATCTATGCTTTCACTTACACTGATGACACCATAAATTGGGAACCAGCTCTGAATGGTATGTTTATCTCAAAAAATATCTACAATAATTATTTTTGTAACCCTGAGAATGATTAAAGTTAACTAATACATTTTAACAATCCTTGGATTAATCCTTCATGATTTACAGTAATCTGGCACCTTTCTCATAACAGAGTGTCCATTGATATTTACATCCAATATTTTGTAATATAGATTTTCCCTATGTTTAAAATTTGTATCCAACATAGCTAAGATTCTAAACACATCATCCTTTCTTGTGCTACAAATTTTTCACTTTGGATCTATATTCCTAACATTATTAATTGTAGATGGTTGTTTTTTGACTCCGTAACAACACATGTATAGAAATGTGCAGAAATGGAAGGTACAAATCAATAACCTTTTCATTTCTGGGGTTGCAGACCTCCACCCGGTGATCTAGTATGACTGAAATGCTATTATTCATAATAGTTATTCAATCAATCTATATCCACATTGAATGTGGATCCTTATATCAATACATGAGTCAAAATTGTTTCAAAAGGGACATTTCCACAACACCGTGCATGACTTTGGAATGCTGATGTATCTATAGATTAACGATAATTTTGGTCCACCACATCGCACTTTGGAGGTGTTTTGGAGAACCCCTCTCCCTAGATAGATCAAAATCAATATTTATGGTGCCTCCTAGTGAACCCTAGACCCTTCTGGGTGTGGTGATGTCTTCAAGAATCACTGTAGTCATATTCATGTATGTATCAAGGTTAATTTTGACATTTCCACTGCCCTTGAATATGAGATTCTGAGTTTGATACATGCCATTGCTTTGGCTAAGATCTTTGGTAGGAAAAACCTTCGGAACAAAATTGGCTCGATGACTATCGGTCAAGCAATATGGAATAGCGTAACTTATCTTACATAGACGACTACTACACGATGGATGTAATGAAAGTGTTCGGTCATTGATTTTGAATATATCATCAAACATTTTTATCAAGAATTGAACACGGTTGCAGATGGTCGGGCCAACATGGAAGAAGGTCAAGACATTTCTTGGTTAGCAGTCCTCCCTGCTGATCTCATTTTCTTTCATGAAAAAGATTGTAACATGATCTCCAAATTTGTAATCCAGTTAAATTTATTTTAATAATATATATGCTTTGGTCATTTTGGGCTAATGAATCAACTTTCCAAAAAAATGGATGCCTTATTATGTACTTTTTTCCTCAATCTATACATGTATCTCTTGAATGGTTAAATTTACCAGAACTGCACTGGAACACCACATTATTATTCATGCCGAAAATGTAATAGAAGATTTTTGGCTGAGTCAAAGAATGACGACATGTAGTTTTTTTACACTTTACGTAAAATTAAAACAATTTATCATTATTGTGTGCTTATTGCATTGTAGTCTTTCATTTCAGAACAAATGACTCGGAAAAATATAACATATCTATTATCAAATCTCAAGTGATAAAATTAAACAAACCTCTAAATCTAATCAGCCAAATTATTTCAATTAATACATGAGATTTATGAATTTTTAATCTGGTAATATCGCTATTTCTGAAACATCTGCCCAAATTGGAAGAATAAATATATGGAAGTCTCAAATATTCAATCCACTAACAAAATAGTAAAATATATTTTTTGGAATGTGTACAAGATGCATTTGGATTCATTAACTTCTGTGATCTAGCATTTTCAAATAGTTCAAGTTATGGTTGCCAACAAATTTGGGAAAGATCTAGTCATGGATTTACATTATCCTTGGTCTTATATGGTGTATCCGAGACTATATAAAATAAATTATCGAAACAATTCATCTAAATAAGGATGAAATCCAACATGTGGTAGACATAAAAATTAGATTAATATGGATGATCTAAAAAATTCCTTATTTTTTCAAATATTGTTCTTTCCCAAAGCTACAAATTTCATGTCATTTTTTGGTTGGTCTAAATGTGATTGGATGTAATGAAGAGACGATTGATTTTATCTCCATACATGAGATAATTATTGGAGACTCATATGTTTTAATTGTACCTTTTCTGAAATGATATGTTTTCCTCTAAAAAGAATGATGGTAAGAAGGAATCTACGATGACAGTCAAAAAATTTATTTCTTCAAATTGAAAATCATAAACACTTTCATCAAAATATGAAAGTTACCAGAATAATACGGAAAATTTATCCAAAGTAAATTTTTAATTCTTGATTCCAAAAAAGAATTTTATTTTTTCAAATTGAACTTATTAACATGTGAAAAACTATATTTAATGTGGGTGCGCCATCAAAAAGTGGCAAAACTTCATTTTTTTGAAAAATACTTATTTTACCCGAAAAATTTATTTTGTTCTTATACCATGTTCTAGAAAATGTTTAAGATGAATAATAATGTTATAAAATTCAATATTTAGTTAATACTATTCATAACGGCTAGTTCATAATAATATTATAATAATATATCGTTGTTTATTAAAACACTGTATTGCGTACAACACACGTTATCGAGGATGGTCGCGATTGTGTGTAATGCAATCCATGTCAGGGTTGCGTGTTGGGAAAGAATCCTTCGTTGTTTCATATAATAGAATCCAACCATATTTTATTTATACATTGAATATATATATATATATATATATATATATATATATATATTCAATGTTGCGTAGAATAACTATTATCAAAATTGTGTGTAACACGATTCATGAATAGTGATACGTATACTACAAGCTAATACGGTGTTGCGTATAGTGAAATGTAATCTTGGTGTAGCATACAACACAAAACATTAATGAAATTAAGAGAATATTTTTCATAAAATCTCAGGGTGTTACAACTTATTCCCAAAGTGAGGCTTCAAGGAGTAAGAGAGATATGTGGAGAGCCAAAATGGGCAGGGGATGGCCGAGCCAAAGGCTTTGGGAGTGTGTGTAAAGAGGTATAGGTGGGGGCCTTTTATAAGAGGAGAGGAGGGGCACTCTTGGAAGGTAAATAAAAGTCACTTTATTTTAATATGGTATTCGGATTTAGGAGGTCCCACATTGATGTGTTTTGAGGATAAGTTGATAAGAGTTCGAAATCCACCCATCCAATAGGTTTTGGCCATGTGTAGGTCTTAGAATTTACATTATATTTCCATTTTATTTTAATCGTTAAATAATGAGGTCATCGGTGTATCATCATTATGTCATACATAATTTAATTTACTTAATTTCTAAAAAGTATAAAAAAACTATTATGATGTAGGAAATCTTTTTAGCCTTCTAATGAATATTTATAGTCAAAAATCTGACTTGTATAACCCCATGTAAAAATTGTTTTAGTAAAACATCTCATGTGTGTATCATTTTTACTTTAACATTAAATAAAAGGTATTTATGTCATTTTCCAAACAAAGTGGATCCCTGGGGTCCCAAAGTTGACCCATGGATTTTCTCGGTCGGCCATGACACATCCAATGAGGGTAGGACATGTGTCTAGGTCATTTAATTTTATTAAAACATCATTCTTCAACGAAAATATGGTAACCTTTACAGGACCAGATGGACATACTCGAAGGAGGGAGTAGATAGACAATCATAAGTTGGATAGCCTTACCCTCATATCAGTTGACATGAGGAGTCCGAGATATCCTGTACTGGTTGTCCAATATACTTATGTCTTTCTTGATGATGTGCCTGGACTACCTCTTTGTAGGGTGGTAGAATTCTACATCAACATGTACCCCGGGATAACACTGAAATCTACACCAACATATCATATGGATCTCACAGAGCATTGTGAGTTGCGGTTTTAGTTGGAGGACTTATAGGGGAAGGGGTTCACAAGGCCCAGTGTTTCTGCATGGGCATCCGCGATTTTGTTCGCCACGAAGGCAGATGGGAGTCTGAGGCTTTGTGTAGACTATCGGCGCCTGAACCAGGTGATTGGGATGAAATGGAATCTACTCATGGGGATAGATGACCTCTTCAACCAGCTGAAAGGAGTTTGATGGTTTTCGAAGATAGACCACATATCAGGCTACGACAAGTTCCGGGTACGGGATGAGGATGTACCGAAGAAGACATTAATGTTTTAGTATGGACATTATGAGATCTTGGTAATCCCCTTAGGCATAACCAACTCTCCAAAAATATTCATGGGGCTCATGAATAGGATCTTCCAGCCTTACCATGATCTATTCATGGTTTTATTCAAAGATTAAATCTTGATATACTTGGCGTAAGTGGGTGAGAACGTCGGGAACCTATAGATAGTAATCGATATACTCTGAGAGCACCATCTTTATGGTATGATCTAAATGGTCCAGTTCATTATACAGGATGTTCACTTTTTAAGGAAAGTTATCTTAGAAACTAGGGTTACAGTGGATCCTGTGATGATAGAGGTAGTGGTTTGTTGGGAGCCACCTAGGATTGTGAATTAGGAGCAGATTTTCTTAGGATTGGGTGGGTACTACCAGAGATTCGTACCAGAAAATTACAGAGTTGCAGAACTATTTTCAGCATTGTCAAAAAAGAGGCATCCCTTCATTTTAATATAGCAGTTCCAAAGGTTCTTTCAGGTGCTAAGGCAGAGGTTGGTGAGTGCACCCATCTTGAGGATACCATAACAGGGAGTTGGGAATGTATTATACTATGATACAACAAGGACGAGACTAGGTTGTGTCCTGATGTAGGAGTGAGCGGCGATCACCAACGTCTCACAACACCTGAGACAACATGAGAAAAACTATGCTACCCATGACCTAGTGTTATCAGCAGTGGTCTTTGTGCTGAAAATGTGACAGCACTACATGATGGGTGAACAATTTGTTGTTTTCTCTGATCACTAGAGTTTTAGGTATATCTTCTGACAGAATGAATTGAACATGGGACAACGACAATGGTTGGAGATCCTCCAGGTTACTGACTTCGAGATAGTCTACACTCTTAAGAAGGGAAACACAGTAGAAAACACCCTCATTAAGAGGTCTGGTATACAATTTCTGAGTGAGGTGATAGAACAGCTAGCCGCATTGCAGATATCCTTGGTAGATAGTGATGGGGAAACATACCTCTAGTCTATGATAGTTACTCCCCCACTCCTTCAGCGATCCATGAAGGAACAACTTGGGGACATAGAATACAAGGCCCAACCTACCCAGATATCATCTGGACAGGCTCTTGATGGATTTTTTGAATGTGGAGAGCACGTCATCCTCTTCAGAGGATGCACTATGGTACCCAGGAAGCTTTTAGAGGAGGTATTGAGGGAGTTCCACACACCCCCTTTGGTGGTATATCCTGGAGTGGAAAGGATGTACGAGGACCTTCAGTTTTAGTACTGGTGGAAGTTGATGAAGAAAGTAGTGGTAACGTTCATGTCATAATGCTTCACTTGTCAACAAGTGAATGATGGGCGTCATATACCAGTATGATTATCTTAGAAACTTGAGGTATCAGAGTGTAAGTGGGATAGAATATACATGGAATTCGTGAAGGTGCAACCACGTACATCTAGGTTGGTTCACAATTCTATCTGAGTGATCATTGTATTACTCACCATGTCTGACCAATTCCTACCCATCTGACGGTAGGGATCAATTGAGAGCATAGGATGTCTCTGCGTGTAGAAGATTGTGAGTCTTCACGGGGTGTCATTGATGATCTTCTCAGATCAAAACACACATTTTACATCCCTCTTGAGAGATGGATTATAGGAAGAATTCGGGACTTAGCTACGCTTGAGCACAACCTTCCATCCTTTGACAGATGGTCAGAATGAGCGGGCCATCTAGACAATCGAGTATATTCATCGTTCTTGTGTTCTAGATATTTTCTGTAGTTGGGATGACCACCTTCCCCTGATGGAGTTCACATACAACAATATTTATCACTCCACCATCATCATGGCTTGGTTTGAGGCCCAGTATGGGAGACCATGAAGATCCCCACTATGCTAGAATGTTCCAGGGAAGTCAGCACATATGGATCCAGTGTTGGTATAATCTACTGTGGAGAACGTAAAGATTATCCAGGAGGGGATAAAGACTGCACAGATTTTTAATAAGTCTTATGCCGATAGGAGACAGAGACCCTTTGAGTTTGAGGAGGGAGTCCATGTATTCTTATAGGTCTCACCCTGAAGATGATTACAATGGTTTAGCTGGGGTGAAAAGTTATCTCCATGGTTCATCGGACCCTTCCAGATCCTCATCAGAGTGGTTGTGGTGGTGTATAGTCTAGATATTCACCTATATAACTAATAGGTTCATACTGTGTTCCATGTGTTTCACTATAGGAGGTACTTCCATTATCCATCATATGTCTCCAACTTGGAAGAGTTGGACATCGATGATGGGGTGACATTAGCAGATTTTCAGGTTAAGATAGAGCATCGATTGGAGTTGGTCCATTGTTGGTGGTTCATTCCTCTAGTGTGTGTTCATTGGAAGTTGGGTACTTTCTAGGAGGGAACATGGGAGAGGGAGGCTCAGTTACATGCTTAGTACCGCCATTGTTTTCTCTAGTTTTTTTAGTTTTTAGGGGTTAAAATATCTATGGTTGGGTAAAGTTAAATACCTAATAATTCCATTTAATTTTTTAAAATTATTTGGGATTACTATGAGTTTGCAAAAACTGATGGCATGTTATTCCGAGGCCCGTGGTACCCAAAAAGTAATTTTGAAATTTTGTAAGGTACGTTCATTAAACGCACTAGTGACATTTTCTATCTTTTAAACCAGTGCTCAGATTTAAAATCTTGGAGCACCCTTGAATCCAAAGTTCATGGATTCTCTTAAGGGAGGTTTAACTTCGACCACAGTTGGTTGGGAGAAAAAGATAGTTTTTTAAACTTTTAAAGAAATAATAAAATTATAGAATTGTTATTTTATTTTTCTTACCACTTGTTTTGTAGAAGGAGATGATTATATGGAAATGTAACACAGAATCTTCCACCGACGAAGAACGTAAGCTTGGATGACAATGATCTGGGATCAACGAACACCAATGGATTCATCATGTGAGGACTCTTCTACCTCCATGACTATGATTTCACCTCCATTTACAAGGTAGGAGGTTTGTCTTGTTTAATTCTATGGGTTTTGTCTTCATTAAATTACATGTGTTTTAATAAGAATTAATCCCTCCAATGTTATGATAATAACATGGAGGAAACGGTCCAAACAAACAAGGACAAGACCCTCAGCCGCTTGTTTTATCATTGCGTTCTCCGAGGAAGTTTTTCTCAACAATACAGGACCTTGATATAGGGAAGAACGTGGAAATACCGACATCCTAGGAGGCCCTTAGGCGCGTATGGGAGACCAAACAGAGGTTGGAAGAATTTCCAAAGCCCCGCAGAAGAAATTCCGGTGGGGCACCGGCACAGCTGCGCCAGCAGACAAGGGCAACAGCCAGCAATCGCTGGCTCTAATAGAAGAATGGAAGCATGGATGACCGAAGGGGGAGACCAGCGTCAGCTGGCCGCATTGGTAGTGGAGGCGGCGCACCGTCGCGCTCCGCAGAAGGCAGGCCGCAGCTCCGAAGCCGTGGTTAAGTGAGGGGACCCGCTCTTTGTGGGTCCTATAGAGTACCAGGTGGAACCACCTAGAACCGCCATTTGAAGGACTGAATGGCTCTTTGAGATTTTTAGGAGGTGGACCGTTCTACCCTCACATGTGTTGTGCCAGCCATCAGGCTATGCTACGGCGGCCCAGCCTAGCCGGGGTGGGATGGGCCGGTCTGCTACCCTGCGGGCTGAGCCCGACATGGCCCAGCATGGCCGAGCCGGCCCAGGTCATTTTGGGCCAGGCCTAGGCAACCCAAACCGGGTTGGGTTTTCCTAGTCCAGAATGGCCTGGACAAAGATAATTTCATGCATAGATACACATAAAGGATGTATCTTGCAAACCAGATGTCCATTTGATGAATCTTCTACGTCGATGGGATCCTTAGAGCAATACAGTACTTTTGTGATAGTCCACATCAGTTTTTGGGAATGTTGGAGTATGGATAGGTTGTATCGAACCCTAATCTAACTCGGCCCTAAACACTAAAATTCCCATAACTGTCAGACCGAGCATCTAATTGACCCGACGTCTATTGAAATGGGACACATACTACAAGGGGGACCATTGAGTTACTACTTTGTAGAATCATATGGCTAGATGTCCTCTTCCCAGAGACTCTATTTAGATTATAAATCATAGAGACCTTGTGTGGATCAATAACATAGGGACCCTATGTGGATCAGTATCATAGCAACCCTACACGGAACAGCGATAGAGATGCCCATTGTGGATCATAGACATAGAGACCCGGTGTGGATCATCATTATTATCTATTTCATTGAGTTTTATAACTAGTTTTAGGTGAGTCTTCTTTTCGTTGTGATTTTTGATTGATATCATACGATTTGGTTTTCCATTGTTGAATTCTAAGAGACCATCGGGGGTCTCGAGGTCCCAACTGGGTATTGTTATACTCACCTGTGCATGTCCTTTGCCTACACCTTGTTGTGTCTAGTGCAGATGACGAGCCGCCTTTACTGAGACTTGGGGAGAAAGGGCCTAACAGTGGACATTGGTGACTGTTGACATATAGAGCTGCAAAGAAGGGATGTACCAACCCCTTTAGGTAATATCCTTGGTGAGTGATCTCAGGTGAAACATTTCTTTTGAGGTTGTTTTTCTTTCGGTTGGGCTTGTATTCTGTCCCCATGACTTTCAGTACACACTTTTACGATTTCTTTACTATCATGGTTACATCTTTTTTTGTTCATGGATTGTGTTTTTGTTCTGGTATAAATGCAATGCCTTCCCATTTCAGGGATACATATTTTGGGCGCTAGTCACCAACCCTTAGCCTATGGAAGGCGCACCTGGGTTTGTCACGACATGGGCCCCGGGGGATGTGTCGTGACATTTATAATAAATATAATTTAACCACATGGGATGATAAATCTGAATCTCTTCACAAATAATAAGAAATGTGTTATTACCATTAAATTCATTCAATTAAAATGATTATCATAGATATTATGGAAATGGTTTTGCTGATAATTTCTGCTACAAATTGAAAACAAAATTCACCACTAAAACCAAAAAATTGTATCATTTCCACAACCATATCATTTAATTTGATAGTGTTATTAGATAAGGAAAAAAAATTATATTTTCTTTAACCATTATATGATCAATAAAAAAGTTCATTTTTTATAGTGATATTAAATAATCATTTTTTAATATAAAATATCAATAGTCTATAAAAATTTATACAATATATTATGGTTCAAAAAAACATGCCATAGAAATTGATTAGAAAAAAAAACATTATTCTATTTCATTATTTTCATTAAAAATTTTCTTAATGATTATGAAAAGTATATTTAAAAAAATGAAAAAGAAATGGATGGATGGATAATTATCTTCAACATTTAAATCCATGAATTTAAATTTAATTTTTCATAGAAAATTTTATATATTTATTGTATCTTATTTTCATGGAATATTATTATAATTATAATATTATGTATTTATTTAAAATTTATATACTAATTTATTATATTTTAAAAAATAGATATTATTAAAAAAATGTTGAGGGTATAATTAGATTTTATGAAATTTATAGAAACTATAATATTCATTTTTCATAGTAAATTTGAAATTGATGAAATTTATTTAAACATTGATAAAATGGTGATTATGGGAATTAATAAATGGTTAAACTATATAAAATATAGTATGTAGAAATTATCAAAAAATAAAAACTTCTAAAATGGTTTAATAGAAAAGAAAGTAGATGTGTACAAGGGGTCCTAAGAATATGAATATGTAGAAAATTTAGGGAAACAAATCACTGATAAATCACCCATTAAATCATGCAATGAATGGATTATGAACCAAAATCGTCAAATCATATCTTGGTTTCAGAAATATACAAGTAATTTTATTTAAATCCCATCTATAGCCAAATTCACATCGATTAGTTATATCTATGTTTCTATACCATTGTTAATTTTAGTGAAATAGAAATATTGAATAATCTAAATGTATTTTGAATAAAAATGAAAGAACTGTTTCAAACACTACCACCATAAGAGATATTATATAGAACAACATCTTCATTATTTTTAGGTCCATAAAGTATGTGAAACAAGACAGTTTTATAATTTTCAATATATATGTTCTTAGAAACCATCATATTAGAACAGTTAACATATTTTTGTTCTCTCTTATCTCAAGAAAAACATGTTTTTAAACCTTACTATATAAATTAGATCAAAATCTACATTTACCATCTGATTTCTTTCCCAAATTAGTGTTATTAAAAAATTTATTCTATGTTTCATTTAAAAAATCATTATTGTAAAAATATAAAAAAACAATTAATTAATACATTTTAATAAATTTTTGACATAATGATTTTAGATCCTTTATTTAATTGAATTGTATCGTTAAAATATTATGGGATAGATCAAAATCAACCAAAAATAATCATTAATTGAATAACGCAACTATAAAATTTATTTCATTAAAATAAAAATAGTAAACTATAAAATCCATGATTTAGTCTATCTGTTCTATTTCTGAACTAGATTATATATAACTAATGCATTACACCCCATATGCTAGGTTCTGCCGACCAATGGTGGGGGTATCTGTAGAGAGTGGAAATAATATACCCACTTTCATGTAAATAATCAAAATCATAGTGGAAGTTTTATAAAAAAAATTAAACACAGTATACCCGAATAAGAGTGCTCATCAAAACTACATACCAATAGTAAATTAATTACAACTATCATATTATTAAAAAAAATTGTTGTAGTAACTTCATATGTTGACACAAACATAAAAATGATCTCACATGGGATTGTTAAATAATTAAAATCAATAAATAAATTTAAAGATAATTAAATAAAATTTTCCCCCAATCAATTCCATGTCACATATCCTAGAACGTATAATTCCCCATTGCTCATCCCTTGAAAAAATTGAAAATTTCACTACTTGACTCATGAACAATAATGTTTTCTTGACTACCACGGTTCATGAGGAGAATCATAGTAAATATTAGTAAACCCCTAACAGTGGTTTCACTATCATACCCAATATAAGAAAACATATGTGTACTATGATATTATTTTAAATATATGTAAACATTAAATGATTCTAATAATATAAATGCCACCGACAAAGGTACTATGCACATACATGGTTTAAAAAATAACTGCTTCATCTTGTGATGATATATATATATATGAACAAATCACATAAACATTAATTAGGAATAACATCATTTTGGATATTAAATGGTCATAACATCCAATCATAGTATCGTGACCAATAAAATAAAAATAAACCCCAATAATATAGAAAATATAGGTGCACAACATCCGTATGAAATCACAGTCATCCATACATAGGATGTACATCATGATAACAAATTTACAACCACGTGAAAAGTGTTCCAAATACAAAATATTTAATTAAGAACCAAATCCCATGGATTTTTCCAAGAAATAGAAAATAGTTCATATCCATCTTCATAATCTCATGATGCAAAATCAACTGTTTTCTTAGGTTAAACACATGAGAGTGAATCATGGCCAAAACAACAATTATCAAACTAAAATCAAAATTCCATCGTTAAAATAAATCAATATTGATATTTTTTTACCTAATTCTAATATCAATATAAAAAATTTAAACAATTTTCTATTACCATCATCATCAATACCACAAAGGAATTACCTTCCACAACCATGTGTGATTTAAATCATAATTACATAAAATAGTATTCAATTTATGAATAGATAAATCAATAAGCACAGTAACCCATCAAGAAGGGAATTAAATGAGTTTTATTTCAACCCTCTATATATTAATCATTTTTGAGAAGGTCATCTGATCTCATTAAAATAACTAGGAATACAAAAATACATAATAAACCAATTTAAAACCATATTGGTGAAATTTCTTTTGATTTGGTCATACAATTCAACTCAAGCATAAATTTAATATGGTATGTCTTAAAATAATTAAATATTATTACTGACAAAAGCCATCAATTAGATAACCTAATTTATATCAAATAGGCTAAAAACTCATATACACCCCATATTCAAGGTATACATGCCAAAAAACAACACTAAAAATATAATAACTTCTTAGGGTTATAGATATAAGCTAAAAACACACGCCACACATCCCCGAACTAAATGGAGTGTAAAGAAAACCATTTAAAAAAAAATTCAAAATAAAACGTAATAGATCCCTAATGGTGTCCCATGTAATGTGGACCCTCAAATTAAATTTAATGTGTAGCCATTCTCAAATGCAATATCAATTAATAATGATTTCAGTGTGAAACAAGGTCTTAAATTTCTATAACAATTTCACACGAGTAATGTAAATCCATATAGATTTAATTCAATGTTAATTCCCCATGTTTACAGAGAAATGGTGTCATAGATCACATAAAATGAATATAATCATTAGGATTAGTTAGGAACTACCTACATTTATCTAATGGAAAAAATACTTCATGATGATCTCCATATGAATAACATAGGATTAGTATAGATTTTATAACCATATAAAAATCCTTAATTTAGGTCCTAGATAATGTAAAAAGTATAAAATGTGTAATAAATAACATATAGATAGAATAATATGTATTTTCATACTACAATGGACTCACTAGGACTGATGAAAAATGAATAAATCTAAAAATTTGGGAGAACTAGTCCTTCGGGTAAACAAAATTTTGAAGTCAGAACATAGGAGTCCAGTCTAATCATAAAAATCCAAATATTAAAAATTAGAATTTAATTTAAATTATAAATATATAAAAACTATAAATAATTGAAAAAAACATCTCATGTATCCCCTGGGTACCCAGTTACACCTCCTAGTGTACATGGTTCCCAACTGGGTACCAGGTTTTGCATTTACTTTGTAGTTGGGGACTCCATAGAATTTATATTCTCACTTCATTGAATATCATGTACCAAATACTAAGACACTAAGTAATAGAAGACTTCTATAATATGATATATTTTTTAATACTAGTCATATTATCCCAAAACTAGTTTCATATCTTCCACCAAAAACTCATCCATTCAAAAATCGTTAATATGGAAAATGTTTAGTGGATTTTATTTATAAAAAATTAACCTTTTGTAGATGTGAGGTATTTCAACCTCCAAATAATAGATAAAATCAAACCTTGGATGAATTATTGATCCTCATTGGTGAAGAACATTTTCAATTTATCATGCATATCATCTTCTCATTGTAACATCTCCTCCTAAATTTATTTTTGATTCCACTACACATATACTATAGGAAATGCTTTACTAGAAAGTTCCTCCTAACTACGACACCAGTCAAAACTAGTTAGTCCATGAATGACACATTCCACTCTAGATTTACCTCATCAATTGTGATTACATGAAAAGGGATGAGATGTTATCAATGAATTTTTAACATATTTGACACATCATGCATACCAATTTATCACAGATAATGTTTTAATAGATATTCAATGGTATCTATCATCTTGAAAAAATATAAATCCCTATCCAATATCATTAAAATTTCATGTGTTTTGGAATATTATGGTTTTATAATACAAGTAAAATATAGAAGAAATTTATTTTCTATAAATAACATAACAAAATGTAATGTTTGGTCACAAAAAATTAAGGTATACACTATGCAGTCACAAACCACTTCCTAATCAAATAAACATTCTTTAAAATCTCTATAATGATTGTTAGTTTATCAATAACTACCCCTCTATCCTATAAACCTCATATATCCAAATGAAATGAATTTCCATAACAGTCCTTGAAGGAATCTATCTATATAGATAACTTATTACTATGGTTATAATTGAAATTCAAAAGCACAAGATGATACACATAAGAAAGCCATGAAATGCAAGGAATCATCCCTTAGGATGTCCTTTATAATAAGGATGGCATGAAAAAACAATGAATCATTCAAATAATGGTTAGTATTCCTCATGTGAATCTACTTATCAAATTATTACTATAGAACTTACAAGATGTGGCATGGAAAATTGGTATCAACCTCTGAAATGATACATTAGGGCACCCTCATAAGGATGAAATATCCCACATTCATATAACATAATCAACTCATTGATATAGATATTCTACTAAACAGGAATGGAAAATATTTCTTTAATCAACTGATCTATGATAACCTATATAACATTAATTCCTTGGTGTAAGCTCTATAACCATTTCCAAAAATCTATATCCATATGATAAATCATCAATAAAGTAATGGGTAGAAAGTGGAAGTTACATATAGCTCAGTGATTTTTATCCTTTAACTACGAATGAGTAGATCATTATGAAAACCCTTTACGTATTTGTTAATTATATTACATAAATAATTAATGTGAATGTTATGGAACACCATGGTACTACCCTAATGAATATACCATCTTGGTGAATTTGAATCCAACATCTTATCCTTATGCTTGATAATAGCAACCACAACGAAACCATATATGAATAGTTTCATTTAATTATCATGGGATAAATTACGTGGTGTTTATCTATAGTGTATATTATTTATCATCACATGGTATAGGAATTTGATAGTTTCCTCACATTCAAAAACATATAGAGTGAGGAAGTAATATTGAAATAGAAATGGGTATCATTCCTTTGATACTCCTAATCCTGAAGGAAAATATCATCAAATATTATTAAAATTAGTAACTCTCTACTACAAACCTATAGAACCTATCCTTCAATCCTCTAATTTTTAGTTCCTTCTAAAACATTCCCCTTTCTAGTGGTTTATTCCATCTCAATGTCAAAACACTAATAATAATATACTCAACTCTTCTAAATATATTTCAAGTAACATTATAAAAAGATATAAAAGTGGATTTTATGATTTTTTTTTGTACAAA
Organism: Viscum album; assembly: GCA_963277665.1. Classification (NCBI taxonomy): domain Eukaryota; kingdom Viridiplantae; phylum Streptophyta; class Magnoliopsida; order Santalales; family Viscaceae; genus Viscum; species Viscum album. The sequence goes on along the minus strand of OY728140.1, from coordinate 1,375,951,291 downwards.
ATCCATCACATAATATAATAATACCAACATCTCAATTCATAAATTTACAAGGTAACAACATATCATGAGCTAGGTAAATATTCTCATGGAACCTCAACTACAAATTACCATAGGTAAGAATATGCTCATCTAACATGTGGACCTCTCACAAGACCAACACCTCAAACAAAACAATATAGTGTATAATATTACTTAGATAAGGTAAGGTCAAAAATATAATTGATATTAACCCATATTTAAAATCATGAATGTAACTCTCCCATAAAACAAACATTAAATAAACCTCAACACCTTTTCTGTCATTTCTATTATCATCAAATGTAATTAAGATAAGTTTATATTGAATCTATTGTAATAATCTTACAATCACTTGAATATATGCATCTAAAAATATTCTTGTGGTTATATAAACCATTCATGGACTCAAAAATCCTTGGGTACAGTGATATCTCTACCTAATATATCACTTGTCCTAGGGTAAATACATTGGTAATCTAGAATAAAATTATCGAAATCGTGGAAAAATTAAATGATCTCTCACTGTGATTTAATTGATCTCTAGATGTAAAGAATAGTCATCCAATGAACATGAATATACCAAAATACAATTTTTAGACACCACTATTATCAAATCCATGAAATCATGGATAAACCAATTCATCATGTCCACAATTATAGTTCGTTCATTGAATAATATTTAAATTATCACTAGTTTAACATATATTCAATATGTGATTTTATCATTTATAAAAGGAATATAAAAAAGCATCAAACAAATATTTTTATTACTCAATATAATTATTATCTTGGATAAATGCAAGGAATATTCTTATTTAAGCCAATCTTAATTATGGTAATTATTATTCTAGTTATTGGTAAAAACCTAGTTCCTCCTCTAGTAATTGACATAGAATTGTAACAATACATTAACCACGTTGGTGGAAAAAAATAAGAGAAACATAGTGGGTGATTAGTAAAATAAATTCAATTAAATAATGATACATGAATTATGAATTTATCTCTCTATGATCTACAAGATCCATATTGTAATGAGTAATTGATATAGATTATGTCTCATGAATAATATTAATCAAAAACTCAATATTTCTTTTTCGTGGGAGCCAATAGGTGTGCCCATGAAATACATCTTGGAACTGGTCAATAATATGACAAAATATTATTTAATACATCTCATCACAATCAAATAAAAACAAAATGTTTTACATAAAATAATCTATTGAAGTCTATGGTCATATCTTAAAAAGAATACCTCCAAATCCAACTCCCTAGAACAGTTCAAAATATCTCCCTTAAATGAAATGACTGATATTTTTGAGTGATAATATTTGATTATCCCTAAACACAAAGTCAACAAATACATAACTATAATCACATAATTGATTCAAATATATAATATGATGATATTATATATATTTCATTATCCAATGATCATGAGGGAACACTCAAAACATCAATAAAGGAAATTATATTGATCATCTAATGTCATAGGAGGGGATATCACTTTATATAAGTACTTTATGGTCATCCAAACATTATTGACATATTTAAATTACATAAATTAATTTGATACACTTGAACTAAACAAGTAAAATGAAATACTGGTTTTTATTATGATGATGCATGAAATATTCAAAGACCGAATACCATAGTTAGTAGGTTCCAAATTAAAATCACTATGTTGTCTAACCCATAAGGATTATTTTAGCCTCTATATGCATGGATTAACTAATGAAATCACATTTTCTAAATATATTGAAACTGAGAACCATAACTACATGTATTTCCTAATAGTCCATGAGGACCCCAACTACCAGTTTAGTGGTTGAACAATCAACCATTAAACTGGTCCATGTGTATTTTAATTATTATAAAACTAATAATGATTTCAATAATTTTAGAATATCTGTTGTTGATAATCCATATACCCACAAGAGAGACACTCCACTAGAGTTATGTGGAATTGCGGTAAAATATTCCCATCCTACCATACTAATATCATATTGGAAAAGAGAACTCCTACTGAGTAGAATAAGTGACACTTACCTGAATACTTCTCTAAATTCCACTCCTATTATAACAATTATACCACCATTTCATGAAACCAAATTATTCACTCATAAACCCATTATAAAATAATGGAAACCTATAATTTATTACATTTTTTAGATTCCTCTCTATAATTAATGCATGATTTAATGATTTTCAAAAATATGAATGAAAGAAGATATTCACTCTAGAATGAACCAAATGTCTCATTTCATCTTGGAAATGGTAAAACCTACTGTCTCCTCACTCATGGGTGAATGGGTAAACACAAAAAACATAAACTTGATTAGCATAGTCATTCATAGACCTAGAAATAGATTAATAAACACCCATGATCTATTATCATTTATTTTCTTGAGATATAAATACTCAATAAACTATACTTGAATGTACTTAGAGGATAACATCATGTGCTGATCATCCTAGAAAATGAATTCCCAATAGTGCCTCACTAGATCTCGATGAATATATACTACAAGATTAATTAAAAAATGAAGGGGTTTCTCTAGAAGATAAGTGATTACTTGTATGTACTTAAGCCATATCTCAACAGCATCAACACCACTATAACCAGTAAATTGAGATGGATGAGGAATCACAATCACCCTTATTAGATAATCCTTGGTAATCTAAAATCCCTGATCACAAAATCATCCAAAATAAATTAAACAAATCACACTCTCATAAATATATTCATCAAGGGGAGTTATAGGTACAATTGGGGACATCAACACAATAATCGGCGGGTTGGGCTCATCCCATCTCTATGATGGATCTATTAGAAATCACCATGGTTGAATATCAATATGATAAAAATTAAATAACATATAATTAAATATATAATATGTATGAATATAATATTCAGGAGAGTTCATGGTCATAAAAGTGTTTCCCTATGAAATAAAGATATCATATCATACTAGTGTCACACGTTACCATATATGATCTCTATAAACCTTACTTCCCACTATCACTCAATGGAAGAATAATAAAAATATGATTACAGTAATCATATTATAAATATAAAAATATAATCATAACTAATTTACATTAAATTCCAAAATCTTGTATATGATAATGTAAAATAAGTTGTTGATGACACATTTTATAAATAAACCATATATCATAATTCGAGTTCTCAATTTCATGCATCCACGTGAATGTCAGGTGAATCCACCTTCTCTAAATTATACAAGAAAACACGCTCTCATTACACATAATATAAAATAAAAACCCAAATAAACCATAAATTAATAATATAATGGCTCATATTTGATTAAATAAATCAACATGAAAATAAAAATATTATGTATCCCGTCTTAGGTGACAAGGAATATCCTAATACAAGGATTGGAAACTACCATGCATAAATTCTATCTCATATTCCAACCACAGCCTACCCCTTATCATCCATTTCCCAAATATAAAGGAAAATAAAATTATGTCTCTGTAGAAAATTGTAGTTATCCTGGTCATATTTAGCACCAGAGTGAATGAACCGGGTTTCACATACCTCATGTTCACCACATTGTATTCCATATGATGTAAATGACAAGTGATATTCCATGTATATATTTAGCTTACTATATCCTCATTGGTAAATTTGTACATTGAAATATTGAAGTAAATTTAGTTAATATACATCAAATATTAACCAAATAAGATCATATAAAATAAATCAGTGAAAATAGTAAATAAATTTCAAATCAAATGTTTTAAAAAACGAGTTTCAATATTTTTATATCATAACATATATGAAAATAGGATCCCTTATTGGAACATCACCTAAAAATATTCTGTAAAAAGTTTGAGACTAGAGTTTTCATCTAAAACTATATGGAATCCATGTTTATCCAAATCTCCCAGAACAGACGATGCTTCACAACCCATCTCTAAAAAGTGGATCTCTTTCCTCTAATGGGATATTGGACCACAATGTCTCCAAATGTAAAAGGGAATAAGAATAAATGGGATAGTTCTTAGTAGAAGAAAACCATATAATATCACAATATTTCTAGTATAAAAAATTAAATATATAATGGGATATGCTTATAAATAAATGTAAATTAAAAATAGTGGTAATAAAAAATATGTCAAAAAAATGGGTATTACAAAAAAAATGGTGAAAAATAAATATTTATACTTGTTCATGGCCATTAATAAACATATAACACATATATTTAATGGTAATAATATCAGATTTCATAGTCACTGGGTATATGGGCCCATCATATTATAAATACTAGTATATGGATAATTCCATCCAATAACATTGCTAGACAATTGGTAATGACATACCAATGTTATCAAAATCATCAATATATGGGGAATATATACTGATAATGTATACACAAAATAGGCCATAACATGCCTATGATAAAATATACAATCATGAATCATCTATCATAAACATAATTGGGAAATGGAATAGAATACCATGAAGAAGAGTAACCAAAAAATAATAATTATCCCATGTTTTACTCAATATCACATTAAATGGAACTGTGTCACAAAAAACATTCTATTTTGGGTATCTCATTTCCTTAAATAGAAGAATAAAATAATGAAAACCATGTCCCTCATCCAAATGAAATATATATATTTGGTAATATTATCTGATTACCATTATCATCAATATCATGTGCACATTAAATTCAAACACCTATTTGTCATATAATTCCAATATCCTAATGTATAATCCTGATTAAAATAATAAAAATGAATATTCATATAAAACATTATCCTGAATAACATAACATTAGTGGTAAATTTATCTTAAATATAACCGTAATTGGAAATACAGTCTTGAAATTCCAAAAAAAAAACCAAATTCTAAACATATAAAAATAAAAATATATAGAACATAATAAAGTAATTCTAATTAATTAATGAATTATTTAGATTTTATTTATAAATGCATCTATTTTGGTACCCATATACAAGACTTATAGTCTTAAAAAACATTGAATATTCAACTTAGTTACCCTAAAATAATGGAAAAGGAATTCCCACCCTATATTCAAGATTTCAATTCCAACAGGATTTTGGGAAACAATATATGATTTCTAGGGATAGATCCTCAAGATAACCACAAAAATGTACCCCATACCTCTATTGAAGGAGGATATCAATCATCGTTAGTGTAAAATATTTCATAAAAACTCTATAGGGTCCAAAAACCACCCAAATGGGAAAGAAAATTCTCCCAAATGATTGAAAAAGAGAAGAAGATGCATGGTTGATTGAAAATTATAGAAAAATATAGAAGAAATTGATTTTTTTTCAAGGACCAAATTGGTCCACATACTGATTTCCAATAATGGTACATTGATGGTATTGAACTTGAACCGAAATATAGACAGACAACTCTTGAAATACTATCCCATGGGGAATTATCGAGGGTACTTGGCATTTCATGAACTAAATGAAGAATGGTGTTGATCCCACCGCCAACCATGTCATTGGAAGAATATAGGCATAGAAGTTCCACTAGCGAGACATGTCATTTTATAATACATGATGGAGATGTATTCCCACACACACCATTCCAGAAAACTCATTTCACGGAAGAGGTGGAGTCAACATCGCCCTGCAAACTATGTAGTTCATGGAATCAAGGATGCAATTTCTGTCCCCATGAAATGTTTCCCTGCAAGCCTTAGTCCTACAAACCTTGGTAAACCAAGTCATTCATATGCTGTGAAAATTATTCATTGGATTACGCAAATGGTGTTGTGTGACCCATAGATATAGATTTCTTAAAGCTCTATATAAGGACCCCAAAGGGAGCTACTATGGAGAGGGGATTTGGGGGGGCATAGAATTCATAAAAGAAAGAATTCAAAGACAAAAAAATGAAAATGGAAAAAAAATAACAAATAGTTTCCATTAGGTATAAACCCACCAAAAACAATAAAATTATGAAAGCATAATAATATGGGAATTTGTGAACCTAATTGGAGAACCACAAACCTAAATATCTTCACAGATTAATTTCTTGCATACTAAAGGACCAATACCCCTTATCCAATTCAGCATACTACATAGCACATAGCTTTGTGGATGAAACCCTGGACCACATAGCACTTGACTATGAAAATGGAATCCATCACGATGTAGAAAAACCCTATAAGGGCGAAACAAGGGGTCGCGTACCACTGCGGTATGGGGACCACATCGAAGACTGTGTACCAACTCAGTATGAAGATTACATCTTAGTTCATATACCATCTCAGTATTGTCACGACATCCAGTTCTACGTACCACCTCACTACATGGACTACCCCTCCACCCACATTGAAATATGTCATGCGGAGGGTGCCCCGCCCCTCAGAATCAAGTGGTCTACGGAATGGGGTACCTTTAGGATTTCCACCTTATAGTCCCAATCATTCCCTTATTTTTCCACTCCATCCACTGAATCCACTCCTCTAACCATTCCATTGGAATTAGGCCAAATCCTCTTCCATAGCCACCTATCCCATATGATATAACAATGAATCCCATTAGTGAGTCCTTCTTAGTTTAAATTCCTATGGTTGGTGTAGTCACATGTTTAATCATTGCATGGGTGTGCACACCCAGAATATCTTTAGGATTACATTTCCATGATTATCGAGGGCCCAACCATGGAATACTCATGTAAACCTACCTATTCTAGTGGTCAAGTGAAATCATTTGATTTTACAATCAATGAGGTACAATGAAATGTCAAAGGGATCATTCTTATTTTCCCATTGACAAGTAGAAATTCTTCTACCCTATCGTAGATCACATATTAGGGAACTCACATTTAGATAAGTCCATATCCATTCCATGGGAGGTGGTTCTCTTTATCCTCTCAGTCTCAACCCAAGACCTGACTAGATATATTTCTAAATGTGACTATCTTAGATATCAACATTAGAGAGGAAATTAACAGATTCAATTCCCCCTTATCTCCCTTTAGGATCTATATTCCATCTATCAGTAGATGAAGTGGTACATGTGATCTTAAGATCCTTTACCTCCTATTATTTCTCACAATGAGAAAGACTAACATTGGATTAGAGGGTGCTGGTGGTCATGACCTCCACATTTACCTAGAACATGGGAATTCATTTAGGTGTAATCCCAAACCAATCATTCAAATAATTATAAGATGAGATCCTCGTCATGGTTCCAGAATCATGGGCCTCCTCTTAGGTATATGGCCCAAATTTAATGATATATGGGAACTATAATTTCTTCTACAACCAGGATATGTTCGATTCCTAACTATGTCTCATGATAAAGGGACATTACAATTCCATGTTATTACTAATAATGTTTCCCTAAATGCATTAGTGTATCCTCTTCCGATGTATGCACCAACTAGTTCCTCTGAAATGGGAAGCTCCCATGTGGGATCCCCAATCATGGACCCACAAGAAGTCCTATAATAAAGAGTATGTCCCAACTCAAACAAAAAATGTGGAATATAATACCTCTCATGAGGATAAAAAGGAATGAAATATTATGGGTTTGATCACAATATCAAAATAATATTCGTTCGCTAATGTATGACGTTAAACTCTAGAAAAACTCATTATACGTCTTAAATGATCATTTTCTGGGAAAAAGGATAGAGAATAATTAATGTGTCCATAAAAGGGTAAAATTGATGAAGAAACTAGAATATATATATATATATATATGTCTTTGTCAATGTATATCATTAGATACATATAGATTATTCTAGACCCATGCATACATCTTATTGATTCTATGACCTAGGGGTAATCTGAGGACACTTGATTGGGAAAGAATCATGAATTCAAAAACATATTATCATTTCTTAAATTTATAATAGAGTCACTGAGTAAGTAGTAATTCCCTCTAAAAGGGTTTTATGAGCCCGAACACCTATCCTCCCACCTAATTGAGTCATGAATTGTCATTTTCCAAACAATCAAACGAGTGTCTGCCTTAGGAAAGTAGGTCCATGAATCATGTATTAAATGGAAATTGGGTGTTTATAGATCCACAAATAAACTTGTTAGAGAACATTCGTGGAAATCGTACCATACACGGTTCGATTGCACAAACAATCAACCCCCTAAAATTTAATTCGAGGACAATTCAACTATGGAACCTCCTTCATAAAAAGAAACAGACATGTTGTTATAGACTGGTGAGACCATCTCACCCATCGAAAAGGGTCACGGAGTGCATCAGGTCAGAATGAAATGGTATAACTAATGTAAAACTCTATAATATCAAGTAATTAGCTATTATCCACCATCCCATATTTTTCCCGGGTACGATGCAAATTGGGATGAAAATAATTGTCAACCCGACGTGAATACATAACAGAGGTGGTGGGATAATACATCTCAAGAACCATTCACATTCCGAAGAAACAGTGCCAAGAAGGATCATAACTCATACATGAGATCATGATATGATTCTTGGAGGAGTTTTATTGTTTTTATATGTCATATATATGAATTAAAGCAATTATAAGAGTTATCATCAATCCAAATTGTATCCCAACAATTAGCTCTGGCGTGCGCCTTAGTAACCAATGGGCGGGCATGACCCTAATAAGGAATATGACCCCATCACATACACAACATCTTAAATTATGGGTTTGAAAAATATTGAAAAAAGAGTACCACTAAAATGGTACTATCCCCATGGTGGAGGATGAAAGGTGGGCCCTTCAATCAGGGAAAGCACACTAAAAAACGTTTCACCCGTGTCCGGTTTTCCAACACATGATAACTCCACACGAAATCTCATATATTTTCAAGATCATTTCCCCAGAATAAGCCAAAATGTACCTAACGTATCATAGGGAGGTATAGAAATTCAACACCAATGAATTCATCCTAGCTGCTAGGGAACCCCATCCAAGAGATCTTTCCAGAGGACGTCACCACCAGTGGCTTACAAACTAATATCCCTACTAATATGAGGATCCCATTCTGAGGGAACCTCATGAATTCCAAAGGAAACATGCCTCTATATTTTCCCACTGATGGGAGTGAATTCGTAATCAAGAATAGGCCATCCACATGATTCCTTAGAAAGAGAACCTCCAAAAAACCGCAGCAGCATCCAATGGACATATATACTATTGCACCCATTCTTCTGAATCCCGTCATAGAAATATAGAAAAAATCTATGAGTAAATGATTATCTCTTCTTGCTCCTTTGAATTTCAGCCTGAAAATTGGGTGGAAGAGTATGAGAAAACAGACATTTCTACCAGTTCATGTCGGTCCCACCACATAGACAAAGTGGTAAATTATAGGAAGATGTATATCTTTTCCGAATCAAAAGAATCCCATTATCCAAATAAGATAGAAACATGCTATTATCAGGCACAAACATCTGTGTATTAATTCCAAGATTTCAATATAAATAGGGTGAAAAACTATGGTAATTCATACAAACAATCAAATGAACACGAATCATATTAGTCAAATATGATTGAAATCAATTGGAAGATGCAATTTCATACCTACAAATATAATGACCACCAACCAAATAAGGTGTCAATAAAATTTAACGAGAGTAAAATTCCTGTTGATTCACAAAAATCCCAGGAGACAAATATAATGGAAAATGAGTAGACTCAAATTCATGTTTATAAATATAAATCCCAACAGTCAACTATGTGGGAAACCAAAGAAAATAACTAGTGTATCCAAACTAGTTGTGCATAGACTCATTCCTCTACCCTTTCATAGGAGAACTTTCAGTACCCACTAGAAACTCATAGAGGGATTAAGTAGGGACAATATTCTACTCCTACATCAGAATAAGCATTTATACATTGTTAGAGAGGTTATTGGAAATATGGATTTCTCATTTTCTAAAAATTTGCTATCAGGTCCCATTTTAAATATGTTAAATCTGTATCATAAAAGAAATTCTGGTCTATTTTAGGTGATTCCCAACATGTTGTCTAAAAAAGATAATGCATTGTTGGAATCCATTCTAGATGAAAGGGGTATTTATGATTCTATGATGGGTCTTGATCGGGAATGTGCTTCAGGCCTGGATAGTTTTCCTGGATCATTTTATAAGGGGTCTTGGGAGATTATAAAATTTGATATCATTATATCCAATCAATATTTATTTTTTGGTGGTTCTTTAACATGAGTGGTGGGGGCTACTACTTTGGTGATGCTCCCTAAAATTAAAAATACAGTTTCTATTCATGGTTATATGTTGGTAAGTATGTGTAATTATTCTTATAAAATCATTCCTATTACTGAAAAGAGGTGTCTTTCTAATTATGTTTCTTTCTGGTTATTATTAAGGAAACTTGGTTTTGTAAAAGGCCGTTCTAGTCATGGTGCAAAGGCATTGGACTAGGAAATGATTCGGGACATAAACTTCAAAACTCATGGTTCAAATAAGTCTTTAAAAGCTGATTTGAACAAGGCTTATGACAGAATGGATTGGGGCTTTATCAATAGGGTGATAAAATGTATGGTACATTCCCCTTGGATTATGGAAATTATTTTTAGATGTTTTAGCTTTTATTGGATAGTGGTTTCTGTTATGGTGAGAACCTATGGTATCTTCAAGTCTTCTTGTGGACTTACACAAGGGGATCCAATTTTCCCAACATTGTTCATTCTTATACAAGATACAGTAAGTAGCCTTATTAAAAATATATTTCCACATGAAGTATTCTTCACTAACATATGAAAAATAATTAACCTTCAATTTAACACCTGATGTTTGTAGATGAAAATTTAATTTTTTGTAAATCTAGTGGATGATCGGTTGGTGATTTATATATGATCTGGGGGGATATTTTCTATGGATTCGTCTGGTGATTAATAATTTCAAGAGAAGTATTTTTATATCTAATAAGTGTGGTGGTAGGAAGGTTTCATCCTTGTGTAGTATACTGGAAATTTGGAGGGGATTTTTTCCGATGGAATGTCTTGGATCACCTACTATTCCGATTCGTCTTCGAATCTAGGACATTTATTATATTGTGAACATGATTGTGAACTATGTGTTAAACGGGAAGAATTTCCTTTTATCCTTTGAAGGCTTGATAAATCTTATTAAAAGTTTTTTAACTTTCATCCCTATTCATGCTCTATCGTCCAACTGTTTCCCCAAAGGTGTCATTTTTTACATTGACAATTCCTTGTAAGGGTTGATGTGGGATGCCTTATATGAGGGGAAAACCCATTGGGATTCAATGGGTAGAATGGAAAGAGCTGTCCAGGAAGGTTGGATTGGAGTGAGATGTTTGGCTAATATAATTCAATGTATTCACACACAGCTTTCTTGGGAAGTGGTGGAGGAGAGAACTCTGTGGGGGAATATTATGTCCCGTAAAGGGATTGGTTAGGACGAAAATGTAATTTAAAAATTATCTCATATTTTTCTATAGTCCAGGATTTTCTTCTGGTCATTTGGAAACATTCAAGATGGATGGTAGGGAAGGGGGTTTATCTTTTTGGTTTTATAATTGGACCTGTTAAATTATGGGCAGTTCAGGATGACCTGTACCATTGATTTCCTTCATGGAGGACGTAGAACATATCAGTTGTATTGATGCATTTCTGGATGAGTATCAAAGGAAGAATTTTGATGATATTATATTAAATTATGATATGGATAGGTGAATTTTTACAGCTTCTAATACAAGGGATTTTTCATTAATGAAATTCAACTAGATTTAGACACCTCAAGGGCATCAAGATACATGGAATAAAGAGGTATGGTGTAGTTGTATTTCTATAATGTTCTAAATTCATGTACAATGGATGAGAGTCCACGAAATTCCTACAGATGAGAATATGAATATTATAATAATTATTCTGGCTTCTAAATGCCATTGTTGCATGTTATACATAGAGGAAGACACTAATCATCTTTTCATTGAGAGTTACTAGGCCAGAGCACTACAGATATTCTTTGGAGGGTTTATTTTAATTTTTACCCTTGATCATGCTGAAAATTATTTTATAGAAAGATGGTTTCATGGTATACAAGGTGAGGGACCGTAAAAGATGGCCAGAGATGTAATATTAAGTTCAAGTTGTTGGTGCATCTGGTGGGCAAGGAACAAGGCTAGGTTTGAAGGTATTATTTCCAAAGAAAGGTCCATTATTATGAGGACGAAATGGTTGTTGATTAATCAGGTTAATGGTTATAACAGATGGAATGATTCTACTTCATTTAGATCCTTCTTGGGGGATGGTTATATGATTCGGTACCCTATGCATACGATGAGAGGGAATTGTGTCTTGTGGGTGGCATTAAACAAAGGGTTGAAGTTGAATTTTGATGGTCCATGTTTTCTAGGTATTTTACAAGGAGAAGGTAAGGTTGGTGATGCATGGGGGAGTGTCCTGCTTGGATTTTCTATAAAATTTTAGAGGGAAAAATCAATTCAAGAAGAATCCAAAGCTATGAAGATGGGTCTTGTTTTGTTCATGTAGAAAAATATTATGCTCAGCCACTTTGAAAATGATTCTTTAATTGTTCGTAATTCAATTCATGTTAAAATTCCAGCTCCATGGACGATATCATATTCTAGAAGTATGTGAAAATATATCATGAACAACACTATCATTCGTATTTCTTATCTGTGGAAGGAGGGAAACAAAGTGGCTGATTATAATCATCATTTGCAGTGGAAGATCAAAGTAATATTGTCCTTAGTTTTTCTAGTCCTTTATTGTTGGATTTGGAGGGCGTTAATTTAATTATGGGTGATCATTTGGGTCTCCATTATTTTAGGATCCCTTGATCGTTTTTATTTATATTATTCACTATTGTAGTTTTTTTTTTATCTCTAATAAAAATTCATTTTTTTATGTGAATTTCATGACGTCATTACAAACTCAGAAATATAGAGTCATCCCCATGAACCAGTCTCCCTTTGTGGGGTGATTTGTACCCCAAATAAGATAATCACTCTAGAGTTGACCAGCATCCCTACTCTAGTCCAAGAATTTCGATGACTATATACCACGATAAAAGTACAACAATATTGGGAACATACACATGTTCTTACTAGGGGACACTGGTACAACATGGTGGCCACTTCAGGTAAGATATATGTCAAAGCTAGAGCTCCTGATGATCATCAGCATATCCCGATGACATCAAGGGAGATAAACTAACAAAGTTTAGTATATGAAGGTCATTGTAAATAGTAGGTGGCCCAAGTTTCCTATAATAGAACACCCAAAAAATCAAAGGCACCAAGGCAGATAGAAAATGAAGAGCACACTTGTGATTCTTCCCCGCTAGAATCTAGATTTCATAGAACCATACGACATATATCATAAGAAGATCAAGATCCTACTATTCCATTAACTAATTATGGAAGATATATTAGTATTTAATAAGGTCCTTACCACAATGTTGCTATCAGAAACTCTGAAGGAATCCCCAAGAGCACTCACATGGGCTTACTCTGTTATCTAGAAACGATCGATCAGGAGAGCCTATCTCCCGATGAGTGTCAAGGTATCCCTCACTTTTACCATAGTATCATACATAAAAAGTACCTCCTCTTACTGTAGTCCACCCGGATGGTCAACCTATGGGTTTATTCTACAAATACAATTACCCCTCTTGTTATAGGTAAAGCTATCATGGTATTCCTTTCCATGATGAAAGTCCCTGCTAAGGCCATTCCTGTAGTGGCAGTAATAATTGAGAAGGTCCTCCCATTATTTCTATACATCCTAATGGTCCTACCTATAATGAAAAGTACATATATTCTCTCTTCATAGAGATATATGATGGTAGTTCTCACCATAATAGAAATCATTGTAAATGTACTCCCCTCAATGAAACTAGTAATCAAGAAGGTTCTCCCCTTACTTGAGTCCACTACGAAGGTCCCCCTAGGGTATAAGACATATAAATTCTACCTACGGTCATACACAAATCCACGATTGTAGTACTCACCATCACAAAACTGATTTCAAAGGTCCTCCCCATTTTTAAATTTGACACGTATGAGATGGTCCTCCCCTCGCCAGTGCAAATGTGGGAAAACCATTCTATTTCCCGTTATTAAAATGAGGCTTGATTAAGAGGTTGTTTGATATACTCTCCAATATGAAAAACATGAAATATCATCCCCACAACCATATAATTATATAGGATAATTATTTATAATCTTAAAAAAGCCTAGTATCAACCACCTATAAAAAAATTAGTTATTATGAAAATGGGGATAAAAAAGTATTTAATCTCTACTGTAAGATCCATTTTAAGAAATAATCCCTTACAACACATATATTGAAATAATCATATAATATTCATTTAATTAATAATAAAAATTAATCAAGGAGATATTTAAAAAATTTAAATATATTTATTTAATAAATCAATAAATCAAATACCAATTGTCAAACAACATACCATAATTAACGAAACAATAAAATGTAATATAGTCATCTGAAACAACAAATTTCTTTCACTAACTTGAGGTCAATCAATCTAATAAGTAGTCAATCAAGAAATATTTTATCAAAAAATATTATAAAAATAATCTGGAATTACCCATTAATCAAAACCTATAGAAATATAATCTTCTATACTAATCTAATAATACAAGAAACTGTATTTATAAATGATAAAATTTTAAATAATAATAAATTTAGTGATTCATATTGTATTTGATTGGGAACCATATCCAGAAAAGGAATTAAGAACCTGTCCAATAATAACTAAGAAACAAAAAATATGAACCCTTACCAACATCTATTAGATCCCTGTGATGAATATTAGATACCCAATGAAAACCAATAAAAATATATCTTTCTAACCTTTTAAATGAATGATAAAATAGGGAAAATATATAATAACACATAATAAGTCTCCTACGAACACTCAAATGTCTAGGGAAGGCATATCATAATAAAAGAGGTTTCTAAATGAAATAATATTTTTTATTAATTTATAATAATCCTCTATATAGACATAAAATATTGAAATTATCATAAACAATATCACATATTATACATTTCTATAATGTTATATGATATAATTCCATCATCCATTCTAGTAAAATAATTGATATAATATCATGATAATTTAAAATTTTAAAATATTTAATCTGATGTCTTCATATAGTAATGATTATAATAATGATTATCCACTTTAAAGAATTATAAGACTTTTATTAATAATTTGTTAATTCTTTTCATGTAAATAATGAATCTTTAATATATTTTATTATAGTTTAAATTGATATGTTTTATATTTCTAATTTATAACATATGAAAAAAAATAAATGAAGAATTTATGAATTTTGGGTAATTTTTTGTTTTATAAAACCTTCATTAATAAACATGTATGAAAATAATATTTCAAATGTACATATATGTTTTAATTCTAACTTGTTCTAAAATTTTGAAATGTAAATTTTTTATTACCAAATAGGGTTTTTTTAAACTATTACAATTGATTATGTGAAATAATACACTACGTATATAAGGATTTATTTAGTTTGAATATCATAAAATTAAGACACTTAAAATAAAAACATTGATGGTTTTGGGTTATAGATTTAAAGTTACTGAATATTATGAGTTGTTAGAAATTTTTACTAAAATATTATTTAAATTAACCATTCTGTTGAAAATTGATCTATGGATTATCATACATTTTTGTCAAATGTCACACTCTTCTAGAGTCTTCTAAACTACTCATAAAATATTAGAACTATTTACATATCAAAATAAACATTCACTTTATGTTAAATTAATTTTAGATAATTCTAAAATATTATAATAATGGGTTTCATATACATTACACATTTTATGTGTTTAGATTTTTATAAATACAACTATTTATTTATTTCGTATATAATAGTAAAATAATATCATGGTTCAGATAATAGAATATAACATGAGAAAAACTGGAATGTTATATGCCTCATGTAATGGTATAATGTCCCATAATGAATCTTTAAAAAACAAAAAATTATTTATTCTTTCTATAAGAAATAAATTAAAAACATACCTAAAAAAGAATACCTATAAAATAGAACAAATTGTATTCATGAAGTAAGTGGAAAAATAAATACATATAACAAAATCTTATAATCAACTAAATAATATTGTAGAATATAATAAAATCTACAATTGAATCATCATCCAATAGTTTCTAACTGATTAATCCCAATAATTTATCTAGTCTATAATGAAATTCCTAGTAAATATTCACTCAATAAAATCATTTTCCTTGAGTTCACCAATATACACATATAGGTGGTGAGTATACTTATGTGGTATGATTTAGCCTACAACATATCATACTCTCAATAAATTTTAAAACCCAAAAACCTCTTGTAATGTTATTAAAATATATATATAAATGAGTATTGATATTATAATCCATCAAAAGATAATCACAAAAAATATAAAAAAATTCTCATAAAACAC
The DNA here is from genome assembly GCA_963277665.1 of Viscum album. Classification (NCBI taxonomy): domain Eukaryota; kingdom Viridiplantae; phylum Streptophyta; class Magnoliopsida; order Santalales; family Viscaceae; genus Viscum; species Viscum album. The sequence goes on along the minus strand of OY728140.1, from coordinate 1,375,934,813 downwards.
AAGTCAAACTTTTCATAAAAAATCCAACGTATAATCAAATAGTTTTCATGCACATTATTTCTTATTATTCTAAATTGAAAATTAAATTCATAAGGGATGACTATTTTGGGTAAACATACACACATACTTCATTTCATCTAGATAATACAACCCGACATAGCTTGTAATTTTACCATTCCTCATTAAAATATATAATATTTTCATTTTCACACCTCTATTAATTGAGATTTATAAAACATGATAAAACCAATACACATAATATACAATTAAAAACTTTTACAAAATAAATCATTAAAAATTCCTCAATATTTTTTTAATATCAAAATAACATATATAACAATTAAAAATCACAAATTCCATGATCTAATGCATTTAAATAAATTACCTAACATAAAAAATCCACATTTACTTTTTTATGATATTCACGCACACTAAAAAAAAGTATATTAGTACATAAAATATATATTATAATTAATTTTGTATCTATTATAATGATTGAGAAAGAGAAAAAAATGTATTTTATTCAAATTTATCCAAGAATAATAAAAACAATTATTCAAAAACCATGTATCATTAACAAATTTGTTCTCCAATCACATACCATGTATCATAATAATCATAAAAAAAACCCCAATATAAAAAATTCAACATTTTCCATTATACACATCTAATGAAAAAGAGTCCCAATAAACCAAAATAATAACATTTTACAGTAAATTCTTAATTTTGATCAATAAACCTTAAAATAATTTTAAAAAATAATAATAAATATTCTAGCCACTATAAAAAAGGGACCCATTCTTTTGGTGGGGTTCTCCATCCATGTGCAAAACAAAAGACATAAAAACTTTAAATAACCACCCACAATTAGATGAAAAATGTAATAACATATTGAAATCAATATATGATGTATATAACAAGGATCTATGGGGATTTGAGACTATTGAATTTCACTAAATCCATTAATTAATAATACATGTATGTCAAACCAAGAGTAAATTGTAAAATGGGAGTGATAAGAGAGTGTTTTTTATTGAATAAAATAAATTTTTGGGGTTCCTTTGAATGAACTAAATGGATTACATTAATTTTCTTATGTTAAAATGATTTAACATAATTTAATATGTAAATGTTTGTTGGGTATAACGAGGAGAAAATAATGATGAGATTAAATTTTCTAATTATTAATGATTTTATTCATGAATAGGGGTTATTGAGTATTTATATAAAGATTATATTTATTACAGAAAATTATATGTGTTATATTGTATATGATATGAGGAGAATGATTCTTTTTTTGTTAACCAAGGTAATTGAATCAAAAATATTGGATTACACTATAAATAAATGATTTATGAATGTTGATATGTTTATTTGTGTTTTGGAATCATCATTTGTATCTGATTATGGTTGATCTTTAAAAATTATCATCATTTTCATGTTATGATTGAACATGATCAAATTATCTTCTACAAAGTTATTCATTAGATTAATATAATTGATGTGGTCGAAGTAGATTAAATAAAACCAAAACTGGTAAGATGATTTATTAACGTTCTTGGTATTATAAATTATGAATAACACAATAATGAAGGTATAATATTACATAGATGAATAATTTTATAGATATCTATATGGTAGAGAAAATATAACTCATTTTTTACACATATTGATAATAGATTTAATCACTCAAATTTGGAAAATGCGATGAGTTGGATATAAGAATTGAGGGCGAATTTGAAGATATAATGAAAGATTCAAGGAAAAGTAATAATATCATTGATGACTATTTATTAATTTCCATGTATGTATTATTTTATCTTTTATTATATTCCTAATGTCATTTAAAGTTTATTGTGAAAAATTGTAATAATAGGATATTCCCCGGCACTGTTTGAATATGTTCTATGATGATTTCAAGATATTCTAAAAGAATGATTTATAAGTTACAATTTGAAATGGGATACATAATATCACATACTAAACAATATTGAAAATTATTTCTGATCATTGTAATATATAACATTTAATTAAATATACATAATATATTATAAGAGGTAAATATTCATAAATAATTTTTTTAAATGGTGTGTAATATTTTATTTTATTTATGTCATATATTCTAGTATAAATTGATGATATCAGTAAAATTTTATATTTTAATTTGTAAAAGGAAGAACCACATATTAATATATTTGATATTTGAATCATATAGACTATTTTCAAGAAAATATGTACTATTTTAAAGGTGTTATATAATATTTTATTGATGATATGTATCATTTTAATGTTTATCAGAGTGTAATTTATAAAATTATCAAACCAAATGTTATAGGTAAAATATATTGTATTTCATAGGATATATGAAAAGGCATTCGTAATAATTCTATAATAATTTATTATATCTTCATGAGAATATAAAAGAAATTCTAGATTATTTAATGATATTATATCTTTTTGATATGATATATAAGATATTTTATTATGTATATAAGGTTAATTGGACTGAGAAATTTGATATTTATGAATAATAAAAAATTTATATATTGAGTTATTATTCATGGATGAAATAACATAACAATTGTTTTTGTATTCATGATAATTCTTAAGGGGGAATAACTGAAATGAAATTTTGGGGATTGTGGTCTAATAATTATACAAAATAAATATTTATGATTTCAGATCATTTATGATCATAAAAATTGGAGTTTTAATCAAGATTAAAATTTAGATAGTGAGGTGAAATTAACAAGAGTATTAAAGATTGATCCCATACATATGGATGATGTTAATTGTTGTGAGTATTTTGGGATGGTTAATTGAAAAATGTTTATAAAATAAGGTGGTCGTGAGATCAATTGGACAGTCTGATGTGAGAAGTTTATAATTTAACATCATGGAAAATTATACCATGTGACCAATAAATAATCTATATAGAAAAATTAATAAGGTAGAGGAATCATGTAGAGATAGTTTGAGAATAATCTAATGATGAGATTAATCGAAAAATTTTGTTTCAAAGAAATAGAGTGAGATAAAATCCAACAATATTCTTGACTAAATATATGATGTATCAAGGTAGAATAAGAAGTTATATAGAGGACATACCTATAATAAACTCTATAAATCCATGACAGGATTTTTCCTGAATAACACCAAAATGTATGGGTAACATGACCTCATCCCAGTTTCCCTAGAGACAATAGTTTTTCCACCAGTAATGGAATTATAATGGTGCAGTGATGATGATTTAACCTAAATAAGAATTTCTAATCCATATAAATTTAAGTGTAAATAGAAACTATAATATATATAATATGATAAAGTAAACACATTGTAATATAAAATTCAACCATGTCATTCATATAATTAAAAGAAGAACCCAATGTGAAAATCCATACATAATTTTATAATGTATAGTAATAAAAATCATGAAACATTATAGAATCTTCTAAAGTCAATCCTGTAACTATTATTATCTATATAATTCATAGATTAGATATCTTCATCGGCATGCTTTTATATACTTTGATCACTAATAATGAAGCCCAAAAATACACCGATATAATCATACATGGTGTGAGTAATAATCCTCAAAAGGAACCATAATTTTGTCTTTTAAAAGAGTGAAAAAATATATCAAATATATTTCATGATAAATATAAATGTAAAATAATGGGTAAAAAATCATATGTTGGGTGTTTTCATAATGATCATGATTCAAATTTCATTAATTGTACATTATTTGGTTATGTATCATTTTAACAATGGTGACTGATATCCTGAATGAGAGAGAGTTACCCATAAGGCTGGTGATCATGTCCCCAAGCATTCGTAAGCCTCATGACTATTAAACCCCATAAATGATCACAAGTCAGGACTTATGACTATAATTTCCTTTACATTAAAATGTCCAAGAAACAATGATTTTTAAAGCTATTTATACTACCATAAGTATTTCTTATAGGTCAATATTCCCCTACTAAATGTCTAGATCCATCGCATTAATCATTTCAAGCCATTTGAAGTCCCCATTGATGGGATAAATGAATCATATTGTTCAACCTATTTCTGAGTACCATAATAATACCTCTTAATTCAAGGTAATTAAATATAAAATTGTAGATAATATATATCTAAAGAGAGAATGACTTCATGGGAATTAGTAGAAACAAAAAATTTAATGTTCATTGGTGTACTTATGGAATCAATAATCTTATATGGGTCTCAAAGCATACACACACATGTTTTCAAATTAGATAATGGTAAAAAGGATACACTAGCGCCTGTATCATATCAAGGAAATAAGAATATATAATGAACCAAAAATGTTATTAAATTTCTATATTTATATTGATACAGAAATACTCTAAGACTCATTTAGAGATGCTATCCATGTCCCATTTATGTTATAACTATATTTAGACTATACACCATGTTCCCCAAGAACCCTAAGAACTAGTCCAGAATCAAAAAACATTAGGATCTAGAATTATATTGACAAAATTTATATTCCCTCAGATTATATTTTACACAAAAAACCATCCAATATATTATTATAATGGTATAATTTATATGGAAGAAATAAGGTGTCTATAACACCTAGATCCAGCTTATAATAAATATGGTAGCATTAATGGTCACTACATGGCCTCAATTAGATCACCCCTTACACCAGAGGCTGCCGACTAGTACTGAGGGTCTCAAGGTAGCTCAGTAGGGAAACTATAACCTCTTGCTCAGAGTGAATAGTGGTAAATAGATAGAAAATTACAGGAAATAGAAGATTCATTTTAAATAAATGTTAAAAGATCATAATTCAAATGTATTCTCACCTAAATATTAGTTATGTCTAATTCTAGTTTATACAAGTATGCATACTATATGGGGATAGATATGATAAAAATGTAAACAATATCATGATTTAAATTTTAATATAAAAATAATGAAATGATAGAAAATCCCTATGAAAAATCTCTAAGATTATACTGATCTCCAGCTCATTCCATTCCCCATAACTCCAAGGTATAATAAAGGAGAACAAGAAAATATTTGTATCCCTATAAACAATATGGGTGTACTCGGGTGCCAATGGTACCCAAGCATAGTGTGAGATAACATATCATTATGATGAAACCCATGGTGTCAAGAACAAAACAATTTGTGGAATATATAAACAAGGAATTGTGAATTTAAATAGTTATGTAGTACAATAAAGTTTATATGCATATGGAATATATAATTATAATCATGTGGTACTACCATATCCCAACAAGGCTCCCTTCACAAGGTATTCATTCTCCTATAACAATAAAGCTATATTTTCTACACAAATAATTAACAATCCCTTTTCTTACTACTATAAGAGTCAGAATATTCACGACCGAGCCATAAAACTACACATGTAAAAAAAAACCATGGTAAGTATATATAACTATAGGAACAAAATATCTCATGTAAGAACCATATTTCAAGTAGTTAGACAACAAAGGTCCAAATCTAAGACGTCGAAGACCAAGGAATCTTTGTTTAGTACTAGGAGCATCTGTTTGGAAAACTCGATTAGGCACTAGTTGGAGTCCATGGATCATAACATACCAGACATGTTCTACGTGAGTCCAAGATTCCCAGATCCAAGGCATATTATGTCCAATTTCATACCCTGGAATAAAGACCGAAGGGTAATACTCATACCAGGGCATCCACTACTATTTTAATGATCTATGAAGAGCCGTATATGGGATCTACATAATCACTATCGTCAATTCATACCATTAAACATTCAACACCATATGAGTCTACGCTGTCAAATAAATCCATTTATAATCAGTTAATATGTTGAGTATACCATTTCATTTATCTAATTACAAAACCAAATAAATATAATGTGTATACCCACTCATGTATCTCAAATCATAATAATAGAATCAAAGGAGTATATTCACTCGTTGTTACAGTTCAACTCCAAGATATAAATATAACATGATTTAACACACTCACATTTCCATTTTTTTAATAAAATGATTAAACATATCAATACAACAATATGATTATTCCCACTCATTTATCCAATTACAATAAACCATGTCACATGGGTATACCCACACATTTATTAACACTTAAATTTTTGTTAAAAATCATTTACGTTGTTCATGTTTATATAATCCATTTTTTCAAGGGTATCAAATACCAATGTAGAGAAACATATCCTACATCTCAATAAAATTTACCTCCAATAAAAACTATTCTTCATGTATCTAGGTAACCACGAGAACACACATTTCAGGTAACACGACACTTGGAAGGTGCAACAGATCAATAAATTTCCATAAAGGAAAAACTCCATTTTCTAATTCTATTAGAGGCAATGTCCTAAGCATGCCTTATATAACCCTATGTAATCAAAGCATAAGGAAAAACCGATACATTAATCCAAAAAATTATTTAACAACTACCCACTACTCTTTGGCATAGAATGTAGTGAACCTCCATTTGAGTGGTTTTATTATAAAAATATGGTATCATTTCTCAAACAGATCATTTATCCTAATTAAGTAGTAAATTCTAGAACTCAAATTAAAATTTATTGAAGGAAGCCATGATTAAATTTATTTAAATAATAAAATAATGCATTATTAAAATTAAATGGGTCATGGATTGGGATCCATCCTCAAGCAGTAGACTAAGACAAATTTCTGTCCCTTTTACATTAGGCAGCAACCACTCTAAACCGTCTCACACAAATACACATATACAGTGTTATATATATATATATATATATCCTTGAATCTAGGTAATGTGTTACCCTATCCCTAAGGGAACACATATGAGGAGGATATGTTTAATGACCCGAACATTCATGAATAAAATTTTCCTTTCATTTATTTAACTAAATATCTTATGGATATCGAAGATACATCCACTCATTTTATTAATATTATTGTGTTTAAAATACTATTATATATCATTATTTTTGATAACATAGCCATTAAACAATGATCGCACCACTGATATAAATTGAAGGTTGTTAAAAAGAATCCTTTTGACATAGACAAAAGAGAGTATGGCCTCATTCAGTAGACTAGAGACATTTAAAACTCATTTTTCAGAGCATAGAAAGGAATTACTGTCACTTGGATTCCATCTTGACCGAGCCCAAGCCGATATTTCTCACATTAATCTTGAATTGAATCTCTTACGATTGAAGTTTGTGTTAATAGAGATTATCACCCGAGAAATGTTATTTGAGCCTCCCCAGGAGTCTATCACAATCAGAAACCTTACCCTTAGGTATTATGTGGGTTACATAAAAGGTAATGTAATAATGAATTATTTAATTTTTTTAATAGCTTATTATAAATAAATGTCTTATTCGATCGATTCATTTACAAGAATACATTTCTTAAAAATTAAATGAATCAGATAAATTCATTTTTTGAGTAAAATTGTTATTTATAGAAATATATAAATTATTATATTAAACTGAGGTTCTATTTATATTACTATTATAATAGTGATATAATAACAACAATTTTATTTATAAGTTCTGATTAATTTTTTTCCTTATTTTTTAACTCTATAAATTATTATTTTTTCAGTTTGATAAGAATTATATTTTCATACAATAAAATGAAATTGTATTTTTAATTAGAGAATTTATTTTCATCAAGTAATGGATTTTTAGAATAAATAAAATTTTTATAAAATAAAATTTTTATTTTATTTTTATTAATAATGAATGGTCATATACATTTTATGATGTGAAATGTAACTTTTATTAAGGTTTGGAAACTGTTTTTGTTAAAACCCATAAATTTTAAACAAATGATGGGTTTTATTTTAAAATTAAAAATTCACATGTTTATAAAACAATTAAAATAAAATGAATATTATTTTTGGAATCAGGACTTTGAAATTTTCCAATGGTGAATTCTTCATAATTTTATAAGACAATAGAATTTTTGGGTTAAATTAAATACCATATAAATATATAATGTGTTTTATAACATCAAAATGACCCAATAATGATGTAATAAAACATTAAAAAGGTTATTCAAAAAATATATTTTTTACCTTTAAAATAATGTTATTTTTTATTTTTTGATTAATTTTATAATGCCTTCATAGATCATCCATGACTTATAAAATATTTTAACATTTTAAAATGATTTCCTTTAGAGTGCGAGTCACCTCCCCTTAAGAAAGGATAATATTTTCATATATTGAGCCCTTTTATTTATAATATTTTATATTCCACTCTCCTTTTTATGAAAATATGGGAAAACCATGGTATGGTTTTTGGTTTTTAATTTTTTTTTGTAGTGTCCAAAATAAAAATAATAAAGATTTTTTTCTCTTTTCCAATATTAACCCACCTAATATTCGATTCATATTCCCTCAAACCATTTAAATCTTGTTAAAAATATACTCTCCACTCTCTAGAGACCTCCCAATGTTACCCCAAGATATCATGGATCCTCTCTCAAACCACATCCATGTCTTTGGTATCACACATCAAAGTAATGGATCGTCCACCCTCCTTTTTTATCAACCATTCTTTTCAGGTTATGCAATTTAATTTCTTCTATTCATATGTTTGGATAGTTATTAAATTACATTCATACAGTTAATTTGAATTATAAATCATTATATCTCCCTTCACTCTCATTTATATCTCTTATGAACCCTTATGTACATGATTTACATTTCCAAATTTCTGTATGGGATTCCTTCCATTCCCATTTTGTCCAAGATTATTTATTCAGTTATACATTTTTATATTAGATTCCAAATGATGGGGTATTATTTTTCACGATCCCCAAACATCCTTAATTATTTTGGAATTACTGTTGACCCATTTATCTATTATTAATGCATTTCGTATTCACCCATTACTATGCCAAAATTGCCTAAGGGATTTCTCTCTTCTAATTTCAATTCAACCAATTATTCTTTATTATGATTCTAAATTCCATTTAATATGTTTTTATATTGTGTTGCATGATCCTATTTATGTATATTTCATTTATAGAGGATGATAGACCCATTTAACTCTCATCAACCAAACATATTAATTTCCATATAACGATATTATGATGCCGAAATTGCACTGCATTTTTTCAAACCAAAATCATCATGTATTAAATACCATTCCCATTTCTCTATCAAAGGTATTAAAATTTATGAAAAGATAAAAATTTAATGTTACTTACATGTCTGTATTCCAAATTTCTTAATCGTGGAATAACTTATGATTTTTAATGATTCCATGTTATGTGATCTATGTGGCACACTTTTTCATGAAATGAAATATTTATAAAGGGTGTTCCTGGAAAGCGGTCCAATGCATTGGGTTATCTCTAGTATCATGATACACCATTTTTAATGAGGGTTTAATCATAATAATTCATGGTTAATAAGAGTTTAATCATTCTAATTCATGTGCAATGAGTTTTTACTCATGATAATCCATGTTCAATGAGCCTTGGATCATGCAAATATCATGTTTTATGTTGTTGAACCATTTCCATGTTATGATAATCATGATGTATCATGCCGATTTGTTAATTATTATCTCATTCTCCAATTATATTACTATTTACTAAAATTTAGTGTATTATTCATTTTATGCCTTGTTTACTACCTTACTGATCTTTATAGCTCACCCTTTTCTTATGTATGTCCTCAGGTTATCCTATGAAATGCTAAGTACGTAAGAATGTTGTGGTCATTTAAAAAAAATTCAATGAAGATTTTGTATTTTATGTCTTAAGTTGTCATGCAATGTTCCTATTTTCCAAGGAAAATAAACATCTCAATCCTCAGATTTGACTTAAGTGAAATTTTTTGTAATAAATCATGTTTAAATATATAATTACGTGCAGGGTTATTATATTTTTTATTAGAGGATAGGTTTAGTAATTTTTGGGATTAGGATTAGAAAACCCTAGTGAAAGACTTAAGGATTTTAATAAGTACAAGGAATAAATCCCTCATGTTTTTTATGTATAGATTAAGTGGTTTATCAAGAAAATAGATCCATGTCTACATATATACAAATAGAGGTGGCTCTACCATAGACATGCCTAGGGGTAAAACCCGATAAATATGCTTTGAGCTAGTCAAAAATAGGAACTAGTGCACGACAATAACCAATTTGAAACTATTGGTTCGACACTCATAGGGGATAATACTTGGTAAATTTATATTCTTAGTATGCACCATTATTAAGTTGACAAAAAATCTCATAAGAATATACGTTAGTAGATAAAGCATTGATAGCCTAGATTGAAGCCTAGAAAATTATATGTTTTGGAGACAAATATTATTTATAAGTTATCCCTTTAATGTGATTGGATTCTCCTTTATGTGTTGAAATGTTTAATATAATCATCCCTAATTTTAATTTTATTCTAGTCAATGGCTAGTAATTTGAGTAATATGGCTAACCAACGATGCAAAGGCCAACACATAGAATGTCCCAATGAGATTCCCAATAAAATGGGAGATCATATAGGACATATCATTATTATTCCAAACTAGAAATCAAAAATCATGATTTAAAATTGGTACTTTGTTTAATTTCCAAGGATGTCAAGGAATAGAAATATGAAATATCATGAAAGTCTATATGATAAATTTGATAAGGGAAAGAAGACCCAATTTTCATAGTGAAAGAAGTGTGGAAAGAGGCACCATGGAAAATGTCACAAAGGGACTAGGAGTTGTTTTATAATTGTAAAAAAGTGCACAAAGTATCAAATTTCGATGAAAGAATGTATAATATGATGGATGGAAAAAAATTTCCTTCTAAGGCATCACCGACTGTTCAATTATATGAATGAGGAGAATTCAGGAATTACCAAATACAATGATCTACTCCAAGGGATGAGAAGCATAATGATCATCAAATATCTCCATTAATGGGGTGCACGGTTAGTCCACTTATAAGATTTATAATAATGAATTAATTACATGTAACAACTACTTCAAGTTAGTGTATGTCGTAATATAGTTCAATTCATTTCCCATTAGTATATCTTTTATGTTTTCTATGAACATTGTGTCCTGACCAGAAATGATATTTAATCATTAGGGAAAACATCTATGAGTATTGTATCAGAGGTTGAAATTTTTGGGAATGTTCTTCTTGAAAATATTAAAAGTCTCCATTTTATATAATTTCAGGAAAAAATAAGATGTCATTGAATATACATCAATGCGGTTGAAAATTCCGGAGAAAAACTATCCCACAAATCATTTGGATTGTGCAACTTTGATCTTTTCCTTGAAAATATGGAGGTATTATCTCTTTGGGGAGAAGCGTGAATTATATAAGGATCCAAAAAGACTCAAATATATATTCAAACATAAATAGATTAATATTCCCCAATGAATATTGTCAGATCTGATCAAAGACTATGACATCTCAATCTATTACCACCTTAGGAAAGAGAACAAGGTGAAAATGACTCTATATAGAAAGGACCGAGTGATTATATCATTGATTAGAATTAAAAATGATCAAATCTTATTAGATTTGACGAATATGGACATCGGAATCATTAATTAGAGGATATCATCAATCCATTCACAAATTATTACTCAATCGTCTATTTTTGACTGGTAAAAGGATACCCAGATTGATGATTTGGTAATCAATAAGAATGTGGAAACTAACAAAAAAGGGAAATCTTCATAGCTCAATGTTAATTACGAAGCAATTGTGAAAATTGGATTCAATAATATGTGTTTCATAAAATTCAGAGTTAAAGAAAGATCTTTTGGATGATTCACATAATTCTAATTTCATCATTCATATAAGAAAAAAATGACGTATAAAGATCTCTAAGATAATTTTTTGTGGGATTACGTAAATAAGGAGAACTCTAATTATACATAAAATGACATGGTATATTAGCAAGAGATGGCTTAGTGGGAGAAGACTAAGGGGATGATGAAATTATTAACCATACCAACATGGAGATAGATGAAAATCAGCATAGACTATGTCACTAGACATCCAAAGTCATACAAAGGAAACAATGCTCTCTAGGTTTTTGTGGATTTTCATACAAATACTACACACTAAATTTCAATTTGAGAGGATTTCCCATTGGTTCAACTAGAAAATATATACATCAATTAAGTGGTATGGCTGTATAGAGTACCACTATCTATTGAATCCTATCGAGATGAAATATTCACCTCTATTTTCTTGAAGAGTCTCCAACACGCTCTGAATACTATGCTAAACATTAGTACGACTTATCTTCCTCAAACTGATGTCCAATCTGATAGAATAATCCAAACACTTGAGGAAATGGTGAGAGAATTCTCAATGGACATCAAAGTAGGATGGGATCAACATTTTCCTCTAGTTGAGTTCTCATACAATAATAATTTTCACTAAAGCATCCAAATGGATCCTTATGAAGCCATTTATGGGAAGAGATGCAAAAAAGGACTTGTGTTTTGATGAAGTTGTGGAGTAATAAATTTTAGGTCCATAAATACTCAATGAAATGGGATAGAAGGTTAAGGGTATCTTGCAGTACATTAATGGTGCTGAGAGTTTAAAAGAGAGCCATGCTAACAATCATATAAGAGAAATATAGTTTGTTGTTGGACAAATGGTATTCCTCTGTATATCATCGTGGGATAGAGTTATGTGATTTAGGAAGAAGGATAAACATAGTCCAAGGTACATCAGTCCTTTTGAGATCCTTGATCGCATTGGAGCAGTGGCCTATCGACTAGAAATCCCACCGAACCTGTCTCAATTACATGATGTATTTCATGTACCAATTTTGAGGAATTACATATCTGAACCGTCACATATACTAAATTAAAAGGTTGTACCATTGGAGATTTACCTCTCCTATGAAGATAAGTCGGTGAAGATAATAGATTTTAGGGAAAAATTTCTACATAATAAGACTGTACCCCTCATCAAAGTGTTTTGGAGAAACCACATAATTGAAGAAGTAACATTGGAACTAGAGGAAGTTCTGAGGCAGAGTTACCCATATATATTTTAGTGTTTTAAAAGGAAATTTCAATGGATAAATTTCTGAAGGGGGGAATTTTTTATTGACCCGAACATTCATGAATAAAATTCCATTTCATTTATGTAATTAAATGTCTTATGGATATCGAAAATAGATACAATCTTTTTTTATTATTTGTTTTAAAATGACCATTACGTGTCACTACCATTGATAATATAGATGGTGAATAGTGATAACATGATTGATATAAATTTATGGTTTTTAAAAAGAATCTTTTTGACCCATACAAAGGAGTGTATGGCCTCATCCTGTAGAATTGGGCTGTAATAAGATCATTTTTCAGAGCTCATAAAGGAGGTAGCATCACTAATATTTTCTCTTGATAAATCCCCTTCTGAGATTAAATATCTTAATCTTTAAAGGAATATCCTACAATAGATGTTCATGTTAATATATATTACCACACGGGGGATGTAATATGAGCTTCCCAAGAGTCTGTCCCAATCACACACCCTAAACTTAAGACTTATGCAAGTGTTATAAGGTGTTATGTAAAAAGAAATTAGTTACCGATTGTGTAATAATTTTTTATAAATATAATTCTTATTCCATCAATTCCATTATGATTATAGTTTTATTAAAAATATAATGAATTATATAAATTTATTTTTCAGGAAAAATATAATTTTTAGAAATATAAAAATTATTATATTAAACTGAGGTTTTATTCATATTATTAATATAATATTTTTAAAATAACCCAACTTTTAATTAGGAGTAATTATTAAATTTATTCTTTATAGTTCTTACTCTATTAATAATTATGTATTCAGTTTGATAAGAATTATATTTTTATATGATAAAACTGAAATTGTTTTTTTAATTAAATAATTTAATATACGAATTTTTTAATTTTTGATTAAATATTATTTTAATAATTAATTATAATTATATAATATTTATTAAATATAAATATTCATATAATTTATATTAATTCAAATGTATCTTTTTTTATGGTTTGTAAACTGTTTCTTTTTTCAAAACCGGTGAATTATCAATAAATGACAGTTTTTTATTTTAAAAGTAAAAATTCACATATTTAGAATATTATTTTGATAAAATGAATATTATTTTTGTTATCCGGATCTCAAAATTATCGAACAGTGAATTTTTCATAATTATCTGAGACAATATAGTTTTTGGGTAAAAATTAAATATTGTATAAATATATAATGTGTTTTATGAAATCCCAATGTCTTAATAGTGATTTAATAAAATAATTAAAATTGGTATTTGGCCCATATATGTTTTAAATTTAATATAATATGACTTTAAATTTGTTTGATTAATTTTATAATTCTTTAGTGGACCCTTAAATACTAATAAAATATTTTAAAATTTTAAAATGATTTCCTAGAGAGTGTGACTCCTCTCTAATAAGAAAGTTTAATATTTTAATATTTCTGGACCTCGGACTTATAAAATTGTATATACCACTCACATTTTTCAAAAACTAGTGGAAAATATTCATGGGATGGATTTTGGTTTTTATTATTTTAGTGCGTAGTGTCCAAGACCTAAATAATATATAATTCACTCTACTTCCCTATATAGTGCACCTGATCTCCCATTCCACTTCACTCAAACCATTAATAGATCAATACAACTCTTCTATATTCTCCGTAGAGACCTCCCAAGGTTCCCCTAAGCTCCCAATAAGCCTATCTCAAGACACTCCCAATCCTTTGGGACAACACATCCAAGTAAGGGATCTTCCAACAACCTCTTTTAGGAAGCATTATTTTCAAGTTATGTATTTAAATTTATTTTATTCCTATTTTGGGATATTTTATTAAATAACATAATTAATCCCCATTTTATGTTTAAATAATGAGTTCCCCTTTCACAATCATTTATTCATCTAATTTACTTTTATGCACACCTGTTACTATGCAAAATTTTCATAAGGGATTCATTTCATTCTCATTTTATCCAAGATTCTTTATGGTGTTATAATATTTTATTTCAAATTCCAAATGTTGTGGTATGATATTTCATATCCCCATACATCCCTCCCTTTTTCTAATTATAATATACCCATTTCCCTGTCATTATTACTTTCCATGTAGACCAGTTATCGTGTTAAAACTCTATAAGAGATTTCTCTCTTCTTATTTCCATTCAAACATTTCTTCTATATTACGCAACTAAATTCAATTTCATATATTGGTGTATTATGTTCCATGACACCATACTCTCTATTTCATTTACAAATTATGATATAACCATTCTCTCTCGTCAACCGATCTTATTAATTACAATGTGGTGATGTTATACTGCCCAAATTGCACCTTGTTTTTTCAAGCCAAAATCAGCATGTAGTGAATAACATACCCATTTCTAAATAAAAGGTATTACACTTTATTAAAAAAACATATTTAATGGTAAATACATGTATGTATTCAACATTACTTAATCATTTAATAATGTATTATGTTGAATTATTCAATGTTACATGATCCATGTGGCACATATATGTGTGAAATGAAGTGTTTATAAGGGATGCACCCTAATAGAGCTCCAATGCATTGGGTAATGTTTAGTACGATGATAAACCATGTGTAATTATGGATTAATAATTCTAATTCATGGGAAATTGGGGTTACTCACACTAATCCATGTGCAATGAGCCTTGTCTCATGCTAATATCATGTTTTATACTTTTGCCACATTTCCATATTATGATAGTCATGATATATCATTAATTTATGTTCATGATTATATTTTTCTCTATTGATATGATAATTTACAAACATTTAATGTATTATTTATGAAATTCATTTTTTTCTTTATTACTGAGATTTATAGATCACCCTTTTCTTACGTATGCCCTCAGGTTATCTCATGCATTACTAAATATGAAAGTATGTTGTGGTTATGAAAAATAATTTTTCCATAAAGATGTTGTATTTTATGTTTTAAGTTTTCATGTAATGTTTCTATTTTCCAAATACACTAGTCCTTTGTATCCTCAAATTTTTCAGAATTTAATTTTAATGTAATAAATCATGTTTAAATATGTCATAATGAAAAGGGTTGTTAATATATATATATATATATATATATATACATGACTGTGTATGTTTTTTCGCACTATATAGGATGATCAAAACACACTACAACAATTACTATAACAATAAAAAAATGGGTAATGTTCTATCTAACTTAATAAAATTACCATGAATAAATAAACACATTTAGACCCTAAATTTAATGGTGGAAAACAATGCAGTGGGAAAAGAACCTGACCCAAATTTATGATGGAAATCCAAATTAAAACCATTTGTATCTCCTTTAGTGGAGGAATCCTGAACATGATCTCAAGTGTCCCAAGGGATCCTTCAAATTCCCTAATAATTAAAGAAATAAAAATATCTATTTTACCCAAACCCTTGGGTTTTCATCCAGACATGTTGGGTGATGAGAGATCAAAAAACAGCCATGAATAGGAAGGAGATTGGGGAGGGAAGTCTTATCTAATCAAAATGGATGAGAACCATGATTAAATTATAATAGATCACCAACTGTAGAGGATTCCAAGGCTGGTGGGTTGTGTGCGTCTCAAAGGGAAACCCCATGGGACATGTTGCGATTCTGAGGGTGAAGGGAGTTATTGTTTTTTTATTTTTATTTTGATTTTTTAATTGAGTTTAATTTAATTTAATTTTAGAAGTTGATTATCACACATGGTTTTCCACTCATGGTTTGGAAAACTATGTGCCAACCGTGCAACCTTTTCTGGGAAACTTGGGAACCCCGCACAGCTTTCCCAGAACGGTTTAGAAACCATCTTCCAAATGTGTGTTGAATAGTTCTTAGGTACTGCCTTGGTAACTAATCATACAGGCTAGGTGCCCAGTTTGGTAAATCTTGGTAGACTGTGTAACATCCTCTATCCACCTATAATATGATACATGGCTACCGTCAATTGGTGACACAGTTTTAGAGCAACTGTGTGCCCTGTATAGACCCTTGGAAACCTAACATTTCTTGGTTGGGTGCTACTAAACCCCTTTGATTCATCATTAAATGTTCATGGGACTTCAAAGAATTCAAAAAACATCACTTTTATGTGTTCCAATTCTCTATATTTCTTTGTGAATCCAACATAGTAAAATGTCTTGTCTTGTAATTTCCAAAATTCAAAATTCCTCAAAATAAAACCCGGTCCAAAACACAAGATTCTAAAATCACATCCCATTAGAACATATCACCCCAAAATAAGCCTTAAGTTATAACATAATAATTTTCCCACTTATAAGAGTTAATATTTTTCATTCAAACAACATCTTTGTATTTCCAAATACAAACACATCTTAAAGCATTTCACAAGATAAAGGAAATTTTTCCTTAAAAACTTAATCCAAAGCTTAATTCCAAATCCAAACATCAAAAAAGAAATTAAAAAATTCTTTCATAACCCATTACATGATCTCATCATCACTTCCGGAAACAATATCCCAATTTTTCATTCCACCATTGGTCTTATAACTTAACAGCCAATTCCAAACCACGACACCTCCATCATAGGAATTTCATTATAAAGAACACCACGTAGTGTTCTAATGATGCTCATAGGTTGATTTTCTCATTTCGTTGAATCTGATTACATCCAAGAATATAAAAAATACCTCATCTAAAGGAAAAGTTTTAATATCATTCAACCAAAAAAACTAGTCATGAACATTTTCCTCAAAGGACATCACCAACCACAAACAACACATTCCAAAAAATGGTAGTATTATTTTTAAACGATTTCATCACCAATCATATTTATTGAAAAATTGGGATAATACATAGAGTTACTATGATAGACTAATCTTGTAGCTACCCTTCTTAAAAGGTTACTGCATTTCAAACTGAATGGCTACGCCTTTCCCTAAGGCATTCGACACATAACACAATCATGTACATTAAACTCCTTACCTGAATTATGGAGATTATCCAAGATAAATAAATAACTAGTATAACTAAAAATGACATGCCTCAGTATGAATAAATGTATATCCCATATTACGAAAAGTGAAATTTGATACCCTTTTGAACACACCACTGAGCTGAAAAACCAATTTATGGTAACCTTGAATTCATCAAACTAGAGTGTATGAAACTAACCAATGGTAGTCCATACTGTAGGTTATAAGTACGGAGATGGTGAAAATAAAAATTTCCACATTTCAAAATTATCTTGGCCCAGGTTGGCATCCTCCTAGCGATCACCAAAAAAAGAAATGATTGGTGTTGAAGAGACCATTCAAGGCATTCCTACATTAGAACCCAAGTATCACTCTAAACAAAATAAGCCTCCAAAGAACCATGAATGAAACATAATCTCGTATAATGGTTACATATAAATATGAACTATTATTATAAAATTAGTGATGCATACGATCGATGGTCTCATAGTGAATTCATGATGACATCATGATATGAAACACATTTATCTCATTGAGAAGAGTACACTAAGTGTATAACAAAGAAAAACAGTTGATCCACTATGGGTCAAATTCTTTTGAAGAGACCATACATCACCTTCCAACACATAATAAACGGATCCACATTTCCTACACCACTCAATAAATTAGTTTTCTTGAAAAAATTACCTCTAAAACAATTCAATGAACAAAGGAATTTCTGAAGGGTTTCACATGTTTCCCACCAGATCGAAGTCATGCTTCCAAGAATACATTAAAAAATACAAGAACATACATGAAACACCCAAAATTAAGAGTTTACTAGCCATTTAACAGACGGATTGATAGAATATTCACTCATAATGGCTCTAGATTAGATTCACCTTAAACACACATGTGACGTTCAAAGAACCCCGATGAACATGTAAAATAATTTCGCATAAAATATGAAATCAAACTGACCAATTTTACAAAATACTCAAGTCCTAGATAGTCCTCTAAAGTAATGGTATAAAATAATTTCAATGATGATCAGGTCACTCTACTCAAGAGTTGACCCAAGAAACTACTAAATAAAACAAGGCTCAATGGTTTTATTGAACTCAACCAGTTAATTAAATCTTTTAACATTACATGGGTTATTCTCATAGAAACACATAGTACCCTGAGTTTATAAAATGGAATGGAACATCCTATGTACAATACATATTTTTTCATACCTATTCAATCAAGTATCATATGGATCATATAGAAAATAACTCAAACTAACATTATCCCTTACATTCATTAACATGGATGATGACGTACCAAGTCATCCATCACTGTAGAAAGGATAGGTCCAGACAAACTCCTATGAAACAGAACCTGTGAGAGGAATGTCTAGAATATTAACTTAATAATTCCTTAGTTATCAATCTCATATCATGAGTCATGATTCAATAAACACCCATCCAAACTAGGTTATCATTTTTAAAACAAAACATTAAAATGATCACTACAGAATGAAAGACATCAAGCTCTAAGGGTGATACCTGCCAACGTCTAGACTATTACGAAGTGTTAGCATAAGTTGAATCACTAGGTCATGAATAATATATTTCAATAGGATCAATAAACCTTGAATTTAATCCATTTGTAAAAATAATCAGCTTATGGATAAATGATCAAGTATCTATTTCAAATCATACCACCGAAAACATTAAACTACCATTACTTGATGGTTTAAAAAGGTAAGCCGCAACAAATTCCATTTAAATAATTTTCCATAAAAAACTTAAACATTTACAAATTTAAATTAATTTTAATCAATACCTCATATACCATTTTAAAAAAGGGAAATAATTTTAACTAATTCCCATATTAATTAAATAGGCAAGTTATAACAAACCCCATTTTAAAATTTTAACATTCACTAACATTCACTCATAAATATTTCATTTAGAAACTAAATTACTTTTGAATCCAAAGTATGACCTCTGAGTGTCCCATTAAAAACATAGATTCATTAAAAATCAATCTTATAGAAGTTCATCACATAAAAACATCGCCCAAATGACCTACATAGGTCCAGTTGAGATTTTAGAAATTTAACCAAATCATTCCAAAACATAACTGAACAACCATTTACATTCATATATATTTTACAATACAACATTCTCATATACATAGTGATACATTGATATGAGTGGCTAAATACCAATACATAAAGTTCCCATACACATTACAGGTGGCATTTGGATCCCATTCAATAAAAAATAAATTAACATAAACAATTGAATTCATGAATCATTTTACAATGGTTTATATAGACGGTATATGTTTTCCTAGTTATAAGGTACACATTCACCATAAAAATTAAATTTGATCCCATCCTAAAAACAACCATAATTTTTTAGCACATACAACCAATTATGCATCAAAACCTACCAATAATGATTTTATAAGAAGTAAGATTGAGGTATGGAATACCACCAATGAATGATAAAAGTTGATGCAACGTGGAATATTTTCAATTAAAAATGTTATACACAAATGCATGCTGAAAGTTACCTAAAGAGTTTCATCTAATCATGGTATAAATCCCATGGCAAACAACTGAAATTAGCATTAAAAATACTAATGATACTACATGGAATGACATATACATGGTATGAAAATTTCTAATTTCTTAATATGATTCATGTAATTCTCCATCCATGACATACTAGTCTGAGAAAAAAATACCACAATCTCATAATCAATAATAATTGAAAAATACACCACTCACCCATGATGAAATAATATTCAACTATAATAGAAAAAACTGGAATTGAAATCCTAGTCCTATCCACATGGTTATTTCAAGGTGGGTGGGGTGATTATCCACAAACATGATTATTTACCTAGAATTGCAACTGTTGAGAATTTTTTTTTCAACAATACATAATTTTATAAGGGGAAGATTGTTGAGAATAATAATCTATCTCATTATGATGATTTTAATGCTAAAAAATATCCTTATGGGTTATTCTAATTATTTTAGATGAAGAATATTTTATAAAATTTATATTTCCTATATTCGTTTATTTTGAGAAATAATGAAGCACTTAATCCATGAGCAATATTTTATTAAGTATCTGGACATCGTTTTTAGCGTGTTCAGGAAACATTGTTCATACCGTACGTTGAGAAGCATAGAGTAAGGATGGAATGTGGTGTTTACTCTATGCGATATTAGAAAATTATGTTTAAACAACCATACATTATTGGCAAGGAATGGGGTTAAAACCCCACGTTTGGAAGGACCCTTATGTTTGGAAGAAACCCTATGTTTAGAAAGAACCTTCCGTTTTGGGAAATCATAAATGTATGGAAGAAGATCATAACATAATCATGGAATGATATGTTATTTGTTTAAAAGTATGGTTTATCAACCTTACTTTTGTAAAAACTATATATTTGAAGTCTTAGGACAAAAGTATGGTTCATCAACCTTACTTTTATGAACAACTATACATTTTATTGAAAAGTATGGATTTTATACCGTATTATTGAGAGTTGAAGAGAAATGTTTGAGATCAACCTTACAATTGAAGAACATCCTTATATTGTAAACCTTACATTCAAAGAATGTATGCCAAGCAGTTCAACCCTACATTTGATGTAAAATGTTTAAATTATGACATTATTAAATATACAATATTGATGCAGATTTTATGGCTGATTTCATACCAGATTAATAGGCCGAATCTAAAGCATGTCGTTTACGATTTCAAAGAAATTTATTCATGATTCAAATTATTCAAATTAATGTAGACTTTCATGTATAATTTTCAGGGGTGTTACGATTGCTCTGCTATTCAAACTTTTGAATATCGTGATTCTAAAGGATACTTTTATTTATATAAATTTGCAGAATAAGTGCACATAATTTTTCTATATATTTTATGATATTTTGAATTTCAATATACAGATGTGTGATCTATAGTGATTCAATATACAAGAACTAATGAAGGACAAAATCAATTATACAAAAGAGAAAAAAAGAGATAGTAAAGATCTACATATGTACTATTACGAAGAGAAACAAAGATTTATTTTTTGAAGAAGAGGCAACATGAATGAAGATTTACTGATCTACATCGAATATATTTCTGTGAATCAACTACTATTAATGTTGCGAATGACATTTCAAGATCTATTACAACTAGATTGACTCAGAACTACTTTTACCCAATGATAATCATTTCAGAAGGCGAAGATCAATATACAGTCAATTGATTTCTGTTTCAATGATGAAGCATAATGGGGAATGTATTTTCAACGAAAAAAATACCATTTTCTCTTGAGTGATCAACATCTTGTACTATGCTACGTATGTTCTATGTTTGTACCAAAAGGCTCTATTTAGACTTAAGATTTTAATGGTGTTAACTGCCAGTACTTAGTTGTGTAATGGTCTTTTGATAAGATGACCATAGAGTGAAAATCTCCAAGCTCATGGTGTATAGTGTTGGTGGAGTGGACAAGGGGCCTTCTGTTCATCAAACAACCATACATCCTGTGTCTGGTGCTATTTATTTTATACTGCTTAATTTTTTGCTATAACGATAAACAAATATATCATGATCATTTGAAGAAATTGATAAAGACACAATTCACCCCCCCCCCCCTCTTGTGTGTTTTTTGTATAACCCGATCCAACAATAGGTATCAAAGGATGAGCTTTTGTTAAAGCTTTATCATGATGAATGTATTTGTATTATACAGAGTATAATGGCTGATACATGTGAGGGTATATCAATGGTTAGATCTCCATTCATAAAAGGTGAGAATTATGGATTTTGGAAATCAATATTGATAATCTATTTGAAAAAACTCATATACAGAGTTTACTCAATGATACTAACTCCTTATGAAATAATAGAGAAACCAGAAACATAGGGCGCAGCTGTAAAAGCTGAGTATGACATGAATTTGAAGGCTATGAATGCAATAATATTTTTTCAAAGACAAGACACGTTTAACAGAGTATCTCAGTTCCCAACAGCATATGAAATGTGGCAAACAATTTCGGTTGCTTATGAAGGAACTGACAATGTCATACAGATGAGGTATGCTACTGCTAAGCTAAAATTTGATACATTCAGAATGGTTGAATGAGAAAGAATCACCCAAATTAATGGAAGGTAGATAAATAATTTAAAAAATAACATTACTTTTGGAGATCCAATCAAAAAATATGATCAAACCTTGAATTTACTAAGAGTACTGCCAACTCGATGGAATGGAGTTTCTGCTGCAATCAGACAATCATCTCATGTAAAATATTTAACAACAAGAGAGTTAATTGGAACTCACATGATGTATGAAGATGAGATAAATGATGAAGAAAATGAGCATAAGGTTATAATCTAGAGAGAAGACACTGCCTTAAAGGTTCCATCTCAAATAAAAAGTAGAACACAAAAGAAAAATGAAATAAAAGTGAAATTGGAACATTCTGATTCATCCAATTCAGATGTGGAACTGGATAAGCTGCCAGAAATTTCAGTAAGTTTTATAGAAAGAATAATTGTTTTAAAATTATTTTAAAATGGATGAAAATGATGTCAGATGATTTGAGTGAAAAAATATTGGTCATATCAGACATGACTCTCCACAAATAAAGAAATACAAGAAGTAAAAATTATTTAAGATAAATGATTATGAGAAAAATGACAAGAATGAAATGAAGGATACTTCGAGTGTATTTGAAGACTTCATCAAATCTTCAATGTCTGATTCATAAAAGGAGGAATCAAATCTGAAATCCAATATGTGATTTATGGGAGAAACGGATGAGGTAGAATCCTACTACTCATCTGACTCTAGTTCTAACTCAAGTTATTAAAATGAAAAGCTATCATCCTACTGCACCATGCTTGAAGAAAAATATGATTCAATATTTAAGAAACACAAGTCTTTCAAACATATTCACAAGGTATTTTAAAATGAATGAGAAACAATATTAAAACAACATCAGGAATTATAGGAAAAATATAACTCAATAAATACAAAAAATACAGATCATGAAGATAAAATAAAAACACTGAAAATTAAAGTAGAAACCTATAAAAGTGAATCTCGTATATTTATAATAGGAAAAAATACACTAAGTGAAATTCATTGAATGAATGTGACTAAAAATAAAAGATATGGAGAAGGTAGTAAAGGTGAAAAGCCTAAACTATACATGTATTACTTTGTGACATGTACTAAGAAAGTAATCTGTAACTATTATGGTGAAAAAGTACATTTATCTAAGAATTTTTACTTAAGGAAACCCTAAATAAGGGGAATAAAGAAAGCCTTTATCCCAAAAAACTCATTTTATTCTATTGAATTTAGTAAAACAAAACAAGTTTGGATTCCCAGATCATTGCTGGCTAACACAACTAGACCCAATATCATATGGGTACCAAACACTCCATTTAAATGCCTTTTCAAAATGTAAGTGACAGAAGTTGAACTTCCATAATGTATATGTACAGTGGTTTCTGCAGACATATTAGTGGAAACTCATCAAATTTCAGAACTCTAAATCAAAAGGATGGTGGTCTAGTCACATTTGGTGACAATGCCAAAGGCAAGATAATTGGCATTGGAACTATTGGAGAACCAAAAACTGTATCAGTCAATAAAGTACTCTATGTACAAGGATTAAAACACAACCTGATAAGTATCTCTGAATTATGTTATGATGGTTATATTGTTGATTTTTCTTACAATTATAGTATTATTTTTGATGATAAATTTCTTAAATTTAGATCACCCAAAATTCATAATGTGTATACACTTGATTAAAATTCCATGTTTAAACAACATGTAACCATCTTAATTGAAAAGATAAATGAATCCTTGATCTAGCATATGATACATCGACATTTCCATGTATATTATTTACATAAGTTATTTAATAAACAATTAGTATCTGATTTTTTAGTATAATGTTTGAAAGTGATAGATTTTGTGATTTTTATCAACTTGGAAAGAAACTAAAATCATCCTTCAAATCAGTTAACCAAATTGTTACATCTAAACCTCTAACACTTATACATATGTATTTATTTGGACCTTTAAGGGTATCAATAAATGGTAGAAAATTATATGTATATGTTTTTGTTGATTACTATTCTAGATTTTCATGGATTTTCTTTCTAAAATATAAAAATGAAGATTTTACAATATTTAGAATTTTTAGAAATGATGTTAAAAATGGAAAATGTTTTAAAATAATTTCATTAAGAAGTGATCTTGGTGGAGAATTTTAGAATATGTAATTCAATTCCTTTCTCTCAAATATGTGTATTAAACACACCTCTTATTCACCAAGAACACCTCAACAAAATGGAATTGTTGAAAAAAATAAATAGGACTATTCAAGAAATTTGTAGGACTATACTAAATGAATAAAGTCTTCCTACATATTTTTGGGAAGAATAAGTAAGTACAAGCTGCAATATAATGAATAGATTTACAATTAGACCAATTTTCAAAAAGTCACCCTATGTACTCTAGAATAAAATAAAACCTAAAATAAATTACTTTAATTTTTTGGATGCAAGGTTTACACCTTAAACACCAAGGAAAATCTTTTAATGTTTGATCCAAAATTTTATGACAAAATTTTCATAGGATATTCTACTACTTCCAATGCTTTTAGAGTTTTTAATAAAAAGTTATGGATAGTTGAAGAATTAGTTCATTTGAAATTTGATGAATCTAATACCTTTGAGAAAATGAAAGACTATATTAAAGAATATGACTCTAAGGATAACATGAGACATGAGAATTGAAAAACTTATCTTAAAAAAGATAAAAATGAAATTCAGTCCAATCCAGAAGAACATGACACTAAAGATTGTTGTTTTTTCTATCATTCTATCCCAATTAGAACCCAATACTATATAAGAAGCCTTATTTGATGAATTTTGGATGATAGCAATGCATGAAGAACAAAACATGTTCAAAAGAAATGAATATTTGAATTTATTTGAAAGACCTAAGAACTGCCCAGTTATAGGAGTGAAATGGGTCTTTAGAAATAAACAAGATGATCAAAGAATAAAAACTATGAATAATTAAAGACTAATAGCTAAAAGATATAATCAGGAATAAGATAAATATTATGATGAGACCTTTACACATGTAGATATATTAGATTCCATTAGAATCATTTTATCCTAGGCATCTCATATGAACAATAAATTATTTCAGACAGATGTTAGGTATTCCTTTTTAAATGGTCTTTTATTGGAGGATGTTTATGTCAAGAAACCTTCTGGTTTTGAAAATTCACAAAAACCAGATTCTATTTTTAATCATACTAATGCTGATTTTGGCCTTAAACAAGCATCTAGAGATTAGTATGAAAGATTATGTTCTATTCTTTTAAAAAATGATTTTACTGTTGGATTGGCAGATCAAACAAAATTTATGAAAATTGTCAATTCTTATATTTAATAAGTTAAATTTATGTTTATGATGTATGTTTTGGTTCAACATATTAAACTCTCCATCATGATTTTTCACATTTAATGCAAATAAAAATTGAAATGAGTATTATGGGATAATTAAATTACTTTTTTGGATTAAAAATCTTTTAAAAAGATTTTAGAAATGTTTTGAATTAAATTAAATACATTACTGATTTACTAAATAAATTTGGACTTGAAAACAAGAAGACATATACAACTCTTATGTGTACTAATATAAAACATTAATTGCATGAAATTGGAAAGTAAATTGAAAAAATGTTATATAGTGGTATGATTGTTGGTTTATTATATATTACTACTAGCATGCCAGATATAATGTATTCAGTATGACTTTTTGAAATATTTCAATTAGATCCTAAATAATATCATTTAACTACTGTTCAAATAATTTTTAGATATTTAAAGGAATTGTTTTACCATCTCTACTTTATCATAAAACTTTTGATTTTAATTTAATTTCATATTATGATGTTGACTCTGAAGTTGTAGATTATATAGATAAAGCACCTACGGAACTTGTCACTTTTTAGATGAATCCTTATTATCATGATCTAGTAAGAATTAGCACTCAGTTTCGTAATAAACAACTGAGGAAGAATTTATATCTACAGGAAGTTTTTGTGCACAAGTATTGTGGATGAAAAGCAATCTTATGTATTTTCGACAAAATTTCAATAAGACACCTATTTTATGGGATAATAAAAGTGCTATAATTTTTATGTAATGAAATTCTATTAGATGATATTTTTACTAAAGAACTTCCCACTTCAAGGCTTGATTTTATTAAGGGGGATTTATGTTTATTTAATTTTAATAAATTGTTATAATAAATTTGATTGCACGTTTTTTTCAATTTAAAATTGAATTGTTATTTTTTGTAAATATTAAAATTTAATTTATTTATTTTTTCAACACTTAAATAATGTAATAATTACTTTGTGAGTAATGACATGGGAATCAAGGATGTCAGAAACTGCTTTGAATTCCATACCCATCCTTTTTGTCAAAAACATTTGAATCCCAGAAAACTTTTACCAATATTCTCTCCTGCACCGAACCTTCAAAACGATAGTAATTTTCAAACCTTTAGAGTTTAATGACAAAAATGTCCAAACCAAGAGAACTGATGAACTAGAGACCAGCATTGCGAAGAGGCAGCTCACGATAGGGAGAATGATTTTTCAAGGAAAAGTCATAGATTTGGAATGGGTCTATCAATGAAATTTGATGCTAAATAAATCCCTAGATTTTCAGAACATTGAACAAATGTTTAATGAAGATTATACAAAGTTTCTATATGATGTAGAGCTTCTTTATTTCTTTATTTCAGTTGTTTTTTGTCTGATAAATAATGAGGATTTTCTTGTTGCTAAGATTAAGGATCAATATTATTTAACCTCATCTGTAGAAATTGATTGAATTCTTTACTTCCCTCATGATGGATTTTATCATGTTGATTTGAAAAATATTGACGAATGTTTACATATATTTAAAGATATTATTTCATTTCAATTTGGATGAAAAATATCAGGAAGATTCTTGTAATGAACTTGGAACCGGACCAGAACATGTTGGTTTAGTTTGTGAAAACTGGTATTTCACCACGGATATCTAAAATGGAAATGATTATTTATTCAGATATGTATTTTTTTTGCTGATGAGTGATATCAAATTGATCTTTATGAGATACAAAGTGAGGTATCTCATTTACTGTTTCCAACTAGTGGCAAGAATGAATTTTAACCCTTTTGAAAGGATCATCTCGAAAATTCTTTTTAAGACAGACATGATAAGATTAGTGGGTGCTTAGGTGAGATGCCACCATAATAATATCTTCAATTTTGGTATATTGAGAAGGATATGTTTTTGATGGAACATAATAAAAGGAAAGATGATGCATGTAGGAGCAGAAGAGGATGAAGAAAGTGCTCAGGCCAAAACAAAAAAAACAATGGAAGGACAAGCTAAATCAAGAGTTAGTGCTATGTCAGGAAGATTGAGGTTTGAGGCTATGGATACACCAGAAGAAATAATTCAGGAAGGACATCAATTCCAAAGAACCATGGATCCTAATCCTATTGAAGAGACTGCTTTAACTTCAAATGTTTTAACATCTGGTGATCTCTTAAGCTATAAATTTATTAGAGAATCTGCAGTACATGAAACTACTCATCCTATAGCTTCCCAAATTGATGTGACTACTCAAGTAGAACAAGAATGTGTGCCTCAAACTATTGTAAAAACTGGAGAAGTTGAAGTGGCTCAATTGGAATATCCTCAAACTGGACACCCTAATGAGAATATTCAAGCTGAATTAGCACAAGATGACCCTATTTTAGAGAATCTTGAGATAGATGATGAACAAGCAGCTTATGATCATGAGGATAAACTCCAAACACTAGAAAACCTGGAAGAGAATGCATCTGAGATTCATACTAAGGAATTGAATTTGTATTTTTATGTAGATGAGACTGAGAAAGGTTTGAAAAAAAAATCTGTGGAGAAACCAATACAGGGAAGGAATGAAAAAGTTAGGTGCTGAATCCTTTCTAATAGTGTTGTTTCATCAAGTTGATGATTAAAATGATAATCAAGAATAGGTTACCTCTGATTCAGTAAATAAATATATAGATGAACTATACAGAAAGATGAATGAAGCTGAAAAAGAGAACACTTCTCTACAGAGGACATTAGAAAAAGAGCATTAAAATTTTCAAATATTGAATGAAAGTACTGTTTCTAAACAAGTAGTCGAAAATTTTAAGAGAGAGATGCTTAATTAA
This sequence comes from Viscum album, assembly GCA_963277665.1. Lineage (NCBI taxonomy): Eukaryota > Viridiplantae > Streptophyta > Magnoliopsida > Santalales > Viscaceae > Viscum > Viscum album. Next base: position 1,375,905,528 of record OY728140.1, on the reverse strand, counting down.
GTTGCAATGTTGAAATCAGAAATGATTATGATGTCTGATTTGATATTGTTCAAATCTGTTATGGAGACACAATTTTTATATTTCAGAACTAGTGCGGAGAGTACAGCAGGTACATCACCTGATTTAATAAAAAGATTTCAGGGTATTATAGTGGCCATGGAGAATATGAATTCCAGATTGTAGGACTCACAGTGCAATAATACTCCTTTGTCGGTGATGTTAGATGATCAGAAGAATCTAGTTGATCAGTTGACTTGAAATGAACCAGGAAATAGAACTTTACTAAATTAGTTCACAGAAATGTTGAATAATTTTATAGAGATGGAAAAAGGCTTCATGATTTTTTCAGAGTGAATCTAATTGAAGATATTCATTTGACATTGGAAATTATTGGTCTAATTATCCATTTGGGATAAGGATTGATGAGATGATTGAGGGAACAATTGACAGAGATCAAGGAAATAGTTTAGAGGATATGATCCATATCTCACACTCTTACCCAACCTTGATTATTGTTGTTTTACATTACTGTACTTATTTTTAATGAAATATACATACATCTCATTTTCAGGTGTTTTAATTTGTTTTATTATTCTATCTATGATAGAATTACAGTAACCTAGATTTCGATACTAATAAATTGTTTTTTAAAGAAATTACTTAAGTTTAGTGCTACATTAAAATGTGTTATATTCCTCATTCTTCCATTATGTTTGATAATACAAAAAGGGGGTTAAATTATGATAAACACAAAATTTTATTTTTTATATTTTTAATATTTTATTGGTTGATAAAATTAGATGGAAACACCATTTTATCTCTACAAAATTCTAAACTATATGTAATTAATTTTTTATGACAATTTCATTGGTTATTTCATGGGGATTGTGATCATCAAACATGGGAGATTGTTGAGAAAATTATTTTTTAAAAAATACATAATTTTATAAAGGGGAGATTGTTTAGAACAATACTTTATATTTTTATGATGATTTTGATGCAAATATTGTTATTATTTGTTCTTATAATGATTTTACTTGGAGTATATTTCGGGAAATTTATATTCCATATATTGTTAATTTTGGAGAAATATTAATGCACCTAATCCACAAATAATATTTGCTAATGTATTCGGGAATTGGTTTTATTGTGTTCTGGAAACATTATTCATACCCTACCTTGAGAAGAATAGCGTAAGGATGGAACGTGGTGTTTACCCTATGAGATATTAGAAAATTATGGTTAAACAACCATATTTTATCATTAATTTATAGAGGTAAAACCCTATGTTTAGAAGGAACATTACGTTTAGAGGAAACCCTACATTTTGAAGGACCCTTACGTTTGGGAAATCTGCAAAGTATAGAATAAGATCATTACGTAAGTATGAAATGATATGTTTTTTTCTAAAATTATGGTTCCTCAACCTTACTTTTGTAAACAACCATACGTTTGAATGCTAATGATAAAAGTATGGTTCATCAACCTTACTTTTATGAACAACTGTACGTTTTTATTGAAAAGTATGGAATTTATACCATATGTATGAGAGTTGAAGAGAAATTTTTGAGATCAAAATTACATTTTTAGATCAACCTTATGTTGTGAACCATACATTCATAGAATGAATACTATGCAGTTCAACCTATGTTTGACATCAACTATTTAAATTAAGACTTTATTAAAGCAAAATTATTTATGCAGATTATCATGCTGATTTCATGCCAGATTAAAAGCCCAAATATAAATAGAGTATTTTACGAATTCCAAGCCATTTATTCATGATTCAAAGGATTGATATTAAAGGAACTTTTCGTTCTAAATTTTCAGGAGAGTTATGAATGTTATGATATTCAAACTTTTGAATATCGTGATTCTAAAGGTGTATTTTATAGATGTGAATTTTCAGAAGAAGTGATGATCATACTTCTATATATTTTATGATATTTGGAATATCAATATACAAATTTGTGATCTACATAGATAGAATATACAAGAACTGCTGAACGAAAACAACAAATATAAATAATAGAAAAATAGAGACAATAAAGATCTACAAATCTGCTATTACGAAGAACAACAAAGCTCTGTTTTCTAAAAAAGATGAAATATGACTAATGATTTACTGATCTACATCTAATATCTTTTTTGAGTCAACTACTATTAAATTTTTGAATGACATTTGAAGATCTACTTCAATCAGATTGGTTCATAACTACTTTTACCCGATGATCATTATTTTTGAAGACGGTGATCCATCTATTGTCAATTTCATTCTATTTCAATTGTGATGAAAAACTGGAAAGTATTTTCAATGAACAAAATACTCTTTTTTATTTTTTTATCCACTTCATACTATTTTGATATAATGAGAAATGGACAGATCATGATCATTTGAAAAAATTGAAAAAGACATAATTCACCCCCTCTTGTGTGAATATAGTATAACCAGATCCGATAGAAACATTTTTAGTCTCCTGTATAAAATATCAAAAAGGTAATACAAACGAAAAAAATAAATACCCGCTGATAATAATTAATAACGACCCAACCCAACTTACCCTCAAACCTATAGTCGAACTGGTCACCACATGGCCTCAAGAATTTCCCCTCGCACACCAGAGGGTAAAAAAAAAATTAGTGAGGGTGTCGAGGTAGTTCAATGGGGATGCTATACCATCCTACTCAAAGTGAACAGTGGAACAAAGATAGTAAATAGAGCGAAACAATAGATGTAGTTTAAATGAATGTTAAAATAGCATAAGACAATAGTAATCTCAACTAAATATAAGTTGTGGCCAATTCTATTTTATACATGTATACATCCTAGAATATGATATAAATAATAAAGAGAAACCCACAAAATTATTTACATTCCAGTAAAAAATAATGAAATGATATAAAATCTCGAAGGTAGATCTTCATGAGCATCCAGAGATCTAGCTCGGTCGTTTGCTCATAACTCCCTGGTACAAGAAAACAACACAAGCAATGGTCCATATCCCTAAAAAAATAAGGGTCTACTTGGGTGATAATGGTCTCCAATAATTGTATTAGATATCTTATCAGTGGGCCACCACCTATTATGGTAAGACCAATCAAATTACTGCAATATCTAAACAAGTTCGAGTGTATGTAAATATTTATGCAATAAAATAATGTGAAGGTTCCTATGTCATTTAAACTACTAATCCATTGAAACAAACATATCACCTAAAGGATCGATGCACAAGATATTCACAATCCTATAACAAGGAATCCAAATTTATTGCGAAAATAAATAACCTAGCCTTGACATACTACATGAAGATTCATAACATTCAAAGTCGAGCCATAAACTACACATGTGACATTTTACCTTGACCGTTCTATATAATAGAAAGTATCATATATCTCACGATCATGTCACATGTCGAAGAGTTATATCATGAAGGTTTGTATCCAAAGATTATATGAGTATGAAATCCACATCATGTCCCCTTACCATCTCATTGGAATCTCGGTTAGGAACTAGTTAGAATCCTTTGAGAATGTCATACCTGAAATTCCTATTTTAGTCATGGAAAACATTATCTAAGGTGTAGAATGTCCTCTGGAATCTCATTGAATCAAGACCCTAAGAGAATACTAAACTCAAGGTGTCCACTACCACATTCATGATTTATGGAGAACCATCCATGGAATCTATAACATTATTCACTTCATTTCATAGAATTAAATTTTCAACACCAAATGTGTTCACCGATTCATATTGAACCATTTACTTTCAAATAATACAATGAGTATACCAACTCATTAAAAAAATTTCAAATACAAATAAATATCATGAGTATACCCACTCATGTATCCCAATTCACAACCAAATCAACCAAGGAGAATACCCAGTTGTTGTTATAGTTTACATTAAAGCTATACGTATAACAATAGTTTACCCACTCGCATTCTCATTATTGTTTAATTAACCATTTAAATTTATAAAACCAACCAAATGATTATTCTCACTCAATTAAACAATTCAACATGACAATATCACATGGGTGTACCCAAACATTTATTACCATTTACATTTTTGGTAAAATCCCATTTAAGTAGTCCATGTTCATTTACGCCATTATTTCAGGGTCATAATATGCCATGGGTGGAAAACATATCCTACTACTTACAACGATTTCCATCCAATTTTAAATAGGATTCCTATATATTTCAAAGCATGAGAACACACCCATTGGGTAATATGAAACATAGAAGGTTCAATGATTTTTTAAAAGTCAATAAAAGAAAAAAATCCATTTTTTTTAATTCAGTTAGAGGCCACGTCCTAAAAATGATTTATAACAAACTATATAATTAGAGTATAGGGGAAAACATAAACCTTAAGGGAAACATGTATTTAAAAAATAGCCACTACTTTTTGGATTATATGGTAGCACACATCTATTTAAGAGGTTTTATTATAAGAATAAGATTTTGTTTCTTAAAAATATCTTTTATCCAAATTAAGAAGTTCATTACCAAACTCAATTCCCAATTTATCAAAGGAACAAATTATTTAATATAATTAACTAATCCGATAATTATTTCTTAAAATTAAACAGTTTTACAATAGGCATCCATCCTCAAGTTGTAGACCATGCTGACTTTCAACACTTAACATGTTTGGTAGAAACTAATCTAATCCCCCCGAACAGACACATATATTTATTTTTATTAATATATATATCCATTAATCCAAAGAACGTATTCCATATCCATGAGGGAACATTTATGAAGTAGCTATTTATCTACATATATATATACAAATGTATGTATGTGTGTGCACACTATAAATGATGATCATAACTCCGTATAATAATTACTAAAACAATAAAAACATAGTATCAAGATTCTACACACTTTTATAAAATTACGAGGAACCCATATACACCTTAAGACTATAAATTGATGGTCGGGAAACAATGAAGATGTAAAATTACCTTACTGAAATCGATAATGGTGAGCCAAATCGAACCTGTCCACTGCCCCTTTAGTTGTAGATGATGTTACATGAACCCAAGAGTCCTGAGGGAGAATTTGGATTCCCTAATACCAAAATAGAACCGAAAATAAGTCTTATCATGTCCTTGGGTTTTGTTCCTGACATATACATTGATGAGACACTAGAAAATGGCCAAGAAGGAGAAGGAGACAATGGTATAAGGTCTCAACACCTCGAATTGGATGGGGACCATGAATAAATTAGAAGAGATCACTATCAATATAGAATGCCTTGGAGGTGGGGTAGCCACAGCTTAAAGGGGAACCCCTAGGGGTGTATTGAAATTATGAGGGGAAAATGGAGGTAGGGTTGTTTTATTTTATATTTTTATAATTTAATTTAATTTATTTAAATTTTTAAAGATGTGTATGATCCATGGTTTAGGCTACATGGTTTGGAAAAATGTGTACCAACCATGTGACCTTTACTGGGCACCAGGATCCCCATGCATGGTTTACATAGCTTGGTTTAAAAATCATGTGACAACTGCATGGTGAATAATTCTTAGGTAGTACCTCTATCAATAACTAAGTGGGTTAGGCACATAGCTTGGTAAACCTTGTGTAGCCTGTGTGAAAACCTTTATACAACTATATTAAGTCTCACAATATCTTTGTATACACCACACAATTTCAGAAAAAACCATGTTCGAAGTGGAGACCCTTTAAAGCCTAATTTCTTCATATTCGGTGCTCTAAAAACTAGTCGAGCCACCGGGGAATGTTCTTAGGCCTTCACCAAAGTCCAAAAACAAAAAACGGAAGTGTCCAAACTCTTATAATTCCATTCTGAATATTTCTTAGTAAAATCACCCATCCTGTAATTTCCAAAATGTCAAAATCTCACAGAAAACCACCATGTCAAAAACATTATATTCTACATTGTTACTGATATATTAGGTACACCACTATTTGAGTGGTGATCTAAGAAACAATAATTAGATGGAAGACGATTCTGTATATATGGAATTGACACGTCAATCTATGATTTATATTAGGTAAAAAATTCTAGATCAATAATAGACCCCTATAATTGTGATTTTTGGATCACATACCCTATTTCATCATCATATACACATTTGGATCCATAGAGATTGATATTTGAAGGGGAGAAAATCCTCACTATACGCTCAACATGAAATGCATCTTGATACATCTCAACATCTTCTTAATAGATCACATTATCATGGTTTGTAATGAACCTCTTGAGCTAAGAATCATTAAATTCATCACGAATATGTTAGTATCTAAGTGGAATATATCAATTTTATTCCACAGTACTAATAGATTTGGAAATATCAAAAAGTAAAATAAATCATGGAGAAGGCTTCCCATGATTTCGAAAATGTTGATGTAATAACTGAGGAGTCAATAAAAATAAAATTATGTCTCTAATAGATAACTATATAGGTCATCAAATCCAATCATCATACATTCATTTCCTTATCTTGGAAATTTTCATCTACTTTATGATTGCATCACTCTCCATGAAGTCTCATGTACCATCCATGTCCACACAACAACTACCTCACCTTCCTCGGGATAAAATTCTTATAGTAACCCATAATTTTCATACATAGATATTACATCATAGAAAATGAATATTCAATACAAAATAGAAATATAATTTTCCTAATCATATTGTATTTGTATATTTTGAAACATGGACATATAAACAACTATTTTGTTAGAGTATAATATTATATTCTTTATAAGTCATAAAATTCTTAGATAGATCATTCCTAAAACATTTCATGATAACATTTATAAAGTTAATGTAATAAATGTTGATAATAGATGATCAATATGTATAATAATGGGAGATATAAATGACCACATAATTAAAACATGATCATCAAGGTATAAGAAAATGAGATTAACACTTGAAAACCATACACTACATATGAATGATCATAATATTGATTCATGGTATAATTATTAATAGTTTTTAATAGATGAATCATAAAGGAATCAAAAAACATGATTTATAAGAGAATCATATTAGAATAAGAATATAGTTTATGGAATACACATAAACTTATAATGTTGTGTACATATAGAAATAGAATTAGGATCACTCATTATGTAAAGGACATGAAATCAGGAACTCACATAAACATAGGGACATGAAAATAGGTCCATGAAAAATATTATGTACATGAAATAATGTTTCACTCATAAACATAAGGACATTAAAACTAGGTCCACAGATAATTTAATGGACATTAAATCCTAGAAAAGATATATAATTGTGAACATTAAATCAGGTTCATCCAAAAAAGTATTTCCTTATTAGTTTTTTATATTTACCCAATAAATTTAAGATAGATATAGTTCCCACCCATCACATAATGTAAATCAAACATATATGTTTTGTATGGTCATAAACAATTCATTATATTAGAATCGATGATAATAATTTTTTTTCATAATCATTTCATCATAGAATAACTGATGAAATGAAATAGGTTTAATAAACATTTTTTCATCAATTTTATAAGAAATATAGAGAACGAATATGAATGAAATCCTTGGATCATATCCCCAGTAAGTAATAATTTAATTAAATGGTGTTTTCATTGATTATAAGAAATACCATTAAAATATAATTAAATAATTCTTGATGAAAATAACCATTACATTTTTAAAATCTATTATTATATGAAATATTGAAAATGAAATTGTAATGGAAAATAATTTCTTTAAAGATAACATTTTAATTTTTTAATTTAATAATAAAATAAGAAAGTATACATAATGCTAGAAAGAGTAATTCATGCAATATAAGATAATAAAACATTCCTTCCATCTTTTTTTTTTGAAAATTTCACATATTACCTCATTTGGAGAAATAAAAATGATTCCCTTAAAACTATTTTTGAAAATTCAAACCTGGGTAATAATTTCATTAAATGTTATTTTATAACATTAATAAACATATATGAATTATTATTTAGAATAAATGGATATTGAAGAAATAAAATCTACAAAAGATAGAAATAATATCTATTTTCCTTACAAACATAATTTTATTCTCTTAAATAATTAATGTGAGGAAAATGAAAGGAAAACATATAATATAAATAAATTATCATATTAGATGAAAATTAATGTTGTTCATAAAATAATGTTTATTTATTATTTATAATGTAAATTTCTGTACAAATAGTCCTGATTAAAATAAGATTGAAATAGAAAACCTTTACCTCATGTACTATCATTCCCAGTTCACATTCAATAAAATTGTATAATAAATAACGATTTATAATAAATATATTCCATAACCATATTCAGATCTATAATACCAGGTATTATTTATTTATGACATATTATGACTCATTTTTTAATAATTACTTCATTAATTTTTTTTTGTGATAACTGCTTCATTTTTCATTTATATTTTAGATTATTAGTCTAGTTCGATATAGTTTTATCCTGGATCCATCATTTCAATAATCTCAATAATGGTATTAATATATATATATATATATATATTAATTTTATACATATATTGAATCATTCATGAAAATTATTTACTAAAAAATGAATTACAGTTTTCATGGAGATGGTAGGTCCTTTATATGCATGATTGTAGTTTCTATTTTTGACTATTAGAATGAAATAAATGTAAATAATAATTAATCATTATAAATTAATTATATTATAACATATATCACATATATTACACAAATTTAATCTCATTTATAACCTATTAAAATATATATTGAAAACAAAACAAATCACTTTGTGGAGGTGGCAGTCCACACGTACACACGAGTGATGTTGTCTTTTCTTAATAGATTGGACGATAGGAAGGTTGATATGGTATTATAATTATAAAGGTGTAAATATGTCGTAAATATCATATATATATAAATATATACTAAACCAATTATAACACCCATACATAAAAGGTGGTGATGAAAAATGAATTGCTTATCTATGTGGAAATGGTCATTCATACTTATGCAGGAGCTAAACCTTCACTTATCATTAGATGGGAAAGAAGGTGTATAATGGTTTTTTCATAATCATAATCTACTTTAATAATGTTTAACATAATAAAGGGATTATTTTTTATAAATAACCGTAATTCATATTAGGTAAATTAGGGAAGAAACAAATATGACTGGTTTAAGAGATTTCCTCTAATTGGAAAGAAATTCTTTAGATCTCTTTTTAGGTACCTTGGAGTTATAATTTTATGAATACTAATATAGAAAACTAGTATTTTCATAAATATATATCGACTAGTTTTCTAGTATTAGTTAGCTTATAAAAACAAACACATGAGAACCATAATAGTTTTGTGACTTTTTAAACATAAAAAAACAAACAATTGGTCAATAGGTAAACTACAACATATCCAATTTTGTTCTTAATAACTAGAGCTTGTATTATACATACCAAATTTAATATATTTTATAATAACCTAGATAAAGAAAACTTATAAATGGTGAGATGATATGCTCAATAAGGCCAAACAAGGGTAATTTTGAGGCATAACCTGATAATAAGGGTATGATCATGTGAGCATAACAATTGAAAACTATAACCAACATATCAAATATCATAAATAGATTCATTCATTAATGATATATAGTTCATATTATGTGAATAGTAAGGGTATAAAATAACATCATCCATGTGGTCCTAACATTTTTATCATGCTATAGATTATTAGCAAACACATAAGCATATAAAAGAATTTCCATAGTTGTCATGGATCACTACATATACTATCATAGTAAAATGAGTCTACTCCCTTAACCATCATATTAGTTATGTTTCACTCATAATACCATAATTTGGGATAAATTCAAATAGTCTAATGGGATCACTGAAAGTTCCATTCATATCTATATCGTTTAATATAAATCATTAGTCAGTGCATTTGAGGGGGATACTAGTCCCACACATATAACAATTAAGAGTATATGTATGTGTGCCAAAATATCATTAAAAATTAATTATTTCATGTCCCATGATATTAATTTGGTTTCATAATATTTACATCATAATAAAACTTGTAGAAAACTATCAAGATTCATAATCATGTCATAATTTCATCTTAGTATAACCCATGGAAAAAGAGGAGGGCTACATAATAATTTAATCATGGTATATATTATGGATGATACATGGATTTTAAATAAATCATGACATTATAGACATAAAAAGTTTAGAGAATATGTAATAATTGCATCCTGGTATCATATCCCCAGTATGGAATAGGTAACTTCAATAGATGTCAACTTATAAGGAACCTAATTTTGAAAAATTATTTAAATCATTTCATGATAAAAATTTCATTTCCTATTGGAAAAGAACTTTAAAAAAAATTAGAATAATATTTTTATTTAGAAATAAATATTAAAAGTAATAAACAAGCCTAAAAAAACAATGGTCATGATGATGGGACGTTTTGTTCATATTTTATAAGTTAAAACAATGAATTATTTCAATCTTTTAGTAAAATAAAAACATGAATTTGTTAGAAAATGTAAAGAATACTTATTTTATTTTTTTGTAAGAATTAAAAAATGGTCAAAATTTTATTTTAAAACTCACATGTGTACACAAATTTATTCAATATTTTTATAAAAAACAGAAAGGAAAAATATTTCAAATTGATGATAGAAATTATATCTGATTTTTTGAAAAATATTTTCTATGTTGTTCTCAAAACAAAAAAGTCAAAAATGGTATTATTAATTACCAATATCATGAATAAACAAAGTAGAATAAAAATCATGATTTTATGGATCCGAATATTTTATCATCAAAAACATAAACCCCATGATGTAATAACATAAAATTGAAATTATAAAATCATGAGGATAAATAAATTCAATATATTACATGTAAAGGGGGATTTTTTTACAACCCATGAAAGAATATAGGTGTATAACATAAAATACGTCTCAAAGAATGAAATTTGAGAAAAAAATCCCTTACCTTAAGCATGGAATTCCACCATACACATTAAATACAACATTGTAATAAATATAATTTTATTATACATATATTATAGAAAAATATTTTTATACATAATACTATATATGATTTCTGTAGAAAATTTTATTACTCATATATTACCTAATTCATTTTATTATTATGTTTCAAATAATAACCATATTGTTTTCGTTTTATTTTTGGTCCCCATACATTTAGTAGGATTTAATGATCTCTAGAGTTTTACCGATGATATAAATATCATATAGATTCAAAATATATTAATTTATATTAATCGTTAAAATTTAGTTATATAAAATGAAACAGACAATTCATGAAGAGAGTTAGTCATACATACGCATGAACGTTGTTTTAATTTTCAAATCATATTGAAAGAATCAATGGTAAATGATATGGTATCATTAAAGAAAAAAATTTATTTCTTATATATCACATATTTTATTTAAACCCAATATTATTACCTTTTATGTATTGTGTGAATGAATCCCATCACTTTTAGAGGTGGTAGTCATCTCTACACATGAGTGATTTCATAAAATTCCTATAAAATGGAGAGAATGAATTTATGTTTGTTATAATATTTCCAAAAGTATAAAAACATCATAAATAGAATATATAAATAATAAATCCATCATTATTTACATCCATATAGTTGGTAATGGATGACCCTAATTACATCAGTTCGCTAAGAGGTAGTCCACCATATAGACGAATGATTATTCCATAACCCATTTGATAGTAGTGTGGATAGTTGTAGGTTATTCATTTAACATAACAAAATATCAATATATTGAATATACTGAGTTTATTATATATTCATGGTATAATATGATTTGGATGACGTGTAATATGAAATAAAACAATAATTTTCATTGATGAATATTAACTCTTCTTCAGGTATCCTCATAAGGATTTCAAAAAATGCATTAATATGTTGGATTTATATCCAAAATATGGATTTTATCATGATAGTAGGGAATTTGGATAGTGAATTTGGCATCTATTTTTTGAAAAATGGCTTGAAGATATGATGAATATAAAATTGTGGGTGACACTTTATAAGTGAGGAGAGTTCCAAATATGTTATTTTTTGAAAATTAGAATGTGTACTCATGTTTGTATCGTACCACCATGATAGAAAAGAGAAAAATATTAGGAATTTAATATATTAAGCCAAAATATATCCTTCAGATTTTATATGGACATGAATTTGGTTATTTTTAAAACTAGGATTTTTAGTTTAACCCCTGGTAAACCCATTTTAACAATAAACTAGTGAAATATTTGTTTCTATTTTTATTATTCATTTTAGTAAAAATTTAATTGAAACAATTAGATAATATAATTCACATTTCATAAAAATGTGGAATCAATTTTTTCAAATTTAATCATATAATTGGAAATATTTATATTAAAATTAATCTTTTAGACACGATGAGAATGAATGGTTTTAAAAAAAATAATTTAAAGATTATAATGTTTTTTTATAAAAATTTATTATGAAATGACTACAAATGAACTAGATTGAATTAATTTATATATAATATTAAAAAATTTACCATAAAAATTATTTAAAAAATAATATGACTTTATAGATAAATTAAACTGAATGGTAGTTATCAATAAAAATTTTATATTTTTCACAATTCATAAAAAAAAATATTTTATCAAACACCCAAAATAATATTCCTAACTTAATTTTGACATATTTTTTTAATAAATAAATTTTCATTTATTCAAATTATAATATAAATGCTTCAATTATAAATTTTATTATTGTTCATAAAAATACATTAATTCAATTTTAGGAGAAAAATTTATTTTCAATAAATATAAAGACATTAAAAAAATTATGTATTTTATTAGGAATATATTTTAATTATATAAATATAAAAAAAAATTGTTTAAAAAATATAATATTCATATTCATATTACATTGTCTCATTTTTAGATAATAACAGTTTCATTTAAATTATTATATTAATAATATATGACATGGTTATTAACATTTACTATTGCATGTAACATAAGCTAATCATGGTGTTACATGTTATAAGATCTATTAATGAGATTTACTTTAAAAAAAATAATTCAGAAAAAAAAATATAGGATTTATATTCCAACTCCCTTGAAATGATTTGTTTTTTTGAAATTCATCACATTGGTACAAAAAAATGCAGATATGTTTGACTAACTATATCTTAAACATCCTAGGTAGCTTTCTAAAACTATATTTTTCAGTATAAAAATGTTACCAGGTGAGTGGTATTATTTCATAGTAATTTCATTGAATGATCATTATTCTCCACCTTTTCGCCTCTTGATAAATATCTTGATCTAGTGGTATGATCTTAGATTTTAGTACAAGTGAAGTGTCATGTATCTACATTATTAAGAGACATATATGCAATACAACATTGACTTATTATCAGTTTGTTGGAAGTGAAATGTGATAAGATTTAGTCATGATGAAATCAACAATTTTATAGGGAATGATATAGTTAGGACTCATTGACCATTTCGTTTCAAATAATTTAACCTTCTTCCATAGAGAAATTCTTAGTAACTCCTTATCAGAAAAATAAAATTATAGATCACAGTTCTGATTGGCGGCAAACATTTTATACTAAATTTGAGATCCCATGATATATTTTGGAATGGAAATTACCTTGTATTCTATTTATTCAACTATCTTATTTTCCAAAAGGTTTATTTTTAAAGCATCATTTCAGTAAGATAGATCACTAAACATCATTTCATCGATAGTGTTATAAGGAGAAGTATAAACTCTCGAGTGAAATCAATTATTCTATGAAACCTATACTAGATGATGGTTTTGATCACAACCAAAATTACAATATAATGAAAATTATCTCCACAAATCATCTAGGTTTCTAATTGTTCTCTCAGAAATACCATCTATCAAAGGATGATGTGTAGTGTTGAAACTCAAAACATAATCAAATACATGTTGAATACTTCACCAGAACGTTGTGGTAATCCTCATATATTGATTATACACAATGGAATATAGTACCACATTCAACCTTACCAATTCTCTAATATATATCATGTTTAACTAATCTAGAACAAAATTATTATCTGATAGCATGGATGTGTTCTAATTTTGTAAGACACTGACTGAAACCAATATATAATTATTTTATTTAGGAATATTCAGTAGTCCAATGAAAAAATATATTTTGATTTTTATAATTTCTATTATCGTATAGGTAATTAATGTAACATCCGATTTTAATTTTCCCTTTCATTCATCACTTTCCATCTTACCATGAATTGAAATAAAATATATATGATATCTCTCTTCATGCTATCCTATCTAAAATAATATATCAAATCCATATACATCTATGTACATCCCAGATGTATGAGGAATTAATAACTATGATATTCCACTAACAAGTCCATCATCTAATAGGTTATGGATGAAACACATACACGAATCTAGAACAATATCATTTTTTCATGATTATCATTAAACTGAAATAAATTTATATATTTCCTCTGAATCTCTTCATCATCTATTATCACCCCATTAATCCTCCCTTGGATAAATGATTGATCATTCAATTGAAAAATACTAGGGTTTCCCCTTCCTATAGGATTTTTATATCCATCCTATGAAAATTAAGTAAATATTGGATATTTTTTAATCCTCCTCATGGATAAGATAGCATGATCCATTCAACTCAATGCGTTTTCCACCATGTTATCTTTCCCAGTGTGGCAATATATTAACCCATCATAATTTTCCATCAATTAATACCATCTTCTATAACACATATTCAACTACTTATCTGTGAATTCATACATTAAAATTTTGTGATGGGTACATATAACACACTTGTAAAATAAATATAATGCCTCAATATTTTTATTGTAATGAATTATTCCACCATACTCAGAATCCTGTGTTAGGAAATTTTTATTAAAAATCATCCACTAATGTGATAAATAATCCTTAAAATGTAATTATGCATGATAAACTATAATAATTTATTCTTGCATGAATCAAAATATATTAAAAACCCTTCTTCACTTCACAGTAATGGAATCACAAGTGCACATACTATTCTTTTCTTTGTTACCATTGAAACTTCTTCACATTCATCTTTCTATAGGATCAGTACTCCCTTTTGAAGATAACATGGTTAGTGGAAAATATATTCCTAAAAAATTCTCCACAAATCATAAATAATATCCATATAAGTGATGAAAACTAAGGATTTAATTCAACATGGTTGGTCTGTGTCACGACTCGTCCCGTGGGGCCCGTATCGTGACTACCCTAAGCCTGCCTACCATAGGCCAGGGGCAGGTGACTAGCACCAAAGGCGTAAATCCCTTAACTAGGAAGACATTGACTTTATAACTATAAACAAACACATCATAGCACACAACTGGAAGCAAAACCCTAGGTAAAAATATATAAAAAATAAATGCTTGAATGTAAAAGGGGCCGGAAATATAAGCCCAACATGAAAGTACATGTACAACTATAATCAAGTACAACTGAAGAAAAGTAAAGAATCCATTAGGTCATCCTATGGGTTTCATACCTGAAGGGTAGGTATAGATGGCGTCCTCATCACTCCACATATGTTCATCTCCTCTGTGCACCGTCACACCGAGTGATCGACCTCCGGGTACCATCCAGTCTAGCTAGTCTCTGCCTCAGTTAGTTTTTTCCATCGTCTTTATCTAACACAATGAGGTGTGGGCATTGCCCATGCAGGGGTGAGTATAACGATACTCCGTAGGGACCCTGAGACCCTAAAGTTCTCACAAAATCAAACAAGAATAAACCACAAAGTATGAAATCAACGTATAACCATTACTTAGGTATATTCCCATACATATACACATGTTATCTATTAACCCATCTCAATCATGAGGAAAACAAAAAAGTCATTGACTCAGCTCAAACCATGATTTTTATTATCGAATCCATGGCTTCTGGAGAACTCCTCTTCTGTCGAGTACAGTGGGCATGTCACAACACCGAGAAGCTTCTTACTAACCTTGTATTTCTGAGGTACTCCTCATGTCGAGTACTACGGGTCTGCTGCCAACTACCAGGTGCTCCTACGATGTGGGTATGCCGCCAACTACCAGGTGCTCCCCCTAATAGCCTGCAGAGGTAATCCTCCTGTCGAGTACTTCAGGTCTGCCGCCAACTACCAGGATCTTCTCCACTATGGGTCTTCCACAAACTACTAGGCGCTCTCCAAGGTGCTAGTCAAATCACACCGAGTCGAATCAGTCAAGCAGCCATCAGGTCTGCCAGCTACTAGGTCTCTACCCATCATGTCGTAGGGGTCCCAATGCAATAGATGGTGCGTTAATTGGATTCCTGGTATGTTAGTTTTTATCCTTTTAATCCTGGGGACCTGGTTGGATTTGTGTACGATCCAACCTTACTGTAACACAAATACACCCAAAACTCTAGTGGGGTATTCTCAAAGGGATGGCTAGTTTCCAAGAATATTGACACCACTGACGGTTCATCAAATGGATGTCTGGTGCCAAATATATGGCTCAAGATGGTAATGGGTCAGTAATGGGCCCGGGTCCGGTCGGACTCGGTCGGACCGACTCGGCCCAACCCATTCTGGGGCGACATAGTCTGGGTCATCCCGGACAGACCCGTTGGGTCTGACCTGGCCTGTTGGGCAGGTCAGTCCACTATGTTCAACCCGATCTGCTGGGCCCGGCCCAGCGGACTGTGTGGGTGGTTTGGCCCAGGCTCAGGGCCAATTAGGCATGGAGCGTTGTGAGGGTGCAGCCCAGAAGGGCTTGTCCCGGAGGGTTCAGCTGGGTCAGTTCATCTAGGGCACTGTGAGGGGCAGGGACATCGGCTTGGCCATGTGTCCTAGAGGGATTCAAGACGTTGCGGGGGCACTGGGTAGGGCGCGGGGGCGCCGTTCAGGCCGCAGCAGGGGCAGGGCAGGCCGCGGAAGGGTGCCAGGGGTGCCGGGCGGGGAACAACAGGGCGCTGGGGGCACCGACCAGGGTGCAGAAAGGCACTGGGGGAAACATGAAGTGTGTGGGGTAGCGCAGGGGGGCACAGGCAGTGCGCGGGGGCACCTGGCAGCGCTCGGGCGGGGTCTTGCAGGCCGCGGGGCAGGCTGCAGGTTCTACCGGGGCACGCACCAACCATGACATTCGAAGGCTGTAGGTAGGTGGGTAGGGCGCTGCTCGGTCGACGGTGTTCGGTCGGGATCATAGGTGTGCTACGGGGGCAGCATGATTCATTGAGGTCGTGGGTACTGTAGCCTTCGTCGTTGCTGCCTTCATTGCCTCTTGCTTCATCGCCATGTCATAGAACACCACAAGATAAAAGAATATATGGAGGATGTTGGGCAATGTTAGGTTGGCCTGCATCCTCCGCGTTTAATGAAATTACAATTACTTCAAAAAATGGAATGATGAACGACAGTTATTTACAACCATGCAACGATTTCTTTTCAAATGATGATGAGAAAAGAAAATGAATAAAGCACAATGTAAACCCCCTACCTTTGATTCGTCGCTCGACGTTTGTTGACCAACTTGTGGGAAGAAGGTGTAGTCATCGTTCGTCGCATTCTCCTCACACTTCCACTTCCAAGTTGCGTTATCCATGGTAGACACTCCATGTTGGTAGGTTCCGAGGGAGGAAGTCGAAGGAGGAAATCATCATCGGTGTTCCTTGCGTTCATCATTGGAATCATTCTTCGTTGGGAGAACATCATTTCACCTTAGCATTCCTACTCCTAAGCTCCACCAATTTCCCAAAGAAAATAATAGAGGGATGTTTTGTCTATTATTTTGTTGGTAAAAAAATCAAATAGGTGCAATTAATTAACCTGGCTCCACCAATTTAATTTCAAGAGAGGTGACACATTTAATTTGGAGGATGTCAATAGGCCCCCTAATTAATTCACACGAGTTGGTGTAGTTAATTTGGGGAGATTTCACAAAATTCAAAAAGAAGGATTTGGAAATTAATTGGGGTGGTGGTGGAAGCATTAAAGGTAGAGTAGGTCAAGGGACACCCCCCTCATTAATGAGGGGTGTTGGAAGGTTTTACACCCTCTGATTAATTGGGGGGGTTTAGTCTCATGTGGTCCCCACGACGTAACCTCTCACGGAAGGTTATGTTCATGAGGGCCCCACCACCATAACCTCTCATGGGAGGTTAGGGTGTGGCGGTCCCACCTCCAACTCATATGTGGAGGTTTTAACCAACAACCAGTCACAGTCATGGCAGCTCAAAAATAAAATAAAGTGTTATTAACTTTATTTTTTTATTTTTTTATAAAAAGAAAAAAAAAACTTTTATTTTTTAACATCATCCATCGAGGTGAAATTCTTATTAAGCGAATATTGGCACTGGGAGTTCAACGGTGCCCTCAGATTTCAATTCCGTGAATCGGTTCAAAAGTTATAAAATTCCACTCGTACGTTTGCTGAGAATACACGAACCAAACTTCAAAAATTGATTCTGGGAACACCCGGCCTCGTAATCAAGCCCCATAAATTTTCACAAACTCGTAAAATTACCATGTATTTTAAAAAAAATCCCTTGATAAATAAGGGTCTTTATATTCTTCCCACCTTAGGGATATACATCTCTGTAAGCTATAACTCGAACTATGGGAACAAATTGGGTTATTGAGCACACATCCGAGCCTCCCGCTCCCATGTTCTCTCATGGAAGATCTCGTTATACCTGTGAACGTGCACCATAGGTTTCTACCATCCATGTAGGACCCACTCTTATCGATCCTCAGTCTCCACTGGAACCTCCGTAAAAGTCTCCCCATCGTCGACATTCATCTCTCTATGGTCAATGATGTGGGAAGTTTCATGCATGTATACCCTCAGATGAGATACGTGGAAGACATCGTGCTCCTGGTGCAACTGAGGTGGAAGTCCTAGAGGTAATCCACCTCCCCTACTCTGCCGAGGACCTAGAAAGGTCCGATGAAACTCAGAGATAACTTGTCGCCTCGACAAAATCTTCATAGACCTCGTTCAGGTGAGACTCGTAGAAAGACGTGGTCACTATCCTCGAACTCCAGAGGTCTCTGTATCTTGTCATATTATGACTTATGTTAGCTATGTACAGTATTCATCTTTTCCTTGATGATCTACACTTTCTACATGGTAGCTCATACCTTCTCTGGTCCCACTAGTGCTGACTCCCCAGGGTCTGTTCAGCACAAGGATGATCTGCAAGGTCACACATACTATGCTTTGATAGGTGTCATCCCTATGGTGGAGTGATAGCTGTTGTTGTAAGCAAACTCAACCAAAAGAAAGTGATCCTCTCAGCTGTGACTGAAGTTGAGGACACATGAACCTAGCATTTCCTTCAGTGTCTGGATGGTCCGCTCGTTCTAAACATCTGTCTGAGGATGGAAGGTGGTTCTCAAGTGAAGAGGTGTCCTGAAATCCTTCTGCAACCCCTTCCATAGTAGGGAAGTAAACCGTGTGTCACGGTCGAAGACAATAGAAGAAGGTACTCCATGTAAACGCACAATCTCCTACACATAGTGGCATCCCAATCTCTCTACTGAACCCGGCTCTATGATCGGTAGGATGTGGGCTGACTTGGTGAGTCATTTGATGATCTACCAAATTGAGTCGAGACCCCAGGATGTATGTGTATGACCCGCCACTAAGTCCCTAGATATCCCATCCCACTTCCACTCTGGGACCTCTAAAGGTTGAACCAAGCCTGCTGGCCCCTAGTGTTCTACCTTCACTTGCAGAAAAGTGAGGCACCGTGAGAGAAACTCCACTACTGCCTTGTTCATACCTGAACACCAGTGTTGTTTTCGATGATCCAGGTACATCATCACCACTGCTGGATGTACCGTAAGAGGGAATGTGTGGAAATCCCTCAACACATCGTCCTGTAGTGCCACTGGTACCAAGGTATATCCTATGAAGAAGATTACATGCTCCCCACCTTTAGAAAATCCATGACGTGCCTGAACTATAGATATCTTAGTATGTCGTGTCTCACAGTCAACATCCCCATGTTGTACCTCCCTGACTCGTTGAAGAAGTGGGGGATTGACTATAAGAGACTGTAGATAGGATGCTCTATCACTATCCACAAAGAATATCTGTAAGGAAGCCAGCTGCTCTGTCGACTCTCCTAGAAGTTGTATACTAGATCTCCTACTGAGAGAATCTGCTACGACGTTTCCATTCCTAGGAGTATAGACTATTGCGAAGTCATAGTCCTGGAGGAACTTGAGCCATCGTTGTTGTCTCAGTTTCAGGTCCCACTAAGTGAAGATATACCTGAGACTCTTGATATTAGAGTACACGATAAAACGCTTTCCCATCATATAGTGTCGCCACATCTTCATGGTGAAGAACTCTCTTGCTAACTACATGTCATGGGTAGCGTAGTTCTACTCATTCTACCTCATCTACCGAGAACCATAAGAAATCACTGATCGCTCCTGCATTAGAAGACACCCATGTCTGGTACCTCATGCATCATAGTAAACTATGTACCCTACGCCTTCCTCTGAAATCCTCAAGATGGAGGGGAATGGTCAGCCTCTACCTTAGCTCATGAAAGCTCTATTGGAATCTCTCTAACCACAAAAAGGTTTTTTCCTTCTTCATCAATGATGATAGTGGTTCAGCAACTCTGGAGAAGTCTAGAACGAGTCTCTAGTATTATCCACCAAATCCTAGAAAACTTTGTACCTCTATCACACTCCTGGGTAGATCCCAAGCAAGTACCACATCAATCCTCACTGGATCCACTACAACTCTAGCCTCTGAGATGAAATGTCCCATGAAGTGAACCTCTTGTATCAAAAAAATGGAACTTCGAGAGCTTACAATAAAGCTGGTGCTCTCAGAGTGTGTCCAGTACTACCTGGAAATGGTATATATGATCCTCTTCTGTAGTCGTGTAGATCAGAATGTCATCGATGAAGACTACGACAATGATATCGAGGTAAGGCTAGAAGATCTTGTTCATGAGTCCCATGAACACTACTGGAGCATTAGTTACGTTGAAGGGCATAACCAATAATTCGTAGTGGAAGTACCGACACCTGATGTTCATCTTCTACACATCCACATCTTGAACTCTGAGCTGGTGATAGCCTAATCCGTGGTCTATCTTTGAGAACCACTGAGCTCCCTTCAGATGATCAAAGGGGTCATCAATCCTCGAGAGTGGGTACTTTTTTTTCACAGTCACCTGGTTCAGGTGACGGTAGATGACACAAAGCCTCAAGATTCCATCTTCCTTCCTGATAAACAGAATCGGGGCTACCTAGGGAGAAACACTGGGCCAAATGTATACCTTTCCCTGCAAGTCCTCTAGTTGTACCCACAGCTCACGAAGCTCAACAGGAGACATCTGATACGGTGTTGTAGATATCGGTGTCATCCCGGGGTACATTTATATGTATAATTCCACCTCTATGTGAAAAGGTAGACCTGAGACATCGTCAGGGAGCCATCTGATATGGTGTTTTAGATATCGGGGTCATCCCAGGGTACAAGTCTGTCTAGAAGATCTTGTTCGTGAGTCCCATGAACACTACTGGAGCATTGGTTACACTAAAGGGCATAAACAAGAACTCTTAGTGGTCGTACCGACACATGATGTTCATCTTCTGCACATCCATATCTCGAACTCCGAGCTGGTGATAGCCTAATCTGTGGTCTATCTTTGAGGACCACTGAGCTCCCTTCATCTGATCAAAGAGGTCGTCAATCCTCAAGAGTGGGTACTTGTTTTTCACAGTCACCTGGTTTAGGCGGCAGTAGATTACACAAATCCTCAAGCTTCCATCTGCATTCTTGACGAATAGAATCGGGGCTGCCCAGGGAGAAACACTGGGCCGGATGAAGCCCTTTCACTGCAAGTCCTCTAGTTGTACCTGCAGCTCGAGAAGCTCAGTAGGAGCCATCTGATATGGTGTTGTAGATATCGGTGTCGTCCCAAGGTACAAGACTAGGTTGAATTCCACCTCTCTGTGAAAAGTTAGACCTAAGAAATCATCAATGAAGACATCCTTGCACTATTCCACTATGACAGGATAAGTCAGACTCTCCACATCAACTCCTCCGAGGGTAAGGCAAGCCAACTAATGAGTGATTGGTTTCACCCTCCTCTGAGTAAGTTTGTCATGTGATGCATAGCGTCCCTACTCACTAGTGAATGTATACCTGGTCCCATTCATGCAGACAAGCTGCACTTTTCTCCAAATATAATCAATCTGAGCATGGACATTAGATATCCATCCCATACCCAAGATAGCGTTGTAAGGCCTCGATGCCACTATGGGGAGATCCCACCCAAAGCTATAGCCTCCTACAGTAATCTCACACTTTCGGCACCAGTGCATAATCATCGAGTCTTCTACCATAGGAGCCTCTAGCCATAAGGATTGTGACAACGGCTCTGTCAGAATCTCCGTTCTCCGAATGAGGGAAGTGGTAATGAAAGTGTGACTGGAAGCTGTGCCTATAAGAACTGCTGATGAGGATGAGTAGACATAGATCATAGCTCGAATCATCTCCGGTGCGCCATGATCATAAGCCTCATATACCTGAAGCTGAGCTCTCTCCTTTCCACATACTCCCTGTGGTTAGGGATGGACCTCCTGGTGGTGGTGGCGGTAGCACCTCGAAATGTCATCCACCGCCAGCTGCACATCTAGACACTCTGCCACATCTACATCCTCCCTATGGACTGCCTCGATCGAACCTATGCCTCTGCTTGGCAGGTCCCTCAACTGTCTACTGATCATCAGAACGGCGGGTTATATAGTCACAAGCCATGTGACCCAGCCTGCCGCATGAGTAACACTGTCCGCACCAGGAATGCCAGGCTCTATCTCCACCCTGGGTTCCC
The DNA here is from genome assembly GCA_963277665.1 of Viscum album. Classification (NCBI taxonomy): domain Eukaryota; kingdom Viridiplantae; phylum Streptophyta; class Magnoliopsida; order Santalales; family Viscaceae; genus Viscum; species Viscum album. Next base: position 1,375,882,610 of record OY728140.1, on the reverse strand, counting down.
CACACAATCGATCCTGAGTCATACAGTTGACCACCATTAGGTCTGGCCCTCTTGGACCTCTATGACATCTATCTAATACCATCTACATAAGACTCTACAGCGTGTCAGCTAGTGGTGGGTCTCGCTGGTAGAGACTTCTCACCAATGAAACTTTTTATTATAAGGGCTCTATCTATCACCCCTACCTGGGTCAGGATGCTGAGTGAGATCATCAGAGCTCTGATCTCTTGCCAGAGCCCCAGCTCGAAGGCTTGTGCCCTGAAGAATGGGTAACATACCATATCCGTGGAGTATCGCGAGATGTCGGTGAACCTCACTGAGTACTGTGCTACTGTCATGCTACCCTGGTGTAGATGTAGTAGCTTTTGTATCTACACCAGTCAAAGGGTTGATGGAAAAAACTCCACTCGAAACAGGATGTCAAATTCTTTCCATAATAGCATCACATCATCATGCCCATAGAGCATCGGACTCCACCATCTGCCTAATGCTACCTGAAGGAGGCTAGCCGCTAGGATCACCATGATGTCTGTTTCTGTCCACACTTGCCTTAAAACTATCACCACAGCCTCCAACCACCCTGAACCAGGGGGGCCTCTGGAATTGGAACTCGTGCAATGTGCCCAAGTGGCGGGCATCGTCTGTTGCTGGGGCTGATGTCTTTGATGGACCAACGGGTAATAGTACTACTAGTGCCTCCATCGAAAAGGACCATGCACTGAGGCCTCGCCGATCGGTGGGTTGTCATTACATACGACTCTCAGGGATCTAATTGGTCGTCTGCATGGAGGCATCTTGAAAGAAACAGATGTGACACAATCAAAATATTTATACCTGGCGACCTGTCCTGGTTGAGCTGACATAAAGAAAAACTTCTAAAAACAAACACGCAATCGGTGTTTTCGTGCACTAAGTCAGAAAATCCGAATTCAGGGTCATGGTGTATGGATACGTCGACCGCCCGCAAAAACACTGGACTCCGTGAACTGAAAACCACACATAGTCCCTTTAACACTATTTCTTCATAGAATAGAAATATCAGAGTCTTATGTTCTACGGCTGAACCGACTCCTCTGATACCAATTTGTACCAACCCGTCCCCCAGGCCCCGTATCGTGACTACCCCAAGCCTTCCTTACATAGGCTAGGGACTGTTGATTAGCACCAAAGGCGTAATACCCTAAAATGGGAAGGAATTTGATTTATAACTATAAAAAAACACATCAGAGTATACCATTGGAAGCAAAACCCTTGGTTTTAACTCTATGCAAAAGAAGTACTGGAAAGTAAAAGGGGCCATAAATACAAGCCCAACATGAAAGTATATGTATAACTGAATGCAAGTAAAACTGAAGAAATGTAATGTAGCTACTTCACCGTCCTCTAGGGTTCCTATCTGAAGTGTAGGTACAGATGCCATCCTCACCACTCCACGTTCGTCCGTCTCCTCCGTACATCGTCACACAGTGTGATCCACCTTCGGGTGCCATCCAGTCCTATTACACTCTTCCTCAGTCAGCGCTTCCCGTTATCTGCATCCAACACAACGAGATGCGGGCATAGCCCGTTTAAGGGTGAGTATAACGATACTCAGTAGGGACCCCAAAACCCTCAATGTCTCACGAAATCCAATAAGGATAAACCAAAAAGTATGAAATCAATGGATGACCATTACTTAGATAGATTCCCATACATATACCTAAGTTATCTTGTAACCCATCTCAATCATGAGGAAAACACAAAAGTCCTTGACTCAGCTCAAAACAAGATTTTTATTATCGAATCCATGGCTACTGGATCACTCCTCCTCTATCAAGTACTGGGGGACTATCGCAACACCGAGGAGATTATCAATATCCTTGGACTACTGAGGTACTCCTCCTCTTGCGTACTGCGGGTCTACTGCAAACTACAAGACACTCCTCCATTGTGGGTCTGCAACCAACTACCAGGCGCTCCCCCTAATATCCTGCAGATGTACTCCTCCTATCGAGTATCTCGGGTCTGCCGCCAACTACTAGGCGGTCCTCCTCCATGGGTATACCACCAACTACCAAGTGCTCCCCACTGGGCTAGTCAAATCAATCCGAGTCGAATCGGTCAAGCAGTATTCATGACAGCCAGCTACTAGGTCTCTGCACTATATCTTCTCGTTGATGGAAGGATTCTCTCGACGAGCTACTAGGAAAGGCTCCCTTTGTCTTGAAGTTACATTAAGAAGAATCTAAAATTTTCCCCACATCATAGGCGTCTCAACGCAATAGACGGTCTGTCAATCAGACATTCGGTCTGTTAGTTATTAGCCTTTTAGTCTCGGTGGCACGGTTGGATTCATGTAAGATCCATCCTAACCAAAACACAACAATACCATGAACTCCAATAGGGTATTCTCAAATGGACGACTTCATTTCATGAATATCGGCACTGCTGACGGTTCGTCAAAAGGACGTCTAGTGCCAAAGATATGGCCCAAAAAGGTAATGGGTAAGTAATGGGCCCGGGTCCGGTCCGACCTGGTCTGGGAAGACCTGGAAAGACCCATTGGGTATGACACGGCCCATTGGGCGGGTCAGTCCACTATGTTCAACCCGGTCCATAGGCCCTGGCGCAGCGGACTGCGGGGGCGGTTTGGCCCAGGCTCTGGTCCAGTTTGGCCCAGAGCATTGTGAGGGCGCGGCCCGACAAGGCTTGGCCTTGAGGGCGCGGCTGGGACAGTTCGGCTAGAGCATTGCGAGGTGGCCAGGACATCAGCTAGTCCGAGTGGCCACAAGGGATCTAGGATGCTGTAGCGGTGCCAGACAGGACGTGGGGTCACCGGGTGGGCTGCGGCAGGGGCAAGGCAGGCCGTGGCTGGGCGCCGGGGGCCCCGGGCAGGGCGTAGTAAGGCACTGGGGAATCTGGGCAGCGCGTGGGGGAACATGCATCACGTAGGGGGCACCAAGAAGGGTGCAGCAGGGCGCCGAGCAGCGCGCGAGGCAGCACGCGGGGGAGCGGGTAGTCCACGGGGGTGTTGGGCAGTGTTTGGGCAGGGTCGAGTAAGCCGGGGTAGGCCGCGGGTTCGGCCAGGACGCGCACCGAGCAGGGCGTCGGCAGGTCACATGTAGGCTGGTCAGACGCCATTGGGCCGGCAGAGTTCGGCCAGGTGCACCACGGCGCCATGGGGGCGGCCTGATTCAAGGATGCCACGGGTATAACAGACTTCTTCTTTTCCACCTTTGTTTCCTCTTTCATCATCGCCATGCCGTAAAACCCCACAAGAGAAAAGATTCAATGGAGGATTTCGAGCCATGTTATGTTGGCCTACATCATCCACGTTTAAAGCGATAATAATTGGATCAAAAAAAGAATGATGAAGGAAAATTATTTACAACCACACAATTATTTCATTCCAAATGATGATGAAAATGGAAAAGGAATAAATAAAAAGGTAAACCTATTACCTTTGAATCGACACTCGACGTTTGTTGACAGTGTTTTGGGAAGAAGACGAAGTCTTCGTTCGTCACATCCACCGCACACTTCCACTTCCAAGCTGTGTCTACAATGGAAGACACTCCATGTTGGTAGGATCCGAGGGAGGATGTCGAAGGAGGAAATAGTCACCAGTGTTCTTCATGTTCTTTGTTTGGAGAACTTCTTTTCTGCCCAGCGGTCCTCCTCACAAGCTCCACCAAATTCCCAACAAAAATAATTGAGGGTTGGTTTTCTATTATTTATTTGTTAAAGTAAATAAAAAAGTGATATTAATTAACCCGGTGTCACCAAATTAATTGCACGAGAGGTGACACATTTAATATAGAATATTTCAATAGGATCCATAATTAATTCACATGCGTTGGTGCAGTTAATTTGGGGAGATGGCACAAAATTCAAAAAGAAGGATTTGGCAATTAATTGGGGAGGTGGTGCCACAATTTACGGTATAGGAGGTCAAGGGAATCCACCTTAATTAATGAGGGGAGTTGGGTGATTTTCAACCCTCTCATTAATTGGGGGGTTTTAGTCTCGTGTGGTCCCCACGACGTAACCTCTAACGAGAGGTTATGTTCAGGTGTTCCCCACCACCATAACCTCTCATTGGAGGTTAGGGAATGGTGGTCCCACCTCCAACTCCCAAGTAGAGGATTTAACTAACAACCACTCACACTCATGGAGGCTCAAAAATAAAATACATTTTTATACACTTTATTTAATTTTTTTAAAAAAATTCAAAAACTAACTTTTATTTTCAACCATATGCATCAAGGTGAAAGTCTTCTTAAGTGAATATCAATGCTGCGAGTTCAATGGTGCCCTCAGATTTCAATTTCAATCACCGGTTCAATATTTATCAAATCCCGCTCATATGTTTACTGAATATACTCATGCAAAACATCAAAAAGTGATTCTGGGCACACCAGACCTCAGAAACTAGCGCCGTAAATTTTCACAGATGAGAAAAATTTCCATGTATTTAAAACAATTCCATGGAAATTTCGGGTCTTTACAGTCTAGGCAAACACATAATATCTTCTGACACTAATGAATATTCCTATATACCCTATGTTGAGAATATATAACCAAAAAATTAAACATTTTATCCAAAATACAATCTATGTAAATTTGTCATATATTTTCTCATTCCTTTGACATTTAATATAATTGTAAAGTGATATTCATTATATTCCATAATTTTCAAATGTGTAACAATTTCATCTAACAAGACTACCACAAAATGAACTTTATAATCTATAATAACTCTATTAATTAAATAAATGAAGATATTTGTGGAATTTGTAATACTAAATGGAATTATTGTATATTCATAGTGTCCATACCTTGTATAGACTCTATTCTAGTGTGTATCCTCATTCTCAACCCTCAATTGATGATATCCATAAATAAGTTTAATCATGGAAAAGTATTGAGATACATACAGTTGATCAAACAATTCATAAATATGGTCAAGAGGATACTTTTTCTTTATCGTGATATTGTTCTTCTCTTGAAATTCAATGCAGAGTACCAAAATTCCATATTTCATTTTATTAAAATGAATATATGCACCCCAAGGTGATGTATATGTCCACATGAATCCCTTATCATGGTTTTACTGATGATTTTTTTTTCAATTCATGCTACTCAATTAGAGATATTCTATAGGGATACTTTGAAACTGGTCTGTAACATGGTATGAGTTATACTAAAAACTATATTACAAAATTCAATGGAGTATAACACAAATCTTTTGGAAAGACATCCACAAATTCTATCTGAATTATCATGTCATCTATGTTGTGTTTATCCAAAGCAATTTGAGATAAACACCCCTTTTATATGGGAATTATGCTCCATACAATGGGTGTGATCTCCATTAAATTTTTGTACTTATCATCACATTGGTATAAAATAATAGGTTGGTTTGGAATATCCAATTTAACATCCCTTACAAGAAAATTTATATGGGAATTTTATTACTAATGAAAATCCAAGAATAATATGGCATCAATTTCAAACAGCAGAAGGGTGATATGATTTTCGGGAATCACATTCCCCCCATCATAAATTAAAGTAGAATCATAAATTTGAAATGAAATATTCCTAACATTAGGGGGAATCACATCTATATCTACAAATTATCATTTTTATGGAATCTTGGTACCCATAGAAAACAATTTTGGACTAGAATGGATGGGTATATTCAGTTTCAAATAATTTACTATTTATAGTGGATGTTAAGAGTACCTTTCAGACCATTATGGCACCACTCATCAAAAATAGAGATCACATGTGATTTCCCCTTTTCTATCAACTTAAGATGATTATGACATTGATCATCATCATTATGCTTCGTATTTTTGAACTGGTTAACAAATTTCCCATACTCCATGCAATTGAAACACATGGGTGTGGGTGGTTAATTCTATTAAAAAAACTCTATTCACATAATTATCTAATTTTCACCCATAAAATTGGAAATAATGTGATTTATGACCATGAATTCTGACCAAAAAAGATTTATTAGTCCCCTTAATATAATCTTTTCTAATCTACTTCAAACATTTTTATCATTAAGGTAATGTCATACACTTTTCTTTTTTTTCTTATATTTTAATTCTAATTATATTTTTATCTTATCATAAAAACCATGAGATAAGTAAATAACTTTGAAACCAAATTCCACTGTGATAGAACATTGTAGAATCTATTTATATCTACTAAGGTCTCTTTTGGAAAATTCCCATTAGAGACTTGGTTATAATCCACTGAAGGACTGAGAAACCTTTCATTCATATATGATGATAATACACCAAGTTTACCGCACATGTACTGTAAAATTTTCATTATAGGACCTAACTGATTCACTATACTATTGGTTTATATTAATGAACTCCTCTAATTTTTTATGAAAAATATGATTAATATACTTATTGGTAAATAATTTTTTGAACTCATACTAATATATATAGTCAATTTCATCATGTTTATTCATATTATTTATAAGATTCAACCATTGATATATTTCACCCTCCAAATGGTTAAGTGTTTTAATTGATTTTTCATATTATCAATTCATGAGAATGGAAAATAGTTTTTTTCCAAGGTGTTGTTAAATTTTTCCAAAACAAGTGGATTAAGTGACCGATATAAATAATTTGGATGTTTCCTCATGAATGAATCAATATAATGTTGTTCCCACATTTATTTGTTTTTAATTATATCATAATTCATAGATGTTTATTTTTAGAATACCAATGATATATATTTTTTATTCTTATTACCCATATTTTATGAATAATATGAAAATCCATGCATTTTCTATTTAACTCAGAACTGACGTAGTTTCTTTGGGTTCTATCTATTGTCTAAAACCAAAAATAATATTATAGGAAACAATAATCATGATGAAGAACCTGATAATCATGAAAATTCAAATATAACTTCACTGAGCCATTTCACAATATTTAATATATTACACATCATGTTTATCATAGGTCACATATAGTAATTATCTATTTAAATCATTCATTAGGGTTCCTAAATAGGTTTTACATTTTTTAAGCATACCCCCCAATAGTGTTAAACCAACTGTGAAATAAGGCCAATTTTCATGCATTAGGTGATGATCAAGTCTATCTAAATTCAGTTTTATTTATGTTATTGACTCTAGGTACCTAGGTTATGTAGCAACATAGACATGTATTAAAAATAATCTAATGCAATTTAATGGATTAAACTAAACCTATCCCTTAACAAAATTATATATCATTCTCATATATATTTACTCGTCTACATACTTACCCATTGAGACAATATCCTTTGGGATATCACAAAATTTTTTATCATCCTAGTTTCAAAAGGTTAACTATATATGTACTTTGATACCAACTATAGAGTCATGTGACAACCATACATAGATATTACATCATTTTTATGGATATTCAACACATTACACAAACACATTCCTACGGGTCGTAATCATTTAGTGACATTTGAAACATAGAAAAACAATAAACTAGTCTATTGGAAAACTACATCATCCTCGACTAATATTTTCATAATTATCACTCTAAATAGACATATAATACTTCATAAATTATTTATAACACGGGGAAAGGGATCATAAGAATGGGTGATATAAGATTCTTAGTAAGGTTGAATAAGAGAGATACAAAATCATAACATGACTATATGGGTATGATAACATAAGAAAATTATTTGAAAACCATACCCTACCTGATAAAGATAAAAATATCGGTACATGGTATAATGAATATTTTTTCATAATACATGAATCATAATGGAAATAGATAACATAGTCCAAGAGATCGTAATATTGTAATTAGTCAAAGATTTATGGAATACACATAACCATATAAAATCATTTTCATAGACATAAAGGCTCATCAACAAGTCTGTCATGTGGAATAGGTCCACTCATCTAACAATCATTGTTCCTATAGTTCACTCCCAAGATCATTATAGATGAAATAGCCTCTCGTTGAATTATGTTTACTCCCTATTCAAGTCATGTATATATCATACAATATAAATATGTACCCAATGCATTGGAAAAATTTATATGTCTCACCATCTCATAACAAAAACTATATTTTTCTATTCCAAAAGATCATAACAATTTAACAATATTCTAACCCATGAAATGAAATGGTCTTCATAAATATTTTTCATATAATAAAATGTGGAAAATAGATAGGTTTCTTAATCATTTTATCTTTACATAATAATATATCCCTTGAAAAAAGAACTGGGTTTTATAAGTATTTTATCATTGTATAAACCCTGGAAGATAAACAGTTCATATAAACATCATGCCATCATGAACATAAGAACATCATATAATGACTAAGAATGGTAACATTATATAATATACCCAATATGTCATAGTTTACATCAATAGATGTCTCAATAAACGAAAATTTAATTTGAATTACAATTTAAAACATTTCTTGAGTAATATAATCTTTCTTTATTTGAAAAAACTATTATAAACATAAAATAGTTTGAACATAATTTCCTTAAAAAACCATGAATGTTTATTAATGAATATTCATGGAAAATAACAATTATGTTTATTAGATGTTTCATTCATGTCCTGCACAGAAAAAATGAATTCGTTCACAATTTTTTTAAAATCTAAACAAGAATTGTTTTGTAAAATGAAATAAATATTACGTAAAATAAATTAAAACCTAAAAATGTGTAAAAATTAGTTTACAAATAATAGGATAATAAAAAAATTATTTATTAGAATACATAATTTATAAAATTAGAGATCTAACCAAAGAGTAAAATATTCTCATATTATTTAAAGAAAATTCTATGTTATTTTTTATACCACAAAGATAATAATGATAATATTAATTAGAAAATATCATAAATTAATTTATTATAAAAAAATTCACGAGTTTATTGAGAGATGAATCATAATATTTTACCATTTGATATATATTCATAAATAGTCTCGTTAAAAGATGAGGTCATAATATAAAATCGTTTCCACCTTGTCTAAATGGAATCATAATCCACATGATATAATAACATAAAATGGAACATAAAAATTCATGAGGTTACATTAATTCATGATATTGCATGTCAAACAGGTTGTATATGCATAGTGTGAAAGAATATAGGTGCATAACATAACACATGTCTCAATAAAGGAAAAATGAACGAAAAAATCACAAACCTTATGTCTTTCCTTCCATCATACTCATTCAAACATCCTATATAATAAATATATCTTTATTGTACATCCATTACTAAGAAATAATTATATATATTATACCATATATAATTTAATTATGACCTTTTATTACTATTTTATTATCTATTTCGTTTTAATGTTACATTTCAGTTAAAAACAACATTGTTTTTCTTATATTATTTTATTTAAAATAATAAGTCATTAATTTTTCAAGATTTGTTGATATACATAATTTCATTCCAAGATATAAATATAATATATGTTGAATATATATTTATTTATATAAATATAAGAAAAATTGTTTTATAAAATGAAATACACCATTTATAAAGATGATAGTTAATTTGTTCCTTGAAGCTTGTCTCCATTTACTTGTAGAATAGAAATAAATAAAGGAAAGTGATATAGAATCATTTAAAAGTCATTTTGTTCCATATATATCACATATGATGATTAATTAAATCTTTGTTACAATTAATATAATGAATTAATGAATAAAATTTCTATGTGATGTGGTAATTCAACGTACACATGGGAGAGATTATCATATTCCCTCAAAATGAATACTATGATGGTATGTGTTATATAATAATTACATATGTATAATTATATTATTACTATCACGTTTAAATCTTAAACATGTCATTATTTCTAGTAATTTTATTTGGTAATGGAAAATGATTAACATTGATACATGAGGTGATAGTTAATCATACATTAGAACTATGATTTCATATCCTATTTGATGTAAGTGTAGATTATTGTAGGTCGTGACTATAAGGACCAATACATAAACATTACATAATATTTAGTTAATTCAATAATATTAATTTATTTCTCATTGAGGATCTTTTTATGCATAATGGTTTAGAGAATCAGGCCATAACTTATGCAGAACAAAACCATAAAAATAAAAAGAGGTCACTTCCGAACAAAATCCATTTTTTCCAAAATATAAAACATTTAAAATAATTAATTATATCTTTAAAGAATAATATTAAAAAAATATAAAATGAATTCCCCCAATATCTTATCATCATTTATGTCATGTTGACAACAATAAAAAATGTCGAATGAACATAAAAATCTAAGGGATATAAAAATTAATAAATCATTAGTCTATCGAAAAACATTAAAACTTATGGGAAAACAATTCATGAAAACATAATATTTTACACATAAAATGAAATATAAATGTTTGATAAATATAATTTATTTTACCTTTTTGAAATAATTATTCCCATCAAAACTCATTAGAATCATTGAAAATTAATGTAGTTTCCTTAGGGCATCATCACATTTAACACTTACAAAATCCTTATAGATCCCCTATATATTAAAATATTTAAATAACCAAAATCCAATATAATTATCTATAGAATATAATCATTAACTACTGAATACGATTTATATATGGGTGCACACATCATTTTAGCTCTAAAGGGATCATTTCATTCTATCTAGGTAGAACAATAATTTATAATGTCTAGAACCACAACATGAAATAAAACATTACATCATTTCAAAAAAACCATCAAATATCAAAAGAAAAACACATTCAGATATTAAAATACAATTTTCATTCACGATGATCATTTTTTATGTAAAATACCCATTCCTTTAGGAAACCCTTTTTCAATACAAAAATAACCAAAAATGAAATATGGCTTTCTTTATTTATGAAAACATGAAATAATTCATATAATGATAAAAATTAAATAATGTCTACAGTGCTGAAGAATTCATTTTCACAATGTGTGATTAGAATAGAATAGTACTTTTTTCATTTTTCAAAACATTCTGTATAAAAAAAATTCCTTTCTGAAAATATTTTAATTGAAAGTAGTATAGGCATTTCATTCAGTTTATAGCCATTTTATTATCAATATAAATAAATATTAAAAATACACCTAGAATATTGAATGGAAATGATTTAATATTTTTCCTTTAATATGGTTCAATACCACATCTAACATTTACATAAAAAGTACCATGAATAAATTAAAATTATAAATAATTAAAAACATAGTTATTGATAACATATGGATATAAAATGTCAAAGGATCTTTATATAGACCTTATAAATGATTAAATTTGAATATTATTAAGAAATGTCTCAATGAAAGGGGATTGAGGTGAAATCCCTTACCTTGATTCTAAATCATCATGTGGGTGTTTATATTCGTGAAAAATAAAGTCATTTTAATTATATAATTTTTGAGAACCATTTCCATTTTTATCATTACTTTTATTTAACATATTAAAATTCTGTAAACAACTACATAAAAATTATGTTTACATCGTATGTTTTGATCGTATTTGGTTTATGTGTCAAAAAAGAATTTGGTATGTCAAACTCAGTTAAAGGGTTCATTATATAAAAATATAAAAAATAATTATTTTGGAATAATTATGATATTTATATGTAAATAGATTTTTTAAAAACAATCATGAAATATTATTATGAAAAATGAACCAACGTTAAAATCATATAGATGATACATATTACGTACACATGAGTAACGTTGCCATTTTAAAATGATCATTAATGTAAAATGTAAGTAACACATATATTTATATAATTACAATTATGTAATAAATAACATATTATATAACCACATATACTTTCATATATAATTCTTTTGACGTATGCATAATCACATCACGTCGAAGATGTAGTAGTCCAGATGTCCAAAAATGATGTTATCACTTTTTTAGTGTGTAAAATGTTCTATATATCGAATGATATATGGTATTTAAATTAAAGTAATCATGTAAATAAAAATATAGGGATATTAGGTATGTCACATATTTTTAATTAAATTTATCCTTAATACATTCTATATAGTGGTTGAAAGTTTCACATCAGTTTGAGTAGCAAGTATCCCACACATCCACAAATGATGTTATCGTAATTATACAAAATGGAAAATATAAATTTATTTATTATATGAGAATTAAATAAGCATAATGATATTAAAAATATTATATTCATGATATAAAAACAATTTGACCATAATAATTCCCAACCATTAGTGTTGTTAAAGGTAAAACATAAGACATCATTTTGTGAAGAGGTAGTTCTCCATACACATAAATGATAGGTAATTTACCCAGTAAATGTAAGTGTATGAATGTTTAGCTCCAAAAATTTGAATAAAAATTATATATGTATATTGAGGATACTTTTTTATATAATCATTGAATAAGAATAGTTGAGGGGGTTTATAATGAAAAAAACTTGAGGAATGATGTTACCTATTCTTGAGGTAACTCATTTCGGTTTTCATCAAATGGATTCATCAGATATATTTATGTCAAATTGTTGACTTATAAGAGGAGGGAAGGGTTTTTTGTGATCTATTTGGTTATTTATTTTTTGAGCCATCGTGGCTTGATATGAGTGAGGAAGAGGGTGGTCTGAGAACCTTTTTTATAGTGGAGGAGGAGTGACATTCTAGCAAATATTTGGAATGGGAATTCCACCCACATTTTCTAATGTCATGTGGAACCATTAATGGTAAAAAGTAAATAAAATGGTTTATAATGTATAAATATCTCTATAAAATAGATTTTGGTCAATTTTTTAGTTCATTTTTTCATTTAAGTTTATGGTTTAGTCCCTTTTTAGGAAAATTTTCCTTTTAATCACCGTAATTAATTTTAATTAATTTCATTAATATATTTTGAAAAAAAATATGTTTTACTTATTATAAATTATAAATAATTTTTATTATAAATATTTAATCCGATATTCGAAATTTCAAAAATAAGTGGGGTAGAAATTAATTTGAATTTCATCTCATTGAAAGGATGGAAATGTGTGTTTTTAAAGTAAAAACCTATATAATATTTCTATGTTTTCATATGGAAATTAATTGTGAAATAGTCTCCAATTAATTTTAGTATTTTAAATTATATAAAATTAATATAATTATACTTTAAAATCATATTAAAATATAATTTTACAATAAAAATTTGTTTGAAAAAGTAGTTTTGAACTAAAATTTCTTATTATTCCCTCTTTATCAAAAAATGAAACATCAAAAAAAATATCTAAAATAGTCCCTTAAATAATTTTTATGTTTTTATTTGATAAATGATTCTTTTTTATCATATAAAAATTATAAAAGTTTCAAAAAATATATATATAATGGTTAATTCCTTAAAAGGTTGTAATACTGGCTTCGAAAAAATTATAGAATTATGTTTGCTTAAAATGGGATTTATTTGTATTTTAATCATTTCAAAGTTATTGGATAAATGAGAAAAAAAATATTATCATGTATTAACATAATATAGTTATTAATATTCATTATTAACTACACAATTACTGGGAAATAATTAACAATTAAAATAATAATACTAACAATATATTAATTTTTGGGTAAAACTTGTTTTTATATGCAATATAAGACATTGAAGATACTCACTATTGCATGTTGGGTACACCATTAGACATAGAAACCCATTTAAGTTAAAATAAATATTTAATTGATAAATATTTATAAATATGAAAAAAAATATTCAATCATTACATGGGAAGTTACATCCTTCCCCCTTTAGGAAATTGAGTCCTCTTAATTTAATTCACTTATCAAATAAGTGGGATATTTTTCTGTAATTGTTATTAGATTTGTATGTTGAATCTTCAAACATATGGTGTTTCCATAAAACCATAACTTTTCGAATCACTTTATTCCACAACATTTTCACACTGTAGTCATGAACCTAAACTAGTTATTCCACACAAGAAAGATTCTCTTACATCTAAACTACACCAATGATAAAAAATAAATAAGAATAACATACAAAGTTCCTTAACATTAAAACATGAAATATGTTGTGTTCCTGGGAAGAAATTGGATTTAAATCCACTCTGTAGAAACTTGATTTATGTTTATTTTTGATTTTATATGGTCTATTGAATCTAAATTCATCTTTCCCATCACCCCAAAACCAATCACACTTTCTCAAGGATAAAAATTTAAAAATACATGGTCACATAACATAAAACAATATCTCTCATATGGTTACCTATATAATAAATCTTTCCACTCTTAGTATTAATCTTGTGCCTCTGATCAATCATAACATTCAATACCATTTCTTCTTCCATCTCAGGTCCTATCAACTTCTTTTCTCCTACACCTTCACGAAAAGATGATGTCTGACACTGATTTCATCATAATTACATAAACGTGACATCTATTTATTGGAAAGAAAACTATTATTATAATAAATTTAAAAAAAATAATGATTTTTATCCCACCATCCCAAATAATTCATTGATAAATAATGAATAATATCTTATAAGGTCTGAATAACCCACTCAGACTACCCATAAGATGGGGGATAAAAAGATGTAATGAAATTTAATTCCGCACCAAATGACTCATAAAGCCCATTCCAATAATTTGAGGTAATCATAGGGTCACGATATGATAAAATGGAGAGATAAACTCCATGTAATTTGATAATTTCTTATAGATATAGTATTAAAAGATACTCTAATGTCATTATTTCTTGAATGGGATGAAAATGTGTAGATTTATTTAATCGATCAAAAATAATCTAATTCCCATTACTAAATTGATAATTATATATAAATCACACCATGAAATACATTTGTTAATTCTCCATATTGAACATTGGTACTGTTAAAGGTTGAATCATTCCATTTGGTTAATTTTACTTTTATTTAACCTACTAAAATGTTAAGCAATTCATATTAAATTTGGAAATATCTCCTTTCATTCCATACCACTAGTTATACTCCCAAAGACTCTTTATGTCTTATTACTTCCCAGATGAATGAATAATTGAGAAGTATGAGCATCAGTCAATAACTATATCCTCAAATGTGAATCAAAAGGCACACACAATCTTTTTCAAAATTATTAAACACCTTCTTAATCAATATTAGAATAAGTAAAATTAATACTCTTAATAGATTCTACATTTTCTTATAATGACTAATCCACCAAATGATCCCTCATAATTTATTATATCAAATTAAACTGCACTGTAACCATAGAAAAATTTTAGATATTCGTGCAACTACAACATCTTGGATGAAATTCTCCAAAACAGTAAACAAAGGGTCACATTCCAAATGTAACATAGAAAATATAGCATTATTTATTCGACTCAAATCTTAGGCCACCTTGTTTTATTTTCATATATGATAATGAATTAATAAATAATAATCCGTTATTAGTTTGAAGAATATTATTATTCTCATTATCAATTATTTTTACGTGAAAAAATACTTCAGACTTTAAGGATTAGTATATATTTCAAGTTTTACTCCACAAAAATGAGGCATAAAAATTTTTATTGGATAAAAGAACAGAAGAAAATTCAAAATCATGTGTAGGGTAATTTTAGTCATGATATTTCAACTAATGTGAAGCATAAAAAATTACTAGATCATTCTACAATAGGGAACAACCTCAACAATTTATCACTATATATGATGAATTAACTATTTCTATGAGGAAAATACAAAACTATAATATTCACCAATAATCATTTCCAGTCCAAAAAAAATCATCACCTGTTTTTCTAGATGAACATAACTCTTTTTTGAGTTAACATAATATGTGGTCAAAATGAAAGGTAAATGTTTTCAACAAACCGATATTATTAATCCGTTGATCTAAGAAATGTATAAATCTCAGTGATATTTTTGGGTCTTGAACATTATTCAACAACAATTATTTAATCATGATTAATATATATTCAATATTTAGAAAAAATGTTACCACGGAATTATTTTTTTCAAGAAAAATTCACACATTCTAAATTTCTTATATAGTTTCATTTATTTTATGGTCTTAAAAAAATACTTATATGGAATTAATTTCCCTCTTGAATTTTAGGAAATAATTAAATTTCAATAGTAAATAGAACCAAGTGCATATCCGTGAACTCAGGAAAACATTGATTCATATGATCCATGAATTCATTAGGTTCACTATATAACCCAAATGGAATGTCATTTTCCATCACTATTAACTAATGGTACCCCGACCTCAGTTCAACCCTAAAAAAATACCATGTTACCTGGAGATAATAAGAAAAATATTCTATATGTGTAATGTTATAATTAATCTAAATAGTGATGTAATTAAATGATTTATAATCAATTCAATGAAACATTGAACCATCATTCTTTTTAACAAATATGAGAGGAGTTCCACATGATTATTTGCTAGGTCTGATGAATCCATTACCAAAAATCTCCTATAATTGGGTTTAAAACTCTAAACTTTCCACATGATCCATTTGATAAGGAGGTTTAAAAATAGGACTAGCATCAGACACTATGTCAACAGTACTCTCAACCACACAGTTATGAATAATGCAATGAAAATCAGCAAGAAAAACATCTATGTATTCATTACCTATTGTAAAATCACTAATTTGAAATGTTTATTTATTGTCAATAATATGATCTAGGTAACATTCATTTCCATCTCTAATAAAGTTATTGGATTCTCCATAAGTTATATAAGGAATGAAATCATCGAACACATAATTTTTTGAAATGAGATATATCTTAGCCTGAAAAACATGAAGCTAATCCATACCAAGAATAATATCAAACTATACTATGTACAGTTCAATGTGATTTTTAGGAAAAAATATCCTATTGATAAAAAATTGAATATTCAAATAAATCATGGTTTCATTGATACTTCAACAAATATTTTTTACAAAAAAATATATATTTCATTTATTAGGTGATAATTAATATTCTCTAGAAAGTTTCATATAAATGAATGAATACAATGATCCAGAATTTAACATGGTAATGTTATTAATTGAAAGAAAAAGTAACATACATATCACCACATCATTTGGTAGCCCAACATCAACTATTGTAGATGAAAATTTCCTCACTAAACCATTATTTTTCCATCCATGAAGATTTTCATTCTATACAAAAATCATTATACATGAATTAGAATAATAACCAATATTATTATAGCTAAAACATCTTACTACTAAATGGATATCGGTTGCCAAATTTTTTGATTCAATAAGATTATTCTCCATCCATTTGAACCCCATGCGTACAAACATTCTATATTGGAAAAACTTCCCTATCTTCATAATAGATTCTCTAATGTAAATTTTACCACACATAGTATAAGATTGGAATTTCATTTTGTAACTTAAATATTTCATTTTTTCCTATTTCCCCATCACATGTCATCCTAACCATTTCTTTCATCATCAAGAGGTACATAAGTGTCTAAATACTGAATATCAGCCTTTTCATTACAATTATCAACACTCTTGTATCTTCTGTTTCTCACGAGGCCAAATATCATTGTAAACCTGGTATCAATCCTAAAAAAATTGGATAATTATTCTATTTGTTTATCGAATAAAATCAGCCTTATTGTTGGAAAATATAATAATGTTCCTTTTATATGCAGTTATGGAATAATCGTCTTTTCACCTCAATTCTATGAATTTCTTTTTCATTCAGAGTCAAAAATATATAAGGAAATATTTCTCAATGAAAATTACCTTGAATGTTTCCCATCTAACGAAAACAAGATCATCTCTATCTTTTATTCATAACCAAATACCAATATTTATAACCTTCACCATCTTAAATATAATCATTAAGGGTCACCTATGGATGTTCTAAACATCCGATGACATTAATAATATATTCCAAAAAAATTATCTATCATTCTGATTCCACTAAGTCAGCTGATCTACTGAATGATGTAGAATGTTGCCTTATAAAATAATCAAAAAATATATTTCTTAAGGTTCATATGGTTCCTCTCTAGAATTTATAGCACCACCATTTATCCCATAATTAAACTGGTCCATTACTATAAAAAATTATTTTTTCCTTATTTTACTCATCTTGTAAAGCTAATTTGGAAGGATATCTTCCTCTCGGTTCCTTCCCACTACAAACTCCCTATTTCCTCGACTAAAAATATTTTGAGAATAAATGTTTATGAAAAATTGAAATAGTAATATTCTATTTCTAAAAAATTTAAACTGAATACTAAGATAAAATATTATAAGGGAATGTTATTAATATTACCCTAAAAACAAAGTTTTTCTAAACTAACCATCAATACCAACTACAAGAACCCATCCATAAACATAACATAATATTGAATTTATTAATGAATTTTACTTTCTTTCAAATTGATGATTATTTCATGTTTGGAGTTTTAGATAATAAGGCCATAACTAAAATGTAAAAATATAAAATTAAAGAGGGGATAATTCCCAAAAATATCCATTTAATTCATCATCTAAAACATCTAAAATAATGAATTACCTCTTTTAAAAAGACACATATGGACATTCAACTTGAATTCTTACAATAAAATAATATCCATTAAGTCTAATGAAAACTATTATGTAATACTAAGATGAGAAAAAAATATAGATATTTGATATAAAAAATTAGATAACAATTAATATATTGATAAACATTAAAACTCATGATGAACTCTTTATAAAAAACGTAATATATTACCAAAAATGTAAATATCATTATTTAAAATGTTTCATTTACATTATTTATTCAAAACAAATTAATCCCACAAAAACCCAAAAGAAAAATATAATGTTCATGTATGTACCTTAGGATATAATCAAATTGAAACCTTATTGATTGTAATAACCAAAAAATCAAACTTCTAATACATCGTATAAATAATATAATCATTATCGATTTCATTAGAAAAGAATCTTGGAATACCAATCATTTTATATATAATGGGCTCACTGGACACTATATAGACATTCACATCATTTGAAATTTCCAAGAACCAAAACATGAAATAAAACCTTACATTATTTGAAAAGCATATTAATCTCGTTTGAAAAAAAAACATTAATTTATTTAAATTAAAATTTGTTTCAAATATCCAATTTCCAATAAAAAATAAATCATTCATTTAAAAACCCATTTTTAATAACAAAATACCAAAAAAAACCTGTTTTTTATTTATATTAAAATTAAATCTTACAAATGATGGTAAAAATAAAACAATGACCATAGTAGTGGAAAATTCATTATCTCTTTGTATGTTATGAATAAACAATTAATTTTTTCCATCATCAAAATTCCCCACATAAAATATGTAAGAATATTACTTTTTGATAACATTTTAATGGAATTTAAAATAGATATAAAATGTTCTTTTTAACCCATTTAAATCAATATTAATAAATATATTACATAATATCATTAATACTGAATGGAAATTATAAAATGAATTAACAATAAAAGAATCACATACCACTTTTGACATTGAAATCATAATCACCATGAAAGAATGATTTTTTTTTAAAAAACAATTAACATTATTTAAAATTGAATAATGAACCTCAAAGGGCTTATATATAAACCTTATAAAATATTAATGGAATATATCATTAAAATATATCTAAATGAATGGATATTAAGAAGAAAGTTATTACATTGAGTAAGACTCTACACATGGTTATATATCTTCATAAATAATAAAAATATGTTATTTTCAACTTGACTGAGAATATTTTTTATATTTGTAACTACTATTATTCCACTTATTTACTTTTTTTAAACAACCGCATAAACAATTAAGTTTATATCTGCTTTTGACAATAATTGGTTCATGTGACAAAAACTACATTAGTAGGTCAAATATGGTCAAATGGGTCATTATATAAACATTTACAGTATAACAATATGGAAATAATTATCATATTTATACATAAACACTATTTTTAAAACAAACCAAAAAATTAGTTATGAAAAATCAACCAACATTATAATCATGGATATGGTTGTTCGAACATACGCATGAGTATTTTTCAAATTTCTGAATGTTCATTATGGAAAAAAGGATAGTAAAACTTATCATTCTATAATTACAATTATACCATAAATATGATATAATTTAATCATATATATATAATTATATAATTATTATTATGTAAACAAAATCTGTTACACCCCGACATTGGAAATTTATTTATTTTATTTTTCTATTGATATTAGATCATTTTTTTCAGGTTTGGGTTGAGACTCAGTTTGAATTTTTAAATTTATAATTAAAAATGGTTATTTTTTCCTTGGAAGCATGTGGCGCATGGTTATCTCATAATTTAGGTAAATTGTGTTTCTTCACTTTGCTACCATGTGACTTGTTTTGGGTTCTAGGGGTAAGGTGAACAGGTTGTGCATGGACTGTGAAACTATGCGGAAATAAAGTGAGAGGATATGTCCATTTGTATAGTGGAGACCACTTAGTTTGCACATGGTATAGAAAAATATATTTCCAAACAATAGGAGATTCCCATATCATTAAAATGTGAATTTACCATTCCACCTTCAACCTTTTTACCCTATTTGGAGTTTCTTAACTTATTTTCTACCTAAAAATGCTAGTTTTTCCATGAATCCCCCAAAACATTTCCCTCCTTACATTTTTTTAATACCCATGAAGGTTCTAATTTTAGTTTCCTTTGGGTCCTTTGTTTATTTATGCTTATCCTCTTCTTTCTCTCTTGATTCTTAGTTATTATTCTTGGGGAATATATTTTTCTTGAACCATAAGGGTGAGGTATTATTTATCCCTCAATTTTATTGATATAAGAGGGGCTAGGTTTTTATATCAAGGGTAGATATTCCTTCTAATTAAGTTTGATTGCATTCTCACATAATTAAGGTAGGTTTTTCCATCTATTTACTTTTCAGCGCATTCCATTAATTCCTAAGATCTCCCTAAAGTTTTATAATATTACTGGGGATGTATTAGCATGAACTTATTTGGTGTTTTATGGTAAAAAATAAAATTAAAATGGTTTTCAAAGGAATTTATTAATAATTTTTTTGTTTATATACACATACAATGTTTTAGAAAAGGCCAAATTATCTTTTTAACTATAATTATGTAAATTGGGTTATGTTTTCTAATAGTTATTCTTGGGAAACATGATTGGGTTATGCATTGGATTTGGTTTGTGGAATTGAGTGTCTTTTATGCTATGGAACATAACTGTGGTTTGTACTATTGGTCACTAAAATCTTGTAAAATTTAATTATGTTGTTTTAAAAATTATATTATGTCCATATTTGATGAAAATTGGTTTTTTGTAATAGAAAATTATTATGTAACCTAGGGGCCTCTTTTTTGGGATTAATAAATGTTTTTAATGGTTTCTACTAAATGCGAATAAATGTTTTTAAAGTAGTTGGAGGTTTTAATGTTATTAAAGTTGGAATTCCAAAATAATTGAATAATTTGTAAATTTATATTTTTTTGTTTAAAAATGAATCTTTAAATTATAAATTTATTTTGAATCATGTTATATAGGGGTTTTCATGTGAATGTTAAATTTTAAAATGGGGATATTTCGATAGAAATGTATGGTTTTCTAGTATGATTTCCGTATCATGTTTTTTAAATTAGTATTATGAATTAAAAAATGGGTTGAAATGAGTTTTTAAATGGCCTTTGACCCTGAGTAAATATAGAGGTGGTTCTAATGTAATTCCTAATTCTAAAGGCCCAAATGGAATCTTCAACTGTCTTTTAATAGTTGAATTTTCTATAAACTGATGTGATTTCATGATTTGAAAATTCAAATGCTTTGGAAAATGTATTTAATTCTTCGGTTTCATGAATACATGGCTGGTATTTTATAATGGATTTTTGGAATGTCGTTTTGGTTATAGAATTTTTGGTTTCCATGTAAACCTTGATTATAATTTCAATGTGAATTGTGAAATTGGTGATCTGCTCATCTGATTTTGATGATATGGAATGTATATATGAATGTGATGAATTGTGTGATATGTAATGCCTCGAATCCAGTTTCCCAGAGTTACTGAATTATTTTATTACATTGCCATGATCATAGAAAATCAAAAAGAAAAGTACCAATCAGATTAGTAGCATTGAAAATACTAGCAACAAACATATTTTTTACATTACATCGTGAATGAAAAAAATGTATAATTCCCTCTAAAATATCTCATATCCATTATACAATCCTTACATGTCAATTATGAAACACTTCTTTTCACCTAGAGAAAAAATGAACCATAATAAAGGGGTGAGCTCAAATGCTTAGTAGGGATAAACAATATAGCATAATTTATCATAAATAAGCATATAATATTATGGAAGTGTATAAAACAGAAACAGAATCTTTTTAAACATAATAATAATCATAATATGGAATGAATAAATCAAATAATTCTATTAAAACATTCACATGGAAAATCTGAATAATCACATGTATTATTAAACACATAACGAGTTTATGCATAATGTTGACATCATAATCGTACTATCAAAGCCTCATTCCAAGACAATAAATAACCATACCATTAAAGCCTCACGCTAAGACACTATTTTGTCTTATGATACCTAATGATGCATCAAGCAGATGTAGTGGGCCCTTTGCATATCTTACTAAGCCTAATGCTTTCCTCATATGAAATGGATGAAACATAACACAAACATTGGTATTAAAAAAAGAATATTTAATATTTAGAGTTTAATAATAACCCAAGAATGGTATAAAAATAGCACATCCATAGTCAAAATAATCATAAAACAATAAATAAAATATTGAATTTTTTATCGTAATAAATAAACATCAATCAGTTTAAAATTCATCAAATCATGTTGTCATAGATGAAAATAATCAAATAAATTCATTAAACCTCTTTGAGAGAATGATCCATTTTTTAATTTGAAATTGTTTAAAATCTTCACAATTATAAAATAAAAAATTTCTTTTTAAAAGAACCATGTAATCTTGTAAGTAAAAATTCAAAATTTTAAGGTGTCATAATGGTGGTAAATAATCGTTTTCCATGTATATGTTAAAAAACATTATTTCCAGAATTTGATGAAAAAGTCATAAAGTAGCTCATTTGGAAAATGATGGAAACATTCCTCTCAAAACATTTTTTCATAATTAAAAAATCAGTATAAATGATATTAATTTTTTTTTGAAATTATTTTTAAATACATTTTAAGAAACATTGAAATGGATGATAAGTATGTCCTATTAGATACTTACATTTAAACATTCTCGGATAAAAATGAGATTGAGACATTAACCCTTGCCATGTAATTTTATTTGTTTGAGGAGAAAAGCTCTTATATAATTGTTAAATAATTATATTAAATTATAACAGGTTCATATACATTTTTATCATATCAAATATGATCTTATTATATCATTTTGTTAATAGTATTTTGTAATTACCATTATTTTTTTGTTAACACCTTCATTTTCCAATTCATGTTTTGTCATCTGGGTAATGAATCTTATGAATCAGATGAATTTTATTCAAATATATAATGATATTAAGTTCATAATAATTATTTTTACTCATCATAGAAATTTTACAATTATTCTTGTATGGGTAACATGGATAATGTATCTCCCTTTGTCGTGGAGATATAGGTCATACACACACACAAGTGATGATATAATTACCTTAATTGTTAATCTCTATAGAATTGGATGAAATATTTATTATATAAAATCATTATCATGTTATATTCAATATTTATATACATTGTACTCACCTTTATACAAATCCAAATAAAGTAGTGTTGACCAAACAATTACACCACAATGTGGAGATGGTAAGTTGTACGTATGCATGCATTGTGATAATTTTATTCATTATATGGATAAATATAGAAATATAATTTTTAAATAATTATAATAAAATATCAAAATGTATATGATACTATAGTTATTACATTTTTAAGGAAATAACCTATAAATTGGATGTAGAATATGAAATGAAATTGAATTAGTAAATCAATTACCACTTCTTTGAGCATCTCATTTTGATTTTCATAAATGGACACCATGTGATAGCCATATTCTCAATGTATGGTTGCTAGGATTATGTGAAAGAAGTTATGGGGTTTATTGGGAAGGGTATGATAGATGTTGTACATTGTGTTGAATTTTTTGTCAATAAGGTGTCAAGGATTGAATGGATGATAAGGAATGTCAATATGTGAATGACAGAGGATGTGATGGTGATGGTGATGTTGTTAAGAAGGTGTCAAGGATTGAATGGATATGTGAATGATAAAGGAGTTAATGGTGACGGTGATGATTAGAGAATGACCATGGTACTAAAAAGCATGTCACTTAGGAGAATCACTGAGTGTCATAGGAGGTAAAGGTTGAAACATTCTCCATACAAATCAGACAATTGTAGAGCTGATCTGAAGTTCAAAGAACTTGTATAAAGATGATACAATGTCACAACATTGTTATAATTCCATGCATTATCTTCACAATGCATGAAGAGATAAATAAGTGCCATCCACTATCACTAAGTGGATGAGGAATGAAGAAATGAACCATCCACAACTACTAAGTGGATGAGGTGGTTTGAAGAAAACCATGCACTATCTCTTAGTGCATGAAGATTTCAAGATAATCCAACCTCATCTATGATTGGATCAAATAAGACCAGTGATGATCAAGTGATTTATGATTAATTGTTGATGAAGATAGTTGAGAGATCCTTTGTAATTCCATTCTTTCATAGAAGAAGAAGAATAGATATTAAAGAAGATAAATGGAGTTCATAAGAAGATGAAGAGGAGAAGAAGTATGGTTTGGCATTTTTTGTACTTGGTAACTTTGCTTCTATACAAAGTACCAATTATGTACTTTAACAAAAAAAATAATCCAACCAAGGAGGCCAGCTGAGGTCCCTCACCTCAAGAACTTGCGGGACCCGAGGGTCAACCGCGCTCAAGGGAAGTCCTCAAGGCCAAGGCCTCCCCGAGGCATGGTGCGGGCCGTGTGTAAGCCCGCGAGTGACACAAAGTGATGAACCCGTGTAGCATGGGCACTAGAGAAAGCCCGAAGGGGGCCGAGTGGGCATTTTTTGTACTTGGTAACTTTGAATCTATAAAAAGTACCAATTATGTACTTTAACAAAAAATAAGCCAACCAAGGAGGCCAGCTGAGGTCCCTCACCTCAAGAACTTGCGGGACCCGAGGGTCAACCGCGCTCAAGGGAAATCCTCAAGGCCATGGCCTCCCCGAGGCATGGTGCGGGCCGTGTGTAAGCCCGCGGGTGCCACAAGGTGATGAACCCGTGTAGCATGGGCACTAGAGCAAGCCCAAAGGGGGCCGAGTGGGCGCTACAGTGCTCCTAGAGGAGCATATGGGCGCAGAAGCGCGCCCGCAAGAGAACCGGTGTGGGGCGGCACAGGAGGGGGTAGAGGAGATTTCTGAGCCGATGTTGGGAGGTGGTGGTTGATAAACCGTGGAAAAACCGCGGTGCGTTTCAATGTGGGACGAGTTTTGTGAGACGCAGAGCTGATCTGGGCCGTCCATCTGATCCACATGTAATCGCGGCCACTCGTCTAATCTCGCAGTGCCATGATATAATCCCAGTCGTCCGCGTTCATTAAACGTCGATCCAACAGCACTGGAGTTGTCTCTTACCTCTCGCTGAGCCGAGGACTCCCTGTGACACCTCTTGTGAACCAGAGGCACCCAAGCAATGAAGATGAAGCTCCCGGCCACCTCTGAATAACATGAAGCCTCCATGATGATCGGGTTGATGAATTGAATACATGCATGCATTAAAATTTGCATGAATTCAACGAGATGAAGATTTCTATTGAGGCCGAGGCAAACGGAGTTGCGAGGCAGAGTGTTTGAGCATGGATAGAATAGGAGGAAGCCATGCATGTGTTCGAGGACACATGCACATGATGTATTAATGTCCAAATAAGTCTGTGGTGAATGAAAGATAACGTGATTCTCGGCCATATCTTAATCCGCGTTTGAATATCTCAAAACCTCGTAGATCTCGAGCCTTCAAAGATTTGAACCCCGCAGCATTGATCAATCTCTTTGCCTATAAAAGAAGCCGTATGAGGCCAAATATTGCTGCTGCTGATCATCTGAGAGAATAAGTCCCGCGAAGCTCCTAGCCTAGCGAAGTTCCAAACTCCATGAACCAATTGCACGGTAGAGCATCCTAGAGCCACCTGAGGCTTCGTGAGTTCCTTTTTCACAATCCCTGCATGAAAGAAGTAAGGAGGAGGCTTCCCTTCACGCTCCCTTACGCGACAGGGAAGAAGTCGACCTTGCACGCCCGCTGCCTGCATTCTACGACGGTAGCAAGTGGCCGCAACCTCTATGCCCGCGAACTCGTGCGGCAGGAGGAAGACATCGTGCCACCTGCGCAATAGGAGGAAGTTGCCGCACTTGCACGGCAATTTCACTCAAGAACCTTCGCGGTAGAAGAAGGTTTCGTAGCATCTGCGTGGTAGAAGCCACTCCCACACCCTGCTCGGTGGTAGACATGAGTTGGCCGCATCACTTGCGCGCCCTCCTTTGATACGGGTTTGGGTGAAGTTAATCCCATACACATCATTGGTTGTGTGTGTGCAAGAAGAGGAAGTTCACACCAACGGGTTTTGTGTGATTTACTTGAAGAAGGGTGCTTGTATAGTGGAGTACATGTTCATGTTAACATATGAACAATGTTTTTGTGAACATATGATGGATGATAAAGATTAATTGAGAAGAAGGAAGGCCGTGTGTGAAAATTGAAGAGGAAGGCCACAACATATCTTGGTTGTGTGTGTGTGAAAGGAAACAAGAAGGCCGATGCATTAGTGTGTGCACAAGTTAAGGAGGCCATACCTCATGTGTGTACCCAAGTGAAGGAAAAAAGATACATTCATATCCATGCATGTATGATTATGTGAACAAGTGGGTGAACACCTTGAGAATAAAGAGAGAAGGAGAAATTCACACTAAAGAACAACACACAATTTTGTGTGTGTGAAAAAGAATTAAAAACTATGACTCGAAGAAGAAGGTGTGTGTGCAAAAAGAGATTACACCCTTTCAGGGTTTATCACAACAAGAAGAAAATAGTAGTGCATGTATTCATGCATGCACATGCACGCGTAAATAAAGAATCAGTGTGTGTGCATTAGAGCAGTCCAAGAACAAAGGTTCTTGAAGATATTTGAGATTCCATGCAAGTCATGAATGAAGATTGAGAAGCCATGCAATCAGTGCATGAGGATTCAGAGATGTCATGCACTCAGTGCATGAAGTTGAATTGAAGTGATACTGAATCCAGACTAAAGTTAAAGACATCATTCATCATAGTTTTCAGTAGTTGAGAAGACCAATAAAATTGAGTGGGCATACTGAGTGCAAGAACATATTTTCCAATCAAGAATCTTGAAGACAGTGATCGGGTCATCCTTAGAAGAAGGAGATAAAGCCCGAGCAAATAAGAGGAGTCTTGATCAACACAAGTGATCAGAAGAAGTGAGCAAGGCCAACAGACCTTATCCAAGGTTGTTGAAGACTCTTGAAGAGCTTCAAAAGAAGAAGAGCTACTCGTGTGACTCGAGGAGCCTGGAGAAGAACCTCTATGAGACTCAGGGTGGTGAAGTCTTTGGTGGAAGCTGAAGCAGGCCAGTGGGACTCTGGTAACACTAGGGGATGTAGTATAAAGAACCTCCTATGCGACTTAGGAGAGATACAGTGTGACTCTGTATCGAACATTGTAATTATTAACCAAATTATACTGGAGAAACCATGTTGGGGCGTTTAACTAACATGGCAAGGATGCAGGCCTTTGGAGCCGAACCATATAAATCCTTGTGTCTGATGCCTTTAAATTTACTTCATCACTCGAGGAAAGGATGAGAGATACAAGAAGAGTGGATCGAGGCCTTAACAATCCATAGAGGTTTAATTTATAAATAATCAATTATTAAAAAGTTTTAAAGGCTCACTGATTCACCCCTCCCCCTCTCAGTGATCACACTGATCTGGGCACTTCAATTGGTATCAAAGAGAGGTTTCCACTAAAAGATCCAAGGGAGTATTTATGAAGTGCAGATTTGAGGGAATGAGAGAACACCCTCAAATTAAGATATCTTCCATGACTCAGGAAAATAGAAAGAAGATACAGGTCACGAAGATGAAGAAGAAGGTTGTGACTAATAGAGAAACACCTTCCATTGAAGGTAATGTGAAAGTCAGAATAGATGAAAATTCCTTTTATCACTCTTCTGAAAAAGCCTGCTCTAGCTATGATGATGATGGAAAAATCAATGATCTTCTTAATGCACTCAAATATATTTGGAAGACATTCCCCAGGGAAGAGGCAATGTGTATTTCTACAAGTATCCATGATCTTCAAGAAGAAAAATTATAGCTAGAAGAAGAAACCAATTCAATGGAAGATCAATTGGCAAGAAGGGATTTCATAAACAACACTCTCACAAAGCTGGTGAAGGCTAAAGATGAAAACATTTCCCTTTGTAGTGAATTAATTGATGATGTCGTTGAAGAACTACAAAGAAGAATTTGTGACAGAAAATTATTTGAGATAGTGTTTAAATAAGTTTTCCATGCACTGGAAAAGAGGCACTGAGTGTCAATGGTTTTCAAAGATTCTAAACTAGAAGACAAAGTAAAAAGGGTAAAGGAGCATGAAAATTTATTGCATGAAATGAAGAAGGTGCATGAAGACCACATGAAACAACTGGAAGAGAATTGGGAAGGAAGGCTAAGATTTGTTGAGGATGAGAATAACTCTCTCAACATGAAATGCTTAGAGCTAGAGGTGATATTGAAAAATCAGAAATCACCCAAAATTGAAGCGTCCCAATCAACTGAACGAAGAAATGTTTCCACTCATGTGTGCATTGAGAAGGATGATTCCAAAAGGGGGATATCCTCTAATGAAAGGGATTCATCTTCTAAGAAGAAGGTATCATCCATACCATCTTTTACTAATGATTCCAAATGTCTTTCCACAAAATGTGAAGGATGGAATAATTACTCTAAACAAGTATGGATGAAGAAGATGAAGAAAAAGAGATCTCCTGAAAAAACACAGCGATTCAAGAGAAAGACTCAACAATCAGAAGAAGTCAAGAAGACAAGATTTGTGGTTCAATGTTGGTGTTGCAACATATATGGACATTGTGCAACAGATTGTTGGTACAATCCTCTAAATGAAAAAGCACAAAGGAAGCCCATGCCAAGGGGAGAAAGACAAAGAAGAAGAAGAAACATCCCTAGGTCCAGAAACATTTGTTTACTACAAACATATTTGGAATGTTTGATAACATCTGGGATGAATGGAAAAGTGGTCACAAGAATGATACATACCAATATCCAAATGTTTTCAAAGCTGAAAATAAGATAAGATCACAAATCATGGATATTTATGAAGAAGTATCCTTGGGAATCCAGTAGAAGAAAGTTGAAAATGCTCCCAAGAAGATCTTGAAAAAGAAAGGGAAGTCCTTGGATTTCAAATCCAAGAATGTTGATTCATCCATAAG
Organism: Viscum album; assembly: GCA_963277665.1. NCBI lineage: Eukaryota > Viridiplantae > Streptophyta > Magnoliopsida > Santalales > Viscaceae > Viscum > Viscum album. The sequence goes on along the minus strand of OY728140.1, from coordinate 1,375,853,021 downwards.
GACCACCAAGAAAAAATGCGTCTACTATGGAAAGACATGTCATACCACGGATCATTGTAAACAAGCCATGAAACTAAATAGAAGCAAACTGCAGTTAACATGACAATCAATCCAGACGAAGAAGAAGGGATTGATTGAAAATAATCTTCATAAGAAAGGTAACTTAAAATCATCAAAGGAACCATGTGAAACATCCAAATCTGAAGCCTCATTTCCAAATGACATATTAATCATCTGGCCAGATGATTTGAAAAGAATGAAAAAGGATGAAAATTCCCATTCCAAAGCTAGTACAAAAGAAAACCAAAATATTTCACATGAGGATGAAGTTCTATGTGTGAGGTGCAATAAAGTTGGTCATATCAGTAAAAAATTCATCACACTCATTCCAGCTCAAAAATAATTCTTCAAGAGAATGAAGATTGCACCAGGAGATTATAGTGCTCAGAAGGAACTTATAAAGAGAGGAGTCACACAAAAAGAAGTTGAAGAGGTGTTAATATCCACACCAGCACAAACATCATTGAAGATCAAATGTGCAAGTGTGAAGAATGGAGAAAGTGGAACATCTCGGTTGAGAGAATCTTCTCAACCTTTTTGTTCAAACTGATAAACAAAGGAGGTTCCATATTATTCTCTAATCACTAGTAAATACATGTGCTTACATTTCAGGGAATTGAAGATGATGATCATTCTCAAATTGAGAATGGTACGGGAAGAATGGAGTGCACCCCTTGAGGGGGAGCTAATCCGAAGAAGATGATATTTTGAGATTCATATCATCTTGTGAAGAATGAAGGTATTCCAATCACACTTTCATCCCTTGTTTATTAATTGTATTTAACATGTCAATTAAGGGGGAGTGTTTGATTTAAGACAAAAGGATGAAAGGGGGTGCTTTATCTTTGCACCTGAACTTTCTAATGAGTTTGGTGAAGTATGTGCAGGATTTATCAATTCATTGATATATCTGAAAATTTTCAACCCCTTGAAGCCTAAGCATGATCTCACATGTATAGTGAATTGTGAAAAGTATTGAATTCTTTGGTTACATCACTCTTGTTTTCTACATCGGGTTAGCCCATGTAGACTTAAGGATGATTTACTAAAGGCTCTTTGATAAAGTGACCATGTGACATCATCCCTCTCATAGTGTTTTTCAAGAAGATGCTATTCAAAGGGATGAAGTTATATTTTGAAGAGAACCACACCACACCTTTGCATTTGGTTGCCAATAAGGGGGAGAAAAGCTTGGAACACACATTGACCCATTCATATGTGCTCTAGTGATATTGACAACAAATACAAAGGGGGAGATTGATGTGCACTGTGTTGCATTTTTTGTCAATAAGGTGTCAAGGATTGAATGGATGACAAGGAATGTCAATATGTGAATGACAGAGGATGTGATGGTGACGGTGATGTTGTTAAGAAGGTGTCAAGGATTGAATGGATATGTGAATGACAAAGGAGGTAATGGTGATGGTGATGATTAGAGAATGACCATGGTACTAAGAAAAATGTCACTTAGGAGAATCACTAAGTGGCATAGGAGGTAATGGTTGAAACATTCTCTATAAAAATATGACGATTGTAGAGATGGTATTAAGTTCAAAGAACTTGTATCAAGAAGATACAATGTAACAACATTTTTAGAAGTCCATGCATTGTATTCACAATGCATGAGGATATAAAGAAGTGTCATCCACTATCACTAAGTGGATGAGGAATAAAGAAATGAACCATCCACAGCTACTAAGTGGATGAAGTGGTTTGAATAAAACCATGCACTATCTCTTAGTGCATGAGGATTTGAAGATTAACCAACCTCATCTATGATTGGATCAAAGAAGAACATTGAAGATCAAGTGATTTATGATTAATTTTTGATGAAGATAGTTGAGAGATCCTTGGGAATTCCATTCTTTCATAGAAGAAGAAGAAGAGATGTTGAAGAAGATATATGGAGTTCTTAAGAAGATGAAGAAGAGAAGATGTATGGTTTGGCATTTTTTGTACTTGGTTACTTTGCTTCTATACAAAGTACCAATTATGTACTTTAACAAAAAATAAGCCAACCAAGGAGGCTAGCCGAGGTCCCTCACCACAAGCACTTGCGGGACCAGAGGGTCAACCGCGCTCAAGGGAATTCCTCAAGGCAATGGCCTCCCCGAGGCATGGTTCAGGCCATGTGTAAGCCCGCGGGTGCCACACGGTGATGAACCCGTGTAGAATGGGCACTAGAGCGCACCCGAAGGAGGCCGAGTGGGCGCTAGAGCGTGCCCAGAGGAGTATAGTGGGCGCAGAAGCACGCCTGCAGGAGAACCAGTGTGGGGCGGCATCGGAGGGGGGAGAAGAGATTTCTGAGCCGATGGTGGGAGGTGATGGTTGATAATCCCCGGAAAAACTGCGACACTTTTTGATGTGGGACGAGTTTTTTGAGACGCAAAGCTGATCTGGGCCGTCCACCTGATCCGTGTGTAATCGCGGCCGCTCATCTAATCCTGTGGTGCCACGATATAATCCCAGACGTTCACGTTCATTAAACTCCAATCCAACAGCGCTGGAGTTGTCTTTTACCTCTCGCTAAGCCGAGGACTCCTCGCGACACCTCCCCCGATCCAGATGCACCCAAGAAATGAAACTGAAGCTCCTGGCCACCTCCGAAGAACATGAAGCCTCCATGATGATCATCTTGACGAACCGAATACATGAATGCATTAAAAGTTGCATGCATGTAAGGAGATGAATATTTCGATTGAGGCCGATGAAAACGGAGTTGCGAGGCAGAGTGTTTGATCATGGATAGAACAAGAAGAAGCCATGCAGGCGTTCGAGGACACATGCACATGAAGTATCTACGTCCAAAGAAATAAGCGGTGAATGAAAGATACCGTGATTCTCGGCCATATCTTAATCCACTTTTGAATATCTCAAAACGCCGTAGATCTCAGGCCCTCAAATAGTTGAACCCCGTGGCATTGATCAAACTCCTTACCTATAAAAGAATTCGTCTAAGGCCAAAGATTGTTGTTGCTGATCGCCTGAGAGAAGAAGTCCCACGAAGCTCCTAGCCTAGAGAAGTTCAAATCTCCACACACCACTTGCACGATAGAGTAGCCCGGAGCCACCCGAGGCTTCATGAGTACCTTTTTCACAATCCCTGCGTGAAAGATGTAAGGAGGAGGCCACCCGCTGCCTGCATTCTAGCGTCGTACCGACTGTCCGCACCCTCTGTGCCCAAGAACTCGCGCTGCAGGAGGAAGACATTGTGCCACCTGCACTGTAGGAGGAAGCCGTCACACATGTACGGCTGATGCACTCAAGCACCTATGCGGTAGAAGAAGGTGTCACACCATCCGCATAGTAGAAGCTTCTCCCACACCCTGCGCGGTGGTAGACTGGAGTTAGCCGCATCACTTGCGCGCCCTCCTTTGATGTGGGTTCGGGTGAAGTGAATCCCATTCACATCATTGGTTGTGATTGTGCAAGAAGAGGAAGTGCACACCTATGGGATGTGTGTGATTTACTTGAGGAAGGGTGCTTGCATAGTGGAGTACATGTGATTGTTAACATAAGAACAAAGTGTGTGTGCACATGTGAGGGAATAGAAAGATTAATTGAGAAGAAGTAAGGCCGTGTGTGAAAAGTGAAGAGGAAGGCCACAACATATCTTGGTTGTGTGTGTGTGCAAGGAAACACGAAGGTTGAAGCCTTAGTGTGTGCACAAGTTAAGGAGACCATACCTCTTGTGTGTACCCAAGTGAAGGAAGAAGATACATGCATATCCACGCAAGTATGAATAAGTGAACAAGTGGGTGAACACCTTGAGAAGAAATAGAGAAGGAGAAATTCACACTAAAGAACAACACACAATTTGGTGTGTGTGAAAAAGAATTAAAAAGTGTGACTCAAAGAAGAAGGTGTGTGTACTAAAATAGATTACACCCTTTAAGGGTTTATCACACCAAGAAGAAAAGGGGAGTGCATGTATTCATGCATGCACATGCACATGTAAATAAAGAATCAGTGTGTGTGCATACGATCAGTACAAGAACAAAGGTTCTTCAAGATATTTGAGATTCCATGCAAGTCATGCATGAAAATTGAGAAGCCATTCAATCAGTGCATGAAGAATCAGAGATTCCATGCACTCAGTGCATGAAGTTGAATTGAAGAGAGACTGAGGCTAGACTAAAGTTAAAGACACCATTAATCTGAGTTTTCAGTAGTTGATAAGACCAAGAAGATTGAGTGGGCATACTGAGTGCAAGAACATATTTGACAATCAAGATTATTGAAGACAGTGGCCAGGTCATCCTTAGAAGAAGGAGATAAAGACCAAGAAAAGAAGATGAGTCCTAATCACTACAAGTGATCAGAACAAGTGAACAAGGCCAGCAGACCTTATCCAAGGCTGTTGAAGACTCTTGAAGATCTTCAAAAGAAGAAGATCTACTCGTGTGACTCGAGGGGCCAGGAGAAGACCCCCTATGAGACTCTGGGCGGAGAAGTCTTTGGTGGATGCTAAAGCAGGCCAGTGGGACTCCGGTAACACTACGGGATACAGTATAAAGAACCTCCAGTGGGAGTCAGGAGAGATATAGTGTGACTCTGTATCGACCATTGTAATTACGAACCGAATTATAGTGGAGAAACCATGTTGGGGCGTTTAACCAACATGGAATGGACGTAGGCCTTTGGATCCAAACCTTGTAAATCCTTTTGTCATGTGCCTTTACATTTACTACATCACTCGAGGAAAGGCTGAGAGATACAAGAAGAGTGGATTGAGGCCATAACAAGCTGTAGAGGATTAATTGATAAATAATCAATTAGTAAAATGTTTTAAAGGATCACTAATTCACCCCATCCCCCTCTCAGTGATCACACTAATCCGGGCACTTCATTAGATAAAATGGTCATGAGATTTGGAAATAAAAGTGGAGAGTTTCCCTTTTATAAGAGAGGGGATGTGAAATTATGAAACTCGAAAAACATTAAATTATTATAAATTAATTGTCTGTCTAAAATAGATCCAAAGTGAGTTACTTAGATAATAAGATGATTATTGTATAAAAAATTACAAAAAAAAATTTTTATACAAGTTTAGATCACAAAATTAGTCATATATTTTGGGTTTAACCCATAGGTAAAAAGTTTTACTCTTACCATGTCTTATTTTATTTTTATACTATAGGGTGTGTATAGTTAAAATAAAATTACAAAATAATACCAATTCTATTATTAATTAAATATTTAATAGTATAATAGTTAATTAGCAGAACTTGATATTTTTATGAATTTTATAACATTTATAAAGTATTATATATTTTAAAGTCTTATTTATGTTAATTTTGATACTTTTCTATATTTTAATTATTAAAAATATCAAACCATCATGATAACATAGAAAAAAACATTCAATATGTCATTAACTTGTCTATGTTATCTATCAAATTCATGGGTGTTATTAATGAAGTAAATTATATATATATTAATATTTTTAATATCATTTATTATATATTTCTATTAAGAAAATTATTTCTGTATAGTTATTGTGTCATCATTAATGAAAATTATTTAATCCATAAAAATTATAAATAAATTTGTATGTAATAGGTAATTATTTTATATTTCAATATAATATTCATAGTTAATGATATCTCTTTGATATATATATATTAAATTTATAATACTTATAAGAAAGGATAGCGTGAAATTTTGTCACATTCAATAATATTAATAATATTCGTGTCATGTTCATGGAAAAGGATCCATAAAATGATTCCATTACGAAACAAAGGTGATAAGTGTCAATTGTAGTCATTCAATAAGATTTTTAAAAGTTTTAGGAAAATTTTATATTATTATTTTTAACATTAATTTCATGATCTACACTTAACTATGGTAATTAAAAAATATTAATGACACAATTCATAATATCTAAAAATAAAATTAACCTACTAACACTTTGTGGACCCACTGATTCCAAATATTTAAAAAAAATTCAATAGTTAAAACACAATAGTTTTAGTAATTAATATAAATTTAATCCTCGTTAACAAAATGAGAAAATGAGTTTTTCAAATGTAAAAACACTCAAAATATTGGCATGTGTTTATATATAATTTTTATTTTAAAATATTTCCAATAGAATAAAAAATAATAAATGATAAACAACATAATCTAATGCTACTTTAAAACCAACTGAAATGATAATGTAACAATATAAATAATTTAGATGAAAAACACTTCTGAATTAATATACAATATTTTCACTATTCCTTAAAATATTAAAGGTATTAGAGAAAAAAAATAAATTTTTTCAAAATACGTTTTTATGCCCCAATTACAATGAAGAATTTAATTTCATCAAATTTATTTCATAAAAGTTTCAAATATTTGATTTGAAAATTCTTCTCCATGAAAAGTCTTTAAAAATTGATTTTTTTAAAAAAGTAGTCCTTTTATTCAAAAAAAATTATTTATTCATATATGATGTCTAAGAAGAACATGAGACAATTATTAAAGATATATAGAATATATAAAATTCATAATGTGGATACTAATATTCATAACTTCTTTTTAAATGGCCAGTCATGGTGCACTCAAAGTCGAAGTTGCATGTAGCACAAACTATCTAATTACTTATAAATAAGTGTACCATTGAAGGTTGGGGTGTAAAATTATTCAACCTGTTATATAATTTTGTTTTAATAAGTACTAGAATATCACTTCCTAAAAATATTCAAGTGCTTCTTTATCATATGTTACTAAGTTTCCCATATTGCGACGTCCATTTTATGGTTTATCTAAAGAAATATACCAGACGAGTCATCAATTTTTGAGTACATGTATTAGTTTTAGCATGTATTTTCTTCATAGTGATATGTGGAACACATCGTGATCTTTGGGGAGACATAGCGACATTTAAAAATGGTATGCTATAGGTCTAATTCGTTAAAGAATATCAAAAGGAAGGACACACCTAGGGCATAATTTACACTTTTGAATGAATCATATAAGACCATTCCATGAAGATACCTTCATGGAAACCTGATCGCCCCTTGAAATTTCAAATCCTTCTCTTAGTTATCAAATATACCTTTTTTCCTACATTGACCTATTTTGATATGGGTTTTAATAGTCTTAACATTTTCCATCATTTCCTCAACTAGTTCTGGGCTAATGAGTTTTTGTTCACTAACATCACCCAAAAAGTCAATGTACGACATCTCATTCTATATAATTCCTCACAATGTGCCATAAGAATACTTTAATGAAAGTTATGATTATAGAAATATTATACTAGAGGTAAATAATAACCCCACATACCTTGAATTTCAATTGAAAAAGATCTGATCATGTTGTATAAGGCTTGAATAGTCTTTTCTGATTGTCCATCAATTTATGGGTGGTAGGTATTGCTCAAATAAAGCTCAGAATTTGGGAAATTCTGATGATTTTATTTGAATTATGAGGTAAAATAGGGATCAAGATCAGAAACAATCGATAGAGGTGCTACATGATGTCTTACAACTTCACTGGTATATTTTCTTTCTAAACCTTCATGTGGTAAATATTCTCTTATGTCATGAAAATGTTCTGATTTGTTTAGAGAATCAATGATAACCCATTTGTCATCATTTCATATTGGAGTCCTTGGTAGACTCATGATAATGTCAATCATAATATCTTCCAATTTCTATACACGTATATGAAGAGGTTGCATGAATCCACTTGGATGTAGTCTTCCAGCCTTCACATATTGGAAAACCAAATATCTCGACACATAATCAACAATCTAATTCTTCATGTTGTCCCACCAAAAATTCCCTTTCAAATATTTATACATATTAGTGACACTAGGCTGTATAGAAAAATTGGAGCTATGAGCATCATTCAATAATTAACTTTTCATATCTTGTATTATGGGAACATAAACAATCTTCAAAAATTTCAAATTCCTATATTCATAAATGGACTTGATAATTCACCCATAAATCACAACATTAATTTTATTTTAGAAATCCTCGTCATTAGACTAAGAACATATTATTCATTCCAGTATGTTAGGTTTTGAAACTATTTGAAAAAGTAGCAATGTTTCACCTTCAATGAAAATTTCCATATCCATCTTTAGTAGATCAATAAAAATATGCTGCTTTTCAACTCTCATATTCTTATAACTCCATGGAACTTTCATAAGATATCATCCACCTCCTTATTTTAAAAAACTTGGTGGTCGTGTATTGTGAAATCATAATAATTGAGTAGCTCAACCAATCTTCTTTGTCTCATGTCATGTTCCTTCTATGGAAAAATATATTTCAAACTCTTATTATATATATATATCTCACATAATTCACCTAAGAAATAATGTATCCATATATTAAAATAAAATATTATTGTTTCTAACACAACATCCTGTGTTGGGATGTTTTTAACGGTTTTTTAGTTACATTAATTCAAAACCAATAACTCTATCATTCTGTGTAAGGAAAGATCCATGATATTTTCTTGAAGCATCACTATAAATCAAAAACCCATAATTTCCAGTTGGTAATGTCAATATATGATAATTGAATAATCATATATTCAATTATTCAAAACATTATTCACACTTTTTTTTCAAATGAATTTAACTCATTTACATGTGAGCTTAGTTAATGGGTTCTCAAATCAAGAAATATTCTATGTAAAACACCAATAGTAACTTGTTGAACCAATAAAACAACATACCTAGGTTATACTCATAAGTGATGGACATTCTTGTATTGCCTTTGTCTTTGATAACTCAATAGACATTACATCCTTTGAGATAAAATATTCAAGGAATGAAATTTCATAATGCTATAATTCACACATGCTAAACTTTTAATGTAGTTAATTTCCTATAATAGTCTTCCAAACAATCGTTATGTGGTTCTCATGGTCTTCATAGATTTGGGAGTATAATTAGATATCACCAATGAACAGAACAATTAAAACATTAATATATACCTCGAACACTATATTCATTATATCCATGAAAATAGAGGGTACATTAGTCAGTCTGAAATGCATTATCGTAAACTCATATTGCCCATACCTAGTTTGGAATGTTGTGTTTGAAATATCTTACATCATTAATAAAAATTGATGATATCTAGAAGGAATTTATATCATAGTGAAATACCGATCACCTTGAATTTGATCATACAAATCATCAATTCGATGTGGAGGTTTCACATCCTTTATTGTAATAGTATTTATTTATCTATAGTCAATGCATAACCCCTTTGATTCATCATTCTTCTTAACAATATGAATTAGGGATCCCCATTTAGAAACACATGGACAAATAAATAACTTATTATTCAATCACTCTTGTTGTTTTTTTAACTCTACTAATTCTGTAGTGGCCATTCTATAAGATATTTTTTATATTGGCCTTCAATTAGAGATTAAATCAATAGTAATCTCATCTTCCTACACTAGTTGATGGCTAAGAAAATCTTTTGGAAATACATCAATATATTCTTTGAAAACAGAAATATCCTTAATTTTAATATTCCTTCCTTTATCCGTAGATGTTTCTTCCTCTTCCTCCACAATAATCTCATTTAGTAAAGAAATCGAGGGTGGATTTTGATAAGAATAAGATGATAAATTTTCTTCTCTAAAGATAATGGATTCTATATTTACCTCAAAAATAACAACATCCTTATGCATAATATAAATATTTGAATCATATGTTGATAGTAAATATATAATCATGATTATTTCAATTTCAAACATAGGTATGATGATAAATTCTCAGATTACACATGTTTATATTCCTTAATGGGAACTGCATGACACAATATTGTTGCAATGAGACTTCTCTTCGAGATTTTTAATGAAAACTCCATTTTTAATGTGAATTGGAAATATCTAAATTTTAATGAATTTAGGATTATATAATATAATTAATTTATCAATAATCATGGATAACATAGGATACATTTTGGGAAACAATTAATTTTCCTTCCACCATAATATTACGAACATATACCTCATCAGTTGTGATTGAAAAAGCTTGGTATTTTCCCTTGGATGTTTTTAGGGAAAGTTTCCTTGACACTTAGTTTAATAATTGGAATAATATACCATCTTTCTACAATTTTAGAATTTAAAATTGGTAGTTTCTTTATTCAGATTTCAGTAATGAGCACGGTGGCCTTTCTCTCCCCATTTGTAACAAACTCCAATCCCCATTAGGAAGGTGCCAGGATGTTTCTTCTCATAATTACTACAAGGTGGAAATTAAAATTTTCCCTTCTTCCCCTTACCTCTTAATCAGAGTGTTCAATGTCCATGAGTTTCTCATTATTTTCATTAAATTAATATGACTTGGCTATTTCCTTTTCTGTCTTGATAGCACATGATTCTATATCATCATAATTATGAGAAATATTGTGAGACTAATGCTCGATAGAGGAATGGTTTTAACCCCTCAAAGAGTCGATCAATATTATTTCAGGGGAATCATATATAGTCTATAGCATTCCTTTCTTACTTTCAGAAGTCAGCTTCATACATTGCAACAGTCTCATCCTCCTTCTACCTAATAATCAGAAATTACATCTTCATATCCACTCGTAGATCACGAGGGAATTATTTTTCTTGAAACATTTCTTTTAATTACCTCCATTACATATTTTCTACCTCTTCATTATCTATTATGAATTTAATTAAAAACCAATATTGATATTTACCACCAAATAAATGATAGGATGTAATAACAAAATTTTCTCTTTCAATACTCCCAAAATTAATAAATAATTTTTATAAAGAACTTATACTTTGCTCAGATAAAATCAATTTTTTGTACCAATAAATGTTGGAGGGTTTTTTCACATGAAGAGATCTAACATTGATCCTCCATGTTATGGATCTGAGTTCTCCATAAAGGTGCGGTTATTATTCATAAAATGAGTGAACTGACCAAGAATATTAATAATCAATTCAGCACCAATTGTATCATCTTTACCACTATCATTATCTTAAATAGTTGTAAAATACCTAGATGGATTATGTGCATTTATATGGTTTTTTTCCTTCCACAAGTCACCATTTATAAACAATGTCATACACTACATTAGGATATGAATCATAATGCATAATTCTAAATTAGTAATATAATAAACATAAATATAAAAGTGCATGCATATCTTATCCAAAATCCAAAAAATGGTTTCTTTGGGACATATTAACTCATAAATCCTTCATAATGGTTTTTAAAGAAAATGTGATGTGTCCTAAGAATATCCCCTTGGTGTGTCAAACTAGGTTCATTGTAAGACCTGTTGTCACGCATGAGGTTACCCTATGTTAATATCAAAACAAAATTTCTATGTTTTAACCCCTAAGTAAATATTTTATAGAACCATTTCCTCTTTTAGAATCTAGAAATGGATAAAATTTCTATTAATACTCCCATAAAATCTATATTACAAAAATTTTAGGATGTTCTTATATACTTATCCTCAATGACTTTTTTATGGTAGTGTCCCCTAATTAATGTATTTCATAAATCAAGATTGAATCGTTTGTTCTATAATTCCTCTAATACCAAATATAATTTCCCAACCCCAGTTTCCCTAAGTTAGTGAATTATTTTATTACATAGGAATGAACAATTAAATCAAATCCTAAAGAAACAATTAGTTTAGTATCGTTGGAATAGTAGATACAAACATGTATTTTACAATTAATCATGAATGAAAAAACAACATTTTATCCAATTTAAAAAATCTGATATCCCTTAGACTATCCATATAAGTCAACCATAATAGAAATCATTACAATGTAGAAATAATTATTCATATGAAAGGGGTGACCTCATATTCTCAATAAGAAAAAAAAATTGAACGTAAGATATCATAAATAAGAAAAAACATTTAAGGCACGTTATAAAATAGAAACACATACATTTTAAACATAATATTAAGAGTAATATGGAATCAATAAATAAAATAATTCCATTTAATAATTCATGTGACCATTTTAAATAAACACTTGTAATATTAATAATATATCGACAAAGTTCATAATGTCGAAAATCATAATCATATAGTCAATGCCTTCATCCAAGATCCCAAATAACCTTACCATTAAGGCCTTATGTCAATACTCTAGTTTGTATCATTAGTCCTACCGATTCATTGAGGGGATACAGTGATCCCACCCCATAAATTACTATGTCCAATGTAGTCCTCATCTGAAAAGGATCAAAAGCAATATAAATTTTAATATTAAAACAGGAATGCATAATGTTAATTATTTTTCCATGAACCGTGAACTGTATAAAAATATGGAATCCACAGTCAATCTTATCATAAAACCTTTAACAAATATGGAAAATTTTATCATAATTAATTAATATCACTCAAGAATGAAATCCTACTGAGGATGTTGACATAGATGATAATTATAAAATAAATTCAATATAAATCATAGAAAGAAGTATACCTTTTTAACATTAAAACTATTTAAAAATTTCACAATTTTTTAAAGAAAATTTATTATAAAAATAATTATATAATTTATTAAGTAAAATATCAAAATGATAAGGAATCAAAACTGTGGAAAATATTTTCTCACACTGTATAAGTTAAAAAACATTCTTTCCTTAATTTTTAGAAAAGGACAGAGAGTAGATCCTTTGGAAAATGATGGAATGATTCCTTTCAAAACCTTTTATAATAAGTAAAACATTGGTAAACATTAACTTATAATAATTTTGATTATATTTTGATTTATATTCTAAGAAACATTCACAAGGATTATAAATATGTCCCAGTAGATACTTATATATAAACAATCTTGGATAAAAATGAGATTTAGAAATTTACCCTTAACTTGTACATTACTTAAGAAAGGGTAATTTAACCTCTTGTATAATTGTTAAATATTGTAATTAAATTATACTATGATTATATCCATATTTACGATATCATATATGATTCTCTTATATAATTTTGTAAATAGTATTTCAGTATTACCATTATTTCTAGTTTTAACTACTTTGTTTTTACCATTATTATTTTATCATGAATGTTACTATTGTTTCTAATATGATGTATTTTATTCATATATATAATGATATTAAGTTAATAATAATTATTTTTATGCATCATTAACATTTTAAAATCATTCGTGAATGGTTAACATGGAGAGCGAATCTCAGAGCATCACGGAGATGGTATATTGTATGTACGATGAGGGATGAAATCATTCACTTAAAGGTAAAATGGTATGGAGTTAGATATTATATTAATTATACACAAAAATTATCATTTTATATTAATTATTTATATACATTAAACTCATATTTATACCCATCAAAATAAATTAGTGCTAAATAAATAATTAAACCATGACTTGAAGATGGTAAGTTGTTCGTACACACTCATTGTGATATAGTTATTTGATTGATGGATAAATGGTGGAATATGGTTGTTACATAATTATAATGAAATCTCAACATGTATATAATAATTTATTTATTAATTTGTTATGGAAAAAACATCGTAATAAGGTGTATAAAAGGTAAATAAATTGAATGGAATTGGTAGAACAATTCCCTCTTCTCTAATCGTCTCCTTTTGATTTGCATAGAAATATCCTTATGATGACATTATTCCAAATATATGTATTGTAAGATGAATTTATATAATTTATGAGTACAATTGGGTAGGTTTTTGATGATCCAAATGAATTTATATGTGTGAAAAAAAGGGAATGAGAGGTACCCTTTTATTAGAGAGGGGAGGGGCACATTTAGAAACTCAAAACTATTAAATTATTATAAATTCATCTTCAGTGTAAGATAGATCCAATGTGAGATATATAAATAAACAGATTAGTATGACTCTAAATCATCAAAACAAATATTTTTTAAGAAGGATTAGGTCATAAATGTAACCTTATATTTTGTGTTTAACCCTTAGTTGAATATTTTAACTCTAACGTTGTCTAGTTGTCTTTTTATACTATATGGTTTATTTAGTTACAACAAAATTCCAATAGAACCCAAATTTTTTTATTAATGAAATATTTAACACTATTATAGTTATTTTTAAAAACAATATTTTTTTTATTATATAAAATTTAATAAATTATTATACTGTTTTAAAGGGTCATTTATGTCAATTATGATACTATTAAATAATTTTATTTTGCAAAATATCAATACACAATAATAACGTAGAAAAAATACATCCAATATGTAACTAACATTTTAATATTATCTATAAAATTATTTTATTTCTTTAATTTTGTAAAATTATATATATATTGATATTTTTAATATTACATATTTTATATTTCTATTTATAAAATATTTTATTTTTCATTATTGTGTCATCATTAATGGAAATTATATAATCTATAATGTAAAGACCCGGAAATTTCAATGAAATTTTTTTCATAATTTTTTTGGAATTTTACTAGACTGCGGCTTCTTACGACACCTGATTTCGAGGCTCTATGTGCCCAGAATCATGTTTCGAAGATTAGCTCGGGTACGTTCAGTGAACGAACGAGCAAGTTTTTCTAACTTTTGAACTGGTTCTCGGATTCGAAATCTGAGGGCACCGATGAAACCGCAACGCTGGTAATTTCTTAGGAACACCTTTTCCGATGGTGTGTTTGCTCAGAAGGAGTGGTTTTATTTCTGAGATTAAATAGTGAAGTAAATTATATTTTTGGAAAAAATTTTACTTCTAACCATGTGTGGAATTTGGGGAAATAACCAAGTGATAATAAAGGTGAGGTGGGGCCCACACGAATCCCACCCCTTCAAATTCCCTAACCCCCATAACTCTTCCCTTTAACACCCACTGGTATTAAATGATGTGACTTCCTTTCACATTAAATCATGCATATTATTAAATTAATTGAGAGTTATGCGTTTGAATTTTAAAAATTTAAATGCATGGCATGTTATAATAAAATAAGAATAACACTTATTTTATTGGGGGGGGGGGTTGTTTTGTTGTGTTGGGATTTTGAGAGAGGGAGCGATCTTTCCTCTGAAGAAGTTCATCTTCCTTGGTGAAGAACACGAAGAACGCAACTCTCTGATGATGAACGGTAACACCAAAGAGCGGCGACGTACCCCTTTCTTCATTCTCTGCGACAAGAGGGGAGGCGTCACATCTTTGGGTACACTTTGGAAACGCCTAGCCTTCCATGACCTTTGACGAAGAACGCTTCTCAGATCTCCATCAAAGGAGGAGACACCACCGAGGGAAAACCGAAAATGACGATGTCACCTTCCGATGTCAATAATCGACGCTACCTCTCCGCAAATCCATCGAGGGATCACATCATGAAGTAGGGGTTTGGTTTTGTTCGTGAATAAATTCCTTGCGTTCTTTGTTTAATATTCGGGCCGCCTGTTATCAATTTAACTGGAGGAGTTTGGACCGCCCAAACACGGCTGATCCTCCTCTCCCTCTGATGTGTATTCGTTGCGACTCGAAAATGACTGGCGTGGTGCAACGGAAGCACATGGAATCAGGAAGGAAAATGATGAAGAAGCGTGGCGCTGTCGCACCGCGCCGTTGAGGCTGAATGAAACTACGGCCGGAGTCGTGGCCGGAGAGGCGATTCGAAGACGCCGCAGATTGTTTATTCGACGTGCAGATCAACGGGGATGATGGAATGGGCCGCAGGGGATATTTGAAGACTTCGCAGTGAAGAGCCAGTCCTGGGAGGACTGCTGGCGAAGACCGCAGGCAAAACAGACCACAGGAGCGCGTCTGGTGGTCTGCGGACGATCCTGCCGGTGCGCCCTGCCGGCACTGAGGCGCCGGCGTGCCCCCAGGAGGGTCCGCCGCGGCTGAAGCCGGGGTGGCGAGCAATGGTCCCGCGGCCGTGTAGGACCAGGGGGAGACTGGGGGTCGTAACCCCCGACTGTCAAAGGGAGTGGCCCCGATGTGGTGGGTCACGGCTTCTACCAAGGGGGTAGCCCCCCCCCCCCCTTTCCGCGACAGCTCGGCCGAGCCGAGCTGTCTAGCCACGTGGGACGCACCCACCCAGGCCGGGCCATGTCGTGCCCTAGTGGGCCGGACACGGACCCGGGTCTGGTCGACCCGGTTCGGGCCGACCTAGGGGGTGTCGGGCCGGGTCGGACCGGGCCCGAACCCCCTATTTTCAGGCAGTTTTCATTCAAATGCCTGTTTCATGGGCTACAGACCACCGATAGACTCCCTTTCAGTTGCGATGCGATCCTTGGATCGAGACGGTCATTTAGGTATATTAAACTCAAGGTTTTGAAGGACTCTTTGTATGGCAGGGTAGGTTTGAACACAAAACCAACCGGGCCCTCGGAGCGAAAACACTTATAACCTGATCTCTGGACGTCTGATTGACGTGCCATCGACATGGTTGGATTCCACATGATGAGATAGAACTTTTGGCATACATCACGTGAGGTTTGGACACTGTTGGAGTAAGGCCGGGTTGGATTGTATCCGAGATCCAACCGGGCCCCCAGAACGGAAAAGCCGATAACATTCAGATCGGACGTCCGTTTAACGAACCGTCAGTGGCGTTGGTGATCACATTGAGAAACGGTCCCTATGAGTATACCCTATGAGATTTCGGGGTACAGTTGAGATATGTTCGGGTTTGTTTGTACACGAACCCAACCGGGCCCCTAGAACGAAATGGTTAATAGCTCACAGACCAGCCGTCTGATTGACACGCCGTCTATTGCATTGAGACCCCTATGACGAGGTGGTCCTTTGAGATACTTCTTTGTGGGAAGTTGTGAAAATTGGAGTATCGACCTGTAGCTAATGGAGCGGACCCTCCCATAGACGAGCGTACGGAGTACGGTGACCGTCTAGCCGGCTAGGACCTAATGAATGCTTGACCTACTCGACTTTGAGTGAGTCGACTTGCACAGTGGATGGAGCACTACTGTGTTTGGGTGCAGAACCACGGCAGACGGAGCGCCTGGTATCAGGCAGCAGACCCGCGGTACTCGACAGGAGGAGTACCTCTATAGGCTATGAGGGGGAGCACTACTGTGTGAGGTGGCAGACCCATGGCAGAGGAGTACTAAATTGTGAGGTGGAATACCCATGATACTCAACAGGAGGAGTATCTCAGAAGTCTTAGTTTAGTGAGCAGTACCTCAGATTCATGGCAGGATTACTGTACTCGTCAGAGACGGGGTCTTCAGCAGTTACGGTTTCGATAATGAAAATTATGGTTTGAGATGAGTCTATGACCTTTGTGTTTACCTCATGATTGAGATGGGTCACATGATAACTTAGGTATATGTATGGGCATATACCTAGGTAGTGGTTATCTTTTGATATCATATCCTTTGTGTTTCCTCATTATAGAGATGGGTTACATGATAAATTAGGTATATGTATTGGCTTATACCTAAGTAAGGGTTATCCATTAAGATCCTTCTTTGTGGTTATCATTGTTGGATTTAGTGAGACCTTGGGGGTCTGAGGGTCCCTACTAAGTATCATATACTCACCCCTAAACGGGCTATTCCCACACCTCGTTGTGTTGGTTGTAGACGACGGGCATCACTGACAAAGGTCAATTGTTCGAGGACTAGACGGTACCCTGAGGTGGACCACACGACGAGACAGTATCAAGATGTGGACTTCACGATGAGACGATACTCAGAGGAGGTTGAAGGGAAGGAGTGTTGTGTAGGCTATCTAGACCTACCCCTCAGGTAGGAGCTGTGGCAGACGATCCAGGAGCTGTGCTATCTGTACCTACCCTTCACGTAGGATCCTAGGTGGATGAACCAGGTGCTGCTGCTATTTTTATTCCAGCAGTTTGTCTTTCCTATTTTAATTTGGTTCAGTTGTAGCAGTACTTTCCGTTGGGTTTGTATTCTGGCCCACATACTTTTTAGCACAATATTTTGTACTTAGTGTATTACTTCTTCTTGTACTCTATGGTGTTTGTTTACTATTATAAAGGAATTACCTTCCCATTTATTGGGATTTACGCCTTTGGTGCTAGTCGCCAGCCCTGTGCCTATGAAGGTGGGCTTGGGGTAGTCACGACATGGGCCCCGAGGATAGGTCATGACAAATTGGTATCAAAGGAGTCGGTTCTACCGCAAAACTATTGACTCTGATAGTCTTTCTTCTGTGAAGCAATAGTGTTAAGAGTACAGGGTGTGTTTTTCAATTCAGGAAGTCCAGTGTTGATGTGGAGGACGACGTATCCATACACCAGGACCCTAACTACTAATTTGCGACTTTGTGCATGAAAACACTGATTGATTGTGTGTTTCCAAAAGTTTTAAAAGTTAGCTCAAACCAGGTTAGCTCACCAGGTTTAAATCATTGACCATGTCACATCTGTTCAGGATGTCTCCACACAGACAGTCAGTTAGAGTTCTGAGGTAGTACACGATGATGGCCCACCGAGCGACGAGGCTCCCATGCGAGGCCCTTTTTACTATATTGTAAACCATAGGTGGTGTACCAACTGTACCACCACCTGTTGGGCAGAAGATTCCACCAGCCATACTAGCGAACTGTGCACGCTGGCAGAGCACGTTGCATGACATCCAACAGTAGAGGCCTCCGGTAGGACCCCGGGACACCATGAGAGGGGAGGGGTGAATCAGGGTGACAATTTTTTCTTTTGAAGTATAGTTTCTTGTTCCCACGTTGGTAGGAACTTGTAAAATCTGTATGATGGATAAGATTAGAAAGCAGACATTCAATTGTAGAGAGAAGACACATCACTTTTTACTTGGTTCACCACTAAGGGCTACGTCCAAGAAGCATAAGCCGATAGGTTGTCGGTCGTACCAAATTTCACTAATCTTTATTAGTTGTGGATTACAATAGTTCGGGCACAGTCACTCTGTCCCAGGCTAACTGCCTTCACAATTGTTCAGGGATAGCTCACCGCATCCCTTGGGTCACTACCACTGACTCCCCCTGGCTCACTGCCTCTAGTGAAGTCACACTCAATTTATAGGCGTGAAGGTCTCTTCAATAGATTTTCATTGAAGTCTTTTCCTCTGCTCAGCACGAGACTCTGCTTGCATCGAAATACGGAATAGATGCACTAGAACTCATAGAACTATTGAACCAGATAACCAGAATGTGCAGACATACTTCACTTACAATTGTGCGCAACACCAACCCTTTGTGCGCAAAACCTTCCTATTGTGCGCAAACAATACTTTTCACGTGGAAAAATATTTCGCGCAAAACCTCCCCTTTTTTTGTGCAACTAAACCTCTTATGCGCAAACCCAATTTTTATGTACAACACTTCATTTTTCTTGCATCCTGAAATTTTCCGTGCAACTCAGAATATTTTGTGCAAACCCCTTTTCACGATCCTTTTTCACACATCAGACCTTGGATCATCCTTAAGTCTTCAACCGTACAGAACGAATGTGGTCACCTCATATTTACAGGCGTCTGAGACCCCCACGTGCAAAATCCCCTTCAGCGCGAAAACCTCTCATACGACACGTAATGTTTTGCATAGGTATCGTTTTCTGCGCACCTCATCAGATATTTCACGCAGCCCATGCCTTTGACATTTTTCGACGTTTGGTTCTGAAACACTATTTGGGTGAAAAACATCGCTATGCTATTTCGCGCACCACACTGTTTTTCGCGCCCAGCTCAATTATTTCGCGCACATCCCTAATTTTCCGCGCACCACATCTTCTTTGTGCGCACATCATTTTTCAGACAAACCATGTCTTCATTTTCCGATTTTGAGGCCCAAAAAATTGGCAAACTCTAGGAAATAGTGCCATCTTTAATAATGTTGTCTGCTTGAACTATATGATCTCTTTGCTGGCACACATTCGGAACATCCACTGATAATTGACAACAAAGACAAACCAAACTCCAATTCCTGCATAGAACAACCATGGTTCCAACACCTCCGAGGTTACGAGGTGAGGCAGAATCCCAGACAGTAGGGCACTGGCTGGAAGAGATCGCTAGAGTTTTCCACCAATCTGAGACATTAGTAGAGTGATGGTAGACTTGGCTTCTAGTGTTTCCCAGTGAATGACCATGGGGATGGTCCGCATAGTGATGAGGCTTCGGTGTGTGGACCGATGCCTAAGATAGTGCCTTCGGGTAGTGTGAAGGCTATACATCACTACCTGTTGGTCAGCAGTTACAACTGGAAGTAGTGGTAGGTGACACATGTAGGCTTACTGACTTACACGTGTTCCAACATCAGAAACCCTCAAGTTCCAATGCAAACCTGACTCACAGGCAGCTGAGGACTAGCTAGAGGAGGTGGCTGAGAGTTTTCTAGAGCTTATACAGCATCGACAGGACGATGTGTCGGTAGCTGAGAATTCATCGAGGCGTACCGAACATTCTGGGTACTCAATGAATACGATGTGATCGGTGCTTCATGCCTCAGACTTCTGAGCGAGGTATATTTAAGGGCATCCGATCCATCAACTTTTATCTATGAATTTTGACTTATACTAGGGTGCTAGATAGAACCTTTGTGGTTGAGAATTCTCTTACTGAATGGATGCAGTCAGTGAAGGTTAGCAGTGGGAAAGCTGGAAACTGGCCCCAGTCTCAGAGACTTTGGTATGTAAAATGTTTCAAGTAGAGGAAGTAAAAAAGGATAGGTAAATCTGTAGAGGAACAGACATGGAGGAAGATCTTGGATAGCAGCATGCAGTGGTGTACATTTCAACATGTTTCAACCACCCACCCTTGTAATCCCAACTAGGCTCAGGGGGATGGAGGGCAGGGGAAGAGAGTAGCTGCATGCGATCAAAGAGTGTGACCCAATGGCTCTATAAATGATTCAAGGGACAGTCTGTGTCCACTAATAGGTGCCGTAGTAACAGACGTTGATATGATTCATTCCTTCCATCCAGGAATCTTGTCCCAGACCAAGAGTTTCTAGTAAGACGTGGACTTGACCCTCACGTCTGGAGATACCTTTGGGAGGAGACTCGATAATCACACTTACACCGATAGTGTGATATGACCCTCGAGGCGAGAGTGTCAGTTAGAATCATTTGGTGGTAGCGTCAAGGCCTTACGATGTTGGTCTCAGTATGGATTGGATTCACAGATCACACTCAGATTGACTGTATTAGGGAAAAAGGTTGTGGTTTATCTACACCATTGGGATGGGGTTTTCCTTGGTTGGTGAAAAGGAAATCCCAGGCAGTACAGGATGGAATCATGCATAAGTGGGTGCATTAGATCACTCAAGAGATGGCCAAACTTACCTTTGTGCCAGAATTCTCCAGAGTTTCGGCACCACTTCCAGTAGAGATTGCAGGAGCTGGGTTGACCTGTGCGCCCAACCTGTGGACGTTGGTTATATAGTTCACTACGATGCATTAGGGACCAGACTCGGGTGTTTCCTAATGTAGGAGTGGGCAGTGATCGCCTATGGATCATGGAATATGAGACTGCATATAGCTAACAGGAAACCTTTAATGTTCGAGGATGATGATCATGTCCTTATATGGGTCTCACCTCGACAAGGATTACGGAGATGTGGCTGAGGAAACAAGTAATCTCTGAGTTTCAGTGGACCTTTTACGGTCCTTGGAAGGGTAGGCGAGGTGGCTTACCATTTGACCCATCCACATTAGTTGCACCAGGTGCACAACGACTTCCACGTATCACAACTGGGGACATACGTGCTTGGCACGATGCATATCATCGACCATGTGGAGTTGTACGTCGATAATTGGGCGACATTCACAGAGGTTCTAGTGGAGAATGAGGATCAATAGGAGCAGGTCCTACGTGGGAGGTCGATTGTTTTGGTGCGCTTTCACTGGTAGCTCAGGAAACTCCAAAAGAGCAAATGGGAGTGGGAGGCTCAGTTGCGTGCTCAGTTCCACTTTGGTTTCCCTAGTTTGTGTTATAGCTTTATGGGGATGTAAATCCCTAAGGTGGTAGTAATGTAAAGACCCGAAAATTTCAAGGAAATTTTTTTCTTAATATCATTGGAATTTTACGAGATTGCAGCTTCTGACGGCACCTGATTCTGAGGCCCGGTTTTCCCGGAATCAGGTTCTAAAGATTAGCTCAGGTATGTTCAGTGAACGAACGAGCATGTTTTTATAAATTTTGAACTGGTGCTCGGAATTGAAATCTGAGGGCACCGATGAACCCGCAACGCTGGTAATTGCATAGGAATACCTTTTCCGATGGTGCGTTTTCTCGGAAGGAGTTGTTTAATTTTTGAGATTAAATAGTGAAGTAAATAAAATATGTGGAACAAATTTTACTTCTAACCATGTGTGGAATTTGGGGAACTAACCAAGTGTGACTAAAGGGGAGGTGGGGCCCACATGAACCCCACCCCTTCAAATTCCCTATCCCCCTTAACTCTTCCCCTTAAAACCCCCTTGTATTAAATGATGTGACTTCCTTTCACATTAAATCATGCATATGCTTAAATTAATTGAGAGTTATGCGTTTGAATTTTAAAAACATAAATGCATGGCATGTTATAATAAAATAATAATAACACTTATTTTATTTTGGGGGGGGGGGCTGTTTTGTTGTGTTGGGATTTTCAGAGAGGGAGCGATCATTCTTCTGAAGAAGTTCATCTTCCTTGTTGAAGATTGCAAAGAACGCAACTTTCCGATGAAGAACGCCGACACCAAAGAGCGGCGACGTACCCCTTTCTTACTTCTCTAAGACAAGAGGGGAGGTGTCAAAACTTTGGGTACACTTTGCCGACTTCAGGCCTTCCAAGACCTTCGACGAAGAACGCTTCTCGGATCTCCATCAAAGGAGGAGACACTACAGTTGGAAAACTCCAAACGACGAAGTCACCTTCCGGCGTCAACCAAGGATGCTACCTCTTCGCAGATCCATCAAGGGATCACATCACGAGGTAGGGGTTTGGTTTGGTTCACGAATAAATTCCTTGTGTTTTCATTTAATATTCGGGCCGCCTGTTATCAATTTAACAGGAGGAGGTCGGACCGCCCGAACACGGTCGATCCTCTTCCCCCTCTGATGTGTGTTCGTTGTGACTCAAACAAAGGCGGCATGGTGCAATGACACCGCGTAGAATAAGGAAGGAACACGGTTAAGGAGCGTGGAACCGTCGCGCCGCGCTGTTGAGGCCGAACGAAACCGCGGCTGGAGTCGGGGCCGTAGTGGCGATTTGAAGACTCTGCAGATTGTTTCTTTGACGTGAGGATCGTTGGGGATGACAGAACAGGCCGCATGGGAGATATAAAGACATCACAGTGAATAGCCGGTCCTCGGAGGACCGCTGGAGAAGACCGCAGGCAAAAAGGACCACCGGAGCGCGTCCGGTGGTCCGCGGAAGATCCTGCCGGAGCCCCACACTGGCACGGCAGCACCCGGCGCGCCACCAGGAGGGTCCGATGCAGCTTCAGACGCGGCGACAGGCAGCGGTCCGATGACCGCGCGTGACCAGGGGGAGACCGGGGGTCATACCCCCAGCTGTCAAAGGGAGCATCCCCCACGTGGGTGGGCGCGTCTTCAATCAGGGGGGCAGCACGCCCCAGACCCCCTTTTCTACGACAGCTCGGCTGAGCCGAGCTGTCTAGCCATGTGGGCCGAGCAGCCCAGGCTGGGCCGAGCCGCGCCTGCAGGGCCGGACCGTGCCCGCAGGGTCGGGTTGCGCCCTTGGGGGCCGGACCCGGACCCGGGTCCGGTCACCCCGGTTCGGGCCGACCCAGGGGGTCTCCGGCCGGGTCGGACCGGGCCCGAACCCCCTATTTTCGGGCAGTTTTTCGTTCAAATGCATGTTTCATGGGCTAAGGAATGTTGATCGATGCACCATTAGTTGTGATGAAATCCTTTTATTAAGACGGTCGTTTTGGTATATTACACACAAGGTTTCAGAGAACTTTGAGTATGGCCGGGTTGGTTCGAACACTTAACCAACCGGGCCCTCAGAGCAGAAACGCTTATAACTTGAGCTCCAGACGTCTAATTGTTGTTCAGTCGACCTTGTGGGATTCCTCATGATGAGACGGAAAATTTGGCATATTTCACCTGATTTTTGGACGCAGTTGGAGTAAGGCCGGGTATGAATGTATCCGAAATCCAACCGGGCCCCTAGAACGGAAAAGCCAACAACTTTCAAACCGGACATCCGTTTGACGAACCGTCAGCGGCGTTGGTGATCACGTTGAGAAACGGTCCCTATGAGTATACCCTATGAGAGTTCGAGCTACAATTGAGATATGGTCGGGTTGGTTCGTACACGAAAGAACCAAGCCCCTAGGACGAAAAGGATAATAGATCACAGACCGGGCGTCCGATTGACGCTCCGTATGTTGCGTTGAGACCCCTATGAGGAGGAGGTCCTTTGAGATACTTCTTTGTGGGACTTTGTGATACTTGGAGTATCGACCTGCTGCTCGTGTATCAGACACTCTCGGAGACGAGCGTACGGAGTATGGAGACCGTGTAGTCGGCTGAGACCTAACGAATGCTTGACCGACTCGACTTGGAGTGAGTCAACTAGACCAGTAGACGGAGCACTATTTGTGTTTGGGTGAAAACCCACGATGGAAGGAGTGCCTGGTAGTAGGAAGAAGTCATGCGGTACTCGACAGGAGGAGTACCTCTGTAGGCTATGAGGGGGACCACTACTGTGTGAGATGACAGACCCATAGTGGAGGATCACTATTTTGTGAGGTGGCAGACCCGCAATACTCAACAGGAGGAGTATCTCAACAGTCTTAGGTTAGTGAACAGTACCTCGGAGTCGTGGAAGGATCATTGTACTCTTCATAGATGGGGCTCTTCTGCAGTTACGGTTTCGATAATGGAAATCATGGTTTGAGATGAGTCTATGACGTTTGTGTTTACCTCATGATTGAGATGAGTCACTTGATAACTTAGGTATATGTATGGACATATACCTAGGTAGTGGTTATCCATTAATATCATAACCTTTGTGTTTCCTCATGATTGAGATGGGTTACTTGATAACTTAGGTATAAGTATGGGCTTATATCTAACTAAGGGTTATCCTTTGAGATCCTTCATTGTGGTTATCCTTGTTGGATTTAGTGAGACCTTGAGGGTCTTAGGGTCCCTACTGAGTATCGTATAATCACCCCTGCACGGGCTATGCCCGCACCTTATTGTGTTGGTTGCATAAGACGAGCAGTGCTGACAGAGGCCGAGTATTCATGGAATGGACGGTACCTGGAGGTGGACCTCACGATGAGTTAGTATCCGGAGGTGGACTTCACGACGAGACGATACTCGGAGGAGGTTGACGGGCAAGAGCATTGTGGAGGCTATCTGTACCTACCCATCAGGTAGGATCCGTGGTGAATGATCCAGGAGCTATGTTATCTATACCTACCCTTCAGGAAGGATCCGAGGTGGACGACCTAGGAGCTGCTACTATTTTTTATCCAGCTGTTTGTCTTTCCTGTTGTACTTTTGTTCAGTTGTACTTGTACTTTCAGTTGGGTTTGTATTCTGGCTTACACACTTTTCAGCACTATCTTTTTTACTTAGTGTATTACTTCCTCTTGTACTCTGTTTTGTTTTTTTACTTTTATAAAGGAAATGCCTTCCCAGTTATCTGGATTTACGCCTTTGGTGCTAGTCGCCATCTCCTGGACTATGAATGCGGGCTTGGGGTAGTCACAGCACGGTCCCCTGAGGACGGTTCGTGAAATATAAAAATTATAAATTAACTTATATTATGTAGTAATGTCTTTTACCTTTCCATATACTATTAAAAATCGTTGTTATCTCCTAAATATAGCTATATTAAAATTATTATACTTATAAGAAATGAGAGTGTGTCATTTTTTCATAGCTCTTAATATAAATAATATCCATCTCATATTCAAGGAAAAGGGTCCATTAAAAAAATACATTTAGAATAATAGGTTATATAGGTCTAATTTATTCATCCAATAGGATTTTTATCAGTGTTATTATATATTTATAATATTAGTTTTCCATTGTTTACATGATTTAACCTTAATCAAGGTAATAAAAAATTACAGAAGATGTTAGTAAGATATCCAAAAATAAATGTAACCTATTAACGTAATGTGAACCCACATATACCAAATATGTAATCGATTTTAAATATTTAAAACACATGTAATTCATTAATTAATTTAAAATTAATCCCGAGTGATAAAAAGAGAAAATGGGGTTTTCAGATTTAAAAAACATCGAAAAATTAGAATTACTTTATAACTAATTTTAATGTAAAGCAAATTCTAATGACCTAAATTTTATTAAATTATAAAAATCCAATCTAAATAAACATTAAAAAAATAAAATTTATAATTTATCAAAATAAATAAATTAGATCATATAATTGTTTTCTATTAGAATGATGTATTTTTCAATTTTCAATAAAATATGAATATATTCCGAAAAGACCGAAAATTTGTCCAAAATAATTTTTTATTTCAATCATATGATCAATAGGTTTATTTAATTAATTTATTATATAAAAGTGTAAAATATTTTATTTAAATATGGTTCTCTATTAAAATGTTGTAAAACACATTTTTTTAAAATATTTCATTTATTCCAAAAAAGGAATTTACTATTATATCATTTCTAAGAAACAAATAAGTTCAATATATAAATTATATAAAATATATTAAAATTAAAATGTGTTTAATAATATTCCTAACATCTGTTAAAATATCTAGTTGTCGTGCACTTGAACTCAGTGTTGCAAAAAACACAAGCTATATAATTATTAAAAAAGAAGTGTACTCTGAAAGATTATGTGTCACATGATATGTGAAATGGTTTTTGATCATTAAGGTAATCTCAAGTATCTATGTGAGAAAAATAGAACTGTCATGATAGTGATTTGGAAGTGTAAATATCATATTCCTCTAGTAAATTATTTAGAGTTGACATGGAAGTAGAAACCCCGAAATTCACATTAGAGGATTATGATTGAAACACTAACAAAACTTGTGATATTATCGAATACCAATAGGCCCTTGGGATGACCCATCCCAGTGGATCACACATTAGAACATTGTTGGTACTTTATTATTATTTATAAATCTATAGGACCTTAGGATGGTCCCTCATATAGAATCATGCATGGGAAATCTGTTGGTATTTGAGTTGGAGAATATTCAACACCAAGGTATGAGGTTATTTGAGAATTAATTGTTTTAGTTACACATATGGATTTCCCAAGGCTCTCTATTGTAATATAATACTCATGTGATGTGGTTGTAGATAGTGGTATATGATAGATCTCATGTACATTTTGTTTTTAGTGAGATATCTTTTGATAAAATGTGTTTCCTTGGAGTTTCTTCATATATATATTTTTAAAAGTCTTATGTTTGACTTTCGGTATGTTCAGTTTTATTTCTACAATGTGTTGGTTATTTGATCTTCTAGTTGTGACTTATTGTTTGGTTTCCTTTACATTCTATAAAATATATTTTGGTAATATGTCATGGATTCATTACATATGATATTTTTTTGAAATGGGTTGTGGAAAATGAAACCATTTTTGAAAAGATGAGTTGTGCGTGTTATTTTAAAAGAAAAATAGATCTTATGAAAAGGTGTGTTTGTTTTTTTACATTCATGAAATGGTATAAAATCCTATTTTATAAAAAATATATCAATATATATTTTTATACTATTTTATGGAAAAAATTTATGGATTATTTCTTTGGTGTTTTCCTAATAATAATTTTTTAACCTCACACCCTACTTCTACTACTTGACATTGGTAGAACTGAGCTATTTTACAGGTGGATTTTTTATGGTTTTAATTCTCATTCATTAGGTTTTTCTTGTGATTGGTGGTGACCAAAATCTCATGTGTAGATCGTGACAGTTTGGTTCAATCTTAGTTTTGTATTATGTTTTGTCTATTTAAGTGTTGTTGTGGTTATGATAGTTTGTGCATTTGTTGGTATTCATTTATTATCGGTTATCAGTGTGTTTAGATTGATTATTTTATCAAATTTTATTGGGAATAAATCATACCAATAATGATTACTTTAATTCCCATTGCTTTGTTCTATCCTATGGGGATTGAGAATGCCCTTCGATACATGTATTAGATTCGGATGGAAGTTAGGTTGGATTGAATAACAGATTGGTTCATGAAAACAATGGTATCAGAGGAGGTTCTTGTTATTTGGTGTGTCATATAGTCAATGATTATGAGTTTCATGACTCAGGTGGTAGGTATAGGATGGATTTCATGAACCTTTGGTCGTCCCAATTCTTAAGTTTCTAAGGATGTCCATGTTTGAGTCATTATCGAATTTTGGTTTTTTTTGGAATGACAATGTTGGTGAGAAGGCGTCATGTTGGGTTATCACACGAAGTATTGTCCTAGGTAGATTCTGTTTATATGTTTCAAGTTTTAGTTATTTGTTAATACCTACTTGGTCAATATCCCACTATCCATGTTGTGGATATAGGTATGGACACCAGTTCTTCATTCAAGTATATAGACTTGTGTTGTGATTTAATATGAATTCGATTGGTGTGAGTGGCATTAAAAATGATTTTTTTTAATAGAAATGATTTATTTTGAATGTTTTCGAATTGATTAGGATGTTTTATGAATGAAAAAACGATTTGGATTTAATTTTTTGTAAATACTTGGATTTGATGATGAGATGGAAGGTGTGACCCTTGGTACACCTAATAAACATTCACAAATATATATATATATATATGTTAATTTATATTGAATTTAAATGATTTTTCATGTATTATGTGTACATAAGTGGATGAAAACATGTGTTATGGTTCATAGGATATGATGGATGAGTTTTTGAAACCAAAAGTTTGACATGATTTTCCACAAAATATTTTTTGAAGGAAAAACATTTCAGAAATTGGTTTGGCATGAAAATTGGTCTCTATTTGTGAAATAGGGATTTCAATATTGGATAGTGGCCTTTGAAGAAGGAATTTTGAAAAATAGAAAGGGAATGATATTTTTGGAAAGAGGGATTCAGTTGTATTTGTGGTGATTGGATTGTGAGACTGTTGTTTTGGATCGAGATGTTCATTAATTGAGTTTCGAGTTGATGATGAACAAGGTTTTGAAATCTTTATGGATTGTATAGAATATGAACCGTTGAAAGGTCCCCACAGTTCTTAGTGGGCCTCTTTATATTTATGGTTCTTCCTAGTTGTTTTCTGATTTTTATTGTGATCATGGTCTATTAGAGGTAGTGGGATGTCTTGAGGAAGCTGGGAGTGTCTTCAGATCATTCAGAATTATTGAAGTTGTGATAATGAATTCTATTTTAGTTTATTTGGTAACATCATCAATATTAGTAGAATATGATTATCCTGTCATTGTTTCAATTTGGGATGATGTGGGATTTTTTGAAGACCACCTTCATCAAATGGTTCAAACAGAAGTAGGTGAGGGAATGAAAGGTGGAAAATATCTTTAATATACATCAAGGCCCATGGTCAGGAGAGGCCTATGATGAACATTTGAAGGAGTGTGTTCTCTCATTTAATAAAGTTATGTTTGGAACGTTGGAAGATGATGTATTATTAGATTTTATGGCTCTCTAAGTGCAGTCTATGGTGACTAATGAACCAATTTCTATTAGTGCTCATAAATTTACCACATCTGTTGAGTGTTGTATAAACGAGGAACCCATTCTTGAGGAGTCTTCTCGATTTTTCTTAGCACCTCATTCATCTAACCATTCACTTGAATGCTTCTAGTATGGTTTGTTCGGGATGCCGATGTCATTATTCCATAATCCTCTAAACACATGATCTCATTCTAACTATTAGGGTCATCCAAAGAAGATTTATGGAAAATGATGCCTGAAAATGCAGTTTTTATTGTATAATGTCAGCACATACCTATGAGGTAGTATATGTCTTAAAAACCATGGATCCATTTATAAACCAAATAGTAATTCATTTTACATAGTCCGGAATGGATAGGGTATGGGGAACCCTGAGCGAGTTTTTTTCACTAGTGTTGGGGTAGAGGGGGATTAATTTTCTTGATGTAATTGTTGTTTCTACTGTGAGTTACTAATTTTGTATATAAATATTGGTGGTTATTTTTATATAGATTTTAATATTTGAGTCATTATCCTCTTTTGTGTTTTCTTGGTTAATGAGTGGGATTGTATCAATTTTAGTTGTTCTCACACAGAGATGCTTTAGTTTTAGGGAAATTATGCATTATTTTTTGATTTGTTTTTTGGCTTGATGTCTTCCTATGGATTCACCCCGTTTTATAAGATTTTCTAGTTTGGTTTGGGAGTTCCCAGTTATAGTGGTTGAGTTCCTCTATTTTTCATAAATTTTTGTTTTATTTCAAAAATTGATTGAGGTGGGGGTGGTATGGTTGGAGTTCCTATCTAAATTATCTTGTTTTGAGAGATCAATTGTTTAAGAAGTTATTTGGATTCTTGTGGTGGATAGAACCCACTCTTGTTGTCCCATTTTTCTCCATGTTGAAGATCCCTCTATAATTTTTTGGGTGTGAATTGTGAAGTGAACAGTCACCTCGAGGTCCATGGATTCATTTGATTTTTATATTGGTTTAAGAACTATGTTTGGATTATCATTCTGGTGGGTGACATTCTGGGGGGAAAAAGTATTTGTGGTGGGGAAAATTATCACACCCTAACTAATTAAATTTCAATATTTTATTATTTTATTGATCATGGATCATTTTATTGAGTTTTAGGTTGAGTATTGATTTTATTTTTTTGTGGTTTTTTTTAAAAAAATGAAGTTTTTAGCCATGAAATCATGTGTCACACTATTAGAACGCGGTTAAGGGAAATAATACGAATTCACCCACATAATTATGTAACTTGTTTTGTGGTTTAGGGGTAACATTCATTGGTTTTAGATGGTTTTTGAAACCATTTTTAAACCACGAGATAGTGTTCCTCCATTTCGATTGTGGAAACCACATCGTTTGTGCACATTTTTGATAACCATGTGGCCAAACCATGCGAGCTATGCAAATAATTATAAATATGAAGTAATCATTTTTTATAAATTTAGCATTAAACCCTATTTATGTTTGTCCTCACTTTTCAACCTAGGCACACCAAGTATTTCTCCAAGATCACACTCCTTCGGATTCCTTCTATTCTTGAATCTTGTTGTATGTTATAAGGTGAGTTTCCTTCTGATATATGGTCAATTTCAACTTCTACTCTTTTTTATCAATTGATTCATGGATGTTATTAGTTTTTTATCACTTTTGGTGGAACCATAAGGGTGATTTATGATTCTTGGATTTATTTATTTGATATTAGGGTGTGTGGTTTGTCTGGAAGATTTGGATATTCCATATCATGAAGGTTTATTTCATTCCCATATCATTGTGGTGGGTGTTTCCTCCTATATTTTTTCCAACACATTCTATTAATGTTGTAGCTTTATCTAAATTCTTTATATGTGACATAATCTTACTTTTTATTTGTTACCATGAATTTATTTGGCCTTTATATGAAGTTAAATGTGTGATAAATCGTTTGCATTGGACATTATAAATTATGTTTGTGTTTATATGCACATAAGATGTTTGATAAATTGAAAAAATGATATTTATAAATTGAATGGGTTATTTCAAGTGATTTTTTCCCATGGTTATGCTTTGGAAACATGATAGAGTTAAGATTTTTGTGTTGTATGTTGAATTTTGTTCTATTTATGGTATAACACTTATGTGCAGTTAGTTTTTTAGATATTAAAAGTAGGTGATGCTTTTATATTTTTATTCAAAATTATTTGTATTTCCCTTGTATTAGAAAAGTGGATATATAAAGTGAAATGATTATGTAACCTATATGCCACTTTATTTTGATTAATAAACGTGGTCAATGGTTTGTGTGAAAGGTGAGAACAATGATTTAATGGGAGTTATATGTGAGAATGTGATTAAATTTGGATTTCAAAAAGATATATCTTTTGTTGCAACTGATTTTATTTATTTTTGATATAAATGTTTCTTTGAATTTACAAAAGTATTGTGAATAATGTTATAATGGGTTGTTAATGTGAATGTCAATTTTTAAAAGGGGGATTTTCCGATGTAAATGCTTGGATTTCATGTATTTATTCCATATCATGTATTCCAAATGGGTTTTATGGATTGGAACGTTGGTTGAAAACTGTTTCAAAATGTATTTGGTTCTTGAGTAAATCCATTGATGGTTTTAGTGCCTTCTAAAATGAACATGTATATGTTGGAATCTTGCATTGTCTTTGAGAAGTTAATTAATTGTGATGTGATTTGAATTCTCGATTTCCACATTTTAAGATTACGGAAAATGGATTGAATCTTGGGTGGATTGAATACCTGACTAGTATTTTATAATGTAATTTTGGAATGTGGTTTTTTTATAGAATTGGTGGTTTCCATGTGATCCTAGATTATGGGATAAATTTGGATGGTGAAAGTGTTGAACTTCTCATGTTCTTGAGATTCTTGTGATGTATATGTGAATGTAATGAATTGTGTGATATTTGAAATTATATTTTAGAAAAAAGGGAATCTTTGGTATCTCGGTGGGAAAACTAGAACTAGTATGTTAGTTATTTAGAAGTAGAAGTCCCAAATTCTTCTTCTGTATTGATTCTATTTTACTCAAATGTTGAAAAGATCGTATTAATAGATTATGATTACAATTAAATGGATAACAAAACATGTGATATTATCGGCGACCATTAGTCCTTTAAGATGGTCCATCGTAGTGTCTTGTCCATAAAAATATTGTTGGTATTGGATTTTTATATAGAGATTTCTAGGCCTTTAGAATGACCCATCCTAGTGTCTCATACATGGGAATGTATTTTGGTATGTGTGTTGGAGGATATAGATCACTGAGTTATGAGGTTATTCATGACTCACTTATGGTAGTTTTCCATAGGGATTTTCTGATTCAATATCTTGTGATATAACACACATGTGATGTGGTGAAAGTCATCAGTATATGGTAGACATCATGTAAACATTATTTTAAATGGAATTTCAATTGATAAAATTTATTTCCATAGAGTTTCTTCATATATATATATATATAAAATTCTCTTGTTTCACTTTTAGTTTGTTCTGTTTTATTTATGAAACATGTTGGTAAATCTCTTTTCTAGTTGTGACTATTTTCATAGATTCCAATGCTTTATGTATAATTATTATTATTTATCTAGAATTGATTTGTTCTTAGGATTTGGTTTTGACATGGGATTAGAAAATTGAATCTTTTTTTGGAAAATAATAGTTGTGTGTGTTATATTGAATGAAAAAGGGATCTCGTTAAAATGTATGTTTTGTTATTTATATGCTGGGAATGATTGAAAAGTTTATTTTCTAAAAAATATAACAAACTAGAGTTTGTAGACTATTTCCGGAAAGGGAATTTATGCATTATATTTTTGGTGGTTTCTTAATAATTTTTTTTAATATCACACCCAACTTGTGACACTCAGCATCGGTATACCTGAGATGTTTGGAATGTGTATGTTTCAAAATTTGTTTCTCGAAGAGCCGGTTAGTCTTATGATTAGTGGTGACCAAGAGGTCATGTAGAGATCATGGTAGCGTGGTTGTGTCTTAGTTTTTTGATCAGTTATGTATGTCTAACAGTTGTTTTATTTGGACCAATTTGTGCATTTATTGACATTCAGTTGTCATTTTTCATCTATATGTTTTGTTTTTCTATTTTATCTAGATTTATTGGGGGAAAAACATTCCTATAGTGATTACATTTATTATGAGAAATATTTCCCAGTCCATGGGGATAGAAAAGACCATTTGGTCCATTTATAGGATTGTTTGAGTTGTTGGGTTTGATGGTATCCAAACTTGTATAATTATAGAATCAGTTCACATCTTGGAAGTGGTAGACCACATGTCCATGAATGATGTTATAAATTTTTTCAGTGTGTGAAAAGGTTTTAAATAAAATGATATATTGTAGTTATAGAAAGATAATTATGTCATGAATATTGTATCAATTTAATGTATGTCATATATAAATAATTAAACTAATCCTTAATAAATTAAAAAATTGTTTGAACATATCATATCACTTTGAGGAGAAGGTAGTCCACACATCTACAAACGATGTTATCATATTTACAAAAAATGCAATGCACAGAGGTGTTATATATATATATATAAAGAGCATAAATAATTGATAAATATTATATATATATATATATATAATATAATAATAGATTTTTCATCGTAATTCCCATCCATGAGAGGTGGTAAAGTAAAAACAAATGGCATCTTTTTCTAAGGCGGTAGTTCACCGTTCACACAAATGGTAGGTTCTGTACACATTAAATGGATGTGTGAATATATGAAGATAAAACCTTTAGAGAAAAGAATTATCATAATATTTAGGTTACTATTTATTTATATAATCATGTAATTAGAATATTTTTGGCGGTAGATAATTATAATAAAACGTAAAGAGCTTGAGAAGGTACATTTCCTCTTCTTCAGGTAAATTACTTTGGTTTTCACTAATGGGATTACATGGATGGATTTATACCCAAGGTGCGGGTTCCACATTTTTGGTAGAGAATTTTAGGATCTATATGGTTAGATATTGGTCCATAAAAAGTTTCTCAACATGTTTTCAAGAGGTGAGAGGTGTGATTTCTTTTTTATAGTGCTGGAGGAGTGTAATTCTTTTAAATTTTTGAAAATTGAATTCCACCAATTTTTTAATCAAAAGTTTCTCCAATAATGGTAAAAACATAAAACAAAATTGATTTTTTGTCTATATAATAATATAAAATGGTGTTTGGAAAAGTATCTATGTCATTTTGTTATTAAGTTTAAGGTTTAGTCCCTTATTAAGCTAATTTGATTTTTAATCACTATAATTAATTTAAATTACAGTCACTATAATTTTGTTGTAAAAAACAAAGTTAAAAATAAAATAAATTATAATTTATTCTGATCCAGATATTTAATATATTATAAAAAAATAAAATCACATAATTTGACAAAATTATTTCTAATTTAAATGAACATACAGGATGATAAAGCATGTTTTAATAGAAAACATGTTAAATGTTTCCCTTGTTCTTATACATAGATTAAACATGAAGTTGTTTTAAATGACCTAAATTAGTTTAAATGATATAAAATTGATCTAAATAGAATTAAAAAAAATTAATTATGTTAATATTTCTGACTGGAAATCAATTTGAACTAAAATTCATTATTATTCCCTATTTATGAAAAAAATACATTACAGAAAAATACTAAACATTTAACCTAACCTAATTTTGGTTTTTATATTCCAAAAATCAATTTTATTTTCTCATATAAAATTACAATATTTTCAAAAATCTAATTTAAAATGGGTTCCCCATTAAAAATTTCTAAAACTACCATTTAAAAAAGTTGTATATTTTTATGTTTAAGAATGGATTTACTATTATTTTAATATAATAAAAAATATTAGATAAATGAATAGAAATTAATTAACATGTTTTAGTATAATAATGTTTTTATAATTGCTTCTCATTGACATAAAAAATAGGACACTACAGCCAATACAAATTATTTTATTAACAATAAATTATTTGTCAATATAACTCAGTTCTCCATGCAACATAAGACTTTTGTGAAAGTAATTGTTGCATGTTAGGTAGGATATCAATCATAGTGTACCCATTAAGGTAAAATTTCTATTTAATTCATAAATATTATTAAATATAAAATGTACTTATTATATCATTGCTTTGGATTTTGCAACGACCTTGAGATAGAAACAACACAGTATTTGGAAGATAGTAATGTTATTATATCATTTTGGTATAATAAAAAATTAAGGAGGTTTTGGAATAAAAAAACCAAAATGATATTAGATGAACCTTACCACTTATTCAGGTATCCTCATTAGGTTTGAACCAAATACCTTCCTAGAATGGATTTATGTCCACACAAAGGATTATAGGATGAGCATTGGGAACATTGGATGTTATTTATGAAGGTTTTGAACAATCAAGAATGTTTTTTTTGTTTAAATAAAAGAGGATATGGGGATACCTTTTCTATGTTATATGAGTGGCACACTTTTAATTTTCTGAATAAAAGAGGACCCACATGGTTACCATACCATAATGTTCCCAAAGATTCCATTCTTGAGAATAGAAGATAAAAAATCAAAATATATTGATAAAATGTCTTTGGGTATTGTATTGAGTTATTTTTAATAATAATATTTTTAGTTTAACCCACCCCACCCAAATAAAACGTTTTTACCATAACCATAATAAATAATTTTTCATATTTTACTATTCCTTTGGTAACAAATAAGTTGAACTTATCAGATAATATAAATTATTACTATTATAAATATTGAATTCATTTACCAAATTTCATTCATATATTTGGAAGATTTTAATTTTAAAATTAATCTAGAAGAAGTGATGAGAAAGAGGGTTTTTAAATACAAAATGTCAAAAAATGTAAAATGTTTTTATATCAAATTTCAAAATGAAATTGATTATAATGAAACAAATTGGTATAATATATATATAATTGAACTAATTCTGTATTAAAATAATTTTAAAATATAATTTAAATTTATAAACAAATTATATGTAAATGAATTTTTCAATTTATATTATTAATATCACTATTGATCCAAAAATAATATATATTAGAAAAATCGAGAAATATCATCCTTATGTTAATTTTAACATGATGATTCTAAAAATTAAATTTAATATATCAAATTAATTTTATAAATGATTCAATAATTAATTTTATAAATGTTTCTATAATTATTTTTATTATTTTTTGGAAAAGGCCATAAAAATATTTTTTTCAGGAATGTATTATTATTGAAACATATAAATGCTTTGAATAAAATTATTTATTTTACTATTAGTATTCTTTAGTTAATGTAAAAAAATTTACATAATATTTGTATAGTATTTATTTTTACTCATATTTCTATATTTAATGGATAGGAAATAATGGTAGTTATTAAATTATAATATTAATAATATATGGTGGTTTTTTTAATATACATCAATTCTTATAGCCTATGCTAAAGTTTCTATTTTATCTAATACAATCTATCAAAGAAATTTATTTCATTTAAATATTAATAATTCATATAAAATCATGTCTTTAAAACTAGAACCTATATAGTGTGACTATGGAAGTGGGGGATATAGTTTTTTAGAGGTAGGTTTAGCTAGAAGGCTCAAAGTGATGTAAAGAAGTGAGGGATGAGGTGACCATTTTAAGATGAGTTGAGGGGAACTTCTGTAAGTTCATAAAAAATTTAAATTATTATAAGAATATTTTGGATCCAAATTCTTACAAATGGACATTTATTCATAGTGAAATTATTAAAGAGTTTTAATTCCTTACACCAATAGAATATAGATTTATTTGAGTTATTTTAAACCTCATCATTTTTATTAACTCATAGTTAACTAATTTTATTTTTAAACATGGTAACACAGTTTTTAGTAAAATGGTTTTAATACATTTAATTATAAGGAAACAATTTACACATAAATGCATGATGTATTACATTTTAGACAATATATTATCCCCTTTGTTCTATTGTAATATTTTTTTATTTAATAAAATAGTAATATCCTTAAATATTATTAATAAAAATTTAGACACTATTAACATAATTCCACATAAAAGACATAATGAAAAGGTTTAAATTTCAATATAATAATTTAATACAATATTATTTATTATTATGACTTATTAATTTTTTATGAAATCATTATTTTACCAAAAAAAATCTCTTTTAAAAATTTTATTATAATTTATGATATTTTTATTTATTGGAGAAAAACTGTATCAATTTTGTATTGAAATATGAGTAATTATATAGTTAATAAAAAAATTAAAATAAATCTCATAAATTAAAAAATTTATTACTTTCAAATTATAATGTTATATTCAATCATAACATACAATTATCCCCATGTTGACACATAATAAATATTTAAAATAAGTGACATTTTAAAATGTTCTTTCATTTAAATAATATATAATTCATTTTTAGTGGAATGTGTCCATTAAAAAGACAATTTAGATATTAAGGTCTTATATTAACAATTCCCTTCATCCTGTTAAAATTAGGATGGAAATTTATGGTCTTATCACTATGTTTTAACCTAGATTAAAACAATTTAACTGTCCCTAATTAAAAGATTTTATAACATTACAATTCATGTTGAGCAGAATGAAATGGGGCATATTTATCAAATATTAACCTCAAAAATCCTAATATGGAATCCATTTTTTCAAATTCAACAACTATAATTATTGAATTTTTTTCTATTAAAATTGGTCAACACATGATGAAACTCCATTTTAGATAAATACATTGTTTTATGAGTTAAAATGAATTTATCCTTATTATGTTCTTAGAAAAATATCATATAAATTTTAAAAAATATGATTCAATAGATAATATATTTATTTCATTTAATTCATTCACAAAGGGTGATATATTTAATTTATTAAGACAAAAACACATTTCACTCCTAAAAAACATCTTGTCAGGAAAATGCCTTTTTATATACAGAAATTGTTTCACACCAATTTCATTCATAAAAGTCATTCCAATAAATTTTATAAAATTATTCAAATATAAGAAATATATTATTAATTTGAAACCATTTTAAAACAATTTATATATTTACATGCTTGTAACAATAATATACATTTCAATTAGAAATTAATATATTTCACTATTCAATGAAAATAAATCATTTCGAAAAAATACAACAAATTCACTCATTGATAGTTTTTTATGATTATTTAAAAAATATAGTCATTTTTATGATGTAAAAATTATAACGTTTTAAATATATAATATATTATTTTCTCACCAAATGAAATAAAAAATCATTTTCTAGAAAATTTAATTTTTGGAGCATTATACAATATTGCTAAACATTTATTTCATATTTAAAAAGAAGAAATAAATAAATGAAATTGGGTAGGATATATATATATATATATATATATATATATATAACCCCATTAGAACCCATTAATTAAACGACATGGTTATAACTATAAAAAAATATTATTTTAATATTATATCATTGTTTGTGAAACACATTTTTGTGTAACGAAAGATATTGAAGAAATTATGTTTATTTAAAAGGGTAATTCATTAAAAATCTAGGTCTTAAATTCTCAACCCATAAATAAAGTATTCCATCAATATTCCTTGTCAGTCTTAATTTTTTGAAATTATAATATTACCTTTTCAAAACCAACATCATACATAAGAGTAATGAAACATTACTTAAAAGTGGATAGTATAAATAGAATATGTTTCCTAAAATAATATAAAATCTGGTTTCTAGATATTAAAAGATTGGTAGGATTTTTAAATATGGAAATATATGAGGAAAATAACTCATGTGGAATGAAATAAAGTGATATAGTGTGTTTAGGAGATTGTTAATAGCCACAAAACCATAAAAATGATAGGACATAATACCTCATCAATTCAGAATAAGTAATCTTTATAGAAAAATATGTTTACCTTAATATATTTTCCATATATTTGAGTCACTAAATAATAAATTAGAATAATAAAATAATGAAATATACTTATTGGAAATTTAGAATTTCATATTTTAATCATCTTCCAGATAAATCATAATTGTTTCTCCATATTCTGAGAAGTTATTATTAATTTTCCATACCAAATAAAAAATATAAACCTATAATGGATTAAAAACTTATATCGAGATGTATAACCTCTATTTATTTATAATCTCAAACCATAAAAAAATCAACAGATAGTTATCAAAATAAATGAACCATTAAATAAAGAAATAGAACAATATTCCCCAAATCAATAATTATATCAATAAACTCCAAAAAAATATTTTCTTAATATCAAAGTCTATATCATAACCTTATTCATATATATTCAAAATTAAGTTAATAGTATTAAATCTAAATAATACCTTTTTTCAAATTACATGGTAAGTATAAGGGCCACATATACTTTAACCAAATAAAATATCTCTGATGAATCATTAATCACCATGACAAATTACTATAAAATCATATAATGTGGTGAAGTTAAAAAAAATATCTGGAATAAAATTTAGAAGAAACCCAAAATGGAAATCCTTAATATTATTATAAATTTATCAGAAAATATCACCTCGTTAATTTTTTATAAAAGTTTGGGGCTGAAGCCTCATTTAATTATTAAAGTAAAGAAAAGACCTCTTTTATCTAAGTAGAGGGAGACACATTATATATCCTGAAGGCCCAGTGGTCTTCTAGCCCATTACATAGCCTATAGGCCCATATTTTTGGCCCAATGACCATTTTGTGAATAATAACTCGCCTCCTATAGTACCCACATAGTACAACCGCGACTATACTGCCCTGCCGTCGCTATAGTGCATGTTGATCTATAGTACTGCCACAACTAAAGTACCACTACAGTACTACAACAGTACCTATTCCCAATAGGGTTTGAACCCCCATTTTTCATTAATGAATAACCATTCAATCATCAAGATTATCTATATCTCGTTATCAAATATTGCATAATTATGTCAACATTAAACCATATTCCAGAACAAAAGGTTATTTAACCCTCAATTTGAATATTATTCCTCAAACCTAATAAAATTTAAACATAAAAAAACCATCACATAAAACATTAAAAATTGGTTGGTGATGCCAATGAATATTTGAAAAAACATAAAATTATAAACCCTTTATAGTATCCATAACTTTTTTATTATCCTTAAATGAAAAAATATATACTTTATAAAGATAATTAAACATTCATTCCTTAAATAAAATCTTATCTTAACCATGAAAATCTATTATATTTTTTGGTCCATCCTTCCACCAATATAAGATAAGAAAATGATTTAAAATATAAAATTTTATTTCCTTTTTCAAAAATAATTGTAGGGAGAGGGAGTCAATTTTCTATATGATTCACAATTTCACTAAAGCATCAACAATAGTATATTCAGAGGATGTATTCATTCAAAATTCATCATGAAATCCCCAAACCAATTGTGGAGGGTAAATATTATCAAATTTTCATGATTTAAATCAATTTTTTGTTTATATTATATTTCCCTCTATTTATAGATTTCAAAGGTTGGTGTGGATTATTATCCTCATTATCCGTTGGATTCGAGAATTTATTCCCATAAATACCGAACTCCTTAAATTTATATAAATTGATTTCAACAGGTTTATTTGGTTGAGCTCTCTCTCAATTCATTTTAATGATTGTCCTATTCACATCACTTGGACATTATTTTGGTCTATGTCTAGGCTTCCCATATGTGAAACATTTTCTTTTCCTTTTAGTCATTCACCTCAGTTCTCTATACCAAATTTTGGAAAGTAGGAGATTGAATCTTTTTCTTCCCACTATGTGGAAAAACACTGCAGCTTAAAAGATACACCTTCTTCCTTTTTGTATCACCCAAACCTAGAGAGTTTCTAGGTTCCATTTCCACTTTTAGCGCACATTAATTTTTTTTACAATGCTTAAAATGTATCTTATGTATAATTCTATTTTAGGAAATGGTTTTAAATATCTATAGAACGAATCTTTATTTCTTATCAGGACGATTAATAATTATAAAATATAACATCAATGTGTTGTAAAATTTTCAATATTGGTATATATTTATTCATCATATTTATACTTCAGCTCAATTAATTCATTCCATATTTTATTATTTAAATTATTAGGGAAGGGCATAATTGAAAATAATCCATTAAACTCATCCCATTCCATAGAGAATAATTTATCATCCATAATCATATTGTAAATACATTTCACCATTAATATAATACACCTTAAAAAATATAAATATCATTGATAAAAATTTAATGGTATGGGAAATGTAGAATGGAATAAACCTTTTATACCTCATTGATACATTTCTTAAAACCCAATGGATAAAAATACCCCAAAGAAGGCGGTTTAATGTTTTCAAATAAATATTTATTAACATGTTTATCCAACCATGGTTAATTTTATAGTTGATCCTGATCTTTGATACTACTAGTAATTTGAAATAGTTTAGTGAGCATAGTCATAAGATATAACCTTCCCAACTCTTAATCCATTCAGTTTATGTTGAGGATGGTTGTTTTATTGGCCATCAAAATGATTTTTAACAATATTCCTTTAGGGTTCATCCATTTAATAATACTGAATATCATATTATGAGAATCAATGTTCACACCAAAAACAACATTATCAATGAATATCATTCATTATATTCCTAAATCAATACACTATCTTTTAAATATGTGACACATTAGATTATCCTCAGTTATCCATGATCACCACCAAAACATTTGGATGTTATCTTATATATAGACCCACCCCAAGATTTGTCACTAATTTTTTCATATCATATTTCCCAAATGATAACAAAATCAATCCCATTATACTGAATATAGAGACCCATAATTTTTGAACATAGATATTAAATATTAGTAGATTAATTTTTATTATATAACATAACAATCAGTGCTAGAATAATGTAAGTTAATTGTCTTTTGTACCATATTCAACAAACAATTGGCTCATAAGAGTCCCCGATATAGTTATTATTTACAAGTATAATTCTTATACATAGAATTCATAAAACCATATATTATATTTTAAGAAAAAGAAATATAATAAAGGGTGATTTAAAATTTACAGTATGGGTATAAAAGGAAGATATCATATATCAAAAAATTATATCATGTGAATAAGGGTTTAATAACAAAAACATAACTCTTATAAACCATAACCTACATATCAACGATCATAATCACGAGTTACGATATAATTTGTGATAGTTTATAGCACATTAATCGTAAATGAATCAAAGAACATGAGCCATAAAAGCCTAAAATTAAAAAATGGAATGAGGTTTGTTTCAGGATCATAAAATTTTAACGTTTTCAACACGTATAAATAGAAACAGGTTCACTTATTAAACAAAATAATTTTCCATCCATAAACATATATCATGAAATAAAGGACCATGCCTATAGTTAGAGAAATTATATCCTCGTCCATGTATATAATTATGAACATGAAATCTGATTCACAGCTAACATATTTTCTTCATGAGTGTTACATCATTACCCAATTAATTTGAGGGAGATAAAGGTCCCACCTATAAAATATTTAAAATTTTATAAATGTGTTATAGAAAAGTGTAAATCATTATTCATATTATAATCCATGAAAAGAAATGAGTTTCATAATTATTTCATCATAGCATAACCCATAGAAAAAATCAGTTCTATAAACATTGTTTCATCATATTCATAAACCATCAAGTGAAATAACAAGTATCATATACTTGGATCATATACCATGTAAATAATAAATGAATTAAACATTTTTTCTTTTATTTATATAAATTCTATTTACTGATAATTAAATCATTCTTTAAGAAAATAACCATTCAATTTTTAAAATAACTTATTTAATGGAAACACAAAAATTATAAAGGAAAAAATTTTATTTCAAATAAACATTTAAAATTATAATTGATGACTCAATAAAAATTATTCCAGATTCCTGTAATATTAATTTTTCTTGTATAATTTAAAAAGAAATTCTTTCTATTGTTCTTGTCATAAAATTCACAATGTACATAGTATAGAAAATGACCACAAAAATTCCCATTAATATTTTTAAAAATAAAAAATTTATATAAATGAGTATAAAAAATTATAATATAATAGTAAAATATTATTATAATATGTTTATGTAAAAGAAATATTTTTTTATAGAAAAATGAAATAAAATAGATTTTCGTAAAAATACTCTTTAAATATCATAAAAATTTAGAGTGAAGAAGTTTAAATTAAAAAAATATAAATTATTAACCATAGTATAATAAAATAAATGGTATTCATCAGATATGGATCATATAATATCTTCAAAGAAAATCCAAGTACAAACAATCCTGATTAAAAAAATTTGAATCATAAATCACTTACAACATGTATCTCATTTCATCGTTCATGTTCAAAAATCATTTAAAATATATAATGTTTAATTATTTATGTATTATATAACCATATTAATAACAATAATACCATGTATGGATTATTTCATAAAGCATATCCCTGTCTATGGTGGGTTATTTATTAATGTCACAATTCTGGGTAATAACATCTTCGTTTTCAATGGTTTTTTTGATCTGGTAGTCTCGATCCTTTTAATTTGATCATTATTACAAAATTTATTTAATATTATGAATTATATTAACATAATATATATTATATATATATATATATATATATATATATATATATTAAAAATCATTAATAAATTTGAGAAATATAAAAATGGATTACATCGTTCATGGAGATGGTAGGTTGTACAGAGGCTCGAATGATATTTCAAATTTTCGTTTGATGGAATCAAAGAAATATATATAATAATTAAATTTATAAAATAATTATTATATCAAATTTATTCATCAAATTTATTCTATTTTATATTCAACTAAAATTTCAATGACAAATGAATCAAATCGCTTAGAACAAGTGGTAGTCCACACGTACACACGATCGATGTTATTGTTTCCCAAAAGATTGGATGGTAAGAAGGTATACATGAAAGAATCATTCTTGATGAATATTTATTTCATAAATAATATATACATATATATTTATATTTATATTTATATTTATACATATATTAATACCCATCCACAAAATATGTT
Organism: Viscum album; assembly: GCA_963277665.1. Classification (NCBI taxonomy): domain Eukaryota; kingdom Viridiplantae; phylum Streptophyta; class Magnoliopsida; order Santalales; family Viscaceae; genus Viscum; species Viscum album. Next base: position 1,375,808,263 of record OY728140.1, on the reverse strand, counting down.
GAAAAATGAATTGTATCACTACGTTGATGTGATAAGCTATAGGTACACATGGATGATACATTCACTTCTAATTAGAAGGTAATTAGGAAGTATAATGGTGATTAAATAATAATAATAAAAGTTTTGAATGTTATGGATAAAAATTTATAATTTTATGTTAAATACCAAATATTTATATGATCCAAATAATAGTAGAAATAAATAGATAGGTTAAGGTTATTACCTCTTCTTGAAAATTAACTCTTTTAAATCTAATATTAAAAACCGTTGAGTTAGACTAGTGATAATAAAATAACCAATATAATGGGTCAAGGTAATTGTAGAAGAAAATTTGGTAGAATTTGTTATAGATATAAATAATAATAATACTATTCTAGAGAAAAATGTGTATGGGCCCATTGATAATTGTGTGGAATTTTTTTGTTAAATTTAAAAAATAATAATACTATTCTAGAGAAAAATGCTTCCAAATGGACTTTTATTTGAATTTAATATTTTATAATGTTTTAATTCCATCTACCAAAAGGAATTTATAAATATTATTGATTCCTTCTAAATGTAAGAACACATTTTTTATGGTACCATTTTTTTTGAATAATTCAATTGCTTGCAACTAACACATCTCCGCATTCTAGCCCACCATGACCAGTTGAACATGCTATTTAAAAAGATGTTATGAATAGTAATACCATCTTTTGAAAATTTTATAAATTTTATTTTTCAAAATGGACTTCATTTTTTATATAGAATATACAAATTATCTTGAAGTGAATTTTTGGTATTTTCATGAAAACATTCAATTTTTAGATGAATAGTGAAAACACTACGTTATTGTTTAAAACACACTTCTATTTAAATAATAATTGGTTTTATTTTAATTAATTTTAAGTCATGATAGATAAATAATAACTATATTAGTCCAATTTAATTTACTGGAGTCATTTTATAATAAAAATAGATATATAAACTTTTATTGATCATTTTAACGTCTTTTACCTACCTTTTAGGCAGATTTTAAAAGTTTCATAAAACGTAATTTTACCAATTCTATGAATTGAATTTAAAACATCTTATAGATGTGGTTTTCATTAGTAAGTAAAATATGTTTTTAGATTTTATTTAATGAATATTTAAAAGTGTTAAATTCAAAATTTTATAAATAAATCTTTTTTAATATAAGGTTATCCATAAGATAAATTCGAATATAAATATTCATTGTTAATATAATATAATTTCCTACATCATGGTATTTTATTTATAAATTTTAGACAATAAATAATTAAATTTTTATATGAGACAATGTTGATGCATCAATTACCTTATTAATGAAATATTAAAATAATTGATATTATAAATTTCAAAATAAATGTTAATTTAGACTTACGATACCATACACACATTTTATTTGTGAATATGAAATGTTAGAGTTGATTCGAGGTATTTTTTTATGTGATAAAGTTTTTACAAATTTCAATAAAACAAAATTTTACATAGTGTAAAAATTGACATAAATGAGTTTTTAAGACAAATACAATTTTATTAAATGATATAATAATTCTAAAAATGAAATGCTCAGAACAAGTACATAGAGAAAGTTAGATATTTCATTAATTAAACTCTTGAAGTTTTCTTTTAAATTTATAGTATGTTTATTAACTATGTAATTTAAAATCCTAAAATACATGGTCAATGTTATACTATTTAACTAAGTGTTAAATCTAAAAGATAAGGTTAATATTGTGAAATAAACATGTCTAAAACCTATAGGTTGAGAGGATTTATAACAATCCCCACCATATAATATAAATAAATCCATTCTAAGATATTATATATTGAAACTGATTTTATAATAAATAAATATTTCATGTTTTTCATAATGTGCCCCTCACCTCTCTTATAACGGGTATTTCCCCTTCTCATAAATTGGCACCTCCAAAGACATTTAGCTTGGAAAACCCCTAATGAAGTCTTCTAAAAAAACCCTAAATTTATATTAGATTCCTTACATTGATTATAAATCCAACAAACAGAGCCCTGTTTCTTCAAATCAAAAGGAAGAACACGAAGAAGAGGTAATTATTCCATCACCTCTTTCAATGTTATTTTCTTCTACCACATCCTTGTTATTTGTTTTTTCTATACTACAGTAATATCTTTAATACATTTGTCATAATGATATGTAATTAAATGTACATAAAATCTATATTTATTATTTAATCCATCCTATGGATGACAAAGTCACCATATGTGGGTACGTACGACTTACTGTCTCTACATCGTGGTGTAGTTTGTCATTCAACACTTCCTTATTTGGATGGGTATAATGATAAGTATAATTGATATAGATAATAAATATAACATGTTAATGATTATTAATATATAATATAACATCCAAATATATACAATTTCACCATCCAAATAATGATACTGTCACTCATGCATATGTACGACTTACCGTCTCCACGACAGGATGAGATTTCATTCCTCATCGTAACAATTCATCAATAATTTTCATTTAATGAGTAATTTTTTTTAATAACCTAATATGATTCTGGATATTAATCAAATTTATCCTATCCATGACAAACATGACATACGTATGAATATTTTTAAACAAGGTCATTAATGACCATTTTGATAAAATTATGGAAATGATTTTTTTAACTTATATGACGGGTGAGACTACATTCCAACCATATGAAACCTTCAATGGTTCCCTTAAAATATTATAAGAATATTTTCATAATAAATATTTTATATTAGAATTATTTGACTTTTAAATGATTACATAGTAGAAAGAGATATTTCTTTGAAATAGTTTTTGGATTGATTACATCTATGTCAACATCTTTTGTATGATTTTACGTTTAATTGATGTTGATTTATTATCATACAACACTCCATATTGTCTTTATAGTTTTAATATATGTTTAAAAATTCATGTGGTGTTTTTTCATTTATAGTTTATGGTTAAAGTATTAACATTTCGTATACTATTTTAATATGAATATTTATGTTATGTTCCACCCTTTTCATATGAGGTATGCATTGGATGTAGTACATGATGTTCAATCCCCACTATATCACCTTGATGAATCTGTCAGTATCATGAGGAAAACTAGTTTCTTGTCCCAAGGCCATGAAAACATCTTTATTTTGTCGTCATGGCACGATTCCTTAACTATGCGGTTATGATGTCCGACAATATTCATTCCATCATTATGAAAGTAGCTATTGATATTAATTGTGATTATTAAACTAATTGAATATCCATGTGAATAGGTAAATTGAATTATTTGATTTATCTTTTCCACATTATTATAATGTTTATGTTTAAAAGTCTTGTGTTTTATTCTTATACATTACCTTAAATTTTTTTGCTTATTATGATGGTTGCTGTTATATTTTTATCATTACTGAGCATCTATGATCACAAATTTCTTATGTATGATTTTTCCAAAGATATGAATAAGTATATTATAATTTACATACAAGGATCAGATAATGGATATGAGTTTGTTCAAAGTTGAAAAAATGATGTTTTTTTCATTTCATAATGTAAGGTAAAACTTTTATACGTATACAGTACTTCCATGGATGGTAAACTAACTAGTCGTCCATGACTTGATCTCTGTGATAATGACAATTTTAGGTAATAATGCTCAAAATCTACATTTCTTCGCTTAGGGAATTACAGTTGGTGTCAATGAATGATTATTACCAACCTTGGGAACTAGATTAATAAAAACTATAATTAGAGAACATTACCCTATGATAGACTTTGATGATTAATATAATTGAATACCCAATTTTTTTGGTAATTTATATATTATGTGTATTTTCAAATAAATACATCCCTGGATTGATACGACAAGTCGAAGTGGTTCTGAGATAGATGTACCTAAGAGTGAAAACTTTCGAAAAAGTGTTTTGGGCTTGACCTGAGGTATCTTGGTACACAACAACGGGACATACTGCACACCTGGTTTTCACTCTGAAGGAATATACTTAGGAATACTCACATTTTTCAAAAAAATCATTATGAAGGATTTTTGATTAAATACATCCCAATGAAAACTTATTTATGGATTATATAAATACCATGATCAATTTAGGTAATGTAATTTACTATTTTAGAATTATGCATTATGTTTCATGAACTATCATAGTGTATACCATTGTTTAGAAATGGCACCTAGTTGAAGGAATGGAAACAATATCAATGTGCGTAATCCATTTATGGATTTCCATTATAATCAATATAATTATTGTGGATATGGTGATGCAACTACTGCTGAATAGATTATATCCATATTGGGACAACTCAAATAGGTTATGAATAATAACCTTACCCGTATGGAGCACCCTAATCCACAACCCGGTGGATCATTGTTAGAATGCATCAGAAGGAAACAACCAATAACATTCAATAGGATATAAAATACGTATGTATATTATCAATTGATAAGTTCCTTAGAGAAAACATTTCATGCTTTGGCGAGTAGCGAAAATAAAGTCATTATGGATGTTTATCTCTTATCAGGAGAAACAAATCAATTATGGTCACTAATTAAAAACATAGGGGGAGAATAAGTTTTAAATAAGGAATATATGGAGTTTAATGAGCTTTTATTTGAAAAATACATTCCTCGTGAACATCGAGTGGATATTTAAAGGCAATTTCTGAGTCTGAGGGAAATAGAGGATGGGAATATTGAAAAGTAAGAGGCTAATATTACAAGGTTATAAACGCATGCCACAGATTATATACATAACCCACAGTGTAATATTAATCAATTATTTGATGGAATAAAACTGTTTCTCTCCCATGCATTTGTCTCCCAATCCATTTCCTCAGGCGATGATATAGTCTCATGTTATATCAAGATTGAAAATCAATTTTCTATGTCAAATAACTTTAAATTGAAGAAGGGGAATTAGTGATCAATTGAACATATGTAAAAGGAAGTAAGGCGATGAAGGGAAAATTTGTGTTTTCATCCTATAGTAATTGTTGGTATAAACACCCTCGTACGTTCTTAAAAGTAATGGGTGTTTGTTACATGTTTGGAGAAAAAGGCCACCAATCTCATGATTGAAAGGGGAAGAAAGAAGCTTTACAGGTTCAATTATACAGTATTAAAAGAATGGGGCATTATTCAAATAAATGTTCTAAGAATCATGTAAGAATACTTCAGAAAAGAAGAAGAGAGATAGGATATGATTATGCAATCACTATTGCTGAGTGGGAAGTTCCTAATGATGTTGTGGCAGGTATATTAATAATTTCCTCAAAATTATACAATTCTTTTTTTGATTTATATCATCACATTCTATTAAATATTCCTAGTTCTCCAAGAAAATAATTTTTTTCAAATTTGATATATTATTGTATTTTTCAGTAAAAAATCTTAAAGGAAGTTTCGTTGAAACAATGTTATTTAAATAAATTACAATTATGGAATGTAAACATGCTTTATCTTCTGATATCATTGTCAAACCCATGATTGAATTTTATATAATCCTATTTATGAATTTTCTTTTGGACCACGATGTGACGATTTATTGTAATAAGGATGAGGTTACAATTTATGAGGATGATGAGTAATCCCTTATATTTATAAAAGAGTCATCACCATCTGATTCTCATCTAGATCCACCCACAGGATCTCTACTAAAGTCTATTATTAGGTGGTATGGTATTGATATAACTATGGGTATTGAAAGAAATATACAAATAGAGGATGTACCTATTGTTCAAAAAAAATGATGTGTTTCCAGATGATTTTCCTTGAAATCCTTCATAATAAGAAATTGAGTTCTCTATTGACTTAATTATTGGTTTAAGGCCCATATAAAAGACCCCCTATAAAATGGACAATGTGGAATTAGTGTAAATAAAGAAAAAACTCTAGGAATTGAATAATAATGGATTTATTATACCAAGTGTTTCAAAATGTAGATACCCTATAATTTTTGTTAAGAAGTAATATGGATTTATGAGTTGGTACTTTGAATATAGTGAGATTAATGCCATAACAATAAAGAACAAGTATCCCCTTCCTCTCATTGATGATTTATTTGATCAACTTCATGGAGATAAATATTTTTCAAAAATTGACATTCGATTTGGATATCATCAGTTGTGTACGAATAAGGATGAAATTCCCAAGACATCATTTTGAACAACGTATTAGCATTGTGAGTTTACAGTAATGCCTTTTGAACTAAGTAATGCACCATATGTTTTCATGGATCATAATAATAGAGTTATCAAGGAATATCATGATGAATTTTTAGTGGTATTTATTGACGATATCTTACTATACTCCAAAAGCTATGAAGATCATGAAAATCACTTTCACACTATTATAAAGACACTAAGAATAAATTAATTACATAGGATGTTTAAGAAGTTTGAATTTTGGATTTAGGATATTTATTTTCTTGAAAATATTGTCTCTATGGATAGAATCTATATTGATCCATAAATTAAAAGGGAAATACATGAATGGATAGCACTGACGAGTATAACTGAGGTATGAGGTTTTATTTTTTTAGATGTTTATTATTGGGATTTTCCACAATTTTTTGTGATTGGCTAACCCATTAATAAAGATCATACAAGAACGGGATAAATTTTTTTGAAAAAATAGTTTAAATAATGTTTTGATTAATTGAAAATATGATTAGTCAGTGATTTTATTTGGACTCTACCATCAGGGAATGATGTGTTCGTTATTTATGGTCATGCATCAAAGAATGGTTTTTGTTGTGTCCATATGCATAAAGATAGAGTTATTTATTATACATCATGATATCTAAAAAATCATTAAAAAATTTATCTCAATGATAATATTGAGTTAGAAGCTGTAATCATTGCTCTGATTATATGGATACACTATCTCTATGGTGAAAAATGTGATATATATACTGATCACAAGAGTATCAAGTATATTTTCTCACATAAAGAACTCAAGATGAGGAAAATTTGATGGCTCTGACTACTAGAGGATTATGATTACACAATACACTACCAACCAGGGAAGGAAAATAAGGTGCAATATTATTTGAGAAAAAAGGATCATGGAGTTCTGAACAAGATGAGTGTTGAAAGGGATCTTATATACATGAATGAAGTAAATATGGATATGGGAATAATCATAGAAGGTGAAACAGCAATTTTTTTAAATGGTCTCCAAAAAATCATTACTAGAAAGGATATAAAGTTATCAGACTAAGGACGAGGGGTTTCATAAAAAAAAATTATGTTGTGAGTAATAAGAGATTGATTAACATTGTATATGAACGTGGAATTTCAGAATTTGGGAAAAGGCTTTGGATTCGAAATATACCAGATCTAAAAAGGGAGTTATTGGATTATTCTCACAGCTCCAATTTCTCTATACACACAGGTGGCAGTAATATGTATAGTGATTTCAAAGGATATTTTTTTTGGGACAACATAAAGAGGGAGATTTATTATTATGTGTCAAGATGTATGGTTTTTCAATAGGTTAAGGTTGGAAGACAACACCTTAAAGGAGTCATGCGACCTTTTCCCATAATAGAGTGGAAATGGGATGATATTATGATGGAATTTTTCTTGGGGATACCAAAGAATCCTAGAAGAAATGATACAATATGGGTCATTGTTGATCGTCTTACCATGTCAACACATTTTCTTTCTTTGTGAGGAGATTTAACACATCAATGTTTAAAAAGAATTTATATTAATGATGTTGGAAGACTTCATGTTATACCCCTATAGATGGTTTCTGATCTTGATCCCCATTCATCACTAAGATTATAGAAATGTGTTCTGAAATCCCCAGATACTGAACATCATTTGAGCACTGTCTACCACAATAAAATTGATGGACAATCAGAATGGATTATTCGAACCATAAATGATGTGTTGGATATTTCTCACATGAAATTCAAGCTATGTTGGATAATTATGTAACTCTAATATAATTTTCAAATAATAATAGCTTCCATTGAAGTATTCAGTTGGAAACATATGATCGTTATATAGAAATTGATTTCGCACACCCACTTATTAGGATGATGTTAGTAAATGAAAAGTCGTTGGCCCTGAACATGTTGATGAAACAATTGGAATGGTTAAGATTATCCTAACCCACATCAAATCATATCAATGTATGAGAAATATATTTTTTGATAACCGAATGAAGGATTTGGAATTTCAAGTATGAGATAATGTTTAATTGAATGTATCTCTATGGAAGGGTGTTATATGATTTAGTGAGAAGGGGGAATTAAGTCCCAGGTACATTGGACCATTCTAATTACAATATCTAATTTGAGTTATAGCTTACCATTTGGCTATGCCGCCATGTCATTCCAAAGTTCATGATGTGTTCCACTTATCATTGTTGACAAAATACATGCCTATCCCAAAGCATGTACTCACATATGATGAAATAGAAATATAACCCAATTTTTCTTACTGTGAAGAGCCCTTGAAAATTCTTGACACATGAGAACAAGTGTTGAGAAACCGGATGACTCGTCTAGTAATTTTTTTTGGTGAAACCGTAAAATATATGAGGAAATGTGGGAACCTGGGGAAATTTAAAGGAAGAAATTATTTGAATAAGGGATGAATTTAACACCCCAAGATTCAATGGTAGACTTCTCATTGAATAAATAAATAGGCTATGATGTATGCATCACTGAGTTCAAGAACACCGCGACCAATCAAACTAGCCATTTAAAAAGTTGTAATGAATAGTGATATCCAATTTTTAAAATTTTATAAATTTTAGTTTTCAAAATGGAATGAATTTTTTGATTTATAATATTAAAATTAACTTATGATTAATTTCTGGTATTTTTCAGAATACTTTCAATTTTTTGATTAATAGTGAAAAAATATTGCGTTATTGTTTAAAACTGACATTTTTTAAATAATAATTATTTTTATTTTAATTAATTTTAATCTAAATATAGATATATAGTACCTATATTATGTAATATTAATTCAATGGAGTCATTTTATAATAAGAATAGATATATAAAATTTTATTGATCTTTTTAACTTCTTTTACACAATTTCTAGGCACATTTTCAAATTTTCATAAGACATAGTTTTACCAGTTTTTTGAATTGGACCAAAAAAATCAAGGAGACATGGTTTTCATCAGTACATTAAATTTGGTTTAATACTATGATAAAAAAATTTAGTGATTAGTAAAATTTCAATTTTATTCACTACTATTAAAGTAGAATATTGTATTTAAAGATAAAAATGCTATAATAATATCACCAACACATGTAATAATTGAATTGGATAAGTGTATTTCTCCCAGAGTCAATCATAGGACAAAAATTTGACCCTTTTTTATCAACATGGATTAGATTAGGTCAATTTTTATATTTTATTTAAAGAAGAGTTAAAAGAGTTAAATGAAAATTTTAATAACTAAAATATTTTTAAAATAATGATAGACATAAGATAATTTGACTATAAATATTCAATATAAATATTAAAATATTTTCAACATCATGGTATTTTATTTATAATTTTTCAACATTAAATAATTAAATTTATATTTGATAAAATGATAATGCATCAATTAACTTATTAACAAATGATTAAAATAATTGATATCATAAATATAAAAATAAATGGATGTTGAATATTTTGATGCCATAAACGAATTTTTTCGGTGAATATGACATTTAGAAGTTTATTTAATGTATTTTTTTAACGTTATAATGTTTTTACGACTTTCAAAAAAAACTAAATACTAAATAGTGTCAAAATTGACATAAATGACTTTTTAAAACAAATACTATTTTATTAAATGATATAACATACCTAAAATTATATGGATTGGAAAAAGGACATAGATATGGTTACATATGTATTTAATTAATTACTTTATGTTCTGTTGACGTTTTATATTATAATTATTAACCATGAAATATAAAAATACAAGAAGACATGGTAAATGTTAAACTATTTAACTAATAGTTAAATCTAAAATATGCGTTTAATATGGTGACATAAGCTTTTATAAAACCTATTGGTTGAGAGGATTTAGAACCATCCCAACTATTTACAATAACGAAATCAATATGAAGCTATTATATATAGAAAATTATATTATATTAATTTAATATTTCATGCTTTTCATAATGTTCCCCTCAACTCTCTTATAAAAGGGTACTTCCCATTCCCATAATTTCGCACCTCCAAAGCCATTTGGATTGGAAATACCCTGATAAAATCAAATCCCAAGTATCATAAATTCATTTTATATTCCTCAAATTTATTAGAAATCTACCCGATAGAGACCTTTTGTTTCTATAAAAAAGAAGCACCCGAAGAAGACGTATTTGTTTTATCACCTAGTTCAAAGTTCTTTTTTTATTCCACTTCCTCATTCTTTGTTATATCTATACTAAATTAATAACTAAAGTACCTTATATATAATGATATTTTATTATATGTATGGTACAACCATATTCATTATTCTATCCATCCTTTGAATGACAATCTCTCTATATGTGCGTACATACACCGTATCATCTACATGTCATGGTGTAGTTTGTTATTAAACAATTCCTTATTTGGATGAGTATAATAATGATTATAATAGATTACAATAATAAATATAACATTTTAATGATTTTTTATATTTAATATACCATCCAATTACATGCTATATCACCATCAATAGAATAATGTTGTCCCTCGGGCATACGTATGGCTTACCGTCTCCACGACGCGATGATATTTCATTCCCGATCATAACCATTCAATAATAATTTTAATTTAATGATTAATAAATAATTTTTAAGAATTTAATATCATTAAATATTTGAATCAAATGCATCCTATCAATAAAAAATGTGACTTATGTAAAAAATATAATGGAAAATAAATTAGTTAACAACAAAAATTATGATACTACTCAAATATTTTTTATAATGAAATATTATAGGATCGTATATTATATAATATTTATATAAATGGTTATTTTATAATTTAAAGACAATTATTTAACAGTTATACAGGATTTTAACTTACCCTCGACTAATTAAAATTACAATGTAAGGGTTAATTTTACAATCTCTTTATTATCTGAGGTTGTTTATACGAAAGTATCTACTGACACTTCTTTATCATCCACATATTTGTTTATTAAAAATGAATTTAAAAACACTTTTACTATATTATAGACTTTGGGTTAAAGTCATTTATATCATTTTTGTAATTTTTATTAATTTTTTTGAAATGTATCTTTCCGTCATTTTCCAAAGACGTTCCTTTATGACCTTTTCGACAAAATTATGAAAATAATATTTTTTTAACTATTATATCTGGTGCAGCTATTTTCCACTATTATAATAGCTTTGATGCTTCCCTTTCAATATTCATAGAATATTTTCAAAATAAATGTTTTATTTTAAAAATATTTGACTTTTAAATTATTTCAATGTAGAACGTGATATTTCTCTCAAATAGTTTTTGGATTTATTTCATCGATGTCAACATCCTTTGTTGGATTTTATGTTTAACTGATGCTTATTTATTATGATACAATAAACCATATTTTATTGATAGTTTTATGATAAATTTTACTGTATATGGGATAATTTTATGTCATTAATCATTTATGGTTAAAGTATTAACATTTCATATGCTTGTTCGATATTTATGATTATGTTATGTTCCACCTTTTTCATATAAAGAATGCATTGGACATAGTAAGTGATGGGTGGGGCCTATTATAGCCATGATATGCATCTGTAGGTTTCAAGAGACAAACTAATGACTTGGAACAAGGTCTTGGTAAAATATTTATATTTAGTCTTGGCACGAGGCCTTGACTAAGTGGTTATGATGTCCGGAATTATGCATTCAATCATTATAAAATTAGCGATTGATGTTACATGTAATTATTCGACTAGAAGAATATCCTTGTAAATAAGTAAATGACATTATATTATTTTTCCCTTCTATATTATTATGAAGTTTAATATTAAAAGGATTTTGTTATAGTCTTATACATTTCTTTAAATGATTATGATTATTTATGATAGTTTCTTCTATATTGTTATCCTAATTGAGTATCTGTGCTCACCCCTTTCATCTATTTTATTTTTTCCAGGATGCAAAGAAGTATATAATGATTGACCTATAGGGATAGTAATTTGGATATGAGTTTGTTCAAAGGAGACACAATGTTGTTTTTTTAATATCTTAATGTAATGTACACCTTATGTATGTATCGAGTACATCCATGGTTATTAAAATGATCGGTCTTTCAGGACATGATCTCTTTTGATTATGCCAATGTTATGTAATAATGCACCAACTCTAGGATACTAGAGTCATGGAATTAAATTAAACCATATAATCATGATTAACCCTTAGTAAACCAATTTTAATTTTATCTACGGTGACACCTTTTTCAATATTGAACTGTTTCAATTTTTTCTAATAATGAAAATATTGGCCCATAAATACCAAATTTATGATTATTAAGGCAATATATTTATCCATTTGTCCTATTTTATTATTTTATTATTTTTATGGGTTTTAATAATATATTATTCTCATAAGATATATTTTATCCATTTAAACACTATTCACTTTATGCAGCTTAAATGACATGATGAAAATTTAGTAAGTCCAATTTAATTTTATAAAATGACAATAATATTTTTTATTCTCCTATAAAATTCAAGGAAAAAAATTAAATAAACCAAAATATAATTCATTTAATATTGAAAAAAACATTCACTATATTTTTTATTAATTAGAGAAATAATGTGTCTTTATTGCATATGAAATTCTGTTAATTATATGAGTCCTATAGACTAAAAAAAATTCAAAGATGAAAATAATTTTAATAACCAAAAAATAGAAACATTAATTATTTTATAACTTTAATTTTTTCATATGTAGACACATATGACATATAAAAAAAGAATGGAATTTTTTATGTTGAATTGAATTAAATAAAATATATGTATTTTTTTGGAAATGTGTACATTATGCTACTCAGTATAAAGAAAATGGTTTTTAAGGGATAATTAACTTTATCCTATTATAATTCTGATAAAAACTTATGGATACTTAGTTTTATCCAATATACAATTTACCGGGATGATAAATTTTACCACAATTACTATTCTTAATTGAAAAAAATAAAAAGGGTCCATTTTACCAAACATGTAACACATAATTAAAAATATGTAATTAATTTTATAATATTCAAACCATATAATTAGAAGAAATTAATTTCAAGAAGGATTCAAAAAAGATGATGAAAATCAGATTTTGATATATATAGTTTTTAGGCATCAACCTGAATTAATTCATATCTCATGCTTAGAGGAATGTTAGAAAAGTGATAGTTAAATTTAAGGATTATATAAAATATAAATTTCACTAAAACCATTCAAAACTAGTTATCAATTTAATTTATTAAGAAAAAAAATACAATTCAAGAATAAAAATAGTTTTTAGGAAAATTAATTCTTACGTTTAAAAATGTTTTTACACCAAATTCAAACATAAAATTAATTCCAAAAGAAATTATGTGATTATTTAAAACCGAAACCTTATAATTTTACATTGAAACAATTTTAAAAAATATTGTAAACTCTTGAAATAAAAATATATTTTTTTAATTAAAAAATAGTATATTTTCTCATTCACTATAAAATTAATATTATCGTAAAATACCAAAAATCTACCCTAAGGTAAATTTGATATGATTATTTTAAAATTTAAAACAGTTTTATGAAACCCACTATTCTAAATTTTAAAAAATTACATATATTTTTTTCTTTCAAAAAGTAATCAATTTGTTTTTTGATGAAAACATATTTTTGAAGCATAATATAGACTTTCTAAAAGTTGAATTCTTATTTTCTATGAATTAATCAATAAATTTATATTTGGATGGATATTTATATATATATTATGAGTTATATATTATTATTAATACCAACTAATTTAATGGTTATACTGTAACTATCTCAAATATTGATATTTTAAGAGTATATCCTCATATATTTAAACGTTGTGTTTTGTGTTACTCAATATATCAACGAAATTTAAATTAATTTATAAAATATTTCATACAATATCATGGTGATACAATTGTGGTGACTGAAACTAATGACTATAGAGAGCCTCGAAAGGTGGCATCAGAATATAACCCTATATGTTATTGTTGTACACATGTTCATCCATGGTTGGATGATCATCCCATGATCAATTAAAATATATGATGTATGAAAATATAATATCATACAATATATTGATCATCCTACCTAATTAAACTTACGTCTGGGGATGATAATCTAGTAACATTTTCTATGGGGAAACCCCCAATACATCTATATGCCTTCCCAAAACCATGATATAAATTATATTTATTATTTAGAAACAATGATAGAGGGAAACCAATGTAAGCATTAAATCTCCCAAACATAAAAAATTCCCATATCATCAATGGAATGTCTATCGCATTTGGCTAAGAAATAATCATCTTTCATTAGCTAATAAAATATTTCTAAAGACACATCACAAGACCTCATGATTCTTGGTAACTCCTACAAGAAGTCCATCCTCAAATTATTACACATCCAAATTCACTCAAAAAGTGGGTGAATCAATCCCACACGACCCAGATGGTTGACCTTTACCCTCATTATGTTGGGGAATCATGACATGAATCCATAGATATCCCTATAAATAATAGGTAAGAAAAATTAAAATAACATTTAATGGAAAATATTCAACTTCTTGGAAGAGAAGTCCCATATTAATCATGATATTTTCTCATCAAAGTTTCTCTCTAAAATACTTTAATGATAATATACCCATTCAGGTGGATCATGTTGTCGTCATTTACTAACCACACATCGATTGGTTTACTACCTGCCAACTATTTTTTTCTCACTGAACACTTGATATCTTATTCATGGACAATCCTCACATATTCCACTAGGGAAGACATGATCGCCAAATCAATATAGATCATAAAATCATGATCCTCAAATACTTCCCGAATCTATTCCCCCATCAAACTCATGAGCCCCCATTACTATAGTGATTACCACTCACTGTGAACTTTTATATTTTAAATTCTCCATCAATGAGAACCTAAAATAAAATAATATTTTCCCATTATTATTTCTCATATCAAAGTAAAAATTTTATAAATAATACACACAACTCATTTTCCCAAAAAATAGGAACTAATAAGAGAATATGTATTTCTATGTCTATTGTGGTTTATGTTAGTAAAAAACAATCAAAAAAGAGATAATTTATATAACACTTCAATTCATGAAACATAGATTCCATATCCACATCATGTGTCACATGTTTCTTATCTTGTTGTTGTAGATGAAATTACCCATATGTAAATACATGATCCCTCTATAATAATATATCTTCTAATAAAATACCATTGTTTAATGACCCATACCCATGTAGCAAGAAGACTCTTCCTCCTTCCATTACATTGGCCAATTATACAAGGAAATTCAACGTCAAGAACTACTTATTTTATTAGTCATGGTAAATTATATACATGCATCAATCATACAATACATTTGAATACAAAAAATTATAAGATTATTTTTTTTCAAAGCTATCATTATTTCATATATCATATCTATTTATATCATTCATATTATACAAAATAGAATCCTATGAGAAAAATATGGGTGATCTCAAATGATCAGTATGAGTACTATATAGATTAATAAATCACCAATCAATAAAGAAAAATCAATTTATAAAGGTAAATAACTAAAAACTCAAGACATTTAATAAATAAACTAAGAATGAAAATCAATCCATATATTTTTTTATTGTGAAATTCTCATAGATAATAATATCTAAAGATAAATAATGTAAATTATTATTTATCGAATGTTATGTTTTTTAGGAACATGATTCTATTATCTCCAATAACATTGAGAAGATGGTTTAAAACATATTGGGTAAAAAATTATTTGTTTTTTCCATCCTTATCCCTTTTTTTCTATACAATTCATAAGAGTGTTTAAAACATACTAGTTACAACCATGCCAGGTTTATCCAAAAGATTTTTTCCCATGATACTATCGATGCATCAAAATCATTACATTAAACTTTCCCCAACCCATGTCATACCAATCTAAATGAATCCTCATAAATGGAATAATATATTTATTCGGAAAATAATGTTCCTTATAAAAAAGTTTCTTTATTGAGTAAAGGATACAAATATGTCAATATTCCCCTAGATAATCAAATATATTTCTAAGAGTACAACATATATAAAAACTTTTTACGATTATGGAAATAATTATTACCATCAAATAAGTGAATGGATGTTTAAAATAAATTTAATTTTCAATGTAAAATGTTCATAAGGATTATTTTTTTTAAGATAATGTTAACAGAAAAAATAATGTGAGATTACGAATACAACTTTTACCACTTGGTAGTTTTGAATTAGAACCCCTTAGATGAGATAATTCACATATATTCCTTAACTACCCTAATTTATGATTCAATAATGATATAAAATTATAATTTGTAATTATCTACATCAAATTAAATATAATTGGTGTATAAAAACAAATAATTCTCAATGGAATGTAAACTAATATGAAATATGTTACCTTATGATCCCTTTTCATTTAATTCACATTAACATACAATATAAGGGTATAAGATTGTTATTAAAAATAAAAATAAAAATAAAAATATATATTATATCATGTATGATTCTTTGATAACATATATTCACCTATTTGTTAATAATATTTCACTATTTTCATTGTTTTGGGTGTTAATTGCTTTATTTTTTGAGTATGTTTTGACATGATATTTTTATCATCATCTAACATAGACAATTATTTCATAATATCCAGAATATAAACCCTGATTTAAATATCAAATATATTTATTATATATTTATTTATATTAATAAATATAATTTTGTGATAGGAACTGAAATACACTACTCATTATAATGGTATGCCGTATATTTGTATTGATACTCTTTCAATTTACAAGTCATATTGAATTAAATAAAATATATATATATATATATTACCATTATATTATAATATTAATTATATATATAACATATTTTTATTAATACCATCCTTGATACATTCCATTCAACATGTCAATGAATCACATCGCTTTGCGAGACAGTAGTCTTTCATAAACATGAACGACATTATCATATTGTAACTAAATCGAAATCTTTGAGTTATGTGTTGTATATAAATTATGTAATAATAAATAAATTATAAATATCATATACATAATATATAGACTATAATTATATCATTATTACTAGCCATGAATGGCTATATTGTAAGAATTAATGACATTTGTTCACTTAGTGGTAGCCCACCGTACACACGAAAATTGATTTCATATCTCATTTGATAGATGTTTTTTGTGATTTTAGGTAGTAACCATAACATAACAATATCATTAAATTTATGATTTGAATGTTGTTATTTAATCATTATATAAAAATATTTTATGGGGTTGGAAAATTACATAAAATTAAAATTCCTTTAGAATAACATTACCTCTTTTTGAGTATCCTCCATTGGATTACACCAAAACATTAAAATGCTTGAATATGTAAGGTATAAGTATGGTGATAAAACTGTTTTTAAAAAATTTTTTATTTTATTTTTTTATAAAATATTTTTATTTAGTACCTAGGTAAGCTCAATTTTCCCTTAATCATGGTGATAAACATTAACAGTTTTCACTAAAAAAGGGTTAAAAATTAAGATAAAATTACTGGAAATTATAAGTTATTATTATACGAAATATGAAATAAATATTTCAATATTAAATCCTTCTTAATGGAATAATATATTTTCAAATTATCCCCTTAGACATTATGTGAAAATAGATTTTTGATGTTAAAATTTTCAAAAGTTTGAAAAGTTTTTGAAAATAAATTTCCTATCAAAATGATTTAAATGAAGAAATGGATTAATTGGTATTTATATGATCTCATTTTAGATTAATTTAAATTTTATGAAATATTTATTCATTATAAAATATTTATATGAAAACACAGTTTTTAATTAAAATTCTGTATTTTTTCACTATTCATCATAAAATAAATTTTCTCATAAAAATACCCAAAAATGACCCTAAGACAATTTTAATAATCTTATTATATATATATTGTTTATTTTCCCAAGTAAAATTTATAAATGACTCAATATTTAGTTTTCCAACAAGTGATTCATTAAAAGGCGAGAAAACTACCATCAAAAGAATATACCATTTAATATGTAAAATTTGATTTTTTCTAATATTTTGAAAACCAGTGTTATTGGATTAATGTAAAAAATAATTGGTCGAATATATAATAAATATATCTCATTAATATCATCCAGTATGTATAATTAATTTAATTTATTATGATAGAAATTCTTATAGTGTATAAATATAATTTTTTTTAAAAACATATCTTTTATATTCAATTGGGTTATTTATTAGTATCTAATTAATTGACTACAAATGATTTCATTTTATTTTATTGTAAACAATATATATTCAAAAAAAAATATCATATTCATAACCACTAGTTTAATATAAAGGACATAATTTTTATTTTGTGTTATAATATTAATAGTATTCTGTAAAACATGGTCATGTGTGTAAGTGGAGCCATCGAAGAAGGAAATTCATGAATATTTCATAAACATTATTAAGTGTTTCACGCATTGCAAGATATATCTTATAATTAATTTATTTCATATAGTAAATATATAATAAATTCTTGGGATATTATATTCTTTTCAAAAATATGTGTTGTGTAACAAAACAATTATACAATGTGATATTAATATTTTATAAAATCAAAGTATTACATTCTCCTTACCTTGAATAAATAATTTCGTGAAAACTATAAAAATTATCTTTGGAACTGTGGGATTTTATATTTTAAAATAAATTTTTTCAAAAACTCATATCATATAATAGTTAATAATACACACTCTTAATAATAGATAATTGGAAGTATTAAATTCATATAACATAATCTAATAACTACACTTCCAGTGAGGAAAAAATATATGTTGTAAATGAAAAAATAGACAATGAAGATAGAAAAAACACGCAAATGCAGAGGTATCATGTTTGAGAATGATTCTAGAGAAAATATATGGACCAAAAATCTATAAAATAGAGGGATGAAAAAGGTTATTTATATCATAAGAAATAATGATAATAAGATTACATTTTTATTTCAAGAACCTTTTCCTAGAGTTAGGGAATTCATTTACTCACTAATAATATACTTACTTAATATGATTCTATTCCATGTGTACAATCTCATACTTGTTTTTTCCTTGAACCGTTTCATCTTAACCTCTTAACATGGGTTTCATGATATTGTAAATTAATTCATTAATCTCCAAATTCATCTAAATATAAACGTAAAATACATCATAAATTGTTATGCCTATGAACATTCCAAAATATTATGATCCAAAACATTAGAATGATGGTCCCTAAATTACCAAAATGATCTTATCATTAATCTGTTCCAAGGTAGTTTGTAGTATCAAATTTAATTTGTCTATATTAACCATATCGTTTTAATACATCATTATATTAGTCTTAGGATGATATTAAGGGTTATATTTCCCTCAATCATGGTTTTTATAACAATTTAAACTTTTCATTGAATCAATTTCTGTGGTACATTTTAAAAAATGTTTCAAATGATTTAAAAATTGTATTATAGTACAATTTATTTATTTTTCTGGATTATCATAACTATTAAAGCATTTATAAAATACTCAGATGACACACTTCTTGATTCCAAACATAATTTAATTAATCATTCCTATTATATAGTATCAATTGATTTATGTCAACCATGATCCCACTGATTCTTCTTGGTAATATTCAGCTCATGCTTGGGGAATTCATTTTCATAGTGTGGATTATCAATATAGTTTAAAAATAGAATAATATTTTCTTTCTTCCACTCGTTCCATTATTTAACATGATGAACATACTAAAAACACTTATATTAAACTACCAATAATTTCAATCATTTCCCTAGGATATTCCTCCCATAGTTATCACATGTCCGAAAATCCTTATTTTCATTCTTCCCATTATCAATGATTATCCCATATTACTCTCCATTTTCATTCCCTTTAATCCATAATAATGGATGATTTTTTTTCTATATCTTGATACCATTTGAAACTATTTCATCATATGAGTAAAAATTTGGAGATACCATTACTCATTGGATACATTTCTTCCGAAAATCCTTTTTTCTATATCATGATACCATCTGTATCATTCCATGATAAAAATGTAAATGTAACTTCATTATAAATAAGACCTCTTTGTTAACTTTTTTATTAAACTATGTATACTTCTAATCATCTAATTTTGTTTCACATGAAGGAATTTGTTTTTTAAAAAAATGGTTCCATGGAATATTTTTATTCTATGAGTTATATTTCTTCTTCCTCTCCTATATTCTGTATGAATAACCACCACTGATATAAAACTCCATTGAGATAATACACTAATGTGTAATCCTTTCCTTTTTACCACATCATAATACCATAAATATATTCTCCAACAATATAATAAATATTTTATCTAACATTGGACCACATGTCCCACTAATGGGTTTCTCTATTTCATAATGTGATCAAATATTATTTGACCATGTTATGAAATTAGATACTCTATTAGGGAAAGAAAGTTTGACATTATATGACTAAGCATTCCTATTATATTCATAACTTTTTCAATTCTAATACTAGCTATATTCTCTTTTTCAAAAGGGTATAGTCTACATTGTCCATGATTATTAACACATCTATTCCTTTTAGGTTCCATTTTCAAACAATTCCAAATAAAATATTGGGTCATATAATTATGAAACCTAGTTTATAATAACAAGAAAATAGTGAAATTCATAACATAAATTTAAAATTGTATTTTTATCTAATCACGTAACAATAAACATGGGTTATTTGTGATATTCCTCTATACATATCCTCAAAGTCTGTCATAGAGTTGTGTTCCCCAATCTATGTTTCCCAAAATCTTATTCCCAAGGTTTTCACTAAACATTCAATTATAAAAACTATAGTGAACTAGACTCTAGTATCACTGTGTTGGTGCCTAAATCCATTATGTTGGAATAAGATAATTGAAAACATATCTGAAAGAACCATTCAGTTTCCTAGTCTTGGTAAACTAGATACATACTTGAGACTTACATTAGTATTGAATATAAGAAATTAAAACATAATTTTTCTTCCAAAAACTAATTTATTCTATATTGAATATATATCTATATCATTCATAAAAAAGTTCTTGGATTACTAGTAAAATGAAAAAAACATGGGTGAGTACAAATGATCATTGAGGGATAAATACAGTGGAATAAATAATTAATCAATAATGAATAATCTTTATTGAAAGGAAAATAACTGAAAACGCATTCAATGAAAATAATTATATAATCCATAATTTTTAGGAAGGGTAATTAACCGATAAAACCTTACATTTAATAAATATACTGATAATAAAAATTCATCTACAGATTACGTCCTTGTGAAAATCCCATTGATAATAATAATAAATTGTAATAAGAAAATTATTATTTATCGGACATCATGTTTCATAGGTATATGGTACATTTACCAACATGTCCATTCACAATTATATGCAAAACATATTGGTTGTAAATCAATTTGGTTTAGCCCACCTTATCTCTCCTGTAAATATTATTCACAATACAATTTAAAACATATTGGTCGCAAACATGTACTTTTTTTCTAACTGGTTTCATGTCATGAAGATATAGACGCATCGATGGTATTACATTAAATATCCCTAAATACATATAGTAACTATATATATAATTCCTCATATATCTAATAATTAATTTAATTTCTAAAAAAAATCATTATCTATAGGTATACAAGATTTGTAAAGGATGAAAATTAATCAATATCCCCATAGCTAATCAAATATATTTCCAAGTGGAAAAATGTAAAAAGGAAATATAATTTAGTAAATAATTATACCAATCAAATATAAGTATGTATATTAAAAATAAATTTAATTTATAACATAAAATGGTCATAAGGATGTGATTTTTTTCAAAATAATGATAATAATAACCAAAGAAAGTGATACTACAAAGATAATTTATACCACTTTTTAAAAGCCATGTCAAAAAGATTGGATGAGACAATTCAAAGTGAAACAAAAAACTCCATTAATTATGACTGAATCATAATATAAAATGGAAAATGGGAATTATATACTTTAATTTAATGTTAATTGGTGAATAAAAACAAATAAGTCTTAGTGGAATGAAAATCGAGACGATATCCCTTACCTTACTCTCACTTTTGTTTTAACACTCTTTATATAAATTTATAATGGTTTTATAATTTTTATTAAATTATAAAATAACTGTATTAATGTTTAAAATATCAACTATGATTTTTTATAACATATAATCACCTTTTTGTTAATAATATATCATTATTTTCATTGTTTGGGATGTTAATTTTATTTTTGACTGTGTTTTTACGTGTTATTTTCCTTCCTCTAACATAGATCCTGATTTCATCATTTCCATAATTTCAAACATGATTTAAATATAATATATTTATTTTATATATGGTTTTTTATAATTCCATAAGTTGTTTTGATAGTAAATGAAACACATTGTTCACTGAGATTGTAAGACATACATATTCATAACAGTGTGTACATTTTCCTGTCATATTGAATGAAATAAATGAAAATTATATATATATATATATATATATTAAAATTTAATTATCTTATTTCTGTTATATATATGACTAAAATATATCCAATCCATCCTTAATAGAGTCTATATAACCTGTGAACGAATCAAATTGCTTTGTGATGGGGTAGCCCTCCGTATAGCTGAACGAAAATCTCATGTACCCACAAAATAGAAATAATTAATATATGGGTTATATAATAATTTTAAATGAAAAATAAAATTATAATTATCATATATATATCATATATAAAATATAACTCAATCATTTTAGACAACATTGAAATGTGGTTGTGGAAAATTGAATGACATCGTTTTTTAGGTGGTAGTATTCTATACACACAAATGATGATTGTGTATCCCATTTTATGGAAGTGTGTGAGTTTTTAGGATGTAACCAACACATTGAAATAGCTCAGTATATTGATGATACTATTGTTATTATATAAGGATTATATAAAAAATTGAAGGATTTTGATAAAGGAATAAAATGAAAACGATTATAAAGGATCATTAATTTTTCTTCGGGTATTCTTCATAGATTTCCACCGAAACCATCAATGGATTGCTTTATTATATAACTAAGGATTAGAGGATCTATTTAGGTATGTTTTGAAGTTATTTTATTTTGTTTTGTATTATCCAAATATCAAAATATGGTTGAATAAGTGGGAGGGTTGGGTGCCACTTTGTAGTGGATGAGGAGTGGTATTCTTGAAAACAAAAAGAAGTAAACACTATGGGAGGTTTCCCATACAACTTTTACATACAATAATAAACAATTTTATGTAAATGGATGGTTAATGTCGAAATATTTCTATTAAATTTGTGTTTTAAATGTGTCTAGTTCATTTCCACCTTCAGTTTAATGTTGAGTCCCTTGGTAAGCTCAATTTTATATTAATCATGATGATTCATTTAATCTGTTTTCACTTCTAAATATGTTAAAAAATTATGTTGAACTTATCATTTATTACATATTATACTTATTGAAAATATATAATTCATTTTTTGAAATCCAATCCCGATAAATTATAGTATTTTATGTAAAATTTATCATGTAGATGTGACGAGAAATATGGTTTTTGAATGAAAATGATCATATGTTTAAAAAAACACACACATATATATATTATAAAAATGATTCCAATGATACAAATTGGATTAATATATGTATAATTAATCTAATTTTATATTTAAATAAATTCATAACATAATCTAACATTATAATTTATTTCTTCTAAAAGTCAATTTTCAATTTGAATTGGGTATTTTAGAAAATTTATAATAAAATAAAAATTCTTATAAAATAAGAAAAATGTAACCCTAAGAAATAATTTACAATACAACATAAAAATTAGAATTATTTATTCAAAAAAAATTAATTTTTTTTTCTAATTTTACATTTAAAACAAGTTCACCAATAAAGGGATGAAAAATTTCTTTTATAAAATTATAGCTTTTAGGGGTAAAATTGGATTGGCTCTTTTGTAATGAATATCAAATATATTTGATGAATGTAAAAATTATATTATTGAATATATATATATATATATATATCAATAATATCTTCCATAAATAGTAAATAAGTCTATTTATAATGATTAAATGACCTTAGTGAATAAAATTTACTTTTAGTGAAAACATTTATATAATATTTGATTAGTTTTTATAGTAATTTCAAAATAATTTTTAATCAATGAATTCATATTATGTCTCTATAAAAAATATATTATCATAATTTGTTTTTTAAATTTCATAATCTCCAATTTAACTAATAGGATATAATTTCTATTTTAAATAATAATATTAATAGTATCCTGTAAAAATTGGTCTTGGGTGTAATGCAAGGCATTGGAGAAAGTCATTATTGCATGTAATGTATTCAAAACTCAGGGTTCTATACATTTAATTAAATATAATATATTTAATTTAATTAAAATATTAATTATATTATATAATCTAAGGATATTATACATAATTATATGCTTGGTGTTGTGTTTCATACAAACTATTGAATAAAAAATTCGTATTTTAAAATTTAGGAGTGTTACCCTTAGGCATCAAAGTATACTATGTATCTAATCATAGAATCTCAAAAACAAGATGTTGTAGATTACATTAACAACACCTTACTATCAATAAATAACTCATCAACCTTATTAGTTCATTCAAGACCCACCCCATTCTTCGTATGAACCGTTATTAGTGATTCAATGTTGGATAATTATTTAATATGTTATCCATAGTTTTCATTTAATTTTAATAATATTTTTATCTTAAAAAAATTATTAATGTGATCCCACAACATCCCTGCTTCCACCTTCTATAATTCCACTAAAATTTATTTCAATTTGATCACATTACCAAATTATTATAGATCTTAAATCTAGAAGATAAACATTGAAATTTTGGTAAAAGGTGATGCACTCAAAGAGTACTCAAAACACTCTCTAGGTATATGGAATGTAATTCATATGTCTATAAATATATAAGGATAATTTCAAATTATACTATAATATAGATGTTATTATATGGGTGGAATTTTTTTTGTGATATACATGAACACTGTTGGGGAATTCATCAGACTGAAATAAATGATTTTGTACACATAAAAGTAAAATATTCATCTAAACCCTATCTTGGGAATGTCCTACTCTCTAACCTGTAACATATGGTGGACTTAATGAAAGTCAGTCACAGAGAACCACTAGGCGCCCTAAAATCGATAAAATAGATCAACATTCATATGTAAAGTATACATATTATTTACATTCAAATGATTCTACTTCATTCAGCTCACACTATTAAATAGACTATCTTAAACCTTATTCGAGAAAATAATGGAGAAACCCATAGATATGTGCTTAGTTAAATGAAGCCCTTTATCTTTATGCACTCAAGATGTATCTTTTACTATTTATACTCAAATAGGGACATATTATATGGATATAAATAAATAAATTTAACTATCCTCATAGATTTAATATTTAACACTACTTTATGGTCCAAATGGATTACCTAGGAATTCTTATGGAAACTCATCCAAATAGAGATTTAAAATATAAGGAACAAAAAGATGTCACAATATTTGGTTCTACTTTTCAGTCTAATCCTACAATCAACATTTAAGTGGATAATTTATTTCTAAAATATAGACCTTAATTTTTATCTTAGACATCCCACTCACTTTTAAAAAAAAATTCTTTACCTTGTGTA
Organism: Viscum album; assembly: GCA_963277665.1. Lineage (NCBI taxonomy): Eukaryota > Viridiplantae > Streptophyta > Magnoliopsida > Santalales > Viscaceae > Viscum > Viscum album. The sequence goes on along the minus strand of OY728140.1, from coordinate 1,375,782,197 downwards.
AATAAAAGATAACCCTTATTGAAACATCACTTGGAGGAAGAGAGATGGGCATCTAGTTCATTAAAAAGATAACATCCAATATATCCCACTAAATGATCATGAAATACCATAGATTTCTAAAGCCTTAAACAATTACATGACACTCTAGACATTAAGGGAGACAATAAAATTTATTCCTAAAGGGTTTTTTGAGAGGAAGAAACTCAAAATATAACACAATTGTTATGTAAATACCATGAACAATATAAAAATATAAAATAATGGGAATCACACTTACAGAAAAGAGTGGTAGAAAGAGAAGAGTTGATCAAGTCCATACCTCAGAAAATCAATCATTCCTCTCCAAAATTTACAACATCTAGGTCCATCACATATACTCAGGATGTTATAGCTCTATGACAATGATCCCGATGTACATTAAATTCATGAGTAAATATCTTTTATGGATTCTCAACCTAATACTATGTTCCTGAGATACTTCCACGGGTAATACTTCTTATCAAGCCTACAAAACAATGGATTCCTGGCATCAAGTCTCTCAAGTTGAAATATTAGAGATTACCCATCTTTCCAAACTAGAAACACTATTTCTAAAGTGCTATGGAGACATATGGGAATTTCTGAACAACCATAATTTTTAATATTTTGTAACACCATCCAAGGGGTTTGAAGAATAAATACTCTGGTCCACCTTCTAACCAGTACCACATATTAATCAAAAAATACTTCTATCCATATTTCCATAAGTGACATTCACTATAGTAGTAGGAGGTCCAATCATGTGAGAAATACAAGATAGAAGAAGAAAAATTTGTTAATCCTCATTCAAACCCTTTTTAATAGTCATGCCCTTGCATAAAACACTGTGTACATAGTTTGGTTAATGATCCTAACCTACAACATAATATTAGATAAATAATTATGTCAAAAATCATATCCTTTTGTGCCTTATTTTTCATCCAGCAATGTAGGAAAATGAATAAAATCATAGAATGGATTTTAGTATGTGGATAAAGTCATGGATCTCTATCAAACCTATATTATATCTTTATCAGATTCCCACATCACATTGTTATGAAATAATTACATGAATAATAATTACTTTAAGGCCTCCTGAGAAACTCCCTCTCCTCATCCTTTTTATCCCATGGAAACTGAAAATCTCAAAGTTAGTCCCCAAAGAATAAACACTTATCGAGTGACTTTTATGTCTTCTTGTCTATTGAAAAAGTCCAATATTACCTTAATGATTACTAGCATATCTATGGAATCCTACAGTCCTCTAATTCTCTAGAAAATGTTTTAATTATGGAGTTGAAATTCATGATGGTATCTTGTAATGGTAAATTGTAATCCTCCTCCCTAGGAAGTTAAATTCCCAAAGAAACCAAGATAGAGGGGTTTTAATGCGTAAACCACTAAATCATGGGTCATAGTATGATCAGGTGGATACTTATGCATATCTTATGGTTCAATTGGTATGTGTAACCTATTTGAAGGATTTTAGTTTTCTTCAATGTGTGTTCTCATAAAAAACCTTCAACGTGTAATTTTATGAAATGCATAATGAATTTTTAGAATGTTAAGAACCATTTTATTAAGTTAATTGCATAAGAATATTAGAAAACAGAAAGGGATTACATGTGATGATCCATACTATGATATACCCATAGATAGGGTATAAACCTGCAATTTTTTCCATGTTCTTAAGATAAGTCCTCCATACCTGAACATTTGTAATAATCATATAAATATAAAAAATAATATTATGATTAAGTTATACAAATTAATGTCTACATGAATACAACACTACAAAAGAGGGTATAAATATATAATAGAAAATGTAAAATATAAGAAATTTAATTAAACAAGTATAATATATCTTAAAATATATATATATATATATATGACATGTGATCCTACCTTTCTAAAAATAACTAAATAATGCACCAAAATCCCAATAAACTGTAATAGAAATCTGATCAATGATAATTCAAAGGACATTTATACATGAGTTGGCCAGGATACATTAAAAACCCCTAGAAAGTTCTATATACTATATTTCCCATCTACCATGTCCTTCAATAGAAAATATTAATTGAGATTAAACATAATATATGATATGATTTTTAAACTCCTTAACCTATATTTTTTAGAAAAACTCCTAAATGGAGATTCTATAACACATCATGTGTTCCTCTACGTACAAAAGTGGTTATAGACTAGTGATGATGGTCCAAGAGCATAGTGGGGAGACTATATCCTTTGTAAGAATGGTTATAAATAATATTTGTAAAGTTTATATTAAAACAATATTATCAGTAGGAATATAAAGTTAAAAAATGTACTCAAAAATTTCACTCATTTCATACATATAATCAAAATCACCACCCAATGTCGAAAACCATAAAAGAGTATATGTTGTGTATGAATAAAAATAATAAAGTAACGTTAAATCAACTAGATCTTGTCCTCGTACCAGTACCAAATTCATTCTTAACATGTTAGATATCTATCATGAGAATTTGTCCCTTTGTTGGATCATTATCATGATATTTACACACACATTGAGATTCACTTGTACGTTTTGAGTAATAGAACCTAGTAGAACTCAACTAATGCATCATTACCCGGATTTCACAAGTATCAATATTATATACCAATATAAATATAAAATCACAAGAATGCATAATTAATAATATTTCTAGAGTTACTTTGGTTACCTTGATACCCTGATCCCCCATCATATCTCCCTCTACTCTACAATGTAAGTATAGTTAAGAAGGATATCATGAGTGATTAAGAGATTTCCATAAGGATGGTGATTATTTATCACTATATTCAATAGGTATAATTTCATATATGCCCATATATAAATCACATCATACCTCTATCATGGGACAAGCCTTAACAGTATAGAACCCCATCAACAATGATTCGTCAGGACTCAAAACCATCATATCTTGTATATTCCTTAGGACATGACATAAATTTATCATCTCCTCATTGTGGATTCCATGGTTTTCGTATCATGGTCATCATGCCCGTAACCTATGATTAGATACCTCATTTTTATCATTATAGGTATTTTATACTCCCCATATAAGGGATAACTATTTCAAGATGGTATAATTATTTCTATGCACCAAATTCATGACATCATTTCTCTTTAGTAAACACTTTAACATGATTTATTTTATAATGTTTCAATTACAAAAATATTTAGAATATAGAGGTCTGGTTTCTTGAGAAATTACGAAAATTCACTACTGGAAAGATGATCTTTCCCAACACTTGTATACCAACGGTTTGTAAAAACCGTTGGTATAGGTGGCCTTTCCCAACGGTTCACCAAAACCGTTGGGAAATCCATATATTTCCCCACCTTTCCCAACGGTTTTGGCAAACCGTTGGGAAAGAGGGACCCTTTCCCAACGGTTCACCAAAACCGTTGGGAAAGGCTGTCTTTTGAGCCTCTTTCCCAACGGTTTTGGCAAACCGTTGGGAAAGAGGGACCCTTTCCCAACGGTTCACCAAAACCGTTGGGAAAGGCTGTCTTTTGAGCCTCTTTCCCAACGGTTTTGGTGAACCGTTGGGAAAGAGTGGCCTTTCCCAAAGGTTCACCAAAACCGTTGGGAAAAACCCTCCAGGAATTCAACATTCAACCAAAAACAACTCAACCCACCACTCACCTATCCCAACGGTTTTGAAAACCGTTGGGATAGGGCTATCCCAACGGTTTTCAAAACCGTTGGGATATCTTCTTTATTTTTTTCCAGTTCTAATAACCGAGAACATTATATAAATCAAACTTTTAAATAATGATGATAATACATATATATATTTGTGAAATTATGTTTACAAAAGTGATGTTAGCTTAGTGGTTAAATCGTTCGATTATAAACGAGGGGTCCTGGGATCAAATCCCAGCGGGTTTTTTATTTTTTGATTTTATATACCAACGGTTCCATTACCGTTGGTATAGATTTCATATTTCCTATACCAACGGTTTCCAAAACCGTTGGCATAGGTCTATACCAACGGTTTTCCAAAAACCGTTGGTATAGACCTATCCCAACGGCTTACTTGGCTACGGTTCTCCAAACCGTTGGTATAGGCTATACCAACGGTTTGGAGGCCTATACCAACGGTTCCAAACCGTTGGTAAAGGTCAGTTTTCCAGTAGTGATTACATGAAACCTTAAGACATAAAATAAAACATTTTTATTGAAAAATTGATTTATATGATGCCAAAATTCTTTTGTTCTTATCATTTCATTGGATAACCTAAGGACATATATAAGAAAATGGTGAGCTATAAAGCCCAGTAAGAGAGTAAACAAGGCATACCATGAATAATACAATACATATTATAAAATAGGAATATTAGTGTATCATAAGATAAACATGAACATAAAGGAATAATATAGCCTGATTATCCTAACATGGAGATTTGGAAACAAGATTTAACATGATATTAGCATGAGCCAAGTCTCATTGCACATGGAGCATGGGTAAACCCCCATTGCACATGAATTTGCATGATTAGAACCTCATTTCACCTAAATTATAATTAGTTAACCCTCATTGCATAGGACTTATAATGATATAATTCTTAAAACAGTGCAATGGTGCACTATTAGTGTGCCCCCTTCTTAATCATTTCATTTCATGCATAAGTGTGCCACATAGATTATAAAACATAGAATCATTAATCATAATAATTTGTATCATGAATAAGTGATGTGGAATACATAAATTAATGTTCTAAAACAATAAGTTCATGTGAATAAAGGTGAATACCATTGAGAGAGAAATGGGTATGGTATTCACTTACACAATGATTTTGGCATTGGAAATTTTGGATTAACTTCTTCCGTATAACAGTGTCCAATAGAAATCGTAAAATGACTGGATGAGAGAAAAATTGCTCTCTCATAAGTTTTACATGAAATGGACAGTAAGGGGGTCATGGAACATAGTATTATAACAGATTTAATGTAATTTATATGCATAATATAGAACAATTTCATGAAAGTAAATTAGAAGAGAGAAATCCCTTACGGTATTTCGGCATTGTAATGGGTTTACATGGGAGGAATTAATGAGATAGAAAGGGGTATAATCATTCAAAAATACTAAGGGAGGTATATGGAAGGTTAGAAATAATACCCCACAACTTTTAATTAAAAATAAAATAGAATAATAATATAACTAAACATGGACATAATTTAGGAAGGAAGAAATGTGAGGATACCATACCTGAGTGTGTTACTTCAAGACCTTTGGGATGGGATTCTCGAGAGATTGGGGAACCAAAATAGTATAATATAGGGATTAGGTTATAGTAGGGATGTGATATAAGAGTTTTGAGGGAAGATAAGTAGGATCTTGGGTGGGTTTATATAGGAAAAGGGAGGGGAAATCTTTTATATTTAACAAACATTGGTTTTGAAATAAATATAGTTAAAGATTCAAACCTAAAAACCATTCCATGGTTTTTGAAAAAGTGTTTTCCAAATAGAACTGGAATACATTATTTTATAAGGACAAGGTTTGAACATATTAACATATTAGGCTTTCATATGTGGAGGTGAGTCACACTATAAATTAAATCATTTTAAATTGATAAAATATTTTATAAGTCTTGGAGGATCCACTAAGGCATTGTATAATAAATAGAAAACATATAAAATAAAATTATATTAATGTTAAAACATATATTGGCTGAATGTTACTATGATATTATTTTATTATATCACTATTACATCATTTTGATGTCATAAAAACACATTATATATTTAATCAGTATTTAATTTTACCCAAAAATTCAAATGTCATAGAAAATTATGAAACATTCACCGTTAGATAATTTCGATGTCCTGAATCAAAAAATAATATTAATTTTATCTAAATAATTTTCTATATATGTAAAGATTCACTTTCAAAATAAATACCTACCATTATTAAAAATTCATGGGTTTTGACAGAAACAACTTTAAAACCTTAATAAATAATTATAATTGTCTAAAAATATACGATCATTTATATTTATTAAAAATAAATTATTAATAATATTTTATTAAAATATTATTTAATAACCAATCAATTCATTCATTTAAATATTTTTCTTAATTGAAAATTAACAAAAACTATTATTCGTTCTTTAAAATCCATTTACAAAGTAATAATTATAAAATATATGTATATTCATTATTCTATAGATTAAAAATTCACATAATAATAGTGCTATGGAATTATTACCTAACCCTGTATAACACCCTTATAAGGACTAATGGTAAGGTGTGAGACGGTGAGAGACTCTTGGGGGATCGTATAACATTACTTAGGTGGTATTATCTATTAAATTTCAATAAAACCGTAGGTGATTCTGTTCAAGATTAATGTGTAGAATCTCAGATTGGGTTTGGTTCGGAGTGAGGCATGGTGATGCTACCACATTCCTCATCTCTGACTAATGGGCTTAGTATAGAGAAATTCTATTGGATGAGGCTATCGCTTCCTTTGTCTGAGTAAATTGGATTTTTTAAAGCCCGATATTTATACTAATCATGTGACCATTTTTGAATGTCTATATTAGCAACTTTAATGATTCATAACATTATTTTAAAATAAAAAAGAATAAAACCATGGAATTTCATGTGTTTTATATAACCATTTTATATATTAAGACATTAGATCAAGAGTAATTTTCATTAATAAAAGATTGGGTTGTTACATTCTTCCCCCATTAAGAATTTTTTCCTTCAAAATTTCCTTTTCCAACAGTAAAACAGATGATGGTAACTTTGCCTCATCACTTCACCTAATTCTCATGTTTTATCATAAAAATTGTGTTTCACCACAATATCTTGACGAGGGGCATTGTCTTATATTGTATAACATCATTCATATGATCTAATATCTTCCCCGTCTTATCTTCATAGGGGAGGTCATTCTCTAATGATACTACCTCTATATTGAGAACAAGTGATGGTTCAGGTATGTACTTCCACAAGAGAGATACGTAGAATACCTCATGTACTTGAGATAAGTGTGATGGGAATGCTAGTCGATAACCACTACTCTAATGCGATCAAGGATCTCAAAAGGGCGGATGTGCCTTGTACTAATCTTTCCATTCTTCACAATTCTTATAACTATCTTCTATTGTGATATGTTTATAAATACAATTTCTCTATCATAAAACTCTATTTCTCTTCTATTATTATAATCATATCTCTTTTTTTGACTCTGAGAATAATTAATGTGTTGTTGAATGGTCTTATCCTTCTCCACCATCTCATCGAACATTTTAAGACCTTGGAGTTTTTTCACCCAAACATCATCCAAACATGTTGGTGTTTTGCAGCTTTTCCTATAAAGGGCTTCATAAGGATTGATTTTTATTCTTGAGTGGAATATTTTGTTGTAAAAGAACTCAACTATAATAACAAGTAGATCACAGCCTCATTTTATGTCCACTGAGAATGATCTCAACACGTCCTCAAGTATTTACATAGTCCGCTTATACTGTCCATCAATTTGATTATGATAAGTCGTACAGAAGTTAAGTTCAATATTCAGAAAATGTTTGAGACTCTTCCAGAACATAGAGGCAAATCATGTATCTTGATCAGATATAATAAATAGTGGTACTTCATGGAACCTTACCACTTATATAACTTATATCTGTTCCAGTTGATCCAATGAGATACAATTTAATTTTAATGATGTGTGAAGTCTTTGTATGAATATCTACAGAAACCCAGATATAATTGTTTTCTTTGGATTTTTTTCGATATCTGTTGACAAATTCCATGGTGATATTCTCCTGTTTCTATGTTGGTGTGGATAATGGTTACATCTTCCCATTAGACTTTTTCCTTTTTTCCTTCACTTTATCACAAACTAGGCACATTGATGTATACTCCACGATAACGTTCTTCGTGTTATCCCACTAATAATGCTCTTAGATATCTCGATACACCTGGGTGATTCTTACTTGAATAGGGAAATTTGATCTTTGTTAATTATCCAAATGTTCATTCATAAACTATGAATTTGATGGAAAATAGAGTCATGTCCCAAATCTCACAGTTCCTTATTTATTAACATTGAATTATATGTATTTCACTTTTATGATAGTTTCAACATTCGTATGAATTCATGCATCATCCATTTTAGTATCATTTCTTCCTTTCCAAAAGATATGATTGATCATTCATTTGTTAAAGGATTGATGATGTTCCGTTCATTGTGATTCCCACGTCCATCATCATCTTACCTAAGAAGATTGGATACTTTTGAATTCTCATCAATGATTGAATCACTCTGTCCTTTTTTCTTAGAGCATCAGCCACCTTGTTCAAATTCCCTAGGTGGTAATGGATTGAAAATCATAGTCTTTTATTAGCTCTAACTATCTTTATTAGTTCATGTTCAACTATTTCTTGGAGAATATATACATGATTATTTTTTGATCTGTATATATTTTATACTTTTCCACAAAGAGGTAATGATTCCAAAATTTTAAAGCAAAGATTACTATATCCAACACCAGATCATGTGTTGGATAGTTATTTGTCATGAAATTTAAATTTCTATTAATCATCAGCAATGACATTGTCATCTTGCATCATTACACAACCAAGGCCCTTATTTAATGAATGATTTAATAACACAAAACATTCTCCACTTATGGGTAGTGTGATCACAGTCACAATGATAAGCATCCTTTTCAATTTCTTGAAGCTATCTCACATTCATCACTCCATGAAAACATGACTCCCTACTGAGTTAGTTTAGTATGACGAATTGACAGTAGTGAGAAATTTCTCACAAATCAGAGATAATATCCAGCTAACCCATGGAAGCTATGGATCTCTGTCACAAAATTATGTCTCAAACATCCATAAATGGAATTTTTCTAGGAGCGATCAATATATATCCCATTTATTGTGATGATATGACCCAGGAATGATACATTAGTCAACAAGAACTCAAACTTTTTGTACTTTTCATAGAGATTATCCCTTCTCAAGGACTCTAGTAAAGTTTATACATGCTTATCGTTCTCCCCCTGGGTTTTGGAGTATATTAGAATATCATCTATAAAGACTATTGGAAATTTGTTGAGTTAATCTCTAAAGACACTATTCATTACTACCATGATGATTTCCCGAATATTAGTGATTCTGAAAGGCATTACTTGTAATTCATATTGCTCATACCTTGTACGAAGAGAAGTCATGGGGATATCCTACTTCTTCACCACTACATGATAATATCCTGACTTCATATCCACATTGGATAAGTATTATGATCCATGTAGATGATCTTACAAGTCATCATTTTTTAAAAGAAGATAGTTGTTAGTTGTCATGATTTTGTTCAGCTCACCATAATCAATGCAAAGGCGCATTAACCTAACCTTCATCTTGATGAAGAGGACTGGTGCACCCCATCGTGAAGCACCTAGGTGTAGAAACCCTTTATCTAGATTCAATTTTACTTGTTTCTTTAGCTCCTCAAGATACACAACAACCATTCAATACAGAGTCCTAGGTATTGGGAAATCCCACGGTATAAGATCAATTGAGAAATCAACATCTCTTCTTAGAGGAATACCTAGAAATTTCTCAAGAAACACTTCAGTGAATTTCATTATAATATGAATGTCTTCAATTATGGTTTCTTCCTTAGAATCCATCATCAAATAAATATACTTGTCCTCATAGGGATATAATATCAACAGTTGAGATGATGGTGAAAAAGAAGATTCACCCACCTCCTTGCACTTGAACAGAATCAGGGGTTGATTCGTCATATGGATGGTGATTTCACCCTCACAAGAAATTTATATTGGCTCTATATAATGAAAGTCAAACCATGCCTATAATTGAATCAAATTCCAATAGAGGGAGTATGTAAATTTTCAACGGGATGATCAATCCAAAAATTGTGATAGGGGAGGAGTTATATTCTAGGGATGCGATAAATTCAAAATTTTCTATCCCCACCAACATCTATACTTCTATGATTTGTGGTGGTGTTGGGATGGGTCTACAAAACATTCATGATATAAAATAATTCATTGAACTAAAATTAAAATATAGGTTTGATATTCTTGAATTAATAACTAGAATACATGTCACGACTTTGTTTTTAGGGTTTTCTTCAGTGTTAGTGTTGGAAAAAGCTCTCCCCTACTTCCATGGAGGTTGTTTCTTTCTTCTGAAAACCCTTGGATTAGAGCACTGGTTTTCAAAGTGCCCTGTTTATTTGTAGTTGAAGTAATAAAGAATGAATTTAGTTTGTAATAGAACATACATCTCCTCTATCACAACAACGATGGTAATTGGGGTGCTACAATTTATTATCACTATTGGATTTATACATATAACCACCATAATTAAAGTCAACATTCCCCTTGTTACCCCCATGATACTTAAATCTCCATTTTGACATTGAGGGAACATCTAAAAATTTCTTATAATCTATTGAAGTCATGGATCACTAGGGCTTTCCATAGGCTATGTTTTTTTCCACCAAAGAAGCTGTCAAACTTGCATTTGGTGTTAACAACAAAGGTAGAAGCGTATTGTGAAAGACTTGTGATGTTTCCCCATATGCTATTATGGATTCTTCATCTTTATTCGGGAGGGAAAGGGAGTCCCTTTCCATATTAATTCGGCGGGAGCGAGTAATATTTTTTTCAATTTATTTTGGAAATACTTCTATTAAAATTCCTTGATATATTCCTTATGCTTAGAATTTTTGATCAATTTATACCACTGATAAGCTTCACCCTCCATACAATAAGCAACATAAAGAATCGTCTCTTGTCCAGAACATTGATGGATGGATAATATCATCTCAATGGAGTTGACCCATTGTTTGAAAATTGAGGGATGAGATGATCCTTTAAAATAAGAGGCCTTTACCTCATGAACCCTTGATTGTGGCTTGTTATTTATTAGGGGGTTGATTGTTCCTCTTATCCCACGTTTCTAATAAAAACTTTTGTTAACATAGAGTGTATAGTGACAAATTTTGTGATTCCTGCTCGCATTAGATAGGGAATCTCATTAGAACAGTCATCACATTGATCTAAGAATCGGTTGTTTGCCTGAGTCCCCCTATTGCTGGCCATTGCCTATAATAAAGGAATTCTTGGGGTAAAAAATAAAGGGGAATACAATGAAAAAATTGAATAGCTTATAAATTTTATTAGTTTCTTTAACATAAGAATTTATAGGCTTCAATATATGTTATCCATGATCTAAATCCCAAAATATATTCTTTGGTGAATTTTTATTCCCTTAATAATGGTTTGTACTATGATTATGAATATATCAAATCATATCCCCCAGGAGTGTTGAACCAAGTGGGAAGAAAGGCATGTTTTCGTGCCCCAGTTCCCATTTGAGTGTAGCTCAAACTGATGATTCTGGGTGTTACCCCTAGATACATATGTTCCAGAGCCACCTCTACTTGTTCATATCCAAACATGGATGTATTTTATTTATAAACCACTTAATCTATACTCAACATGGATTAGGAATATTTTTATTATACTTATTCTTATCCCTAATTCTTTCACTAGGTTTTTATATAGCTAATCCAAAATTTAACTAAACATACCCTCTAATACCAACTATAAAATCCTGCTCTTTATAACACACTTTAACATGACTTATTTCATATTCATTCAAATAAGAAAATAGTAAGGATGGAGAGTTATATTGTATTGGGAAATTAGTAACATCACATGAAAATATAAGGCATTAAATAAATCATCATTATTGAAAGCATCTTTTACATGACCATAACATTTCTTCATGATTAACATTACATGGGATAACCTGAGGAAATACATAAGAAAAGGGTGAGCTATAAAAGCCCATAAGGGACTAAACATGGCATAACAGGAAGAATACAACACATGTAAGGAAATAGGTATATTAATGGCACATAAGAGAAACATGAACATAAAGTCATGATATAGAATTATTATCATAACATGAATATGTGCACACAACATTTAGCAAGTTATTAGCAAGATCCAATGCTTATTGTAATGGATCATGAGTAAAACATATTTTCTCATGAATTAGAATGAGTAAAACCTAATTCCCCATGAATTAGAATGTCTCAATACTCATTCAACATTTTTTATCAAGATACTATTATGTACCCAATGCATTGTAGTGCTATCAGGGCGTACCCTTCTTAATCATTTCTTTTTCATGCATAAGTGTTCCACATAGATCATACAACATGGTTTCGTTAAACATCATAATTAATTCAATGAATTAAATATGTGGAATAAAAAAGTTTAATTCCTAAATCAACATGTACATGTTCGTAATGGTGAATACCCTTGATAGAGAACTGTGTATGGTATTCACTTACAATATGATTTTAGCATGGGAAATGTTGGTTAACATTGGCAGCATAATGGCGCCAAATAAAAATAATAAAATGGATTAATGAGAGGGAAATTGGTCTCTCGTTATTTATACATGAAATGGATAGTAAGGGGATCATGTAACATAATATCCCTACATATGTAATGTAATTTAGATTCATTATTTAAATAAATATCTTGAATGTTAACGAGGAGATAGAAATCCCATACAGAATTTTGGCATGGTAACGCTTGTACATGAGTTGAATTAATTATAGAGAATGGGGTATATCATGATTAAAACGTAAAGAGGTATGTATATGGGAATTGAGAAATTATAACCCAGAATTTTATATTGAAAATAAAATGGAGTGATAATATAAGGAAACCTGGACATAAATAAGGATAGAAGGAATGTGGGGATCCCTTACTTTAGTGTTTGACTTAAAGATCTTGAGGAGGGGATTATTGAGAGATTAGGGAGCCTTGGGAGGATTCATGAGAAAAGAGGGAACTGTATAATTGTTCCCCACATCTTTATAGTCAAGAGAAGTGGGATCCTGGGTGTGTTTATATAGGAAAAGAGTGGGAAATTATTTAATATTTTACAAAATTAGGTTTTTGGAATCAATATAATTAAATATTCAAAACCAAAAACAAAACCATTTTTTTGAAAATGGTTTTTCCCAATGGGTAGTGGAAAATATTAGTTTTTAACACCAAGGGATAGAAAATTTAAAATATTAGGCTTTCCTAGGTGGAGGTGAGTCACACTGTCATGGAAATAATTTTAAAATGATAAAATATTTTTTATGTCATGGAGGGTCCACTATGGAATTGTAAAATTAGTGGAAAAAATCTTCAATCAAATTATTTTTAAGGTAAAACATATGTTGGCCAAATACCACTTTTATAGTATTATATTACAACACTGTTGGTTAATTATGATGTTATAAAACACATTATATATTTAAAGAGTATTTAAATATTAACCAAACATTCTATTGTCTCAGAAAATTATGAAAAATTTACTATTCGATAATTTTGAAGTCCTGAATTCAAAAATAATATTCATTTTACATATATATTTTTCTAAATATTAAAATTTACACTTTTAAAATTAAAACTAACCATTATTGAAAATTGATGGTTTTTTAAAAAAATAGAATTCAAACCATAATTAAAATTACAATTGTATAAAAAATGTATGACCATTTATATTTAATAAATATTAATTTAGTAATAATATTTTATTAAAATTTTATTGAATTAAAAAATCCATTAATTCATCAAAATATATTTCTTAATTTAATATTAACTAAAAATACTATTTTTTCTTTAAAATCCACTATCAAAATAACAATAATAAAATGAATGTATATTCAATATTCTATAAAAAATAATTAACAAAATCATAGTGATTGGTTATTTTTAAATAAACCCTTATAACACCAGAATAATACCTAAGGGTACGGTGTGAGATGGTGAAAGGCTCTCTGGGCAGCTCAAATAACATCGCTCATGTGGTAATATTTATTAACATATGCTTCTCTCGTAAGTGATTCCTTAAAGATTAACGTGTTAATACTTCGGTTGGCCTTGGTCCAAAGCAATGAACAGTGATGTTACCTCCTTCCAAAACTCCAAAAATTGAGATTCGTATGGAGAAATTCTATTGGATGAGGCCATTGTTTCCTTTTTCAGTGAAAATTGGATTTGTTAAAGCCACATATTTATCCTAATCTTGTGACCACTATTCAATGGTTAGAGTAACAACAGTAAAAAATCAATACGGTATTTTAAAATTCAAAAACATAAAACCATGTAAGTACATATGTTTTATATAACAATTTAATTTAATAATATATCAGATAATGAGGAATTTTCATTAATAAAATATTGGGTTTTTACAAAATTAATACTTCTAATTGATTAGTAATTATACATAATATGGTAGAGCATATAAATAAAAACATAAATTGTCTTCATGAGAATTATTAGAAACATAAAATTACATCTAATAAACATATACATTTTTTAGTAAGCAATATATGAATACTAAATAAATCGAGAATCATTTATTGGTTTTATGGTCTACACGCATATAGACTCACTATAAAGCATTATCAATCACTCCATGCTAAAAAGAAGAATCATATAAGAGAATGATTAGTATGAAATGACCCTAAACATCATGGAACGTCCATATCATTATCTTATTGTGGACAAGATACAAGACCCTCTAGAGAAATAAGACCATAAGTAATGATAATAAAATAAATTGGGTATGATTAGGTATCTCATGAGAGTAAAAATGGATTATTATTGTACAAAGAACACTTAGGAAGAAGTATTAAGTGGATACTACACTAAAGGGGAGATTCAATGTTTTGGAGAGAAAACCCAAATTTCAACGTATTACAAATAGTTTATTAACAATAAATATTGTACAATGAATAATATTATACAAAAGGAAACAATTCAAGAAAGAATCAAAATGACTGGTTTGGTATAATACATCTATGAATATAAATTTGTACATATTCCAAATATGGGTGACTCAATAACTATTAACAAACCATGTGAAAAAATAATTTAAATTGGGTCATGTACTAAAGGATTAAATTATTTTTATATATCACGATTAGAAATAGAAAAGAATATAGATTAATTAAAATAGAATGAACATTCTTTTTTAGCATATTTCCAAATAATAAATTCAAATGAGAAGTTATTGGGGGACATATATAGTCTATTATTACTGAGGTAGTTTATATAATTAAAATTTATGGAAGATAATGTATGATAATTTCTCGTCATGATATAAAATAATTAAATGGATATTCTTAATTTAGAAGAAAACATAACCCTGATTCCCCCAATAAGAGAAAAATATTAATTAATACTATTTCAATTTTTTACGTTTCTTTGTCATTGGAATTGAACAATTAACATTTATAGGAGAACTAGAATGATTTGGATGTTTGAAAACATAGATTATTTTCCATCATTGATATGTTTAAATAGTATCATTATATATCTGGAAAAATGATTACCTGTATCAGAAATAATCTATTGGAAATCATTTTGATAAAGGAAATCCATAATAAGGATTTATTGAATCAATCCCATAAGGTGGATTTTGTAATATTATCTTCCTACCATATGGTTTTGTTTTAATATATTCTACATATCAATAAAATGTTTAAGGTGAGACATTATTATCACACACTCCCATCATTACATTGATTTTATCAAAACTAATGAATACTGGAGGAATTTGTTCAGCTAGAGAGTAACATGTAGTGGGAGAAACATAGTTTAGAGTGCCACTTGTTTATTTTTTATTTAGTTAAATATATGTCAAAATTTGTAGAATCTATTTGAATAGCCCCTAAAATGATAAATATAAATTTTTGTGACATGATGATTTATTTATGGGTATATATGATCCCAATGATTGTGAAACTTTTCATTGCACTGATCTATCTCAGGTAAAAATAGTGTTTATAAATTTATGTATTAGTTCATATAAATATTTGATGCTATCCATTCCTCATATTATTATGGTTTTATGATTACATAACTGATAAGATGATATTTTAATCATAATTAGGGCATGATTTATGTGTGAATGCCCCTTACTATTGATCCATTATATTTATTTAATATTAAGGGGACAAAATAATATAAGAATTGCTAAGGATGAATTTAAATATTTTTTTATGGTATATAACTTTATTTATAACATTTTAAAAGGGGTAAAA
This sequence comes from Viscum album, assembly GCA_963277665.1. NCBI lineage: Eukaryota > Viridiplantae > Streptophyta > Magnoliopsida > Santalales > Viscaceae > Viscum > Viscum album. The sequence continues at coordinate 1,375,766,018 of OY728140.1, read as the reverse complement.
TTCCTAAATTAATTTGGTTGACTTTAATTTTACACAGTAGAGAAAAAAATAATTATAAGTAGTATTATCTATATTTTTTTTTAATGATATTGAACACAATGATTAATTATATAGATATATCCTAGGATTCATGATATTTTCCCAAATAAAATGATAATTGTGATAGATGTAAGAACCCGGTTCTTATTTTGAGGTACGAGTTTCTTCTTTTCTCTTTTCATTAAGTGTTTTTGAGAAAATAAGGAAAATGGGGGAAAATACTAAAATTTCGGGCTACACGCCGTGTACTTTTCCAAACGTCGTGTACTCTTGGCCGTGTGGGATTAGTACACGAGGTGTGTAGCCATGTCAACGAAGAAAAATGTAAAAACTGACTACACACCGTGTAGTGGGTATCTACATGCTATGTAGTCTGTCGGTAGGTGAATAGTAAAGGTGGTGAAAGTAGCCACCAACTGCACAATAGTACACGCCGTGTAATTAAGACTACACTCCGTGTACTCATGTCGACGGATGAATAGTGCAGTGGTGCTTCCAAAGGAACAGTTAAATGAAGGAAGTACATATCATGTAGTCAAAAGTATACACCGTGTACTTTGTTTTTTTCACGTAAAATGGTTAGTAGCCTACCCTGTTCATAGGATTGGATTAGAACTGGATGGGAGCTCAGGAGAGGACGACCGAACCTTCATGGATCAACCGATCAAGCATCTGGAATCCGTTTCTGCTTCCGTCGATCAGGTTGGAAACGCCTGTGTAAGAGCATTCTTATACCTTTGTGTTTCTTGCCAATTCATCCTCTAAGGGAAGTTAATTTAGGTTGAATGTGAATTATTTTACCTCATATCTATGACGTTATTAGGCGTTTCTGAAATCGAAGTTCGTGTATACCGTTCGTGGGTGTATAAGGTAAGTGGCTTAAAGTTTAATTTCCAACTGTTGTGTGTTTTTTTGTACCATTGCGCCACGAACCCATGTTGGGGGTCATGAGGCCAAGGCCTTGGCTATTTTAACTACCTATAATTGTATTGGTAATTAAAGGTGATAATAAACTATTTTTTGGGATCGCTTCTTGGATTAAGGACCACCCCAGGGGTGCGTTCCTCTATTTAGCCGTTTGGCCAAGATACCCGAGGGTATGCCATGTTTAGTTTATGCATTAATTTTTCCTTGAGAGGAATTATAAATAATTGCATGTTTAAATGGTGGGAATGGCCAAGTTAATTTATAGCCTTAGGGCATGGTTACTTATTTATCCCGAGGGCAGTGATATATATTAGCTTGAGGGCATTATTGATTAGCCTGAGGGCGTAGTTCTATTCCGTCTAAGGGCAATGACAGAGGGAAGGATTCTGAATACGTGAGGGTTTTGTTTTAGTTTGGCCTGAGGGAAAGATTCTATTTTTCCTGAGGGAAAGGTTTGAGGGCAGGGTACTATATATCCTGAGGGTGTGGTTCTACTATATTATCCTGAGGGCATGATTCTGATTTTCCAGAGGGCATGGTTCGGTTGAGCACATAATTTTATTAAATAAAATGGTTAAATGAATAATAAAATGGAAATATTACTGGTAATGTTAGTTACTTTTGAGTACTGTTTAGTTCATTTGATTTACTTTTTCACACTATTGTTGCATGATTACACACAGTTGAGCACTGGCCTTTTGTGGGTGCCTACTGAGATTATTTCTCACACCCTGTTTGGGTCATGCTTTTCGGCCCAAACAGATTATATTTCTGCCGGTCTGGATAAGGGAAAGGGTCCCTATATAGGTACTGTATTGCTGTAGAGGAGTAGGGGATCATGGGATTGATCTTAGGATCACGATGCTACCGACTGTTTAGTTTATTTCCTGTAATCTTTATTGTACTTTACTTTATTGTTTTGTAACATGTTCTGGATATTTTCTTAGAACTTGATACATGTTGCATCATATCTATATAACTGGTTGGTCATCTTTTACTGCATTTGTTTATATTATATATGTATGGTTTATTGCTTTTTCTATTGTTGTATGCTCATTATTTTATTCTTATCTGCTACACATTGACAAATAAGGGCATAGTTTCCCCACTATAAGACCTGGGCCATCACTGCTAGTCGGTAGCCTGTCGTATTTTGGTAAATGCGCTTGAGGTCACGTGGCGAACAGGGCTCGGGGCACCTGTTGAGTGGCACACGGACCCGATATATAACAAGTTGGTATCAGAGGAGTTATTTTCTTGGAATTTCTATTTGGAGCCTTAGTCAGGGGTAGGATGAGAATGGTAGTTGGTAATAACTAGTGCTCGGGCGTAGCTAACCTGTGTACATGGAAAAGCCAATTTACAACTTGTTGCAATTTTTCGGATTTTTCAATTTTACAGTTGAATTTATTTTCACTGAAGGGTGATGCACTAGTGATTGTGCGGTTTATATTTTATTCATGGGTTCTATTTAGTTTCAACCCGATGAGTTGAGGGTATTCCATCTCATACATCATTTGGAACAGGCTAGAAATCACATGCCATGTATAGTTCCATGCCATGTATGTGCATAAGAAACTTCATGTTGTCGTGATAGTTGTTGTGATACAGAAGCATGATGTTGGGATAGCAGTTTGATAAATACCTACTATGTGATAGGTTATTTTCGTGTGAGACTGTTGATAGAATGGACGCCAAACTATGGTTTCTGGGTAGTATGAGCCCTCATTGACTGTAATTTGGTGGACTATTGAGTATTTATTTTGTTATAACGCATATAAGATGTCAAACATTGATTGGCAGGGAGTATGGGCCCTCACGGATTGAAATTTGACACTTAGGTGTTTTCTTCAGTATTTTATGGGATCTAGAGAAGTTTTTGAGGCATACTGTCTTGAAACCCAGTATACACGTCGTGTAGTACCTTAAACACACTGTGTATGTTCTTCTGTTTTGGAAGAAAAGAAAACTTTTTATGTACACGTCGTGTACCCTAATTACACGCCGTGTAGTCTCTTCCCGTGTCATAGACCATGTGTGTGGGGACACGGGGAAGGGAAATGCTTGGGGTGAACATGCCACATACCAGATGTACATGTCGTGTAGGGTTGACCTGGTGTCCACCATGTAACTGACAACATGGGCGGAGGAACCCTTAAGACGTCCACGCCGTGTCCATTGTGGAACACACCGTGTAGTCTGACCTAGGATCCGATCGTGTAACTAAATACATGGGTCGGTGTAATCCATTCCTCTACACGTTGTGTTCATATTGAACATGCTATGTAGTGTGAGTAGTGTGTCCGGCCATGTAACTAACATCATGGGTCAGCTAAACTCATCTAGAACACATCGTGTACCTATGGGACACGCCGTGTAGTCTTGTTTGCAAATAGACCGTGTGGTGTTAGCCATGTGTCTGGGAAGACGGAGTGGTGTACACGCCGTGTACAGGTGTAACACGTCCTGTAGTCTTAAGCTGAGTAGTCGGTTGTGTCACAAACGACATGGGTAGTTGGAAATTTACACCATACATGTCATGTAGATGATATACACATCGTGTAGTTTTGTTCAACGGGAGCCATGTGGCTTAGACATGTAGAAGGACCAGGGCAGGGGAAGAAAACTCAGGTACACGCCATGTAGTCATTATACAAGCCATGTAGTCTTTTTTTATCAAATCTAGAATGCATTCTTCCTCCTATTCCCCTTTTGGTTCCTTCGTTTCCAGTCTTTGATAATCCTAATCTATGGTGTGTATTTGACCTTGTGGAGTCATTCCACCGAGATGACCAAGAGTTGTTCGACATGAGAGTGTCAACGACTATACTCTAGAGATGGTGGGCTACGGGTTACCAGTGGATCCTCCAGAAGAGTCAGATGTGGCACCAGATGTTATACCGGACATAGGCACAGAGGCACTGTTCAGTTAAGGGTTTATGCAGTTCATGCAGACCTTTCAGGGAGCACCGCCGGCTGTCACATCTATGGCTGAGCTGACTCATATATTCCAGCAGGTGCATCCGCCTACGTTTTCAGGGGATGGAGGGCCACAAGATGTGGAGTCTTGGCTGGGGTCTATTCAGACTATCTTCGAGAATCTTGAGATGCCTCCGGGGCGGAGGGTCAAGCTCCTTACATATATGCTGTGTGATTCTGCCAAAATGTTGTTGGATGTGACCACCCAGTCAGAGCATCACAGAGACATGGCGTGGGAACATTTTAGGCAGTCTTTTATGACTTCTTCTTTCTAGATATTCTGAGAACATATAGAGCTCTAGCGTTCATGAATCTACAGTAGGGCTCTATGTCGGTGATGGAATATTCAGCTCATTTCACCGAGCTTCTGAATTTTTCACCTTTTTTGGTGGGTGATGAGACGTCGAGGGCCAGATGCATTGAGGATGGTCTTTGGTATGACATCTGAGCATAGGTGAATGTTTTCATGTTGCCTTCAGTACATGCTATTATGAACTAGGTGCTGATTATAGAGTGGAACCTATGGGAAGCTAGTGGTGTGGGCCAGAGCGGTTCAATACCCGTTTCTGATACTATTTCTACTGGGAAGAGGAAGCGACAAAAGAGTTTTTCTCACGGTGGTAGTACTAGCCAGGAAGTTTCGACATGTGGGTCGTTCATTTGCTACTAGTATGGTAAGGAGGGGAACAAGAGACCTCATTGTCCACCAGACCCAGTGGAGTGTCAAAAATTTGGAAAGATGGGTCATCTTCAGTGCTCTTGCATGGAGTTTCTATCAGTGGCTAGTGAGAGGGGTTCTGTCCAGACTCCTCGTGTAGAAGCAAGACCAGCAGCTTCTTACCAGTCGGGCAACTGGAATACGTCAGGGCATACAGGTAGGAATGGTGGTCATGGCAGTGGTAGCCAGACACGAGGATCTTAGAGGTAGCAGAGCGGGAAAACTCAAGGTAGCCAGGCTGTGTCACATGGTCGCGACATTGGGCAGGCATATGCAGTGCAACAGACCCAGCAGAAGCGGGATCTCGGACCTTCTACAGTCATAGGTACTATTCTCGTAGCTTTTGTCTTATCTTCAGTACTTTTTGATACATGTTCTACACATAGCTTCATATCTATGCCCTTTGTGGAGAGCCTTGGACTCAGTGTTTATACTTCTTCTGAAGTTATGATGCTAGACACTTTGTTGGGGACTAGAACGGCTAGTGTGTGTCAGTGCAAGGAGTGCCCCCTTGAGGTTTGTGGGTGTCACATTCTATGTGACCTCTATGTATTAGAGATGATGATTTATGACATCATTCATGGGATGGACTGTTTGGTTCCCTTCCAATCCATTGTAGATTGCGATCAAGGTAGGGTGTGTTTCACGTCACCAGAGTGCAGAGTGTTTCTATACAATGGAGAGTGGGATGTTCAGGCGAGTTGAGATGGACCAGAGAATCATGGGCGAGGTGGAGTCACATCCCAGATTGCGAGCTTATATCTGGATGATCAGGGGACTTTTCAGAAAAATTTCCCTCAAATGGTTGATCATTTCAGGGATGTCTTCTCGGATGGATTTTTGAGTCTACCTCCGGAACGATAGGTGGATTTCTCTATTTAGCTTGTGCCAAGATCAGCACCAGTGTCCATTCCTCCTTATAGGATGGATACACCTAAGTTTTAGGAGCTTAGGAGACAGTTAGAGGAGTTATGGACAAAGGGTTTCATCTGACCCAACATTTCTCCATTGGGTTCTTCGGTCCTCTTTGCGATGAAGGCAGACGATACCCTCGGAGTCTACGTGGATTATCAGAAGCTGAACCAGTTGATGGTTAAGAACCGATATCCCTTGCTGAGGATTGGTGATCTTTTTTATCAAATTTTTGAGCACGAGTGTTCTCAAAGATTGACTTGAGATCAGGATATCATCAGTTGTGTGTTAGACCATCTAATATACCTCTCACAAATTTTAGGAGTAGGTATGATCTATATGAGAATACGTTTATGCCGTTGGGACTCACAAACATGCCATCAGTTTTTATGGCTCTAAATAATCAGGTGATCCAATCTTATCTGGATTCATTCATGGTAGTATTCTTGGATGACATCTTGGTGTACTCTCACACTCGACGCGACCATGCCACCCATCTTGAGATCATATTGAGTACACTGATAGAGCATAAGATGTATGTTAAGATCCCAAAATTCCACTTTTGGATGGATCAGATTCACTTCCTGGGTCATATCATCTCAGAGGCAGGAGTTGCAGTAGACCCAGAGATGGTTAGAGCATTAGTTTCCTAGGAGCAGCCTAAGAACGTGTTTGAAATATGTAGATTCTTAGGGCTGGATGGTTACTACAAACACTTCATACATGACTTCTCCTACTTAGCATCACCGTTGATAGGTCTGACTATGAAGCTTGTGATGTTTTTTTGGTCAAAATCTTGCGAGACAGCCTTTCAGGACTAGAATGGAAGGTTCAAATCAGCACAACTCTTGATACTTCCAGAGCCAGGGAAAAGTGATAGAGTTTACTGTGATGAATTAGGTATTAGGCTGGGAGCAGTGTTGATGTAGGGTGATTGAGTTATCGCATATGGTTCTCGGTAGTTGAGGCCACATGAGAGGAATTACCCAACGCATGATCTCGAGTTGGCTGTAGTTGTTCATGCATTACGCTGTTGGATACATTATCTATTGGGAGAGCATTTTGTGGTTTTTACTGACCACAAGATCCTCTAATAAATCTTTAATCACCGTGAATTGAACCTAAGACAGTGAAGGTGGGTTGAATACCATCTGTCCTTCGATTTTGATCTTGCCTATATGCGTTGTAAAGGTAATGCAGTGGCTGATGCACAGAGCCGAAGGACTCAGATACATGCAGTGCAGGAGGCCAGTAGTGAGTGTCGGCTCATGGATTTGTTCTTTGAGATTCATTTGGAGGTGCATGATAGTCAGGGGCAGACCTATCTTTTGTCTTTATTTGTGACTTCTACCCTCCTGGATAGAGTGAGGATGATACATCTATCTGATTCAGAAGGCCTAGTTTTATGGGAGTCTATTTCAAGTAAGGACCCCCTCCTCGTTGGACGATAGGCAATGATAAAATTCTGTATTTCCATGGACGAGTGTGGGTTCCATGGGATATATGCGAGAAGATAATGCGGTAGTTTCATGATTCATCTTAGGAAGTTCATCCCAGAGTTACCAAGATGTACGGTGACTTGAGACGTCAGTACTGGTCGCCGGGTATGAAGAGAGATGTAGCTGGTTTTGTTACGAGGTGATCCACCTGTCAGTAGGTGAAGGAGGAGCATTAGAGGCCAGCCCGACTATTAAATCAGTTACCCATTCCACAGTGTAAATGGGATGGTGTTGTGATGGACTTCGTGACTGGGTTGCGGATGTAACCTCAAAGAAATGATGTCGTGTGGGTTGTTGTTGAAAGACTCATGAAGGAAGCTCACTTTTTTCCGATCAAGGAGATCTTCGGTGTTGACGAGCTCAGGAAGTTATATATCTGAGAGGTCGTACATCTTCATGGGGTTGCCCGTTCTATCATTTCAGATAGGTATGCCCATTTTACATCTCATTTCTGGAAGAGTTTTCAGAGGGCACTAGGTACACAGGTGCTTCTGAGCACAACTTACCACCCTCAGACCGATGGTCAGTCAGAGCGTACAATACAGGTTCTTGAGGACATGTTGTGTGCATGCGTCCTAGACTTTGGGGGCTCTTTGGAGAAGCATATACCCTTATTTGAGTTTGCCTAGAATAATAGTTTTTAGGAAACTATCGAGATGGAACCTTACGAGGATTTATATGGTAGGCAATGCTGATCACCTTTGTGCTAGTTAGAGGAAGGAAAGGCAGCTTTACTGGGACCACAGCTAGTGCATGATACTTCTGAGCAGGTCCAGTTGATTCAGAAGAAGATGGCTACCACACAGTCTCATCAGAAATATTATGCTGGTCGCCGCTGATGACCCTTGGAGTTCTTGGATGGGGATCAGGTTTTCTTGCGTGTTTCACAGAGGTTGGGACACAAGTGGATCAGGAGAAAGTGTAAACATTTATTGAGGTATGAGGGGCAATTTGAGATTCTGGAGAGAGTCGGGCCGGTTGCCTATCAGTTGCTATTACCTCAGAGGTACCGGGCCATGCACAAAATCTTCCATGTATCTCAGTTGCACATCTATCATTAAATCCCATCTCTCATCATTCAGCCAGAGGAGGTTGAGCTTCAGGTGGATTTGCCCTTCGAGGAGAACTTGATTAGTATCATTGATAGGAGCACGAAGGTTCTCCGAGGCCGGTCAGTTTCTCTCATACGGGTGCTATGTCAGCATGGCCGAGTGCAGGACGAATCTTGGGAGCGGGAGGCCAACGTATGTGCTCAGTGGAAAGAGTTGTTCTGAGCATTATTTTATCCACCCTTAGAAAGGCAATTCAGGGACGAATTGCTTTGAGGGGGATATTTGTAAGAACCTAGTTCTTATTTTTAGATACGAATTTTTTTATTTTCTCTTTTCCTTTAGTGATTTTGAGAAAATAAGGAAAATGGGGGAAAATCTTAAAATTTGGTACTACACACCGTGTACTTTTCCACACGCCGTGTACTCTTGTCCGTGTGGGATGAGTACACGTTGTGTGTAGCCATATCTGCGACGAAAGGTGTAAAAAACTGACTACACGTCGTGAAGTGGGTATCTGATTGTTGTGTAGTAAGTCGATAGGTGGATATTAAAGTCGATGAAAGTAGCCTCCAACTACGCGACATTACACGCCTTCTAATTAGGAATACAATTCGTGTACTCATGTCGATAGATAAACAGTGTGGTTGTGCCACCAAATGAATAGTTAAATGAAGGAAGTACACACCGTGTAGTCAAAAGTACATGTCATGTACTTTGTTTTTTTCACTTAAAATGGGCAGTCGCTAACCTTGTTCATAGTATTGTTTTAGAACTGGATGGGAGCTCGGGATCAGACGGCCAAACCTTCGTGGATCAACCGATCGAGCGTCGTGAATCTGTTTCTGCTTCCGTCGATCATGTTGGAACCGCACGGGTAAGAGCTTCCTTCTCCTTGTGTGTTTCTTTCCAATTCTTCCTCTAAGGGAAGTTATTTGAGGTTGAATAAAAATTATTTTACATAAGATATATGATGTTCTTGGGTGTTTCGGGAATCGACGTTCGTGTATACCATTCATGTGTGTATAAGGTAGGTGGCTTAGTGTTTAATTTCTAACTGTCATGCGTTTTTGTGTACCGTTTCACCATGAACCCATGTTGGGGTGTCGTGAGGATAAGGTTGTGGATCTTTTAACTACCTAAAATTGTATAGGTAATTAAAGGTGATAATAAACTGTTGTTTGGGATCGCCGCTTGGATCCAAGACCACCCCGGGGGTGTGTTCCTCTATTTAGCTGTTTGGCTAGGATACCCAAGTGTATGCCATGTTTACATTATGCATTAATTCTTCCTTGTGAGGAATTGTAAATAATTGCATGTTTAAATGTTGGGCATGGCCCGGTTACATTATAGACTGAGGGCATGGTTACTTATTTTGCCTGAGGACAGTGATATATATTAGCCTGAGGGCATTGCTGATTATCCTGATGGCGTAGTTCTATTCGGCCTGAGGGAAATGCCTGATGGAAAGATTCTGATTACCTAAGGGTTTAGTTTCAATTTCTCCTGAGGGAAATATTCTATTTCGCATGAGGTTAACACGTGAGGGCAAGGTACTGTATAGCATGAGGGCATGGTTATACTATATTATCCTGAGGGAACGATTCTGATTACCCTGAGGGCTTGGTTTTATTGAGCACATGATGATATTAAATAAAATGGATAAATGAATACTAAAATGGAAATATAACTGGTAAAGTTGGTTACTTTTGAGTACTGCTTAGTTTATTGCATTTACTATTTCACACTGTTGTTGCATGCTTACACACAGTTGAGCACGGGCCTTTGGTGGGTGCCTACTGAGATTATTTCTCACACCCATTTTGGGTCATGCTTTTCGGTCCAAACAGATTATGTTTCAACAGGTGTGGATAAGGGTAAGGGTCCCTTTACAGGTACTTGATTACTACTAAGGAGTAGGGGAGCATGGGACCGGGCATAGGATCACGATGCTACCAGCTATTTTGTTTTGTTTTGTTGTACTCTGTATTCTACTATAATGCATTTTTTTGTAACATGTTCTGGCTATTTTATTAGAACATGAGACATGTTGCATCATATCTGTATAACTAGTTGGTCATCTTTTACTGTAGTTGTTTATATTAAATATGTATGGTTTATTGAATTTTCTATTGTTGTATGCTCTTTATTTTATTCCGCTGCTATACACTTTGACAAATGAGGGCATATTTTCTCCACTATCAAACCTCAGCCCTCACTTCTAGTTGACAGCCTCTGGCATTTGGGGAAATGCGCTTGAGGTCACGTGGCGAACCGGGCTCAGGGCACCCGTTGAGTGGCACCCGGACCTGGGACGTTACAGTAGAGATTTAGAATGATGTTTTATTAACAATTTTTGTTCTTATTTTTATTATATATATTATTTAATATTTATTAGTAACATTGAAAATATGACTATACAAATACTTTTTTTTCATAAATAAAATGGAAATAAATACTTAGATGATTCTTGGTTTTTTCAATAATTCATATAATTTTGATGAATATAAATAAATAAATAATTAGAATCAATAATAAAGTAAAAAAGAAATACAAAGTAACTATTTAATGAATGTTTTATATGTGTTTCTGATGTTTTTTATGATTGATGAATACAATAATAGGTGAGAAGAGTGTATAACCATCAATACATTATCAAGAACGAAGTCTAAAAATATAAATAGATAATACCACTTGTTTTATAGAGTTAATACAATTTTTAGGAGTGGATAAAATATATATTAGGTTATTCTATTTTTGTAGATTGATTGTATAGAAAAAATTGAGAAATAATGATTACTATGAAGTTGTAATTGATGAGGTATTCGAAAAAAGATCAAATTTGATACCACAATGATAGGTATCATTCCATTGATGATATTTAAGATATCAAATGTGGTAAATTATGAAAAATTACATATTTTTTATCATATTTTTGTGTTTTATCATTGATACATCACATATCCCAAATACATATGGTATATATTGGTTGGTGTTCAAGGTGAAATATAGTAAAGTTAAAACCAAATTTTTATTCTAAATATAAATGAATAATACATAATATATTCATGAAAATAATTAATATTTAATTTGTTTTTTTGTATTAACATCCAAATAATATTTACAGTTTTAAATATGATATAGAAAATAACATTGCAATATATTAGACATACAATAAATAATATGATTTAATAGTTGTTATGGAAGATATGAAAGGAATGTATATTATTTAACAGTGGATACATAATATTCTCATGAGTATATGGATTATATACATGAGGTTGTGTAAGATTCTTGAGATCAATAAAGTGATATTTAATATATTCAATTTCTTATAGAAGGTTTATCTTCCTTGAAAAAGATTTAAATAAGGATAATTATATTACACGATATATATTTATTCTTATTGGATTAAATTTCATGTTGATTGAGTTGTTATTAGAGCTAATATTAATGGGGGTAAATGTAAGAATCCTAAGAATAACATGGTATAATAATTTTAGGATTACAAAAACGTTGATATGAAATCCATTGAAAGATTAAAACATTATTATTTATCATGAAAAAATTTATTTATTTTAAAATAGAAATAAAGATAATATTGGTAATTGATCCTTTATACATGGATAATAATTTAGTTAGGTAATTACTAAATTAAAATTAAAGTATATTAAACATATATTGATCTATGATCATGTTATATATCCAACATGATTATTTATTGATAGAAATTAATTTCAATAAAACCCATATGATCCATCTAGATGATAAATATAGGAATAGAATAAGATTAATAATGAAGTGTGTTGATCACTTCTGGATAAAAAATTGATATTGAAGCTCTTGGATAGTCTTTGGATCAATGAAAGAGAGTAAAGGATAATGTTATTATATTCTATATATCAAATCCTCTCTATAGAGGAATAATAATACAATGGGGAGATGACTCACCCATTGATTCAATCATGTAATAAATATATGAGAGTACAAATTAATTTAAAAATCGATGAATATAATTATCAAATGATGAAAATGATTTTTACAAACATATACTATATGTATTGAGACTCTATATGATGTATAAGATGTATAAGATGACATGATGAGATTAAAATTTCTGATTTTGTAATAGATTATATGTTGGTTATTAAAGTCACTTATTGACCAAGGTGATCAAATCAATTAATACAGTGACATCTAGGAGAACACTGAAGATATTTTTCATAAGTGAGTTGGGTGGATTCATTTTACACTGGTGAGAGCTATTATAATGAATCAATATAGATATTATGAAATAACTAGAAAACAATAAAGGATTATTAATGGATATTCTGGTGTATATGGATGGTTCTTTCCCCACCATTATTCACATGATTATATTAGAGTAAATATATATATCATAATTGAAATGTAATCGAAGAGGATTAGAAACCCACTTTAGGTTCAATATGTATTAATATAACTCATTATGATTCTATTTTACATTTAATTTTTATCAAATGGTGTGGTGTCTTAATAATTTTCAAATAGATCTATTCATTGTAACTGGTGCTCTACATCAAATATTAAGATGTGTAACTGAAATAGAAAAACTGAATTCAGATAAATTAATTCATATTGATTCATCCCATGCTCTTTGTGACTGCACTGATCTCCTATTGTGGAACACATTTTAAAAGAAAATAGGTTTGACAATACAAATTCCAATATTATATACCGGATTATATATTTTTACTTGAATAATCCATAATGAATAATTATTATTTCAGGTCTCCTATGGCATGAAGCTGACTGTGAATTATAATTTTTCCAACAGTCCTAATATTTATTCATTTTAAATCCCCCAAACCTCCTATCACATATTACATCTTCTAAACCATATAAATCCCTCCAAACACCCAATTCTTATGTATATTAAAAAAATTCTGTAAACCAATTGAATTTACATAAATTTAATATAAATTAACCAAAATCAATATTATTGTTACTAAAAATTATGTGTATGGAATATAAAATCACTAAAAATTAATTACATCATTTGAAAAATAAATTTAATATAATCTATATTAAACTATAAATAAATTTGAGTAAAAAATTCTCATGACAATAAAATGCACCCCGCCCCCAATTCAAACAATAATGATGAGATAAAAAGCTTCTTCCCAATAAAATTTCTATTTCTTATTCTCGTAAAAATATCCAGAATCTATATTAGAAAGAAAAAGACATTGTATAATAGTTTGAATATACCTTAATTTTAAAATTATATGTATATTAATTTTACCTTATTTTATATCGTGGAACATTATTACCCCACCATGATTACCAGGAACCCTATCATTATATATTTAATATAATATATAAATATAATATAACATTATTAGCATCCATGGATGACAAATAAATAAAAAATTATTCTATAATTAAATAAACTAATTCCAATGTGATAGTTTATAGTGGAATAAAATACACATTAATGTCATGATATCACATTTTAAACAAATCCAACAATTTAAAACCCTTCACTTATCTGGACTTGGTTTTACTAAATCCAACAAATATTTTTCACAAAATCCAAATTCTCACGACCTCACTCAAAGGGCTTTATACCCTATTAATCAAACTAAACCAATATCCTTTATCAATATACCTACAAAAATCAAACCATTGATTTCTAATTTTATTACTAATAACTAAAAACATACCCATGCTTTTTTTCATCAAAAATTAATATTCAAGATATTTTGTAACCATATAATCAATCTATAGTAGTGAATTATTTTTTTATATGAATTATTTAACTCATTAAAGTCTCACATAGAATATTAAATTATGTAATCAACCAAACAATAATGTATCCTATTATATAATCTTGAAAATATCCTTTACAGTTATCAAAATATGTGAAAATTGTATATCTAGTACCATTAAATCTCGTGTCCCCAAATATTTCTTTGTAATTACAGTACATAATCATTTAAAACTCTAACACGAACGCATGTTATGTTTAGTTTTTTTCAAAACCGTTAGATATTCCTTAAAAATAATTCGATACACTACAATGATATCCATACATAATTCATTTCTCTACTATTAAAAGAACATAAAAAATGGTCATATCGTGTAATACTTTTAATAAACCTCGACATATATATAATCATGAAAAATAGTATCACATCAATGAAACAAATTCATTCCCATGAAAAAAATTATATCTATCCCAAAACATCATAATGAGTTAATTTTGTATACCCTAATTAGTAGTCATCTTATCCTAGTATATATCCATATTATTTTAATTAAGACTTATGCTTCAAAATCTAGTCAATTTTTATAATTCATTACAACCAATTCTTACGAATCTTAGAAAACAATAAATCAATATCCTATAGGTGACCTTTTAAAAATCTAACCAACACTACAACATTATAAATATTGATATAATACAAAATTCATAAAATAATGAAACTATATATTATCATATAGATCTCAATCGATAAAGGAAAACCATAATTTCCCAAAGTCATCTTAGAGTGTACCCACAGAAAATTATATTCTAAATATGAAGTGGTCATGATCATTTGAATATATCTATAATATAATCATGGGTTTCACCCATAAATAAAATACATTGACCCATCTATCTCCCATAGAGTACCCAAAACAATGTTTTTATGTAGTTTCCCCAAAAGTTTAAAGTCCAATGGAATTACTTTAAAAATGTTGTTTTGAGATACTCTTTCTGAGATAATAAATCAACCAAATGTTTAGAAAGTAAAATCATATTTAATCCTTATTAAAAGAAGTAGTATAAATCATCACTCTCGAGTACCACCAACACCTTTTTATTCATTAACTAAGAGAAACATTACCCAAATACATTCTCCACATCTACTTATAAATGAATGGTATTTTTATGATAGTTTGTAAACATAGTTACCATTATATCTATCAATGTGTAATGTTACATTTTTTAAAGGATAAAAATATTTTTCGGGACCATCCATCTATATATAATTTTACATGATGAAAAATAAGATTTCATGTGTGTTATGAGTATTCCTAATTCCTTATCATACATTATAAAATACACAAATCATTTAAAAAAGTAAAATAAAAAACAATCTATGGAGTTAAAATACTACTTCACTGGATAACATATCCCTCAATAGACAACATCATTTTATTCAAGTAAATTATACATAACCAAAATTTTTATAAATATCTAAATATATTCCCATCATGAATTCAACAACACATAATCGTCAATTTTTCTAAAAAATATAGAACCATTATACCATTTTAATGAATGTTTATCCAAATTTAAAAAATATCCCATCTAATATTCCTATACACAATGAAAATAATTTATAATTTATCTTTTTTTAACTCATACACTGGTGTAACCAATTTATGATTAATAGAACATGTTACATGTATTTTTTACTAAAACATTAACACTATAAATTAAAAACGAAAATACATCCATTTTATTGACATAATAAAAAAATTACCACATTATAAAAATATTCTAAACATGTAGTGATTTTCCCCAATAATTTCTCCCATTTAGTGTCCCGAATCTAGTTCACCTCTACCATACACTAGTATGGTTCCACATGTAACACCCCGATCCTAGTTACCCAGAGTCGGTGCATTATTACATAACATTGGCATGATCACAAGAAAGATCAAATCTCGAAAGACCGATTGGTTTAGTAGCCTTGGAAACACTAGATATATTCATAAGTTTTACATTACATCATAAAATGAAAAACCACTACAACAACATAATGTCTCCATAATCCACACTCATATCCCCACATAATATCCCTGCAGGTCATTCATAATTTACTTCTTCACTTCCTGGGAAAAATAAAACATAGAAAAGGGGTGATCTCAAATGCCCAGTAAGGATAACAATATAGCGGAAACTTTCATAAATAAGAATAAATATTTAGGGTAATGTATAACTAAAACAAAAGCCTCTCAAACATGAACTTTCAACATGGTATGACATAAATAAAATGAAATAATTCCATTTACTTATTCACATGGATATTCTACTAATCTAATAATCACAAGCAAAAAATCAATAACCACTTTCATAATGTTGGAATGCATAATGCCACACTATCATAACCATATAGTCAAGGCCTCGTGCCAAGACTACAAATAAGATTTTGTGAAGGCCTTGTGCCAAGACACTAGTTTGTCTCATGAGACCTACCGATGCATCGAGGAGCTATAGCGGGCTCCACCCATCACATATTAAGTCCAATGCATTCCCATATGAAAAGGTTTAAACATAACACAAACATTCGTATTAAAACTAGCATACGAAATGTCAATACTTTCACCATAAACTATGAATGGTATAAAAATAGCACATCCATAGTCAAACATATCACAAAACCTTCAATACAATATAGAAGTTTTGTATCATAATAAATCAACTTCAAATAATCTTAAAATCCATCAAAGGATGTTGACATAGATGAAATCAAAATTCTTTTTAAAGAACTATCTCCGTTTATTTTGAAATCATTTAAGATCCATATAAAATAAAACATTTTCTTTGAAAATATTCTTATAAGCTTGTAAGGGAAGCTTTGAAGATTTTATAATGGCGGAAAATAGCCGCACCCGCCGTATAAGTTAAAAAAAACATTCTTACCTTAATTCTGTCGAAAAGGTTAAAAAGGAACTTGTTTTGAAAACGACGGAAAGATTCCTTTATAAACCTCTTATAAAAAGTCAAAAAAGGGTATAAATGACATTAACCCATATTCATGTAAATAATAAATATGTTTTGAAATACATTTCGAAGAAACATGGATGTGGATGATAATGAAATCCCAGTAGATTATTACGTATAAACAAACTCGGATAATGAAGAGATTGTGAAATAACCCTTACCAATTTGATAACTTATGAAACATAAAACCCATGAAAGAGGTATCATAAAATGAATATGTAAATACACATAAATTAGATTGTATTACACAAAGAATATAATTATGAGCAGTACATACACCACACAAAAGGTAATGGTGGCAATGTGGCATGAATCTCACGGGAATAAGGAGTGAGATGAAAACCCCTTACCTTGTACTTTTCCTTGGTTGGGGTAGGTTAACCTCCTGTATAATGGTGAAATAATTTTTATTAAATTATACAAGAATCATATACATTATTATGATATCATATATGATCTTTTAATATTGATTTGATAATAATATCTTAGTATTATCGTTGTTTTGGGTGTGAACTTACTTGTTTTTTTTGTATGTTTTGTTAGGTAAGACATGTTTTTAAAAGATAGGTTGTATATTATTCATATCCAGAATGATATAAAGTCGTTACACATCATTTTTAAATCATCAAATGATAATTATACTTGAATGGATACGATGGAGAATGAATCTCATCGCATTCGAGGAGACGGTAGTCCGTACGTACGCACGAGCGAAAATATCATTCTTTTGATATTAAAATAATATATAAATGGATGGTATATCATATATACAGAATTATTAACATGTTATATTTATTATTTACCTGAGTTAAACATCATTATTATACCCATCCAAATAATATTATATTGAATAACAATTACACCACGACGTGGAGACGGTAAGCCGTACGTACGCACGTATGTTGACATGTTATTCAAAGGGTGGATAGAATACTGAATATGGTTGTACCATATTTATAATAACATCACAGTATATATATGATACTGGAGTTATTATTTTAGAATGGTAACAACAAAGGAAGAAGAAGTGGAAGAAGAAATGAACTTGGAAAAGGGCGGTGAAATCATTACCTCTTCTTCGGGTTCTTCCTTTTGATTTGATCAAAAGGTATCCTTATGTTGGATTTCTGATCAAACTAATGCCCCTAGGTTGTAGTGAGGGAAGTTTGGAGAGTATTTGGGGAGAGTTTGGACGAACCAAAAGGCTTTGAAGGTGTAAATAAATGAGAAGGAGGAGTGCCCTTTTATAAGAGGGGTGAGGGGCACCTTTGGATAAGCTTGAAATATAAATTTATAATAAATTTATATTCGGTTTATAATGTTTCCAGAGTTGATTATTTAAATGTTAAGGTGGGTATGGGTCGAAAAAAACTCAACCAATAGAATTTAGACAGGTTTGGGTACTTATATTAACCTCATCTTTAAGTATTAACTCTAAGTTAATTAGTTTCACTTTTACAATGTCTCTTTGTATTTTTATATAATATGGTTAATAAACTTACTACATACATCCAAGAGACCCCCAAGTGGTCCATTAATGACGAACCTATCATGATATAAGTCTCTTGGCCGATCCTTAGATTTTTAGGAATTTAATATCAATTAATAATATAATATTTGTTTTAAGAACTCTTTTATGTCAATTTTGACACTATTCAATAGTTGATTTTTGTGAAACTCGTAACAGATTGATTACTTAGAAAAACGTCAATTAAATAAATCCTAATATATCATATTATCCTATAAAATTAGTTTAATTCATTAAAAGTTTCATATTATATTTAGTTGGGTATTTATAATATCAATTAGTTTAATTTTTCACTATTATAGTAATTACTACATCATTATTTTGTCATAAATAAATAAAATATTTTAATGTCTAAAAATTATAAATAAAATATCATTATGTAGTAAATCTTTTTATCTTTCTAATGAATATTTATAATCTAAAATCCAACATATATAACCTTATTTAATAATTGTTTTTCTAAAAGATATATGCTTGTGTCATTTTTGTATTCATTTTAACATAATTAAAAAAATGTCCCTATCACCTACAAGTGGCACCATGGGGTTCCAAAATCGACCCAAAGATTCCTATGGTCGAACATGTATCAACCAATAAAGCTAGGACACGTTTTAGGGTAATTTAGTATTATTATAATATAATTTGTTAACCTTTATTTACCAGATTTACCCTTAACCATGGTAAATAAAATATTTAGCACAATAATTATTCAAAATTTCTAAAAATAAAATTTACCTATTTACACAATTTGGAAATCCTGATTCCAAATATGGAATCCATTTTTCTAAATTCAAAACATAGAAGTGGCAGAAATTAATTTAAAATTAATTCCCGCTGTCAAAACAAATAGCGTGTTTTTAAGAGATAATAACTATCAAAAGATTGGCACTTGTTTATGTTCGGTTTAATTGTAAAATTGTGTCCAATGACCAACATTATATTAAATGGTAAAAATATATTCTAAATATACTTTAAAACCCCTCATATTTATAATTTATCACTATTAATTATTTTGATTAAAAAAGTTGTTTTTAATTAAAATTTAGTAATTTTCACTATTCATCAAAATATGAATGTTATCCGAAAAGTACCAAAATTTCATCTTAGGTTAGATAAGATATTCAGAATCCAAAAATGAAGTCCATTTTGAAATATAAAATATATATAATTTCAAAAATTAGGTATTACTATTCATAACTTCTAGTTTGATTGGTTGTGGTGTGTGTTAAAACTCAAGGTTGCGTACAACACACGCTACTGTATTATTCAAATAAAGGGTACCGTGGAAGCATGGGATGTTTCATTTTAAATTTTTGATGTCCCCATTTAGTCAAAAAGTTTAAAATATTGTATTTAAAAAGGGTTCACTATTAAAAGTTGATAAAAGTGCAATACTGAAAATGAATTTGTTCTTGCATTATGTCTAAGATACTCATAATATGGAAAAATTATAAGGATTATATAAAGTTTAAAATTTAGTTAATACTATTCATAACCTCTTTTGTATGGATTTTTGGTAAGCCATGGTGCAATTGAACTCGGTGTTGCGTGTAGTGCAAGTTATTGAATTATTTTGAAGAAATAACACATTATGAAATTTTGGGGTGTTACATTCTCCCCTCCTTCAATAAATTGCGTCCTCGCAATTTGAAATTGTTCTTCGAAAATAAAAGTTTGAAAGTATAAAATATATTTGTGGGAAAACCCACATCGAAAATTGGGTTACTAAAATTTAGTCTTAATATGAGGAAAAGAGAAATGAAAGGGTCACCACCAAATTATGATCTCGATTAGGAGAACATTGGTGGAAATTAGAGACATATAATTGGAGGGAAAACATAAATATTTATAGGTAGTGATTGGGGTCATCAATCACAAACAAGTATAAAATTTAGGTCCTTAAACTCATCAATCTATGATGATTTGAAATACCATCGGTTCAACAAAACATAGGGTATTGGGATAACACATTTTTGACGTTTCAAAATATCATAGTTGAAATCCCACATCGAAAAATGAATTAATGAGGCCTATATTTAAAAATAAAGAGTGGAAAGTATGAAGATTACCGAAAATAACACATAATAGGGTTCCATGTAGGAAAATATGGATATGGAAGAGAAATATAACCATCAATTATCTGATGGAGAGTGGTAGAGAACATGGCTATGAAAAGGCCAACAATCCCAAAGCCATAAATTAGTGATGATTTAAGGTACCATCTAGGAAAACATTTTTGTTCTAAGTTTCTTTTATTAATGTTGAGGAATTTATTTTCGAGATTGGCTAAGATCATAAGGAGATATACTTACTTTATAATTAGAGTTTTATCCATTAATAAATTTCTACCACAAACTCATCTTTCACTCTAAAAGATAATAGAAAAAAATATATCTATTTATACTATTCGTACAGGGTTCTAAAATAAATGAATTTATAATTCATCTACCAGATCTTTTTAAAAAAAACTACATTATTTATTCCTGGACATCTCATGGGCCAGTGGTAGGTGATACACCCTTGTCGCCCTTCGGTTGCAGGTTCAAGTCTCGTGGCCTTGCTGGTCGCGACGGGTTACCGCCCGACCTTCGGGTTGTCCTTTTATGGAAATCCAAAATAATCCAATCTAGATCTATCCAAAATAATTCTGTCAAAACTCACAGTCCAACATTTATAAGGAAGGTAAACATAATTTAGATCATTTTTACCCCATAATAGCATATGAATACCTCCATCGTGTATTCTTTTAATACACTGAATCATCCTGAATTACCATATTCTGTATTGATTACATTCATGCTCCCTTATTTCATATAGAATGCTGGATATACTTCATCAATCCAAAAATGTTTTAAACCCCAACAATGATGTAATATACAAATCATTAATCAGTTCCAAGGTAGTCAAGAATATCTAATATAATTTATCCAAAACAATCATGTATTATTCCAAAATCACTACCTCGGTATCAGAACTATATTATGGATTATCATTCTCTCAACCATATATTTTCCAAAAATTTATCCTGCTATTGAGTCACTTTTCTTTGTTCCACACAATCTCAAGTCCTTAATGAAATAGTACTGCAGTACAATCCTTATATACTCCATAATTATTATAAAAAGTACATTGTTGATACAACACTCAATTGACATAATCAACATAAGAACTCTAATCATTCGTCTTCATTTGTGGTAGTATCATAACTTGATTATTATCCAATAGCATCATTTGTGGCATAGTCTAATGACTGGGACATATGTTCGCGTAGTGTCCAAACTCCTTGCAAATGAAGCATTGTACATTTGAAACCATTTTCTTACCCTTGCAGTCACGTACTTTGTGCCCTTTTCCTCCACACTTATAACAAACTCCCATTCCTTTCAGGCAAGTTCCAGGGTGTTTCTTTCCACAGTTACCACATATGGGAAAATTTTTCTTTTCCCTCTTCCCTTTATCCATATTTCTCTCTTCCATCCTTTTCTTCTCTTGCTTCCCTTCAATGCCATTGGACTCAGTAAACTCATTACTTATCTTATCAACACATGATATTATTTCTTCATATGATGATAATACATGCGAGACTATTTCTCTTGTAAATTCTTTCTTAAGACCATAAAATATATGATCCTTCTTTCTCTTTGTATCATGTGCATTGCTAGAGTTCTCATTCCTTCTACTGGGCGCCATTTCTAAACAATGGAATACATTAGATTAGTTTATGAATAACAATACCTAATCCCAAACTTGTAAAACACATAACATTAATTAAATAGTTTATGGATATAATCCATAATCATAAAAATGTCTCCTTTAAAGAATTATACACTCATAAACCCTTCATAATGATTTTTAAAGAAAATGAGAGTTATCCTCAGCATATCCCCCGGGAGTGTCGTAACCAAGAGTGCAGCAAGGCCCGTTGTCGTGCACCAGTTCCAATTCGAGTCTAGCTCAAAGTGGTGTTTTCGGGTTTTACCCCTAGGTACATCTGTGCCAAAGCCGCCTCTATCTGCTCGTATCCAGATAGGTATGTATTGCTCGGAAAACTCACAAAATCTCTACAATACCAAAATTCTAGGAAGTTGTTCTATACTAATCCTCAAAGTTCATCTTAGGTCTAGGTTCTCTAATCAAGATTTATCTAAATCTAGCTTCCAAGGTTTGTACTAAACTTCCTATGATACCAACTGTAACACCCCAACCCTCGTTACCCAGAGTCGGTGCATTATTACATAACGTTGGCAAGATCACAAGAAAGATCAAATCTCGAAAGACCGATTGGTTTAGTAGCCTACGAAACACTAGATATATTCATAAGTTTTACATTACATCATAAAATGAAAAACTACTACAACAACATAATGTCTCCATAATCCACACTCATATCCCCACATAATATCCCTGCAGGTCATTCATAATTTACTTCTTCACTTCCTAGGAAAAATAAAACATAGAAAAGGGGTGAGCTCAAATGCCCAGTAAGGATAACAATATAGCAGAAACTTTCATAAATAAGAATAAACATTTAAGGCAATGTATAACTAAAACAAAAGCCTTTCAAACATGAACATTCAACATGGTATGACATAAATAAAATGAAATAATGCCATTTACTTATTCACATGGATATTATACAAATCGAATAATCACTTGCAAAAATCAATAACCACTTTCATAATATTGGAATGCATAATGCCAGACTATCATAACCATATAGTCAAGGCCTCGTTCCAAGACTACAAATAAGATTTTGTCAAGGCCTTGTGCCAAGACACTAGTTTGTCTCATGAGACCTACCGATGCATCGAGGAGCTATAGCGGCCTCCACCCATCACATATTAAGTCCAATGCATTCCGATATGACAAAGATTAAACATAACATAAACATTTGTATTAAAACTAGCATACGAAATGTCAATACTTTCACCATAAACTATGAATGGTATAAAAATAGCACATCCACAGTCAAACATATCACAAAACCTTCAATACAATATAGAAGTTTTGTATCATAATAAATCAACTTCAAATAATCTTAAAATCCATCAAAGGATGTTGACATAGATGAAATCAAAATTCTTTTTAAAGAAATATCTCCTTTTATTTTGAAATCATTTAATATCCATATAAAATAAAACATTTTCTTTGAAAATATTCTTATAAGCTTGTAAGGGAAGCTATGAAGATTTTATAACGTCGGAAAATAGCCGCACCCGCCGTA
Organism: Viscum album; assembly: GCA_963277665.1. Taxonomy (NCBI): domain Eukaryota; kingdom Viridiplantae; phylum Streptophyta; class Magnoliopsida; order Santalales; family Viscaceae; genus Viscum; species Viscum album. Next base: position 1,375,742,385 of record OY728140.1, on the reverse strand, counting down.
TAAGTTAAAAAAAACATTCTTACCTTAATTCTGTCGAAAAGGTTAAAAAGGACCTTGTTTTGAAAACGACGGAAAGATTTCTTTATAAACCTCTTATAAAAAGTCAAACAAGGGTATAAATTACTTTAACCCATATTCTTGTAAATAATAAATATGTTTTTAAATACATTTCGAAGAAACATGGATGTGGATGATAAAGAAATCCCAGTAGATTATTACGTATAAACAACCTCGGATAATGAAGAGATTGTGAAATAACCCTTACCAATTTGGTAACTTATGAAACATAAAACCCATGAAAGAGGTATCATAAAATGAATATGTAAATACACATAAATTATAGTGTATTACACAATGAATATAATTATGGGCAGTACATACACCACACAAAAGGTAATGGTGGCAATATGGCATGAATCTCACGGGAATAAGGAGTGAGATGAAAACCCCTTACCTTGTACTTTTCCTTGGTTGGGGTAGGTTAACCTCCTGTATAATGGTGAAATAATTTTTATTAAATTATACAAGAATCATATACATTATTATGATATCAAATATGATCTTTTAATATTGATTTGATAATAATATCTTAGTATTATCGTTGTTTCGGGTGTGAACTTACTTGTTTTCTTTTGTATGTTTTGTTATTTAATACATGTTTGTAAAGGATAGGTTGTATATTATTCATATCAAGAATGATATCATGTCCTTACACATCATTTTTAAATCATCAAATGATAATTATACTTGAATGGATACGATGGAGAATGAATCTCATCGCATTCGTGGAGACGGTAGTCCGTACGTACGCACGAGCGAAAATATCATTCTTTTGATATTAAAATAATATATAAATGGATGGTATATCATATATACAGAATTATTAACATGTTATATTTATTATTTACCTGAGTTAAACATCATTATTATACCCATCCAAATAATATTATATTGAATAACAATTACACCACGACGTGGAGACGGTAAGTCGTACGTACGCACGTATGGTGACATGTTATTCAAAGGGTGGATAGAATACTGAATATGGTTGTACCATATTTATTATAACCTCACAGTATATATATGATACTGGAGTTATTATTTTAGAATGGTAACAACAAAGGAATAAGAAGTGGAAGAAGAAATGAACTTGGAAAAGGGTGGTGAAATCATTACCTCTTCTTCGGGTTCTTCCTTTTGATTTGATCAAAAGGGCTCCTTAGGTCGGCTTTCTGATCAAACAAAGGACCCTAGGTTGTAGTGAGGGAAGTTTGGAGAGTACTGGGGAAGAGTTTGGCCGAACCAAAAGGCTTTGAAGGTGTGAAGAAATGAGAAGGAGGAGTGCCCTTTTATAAGAGGGGTGAGGGGCACCTTTGGAAAATCTAGAAATATTAATTTATAATAAATTTATATTCGGTTTCTAATGGTTCAAAAGTTGATTATTTAAATTTTAAGGTGGGGATGGGTCGAAAAAAAACTCAAACAATAGAATTTAGATAGGTTTGGGTACTTATATTAACCTTATCTTTAAGTATTAACTCTAAGTTAATTAGTTTCACTTTTACAATGTCTCTTTGTATTTTTACATAATATGGTTAATAAACTTACTACATACATCCAAGCGACCCCCAAGTGGTCCATTAATGATGAACCTATAATGATATAAGTCTCTTGGACGAACCTTAGATTTTTAGGAATTTAATATCAATTAATAATATAATATTTGTTTTAAGAACTCTTTTATGTCAATTTTGACACTATTCAATAGTTGATTTTTGTGAAACTCATAACAGATTTATTACTTCGAAAAAAGTCAATTAAATCAATCCTAATATATAATATTATCCTAGAAAATTAGTTTAATTCATTAAAAGTTTAATATTATATTTATTTGGGTATTTATAATATTAATTAGTTTAATTTTTCACTATTATACTAATTACTACATCATTATTTCGTCATAAATAAATTAAATATTTTAATGTCTAAAAATTATAAATAAAATATCATCATCTAGGAAATCGTTTTATCTTTCTAATGATTATTTATAATCTAAAATCCAACATATATAACAATATTTAATAATTGTTTTTCTAAAAGATATATGCTTGTGTCATTTTTGTATTCATTTTAACTTAATTAAAAAAATGTCCCTATCACCTACAAGTGGCACCATGGGGTCCCAAAATCGACCCAAAGATGCCTATGATCGAACATGTATCAACCAATAAGGCTAGTACACGTTTTAAGGTAATTTAGTATTATTATAATATTATTTTTTAACCCTTATTTACCAGATTTACCCTTAACCATGGTAAATAAAATATTTACCACAGTAATTATTCAAAATGTCTAAAAATAAAAGTTACCTATTTACACAATTTGGACATCCTGATTCCAAATATGGAATCCATTTTTATAAATTCAAAACACATAAGTGGCAGAAATTAATTTAAAATTAATTCCCGCTGTCAAAACAAAAAGCGTGTTTTTAAGAGATAATAACTATCAAAAGATTGACACTTGTTTATGTTCGGTTTAATTTTAAAATTGTGTCCAATGACCAACATTATATTAAATGGTAAAAATATATTTTAAATATACTTTAAAACCACTCATATTCATAATTTATCACTATTAATTATTTTGATTAAAAAATTTGTTTTTAATTAAAATTTAGTAATTTTCACTATTCATCAAAATATGAAAGTTATATGAAAAGTACCAAAATTTCATCTTAGCCTAAATTAGATATTCCAAATCCAAAAATGAAGTCCATTTTGAAATATAAAATATATATAATTTCAAAAATTAGGTATTACTATTCATAACGGCTAGTTTGATTGGTTGTGGTGTGTGTTAAAACTCAAGGTTGCGTACAACACACGCTACTGTATTATTAAAAGAAAGCGTACAGTGGAAGCATTGGATGTTTCATTTTAAATTTTTGATGTCCCCATTTAGTCAAAAAGTTTAAAATATTGTATTTAAAAAGGGTTCACTATTAAAAGTTGATAAAAGTGCAATACTGAAAATGAATTTGTTCTTGCATTATGTCTAAGATACTAATAATATGGAAAAATTATAAGGATTATATAAAGTTTAAAATTTAGTTAATACTATTCATAACCTCTTTTGAATGGATTTTTGGTAAGTCATGATTCAATTGAACTCGGTGTTGCGTGTAGTGCAAGTTATTGAATTATTTTGAAGAAATAACACATTATGAATTCTTGGGGTGTTACACCACATAACTCTAGTAAAACACCAAATATAATATAGGTAATCATACAATTATGGGGGGTTTATCTATAGATTGAAAATGCCAAAAATTCTTTTTAATAGTTACATATTAATCATTATGGAACAGATATAATGAAAATTAATTAAAAACACCAAATAAAAGTCATCATCCAATCGATATGATATCAGAAAATAAAAAATTCCACTGTTATCATAGAATTATTATTATTAATATCGGACATTCATATAGATATAAACTTAAACACTTATGGGAATATAAAATACCAAACGATAAAAAAATAATTACCAGTTTTGAGATGACATGAATAATAGTCTTGAGTCCACTATTTTCCCACTTATCATCTACAGTCATGAACAATAGATCATCCTTTAATATAAGGGCACTTTAACATACATATATAGTGAACCATATTTATTACTCATGACTGAGGGTAACTAATAATGGTATGAGTAAAACTCAGTTGGGAAACACTAATATTATCCATAATTGGTCTTGTGTAAAAATGTGTTTGTATATTTTGATATAATCATAAATATTAATTATAATTCAATGGATTTTCTCATAAATATTTATGGTTTAGGGGTACTGCACATCCCCTTGGTGTGGCTATATATTGTTTATCCAATAAAAGGGGTTCCTTGAATATATCAATTAGTTATTCATGATAATAAAATCCCTATTAAAATTCAACATCATTAGAATCCCCTTATAACATAGTGACCATGACATGGGACATATTTCTCTGAAACATGGTTAGAATATGGTCAATGTGTCCTTACGATATCATAATAATCATTACATTAGAGGTATATGTCAATAGAATTGTCAAAACCATAGGAAACTCTCCCAAATAAATCAAATTCAATTGAAATCCTTCACAAAATACATCTATAATAATGGTCCTATCATACCTAGAACTGGGTATAATCATATGATATAAAATATTCCATAGTCTTAGGCAACATCTTTAAGGATGGAATTATATCCAATAAACAGCATTAACATAAATGAATCTTTAACCTTTCATTAGAAAAATATCAATAGGGGAATAAAATCCCAAATATATGTGTATCAACATATATTGGGCCATATCATCACATCCCCATAAATAAAAATTCCAAAGGGGCAAAAACTATCGTCTTCTTATGGGCCATATGTCCCTTGATTGCAGGAATAAATTCTAATAAATAAACATTAAATGTAATATGATTATTATATATTACTGTGAAATTAAAATTACTAATAAGAAAAATGTTCAAATTAGAATGATCAATAATAAAAATCGAAATACCACTCCACTATAACAAAAATTTCACATATTTATAAAACTAGTAGATCATGAAATATGATACAATTATTTAACACTAATGATCTCATTATTTCTAGAAAATATTTAGACAAATATTTGTTGTTACTCTAATAATATACAAATGAATATATACCAATATATAGTATAAACATAATCATATATAATAATCCTGAGGGAGTATGAGACTCAAACAAATAATAAATTAAAAAATACAAGGTTACGGTAAATCTAACATGCTTTTCCTGGGAATTTCCTTAAATTCAACATTTCGAATAAAAAACATAGACTATATTAATTGATGATGTGATAGAAAATGTGGTCCATCATATTATCACATAACTTAAAGAAGATCATATAGGGTATAATGTATATTTTTACGAATCATGTTTATTTAAGATAAACCCCATAATCATATAATATATCAAGGCATTCAAATAAGGTGGTCCATGTTACAGTTATGATCATTATCCTACTCGAAGTAGTTCATTGTAAAAAAATCAATTAAATTTTCGATCCGCCCAAGAAGGTTTGTTTGACCAGGTTTCATACTCAGATAAACCATGATTAAACAATCAGAATTTTTTAGTTACCACCAAACTTGATAAACAAGAGGCGAAACTATAAATGATCAGTGATAAAATTATCTCCAATCCCTCAAAAAAGAAATATTATAAAAAAACCAGGAAATTGGAATTATCATTGAATCAAACTAGAATACTGATATAAACAAAAAATAAAAGAAATATATTTCAATTAAATAATATAAAAATTGAACTATGAAAAATATAATTGAAATCGCATTAGTAACATAGGTGAACTAACACATCGAAGTGAAGAGGAATATAAGGAGACGGGAGGTTGACCATTATAGGGGACAAATTAGAAGTATGTTTCCATTAAATAAAATATGAAATAATTGAAAAATTAATTTTCTTAGTTAAAAAAACATATTCATGTAACCACCAGTTTACCAAGGGAAACCCAATAGCCACATTGTACAGTATAAAGTGTCAGAAGCCACTTGGTAACCCACATATACTGATACATCAAAATCCAACTCCACTTAATAGCTAGTGCTTACTGACTATGTACTCCAAAGCATTCTTCAAAGGACAGAAGTCATGGAACGTGATTTTTTCGATTAAAATAGAACATTAATACCCTTCCACACCACTATCATTAAAAAATTGAAATATATGATATTTAGTTAAACATATATCAAAATATTATATCACATGAATATAGGTAATTAAAACATCCACCCAATAAGCATTTAATAAACAATAGGTGACACCAAGAATCACCAAGCCTTTTCAATGAACAACTCTAGACACATCCCCCATATATTAGACTCCAGATACAATATCTCTACATCAATACACACATGATATAACTTGACACTCTATAAGGAACTTCGTCTCTCAATGGAAATTTTAACTCTAATATTTTATATATGTGGGTCATTCCTTGAATGAACCATTATCTTATTTCTAAATGTAATCAACATATATCACATGAGAAGGATCTAGGTTTTATCATTTCAGTTAAGAATCAAGAAATAACATTTTTAATTTTTATCTCAAAAGAATTTATAACTTATAAATAATTGAACTACGTTTCTCGAAAACACTTAAAATACCCATTAATACTAGTTACAACCTCTCATGCCTATTAATAAATGAGTTTTTCAACCATGGTGACACTCAAAAAACATGTGTCCACCTACCTTGAATTCAATATGATGTAATATTTGGTAATTATGTGAATATTTTCTTTTCTACATAATCAATATTCATTGTTGGATCAACCAGATATTCTCTAACATCTCATATATGAACTCATCCCAATAATTTATAAACCCTTTATAACTAACCACTAGAATGTTGATTGGAAGAAAAAATCATTAAAATACTCATTGGTTTACATCTTAATAAATTCATGATAATTATTACTATAGGAAAATGTTATAATAATATTTTACTCTCACAATAAACCCCAAAATCTCACCCTCACATTAGAAACTTGTTCCCTATATAGTATGCTACGTGTACCCATTTGCTGTGGACTGAATACAATGATAAAATGCACCATAGTATCCAGAACCTTCTGTAATACCTTTTATATGTTGTATAAGATTTAAAAAACATGACCACAAATGATAATCCCACCCTATACCACTATATATGTTTTCTTATACACAAACACTATATATGTGTCTTCAATACCAACTAATGATTCTCATTTATAACAACCCAAAACAAACATACATTCCCAAAAAATGATTTTAGAGATTTATTGAACTGTGAAAATAAATAAACTAACAAAAACCATATCCTTCTTACCAAATGGATATTTTTACAGTATATAATATATAAATTAATTATATATAAATCATTAACATAACCAAATCATTTTCTAAACATCTATCCAATTATAAATATCAAATGTAATATATTTCAACATAACATAGGATAATGGTAATATAATAATGGGTGATCTAACCCACATAATAAGTGGAAACATATAACTGATGTAATCATGTCAAAAACATTAAATAAATATTATTTTATGAATATGTAATCATCATAATTCTTATATAATCTAAAACACTAAGCATAATATATCCATGAACTGTAATAAGAATAAATAGATATCATGAAAAAAAATTCTTTCTTATAAAAGGAATGATTATTGACATATTGTTATTATCATTAATGTAACGTCTAATAAATCATTAATTATATCAAGGCCAGAACCAAGACGTTATAATGAATTGGGTAGGGCTACAGAAAATACCCAAACATTATTTTCTCATAAGACCTAATGATAAATCTAGGGTCTATATAATTTCATCCCCCCATAAATCATTCAATTCCAATTGACTCCTCACATGAGATAATGTGTACTGAATTTAAAATTAATATTTCAAATATTCATCTTTATTTGAAAAAAGATATACCAAATTCTAATAATTTTCAACATGTTAATAACAAGGTTATCACTATTATAAGAAATCTAAATAAATAAATATATGATTAAACCATGGATATTAAACATGTATAAGTAATCAATAAAAATCTATTTTGAAATAAAAATATATGGATTTTCAGTAATTCTCCTACAAAATAAATAGAATAACATCCAATTGAATAATCCATGAATGAAAAAATATTTTGATTAATGGTATATAGTTGATTCAATAATTATTACAATAAATCAATGTATGGAATCATGGTGAACACCATTCATTTAATAGAATTTGAAATGAGGTGTCCACAAATTAATGGAATTGATAGAAAAGTTATGCATTTTAATAGTTGTTTATTAGGCAAGAAAAACGATGTGATGTATCAATACCTTGAAAGAAAAAAACATTATATAATTCCTTCATAGAAATAAGGTTGGTTTTTTCAAAAGAACAAGTCCCCGATGTAACAATGGAAACTCCTAATGATTCTAACATATATAAAAAACATCCTTTCAAAAAAATCGCTATAAATTGAATCAAATGAGTAGGAATACTTAGTTTAATGGTTTGATATTTTGATTTCAAACAAAAAAAATAAACACATATATATATATATTATAATAAATTGGCTTATATAGATACAATGATTATAAATCATATTAAATATAAAAACTATTTGGAAATATTTCATAAAATTTATTTAATATAAGAACTCACATGTCAATTTCATAAGTTAATTTTGAAACGGTGAAGGGAAGGATTTAAATAAGTTTTGATTTAATTATAATATAAAATAATTGATTATTCATAATGATATATTTATTTATATACTAAATTGATATCAAATGATATATATTTTGACAGTGATTGGGAAGGAACAATTTTTATACAATGAAATAACATTGCCAGAAAAACCACATCATAATAAGTCGAATAAAAAATTTAATTTATAAAAATTCAATTTTCATAAAGATAATTTTAATATAAAATAATATAAATTATTATGGTTGGATAACATAATCATGTATGAATTTTATTTAATATAAAACTATATAGCATAACGATGGATATTTCAGTTAGAATTATCTTTTTCAGGAAATATATCCAAAGAAGTGAGAAACATATGTCTAGGGGACAGCTTGGTAGGAATGTAGATCCCCAAAAAACTGTGACTGTATAACTCATAATATAATAAAATGGAATGATGTACCAAACATATATAAAATAAGTTCTTGAAAATGATCATAACTCAATGAATAAAGTTCAGTTTTCCGAAATCATTAATACTGAAGAAACAACAGAATCGGTAGAAACATTAATAGGGGAAACTAATTTGGCTATCAAATCCTAGGAAATTAAAATTTTATAATAAAAATATATATCAATGGGTATTAATAACACTGTATAATGAATAAATGGTGTACGAATTGCATAATAATTGGGATTGAGACCAGGAATGCCCATATATTTTGTTTGTACTTACACAAACATACATTAACCTCTAAAATTAGAAATATATAAATAATAATATCATAATTATAAAACATAATTATAACCATTTTTTATACTCTCCATATGTATAAATATTAATTCTAGTTTTATTTTTACTTACATTCAATATCGAGAGTAATTAATCTTCTTCGTATTGAAAGACATTAATAAAAATTGAATTTCTATACATTATTGATAGAAATATATTAATTAAAATATAATTAAGTGTATTAATATTTATCTTGGAAGGTTTTTATAAATTTATATTTTCATTTAATGTTATTTTTTTACAAAAAATTAATATGATTTCAATGATGATCATGTTTCAGTGATTCTTAATGACACTTATGTGATTTCATAATTATAAAGTTTAATAATAATGTAAAAATTAAAAAACAAAGAAAAATACTTAAATAAATAATTATATAAAATATCTAATGGAATTAGATTCTCATAATCATACATGATAAAAAATATTATTTTTTGTATGGTCATACTATACAAAATAAGAATATAACACAATTAATGGATGATTTTGAAGTGAATTAATTTTAATATCGTAATAAATTTAGAAAAATTATATTATTTGTTTTTATTTATAGTGATATATCTTATTTATATAAAATTAAAATAATTATATGACTTATATGAACTTATTTACTAGTGTGTAAAAATTGTTTTTTAACATTAATGCTCTTTTTCATGGTTGAATTTATCACCATCATTTATTGATCATATTGTTAATTTTTTCAAAAATATTTATCAATAACCTAAATAATTTCTTAAGAAAAATGTTTACAAATTAAATTAATTATAGAAATCAATAATTTAAGTAAGTTATGTAATTAATAAAATAAATTCGTCGTTCTTTTAATGTGGTAGTCTACCCATACACATGGATGATGAATTCATTTTCCATAGAATGACTAAATGGATTAATATGGTTTGAAATTTTAAAATAAAAAATATTTTATAATTATTATACTATTCTATTGATTTTTTTAGGAAATTACTTATGTAGTGGTGAAGGAAAATTATTCATGTATCATTGTGGATGTGGTAGTACACACAATGCACGAATGATAACTTCATTTCTCTTAATAGAAAATTTAATGTTGGTTAATTATTATAAAATAATTATACCTAAAATATATTATAGTAAGGTTAGTAATTTTTTCATTAATATTATGGAATTTAATTTTTGGAAGTTTAATTGCACATAAAGGAATAGATATTAGGGTGGAGTGGTTAGAAATTTTAACCTCAATTCTGGGTTTATCCCTTATTCAATGTGGTTAAAGACTTTATTGGATTCTCTTTTGAGAATTCCAAAACCTTTTGAAGGTTTCTTGTAATTTTGATTATATTTATTGGTAGATATGGGATCACACAATGTATCATGGGGTTGTAGATTATATAAGGAGTTTAGGGCCCCTTTCATACATGAAAAGAGGGCGAAATTTTTTAAAATACCCAAAAAAAACTCAATAATGGAAGGTCACTATAAAGTAAATTAGCTAAAATAATTTGGGATATAATAGAGTGTGGAACTGTTAATGTTTTTATATTCCTAAACCATCCATTCCAAGATATGTTTTAAATATTTTAATGGTTATTTCTCTTTTGGCTAAACCTTATTTACCTGTATTTTATTTTACCAACGTTACTAGTTTTTAACATTGTAATTTATCCATTATGTTTGAAAATATATTAGTCTCTATTACATCATTTTTTCATGATAATTAAAAATTATAGATTAATTTTGTTATATTAATATTCTAAAATTGATAAATATTAATATTTAAATACAAAATGTAAAATTTATTAAAACAATTTTTATGAAAAATATAATATAAGTTCAAAAATAAACAATATGGGTTCAGAAACTAAAAAATTATAATTTATAAATTTTTTAGATAATATTTAGTCTTTGAAAGGAGTTTCTTAAATATTTAATTAATACTTATAGACTAATAATGTCATAAATGTCATGTCATATGTGAAAACATTATTTTTCAATATTAGCCAAAAACATAATTCATTCATGAAAAATAATAAAATCATCTTAAGAATAAATTACTATTATGAATCCTAAAATATTGATTCCTTTTTAAAATGAATACTCTAAAATTTTATAAATTATCTTTAAAAAAAGAGATATAATGAATAAATATTTTCAAATGAATGTGATTTTTTATAATATTAACAATTATCATTCACATTTCTTATATTTTACTAATTAAATAATTATAATAAAAATTATTTATATCATGTATATTTTTTACGCAATTAATCATAAATTTCATAAAATATATATATCATATTTTTAGAAAAAAGTTGATTTTTAGAAAAAACACATATTGAATTATAAATTCATTGTAATAGTTTTTTATCGAAAATAGTTTAATTTAATATGTATAAAAGGATATTATTTAATTATTTTTTTATAAATATTTTATAAATAAGATACACAAATTTATTCTCACTTATTTTATGGCTAGGTTTTAGTGATCATAAATTATACATAATTTTTATCAAAAAATATGGTTGTTTGCTTTATGGACAATGTTATGTGTTCATAAAGCTAGAAAAAACATTTACTTATTTATTGGTAATCATATATTAAATTCATTGGAAGATACATTCTCCCCCTTAAATAAATTGCTTCTTTGTAATTCAATGATCACATACTAAAATGTGGTTAGCGAATTCGTAACATATTTATCATTTGGGGTAGATAAATATTATTTGGAATCTACCTTACTCAATTAGGATAGATAAAAATTCTGTTACTCCCTCAAAATATTTATATTTCATATAATCATATGATCAAGTATATATATTCCCTAGTCATATATTCTCCAAAATATACAGTTCAAAAAACTGAATGAATCTATAAAAAGTAAATCAAAGTGAAACTATATATTATTGTAGAAATTAACTCTTTATTTAACCCCCAAATAATATTTACCACCAGTTCATATTGTCAGATAATATTCAATATATTTCATAATACAAAAAATGAAATAAACTATACAAATAAAATATCCATAATAATTGTTTTTAAATAAATAATTAATTCCATATTTATAAATACTATATAACTCCCATTTATCAAAATCAATCATCCTTATATTACATGAACATCTAGAAAATATTAAACAAACGAGCAAATGATGTTCGCTTAAAAACACATGTTTTGCCACATCTTTTTCATTAACTTTTAATGATTTAATTGGTTATATTTGTTCCTTATATTAAATATTGATAGTTTGTTATTTTTAATAATTAAAATTATCAATTAATCAATTTCTAAAATAAGTCATGTGTTATAAGCTTTAAAATATTTAATTTATTTCTTACATTAATTTTATAGAGTAATGTCTTTTTACTTAGTATTGTTGTTTTTCTACATAGTTGATAATTTAATATTTATTAGTTTTTAAATAATTCTAAATTTACATTTAGATAATGAATCATTTATTTAACTTTTCATGTTTTAAATGTTTTTTTAATTTTATGTAACATAATGTTTTAGTTATCTTTTAACAATTCATTAATTAAAATATAATATTATAAATTTATTTTAGTTTTATTATGTCTCTTTGAATTCGGTTTCATTAATTAACATAATGGTTTAATAATATAATAATTATTTATCTTCTTTATATTAACTAAATTTGTTGAAGTAGCTAATTTAAATAATTTTACTTTGTTATATAAAGGTTTAATTTTACTTTAATCACTAACAAGTTAGATGCTTTTTAATTTCAGTTAAATTTATTAACAATTTTAGTTTTATATTTTAATGTTAATAATTTAACATAAGTTAATTTTGTTTTAAAAAGTTTATTTAAATTAATGAGTAACTTTATTTTCATATGTTTTAGTTAATTATTAGGAATTATTAATTATTTCATTCAGTTTCTTTAAGTTTCAATTTATTTTATTTTTGTATTTATTTTTCTGGTTCTCGGTTTCATGCCGGTCACGGTCACGGTGTCTCCACACACCGTGTCTATTACTTTCTCATAGTTTTCCTTTTACGGTGACACAACCACCTTAATCCCTCTTTACGGTCTCACCGTAACCCACCGAACCGTATCCTTTTCCACTGGCTCAGCACACACTGGATTCATGATTGTGCCACCGTGATATTCTTCACTGTCTCACTATGACACCACTTCATGGACGCACCGTTTTCACCCGTTTCATTTTTCACGGTTCCACTCTAGATTTAGGCCACACTTCATCATTCACCACTACTCCCCTGCTTATACCCATGACCTGCATCAACACCTTCTTCTCACAAAAACAGAATCGAACATCACAAATTTTCTCCACTCACTACAAATCCATTTTTAGAATTACAAAGATCTAATTATACCCTAAACGCAACTCTTCACCAGATTTGGAATCAAACATGTATACCTTCGATAGAAGTAGAGGAGTACCGCCACTGCTAGAGAGGTTGAACCGATGTCAATCTGATGTCTGCTGCACCCTCGCTGTACAAGATCATTTCATTGAACCCTTGCCGCTACTTTGTAGAAGGTTTTCTTGCGTTGTTTCAACTATGTCGCCGATGGGATGATACTTCTTCCCAATGATAAAGCCAACCATTTTCAAGAAGAATATGGTCGCCGATGATGAGTTGGATATCTTTTGTCGAAGACCATTAATTAGATATTCATCCAAAGATGCCAATGGAATTATCACTGTGATGATATTTGGACCAGTTTGAATTTGATAAGGAGATGAGGACTCTACTAAGGGAGAACCGCGAGCCAACCGATGTGGCTGGAGAAGGGGTAGTCAAGATGCTGCATGGGGGCCACACCGCCATGGCTTGGAGAAGAAACCATGAACCCTACTTCCCCCATTGTGCACTGTCGTGGTTTGGAGAAGAAGTCCTCCCTGCTTTGCATTGGTTTGGGAGAATTTAACGAATATAAAAAAACTAAAAACTAAACTAATATAAAAAACTAAATAAAATTAATACTTAAATTAAAAATAACTTCTTGTTAAACAATTTCAATTATAAATAAATATAAATATTAAATAACTAATTTATAAAAAAAATTCATAATATAATTAACTATAATAAAACAATAACTATGCTAAACTAATAATTATGAATTTCTTAATTGAATATAAATTAATTATAATTTAATGTGGCATAATAAATAATTATTTCATTGAATTAAATACTTAATAATTTATTATGAACTTAAATATGATAATATAATTAACTAAAAAATAGTAAATGATATATTTTTCTTAATTAAAAAATTTTATAATTAATAAGTAATAACTTAAAAGTAATAACATAATTAAATCATTTATGACTTTCAATATACTAATTTCTTTAGTTATGAATAATAATTAATTCATTTTTTGTGTGTGTTTCTTGTGCAGGTTCATTCATGGGACATAAAAAAGTCCATATTCAACTATCTAACTCTCCAGAAGTTAGTTACGAGGGAAATACTAGTGTGACATGCCTGTCACGAAATAACGCATGTGTGCAGTGCACAAATGAGGGACTTCTAAAGTTACTTGACATGGTCGGTGACAAGCAGCAGATGACAGAGGTCATAAAAACAGAGTAGTAGCAGAATTTCATGGGGATTCCTTCGTCATTCCACGATCACATCAGACGAGAGGTATGCTCTCTCATTCTTCATTCCAAGAACATATCCATTCGAGAGCAGACTCCGAGGAGCAGTACTGAAGACGTGCACGGGACCAAGGAGCCCGAAGGCAGAGCAAAACATAAGGTTCCCATCTTCCTCCTTCCTTTAATTCATATAATCTGTTTTTGGTTGTTTTTTATGCTATATTTCATTATGAACATGATCTTATTTTTTATTTTGGGACCTTTAAGTGTTGTTGGTTTATCCCTTAAATTCTTCACTTCCTCTTTGATTGACATCAAAATTAGTTGGCGAGGTCAATTCTGATGTTAAATTAAATTGTTCACACCCTTATGTAAGAAAATTATTATTTTAGAGATCAATTGGAGAGAATGAACGTGATCATTACTTATTTGAAGTGTTAATTTCGTTATAGTTTCAGTTTTATAGCGAGTTAAATTTCAACTGTATTCTTCATTTTTTTAACAGATGATGACTCTTAGAGTGAAGAAATCTAAAAGTCAGACATCTGTTTGATGTGTCTTCTGGAGATGAAGATATATCAACCAATTTCTAATGTGTGATTCAAATAACTATATTGGGGAGTTATCCTTTTAACCATCAAGTTTTGAATTCTCGAGAAAATTTTTGGTTTTAGTTCCTTGTCTTCGCAACTTAGTGTTAGTTTTCTATAATTGTTTAGTTTAACAGTACTTAGTGTCACTATTAGTTTCATTGTAGAATCTATTGTTTCCTCGTTCTGTTTCCATTTCATGAATAAAATAAAAAAAATTAAAAGTAAAAAGATGTTCACTCTCTTCACTGCTGACAATAGTGGGGGTTTAAAATTCAAAACCATAGAATTTACTCATATGCCTTCTCTATGGATCGACCCTGCACTTCTATACTAGTTTAAGAGTAATAAATATAATTTTGAAGGTCTTGATGACCTACAACCTGCATCAAAATTTATCGCCATTGACGGGGAAGGCACGCACTGAGAATCTAAGGTTTTAATAAAAAAATAAACTAAAAAAACATTTTTAAAAAAATTAAAAAAATAAAATAAAAACTATGAACAATTTTTGTTTGTGTTGTGTGTTTAAGATCTGTTTAAAGTTTTGCGTGTGTTTGATCGTTAACATTTAAAAAATGGAACATTATGATGTCTCAAACTACTACACTGGACCTTATTATGTTTGTTGTGGTGATTATGGACATACTTCTTGGCAGTGTATCAATAACCAGCAACATCAGTATTTTTACATTGAAGAAAATGAAAAACAAGAGTCTAGTCCTAACACCATAGCTAAAATTGAATTAATTGATTCTAATCTGGATGTTAGGGTGGAGCTAATTAACAATTGGTTAACTCAAAACCATGATATTTAACACAGATATTCACATGAATGAGATCAAAGAATGAAAATATTGGAAAACATGCTCTTGGAATTACAACAAAGGGTTAAAGAACAAAGAGAATTTGAAGAAAAATAAAATGTAAATGTGTATAAATGATTTGAAAATAAACTTGAATAAGGGAGTGATAGTGAAACTGGGAAAGAATCCATTCTCTTTGAAAAATCAGATTCTCTTGGAAATAATTCAGAAATAACTGACTCAAAAATTCAAGACAATAACATTGTAAATACCAAAAGTATCTTTAATGGTTTTGAGTTGGAAAATTATGAATATGAATTAAAACAGATTGAAAATGAATGTCCAGTTCTCTTTATAATTCCTACATTGGAGAAAATTTGTTGTTTTTTGAGTTTTGAAAAAGAAGTCGCATAGGTTGAGGAGAAACTTGAAACTGAAAACCTGAATGTTAAAAACCCTTCACCCAAGTTTTCTGACTTTGTGAAAATTTAGGTAGAACATGATATTGGGAACACATTGTAATAGTACCTTAAGGTGGAAAATATAGAATTTGAAAATTTTCAACATAAACTGATCACTTCTCTTCCATGTTTTGAAACTGTAAACCCATATATTTCTGAAATGATGTAGTATGATGATGATAATGAGGGAATGATATATGAAAAAAGACTAACTAATGAGTTTTCATTTCCCTATTCTCGTTGTTAGGACTTTTCTAAAACATTGTGCAATGAAATGGAAATCAGTGTTGGCCAACTTGGGGTGAATAGTCTTAATTTGAACATTCTGGAAACTAAATTTATTAAAACTAAATTTTATAATTCTTCTCCTAAAATTGAATTGATACACACAAATGACATGGATTTAGACAGTTAGATTTTTGAATTTGAACATAAAGTAGAGTTTGAACACACACATTATCTAGGAAGAATTTATTTGTTAGAAGTAGTAGATGTTGAGTGATTATTCACTGAAGAGGAACTTTTGGATGATATTTATAATATTGTTAGACCTGAACCTTTTTGAGATAAAATAAATTCTCTTCCCTATTTGTCACTTACATCCTCAATAATGAAGGGTGCTAAGTATTTTCATGATACTGATAGTAGTTCAAAGGGGGAATCTCACTTGCATATCAATGTCCATAATTCTATCCAGCACTCTATTAAATTATCTGTTGAACCTGCTAATCAGAATATACCCATTTTCACCCTCAAATGTGAATCTGTTAATGATTAAGCTAATATATATATACATGAGAATAATTCCACACCTTTTGAAGCACCTAGTTTTATGTTGTCCCTTCATGTGAATTCAAATCTTGAAAAACCTGAAACAGAACTAGATGTTTTCAGCATTATGCTCATAGTTGTTAAAGGGTGCTACTTAGGGGTTCTTTTAGGTTATACGAATATAGTTTTTGTTTTCTTAAGTTTTTGTGCGCACAAATTTCATCTTTATGTTACAAATATTTGGGCCAAACACATTTGGTGGTTCTTGGTAAGGAAACCACATCCACCCAGTGAGTATGGTTAGTTGCTAGGTGAGTCTGATTGGGTACTTTAAACCTATTGCTTCATGGGAGTAAACCCATGTTTTTTTATGTGTTAATAAATAAATAAAATTATTAAATAAATTCTATCTACAGGCTTTAAAATCAGTGCTTCATTTGAGTCAACCCATGCTCTTTTTTTATTTTCATTTCTGTACTGTTTTGTGCTGAATAATGTGAAGCTTTTCTACCAACTGTCTGATGTGTCTCTACTAGATTTTTGTCTATGGTTTTCATACTCTGTGTTTTTAGGTTGATACTTATTGTGTCAATTAAGGAGTGCAATTCCTATAATGAATAATTTAAGGAAAAAACATTAAGTCAGGGAAGTACCTTACTGTGGAATTTTGTTTCATCTCTCTGCTCCTTAATGCTTTCATAAAAACTTCTGCTCCTATTTTTTCTAAATAAAATTCTTCTCACAAAAAATTCTGCTTGTTTTTACACTTTTGATGCATGTCACTAAGTTGAATTAATAATTTTCATGTGCCACATTGCTGAAAAATTGAATTTCATGGTCGATAAAACTATTTCACGGTATGAAATTATGTGTGTGGGGGGTATTTGTTTTCTAGTGGATGTGTTTTTTGTTGATTGTGCATTGATAAGGGGTGTTAGGAATTCATTTCATATTTTTTATATTGAACATCAATTTGAATCATACTTTGTTAAAATTTTTACACCCAATTAATTGTGCACCCACACATTATATACTTATTTTGTGTTATATTGAAAATCCATACCACATTAATGTGTGTCTAGATATGAACCTACTGATTATTTATTCATTGTAGAAAAAAATATTGATGCACATCATTTAGACCCTTTGATACATTTCATAAATCTACTAAATTGAAAATTTGTTTTGAACCTTAATTGAGTAATTATTCTTCTCCATATTTAGAAGTCATCTTTGGGGATAAATTATGGTTTTAATTGTGGTGGATGGGGAGAATTCTTGACAGTGGTAAACTGTGATTTAATGTAATCCCATCAATTCCCATTGCAACATAATTTTTTTTTCAAAAAAACCGGTTATATTTTATAAAATTCATGAATATTTTTATGCTTTACACTGTACCCAAATGAGTCTTTCCTATGGACAGTGCTTTGCTGATAGTTGAGAGTTTATTTGAGTCTGAAATTAATGATAATGGAAGATTGCTGAGTGGTTTTAATTATTGGTAAATTAGAAATTTTGGTTTAGGTTCTAATTCTGAGAGTGACATGGGTGATCTGTTAATGGAATTATGATCATTACTCTTGGAATTGGAAGCTTGAATTGATCCTAGGGGAAACACTTATTTTTATTTATTTAATGTAATCATCTTAATGATCCAATGTAAATGATTTTTGATATAAATATTTTGAAACTGAAGTAATTTTCAATCTAGTATCCCATGGTGAGTCTCTAAGACCCAAGATGATGGGTGTGTTTCTTTAAACTATATTCCATCTGTTCACTTTGAGTATGTGAACTGCACAGTTCTTTCTACAATGATACATGGCTTGGGAAAAATAAAATAAAGTGTCTAGGATCAAAAATGAACTCATTAAGGTGAAGTCAATGATAAATGCCAGATGATGAAGGGGTCAATTGATTTTTATGGAAATCATTTAGGTTGTATCATTAAGGTTATTCAAAAATTAATAATTATTTTTGGAACCTAGGTGAAAAATTCAAATTCAATGTTCTTTCTGTTATGTTCTTAATTCCACATAAATTTTACCTCTTGTCACTCTTGGACTTTGGACATGATCCTTGATAGAAGTTAGTCACTAAGCAGTATCAAATACAAGGAATTACATCTTCATTGTTTGATGATTCATAACATTCTTAATTATCAGTGAGAATTTGTTATAGAAATATTCAAATGAGTAATTAATTTTCTTAGAGCCTGTATTTATGTATTGTCCACTGTTCTGAGTGCTGGACATGTTAAATTTTGAGCAACATAATAAAAACATTTTTCTATATATCAACGATAATAAAACATGACATTGTTTGAGGACAAACAATGATTAAGTTTGGGGGAATTTTATGTGCCCTTAAAAACACATGTTTTTCCACATCATTTTCATTAATATTTGATGATTTTATTTATTATATTTGTCATTTATTTTAAATATTGACAATTTTTTATTTTTAATGCATAAAAATATCAATTAATCAATTTATATAATACATAATGTGTTATGAGCTTTAAAATATATAATTTATTTCTTACATTATTTTTATAGAATAATGACTTTTTACTTAGTATGGTGGTTTTTTCTATATAGTTAATAATTTCACATTTATTAGTTTTTTGTCAATTATGCATTTGTATTTAGTTAATGAATCATTTATTTAACTTTGCATGATTTAAATATTTATTAATTTTATGTTATATAATGTTTTAGTTGTATTTTGACAATTCATTAATTAAAATATAATATTATAATCTTTTTTTAGTTTTATTAAGTCTCTTTAAATTCTTTTTCATTAATTAAAAAAATGGTTTGATAATATAATAATTATCTGTCTACATTAAATTAATTAAATTTTTTAAAGTAACAAATTTAAATAATATAACTTTGTTATATAATCATTTTATTTTACTTTAATCTTTAACAAGTTAGTTTCTTTTTAATTTCAGTTTAATTTAGTAACAATTTTAGTTTTATATTTTAAAGTTAATAATTTGTCTTATGTTAATTTGGTTTTAAATTGTTTATTTAATTTTATTAGTAACTCTATTTTCATATGTTTTAATTAATTTTTTGTTATTATTAATTATTTCATTCAGTTTTATTTAAGTTACAATTTATTTTATTTTGTCCGTTTATTTTTCATGTTCATGGTTTCATCCTGATCATGGTCACGGTGTCTCGACGCCCTATGTCTGTTACTGTCTAACCGTTTTCCTTTTACGGTGACACTACCACCTTGAACCCTCTTTACAGTCTCACCCTAACCCATGGAACCCTAACCTTTTCCACTGGTTCACCATGCACTGGATTCATAACTTTAGCACCATGATATTCTTCACTGTCTCACCGTGACACCACTTCACGAACACACGATTCTCACCTGTTTCTTTTTCATGGTTCCAGTCTAGTTTCAAGACACGCTCCATCCTTCGCCAATGCTCCCCTGCTTCTACCCATGACCTACATCAGCACCTTCTTCGCAAATAAAATAGAATCGAACATCACAAATTTTCTTTAGTCGCCGCAAATCAGATTTTAAAAATTCAAATAACTAATTCTACCTTAAACGCAACTCTTCACCGGATTTGGAATAAAACCTGAATACCGTTGATTTAAGTAGAGGAGTACTGCCACTTCTAGAGAGGTTGAACCGAGGTCAATTTGTTTTCCTCCACACCTTCACTAAAAAAAGTTCTTTTCACTGAACCCTTGCTGCTGCATTGTGGAAGGTTTTCGTGTGCTGTTTGAACCACGACGCCGCAACTGAAGATACTTCCACCCAAGGATGAAGCCAACCTTTGTCGTGAAGATGATGGTGGTCGATGATGAGCTGGATATCTATTGACGAAGACCATTAATCATATATTCATCCGAAGATGACGATTCCGGTTTCACTATGATGATATTTAGACAAGTTTGAATTGGATGAGGAGATGAGGATGTTGTTGATGGAGAACCATGTGTCGACCGCTGTGGCTGGAGAAGGGGTAGCTACGTTGCTTCATGGGAGTCGCACAATCACAGAAAGGAGAAGAAACCACGAACCCTACTTCCCCTATTGTGTGCCTCCGCAGTTTGGAGAAGAAGTCCTCCCTGCTTTGTGTCGGTTTGGGAGGAGTAAAAGAATAAAAAAACTAAAAACTAAACTAATATAAACAAATAACTAAATTTAAAACCTAAACTAAAAATAAATTCATGTTAAATAATTTAAATTATAAATAAATATTCAATATTAAATAAATAATTTATAAAATAGATTTAATAATTTAATTAAATATAATAAAACATTAACTATGATGAACTAATAATTTTGAATTTCTTAATTAAATATAAATTAATTATAATTTAATGTGGAATACTAAATAATTATTTCTTATAATTAAATAATTAATAATTTATTATGAACATAAATAAGAAAATCTAATGAACTAATGAATATTAAATGACTTAATTTTCTTAATTAAAAATTTTTATAATTTAAATGTAATAACATAAAATCAATAACATAATTAATAATTACATTATTAAATCTTTTACAACATTCAATAAACTAATGTCTTTAATTATGAATAATTATTTATTCATTTTTTTGTGTCTGTCTCTTATGTAGGTTCATTCAAGGGACTTAAACACATCCTTATTCATCTAACTAACTGATCGGGAGTTAGTTATAAGGGAAATACTAGTGCGACATGCCTTTATTGAATGAACACACACCTGCGGTGCAAAATTGAGGGAATTCTGAAGTCGGTTGAATTGGTCGGTGACAAGCAGTAGATGATGGAGGTCATAAAAATAGAGTAGCAGCAGAATTTTATGGGGATTCATTCATCATTCCTTGATCACATCAAACGAGAGTGAGGCTCTCTCATTCTTCATTCCATGAACATATCCATTCGAGAGAAGACTCCGAGGAGCAGTACTAGAGACGAGCAAGGGGCAACAATGCCCGAAGGCAGAGCAACAATTAGGGAGCCCTTCATCCTCATTACATTAATTCATGTACTCTGTTTTCGGTTGTTTAATAATGATATATTTCATTATGAACATGAGATAATTTTCCATCTCAGGAGCTTTAAGCGTTGTTGGTATATCTCTTAAATTCTTCACTTCTTCTTTGATTGACATAAAAATTAATCAGCGAGATCACTTCTGATATTGAATTAAATTGTTCACACAACTCTGTAAGAAAATACTTTTTTTCCAGATAAATTGGTGATATTGAACATGATCATAATTTATTTGATGCGTTAATGTCATTATATTTGGAGTTTTACGAAGAGTTAAATTTCAACAGTATTTTTTTTTTATCAGACGATGAATTTTAGAGTGGTGAACTCTAAAAGTCATACCTTTGATTGATGTGTCTTCTGGAAAGGATGATATATCAACCAATTTAAAATGTGTGATTAAATTAACATTAGTGGAGTGTTATCCTTTTAAACATCAAGTTTGAAATTCTCAAGATAATTTTTGCTATTACCTCATTTTCTTAGCAAATTAGTGTTAGTTATCTATAATTCTTTAGTTTAACAGTACATAGTTTAAATTTTAGTTTCATTGTAGAAAATCTTATTTCCTCATTCTATTTTCATTTCATCAATAAAATAAAAAAAATTAAAAGTAAAAAGATGTTCACTCGCTTCACTGCTGACAACAAAGCGGGTTTAAAATTCAAAACCATAGAATTTACTCATATGCATTCTCTGTGGATCGACCCTGCACTACTATACAAGTGTAGGAGTAATAAATGTAAGTTTGAGGGTTCTGATGACCACTTTCATGCATCAAAATTTTTCATCATTGCCAGGGAAGGTACGTACTGAGAATCTAAGGTTTTAATAAAAAAATAATCTAAAAAACATTTAAAAAAACTCTGTACATTTGTTGTTTTTGATGTGTGTTTAAGTTCTATTTGAATTTTTTAGAGTGTTTTTTCTATAAAATTTTAAAAAAAATGGAACATTATTAAGGCTCAATCTACTGCACTAGACCTTACTGTGTTTGTTGTGCTGATTATGGACATACTACTTGGCAGTGTGTCTATAACCAACCATAACAGGATTTTTACATTGAATAAAATGAAAAACAAGAGTCTAGTCCTAACACCCTAGCTAAAATTGAAACAATAGTAATCCTACCATAAATACTTATTTCTCAAATATTTGTCCCAAAAAATATGACCCAATCATAGAATCACCATTAATAGGTAGTTGATACCATTGAATATATATTTTAAAATTGTTAAATTGTAAATAATGAAGAGAAATAATTTTATGTTTCACATAATATATATAAATTTTAGAATATACCAGAAAATCATATAATAATTATATCACTAATGAATTTTTCCTTGGGTTTCATGATTTAATTTCCATTAAAATATAAATCCCACACACTTAGGTAAAACTATGAATCTAAAATTTTATATCATAATTAAGATACAATAAAATTATAAACCATTTATGTACCCTCCCAGATTTATTTATCAGAAAACTTGATTTCTAAATAAATAAATATATTATATTCAACTATGTGGTAATGGTGGAATGAAATATTAAAATTAAAATAGTTTTGATTATATCCAAAATATGAATATGAAAACATCAATATAAATATTACATCCCTATAAAACCATAATTTTTAAAATCTGATAATTTCAATTTGACATTTGACTATATTCGTTCGATACATGGTTATTAGTGGTCATTTTTGTATTTATTTTAATAAAAAATTTATATAAAATCATACATAAATATGTAATAAGGGGTTTTAAAGAAAATGTGATTAACCAATGGATATCCCTTATGAAGGTCATGATAGCAGTGTTTCTTGGACTATTTGTTGTACACAAGGTGATGATCAATTTAATACCCAGTTTACAATTTTAGTGTTATTACACTTTGGTATATCAATGACCCAATATGAACCCCCACATAGTATCGAGATAGGGATATGATTAAAGATAACAAAATAAATTTTTTTACCCGAAAATTACGATGTTATCAGAAAATTATAAATCTCATTAAGACTTACCCAATTTGTTTTCACTAAAGGTCGCTTATCATAATCAGCAAATAAATTAACTTATAATTAAGTCATATAATTTCACAATGGCTAGTATATACATTTGAAATTATAATCCCCCATAACTCATCGTCAACAAAATTATCCAAAAAAACTTCTAATATGTAATGGTATATAAACCCTACCATGTGAAAAATTATGAAACCTCACACACACACCTAGATCTGGTGATATAAAAATTTACTTTTAAAACATCTTTTGATACCATTTATTGATAAACATACATAAAAATACAATAACGACATGAAAAACATACAATATTTCATTAAATAAATTATTGATTCCTCTAATTTTAGATAATTAAGAACTTTGTTGAAAAATAAATTAACAAAACAATGTATTTTTCAGTAAATGATTATATTTCCCCTATAAAAAACTACTAAAACCATAATTAATCTTCGACATCCCCTACATATTTCCAACACAGGTGTCATATTAAAGACATCATGTGTAATTAATTTCTTCGTAACATGGGGTAATAGAAACAAAATAATAGGTGGTAGAAAATTTTGAAAAAGTTAAAACATAAAATAGAATCAATCATGTTATAAACATGAAAAACATTTTATGGAATATATACGTAATCACTATATATAATCAACATAAATTGGGAGAATAATATATCCATTGATTTTAATGATAATAAATATATATCATTGATATAAATAATGATTTCCATGGTAATAGAATTCATAATTTCCAACATATTGATCTTATCATTAGGGCCTTGGGAAAGACAATATTCAGGACATCATGGTTTTACCCATCGCATATAACAGATTTCAATAGGCCAATTAAAAATAGCCTACAATGTTTTTTCATAATTCAAACCTATGATTAAAGGTGGTATATAATTTCGGAACTAACCCATGACTTGTTTATGTCTAATAAAATCATCACATGAGATAATTAGTAGAAAATAAATAACCATATTTTCTAATTCTATCTTTATTTGAATAACAACCTAGATAATTCAAATATTTTTACTCTTTCTATTAAAATGGATAAAATAATCATAATATAATTAAATAATTAAGGTTGATGGTTGAGCAACACATATTCCACTTTTATTAGTAATTAGTTAAAATCCCAATCAAAATAAACAATATATAGATTTTCAATAGTTCTCTACTAATTATATTTAATATATTTTCATTTATGAATCTATAATGGTAATGTCATATTGCATAATGGTACATGTTCAAATCAATAATTCCCTTAAATTTATTGACATATTTCCTCTAGTTGAACACCTTTCAATCAATGGATTATAAATTAACATATTCGAAAAAAAATGGTGTTGGAATAAGTCTTATTCTTATTCATGGTGGATGGTTAGAATAAACAATTGAGATGATGTAACTTATACTTGATATAAAAAATGTTAAAAAAAATTCATCCATAAAGAGATGGTGGATTGTTAAAAAAAGAGTATACTTATTTATATCATATATTTAATGATATTAAATTCCTAATGTTATATATGATATAAATTTGTAGCATTATTCAAGAAGGTGACTGGGAAAAACCAAATAAGAACACATAATGATTAATTAATGATTGTGGGTTGAATTTGTTGTGATATCATCATAACAGACTCACAATACTCTTATTCAGTCATAATTATTGTGATATATCTTAATTAAAAAATATTTATAATAATAACATAACTTAAAATTATTATTTCAATTTATGAATAAATCATTGTTTCATATATTATACTCTTTTGGACTACTAAATTTACAACGACTATTTATTGATTATATTATTAAAATGTTTTCTAATTTTTATTTTCCATAATCATAATAATTTAATTACAATATTATTTATATATTAAACTCATTCTCATGTCCATACATGTAACGAGGTTTTGAAAATGAAAATGTAAATTAATCATTCCATGGAGGGGTAGTCAAGATGTATTCATGGATGATGATTTCATTTCCTATAGAATGGGAAAATAATTAATATCATTTATCATTTTATAATATATAATATATCAAAAATATCATATTTATATATTTAATTACCTATTATTACCATCCATGTAGGGCAGTGATTGAAAAAACATGTGGCTTCAGGGAAGTAGTAGACCACACATCACCCAAAAGATGATTACAATTTTCTAAAATAAATGGGAATGGGGGAAATTCTTGTACCATCATGGTAATAAAATATAATTATACTAATTTTAAAAAAATATATCTTTTAATATAATGTAATTAAATTCTAGGAATATGAATTGAACATAAATAATTAAAAATGAGAATAGAGTTATTAGAAATTTATACGTCACTTATGTGATTATCACTATTATTAAAATAGAAACTCTTTTATGGTATAGTGTTTTTAGAAGAAAAAATTACATTTTAAGGTGGATATAAATGCCAACGATAGGTTTTTGTATAGTTTTATCTAGGATATAAGGATTTTGGTTTGATGGGATGTGAGGGGTGGTGTCTAATTTTCTATGTGTAATGGTATGGAATTTTAAAAATCCAAACCAATTTGTATTAATGGGAAGTTAGTATCAAGATAAATAGATCAAAATATTGTGGATTTAATTTGGAGAGGAATGATTAAAATTGGAAAAATCCTCAATTTCTCATTCCCATTCATTTTTAATCATGTTTTCTGGTCGTCCTATCATTTTTAAACCATTTCAATTCTTTTATTATTAATATCAAATTACATATTTTAAATGAAATTAATTTATCCTTTATGATTGAAAATATATATATACCTATTAAATAATTTATACCAAAGGTAAAAAAATTTAAATATATTTTTATATTAATATATTAAATAAAATAATAAATTATTTTGAAATATCTACATGTATAATGGCTTAAATAGTTTTTTAAACTATATTTGTAGTAAAATGAAAATTAAGTGGTTTTAAATTAAAATAAACATTAATAAAATTATAAGTAACTTATCAAAAACATAGTTTTTCTGTAAAAAACATTCCATGTAATTTAAATTCCTACTTATCTTCTAATAATGTTCAAATAGTCAGGTTTTTTGGGAAATTATATTTTTCATTATTCAACTAGAAATCATTATTTTTAGAGAAATACAACAAATATCTCCGATGAAAATAGTACTGTGGTTAGTAAAAAAATCATTATTTTATTTCAAATTTCAAAATTTCAAAATTTAACTGTTATATAAAGACATGAAATATAAGGAAAATATATTTTAATATGAAAATAGATTTTTCCTAATGTTAATCATTCTAATTCATATATAAAATATTTTATTTAATTATATTTTTATTATCAAATTATTAATGTAATATATAATTTTTACTCATTATTCAACCCATTCATAAAATACAAATTCATATCACATTTTATGGAAGAATTTAGAAAAATAAAACTCTATGCATAAAAACATCATTTTAATTGTTTTATCTATATAAATTAAATTTCATATGAATTAAATGAAAACATTATTTACATTTGTGTAAATATTTTATATATTGTATACTCTTATTTATTCCCTCTACTTTGACATCATAGTATTAATTAAAAAATATTTATATTTTTAGCTCAATAATTTATGGTCTCGTTTATGATCAGTGTTGTGTGTAGAGAATGTTTTATAACACATTAACATATTCGAAGGTAATCATATAACATCTGAGGACCCAAACTCAAGGATCCTATGGTAAAATCCATAACATTATATTCCTAGATTTTAAGATAATAATTTCGAACAAAAGTTTTCATCTGAACCGTATAACATAAAAAGAAAAACTTGGAGCACTTATATTATAGAACACCTTCTAACATCATGGTTTTAGAGAATTATTAAAAACACAAACATAAACAATTAACATTAATTTGAATGAGATTTTATCAAACTTAGTCTATCTTTTAATTTTCACAATAATTAATTATTATCATCCAAATGAAATTTCCTCTCGACAAAACTCATTCAACATCGTTCATTAAAACCTAGGTAAAAGGAAATATATGAAAAGTTCATCTCAAATTCTATGTATGTGTAAACATAGAAATTAGTAATTTTGTGGCATTAATGAGAATAATAATTCATTAGGGAACTATTCTATAATGATTGTTCATGTGAAAATCATAAAATATATCATACCCATCAATACCATGATCATCAAATATGAAAACATTTCAAAGGAAATAGTTATCAGAATAAATAATTATGTGCCATGTGATATCATAAATGATCATGAGAAACATTATAAACCCTTATAAATCAAATATAAAACATACTGTTATATTGTAACATTATCTCATTGGTCTCTTATAGAACTTTTCTAGAACCCTTTCTTAACCCTTAAATAAATTTATTAACTATTTGGTTGATGTCTAACATAATTCTATGAAGAAAATAATAAATACCTAATGAATTGAATCACTATATAGGTGCACCCAACGTTTAAGCTATAATGGGTGCACCTGATGCTATATGGGTGCACCCATCATCTATAATTTCCATGAACTGAGTAATTTGTAAAGCTCACAGGGAACTAATTTCTTAATAACTCCTTGGAACAATCATTTTTATTTTTAGAACATGATTAACTCATATAAATGAAAGGGGTTCCCCAAAAATATCTTTGATACATTTTTAAATCATGGAAAATATATTGGTTTCAAATAAATCTCTTTAATGTATGGTAAAATGATAGATAATAAATTAGTTTAATAACAATATCTTTAATACCATATTACCTAGATTAAAATAAATGTGCTCCACGAAAATATCTTCAAAATAAACACAACACATCTACAAAAAGAAATAAGATGGTATCAATACGATATATACTCAGTGCAGGATAAGTAAAAAATGAATATTAGCATTAATGAATGAATATTATATTAAAATATCATTAAAAAATTTTTGAGGGAAATATCATTTTCATTTTTAAAAACACGTATAAAACATAAAATAGTATTTTAAAAAAATATTCGAAAATAACCATAAAATATTATAATTGAAGATTTCATAATTCCTTTAAAGAATTTATTTAGTAAAATATATTATTGGATTAAAAAAACGTTTTTAGAACTTTATTGAATGAATTTTGTGAGAGCAGCATTTTTGAAGAAAAAATGATTCCGATCGAATTAAGGATTTTTAAAAAAACATTATTTAGAACTCTTGAGTACATAAAGATAAGAAATGAATGGAATAAATGTATTCATTTAAAAAATAAGAGGATAAAAAATTAAAATGAAATAATTATAGGTAGATGATAATATATCAATATTAGAAACTTAATTTGAAATCATCTAAATAATCGATGAGAGTGTGATATCAAACTCTTACGACATTGGTAACAATAAATCTTAGGACCCATGAAAGGATTAAATGAATTGGAAAATTATAATATTATGAAATTAATTTGATTCATAATATATCATATAGAACATATAGTATTTAAACATTATAAAATATTATTTTCGTATAATATAAAAAATGTCATGAATAAGGAAACGTTTGACAAAACCACATTACTGCTTTGGTAACTTTGAAGCAATAAAACCCATAAAAGAAAGAAAATAAAATGGATATGTAAATAACCATAAATTTAGGTATATTAACTATGATATAAATTTATGGAGAGTATACACACCACAATATAATAATATGTTTCGAATATTGAAAGTATCTCAGAGAAAAAAGTGATCTAGGAAAAACACATACTACTTGAGTAAATTCTGAATCATAAGATCCATTGAAGAATAAAATAAATTAAAAAATTAATATACAAAAAAATTGATTTTAAGGATATAAAAATTCATTGAGTAGTATATACAAAAAAAATGAAATGATTGGTTAATATAGAATAAGTCTTGCAAAAAATAAAATTGAAGACTTCAAATATCATTATCTCAATTTGGATTTGTAACACTTGTTCTTTATCTTCATGAAATGTAAACAAATGATAATTATTTACATTATATATAAACATTTTAAGGATTATTATTTCTATTCTTCCTCTTATAAACTATTTATATATAATTAATTTATCAATTTTATTTAAGTTGTATGTTCTACCATATTTTTCTTACGTGTAAAAATTGTCTTCGGTAGGATGACTATGGAGAATGAGGTCACTACTTAAACATATCCATATTGAAAATTATAAAATAATAAAAATATTTATACATAAATAATATTCTTAAAACCAATTATTGATCATTGTCATTAAAAATGATCCAACATTATAATCATAGAGATGATAGGTCATATATATAGATGAGTAATGTTCTCATTTTTTAATGGTCATTATGGAAACAATGTAGGGAAAAATTATCTTTCCAGAAAGATCATTACATAATAAATAATATATTATTTTATCATATATTCATGTGTGTTTGTGTTTGTATGTGTATATATATATATCATTATTTATATGTTTTTATGAAAAATAAGAATCACATCACATCAAGGAGGCGACAGTCCACACATCCATGAATAACATTATCACTTATTCAGCGCATGAAAGGATAAGAAGTAAAGTGATATAATATATGTCTTGAAAAATAACTATTTCATGAATAAAATAAATATTTCATGTATATCACATATTTTTATAAATACTATTCATTCATAAATTCCATGTAAAGCATGAAAAAATCCAATAATATTGAGGATGCAGTAGTCTACACATCCAAAAACAATTTTTCCATATTCCAAAAAAATTAACGCATATTGGTATGTATTGTATAATAATTAAAAAATTATAAATAAACAATAAATATTATACATTTAATATAAATATATTATTTAAATCGTTATTACAAACTTTTAGAGGTGGTAATGGATGAATAAACGATATCGGTTCATGAAACAGCAGTCCTCCAAAAAAATGATTGATCATTATATAACCCATTTTGTGGATTTTTTTGATGTCTATGGTCATATCCTTAACATAAATAATATAATAATATTTAATTATATATTTGTATATTATATTCATTATAATGATATAAAATAAAAGTGCTCCTTGATGAATGATACCTCTTCTTCGAGTAACTCCTTTTGGTTTACACAAATCACTTCCTAGGATTGATTTTGTACTATATTGAAGTTTTTATATGATATTAAAATTCATAATAACTTATTTGGTCAGTATTTTTTTCAGATAAATTTTTTTATATGTGTGAAGAGTAGGGGAGAGTGATTTTTTATAGTAGTGGTGGAGTTGCAGTGCATTAAATACAAAATTTAAACACTTTTGGGAGGTATACATTGAATCATGTGCCTCCAATAATAAACTAAATTATATAAAAAAATTATCTGGTCTAAATATATTAGTAATATGTTTTTTTTATGTTTTCTAGGTCATTTGGCCCCTTAATATTAAATTTTAACAACTAAGTAAGTTTATTTTTTTACTTTAATCAATGAATTTATTTTAATTGACTTTACTAATTTTTTTGGTAAAAAAATATTTTTAACTTATTATAAAATATAATTTATTATGATTTAAAATATGGAAAACATTTTAAAAAATTACAAAAAAGTGGTAAAATTTAATTTAAAAATAATCACATTGATGGAATGAGATAGATGGGGTTTAATGTGAAAATGATCTGAAGTTTAGTATGTTTTTATATCTAGTTTCAATATGAAATAACTTCTAAAGAAAAAATTTGTATTAAATTATTTATGATTTAAATATTTGAACTTTAAAATCAATTAAAAATATAATTTATCATTATAAATTATTCAGAGAAAAACAACTATCAATTAAAATCAAGTATATTTCATTATTCATCAAAAAATGAATCATCTCATAAAAATATAGAAAAATTATATAAATGGACTTTTAGTACAATTATTTAAAAAATAAAGTTTAATTATTAATATTAAATTTAAAATTTTTAAAAAATTTGCTTTTTAAACGATTATTCCATTAAAAGTCTATAAAATTTCCATTTAGAAAAATATAACTTATTAGGATTAAAATTGGTTTTGTTCGTATTTTATGCATATATGACATATTGAATGTATTTGAAAACATTATATTTGATATATTAAATATAAATTCATTAATTAATTTCACAAAATACAATTATTTTTATTTATAAATATAAAAAACCATTTTGTGAAAAAATAAAATTGTTTTTTTTGTAAAAATATTACATTGATATTTAGTTTGTTTTTATTTGCATTATTAATTAATTGGTCAGAAAATTATTCCTTAAATAAACATGGGTAATAATCATATTCATAATTCAATAAATCTTATTCCTTAATGATATAATAATGGCTAGGTGATAAATATCATATTAAATACTAATAGTATATTTTTGTTCTATAAAACTCAATCCTTTATGTAAAACTAGTAATAAAAAACAAATTGTTGCAGGTACTATAATATAAACGTGGTGTTTCATATAATGAAAGATAAAATATGAATTTATATTAACATGATATTTTAATTGAATTTCATTAATCTGAATGAATATATTTTTAAAAATATTTGAATATTTTAAATCAAATTTAAAAATATTCGGGTGTCACATTCTCCTGCTTAAATAAATTTAGTCTTCAAAAATTTTCCTTATGACATTATAATAAATATATTTGAGGTCATTACCATAATATTTATAAGTTGTGATATAATTCGTATTATGACCTATTAATTACTCACGTGGTCTTTATTAGGTTTTTTTCCTTCCTCAAATAACATTAATATTTCACAGAATCTTATAACTGAGTATTTATATACCATAATCATACATTTTCTAAAATATATCTTCTAGAAAAAAGTACAGTTTCTAGGACATTAGAAAAAAATGAAACCGTATATTCTTCCTTAAATTAAAACTATATTTAACACTTAAATGATGTTAACCTCATGTTATTAATGTCATAACCTAAAGAGTAAATATTATTATCCCAAAAATTAGATAAACCTATCTAATATATCATGTATATCATTTCCATTAAATAAAAAATTAATTCCAATATTTTATATAATATTAACCACACGTTCATCAATATAAATTATCACTTTATTCCCATAAAATCATTTTATTTTAACCCTATGAGTTATCCATACTTAAATAATTTGTTTTATAATAGTTTTCCTAAAAATAAAACATTGTAAAAAAAATATTGTTTCATGATTACTGATATAATTTTATATATGTATCAATGAAATTGACGAATATACAATATAAAAAACCATTATATAATTTACCCAATCCACATAATTTTTTTATATACTATAATATCATTGATCATTATATCTCATAACTTTAAATTGCTCTAATTTTTAATTTTTAATCCCTACTAAAATATGAATCTCACTACCTTATGTATGACTAGGAAACTAAAATTTTACATCATAGTAATAATACAATAAAATTATCAATTATTTCTGTCTTATACCATACTCATATGTAATACATTTTTTTTCAGGATACATTTATTTTTATACTTTTACTTGGAAATGATGTTTAAACCAAATACTAAAACATAAATAGTAATAATAATATCAAAATTAGAAATATGAAAAAATTAATCTAAATATTTATTCCCCCATGAATCCTTATTTTTAACATATAATATTATCAATTCAAATTGTTTTACTCTTTGATAAATCAATGTTAATCAATGGTCTTATTTCAATAAGGTTTTCTAAAATAATTAGCTAACATCATACATAATCTATCCATAATGGTTTGTAATTTGAATTTTATTAATAAACTCATATCTCTGACAAGTGTCAAGATTAGTTAGTATTAACCCATATTTGTCTTTCACTTTGAGAAAATAAATTAAATACCTTATCCTTCATTTTCAGAGTTATTGGTAACACCTTGAGTCTTTATGATATATTTATTTTAAAAAAAGTAATCTCATTGATAGCCTATCATTCATGCATCACCGAGGGTAAATATACATTTTTATATAATACAATAATATCCTCACTATTAAATTGGTGGGAGTTAATATGAATAACTAAATTATTGAAATTATATGTTTTACAATATTATAAAATGAATTCGTTGTTTATCAATTAATTATAAATAAAATATATAATCATTAGAAAGTAAATAAATTTTTTAAAAAATGTTTTTATGCATGAAATGTTTTTTTACCTTGATAAATTAAATTAATCAATATTAGGGTATAATATTAATGACATTTATACATTATATATTCAATCATATATGGTTTAACATTCATGTAATATTTTTACAATTCATGGGATAATACTTTATGAAGTATTATTCTGAAAAATTGAATATTTTTAAAGTATTTTTTTTCATATTTTATGAATTTATCTAAAAAAAATTCACTTATAGTTATTGATTTTTATAGAATTTATTCATTATTTTGAATCATTAGGTTCAACTATTTTTGTTAGGTAGATATTATTTGTAAAATTTATCAGGCCAACATTTATCACTAAGGTAATGGGTAAACCAGATTAAATCCCTATGATATGGTCATAATATTACATAGTAGTTATTACTGTATGAATATAATTATACACATATATCATTATCCTCTCTATTTATTTGTTTAATGGACATGTTACATGAAAATGAACTATATATTATTTAAATCAATGAAATTTACAAAATGTAACTCTCATAGTTTTAAATGTATCTTATGTGATTATGGATGGACAAAAGAATGATAGAAAGGACCATAAATGTAAATTTTTACATTTATGAAAATATATTCATGATATTATTTTTATTTATTATATTATGTATTGAATTATTACCCTAACTACTAACATAATAGAGAAACTATATTTATTCAGTTACTAGAGAAATAAAATAAATGATATTAAAAATATTAAAAATTATCTACTTTTATAGATATATAATGTTCCTAGAACATTGTGAAAAGGACATAATACTGTATTTTCAACGGATAAAACTCAAATTACTATTTTTAATCGATGAATTTATTTTTTTATTTATTTAATAGTGTCAAAATTTACATTAATGATATTTTATAAAAACAATATTTTATTAAATATTTTAAAAATAATTAATATATAGAAGGAAGATAATGTAGATAATATATAGTCTAAAATTGATTCACTTGTAAATTGTTTAACTAATTTTTACATTATATTTAAAATTATAATGCATTAAGAGGGAAAATGAGGTCACCATAATTAATTTTAAAATACAATATGTAATGGTTTATTCCAAAATATAATTTTACAACACCAATTATACTTGTGTAAAAAAAATTTGATGGGATTAACACACCATACTACATTATATTCATATATATTTCAATTTTTAATATTTCTGTTTGAGAACAACTTTAGTGTATTTTTTCTTTTAAGAAATTACAAAATGTTCCCCTCATCATAATTATAAAAGGGAACCTCCACCCTTAAATCCTCACTCGACTTTTATCCTCATATATTCGAAACATATGAGATAATAAATTAATTTATTCATTTATCACATCATTGATTTTATCTTATTTCTATAATAGAAATCCATACGAACTTTAAGTGGGCATATAAATGAGTTCTTTTAAATAAGTGGTACTAACATTGACCATTAAATGAATTTTTTATATTTTTATTTAAATGAAATTAATATAAAATATTTATCATGAAATAATAAATTAAATATCCTCAATATACCTATAATTTGTTATGATTTTTAAATCTCCATTAACCACTCTCTTTCCC
Source organism: Viscum album (assembly GCA_963277665.1). NCBI lineage: Eukaryota > Viridiplantae > Streptophyta > Magnoliopsida > Santalales > Viscaceae > Viscum > Viscum album. Next base: position 1,375,706,327 of record OY728140.1, on the reverse strand, counting down.
ATTAAATGGGAACTGAATGTATCGCATGTGTATACATAATGCTTACCATTTCCCATAGAAATACAAATCTTTTTCTACAACTAAATTTCATAGATGGATATCATGATGTTTATTTTTATTATATGAATCTTATTAAATTCTTATAATTATGGAATTATAATATCACAATACTTTCTAACATTCTCATCTCATTATAAACAATAACTTCACCTGTGCATACGTGGGGGCTTCCACCTCCAAGAAGTGATGTGGTTCTATTCATTTTTATTTTATATGGATGGTAATAAGGATAGATTAAATTATTATATAGTATATAAATTATATAATAATAATAATTTAATGTTGAACTATTATTTATCATTCATTCTTACATCCGTCGAAAACTAAACATTGTGTTCATGCCTATGTGCTACCTACAATCTCAATGAACAATATAATTCATTTTTGAATCAATAAATTATAAGGATGACTTTAAATATTTATATAATTAATATATAAGATATTAATATAATTATTTACATTTTATATATGATGAAACAGTTATCAATATACAAGGATTGAAACTACCAAACCAATAAAACATGGAAAAAAAGTAGTTGTCACCTAGAATATTGATTTAATAATTTATTCTTAATAAATTTGTGAGAAAATTGAATAATTAACTAAAATATGATTAATATATATATTTATTTTAATTAATTTTATTTTTCATAAATATATATTTATTATATTTGAGGTTCTGACGCAAATGAATGAAATCAACACGGCATAAGGTTTTATTTTACAATCTCAAAATTAGTTGAGATTTATTACATGTAACTCTCCCATAAGGTAGTTTTTTTATATTTGTATATTAAATAATATATATTTCATTCTATTTTTATTTTTTCATTATATTTTAATGTAATATGAAACTTTATATAATTTTTTTTAAATTTAATTATTAAGAAAATGTATTTGACAAATGATAACATTAATTATCTCTTTCGCTAAAAACCATTTTGTATACATAAACATGTTTTATAAAAAATTTCATGAATGATTATAAATTAATAAAAATTACTTATAAAATACATATTTTCCAATGATAATGTTTTTCACAAAACATTTTGAAAGTAATCATATTTTCATCCAAACCATGCTATATTTTAAATTTGTTCAATGTTGTGAAAATATTTTTATAAATTATGTATTATGAATAGAATTATCTGCCCTTAAAATTGATAATTTATTTTTATTTTATTTTAAATTAATTCTTCATTGTTATTTAAAGAAATTTTATTTCTTATTATTCGAAAAAAACAGTTTTTAAAATTAATTTATAATGTGAAAATATTATTTTCCTCATTAATGTTTTAGTGATATTTTTTATCTATTTATATAAATAAACATAAAGAAAAATTATTTTTATTATTATTTGATTTTTATATTTTACATTGATATTATTCTTATTATTTCCCTTAATGGTTTTTAATCATTCTAGATGGGAATGTACGATTTTGATAAAATACACCATATTACTCTTTATGGTTTGTGATATTGTTTATTAAATGAGATATGTATTAATATTCAATATTTTTTTAATATGAATATTTTCATTGATTATGTTGAACCCATTTAATAGGATAAATGCATTAATATTAGTATGTTATGGGTGAGTCCCGTTATTGTCCCTCAACACATCAGTAGGAATCATTAGACAAACTAACAGGGGTATTTCAATGAGGCCATACCTATTTATAATTTGTCTTGGAATGAGACCTTAAAGGTATGTTTATGATGTTAATATTTATGAATAACCACATTATGAGATTGTTTATTGATGTTTGTTTGATTTTTTTTATGATATACATTGTTAAGCTTCGAGATCATGTAGTTATTTATATAGTAATAGTCTATAATCATCTATTCATTACATATTATTTTTTATAATCATGTTATTAATTACATGAAATGTTGTATTAGATATTTATCATTCCATGTTGATTATAAAATATTCGTTCATGATGGATTCTACTGTTCACATACCCTTTCTAAGCTTTTGAGATCACCCTATTTCAATGTTTCCATTCCCCAAGATTCTAAAAAGTTTTTTATGATTAATTTTCTGGGATATGATAATGTGAAAATAGTGTGATAAGAGAAATTACTGTGTTTAATCTTATATATTCATTTATAATTTGAGATTCAGACATATATTTTTTTCTAACACTATTAAACTATCCAGTCCACTGGGATGTGATCAATTTTATCTAGTTTCGATTTATTTATATAACCATTGACACTAGGATCCTAGGGTCAGTGTCATTATAGTTTATATTAGATTTTTTTATTGGAATCCTTATGAATAAAATTTAGTAAATTTTAGATTACAGAACACAGCCATTTGAATGATATTGAGAATATTACAAAAGAAACCAAGCCTATTATTTTGATATAAGTTATGCATATCTTCTCAATTTATGTTATATTTTCCACTATTTTTTGGATTATACAATATATTTCATAATTTAATGATTTGATATATTATTTTAAATTGTATATAAGTGGATCATATTTTGTTAACTAGAAACTATTTTAATACACGTAACCCATATTTGGTTTTACTAAAATGGAATGATAAAGAATCAAGAGTCCGAGTTGTGGTTGGAGCAAAAAAATTATTATTATATTGGTCTAGCTAACCTGGGTTATACAAATTAGCATTTCCCATATGACGATGCCCACTAATCTTTAATGTTGGGTAATAATTTTTTACCATTTCAAGTGTCAATACCCTCTATCATTTTATGGGACTAAAAATCCATTTATATATGGGGAATGAATGACTTCCATAGAAAACATATTTAAATAATTGTGAAGAAATGAATGGAAGAAGGTTTTTATATAATTTTTTACTCTAACAGTGGATTTGGATAAATTGTGGTCATTAATTCAAAACACAATAGGCGAGGAGGAAATATTAATAAATCATTGCACAAATTTTTAAGGTACTCTTTATTGATAAATATTTTCCTCGTGATCAATGGGTGAATATAGAGAGACAATTGATTAGTATACAATAATGATTTTTGACAATTTTTCTAACTATGAAGCCAACATTACATGGTTAAAATGGCATGATATGAACTATAAATGAATTACAAAGAGTAAGATCAGCCATTTCTTGGATGTAATTATTTAAATATATTGATGTGAACTAATATCCTATGTTATATCATCATGTGAGAATGTAGTGTCCTGTGAATTGACGAAAAATTAATATCTCTTAAAATCTAATGTATTTGGGGGATTTCAAGTTAAGAATAGTTCTTCTGATAATTCTAGAATAGTAAAAATGAAAAAAATTCAATAATGGAATGTTATAATTTCAATTACATAATAAATTTGGAATGAAATACTATGGAACATGCCTTCCAAATATAAGGGTTTTATATAAATGTGGAGAGAAATCCCACCAAGCGCATTACTGAAATGAAAATAAAGATTCTTCCAATGTCAAATTCACCAACTATAAGGATATGAGGCAATCTAAAAGTTATTTTCCTAGGAATCAATGGCATTTTCCCAAGAATATTCCATGTAAAAAATCCCAAAAATATTAAAACAAAATATAGTAGGTGTATGTTCATAATGAGGTGGTATCAGGTACATTAATCATATCCTCAAATTTCATTAATTATTTATTTGATTATATATATTTACATACTTTTATATATTTCTAGTATTCCAGGAAAATTATATATATCAATATAACCATAATAGGGGAGTTATCAGTCAATAATCCTAGTTGAAGTATCACTTATACAAGTACGTACTATCCAATTATGATTATAACATATAAATGGTCACAATTTATTAACATTCTTATTATAGTTATGGTTTATTTTGATAAAATCATTTGTATCGATAACCTTTTAAAATATTATGTATGATTTTTTAAAAAAAAATAATGAAATTATTATTCATGAGGAAGATATTGAATTATTTATCTTTAGTTGGGGGGACTTCATATTCTTATTTATGTCTAAATAATCTCAAAATAAATCTTCTAAATGAGATTCTTGGTGATGAATGGAAAAACCAATCTATGGATGGAAAGTATAATCATTAAATTTTAGAAGTACATATTTTGCACAAGTAATTCGAAATATTTCTTAAGGAATTACCTAGATATCCACCAAATCATGAGTTTGAGTTTACATTGACTAAATATTTATTTAAGGATATTATGAATGACTCCCAATAGAGTTTCCAATACTGAACTAGTGGAATTAAAGAACCAAATAGGGTATTTGGGTAATATTTTATTTATAAGCTCTAGTTTTTCACATTGGGGTGTCTATTTTTATTGTTATGCATAGAAATTTATGTATGATTTTGTCCCCAGATTATAGAAAAATGATATTTTTTTAGAGATAATGTGTCATATACCATGCATTGATGAATTATTAAATCAAATTAAATAATCTCAATATTTTTTAAATATTTTGATTCATTATAGATTCTATAAATGGAGAGGAATGAATAAAGATTAATCTAAAGATAAAATTTCGAAGAAGGTATATATTTTATGAGTTTAAATTAATGTCATTTGGATTTAATAATGCATTATCAATTTTTATATTTCTAATTAATTGAGTATTCAAGTATTATCATGAATAATTTGTTGTAATGTTTTTGATGATATATTAGTTTACTATAAAAATCAATGAGTACCTTGAAAATTATTTTTGGATTATTCTTGAGACTCTTAGAAAAAAGTAGTTATTTGAAAATTTTAGAAATTATGAATTATGGCATCAGAAAATTTTCTTCTCTAGCTTAGATTTTCTCCAATATTGGAATATCAATAGATGATATGGTGAAAAATTAATCCAATAATATATTACACAAAAAGATATAACTATTATAAATAAATTCATTTTTTTAGTAGGTTATTATTGGTGTTTTGTTTAAACTTTTTCCTAATTATATAACCAATTAACCAAGATCTAGTGTAATGGGGATATGTTTATATTGAAATTGGAATATAAATAAGGGTTTTTAAAATTGAATAATATATCCGTGAATGCTTCAATTTTGACTCTACTATTGGTAAATTATGAATTTTTAATATATAGTGATAAATAAAATATGTGATTTGGTTTTTCCCCGATATATATTGATAGTATTATTTTCTATGTATCATAGAATATACTGATTTTTGAACAAATCAATCCAAAACATGATATTTTTTGGAATAAAAAATCATTGATTTGATTATATAGAGGCCTTACATCTATAGTAAAAACAATTGAGATATATATGGATCAGAAGAGATTAAAATACATATTTTTAGATAAAGATATAAAAATGAGGAAAATGAGATTGATTGAGATACACAAGGGCTTTGATTTCACAGTACACAACCACCCAGCGAAGTAAAATAAGGTAACAGATTAATTGATTCAGGGTGATCACAAAGTCCTATCCAAAATTTGGATTTTAATGAATCGTATGTCCATTGATATTGTAATGATTGATATAGTAATATTAACAAGTATAACCATAAATTTTTTCAAATTAATCCCAAGCAATATTTATAATGAAATACAATATGTTATCATCCTAATAGTGAGAATCTTCAAAATAAAATTTAATTAGTTACATATGGGAAATTCGAAGACATCGTGCTTGAATATAGAAATATGAAATTTTAAAAGAGATTCTGTGGCATCTATATTTGAAATAAAAAACAAATGGATGATTCTTGAATATAAAATCTCTATATACACACTTTTATTACTAATAAGTAGAATGATTAAAGTCACCATTTTGTGGTATAAATTTTGTGGGAAATTTCTAATTAAGAGTCAAGATGATTGGTTTTTAAATAGGTTATGGTTGAGAGAAAAAATCGTTAAGGATTCCTTTAACTAATTATTATTCTTATTCTGACAAGGAATGAAATTACTGAAGACTTTTTCATTGATTAGTTAAATGCTCCAATAACAAAAATGTAAATATACATAATTATCAAACCCCTAACTCAATTTTCACATTTCCTCACTATAATAGAATAGTTTCCTCATGATAACCGTCCAATTATATATATTAAAAAAATATTAAGAACCCAAGGATTAACTATTTCAATTGTATTTGATATTGACACATGATTTATAAAAAAATTATTGAAAATTATTCATAAGGCCCTTGATACTGAGCTTCGTTTGTGTAATTCTTATTAGTCGGTAACCGATGGATTATCTAAAATAACTATTAAAAGATTAGAAAACTTATTTAGGCCATTCTATATTGACTTTATAAGTATTTTTTTTTATTTTCATTTCGTAGACATCTCCGATAACAATATATTCTATTATGGTATTCAAATAAAGACTTATGAAGGAAAATATTGAAATATATATCATACTCCAACAAATTAACATGAATTTTCTAAATGGATTATTACAGGTCCTTGAAATTTATATGAAACAGATTAAAAGTTAAATATTATTCACAGTTATATCAAAGAATCCAAATAAAATAAAAAGACATATGTTGATAACATGAGGAATGATTTAGAATTCCAAGTTAGAGATCGGCTTTTCTATAGACAATTTCCATTGAAGGTTGTTGTAATGTTCAATAAGAATGATAAATTGGTACCTTGGTATATATATAATTTTTATATCCTTGATATAATTGGAACAATGGATTACTAGTTAAAAATTTGACTAAGTCTCTAAAATAATAGTACTTTGGAGAAATAATAACATTGGAGAGTAGATGTTTGAATATAATGAAATTATGATAAAGAGATATTAATATATATTCATGATGCAACATTTTGAATTTTTTTTAGTGAATTGTTTTGGAAGGGGGATGAATATAACACCCCTAGAGTTTATAATATATTTCATTTTAAATAAATTTCATCACGTAAATAACTTACAGTACACGTAACTAATTGTCAAAATTAGTTGTAATATAGTGTATATATATAAAGTATCATTTAAATTGGTGTTTATTAATATGACTAAATACATATTTAAAAGTATATGGTTTATTTATTTATAAAATAAATTCATTATTTATTAATTAATAGGAAATAAAAATAATAAATTAATAATAAATGATGTTTTATTCTGAAAACATTTCTTATTCAAGAAATTTGATTTTCTCTTACTAAATTAAATTAATCAAAGTTGTTGAATTATTTTAATTAAATATATAAATAATATTTTTTATAATTATTTATAAATTTTCATATAATATTATTAAAATGAATGGTATAAGAATAAATTAAACTTATGATTAAAACTGTAATTTTATAAAATGTAGTTTTCATAAGGCCTAGCACACTTATTCTGAAATTTATTTATACCAAATATTGATATTTAATTTGATAAAAATTATTGCATAAATTTAATCCTATGTTTAAAATTTTTAAAATATGCAATTTTATTTTGTTTATTTATAATTAAGGTAGTAAAATCTATCACCTTATTAATAGAGAAATTAGGTTAAAATAAAATGATATGGTCATAATATTTCATTTTATTTCATAATGGATGATGGTAATTCTAACATTACCACCTTTTAATTATATTTTTTCTAATTTTCACTAATCTATTTAAATGTCCAATATAATATTTAAATCGAAGAAAGATAAAAAATGTCATTATCTTATTTTTAAATGTCTATATTGCGTTAATATATGTAATAAACATGTTTTGAATTAATCTGAATTTATACTGTTAGTATAAGGAAATTATTATCATGATAGTAATTTTTTTTTCATTTTTAGGTATTATATAATTAACCTAAATTTTTTCACAACATCCTAAGAGAATTTATTAAACTAATTGAAAAATTAAATAAATGATATCAAAAATATTAAATGTGATTTAATATGACTGATTTGAAGTGCTAAATGAATTTTTTAGATTAATTTGAAATATCAGTGTGTTGAAAAATTTTTAAGTTCAAATTAAACCTTTTAATTATTCTTATTAAATACTAATGAAGTTAATAGTGTCAAAATTGACATTAATGATATTTTTTTAAAATAACATTTTCTAAATTTTTTTATAAATCAAAAAATTGCTAAATAGGGAACTTTGGATAGCATATGGTCTAAAATATTATCAATCGTCCATTTAAGAACACATTTTTATGTTTAATGTAATATTATAACCCTTCATCCAAGAAAAATAAGTAAAAGAAGATAATGTAAAAATTTGATAATTAAGGGGTAAAACTGACATATTAGGTTAAAATTTTACCTAAACCTATCCAAATATTATTTTATGACGGTATCTCAACAGAATAATAAATTTTATTAGATTCATTGGTTATATAGGATAATTTTTTAATGAATGAAATTATTATAATGAATGTCTTTAACTATTCTAAAAGCGTCTCTTTCCAAAATTAAAAAAGGGAGCTTCCAACCACACATCCTTAAACAACATTGAATCTTATAAATGAGAAATGATCTGACATAATAACTTAATAGTTTAATTCAAAAAAACTTATTTCCTATGTTTATTCCATAATATCATCCTTAGGATCTGTAAGAGGAGATCTTAAGTAGTATTTTCAATGTATATGTAATCACATTAACCAATAAAATTATTTTTATATATTATTTACTTCATTAAAATCTATAGTATTTATCGTGAAATATTATAATATTAATAATAATAAATATTATAAATTTGTATTAATAATATTAAATCACCACTATCTGTTGTGTTTCCCATCAATGGGAAGTGAAAGTATCACCTGAACAAACATATGACTTACCATTACCAAGTAGAAATTCAATTAATTTTACACTGGAACAATTAATTTGTCATTATAATGATGGTTTTAATATTTATAAATGATACTAAATATTTTACTATAGCTCTATAATTATAAAATCATATCTACCTTCTTAACATCTTAGCTATTGGATAATAATCACTTGACCCATGCCTACATGATGACTACCACCTCCATGTAGTAATGCAATATTTTTTTCATTTCAGTTTTACATGGATACTATGAATGATATATTTTATGAATATATTTCATATATACATTAAATAATTATTCTATAATGTTTAATTCTTATTTAACACCCTTTAGTTTCGTATGTCTAAAATTGAAAATATTGATCATGTGTACCTACGACTTATTATCTCCATGAATGTGTAATTCACTTTTATGTCAGTGAATTTTTAGAAGACTATAAATATTCATATAATGAATATAAATCATTTTAAAATAATTAACAAAATTATGGATTTGAATAATCAGTGTTCAAATCAAAACAAATAAATCTACTAAAAAATACAAGAAAAATGAAGTAGGTATCACCTAGAATACTAATTTAATAATGAATATTTAATAACCATGTGATAAAATATTGTATGTAGATAATATGATATGATATATATTATTATAATTATAGGAATTTTTTACAATAATTCTATATTCACAATACAATAACTTCATAGAAGTATGAATGAAATTGGACCCAAGGAAAGAGTTTATTCTATAATCTCATCATTATTCAAGATTTTTAGGTTTAAGTCTCCCTTAATGTAATTTTTTGATCTTTTAATATAAAATATATTCTCTTTAATTATCATCTTGTTATTTATAATCATCTGAATTTATAATATAATTTTTTTCACTTCAAATGTTGAAATGAATTTGTAAATTTTTATATGAAAAGCTACATTTATTATCTCTTAGATTGAAGCCCCTTTTTTCCATATCCTTGTTTTTAGAAAATAATATCAAGGTTTATTTTGAAAAATACCACATTATTTATTAAATAAATATTTACCCATGGTTTGAATTGAGACACCTTTTTATTTTCCATGTGTGGTACTGTTTGACCTTTTTTCAATAGTGTTAATGTTATTTTTTAAAATTATTCGACATGTGTGGAATTAATAACAGAATAACCACTCATTTAATTTAATATTCGTACATATGTTTTAACGAATCTTTTTCAATGAATTTATTTTTCATAACATTATATAAATATTTAAAAAAATTCCACTATTAAAAAGATATTTTCTTGAAGATTTTTTTCATTAATTTCTTATGCTATTTATATTAATAAAAAATATTAACTCTCATTTCACATATGATATATTATAGATATGTTCTAATGATATAATATATATTATCTATGAAGATATTTTATAGTCTATTTTATATGGGATGTACTATTTTGAAATTGTTATCCATATTACATTGGATGGTTTATCAATATGTTTATTGATTGGGGGAACGTATTAAAATTTCATATTCTAGTGATTTAACACAAATTTTTATGTTGAATATGCTTTGCATATTTCATATAAAGAATGTATTAGACCAAAACACTTATGGGAATGTCCTAGTATAGCACCATAATAACACGGTAGGTCTCATGAGACAAACTAGCTTGGGTATTTTTTTGAGTCTTTAAGCATTTCTAAAATATTTTCTATAAGGAGGTCTTGATGGTATGTTTATGATGAATAGAATTATAAATCCCCACATTAGGATATTTTTTTTATTGATATCTATGTGATTAATTATTATGTTATGATATCCATGAATGGGTTTCAATTATTTATATATAATTATTTGATCAGTTTTTATTCCAACCATTTTATTCTTCATGGCCATGTTATTAATTAAATAAAATCATTTTTGATATATTTACCTTCCTGTATTGATTATTACTCACTTATTCTTGATAATTTTTATACTACTCATACCCTTACTAAGCATTTGATCTCACCCCACTCTTTTGTATCCCTTTCTTACCTTTATTATAAATGTTTTATGATTGATATTCAGGGATACAATAAAGGGGTAAAGTGTGTTATTTGAGAAATTAATATTTTTTTCAATTATAAAATTAGATTGAAATAGATTTCCCATTTTCCAAGACAGCTAAACTATTTGATCCTATTTTATCCAATAACATTTATCTAATACCAATGTAATATATTAAAATTTGACTATGTGGTATTTGGGTTATGTTCTTTACATTATTTTTTATATTAACAAATGTTTCAAATCCTTCATTCACTTATAGTGGTCATACATTGATGTAATATCTTGGAGGGTCTGGGGATTTTATCATATACTTATAATTCCCCAAATGACTTATTTGTTGGGTTTTCATGAATTTTATCATATCATATACAAAAATTAAAATGTGCATTATTACCACGAAATTAATTCATTTTATATGCCAATTGGATATCTGTAAATAAAATATATTGAATAACCTTTACTTGCATACCATTATATTTTACAAAAATATCCTATTCTCCATGTTTTTTTAACTGTAATTACATACAACCTACAATTCTATAGATATACACTCCAAAATTAGGTTTTATAAACACATTCTAAAAATATTTTCTTTGAAAAAAAAAAGATAAGATGTAACAATCCCATAAATAAGTTTCTTAAATAAAAAATTTCATTATATACATTCCTAAGGCCTTATAGATTAAAATTATAATATATTTATGAAAAATATAATTTATAATCCCATGTCTTTCACAACTAATGGATATTTATTACAATAATATAAGATACAAATGAGTCTATAAAATTCCTTAAACATATCATAAAAATTCCCCACACGAATATCGATTTTTACTTATCAAGTTTTATACATTTGTTAATAACCATGGGTAATGAAAACATAATAAGGGGATAAAAAATGCCCAGTAAGTGAAAATATAAAACTATGGAAATCAAGTCACAAACATGACATCATTATTATGTCCGGAATAAGTTGTTGGCATAATATAACATCCCGGTTTTGTGTGCTCAACGGGTGCCCCGAACCAGGTTGGTCACATGACCTCAAGCACATTTCCCCAAATACTAGAAACTGTCATCTAGTAGTGGGGGCCTAGGTCTGATAGTGGGGAAAATATTCCCTCATTTTTTAAAATGTAACGTAGTGGAACAAAATAAAACCATAAAAAAGTGGAAGAAGTAAACAATACCAAAGCTGAAATATACACAATACTAAAGTAATGAAATGACAAACAATCTTATATAATGATGAAATATTTCCCTAAGTATAAGAATGCAATAAAAACAAGATACACTACAATATGATGCAATACAATACGAGGGTGAAATACAGTAAATTAGAATAAACACTGCAGTAAGAACTCAGCAACATCGCAAGCCTAAGCTCAGTCCCATGGTCTCCACCTACTCTCCAACAATCAAGTACATGTATTGGGACTCTTGCCCTTATCTACACCTGCAGCAATATAATATGTTTGGTCCCAATACATGACTCAAATAGGGTGTGAGAAATAAATCCCATTAGGCAACCACCAATGGCACGTGCCCAACTGTTATTGAATTTTTGCAACAACAGTGGGCAGTAATGGAAAATTAGTAAACTAGGCAATACTCTAAAGCAGCTACTCCTACCAATTCCAATTCAATTTAATAATTATTTAAAATTTCAAAATAATTGAATTATATGTTATTAAGACTCATCCTCATCTGACAATCTCATAAACAGTTCTGCAACAAAACAACAATAAGATATCTAACATGTACAAGGTAAAACAATACAATGCCTGTGATTTATCTTGGTGGGTATAACATGTAAAATCTCCAATGTGAATATGAAAAGTAAATAAAGTCCTCAGACATGAAAACCCTTTCCCTAATGTAATCATAATCGAAACCCTCAGGTAATTTTTCTCAAGCATAACGACTATTTCCCTCAGGTATACGAGATAATTCCCTCAGGCATGGAAGCAGGTGCCCATATACATCAGAAAAGTTTCCCTCAGGCTAAAAAAACACTTTCCCTCCGGTATGAGAAACACTTACCTCCAGATAAACAAGCAATTGGGCCGATCCCAACATATATGCAAGAAATTATATACCTTTTATCTCATGAAAAATCAAAGCATGCTAAATTTTGGCATACCCTAGGGTATCCTAGTCAAAAAGATAAACAAAAGAAATGCACCCACAGGGAGGCCATGGATCCAAAAATGATCCCAAATAGCAGTTATAAATATTCATCAAATTACCGACACAATTTTAGGTATTTAATTAATCAAGTCATCATCCATAAGAAACCCCAAATGTGGGTGTGTAGCACAATGGTACACAAAAACACTCAGCAGCTGGAATTAAACATCAGACCACCTTTCTTGATCTCCTCTGGTCAATATACGTAAACGAAGCCTCCCAAAACAACTTATAATGGTGTAGATCATGGATAAAAATTTATCCATTCAAACTTAAATAACATCCACTTGGGAATGAATTGGTAGGAATGGATCAAGGATATGGAAGGTCTTATCGGCACTGTTCAAACAAGATCGATGATGGAAGAAACAAATTCCTGGTTTGCGGTCGGGAGCTCCTCCAATCTTCAGCCTTCTATCATGAGCTCCAAATGAGATTTCAACATCCTCTACCGAATCAGGTTGATACATCCTGTTTTAATGGAAATTTCATGACTACATGACGTTTAATTTAAAAGTACATGGATTCTACATTACTTTTCAACTGTTCCTCGGATTGCCACTTTCCATTGCCTCATTGTTCATCTGTCGACATGAGTACACAACATGTATTTCTGACTACACGGTGTGTACTGTCAACCCGCTGGTGGCTACTTCCATCGCTTCACTTTTCACCTTCCAACTGATTACACGGTGAGTATATACTAAGTACACAGCACGTAGTCAGATTTTACACACTTCATCATCTATAGGCCTACATGCCCTACGTACCCATCTCACACGGTGAATGTACATGGCATGTGGAAAAGTACACTGTGTGTACGCACAACATTGAGGATTTTCCCCCATTTTATTTTTTCCCTCAAAATAAATTGAGGAAAAAGGAAAATAAGAAACATATACCTCACAAATAAGAACCAGTTTCTTAAAAACATTCCCCCTTAAAGCAATTTGTCCATGAATTTTCCTTCTAAGGGTGGGGATGATAAAATGGTGAACAATTATGGCCACTGAGGACATACGTCAGTCATCCACTCCTAGGATTCATTCTGTGCTCGGCCATGCTGCCATATCTCTCGTACGAGTAGAACTGACTAGCCTTGGAGAACATTCATACCCCTATAAACAATACAGATCAAATGCTCCTCGAAGGATGCATCGACCTGAAGCACAACCTCCTCGATCAGAAAGATGCGAGATAATTCTAAGTGATAATGGAGTAGCTGAGATACGTGGAAGAGGTCGTGTATGGCCAGGTACCTCTGTGGTAACTAAAACTGATAGGAAAGTAGAAAAATCTCTCTAGAATCTATAATGGCCCCATAGTCATTGGTGAAAGTATACCCTGTCTCTTGATCTGCCTGTGTCCCATCCTTGATGAAACACATAAGAAACCCTGATCCCAGAAAACGAACTACAAGGGTCATCTACGTTGATCAGCATAAGATTTCTGATGAGACTGTGTAGTAGCAATCCGTTTCTGAATCAAATGTACGTGCTCTAATGTCTCCAGCACAAGACGTGGTCCCATTAAAGCTGCCTCACTTGCCTCGAACCAGCATAGTGGTGATTGTCATGGTCAATCATATAAATCCTTATACGGTGTCATCTCAATTGTTTCCTGAAAACTGTTATTATAGGAAAAATCGACTACGGGTATGTGTTTCTCCCAAGATCCCTCATAGTCCAGGACACATTAATGCAACATGTCCTCTAGCACATATATCGTATGATCTGACTGGCCATCGGGCTGAGTGTGGTAAGCTATGCTCAGAAGCACCAGTATACCCAGTGCCCTATGAAAACTCAGACAGAGGGAAGACATAAAGAGGGAATCACTATCTGAAATGATAGAATGAGGGACCCTATGAATACGTATGTTCTCTCGGATATACAACTTCCCAAGATCGTCAACCCCGAAGTTCTCCTTCATCGGAAAAAAAGTGAGCTACCTTTGTAAGTCATTCCACAACAACCCACACAATATCACTGCCTTGAGGTGACCTCGACACCCCGGTCAAGAAATCCATCGCAACATTATACCATTTCCAATACGGAATGGGTAACTGTTGTAATAGTCCAGCTGGGCTCCGATGCTCTGCCTTCACCTGATGATCGGTGGAACATCTCGTAACAAAACTAGCTACATCTCATTTAATACTAGGCAACCAATACTGATATATCAAGTCACAATACACTTTGGTAACTCCAGGATGCACTTCCCAAGATGGAGCATGAAACTCCCACATCATCTCCTCAAGTATATCCCATGGAAGCCACACTCATCCATGGATACATAGAACCCCATCATCCCCTATTGTCTAACCAGGAAGAGGGACCTCACATGCCACTGACTCCTGTAGAACTTATCCTTATAAATCTGATAGTTGTCTCATAATCACTTTATCTAGGGTGGTAGAAGTCATAGCTAAAGATGAATGATAGTCCTGCCCCTGACTATTATGCACCTACAAATGTATCTCAGAGAATAAATCCCTATGCTGCCACTCACCACTAGCCTCATGCACTGCCTATAACTGAGTCCTCCTACTCAGTGCATCAGAAACTGCGTAACCCTTACCAGGTGTATAGGCATGCTCGAAGTATAAGGACTTAAGGTATTCAACCCACCTTCCCTATCTCAGATTCAAGTCACGCTGGGTAAAGATGTATTTGAGATTTTTTTGGTCCATAAACACCACAAAATGTTCTCCTAGGAGATAATGTCTCAAACAACATAATGCATAAACAACTACAGCCAACTTGAGATCATTCATCATGTAATTACTCTCACGTGGCCTCAACTACCATGACCCATACACAACTACTCGATTGCCCTACCTCAACACTCCTCCCACCCCAATACCTGATGTATCACAGTAAACTGTATAGCACTTCCGATGCTCTGGAAGTATCAGGACTGGTGCGGATGTTAACCTTCCCTACACCTCCAGAAAGGTTGTCCCACAAGATTCTGACCAAATGAAAATCAGACCCTTCTTATTCAAACTCATCAATGGAACTACTAAGATGTTGAAGCCTTATATAAAGTTCCTGTAGTAACCAACCAGCATCAAGAAACTACGTAAATCAAACATGTTCTTAGGATAATCCCAAGAAACAAATGCTCTCACTTTCATTGGGCCTACCATAAATCCTACCTCTGAGATGATATGTCCCAGGAAGTGAATCTGGTCCATCCAAAAGTGGCACTTTGAGAGCATAGCTTATAACTGATGTTCACTCAGTATACTCAAAATGATCTCAATATGGGTATCCTGGTCTTGTTTAGTGTGATATTACACCAAGATATCTTCCACAATGACTACCACGAATGAATCCAGATATGGTTGGTACACAAGATTCGTCATATCCATGAAGACTGCTAACGCGTTTGTGAGTCTGAATGGCATGACCAAGTACTCGTATAGACCATATCTACTCTGAAAATCTATAAGGGGTATGTCTGATGGTCTAATGCATAACTGATGATATTTGGATCTCAATTCAATTTTCAAGAACACTCATGCTCCCTGAAGTTGATCACAAAGATCATCAATCCTCATAAAGGGATATCAGTTCTTGATAGTAAAGTGGTTCATATTTCGATAATCCACACAAATTCTGAGTGTATCGTGTACCTTATTAGAAAACAGGACATGCGAACCGCAAGGAGAAGTACTGGTTCAGATGAAACCCTTTGCCTGCAAATCCTATAACTGCCTCTTGAGCTCTTCCAATTCTGGGATAGCCATCCTATTAGGAGGAATGGACCCTGGTGCTAGACCTGTCACAATCTCAATAGAGAAATATGCCTCTCGCTCCGAAGGTATACCTGAAAAGTCATCTGGGAAGACATCCTTGAAAGGATAAACTACTGGAGGGATATCCTTATATGAAGTTCCCAGGTCATCCAGGTATAAACTCGCACTCTAGATTGTCACACCACCTCTCCCACGATGCATGGGTCCTGCTCGGCTCACCTGGACATCCCCTTCCCTCTTGTATAAAAACACTCCGCCCTATGGTGATGTGAAACTCAAACTGCGAAGATAGAATTCTACAATGGCTTGAAAGGGTAACAACCAGTCAACCCAGAAAATGACATCATAGCTCATCATCTCTAAGACAGAGAGGTCCCACAGAATGTGACACCCGCCAACCTCTAGGGGCACTCCTTGCACTGACGCACACCAGCTTTTCTAATCCCCAACAGAGTTTCTACCATCATAAAATCGGAAGAAGAAGAAACACATAGCCCAAGGTTCTCCACAACTGGCACAGAAATAATGCTATGTGTAGCACCAGTGTCAAAAAGTACTTAAGTCAAAATAGAAGCTACTAGAATAGTACCTCTGACAGTGGATGGTCTGGGATCCTACTCTTGTTGGGTCTGTTGTAGTTCATATGCATGCCCAGTGACGCGACACTTTTACACAACATGGCTACCCTGAGCTGAGCCGCCCTACTATCTCTGAGATCCTGGTGTCTGTATACCTTTGCCATGACCACCACCCCATCTTGAACGTTCCGATGTATTCTAGTTCCCTGACTGGTAAGAAGTTGTTGGCCCTACTCTGGCACACATAGTCTACATAGAACCCCTCTCACTAGCCACTGGTGGAAACTCCAAGAAAAATCACTATAGATGGCCCATTTTACCGCAAGCTCGGCACTCCACTATGTCACCTGGAAACTAATGTATCTTGTGCCCCACTTTACCACACTAGTAGCACCTCACATGGCCACCTGATGACTTATTCTGGATAGTACTACCACCATGAGATAAAGCCATCTTCCTCTTCATCTAACCGGTAGAAGTAGTACCAAAAACTTGTGTTGAACCGCCCTGGCCGGCACCACTTGCTTCCCGCAGGTTCCACTTAGTAATCAGTGCCTGGTTCACAATAACATGTACTGTAGGCACCTTAAAATTTTCACCATATCTAGAATTTCATATCGAAGACCATCCTCGAAGAGTCAATCCATCAACAACACATCTCCCATCGAAACAGATGCAAAATGTTGTTGCTCGTTGAAGCAGGCATAATAATCCATCGCAGATATGGCGCCCTACTACAGATTCATGAACTCTCGATCTCCATCTGCCCTCAACATCTCTATAAAGAAAATGTCATAGAATACTTCCTGAAAATCATCACACACCATGTCTCTGTGATGCTCGGTCAAGGTGGTAATACACCACCATCTCTTCGCAGAGTCACGCAACATGTAAGTAGTGAGTTTGACCCTCCACCCAGGAGGCGTCTCTAGATGCTCGAAAGTAGTCTTCCAAGAACCCAGCCAAGACTCAGTAGCCTGAAGTTCCCCATCCCCTGATAATGAAGGTGGATGTTTCTTCTGGAATATACACGTCAACTCTCCCATAGATGTGGCTGTCGGCGGTACACCCTAGATGGTCTGCATGAACCGCATGAATCCTTCACAGAACTACGCATCTATGTCAGTGTATAGTATAATGGCTGGAGCCGCATCTAGATCTGCTGGAAGATCCATCGGTAGCCCATGACCTACTGTCTCTAGAGTATACTCGTTGCCACTCTCTTGGAGAAAAACTTGTGGTCGTATCGGCAACATGAATCTTCAAGGTGATCACACGCCTCAGATCAAGATTATTAAGGACTATGAACTGGAAGCATAAGAATAAATTAAGAGAAAGAAAACATTAAAGATTTACTAAACAAGACTATACAGAGTGTATAATAACTATACGGCGGCGTGTTCCTTTATGTATTTTACATGGGCTTGTATTTTTTCAAAGCTGGCCGTTTAACACACCAAACACACAGTGTGTTGTCCACACACATGGTCTGTACTTGATTTTTCTCCCCTTCCCGAGTCCCTCTACATGACATAGCCACATGACTCTCTTTTGAATGAGACTACACAGTATGTATAATATCTACATGGATTGTAGTATACGAGCTTCATCGACCGATGTTGTCCATCACAGGGCCGCGTACACATCTCAGACTACACAGCGGGTTCCTGATAGACACGGTGTGTACGAATTAAATTCAAACTACCCGTGTGGTTAGTGACATGGCCGACTACTCAACTAACACTACACGGTGTGTTACACCCACAAACGGCATGTAAACCACCCTGTTACCCCATCCACATTGCCTTTCACCAGTCAAGACTGTATGGCAAGTCCCTCAAGTACACGGCGTGTTTAGGATGAGGTAACACCTACATGTGTTTTTTAGTTACACAGCTGGATCCTCGGGTCAAAAAACACAGCGTGTTCGTCATTAACATGGTGTGTATAAGATCAGATTTCTCCGCGTGTGTTTCTTATTACACAGTGGACATTGGGTCAACACAACTTGGCGTGTATAATAACTAGAACAGTGAAAGACTTGTACTCTAATTTACACAACGTGTATTCTGGGTTTCTTCCAGAAAGTAAGCCTAAGAAACTACTCCATTGCCCTGAAAACACTGAAAACAACACCTAAGTGACAAATTATGATCTTTGAGGGCCCATACTCTCCACGAATCTAAGCATGGCATCTTATGTGTGTTATAACAAAGTAAAAAAGTTGATGATACACCAAATTATGGTCGATGAGGGCCTATACTCCTCAAAAACCAAATTTCATCATTCATTTACAGAACCTTAAATAATAATACCCTATCAAATAGAAGGTATTTATCAAAGTATCTATCGCAACAACAAGCATTTACTAGCACATCATCTATCACAACAACATGAAATTTCTAATGCACCTACATGGCATGGAAACTATGCATGGCATGTGATTCTAACATGTGCCTAAATGACGCATGAGATGGAATACCCTCAGCTCATTAGGTTGTAAATAAATAGAACCCATGTATAAAAACATAAACAACATAAAACAAGTGTGTCACACAACGGTGAAATCAAATCAACTGTAATAATCATAAACAGATAATCACAATTAAGATCGAGGCAATCCAACCTTTACCTGTACATGGGGTAGAAACTCTCTGGCATAGTTATTATCGAATCCCATTGAAACCTATCTCTTTTTGTCGTCGCCAAATAATAATAAAAAACTCATAGAAAAAAACTCCTTTGATCCGACTTTGTAATGTCCTGGTTCTAGGTTCCACTCAATGGATACCCTGTACCCGATTGGTCATATGACCTCGAGAACTATTTCCCAAATGCTAGAGGCTGATGACTAGTAGCGAGGGCCTAGGTATGATAGTGGGGAAACTATGCCCTTCTTTGTCAATGTATAACACAGCGGAACAAAATATAAGCTTAAAAAAGTAGAAGTAGTAAACAATTTCAAAGCTAAAATAGACACAATAGTGAAATAAAGAAATGACAAACATTTATATATAATGATGCAATATGTCACTAAGTGTAAGAAAGTAGTAAAAACAAGATACACTGCAATATGAAGCAATAAAATACAAGGGAAAATAAAGAAAACAAAAATAAATAGTGTAGTGTGAAATCATCAGCATCGCAAACCTAAGCTCGGTCCCATTCTCTCCAGCTCCTTTGTAACAATCAAGTACCTGTATATGGACACTTTCCCTTATCTACACCTGCAGCAATATAATCTATTTGGGCCCAAGATGTGACCCAAATAGAGTGTGAGAAATAAATCCCAATAGGCAACCACCAATGGCTCGTGCCCAACTGTCATGGAATATGTTCAACAATAGTGTGCAGTAATTGAAAATCTGTAAACTAGGTAGTACTCAAATGAAGATACTCCTACCAATTCCATTTACATTTAAATATTATTTAACAATTCAATATATTTGAATTATAATTTTTTGATACTCAACCTCAACCGACAATATTCTAAACAGTGCTTCAACAAAACTACAACAAGCTATCTAACATGTATAAGATAATACAATAACAACCATATGCTTTAGCTTGGCAGGTATAACATGTAAAATCACCACAGTGAATATGTGAAGTAAAAAGTGTCCTCAGACATGAAAAACCATACCCCCAAGTAATCAAAAGCGAAACCCTTATGTGATTTCCCTCAATCATAATGAATATTTCCCTCTCACGTATGAGATAATGCCCCCAGGCACGGAAGAAACTGCCCATATGCATGAGAAAAGTTTCCGTCAGGTTAAACAAAACACTTTCCCTCAGGTATGAAAAACGCATCCCTCAGTCTAATCCAGAAACCGTTCCTAGCCCAAATCATATGCAAGAAATTATATATAATTTCTCTCACGAAAAATCAATGCATTCTAAATTACAAAATACCCTTGGGTATCCTTGCCAAACAGTAAAACAAGAGAAACGCACCCATAGGGTGGACCTAGATCCAAGCAGTGATCCCAAAAAGTAGTTATACATATTCATTATATTACCTATGCAATAATAGGGATTTAATTAATCAAGGTCTCAGCCATATGACACCTTAAATGAGGGCATTTAGCACAATGTAACAAAAAACACTCAGCGGTTGGAATTAAACATCACACCACCTACCATGATATCTTTTGATAAATATACCTAAACGACGCCTCTCGAAACAACCGAGAATGGCGTAGACCTTGGATACAAATTTATCCATTAAAATGTAAATAAATTCCCCTCGGGAAAGAATTGGTAAGAAAGGATCAAGGAGAAGGAAGGTATTACCTGCATGGTTCAAACAAGATCGACGACGGAAGAAACAGATTCCTGGTGTGCGTTCTAGACCTCCTCCAAGTTTCGACCTTCTATCCTGAGCTCCAAATGAGTCTTTTTCCTCCTCTGCCGAATGAAGAGGCTACTACCTATTTTAAGCAAAATTTCATGACTACACGGCATGTACTTTAAAATTATACGGCCTGTACTTTCCTTTTTAACTATTCCTCTGACGGCCACTTTCCACCGCATCACTGTTCATCGGTCGACATGAGTACACGACGTGTATTTCTGACTACACAGCCTCTACTGTCACTCCATTAGAACCTACTTCCACATACGTACTTATCACCTACTGACTAAATACACGACGTGTATATACTATGTAAATGTCATGTACTCAGTTTTTACACCTTTATTCATCGACAGTTTTACACGCC
This sequence comes from Viscum album, assembly GCA_963277665.1. Taxonomy (NCBI): domain Eukaryota; kingdom Viridiplantae; phylum Streptophyta; class Magnoliopsida; order Santalales; family Viscaceae; genus Viscum; species Viscum album. Next base: position 1,375,684,254 of record OY728140.1, on the reverse strand, counting down.
CTATATACCTATCCCACATGGACAAAGTACATGGCGTATGGAAAATAACACGGCATGTACTCACAAAATTTTAAATTTTTTTCCCATTTTCCAAATTTTCTCAAAAACACTTAAGGAAAAAGGAAAAGAAAAAAACATATACCTAACGAATAAGAACTAGGTTCTTACAAATAATTCTATAACCAACTGAAACTGAGATAATAATATATCTATGTATATAAATTAAAAAAATAGATCATATGTATAAAAATAATGTAATTCATGGTGATGGAAGGAATAATGTCAAATATCTTGACCTTTCCACCAAGGCATCATCCAATACATCATTCTTTTCATAAAGTTCATCACCCAAACATATTACTTGATTAGGTTGTCATAGAAAAAATACAAAAATATGTCTATATCATGAGACATAACGATGCACCAACTGGCTATTTAATTTCAGGTCCCAAACATAATATATTTAAATCTAATGCATTCATTATATGAGATAATGTGTAAAAAATTTCATATTAAACATTTACAATATTAAAAAGTATTGGAATAACAACATGTGGAATGGAAATTCTTTTTTTCATTTCAATAATATAGATATCATTATCATTTCTCATACATAGAAAGAAGTTTCATAGTTAATAAAATAAATGTTTAACTTTTAATGTAATCTATAAACATTGAAATCAAAATAAAAATTATAGAAATTTTCAATGGTTCCCCACATTCAAAATTGAATATATTTCCTAGAAAGTATAACTATTCATAAAAAAATATGGGATAATAAAATATTGTTATTTCAATAATTTTCCCAATTTATAAACATGAGGAATCTAGGTGAACATGATTCAACAAAAGTATTAGAAAACAAGGTGTTTACAATGATATGGAATCAGAATATAAGTTATTCTTATTAATAGTGGATGGTTAGGAAAACAAGATGTACTGATAGATAATAACATTCACCAAAAAGAAAATTTTCACCAGCCATCTAGAGAAAAACATTGGACGGGTTGAAGGGATAATATACCCAGAACAACAAATGAAAGTCATAATAATGATGACATAAATGAAAAACACCTATGTAAAATAATTTTTTCCATGGTATCACACAAGAAGTTATCAAGAATCAAATAGCATGATAGAGAATTTTTAATTCCAAAAATTATTAATATATATATTTATTAAATAATTAATTATGTAACATAAATAATATGAGGGTAAATCCTTTTGAATATAGAAAAAAATAGATTTGAGAACTTTTTAGGAAATCCTTTTTAACATTGATGTAAAATAAAATCGATCATGTCACCATTAAATGTTTCTTTTAAATTAGTGGAGAATTTTTTTAGATACTTTTATATTATCAAAACATAAAAAGTATTAGATCATTGACAATTTTAATAATTATTCTTTATGGAATTCAGATCTAATGATAAAACATTTGATAATAAAATCAAATAAACATTTTTAATATTTGGAAATTAAATTTTCATAACCCCCCATAAAAAAAGAGAAATAGAATCACAATTTCTTTTAATTTTTTAAAAATAAGATTATAAATAATAATTTAATAAAATAATATTGTGTGAGAATCCAATAATAAAATAAAAAATATTGATGATAAAACATTATTACTCAATGAATGAGATTTGAGTTTATGACAACCCTTTTGTGAAACATATCTCATGAATTGATAAATGTTTTTATATGGAATTATGTGCTAAAAATTTCAATGAAAATAAAAAATGATATGATTCCACAAAACGAAATAGATGGTAATAAATTACCCTACATATATGAAATAGCTTCATGAGAAAGATCATACCTCAAAGAATAAATGGTGAGTTACAAAAAATCCTTACTAGTGGGGAACGACTATACGAATAGCCACTTGTATAAGTGTACATGATTTTGACTCTTATGAAATTAAATATAATTATTAAGATAGAGAATATATCACTGGGATGTAAATACATCATATAAAAAAGGGGAAATATTGTATTATAACATAGTGAATTAAAATTTAGACAATCAAAACCCTAACATCTTGTCATGAGATCCAAGAAAGTAGATTAACCGCCTTTATGAATCAATGAGATATAATACTAATATAATTATGAATATAACTCACATTAATTTCATTTATAAAATTTATATATATTAATTATAAATTTTGATTCTAGTTAGTTATTTTCCCCAATATAAATATTTTTTGTAACTGATCTTGATTATTTTGGACTAGATTCATTATAAGATATTTGATATTCATTAGTGAAATAATTTTATTAATTAAAAAATCATTAAATGTAATAATATAGATTTATAATGATATTTATAATGGTATGATCTCAATCCATGTTATCTTTCTTCATAAGACATGATGTTAAATCGGTGATGACGAAGCTTTGGTGATACTTAGTGAATGAAATATGGTTTTATAATTAATATAATTAATAATAATGTGACCATATCCAAACCATAATCAAATAATTATATACTTATTTATATAATTTATTATCAGAATATAAATTCCCATTGTCATCCATGTTATATATTTACATAATTTTTTCATATAGGTGGTTAAACCAACCCAAACAAAAATAAACCATTAATGGATTATAATGATTAGATTTTTTAATATCATTATATTAGATGAATAATTAATTTTTTAGTTTTATGTATCATAATTGTAAATAATTATAAATATATGATGCCATATAAAAATTTTCTTCATAGTCTAAAGGAATCATTTTTTATGTTAGAATGAATTTCTTGGACTATTGAATTTAACACTATTGTTTAATTTTTCATATTATTATTTGGTGTAATAATTTATCATTTTAAGACATTATTAATTTCATAATAATCATATTTATATATTAACCCCATTATCACTATAATTCATATATTCAAGAGATGAAAATAAAAACTAAAACAAATTGTTTCATTAAGGCGGTAGTCAATATATATTCAAGGATAATAATTGTGTTTTCCATATAATGAGTAAAATGATTATTATAATTATTCATATTTGGATAAATAATATCTACTAAATATGATTCTTATATATTTAATTTCCAATATGATCCATCCTTCTATATCAGTGACAGAAACTAAATCTTTTTACTTCATGGAAGTAGTAGTCCGCACAAACACGAATGAATTTAACATTTTTTAAAATAGAAAATAAAAAGGTGGTTAGTGCTTTTACCAAAATATAATAAGACTCTAGAATACTAACTACATTGATCGTATAATTTTAATATTTCTATAACCCCTCCAACCAAAATTATTCAAATGTGATAGAAATGAAGAAATGGAGATAATACCCTTGAGTCCCTCCTTCTGTTGTCTTCGGGGTGGAAACCAGCACCAATGGGTATACATTCAAAAAAATGTGACACATTTCCATTTTTTTAAAATAAAAAATCAGGAGATAATATGGTCTATACCAAAAAAACTATAAGTAATTTATGTATAAAATGAATAAAAAATCCAACCGACGTTCTTGTTTAAAATAACAATATTTCAAATAAAACTAAAACTATAAAGTAAATTCCAAAGTAAAGCAAAAGAAGTGACTTAGAAATTGTCCAAAAGACTGAGCTAGTAAATTCAAACACTATCCATGTAATACTACTTATAACCAAAAAGTGATTTATATATTTAGGGTGAGTATACAATTATAATTTTTAAGAATACCAATGTCTCTCATGCATTTGTGAGAGAAGCATACTGATTCTCCTGTGATAAAAAGTGAGAACACAACAGCACCTAACAAGGTTTATTGGTCATCTAATCCTCACCAAGTCACACTCACTATGTAACACAAGTCCTCTAATGTAATATATTAAGAAAATAGATTATTATCTTATCCCACTCCACTTCTCATAGGTTTATTCATCATTCCTAATCGGAAAGATCCTTATGCACCCACCTCTTCTAAAAGAACCATGTCACAACCCACATGCACACACATAGGCCCCAAAACCACATCTCATCCCAAAACCTGGGCCCTAAAGTACATCAAATCCTTCTCATAAAAACTTGGGCCTCACAAAACACACCACATCCTGACCACATACACTTGGTCCACACACAACATCACATTGTTATAGTTCACACCTACGCCTCACAAACCCCACCACATCCTACCCATAGACACCTAGGACCTAAACCATGTCACATCCTGAAAACACCTAGGAAAGTAGAACACATTTCATCAAAAAATTCTTGGAAAAAACTCACCCACATACACCTGGCCCCTACAGAACACCACATTCCCAATGAATCAGGGGCTACCTTTACCTATAAGAAGTATTAGGGATGACTGGGTGTCCTGCTATATATTCTCCCAGCTAGATGTTTAGGGAAGGCATAGTCCCACATGACGATGGGGGTGTTTAAAACATTGTTATCATCTAGGATATGGTGTGTATAAATATCCCAAAAAAATAAAAGTAAATATATAAAAATTCTAAAAAATTATCCCAGTCTATGGGTCCTCAAACAAACAACAATTTCATAACACAGTCAACCTTGTCTCTACCTCTAAATGCACAACCACACAACAAGACACAAAATCAAATTCATTTCTTCTTCTAAATACTATTATTTTGTTGTTTCGTAATAATTTAATAACATCGGTATCAATAATATAATGATATGTTATTATAAATATGAACCAACACTATTTCACCTTATATCCATCCTACGGAGAATGAAATCATCGTGCGTGCATAGGTACGAAATACCGTCTCCATGCTGTGGTGTAATCTATTTTTCCACCACCACCTTACATGGATTGGTATAATGGTGTAAAGAATAACTATGTATAGTTATAATAAAATGATACTAATTCTGAGATATTATATCATCCACTCTATTTCAATTCAATAATTATGGGAACGATATCATCGCTCGTGCGTACGTATGGATTACACTCTCCACGATGCGATGAGATTCATTATCCAAGTTAATCATTAAATAATGATTATAAAGTATATATAATAAATAATAATAAAATATATGACATATTAATGATAATGTATTTATGTATATGTTATTTACTTACTTCCATTCAATTTAATAAGGAAACGAAAACAGCGTTCATTCATATGTATGACCTACCGTCTCCATGAACGGTGTATTTCATTCCATTAATCGATCTATTATATATTTGTATATTCTAAATATATATTATATATAAATATTTTTTTACATTCTGGAAGTATGTAATCATGATATAAGTATTCATATGAATAATTACAATTCAAAACAAAGACGATAAATGAAATGACTTTATTCGTACGTATTTACTGGGGTTATATTTATCATCCATATTGATGATATAAGTCTTGGACACATATTGATGAAATTGGACATAAGTTAAGGGATAATTATTCCAATCTCGTTCTTATCTGAGATTGTTTATTCGTATGTATTTACTGGGGTTATATTTATCATCCATATCCATGTTTTCACAAAATGTTTTCAAAAAATGATTTCATAAAATGGTTTCTATTCTCCCATTTATGTTTAAATTCATTTTACCTTTTTTTTTACTTTTACCACATGGTATGGATGGAATCTTTATTTTCATTACCATACGAGGTACTTTTTGACTTTTCTGACAAATGTAAAAGAAGAATGTTTTTTAACTTATATGGATTGAAGGGATTTTTATGGTTTTATAACACCTTATTTTCATGATATAAGTCTGGAACACATATTGATGAAATTAGACATAAGTTAAGGGATAATTATTCCAATCTCGTTCTTATCTGAGATTGTTTATTCGTATGTATTTACTGGGGTTATATTTATCATCCATATCCATGTTTTCACAAAATGTTTTCAAAAAATGTTTTCATAAAATGGTTACTATTCTCCTATTTATGTTTAAAGTCATTTTACCCTTTTTTTTACTTTTACCACATGGTATGGATGGAATCTTTATTTTCGTTACCATACGAGGTACTTTTTTACTTTTCTGACAAAAGTAAAAGAAGAATGTTTTTTAACTTGTATGGAATGAAGGGATTTTTATGGTTTCATAACACCTTATTTTCATGAAGCTTCCTCTACAAGATTTAATTACTATTTTCCACAAAATTATATTCTTTTAAAATTTCATGGGATTTTCTGAAATGAAAAAGATTTTGAAGTAGAAAGGATATTTTCCTCAAAAATTCATTTCCAGTGTTTTACCAAAACTATTTCCCCTCTAAGATGTCTTTATTTAGTATGATTATGTTTCAAGTATAATGTGTCTATTATTTACATCGTTTGATTTTTCTTACGATGAAATGGTTTCAATTTTTTTTGTGTGAATTATCTTATTATGGGATGATGTTTATGAAACCCATTTTATTCTTTGGGTTATGATAAATTATTTATGTTTATTTTGTGGCACAAATAAGAATGATTTAATTATGAGATGGGTGGGACCTATATCTACCTTCAATGCATTGGGTAAATATTTATATCTCATGAGATATACATGGATGGAATTTCAATTGAATGTGGTTCAGTAAAACAGGGCTAGAACAGAAAGTAAACCTGGTTCAGTAATGGACTTTGTTCACTATGATGGTCTTGGAAGAAATGCCTTGGCTACTATGGAAATCATAACATGTGCATAATGGTTTTCCAGAATTCTATATTTTTTCCATGTTATTTATCATGATTAATGTTCCATTATTATCTATGCCTTATGAACTATCACGATTTATGTCATTACTCTTGATTTTGATGTTTTATGTTAATGTATTTACATTCAAATGATTATGGATTGTTTTTAAGTTCTCCATGTTTACCCTTACTGAGCATTTGAGCTCACCCTTTTTATGTTTTCTTTTACCCAAGATATAAAGAAAGGTTTTACGTAAGAATAAAAAAGTGGAAGATCATTATGGTAGATGTTGAATATGTTTCACCATGATTAGAAGATTATGTTCTGAGATTCCAAATACGCTAAACTAATACGGTCTTTGGGCATCTTTTATTGTAATGTATTATGTATTCCACAAAAGTCATGTCATTTTTTATGTACATCAAGCTTTGGGTATTTACAGTGGGTATCAGAGCGAAGGATTAGTCAACCTTTGGTAACTTGGATGTGAAATCTTTAGTGAGATCCCTAGAGATATTTCTATGGTATGTCTAGGGATGTCTCTAAGGTTATGTATAAGTATAGTTTACAGTCCTAGACTTTTGATAACGATCATGAATAACCTAGGATTAAACCTAAGATGTTAGAGATTGAAAGTACTCCATTTGATTATGTTGTTTTCCTAGTATGAATTTTCTCTCTCACACTATTCTTTTGGATTTTTAGAAAATAGATGAAAATAGGAAGATTCACGATAATGGAAGATATGATAGACAATGGAATGGTATTCTTCATGTGGAACCAAATGAAATGGGATTTTGAATCCCAAACATTTTTATTATGACTAATCAGAAATCTCATAATATGATCAATAATATCAACTTTGGTAAGTTTCTTGACTTAGATAATATGAGAATGATGGAGTTTCATGATGATCATAGAGGAATGAAAGATCAATTTCATTCTTTTAAATCATGTGGTAAGAGGCATTAGGGAGACTGTTTCAATGGAACTGGAAGATTCATTGGATGTGGAAAAGTACACAAAGCCAATAATTGCATAGGAAATGGTTCAGTTAACACTATGGACAAGGATAATGGTATTTCTAAGACATCAACAATAGTTAATTGTTTCAAATGTGGAATATATGGGCATTATGAAAACCAATGATGTAAGGGAAAATATCATGAAAAGAATCAACATGGTCGTATGGGTAGTATTTATGTTGATTATGATGAAGATACTAAAAATGATATATGAGATGAAAGAAGTGTTGAGGAATAAAATGATAAAGCACGATCAATGGTTTAAGAAGTTAGTGTAATGATTGTATGTTTATCAAGAGTTATGTTGTATAGGTAATTTAATGGTACTATGGAATAATGAAACATCTGAGGATTGTTACACTATTGTTTTTTAAAAAGTATTTGAAAGTATATGTTGAATGGTGCCAGTAACCATGAAGGTTTATTCAGATATTTTTGGAATGAAGATGTTATGTTCATAATGAATGGATAAGGAGAAAATAAGATGATTGATATTATTAATGAGAAAATGATTGATATAAGGACAATGTGACATCATGGTTTGAGTAAATATAAATTTTTAGATTTTTGTATATGGAAAGAGTTAAATATTGACAGAATTCGTGTTTTTCACTAAGGTTCAAAGGGTATTTATTTTTCAAAATAATAAATTATTAAGGTATTCACATGTTTGGAATGTGACCAAAAACAATATATTTCTTATGATATATAAGGGATAAATGATGGTAATCACATTCTTCGTAGATGACCTCTGTAGTAACAATTTTCTTTATACTATGAGAATGGATTGAAGTATTTTGGATAAGGCTAAATATTGGAATGGATTATGTTAGACATAAGATAGTATTTTTTACGGCTATAACTTTTTGATATTATTTATGAAATGTTATAATAGTATAGTTTCAGAAAAAGGACAACCCATAGGATCGGCGACAACCCGTTGCGTCAAAGAAGGATTCGGGAAATGAACCGACAACGGAAGTACGACAGGCCTTTATCACCTACCACTGGCCTATAAGAAGTCCCTGGTTAGTAGAAATTGGTTTTAATTTATTAAGTGGTATGATAGTTGGATTTTATGTCCATTTTTGGAATCATATACGATTAACCTCACCGTAGATGTACATTTGTATATTTGATAACATTTGCTAACATTTTGTTTGAGAGAGATGGAAAGACACATAATTCTATCACATGATCTACTAACAGTTCATGAATAAACAATTCAACATCATTTCATTAAGATATGAAGTGTAAATTGTTCATGGAACGACCAACAGCGAGATTGTACCAAATTAAAAGTAAGTATTTCTTCTAATTCAAAATATTCATCTTTATGGAAATGATATTGGACACCAAAAATGTTATCCTTGTACCCTCATATCTGATGAATCGAAAGTTACCTTAGTTCATCACATGTTTATGGATTTTTGATTGTTGGCTTTGTCATAGCCTTGTTCTCTACCACTCTTCATTGGAATATAATGGTTATATTTATCTTCCATATCCATATTTCACCTATATTCTCTTATGTGGAAACCCGATGTTGAGTTATATTGGGTGACCACTATGTTTATAAATTCAATTTTATAATTATGTTTTAGTATTCCTTTTTATGATGTGGGTTTCTATGAAAAAAAATTCATGTATAAAACCATTTATAGCCACGATGATTTTCGAGGGTGAAATTCCTTTTCAGGGGGGTAGAATGTAACAACCCGAGATTTTATGAGAATTATTCTTTTTAATTCCATTGATGTCATTTGTTGTATACTTAACCAAAATTTTCTTTCACTATATGCAACACTGTATTATCTTGTAGTATACGCAACACTATTTTTGACTTGTGATGCTCACAATTTCATGTTCTTTCGAATAAAATTCATTTTACCCATCACCAAGTATAGACTTTGATCAATGTATAACTGAACTATATTATGAGTGTGTTATACGCAACACCAAAGGAAGATTTACCTACATGCAACCATTACATGGCATGAATTACATGCAAGATCGACCTTCTTCAAAAGCGTGTGTTGTATGCAATACATAGTTTCACTAAACAATGATATATTGTTATAATATTTTTTTGAACTAGATGTTATGAATAGTATTAACTAGATTTTGAATTTTATTACATTATAATTCATCTTACACATATTCTATAACACGGTATCAGAAGAAAATAATTTTTTCATGTAAAATAAGTATTTTAAAAAAAATGAATTTTTGTCGCCTTTTGATGGTGCACCCATTTTCATTATAATTTATAAAAATTATATAACTTCAATTTTACAAAATAAACTTCTTCTAGTGAATTAGGATATAAAATTTTACATTGGATAATGTTTTGTTATTTTTCTGATAGTGTTCATATTTTGGTGAATAGTAAAAACACACTAAAGTTTATTTAAAAACAACTTTTTTCATTAAGATAATTTATATGCTTAAATTATAATATTCAATTATTTTAAAATATAAATAGAATATATTTTTATTATTTAATGTAATTTATTTCATTATCATTAATTTTACATTGAATTAATAGGTAAAAACATTTCAATATTTTGTAATGTTATAAATAAAAACCTGTTTTTTGAAAAGGGGATTAATTTTAAAGTAATTACAGCATCTACTATGTCTTGAATTCATAAAAATGGATTTAATATTTGGAATCAGTAGGTACAAATTATTTTAATAGCATACTTTTTATTTTTTGGCATTATGAATAGTAACTACTGTAAATTTTATTTTCCAGAGTTAAAGTTAAATTAGTTTATTAAGGGAAAAAATAATATTATAAAATTAACATAACACTTGTATTAATATAATTGAAAGATTATATATCATCCTAAAATATACTTGGGTCGAAATTATTTTTATTATAACCCACTTGTATGTGATTAAGACGTTTAATTTATTTTATTTAAATGAAAGTGAAGTATGTCTCCCTCGAACTTTAATAATTAATTTATTTTTAATATAACATAATACGTAATATAAATTCTGTTATAAATACTGATTTTAAATTTAAAATGTTTTCTTTGGCATGTTAATTTATTTTTAATTTTTAGGAAATTATAAATATCTTAATAGCTTATACATTAATGATGTAGAAATTATTTAATTAGTGATAAATCAACAATATAGTTTTTATTAAACTAATAATACCCATTAAAGGCCCAAAAACCTGACCAAGACTTATTGGTCAGGTAAATTTAATCCATAAGAATCCAATGATCGAATATTTGACCATTTGGAGCCTTATAAATGCGATTATGAAACCTCTACTATTTTATTTTATATGATATCAATGTTTTCACCTTCATAATTTAATAAATATAACAATTTAAATAATGTGATTTTGAGATGATAGAATCAAGTAAAAGTATTCTTATGGAAGATATTAGATTTATCTGGACCATAGTATTTTATTATTAATTTTTTTCCAACAAATAAGTATGTTAAATTATTATACAAAAATGTTGTATTAATTTTTTTATTAAGGGAAATATCAAATAAATGGTTTTAACAATATTAAAATAAATATTATATGAACAAATTAATGGGAACCGTGATTTTTTTTAATAATATCACATATTATAAATCAATTAAATATTTTGGTTCGAATATATCCTATGGGTGGATTTTATTTAAATTCAAATAAAAATATACTGTCAAATTGACACTATTGTTATTTTATAAAAATAACATATTATTAAATTGTTTACAAATCACAAAAATATTTGAAAATTATAAATTAAAATTTATATGGTCGAAAATGTCATAAAATATCCAATTATGGAAAATTCAAAACACATGATTAATTATTTAAATAAAATTAAAAGTTAGAATATTATTACCACAAATAAAATTAAATAGAGTAAATAAGAATAAATCAGGTTGATAATGTTTAAAATAACATACCAACATTTATAAACATTATTTATTGATGATATTAAAACCCTATATCATCTAATATTAATATTTGAGTCATTTTTGATGGTTTTTAGGGTGTTTTTTAATTCATTATAAATAAATATTTTAGAGGTTTCCAAAAGTTCCTCTCTCCTCTCTTATAAAACGGAACCTCCTCCCTCTCCTCCTCACACCAATTTGAGCCTTAAAGCTTAGAAAACCCCTATCCATTTCTCTTCTCCAATTCCCTAGAAACATACTAGAAGTCCTAGTATTTTTCAATGGCCATCTTTATTGCCCTAAGAAGAGGTTTAGAAGAGGCGCGTCGAAGAAGAGGTAATATTCATTACCGATTCTTCAAAATTCATTTCTTATTCTACTTCCTCTTCTTTTGTTGTTTCATTATAAATTAATAACATTAGTATCACTAATATACTGATATGTTATTATAAATATGACCCAACCCTATTTCACATTATATCCATCCTACAGAAAATGAAATCAACGCGCCTGCGTACGTACAGAATACCGTCTCCACGCCATGGTGTAATTTGTTTTTCCACCACCACCTTACATGGATGGGTATAATGGTTTGAATAATAACTATATATGGTCATTATAACATGATACTAATTCTGAGATATTATATCTTCCACTCTAATTATATTCAATAATTATGGGAATGATATCATCCCTCGTGTGTACGTACGGATTACCGTCTCCATGACGCGATTAGATTATTTCTCCAAGTTATCCATTCAAGAATGATTATAAAGTATATATAATAAATAATCAGAAAATATATTACATATTAATGATACTGGATTTATGTGTATTTTATTTAATTACTTCCATTCAATTTAATAAGGAAACAAAAACAACATTCATGCGTACATACGGCTACCGTCTCCATGAACGGTGTATTTCATTCCATTTATCGATATATTATATATACGTATATTCTTAATATATATTATATATAAATCAAATTTTACATTCTGGAAGTAATTAATCATTATCTAAGTAATCATGTGAATAATTACAAGTCAAAACACATATGATAAATGAAATGATTTTACCCAAAACGCTGCTTTAACATGTAATCGACAAATGAACTGGTAATATAAAGTCTTAAGTGAATCATATATGATTATTTTACAAGTTAATAGTTTGTTTAAACCCACTATACATGAGTCTTAGGCACATATGGAAGAAATTGGATATAAGGTAAGGCATAATTATTCGAATCTCATTCTTATCTGAGATTGCTTTTTCATAAGTATTTACTGGGGTTATGTTTATTATCAATGTCCATGTTTTCTCAAAAAAATTTCATAAAATGTTTACTATTATCCCATGTATGTTTAAAGTCATTTTACTATTTTTTTTACTTTTAACACCTGGTATGGAAGGAATATTTCTTTTTTTACCATATGAGGTACTTTTTGACTTTTTCGACAAAAGTACAACACGAATGTTTTTTTACTTATACGGGATGAATGGATTTTTACTGTTTAATAACACATTATTTTCATGAATATTCCTCTACAAGATTTAATTATTATTTTCCAAAAAATTATTTTCTTTTAAAATTTCATGGAATTTTCTGAAAAGAAAATTATTTTGAAGAAGAAAGGATATTTTACTAGTGATTTCATTTCAACTGTTTTATCAAAACTATTTCCCATCTAAGATGACATCATTTAGTATGATTATGTTTCATTTATAATGTCTATATTATTTACATGGTTTGATTTTTATTATAATGAAATTGAATCCATTTTTTTATGGATTATGTTATGATGGGATAATGTTTATGAAACACATATTATTCTTTGGGTTATGATGAATGATTTATGTTTATTTTTTGGCACACGTAAGACTGATTTCATTATGATATGGGTGGGACCTATATCTCCCTCAAAATCATTGGGTAATGATTTATATCCAATTAGATGGACATGGCTGAAAAAATAAGTGAATCCAGTTTAGTAATAAAAGAATGGAATGGCAAGTATACCCGGATCAGTAATGGACTTTGTCCACTATGATGGTCTTGGATGGAATGCCTTGGATACTATAGAAATAATAACATGTGCTTAATGGTTTTCCACAATTCCATGTTATGTTGCCATGTTATTTATCATGATTAATGTTCCATTATGATCTATGGCTTATGCACTGCCAAGATTTATGTCATTACTCATGATTTTGATGTTTTATGTTTATGTCTTTACATTCAAATGTTTATGGATTGTTTTTATGTTATCCATGTTTAACCTTACTGAGAATTTGAGCTCACCCTTTTTATTTTTTCTTTCCCCTATGATATAAAAATGGTTTTAGGTATGAAATAAAAAGGGGAAGATCTTTATGGGAGATATGGAAGATCTTTCACCATGATTAGAAGATTATATTCGGAGTTTCCAAAGACACTATACTAATTCGGTCTTTGGCGTCTGTTTTTGTCATGTAATACGTATTCTGAAAAAGTATTGTAATTTATATGTACATCATGCTTTGGGACATTACAATAATCACTTCTTGGATAATTATCCAGGATACATTTACCATATTTATCACATGTTAGAAATTTAGTTATCTAACCTCCATAATTCATTGATAAATGCTTTCCCATTTCTAGAAATTTGGATCTCTTCTTTTGTTTTCTCTAATAGGACTCATTATCATCAAAAACTCCATTTAAACATTCTCATCACATTATAAAAGGTTCTAATATCTTCTTAACTCTTGAGAATATAACACCCTTCGATATTTCAACTTCTATACTTAGTAAACATATTTTATCTAAATATCAATATGCCAGAAGAAATATTATATGTACCCTGCGAAATGAGTGAAATTTTCATTTTATGAAGGCACATAATCATTCCATTTTTGTCTCAATTATATGAATTTCTCCCAATCCTATGTTGAATAGCACTAAGAAAATATTTCCAAAGAACTATTTTCATAAATTCATCATAATCCATGGTTTATATATTATCACTTCCTCTAATATTTTTAATAATTGACCACCATTGACATAATTCACCTTAAGAATGGTAAAAACAATTTTAATTGTTTCGACATTACATTACATCAAATAAATTATAGTTCATTAATCCTTCATTATTCTGGAATAGGGCCACATGTTCCTTTGAATGATGGGAGGAATTACCTCATTAAATGCTGCACTATCAACATATTCGTCAATTATTTATCTGGTCAATGGCATGCATCGACACAGCCAACATTTATTGTCTGAGTCAACTAACCCAACACTTCAACAAATTATTCAGTTCTGATTTTGAATATCTTAGGAATCTTATTTAGATGATTTCTTCTTCCATATGTCGTCCAAGAACAACTTTCTTATTTCCATTATAAAATCCATTTGGAACCAACTTATCATAGGCAAATCAACATATTAATATTCAATTTCTATATCAATTCAATTAGACAATAAATGATTAATAACTGTTCATATTATATTAAAAAAAATTTAGCACCAAAAGATATCTAAACCAACTTATAATACAATCTATAAGATCTTACACTTATACTTTTCTTAATCTCTTGCTAAGTCAATAATTTGACATTAATTCCCATCGAGAAACTTTTCACATTTAAAGGATTAGATAATTAGGCAATAACATAAACATAACAACTCAAATATTACGAATTATACACTTCTACTGACTGTAATTATTTTTATGAAACAAACACTTTTAAAAAGAAATGTGGTTTTATTTCATGTAAAAAAACAACTTTTTCTTGATCCCATTGTTGACTATATACTTCTTTAAATACTATAAAAAAACCAAACATGGGATGAGCATAAAAATATCGGTAAGGGAACATGAATAAAGAAAACTATTAGTCTTTCGACTACTTGTAAACCATTAATACACTATCATAATGTAATACTTTTCAACATTATGAAGTTGTAATTACACTTCATTGAATATAATATCATTTCATAACCTTTTTATAATAAAGAGATTACATTAAAACCTATATAAACAACATATAACATATTAATGAAACAGGGGATATAAGCATACATAATTTGAATAAACATATGGTTGAATTCCAAACATATCACTAAATCGAATAGCCATATGGACAACATCTACAGTCAATTCATTTGAAGTTATAACATAACCACCAGAC
The DNA here is from genome assembly GCA_963277665.1 of Viscum album. NCBI lineage: Eukaryota > Viridiplantae > Streptophyta > Magnoliopsida > Santalales > Viscaceae > Viscum > Viscum album. Next base: position 1,375,668,504 of record OY728140.1, on the reverse strand, counting down.
CTTAGTTTATCACAGAACCATCTGTCATTGGTTTATCACATAACCACCCATCGTTGGTTTATCATGTAACCACCTTTCAAATGTCCATGTACCACTATATTATAATTACCCATATAATATTTTGATTATCTACATTTAATCCAAAAAATTTGCAATCATTCATAATCATTAAAAAATATTGATATAATAAAACCATTAATAATGTCATTTTAAATAAGAAAACTCAAAAAATGTAAATATATTATTTATTTTTCATTTGAATGAATTTGGGAATTTATATCCAAATACCAAAATGTTCATGGAGGCAGAAAAGTTGTTGTCCCTGCATACGTTAAAAAATTACTTTTTTTGTTTTCTGAAAAATGTAAAATACATCGTATAGAAATATTAATTTTGAAAACCATTGAATGAAATTAACATTAAAAGTGGTTGATAATAATACTTATAAATGAAGGAGATTTGTATTATCAAAATATTCCTCAATTAATGGATATTGAGATGAATTCCCTTAACTTGAGTCTAACTGCTCTAAAATGCTCTTTATTATCCTCTTAATCAGGTGAATTCTATTGGATTATAAGAAAAGGATTCCTTGGGGTATTTATGCCCCAACAGTGGATTCAAGTATAAGAGGAGGGATCTTAGAAGGTCGTTTTGGAAGAGTCTGGCCAATCAAAAAGGCTTTGGACGTGTGATTATTAAAGAAGATAGGGAACCTTTTATTGGAGAGGGGAGGGGCACCCAAGTAATTTTTTAAATTATTATATCAATTTAAAATCAATGTCATTTAAAAATGTTCCAAAAATCATTTATTTAGAAGATAATATGAGGATAATTCTAACTAATCTCATAAAATAGTTTTTAGACACGTATTTATTTTATATAAAACCTTATTATTTATGTTTACCCATAATTACTATCATTTAATTAAAATTGTGGTAACAATATTTTATTTATTAAGAGGCTATTATGTTTTTGTATATGGGGTGAAGTTTTCATAATTGGTCACTTAATGAACTTTTAGAACTTATTTTGCACTCTTGGAGAATTTAACATATTTTTAATATTTTTAAATAATTTCATAAATTACTATGTTATAAAACATTAATTATCACAATTTTTACACTAGTCATTTTATTGTAATTAAAAAAATCCAAAAATAGAGATAAATTCAAAAAAAACCATTTAATATTTTTATAACCTATCATATTAACCTAAAAAATGTGTATGAAATTAATTATGTTTGATTAAAATTATTTTCTATTTATAATATAATTTTTTGTTACTTCATTAATAATGAAATCACGGCATCATCATTGTGTCATAGTTAAAATTAATTAATTAATAGATAAAAATTATTAATTAAATACCATTATGTAATAAATATTTTTATCTTTATAATGACTAATTAATGTTGATAATATCAATTATATTAACCAATATGAAAATTGATTTACTAAAAAAATATGTTTATAACATATTTCATTTACTTCAAATTAAACGTTATAAGTGCCATAATCACACCAAAGTGGCTGCCAATGGACAAATGTTCATAAAAGGGGTGTTCATGGATGGATATATCTCATAAAATAGGACTATGACATGTTTTAGGTTAGTTATATGTTATTATAATATTATATTTACCATTATTTAACTGATTAACCCTTTAACGGGGGAACAAAATTATAACTAAGTATACTATTTAACATTTCCAAAAAAATAAAAGCTAACTATTTACATAATATTGAACTTAGGATCCAAAATATGGAATAATTTTTTCTAAATTCAAAACATAGAAGTTACATTAATTTATTTAAAATTAATTCCCATCAATAAAAATTAAACAAATGAGTTTTATAAAAGTAAAACACATCAGAAGATTGTCATGTGATTATATCAAATTTCAATGTTAAATTACCTCTAATGTCTATCATTGGATTAAATGATAAAAACATAATACATTTAAAAATTAAAACCAATTAAATTTACATTATAAAAATAGAAATATATTAGATGAATTGGTAGCATTGAATTAAAATGCATTATTTTCTATTATTCATTGAAATAAGAATTTTATAAAAAAAATCCATAATTTCAACCAAATTAAATTTTGATTTCCCAATTCTAGTGTATAATATCATTTTCTATAATATAAATTATCTAATATTCAACGACATGATTTAAAAATGGTTTTTCATAAAATTTCTATAAAAACACCTTTAAAAAAATATTTGAGTATTGTATGCTTGAGATTAGATTTATTCACATTTTAAGACTCAAAAATTTATTGGATGAATGAAAACATTTTAAAACAAATATGTGTAAACATAATATATTTAGTTTTTTTCATTCATTACAACATAATAAATAAGTCTTAAATACCATTTAAAATAATAAAATTAAAATTAATTATTTTTCAGTATAACTCAGTCTCATGTGTAATGTAAGATTTCATAGAAACCCATTGTTCGGTGTCAAGTACACTATCAGACAAAAAATCACCTTTATTGTAAAATTAATATCATATTCACAAATATTTAAAGGCATGAAAACAAATTTATCTAAATTTTCCATGGATGTTACATCCGTGCACACTTTTGGAAATTTCATCTCTACAATTTTATACACTTATCAAATAAGTGTTGGTATTTCTCCTTCATATAATTTTCAAATATCCATGTTTCGTCTTAAACTATATCATTTTTCAAAAAAACATTTACCAAAAAAAGAAACTTATTCAGCAACATTTTCTCTCTACAGTCGATAATATGGACTGCTTGTTCCACATAAGAATGATTCTCTTCTAATTGAACTAATTTTAGACTCAAAACCTGAGATGAATCCAGAATAATAATTATTAACATTAAAATAGAGAAAATATTGTGTACCTGGGATAAAATTATAGGTAAATACATTTGGTAGGAAAATAATCTGACTCTATCCATCATTTCATAGTGTCCCTTGATCCTCTGACTCAACATCCCATTGTTATGAAGATTCGTCACACTTTCCCATAGTAAAACCTTTATAAATACTTGATCACTTCCCTTGAAATAAATATCCTTCCTATACTAATTCGTATAATGTTTATGCTTTCTCTGAGCTTTCTACATATGATTCTGAATAAAAAATGTCTTCCTTCCATCTATTCTACCAATTCTGGTCCCATAAACTACCTTTCACCAACTTAATCCTAAAATGATGGAGTTCAACACTTCTATCCATATAATTTTTTAAATTCTTCAATCATTATACTAGAATGAAAACTATTATTATAAAAAAACTCAACCAAAGAAATGTGTTTATCCCAAATTACCGGGTAATCCATTGAACAAGAAATTAGCATATCATTCAATGTATATATTCTTCATTCAGACTTCCCATATGATTGAGGACTAAAAGATATACTCAAATTTAATTAAGTACCCCACAACATCAGAAGTCCCTTCCAAAAGTTAGATGTGAACCTGGGATCATTATCTAATAAAATGGAGTGAGGAACTACAAGTAACATGACTATATATTTATGACACAACTGAGAAAGTTGATCTAGAGATACTGTATCTCTAATATGAATAAAATGAGGTGATTTATTCAATAGAACAACAATAACCCAGATCACATTGTTACCTTGAGAATTCTTTGATAATGCCACTATGAAATCCATGGATATATTTTCCCATTTTCATTATTACACCAGTAAAGGATAAAGAATCTCTTTCGATAACTGTAGTTCTTATTTTATGTTTTGAAAAACAAAACATCTCAGGGTAATGTCATTAATATCTATTTCCATTCCATCCCAAAATTAATACTCTAAAACATCTAAGTACTACTTAGTACTACCAAGATGATATGAAAATAGAGAATTATGAGCTTCACATAACAACTCTTTAATCAACTGTAAATCAAAAAACATATACAATCTCTTTCCAAACATCAAAATAGAATCTTTATCAATGTAAATTTAGGAAACATACCCATCTGAACCTATTATACTTTTTTTACAACTCAATAACTCCCTTATAGATTTATTTAACTGTATATGATATATATGATTTCACTGACACCTGAAACAAAACCTAGGAATTTATTACAACAATATCTTCTATAAAAAATTCATAAAATCATTAACCAAGGCATATTCTTCCAAATTTATCATGGTTAATGTAGCATTAATTTTTTTTAACTCAATGCATTGGCCACTTTATTTTTCTTTTCATGGATAGTAATTATTCCTGAAATCAATGTCCATGATTAATTTGTTCCATCTCCATTATCTCATGTTAAATTATTTCTAAGGGAATATATACATCAAATTTTTTTAATGAATATATATTTCACACTTCACACCATTAAAATGATATTTCCAAATGTTTAAGGAAGAAAAAAACAACTAATTCCAAATCATGTGTAGGGTATTTTATCCCATGATTTTTCAACTAAAGTGAAGCATAAGAAATTACCTGATCATTTTTTCTATTTACACAACCAATTACATTCAATGAAGCATTATAGTAGATAATTAATTCAAAATTCCTATAAGGTAGGTCCACAATTGGATAAATTAACAATCATATTTCATATTATTGAAAAAATTAATCACATTATCTTTTTCAGATGAACATAACTCACATAAATGTTAACAACATTATTAGGTTCGATAAGAGAGAAATGTTTTCAACAAACCATCAGTGATATCCCTCTAATCAATAAAAACTACAAATCTTTATGATATTGGTTGGTATTTTCCAGTCTTCAATTTATTTTGAGGGGTCGAAAGTTATCCAATCATTAGAAAAACTAATATGAAGGAACGAATATTTTTTCAACTAAAATTTATTCATAATAAACATTAAATAAATATTATTTTCTCTAATGGTTTTCAAAAAAATCCCTAAGTGACTTATATGTTCCTATAATCTTTTATAATATACAAAAATATCATCTATAAAAAACATAAACATATCCAAAATATAATGAAAGTATCCATTCATGAAATTCAAAAATAAACAAGGGTGATTAGATAATCTAAAGTTGATAAATTCAAACTCATAATTCCCTTATATAATTCAGAACACTTTCATTAGAATGTCATCCTCCATCACCTTCACTGAATGGTACCCATACCTAGAATAAATCTTCAAAAAATATTTATCACCATGTATATAATCAAACAACTCATCGATATATGGAAAAAAGATAATTTTTCTTAACAGTTATGTTATTAAAGACTTTATAATCAATACAAATTCTCATAGAACTATATTTCTTTTTCAAAAATAAAACAGGAGAAACGCATGGTGAAGTTCTAGGTCGAACAAAACTGTTATCATGTTATACATGAAAATATTTCTTTAATTCCACCGGATTTACATGATCTATTCAATAAGAGGGTTACAAATAGGCATATATTTATGCACTAAATAAACATTAAATTCAACCTTCCAATTAGTAACAATACTTGATAATTCATCTGGAAGAACATTTTCGAATTCATCTACTATTTGTATGATACTAATCAAAAATGTTTCCATAGTTTAAACAACATGATCTATATAACATTAAAGTATATCTTTAATAAATCTCTTAGCTTCTTGGAATGTTATCCAATGTATAAAATCATTTAATAAACCATACTTGGATTTACAATCTTATTTATCACGATAAACTGGAAGCTAATCCATACCTAAAATGATATCGAATTCCACCATTGGAATTTCAACAATACTTGTTGGAATGACTCTCCCAATAATGATAATATGAAGAGTCCTATAAATTGTGTTGGATTTAATACATCAACCATGGATTTTCACCAAAGTTTCTATATCACATTCATGAGGTTGTATTTTAAATTTACTTGCAAATCTCTCAGAAATTAGTGAATGTGAAGATCCAAAGCCAAATAGAATATTGGAATATTTTGAAAAAATCTAAAACATGGATGTCACTACATAATATGATGGTCCCACATAAATAATAGTAGTAGAAAATGATTCATTCATTCCCTTCTTCATTCGAATTGGTTGGTTTCCACCATGTGTAATCAACATTTGACACACATTGGCATAATGACCAAATTCAATGAAACTAAATAATCTTATTGTTGGTATTTCTTTTATTTCCTAACAATAATCCTTATAGTTATGAGAAATATGAATAGTCTTACCATAGTGAAATAACTACTTGGACTTCTATAGAAATTATACAAGATATTTTTACCACACTTATCTCAAGTTAGAAATTTAGTTTTATTACCTTCAGACTTCTTTGATGAATCCATTCCCATTCCCTTTAAACTAGATAAATTGTTTTAATTTTTCTACATGGAACACATGGTCATCAGAAAAATACATTTCTACCTTATCAGCACATCAGAAAATTGTCTCATTGATTTTGAACTCATGAGATGCTAAAACCCTTCGATATTTCGGCTTCAATAATGTGTATAACTTATTTATATTGCTATTTGTACCTCGGATAAAATATGGGACATAACTTGACAAAAAAGTGAAATTTTATTCAAATGGAACCAAAAAATCTTCCTCTTTTAGTCTCAATTACAATGATCACATTTCCATCCTAAGTCGAACATCCTAGGAAAAATATTTCTCAATGAAAATTTTCTTAAACTCTTCACATTACATGGTGTCAATCTCTTCACTTTCTATAATATTTTAAATCAATGAAATCCATTGATCGACCAAACCTTAAAAATGTTAGAGAGGCTAACCTTTAGATTGACTAAATAGTACATTAAATCAAGAAAAATTCAAGTGCATTAATCCATCATTGATATTGAATAATGTAAGATGATACTATAAATGATTGGGGACAATGCATCATGAAATGCTCCACTATTAACATACTAATATGTTATTAATCTAGTTAATCTAGTGCATCGACACCACCACCAATTATCACAGAGTACACTAAGCCATCACTTCAACATATTTTTCAATTCAATTTCTTACCATCTCATTATGATGAATTGGAAGGGTTTTTTCCTCAATATCTCATCTCATCTCAACTTCACTATTTTCTCTATGGAAAACCATTCTTAACTGACATATCGTAGAGAAGTAACATGGTAATATTAAAATTCTATATCATTTCAATTATTCGATAAATTTAAAATAATTTATGTATATTCTATTAACAATATCCTAATTGTAGAAGTTACCTAAAACAACCTTTTATACCAACTATAAGAACAAATACAAAAAAGATTACTTAATTAGGAGGAATGTCAATAATTGTTATTTAATTCACATATAATATCTTTTTAGTTTTATATATTTTCATAATAAGGACATAAATCATAGACAAAAAATCAAAATACTAAAAATTATAAACATCTACTAACTATCAATTTTTTCATGAAACAAAAAAATTTAAGAAAAGGTTTCATTTTGTGTATAAACAACATAACTTTTCCCTGATCCCATTCTTGACTATATTCTTCTTTAAATCCTATGAAAAACATTTCAAAACATGTTATGAGAATAAAATTATCAGAATGGGATATAGAAAGAATGATTAAAACTATTCTTGTAAAATCATTTAAACCATGAATACGTTATCAAAACGTAATACTCCTCACCTTTAAGAAGTTTTAACTACACTTCACTGAATATAATCTCATTGCATACCCATTTTGTAATGAAAATATTAACTTAAAATCCATATAATGAACATATATCGTATAATGGTAACATGGTACACAAAAATAAATAAATTAATTAATCGAACGGTCTAACTACACAAATATTACTAAATTGAATTTCCATACAACCGAATTCCATACCCAGAGCATTGAAAGTATTATATAACCACCCATCTGTGGTTTATCACGGTACCACCCATAATTGGTCTATCAGGTTACCACCCATATTTGGTTTATCACATAACCACCTGTTAAATGTCATAGTACCATTATATCATCAAAACACATAAAAGATTTCAACTATCAACATTTCACTCATAAAATTCGAAATAACAAGGAATAGTTATAAGATATTGATATAATCAATCCAATATTAAAACAAATTTTTATACCAAAATTACAAAAAAATATTGTATTTTAAAAAAAATGGATTCTAGAATAATAAAAATACAAATATGGTCATCATCGATGAAAAGGCGGTGTTTCTGTGTACGTTAAAAACATTTCTCTTGTTGTTTTGTAAAGAAAGTAAAACAGTACATATTAAAATGTTTCATTTTTAAAACCATTAAAAGAAATTAAAATTATAATGGTGGATTATACATTATATTAAATAAGAAGGGGTATATTATAAAAATATTCCCCCAATGAATGTATATTGAGACAAAATACTTTACCATGAGTCTGACTTGTCTCGTTTGCACTTTATTTTCTTCTTAATTAGGTAACATCTTTTGGTTTATACCAAAAGGCATCCTTGGGAGGATTTCTTGCCTAGTGGAGGCTTCAAGGATGATGGTAGGGATTATAGGAATTGATTCTGGTTAGAGTTTGGCTCATCCAATAGGGTTTTAAAGTGTGAATATTAGAGATGAGAGAGTACCTTTTCATAGGAGAGGTGAGGGGAACCCTTAGAATTATTTAAAGGGTTAGATGAATATGAAATCAATTTCACATCGAAATGGTCCAAAACACATTTATTTAAAATATAAGATGAGGATAGTTCAAAATAATATCATTACATAATTTTTAGACATATATTTATTTTATTTTAACCCTTATATTTTTAGATTACCCTTAATTATACTTTCTAAATTTTAAATATTTTAACAACATTTTAATTATTAAGATGCTATTAGTTTTATTTTTATGTGGTCAATTTTCCCAAATCAAATGATTTATAAATATTTAGATCTTATCATATTCCCTTTTTTATTTTAAATAATTTTTAGAATTTTTAAATAATTTAATAAATTACAATTTTTATAATACATCAATTATGTCAATATTTACACTATTCTTTTTGTAAAATATATATAAAATATAAGTAGATATATAACTTCGAAAAAAACATTGAATACTCTTCTAACATTTCATATTCAACACTATAAATTGTGGATGAATTATGTTTTGTAAGATAATAATTATTTTACTATTTGCAAGATCATATTTTGTCTTCCTTCTTTAATAAAGTTATCTTTCAATCATTATTCTGTCATAATTAAATTTAATTATTTAATGTGAAAAAATTAAAAATAAAATAAAAGGATGTATGAATTATTTTTATTTTATAATGATAATTTATTATTGAATATATCAATAATTTATTCCCATATTAAAATTGTTTTTTAAGAGTATATATGTTTACATAATATTTTCTTTACTTTTGATTATAAGTTATAAGTGTCATAATCACACCCAAGTAGCATATAAATACCAAATATTAATTAAAAGGGTTTATTGGATAGAAATATCTTAGGAAATATGATTAGGACAATTGTTATAGTAGTTTTATATTATTATAATATTATTTTTACATTTTTTATGTGATTCACCCATTAACGGTCATAAATAATAATAATTACAAAAGTTACGATTAATATTGTACATAAATTAATGGGAATTATTTGTATAATTTGGACCATAAGATTCAAAATATGAAATCTAGTTTTTCAAATTCAAAATACATATGTTTTAGTAGCTAATTTAAAATAAATTCTTATTATCAAAATGAGAAAATGGTTTTTTTAACTATAACTCATCAAAAGAATGACTTCTGTTTATATCAAATTTAATGTGAAATTACCTCTAATGTCCAAAATTTGATTAAATAATAAATAAATATTCTAATTAATCTTTATAACCAATTAAAATAAAAATCTCTCTATACAAATAAATTAGATAAAAAGGCAGTTTTGAATTAAAATGCAGTATTTTCACTATTGATTAATAAATATATTTTATCAGAAAAACAACAAAATTTCAGCCAAGGTAAATTTTAGTGTCCCTCTTCTAATGAAAAAGTTTATTTTTTCAAATGGATATTATAAAACATTAAAAAACTATATTTATTAATGTTCTTTCATCAAAAGGATGTAAAACATCATTTAAAAAAATATTAGAGTAAATTATGATTAAAATTGGATTTATTAAAAAAATTAGCCTCTAAAATTTATAGGATGAATGTAAAAAAATAATATAAAATATGTGGAAACATCATACATTATGTTATATTAATTCCCACCAATATAACATCAAGGAGTTAATTACCATCTAAAATAATTATATAAATATTGTATTATTTTTCAGTATAACCCAGTCTTGTGTCCAACGTATGATTTTGGAGAAAACCACTATTTCCTGAAAAGTAATCCAGCAGATAAAGTGACATATTTAATGTAAATGTAATATATTATTAATATATATTAACATATATTAAACTGTCATCTTCTATAATTACTTTGTATACGTTCGAATATCAATTTAACAAGCATAAAAACTCATTTGTTTTACTCTCTAACTTTGTATTGTCTTAAGAAAATTTTCCATCAAATAATCATTATATCATCACATAGGTAAATAAATTGCATCTCTTTCTACCATTATCATCATGGTTCTCTATATAATTCTTAATTTATACATGTAATTTATTAATATATTGAATATACATTCACATAATAAAAATATATGTCCATGGGACGTAAGATATCATCTAGATTTCTTAAATTTAATAGAATATAATATTATAAAAAGATATTTGTGACTCTGAATGATAAATGAAATTCATATTTTCAATATTAATACTTAATTATATAAATCCATATTTTTTATTTTAGTCCTATACTAATAATTATATTTCCATAAAAAAGAATATAAAAAACAATTTCAATGTCTAAATGCCTATTTTAATTAGATAAAATCCATTTAAAATATTTGATAATTTTTTTATATATCATCATGGAGTACCAATTTAAAAAATAATGATGGAATATATTTTTTATGTTTATGAAATTTTGGATCCCATGATAAGAAAGTATTAATTATCTTTTTAATAAAACAATGAAATAAAAGTCCTCAAAATTTAGATCAATCATTCACAACATTGTATCAAATACTGAATATCTATTTTTGTATCAAGAAAGTATATTGTATCTCATGTGGGCCATGTTTTTTATCATTTATATCATTTATTATCTTATAAAATAAGGAAAATTGACCAAAAAAGATCATTTTGTAGCATTATATACTACTCATTAATTAATTTTTCCACACATTTCCATTTTATTTGAACAAAACATCTATCATATAACATTTAAATACATGTCTACTATAATGAGTATAATATCACATTCTATTATACACATATATTATTGTCCTCATTTTAATATCCCTTTTAGTAAAAATATGTAATATTGATGCATTAAATATTTTTACACTCATAACATTATCCAAAAAATATTGAAGTGATTATTTGGATATATTTTTCGTAGAGGTATATTAACAAAACAACACCTCAATATTTTGTAAAATATATTTTTTAATTAATTTAATTTTTTCATATTTTTCTTTTCATGCAACAATGAATATATTTTTTAATATAGAATCAGTATGTTCGGCATGTGTTATATGCCACACCAAGTTAATATTTTATTATAAGAAACACTTAGATTATCTTTTCCTACATGTAGCAATCTGTTGGCTTATATTACCTAAAATATCGAGTCTCTTAGAGAGTTTTCATTTCATGTATGGTTGAGATTTACTTGATTACAATATAATATTAATTTTAATATTAAAATAAAATTATAACTACCCCAAATAAATTTAAATATATGTTATGAATAACATTAAATAAATTTAGAAAATACTATTTACACATGTATATTAAATGAATCCGTTGTTTTTCAATATGTATAAGTGAATGTAAGAACTATTGGGAAATATTTTTTGAAAAAACATGGGGCTAAAAACTCATTTATTATTAAAGCAAAGATAATTACTCTTTTAAATTGGTAAAGGGACACCCACTACATAGCCCGAAGGCCCAGAGGTAATTTATCCCATTACATGGCCCGTATTCTAAAATTATTTCTAAGGCCCATTTTGTGAATAGTACTCTTATAGCACGCGTTGTTACAGTGACCTGCCACCGCTATAGTACATGTCATTACTACAATGTCTCTGATGCTACAATACCTGTGCCCAATGGGTTTTGAACCATCATTTTTTATGAAGGATTACAGGGTGCTTACCACTATGTCAAAGCCCAACTATAACTGTTGGGAAATAATGAAATTACTTTTCTAAGAATTTTTATATATACAATAACAATTTTATCCCAATAAAATAATCAATTTAATTTTGTTTATTTTTTCTATTAAATTTAAATATTATATATTCAATAACTTTTTTTAATATTCATAAAATATATTTTATAGGTATAATATAACAATAAATCAAAAATCATTAATAAAATGTTGTATTTTTCTAAAACGAAATTTTACCACATTTTAATAAATAACCCATTTTAAATATTATTTTTGACAATTTAAAAATTTCTATTATATTTAATAAACTTAATTTTTTAATTTAGAATATAAAAATTTACTATGGATTAATTTTTTTTATTTTCCGGTGAAGATTCTTTTTTAGATGATTTGTTAAAAACAATGAATTTTAATTTATAACTATTTTTTATTTAATTTATTTATAATGTTAAATTATATTTAAATAATATTGTAATGTTAAATTATAATCTATATACATCTTATAATAAAATTTAGGACATTAGATCAAAAATCAACTTTGAAATTGGATATAACATAACTTCACATTTTTAAACTGTTTGATTAAAAACCCACTATCATGACAAGTCTGTGGGATAAAATTTAAAATAATTTCATCCACATATATGATTAAAATATGAAAAAATTGATTAAATATTTTAAATCAAAAAAAATTTATAATTTATAATTATTTAAATGTAGTTTTTGACCAAAAATAATTGTGAAGGTAATTAAAATTAATTACAGTGATTAGGAGAAAATATAGCTTAACAAAGGACTAAGCCCTAAACATAAGGGAAAAAATGAACTAAAACATGTCCAAAATAAAATTTATGTACATATTATTAATATAACCTCCATTTTATCTCTTTTTACCAATATTTGGGCCACATTTCATTTTCAAAACATCGGTTGAATATTCTTTTCAGAAATTTACAAGAATGTCCCTCCTCCTCCACAATAAAAAGTCACTCAACCCTCTAACATATTAACAACAACCATGCCCTTTTTCATGAAAAACATATTCCTGAATATCATTCTAAAAAATCCTAAATTCAATCTTTTATATTTCTTGTGTTAATAAATCTATCCAAATAATCCCTTTGGTGGAAACCAAAAGGAGTTACCCAAAGAAGAGGTAACATCCTTCCCTAAGCTCATTTGTTTTGTTTTTTTTTCTCCACAACATAGAATAATATTATAACTTTAATATATAAAAAATTAATTATAGAAATTATTATTATATTTTTTTATAAATAAAATCATTAACTTACACAAACTCCCATATAATTAGTAACGAACATACCATTCTTGTGTACAAAAACTACCGCCTGATGAAACAATGTTGTTGATTTTCCCTTTATCATCTCTAAAGGTTGGTAATTATGATGGAAACTATTTTATTCTATGATTAATATGATATTTTTATGATTCTTAAATTATGATATGAAACATACATTCATACTACTAATTTTTTATAAATATGATAACTTTTTTTGGTCATGTGGACGACCACATTTTTAAAGCAATATTATTCATTCACACATTACATGGAATGCATTATATATTGGTTTTAGTGAACTTATATGATATATATGACAAAATAATTCTACATTAATGACTATATATATATATATTATTCAATTTAATTTACTTCCTATACTTTAATACGACATTATATTGGCAACATTGTTCATCTGTACGTATAGTCTACTGTCTCTATTAATGGTGTATTACATTTTATAATTATATATTTTTTATATTATTATAATAATTTATATTTATAAAATATATGTTACTGATATCATGTCTTTACTTCATTAAATAATTATATCAGGATCTATGTAACAATATCTTGAATAAAAAGCCAAAACATATATGAAAACAACACAAGTATTATCTGAAACATAAAGTTAACATGAAATTGTTAATAAGATGGTAATTTAAAGCCTTTATAAAATAAAATATGGTATTATATATAGTAATGTGTATCGGGGATAGATTTATAACAAACTTTTATTTATTATATCATATTTTTGAACATGTACAAAGAATGTCAAGACCTAATGTAACGGTTTTCTCACCCCAATTTTACTTCCTGGGAGACACAAGACTTGTTCACCTAGTATTTATTATATATAGTTTTTATACATCCAATTCTTGTATTATATGAATATTATTACTATATTTATAGTTATTTACATATCCAGTTGATTATATTTCTTTCACGGTGTTTATGTTTGGAAACATAACAAATTGAAAATGTAATTTTCTCTCAGTTTTCCTTTACTGGGACACATGTCATGTTATGAACATATATTTTTTCATTTTGTGTATATAATAACATTTACATGTTATACCATAAACCACATTATTTTCATGATATTTTAAGCATCATTTACTTTTACTATTTCCATTTTTTTTATAATTCAATGTTACCAATGTGGTAACTATTTATTGCTATAATCTCATTTTTTAATAAGATTTATAATGTTTATTATTCCATTGATGAAATATTATTTTCCCTATATATATAAATATTATTAGTTTTTTACTCAATGTTTAGTCATTTTATATCCAAGTAATTTTACCATTTTTACAATCTTTGGTACTTTATATAATTATGAAAATGTTTCTCTGAAAATCTATCATTATTTAACTTTTTGGTCAGAAATATGTTTTCTTTCAAAACCCTGTGTTATATTAATGCTTTCAAAATTATTTTAATCTTATCATATGATGATTACAAGATATTGTTACCCTTTTATTTTATTTTTACAATTTTCTTTTAAAAGATATCATATTGTCATTTTCCAATCAAGTAACATTTTAAACACTTATGGTTAAAAAAGAATGACCAGTATGTACGAACATATCCACCTTGATGGTTCTAATTGACATTATTATTAATTATTATGTTAAAAAGGATAATTTCTTAATGAAATATATTCCAAAATATTATATAATTTATTTTATTTTAAAATGGGTTTCAAATAAAATTGGTTTTCAAAATTTATTTTATATTAAAAAATTGTCTTAAATTATTTTCAATGATTATATTATATGTTTTAAAAAATTTTCCAATGAAAATAATTACATTGACCACAAATATTATTTTATATGTTTTCAAATTATCTTCCAATAAATTATTTAAAAAAACAATATTATTTTATAAGTTTTCATGGAAAATGTTTTTCAATTGTTTTTTATGTTTACTTCATAGGAATTGAAAGAAAAATGTTTTAAAAAGGTTTTCAAATATACCTTTATGAGTTTCCATGTTTATATATAAGAAAATTATTTTCACAAGGTTTCATGTTATAAAAATAAATTTTTAATGAAACAAGTATAATTTCACCATGAAGTTGTTTTACTTCATATTTAAAAATTATTGGCAGTATAATATGTCACATGTTGGTGTTACTCATACTTTCAAGGGAAACAATACAATTTTTGAATTCATATTATTTATATTAATGTTTTTTTTAATGAACTATGTGGTTTATGAAACTCATTTCTCTTTCACGATCTATATTATAATGAATGCCAATTATTTTCAAGGTTATTATTTGATGAAATGATTATGAAACAATTTTAATTTTCCCAATGTTATGATATGAATATAGGTTTATGATACCAATTTCATTTCATCTGTTATGATATGATTGGTTATTATATTTTCGCATGTGTACATATGATTTCATTATGATATGTTTGGGACCTATATCTCCCCCCAATGGATTCGTTAAATTTTTTTTATCATTTGATAGACATGGATGGAACATTGACTGAACTTGGTTTAGAAAAGGACATAATTTTCTAAGATTGTCTTGGAAGTGACCCTTGACTACAAGATAGTCATGAGAGACAACTAAAACAAGAAATATGGTATCATGACTGAACCAATAATACTAAAACAACTTTGTAATTGATTCATTTAATATTATCTAATTCATTATTATATTATTATGTGTCATCCACAATTTCAATGAATTATTACTATGTTATGCATTAATGGATTATGCTCTTGAGACCCTAGAAATTCATGTCTTATGAGCATCCAAAATGTATTCATTGACTCATGTATATGATCATTGATATTCTGGATTTGTTCTTCAAATTTTATTCTAATGCTCTCATATCCTTATGCTCATGTTATAATTATGTATCTCTTTTGTTTACCCTTACTGACCATCTAATCTCGCCATTTTCTTATGTTTACTTTCCCTAGATTATAAAGAAAGGTTTTTATTAGAATTTATAAAGTGGAATATGTTTGTTGTAATCTTTGAAGATCTCTCCCTATTTTAGAATATTTTATTCCATGATTCCAATGATAGTAAACTATTACAGTCCTCAGGAATGTATTTTTGTATTGTACTGAATATTAATCTAAAATAATGTAATATCCATGTATTTTTTGTATGGGTATCTATTTTTGGTATAAAAGGAAAGGATAGTTAAACTTTTGAAACAATGATGTGAAAATTTTAGCGAGATACCTAGGGATATTTCTATGGATATGTCTTGGGATGTCTCTAAGATTAATTATAAGGATACGAAAAATGAATAGGAAAATGAACAGGAATTTTTTTAATGGATACAATGAGTGGTTACCTAGAAATACCTCAATGTCTAGATATTGTAAGTGGATGTGGATTTGTCACAGATGTACAAAGGGGTAGAAACTCAAAAAATGGTGTCTTAGGAAACACCTTAAGATAACATGGTACATAAAAATGTGCCTTGTTACACACCTAGTTTGAAACTCCCAGGTGATTGGAATTGGGAATTCACAAAAACTTTATGAACCATCTTAAAGGATTTATGTATTTAATTAATATGAATAACCTAGTTTAAAACTATATTGTCATATATTAAAAAATTATGATCCCTGATTTAGGCATCATAGATATAATTATTCATGATTATGTGGTTTTTGTTTTGATAAGTCTTTCTCTCACTATTTATTCTGGTTTTAGTTAATGGTAAGAACCATTTAGAGTTGGGTTAAAATATATAACAATTGGAGTTAAGTATGGTGTGAGCATTCTGATTCATTTTTCACGAAACATGATTACTAATATGTGCCTTAACCAACTCATGGATTCACCAATTATGAGTAGGAAAGAGTTCACTAAGAGTTAGGGTAATAGAGATCATACATGAAAGAATATTTAGTTTTCTTTATATCATGAATGTAGAAAGAATCACCTAAGAGAATGTCTTATTGGAAAAAGAATTTTTCTTGACTGTGGAAAATAATAAAACAAATAATGTAAATGAAAAATAATAATTAGTGGTTTAGTTATTGAAATGTATTGGAATATTGGCCTCCCTAAAACATCATAAAGTGGTAAAGGATTCAAGTATGGAATGAATGGTAATTTTGTAAATTGATTTCTTAAGTGGGAATATCCTGAAGATAACTAGAATGTTGGTATAAGTAATGTTAATATTTTTGATGATGCTGACACTAATGGTGGAATGTGAAAGGAAATAGGTATTAAGTAATATTATGAGGAATCATACTTGTGGCTCAACAATTAAGTGGAATAATCAAAAATTTTAATTATTTCGATATATAATTATGAATGGTGACTAATATAAGGACTATTTATTTTTGGATTTTCACTAAGGATTTACATGATTATGTTAAATGGTTTTGATGGACTAGAAAACTAATTTAATTAATGGTAATATTCACTAGGAAAACAAATGATTATGGAAAATATAGTGCTTAATATGTTTTTAATGTTAATATAAGGATGTTTGGATAAATATATTATGGATATGAATAAGTAAATTGCACGGTATTGATTTCATTAAAAATAATTAAGGATTTGATGATGATTTGGTCTATGTTCTCAAGGATGATGTTTACAATATTTTGGGAATATATACCATAAAGATTGGAATATGGGAACATTCATGTTTTCAATAAGGATTTATAGAAATTTAGGTTATTAACATATTTCAAAAGAATGCTTGATAAAGTTATTCAAATTGATGGTATATGATATATTAGATCTATCATTTGATATAGGGGGGAACAAATCTATGTTTTTTAAGAAACATTTGTGACCTTCTTTCTAATTTTTTCCCTTTCATCTTTTAGAAGCGTTATAAGGATAACTGTTAATGAAATGGTTTATATTAAACTTCAGGGCTATTTTTATATAATATATTATTATCTCACAACATGAGGATTTTTTCATATTAGATAACATATGGTAACTATGTTTATGTTATAAATATAATTGGAATTACTTATAATTATATTTATCAATATCATGATCTATTAGTTCTTCCATAATGAGAAAATATCCTAAATTCGCTACAATTAGAGATAAAGTGGAAATTAATCAAGGCAAAACAAAGGGTTAGATTGTTCATATAAAATTGAATGAAATAATGTATGTATATATTATTGTGAATGATCTTAAAATATAGTAAAATTATCTTGAAAACCAAAAAGTTTTCATATTACTTTGGTTTCTATTGTATAATATTACACCTTAAAACATCACAAAATTAGAGATTTGTGATTTTTAACATTCTCTTAACCGTGTCCTCTATAACTCAGCATCATAACTTGACAGTTATAATTCTATTTCATGTCCATGTTTTCACTTCCCATCTATGTTCTCTTATGAGGAAACCAAGTTATTTGTTACTTTGGGTAATAGTTATTTTTCTAACGATCCATATTTAAGGGAACATTTATTATTCATTTTTATAAAGCGGGTTTATATAAAAAGAACAGCCATGTATTAAAAATATTAAAACCTTGAAAAATTTCGAGCATGAAATTAATTTTATGTGTGTTATCAGGCAATACCCTTATATTACATGAAATATTTTTTTTATTTAATTTAATCTTTTTGATATTTTACATTTCATGAAACACTTAATATAATGTTTTTTTTATAAATTAACTATGATTGGATTGCTTTATATGAAATTCCAAGTTAATATTACACTAAAATAAACAATTATTAAAATGATATTATAGCTACAACCTAGATGGTATAATAATTTTTACAAATAATAATAAATAAATCGTTAAAATATTATTTACACATTTATATAAAATTAATCCTTTGTCTATCAATTAGTATAAGTGAATTTATTAACTATTTGGAAATATTTAATTACGTTTCATTGAAAAATATTTATCTATTTATAAATTTTTTATCCCAATAGATTAAATAAAGAAAATTAAATTTATTTTTTCAATAAAATATATTTATTTAATTTTCAATCAATATTTTTGAAACTCATCAAATAGATTTTAATGTTAAAATAAATGAATAAATCCCAATTTATGAATTAAAAGGTTAATTTTTCTAAACGGTAATTTTTCTACCCTTAAATTTAGACACGATTTTATTTATGATTTTTCATATATTTATTGTTTTTATTTTAAAAAATATACAACAATATTTTTTTTAAAATATCAAATTTTACTTTAGGGTACTTTTTGGTATTTCTCTGTGAAGTTACATTTTTTATGAATAATGAAAAATTCTAAATTTTATTTCAAAAATGATTATTCATTTATTTTATTTATATTTTTATATTATATTATAATTGGGTTTAAATATTTATTTAGATAAAATATAAAACATATAATACAATTTAGGTCATTATATTATATTTTACATTGATGTTTTTTATAAAATCAATTCAACCTTTTAATCATTTTTGCTAAAAAACTCATTGTCTTTACACATTTTAGGGGTTAAATTTAAACTTATTTATTACAATAATCTAATTGGAATTCATAAAAATGGATTGAATAATTATAATCATAATAGTTTATAATTTATACTTTTTCCATATTTGTTTCTGAAAAAAAAAGGATTATTGAAGATATTTAAAAATAATTACTACGATTATGAAAGAAATTATCATAATAGAGGACTAAGCCCCCAAATAAAGCTTCATAATGAACTAGAAACATTTCCAAAAATAATTTTATATAATTATTTATACAATATACTACGTTTTAAATGTTTTTGATCATAATGGGATCCACATTTCATGTGAAACTTTTCATGGAATTCCCTTTTCAAAAAATTTCAAGAATGCAAATCCTCCTCCACTATAAAAAGGTACTCTTCTGACACAGATATTCACACATCTCAATAAATTTTTATCAGAATTAGTCTACAAAAATACCATACCAGAATACCTACCATATTCATATAATCATAACTTTGGAAAAAAATTCATCCCAGTAAGCCCTTTGATGCATACTAGAAGGAGTTCCCTAAAGAAGAGGTAACAATCTTCCTCAAGCTCAATTGTTTCATTTTCATTATCAACACCTAAAATATTCATACTTCATTAATATATGACAATCTCAGTACGCTCATTATAATGAGATGTTTTAATTCTAATTTTTATATATATAACATCACACTCTTTCCAATAATGGGTAACCTACATACCATTCTTTTGCATGAAAAACTACCACCTAAAAAAATAATGTTGTTCGTTTTAATTTACCGCATATCAAGGATAACAGTTATGATGGAAAAAAAATTATATATGATATATATTATTTTCTTGATATATTTATTATTCTATAATTATTATATAATACATACATTAAGACTTTCAATTTTTATAAATATGATAACTTTGTTTGGGGATGTTTGGATTACCTCCCCCTCAAAGAGATGTGATTCATTCACACATTACATGAAATGAATTAATAATGGATTTAGTGAAAAAATATGATATATATGACATAATAGTTATACTTTAATTATTTAATTGATATACCTATATTTATTTTTCATTCTTTTATTCAATATTATAATAAAACAAAAATATCTTTAATGAATATGTACTACCTACCAATGCTATGAATAGTTTATTCCATTTAACCATTGTATCTTTTAAAGATTAATATAATTATTTATATACTGAATATATATGAAACCTATATCTTTTTTAAAATTATTTAAGTAATTAAATATTTATCTATGTAATATTATCAAGAATAACAAGTCAATATATATATGAAAACAACATTGATATTACTGAGAACATAACTTTAACAGGAAATTGTAAGTATATTGGTAATATATAGTTATAATAAAATAATATATTGTAAAAAAAATATTAGAATATGGTACTATGATGGATTTATAGTAAACTTATATTTATTAAATGGGAGTTTTGAATGGTGCAAATGTTGTTTAGACTTAAGGTAAGTGTTTTATCATCTATCTTTTATTTTCTGTGCGACACAAGACATATGGACCAGCAACATATTATATGTGGTGTGTATACTATCCCTGGATTTATTCTATGAATATTATAATTATAATTATTGTTATTTTTGTATCAATTTTAATATATTTCTTCCATAGGTCTTACGTTTCAAAAGTTACCAAATTAGTAGATTAATTTTGACTCAATTTTCCTTCTTTGGGACACATGTCGTGATTTGCACCTATATTTTTATATGATGAGTATAAAAATTATTTGACATGTCATTTTTTGAACCTCCTTCTATTCATGATATTTTATAATTTATTTAATTTTATTATTTCCAATTTTTTATGTTTCAAAAGTACAAAAATGGTAATGTATTATTTCACAAATCTCATCATTTATCGAGATTGTTTATGATTATGCATCCATTAATGAATTCTTAAGATATATATCTAACAAAATCACATGAAGTATCATAAACTTTGGTTATTCATGTAATTTTTAGGTAGTTGTACCATTTTATACTTTTTGTTACCTAAGATAATTAAGAAAATTTTTCTTCTAAAATCAAAATTTATTTCATATTTCTATTAGAAATCATGGTTTGTTCAAAACTGTGTTTTATAAAAATGTTTTCTAATATTTTTAATATTATGCTATAATGAATAAATATAATTTTTACCCATGTATTACCTTTTTATAAAATTTATTTAAAATGAATATTCAAATAATTTTTTGGTCATGTCACTTTTCAAGACATTTAAGGTGTGAAATGAATGTTTGGTATGTACGGAATTACTTTCCATGGTGATCGTCATTTCCATGATGATTCCTTTATAAATTTTTTATGATATTTTTTGAATAATTTTTTCCATAATATTCTTTAATTTTTTATTGTAAAAATTATTTAAAAAAGATTTAAAATTAATTTTAATTGATTTTCACAACATCCATTATATGTTTTCGAAAATGTGTTTTGAAAGAAAATGATTTAATTGATATAAATGATTATTTTATATTTTTTTAATTTATTTTCAACGAAATTGATTCAATGAATATTTCAATATTCTCTTATAAATTTAATTGGAAAATTTTTTTCCAAAATTTTGAAATATTTATTTATAAGTTTTCAAATAAAATGGTTTTCAAATGGTTTAATAATATTCTACTATGAGTTTTCAAGATAAATTTTAAAAAAATAGCGTTCAAAAAATATTATATTTTGAAAATTCTTTTTCATACAATAAATAAGAGTTTCCTCATCAAATGTTTTTAAATTATTATTCAAAATTATTTCCCCCTTTAAATGACATATTTGGTGTTACTCATGCCCTTATAGGTAAATTATCCAATGGGTTCATTTATACTATTTCATTGAATTGTTTATGTATTGATGTCATGATGCTTATGAAACCCATTTCCCCATTATGGGTTATATTATTTTGAAACACCAAAGTTTTCTTATGATAGGATTGGATGAAATGACTATGAAACCTATCTCTTTTCCACAAGTTATGATATCATTACATGCTTAGGATATCCATTTCATTTTTTGTGTTGTGATATGATATCTTATGATATTGTGGCACACATATATATTATTTCATTATGATATTGGTAGGAACTATAGCTCCCCCAACAAATTGGGAAAATATTTATATTTCATGATATAGACATGTATAGAATGGGGTGTGAACTCCATTCCCTAAATTACTTTTCACTCTAAGATGGCCATGGGAGTGAACCATTTCTAATATGATGGTCATGACAATAAACCATGACTACCAAGATGGTATGGGGAGTGAACCCATACTAATAAGATTTCCTTGGCATTAATTCGTTGAATATTAAGGAATTAATTTTATATTATTATGTGGCCATAAAAATACTATGTCATATTCTAATGTTATGATTTTATGGTTTATTCTCTTGATTCCACTATTATTCATGCATTACAAGCTACCAAACATTATTCTATGACTCATGTATATAATCTCTGATATTCAGTATATGTTATTAAAATGTTATTGTCATGTTTTCATACCCATATGCTCATAATATAGTTATATAACTTTTTTGTTTACCCTTAATTAGAATCTAAAATGAAAACATTATTATGTTTTCTTCCCCCTGGTTATGAAGAAAGGTTTTAATAGGAATTACTAAAGGGGAATATCTTTGTCTGAAATATTGAAAATATTTCCCCATGTATGAATATTTTGTTCCATGTCTCAAAAAGAAATAAACAATTATAGTCCTCGGGCATGTAATTTTTTTATGGTTATAAATATTCATCTAAAACGAGGAAAAAATTTATTTTAATACGGGTGTTATATATAAAATATTAAAAAAAATACATCAATAAAAAAATAAAAAAAAATTAATACTGTTTTGACATTAATGATTTTACTCAATTATGGAGTTCTTCATGGAATTCCTCATGAACATAAACATCGCATTATGTGGTTTCAAAGAATTAATCAATGAAAAATTATTATGGTAGAAAAATTCATGAGGAATATTATATCTAATTATTTAAGTAACTAGATAGGTTTTTTAAGAGATATAGAATATTATATAGTTCATTGAAAAATTATTTTTAATAGAATTTCTCCCGTTGATCAGGATTGAAACATTATAAATTTACTAACTATATTTTGTTATGTTGATTAATAGTTAAAAACTTTTTAATTTATATTTTTGTATAAAACACATATTTCTAAAATTTAATTGCATGATTTTTTTGAATATTAATAGTTTTTTATATATTTCAGGACACAAAAAATATTCAAAATGATATTAAAATTAATTAATTCCTCTGGAATATGTGGTTCTTTGAAAATTGTTTATTCGTTTTATGAAGAAATGGATAAAAAATGAATAATCATGTTAAAACGAATATGATCCATATAGAAACTAATAATTCATCATGAATTAATCACATCTGATGTCAAATACTTCAAATCAATGAACTGAAGGAAAGAAAGGATGAGTAAAAGAAAAATGGGGGAACCCAACCTGTGTTAGGCTGTGACATATATGTTCAAACCATGATACATCCCAATTTCACCCCAAATATTGTTTTATGTGATGAAAAATACATGAATGTTTTTAAACCAAAACATTAATGTCAAAAAAATTATTTTTCGGATCTAAACCATTCTGAAGAGCTCTATATTAGATATTGTTTTAAAATTTAACGACACCGACCCCATTTATGACCATGTTATGGCCTGGATTCCATTATGACCCAATTATGATGTTTTTATTATTGTATTGAGCATCAAGAAAGCCTAAATATAAGATACTAGGTCAAGGTTAAAAAATCAATTAGTTCCCGAGGATCCTCTATTATGGATAGATTTATGAATACTGTATGTTTATGTTTTTTTCCTATTACTGATTTCATTTTATTTAATTTCATTTAATGTAATCACATTAATATTTTAATTTATCTTTTTCCTCTATAATTTCATTCCCTTTCTTCAACCAATCATAATTTCATTCTCTTATACAATTTTTTTCAAACCTCTTTCTATATAACAATGGAAGGTGACAATGTTTACGCTTGGCCGTGGGTGAGGTTCATATATGTTCTTAATTATTTTGCATAAATTCATTAAAAAAGTTTAATTTAATTTATAATAAAAGAAATGGAATTTAATGAGTTTGGGGATAATCCACCACACATGAATCCAAAATTAATTTCTATTTTGTATTAACATGTGGTGATAATAGGGGTGTCCAAGTGATTTCAATAGAATTATAAATATACAACATATGATTGGGAATATCATTCCATTATTTTTAGTCAATATTTTCTAATAAACATTACTTAGGAGGTAACCCATGTTACCAAACCCAAGGACCATGAACTTTCATTATAATTCAATTTGTCATATTGCATCAATTTTTTAGTTCATTTATTCATTGTAATATTTTTCAGTGTTTTAAAAAACCAATATCCTAATAATTTCATTTTTTTGATAAAATAAGTAAAAACAAAAAATAAATTAGGTTTGTTGATTTAGAAGTTATTGACTTATTAATTGAATCACTCTTCAAATGATATGACTTTGGTTAACCTATGCTCTAAATTAGAATAATAAAATATCTTTTATACCATTATAAGAATGATGTGTAAAAAAGAGGCCCATTATTATGGAGTTGAGTTGTATTTTCAACAATATTTACATTTTACAATTTTTGTAAATAATATATTTTGATTAAAAATAAAAAACAAATAAATATATTTTCATGATGTATTCAAATTGCAAGTATTAAACATGGGTAAAATACTCACTAGTGAAAAAACAAGATGAAGCAGGTTGAGATTTTAATACATCTCTAGTGATGGAAATTAATGAATATGTTGACCTACTGGATAAAATATTTGAATGGATAACTACTAATTTCCATGAATCTGTGGGGAAACGTAAATATGAATCAGAGGAATAACTTGAGCCAGTTGTAGAATATATTTCCCCACTCATCATTGAAGTTGAAGAACTTGAGGAGGTAAATATGGAGATACCTGGTGATAAATTTCACTAAGCTCAACCATTACTAGAGGTGGTAGATGAAGGATAATTTTCTAAAAATTAGAATGTAGGAATTGAGCACCTTTGTTGAAATTTTGGTGTAATTAAAAATAATAATTTCCTCATAATATCCACATCCCATTAAATTTTTAAAAATCAAAACGACAATACCTCACTCTATTCATGGAAGAATAATAATTTCATCATTATGCTGAATTTGAAGAGAGGATAGAGGATCCCCACTACCTGCCTCCACCTATTTCAATTCAACTACTAGGGACAATTTCCACTAATGATGAAATTTAATACAAACTAACTCATGGAGTTAAACCCTTTATTAGATCTATATCATATAATTTAATTGAAACTGAATTGTGAATCACTCCCAACTATATTAATTTTTATATTCTTTTAACTCTGATTTTTTACTTGAAGTAATATGAAAAAACAAAATCCACCTTTTAATGAACATATAAAGATCCATATAATTTTTTATTATTGACTCGTGGAAGAGTATGAAGAGATTCATGTTTACTTTCATGATGAAATAAATACAAATGTTTATCACACAAAAATGGATGTTTTTAAAATTTATTCATCCAATTTATATTTTTTCCAAATTAAATGACATTCTCACATTCCATTTCATCTTAAGATTGTTGAATAAAATTTTTATCAACCACATGACAATAAATTAGATGTTCACAAGTACCAAAAATATTTGGAGAATAGCTCATACTTCTTCCTTCCCCTACCATGCAATATTTACCTTGTTTTGATAGTGGAAAATCATGTCCATTCTATCTATGGATTCCTCTAAATTTGTATAACAATCACATGTTGGGAATAAATTTATTTTTTGGTTCATTTCCCTGAAACTCCACGAACCAATAGATTAAAGATGATAGCTGGTACTATCAATTTATTTTCATTCAAAACTCATGCTTGCATGGGGGTACAAACCAAGACAAATAGGTTTTATATTCATTCTTCAATATAAATTTCAATTAAGTTATCAATTTATTGTTGAAATAATTTATAATACATCCTAATACATCTATCATTTTGAGAATACATTGAAATTATTCTTACAATTATAAGTTTTTTATTGTTTTTTAGATCCATCATGTTGATGGAACAAATAAGAATGAGACTAAATAAACAAAGCTATATAGTTAAAAATACTAATGGGATAAATTTTTTTCCATATTTTAATTTTCTCTACTGAAATGATTTTATGAATGAAATGGAAAAAATTAATGACTAAGGATAATAATAAGAATATGAATTTGAAAAATTATTATGTATAGAGATATGTTAATTTCTATAAATGAAGTTCATTATAGATTATGTATTTTGGGTAATCTAAAATTTATATTGTTTGGTTTATTATTTCAATGCATCGTCATTCATTATTATAATAGAACAAATTTTCACATCCTTAATAAAATTTTTAAAAAATAATTTCCAACTTCTTTCTATGTTATATTTTTCTAGAGGTCATTTCATGTTTTCTTCTAGAAATTTCCTTGAATGTTTTTTGGAATATGATGGAACATATACATTTTAAATACGATAAAGGAAAATTTAATTGATTATGAAATTATATTTGGACCCACCTTAATATAAATCCTTATTTTTCCTATATATTCCATGAATAACCGTTGTTGGAAATTGGATTTTATACGATCCCATTATACCCATTCCCACCCTACTCATAGAATATTACATGGTATTTAAATTAATATATGTGGGGGAGAGGTTAAAAATGTTATACGGGGATGTGAATTATTTATCTATGGGTTCATAGGATATTTGGGGAGAGTTTATGAGTTCATTCTATTTTAATATTCACCTCTCATTAAAAAAAATTAAGAAGAAACAATGGGTTGTGTATTTTAAAGATGAAAATCACCACTGCCATACTAAATATCATTGTATACTATGTGGTTATGTGGTTTCTTTGATATTTTTATAACTACATTTTAAAAAATGAAAATGATATTAAAAACCAAAAAACAATTATGTTAGGTCGATTCATTCATTAATCATTCATTTATCATGTGCCTACTTTGATAATTGAGTATGTTAGAAGATGATAGTATCAAGAGTATTTCATTACGACTATATTTTCGATATCATGAATTATATCAATGAATTTTAACTCTTTTTTCATAATTATTTTTAAACCATCCATCCGATAATTCAGAAGAATTATATATACTTGAACATTAATTTAAATCCCCCATGATTTATTATGATTCAGGTCTTTATGTGGTGGGGATGTCAGATTCCCTATCTGATTTAGATTTCAATGGAAATGAATATTAATAATTAATTGAGATATAAAAATTAATGAAATAGATAACATATTTATTTCAAAAGTAAATAAGTGAAATGAACGATTTAAATGTATCATTAAAATTTGTGTACCTGGAGGATATTTTTTTAAATTTGACATTATATTTTACATTTCCAAACATTTAGCGTTGATAATTTTAATATATAAATTTTGGTATAATGAAAATCCTCTGTTTCATTTTTGGGGTTTCGTTCAAGAGAAAAAATAACTGTAACTATGGGCAATTGACCAACCAACATTTGAGAAGAATATTTTTATATAAAATGCATTCTTATAAAAATTAAATAGATTAAATTTTATGTTTTTAATAGATGTTATGATTTTTGGTATGATATAGGAAATAATCTAAAATGATATAAAAAGTGATGAATTCAACATGACTAGTGTATACCACAACAAAGGATCAGTCAAGGACTGAAACCTGAGCTAAAAAATGAATAATCAGGATAAAAAGATGAATCTAATCAAAAAAATTATCTTGGAGAATCCAACATTTACGATGAAAAATACTACAATGAAATGATTTGAATGATTAATATATATAACAAAGAGATACTTGAGAAATAATACAAGTGTCGCAACATAACACATATTTTCACACTATGAAACATTCCAATTTCACCCAAATATATTTTTAATCCATATAAATGATGAGAATGGTTTGACCCCACAACATTAAGGTCGTAAAACTCATTTTATGATATAATACCTTTGAACATGCTCATATTTTGAGACTTTTGATGCCTTTAATTCAATAGACTGCATTTACAAACCTATTATGGCATGAGGTCCATTACAGACAATTCGTGATCTAAATAATGGCGACATGAGCAAATTCATGGAATATAAATAAGAGGCCTTAGGAGAGGATTATAATCAATCAAATCTTTAAGATCCATAACCACATTGCGTTGTATAGGTATTGCATCTTTTAGTTTTTTTGTTTTTTTTTTAATTACTTCTCATTCCAAATAAATACAGTCATGTTTTAACTTACATATACCCAATCTTCTTCCTATACCAATTTATTTATCATCTATGATGTCCTATCGTGACTCTTTTCACTATATAATGGATTGTAACTAACCTTAGAACTAGAATAGGGGGACGTTTTACAATGTTCTTAATTATTTCATATCAATTAGATAAAATATTTTTATTTAACATCTTGTGAATGACATAGATGTTCACTGGTGTACCGAACATCCACAATGTCCTGAATCCTAAATCCATTGAAGAAAATCAAATAATGGGAGATGATATTTTAGATTTATGGAGTTGTTTCATAAGAATTCTAATAATATCTCCCACACTAATTAATAACAATCAACATCTGATGGTATGGATTGTCATATTGAATATAATAATGAAGTAATGTTTATTACCAAAATCTATGAATAAGACCATTCATTATATATATATATATTCCCTTTCATCTTTATTTATTTTATTTTCTCATTACATTATTGTTCAAAAAACTTCATAAACCCAAAACCCAAAAAATGCATCAATTAAATTAATATAATAAAACATAATTTTTTTGAATTGTTTAATTAGACATTAGTGACAAATTGACAGAAATACAACCTTGGTATGATGGTCATATTCAGCCTATGTGATGCATTAGGAAAATAAATAAACCTTTGCATCGCCCTACGATAGGTGACTTGACTATGATATGGTAACTAACCCATTAGTAAATCAAATAGAAATTATTATCATGTACCCCTATAACTGGGATTGGATTTCATTGTCTCTTAATATACCCAACATATCTTGATAGTTGTAGATATAGAATTAGTTCGTTCTAATGGATCTCTTTTATCAGCAATTAATGATAAATTTTACCACCATTAATGTAGCTAGAAGATACTATCAAGGAAATATTTTCTAGATTTTTTTTATTAAATGATAAGATATTTATAACGAAAATTAATATAGATATGGAAGAGGATAAAACAGTTCTTCTTTAATATCCATTATATCCTCCATTGATCAATAAAATTAAAAATTAATGTAAGGTTATAGT
Source organism: Viscum album (assembly GCA_963277665.1). Classification (NCBI taxonomy): domain Eukaryota; kingdom Viridiplantae; phylum Streptophyta; class Magnoliopsida; order Santalales; family Viscaceae; genus Viscum; species Viscum album. The sequence goes on along the minus strand of OY728140.1, from coordinate 1,375,638,110 downwards.
CACCGTGACCTAATGCACCAAAATATATAATTATATTTTTTTTATTTAATAGTAAAAAGGTATTCTAAGACAAATTTGGGAGAGATTTCATAAACATCCTAAATATTATATTTATTTATATGATTTTATATTATATTTTACATAGTTGTACATTTATATTATATGTAATAATATATTTACTAACATTTATAAATAGATTTCATGTGATAACCTCACAAAATCACTTTGTAAGAACCCTGGTAACAGTCCATTTCATCAAAACTATGAAAAATAATGGTTTTTATCATTCGAAAACTATTTATATGTAGGTTTTCAAGAAGTAAAAATTTGTAAATTATTAGAATCCCCCCAAGATGGAATATAATGGATTTTACTTTTATCAGTATGAAAATGGGAATTTCAATCGATTAAAAAACTAATGTTGTAGAAATCGTTAGGTTCATTTATTTTTTATCAGTTATACAAAAGGCACTAATGAAGACTCATTATATCAATGATAAAATAAAATTAATAAAGGCACACTTTATCACATCTTTCTTTAGTGGTGAAATTTTTTCCCTTATCAATACTAGTTTTATCTATTATTTTTATCCTAGACAACTACACCCTTTTTTCAGAAATAAACAAAAATAAATCTACACTTTTTTATTCCTAATCTTCTTCCAGTACACATGAAAATCCCCACCACTATTATTAGTTCTCACCAGGCCCATAAATCAGTGATCCACCTTAAACAACCACCACTATCTTTATTACCCATCAGGAGTCTCCTTTATACGCACTACTCTAACCCCACCACCCCCACCCACGACTTTATCAGTACTCTCCATCCCTAGCACCTAGACCTACCCGCCATGGTCTGATTCCCATACCAATACCTCTGTAATGATGTGACTTACCATAACCCCATGTTACTTTCTAACAAAGATTTGAATATATCAATTAACATGTATATTTTTAGGTTCATATTTTTTTACTTTGTAAATATTTAGAATTATTTTTTTATATATAATTATATTTAAATTAATTTATAAAATACGTTTTTGTGTGTGTACTATTTTGTGTGTGTTTGTCTGTATGTGTGTGTGTATATATATATATATATATATTTAATATTTTCTGTATATATATATAAATATATTTAATTATATTTATTTTCATGTATCATATATTTTTTAATATACTATATATTAAAACATATATATATTTATATGATTATTTAATTGATTCATTATCACATTTTTTATATAAACATTATATATTAATTTCTATATATATATAAACATTCACATGTTTTTATTTTAAATAAAATAGATTATATTTATTTATTTTCATATTTATAATATGTTTAAAAAATTACTTTATATGTAAATAAATTTTAATATTTTTTATGAAATTAAATATTTATATGTAAATTGTTGGTTGGAGTGGATACTAAATAGGGGGGTGAATTGAGTTCCAATTAAAACTTTTTGTTAAAAATATTTCTCTTAAATTCCCCCACATTAAAGACAAAGTTAAACTGTAGTGAATCTATATAGTGTAACAGTTCAATCTGTTTCTCAAAGATGGATTAGGTCTCAGTTGACTTCATCTGAAGATTAAATTAACTTTTGAATCTGACTTACTAATTTACAATAAGTATAAACACTTGCGAATTTAACTGTCAAAGTAGCATTAAAATTGTTTTGTATTTCAAAGTAATAGTAACGGAATATGTAAAATATATATGTAATACTTATAGACATAAAATAAAATGCAAAACATATTTAACCAAGAGGTTCAGTATCAACCCGAGACTTAGTCCTCTCAATAATTTAAATAAATTGATCCACACCCTGGATTGGGGTTAACAACAATGAACAACTGTCCATGCCACATAGGGAGCTCTACCATAGTTTTTTGGGGGGAAAGAAAACAATATCACACAGGCTATTCAGGTCTTACTCGACCTCTACCACATTCCATAGTGGGAAACAAAGAGTTATGAAGTTCGAGTGAGGATTTAATAATCCTCCAGTTCATCTTAGGAGACAGTGTGTGTGTAAAATAAACAGGGTACACACACTGCTCAAAATGTAAAGATAGATTCACTAAAAGAAGAATGTATCAGATTTTAGAAAACTCTAGTGATTGGTAGTGCAACTCTGGACTCGTTGGATTTAGGAGAGATGCTTTTGAGTCCTTCTATGGTTTTAGTGTTAAAAATAGAGTATCGTGATTCATCTTGATGTCCTTCATAGGCAAGTGAGATCTCTGATTTATAGTGTTCATCATATGTTATTCGGTAGTGCTGGATTACGTGCATATGAGTATTCTTTAGATCTTTCAAATGCCCCATCATCCACTTTGTCATGTGTTCTTCAGTCTCTCATGTATATTCATGGAAGAATTCTCTCTTTTTGCCTTTTCACGCATCCATTTCCTTAACTACAGCTCGATCATCCTTTTTATTCCCCGATATCCGACAATGGGAATTATTACATTTCTATAGGCACGAGGTACGATCTCTTAACATGCCAAAAACTAAAATTAATATATCATTAATTTCATTAAAAACATCTATTATGACTGTTAGAATTAAATACGATTTTATAGAGATTCGAATAGTTTTCATGGCTATTGGTGTGAAATTTTGAATCTGCATCAGTTTCGGTTGCATCAGCATCGATATCTTAGCAATGGTGTCTTATCATTTGTGTCTTAGCATCGGTAGATTATCATCGATAGATTAGCATCGGTATCCTAGAATCAGTAGATTAGCATTAGTAGCTTAGCATCGATAGATTAGAATTGGTATCTTAGCATCAGTAGATAAGCATCGGTAGCATAACATCGATAGATTAGCATTGGTAGATAAGCATCAGTAGATTATCATTGGTGTCATATTGGACCTTTGATAGTTAATGGTGAGACCATTCATCACTGGTACGGCCATTCATCATCGGGGCGACCGTTCATCATCAGTGCGACCCTTCATCATCGGTGACTCAAGAAAATGACTATTGGTGAGTCAAGATAAGGAATTATTACAAACTGTCTGTTCAATCTAGAATACTTTCAGGTCAACCATAACCATACATTGATCATAGATAATCAATTTTAGATATTATTTAAACATATTTAGAAAAATTTGATCATGTTATTAAAAAGAAATAAATAAATCAAATAATTGTGATTATTAAAATAACCATTCCACAGAGAGTTCAACAATCTCCCCATTTTTGATAATCACAAATCAATGGAATAAATGAAAAGAGAATATAGTATGTCATTCAATATGCTCCCCCTATAAAAAAAATATATGCCAAAAGATAAAACATGGTTAGGATAGCAATCGGAACATATATATAAATGTGGCATTCTCCTCTTTTAACATTACTCCCCCTTTGTATGCATGCATCTGATAAATAGCCAGCATGGGATCGTATGAACATTCAGGTCACCCATCCAGACATGATGCATCTAGAGATGAGGAATCCAGAATTCACATATGCATGCCTGATTCACCTATTTTCACTTCGTGATTTCACTCCCCCTTTGGGATTATCAAAAAAGAAGAGATAAAGAAAGATAAGAAAGAATAGTTCATACCAAAAAAGAGTACAAAAATTTCAAACAAAAGGTAATTGTTCAAGAAAAAAAACACCCTATAAAAAATTGACTGTAAAAGCTATTTCTTCGGGTGTAAGGGATCTTTTCCTTTAGCAGTATGAGGAATTGAAGGTCCGGAATGTTGTTGGGTGGAAGGTGGAATTGGCCTTATGGAGAAAAAAGGTAGGACGTCCCATGCCAGACGAACTGTGGGTTCTATGGTCACTTTCTGCGAAGAAGGTCGTTCTGAAGGTTGATGGTCAATGACTGGTCTAATACTGTAAAGTGCTTGAGAAACAGACATCTGGCCGGGAGCAACATCTGATGATTGCAGAGCCTCAGCTGTATGAAAAACAATGGATTTTTCTTGCAGATGAAGGTATGGTTTTAAAATTTTGATGATGTCCTGAATGTCTTCTCCACCGTAATTCATGGATTTTTCAAAATCATCCTTATTTTGAATGAAATTTTCAAAATTGGGGGTAAAGTCTTTTAACTACTGAACATGAGCATTAAAAGCTTGAGTCACTGGAGGGAGTCTCAAATTATTATCCAGTACTTTAAAACGATGATTCAACTCATGCTTTGTGTAAATCATAGAGAAATAATGATCTACATTCTCCTTAATCACCTTTTGAGCTTTTGTAGCATCATTCGAATACAACTGTACCATTTAATGAACCTGATCACTATGATCATTCATTTTTATCAATGAATATAAATCTAAAATCTTCCCAAGAGCTGCCAGCTCTTCTCTAACAACATCTCTTAGGGTATCTAATTCACGACCAGTGATCTTGGTCACCTTGGAATCTCTAGCCTAAGCAACAACATGAGTGATTCCAGTTTTTAACATCCTCAAATATACTTTCTTCAAATGCTCTATCATATTCCTTAACACATCCATCATACCAGAGATGTTTGTTCTGAACTCACCAGATAGAGAAACAATATTTTTGCCTAACACCATAAGATTTTAATTCAAAGAGGTAATATGCATGCCAATCGATTCACTGTAATTGCGCCGGTCTGGTTTGATAAGGCTTGCCACTCTTTGAGCCAAATCATTTATAGAAGCATCAGATAACATAAAGGGAGTAGGAGAAGGAATTTGAGAAAACCCCCTTTTCATTATTTTCCTAATAGCTTGAATCAATTCAACATTAAAATTATCAAAATCTGACTGAGCAACTTCCAGATCATGTCTACCTAGAGATACTGAAGGATCAGGTCTGACTTCTGTTCTCTGCAAAAACTCGGCAACATGTTTGATCTTTAATGGAACCACTTAGGCCTACAAGATCCACTTCTACATCTTCCTCTTCTTTTGGGTAGTACAATACAATAACGTCAAGACCAGGATACCCTTCACATGCTGCTTTGCATGAAGGGTATACAGGTTTCACAAAATGAGCTTATCCAGAATTATCAGGAAGGACTTCTTTATCCTCATCACTCTCCAACTGTTCTGTCCTCTTGGCCTCAGAGACATTTTCTTGATCAATAAGTTGGGGTTGAGGATCGTCTAGAATCATATTCTGACCTTCAATAGGTCGAGCATCAGCATCATTATCATCAGAAACATCACCATTACATTCACTGTCACCACTACCACCATCACCATCAGCATCACCCATATCATCATCACCACCTTCATCATCATCATCATCATTAACCGATCTCTCACTTGAACTGTCTGTACTTCCGGATTCATTCTCCTTAGAAGTTGATGCTGCAATTTTTCCTTCTTCTTCATCATCTAAAAGCAGTTCAATTTCTGACAAAATGAGAGGAGGACTTGTTGAACCAATTTCCATCCTTCTTCTCTTTGGGATCATAGTATCAGGATCACTCCTTTCATCAGGAGATGATTCAGCCTCTTATTCAGCATTTAGATTCTCATCATCGTCTTCTTCATCATTTGTTCCTTTCTTACTGGATTCACTAGTTTCTTTAGGTACAACCACTTCCTCTTCTTCATCTGAATAGATCACTTCCTCACTAGGTTTTAAGCTGGGATCTCTTACATCCCTTGGTCTCCTTGGATGATCAGTAGGATTGATGGACTCATATAACTTTTCTTCATCAGTAACCCAAGATGTCTTCCATGGGTTCCAATTGATTTTCATTCTCTTACAAATAACATTATTGAAACAAAAATTAACTAATGAGATACACTCATCTCCATCATCCACACAGCCTATGAATTTCAGCATGGCAGAAATTTGTTTAGAATAAAATAGAGTAGTAGCTTTATTTGAAGGTTTTATCATCTCAACAATATGCTCGAAAAAATATATATATAAATTTATCGTTTCAACATTCATAAAAAGGAATATCAGAAAAAAATCACGATACTTTACTCAAGCAAAATAACATTTTCTTGGACATACTTGATGTTGAATAAATTTGAATAGGATTCGGTTCACACCATCCAACTCAGCAGTAATTATATTTTGTAATTCAGACATCCCAGTCAAAAACTCCAGGGTTAGCTCATAAGAAAAGTAATCAGTTTTGGGAGGAATATTACCATAATAGTCCTCGTGTCTTCCATTGATAGGTACTCCTAGATAGTCATCCCATTATTTTGATGAAAATGTAATATTTTTCCCTTTTACTATAAAATATAATCTCGCAGCCTCTACTCCGTCCAAATCTGTATCCATGTTCAAGTAGAACTCATGCACTAGCTTCAGGTAAAAGAATTTGTCATTATTACAGAAGCACTCCTTCTAGCCTTGAGTTTCTAATACTTTCAAGATAACAGACTTGATAGAGAAAATACATTCAAAAAAAATTTCCTTTTCATCTATAACATCTCGTTTTTCTAGCTCCAGGTTTACAGACCTCTGCGTCGTACTGCTCGACTCACCCCGATCACGCTTGACATGTGATTTTCCTTCAAATTCTTTGCTCTGTCTCTTTTTCATGGCCAATTTTGGGTTTTGGGACAATCTAGAGGCTTGGAAAGATTCAAATGGCTCGGGTTATAGAGAAGAGAGGAGAGAGTTCGGCGGGAAATGGATGGTCAACAGGCTTTAGAGAACAGAATAGCCGCGTGTCATTATTTGTATCATTTAGGGTTATAAATAATAAAATATTGATTATTTAAAATTGTGTCATTATAAAAAGACAAGAATAATTTTGAAAAATTAAATAGTATGACCCAATTGGTACCACTATCCATCATGACAGCGCGGTTTGACAGATCAGTTTCACTGATCGGTTTGACATATCGGTTTGACAGATCGGTTCCACCAATCTCTCATACATAACTCTTGTTTAATCGATTTTAACCTTTCACAATTTAAGGGATTGGTGAAAATATCGGCTAATTGATGTTCAGTACCTATAAACTCAAGAGTAATATCACCTTTTTTGTAGTGATCTCTCAAAAAGTGATGTTTGACATCAATTTGTTTGGTTATAGAGTGAGACACAGGGTTCATTGAAATGTTAATTGCACTAGTGTTATCATAGTTAATTGAAATATGCTTAAAAAATTATCCATAGTCTAAAAGAATGTGTTTTATCCACAGAATTTGTGCACAACAATATCCAGTAGCAATGTATTCTGCTTCAGCAGTAGATAATGCAACAGAGGTCTGCTTCTTACTACACCAAGATACTAAGGATTTTTCGAATAAATGACATGTTCCAGATGTGCTCTTCCTAACTAACTTGCAACTAGAGAATTCATCATCTGAATAACTAATTAGATCAAAAGATTTTCTTTTTGGATAAAACAAGCCTAATTTTACAGTGTGTTCAAGATACTTAAAAATTCATTTCACAGCAATTAAATGAGATTCTTTAGTATTAGCTTGAAATATTTCACACATACACACACTAAAAATAATATTTGGTCGACTAGAAATAATGTACAGTATGCTTCCAATCATACCTATGTAATTGGTTTGATCCACTGGTTTCCCAGTTTCATCGGCATCCAATTTACAGACCGTACTCATAGGAGTATCACATTCCTTAATACTATCCAAACCAGAACATTTTAAAATATCCTTTGTATATTTACTTTGATTCAAGACAATACCATTTTCATTTTGAAACACTTGAAATCCAAGAAAATATTTATGTTCTCCCATTAAACTCATTTCATATTCATTTTGCATACTCTTTGAAAATTCAGTACATAAAAAAGTTTAGATGATCCAAAAATAATATCATCAACATAGATTTGTACTATTAAAATAACTTTAGAAATCCATTTAATAAAAATAGTTGGATCAGCAATCCCTTTAGTAAGACTTTTTGAAATAAGAAAACTACTAATTCTATCTTACCAAGCACTTGGAGCTTGTTTTAAACCATATAAATCATTAGAATGTTTGAAAACTCAATATGAAAAATTAGGGTTAGTAAATCCAGGGGTGGTTTAAAAAACATCTTCAACAATAAAACCATTTAGAAAATAACTTTTGACATCCATTTGATATAACTTGAAATTCAGATGAGAAGCATATGCAAGTAATATCCTAATGGATTCTAATCTTCTTATAGGTGCAAAGGTTTCCTCATAGTCTATTCCTTCTTCTTGACTATATCCTTGTGAAAATAGCCTATATTTGTTTCTAACTATGTTTCCAGACTAATAAACTTTGTTTCTAAAAACCCATTTAGTGCCTATTGATAAAGTGTCCTTAGGTCTGTCAACTAATTCCCAGAATTTGTTTCATTCAAATTGATTTAACTCTTCTTGCATAGCCATTTCCCAAAATTCATCATTGATAGAATCATTGACATTTTTAGGTTCTAGCTGTGAAAAAAAATCATGATGTTCAACCTGATTTCTTAGAGAAGCTCTAGTCTATGTCCCTCTATCAAGATTACCAAAAACAACATCTAAAGGATGATATTTTATAATCCTTGTTGATTTAGTAAAGGTAGGACTTGATATTTCAGGTTCATCTATAGGTTTGGGTTCAATAGAAGAAGATTCTGGAATATGTCCAGAACTAGATGTTTTTATAGTAGGTTTTTTAGATTTGTCATTAAGGTCCAAAATACTCAAATCTTCTTCAAGATTTTCAATAGAGGTTTTAGGCTCATGTGGATCAGTTTCATCAAACATGATGTGAACAGATTCTTCCACACATTTGGTTCTTTTATTAAACACTCTATATGCTTTTCTAGTTAAAGAACAACCAATAAAGATTCCTTCATCACTTTTATAAGAAAACATGTCCAGATTATCCTTTGTATTAAGAATAAAAAAATTGTAGCCAAAGACTCTAAAGTAAATAACTTTAGGTTTTCTATTATTCCACAACACATATGGGGTCTTCTTAAAAACTGGTCTAATTAAGACTCTATTAATGATATAACAAGCTGTATTTACAGCTTCATCCCAAAAGTAAATTGGAAGGTCATATTCATTAATCATGGTTCTAGCTATTTCTTGCAAGGTTCTATTTCTTCTTTCTACTTCACTATTCTTCTAAGGTGTTCTAGGAGCAGAAATGTTATTACAATAGCCATTATATGAGAAATAAGATTCAAAGTCATTATTTTCAAACTCACTTCCATGATCACTTCTCAGGGATTTAATCATAATTCCTCTAAGATTTTCTACAGATTTGGAGTATTTTACAAAGTAAGAACAATCTTTAATTTTGTGAGCTAAGAAGTATAACTATGTATATCAAGAAAAGTCACCTACTAGAACATAGACATAGTGCTTCCCATTTAATCTAGAAACTACTGATGGTCCGAACAGGTCCATGTGAACCATCTCGAGAGGATGAGAAGTAGAAACTTATTTCTTTGATTTAAAAGAAACTTTATGTTGCTTTCACTTTTGACAGGGATTACACACTTTTTCAATTGGGAATTCAAGTTTAGATTGGTCTCCAACCAAGTTCTTACTAGTTAGTTTTCTCAGTGAATGGATATTGTAGTGTTCTAATCTTCTGTTCCAAAGCCAAGACTCTTTATGAAAAGCATTTAGGGAAGTTACATTTTTCTTAGCTAAAGAATTTAAATCGACTACATAAACATATTCATTTCTTAAAGCAGAAAAGACTAAAACATTTCTAGAATTAAATACATTACAAAAATCATTTTCAAATTTGAAATTAAAACCATCATCACATAATTGAGAAATACTTAACAGATTATATTTCAATCCATAAACAAATAAAACTATGGAAATTAAAACTGAATCATTATTACCAATTTGGCCTAGGCCGATGATTTTTCCTTTAAAATTATCACCAAAGGTGAAATGGCCTCCATCAATCATGAATATACATTTAGATCATTATTAATGTCCAGAAATGTGTCTCGAACATCCACTGTCCAAGTACCATACCTTCTTGAGAGAACTCTTCAAAAAAGTTTAATCAGATGTGTTTGTTATGAAACACATGTTGGCTCAATTCTTTTCTGAATCAGACATTTCAGATTCACTTGTATTGTCTTCTAAATCACTCCACGTTTCATTCATTTCTTTCTTTTAATTATTGTACTAGTAATCATATTTCTTCTTGAATTTTAACTTTGGGCATTCTGCTTTAATGTGTCCTTTTCTTTTCACTCGTAGAAAACAACTTCATCACTTCTATCTGGCTTTTTTCCCGTCCTTCTTCCAATTCCCCTTATTGTCATACTTTCCTTTGTAATTAGATTTTCTGAAAAATTTCTTCTTCTAATAAAATTTTGTAACCTTTTGGCTATTTGAGCCATTTCAGCATCACTATCTGAATCTGAACTTTCACTTGTTGGACTATCAGTTTGTATTTGAGCTTTTTCTTTGTCCTTTCTCTTTGAAGCAGTAGTCTTGAATGCCAATGATTTCCTTTTTGGTTCATCATATTCTTCTTTTTTTACCTTGAGTTCTTCCTGAAACATCATTATCTTACCGATACGATCTTTGACAGGAAGAGCTCCAATGTCACATAATTTTATGATTGAAACAGATGTGCCTCTCCATCAGTCTGGTAGACATCTCAAGATTCTCATGATTTTTTCCATTGTTGGAATAACTTTACCAAGTGAATTCATTGTATTAACTATCTCATTGAACCTGAGATACATATCAGAAATGGGTTCATCAGTTTTCATTTTAAAATTATCATATTTAATAGTATAAGTATTCAATGGAATTTCATTAACATTGGTTGTTCCTTCATGAGAAACACCTAAAGTATCCCAAATTTCATAAGCAGTTTTTCATGGAGAAATTATATTGAGGTCTTCATCTCCCAAAGCACTGTACAGGGCATTCATAGCTTTATAATTATTTTTGTAAGCAGTCATAGTAGGTTCATCCCATGTTGTTCATTCAGTTTCTGGAATTTTATATTGAGTCTCTATAGCAGTCCAAATATCAAAACACATACTCTTTAAATGAATTTTCATTTTATGTTTCCAATGAGCATAGTTCATACCATTAAAGAAAGGTGGCCTGTTAGTAGTAGCACCCTCAAGTTTATTATCTATAACTGGATTTTAGAGAATAAAATTTAAAGAGATAAAATTTAGAATTAATAGAAATTTAAGATCATTAAATATGAAACTGAAATCACAGTGGAAAGACAGAGTATTTCCAAAATCCTTAAACAAAAACAAATCCTCTGATACCAAATGTTGGTCAGAGTAGATACTCAAGAGGGGGGTGAATTGAGTTCCAATTAAAAATTTCTATTAAAAATATTTCTCTTATAATCCCCCAAATTAAAGACAAAGTTAAACTGTAGTGAATCTATACAAAGTGTAAATGTTCAATAATTTTATCAAATATTTATTAGGTCTCAATTGACTTAATCTGATGATTAAATTAACATTTTAAACCGACATACTGATTTACAATAAGTATAAACACTTTCGAATTTAACTATCAAAGTAGCTTTAAAATAGTTTTGTATTTCAATGTAATAGCAGCCGAATATGACAAATATATATTTAATACTTATAGACATAAAATAAATTGCACAACAGAGTTAACAAAGAGGTTCAGTCTCAAGCCGATACTTAGTCCACTAAATAATTTAAATAAATTGATCCACACCCTAGATTGGGGTTAACAATAGTGAAAAACTGTCCAGGCCACACAGGGACCCTTACCACAGTTCTTTGTGGGAAAAGAAAACAATAGCACACATGCAATTCAGGTCTTACTCAAACTCTTCCACCTTCCACAGTGGAAAACAAAGAGTTATGAAGTTCGAGTGAGGATTTAATTATCCTCATGTTCATCTTAGGAGACAGTTTGTGTGTAAAATAAACTGGGTACATACAGTGCTCAAAATGTAAAGATAGATTCACTAAAGGAAGAATGTATCAGAGTTTATAAAGCTCTAGTGATTGGTAGTGCAGATCTAGACTCATTGGATTTAGCAAAGATGCTTCTGAGTCTTTCTGTGGTTTTACTGTTAAATATAGAGTATCATGATTTAGATTGATGTCCTTCACAGTCAATTGAGTTCTCTAATTTCTAGTGTTCTTTGTATGTTCTTCGGTAGTGATGGATTACACGCATAAGAGTTTTCTTTAGATCTTGAAAACGCCCCTTCTTCCACTTTTTCGTGTTTTCTTCAGTCTCTCATGTATATTCATGCAGGAATTCTCTCTTTTTTCCTTTTCACGCATCCATTTCATTTAGTGCAGCTCGATCATCATTTTTATACCCCGATCTCCAGCAATAGGAATGATTACATTTCCATAGGTATGAGGTATGGTCTCCTGTCTTGCCAAAAACTAACATTAAATATCATTAATTTCATTAATAACCTAATTTATGACCGTTAGAAGTATATATGAATTTATAGAGTTTCAAATAGTTCTCACGACAATCTGTGATTCATGAGATGGGTGAGACATTTTGAATCTGCATCAGTTTCGGTTGCATCAGCATCACTATCTTAGCATCAGTGTCTTATCATCGGTGTCTTAGCATCTGTATCTTAGCATCGGTAGATTAACATCAGTATCTTAAAATTGGTAGATTAGAATCAGTATCTTAGCATCGGTATATTAGCATTGGTAGCTTAGCATCGGTAGATTATCATCGGTAGCTTAGTATCGGTAGATTAGCATCGGTATCTTAGAATGGGTAGATTACCATTAGTTTCACTTTGGACCTTTGATAGATAATGGTGCGACCATTCATCATCAGTCCGACCGATCATCGTTGTTGCGCCCATTCATCATCGGTGCGACAATTCATCATCGGTGACTGAGGAAAATGACTATCAGTGAGTCAAGATAAGGAATTCTTACAAAGTTTCTATTCAATCCAGAATACTTCCAGGTCAACAATAACCATACATTGATCATAGATAAATAATTGTAGATATGATTTAAACATATTTAGAACAATATTAACAACAGATTAAAAGGAAATAAATAAAACTAAGATTTGTGATTATTAAAATAACCATTCCACAGAGAGTTCAACATAAATGTTTACACATATGTATATATATATGCATATATATTGATTATAAAAAATAGTATATTATAGACAACCATTAAATTTCAACACCACAATATCTATATCAGTTTAGGAACAAGGACTAAATAATATCCCCATAGAAAATTGACATGAATACCCTCTTAGAGGAAGATGAAATAACATAGAATATTAAAAAAATTATGTATCCAAACTAAAAACTTGGTTTAATTGCAAATCTAGACATTTTAAACCTAAAATATAGTGATATGGATTCCCTAGAAAACATGACATATATATATATATTCATAGGATTCACATTGATATATTTTGGAGCCGAAATGAGAACACAAATAAATAGTTATGCTAGTTTGATGTTTAAGTTCTTTTTAAATGTATTTTAATAAATTAATTAAGTTTTAAATTTTTATTATCACATAATTGTTATTAAATTTATATTAATTAATACAATTTAGTGAATTATAATTTAATATTAAGTATTTACTTTTATTTTGAATGTTTTTTATTATAAAATTTATATATTTGTTGTTAAAACATATATATTATATATAAATCATATACATTCAAATATATTTTACCTATAACAAGATATATTTAGGTAATAAAATATCATTTTAATATTATATATTTATTAAGACAGGAACCTTTTTTCATCACTAAGAATGGTGCTGATAAATTCCCCCTTTGGAGTATCTAAAAATGCTAATAATGGAATCATTTATCAGTGGACAGAAAAAGTGCTTATAAAGGGGGTTATATTATCAATTATATTTTTAAAATGGTATATGGCTTTATATTCACTTTTATCTAACATTGATAAACTAACACCCTCTATTAAAACCTTTTTTGGTGCTACTAAAGGGTAGTGCTAAAAATGCGTGACTCTAGAGTGGTGAAGGAAATTTATTACATTTATTATTATTTTATTAGTGATGTTTATATTTTTCAAATTATTTAAATGATTTTATGAGTTCCATTTTGAATCCTTTTTTCAAAAAATCCTTTTAATGAATAAAAAAATTTCAATTGAACATATAAGTTTGATTCATCTATCTATGCATCACAACAATAAATGTTTTAAATAATGGAATATTTGGAAGAAATATTAGAATAAATTCTAGGGTATATTATCTAAATATCTACGTGTAAAATAAATATTATTTTTGTTCTTCATTAAAAAAATGTTAATTTTTTTCGAATAGAATATTTTTAAAGAAATAAATTTTTTCTTACTCTATTATCCATACATAAAATCTAAAGTATATATTCATATAATATATTTATTCTTAATTTATTATCATCTTTTCAATAATAGTATCCATGTATTGACTCTAAACGAAAGGTAAATTAAAATATTTACATCTAATGAAAATATTAGTTATATATAATTGAAACATTTCATTATATACTAAGATATTAATGGAAATTATATTTTTATAATAAATAAAACAAAATGGCCTTCAACAACTAATATTTTAATTACATATTGTTTTATAATTTTATATTTTTTTTCTATTGGATTGGTTGAATATTAAAATTTCTACATTCAATATAATATACTCACTATTTAAAACATGGATTTGATTTGTGTTTTAGAATTTTATTTTGAGATTGAAATCATTGTCAATGTTTTATTATGTTTTAAGATAGTCTTTGGATGTTGTGGGAAATTTGGGAAGGAATAAATATGATGTATATTCTTTTTAGAAGATAGGTTTTATTACAGGTGGAAAAAGGTGATCATTATATACCTATTATCCTACTATCGAGTACTCATTGATCAATCTAGTGCAATTGTACCCATTATATGAAAACTTATTGGTATATGGGAAGCCAATTGGAATGTAAAATATCCTATTTTGGATTTTCTAAAATGTGATGGAGAACTATCTATTTCAGGTTTATATGTTTTAAATCCAACAGGGCCTCTCCCATTTAGACAAAATGAATATATTTAGAGTTAATATACCCTATTATTCATTACTTCCCTTCAATAATAATAAATCTACTGATTTTGGATGATATTTTTCATTCAAAAACTACATATGTGTCCCCCTTTTCTATTCCATCCATCTTATCATGTCCTTAATCTTATTTTTTGGGGTGATAATAATTTAGTATTCATATTCGTCTTGTGTAAGATTGAATCCCATTTTTAAGATGTCCATTATATTAAATAACTTGAAGATTTAAAGGATGCAAACCACTATGATTTATAGACCTCTAAAATGGGGGTTAATCAGTTGTATATTTTTATGAACTCATTTTATTTTTTTAACACCTTTAACATGTTATGGATTATGATAATATAGTGGGGCCTCAATGGTTTCTAGGTGGAATTCACTGTCAAATATGGTGGTAGTAGTAGTTCTTCTATGATAGTAGATGATGGGTGGAGTTTTAGGTCTTGGTTGATGGTTGATATTTCTAATCTAGCCCATTTCTGAATAGATCAATTCAGATTTGGTTATTTCCATGGGATATGGGTGCTACGATGGTATGGAGGGTTCCGAAGGGCATTCTATGGGATCCCTTGGTGACGACGACAAGGGAGCTTTGGGTTGGTGGTGTGATTGTGGTGCAGAAATGTGGGCATCTATCTATGGTGATGATATGAGGTGATGTTGTTAGTAGCTCAATCAGATTTAGGTGGATCATAGTATTTTCTTGTGGTGTTGGATAGATTTATGCCGCTAGTGGTGGTGGGTTCAGATTAGGCCTCCGGTGATGGATGGCGTAGATCTTGTTGTAGAGGGTTCCTAAGGATTGTGCGGTTGTGGGTCAAGGATCTATCACGTACTGCGTCTTGGGCCTTTGTGAAGACATTTTATTGGTTCTATATGAAATTCAAAGATTTCATTGTAATGGTATATTATTCCTCTAGGATTTTGGGCCACTTTTATCATAGTCTTATTTGAATATTGGTTTTTAAATTTATATTGGGTTCCCCGTTTTCACAAAAAAGGGACTTCTATGTTATTTTATTTTTAAATATAGGAGATTTCAAGTAAATTTTCTAGTATTTATAATGTTTAAAAATGACTAACCCTTCTTGCAACCTATTATTCCACACAGTTATAGATTCTTCACTATCAAACAAGTGATTATACAGATCGCAACTCCAACAGTTTGGATTCATCTCTTCTTCAAACACTAATTGAAATTCAACTCATGATCTCATCTCCAACATGGACACTTATTTATTTTAGCTCTATTTGAAAGGCCTCTTCTTCAAATTATGACTTAAATCACCATCTGAATGAATTGTTATTATCCATGATCCAAATGAGACATTTCTGCCCTTTAGAACCTACTAAATGAATTATTACCTTCTTTGGTTTGATATAATGTAGAATGATCTTTCAATGTTTTCAATAAACACTCTAGATTTAACTAACTCATACACACATAATGTACCATTATCATCCACTTATCAAATATTTCATTCTTTATCAAATAACTGATCATCTTATATGATCTATTTTCCCAGGTATGTATTGCTCATACAATTATTCTTTTTTTATTAAATTCTTGACCTAACTAATATGTGTTAAAATGGGGTACACAAATTCTTCAATATTATTTAATCCAATATAGAACATTCATAATATCAATTATATTCTGAAACTAACCACATCTATTGTTCGGTGAAAAATACTAGTGAAATTTCTATAATATATAAAATTATATTCTTCTTATTTTATTAGCTTTTCATCAATTTTTTACAATGGCTCAAACTATTGTCCTGATTAACATATTCAAGCATGTGGCCAAATTGATGTACAATTCTATGGTTCATTCATAATGTAACTGAGTATCATGCCTTCTAAAACAACAACATAATTTAAACATTATGGGTATTTTTTTCAAGACTTTTAATGAATGTTTATCACATGAACAAGTTTCCTTCACGAATTGATCAACAAAAATTCTTTTTTATGTAGTGTGTTTCATGAAAATGTATCTTAATATACTTATAAAACTAAATTCATTTTTATCACATCATGCATATTTTTTCTCATGTTGTTTATATAAGAAATTTTACTCTATATCTATTTTATATTCACACTACTTGTTTATTACATGAAAATATATGTGAAAACATTAACCATATTATAATAGTTAAAATTTTCACTAAACATATAATTCATGAATGATTGAAAAGGATCATCGAACCAATTCTTGACTAAGTATCATCAATTGTTTAAAATAATTTTATGGAATATGGTATCTCAATCTTCTTCATCACATATGCTCGGCATCTCGGCCTTAGAACAACCATGGGGACCTCACATTCGACCATATAAATTTTGACTGTAAAATTTGAAGAGATTTATCCCTCATTGAATATGAACGATATAGGCTATGTGACAATTTGATTGAATGGTCTACATAAAACAGATCATATGGTTCTTATTTTCAAATATTAAAACAAAATAAATTTTCCCGCCAAATAGAAATCCACTATATATGTTTTGTTTGGTCATATGGTTCAATATAATAGCATCATTTTTCACTTTACACTTAAGTATATGCCTTAGATCGACACCATAAATACATACACACATCCCTCATGCCACCTTTCCAGCTCTCACAGTTACTCTGGAACCTCTATGTGCATACCCTTTCACACTATATATGTTATATGCAAACACACCATGATTTTATATTAGGGACTCTCAACCATGATTCCATAGACCTACTTAGCCAACCTACAACCAACAATGTTGAGCCCATGTACCAAATTGGTTATTCCAGGTCCTTTGTGGGCTTATTTTAGGGTATATATTACAATTTTAAAATTCTCTAATTTAAACATTTCATGTCTGGTCATGACCCATCCTGGGGGCCCATGTCGTGACTACCCCAAGCCCGCCTTCCATAGGCCAGGGGCTGGAAACTAGCACCAAAGGCATAAATATCGATAAAAGGGAAGGCATTTCCATTATAAAAGAAATAAAACACCACAGAGTATGCAAAATGAAGTAAACACTAAGTAAAATATAAAAAACGTGTTGAAAGTACACGGGGCCCGAAATACAAGCCCAATGGAAAGGTACAGCTAGAACCGAAAGTACAGTACATCTCAAAGGACAACAGCTAAAAGGTGAGAAGCCACTCATGGATCGTCCTCCGGCTTCCTACTTGAAGGGTAGGTACATATCTCCTCACCAGCACTCCACGTCTATTCGTCTCTTCCGGGTACCAACTCGTTGTGAAATCCACCTACGGGCACTGACTCGATGTGATATCCACCTCCGGGCACCGACTCGTCGTCAGATCCTCCTCTAGGTACCGTCCATCTCTACAAGCCTCAACCACGATCAGTGATGTCCTTCATCTGCAACCAACACAACATAGTGTGAGCGAAGCCCGTGCAGGGGTGAGAATACGATACTCAGTAGGGACCCCGAGACCCCCGAATGTCTCCCTAAATCAACAAAAAATAAACCACAACGAAAAGATACAATCACAAAGTATCATCCAACACTACTTAGGTATATACCCATATATATGCCTAAGTCCCAAAATCAAGTTCAGCTCCAACTCACGAGCTCAAATACAATCCAGTCCACTCAGGAAAGTAAAACTTAATCCACACAGCAAAGTACGACTCAATCCACACAGGAATGCATAATCCTTTCCACACAGGATATCTAGTCAATCACATCAAAGATAATAATTGAAAGTCAAAAATCAGCTCACACAGGTATCCATTTACGAAGAGGGGTTGAGATGATTAAATGTAGCCCTCGAATCATCTCCTCTGCTGAACCCATGTAGGATCCATGTTTAGTAGTTTTCGCTGCCGAACCCACGAAGGATCCAAGTATAGTAGTCATCGTCGTCGAACCCACGGAGGATCCCAGCACGGTAGTCGAACCCACATAGTATCCTAGTACAATAGTCATCCTCATCGAACCCATGAAGTATCCCAGTATGGTAGTCTTCCTTGTCAAACACATAGATGATCCCAGTATGTTAGTCTTCCTCATTGAACCCACGGAGGATACCAGTACAATCATCGTCGTCGTCACAGTCGTAGCTAGTTCTACAGTTCCCGCACACAGCACGCTCATTCCAGGAGGATCCGCTCCACGATCCAAGGGGTTCGATACATAAAATGTCATGTATACCTGATTTGATGTATCTTAAAGTTCTGTATCGATAATTGGAACTCAACGCGACAGATGGTGCGTCAATCGGATGCCCGGTCTGAGAGTTATTTGATTTTTCGTTCGAGGGGCCAGGTTGGTTTTTAAGTCAAAACCAACCCGACCATACCCCAAATGCATCCAGACATCGATCGGAGTGAACCAAAAGGTCCGTCTCACTAAGAGGAAACCAACAAAGTCAATTTCATGTCAATCGGACGTCTGAAGCTCATGTTATAAGCGTTTCCGCTCCGATGGCCTGGTTGGATTCGTGTTCGAACCAACCCGGCCGTACACAATGTTCTCTGAAACCTTGAGTGTAATATACCGAAACGACCGTCTCGATCCAAGGATCCCAATGAAACTGACGGTGTGTCGATAAGTTTTCTTTATATCATGTTATTTTCACATGAATGAAGCTATCATATTTTAGGGGTTTTGGGCCCGGACCGACCTGCTCGGGTCCGGGTCCGGCCCACTATGGCGCGGCCTGGCGCGAGGACCCAGTCCAGTGTGGGCGGCCCGACCGCCGCATGAACGCGGAAAGGAGGGGAGCCACCACCCCGTTAGTTCCAAATAGAGGACCCCACGGGGTCTGCCCTGGTATGCAGACCAGGGGTTAAACCCCCTTGTTTTTTCGGATCTGGCTGGTCGTAACGTCAGGCCAGTTGTGCCGCGCGGGACTAGCCGGTCCCACCTCTTGAGTGCCGGTGGCCGGTAGTTCTGGCCACCCTCCCCTACTCTGCCATAGCCAAAGCTCACAACCATGGTCCGACTAGCGCGGCGTGACGGCGCCACGCCCCTTCTCCATGGCCCCGCTCTGACCGCGGCCTCTTTCGGCCTCAACTGCGTGGCGTGACGGCGCCGCTCTCCTTCGCCGCGGTGAAATTCCTCTTTCCTGAGCAGTGTCGTTGCACCACACCACCGTCGTCCCAAACTTCAATGGTGAACATCAACAAATGGGAGGAGGATAGGCTGTGTTCTTGCGGTCTGACCTCCTCATGTTAATTTGATAACAGGTGGCCAAATATTTAACGATGAACGCAAGGAATAATCACATTGTAAAAACACACCCCTATCTCAAGATGTTGTCGTACAAAGATCATCATGGGAAAACAGCATCACGAGGGTGGTTCGATGATGGCATTGGTGAGCATCCTAGAAGAGGATGTCGTCTCACACCAGCTGCATAGAAGGGATTGATCGGCACGTCATCTCTCCTTGGTGCTCCGGCGTTCTTCGTGAGGTTTTGACGTTCTTCGCGTTCTTCAACGTGGAAGACGATGTTTTTCAGGACTGCAAGAGTTCTCTTCTATATTCCACACAACGAATCAACCCACAATAAAATAAGAACTTGTCTTATTTTATTCACACACACATGCCAACATTATTTTGAAATTCAAAAGATCTCATACAATTAATTAAATTAATTGAAGAACATTTAACAATCAAATTAATTGCGATAGTTGACATGTCATAAAGAGGGGAAAAGGGTGTGTTAAACAATGTATTTCTAGAGGGGGGTTTAATGGGGTGTTTGTAAAATTGAAGGAGTTGGGGGCTCATGTGGGCCCCACCCCAACTTCCTCACATCTTCCTTTCCATAACACTTAAACCACCGGTAAAGAATAAAAAAAAATTGTAAAACAATTTTTATTTTTCTTCCTCACATTTTTAACATCTTCTCATGATCAAACACATCCCAGAAAAAGGTGCTCTTAAGAATTACCGTCACTTCGGTTTCATCGGTGCCCTCGGATTTCGATTCCGAGCAACGGTTCAAAAGTTAGAAAAACCCGCTCGCTCGTTCACTGAACGTACCTGAGCTAAACTTTGGAAATTGATTTCGAGCACACCGGGCCTCGGAATCAGGTGCCGTCAGAAACTGCGCACTTGTAAAATCCCAAAGAAATTTAGAAAAAAAAATTCCATTGAATTTCCAGGTCTTTACATTACTCCCACCCCAGGTTTTTATGGTCCCGTAAAGCTAAAACACAAACTAGCGAAAAAAAGTGGTAATGAGCAGGCAATTGAGCCTCCCGCTCCCATGTGCTCTCCTGGAGGTTCCCATGCTGCCACCTAATGTGCACTAGAGAAATTGACCATCCACATAGTACCTGCTCCTGTTGATCCTCGATCTCCATTGGGACCTCCGCAAAAGTCACCCCATCGCCAATGTCCAGCTCCCCATGGTCGATGATAAGCATCGTGTCAAGCACTTATCTCCTCAGTTGAGATACGTGGAAGTCATCATGCACCAGGTGAAACTGAGGTGGATGGTTCAAGTGGTAACCCACCTCGCCTACCCTGTTGAGGACTTATAAGGGTCTGATGAAACGCAGAGATAACTTGCCGCCTCGCCCAAATATCTGTAATTCCACATCAAGGTGAGACCCGTAAGAAATCGTTGTCACCATCCTCGAACTCTAGTGGTCTCTGCCTCCTATCGGCCTAAGACTTCTATCAGCACTGAGTTGTCCTCATCTGATTTTGATTGACGTGAACCTTATCTGGTCCTACAAGAGTTAAAAATATTTCTTCTTTGCTGATAAGAGATATCCGGTCTCATCCCCTGGATGAACCACGTTCTTTTCCTTATACAGTCAATCCTATCATGAATGATACTAATCCATGACTTGGATGACGTCTTAAGGCCTCAATGCTACTACCAAGAGATCCGACCATTAATCTCGCCTCCACGGGTCGAGTCACGCTGTCGGAAGCAGTGTGTGGCCAATAGGTCTCCTCCAGCAGGAATTATGAAAGTGAGGGTCAAGTCAACAGTTTTAAACTGGAACCTCTTAGTATCAACTACATAAAAGACAGGGAACAAAACATCACAAGAACAGTGTCTTTTATTACTACATCTCAATGTATAAAGACACAAAACATACACAAACAAAACATCAAGAGAGACAGAAGAAACATGAACAAATGTCTCCAGGACTGGAGCTAGTCCCGCTCCTGTCCATCAGCTCCCAGAGCTCCATGGTCGTATGCCTCAGTTTCTTGAAACTGAGTACTCCCCTGTCCACCTATTCCCTGTGGTTGGGGTGGTCTTCCTGGTGGTGGTGGTGGTAGGCCCTCAAAGCATCACCCACCACCCGCTGCTCGGCCAGCTCATCTGCCTCGTCCGCATGTATAGCACTGCCAGCTCCTCGTGTGACTGGCTCTCCTTCACGTATCCCGCACATTCGAATCTACATCGTGAGATTGCTCATCTAATGGTCTGGCCCCCTTGGACCTCTGCATCATCTGTCTACTCCCAGATGCAGTAGACTCCGCTATGGGTCGTCCTGCGGAGGGTCTTTCCACTGGTGACTTCTCGGTGAGAAAACTCTCCACTATAAGGGCTCTCTCCAAAACCCTTTCCTGCGTCGGAATGTTGAGGGAGATCATCGAAGCCCTGATCTCATGACTTATCCCCTGCTTGAAGGTCTGGGCCCTGAAGAACGGGTCTCGTACCATATCCGTGGAGTAACGCGAGAGATCAGCAAACCTCGACGAGTACTAGGCCACAGTCATGTTACCATGCTGCAATTCTAGTAACTCTTGAATACACACCACACGGAGGGTGGCTGGGACGAACTCCAAGCATAAGCGGCTCTCAAAGTCCGTCCAAAGAAGTTATGCCTCGTCATGCACCTGGAGCATCAGGCTCCACCATCTGCTTGTTGCCGCATGCAGGAGACTCGCTGCAATGATCACCATGAGGTCATCTGGTGTCCCCACTAACCTGAGAACTCAAACAATAGCCTCCAGCAAATCCTTGGCTTCCTTAGGGTCCATCTCCCCATGTAACATGGTTGGTCTCTGATGCTTAAACTTGTGCAGTTCCCTAAGGAGACGTGCACTCTCAGTTGTAAAGCTGGAGGCATTAGTGGCTCACCGGGTAGAGGTACTGCCGGTGCCTCCGCTATAATAGGGCCCTGCAACGAGGCATCATTTCTCGGTGGGCTGTCGTCTCATACAAAGCTCGGAACCATAATTGGCTGCCATCGTGGGGCCATCCTAAAAAGAAACAGGTGAGACTTGGTAAAAACAGTATACCTGGTGAGCTGACACAATGTAATCACAAAGAAAACTTTTGAAACACACACGCAATCAATGTCTTCGTGCATTGAGTCGGAAATCAGATGTCAGGGTCCTGGTATATGGATACGTTGGCCACCGTAGCAACACTGGACTCCTTGGACTGATAACCACACTCAATACCCTTAACATAATTACTTCACATAGCAGAAAGATCAGATTCCTAAGTTATGCGGTAGGACCATACTCCTCTGATACCAATTTTGTCACGACCCATCCTCGGGGCCAATGTCTTGACTACCCCAAGCCCACCTTCCATAGGCCAGGGACTGGAGAATAGCACCAAAGGTGTAAATTCCGATAAAAGGTAAGGCATTTCCTTTATAAAAGAAAACAAACACCAAAGAGTACGCAAACTGAAGTAAAAACTAAGTAAACTATAAAACAAACGTGTTGAAAGTACAAGGGTCCATAAATACAAGCACAAAGGAAAGGTACATTACAACCGGGTGTAATATACTACTAAAAAGACAATAGCTTAAAGGTGACAAGCCACTCCTGGATTGTCCTCCAGCTTCTTACCTGAAGGGTAGGTACAGATCTCCTCATCATCACTCCATGTTCGTCCGTCTCCTCCGGGTACCGACTCGTCGTGAAATCTACCTCTGGTCACTGACTCGACGTGATATCCACCTTCGGTCACCAACTCGTCATGAGACCCCCCTCTAGGTACCGTTCAGCTCTACAAGCCTAAACCATGATCAGTGATGTCAGTCATATACAACCAACAAAATGTAGTGCGGGCGATGCCCATGCAGGGGTGAGTATATGATACTCTGTAGGGACCCCGAGACCCCCGAATGTCTCCCTGAATCCACAAAGGATAAACCACAAGGAAATGATACAATCAAGAAGTATCATCCAACACTACTTAGGTATATTCCCATACATATGCCTAAGTCATCAAATCTAGTTCACCTCTAACTCACGAGCTCAAGTACAATCCAGTGCACTTAGGAAAGTAAAACATATTCCACACAGGAAATTATGACTCATTCCACACATGAAAGCATATTCCAATGCACACTGGATATCAAGTCAATCACATCAAAGATAATGATTTAAAGTCAAGACTCAGCTCACACAGGTATCCATGTATGAAGAGGGGTGGAGATGATTAGATGTAGCCTCTAAATCATCTCCTCTGCCGAACCCACATAGGATCCAAGTTTAGTAGTCGTTTCTGCCAAACCCACGGAGAATCCAAGTATAGTAGTCATCGTCATCGAACCCACAGAGGATCCTAGCACGGTAGTCGAACCCACAGAGGATTCCAGTACAATAGTCATCCTTGTTGAACCCATGGAGGATCCAATTACGTTAGTTGTCCTCTTCGAACCCACGGAGGATCCCAGTACGGTAGTCGTCCTCGTTGAACCCACAAGGGATCCCAGTACAATCATCGTCGTCGTCATAGTCGCAGCTAGCTCTTGGGTTCCCGCACATAGCACGCTCGTTCCGGGAGGATCCGCTCCACGATCCAAAGAGGTCGATACATCAACTGTCACGTAGACCTATGTTGATTTATCACATCGTTCTCTCTCGACAATAGGAACTCAACGCGACAGACGGCACGACAATCGGACGCCCGGACTGAGAGTTATTGGCTTTTTCGTTCGAGGGGACCGGTTGGTTTTTAAGTCAAAACCAACCCGACCATACTCCAACATCATCCAAACATCGATCTGAGTAATCCAAATGGTCCTTCTCACAAAGAGGAAACCAAAAAAGTCCAAGGCACATCAATCGGACGTCCTTAGCTCGATTTGTAATTGTTTCCGCTCCGAGGGCCCGGTTGGTTTCGTGTTCGAACCAAACCGGCCATACCCAAAATTCTCCGAAACCTTTAGTGTAATATACTAAAACTACTATCTCAATCCACGGATCCCAACGCAACTGACGGTGCATCGATCGGAGCTTCGTAGCCCATGTTATGGCCTTTGAACGAAGCTGTCCGATTTTAGGGGGTTTTGAGCCCAGACTGACCTGACCCAAGACCCCCTGGGTCGGCCCTAACCGGGTCGTCCAGATCCGGGTCCGTGTCCCGCCCAATATGGCATGGCCCGGCACGGCCGGCGCGGGGACCCAGCCCCGCGCAGCTGGTTTGGCCAGGCACAGGCGTCGCGCACCGCATGAACGCCGAAAGGGTGGGAGCCACCACCCCCTTTGAACCGAACGACGAACCCCACGGGGTCCGCCCTCCTTCGCTGACCGGGGGTTCAAACCCTCGGTTTTTCTGAATCTATCCAGTCGTAACGGACGGCCAGTTGTGTCGCATGGGACCAGCCGGTCCCACCTCCTTTGTGCCAGTGGCCGGCGGTTCCGGCCGCCCTCCCCTGCTCCGCCGTGCCCAATGGCCACGGCCTTGGTCCGACCTGCGCGGCGCGACGGCGCCCCGCCCCTCCGCTGCGGCCCCGTTCTGGCCACGGCATATTTCGGCCTCAACGGCATGGCGCGACGGTGCCACGCTCCTTCTCCGCGGTGAAATTCCTCATTCCCGCGCGGTGCTATTGCACCACACCGCCTTCATCTCAAACCGTAATGGTGAACATCAACAACAGGCGAGAATTATCAGCCGTGTTCATGCGGTCTGACCTCCTCATGTTAATTTGATAACAGGTGGCCAAATATTTAACGATGAACGCAATGAATAATCACATCGTAAAAACACACCCCTTCCTCAAGAAGTTGTCGTACAAAGATCGTCGTTGGAAAACGGCATCGCGAGGGTGGTTCGATGATGGCGTTGGTGAGCATCCAAGAAGAGGATGTCGTCTCACACCGGCTGCATAGAAGGGATAGATCAAAACGTCATCTCTCCTTGGTGCTGCGGCATTCTTTGCAAGGTCTTGACGTTCTTAGCATTCTTCAACGTGGAAGACGACGTTCTTCAAGTCCGCAAGAGTTCTCTCCTCTATTCCACACAATGAATCAACCCACAATAAAATAATCCCTTGTCTTATTTTATTCACACAGACAAATGCCATCATTATTTTGAAATTCAAAATATCTTGTTCAATTAATTAACTTAATTTCAGAGCATTTAACAATAAAATTAATTGTGAGATTTGACATGTCATAAAGAGGGGAAGAGGGTGTGTTACAAAATTAATTTCTAGAGGGGGTTTAATGGGGTGTTGGGGAAATTCAAGGAGGTGGGGGCTCCTATGGGCCCCACCCCAACTTCCTCACATCTTCCTTTCCATAACACTTAAACCACTGGTAAAGAAAAAAAATAAAATTATAAAACAATTTTTATTTTTATTCCTCATATTTTTAACATCTCATACTGAGAAAACGAAAGCCATAAAAAGGTGCTCTTACGCAATTAACGGTGATGCGGTTTCATCGGTGCCCTCAGATTTCAATTCCAAGCACCGGTTCAAAAGTTAGAAAAAACCCGCTCGCTCATTCACTGAACGTACCTGAGCTAAACAACAGAAATTGATTTCGGGCACAATGGGCCTCAGAATCAGGTGTCGTCAAAAACTACTCACTCGTAAAATCCCAAAGAAATTAAGAAAAAAATTTCCCTTGAAATTTCTGGGTCTTTACATTCCCTATATAAATGTCAAACCATAATCTCAATATACCCAATTTTACTATTGAATAATCATCTAGAAAATAAAATGAATATTATTTTCATGGACTTCATAATAAAACTCCTTAATAAACAAAATTGTATTTAATGTACTTATTTTAATTATATTCGTCATCTTTTTGTATAAAATATGAATTCCTAATCATATTAACCACATATACATAACATTCAACTATGGTTCAATAATCGTTACAATTACTGGTGGAATTTATCATTCTTGGCACCCAATGTAATTCTATAAATCAATAATAATTCTATATGTATTACCACATTATCTTCATCTAAATTAATTTTTATTGACACATAATTGAAAATAATTTCAACACATGGACTCAAAATAATAAAGTTAATTATATTATATGAATCATTATTTCAGTGATAGTGAGTTTTTGAAAATATTTTTTTGAAATTTATTAGATTTTATATTTAAATTTATGAGTGGATATATTTGGTAATTTGAAAAATAATTTTTTATACATCATGGTGAATAATATGAGTTTTTATGGGTGTGGTATTATAATATTTTGGTCTGTTGTATATAGATATTGAATATATGGGATAAATTATTTTTTAAATGTGATTTATATATTATGGGTATTTTCATTATGCATAATGGATTAAGATAAGTTATTTGATGGATTAAAAGGTAATAGGTCTCATCCCCTGTTCTATATTTTTTTCTTGTTATTATTATTAAAATATATTTTGAAAACACTAATAAACCCAAAATATTTATTTAGTAAAATATAAATGTGAGATTTGAAATTAAAATAACAATTTTTAATTAATCATTTATTTTCTTAAAATATTTTTTAAAATTATTTAGTTATTTCTATTTTATTTTCTATTTCCTACATTCGAGAAATGTTTCTATGTAATTAATAATAATCTAATTAATACTATATTATTATTTTACAGTATAATATTACATGTTAAATGTTTAATAGATAAATTTTATTTCAATGGATGTTTATTTATTAATATAGAGCTATGAATAATTGTATATTACTATTTATTGATTTTATTCCTCACATGATTTTTTAAAGGATTTATAATCAGTATATTTTTTAATATGTATTGTTTATCATTAATAATGTTTTAATGGGTATTTTATATTTATTTTAATGGATAAATCAACTCACTCTCTTTAAATAATATAGTTAAAAAAGATGTCAATATAATCACATAACCATCTATTATGTGGGCATAATTTTGGAAAATTATTGCATGTTTATATTGGTATGGATTGTTTATACTCAATCTCTTGATATTAATAAAATTTTCGTAAAATTATAATAAAATTTAAATTGAATTTTTTTGATATTTCATCCCACTTTACTATGTTATTATTATTTTTGTAAACAATAAGGGTATATTTAATTGGTTTAAAAATTATGGTATTAGGTGTCTTAGGAGAACACACTATAGAATAAATTTTTTGATACAGGTCTATTCATTTGTCTTGTTTCTTTTCTTTTGTTAATTATCCTTATAATCATTATATATTTGATACACCCACAGAACTATATAATGGTTATAAAAGGTTAGTTACAATTGTAATATTATGTAATTTGGGATTATTTTTCTTCATTAATTCCCCAGGTACATCCGGAGGATTCATGTTTTTTAGTAAGTTATATTAGGGTATTATAATCAAATACATATTGATGTTAATGTATTTTTTGTAAAGTAATAATGTTAATCATCATGATGATTTGAAGAATTTTTTTAGATAATGGTGGTATCAAAAACAAATAAATAATATTTAGCAGATAAGTGTGGATAAGAGAATGTGGTAACCAACGTGTTATGTGAAGAATAATATTAACATATATTTTTGGATATAAAGTGTGGTAAATTGTATCTAATCAAGGATTAGTGAAATACTACTAGGATTCATTTGATTTTTGATTTTGTTGTTGGCTCATGTACTCTTGCGGTGAATATTTCATGAATCATTTATTGCCATATTTTTGTTTGTTTTAATCATTAAGGATTGGGATTTAGGTTGAATAACCACTAATTTTCGTGTGATCTTGTTTATTTCTCTTACCATGATACTTTTTATTATTTATATTTAATTTATAGAAATTATTCTAATAATATTTTATCTTCCAAATTATTATTAGGCACTCTATCATTTATTTGTTACTCATTTTATTTACGGGTAAACATTCCTTCTTATGCATATTAATTGTAATTGAAATTATGTATTTTTATTATGTGTACCCAAGGTAGAAGTTATACCCCTATATAGAGAACAAATATGAGTCCGGTAATTATGGTTAATTACTTTTCTTGGATTCAAAACATAAGTTTTGGATGATTGCTTCTATGTGTGTGTCTGTATAGATTTGTATATTATTTATTTGAAAAGTAGATATTCTATACTTATATATTTTTGGTCTTATAAATAATGATTTATATGTAATAATATCTCTCATATGAGAATTCATATTATGTAAATATAGTAATTTTCCCTCTAGGTATATCAAATGATGATTCCTCAATTTTATCATAAATTCTATTAATAGATTGAATTATAATGAATCCTCCTTATAGTGCATGACTTGTATCTTAATATTATTTCTTCCTATAGTGAATGGGGACATTGATGACATATTCTGATGGATATAATATTATAACCTTCATGTTATGCTTGATTATTTTTGTAATGAACAATAATTATATATAAAAATTCTATAGACATGGTCACAAGCATTCGCCGGATTACTCTCTAGTGGGAATTGATGTTTACAATTGTTACATAAATAGAAACAATACTGCCATGTTGCATATTATCCTTCATGGGAAAAATAATTCTATTGAATTTTTTGTATTTGAATGTGCTGGAATAACTACCTGGATAGTTGTCGGACAAGTTCAATGTCAGTTTTACTAAAAAGAACACTATTCAACTGTTGAGTACTTGTGAGAATCATTTTCATAAATCATCATCAAAAATCATATGGTCTTGTTAGTTTAGATATAATAATCCTATTTATTATTTTTTATATAACAATTGATCATTCAATTAGATCTATATATAACTATGTGGTCAGTTTATTTCATTAACACTATTATGGGATAAAACGTATAGCTCCCCTATTTCATCCACATTTTTATTTCCTTTGATATAAATGTTACAAATTTTAGGGATATATCATATGAATAAAATAATGGTTATAATTATTTTGTAGATTGTGAAAATAATATATATTAGTTCCATAAGGGGTAGTCAATTACTATATATACCCATTGGGCCAATAATGTTAATACTTAACACCTGATGATTCGGGAAGGCTCTTGAAGAATGCTTTGGAACAATCCTATTCAAAAATATATCTGAGTGGGTAGATTTTATTAAAAAATAAAATTCATTGACCATTTTATTTGACTTCAAGAGACCAAATTTTATATAAATTATTTTCAGCACAGAAATAATTTTTTTGAAATAAATCTTGTATATGATGAATTTCTTTCATTTCCTAAAAAATGATATTTCTACCCGAAACTAATTTATTTTCTATAAATAACTTGAAATTTATATATAAGCATCATCTATAATAATTTAGATGATATGTTTTTTCAAGAAGAAACATCATAATCTGTAAATTAATTTATGAGTGGGATATAATATAGAATTATTTGTAGATATTTTAAATATGAAATGATTTATAGATTTGCATACTTTAATTTTAACATTATAAAAGTTAGTAGATACATGAATTACTCGAATTGAATGAATATTTATGAAAATAATTATACAATATATCACCTTAATGAGGGTATAAACTAAATATTTTTAATTATTTATTGTAATGAAACAAAACAAACATAGATACAATGTCCCTAATAATAATAAAATCAATAATAATAAAAAAATGAAAATAACTACAATTATTAAAAAGTTAAATTTCCCTATGTCATAGTACCCCGAAAACATTAATACTGAATATTCAGGGATACCTTATAAATCTAATGAACCAAGAATAAAAAATATTTATAGTGAAAATATCATTATTAGAAGATTTAATTTTAGATTGATATAGGAGAAATTTCTGGTAATGCATATGATAATTATAATTGTTACATGCTAATTGGTCGATGGAAATTTTTTCATTATCATACAACTGGGATAGTTATTATTAACTAATTACTTATCCACTAACTATCTATTAAATATAATCATTAAAAATATAAAATTACATAATAATAATTAAAAATCAATTATTTTTTAAATCTAAATATGACCTATAAATGATGGAATAAAAATTCTATTTTTCCTACTTCATCGATAAAATTAATACTTCATTGAAATAATAAAATCCTTTTTGGTTTCATTTTTTACATTACATATTTATTTTCATATTATATGATATATAAAAAATAATAATATATATATTTACATATCCATCATAAAATTTATTCATTTTAAAAAATAATATTTCCCCAAATAATTTTTTTAATTTATAACTGACTAAATTAATTTCCAATGTCTAAAATGTATTTTACAATTATAAAAAATAATTTTTAAATAATACATTATTATTTTCCTGAATAAAAATAATCTAAAATATATTATATAGATGACAAAATGTTTAAATATTAAAAAAAGTTGTTTAAATATGAAAATTTTTAATCAAACCCATGTGTGGGTCATTTTAAATGGATTTTCAAAAAGCTATTTTTCCAACATCATTATTAAATAAAATAAAAAACATATGTTATTATATAAATATATACATCTCTAATTATTAAACCACTAAAAATATATTTAAAACATTAATATTAATCTCACTCAAATATATATTTAAAAATATCATTTCTACTTAACAATTTTTTTCTATGGATATGAAATGATCTATGTAAATAATTGTATTATGTATCCAACACTTTGAAATTTTTGAATGATTTTTAATAATATAATTATAATATAAATTTTCTATTTTATTTTTATTTTATATAAATATATGAGCTATTAGTTTTAATTATTATTTAATATATTTGTTACTTTTTTCCCATACACCCCCATTCATATATCTTCAAAGGTACATCAGTATCTCTTCTTTATTCTAGTAACAACACTTCATGTAATTGATATTTACATCCCAACTTATATTATGTATCTATGGTATTTTGTATTTTTACATTCTAATAGGTGTTATATTTTATAGAGAATAAAATATATATATTCAAACTATTACTAAAACTTTTGGGAGGACTCTATTTATTTATAAAATTTGACATTAAAAAACAATTCCAACTAACTTGGATGTGTCTTCTATAATAAATTCAAATTACTAGATGAAATTTTTTATATGAGTGAAATAATAAAAAATTTAAAGAAAATTTATCTATCATTTTATTTATCAAAAACCATTGAAATGAAATTTTATAAAAATTTAATTTTTTTAGAGATAAATTTGATTCTATCCTTGATTACCCTTTTATATGACTTGATGAAACAAGATTCTATCCATATGGATTTCATTTATTTTATAAGATTTTAAGGTCATTAAGGTTACATGAAATTGAAAAAAATCACACACCATTGATCAAACAAGGATTGGCCGCACACTCTAAAACAATTTACCCACTCTACAACTAGGTTATTACAATTTAATTACTAATACTTTTATAATTTGATATCCTAAATACACAATAATATATTTTACAAGAACCATAATTTACCTAGGTAAACACCAAGACTTGCATTCATCTACCGAATAATGCCCAAGAAATACTCTTCAAATAAATTGTCCATATTCGAACATCGTTTGATGTAATATTAAAGAATACATTATCACAAAAAAAATCTCTCTTCTATATTCACTACAAATAAATATCTTCTTAGTTTTTATTTTGTTTATTTTTTGGTGGTTTAAGCCTCTGCTACATGGTTCAATAATGGTTTCAATAAAACTATCGCTATAGTTGGTGTCATCATCTTATATGGGTCCATTCCTTCTATTTAGTGGTGGTTTTTGGTAAGAATCATAGATTTTCAATCTTGTAGTTGTTTTCTTTATTTTAAAGGATGTTTTATGGAAATAATAATAATAAGTATTTAACGGTTTTTAAAACTATGTCAGATATTTTTCTAGCTGAAAAACACTGCTAAAATGAAGAAAATCGATGCTAGATTTATAGTGTGTCATATTTAGTGGTGGTTTTAACAGCTACTAATAAAAAAATATACAATATTTGGTAGTTGTTTGACCTTCCACGTAATTTTGATTTACATAAAAACCTAGCTACATATTACACATCCTTGAACTACCATAAAAAACAAATTCATAGACCTATATATTTCTTCTTTCAATTAATAAACAATTACACAAGCATACACTATAAAAAACTATTGCACTATAGGCCGAAAGTCACAACTATTTTCACCACTATATAAAACTACAAGAATCCAGCATACAAGCCCTTACATTTCACCGTTCAATTAACAATCAATTTTCAAAAATTAAAATGAAACCTAAACTCATCATTATCCAAAAAAACCCAACACTAATGAATCTTCAATGGAAGAACACTTGTGGCCAAAGTGTTATGTGCATATTTCAAAACAAATAAAATAGAAAAGTTTCCTTCTCCAACTTCTCAAAATATAGATCCTCGAATAATAGGAATATCTCCGTTATCTTTAGATGAATACCCCTATTGTAAATAGAATCTTTTAACTAATCCATTGGAACCACCTCTGGAGAAAATTAACCCTTCTCTTTGAAGTGTTCAATATAATCCTTCACTATCCACTGACAATAATAGACATTGATAATCTCTTCCCGTTTCTCTATCATCAACTCTTATCGTATAAACCATCAAACCGATATGGACATAAAACATCCCCTGAGATACCAACTTGCATTGTTGGTGGGGAAAACAATTCACATTCTTCCAAAGCTGGACCCCTAAGATGACCTAGAACAGCCTAAAATATAATAGATTCGAGTGTTATTAACACTCTGAAGAGATACTAAACATCCTCATGTCACTTCACTACCTCTATATATCCTTGATTTCTATGGATGATGGGAAGAAACTGAGGAGAAATATAAACAGGGTGAGACCCACTAAAAACATCGATGTCCTTTCGGGGAGAAATGTTCTGAATAAACCAAAAATATTTATTTACCAATATAATTTTAACATTATTAGATTATATATATTTTAAAATAAAGAATTTAAAAAAATATTTAAATTGACTAATTCAAAATTAGTACACTATAAAAATATTGAAAAAAAGATAATTAATTCACATATAATCTTAATAATATTTGATTTGAGTTATAGAGGTGGTTTATCGTTATATTTCACAAAAATACTTAAAAAATATATAATATATTAAATATATTATTTTGGATCATGCATATACAAAAAATTATGTTAATTTCTGGGGATTATCATCCAAAAATCATTATCAAAAAATAAATTCTAATGATGTTGAATTATTATAAAAATAAAAAAGCCAATGTATTTGTTCTTGTGTTTAGAAGGGTTAATGATTTATAATGAATAATGAAGAACAACAAACATATTTTTAGAGAAATATGAAAATGGTTTGTTTGAAGACACTTTTAGGGAGACTAATAAGGAAAAGATCAAATATACAAACGTCGCCAACTTTCGGATCATTGACTTCTACAACATTCCTCCAACCAATCCATGTTTTATAACTTTCATTATATTTAAATAAATTCACTACCCAATTTCTATAATAATATGAATCTATAATTTTTACTAGGTTGCATATTTTCTTGAAAATTATCTCGAAGAACTACTATGGAAATTTCTTCAATCATGGATCGACATGTTGAGGTGAATAAAGACAATAGTGAGTGTGGGAGTGTATGCATCACCTTGAGAGTAGGATCATGGTTCAATTACCATATGATCTTGGTTTTCTTGGATTTGGGATTACTAAAATGTAAATCTCTACCTTCTGAAAGAGGTTAGGTTATTTATATTACTGACGAATCGAATATAATGAAAAAAACATGGAATAGCCTTGATATGTGAAGAACAAGAAGTAACTATAGATTGTATTGTTGAAATCGATGAACTACCACTAAACATCTTGAAACCAAACCTAGTGACAATGAATCCTCGTTTCAATTAATAATGGATCCCTCCCAAACTCATGGACACCATGTTTAGTTTTAGGAAGGCGGTAGACATTTTTTGAGTTCAATATTATCAGCTATAGCTACTTAATTGTATTCACATATCAAGGCCATTCCTAGTTTTTCACCAAGTTCGATGCATTGATAATAGAGATATCCTACCCTTTTTTAAAATGCACAGAATCAAATTTTAGTAATACCGATCCAAAAAAAGGAAATAGGGTATGTGAACCCTAATCCTCTACTAAATGTGAAGATACATCTCCCACTCTCACTCTTATGTTTCTGCACCATTACTTACCTCTCCTTGTTTATAAGAACTCCCATACATTTCCACCATGAAAATTTTCATGAAAAGATGTAACACTCTATGAATTTGGCAATTAGATCATTCATGAAATTTTGTAGTGAGTTTCTTTACATGTCCTGAATGTTAAAAAAACTTTTATTATTTATAGCAATGTTTTAAAAGAAAATGATCTAAAAGTGAGGGATGTCTGTATAGTTGATCATTTCACTAGTAGTCTTGCATAAAATGTCTTTAAAATAACCATAATCAGATGTCTCTAAATGTACGTTATTTGTTATTAATTTTTTCTTCACAAGTAATTATTCTTTATAACCATAAAAACATATATATTTATTGTTGTTATTTTAAAATAATTAAACCTCAATAAACTTTCATTGTATGGTGATCATTTTGTGATAACATTCCATTGAAAATAAATTAATTAAAACACATAAGTATTACAATTTATGTAAGGATATAAATCAAAGTTAAAAAGACACAACATAGGTAATCATAAGAAGGGTTAAAAAATTCAAAAACAATTAAATAGAAAATATGGATATCAATCATGGATAATATTTTTTATAATAGAGGAAAACTAAAAAGAATACATTTATTAATTTAAAATAGGAATCATTTGAGAATCAACGTAGTATCATTAAGTCTATGTGAAGCTTGTAATTCCAAATCACCATAAGAATGAGGCCAGTGAGGGATGTGCATGGTGCACCACAAAAGATGGTAGGGGAACTCGAAATATTCCATGGGAATTTCTCATTTTCGTTCATAAAATTATGGATAATTCATACATAACATAAAGAACACATATATAACTCAGAGTGCATTAAGAATTTCCGTATTGATTGAGGGATATATATCCCTAGGTCCACTTTATTCATCCTAACAAATAATATATATATGTGTTTCATGTGAATATAAAAATAATCCTAAATCCATTAATAATAAAAAATTGATATCTCATAAAGATAAAATGACCATAAAGTGAAATAAATTAAAAAATTTGGTAGATTCACATCAATCATGATAATAAATCATATAGTATTTACAACATATTTATAAATGTCTATATACAAGGTTAAAAATTTCCCTAGACATTAAAATATAATACTTTCATTAATATAATTATATTTCATAATAAATAATGGTAATATAAAATTATATAAAAATTACATTAAGAATAAATCTCAATAATAACATGTATTAAAAAGAGAGAATGAAAAAAATAAATTTTTAAAGTTAATTTTTAAATTGTTCATAAAATTTGGAAATGAATCACATTGTATAGTTAGTTTGAAAAATGGAATAAAGGATTTTAAATAAATATTTTAACAATATAACATTTCCATAATGGAATCTGAAAAATAAATTGATTATATATATATAAATCTTGGGGGATATGGAAGGAAAATGTAAATTCTACTTTTATATTCATTATATGGGAATAAATAATGGATGAGTATGAGGGAAATCATAAATACATTTTGATCCCCTAAAAAGTAAGGATATGTAATCCCAAATAATATAAAAGAGTTATGTTATAAATATTTTAAGAGTAATAAAGGTAGAAAAATAATATGTCATTATGAACTAAAATAATTTGGACAACCTCTTACATACCATATATGGTACGAACATTGTATATTTATAACAGGAAATGAGATAAGTAACACCATAATAGTAAATGAAAATAATTATACTATTTTTATAATATTTATAGAATGTTACATATAACAGAATATGGACATTATATAAATAATACATGATAAAAAGAAGGATTCAAAAACAAAATAACTTACCTCGACTCATGACTCGATTTAGTACATTAATCTTAACCCCTAAATAATAAAATCAATTTTCATAAATAATTTTTTTAGAAAAGAAATTTTTGTATATAAGATTTATTATTGATAATTTATAATATATTATAATTATGTTGTTTAATATTTGATTTCATTTCCTTTATTAGATGTATGTTTGTTTTAATGTTACAAGGCAACATAAATTGATTATTAATGGTAGAACATCACAAAAAATGAGTCTACAATGCTATAATTGGGATGAAGTTGATTTAATTTTATTCCAAATGATAAAATACCTTCAGATAATAAAATTTAGTACACTCTTTACTAAATTCAATTAGTATAATTGTTATCATTTATTGGAGTGTTCATATAGGTGATTTAAAGTCAACATTACAATTAAAGGAGAACTAGTGTGGTCCTTGATAACTCCCATGATACCTAGGTGGAGACATATGTTGATTATGAAAAAAATAAAAAGGCCCTTTTCGGTACATATGGTCTATGAAAATGAATCATTTTCCTTAAATATAATTCTTATAGATTATGTAATTGCTATCACTAAGTCATGATTTATCATAAAATACCAGTGCTTAACATCCTCCAATATTTAACATAATCATCCATAAAAATAACGATGTAGCTATACATTTGAAAATTAAAAATACCATTTTTATTGATTATAAAATATGTAAATCTAACTCAATTGGGATGTTGTGACTTCCACGCAGAAAAGAGCCTGAGGGATGAGGATCTTATGGCTCGGGTTGGGGATCGAGCAGTAAAGACGTAGCTGGTGAGGGATCAACCCATGAGGGCTAGGATGGGTCTGGATCTAGGAACATCAGTGAGGGATTTTAGGGTTTTCGCTTGACTAGTGAGCCATTAGAGGGATTGAGCTATGGATATTCTAGTGAGAGATTGGAAGGCAAGGGCTCAGAAGCCACCAGTGAAGTCTGGGACGGATCAGGAATGGGCTACACCATGTGGGTGTTAGCTTGGGTTTTAGATTAGGGGAGTAAGGTGAGGAGGAGGGGGTTGGGAAAAAATTTATTATTAAAAACTGATTATTTATCAACAGTTTTTAAAAAAACATTACGAAATCTTGGGAATTTTTTTATTGGTGGTTTAATAAACCACCACTAAATAACTTTTTTTGTTTAGTGATTACTTTTATTAACTATCAGACCATAATAATTCACTATAATTTACATTATTATAGGTTATTTATCTAGATATTCTATAATATTCAACTAACATAAAAAATTATTAACACATCCATATATTCCTTGATTAGATATAGTGTAACCTTATAATTTGTTCTATTTAAATATTAGTTGATGTTAATATATGTAGTTAATTATTTAACATTATTCCAAGTATTTGTAGTTAACTTTATCATATGAAATTGTTAATTATTATTGGTTCACATAAATTTATATTCCCTCAATTCATTTTATTTCCACGTGATAAATTTAACATATTTTAATGAGTGATTTTTTACCTTGTATGTAATTTTTCATTAAACATGGGCTTGATTATAAAATTTTAACATCCCACATTATAGAATTTATCAATACGAATAGTTATGTGACTGTAATTATTTATTTTTTAATGATCAATTTTGATTATTATTCCTTCTATATTTTTAAAGTTAATTTTATTCCACATTTTATTTGTAGCCTCATAATGTGAGAAACTGTATTCAGAATTTTATATCACCCCATTTTTATGTTTCCTATTTCCTGAAGACAGAATTTAAATTTTGGAATATAATAATGATAATAAAAGAAAAAATATATTTTTATTCAGTTGTAATTTTTTATCACTTGGAAATATATTTCGAAGAACATATTTAATCAATGAATGTTTTGTGATAGTCCCATTGTAAATCATATATATTATAAATGTATGAGTTAAAATAATTTGATATTAAATTATGTAGAATGGATTTATTATAGTAATATAGAGTATAAATTAATTAATTTTTTGACTATATGTTTACTTAATAACTAATTGATACATTCAACCATAAAATGTATAGTACATTTTGGGGTTTTTCTTATTCATTTTAGTACTCGAGGACAATATTTTTTTTTTAATGACTAAAATCAAGAGATAGAGATGGAATTGAAATTATATTTTCTAATTTGTGTCCTACAAAATAGTGTTTGAAAAGTAAAAATATATATTATGATTCCAATTAATTAATAAAATTATTCTATTTCATTTTATCACTTTACATGGAATTACCGTGCATCCTATGTCATGAACCCTAATCCACTAATTATAAAGAAATAAATTAATTATATTTAAAAAAATCATGTACCTCTGTGTTAAGAGTAATTTACACTAATTAAAAATATTACTTTAAACAAAATAGGTAATATTGGGTTAAAATAAGGTTTCCCTCAACATGTATTACACAAAATTTCTATTCCTTATGTCTATAGATTTTCATATTTTCTACTTTGTATAATAATAAATAAAAAGTATTGGAGATGGTGACTTAATATATGTTTCTTTTATATAATTAAATAATTATTCTATATAAATATAAATATAAATTTAAAATGATAAAATTGTGTTATGTCCTTTGATTATTATAAATAATAATTACATCATAGTTTAGATAATGGTTATATCTAATTTCAATTTCATTCAGTGTTTATACCCAAAATCATGTACCCACTCGCCTTACACTAATTCATAATGTTGAGGATCAAAATCCCTGATAAAATTATTTAAATATTTTTTTTACTATAGAAATGTTTAGAATCACATGAATAGTATCTAGATTTCACAATAATAAATTTGATTTAATATATATGTAAAACACTCAATTAATAAAATGATCTATCAATTAGATATGTCCCAAAAATATGTCATCGAACACACTAGAGTAATTAAATAAATATCATTCATAAATTATTTCTAAAATGTAAAATTAAGTATTTTTTATGGAAGGTGACAAAATTGTCATTTATATAGTGTATAAAAGGAAATTATAGGATTAATGAAATAATGACTAATTATTAATCACTAAAAACATATAGATGAATTTTTATACATGAAAAAATAAGAATTAAAATATATTAAAATGAAACACATGAATATATCTTTCTTATTTGAGTTAGTTCAAACACTTGGAGTTAATTTTCCATGAAAATCATCAGAATAAAATATTGAAAATAACCATTCAACTACTATATACTATAATTAAATTCTCCCAATATATCTTTGTTTCTCCATCTTTATACATTTTTATTAATATGGTCATACTCAGGTTAGTCATTTAATTTTTAGTTATATCTTTGTATACAAAATAAAATATTAATTTTCAATATGGATATTGAACCATTAAGACCTTCAAGAATTATCTCCTCAATACATGGTAAAATAAAATTAATAGATACATCCAATAACCACTAGAAAAAACACACCATTTGTATGATATATAGATGTATATTCTTCTAAATCATTTCTATTTCTTCAGAGATAATAATTCATTTAGAAGATGGTTTTTGTGTTTTTTGTACAAATATAATTATGTTATTCACAACTTTATATTTTTTAAGTATTAATTTATTAATGATTAATTTGAAATAAATACTACTATTAATTTAATGGAAACTTATTACCAAATTAAATACACTATAAACTACTTATCAGAGCCTGTCATTTATTAAATTTTATTACGCAATTCATTTTTCATCAATTATATAAAAAAATAAAAATAACTAATTACTAATTATCTATTTACTCAATCCATTCCAATCCTATCAATGTGTTGTGAGCGTAAAATATGATATGTTCCCCCTTTATCTTCATCTTTAAAATAACCATGTCACTATCTATGACATTATCACCATCTATGATGTGTTCTAATAACTATCAATGCTATTAGAATTTTATTCAAAAACTCACATTACACATATTTTTATATATCCAATATTATACTGTAATTAATTCACCACATATGATATATTTATCAATTTTATTAATAGTAATATATTATAATATTTTCTATCTTAATCCCATGTATTAAAATATATCTCTATATAGCTCTTATTTCATTATCCATATGTACATTATTTCATAAACATATTGAATCATTGACTAGTTAAAATATCCCTATATCATAAATTATTATTGATTCACATCCTATGACATAATATATCATACCATGTGAAATTTCAAAATCCTTCAGTGCTTATTATGGTGGAATTGATATAAGATCATGTCATTAAATTGGATTCAATAATGTCCTATGGAAAGGATACATTTTCCATTTTTTTATGTTTCAGGATATATAAATTCAATATCACTACTTGTTATTATTATTTTTTCAAACACACTCTATATCAAGTCCTATAACAAAAAAACTATACCCTGAAACATCCTTGTGTGGATTTTATTATTCCTTACAACATATGTTTTCTATAAATAAAAAATCCCCAGAGTTTAATGGACATATTTATATATTTATATTACAAACATTAAAGTAAAAATTAATAATTAAATAATATCTTCAAGACTCTAATTGCTAGAAATAATAAATCCATATTAGCTTTAATATTTGTAGTTAAAAATTAGTTTTGATAACTATTCACCATTTCCACAATGATCTTGGCATCTTATGTTAATAGAATTTTCACTCTAAATTCAAAATGATGAAAAAATGAGGATTCTTCATGTTCAATTGAATTCAAAAATATAATTTATTCCCAATAAATTGAAAAATTAAATTAATATGTTCAAAAAACCCAAATATAGTATACTTTTATAGATAGTTATAATACCAAATTTACTAAATAATTAAGGGAATGAGGGTTTATTTCCATTCTTAGTGTTTGGTCTCTACTAACCACACCCTCACTAAGTAGTTTCTAATAATATATGTGGTTTTTAATATTAATAATATTTCCATGAAATAATATTTAAAATTACTAAAAAGTAATATTTATTAGTTTAAAATACATATGATTTTTTATCATTTGGTGAAAATCCAATAATTTTAAAAAATTCACATTATATTGAAACTGAAGTACTTAATAAACTTGTGAAAAAAATATCTCCAATCATTTTGAATTATAATTTTTTCAAATTTTAATTATGTAGTTATTTACCTCAGTTTTTTTCTCTTCCATCAAAATTTAGTCTAACTTTTCATTACCATACATAAATATATTTTAACGTACCTTACAACGCATTTTCAGAACTCTGTAAATAAAATATATATTCCAATCTTACCATATTCTCACGAATATACATACATTCTACAGGGTTGAAGTGGAAATCAAATCTCCACTGACATAGATAACAAATTTTTCAATTTTAAGAAAATAGTCAGTGTTATTTTTACATTAATGGTAAGTGGTAAATTATATTAATAATATTAAATTTAGTAAAAAGATTTGAAAAATTAAATGTTGTGCATGATTATAATTTTTATATTAATGGAAAAAATAATAAACTTCTTCCATGTAAAAATCTATAACCCATTACAATAACACTTTATTTTATATCAAATATGCCACATATAACATTAATCTAGTGAAAATGATTCTACACAATCCATTTTTTGTAATATTTTTCCTAAAATATTTTTGCATATTTTTTATTGAATTAGATATTCAAATATTTATAATGAGAAATTAATAAAATAATTTTGTATGCAGTTTTACATAGTACAAATGATAAAACTCTAACAACCTCATTATCGTTAGATTGTTTATTCTCTATCCCAATAAATTAATGATGTAAAACAATTCCCAGAAACATAGTTTCAAATTTTAAGATGATATGAAATTAATTGGTGGAAAAACAATTCTAAATTATATTGAAATATTTTTTTTACCTATCATTATTTTCATTGGTTTTTTGAAATTATAAATAAGGTAAATTTTTTTCGATATTTCAAAGAGGTTTAGAGGAAAAAGCAAAAAAAATTATTATTATCATTTTTATATGATTTTTGAAAAATCATTTTTTTCAATTATAATTAAATCAGGTTTTGGAAATTAATTTTTATATATATATTCTTCTATGAGAATGGGTATCTCTAATGAGTGTGTCAAAACATTTAGAGTTGATCTCAAAATTTAAAAACAAACATTGGATACTAAATCATGAGTGTTTATTTCA
This sequence comes from Viscum album, assembly GCA_963277665.1. Classification (NCBI taxonomy): domain Eukaryota; kingdom Viridiplantae; phylum Streptophyta; class Magnoliopsida; order Santalales; family Viscaceae; genus Viscum; species Viscum album. Next base: position 1,375,594,841 of record OY728140.1, on the reverse strand, counting down.
AAAATCTATCTTTCATAATACTAATATTAGAAATTGTAAATTTTATGTATGCAAATCAATCAATATTAACTAAAATTATATTAAATTGAATCAAATAATCGATCATAAATAAATTTTTGTTCACAAATCATAATTTATATTTAATTAAAATATAAATATAGAATAAATATGAATCATCAAAACCGAAAAATTATAAAAAATTTAAAAAATTATGAATCTACATCATTGAAAATTATATCATCCCTCCATTATAGTTAACTATTTCATTTTCCAAAATATATATGAGATCAATAATTACATAAATTTAAAATACATAATAAATTTACAATAATATACAATGATTATTTAAAAAATACAAACAGATTGTTGTTTTTAATTAAAATATAAGATGAGTGTAAGATTATCAATTTTTTATAAATAAAGAAATTTCTAAAATGATTAATTTATTTTCCACATTAAATATATTTTACTAATAATAATAAAATATATTTTATATATTTATATCTGTTTTATTACATAAATGAAGAAAAATAAAACAATAGAAAATAAATCTTTCATTACTATAAGAGCATAATTATTTTTATTATATTTAACTTGATTAATTTAAATGAATTTTCCAATTTATTTGGAAGGTTGGAATTTGAAATCAATTAGTTCAGTGGTTTTTTCATTATTTTCTTTAAAATTAAAAAAAACACGAATTTTTTAAAAAAAAATTCAACATTAAATTAGCATGAAAAATTGTAATTATTGTTTATGAATAAAAAAATTATAATATAAGAATAACTGAATTTAATTTTTTAGAAATAAATATCGTATAGTGAATCACTTTTAGCGTCAATATATTTATTAACAACTTAAATATTAAAGATCAATTAAACAAGAAATTTAAATTTTCATTTAATCATGGTCATCAATATCATCTAATATAACTATTTAACTCATTAAATAAACTGCAAATATATATATTCTAATTGGTTATTTTAGGTTTTTAATTAAAAGAATAAATATCAATGTCTTAACATAATTATGAAATTTGATAAAAGAGTTAATATAATTATAAAAACACTAAATTTTTTCTTAAATTTTATATCATCTTACTTAACTAATTCGCTAGAAATAAATTTTTTCACACCTATATTGGTGGGTTGTTCCCTTACATCGAATTGATACATTCTTAAAACACCACTATTTTTTTCAATACACATATTATGTTACCCAAATCCATTGAAATGTGATAATATGCCCACCACCCATTTTGGAAAAATTGTCCTATTGTAGTACAATGTCGGTGTAAAAAAAGGATATAGTTAACCATTATCACAATTAAGAGTTACATTATACTTTTTAAAATCAATATAAAAGTAAATGAGTTATTATAAAATTTATTTCAACTGAATAGTTTATTTTATCAAAAATGACTTGTATAATAATTAAAAAATGCATGAATTTCTTCCAACATATTCTTAAACCCCAATATTTCTTCATTAACATTCCACTTGAAAAAATATTTTACATTCAGTGCTTAATGAAAATTATTCAACCATTGGATTATATACTATAGGGTACATATATAAAGTTTTAATCTTTTTATTTTTAACTTATTTTTTGGGTACATTTATTATCCAATGTAATAAATAATACTTTGAGTTTACAATGTGTCTCGGTTAGAAACAATGATACTAAATCAATAGTTTTTTATGTTTATACTACTTATACTTTCCGTTAATATTAGAAACTCCTTGATTCTGGAATATAAATAAGGTGATGTTGGAGTATAAGAGGTATTTATTCTTTTACAAAAGGTGCCCATAATATTAAATAACTTTTTCAAATTAATATCCATTATTTAGATTGAAATGGTAATGTGTTAATTAACCTGAACATACCTTTAAATTGAGAATTTGTTTCACTGGGTTTTTAACACTCACATATAATTGAGTTTTCATATAGAAACCATAGTATAATTCCCTATAGAAAAATTGGAATCTTCCAAGAATTGAATAATATAAATATAGGGTCAATATATATCATTCGAATGTAAAATTAATTGATGTTTAGTACTACAGAAAGTAATAATCTATCTATGGAAATAGAAAACAAATTCCAAAATATAGAAATTCCCATAATAAAAAATATTTAGATTTACATAATTGAATACTTTCTATACGCCCCAGGACACTCATATAAAAAATATTTATCTCTACTCAACCTCTCCATCCTCCTGACCGAGAAAACCATTATGTTAATATAGTGTTGACTATATATACCGATATAGTAGAAATTAATTTAAAGGAATAAAAAACATCATCATTATCATTTTTGGATATAAATCAAATCATTGATATTAATTTACACATTTCAGGTCTCATCATTTTCTTTTACCTATTAATGAACTTGGTTATCCACTCAAATAAGGATACATCCAATACTAGTAATGTATATAATTCTACAAAATATTTAACTAATTTGACATGTATAAAAAATAAATATTAATTATTCTCCCTAAATATAAAATTATATATAATTTAGCATATGCACAAAAAATATAGTATGCATCCAACTAAAAAATGTCACCCAATTATTTCCAAATATCCATTTTTGATGATGTTTTATAAAATATTCATTATCATGTATATACTACATAAGTGTGGTGATAGGTTACACTACTCTAGAAAACTCGTTATTCCTCTCCCCAAAATATGTTCAGTCACACCTATGAAAATCATCCTCGGGCAAATAATGTGTTGGGAATAATACATTAATTTTAAAAATAATTTTAAATATTAATATTAAATATCTTACGTAATCCTATAACAATGATTGAGCTACCATTATAAAATGATCACACCAATCACAAAATTATCATCCACCTTATCATTATCTACCATATGTTTAGCTCACTCATAGAGATATGGTCTTGAGATAATGTTATAATTAATCTAGACTATATGACTATATGAACACCTCCTTTTATCATTTTCCTTCAGTTAGATTGACACATTCAGGGGGAAATAATTTTACAACATTAATCTTCACCTTGGAATACACCTCTGTGGAAAACCATCTGTATTTATTGTTATTAGAAATTAAATTATGGGATAAATTTATCTAATAAAAAATTCATCATCGATACATATCTAACAAATTAGTTAAATATAAATCCATTGAAACATTTCATTGAAATATATCATTTAATTAAATCCTCAATCATATAATATCATCTTATATACTCACTTATAGATACCCATTAAATGAATTTTATTAAATTAAATTATGATAAAAGATGTTTAGCTGCACAGATATATACATGTTAAAAATTTATTTATAAAATTTCCTCATCATAGTAGAACTAAATTAGTCAACTAAAGAAACAATTTCCTGTTACTCACTCCATTGAAAAAAATTATGGGAAAAATAAATCAAATTTGTATTGTCATGAACATATATATATATATATATAATATTTTATAATGATGAAAACATCCTAAAAGTAATTATTGATGACCTAGAAAATATCACCATTATTATCTATATTTAAATCGAGTAAAATTGAATATTCATTATTTTAAAATGAAAAATGTGAAAAAATATTTTCTTCATTGATATTTATATATACGTTAAATCGTAAATTAATTATTACAGAAGAAGTGAAATTTTTACATGTTTTAATGTGATAAAATGTATATGATTTGTTGTGGGTGTGGCATGTATTCTTCCCCATTACCATATCCACATGTATGATCTAGATAGAAAAGCCCGCATTAATAATTTGTCACGGGATAAATACATGGTTGATTCTCCCATGACCATACATGGATGATTGGTACATGACTGTTTTCTGAATAGACCATAGTGGGTGGGACCCTTCAACTAAACGTATATCTCAAGTGTCATAGGCCATATAACATCTCTACTATCATATCTAACATTTTATAAAAATTGTACTATATCTCTCCCTTTAACCCTCTCATGAAGCCTTCACACACAAATACAAAGTAATTATCCAAACTAATTTCCATTTTAATGTTAAATAATTATTACTATTGTCCTTTCATAAACAACACAAGACCTTATCATCATTTATCATCAAGGTGATATAAATTGTAGAAATTGATTTGAACAAATGTCCTTCAATTTATTAATCCCACCACCAAATACCTATGGTAAAAAACCCACTATCATTTCCAACATTCAATAATTCTATTGATCCATTTTCAAAAAAAATTAGTTTCTTTACTCTAATATTGTGTAATTAGGTTTTATATGATAAATGTGTCCAATTGTAATAAGGGGTTCCTTAGTAAAACAAACACCAACAATGCATAAGGTTGAAAAATTGGCTAGCTAGAAGTTCAGTTGTTAGTAGTTGACAAAGATGAATATTGTATGAAATAAATTAAAGAGTAGTAAATGGTTTATTTAATTAAATTAAAGATAAATTTTTTTAAATATTTATACATTAATATGAATCTATTAACATTACTAACAATTAGTAGTTCATTTATTTAATTAATTTGATATATATAAAATTATTAAAACCAAAAATATTTTTCTTGTTTTCAAAATTGTACTTGTGAGTAAAAAAATTATAAACTCAATAGAAAGATCAAAATATGTATTTATTGTTTTTTACAATGTTAATATGTTTAATTTTTTAACCTTTAATTAAAATATTACACATAATCCTTAAATATTTTAAAAAAACAAACTATAAAATTCAACATTATACCAAAAAATTTAATATAACTTATATATATATTTTTGATAATATACCTATATAATATTCTATAATTTTATTTTTCAATAGGGTATAGATCATAGTAAAATTATTTAATATACTTTTCATGGTCTTTCACTAGTAAGAAATATACATTATTCTGATATGTGTAGCTTATCAAACTATATAATTGATTTCATTCAAATGAGAATTTATATTTTAGTTTGAATTCAAGTAATAAAATTTTGGAAAATTAAATTATATAAAATAAACTATCTAAAAATTTTATAAAAATGATATAAAAAATTAGTTATTTAAATTAGAATAAAATGAATCTATTCACACCAAAAAAATATAAAATCAGCAATATTTTTTTAACACCAAAAAATGATATCACATTTCATTGTATATTTATTAATATATTTTAAAAAAATTATTTATAACACCATGAAAAATGTAGGGTTCTAACCATAGGGTTTTTTAAAATGGTGGATAATAGAGAACAAATAGTAATTATTCCTCAATTTTTTATAAATATTAAATTATTTATAAATGAATTTATTGTAAAAAATATAGTGATTTGTTATTTTTTATTTTGTAAAAAAAATAATAACAAAAAATGAAAATGATCCATAAAATAGTGAATTCGTGTCTAAGCATTTAGAGATTCCCACACAAAAAATACAACATTATTCAACTCATGGTTTGTTTAAATTTCATTTTCACTCAACAATTAACTAAAATGATAAGTATTTTCTCATATGATACTACAAATTAAATTCAATGATTAGAATATGATTGTCATAATGAAATTAACATAATTATTTTTAATTTGAATTATCAGATACATGTAGAATATATCAAGATAATTCAATTATTCATCTTATCTCAAATATAAGAAACAACATTCAATATAGCAAAGAATATATCTATAAAATATGATTGAATAATTAATCTCTGTATACATAACTTTTATTATTAAACAGTAATTTTTGAATTTGTTTAAACATATTTTTTAAAGAATTAATAAATAAATTGGAATGAAATATTTCTCATAATTTTAAAAAGTAAAATAATTATATTATATAAACTAAATAAAATAGGATCCCTAGTTCCTCACTCCAATCATAAAATATAAATATCATAATCAAAAACTAAATAGTAACAAATAATATTAAAAAATTACTTAATAAAATAATTGGTTATTCTCCTAAAATTTAAAATTATTGTCTTCTTTTCTAAACAAATGAATTTGTAGATAAATGGGTGAATAAAATAACGATTCAATTATAAGATCATAAAAAAGAAATATTTTTCATTAAGATCATTCTCGTATACATATTTATTTATCAAAAGTATCTCTTGTGGATCACCACTATTATTTTTCATCAATACATAAGGACTCAGAATTAAATAATCTATAAAATTGATTCTTTTGATGTGAATTGATTCCCTATTATTCTTTAAGATCATCAAGGATTAGGATTTTTTAAAAAACTAGGTTATCACACTTACCAAAATAAATATTTCATCCCCATGTGTAAACATACATTCATTATCTAATATACCCAAAATAAAACAATTTTATGATATAACAACTATTATTTTCATGGAATTTCATCAAAATTTGTATCTCAAAATCAGTATCATCCCAACTCATCCTAAAAAAATATGAAATTATTATTAATATATTTTATATTTACAGAAATATCACTATGGTGCATATAAAAAATTAATAATTAAACTCACTTATCCATGAATATTAATAAAATTTTCCTTTTTCAAAATAAACATTGATCTCAAAAAAAATATTTTATTTTCCAAGAAATCAACTTCTCTATACAATTTATTTTATAAATAATTTTATAAGAAACCATAAATGAAAAATATTACCTATAAAGGATTCTTTTCAATCATGAAATTCAACAAAAATATTTTTCAAAAATATATACATTTATATTTTAAGAAGTAGTACAAACATACATTAAAAAAACAAATAGCTTATCCTAATAAATCATAATAATTCTTTAAAACACCGTAGAAATAATAGAAAACCCATTTATTTGAATTTTGGAATAATTTACGTATTACCCTCACAATCACTCTTAAAGTGGAATAACCTACCTCAGATTTTGAAATTATATCTTTATAGAAACCAATACCATTAACTCTACCTATTTACTCTATGTATTGAACAACTATATTTGGATCACCCTTCATCAAGATTTATTTCATGATGGAAAATAAACATGAGTTATATTAAGGTCACCCTTCATCATAAAAATCGACCAACAACCATATGATAATCCTTAAACATTGAGTATTTTATTTTTGTCATCATACTCATAGAAATATTCAGTATAACTCTAGGAAACAAATTCTAGATATCAATATAACTATTTCATTTAAAACACTTTTTGAAAATATCCATAAAAATATGAATAAGGGTTCATAGTTAAATAAAACAAGAAATATATTAAAAGGAATACATACCTAAAATAACGGTTATGATGGAATCAAAAACTCTTGATGTCATATATGTTAAAAATAACAAAACTCATTTTGACATTTTTTTAAAAAAATTACCATATAAAATGAAAAATAATAATAATTCTGAAATATTTTTTAGGAATGTAAAAAGATAAATAAAATTTAATTATTAATTAATTTATTTATATACAAATACATTCATAAAATAATATTTTGAATATTTACACGTAATAAAAATAATTAGAGGATAAATCTTTATAGCATTTAAAATGGTATTTGTACGGTAAAGTGTCCCATTCCACAAGTATGGCTGCTCAGATACAATATTTTTCATAATTAATCAATAATATTAATTACATAAATTCCAAACATAAATATTTATGTTTATTATAACTTTTATTTAATCAATTCCCATTTTATTATTAATTATATAATTAGTAATATCCTTGTCAGACATTTTAATGATATTCATATTATTTTTCCAAAATGAAATTTGTTGGTTGAATATGGTCAAAAAGGTAATAATACAATAATATTTAGAATAAAAAATACTATTTTTAAAAAATAATGTTATTTTTTAAAAAAATAATTAAATATTGTTATGAATAAATATTTATGTTACAATCATGGAGATTTCATGTTGTATGTACGCATGACTAACATTATCAATTTTTAAAGAGAATGAAATAAATAAGGTAAGTATCATTTAATATTTATATAATTATTATTATATTAAAAAAAATTATTTTATATTCAAATATACATATATATACCATAAATTTCATGTGGTGATGAAAAACAAATCACATCACTCCATAGAGTTGTTAATCCTAATGTATGCATGAATGATGTCATAAATATTCAATGGATGAAAAGGTATGAGAATAAATGATATTTTATATTTATAAAAGGATAATTATATTATTTAATATCATATTTATATATTACATCCATAATTATAACCTTCTAGGGATTATAAAAAACAATATTCATCAGTTCATGAGGAATTACATTGTCAGAAATAGAAATGATTGTTTGATTTCTCATATAATGGAATGGAAGATAGATACCGGTTTTTAAATTAAATTAAAAATTTTCATTAATTTAAGGATAATGATCTTAATATTTAAATATGGTTGAAGAATAATTCAATGAGGTAGAAAAATAAATTAAATGAAAATACATGATTAATATTAATACGTCTTATATTGATAATATCATTGGGTTATACTTGAATCCTACCTTGATTGGTTTTATGATAAAAATGGTTCCTCAACGAAATATTTATGTATTTTAGTAATTTAATAATATAATTATTCATAGTTCCAACTATATCTAGATGTGTATATATTAAAGGAGAGGGGTATCCTTTTGTAACTTATGGATAAGACACACTTGTAACTTTTAAAAAAATTAAAATATATTAATTTCTTACTATAAAAAATGGATCCAAAATCATAAATTTTAATATATGAGATTATATAGGGTAAAAAAATGGAATTAAAATGGAATTAAAACCATTTTTTGGTTATTTTAACCCTTATCTCTTTAGTTTAACCCACAGTAAAACTATTTTGTCCTTAACCATGGAAAAAATATTTTACTATTTTTATTATAAATTATGGATAAAAACATTTTTACCTTATTACCAAATATTAATTTTTTTGCCTCTAAATAAGGAGCCCATTCTTCCTATCTAATTTAACAATAGTAGTTTAATTAATTTGAAATTAATCTTGTAAAATGGGAATAATATATTTATTCATAAAACTTCCTTTTAAGTGCAAAAAATTTTTTCTTCCAAATTCAAGAAAATTCTTATTCCAATAATATTTTCTGGATTATATTTAATAAAAATGAACAAAGTAAATATTAAAACTAATCCAAAATATATTGTTTCTCTATAAATAATTGAAAAGAAAATAAAATTTTCAATAAAAACAATTATATATCAATATTGAATGAAAAATAAAAAATTAATATGATATCATTAAAAAACCATCAACATGTTGTTTTGAGATAATGAATTTAAAAAATAATTTTATTTAATTAAATTAAAATTCTATAATTAGGAATTTAGGCATTTAAATTGTTCATTATCATATATAAAAAACTATATAATAAGAAAAATATTTCATTTTTGATTTAAAAAAATAATGAATATTATTGCTATTAAAATAACTCTATAAAATATAATTTTGGAATATTAATAAGGAATGAAATTTATCTAAAATTATCATTACCTTGTTTAAAACTGAAATAATCTCGATCTCGGTAGTCAAGGGATCAAAATTTGAAAATACCTATGTTCTAAACACAAATAATAAAATGGTATAAATAAAACATCAATATTAAAGGAGGGAAGTGAAATATGAAGGTCATACAAAATAAAAAATATATATGTTTCCACACAACTATAAAATCAGAGTTAACTAAAACATGTATTTGGAAAGAACATCAATTAAGTATATAACATTATATTTGTTTTAGGAAAAGAATAGACCATTAATTCATTAGATATGATCATAAAAATAATATTTTTATTTCAATATAATTTTTAAATAATTGAGTGATTATTTTACCATCAAGATTAGGAACATGAAAAAATATGCATACTTTGTTTTTTCAATTTCATAAGGACTATTTGATCCTTTGATTTTATAATGAACAATTTTCACTTCTATCGCATATGTTGTTACAATAATGAAATATTTATTGTGAATATTTCAAAAAAATAGAACTGAAATAATATTATAACAAATGAAAGTATCTATAAACATATAATAATTTATCCCTTTTTACCTTATACATCATCCAAATTCAAAATTATTATCAAAATCTCAGATAATATTCAACACAAATTAACCATTATACATCAACAAAAAAATATCAATATTATCACAAAAATTTAAACCGAAATCATTTCATGAATAACTAATCTATGAAATCATAAAAATAATTCTATATGAGCTTGAATCCCAATTATTAGAATTATTTTATCTCTTTTTTATCTATGATTAAAATAATATTTATCTCTAAATAATAAAAATCACTCATAAATCCATATGCCCAAAATTAATAAAAAAATTATGAAATTATAATCTTAATGATAATAATAACCAAATATAAATTTAATTAATTCCAAAAATAAATTATATCTAAAAATTATCATTGAATGCATTAACTAATTAGAAACAAAACAAAATAAAAAACCCTTTAATATGCTTCACATATGGAAAAAGATTATATACATTAATCATATATTCTCAAAAAATAAGGAAATATTTTCTATAAAATAAAATGAATAAAATAAAATATTTTATTCTTTCCAAAATCAAGGTAATATTTACAAAAAAATCATTTAAATTATAGTTTTATACTAAAATGACATCATGTAGGCTAGTTTTAGGAATTTCAACCTTGTAACTGCTCAGTTGTGGATTAAAGCACGAAGGATTATCAAAATTCAATGGGTTATCACCTAGTATACACGTTATAATTTATCTAAATATTTATTAATATAATTATATTATAAATATAAAAACTAATAGGAATTCATATTCATTTGTAACATTGATCATATAATATTCCACTAAAATATAATGAAAATCCTGAAAAACTGTTTTTCAATAAATAACTTATTAACCTCTATGGTTTTATATATAGCTTCTTTTTTTCAAAAATTTAAAATAATATCAATTTAATATAAATTAGTTTACCTAAATAAAATATTCACCCAAAAATTTATTTACTCATCCTTCATATTCCCTTAAATCAATGTCTCTAAAAATTATAACATTTCCACTAAATAACTTTCTAAAGGTATCATTTCCATCAAACATATGTTTCTAAATATTGAAAATAAATCCTACTATAGAATAATGCATAGATGTTTCATAATTTCCAAGAAATTTAGACTATATCATAATATCATAGAAAAAATTCAAAGATATCATCCATATTAACAGTCGAAACATAATCACATAGTTCATTCATCTTACTTATTATAACAATATCCATGCTTTATCACATTATTCTTTAATACATCAATACAAAAAGTTAAATATTTTTATTATAGAGTAATTAATCACCAATATATACCCAATATTTATTTATACATTATACCTAAAAAAATCCATACCTTAAATATAGACAACCAAAATTATTTATATTTCACCTATATTGGTCATGATTCCCAACTTCTAAAATTTAAATGATCAAGTACATTGTGTAATTTTACATTCGAGAGTGATAGAAGAGTTGAAATCATGAAATAAATTAAAATAGTTACAATAAAAAAATATGTTTTTTAATTAAATGATAAGTTGTTGGATAAGTCAAATCTATTATTCCAAGTGATTTTGATAGTCATAAAACTATCATATTCATTTCATGATTCCTTCTCAATAATAGTTATGATCAGACCATCTAAAAGGGATTTCAATGTTGTAAATAATTGTTTCATTCCAACATGGTAAATGATCCATAATAAGTTGAAAAAAATATTAAAAAATCAAATTATATGTTATATATTTAAAGGGATATAATTATTAAGGATAAAGACAATACCATAAAAATTTTATAATAATTTAATCATTCAAGTTGTTCGTCTCATAGTTTATTCGTGTCGTTATCCAACTACCAAAAATAATATAATTACACATATAATAATAACCGTATTTATATATAACGTACTAATAATTTTCATTATATAGAAAGTTTATATTTTTATCAAATAACATAGAATCCTCTAAGGATATCTAAACATTTCCTATGATATCATCTATAATGAATCAGCCTTAAATAATTTATTAAAATGAATATTTTTCCAAGAACTAAATTTCTTACTTTCCTATAGAACTTTAAGATTTACTATTACATATTGTTATTATGTCACCCATATATAAATAAATATTATACCGCAACGTTCACAATTTTTCTTAGTATAAATTTTCTCCATAATTATGATATATCAAGTCTTATTTTTGGGACATATCATTAAAATTTTCATATATACTTCATCCTTGTACCAAATAAATCATAAAACCCAATGAAAATAATTTTAAAACATGGTATGAATGAAAGAAAACAAAGCATGGTACATATAAAAATTATGAAAGAAACATAAAGGTCCCAGAATACTCAAAGAAAATATCTTATTCAAAATAGAAATTAAACTCAAAATAAATATTTTCTATCAATATAAATTACATTATATAGTCAATGATATTCATTAATCATTTCATATTAAATATTGAAGGAAAATTGATAGTCATATGTTTCATTGAAATCAAGAAAAAATCCAGAACAATTTTTGACAAAGTTATTCATTTCACCCTTAAGAATTATGATAAAAATCACATTAAACAAAATATCTTTATCTTAAAATAAAAATACATACAATTTTCTAAGAAAAACTACATAAATATACATTATTCATATATGTAACATAGGAAATATGTTTCATAATCAATCTCTTAATAACTATAATAAATGAAAAAACAAACCAATTAATTTAAAATAATCACTTATGAAAAACATAACTGGTTATGTTTTTTCCTTTACCGAATGCATTGGAGAGAGTTATTGGGAACACCATACATCATCATCTATATTGTTATTTCCCAACATCATGAGCAATATAGGTCTATCTCATCATTTTAAAAAATTCTCAATGACCATAAAAAGTTATAACAGAATTAATCTTTCATTTCTATCATTATAATCATAAAAATATTTTCTCCACCGAAATGAAAAATATATCTGGATATCAAAATATATATCACATTTTATCCCTTTTTTTAAACATACCCTAGAAAGGAAATGGGTTTTATTATTTAATGAATACATGAAGTATATAATGTAAAAAAATTAAATTTCAATACATTAAAGAGGAGAAACAATTTATTCTATATAATATATAATACACTACTTCCATTTTTCCTTTTGCTGAAAAGTTATATAAAACATATAGAGAAAACCCCCACATAAATAAACATTAATGAAAATAAAAATATATAAAAAAAACCTTTATAATTAATTTCTTAACATAAATATATTCTTAACATTTTTTTAGTAATAATGACAAGCAATAAAAACTATTTGTAAATAAATCATTAAAAATATTTAAATGAAAATTTTAAGGTAAAGTGTCCTTTACCATAAGAATGTATCATTATGTCCATTCATAATATTCATGAATAATAAACATAAATTAATTATTTAAATTCTTAATATCCTTTCTAATGTTTATTGTTAAATTTATTTAATTTTTCACCATGTTATATTCCTATAATCATTTTAATTCACGTCAGATGTTTTGATGATATTTGACTCATATGAAACAAAAAATTTGGTTGGAGGATTTTATTGAAATGTGTAAATGTTAAATCATATCAATAATAATAATAAAAATAATTATCATTTTTACATATCCATTATAAATTTAAAACCGACTAAGAAATATGGTTCTGAAAAATTGATTATGTTACAAGATTGGAGATCATTGTTCATAATTATGCATAATAAACTATTACATTTTTCGAAGGTGATTGGGGAAATAAGGTAATTATTAATTTATATTTTCAAAATTATGAATATATATTAAATAAATTATTGTTTTTAAAAGTATTTCTTTATATAACACCTATGTGGGGTAGTGATAAAAAAATCACATCACTTTATGGAGGTGGTAATTGCTATATAAGACAGAATAACATTATCATTTTTCAATGGAAGGAAATTTAAGACAATATATAATGACCCACTTAGTCTTATAGTCTTGAGAGGTCAGTGAGTAATTAATTTTTCCTAAGAGACATCCCTAATATTCCAAATGATGGAAATAAATTACAAAGGGTTTCAATTCAAGTGGGGGACGATCTACCATTTAAGAATAAAACCATAAAAAACATATATAAACAAGAAACCACCATATGATGCATTAAAAATTAAAAGATGAATCAATAGAATCTTTTATAACACAACAATTCAAAGTGTGAAACAAAAAAAATAATCATAAAAATAAACAATATAAAAAAACTAATTACTCCAAGATGACCAAAAGACTCCATGATTAATAAGATCAATGCTCAATATCATCAAAAAACCCAAGTATCATGAGGTGGTCTTAAAATCATGTGATTAATTACCTTTTCCCACATCATAGAAGATTAATATACAAAATCTACATAGATCCAGAGTAGGGGTGAATATAAAACTCTGTAGGTTCTCCCCAATAAAATCATAAATCATGTCCCTTGGAATTAATAGTTGGAATCATTTATAGAAAACCTATTATGTAATCAAATTCTACAAAATAGTTTTTATATAAATATAAAAAAGTTCCAAATAAATTTATAATCAAGAGTAAAGAAGTGGTTTTTTACAAAAAAAACCCTAATGTCACATTTCTATAAAAATACCAAAATAAGGCTTTATAACATTTTCTCAATCTCATTTTATAATAACCATTCCACTTCACTTTTTCACAAACACAACCAAGAATGCTTCCTTTTGACTATTCTATACTCATTAGTATTCTCTTATCCAATCACCATATGTCCCACTAAAATATCCCCCAATCCAAAGGCATTTAACTTTTACCCCATTGGTACATGTCCCCTATATAGGGCCCATCAAGAATCAAATCATGAATAACCAAATGTATTCTGAAACCATTTCGAATAACCATTTCTACCCATTTCAATGAAACCGTACTTTAATTTAAAAACATTAACATAACCAATTCCAAACACCTTCTCCATGTCATTAAAATACTTCCTCTTATTTACAACAATTTAATAATGTCCATTTTCTATTACTCTAGGAAACCCCCATTCTAAAATCTTCATTTTAAAATCAATAATCAAGCACATTATTCAGGAACACTAATTTTCATGATTTCCAAAAACCATTATTCAATAATGTTTACAAAAATAAAATAACAGCCACTTCACCAACATTTAATCAAAAAGTAATCAATTTGAAATAATTACAACCAGTTTTACTAAGAGGATTCATGAGTGAATCCACCTACTTTGAGAATTTTGATGAAAATGCTCAACGGATGAAGAACGCTCACGAAACCAGTTAAAAATTCCATGAATCCTCCTTGGATATCTTCCCTTAACCTGGTCAAGACCAAATATCAAAATATTTGTCATCCATAATCAAATTTATAACCACTAAAAGAATATATCTAATAATCTTATAAGATAGACGAAGTATATTTAAGAAAATGGGACATGAATGGTGAAACAATTGCACTTACCTCAAGAATCGGGCTTCTAAATTCAAAGGAATGGATCTGTGTCGATTAAATTTATTTGGGAGAGGTTCTCCAGCCATAATGATATAATAATCCTGAATTAGGGCCACATATGAGGAAAAAATGTTCCACTTGCTCTAAAAAATGTGATATCCACTTTTTGAAGATCTCACTTTAACCCCACGCATGGTTTAGTCACACTGTTATACAAACCATGCACTAACTATGTGTTAACTACTTTTCAGGAAGACCCTTGCATATCCTCCTTGCATGGTCTCCCTAACAGTCCACACATCATGTCGAAGCTACTACATCTATTTTATCAAAACCAATGTTCAATGTGCACGGTTACTACTAGGCTCCCGTACAGTTTGGACAACTTGTGTGTAGATCAGGAACCTCCCCTTTATCACCCGAAAATCACCAAACATTCTCAAAAATCTCACAACCATCACTCTTAAATGTAATATACATGAAAATCATAAATAAAATGTTACATACAAGAAATCAGTTGTGGTACATTATCCCCACCATTGGTATTTCCACCCCCATAAATTATAAAACTATCCTTCCCTAAAAGAGTTTTGGACACAACACTTTCATTTCCTTCAAATGTCCTCATGTCTATTCCAAAGTCAGACCATGTTCCCATGAATGTAGCACTAAGATGATGCTTTTTTAATTCATGAATTTACCCTACCTATCTAAAATCCACACCATGATATGTACTAACAAAGAATCTATATCCTGTTCAACATGGTCCCATATGATCACATTTTTAGGATTAGGATGATACATTTTCAACTGAGATACATGGAAAAAATTATACACCAAACGGATCCATAGTGGAAATTAAAACAGATATATCACAACTTTAACACATTCCACTATCTCAATAAGGCCAGTGTATTGAGTAGAATACTTTCCCTTCTTCGAAAAAGGACAATTTCCAATCCTTGGAATGATCCATTAAAACACATGACCACTCACCATGAAGGATAATTGTTTTCAATGATTATTTTAGGACAATTTATTATTACTCTGAGCTGCTTCCAACATATTTCATATCAAATAAATCATCTCTGTTATTTCTTATACTAGGATAAGTCTAACTAGGGAAGTATAAACTATTTAAACACATTAATGGGAAGAACAACAAGTCTACCCATACAATTCATCGAAAGGGGGCATATGTATTAACACACGATATCAGTAATTATACGATAACAATACTAATATCACATTCTCTTCCCAGGAGCCACGAAAACCCATTACACAAGATCGAAACATGTATTCCAATGTATATATCATCATTTTATATTTTCCATCCATATGAGGGTGATATGTCACACTCATAGTCAACTGGTTCGTAAGTGGTTTTTTAAGGTTTTCCCAAAATGAGACAAAAACCTCAATTCTCTATCTAACTTGATCGAAAGTAGTATAGGACCCCAGGACACCCTGAGAGAGGGGGGGGGAATCAGGGTGTCAAACTTTTCTTTTAAAAATAAGGATCTCATTCCCACGATGGTAGGAACTAGTTAAACATGTATGATGAATATGATCAGCAATGAGACATTCACATGCATAGAGGTGATGAAACAATTCTTACATGGTTCTCTGCTAAGGGATACGTCCAAGGAGCATACGCCGAAAAGTTTTCGGTTGTACCAAATTCCACTAATCTTCACTAGTTGTCGATTAGAATGGTTCAGGAATAGTCACTCTATCCCAGGGTCACTGCCATTACAAAAGATCAGGTATAGCTCACTACTTCCCTCAGGTCACTCTCGTTGACTCCCCCTGGCTCACTGCCCTTGGTGAAGTCACACTAAGTTTATAGACATGAAGGTCACTTCAATAGATTTTCATTTAAGTCTTTGTCTCTACTTAGAATATGACTCTTCTTGTATCAATGTCAATAATTGATGCACTAGAACGCACAGAACCACTGAAGCGGATAACCAGAACGTGCACACAAGCTTCACTGACAATTGCACGCAACACCAACCCTTTGTGTGGAAAACCTTCCTATTGCGCGCAAGAATTACTTTTTCTCATGGAAAAATATTTCATGCCACAACACCCTTTTTCGCGCAACTGAATATTTTACGCGCATTCCCAATTTTTACGTGTAACTCTCCATTTTCTGCGCATCCCATAATTTTCCGTGCAATCCAGAATATTTCGCGCAAGCCCCTTTACGCAATATTTTTTCATGCATCAGACCTCAGATCTTCTCAAAGTCTTCAACCCTCTAGAATGAGGGGGGTCACCTCTTATTTATAGGCGTCTAAGACCCCCGTGCGCAAAACACCCTTTGTCTCAAAAAAATCTTCATCTGGCGCGTAATATTTCACACCGGAAACTTTTTTCACGCACATCATCAGATATTTCACGCAGCCCATGTCGTTGCCGTTTTTCGACATTTTGATTCTGAAACACTGTTTGCATGAAAAACCTTGATCCTCCATTTCACGCATCCCTCTGTTTTTCGCGCCCAACTCAAATATTTCGTGAACACCCCTTCTTTTTCATGCACCACTTTTTCTTTTCGTGCACCTCATTTTACCAACACTCCATGTCTTCATTTTCCGATTTTGAGGCCCAAATATTTGGAAAACACTAGGAAACATAGCCACCTTCAGTCCAGTTGTCTTCTTGAACTGTATGATCACTTTTTTGGTACAAATTCTGAACTTCCACTGAGGATTGACAACAAACACAAACCATACTCCAATTCATGCATATAATAGCCATGGTTCCAAAAATACCCTCCTGTGGGTTTGTTGGAAATCACCAAATAAATTCAACAGATCACCAAGAACGCAGGGATCAACTCAGCCAACACTCTAAGTCTACGTGACCAATGCTCAGTGTAGAAAAAAAGAGAAGAAGCATGAATTGATTTCCCATGTTTTGGAATTCTCAAAGACTCCCAAGAAATTATCTTACAGTGTCATAGAAGAATTACATGTCCACCGATATTCCTGAATTTATTCCTTTCTCCCCCATTGCAAATAAACCCTAAGACCGGTAATGTGTGCATTGTTCAGCTCAAACCATTCTCCCCCTAGAAAGTATCTCCCCCACAAACCTGCATCACATCCACAAATAGATAAAAAAAACATTATCATAAACCGGGAGAGGGGATTTTCTTAACCTCCTTATGCACTCAGAGGTGGCCGAACACCGAGGATCAACCGATGCTTCTCAAACACCGCCGCAGACAGTGGCTTGGACTATATATCATCCACTTGCTCATCAGTTCCCACATGATCCATTCGAATCAAGCCTTGCTCAAATTTTTCTTTGATAATGTGATACCTAATTTCAATATGGTCTAAACGAGAATGATGAACTGGATTCTTCGTAAGATCAATTGCACTCTTTTTATCACAATAAATTACCATTGGTTGCTTCACCTCATAACTAATATCTGTTAGTTGTTCCTTCTTCCATAGTAGTTGAGTGCATGCCTTTGTGGAAAAGATATACTCAGCATTAGTAGTACTAAGAGAAGTAATTTCTTGTTTCTTGATCAACCATCCAACACATTTATTTACAATAGAGAATGCTCCACCACTGGTGGACTTTCTATCTACTACATCACCAGCCCAGTCATCATCAAAAAACGTTGGTAATTCAATATCCTTACCTACAGAAAAATATAACCCAAATATATGTGAACCTTGAATGTACATCATGATTCTTTTTACTGCTTCCATATGTTCCTCCTTTGGATCACTCTGAAAGCGGGATGCAAGACGTGTGGAAAAGACAATATCTGGACGTGTCGCTGTCAGGTACAGTAGGCTCCCAATGATCTTTTTGTACATGGTGGGATCTACAGAGGTCTCATCCTTAGGTTTTCCAAGTTTAGTTCCAACAAAAATCGGAGTTGAAAATGGTTTGGAGTCTTGCATATTAAACTTCTTCAGCAGCTCTCTGGCATATTTTTCCTGTGAAATGAATGGGTAATCCTTCTTTTGAATCACCTGCAGTCCCAAGAAATATGTGAGCTCTCAAATCATATAAATTTCAAATTATCATTTCATGTTATTGGAAAATTCATCCACAAATTTCTACCTGCAGGCCACCAAATATGATGTCATCAATGTATACAAGAAACATGAATTGATCTTCTAGTGAATTCTTCACATATAGATTGTGATCTACTCCACTTTTTAATTCCAGCTTCTTGAGATAAGATTCCATCCTGGAGTACCATGCTCATGGTCCCTTCTTCAAACCATATAGATCTTTCTTCAGTTTGTAGACCTTTGTCTCATCAGTAACAATAACAAAACCCAGTGGTTCTTCAATGTAGACTTCTTCTTTGAGTACACCATTCATGAATGCCGTCTTGACATCCATTTGATACACTATATATCCTCTTTGGAGTTCCATAGCATGGAAAATCTTGATTGACTCCAGTCTAGCCACTGGAGAAAAGGTTTCTTCAATATCTAAACCATAAGCCTAGGAATATCCCTTACATACTAGTCGAGCCTAGTTTCAAATAACACTTCCATGCTCATCAAACTTGTTCTTACCAATAACATTGTGACCTCTGGGTCTCTGGACAAGATCCCATGTTTGCTTCTTGTCCATCTGATCTAACTTTTCATTCATTGCTTTGACCCAAGATTCATCATTTGTAGCTTCTTCGAATGAAATGGATCCACAAATGACATAAATGAAAACTGTGTGTTATTCCTCATCATCCATGTTTGCATGGGTGCACTCCTATCCCCAATTATGTTAGAGGGATCAATCTCACCTCTACGATTTCTCCTATGTCATTCACTTGCATTCTCTCCACCCACAGTCTCTTATTCAGATTCTTCTTCTGAGTCAACATCATGATGTGACTGCGGAGTGTTTTGTACAGCTTCCTCTATTTCTGTAGTTGTATTTTCCCCACGTTCACTTTCTTCTTCACTTTCTATCTCATCATCTTATGATGTCATTGAAGCATTTTTGGTTTTATCTTCAATTATATTAACATCACATCTTACTAAAATCTTTCTGAATCTCTTGTTGAAACACTTGTAGGATTTTATTTTCATTGGATACCCAATACAAATTCCTTCATCGGCATTTTCACCAAACATCTCTTGATTTCCTTCTTTGTTCCAGATGAAATATTTTCTACTGAAAAAACGAAAGTATTTCAATGAAGGCTTCCTTCCATGCCAAAATTCATATGGTGTCTTCATTTCTCCCATATAAATCTCTTTTCGATTCTGAATGTGGACTGCAACATCAACATCTTCCTTCCAGTAATGGTGAGAGATACAACTCTCGATCAACATAGTCCTGGCCATATTGTTGACCTGTCGATTCCGACACTCAACAACTCTATTTTTTTGTGGAGTTCTCACATCAGATACCTCATGCTGTATTCCATGTTTTTCTAGGTAATTTTCAAACTCAAAGAACGTGTATTCCCCTCCATTTTCAGATCGCAAGTCTTTTATTTTTCATCATGTATCATTCTCGGCAATCCGGTGATAAATTTTCATGCAATCAAGAACCTGTCACTTCCTGTGAATCACCATTACACAAGACATTCTACTATAATCATCAATGAAAATGACAAAGTACCTTTATCCATGGGTTCCAACAACATTTAATGGGTGACATACGTCTGTAAGAATGAGATCAATAAGATGAAATTCCCTTTTCTTCTTTGGTCGATATGAACTACAGACCAGCTTCCCACGAATACAAGCATCACAAGACTTTTCCCGTTCAAATTTTAGAATGGTAATATCTATGACTATCTTCAGCTTAGATATATTTTCCTTTTCTTGTTGGTTAATGTGACCCAGCCTTCGATGCGACAAATTGTTTTCTACTACAACAGAAAAATAGTCTGAGTTCAATTTGATGTCAACCTGATATAAGTTTCCACCTGATCTAGAGCCTTTCATAAGAGAATTCCATATTTTTCTCTTTATAGTGCATCCTTTTTGATTGAACGTTACTATGAGCCCTGAATCACATAGTTGACTTACACTGAGGATATTGTGGCATAGACCGTACACATAAAGAACTTCTTTCTTCTTCATCTCTCCATTGGAGAGAGCAGTATTCCCACTGCCATTAATCTTAAAAGCATCATCATTACCAAACCATTCTGTTCCATCAACCTTTTTTTCAATGTTCTTCAAAAGTTCAGCATTTCCCGTTGTATGGGAAGAGCATCCACTATCAAGGATCCAGGTGATGCTGTTCTTTGTAGCTTTGATGGCTACTTCTGCAAGATTGGATTTCTCAATCTTCTTCTTTTCTTTCCATGAGATATTGGATTGAGAATAGGATACTGATGGACTTTTAATACTTTCATCCACATAATCTGATTCATTATGCCCATAATATTCTTCCAGAGGGGAAATACTGTTTGTGATAATAACACCATTAGGAGGATGAAAACTGGCCCATCTTTGAGAGTTGTATGAATTTCTCCTCTCGTACCTCTATCTACAATTCATATATTTATGGAAAATGTTAGAACAACCAAAATAGTAAACATAGAATCCATTTCTTCTATAAGATGGAGGATATGAAATCGTACTCTTTTTTTGACTTCCCAGATCTTCCCCATTCAAGTAGATCCTTGCCTCTTCATAGTATGACATGGTATGGGACAGATAACCACATAACTGACACTTCATGAGAGGAAATGTATTTTCAGTTGAATTTTTCCTCATGCCTTCTTCCTTGGGAGAATAGTTGAACTACCTGTTATTTCTAAAAGTTTGAGGATAATTTTCAGATCCACTTTTAGTTTGGATTGAGGGATCCATTTTCATCATTTTAGGTAATGTTTAAGCATGTCCAAATTTCATCTTGTCTTTCTTTTGGCTTTCTTTACTTCTAGTAGTTGATGTCTCAGCTTCATAGCCAATTCCACTCTTTCCCATGCAAGCGGATCTTTCATCACTTAAGATTTTTCCAACCCCATATGAACCACACTTGGCTCTTGCTAGTAATTCATCATCTGAGAATATTCAGAAATGAATTTTATTCTTGCCCTCATTTGTCATTGATTAACATTCAATTTTACTTCTAAGAGTAACAACTTCTTCTTCAAGTCCCTTAATAGTCTTGGACTTCTCTTCTAGTCTGGATGTAAGGTCATTTATGACCTTTTCGTGTTCTTCAATTTTAAGATTTAGTTCCAGAACATCATCTGTGCTTTCAAGGATTGAATACTGAACTCTCACTAGTTCTTCAAGTCGTTCAATTTCTGATTCAAGATCATCAATATATTTTGATGATTCTTCCACCATTTCCTTCCACTTATTGAATCTCTTACATTTATTATCAATCTTGGAAAAAGCATCCTTAATTTATGTCATTGAATCACCATTAGAAGTAATATGACTATCTTTTTCTTTATTGATCAATGGTTCTATCTTTTCAATCGTAGCCATCATGGAAGCATGCTTTCCCGTTTTAAATTCGGGTTATTCTTCTTCACAAAATTCAGTATCCCCATCTTCCTCTTCACAGAAAGAACTCTTCCTCTGTATTTTCATTCCATATTTGAAGTCTCTCTTTTTGAAAAATCTTTTTTGAGGATTCTCGATGTTCTTATCTTCACTATCTTCATTATTGATCTTTATTAAACACTGATAGGCAATGTTCACATCTTTTCCACAATGAAAACATGCGAGAGGTAACTTCCCTTTAAATTTACCTTTTCCCTTCTAGAAATTCATTGCAATGAGAGAAAGAAATTATTTTTCATCATCATCTTCTCTGCTACTATCTTTTAAAATTTTCAGTTTATCCATGGCCTTGAATGCCATTTCCTTACTCACACGAGTCGTAGAATCTTCTGGTTTGACTCTAATTTCATATGCTACCAAGCTACTCAATTGATCATCCATAGAATGTTTGGAAATATCTCTTTCTTCAAGGGATGACACCTTTGCATTGAACATGTGTGTAAGTATTCATTATATTTTATTTATTATATCAATGCCTTTGATTTATTTTCCGAGACCCCCAATTGCTCCAACCACGTCAGTAATTCGATTGAAGAATGAGTCTACATTCTCGTCTGGATGCATCTTCAAGTCATCGAACTGATTGTGCATGACTTGTAATTTTGCCTCCACAACTTTGTTATCTCATTCATTAATATTTTCGAGTTTATCCCGCATGGATTTTGCAGAGGTGTAACTCATTACCTTTAGATAGATTTGATCAAAAAAGGGCTGTTGTGAGTGCATTTTGTGCTTTAGCATCTGCATCAAGAATTTTCCTTCCTACATCAGTCATAGCCATCCCTGTTGAATCATTGACATTTATACCTTGCTCAATGAAAACAGAAGTTCCATTCTAAGGGATCTTAGATGAGATCTCATTATGTTCTTCCAAATTTGAAAATTAATTCCATCGAAGAGATGGACTCCCCTAACATTGACAGCATTTTCCATGATGACAAAAGACAGATTCAACACTAGTAACCTGGCTCTGATACCACTTGTAGGACCCCGGGACACCCTGAGAGGGGTGGGGTGAATCAGGGTGTCAACTTTTTCTTTTATAAACAGGGATCTTATTCCCACATTGGTAGGAACTAGTTAAACCTGTATGATGAATATGATCAATAATGAGACATTCACATGCAAAGAGATGACACAACAATTTTAACTTGGTTCACCGCTAAGGGCTACGTCAAAGGATCATATGCCGAAAAGTTGTTGGTCATACCAAATTCCACTAATCTTCACTAGTTGTGGATTACAATGGTTTGGGAACAGTCACTATGTCCCAGGCTCACTGCCTTTTCAAAGGTTTAGATATAGATCATTACTTCCCTCAGGTCACTCCCATTGACTCCCCCTTTCTCACTTCCCTTGGCGAAGTCTCACTCAGTTTATAGACATGAAGGTTTCCTCAATAGATTTACATTGATGTATTTTTCTCTGCTTTGCACGAGACTCTGCTTACATCCAAGTCTGGAATTGATGCACTAGAATGTACAGAACCACTGAAGCGAATAACCAGAACATGCAGTCAAACTTCACTAAAAATTGCACACAACACCAAACCTTTGCACACAAAACCTTCCTATTGTGGGCAAGATTTACTTTTTCATGTGGAAAAATATTTCACGCCATAACGTCCTTTTTCGCGCAATTGAATATTTTACTCACAAAATCAATTTTTACGCGCAGCTCTCCCTTTTTCGCACATCCTGGAATTTTCCGCCCAATCCAAAATATTTCGTGCAAGCCCCTTTACACAATCCTTTTATGCACATCAGACCTTGGATCTTCTCTAAGTCGTTAACCTTCTAGAATGAGGGGGGTAACCCCTTATTTATAGGCATCTGAGACCCCCACGTGCAAAACCCCCTTTGGCGTGAAAAACTTCTCATCTGGCGCGTAATATTCTGCGCCGGTTTCTTTTGTCGTGCACATCATGAGATATTTCACGCAGCCCATGACTTTTCCGTTTTTCGACGTTCTGATTCTGAAACACTATTTGCGCGAAAAACCATGATCCTCCATTTCTCGCATCTGGCTGTTTTTCGTGCCCAACTCAAATATTTCGCACACAACCCTTCTTTTTCACGCACCACTTTTTCTTTGTGCGAACCTCATTTTACCAACATCCATGTCTTCATTTTCGGATTTTGAGGCTCAAAAATTTGGCAAACACTAGGGAACAGTGCCTCCTTCAGTACTATTGTCTGCCTGAACTGTATGATCACATTACTGGTACATGTTCTGAACTTCCACTGAGGATTGACAACAAACACAAACAATACTCCAAGTCATTCATAGAATATCCATGGTTCCAACAACTATTATTACATGTCGCTTCACTACTTCTTGAATATAGATCAGGGAATGATCCTCCAACATCTGAGTTTCAATAATAGGGATGAAATGGGCCATCATTATGAAATCATCCACTATCAACCTTATGGAATCATGTTTCTGAATCATTATTGGGAAACCTGTAAAAAACACATTGATCTATGATCCCATTATAAAACTAGAATACGTAAATACTATAATATAATCACTAGTTGTTGATGTTATTCCTTAAATTTCATAAAAGTTGATCACTTTGAAATGAACTCATCCACCATCTATTTCATGATGATCCACCAAATTTTTTTATTCAATGCATTATAAATATTTTGTATTCTTAAATGTATATACCATCTCAAGTGGTGGTAATAATGAATAAGTTCATCCTGATAATCCATATGTACAACCATCCTATTTGTAAACCACAAAAAAGAACACCCATCACATTACCTACCCTCATTGGTATCCTCTCAAATTATTTTTGAACACATTTCCAGGCATTCTGTGTCAGATGTTTGTTCCTATTTAATCATATTTACCTAATTATGCATCACAGAAACTAAAATGAAATCCATGATATCACCTTGGTCGTCACATTCCACATGAATATCAGCTCGAACTAACATCAACTACCACTCATCTAAATCTTCTTTTAATCCATCTGAGTACATGAATTTATTCTTAATGAATTGGCCACTAATTTACAATTTCCTTGTGTATACATCAATTCAATGTCAAACATCTGTAAGTGCTCCATCAATCACCTTTTCGATGGATTCAATCCCCGTTGTAAGAAAATATGTTTCGAGCTCTTATGATATGCAAACACAATGAATGAATCAACAAAGATATAGTGACACCAATTATTCAAAGCATAGTCAACTACAGGTGAATTAAAATCATGTTTTTTCAATTCTTCCCATGAACTCTCAACTTCCCTAAACTACAAGAAAACATGTGGACTCCATTCATGAGAACACATCCCATCCCATGTCCTAATGTATCACAATACACAACAAACCCCATTCTGGAATCTAAAAAAAGCAGGATAGATACTGATATAATATGAACTTTTTGATATTTAAAGGATTTATAACATTCCTCACAAAATTGAAATGGGTCATTCTTCTTTTTCAATGATGTCATTTATAAATCTATGTCATTGAAAATAATAGGTAATAACCACCGATTACATGAAAGATGGGTATCTTAAATACATTTTTCTGACAGTTTCTAAGAGATAACATCATATATCATCTTTAAATCTACCAGAAAAACATTTTTAGAAATTAACTGGAAAATAAATCATACCTCTGATATATGAAAATCACAGTCAGATTGTTTGGAATACAACTAATGACCATTCAAGATTCCTAACACTGTCTCGAAGTGTATCTCATTCTTATCCCCTGTCCATGAGTACACCAATAGGTCATCCACAATCCCCACTATAATAGAATCTAGTTATATGTAAAAAAATATGATTCATCAATTCCATAAAGGCCAATGGTGTATTCATAAGACTGAAAGGAATGACAACATATTCATAATGCAAATATCATCTCCTGAAAGAAAATTTTCAAAATATCATCTTTTCGAACATGCAATTGGTAATATCCTGATCACAAGTAAATCCTAAAGAACAACATAGCTTCCCTCAATTGATTGAATTGGTCATCATTGTGTGGAAGTGGATATCTATTTATTATCGTAATTTTTCTAAGATTGTGAGAATATATAGATATACTTATTGTTCCATCCACATTCATTATGAAGAATACTGGTTCTTCCAATAGAGACGTTCCCAGCTAATTGAAACCTTTGGTTTCTAGAAATTCCAACTGCACTTTCATCTATTTTATTTCTATTGGTTCTATACTATAAGATATAAGTGAAATTGTATTGGTCTTTAGGATGAGGTCAATAAAAACTCCAATTATAATATCAGTTATAACCATGAGAATTTTTTGGGAATGACATATGGAAATTGATCCACAACTACTAGAAAATTAATATCCTCAATCTCTTCCATCGATTCCAAGATCAAACTCCACCAACTAGTAAGTAATAATTCCCAGTACTGGTGGAATCAAGCCCATTCCACCTATCATTACCACCGTTTTAACTCTATAGAGATTCTCAATGCCATCCTTAGTTATAAAACTATCCATTCTTCTATAATAGTCGAGGTGACCCATGAATTTTTTTCACCAATCCGTAGCTAGGATTACATCAAATAAATCCATGTACAACACTGAGAAATCCCATTTCTGCTCAAATCCATCAATAGATATAGAACATTCCAAACATAAAAATGCTCAACATTCTATTTTATTGAGAGGAGTTTTATGTTTTATCATCGAACAAATCATCTCGAGTCCATCGTTCTCTGGATCCAGAACCTATGAGGGAAGAATGTTTTTTAACAATTCCACAAAATCCTCCCAAATAAGGTCTTGATCCATTTTAGCCCGGAACGATACGTCCCACCAATCACGTTCAATATCCTCGAGCATATATGTTTGCAATATGAATTTCAAATCTACTTGTGTAATGATGAAATTAAAGATATGATTCATTATATTCAGCCACACCTCTACATTATAGGGTTTAGAATCACCATGAAAAATGGGTGGATTTTACACCCTAAATTATATTGAATGATCCACATGTCGTTGATAATTTTTTTGGTTTCCTGTGTTCACAACATGAAATAATTGGAAGATACAATGAACCAACTCTTGGTTAAACTATTTCTCTAGTGCAACTGTATTCTCTGTGGCTTTTTATGGTTGGTTACTATGACACCTATTGGGTTCCATTTTGATAATATACGCAATGATCTATAAGGCTGACTCTCTAGCCATATCATTTCAAATTCTATCACATCAACTATAAAATTTATTTACAAAAATCATCCTTTACCATGTTTAACCGTTTTTAAATAAAATCCATTCTTACGTTTGGAAATCTACCCATTTTTTAAATTTACCAACTATAGCATTTTCAAAATATTTCATCTGAAAAAAATTCAAACATTTATAAAAAATAAACAATATACGTCACAAAATATATCATTTTTCCAACATGAAAAAGTAAATCCTAGTGGGAATCCATTCTTCTAATGCATTTCATGCTCATCCAATTGGCTAAATCCAAGAAAATGAGATCCATACTCCCTATAAGTGTCTTAAAAAATATCATGCACCCAATGTATGAACCTAGATTTTCTTTTCAAGCATGAATCTGTTTTTCTGGTGTTTTTGAGGAAAAGTGGAGAATCTATAATTTTAAGTAGTACACGACGTGTACTTTAGGGTACACGTCATGTTCTAGGTTGTCACAGGTGACCATTATCTAACTGTGTAACATCCAAGCACATGGGTGTGTGGGTTGACCTAGAGACACCCTAAAGTGGAGGCTGGTTAAAGCAAGTACGCACAGTGTACACATGAGAAGCACACCATGTACTTTGTTTTTTATTTATGTAAATGTAATGAGTTCACGTATTATTCACATAAATAACTTATTCCAAGTTCGTATCATCTACGAGTGACCATATGGGGTGATTTTTCTCTTATGCCTTGACCTTTCATCCATTCTATGAATTCACCGCCATTGATTGCATTGGAATCGCCACGATAATCCCTTCCATCTTCTTGAGCCTCATTTATTGATTCCTTTTCATTCGTGATATATCCTTGGTAGAATGTTTTAAAAAAATTTGTAGATATAAGACATTATAGAGAAATTCGAGGCCTGAGGATCACGTATATTGATTGTACCACAGCAGGGTAGGTGATTTGTGCCTTTCCATAGTTCGTCTTTTAGTTTTACTTGTTAAAGGGCCCAATACCCTTGTTTGGGGTATTTTGTGTCTATGGGATCTAGACCTATTATTGCCTTATGTGTCTTATGTGATTCAATGTAGGATTTATGATTTTAAATAGGGTTATCTACCTTTTAATGGATGTATTGTCCATGTTTTCTTTATAATGTCCATTTGGTCTAGATTTTTTTATTAAGATGCTTTTTTCCAAGCCTGGTATTGTTAGGATGGAGTGAATTTTATCTGACATGTTGTGAGATACTGTAGACTATTTATCCTAGTTGTTATTGAGTTTTACATTTGCAGCCATATACCATTTGGGCCCGATTAAATTATAAAGGGATTTGGGAACCTGGAGTAGTAGACCACAGGGGGAATGGATGATGAGGGCTTCCCCACAGTGTTTGATTACATTAATGTTTTTGGGCCATAGTGGGGATGGACTGTGTGCTCCCTTACAGTGTCTGTAGTTCCTCATTGTGAGACCACATGGTGAATTGGGTGTTTAGTTCTTCTTCAGAGTGTCTATAGTTACCACTATGAGACGACATGGGGAATTGACAGTGAGTGCTTTCTCAGAGGGTCTTTACTAAAGCTGAACCATGGGGTTAGACTATGAGTATATCCCAAAGTGTTTTTGGTGATTAGTTGGTTAAACTAGATGATTTCGAAAATGATTAAATCCCATATGGTTACTTATGATTTTTGGTTTCTTAACTAATAATTGAAAATGTATGTAATTGAATCTATAGGATTGTTTAAATTTTAGTACATCAATGTTTATTGATGCTTTTTGCATATTTTCTGAAATATATATTCACTGAAATTTAGGAACAAATCATTTGGTGGTTGCCTACTGGGCTTTTTCTCACACCTTATTTGGGTCATGCTTTTGGTCCCAAACCGATTATATTGTTTCAAGTCGAGATAAGGGCAAGCACCCTTCTACTTCAGGTACTTGACTACTATGGAGCTAGAGAGCATAAGACCAAGATGAGGCTTGTGATGCTGAGTATTTTTTTACTCTTTTTCCTTTGTACATTGGTTTAGTATTGTATTCCATCATTGTGACTTGTATGGATGCTTTACAAGATACATGTATCATGCATCAATATTGAGATATATATATACATGCTGCTGTTGTTTATTTACATTCATTCATAAGTTGTTTACTGTTGTATGGTATTATTACATCTTTTTTATGTTATTTGTTAACTACTTATGCATTACAATGTCGATGAGGGAATAGTTTCCCCACTATCATACCTGAGGACCTCGGTTCGAGTCTGCATCCTTTAGAGTTTTGGAAATGCGCTTGAAGTCATGTGAACAACCGGGTATGGGGTACCTCTGGGTAGTACTCAGAATAGAGATAATACAGAGTGGTATCAGAAGAATTCCTTTCTTCTCGACATAATATTTGGAGCTAATAGACAAGGATATAGATGAATAGGTACTTGGTAATATGTTGTGCCTTGGTGTAGCTATCCCATGTATAGGGAAAAGTCGATCTATATCGTTATTACAATTTTTCTAGTAATGCAATTATTACAGTTGATTCAATTTCACCGTTGTGTGATTCACATATTTTGTGTTGTTAGCATTGATATTATTGAGGATCTTTTTCTGTCTCACCCTGATATGATTAGTAAATTCCACCTCATGCATCATATAGGCACTTTCAATAAATCACATGTCATGCCTTATTTTTATTCCCTTTTTGTTGCATTACAGTTTGCATGTTATTGTGATAGATGTTGTTCTAGATATGATTGATGTAGTGATTGATGGCTTGATTGAATATCTACTATTTTAGAGGGTATTGGATTGTGTACGGTTTCATTTTAATGAATTCAAAACATTGGTTCCTATGGTTTTATGGGCCCTCATGGATTGTAATTTGGTGGATCATTACACTATTATGCTTGTTTATGACATGTATAAGAGACCAAAATTTGATTCATTGGGAGTTTGGGCCCCCATGGATCTGAAATCATTGGTGGAAGGCATTGTGTACTGAACATACATGTATTGTTTATAGACCATGTGTTCAGCCGTGTGGCTAATGACACTGGTGGATAATGGTTAGTTAGTATAGTCCATTCTTGGCACAAACACACTGTGTAGAGTCAGCTTTGTAACCGTCCATGTGACTAACAACACGGGTTAGTGAATTTTGTCTAGTACAAATCATTTCATTCCCAAACACAACATGAACTCTTTTTCTAGGGAAACTATGTGGCTTACTCGTGTTGAAGAACTCGAGCAGATGAACAAGATTCAAGTACACACCCTGTGTTTGGATAACACGCCATGTTTATGTGGTGTTTCAGGACCCAGTATGGAAAAACTACACGTCTATGAGAAGGCTTAAAGGAACATTCCATGTAGGGGTTATAGACATGGTTAATACCTATTTTGAAAATCATGAATTCATTATCTCTCCTATTGGATTATTTCACTTCTAAGTTTCAGTAATTGCTAATCATTATCTAAGGTGATTATTTGACCTTGCAGAGTCATGCCACTGAGACATCCTCCAGTTGTATGTTAGTTACAAGGTAGTGATTACACACCAGACATGGATGGACAATGACTACTAGTATATTCTTCAATAGTTCCAATCTTGGAACCAATTGTTATTCTTGAATATGGTGTTGATTCACAGTTCTGAGAGGGCTTCATGAGGTTCATGAAGAACAACAAAGATGTACCGCATACTGCTCCTTCTATAGAAGAGTTGACATGGGTTTTCCAGAAGTAGTATCCTCCCATCTTCCTTGGGGATGGAGGACCTCAAGCTGTAGAGTCATGGTTAGAATCCATGTTATTTATCATTGATCATATGGAGACGCCTCTAGAGATATGGTGAAGCTCGCTACGTATATTCTTTAGGAATCTGTGAAGAGATGGTGGGATGTGATCTCACAGGTGGGACACTAGCTGGTCATGGCATGGGATGAGTTCTAGCATACCTTGTATAAATAATTATAGCCAGAGACATTGAGGGAAGATCGGGCCTGAGATTTCATTAGTCTAGAGCTGAGTACTCACTCAGACATTGAGTAATCTTCTTGCTTCCCAGTGTTGTAGTGCTTCATGCATATTCCGGGAGGTGATGAGTTATTTTTGGCATGGAATTTTTAGGATGGTCTCAGGCATGACATCTGATCTCAAGTGAACTTCTTCATATTGATTTCCATGACCCCTATAGTCAACCATGCCCTGATCATAGAGCACAATCTGAGAGATTCTGGAGCTATGAGCTACATCTGTTTAGCATCCAGAGTTGGTACCCCATTGACTGATAGTAAGAAGCACCATAGTGATTATACAAGGGTAGACCATAGTAGGTAGGATACTTCTTTTGGTAGCTAGTTGGTGGGATACCAGTATGGTAAGAGCAGGCATACAAGGCCACATTATTTTAGAGACCCAATAGAGTGTCAATATTGCAACAATATAGGGAATCTTCAAGGTTTCTATCTATTTTTTTCACCAATAGCTCATGATAGGTGTTCGTCTATGACTCATAATTCAAGAGCATCACCACTAGTTTCTCATCAGTCTGGGAACTTTATTTCTTTCAACATTTTAGTCCGAAGTGGAGGTCATGGACATGGTATCTATTCTGTAGGATTTCAGCAAAAACAGGGAGGATCAGCTCAAGGTGGTCAGCTAATGTCTCAGGGGCGTATTTTAGGCTATACTTTCATAGTGAAGCAGGCCCACAGGGAGTAGGATCTTGGACCCTCTATATATCTAGGTACATTCCTAGTTCCCTTAGTTTTAGTTTCTTCCATTTTCGATACCAAGGAACCCATTGTTTCATATCTTTAACTATTCTAGAGAAACATGGGCCCTATATCATTTCCTCTACTGATATCTTTAAATTGGACTCTCCATTTGTGATAAATATTGCTACTATACATCAGTGCAAGGAATTCCCTATTAATGGTGGTGGATGTCACTTCTTCTGGGACCTCTATGTCCTTGACATGAAAAGTTATGGTGTCATTTTATGAATGTACTGGTTATACACCTTTCAACAGTTTGTCTATTGCAACAATCATATGGTGAGTTTTATGTCCCAAGAGGGCATATAATTTTTACATAAGGGTGAATGGGATGTTTAGGAAAGTAGAGTAGAACCTGAGCCTCATGGGTTGGGAGGAGTTACATCCCAGATTACTTGTATATATCTAGATGACTAGGGGGCATCACAGTTGGAATTTCCTCCAGTGGTGGATCATTTCGAGGATGTATTTCTAGAGGACATTTCAGGTTTTCATCTAGAGTGAGAGGTTGTATTTTATATTGATCTTGTTCCAGTAGTAGAACTAGTGTCCATTCCTCCTTATAGGATGTTTACACCAATGTTACAGGAGCTCAAGAATTAGTTAGAGGAGTTGTCAGAAAAGGGATTCATCCAACCCAGTATTTCTCCTTGGGGTTCCACTGTCATGTTTGTGAAGAAAGAAGTCTATACCCTCCAAAATTGTGTGGATTATCAGAATCTGAACCTGTTGACGGTCAAGAACTAATATCCCAGTCTTACGAGTGATGACCTCCTTGATCGGCTTCAAGGATCATGGGTGTTCTAGAAGATTGAAATGATATCTGGTTACCATCAGTTTCATGTTGGACCATCAGATGACCTATTACAGCTTTTCTAAATAGATATAGTCTATACAAGCATGTAGTCATGTATTTCAGTCTCATGAATTCACCTATTGTTTTTATGGAACTAATAAATTGAGTGTTCTATCCAAACTTGAATTCTTTAATGGTAGTCATTGTGGATGATATCTTGGTGTACTCTCACACTCGACAAGACCATTCTACACATCTTGAAAACATTAGGATTACACTGAGAGAGCATCAGTTTTATGATATTATCTCAAAATGGCACTTTTGGATGGACCAAAATCACTTCTTTTGTCATGTTTTCATAGAGATAAGAGAATCAGTAGACCTAGAAAAAGTGAGGGCAGTAGTTTCCTGGGAGCAGTAGAAGAACTTCTTTGAGGTTCAAAATTTTCTAGAGCTGGCTGATTACTACATGAATTTTATATAGAACTTTTCAAAACTAGTAGTTGCACTAATGGGAATAATTAGGAATGGTGAAAAGTAATTTTTGTCAGATTCTAGTTAGTCATCTTTTCAAGAGCTGAAAGGGAGGTTAAATTCAGCACACATACTAGTTTTTTCTAGAGCCGGGCAAGAGATATACAGTTTACTATAATTAATCAGGTATCGGGATAGTAGTAGTTCTTATGTAGGGGTAAGGAGTCAATGCGTACAGGTCTCGGTAGTTGAGGCCACATTAGAGGAACTACACAATGTATGATATCAAGTTGGTTGCATTTGTTCATTCCTTACACTGTTGAAGACATTATCTTCTGGGAGAACATTTTTTGGTTTTCACCGACCACAAAAGTCTCATGTATATCTTAACTCAATGTGACCTAAACATGAGACATCAATGGTGGGTTGAGTACCTTCATTCATTTAAATTTAATATTGCCTACGTGCCTGTAAAAGGCAATGATGTGGTTGATGTGTTGAGTAGAAGGATGCAGATACATAATGTTTAGGAGGGCAGAAGTGAGTGGCATCTTATGGATCTTTTCTCTGAGATGCATTTAGAGTTTCACGATAGATAGGGGTATACATTTCTTTATTCTATAGATATTACCCTTAATCTACATGATCAAGTGTTAATAAGGTAGATATCAGAAACGGATGGCCTATTTCTATGGGAGAGCATGTCTGGAGAGGTCCCCATCTCTGGATAGAAAGTTGGAGTAGATGAGATCTTTTATTTTCATGGATGTGTATTGGTGTCAGTAGACATACCTGTGGAATTGATGTGGGAAATTCATTCCTCAGTTTACGTAGTTCATCCTTGTCTCACCAAGATGTATCGAGATCGACACCATTAGTATTACTTGCTAGGTATGATGATAGATGTTACTGGTTTTGTCATGAGGTGTTCCACCTGTCCATAGGTGAACGTGGTGCATCAGCGACCAGTAGGGCTTTTAAATTTGTTACCCATTCCCGAGTGGAAGTGGAATGATGTCGATATGGACTTCATGATAGGTTTACCAAGGTTTCCTTGAGAGAATGATTTAGTTTGGGTTTTCATTGACAGAATCATGAAAGTATCTCACTTCTTTCCAATCAAATAGAACTTTAGTTTGAATGAGTTGGGAAGGTTTTATATTCAAGAGATTATACGTCTACATGGGGTTTCTAAGTCCATTGTTTCAGGAAGGTATGCACATCTTACTTCTCAGGTTTTGCAGGGACTGCCAACGGCTTTGGTACACATGTACTTTTGATTCTTGCATACTAGCCCAAGTCTGATGGCCAGTCCGAGCTTATGGTACAGGTGCTGGAGGAAATGCATCGGACATGAATCCTAAATTTTGGTGGTTCTTGGGAAAATCAAATACCTCTTTTATGGTTTTATTACATTAATAGTTTTCAAAAAACTACACGGATGGCACTTTATGAATCTTTGAACAGTATGCCATACTGATCACCCATATATTGGCTGGAATCAGAAGAGGCAGCTATGGTGAGACCTTGTCTTTTCTAGGATACCACAAAAAAGATAGAGTTGATTCAGAAGAGGATGGCTAGAGTATAGTCACAAAAGAAGTCTTATGCTGATTGGCGGAGACAACCTATGTAGTTTGAGGCAAGAGATCAGTTCTTACTATGTGTCACACTATGGTTGGGAAAAGGGGAGGATTTGGGGTTTGGAAAAGCTTTCGTTGAGATATGTTGGTCCGTTTGAGGTTTTGGAGAAAGTCTTGTAGGTTTCATATCAGTTTTAGTTACCTCAAAGGTACCGAGCTATGCATGACATCTTCCACATTTCATAACTCTGAAGCTACTTCTTAAACCCATCTCATGTCTTTCAACCAGAGGAGGTTGATCAAGAAGTGGAAACATCATTCTAGGAGCATCCTATCTGAAATATTGATTGAATCATGAAGGTTGTCCATGGCTAGTCAATTCCTATGGTACAGGTGCTATGGCAGCACATATGAGTACATGATGAGACTTTGGAGAGGGAGGCCAATGTACGATCGCAATGGCCAGAGCTGTTTGAGGATTCTTCTTATAATCTTCCTTACTAGGGAAATTCAGTGACGAATTTCTATAAGGTGGAAGTTGGTAAGAATCCGGATCTTCTTTTTAGGTATTAATCATGATTTCTTCTGTTTCTGAGGAAAAGAGGAGAATATGGAAATTTAAGGAGTACACACCGTGTACTTGGGAGTACATGTTGTGTACCCTGTTGCTGTGGGTGACTGTGTACGTACCGTGTAGTGGCCGAGTACATGGCTGAGTGGGGTGACAATAAGACTGCTTAAAGTGGAGGCCGATAGACGAAAGTACATGCCATGTACCCTTTAAGAACACATCATGTACATTATTTGTATTTCATTAAATTCACTGGGGTTGTGTATCATTCACTAAAATGCCTTCTTCTTGATTTTTATCATCTAAAAGAAAGCATATGACATGATTCTTCTCTTATTCCTTGACTCATCATCCATTATCTGAATCGACCGTCATCAATTTTTTTGGAATCACCACGGTAAGATATTCCTTCTTCTAGAGCCTCATTGAATAATTCCTCATCTTTTTTGAAACATCCTTTGTTGAACAGTTTAAACGTTTTTATAGATCTACAACAATATAGGGTGATACAAGGCTTGAGGCTCAATTATATTAATCGTACAATGCCGAGGTTTATGGTTTGTTCCTTTATGTAGTTAGTCTTTCAATTTTATGTGAAAAACTGCCCAATAGCCTTGTTCAGGGTATTGCATGTTTTTTAGACAGGTTTTTTCCTACTATTCTCTGTGTGCATGTGTAGAGAAATTATGGTTGAAAACGGGGTAATTTACCTTGCTATTGATGTTTTTCCCATGTTTTCGTGATATTGACTATTTGGTCTAGCTTTTCTAGTTACGCTACTCGGTCTTCCTTGCCTAGTATTGTTAAAATGGAGTGAGTATTATCTGACATGCTGTGAGATACTGTAAACTGTTTATCCTAGTAGTTATTAAGGATTACTTTGGCTTCATATACTGTTAGTGTAGTATTGACTTACACATGACCATGTGAACCTGGTGTTGTAGACCACAAGGGGAATGGATGCTGAGTGCTTCCCCAGAGTGTCTGTTTACTTTTATGTTGCGAGTTCTTAGGGGGGATAGACTTTGGGCTCCCTCAAAGTGTCTGTAGTTCCTCATAGTGAGACCAAAGGGTGAATTGTAAATTGAGTGTTTTCTTAGAGTGTCCATAGTTATCGATACGAGACCATATGGGTAATTGATGGTGAGTGCTTCTTCAAAGAAGCTTTGTAAAAATTGAACTAGAGGGGTTAGACCGTGAATACTTCCCAGAGGGTTACTTATGTTTGATTAGTTGAACTATAGGGTTTAGGATGTGAGTACTTCACATAGGGTTATGTATGAATTTTTTTCTTAACTAATAAATGAAAATTGATGTAATTGAAACTATAGGATTTTTTACATTTTAGTACTTAATTTTTAAATAATTCATGCCATTTATACACACTAACTTTTAGGCTCAGATCATTGGGTGGTTGCCTATAGTGATTCGTCTCACAGCCTATTAGGGTCATTCTATTCGGCCAAAGCTGATTTTATTATTGCATGTCTAGATAAGGGAAATCTCCCTTCTAATTTAGGGATTTGAATACTGTGGAGCGGGAGAGCATGTGACAAAGATGAGGCTTGCGATGCTGAGGATTTTTTTACTCGTTTTTCCTGGTACATTGGTTTAGTACTGTATTCCGGCATTGTGACATGTTTGGATGCTTTTTTAGATACATATATCATGAATCATTTTATATATACATATATATATATATATGATTCAATTGTTTATTTACTTTTAGTCTTCCACTGTTTACTATTGTATTGTATTATTACTTCTTCTGTTATTGTTATCTATTTTCTTCCACTTCATTACTCCGCCAATGAGACATTGTTTCCCCACTACCACACCCATGTCCCTCACTACTAGTCAGGAACATTTGGAATTTGGGGAAATTCTCTTGAGGCCATGTGACCAACCGAGTATGGGGCACCTCTAGGAGGCACCCAGAACAAGGACGTTACAAAGTGGTGTCAGATGAATTATTTTCTTTATGACATATTTCTTGGATCCTATTACCCGAGATAGGGAGGAATGGATACTTGTTAATAAGTTTTTCCCGGGTGTAGCTAACCCATGTAGAGGGAAATCCAATGTACCTCATTATTGCATTTTTTCATGTTACACAATTATTAATTTTTATTTGATTTCACTGTTGGGTGATTCACATGTTTTGTTTTGTTAGTGTTGATATTATTGAGGTTCTATTTCTGTGGGAACTCAATGAGATGAGGATATTCTATTTCATGTATCATATAAGAACTTGCAAGACATCACATATCATGCATTCATTCTATGCCATTTACCATGAATTACTGATTGCATGTTGTTGTGATATACGTTGTTATAGATATGCATGTTGTTGTTATATATGACATGATATAACACGTAATATTTTATAGGGTTTTGGATTGTGTATGTTTTCATTTGAATGAATGCCAATATTTGGTTCCTGATGTGTTATGGGCCCTCGTGGACATGAATTTGGTGTATCATTTCAATGTTATTCTTTTTTATGACATTTAAAAGATGAAAACATTTGATTCACAGGGAGTATATTCCCCCACAGATAAGAATTTGTCACCTTCATGTTTGTTTCATTGTTTTTCGGGGTTCCGGATTAGTTCCGAAGCTTACTATCTAGAAAAACCCAGAATACATGGCTTGTAATGATTAATACACACCATGCATTTTTCTGTTCAGGAATGAACTGTATTTATTATGTACACACTGTGTACCCAATTTACATGCCGTGTAGTCTCTAACCATGTCATGGATGGGTGGGCAGAGACACGAGGTTGGGAAATATTTGGTGGAACACACCATGTACCGAATGTACAAGTTGTGTGTATAGACCATGAGTCCATCCGTGTAACTAATGACAGATGTGGATAATGGGTAGTTATTACTTTCCATGTCTGGTAAAAGCATTCCATGTAAAGTCATCCATGTAACTGGCCCTGTGACTAACAACACGAGTCAGTGATGTTCGTAAAATACATGTCGTGTCTAGAAAAAAACATCATGTAAGCTTGTTCTTGTGGAAACATGTGGGTTAGTTGTGTAGAAGAAATTGATTAGGGGAACACGATTCAAGTAAATGTCATGGGTTAGGACAACACGATGTTTTTCTGTGGTGTTACATAACCTGGGCTGAAAAAAGTACACGTCCATGAGAATGATTAAAGGTTCACACCAGGCCGGGGTTATACATTCCATGTATACCTATTTTGAAAATCTTGAATGCCTTATTTCTCTTATTCCCTTCTTGAACATCTATGTTTCAGTCCTTGTTAATCATCGTCTAACTTGTTTGTTTCACTATGTAGAGTTATGCTACCGAGACGTCCTCTGGTTGTACACCAGTTACATGTCCATGATCAGACACCAGACATGGATGAATAGGGACTACCAGCATATCCACTTTTATTTCCAGTCTTGGAACCAACCTTTATTCTTGATGCAGGAGCTGATGCACAGTTCTGAGATGTCTTCATGAGGTTCATGCAGAACTTTTAAGGAGTACTAAATCATGAGCCTTCTATGGCAGAACTGACATAGGTTTTATAGTAGTATCATCCTCCCACATTCATATGGGATGGAGGTCCTCAGGCTACAGTGTCATGCTTAGAATCCGTATTATCTATCTTCATGCGTCTGTCGATGACTCCAGAGAGGAGGGTGAATATCTCAACAAATATGCTTCCGGAGTCCTCCATGATATGGTGGGATGTCATCTTAGTGGTGGGACACTAGTAGGTTATTTCTTGGGATGAGTTTGAGCATGCCTTTCATGATTATTTCTACCCGGATACATTGGGGGATGATCAGGCCCAAGAGTTCTTGATTCATTAGAAGAGTACTCTCTCAGTCATGGACTACTCTTCTTGCTTCACAGAGTTTCAGCACATCATTCCTATTCCTGGAGGTGATGAGTTATTTTTGGAAGGGAATTTTGACAATGGTCTGAATAACAACATCTGATCTTAGGTGAACACCATAAGGTTTAATTTCATCACCTCTATAGTCATACAGGTGCGGATCATGGAGCACAATCTGAGGGATTCTAGAGCTTTGATCTGGGGAGGTTCAAAATCCAGATTTGGTACCCCTTAGACAGATAGTAGGAAGAGACATATGGAGTCTACATGTGGAGATCATAGTAGGAATTATACTTCTTCTTATAACTATTTTATGTGCTAACAGTGCGAGAAGAGAAGTCATACAAGGACACATTGCCCAAGAGACCCAGTGGAGTGTCAATCTTGCGGCAATTTGGTTCATATTCCATGATTCTTTCAGTTTTTCACACTGAAAGATGGTGGAAGGGGTTCATCTATGACTCATTGTTCAGGAGAAGCACCATAAGTTTCTCATCAGTCTGGGAACTGGAGTTCTTCTAGTCATTCAGGTTGAGGTTGAGGTCATGACCGTGGTAGCCGATCGGCATGATTTCTACAACAATAGGATGGATCAGCTCAGGGTGGTGAGGTAGGGTCACTAGGCCGCAGTTGAGGCCATAATTTTAAAGTGGAGCATACCCAGCATGAGTAGGACCCTGGACCCTCTACAGTTAGAGGTATGATCCTAGTTTCATTAGTTTTATCTTCTTCTCTCTTCGATAAAAGATATTCCCATAGTATCATATTCGTTGTTACTGTGGAGGGTCTTGGGCTATGTATCTTTACCTCTTCAAATGTCTTGACGTTTTACACACCCTTGGGGATAAGAATAGCTAGTGTATGTAAGTTCAAGAGGTTCCCTCTTGAGGTTGGTGAAAGTCAATTATTCTAGGAGCTCTCTGTCCTATAGATGATAGGTTGTGATTTCATTCTAGGAATGGAATGGTTAGCCCCCTTTTAGGCTGTTTTCTACTGATACCACCATAGGGGGAATTTCACTTCACTAGAGGGTGAATTCATTAAACATAAGTGCGAAGAGGATGTTTAGGAAAGAAGAGCAGGACCCATGCATCTTGGGTTAGGAGGAGTTACACCCCATATTTCTAGTATATATCAAGATGACCAAGGGACAATACAGTGGGACATTCCTCCAGCCATGTCTATCTCATGAGATATAAAATATTTACCCAATGCATTGGAGGGAGATATAGGTCCCACCCATCCCATAATGATACCATTCTTATGTGTGCCACAAAATCATAAACCATACATCATAGCATAACCCATGTCATAAAAAAGGGATTCTTAAACATCATGAAAACATAAAACAATTCTTATAAGATAAATGAATTCATAAAAATAATTCCATCACAAAAAAAATCAAATTAATGTAATAATAGGGATAGAAACAGAACACATTATTATCTTAGATGGAAAATAATTTTGATAAAACACTTGAACTCCATTCTTGAGGAAAATATCCTTTCTACTTCAAAAACATTTTCCTTTATTAAAATGTCATACAATTTTAAACTAAAAGAAGTTGATTAAAAATAAACTTTAAAACTTGTAAAGGAAGCTTCATAGAAATAATGTTTTAAAAATCCATCCATGTCTTATAAGTTAAAACAAACATTCTTCTCGTACTTTTGTCGGAAAAGTCAAAAAGTACCTCGTATGAAAAATGACAAAAGATTCCTTTCATATAATTTAATAAAAACTCACCGAAGGGTAAACATGGATTTAAACAATTGTAGGTGGATGTAAATAACATTACATATTTAGGAAACATGTATTTGGATGATAAAATACACCCCAGTAAATACCAAAGTACAAACAATCTCGGATAAAAATGAGATTGTGATATTTTCCCTTACCTTATGTCCGATTTGCTTCGTAAGTGTCCGAAACTCCTGTATAATGATTTAAATAATGTCATTAACTTTTTAAAAAATCATATTCATTGTTATGATATCATTTATGGTTCACTTATGAATTTATATTACCTGTTATTTTGTAAATTCCATGTTAAATAAGCGTTTTGGGTAAAATCGTTTCATTTATCGTAGGCATTTGGACTTGTTGTTCATGACATTATTTTTACTTATATCATGATTAACATACTTCCAGAATATGAAACATGATTTATATATCATATATATTCAGTATATATATATAATAGATAGATAAATTAAATGAAACACACCGTTCATGGAGACGGTAGTCCGTACATACGCATGAACGCTGTTTTCTTTTCCTTATTGTATTGAATGGAAGTAAGTAGATGACATACATATATACATAAATCCAGTAGCTTTATAATGTCATATATTTCATTATTATTGCTTATATATACTTTATAATTATTCTTAAATGGTTAACATGGAGAATGAATCTCATCACGTCGTGGAGACGGTAGTCCGTACATACGAACGAGCGATGATATCGTTCTCATGATCATGAACTTGTGTTGATGTTTATGCAAACTATTTCAGTATCAATATCACTTTATAATAATCATATATAGTTACTCATTACACCATTATACCCATCCAATTAAGGTGGTGGCATAAAATAGATTACACCACAGCATGGAGACTGTATTCTGTACGTACGCACGCGCGGTGATTTCCTTTTTCCGTAGGATGGATAGATGGTTAATTAGAGTTGTTTCATATTTATAATAACATATAAGTATATAATAAATACCGATGTTATTACTTTATCATGATACAACTAAATAAGAATAAGTTGATGAAGAAAGAAATTGAAAAAGATCGGTAATGGATATTACCTCTTTTTGACGTGCCTTTTCTTAACCTCCACTTACAGAACTAAGGATGGTCTTTGAAGAAGACCAGGACCTCTAGGATGATAATAGGGAAGTGGAGAAGAGATTTTTTCAGGGTTTGGCCGAGCTTGAATGCTCAAATTGGTGTGAGCAGGAGAGGGAGGAGGTGCCCTTTTATAGGGGAGGAGAGGGGCACCTTTGGGAGAACTAAAAATATTATTTTATTATAAAGTCATGTTCGGATTTAAATAGCTCAAAATTGATATATTTCGAAGCTAAGGTGGGTATGGGTCGAAATAATCTCATCTAATAGAATTTATACAAGTTTAGGTATCAATTGTAACCTTATAATTTATATTTAACATTAATTTAGATAATTTAACTATTACCATGTCTTCTTGTTTTTTTACACTATAAGGTTAATAAACTTACTATATCAAGCCAAAAGAACCCCAAGTTGTTTATTATTAATATATATATCGTTATCTAAGTCATATTTACAATCCTTAGATTTTTAGAAATTAAATAACAATTAATAATATAATATTTGTTTTAAAAACTAATTTATGTCAATTTTGACACTATTTGGTACATGAATTTTATGAAATTCATAACAGAATGATATGTACTAACCAAGTTACTTATATCAACAATAACATGTAATATTAACCTATAAAATTAATTTATGTCATAAAAAGTCTCAAATTACATTTATTTGGGCATTTATAACATCAATTATGTCAATATTTCATTAATAAGACAATTACTGCATCATCTTTGTGTCATAATAAATGATAATTATTTAATCTCTAAAAATTATAAATAAATTTCTATGATGTATATAATTGAATTATATTTCTATATAAAATTCATGTTCGAAGTTTCATGAAGTTTATTACTAAATTAAAATTATTATACTTATAAGATTTATGAAAGTGACATGTTGTCACATTCTTTGGTTTTAATAATAATTAAATTATTTTCATGGAAAAATGTCCATAAAATAAATATAATCTGACCCATAGGTTATATTGGTCTACTTTTATCCATCCAATAGGATTTTTCCAAGTGTTATGGTAATTTTATAATCTTATATTTACCCTT
This sequence comes from Viscum album, assembly GCA_963277665.1. Classification (NCBI taxonomy): domain Eukaryota; kingdom Viridiplantae; phylum Streptophyta; class Magnoliopsida; order Santalales; family Viscaceae; genus Viscum; species Viscum album. The sequence goes on along the minus strand of OY728140.1, from coordinate 1,375,550,682 downwards.
AATTACCCGATTTACCTTTAACTATCGTAAATAAAATTTACCGTAGTTACTATTCACAATGCAGAAAAATAAAAAGTATCTTATTAACATATTTTTGACACACTGATTCCAAATATGGAATCCATTTTTCCAAATTTAATACACAAAATATGCAGAAATTAAATTAAAATTAATCCCATTGTCGAAAGAAAACGAGTTTTTCTTTAAAACATTGCAAAAGATTGAATTGTTTTAACCTACGAATTCAATGTAAAATAAATGCTAGTGACATACATTATATTAAATGGTAAAAATATATTCTATTTATACTTAAAAACAATTCAATATTATAATTTAACCACATAAGATATTACGATGAAAAAGTTGTTTTTAATTAAAATATAGCGTGTTTTTACTATTCATTAAAATATGAAAGTTATCAGAAAAATAGGAAAACATTATCTAATGTAAATTTTTATATCCTAATTCAAAAGAAGAAATTTAATTTGTCAAATTTAACATATAAACATGTAAAAAACTAGATTTAATGTGGGTGTGCCATCAAAAGGTGGAAAACTGCATTTTTTTAAAAAGACTTATTTTACCTGAAAAATTTATTTTGTTCTTATACCATGTTCTAGAAAATGTTTAAGATGATTAATAATGTTATAAAATTCAAAATTTAGTTAATACTATTCATAAAGGCTAGTTCATGACAATATTATAATAATATATCATTGTTTATTATAACTTGGTATTGCGTACAACACACGCTATCGAGGAAGGTCGCGATTGCGTGTAATGCAAGCCAAGTCAGGGTTGCGTGTTGTGAAAGAATCCTTCATTGTTTCGTATAACAGAATCCAACCATATTTCATTTATACATTGAATATATATATATATATATATTCAATGTTGCATAGAATAACTATTATCAAAATTGTGTGTAACACGATCCAAGAATAGTGTTGCATATACTGCAAGCTAATACGGTGTTGCATATAGCGCAAGGTAATCTTGGTGAAGAATACAATACAAGAAAATAATGAAATTATAAGAATATTTTTCATAAAATCTCAGGGTGTTACATTCTACCCCCCTTAAAATGAATTTCTCCCTCGAAATTCATCGGGGTTATAAATGGTTTACTACTCGAAAGTTTGTTTAATAGAAACCCATATCGTAAAAAGAAATACCAAAATATGTCTTTAAAAACTAAAGTATGAAATGTAACGGTTACCCAAATTAACTCATCACTGGGTTTCCACATAGGAGAACATAGGTGAAAATATGGATATAGAAGAAAAAATCTAACCATCAAGTTCTGATGGAGAGTGGTAGAGAACATGGCTATGAAAAAGCCAACAATTGCAAAGCCATAAATTTATGATGATCTAGGGTACCATCTGATTAATCAGATATAAGATCACTAGGACAACATTTTTTGTTTTCAATATCATTTCCCTAAAGTTGAAAATTTTGAATTAGAAGAAATACTTACTTGATTTTGGTACAATCTCACTATTGTTCATGCTTTGAACAATTTCCACTTCATCTCTTAAAGAAATGAAGTTGAATTTGTTATTCGTGAAGTGTTAACAGATCATGTGATAGAATGATGGGTCATTCCATCTGTTTCAAACAAAAGTTTAGCAATAATTATAAAATATACATAAGTCCATCTTTGGTGAGGTTAATCAAATACGATTCCAAAAATGAACTTATACTTCATATATCATACTGCTTAATAATATAAAACTAGTTTCTACAAACCAGGGACTTTCTGTAGGCCAGTGGTATGCGATAAAGGCCCATCGCACATTAATTGTGGGTTCGATTCCCACAGCCTTGGCCGACATGATGGGTTGTCGCACATCCTACATGTTTTCTTTTTTCTAAAACTACATTATTATAACATCCCATCAACAATATCAAAAAAAGTTTTATCCTTAAACAATACTAACTTATGTCCAACATAATCCATTCCATTCTTTAGGCTTATCTAAAATACTTCGGTTTAAGCTCATAGTATAGAGAAAATGATCCTGTGAATGCCATCATTTATCCCTCATATATCTTGTTCGTCACATTCCAGTCATGTGAATACCATAATCATGTAATCTCTTGAAAAATGAATACCCATTGAATCATAGTGAAAACATGAGTGCTTTCAAAAGATAACTCTTTCCACATACCAAAATCCTCAAAATTCTATATACTTAGTCCTTATATCAATCATGAGCACATGAATACAATAAAACATCTCATTGTGTTCGTGTCCCTTCATTATGCACATATCATCTACTTCCCAAAAATATTTCAATCACTTTTTTTCCTTGTTACCAGTATTATATAATTATTGAAAACCAATACGTAGATATTCCAAAATTCCACAATACCATAAATGAGATTCCATGATACTATTTTTAAATCCCATTACATAAACACTTAATCATTCCACCACATCGTTGTCATATTCAACATCGCCAATAGTGATCTCATGTGAATTCCCTTTGTCCTTTGCCTTAAGAGGTTGTTCAGGTCGATCATCACTAACCCTTGGATTAGGGCATTTATTAGCATAATTCCCCATTTCCTTGCACTTGAAGCATTGAAGTGTTGGTGGTGCGTTCTCTACAGTGTTTTCTTTATTCACATCATTAAAAACCCTTTTTCCATTACTTCGAGACTCAGCTGCTTGATGACCTTATTTTCCACACTTAAAACATATTCTTGTCCCTTTAAGACAATCTCCACCATACTTCTTTCCACACTTTGTGCATAAGGAAACATTCATCTTATTTTCACCATTATTATGAGATTTCTCCTTGAACTCCATCTTTCTTTTCTTGTCAAAACCATGAGATGGATATGTAACACCAACTTCCATTTCTTCCTTGATAGCACAACGCACAATTTCTTCATAGCTACTGAAGTCTCTTATAGCTAATGCACTTCGAAGACTTGGTTTTAAGCCACTGAATAATCGATCAACTTTACTTTCAGGTTGGATGATAATGCCAGATGCATACCTTGCAAGTCTTGTAAAATTCGCTTCGAATATACCTACAGATTCATCATCCTTCTACTTCAGCTCAAAAAATTCCTTTTCCATCGTTGTTCGAAGAATGTGAGGGAAGTACTTACTGTAAAACAAGTTCTTGAACTCGTCCCATTCCATGGACTCAATTTCATCTATTGGCCTCATATTCTTGATAAGATTCCACCATTGATCAGCTTCACCTTCCAAAAGATATAATACTTAGATGACTTTATCATGTTCAAAACATTGAAGAACTGAAAATATCATTTCAGTGGTATTGATTCATTGTTCAGCAACATGTGGATCGGAAGACCCACTGAAAGAAGGTGGACGTTTCCTCATGAAGAACTCAATAAAATATTGTTCCCTTCTCTAATCATTTGGAAGCCCAGAATGATTCATAGCTTGAGTAAGTATAGCAATAAGATTTTTCACTCCATCTCCCATAACATTTGTGTATTCAAGAGGACAATCATTGCATTGTCAATTACAGTGATCAACACAGTTTCTTCGGGTTCCAGCCATCATCTATAACCCAAAAAGAATAGTGTGAGAGGAAAAAATCATGATAGGGAAAACAACATAATAACGGGGGATTACCCTTAATATCTAACATCTTAGGTTAAATTCTAATATCGTTACCGTAGTTCTAGGACTATATCCTATACGTATACTTATCCTTAGAGACATCCCTAGACATACCTTAGAAATATCTCCAGGGATCTCACAAACGTTCTCACATCCTAGTTTCCAAAGGTTGAATAAACCTTTCCTCTGATACCAACTGTAGAGACCAGAAGCCTAACATACATGGACATTACATTACTTTTGTGGAATACTTAGTACATAACAAAAACACACACACAAGGACCGTAATAGTTTAGTGTCATTTGAAACTCGGAATATAATCATCTAATCGTGGTGAAAGATCTTCAACATCTACCATATAGATCTTCTTTTTTTCTAAACCTAAATCCTTTCTATATGTACTGGGGAAAAGAAAACATAAAAGGGTGAGCTCAAATGCTCAGTAAGGGTAAAAAAAGAAATATCAATCATGTCTTATTCATAAGAACATATCTTTTGAAATCTTAACCTGCAAAAGAGATCATAATTTCATAACATGGGATAAATCATAGTAGTGAAATTTAATCCCAATAATCATAACATAAAACATGAAACTTTGTGGCATACACACATATTCATAGAGAATCATTTCTTATTAGTCAATACTCATTTACAAGACTATCTTTGTGGACAAAGTCCCTTTCTGAACCAAGTTCACTCCTCGTTTCAATCCTATTTCACTAAACTGGTATATCCTACCATTCCAGCCATGTCTATCTCATGATATATAAAATCTTTACCCAATGCATTGGAGGGACATATAGGTCCTACCCATGTCATAATGATATCATTCTTATGTGTGACACAAAATCATAAACCATACATCATAGCATAACCCATGTAATAAAAATGGGATTCTTAAACATCATGAAATCATAAAACAATTATTATAAGATAATGGAATTCATAAAAATAATTCCATCACAACATAATCAAATCAATGTAATAATAGGGATAGAAACAGAACCCATTATTATCTTAGATGGAAAATAATTTTGATAAAACACTTGAACTCCATTCTGGAGGAATATATCATTCATACTTCAAAAATATTTTCCTATCTTAAAATGTCATAAAATTTTAAACTAAAAGAAGTTGATTAAAAATAAACATGAAAACATGTAAAGGAAGCTTCTTGTAAATAATGTTTTAAAAATTCATTCATGCCGTATAACTTAAAAAAACAATATTCTCGTACTTTTGTCGGAAAAGTCAAAAACTACCTCATACGAAAAATGACAAAAGATTCCTTTCATATATATTACTAAAATCTCACCGAAGGGTAAAATTGGATTTAAACAATTGTAGGTGGATGGAAATAACATTACATATTGGGGAATCATGGATGTGGATGATAAAATACACCCCAGTAAATACCAATGTATAAACAATCTCAGATAAAAATGAGATTGTGATATTTTCCCTTACCTTAAGTCTGATTTGCTTCGTAAGTGTCCGAATCTCCTGTATAATAATTTAAATGATGTCATTTACTTATTAAAGAATCATATTAATTATTATGATATCATATATGGTTCTCTTATGACTTTATATTACCCGTTCTTTTGTAAATTCCATGTTAAAGAAGCGTTTTGGGTAAAATCATTTCATTTATCATAGGTGTTTGGACTTGTTGTTCTTGATATTATTATTACTTATATAATAATTTACTTACTTCCAGAATATAAAACATGATTTATATATCATATATATTCAGTATATATATATATATATAATAGATAGATAAATGAAATGAAACACACCGTTCATGGAGACGGTAGTCCGTACGTACGCATGAACGTTGTTTTCCTTTCCTTATTATCTTGAATGGAAGTAAGTAGATGACATACATATATAAATAAATCCTGTAGCTTTATAATGTCATATATTTCATTATTATTTCTTATATATACTATATAATTATTCTTAAATGGTTAACATGGAGAATGAATCTCATCGCGTCATGGAGACGGTAGTCCGTACGTACGCACGAGCGATGATATCGTTCTCATGATCGTGAACTTGTGTTTAAGTGCATGTATACTATTTCAGTATCAATATTAATTTATAATAATCATATATAGTTACTCATTACACCATTATACCCATCCAATTAAGGTGGTGGCGGAAAATAGATTACACCACGGCGTGGAGACGGTATTCCGTACGTACGCACACGCGGTGATTTCCTTTTTCCGTAGGATGGATAGAAGGTTAATTATAGTTGTTTAATATTTATAATAACATATCACTATATAATAAATACTTATATTATTACTTTATCATGAAAAAACTAAAGAAGAATATTTTTAAGAAGAAAGAAATTGAAAAAGATCGGTAATGGATATTACCTCTTTTTGACGCGCCTTTTCTTAACCTCCACTTAAAGAACTAAGGATGGTCTTTGAAAAAGACCATGACCTCTAGGATGATTCTAGGGAAGTGGATAAGAGATTTTGGCAGGGGTTGGACGAGCTTTGATGCTCAAATTGGTGTGAGGAGGAGAGGGAGGAGGTGCCATTTTATAAGGGAGGAGAGGGGCACCTTTGGGAAAACTAAAAATATTATTTTATTATAAAGTCAAGTTCGGTTTTAAATAGCTCCAATTTGATATATTTAGATTCTAAGGTGGGGATGGGTCGAAATACTATCATCCAATAGAATTTATACAAGTTTAGGTATCAATTTTAACCTTATCATTTATATTTAACTTTAAGTTAGATAATATAACTTTTACCGTGTCTTCTTTTCTTCTTACACTATAAGGTTAATAAACATACTATATCAAGCCAAAAAAACCCCAAGTTGTTTATTATTAATATATATATCCTTATCTAAGTCATTTTGCCGAACCTTAGATTTTTAGGAATTAAATAACAATTAATAATATAATATTTGTTTAACAAACTAATTTATGTCATTTTTGACACTATTTGGTACATGATTTTTATGAAATTCATAACAGAATGATAAGTTCTAACCAAGTTACTTATATCAACAATCACATGTCATAGTAACCTATAAAATTAATTTATGTCATAAAAAGTCTCAAATTACATTAATTTGGGCATTTCTAACATCAATTATGTCAATATTTCATTAATAAGACAATTACTGCATCATCTTTGTGTCATAATAAATGATAATTATATAATCCCTAAAAATTATTAATAAATTTCTATGATTTAGATAATTGTATTATATTTCTGTAGATTATTCATTTTCGAAGTTTCATGGAGTATATCCCTAAATTAAAATTATTATACTTATAAGATTTTAGAAAGTGACATGTTGTCACATTCTTTGGTTTTAATAAAAATTAAATTATTTTCATGGAAAAAAGTCCATAAAATGAATTAAATCCGACCCTTAGGTTATATGGGTCTACTATTAGCTATCCAATAGGAATTTTCCAAGTGTTAGGGTAATTTTATAATCTTATGTTTACCCTTAATTACCCGATTTACCTTTAACTATAGTAAATAAAATTTACCATAGTTACTATTCACAATGCCCAAAAATAAAAAGTATCTTATTAACATATTTTGGACCCAATTATTCCAAATAAAGAATCCATTTTCCCAAATTCAATACAAAAAATATGCAGAAATTCAATTAAAATTAATCTCGTTGTCGATAGAAAACGAGTTTTTCTTAAAAACATTGCAAAAGATTGAATTGTTTTAACCTACGAATTCAAGGTAAAATCAATGCTAGTGACATGAATTATATTAAAGGGTAAAAATATATTGTATTTATACTTTAAAACCATTCAATATTAAAATTTAACCACATAAGATATTACGATGAAAAAAGTTGTTTTTAATTAAAATATAGCGTGTTTTTACTATTCATTAAAATATGAAAGTTATCGGAAAAATATCAAAACATTATCTAATGTAAATTTTTATATCTTGATTCAGAATAAGAATTTTATTTTGTGAAATTGAACATATAAACATGTCAAAAACTAGATTTAAAGTGGGTGCGCCATCAAAAGGTGGCAAAACTGCATTTTTTGAAAAATACTTATTTTACCCGAAAAAATTTTTTCGTTCTTATACCATATTCTAGAAAATGTGTAAGATGAATAATAAAGTTATAAAATTCAAATTTTAGTTAATACTATTCATAATGGCTATTTCATGACAATATTATAATAATATATCATTGTTTATTAAAACTCGGTATTGCGTACAACACACGCTATCAAGGAAGGTCGTGATTGCGCGAAATGCAAGCCATGTCAGGGTTGCGTGTTGTGAAAGAATCCTTCATTGTTTTGTATAACAGAATCCAACCATATTTCATTTATACATTGAATATATATATATATATACACTCAATGTTGCGTAGAATAACTATTATCAAAATTGTGTGTAACACGATCCAAGAATAGTGTTGTGTATACTGCAAGCTAATACGGTGTTGCGTATAGTGAAAGGTAATCTTGGTGTAGAATAAAACACAAAACATTAATGAAATTAAAAGAATATTTTTCATAAAATCTCGGGGTGTTACAGGGAGAATCCATGATCTACAATATACACACTCAAACATCACAAAACAAACTGAGTATCACGGGGTGGTTCTAAAAATGTTTGGTACTTCACCACTGCCGATGAACCCGAAAATATCTTCTAAAAAATAACCATAGTGCCAAGTAGGGGTGAGTATACTACTATAAAGGTTTTCCCTCAATGAATTCAACACACACTCCACTAGGATATAAATTTCATAAAATTTTATATAAACCCATTCATCTAATACAATTCTTCAATATAGTTTATGACTAAATATTAATAAGTTCCGAAAACCATTTATATCCAAGAGTAATAAATTGCTATTTTCCACTAATGTTCCATCAATTTTGATTTAAATAAATACAATAAAACAAGGATTTAAAACCATTTTTCAATATAATTTGGGAAAAAACAATTCCATTTCACTTTTTCACACACCGATCCATGCATACTTACTTTCAACAATTCCATATTAATGAGAAGTCTCTTGTCCAACCACCTGATGTCCCACTGACTAACGCCCCTAATCCTGGGTCACATATCTTTTACCCAACCAGTAAACATCCCTTATTAAGGTCTCATTAAGCATGGAATCCCATAAAAACCAACGTATTCTAAAACCATTTCAAATAAACATTTAATCCAATTTCCATAAACCCATTCATTTATTTAAAATCATTAAAAAAATAATTCCAAACACCCACTACATTTCATTAAAATCATTACATTGATTGAAATCACATTAATCAAATCCATTTTCCACAATTATATAAAAATACCATTTTAAAATCAAGAATTGACACATTATTTTAGAGCACAAATTTTGTAGATTTCCACAACACTACATTCAAGAAGGTTTTTAACAAAAAAAATCAATTTCACCATCATTTCATCCCAAAGACATCAATTTAAAAACATTCTAATTACTTATTCTATGATTTTTCGAGATGGAATCCATATGCGTTGATAATTTTGATGCAAATGATTAACAGATGAATAATGATCATGAATATGGGTATAAATTCCTAGAAACCCCTTTAAATATCTTCCCATAACTAGATCAAGATAATATATATACTTATTTACCATACATAATATTATATCTAACAACAAAAGTTGTAGACATACGAATTTGATAACTTGGGTGAAGTATATATAATAAAATGTGACAAAAAATATGAGGGACAAACACTTAACATAAGAATTGGGCTTCTAAATGCTAAGGAATGGCTCTTGAACGATTCCAATTTTCTTGGGAGGTTTCTCCAACATTAAAGAGATAAGAATCCTTTGTTAGGTCTACATACGAGGAAAAAAAGAGAAACTTAGAGTAAACAAAACATTTGATATCCAATTTTTTATAATCTCGCATTGACCATACATAGGGTTTAGTGGCAAGGTTAGACAAATCGTGTAGGAGTCGTGCATTAGCTGCTACCTAGGCAGACCCTCACCTGACCTCCTCGCATGGTGTACTAAACCGTGTGCACACCATACCAATGCTACTACCCCAAATTTATCAAAAAATGACTATTCACATTGAATAGTAACTACTAGGCTCTCGGACAGTTTGGGAAACCCATTTGCCTCCCCTTAATCCCTAAAACACTCCAAACATTTTCTAAACTCCTTAAACCTTCAACCTTAAACATTCTATATGTTAAAAGCATAAGGAAAGGGCTGAATACTAGAAAATATGGGTGATAGGCAATAGATGATATATTTCATTGAATAATAATTATTATTTATTGAATTTAATATTTATATATTAAATCAATCATTATAACCATCCAAGAGAGGTGATTATATAAATTTAATTAAATCGGTTCATGATGTGGTGAAATCAGTAAACATAAACGATAGTATCATTTCCAATTTGATGGAAAGGGACATGTATATATATTATTTTATTGACATAATACCATATAAATATGTTTAATATGAGAATTTCATTATTTCAACCTGATTGAAGAATATTTAAATGGTTTATACAAATAAAAAAATCAAAAAATACAGGTTTAATAAATATACCTCTTCATCATAAAAAATATTTATGTTTATAATAGATTCCTTTCTGTGATAGTCTAATATTCAATAAATGAAATCTAGGATGTGGGAAAGGATGTTATGAAGGTAATTGGGATGGTATTGGATGAACCAAAAGGCTCTAGTGTTTTACAAAGATGATAGTGGTATCCATTTATAACTGTGGGAGTGGAAACCATTGAAATTTATAAAAGGATAAAATATATGACTGTATTACCAAATAAAAATGGATAAAAATAGACTTATTCTGAATATTATATGATATAGGGTTTAAATATGGAATACAATATTATTTTGATATGTTTTTAGGTCATAATAACATTTATCTCTTTAGTTTAACACCCTATAAAATATTCTTTTACCTAAACTATGGTCGCACATTTATTCATTTTTATTATTCTTTATAACCATAAAATATTTTTAAATTATTGATTAATAATAATTCATATAATTAAAAATATATAACAAATTTAATCAAATTAAATACATATAATTGATAAAATTTATTTTAAAAATAATCCATAAAAAATGACCAAAATAGTATTTCATAAAAAAGATGTATATAAATGTTTTGTACCAAATTCATTTATAATTATGAATCCAATTATTTTTTTTGTTGATCATGGTGTTGAAATTTTTTCTATAAGATCCCAAAAAGGAGTGAATATGTGTATGTAAAGGTAGTGATGATGTAGTGATGATGATTAAAAAGGAGAAGTTTCTAAAAAGAATATATCCCTTGGAGAATCTGCATGAAATGGCATTGAATGTCATGCTTGTACATTATCCATATTAAATTTAGACGATTTTAGAACATATATAATGATCCAAAACATGTATTAAGTTGATACATTGTTACCACACTTGAAGAAGACCATGTAATAATATATTACATGATGAAATGAGTATAGATCATTCCATTAAATCTAAATGGATGATGTTTATAAATAAGACAATTTTTTGTGATGATCATCAAAAAAGACATGTGTTTAAAAGATAACACTTCACTCACAATAATGATTCCTTTAATTATGATTTAATGATAGAAAAGGATGAAATTATCAATGCATCATCCATGATTGGATTAAAGGTATTTATTGATGATATTTGGCTTTTATGATCTAAAAAAGAATGGATTGGATGATTTTTGAAGATTAATAAGGAGAAGGGAAGAAGTCGTGGGTATTAAATGAAGAAGGGTAGTTTGGAATATTAAAGACGAATTCATACTTAGTATATCCATTTATCAAAAGAATAGGGCCCACCATGAAGGCTAGTAAAATCCCTCAAGCAAGGCATATATTGGACACGAGGGTCTGTTGTGCTCAAGGGGAAGTGATCAAAGACATCCCATAAGAGGTTCATGGACACTGTGTATATGTATGTAGGTGCGTTCATAGTGGTGAACCCATGTGGTGAGTGCATAGTGGGTGCTAGAGCATGCCCAGAGGAGGTAGAGAGGGTGCTAAGAGCATGCCCACATAGAACTAGTGTGGGGCAGCACCAGAGGTGGGAGAAGAGTAATTCAACATCAGGGTAGTTATATTTGATAGTTAAACCAAACGGATCGAGTGTCTCTATTTGGATGTGGGGGAAAATTTTAAAAATGTTGACGCAATCTCGGCCATCCATCAAATCTTTCTTAAGATCTCAACTACATGCTTTATCCCATGTTCTACGATATAATCTTCACTGTCCTTGATTGGTCTATGTCGATCCACTGGTCAAAGAGAGGCATTGTGGTTTTCTTCATCCTATTCACCCATGTGCCCACCAAACGTGAACCACTGCACCATAGAAGCCCCCACACAACCCTGATTGAACTCCTACCACCATTGAAGCTCATACTTTAATGAATTATGATCTAATGAGCTATAAGATATCGTTCATGAAACGATGTTTCCATGTAGGAAATGATATAAATAATTCAAATGTGGCTGAAGAAAACAGAGTTCCAATTCCATGTCATGGAGATCAAATCCTTTGGGAATATGTGTTTCATGAGATCCTCTTCCCATGCACAAAATGATGACACCGAAAAATAGGATCATGTGGATTAAAAATAAATACACGATACATGTGACATATCTTTTATCCAACGTTAGAATATCTCAAAGTTGTAGATAACCAACATTTAAAGATAAAAAACCCACATCAAATTTTTAGGGATTTATGGTTAGGGAAACGTGTTTATTAATGCCTATTTAAGGGAGAGTGCCTTTCTTATTTGGTGTTGTTTAAAATATTGAGAGAGGTTCTGATGATCAAAAAATTAGAGCACCTCACAACATGGTTTCTGCACGACCCTAATATGAGAAGAAGTTTGTTCTATGTATCCATTACACGAAAGAGAACCACAAACCATGATGGTTCACAAAAGAGGAGATATGAATCCTCTATGTGAAGGAGAAACACTAACAAACAAAAGGTTTTTATAAACCATCATCTTGCATAGTGCAGGTATTCCCACGAGTTAACTACTGCTGATACACACCCTTGTTATACCTTTGATAAGATATAATTATAAAACATTATATGTTCTGTGAAGGAGATCCACACAAATCGTTTGCATGAATAAGAACATCATATGCACACTCCTGTTTTCATGTAGAATATGTACACCCACTTTCATGAACCTTTGATATGTACTATTTTACTGGGTATTGTTTTTGAAGAAGAAGGTGATTGCATGATGGACAAGTTTAAATATTATTTATATAAATAATAATAACCCTATGGAATCATTTTTTCAAAAGGAAGAGAGGAGAATACATGAATAGTGAATATGCATGCATATTCATGAGTTAATACACCCATGTGTGTAAGAACAATCCATACATTCAAAACACGAATTCAAGTTTGAAAAAGAGCACAAATCAAGAAATGTTGGTGTGTGGACATTTGAAGAATAATGAAAAAAGAGGAAGATCACACACATGAACTAAACCCTTTTAGGATTGAATAAACATCAACTTATATTAATCATAAAATAAATAATAGGTGTGTGTGTGTGTGAAAATAACCAAATATAAAAGGTGTGTGTGATATTAAGTGAGAAAAATAAAGAGGAAGTGTGTGTTCTCAAATTTTTATACCCATTGGGGTTTTCACACAATGAAGTAAAGGATTGTGCCTGAATGCATGTATGCACAAGAAAACGTGAAGACACTTAAAAGAATAATCAAGATTGTTAGTGCACATGTGTAAATTAGAAAAAGAAATGTCATACAGCTCATTCATGAGGCATAATTGATTTATATATCCAAAAAATATGTTTGGATGCCCTAAAATCCATGCATGAAGTGAATTTGAACTGAAACTACAACCTGACTGAATTAAATGAGATCTTTTATCTAAGTTAATATTATATGTGAATCCAAAAAGTTAGACATAGTTGATAATGGTCAAAATTATTCTTTCATTATTGAAGAGGTTGTGTGCACCATTTTCACACACATAAGTAAGGCCAAATCTTCATCAATAGAATAAATAATTGACGGAGCATTGTTGAGACTGAGGAATGATTAGAAAGGTGATAAAATTTATTGGGCAAGGATAATATACCTTATCAAAGGATGTTGAATATTCTTGAATAGATTCACGATAAAATTTGATTGAACAAAATCGTGAGGGACGGTCAGAATATCCATCCAAAGTAAATCAAGAAGCATCTCTTGTGATAGCCAGGAAGAAGTAGTCTTCAGTGGAACGCTTGATGGAGGCTAGTGGGACTCTGGTAACACTATGGAAAGCAGTATAATGAACCTTTTGTGGGACTCAGGAGACATTCATTGTGACTCTGTATCGACCATTGTAATTAGTCATCTAATTATAATGGATAATTTGTGTTGGAGTGAATAACCAACACAACAATGAGTAGGTTTTTTAACCGAACTTTGAAAATCCTTCTATTCAGTCCCTTTACATTTACAACATCAATCGAGGTAAGGATGAGAGACACAAGAAGAGTGGATAGAGTCTTTAACTATCCATAAAGGATATATTTAAATGAACCAATGAGTAAAAATATTTAAAGGGATCACTGATTCACCCCTCCCCCTCTCAGTGATTCACAATGATTTGGGCACTTCAAATGGTATCATAGAGTGGTTTTCTCTTAAGTATCCATGTGATTCTATATGATGATATGATTTAGGGAGATGATTAAACAACCTCAAATGGAGATTTTATCCAAGACTCAGATAAACTAAAAGAAGAAATTGGAAAGGAAGATAAAGAATAAGCATACTATTAATGGGAAGACACCTTCTAGTAAAGGAAATGTGAAAGGTACAACACGAGATAGTACATATTATTCTTATGATAAAGCATGTTCAATCTATGATAATGGGAGAACAATTATCATTCATAGGACTTCACTCAAAATTCATCTGAAGAAGATACCTAGAAAAGTGCAAAGGCAAATTGTTGTTTGTATTAGTACTCTTCAATATGAAAAATTATAGCTAGAAAAAGAAGTCGATTCCATTGAAGAGGCATTGTCTAAAAGGGTTGGAATATCCAACACTGTCACAAAACAAGTGAAGGGAAAGGAAGAAAAAATTTAAATTTGCAAAAAAAGACAATCTCATGTTACTAAATAATTTCAGGGAAATATTTGTGAGAAATAATTATTTGAAATGGTATTTGTAGAATCTTTCCATGCATTTGAAAAATTGAAAAAATCTTCTATGGTTTTAAAAGATGTAGCACTAGAAGGAAGACACAACAAGGTAAAGTAGATTTACATCTCATTGCAAAAATTAAAAAATATGCCTAAAGAAAAAATGATAACATTGAAGGAGAATTAGGAAAGCAAGATGAGATCGGTTTAGGATGAGAATAACTTCCTCAACATTAAGGGTTTAGAGATTTTGGTGAATTTGAAGAAACATCATTCACTCCAAGCTGAAACATCCGAAATAGCTGAAATAAGAGGTGATTCCACTCAATCTTGTACTAAGGAATATGATTCCATAAGGGAAATCAGATCATCCTATAATACAGTTCTAAGATCCTCCAAGAATAAAGTATCCCATAACCTAGTTATTTCTTTTTCTACTAATGTAGATGCATCATCATGTACAAGTACAAATCTAAAATATGTGAAGAAGTGGATTGATATAAATGTTTATACATCCATCGAACTATCAAGGATGTATGATGGGTTGATTAATAAGAAAAATCCATAATGGATTCTCTAAATAAATAATTAAAATTCTAGAAACAAAAAAGGACTAAATCTGGATATACTAATATTAGAAGAAAAATTAAGAGATTTGTTGACTAATATTGGTGTTGTTGGAAGATTGGGCATCAGGATAATGATTTATGTAAAAATTTGTCATCATATGAAAATTATGGAACGCCTACATTTAAGGAATGTATATATGAATAAATGAATCATCTTGCAAATCAAAGGTAGAAAACACAGATGAAGAAGAATATCTCTATCAAGAACAGATTTGAGTATCTTGAAGACTTCTATGATAATTGCATTTGAAGTGGTCATAGTTATGATGAGTGTTTGTTTTGTCCTACCATGCCTCATGAATATGTTGATAAGAAGTATAGACCCCAAAAAGTTAAGAGAAAGTAAAAGGATTTGAAAATTATTCCATTGAGAATATGCAATATGGTGAAGTCATGAAAATAGTAAAAGAAATTATTACCAAATACAAGCTAAAGCAGGATTCCCAAAATTTCATATCAATAAAGAATATATGATTCTATTGTTGAAAGAAAATACATACCATGGATCACTACAAACAAGGAATGGAAATAAATGGAACAAGCTGAAACTAAAAGGAAAATCAATCCAGAAGAATATTGGATTGATTGATGGAATTCCTGATGATAATCATAATAAGTTGGCTAAAAGGTAATTTTAAGACAATGAAAAATCCATGTGAAATACACAAATCCTAAAATGATTAGAATGAGTTTTTAGTTATCTAGCCTAATAAATTGAAAAATTATATAGAACAGCAAAGAGAAAAGGATGTATTGCTAGATAAAGAAAGGGAAAAAGGGAAACATGTCATTCCAAATTAAGGAAAATTAGAATTTCATGACAGGTTGTTATAAAATAACAACCTAAATCTCTCATAACTACTGTTTTGAAGTTGAAATAAGGATAGACATTAGGAAAATGTATATCTATTTTACATGTCCAAATGAAGATGCTAAAAATTGATGAATATGCACCAGGGAAAGAAACATCACTACTGGTAGAAGTAAAGAAAAATAATCCACACAAGTTGAAGGTAAATGGAAATAAAGGTTCCATTCTGAAAAAGAAATATCAATATGTAAAATGGATAGGAAACATATGCATGAAGAGTACCAGAGACTTTAGATCTACAAGAAAATGTGTTCTTTAGTTGAGAGAAAATTCTCAACCACATTGCTTCTATTATGAATCTCACAAGTATTCCATCTTATTCCCTTATATTTTTGTTATATATATGGGATTAAAATATAGGTAATTGAATATTAAGGAAATTCTAAAATTATAATTTAAAGAACAAATTCGAGAACTACAAGTTGGACTAATAATTCATTTTTTGATTATTACATGAACTGATCCACAATAGAAGATTATCAATATGCATATCATCAAGCTAATGTGATGAAATTATATACTATGATAAATCAATGGGAGTTCACCCATTTATGGATAGAAAATATGAAGGATGTGATATTATGTATTGCGTCATAACAAATATTGAAACTCATATCATCTCTAGAAGTTGAAAGTGAGGTATTCCAATAAAACCTTTATCCCATGTTCATAATTGTATTTATCATATCAATTAAGGTAGAATTCATGATTGAAAACAAGATGGGATAAAAGAGGGATAATTATCTTTTCATTTGATCTTTTTAATATATTTGGTGAAGTATGTGAAGAATTTAGCATTTCCTTAATACATCTTATTATCTCCAATCCCAATCTCGAGATTTTATACACTCTAAAAAGATGTCATATATTTGGTTGCTTATGGATAACATTGAAACCCTTTGTCATATAAATCTTGTATTCTACACCGGTTTAGCCTAAGTAGGATTATAGTTGATTTACTAAAGTCTCTTTGCTAATTAAACCATGTGACATCATCCCTCTCTCAGAAATATTCAAGAACATATTCATTAAAGTGTGTAGGACATGTTTTTTTAAATACCCCACTACAAATTTTCATATGGATTCCAATAAGGGGGAGAAAATATTGGAACACATATTGAACCATTCAATATGTACTTATGTGATATTTCTAACAAAATAAAAAGTGGGAGATTTTTGAGAATGTTGTTGCATTTGTAGTCAATAAGATTTCAATAAGGTGTCAATATGTGTATGGAAGTGTTGTGATTAAGTTTTGATGATGATTGAGGAGGGTAAGTTGTTGCAAAGCATATGCCTCGTGGAGAATCAGTATGAAATGACATTGGATGTCATGCTTGGAAGTTCTCCATATTAAATTTAGACTATTGTAGAAATGATCTTATGTTCCAAAACATTTATCAAGATATGTTGTTACATCACTTGAAAAAGTCCATGTAATACTAAATTTCATGAGGAAAGGAGTAACAATCAATACATTGAATCAAATTGGATGAATTTAATAAATCAGATGATTGTTGGTGTTGATCCTCAATGAGGACATCTGTCTAAAATAGAACACATCACTCACAACAATGATTCAATGCTTCATGCTTTAATTCATGGGGAATGAAGAAATGATCTTTTCATCATCCATGATTTTATTAAAGGTATGTATTGGAGAAATTTGGGTTATATGATCTAAAAAATTAATGGTTTATTTTTAAAGATGAAGAAAGAGAAAGGGATTATGCATGGGAATTAAAGGAAGAAGGGTGGTTTGGAATATTAATGATGAATACATACTCAGTATATCACTTTACCAAAAATTGGGTCCAACCCTACAGGCCAGAAGATGCCCTCATCCAAGGCATATGTGGGAGCCAATGGTCTTCCTCGCTCAAGGATAAGGCATTGAATCCATCCCGCAATAGGTTCATGTGGGCCGTGTATAAGACTGCAGGTGTGCGCATAGTGGTGAACCCATGTGGCGAGTGCATAGTGGGTACTAGGGCATGCCCAGATCAGGTACTGTGGCCTCAAAGAGTGCGACCACATAAAACCAGTTCGGGGTGGCACCATAGGGTTGATATGAGTAATCTACCATTAGGGCAGTGATAGATTATTTATAAATCGAATAGATCTCATGTCCCCAATAGATGAGGGATGGATTTTTAAAAACACAAATGCAATCATAGCCTTCTATCACATCTCACTCATGATCTTAACTAGACGCTATATCTCGTGCTCCATGGTATAATATCTCCCATCAATGACTGATATGATTATATCCAATGGTCGAGGATGGGAACTGATTTTTTCTTCATCATTTGGACACCCGCAACCATATGACATGAACCGGTGCACCATAGAAGCCCCCACACCTCCTTGATCAAACTCTATCCACTATTTAAGCTCTTACTTTTGTGCATTATGATCAGCTAATCTACATAATACCATTCATGAAACAAAGTTTACATTAATTTATCGATATAAATAATTAGAACGTGGCCAAATAAAATAGGGTTGCATGTCCACTTCAAGGATCTCAAAGCCTTCAGGAATATGTGTTTAATACATTCCCCTTTACAAGAATGAATGGATGACACTGAGAAAGAGGAGCCCATGGTTAGAAAAAAAACATATGAGTCTTGCGACCTTTATTTTTTACCACATTTGATTATTTCAAAGCTATAGGTCAGGAATATTTAAATCTATGAAGACCACAGAATATTTCGAGGTATCTTGTCTCAAGAAAACATGTTGATCTACACCTATAAAAAGTGGATTTCCTCGGCAGTTTGGTGATATTGAAAATATTGAAGGACATTATCATTTTCAGAAAAAAAAAATAGCTCCACACAACATGGTTTCTGCGCTATCCTTCTACGTGAAGAAGAATATTCCAAGCATCCATTGTGTGAAAGGGAAAAATGAACCATCTTGGTATGATAAATATGTGACCTGCACATTCTGTTTGAAGGAAAAATACAAACACACGATAGGTTTTCATAAACCCTCATCATGTTTACTGGAGGTAATCTCATGGGCAAACAACCAGTGTTACACACCCTTGTTATAGCTTTGTGATGACAGATTTACAAACCATTATTTTTTATATGAAATATATTCATCTGAACCATTTGCATAAATAATAATACCTTCTCTGCCCTTCATTTTATTTGAAGAAATAAGAACACACTCTTTATTTCACCTTTGATATATACTATTTTAAGGGGTTTTTTAAGAAGAAGGTTATTCCATGAAAGAAGAAGTTTATGTATGATTTATTTGAATAAGAAGAAACCCAATGCTTCATGTTTCTGTGAGTAAGAGAGGAGAATACATGTATAGTGCGTATTCATGCATATTCATGTATTGAGATATCCTAGTGTGCCACAACAATACATACATTGAACACACCCATTCATGTTTGAAAAATAAAACAAAATCACGAAAGGATGGTGTGTGAACATTTGAAGATGGAGGATGAAAGAAAAAGATCACCCAGATGAACATAACCAATTCAGGTTTGAATAAACATGTACTGATATTGATCCTAAACTAAATAATAAATGTGTGTGTGAACAAAACCAAATAAAAAAGGTTTGTGTGATATTAAGTGAGAAAAAGAAAGAGTAAGTGTGTGTGCTCAAAAGGGTATACCCATTGGGGTTTTCACACAAATAAAAAATGATTTTGCATGAATTCATGAATTCACGTGCACGTGTGAAGACACGTAAAAGAAGAATTGAGACTCTTAGTGCATGTGTGTAAACAAGAAAAAGAAATGTCATTAAACTCATTCATGAAGCATAATTTATTGAGATATCAAAAACAAGAAGTTTGGATGCCATTAAATCCATGAATGAAGTAAAGTTGAACTAAGAATGAAAAAGAATGAATTTTTCAATATCTTCCATCTGTTTTTATGGTATTTGAGAATCCAAGAAGGTGGAAAAAGATGATATTGTTCCAAATTATTCTTTCATTCTTGAAGAGGATTTGTGCGGCATTTTGACAGACATAAGTGAGGTCGATTCATGATTATCAGATGAAATAATTTCCCAAGAACTGTTGAGAATCAGGACTGATTAGGTAGTTGAAAAAATTTAGTGACAAAGGCCAACATACCTTATCTAATGATGTTGAAGAATCTTGAAGAGATACATGAGAAAGATTGATTCAACAAGCTCGGGAGGTAAGATCAGAATATCCATCTACAATGAATCAAGAAGAATCTCTTGTGAAAGCCAGTAGGAAGAAGTCTTTAGTTGGACTCTGAAGCAGGACAATGGGAGTCTTGTAACAATATGGTAAGTAATATAATAAAAAACATGTATCACTTAGGAGAGATACATTGTTACTAGGTATTTACCATTATAATTATTCATTTTATTATAGTGAAGAATCTGTGTTGGGGAGAATAACCAACATAGAAAAGAGTAGGTGTTTGAAACTAACCTTGTAAATACTTGTGTTCAATGACTTTACATTTACAACGTCATTCGAGGTATAGCTGAGAGACACAGGAAGATTGGATCAAGGCTTTATCCATCCATTTAGGTTTAATTGAAAACATTAAATTAGTAAAAATATTTAAAGGAACTACTGATTCAGCACCTCCCCCAATCAGGGATTCAAACGGATCATGGAACTTCATGTGACATATCTTCCATCTAAAAGAATTAAGAATATTTTGAAAACCAAAAAGAGAAATTTATTTGGTAAATAAATTAATTGAAAAAGCAATTCTAAATAAAATACAATATTTTTCACTAATCATTGAAAATAAAATAATTTTAAAAATATTCACCCAAATTTATCCCCATAGAACATTGACATGATGATTTAAAACATTAATTTCATTTTTTAAAATTAAAATTATGTATTTTAGAAATAAATATATTAAATAAAAATATATAATACATATTAACTAATTTAGTATGAATAAAATTGTTTCCATTTTCATGGGAAAATTACATAATATTCTTATAGTAAATATAACTACATAAAACATAATTCATTAATATTAATATGGAATGAAGTAGATATACAATTAACATTATGTAGGATGTCACATAATAGATGTATATATTTATAAATATATATTATCTTTTTGTTTTTTCTCATGAGTATTATAATCCTTCATCATTATATAAATTTTGTAAATATCCCAACACTCCACTAATACTAATTAATTATTCATATGATATTTAACAAATATTATTTCATACATTATATAGAACCATCCAGTTTATTGAACTGTTACCCTTTTCGATGAAGAAATCATTTTAATAGAACTTTTGATACATTTTTTTCATACACATAACCACAAATATTTGTCTATTAATTCATATTTATCAATGAATACCAGATCCTTTTACAATTTAGTTTAATCATGTAAAATCATGTCACCTTCTTTTTGCTACATCCATTTTCTTTGTTTTATCCAATATTTTTTAGGTGTGTCATGAGACTCCCATAGATGGAGATAATTTTATGTGGGAAATGACGTAATGTTTGGGGATTAATGTTTATATGAATAAATGGAGTTTGGGTACAATCGTGTAATGGATTTTTATAGTCATACCTGAGTTTGTGGAAAATATAGTGGTTTTTTGGTATTTTTTAAAGATATTAAGGTTTATCAATGTCTACTATGAATTTACATTCCATGTAAACAGACTACAAACTATGTATTTTTCACCAAGAAGAAGTTATGAACTAGATAATGAGACTGAAATGTATTACACAATGTGTAAATGTTACATGTCCTATAATGGTAAAATCGGGTTTTAAATAAAAGTGTGATGGGTGTTTCAGTGTATATGTGATTTGTGGATTATATGACCTGTAATGGGATTACACACTATGTTATCATTTTGAGTTGGTATTTTATGGTACTGTATCGTTGATTTCTTATTTCATTCAGTCGTAACCTCCTTGATCACAATAAACGATCTCTACTAAGTGATTTTAGGGACCTCCACTATAACAAAATCTCAATTTTTGGTGTTTGATCCCAATTTAAATTTGGTTTATCTCTTCAAGTGATGACTCCTTTCTATTTATTTTTTTTCATTTTATTATGGTAGCATCATTGCATTGTGTTGTTATTTTTGATGGTCTAAGATGAAATTTATACATGTTTCCTTATAGATGTATTATGTGATATTCCTCGAGAGGTTGAACCTTTTGTTAGTTATGGAGTGGCATGAGATTTTCATTGAGTTATGTGGTGATCAGTCCAATTCTATGAAATCTCTTTCTAATGTGAATATATTTTTAGACATGTATATTCATACTTGAACCTTCATTGTCATCCCTATGTCTTCCCTTGTTATTGGATCCCATTGTGGGCATGTGTGACTTTAGTTTTAGGTAAGTTGAATCGTCACTAGCCTATATTGGATGAAAATCATTTCATTATTTTTGAAAAATTATTTTATGAATGAAATTGAATGATGGATTTATGGATATATGAGTGAGTGGAATAGGGTTTTTTATAAAATATGGCCCCCAAGTAATTTTTTTCAAACACCTTTATAGGGAATGTGAGAACCGTCATATCTGACCAGATTAAACATAAATATATACTAAATATTTTTTTATCACAATTTTGGACATATTGGAATTAATATCCCAATAAAATATCCCAGAAATTGAATTTAATTGTGTGTTAGGATTGTTCAATATGATGTCTCCATAATGGTATTCCATTCTCTCTTAAGATTTCTTTTATTCCTATGTGTTCATCTTCCCCATATTGGAGCCTCTAAAAAATGTTGTTATTTCTATCAATACAACCACCTTTCTCCTTAATACTAATCCCTCGAAACAATCTTACCATCATTTGGTTAATCACTTCCTATAAATCCTTAATATTCAGAACTTCCACCACCATTTCTTCATTCGAGTGAATAATTTGATCCATGTGTTCTTGCACCAAGTATATCCGATGCTGAGGGTGATCATGGGGCCTACCTCATGCTATTTCCCATGAGGGTGTGTAGCCTCATCCCAACACAAATCCTCTAATTAATAGAACCTCTCCCCATATGTACCATTAGTAGGTGCTTCTGAATCCGCTAGAGAATTCATCAAAGCATTTGTGGTCAAATTAGCTTCTACGGGAGGTCAATATCCTTGATAGTTTCAATCACATGACCATTGGCATGTGATTCCCCAGCTTGAGTAACAAAATATTTAGAGGTGTCAACCTCCACATGCTTGCGTGCTATTTTTCACTTTATCGGAGAGTTATTTCATACAATATAGGGAACCTCCAAAGGTAATTTACCATTACGTGAGGACCTAGCCATAGGTGGAATAGGTAAGTCGGGGTTGTATTTTATTCATCACATCCTCTGGTTATATAGGATAAAACCTTTTGAATCCATAATGGAGTTATTTCCCTTCCTTGAACAGGATCAAAGATAGTCCTCTACAATACCCACATCCTTGGACTTAGTAGGGGAGTATGAAGCTGAATCCATATCCCTTTGAATAGAATCCCATCCCATGGAGGGGTCCTCACCAATGCCATAATCCAATTCATTTACTTCCCCATGTTCACTACCTTCTACATCTCCCAACACTACAAACCGATTTTGATAATTATTAATACTTCCTTCATAATTAAACATCTCAGCATAAGAGGGTTTAGACTATAAGGCATGTACTGATATGTCAGACCCCCATGTATATACATATCCATGTCCCATGTATTTAAATTATATATTAATTTCTTCTAAGATAAATTTTGGGGATCCGCCCTTTTGGCTAGATCAATGTTGACTGCCTCATTCACGGTAGCTTCATTGGGTGTATTTGATGAAGCTAGTTTCATTCCCTTATCTTCAACCTAGTGAACCCCCCTCTCCTCTTGTCCAATCTCTTCCTAAACTAGACCATCATTCTTGATAACCCATGTACTCCCTTCAGTACACACAAAATCAGATGAGCAGGAAACATCCAAATCACATTTCAGGACTTTAAAAATATCAGAGACTTCTTGGTCTATCTGTGTTACCATTGCGTTGTATCATTTCAATTTTAGTCTCTATATTATGGAAAATATGTATCCCTATTGTTGTTTTCTCCTAATATATTTATTTATATATGTATGTATTTAATTCTGTACTTCATGTTTTTACATTAGGTTCAGCGATATCCTTCCTTCTGGTTGTTTTACACCTAGGTTCTATTTATAGCACATGGGGGTTGGGAATCCATTCAGGTTTGAGAAAAATTTAGTTGGGTGCCATTTTGAGAGGGTATTTTGGTTAGGTTTACATTGTTTTTTATCAATGGATGTATTTCCTCAGGATTCCATATCCTTGGATGTTTGGTAGAATATAGATAGGATTTTCAAGACATGAGAGGTAGGTTGTGGTGAGTTTCCAACCAGATCTTACTACGATGAGAATTGAGAAACAATTGGTTATTATGATTTGTGTCCCTTGTTTTGTGTTTTATATCTTAATATCATTTTTTTCTTAATGATTTATTAATTAAAATGGTTTTATTCCATTTATAGTCATTTCTCTAGTTCAGTGTGATGTCGTATGTCACCATGACATCTCCCACATGTTATATATAAGGGTGAATCTAATGATCCTTAATGGGATCCATGCCTTGATCCTGATCATATCAAGGTCATCATGTATGCTATTTGTGATGTGGAAAAAAACTAGAAAAATTCCATGAGGTTTTTTTGAGATATGGCCATGTGTTTCTAGTGGAGATAGGGATCGACCACAAGAGTAAATACATGAGAATCCAATGCCTTTTAAGGGTATGAATGAACCTCATGAGGTGGTGGACTAGATAAATAAGATTGATTAGATATTTGACGTATTGGATACATATAATAGTATCAATGTGAAGTGTGATATATTTAGTCTTAAGGGATACGATAAGAGATTATGGGATTCAATGGTACGTGTGGATAGACACATGGGCTCAGATTGGGAGGGTACCAAGACTCCATTATTTATCTATTTTTTTAAATATTAACTGATGATGGAAAAATATATAGAGTTTCTCACTTTATAGAAGAGAGAGTGTTCAGAGTTAGAAAACAATAATCTATTTGCTATGGTCATTCTCTATACTCAATAGGTGGTAAAGAATTACAATCTTAAAGGTAAGAATTAACTATAGGGTTTGAGACTGAATATGAAATCATTGGTATTTATGCTGAATTATTTGACATATAACAAGATAGTAGACTAAGCTATGATGGAAGTGATAAATATTAAAGGTAGGGTTTCCTAGTCTACACATTACCCTCTTTATAATGGATGATTCGATAACATAAAGGGGGAAAAGAGGAATTTGGATGATCGTCACATGAGTTGCCGGGTGGTTCTCAGTAGAAATCCTCCACTAAACCTACATTAATAGTTAATAGTGTTCCCCAAACTTGATATTAGTGTGGTTAGTTTGCGCACACCCATCATTATTTTCATGTGCCTGTGAATATGTGTAATGGGTGTTACTGTAATGTCCATATGTATTGATTCTAGGAGGATATGTATACACCACATAATAGTTAGGGGTCATTATCCCTAATGTCTAATTTGGGTTAGTCAAATGTTTAAGTGAATATAGGGATCTATCCAAAGGGCTCAAGAGTGAAACAACATCACTTAGTAGATGAGTTACTGATATAGTTTGATATGGGTCCAACAATAGTGAGAGGTACCATCATTATTTCATATTTAGTATGATTTTAATGTTGTATATCGATGTATTTCACTGATTTATATCTGCAAATTTTTTTTCTATTATTAAACATAAAATAGGGGCCATGTACTCTTTTATGGAGTTAGTGGCACATCATTGGAAATGAAAATAGTGGGTATTTCAATATCCTTATTATATGCTATCAAAATATGATTCATTGTTATCATGGGTTTTCAATATTCCTGACTAAATTTATTTGACGAAATCATTGGTATAGATTAGCTTGTTTATCATCATGATAAGATTGATTGTTATCATTGGTGTGTTTTATTTCTTGTATCATATGAGATATCATTGATGTTTTAGGTACTATGTGAGCTGAGGTATAGTCTTTCAAGAATTCCCTTCAAAATTTGAAGATTTGTTTCATACAATTGATGTTAAATAAGATAAATTTCATCTATATTTGATCTTATCACATTCATTTAGGATTTTTCTGATGTTTTTGTATATGATTTCACTATTATACATATATTATTTATTTTTTCCCTAATATAACTTCTATTGGGATTCCTCATTATCATTTGATGATAGTGGATCTTATAGAGTTAATATTTAGTTGGATAACCAATTGAAAAAAAATCAACATAATCTTCCACTATGAGAAACACACATCACATTTCCAAGAAGGAAGGTGGTTATCTATGATTTTTGGTGGACTATTAAAAGTTTAATCATTTAATACTTAAGAATATTTATCATTTTCTTTATATAGATGATTTAAATAACCATATAAAGGGGTAAAAATTGTTTCTTGATGATTGGACATCCATCAGAATTACATTATCTTAGTGTTTGAGAGTCTGATATAACAAATATGGCTTTCCAAAATATGTATGACCATTATGAATATATTTTGATGTTCTTTGGTCAAATGTAAACTCTAATAATTTTTATGGATATGATGAATCTGAAATTACAACAGTGTCTCAAAAAAAATTTTATATTTTTTGGGGATGATATTTTGGTTTATTTGAGATCTAAGTGTGAGAATAGAGATTATTTGGGTTTAGTTATAGAAATAAAACTGAGTAACCACTTTTATGGAAGGCTTTAAATATAAAATTTATGGGTCCATGAATTGAATTACCTGGTGAAAGTGATTTATGATGATATATTTTCAATTGATCTTAAGAATTTAAATTTTATATTGTCCTGTAAAATCCAAAAAATATCTTTGAGATTTGTTTCTTTCTTTTTTGTTTTAGGTATTAGAGATGGTTCTTTAGTTATTTCTCAAATTTGGTGTCATCAATAAGTGTTTTTATCATAATAGGGAAAAAAATTCACATGAGATAAAATCTTCTAGTCTTATTTCAATAATCTAAAATGACTTTTTAGAATATATCATATTCATAGCATACATGATCCCAAAAAGGGGTATGTGGTTTCCATGATGATTGTTGAGTTTTTTGGGTTTGGTAATTATGTAGGATGATAATATGGTGTCTTAAGGAAAGCCTCATCTTTGAATTCATGATAAGAATTACCCTTCTCATGATTAGGGCTTATTTAAGTTTTTCATTCACTTAAGTGTTGGTGGAACTATTTTTAGGAGAAATTAATAGTCATCTATGATCATTAGAGTCTAATATATATCATTTCTTATATATAATTGAATTTACATAGATATGGTTGATTGAATACCTCTAGATAGTTGACTTATATATCACCTACACCCTGAGGAAGGAGAATTTCATTACTCATTCTCTTATTTGGAATGTACCATCATAGGACATATTCGAATAAAAGAAAGAGTATAACCTTGTGAAAATCAGCACTTAGTTGCATATGGATTCTCGAATGGATGCTTATGGTGTATTTATGACCAATGTTAAACTATAATTGTCTCTAGATGTATATATTATGTAAATTCAGTATTATTATTATGTGTTAAAGGAATTTAGGAAATAGTTTATGATGGGGAGACCATTTTTGATTAGTTTCTCTCTTCAGATGATAGTTTTTGTTTTGGGGATTAGTTTTTAATTCTAGAAAATATGTGGAGGATGGAATTTTTAACAATATTTTTTATTTTTGACTAATTAATTTTGGATCATTGGAGACATGTTATTTCATAAAACATATCTTTTAGTGTCTAAATATTTAGCATGACATTTTTTATTATATGTCCTCAAGTTAAACCGGCCAACAACTAAAGTTAGAGTGTCAAAAACCTTCTGGATTACTTCATCAACTTTTAATGCTGGTGTTGAAATGAGATATGGTGACCCTTGATTTCATATATTTGATTAACATAGACATTCCATGGGTGAAACAATATATGGTTGATGATTGACTAGTTGAAGAAGTTATCTCATACGATTCTGATCGAGGACACCACAAAAGTTGAATATATGGGTATGTTTTATGTGTATGAGGTTGTGAGGTGACATGGGGTCCCTTTTGAAATAATTTGATGCATGGATCCTAGGATTACATAAAGGTTTTGGAGGAGTCTCTATGAGGTGATGGGTACTCTGGTTAGGTTATGAATAGCTTACATTCCACATAAATATGTTCAAATGAAGAATTCTATTTAGATCCTATGAGAATTGCTTCAATACCATGGCTTGGATTTCTTTGGATCTTAGGATTTATATATGGGACTGATTGAGTTTTGTTAAAAATGATAGTTATTAGACATTGATCACTATGGATCCATTTTATGCATTTTATGTTCTCCAATATAGGTCACCTATTCTAGGGAAGTGTTGGAGAAGTTCCATTGGTTGGACTAAGCCTTGATCAAGAAACATCATAAAATATTTATGATATACATCATCATCTAGTTCCATATTGGAGATTATATAAAAAAATATTATAATTATTGGATATATCCTTTTAATTTTTCCACAATTTACTAGGTTTTACTGAAAAAATTTCAATAGTTGGGTTACCCTCATATTAATAAAAGCAGGAAAATTTATCCAAGATATTTCAGACAGTTTGAGATCATTGAGTGGCTTGTACAGGTCTCTTATTAGTAAGAATTTACATTTCACTTAATGATAATTGATGATATTTCTTACATATCATGTCTTAGAAATAATCATCTTTATATTTATCACATTATTAGTTGGAAATAGGTTGAGTTAGATGAAGATGTTTTGATTATGGAGCATCGAATAGATATTTTTCACTCTCAAGTGAATGTCTTGTGGGGAAAATCAATCTCATTGTTCAGAGTGTTAAGGTGGAACTGATCATATTCTCATGATACATGGGAGCATGATACAATGGTATGGGATATGTTGACTCGCCTCATTACCATACATCACACTTCCACATAACTTTTTTGGGATGAAAATATTTATGGTGGGGAGTTTGTAATATCCTTCATAGTCTTTCGAGTATTTCCCTTCACTTAGTTCATTTTTCCCACTTTTTGGCTACATCTTGTGACTCTCAAGGATATGGAAAATTTTATAGGTAAAATAACATAATATTCAGTGAATTGTTTTTGAAGTAGTGGATTCTAGGTATAAATATACAATTTCATTGTTTAGTTCTATATATTTTTATATAAAGTTTGTTGATGCGTTGGAATTTTTTTTAGATATATGGTTTTTAACTATTTATTGGGTGATTACACACCATGTAATGGGATTACACACTATGTATTGTTCATTTGGAAGAAGTAAAGATATAGATAAAGGAAATTAAAGGAATACATACCATGTAAAAGGTACACACTGTATAATGGTAAAAATCAGTTTTTTAATAATAATGAGATGATATTTTAAATATAATTGAGCTTTGTGGATTACAAAAAATATAATGGGATTAAATGTTATGTAATATTCTTAATTTTTACTTATATAGTGGTATGCTAATGATTTCATATTTCATTCAATAGCTTCCTCCTTTTTCTCAACCTAGAAGCCCTGCAAAGATATTTTGGGGACCTATTCTACATTTGAATCACTTCGTTCAAGGATTAATCTCTATTGTAGTTGGGTTTAATCTATCTGAGTGATTAGTAATTTTTTTCATCATTCTTTTGATCCTGGTAGTGTTTCTGCTTTGTTTTTTAGGATTTTTTGGATATGAGATAATGTATTTTCATATTTCCTTTTATATTTATTGTGTGATATTCCTCTAATGATTAAACAATCTATTAATTTTAGGCAATCGTGTGAATTTCTTTGAGGTCTGTGGATATTTATTGTTGACCCCTTTTATAAATTAAATCTATTTTTATATATGTAGAGTGATACCATTGCCTATGTTTTCCTTTTTGTGAGTTCCATGTTAGTATATCTCATTGTGGTCTTGTTGGACCCATGTTTATGGTAGGTTATTCTGCCTCAATCCTAAGATTTATGAACTTAATTTCTTTGATATTGTTAAAAGAAATTATAAATGAAATGGAATTATTTATTTACAGATTTCTTAGATTCTTGAATTATGTTTTTATAAAATATGGGGTTTCCTTTTTTATAAAATAAAATGTATTTTCAAGGAATTATGAACTGGATTTTTGAAATATTCATGAAAATATTTTTTTTATGTATTAGTTTGGAAAATAGAGCACATGGGAATCCTTGGGTACTTTGGTGGATGGTGTGGTAATAGATTGTGTATATTGATATTGTCGATAGGTTCCCTCATGGGGTGTACCCCTACTCCATATGATTTTTTCTAAGGATATGATAGACATTTATGTGAGGTTCACTTTTTTGGGTGTTCATCTACTACCATGAATATAGGAATATGTTTAACGGGTTGATGTGTGGATGATTTTCATTGATGGTGGTATGAGTGTCTATGTTATCTTGACCTATAATGGTCCTCAACAAAACATGACCTATTCTCTTGGATTGAATTATTTTTTGGTACACACATGAATTTTACATGGAATGTGATACATGCTTTAGTAATATTTGATATATATGTTTTGATATGTGTTTATGAAATTATTTGATATAATTTAACATGTATTTTTTGGTAAATGTGGAAAAAGATAAAAATAGTTTCTTTTCTACTATTTCTTATATAAAAATTAAATTCATTTTTTCAGGCCTTTCTTCTATAAATATGACTATGTTCAGATTATTGTACAGTGGCATATTTCGTAACACCTGTGTGGGATCATACTGGTCCTATTAGCACAAACCCTTTGAACCCCTTCAACAATGTATAGAACATTACATGACTTTTCATGTAGGGAATGTCAAGGCATCACAATGAGGTTGTGAGGTTTTTTATCATCTATTTATACATTGTTAAAATTTATATAGTGTGAGTTTTCTCATTCTATCATATGGTGCTTCTACTATCATCTTATAGTTTTCATTTATTGTGTGGGCCTTTAATTTAGGATTTTATAACTACTTTTGATTTGTATTGTTTATAAAATCTTCTTTCAATTATTACATATATGTATAAATTACAATATTTCACCATGTTATATATATATATGAAGGTATATCATACCGTCTCTTTAGGTTTGGATAAATCATTCCATCTAATTGTATTTTGTCCCTGGGGTTCTAGTCGCTATCCCCTGGGGATCAAGAAAGACCTTCGAGTACATGAATAGTTGGGTCGGGAACCTATATAAGAGGGTATAATAGTGGAGTTCATCAAAAACCTTGATTATGTATTTAACAAAAAAAATATGAGAATAGAGTCATCTTAAATTTTTATTCCCTAATTTCAATATGATATGTCATATTTCATGATTAACTAATATTCTATAAT
Source organism: Viscum album (assembly GCA_963277665.1). Classification (NCBI taxonomy): domain Eukaryota; kingdom Viridiplantae; phylum Streptophyta; class Magnoliopsida; order Santalales; family Viscaceae; genus Viscum; species Viscum album. The sequence goes on along the minus strand of OY728140.1, from coordinate 1,375,518,902 downwards.
TTCTTTACTTATATGAAATAATATATAATTTTATACCAAACAGGATAAGAAAAAAATGAATTTCACATAATATAATTACAAAAAAACTATCATATGCATCTCTTTATAGTTTTCCCTACTGAAGGTGTAATCATCATGTTTCATTGTATGACATAGAGTAAATATATTTACTAATCATGGATTTAAAATCTTTCTTCACATTTATAGAATTATTTAATATTTTATATCACTAAAAATATAAAATATAGACTAATTCATTTTCTCATTCTTAACTATATTTTTATAATTAATTAATCCATTTAAATTCAAAAATTTATTCTGTTTTTAAAAAAACACCTCAATTAACCTAAATTTATAAAGAATTATTAATGCTCATTAATATTATAAATAAATAAATGAATATATTATAGGGTGAAATAAAATTTATGAATCATCTAGTTATGAAAATTCCCACCATAAAGATTCCATTTTTTACATTTTGATAAAAAATGTATAAAGAATAAATGAATAGACCCATGAAAATTAAAATCACATAAAACATGTTTGGATTAATTATTTAAATCATTTTTAAAAATAGCTTAATCAAGAATTATTTTTAAAATAAATTATCATATTTATTATACCCTTCATCATTATCCTGTAAAACTTCTTATTTACAATCATATTTTAATGGTAACCTCACATAATAGAATTGTTTAACTCCATCACCAATAATAACAATAAAATAAAATTTCCTATTCTGTTAATCGTAATGATGATTAACCTGAGGGGAGTATGAACTAGTGTATTATTTTTTAATTAAACATAAAATTTTATTTTTCCATGATTATTCATCACATCACCCTCTACTTAAAATAATATAAATAAAAAACTTTACAAAAATATTCAAGTGATTTTACATAGTTCAAACTCAATAAAATTCTCTGAAATATCATACACATGATGATGTGTCAGTTTAAAAAATATCACATATGAAGTACTTTTTATAGAAAATTCAGACCATATATATTATAAATATTTCAAAATATCAATCACATGAATGAAAAGCCGTTGATATTTATCTAAATCTAAAATCACCAATTGATCAAGGGAAAATATATATAATCATGAATCAAATAAACAAATTACACCTTTATTGATTTAGATATATGACCCTTATTAATCAACATCATGTTCTTAACTATCATCCTTTTTCATAATGTTTCTATCAGTGAAAACTCCAATGATAATTCCTAAAAGAACACTATTGCTAATTATCCTCCTATGAGATCAGTTATCTATAATTTTATCTTATCTCCTTATTCATTATTTGATAGTTTTTTTCGAAATGTTATGAGAAATATCCAATTTTTCAATTACATAATAACTTTTCTCTTATTTTTTAATCACATGAAATTTTTTTCCACATAGGACTTCCAAAATTTATTTAAAATATCCTCATTTGATTATAAAATAACCTAATTCTAGATTAAAAAATTCCAAATAAGATATTTTTATGTTTCATCATCCATAGTGCTTTTATCCTTCTACAATATAGTCTTGTTTGGTTAATATCTTACCTCCAAAAACCATATATATCCAATCTTATATCACCGTAATATTTTTTATTTTTTCCTCAATAAAAAAATTCACCATAAAACACAGTTTTGTTTTATATTACCATTAAAATTTTAATCATAGTTAAATAATCATATAATACTCTTGTTACACCCCCAATTTTTTAAATTATTACTTTGTTCGATAAAATAAACAATAAGGAGCACCGAGACAAAATGATAAATGAAATATAAATATTAGAATTTAAATTTATAACCCACAAATTGAATTGGTTTTATAAATATGATTAACCAAAATATTAAATATATAAAAATAGTATAATCATTATATGTTGAATGAATAATTATGATAAAATAAGAATTAATTTTTTAGCAGTGTCATTTTTTGATCAAAATTTTTTTTCTTTAAAAAGAATTTTTATTGCTTCTTATAATTGAATATTATAACTAATTACTGAAATTTTTTTATTTTTTTGAGAAAAATGATATCTATTATTTAACTAGAATTTCCACATTATATAAGAGAATTTTTTTTATTCTTCTAAAAAATATTGATTTTCTAGTTAATATTGATAATACTATTTTCTATTGAAAACGTTATTTTTTCAAAAGTTTCCAAAGATAAATATTTTTACAAAAAGGTTTCAATGTAAAATTCGTTCTAATGAATTATTAATAATCCAATTATGTTCTTTAAAATCATTTTTATTGGTTATTTTTTGTTAAAAACTATTTTATATATAAAAAGGGATTTTATAGAAAATTATTTATATTTATGTTTTTCATTTTTATCTAAAATTAATTTCTACCACTTCGAGAAAAGAAATAATAAAAATGGGTACAATTTTTGGAATCATGATGTCAACCCATGCTAAATTGGACCCTTTTGTTTTTTGTTATTATTTTTTGTACCTAATATGAATATTTTTCACCTCGATAATAGTAAAATGTGTAAAATATAGTTAAAATCACGAGATAAAGTCTCATAATCAACCCATTCCTTCTATTTATCCAATTTTATTAATAGATTTTAGTCATTTCCATCCATTTCTCAAATAAATGTCCACTCAGTACTGTTTTATTGTTTGATAGGACCATTATATTGATTTAAGTAATTAATAAATAAAAAATATCACTCTCTTGAATTTGCCATCAATAACATTATAACATAAGTCTATAAAGAGGATATGTTCTATCCTAAAAATATATTTAAAATATAACTAGTTTTTTTGTGTAATTTTTCATTATAACTTATAGTGATTAAGTAATTACCTTCAATGTTTTATTAATTCCATAATATTATTTATTCAATTAATCTAAAAATAAAATAAACAATTTAAAAAATATCAAATGTAATAAAATTGGGCTTAATTGTTATGATATGTGATTTTCTTAAATAAAAATTACATATTGGAGATCTTCAAGATTTTATATTATAGTTTCATTTCATATATGATTTTTTCAAAGTCAAATTATGTGAATAGTTCTCAAAATAAATTAGTAGTATTATGTAATAACAATATTTTATGAAATACTAAAAAATCACAAAAACTTGTAAAGATGACAATTAGGATGTTTATTAGTCTATAAACCGATCCCTATGTGAATTTATATTCTATTTTTTACTTATAAGTAAAATTATAACTCAATAATATTAGAAAGGACATTATAAAGGTTATGATTAATATTTGTTGACCAAGGGGTTAAACCAGTAAATATGGTTTATAAGGACCCAAAAAGAGTTTGAATTTTAATAAAATACTGTATTTATACCATATTCTGTTTTTATTTATATCTTTATCCAATTGTAATCATTTTTATTGAGGGGTACTTAATTTCATTTCTATCTTTTATGAATTTTTAGGTGTGTCCTTTCTCTCCCACATAAAAGGTCACCCATTTATAATGATTATTAAAACCAAAATTTTCCATATAACTCAAACAAACAATACCAATTTCTCTTAAAAACTTTCCCATATACAATTTATATGTTCTTTTCTTCTTAAAATACCATTACAAGGGTCCTTAAGAATTAATCTAAAGGAATTTTACCAGAAATTGATAACCATCTTTACCAAATATTTCAAGTTTCATTCATATTTTACATACTCTAAACATATTATAAAAGTTAAAAAATAATAAATCAAATATCTTTAGTTTACTAATATGTTATGATATTTTGGTACAATCATTTTATATCACTTTTCCGTCTTCTAAAATGTTAATACATCTCTCATGTGTAGGCATGACTTACTATCACTACATAGTGGTGTAATTATTTTTTCATCCCCATTTTAATATGATGATAATATAGATAAAACTAATGAATATATATTATTTTCGTTAAATAAAAATTATTTTATTATTATAATATCATATATTCCTCATTACCTTCCAATATTTTGAGAAAATGATAATGTCACTTGTGCATACTTATTGACTATATCCTCCCAAATAATATGTGATATGTTTTATATTTCTATTTTTCATGGATGGTAATAGGATATATTTATGGAATATGTATGAAATATATTATATTATAATTATTCTATGTTTTTTAATTCTTATTTAACTATCTTTTTTTCCATCCATCAAATGTGAAAACAACATTTACATGTGCGTACGGCTTACCATCTCCTTGAATGGTGTAAATTTTTTTTATCTCAACCTTTGATGAATGACTTTAAAATTTTTTATAATTTATAAATATGATATTTATATCATGATTGTAATTATATTAAAATTTTAACCATAATCAATGTTTGAGGATTGTAACTTCTTAACTCAAACCTACGTAAAAATGAAACAGATATTACACAGAATAGTAATTTTGATAAAGAATTGTTAATAAATTGTTGATAAAAGGTTGAAATTAAATAAAATAGAGTATTATATATATGAATATTGTTTTTAATATATTTATAATAAACCTATATTTATTATACCTGAGTTTAAATAACTTTCAAATCATGTTTAGCTAGAGGTAATAGATTTCTCGTCTCACTTCCTTTTTTATGAGACATATTACATATTCACACATTTTTCTCAATTTTTTATTATAATTACTCTTAGATATGATATTTAAGGATTAAATTTATGTTAATATTATTTATCATTTTTTTATGTTATTGTTTTCATGGGGTTTATGATTTAAAAGTTACCAAATAGGTAAGGGTTTATTTCACAATCTCATCAATATTTGAGATTGTTTATGTTTAAATTTTCATGGGCATTATATATGTAATTTCTTTCATAAAAAACAATATATATTATAATTATATAGTTATTTATTGATATTAAAATTTCTCCATCAATTTTACTCTCTTATTTACTCAAGAAAGCTAATTAATATTTTTAAGTAAAAATATCCATTTTTTCATTCACTAGAATATATTTCAATTGTGTAACTATATTTTAAAATATAATTTTTTCATAAATGTTTTTAATATTAGAATATTTATTTTTAGTTCATTTTTACACATGAATGTATTAATATAAAAAATTACACAGATATTCATATCATTTTCCAAATGAGGTACATAATGAAATTTTATAGAAAATGTGAAAGGAATATTAGTTTTTCTATAAAAATTAGAAAAATATTTCCCCAGTTTCATGATTGTTAAATGATTATATGATTAATTGAAAATATTTTAATATTACTTTCACCGAAAAGTTTTTACATAATATTATTAAATTTTTTAAAAATTAAATAAAAAATATCAAAATAACTACGACATTTTCATCAAGAAATATTCCAATGGTCATTTTAAATTATATTCATTTATTTAAAAATTATTAGATGAATATTAAAAACAAATGGGCAGTAATATTTTGATAAAATTCCTCATATTACATTATATGGATTATAATTATGTTATATTTGTTTCGTGGGAAAAATAATAAAATTTCATGTATACCTATTCAATTAAAAAGAGCATTTTAATTATGTTGAAACCCATTCATATTATGAACACATTGAACATAATAATTGATGGGAATGGGCTACTATTTCACCTCGATGCATCAGTATCTCTAAAGAGACAAACTATTTTGGGTATTTTGCCTAAGTCAAATGTTTTTATATATGACGACTTTTCACATGTCTTTAGTGTTACGTTTATCTATCATTGTACATTACATCATTCTCAAATCAGTTATTAATTTAAATGTGAATATTTGAATAGTAATGACATACATGAATATGATCAAAATTTTATATGAATTTCTATATGAATTTTTTTATCATTCCATATTATTATTCATTATTTATTTATTTATTAAATAACATGTATTTTTGGGATTCACTTTTATCATATCGATAATGAATTATTCCATTCTATGATTGATTTTTTGTATTCATATTCCCTTGATAATATTATGATCTCACATTGAATTATTCATTTCTCAATGAAATGATGAATGATATTTTAAAGGATATGAGTGATAAAATAATGTATTATACATAATATGTTTATAATTTTTACATAATATTGGACTCATATCTCTATCTAGTATTCAATGAATACTAATCGGTTCAGTCATTTGGGATGTGATATATTTTATATAATAGTAGTGCAATAATGTAATCACATGATCTATGATTCTAGGGGAAGAGTTGTTGTAATTGGTATCACAAGATATTTATAAGAAACATTGGGAACTATATTTGTAATATCATAAAATATGGAACACTACCATGTAGCTAAATTTTTGGATAAGTCTAATTATAGGTTATGATCCCAATGTTTTTTTGTCTAGAGATTATGTGGTTTTCCTATAACTATATATGTGTATAGATACAACAAGTTGATCAGTTTTCAGAATATATCCATCTTGGGGTAATAACCTTCCAATGGGTTGGATAAGTATATCTCAATCATAATTATGGTTCCCAATAACTATTCTCTTATTATGTACCTAGTTTAATACTCTCGAGAGGAATTATTGGGTTAATTGATATTTTATTTATGAACCATTATGAAGGATTTTAATAGTCGATGACCATTAATAACAAACTATTACACTAGGTTTCATTAATTTTAAATGATTATTTCTTGATTATTTCACTTACAACTATGATTTTCATTTCTCATACATTACTTTTAGGTTTTTCTAAATCGATGGAACAAATATGAATCGTGTAAACACTCAATATGATGGAAAATGTGATGATTATAAGAAACAAAATTGTATGATCACTTTATTGAATGATATTTTGATTTTTATTAATTAGATATCATGATATGTGATTAATAACATACACCTTAACCAGATCTGGAACACACCAAATAATATAAGAATATAGATTTTTTTAGAATGGGTGGTAAAGACCCCAAATGAACACAAAATCAATTTATATTACTTCCTAAATGTGGAAAAATAAACCCTCAATAATCTATCAATAGAATGGGTAAATGTTTTATGTGTTTAAGTCAAGGATATAGATCAATTATTTTAGGAAGAAAAATAAATTATTTTATGAGGGGATATAATTTCATTTCAAATTACAAATTATAGTTTAATTCCCTATAAAATATAATTATGGTCATTATATAAGGTAATACCCTAATCCAAGTGTTAAATCCTATACCAAGAAAGATTTATGATGTGAATTCCCTTGAAAAATAACTATTAAAGTGTTTATATATTGTAATTTTAAAATTATTTTGTTAAACTAATATATCAATTATATAATAGATATAATAATTATGAGATATATAAGCATTGTCCCATAATATATTTTATTAATGTATTTTAAAACTCATATTAAAAGTCATCAATAACAAATAAAATACATTTAGTTGAAATTTTATAATGTTTATTTGGGATAAATAGATGATTGACATTTATTAATTGAAAGGGATTTCATAGATGACCATCAAATTCCTTAATTATTTTATAACAAATTCAAATAGTATTTTGTGGTGATTTGAAATATTTATTAGGTGATATAGATAATTCATTATTAGTATTTAAATAAAACATTTGGTTAATATTTTATTTCTTGATACATTATTTAGGTTCGACTAGATAGTGGCATATATATAATATTGATTGTTAAAAATTGATTCATTTACAATGTGATATTTTCAATATAATGATCACCTTTTAGGTCACTATCTAAATTTTAATCATGATATTTTATCATGCATTTCACCATATTGTCAGATTATATATATATATATATATATATATATATCAATGTTCCTAATGACATTTTTGGGGATGCATCATTGGGATGAGGTAATTGTAACCTTCATGATTAACATTTGTGTTAACATCAAAGTGTATTTGGGAAGAGTGAAATTAAATTTATGGAATATAAATTAAAAGGTATTAAAGAACAGTTAAGGTTAAATAAATATTTAATGCTTTCTTTATAGTGGTTAATATGGATATAATGTTATTTATTTATGTAATAATTTAAACTTAACTGTTTTTTATATTAAGATTTTTGGAAGTAAACTGAATTATTTCATTATATGTAGGTTTTTTTATTTTGTATAATAACATAAAATTTAAGAATTAATTATGCTTTTTTTTTAATTTAAGGATTGGATGTGTATAATTATATCCTTTTGTGGATTAAGATAACTATTAGAAGGTTATTTTTAAGTTTCATTCAAAAATAATTATAATGGAAACTCACTCTTTGGATTAGAAGATGAGATATTTGTGGATGTTGATTAAATGAAGAAACTATACATGTCAAGGAAGTATCGTTCCTTTTGTTTTTATTCTATTTTAAAAATAAATTCCAAAAATCTACTAAATATATCATAAAACAATAATTAATCCATATTAAAATCATTCTAGATGAAATAATGGTCTTCTTAAAACCTTATTTATTTATGGTTTTGTGGTAGATAACATTATCATGATCATTCAATCTCTTATGATCATTTTTCTCCTTCACTCTTCATAATTAATTGGAAATATAATTTTCATCTAAGTCATAAATTCACTTCCCACTAAGGTTGTCTGACTTGAATACCATGTTATTTATTATTCATGATGACATATGTATTTTCACTTTCTATCTTTTATAATAATATTTTGTGAATTATTTTTTACATGTGGGTTTTCAACAAAGTTATTTTCAAATGTCAAAATAATGATAACCATATACATTTTAAAATTGTGGTAGTATAATTTATTAATGGGGGAGAATGTTTCACCACAATATTTTAAAATAATATTATGTTTTATAAGATATACAACACTCAAAAAAGATCTCAGACAATCCTAAAAATATTATTATTTAAATATAACCATTATAAACATGCCATTGAATATCAAGTTATGACTATTATTGACCAATTAATTAAATATATACAAAGGATGTAATCTATTCCAATGTAATTATTAATTCTTATGAAATTGGAACACATTTGTTTTGTAAATACATTTTAATCATAAAAACTCATTTTCTTCAAAAAAAATATTACTACTTCTTGTAAGAGAATATTATAATTAATATTTTTTGATTTTATATATTTTATTATATATATATTATAAAATTGTTTAATTAGTATTTCAAAATTATATTAGAGTGAATTTTAGATATTTCTCTGAAAATATTGATTTTTCATTGAATTGTGGACATACAGTTTCAGTATTGAATATGAAATTTTTTATGAAGATTTTACAATTTTATACAATATATTAAAATGGTATCAGCGTAAAATTATTTCTATTATAAATTTTACTTGTCAATTTTTTCAGTAGAATCAGTTGTTTGGTTTTCCTCAACATAAGAACATTTTCATAGTTAAAAATAAACTTTTCTGAAAAAACATATTCATTATGGTTTGTTTTTATATATTAAATTCATTTTTTACAAATATATATATTGGATAATTAAATAATTATTCCACATTGTTAATGAGTAAGATCATTTTTCATAAAATTTTCCCTTCTATTTGTAGTTTTTATATATAGTAATTGTGATATATATTATTCACCTTTGTAAGAGTAAAATAGTTAAAATAGTGTTAAAACCACGAGATATGGCATGTGAATCTACCTTAAACGGACCATTATCCTATTTTCTGTATTGTTTTTAGTCACATCCATCCATATTTCAAATATATAACAAATTTTTGTTATTTTTCTTCAATTAGAACAATTATATTACTTAAATTAAATAATAACAAAAAAATTAAACTATCTTGATTTTATTATCTCAGAAATTTTAAAATAATTCTAAGATGTGGATAATTTCACTTATTAAATTTAGATTCAAAGATAAAATAATTAAGTTTTTTAGTAAATTATTTCTATTTTATTGTGATGAAATATTTCTTATAAATTCATACGGAACATGATATAGTATTAACTAAATTAATTAAAAAATATTCTAAAAGTATTAAAATTAAAATTATTTCTGAACTAAAACATTTCTTGATAAAAATAATATATATTAAATGTGTGATATTTTAATACTCTAATTCCATTAGATTCTTGTTTTTTGAAATTCATATTATATGAATTCATTTTAAATGACAATAATTGTATTTGATGATAAAAACTTTTTATTAAATTATTTGAAATTCAAAGAATAGTTGAAATATGGAAAAAGGATTATGATACATGTCAGATTTAATAACATTGATATTTATGAGACAATAAATATATTTTAAGTGATATTATAAACCACTATATTGGAATTTCCTTTACCACAATAATGATTAAAATTGGTTTACCATGGGTTTAAACCAAAATACAAGGTTTAAAACATCAAAAAAAACAACAAAAAATCATTGTATTATGATATTTAAACCGTCATCTATTTTAATTATAATATCATCCGATTTTTTTATCATTTTTCTTGATGAAATATTAATTATATTTCAATCATTATAGAAATTATGTGTTGGTAATTTCCCAGCTTTATGAAAGGACACTCATTTCTCTCAATTCATCGCACATATTTTGAGTTATATAGATCAGCCAAAATATTCCCATTTATCTTTTAAAATTATCTATACACTATGTACAATTTCATTTCTATAGAAAATAAAATTCCAAGTGTTCTTATAAAGGAATATAAATGACGTCTATCGGAGAAGTGGTAGTCATCTTTACCAACTCTATCAAATTTATTTATTCATATAATTCCTTGAAACTTATTTTACCGATAATAAAATAAAAACTCATAAGTCATCAATATACATATATATTATTATTGTTTTCAGAAACCCTTTTTCCCTCTATTTTTTGTCCTATAGAAAATAGATAACATCGCTCATATTTACGGATGGCTTATAGTCACCATGTAGCGGTGTAATTTATTTTGGATCTCAATTTAAATTAGATGGTTATAAATATAAAGACAAGTATTTTATAATATTGTTTTCACTTATTTTTTCATAAAAAATATAATATCATATCTTAATTAATTTCATTCAATTTATTATATAATGATAACGTCGCTCATGGGTATGCGTGTAATATCACCTCAATAAACTGATGTGATCCATTTCACATTTCATATTTCCATTTATAGAAATAAAACAATATTTAATGAATATATATGATATATTTGAAATTATAATTATCATTTAATGGTTAATTAATATTTACTTTTCATTCATACAACATTTCAAAAAATGATAACTGTGTCCATACTTATGCAGAACTTATCATCTCCATGAACGGTGTAATTCATTTATTTATATATATATTTCATGGATTATCGTAAATATATTGCAAAATTAATATGAATGATATTTATACATGATTATAAATCTAGTGGTGTCGTAATAATGATCAATATAAAAGGAAAAGAACAATCCAATTTAAATTTAAGTGAAAAACAATGTTATTATCACCCAAAATAGTAATTTTAGTAAAACATATTAATAAAATGATTCAAAAATGATATAAGAAACTAATATATGGTATGGAATATATTATTATGGTTTTATAATACATTTATAATAAATATATTTTTTCATACATTATTGTATAGTTTATTATAAGAAATTTAACCCCAAAGAAAAGATTTTCTCATCTAATTGATGTTTCTGTGAGACCTATGCCCTATCCACTAATTATTTCTTTAATGTGGTGATTATAACTACCCTTAGATACGATATATATTAATCCAATTTACACTCAAGCTACTAATACATTCATTTTATATTATTTTTATCACTGGATTATAATTCAAAAGTTTCGAAAGTAGTAAGGTATTTTCTCCCAATCTCTTCATTATTTGAGATTTTTCAATCTTAATTATTCAATAGAAGAATTATATCATAATTATATCATAAAACTGATATATTTTACTCTCTATTGGATAGTTCTATAAATTATGGGTTTCCATGTATTTTCTTATGTTTTGTAATAATTTAAAAAATTAATGGTTTTAATGAAAATTGAACTTGTATTTATTTAGTCAAAAATCATTTTCTTCCATGTATATATTTTCATTAAAATTTTTATAGTAGTTTTTTTAGTATTAAACAATGATTTTTTAATGAAATTTTATTACATGCTTTACCCTCTACTAAAAAACATCAAAGGAATATATTTTTATACTTGTTATCCATGTAATTTTCTATCATTTGGATCACTGAATGCATTGAAGATTCCACTACAAGATATTAATTTTATTTTTAAATGAAATTTTATCCATAATATTTTGAAAAAAAAATTTGAATATGTGATCTCAAAATAAGAAGGGTATTTCTGTCAAATAATATTTTAATGATTTTTAATGTAATTTAATCTATGTTAATATTATTATATTAATATTATAATTTTCTAGGGTTGTATGATTTTGATTCCATTCATTATATTACTTGTGATAGATTATGGTTATGTTTTATTTATTTATGGGAAAAATATTAAAATTTCATAATATATTTTTTTAATTTGATTTTTTAATTTTATTATGAATAACCACTATCAAATGATTAATGTATTATACAAAGAATATTATTGGAAGGGCCAATTTTGGCCCCTTGATTCATCGATTATCCTCATGAAGAAAACTAGCTTTGGTGTTATGCATATGTAATACCTATTTATGTATGATGTCGTTATAAAAGTTCACAATGGTAGTTTTATGATGTATAAAGTTATATATTCAAAAATTATGAAATCAGTTATTGAGTAACGTGTCATTATTCTAATCGTTATAAAGCTAATCGATAAGTTTAAAAATTTATTTGATTGTTTATATTATATTATTTGATGACTCCATTTTATTCATTGTTCTCAAGTTATAGATTAAAGGAATATTTTTTAGTTATTAAATTTGAAATATTTATTATACCGTATTTTATTCAAAAAAATGATCTTTTCTCCATATACCCTTACTGTGAATCTGAGCTCATCATTTATTTTTTTGACACACTATAGGATATTAAGAGGTATAATTTGAATGATATTTATGATAATTGAATGTTTCTTATTATATAATTATATATGTGTGTTATAATGAGGGAAATATTTTTTTATCTAGTTTCCCAGGACTACTAAATTATTCAATTATTTAGGTTATTATGATTTGTATCAAGTAAAATTCCATAAAATGACTCCCAATGTCAGGTTACTAATGTAATTTTATTTAAAAATCCCATTAATAATACAAAATACTTCTCTCTTAAATGTATTTCCTCTAACCATAATGACCAATAAATTCATTTTTGACCTCATTATAACACATAATTATTTTTCTAACAGATATAATAAGTAGAAAAATTCCTTGAACCAACACTATTATTGATATATTTGAGAAATTGGTACACCATTTCTTTTTTTCTCCTTCATTACATTTTTATATCAATCATAGAAAAGTAATTAACTTACCATGATCTTTTCTATAATGAATTTCTATATATCACTTAGTTTTTATAACTATAATATAAATAATGAAGTCCAATTCACCTACTCTATTATATTTTAGAAAATATTATTTGATCTATGATATAAAAACATTGATCAAGATGTGGTTTTTGGCTTAGTTTTAAAAATTAAAAATTTCCCTCCAAAAAACATCCAAATGTATTATTACTTTGTAAAAAATATTTAATAAATAGTTTATTTAGACGATTTGATCCATCTTTATCAACAAGAACCAACTAAAAAAACATCAAGAACATTTTCTAATAATCACCCATCTTGGTTTATTAATAAAACCCCACACTTCAGCATCATTCTTCAAACAACACCCTTTAACTATCATCATTAAATTCATAATAATATAATAAATTACATACCTATCATATACTAAGATACCATGTTATTTTTTACCATTATGAGAAATAAGGGTTAAATAAAAAGCATATCTCTAAAAAACATAACGATCCTCATGCTTTTTCTTCACTCCACATGTTATTAATCACATCAAAATCCATTTTTTATGAATATAAACACACTCATATTATAAAACTTCCTCAAAGATGTATTATCACTATTTCTAAAATCATTGGATGTATTTTTTAGAAAACTCATACACCACAATATATATATAATAAATTCAATCACTTTTTTAACTAACCTGAAGAGAACTGCAGTAAATATTAAAAGATAGATCAATTATCTCACTCAATAAATTCATAAGAAAATAATTTTTTTAATAACCACTTGATGTTCAAGACATTTGATTAAATTATATATAACATAAATCTCCTTTGGGGAGGCACCCCTTCTCCAAATTATTCAGGAGGAGAGAGAAGATTATATACCAAGAGAAAATGTAATTTTTGCAAAAAAAATAGTGGAATATTCTTTCAGCAATATATATATCATATGAATTAGTGTAATAAATTATTTTATTTCATAATCTCTTAACAAGATCATCTACATGATAATTTTATATTAGACCATGGTATTATGAATCCTTGAATAATTAACTATAATATTAAAAATATTTATCACACTGGATTTCTTACACTATATAGAAAAATTATATCTCAAGTCGACTGCGATATCATCAGGTTTTTTCAGTCATAGGTTTTGTCAGAATGTATGTGAATTTATATTGTATTCATATTATATGGGGATAAACTAAAAACAATATTTCTTCATACTCAATATTAAAATACCTTAATATAAAATTTATAATGCATTTCGTAATGTAAAATTCCTATTATATGTTGAACTAGCCCAAAAATTATTAATATATCCTTAAATATTTTATTCATATTTTTTTGTTAAAATCTAAAATAACTCATTCTTTGATATACCTGTGTATAATTTTCACTACTATCATTTGGGTTTTTGAACACTTTGATACCACACCGAATAAAAATTAGCAAAGTCAATATCTATTATTAAATGTATTAAGTTAAACAAATTCACAATTCGTGTAATGTAATTCACTACATCAACCCCATATATATTTTCATCTCTTAGTATCCATTTATGGGTAGAGAGTTGTTTTTTAAAAGAATTTATATACTATAATAAACAAAATTATTATATATATGTTTCGAATTTATATTTAAAAATGTTATATACTTTCCATGATTATGTTGTTATCCACATATAAATATCAACTCACCAATCATTGAAATTTCAATTTATCTTTTCAAAAATTAGGAAAGAAACTTCAATTTATCATCATTTAATCCTTCAATGGCTATTACATCAATATAGGTAGGAACCATCCAACATAGGTCACTCTCTTTCATCAAAGATATAATTTAATCAACTCATCCATAATATAATTAACTCTTTCTTATGTATATATCATGCCACAAATATAAATAAATGGTTCATTATTTGAGCCTCAAAAGAGTATTTTTCATGAAACCTGCTATATTAAAATTTTCATGAATGGAAAATACATCTAACTATTAAAAATAGAAATATACAAGAAGGAATTATTTTTGCAATGTAGACTGGTCATCTATTTGTAAAACTGTTAAATTCTATTGTAATACTGCATACAGAAACAAATTGGTCTTTCCAAATCTAGGAACGAGCAAAAATATCGCATCAATATTGGTTCAGTTATTTTGATATTATCCTTTTAACAATATCCATTTTTTCATTGGAGTCACATTTCTTTTCCCTTTAATCATTTTTAGAATAAACTCCACCGAGTTCAATTAAAATTTGTATCCCTCATCCTCAAAATTGGATACCATGTGTGATTATTTTTAATTGTATTCTAAATACCTAAATACTATATTTAAATTACCCTGGTCAAAATAATCTTCTTGAAATACATTCAAAACTATATTATAATTGAACAATTATTGATATATATATTTAATCCTGCTATATTGAACAATATTTTTATCATCAGTCACCCTTTTCAATAATTTTTCCTTTCTTTATGTAATTATTATAGATTATGATGTTGTTTTGGTTACATCATCATTGTTCTCTTGTTCAGAATTCACATTAATTCCCTACTCTCCCCATGACCCTTCTCAACTCATCAACTCCTTTTTCCATAATTTCTTCACTACTTTCTTGAATGGATACTCATTCATTATAATGGATATATCATAGAATTTAACTATTATTTCATCATTATATAAGACATTTTCATGCATTAATCATTGATGAGTATCAAATAAATTAATTTCTTACAATGAGATTCCAATGTTATGTGTAATTACACATTATTTTGAATTAGGAATTTATTTCTCGTGATATAAAAATACATCAATGTTATATTTTTCTGGAACCACATCCCATATAGTTTCATATATAAACTAACTAATTGTAAATTCCTATCTATAATATTGGACACAAGGAATACTAATTCTTTAAAAAACTTCTCTACTAGACCTTTTTCAATATGCATCATTCTATTTATATCATTAATTATCTGGTTTATAATTTTTAAAATACATTTTTTGAGGTGTTCTAACTCTTTAAATAAATTCTTTTGTCCCATGATTCACAATATAATCCATCACATGGCTATAAGTGAAATATATGTCAGTATTGGTTCATAATTTCAATATTATTAGTCTACCCCACCCCCAATGTCATATAACTTGTTTTTTTAAGTAAACACATTATATATGTGATTGATTTTCATATAATATAAATTATGATTATTGTCATTTAAAATGAGTTCACAGTATATAATTATATTAGCGTGATTGGTGATATTGGCCTTCCAAAACCAACTCCAAAAACATAATAGATATATTATATTATTGATTTTATTTATTTTTAATGTTTATTAACTATTTTAATGAATAATAGTGTGAGTATGATCATCTAAAAAAATAGATATATCATATGTACCTTCATATACTTCAATTTATTCAAATTATGTTTGGAAAATTTAGTCCCACCATTTATACTGTGAATTATTTTCCAAAACATTTTATAGAAAGAACATAAAATCTTCTAATGTTAAAAGAATGAAATTCATATTATTAAAATTTACATTCCCCATAATTGAACTATATTTCCCATTTATAGTAAAATTATTCATTTAAAATTTTATTACATTACCAAAGTCACAAAATGTTCTTTAAAATTATATATTTTTACCATGACATTCAAGAGATAGTAAATTATTCCTTCCCTTGACTTCTCCCAAAATGTTTTACTCTCAAGAACCATTAATCATAAAACCATCATAATTTACTTTCTAAAATAATCCTTTAACTAAAAATTTGATACATGTGATAGAACTATTATTTCATTTCCTTTTGAAATTAGATTATTGATCAATAATTATCACTGTAGATCTGTCTATTACATTTAAAAAATCATTATTATAATTTCCTTATCAACTCTTTTTTACCCAATCTAATTTCATCACATACTTTGGTGTTGGATTTTCAATTTCCTCCCCATGATATGATGCATAATCTCTAAACAAAAATGTTTCAAATTTTTTTGGGGTTTTATACTGATTTTTGAAACCATGCCCTAATTTATTACACTACATTGAGTCTCCCATTAAGAACCCCTTTACATCCATCATTATAAATAAATTGTTTTTTCTATAAACTAAACACCCAAAATAATAATCACCTGAAGCAAATCTATAAGTTTTATTCCATATCGTATATATATGTTTCTCTATGGGATTAAAGAAACTCATTTTTATATAAAAATATTTTAATGAATGCCTTTTCTTTCCAATAGAAAATAACCCAAACTTTCGGTATATTATTTTGTGATTTTATATATTCCCTATCTGGTTTTTGCGTCTCCCCCATGTCCATTTTCTATTTTTGAGTGGGATTATGTGTCTCTCAATCAACAAGGATGGAATTTTATTAATGACATACCCATAAAACCATTTTTCATTGCCAATAAAACCCATGTAGCTATATGAAAGAATTAGGTTTATTTGAGGGTTCTCCCTATCCTTAATTTACATTTTCCACAACCCATGTGATATAATGTCTAAATTTTAAATTCAATTTCCTTGACCTTTCTTGATCATTTAACATTTCTTGCATCTTGAAAACATCAAAATAAAAATTCTTAATTTCTTTTACTCTTTAATTTACAGTATAGGTTATTTTATAAATTATTTAGAATTATTTCTTAACATTGTACTTTATATATATATATATATATATATATATCATTACCCATGTTTTTTTATTCTTTTATTTATATTTTTAAGCCTCATCCATTAACTCATATTTCACAACTTACGGTGGAAATATATAATTATGGAAAACACATACCATGCCATTTAACATCTACCCAGTATCCTTTAAAACATATATTTCGTCATGAAATTTTTACAGCTTCACCTTAATATTGAAAACACCTATTAATGATTATCTTTTCCATTTCATTGCACCTAAAATTTTAATTTATCTAAGGTATCCACAAGTACATCTTCCCAGATGTCTTGATAAACCATAATCTCATCTAAATATGATGCCTATGAACTTATGATCATATGTAAAATAAATATATTTATTCAAATAATAATTTTTTTGTTTGATTTAACATTACTTTAATATTGAAATATTATATATTCATGGGTACCACACTATTCTCATCATCTCAAAACTTTTTATGGTAAACATTATTAAGTTGTCAAAAAAATTTACACCAAAATTTAGTGAGTGAAATCTAATAATGGAACATTCTGTTCACATTTACATATTTTAGGGAAGGAATCAAATTACCTCATTAAACAATATTTCCTCAAATTCATCCATAAGAATATGATTTTTCATTACCATGATTACCACATAGCAAGATTTCACTTATTCAATCGAATCGTCAACATTATTTCTCTTCCCATTGGAAACTATAATTCTATATGAGATTTCATTTGGTTATATTTTTCTCAATCATTGATAATATTGGTTTTAAGTGAGGTTAAAAAATTATCTATATTTCATTCAAAATATATACATCCTCATGAATTTAACTATTCACATTCATGTACTCTACAATAACATTTACACTATAAAATAATGAATAATTGGGATTATTTGAATACATCCACATGTCTGCGTACCTGTTTTATAGAAATTTAAAATTATCCTCTCAAATCATTGATTCAAATATATATATATTAAATAACCTCTCACAAATTTATATTCATATTTTATAAAATTATTCCTTCGTATATATATTTCATTATAAAAATATCTTCCTACTAAATTAATTCCCTTTGTTTTAGCCTTAATCCCTTTAAATTAACTTTTCGATATAGCTCCACTTTATATATTGACCGTAATTCAACAAAATATTACTAAATAAACATCCATACCTAATGATCATAATTAGTTATTTATTTTTCCGTTCCATGTATAGATGTTTTTTGGTTGAATAATTCAATTACATTGTGATTTAGTGCAACCACCATTTTATTCAATCAAAAAAACCATGTCAATATTATTTTTAAACTCATGTAACACTCGTTGACCTAAAAAATGAAAGTGTACCATAATACAGGAGTGAATTAGGATATAGAATTTTAAAAATCCAATTATAAAAGATATAATTTCTATATATTTAAAAAAATGAAGCCTCTAATTCCCTAATTATGAATCTGATAGATTACATAATTTAAATAGTATATTATACTTTTTTTACACACATTAATTTAATCTAGAAAACCTCATGTCATAACCCAACCTATCCCACAACAATTCCTCTAATGTGTTATCATTATTTATGGTCCAGTGACAACCCCCTACCAATCATAAAATATAATTGGTGATGATTTTACGGACAACTGATATAAGAAAATAAAGAAACAAATAAACTACTAAAGTAGAAATCCTTAATATATCATATTTCACAAACACAAAAACAAAATTCAAATCCAACATATACATAGTATGGCCATAAAAATAGTAATTTTATTAGAAATAAGGAACCTGAATCAACCCATCGGTTAATCTCTTCATTACCATAAGTCACCTTTATTCCAACCCACTAACAGGAAACCCAATCAAGCTGTGTCATCCTCTTCATGAAACTCTTCCCTTTACCAATATCCTAAAAACTAAGTCTACAAACACCACATGTATATGCAAGCTATAATATCATGATTATAATAAAATGCCACCATGATTCTATTAAACATTTAACTACATGAATCCAATAATTCATATTTAATATATATTTTAAAAAAATACAAAAGAAATTAGTTTACCTATGATAAACTATACATTGTATTTAATTTAAAATAATTCCATATTCAATAAACTAGTATAATATGACATATAAAATTTTCATGGTCATAAAAATAATAAAAATAGTTTTCATGCAACAATTTATGTAAAATGTATAAGTTGGGAAATTTGAATATCAAAAGATCGTGCATGAAATTTAATCTGAAATAAACCAATTAGGTAATGCATAACATGAGGGTGTACACAACAAAAATATTAGGACAATCTAAGGATCACCTGCTATCATAATTTGAATCCTATAGTTTGGGATCATTGGTAACATGGAAAGGATATCCCCAAGTAACTGAAATGGTAATTTATCCTCTCCAAGTGGTAGATAACTGCACAAGGGTCGGGATTTGTCTAGTTTTTTTCCATACCCAAAGGAGAATCAATAATTCCTTAACACCACAATCATATTCAAGAAAAAAATGGTAAACAAAAATTTTCTAATGAATAGGAAAAAATCACGTGCCTTAGAAAATTTCCATGGAATATGACATTTAAAATCCAAGAAAAATTCATTAGAAAACATTTGTATTGATATTTAGGTTAATTTTCATACTTAAACCCCCATTGAAATTTTTAAAACATATTTATGGAAATTTAAAATTGAATAAAACCCACTTCTATATATATAATCTAATCAATCAATGATCAATACTACTTTAAGTAATCAATTATTCAATCCAAACCAATGGAATGATTCAAAGTATATTATGTATGAAAGGGTTAGAGCATAGCATAGAAATATGTATGGGTGGACAATCATCTTAATATGGGATGTCCACTGGATAGTTGGTGGATATAAGAAGAATACATAATTCTCTAGGAACTCTAATAATATGAATGTGGAATCCCATTGGATGTTCAGTCCCACCCACTGACTTGATGGTGTTATACAAACTAGAACCACCTAGTTGATGGTCCTCTACTACCACCAACATCCAAGAAAAAATATCACAACCTAAAAATGACTCAGAAAATAAAATTTTGAAATCAATGAAAGTGTTTTAACTAGTTCCATATACCCAGGTGTGATGATCCCCCAAACCTAAAAACATTCTTTCCCCAAAAGGTATAACATCTTAAAGGAAATAATCTACAATTCTATTGCAATATTAGAAAGGCATCACACTCCCATATGTCAGGGTTTCCATATCACGCTATCATTTCACCTAAACTAATGAAATTTTAATTCCATGGAACACCATATCATGTTGTTCATTACCTAAATAGGTCTATAAAACACTAAGCTATGGTGTTATGTATTAACATCCTCCCACTCAAGGGCGTAGGACATGTGTAGAAAATATGTATCCATATAGGAAATGAAAAACACATAATATATAGATGTAAAATGATAATTTATTTTCAAATTATATTCTATCATTCTGAGACTCCCCAAAATCATGAATGAAGTCACATAAAATTATGTAAGAATACCCTAATTAATCAAGAGAATATGTCTCAACTGAAGAGAATCTGTGGTTAGAACTATTCCACCAACCATAATGTCGAACAGATGACGGAGTCAACCAATATATTATTTCTAAATACTATGAGAAGTATTTAGCCACTTCTTAAAATAATTCTTGAGATTCATCATCTCTTGAGTGATAATATTTCTAACCATGGATTATTTTATAACCTCTTTCAAACAAAGGGGATACCTATAAGATATCTCATACCACACCTCAAATAGCATCATCCAAAAAGATTATAGAAAACTATTGATATGAAAAATATCTTAAAAGGGGTGTTTTTTCTCCCACTATCGACTTCTATAATGAAAAAAATCTTGGAACATGGGTACAAGAACCTAGATAATACACATAGTCTATCCATCAATTTTTTGGGGATAAGTTTTTCTCAACCTCAACTAAGTGCCATCACTATCTGTAATACACTCCATAAATGGGATGTAAATCAACATTATCTATCAAAAATGAAATCTAATGGAACAACATGATGTCTAAAAACTCCCTAAATAAACAATTTCTCAACATAATCTTCCTTTTTCGAATCATTTATCGCTAATAAATGACCTAGTTTTATGAGACGATCCAGAATTACCCTTATCAAATCCTTACCACTAAGAGTATAAGTTATCCCAATCACAAATTATGTAGCTATCTCATCCAATTTTCACATTGGAATAGGTAACCATTAAAACCACATAGTATATATTTTATGTTCTTTGATTCTATTAAAACCTATGAAGCACCATGATACAAAACCCAAAATCTATCATCTTATACCTAGCCACCAGTAATAACACCTTGAACCACGGTAAATATTTTTCATCCATCATGTACAGATAAAACTTATAGATATCTATTATCTAAAAACTCCTTCCTCTTGTTGATTAAAATAAACATTCTTCCTCAATAGAATGGAAATCCATCAGCATCCCTATAACACACACACATGGCCTCCCCACAGTAATGGTTCCCACAAAATCACCATCATTCTACATCCTAATATAGTCTATGTTAAAAATGATCTTCTATAAGTGATCCAGCCAAATTATTTTCTAAAAATAGTTATATTTCAGATCTATACCGAAGTAAATCTCAATATTCAAGATCATCAGGTATTATTCTCCCACGATTTATTCCACTAACTAACTATGTTATTTACTTCTCAAATAAGCTATGAAAAAATTAATTAACATGTGTGTAATAAATATCAATATCAATAGTCTAATGATACTATATCGAAAATCTATACCTCATGTTGTCATCTATATGATTGAAAATATGATTCCTATATTTAAGGTTTGGAAAAAAGACATAAATTTCTCCCCAAAAATGTTGTTACACCATGTCTTAAGCACATCTATAGATGTCCCAAACTAAGGATCATGAATTGGATAGTTATTCTCATGATGTAATAACTAATATGAAAAATATTCTACCACATGTCTACCTTACATCAAAATGAAACCCCAAACCATACATAATGAATCATAGTATACGTAATTAAATACACGTAACAAAGGAAGTATCAATACTAGAGCTAAATTAAATCTCACTTTAAAATGCACTAAATAAATATAAAACTAATATTCCAAAACAAAATTTACATCATTTCTATTCTACTCATTCATGGGAGATGTTTTCTAGGATAAGACTCAATCAATGTTTCAATAGTAACATGTTAACCCCATGAAACTATGCAACTCAAGAAGGTTTTTAGAAAAATTCCATGAATTAACTACAAAAATATTCTTAGGATCCATTGAGACAATCATTGTAAAAATTATCTATCTTGAAAATTTTACTTATTGAATCATAATTTTGTATATACATAGACTTATATATAGAATATGATATCTCAAGATACCAAGGATGAAATCAAAATTCTCTCCATGGTCATGATAAATTCTGGAATAAACAAAAATATTATCCCTAAAGACATCTATAATTTAATCCAATAATAGATAAAACATGTCGATGACCAACCCCATAAACACTAAAGGATTGTTAGAAAGACCAATTTACATAAAAAGAAACTCATAATGGCCATACATTCTCCTAAACACTATATTTGGAATAACCACTTATACCCCCAGTTAATGGTACCTAGATCATATTTTAATCTTTATAAACCACTAATCCCCCTAAGCTGGTCAAAAAGGTAACCCAAACTAAGTAAGGGATAATTCTTCATTATAGTCATCGGGTTGATTTCTTGGTATACAACACAATGATGGGGAATCCCATTTTCATTCTTCAAAAATATTACAAGTGATGACCTATGTGAATGTATATGATGTATAATCCCTTTAAACTCAAGATCCTCATGTTGAGACTTTGTATTTTTAAATTATATGGGTTTCATTTGGTATAAATGTATAGAATAGGGTTTCATCCTCAGATGATGGTCTATAGAGAACAGGAATTCACTATGGTGATATGACAAAGTTAAATCATTTGGGAAAATATTAATACACACACACACCACCCCTAGAATTGAATGACAAAGATGTGAATCAGACCATTCATGGAAACACAATAATATCTAGAAAGGGATCAACATAACAATATGAGAAACACAACCTACACTTCTTAGTCATGGATCCCACATGACTTGGAGACAGAGTGACTACATTGCGAGTGAGAAACTTCACTCTACGATGGAATAATAGATTTGATATTTATAGAAAAGAATCCATTAATATAGAAGATAAAATGAAAGACAATAAGGTTAATGATTGAATGTCTCACGAGGTTTGTTTATTAACAATCATCACCCAACAATCTAGACATTTGAATTTCTTCCCTCCCTTCATTATTAATGGCCTGGAATGTCTTCTCAAGAAAGTCCTGATCTTAGTATGAAATCCTTATGAATCAAAAATCATAGATTGTTATAAACAATGACTCAAATCTATATCATACAAATAAAAATCAAAAAAATATTTTATAAACACTGTATATACCGAGGTAGATAGTCCTACCTCTATAACTTATGGTTTTCAGACTATTTTATAGATTTGTCTAAACTAATATTTCTTTCTCATTGACACCTAATAATTTTTTTTTATTATGAGTTTGAGATCCCAATCCTTTTTCTATGTTGGTTCTAAATTGAGAACCCTTGATGAAGGAGAATCCAAATCTAAATCTCATATATTATATCTCAATGAAATGAAAAATATTACCATATTTAAAAAAAGTGTGACACACTCTTAGTGTATCCTAAAAACAATGTTAGTGGTTTCTCTTTTTCCTATATTGGTAAAAAAACATGTTACTCCTCCCTGATGTTCTTTGTTCACTATTTCATCCACTATAGTTTTGGTAATCCAGCTTCTTTTACTGATATGGAAGCTAAATCTAGCCACCTAACATAATAATTAATTCTAAAAAGAGTCTCATCTTACCAGTAATGTCTTCCTCATCCATAGATACCTTATCCACAACCTCATATTAGGATTGTATGAATTTGAGGATCAATATAGATTGAATATCCACTCTTAAACCAACTTCAAGACTCCAAACCTTTAGATAATTATTGTATACATGATCTAGAAAGAATTACACTAAATCCAAAAACTGAGTATCATTCTTCTTAATATAAAGTTCTCCCTACACTGATGTAATAATCTATTATGAATTCCCCGCCCATAGTATATTCAAATTAATCTATTTATTTGGATTTCATAATAGTTATTCCAAGAGATATCTTTATAAAACATTTATTATAATAAATATTGTCATTATTTCTTATTAAGACATTCAAAATGTATATTTTGAATCCAAACATATAGTCCACTATATTTTTTATATAGTTAAAATTCCTCTTTTGCATTTATTACATTCCCCTACAACTTGGGTACCCTTTACAACATGTATGATTGGTATATAATTCTTTAAAAACTCTTAAAAAAATCTGATTTTCATTTTGGTTAAACAATACCCACTTGTTTCATTTATTTGATTACATGAATGATAGTTTCCACCCTAACTGAGTCATATGCGGGATTCTTCAATGAGATATTCTCTACAACCTCTTCATTAGAAATTAGGAGATTTCTTTTTTCATAAGAAATAATCTAAAAAATAAAGGATTGGAAAACTCATTAGAAAATAATTGATTCCATTAACCTAAACCCAACTTATTAAACTAAATATAAATTATTAAAACCTTATAATGTAATACTTTCCAATATTTGACTTAACATGATAACTTAAGGCTTTTCATAAAACTGGGTTGTCCTAGAACACTCCCACCCAACCTATCATCTTTCGAAAGACCTATCACCAATATATAAACAACCACCATACACATAATGGGGATACACAAGCATGGGAACATGTTTTATCCCAAACATATGTTCTGATACTAATTTATAATAGACTAATATAGATTAAAAAATAACATCATCCATCATGTCCCACCATAATGGTGTAATTTCAATCCTAATATCTCCATGCTAGAGGCAACCACCATTCTATCACACAATATAAAATGATTATAATTTCACCCAATAATGTAATATGATAATAAAAAAACAAATAGAGTACAAAAGTGTAAAACTAGAATATATTATATGTCACAAATCCAACATAAAAGATAATATCTTACATATGGATAAAAATGTATTAAAAGAAAATATGAAGATAACCAACAACTTGAACCTAAATAAACCAGTGGTCCCTTCTCCATGTGACCATTACTCACCTCTATCCCATACCACAAATATGAAACTAGAGAAAAGTGATTTATTTTCTACATAATTCTTTTTCTATTTACCTATATTCAGAATACCAAGTCTACAATTATAATGGATAGTATAGGGCATGATTTCATGATCCCAATATTATATCACCAAGAATCTAAACAATGTATAACCATGTGTATCCAACATTTCATATTTAAAATATAATTCTAAAACAACATTAAAGGAATTATTTTCCATTTCATAAATCAAAATTTATTTTTCATGTAAAAAATATTCCATATAAAATAAAATAGAAATATATGACATATTTTATTTTCAAAGGAAGAAATAGATATATAAATAGTTTTCAAGAATAAATTTATATAACAT
This sequence comes from Viscum album, assembly GCA_963277665.1. NCBI lineage: Eukaryota > Viridiplantae > Streptophyta > Magnoliopsida > Santalales > Viscaceae > Viscum > Viscum album. The sequence continues at coordinate 1,375,492,191 of OY728140.1, read as the reverse complement.
CAACAAGTGATAAAATAAGAATATTGAAAGATAATGAATGAAATTTAATATCAATAAAACAAAAAAGAAAGACATATCATGATGGTGTATACAACCAAACTACTAATACATTATAAGAACATTATCTTGAAAAACATGTCTCCAATGGTTCTATTACCTCAGTCCCGTAAAAAGGCTAACCTCTATTCACTAGGATATCAATGAAACATTTCCTAGTGACAGATATCTCATAATTTTATATTTTATTCTATTTATTATCATATTCTACATTATCTCAAAATTGATTTTAAATAATTATTACATTTTATATTATCAACAAAATTTTCCTTATACATTTCTTGGTGCATAGTCCAAAATAATATTACATAATCATTTTCAAAGGACTAATTCAATTCAAATCGAATCCCAAACTAATATATCACTTTTATATAGTGATCCACACTTTATTTCATGCTTGAAAACCCATTTCACATTTTTAAATAACTTTGTGTTAATTAAACAAACCAATAACATGTCTCAAATTGTTTCCAATAAAAAAATTTTTTTCAAAATATAATCAAATCCCTCAATGATGAATGTAATTTTCAAAAATATTCATATAAATCAAATAGAAAAGTAAATATACAATAAAAATAAGGTATAAAATGGGTTACACCATAAGAAAATTATAGTTATATGTTGAAATTTATTTGTTTTGTGGAATCTAACTAGTTGTACCATCGATAAATAAAAAAATCATACACCTCCCATAACTCCATCGGTGGGCTAATTGAAATCCACTGGTTTCCCTATAGAAGTTATATTTTGGCCCTCATCTAACAAAAAAATTCTTAAAAGCATCTACCTGCATAAAAAAACTATAAAAAGTAATGAAGACTATGATATGTTTTTATCCGGTTTTACATACTCTAGTGTGACATTACGCTCACTACGATAGGTTCATATAGAAAATGCTCAACAATGTAGTAGTGTTCCAAAATTATCATAAATTATATTAAATGATAAAAAAATTTAAAAAAAATAACTCATTTCAGGTCATTGAATACATAAAATAACAATAATGATAATTCATTCCACTCCCACTCAATAAAAACTCATTAGAATATAATACGAATTAAAATTATCATTATGAATAAAAAAATTACAGTATGGTATTAGTAGTTTAATAATACCCACCATCTCCATCAACCTAATTATCTCTACATTATTTTATTCTTAATGTACCTATCATAAAAAAACACATTTGATCTCTAAAACATGAACCATCATCAAAATTTATACCCAATTATATCATTTATGTAAAATATGTTATTTCCATATCCTAATCGTCGTGAAAATTTCATTCTCAATTTCAAAATAAATATATATCATTCCCATCACTAAATACATTACTCATATTCAAGAATCATAATAATGGTTATCAATCCATTCCATCAAAATCAAATTAATAATATATACAATTAAATATTACAATTTAACCTAATTGTATAAATTTTTAATAAACCAATTATTTAATTATACCATAATAGAATACTTATATCGCCCATTTTATTGTCTTATTTGGTCCAAAAAATTTCATTAAAATCTAATTATATATGAGATAATATTTGGAAAAAATTTGTCAATTTTCACCCTTTTAATTAATAAATTATTCATATACAACAATATAGTGTTTCAAAAACCATTATTAATTTTTGTATTAGTATTTACTCCTTTTAAAATACAATATCAAAATCCCCATAAGCTTTATAACATTTAATATTTTCATATTATATTATTTCTGAAACAATTGTTTTTATCACTCACATTTTGGTATTTCCCTATGATATTATCTATACCATTACATGAAAAACACTTCAGAAAATAAATATTCAATTTTTTTGAGAAATGGAATACACCAAATTAGTTTGATTACCTATGACCCATTTTATTAACTAAATTTTGTACACTAATTATCCATCCATGCCCTCTAATGTGATGCACTTTGATCAATCTTCCCATTTTAATTCCCAATATAATAATCAATTGGGCCAATTCACATGATCTAAATGATATTTAAAAACATAGTATAAACCATTATGTGATAATAATGACCAAAATGTGGTTTTTTCCTTCAAACAATACATTGATTATACTATACCCATACTTCCCCTAAAAATTAAAAATATTCAAATAAATACTGTAAATTATTAATCACATCGTTTAATTTATTTTAACATGTCATTATAAATAACAAAGTGTAAAAATACATGTATTATATTTTTAAGATATTATTTTTCAATACTTTTCTTTATATCTATATGATTTTTTGGCTCTTATATCACTATGGACAAATAAAAAACACACTTATAAGATTAATGGCCTTAACAGAGATTTTAATAAGGTTTATGGTTCATTTATAATAAGGTGAAAATTTAATGGTTATATAAATAAGTAGAATTCTTATGTATAGAAACAAATTACAAATTAATAATTAAATTTTTAATTTCATACAAATTTACCAATAATGTTTTATTACCAAACAAAATTATCCCATTTTCTGTTTTACCTGAATGGCCCAAAGCCCTTCATTTTTAATTGATTTTTGATAACCCCCATTTCTAGGGATTAGGGGGAACCCTTACAAGGCATGTAGGCTAAGAGATTACATGGACTACAGGCTTAAGAGATTACATGACCCGATGGTCATAGGGAATTCAACTAGACTGTCTACAAGGAACTGCCCCTCCCCAGTATCTGCATCTTGACAGTAGCTCTCCACATTTTCATGACCATCTGGTTAGGCTTCCTATGCAAGCACAGGCTGGTACCGATGGAATACTAATACCCTCTCATTCTGACAATCCATTTGTCTCTTCTCTTATAATGAACCATACTTTACATACAATGTTAATACTTTAAAATTGAAGCACACTTATTACAACATATGACAAAACCACAAAGGACCGTATAGGTATAGTGTCTTTAGAAACTGGGAAACATAAACAACTGGTTCATAAATCTTCTACAGTGTCTCCCATTTATTTCATCATATCTAGGGTCCCTTTTAGCATATTCTACTTAATATCCATCTTCCTGACCTGGGGAAAAGAAAACATAAAAGGGTGAGCTCAAATGCTCAGCAAGGGCAAATAATGGAAGTAAAAATCATATCATATCTTTTTAAAAATCAAAACCTGCAAAAGAGATCATAATATCTTATCATGGAATAAATCATAGAAGTGAAAATGAGATCCCCATAATCATAACATAAGACTTGAAACTTTGTGGCATGCACACATAATCATGGAAAATCATTTCTTGTTAGTCGTGACTCATTGCCAAGACTATCTTAGTGGACAAAGTCCCTTTCTGAACCGAGTTCACTCCTCGTTTCAGTCCTGTATCACTGAACCGAAATAACCTTCCGTTCCAGCCATGTCTATCTCATGAGATATAAAATCATTACCCAATGCATTGGAGGGAGATATAGGTCCCACCCATCTTATAATGAATCCTTTCTTATGTGTGCCACATAATCATAAAACATACATCATCGCATAACACATGTAACAAAAATGGGATTCTTGAAACATCATGACATCATAAATCAATTCATATAAGATAAAGGAATTCATAAACATAATTCCATCACAACATAGTCAAATCAATGTAAAAATATGGATAGAAACAGAACCCTTTATTATCTTAGATGGAAAATAATTTTGATAAAACACTTGAATTGAATTCTTGAGGAAAATATCCTTTCTTCTTCAAAATCAATTTCTTTTCACAAAACATCATGGAATTTTAAAAGAAAGAGATTTTATTGAAAATAGTCATGAAATATTTTAGAGGAAGCTTCATGAAAATAAGGCTTTATAAAACAGTAGAAATCCGTTCGTGCCGTATAAGTTAAAAAAAACATTCTTCGTACTTTTGTCGGAAAAGTCAAAAAGTACCTCGTACGGAAAAACGACAAAAGATTCCTTTCATATTCTTTACTAAAAACTCACCTAAGGGTAAAATTGGATTTAAACTATTGCAAGTGGATGGAAACAATATTTCATATTGAGGGAACATGGATGTGGATGATAAAATACACCCCAGTAAATACTTACGAATAAACAATCTCGGATAAAAATGAGATTGTTATATTTCCCTTACCTTAGGTCCGATTAGCTTTGTAGTGTTTGAAGCTCCTGTATAATGGTTTAAATAATGTTATTGACATATTCCCGAATAATACATATTTATATGATATCATATATGGTCATATTATTAGCTTCTTGTTAGTAATATTTCATTGTTACTTGTTACTCGGGTCTTTATAACTTTTTGTTCTTATGAGTGTTTTGTCGAATAAATTCTTATTCTTATCTTTAGGTTATAGATAATTCATTTCCAGAATGGTATTAGTGTATTATATACCATATTCATTCATTCAATTCATTTATATAATCATTATGAAATGAAGATCATGTAGAACGAGTCGCATCACATCGTGGAGACGGTATTCCGTACGTACGCACGAGTGATGATATCATTCCTATGATCGTGGAATTGTATTGGAGTATATATATATTATTTCAGTATCAATATTACTTCATAATAATCATATTTAGTTACTCATTACACCATTATAACCATCCTTGTAAGGTGATGGTGGAAAATAGATTACACCACGGCGTGGAGACGGTATTCCGTACGTACGCACGCGTGGTGATTTCATTTTTCTGTAGGATGGATAGAAGGTGAAATAGGGTTGTTTCATATTTATAATAACATATCAGTATGTAAGTAATACTGATGTTATTACTTTATCATGAAACAACTAAATAAGAAGAAGTTGAAGAAGAAAGAAATTGAAAAGATCGGTAATGGATATTACCTCTTCTTTGGAACGCCTCTTTGAATCCTCCACTTAAGGAACTAAGATTGGTCTTTGGAGAAGACCATGACCTCTAGGATTATTCTAGGGAAGTGGAGAGGAGAAAATGGCAGGGGTTGGCCGAGCTTGAGTGCTCAATTTGGTGTGAGGAGGAGGGGGAGGAGGTGCCCTTTTATAAGGGAGGAGAGGGGCACCTTAGGAATATCTCAAAATATTATTTTATATTAAAGACAAAATCGGTTTATAATGGTTCCAAAGGGTCTTATTTCGAAGCTAAAGTGGGGAAGGGTCGAAATCCTATCAACCAATAGGATTTAGACAAGTTTAGGGTATTATTTTAACCTTATCAATTAGATTTAACTCTAAGTTAAATAATTTAACTTTTACCATGTCTTTTTGTTTTCTTTCACTATATGGTTAATACACTTACTATAACATGCCAAACGAACCCCAAATTGTTTATTATTAAAATATATATCCTTATCTAAGTCATTTGGCCGAAACTTAGATTTTTAGGAATAAAATAACAATTAATAATATAATATTTGATTTAAAAACTATTTTGTGTCAATTTTGACACTATTTGATATATGATTTTTGTGAAAGTCATAAAAGAATTATATGTTCGAACCAAGTTTATTAAATCAACATTAATATATCATCGTAACCTATAAAATTAGTTTAATTCATAAAAAGTCTCAAATTACATTTATTTTGGTGTTTATAACATCAATTATGTCAATATTTCATTAATAAGATAATTACTGCATCATCTTTGTGTCATAAATAAATTACTTTATTTGATGTCTAAAAATTACAAATAAAATATCATCATGTAGGAAATCTTTTTAGCTTTCTAATGAATATTTACAATTGAATTTATCTTATGTATATCCCCATATTAAAAATTATTTACTTATTAAACTTTGATTTTAACTATTTTAACCCTTCTTTAAATAAATTAATAATAAATGTCCTAATCTAATCCAAGTGGGCCTAAATGGTCATATTTTATTCCTAAGTTTGTTTTTGGTCGAATTACACTTGTCCCATAGAATTAGGACATGTGTTAGGGTAATATTAATATCATATTTACCCTTAGTTACCCTATTTACTATTAACCGCGGTAAAAATCGTAAAAAGTTACTATTCACCAAAAAATTATTTTCATCTCATTGAACCACATTTTAGTCCTTGATATTAACCGTGTCTCTCGGATTTTCGAAATTCCCTTCACAGAAGCGGTAAAATTAAGTTTTATGCAAAATTTAGTTTTTAACCTACCACTTAGTGGTTTCACTATTCATCAAAAATTGAAAGTTTTCAGAAAAATACCAAAATTTCACCCTAGGCTAATTTCGATATTCTGAGTCCAAAAATGAAGTCCATTTTGAAAAATAAAATTTATAAAATTCCAAAAAGTGGTTATTACTATTCATAACGGCTAGTTTTAATAGCATAATGTTGTTTAGTGAAACTCGGTATTGCGTACGACGCAAGCTATCAAGGAAGGTCGCGATTGCGTGTAAAGCAAGCCAAGCAAGTGTTGTATAGAAAAAGATTCCTTTGATGATTTATATAACATAAAAGTCTCGGGTGTTACATTCTACCCCCCTTAAAAAGAATTTCGCCCTCGAAATTCGTCACTTTGCAACAAACAGATGAGGATACTTCTCCCTCATCATATCCTCAAGCTCCCATGTAGCTTCTTCAAGTTGGTGGTTTCTCCATAAAACTTTCACCAAGCGAGTGGTCTTGTTTCGTAGGACTTTTTCGCTACGATCCAGAATCTCTATCGGCTGTTCTTCATAAGAAAGATCTTGCTCCAGCGGTACAACTTCTGAGATGAGTACATGTGAAGGATCTGGTATGTACTTTCTCAGGAGAGATACATGGAACACATCGTGAACTTGAGAGAGATTCGGTGGAAGCGCCAATCGGTAAGCTACCTTCCCAACACGATCCAATATTTCGAAAGGACCGATATATCTAGGGCTCAACTTCCCCTTCTTTCCAAATCTCATAACCCTCTTCCAGGGAGATATTCGTAAGAACACTTTATCACCCACTTCAAACTCTAGGTCTTTTCTTCGGTTGTCGGCATAGCTTTTCTGTCGACTCTGAGCTGCTCTTATGTGTTGTTGAATAGATCTGACCTTTTCTGCCATTTCATCAACGAGATCAGGTCCTAATAGATTTCTTTCCCCAACTTCATCCCAGCAAGTTGGAGTCCTGCATTTCTTTCCATAGAGAGCTTCATAAGGAGCCATTTGAATACTGGAGTGAAAGCTATTATTATAAGAAAATTCCACCAAAGGTAGGTGTTGATCCCAACCTCCTTTGAAATCCATAGAGCAAGCTCTCAACATATCTTCTAGGGTTTGAATTGTTCTCTCAGACTGACCGTCTGTCTGGGGATGATAAGCAGTGCTGAAACTCAACTCTGTATCCAGAGTATGCTGAAGACTTCGCCAGAACTTCGAAGTAAATCTCGGATCTCGATCAGATATAATAGAAAGTGGTACTCCATGTAATCTTACCACTTCCTTTACATATATCCTGGCAAGCTGATCTAGAGAGAAATCCTCTCTAATAGCAATGAAGTGTGCAGACTTTGTAAGACGATCAACTATGACCCAGATAGCATTATTGCCTTTGGATGTTTTAGGAAGTCCTGTGACAAAGTCCATAGTGATGTTTTCCCATTTCCATTCGGGTATGGGTAATGGTTGTAACATCCCCTTAGACTTCTGTCTCTCAGCTTTAACTTGTTGACAAACCAAGCATCGAGAGACATATTCAGCAACATCTCTTTTCATGCCATCCCACCAGAAGTACTCTTTCAGGTCCCTATACATCTTCGTGCTTCCAGGATGAATAGAGAATGATGAACTATGAGCCTCATCCAGCAGCTCATTCTTTAATTCGGGGATGGGAGGAACGCAAACCCGATTCCTGAACTTTATTATCCCATCACAATCAAGGTTGAATTCAGGAACATTTCTCACCTTCTTTTGTAACTCGACATCTTCTTTCTGTGCCTCTTTAATCTTCACATGTATAGATGGTTGAACATTCATTTGAGAAAGATAAGATTTTTCCCCTTCCATTATAATTCCAAGATCCATCCTTTGTAAATCCATAAATATTGGATCTTTTGTGATCCTCATCATGGATAAACTAGCATGGTCTTGTCGACTTAATGCATCTGCCACCTTGATTGCTTTCCCATGGTGGTAATGGATTGAGCAGTCATAATCCTTAATCAGCTCCAACCATCTTCTTTGACGCATATTCCACTCCTTTTGTGTGAAAATATACTATAAACTTTTATGATCAGTATAAATATCACACCTTTCACCATAAAGGTAATGCCTCCAAATCTTTAATGCAATGATTACCGCAGCCAACTCCAAATCATGTGTTGGGTAATTTTGTTCATGGATTTTCAACTGTCGTGAGGCATAAGCAATCACCATATCATTTTGCATAAGAACACACCCCAATCCCTTCTTGGATGCATCACTGTAGATCACAAACCTTTCTCCACTACAAGGCAGTGTGAGCACAGGTGCACTGGATAACCTTCTTTTCAACTCCTTGAAATTCTCTTCACATTCCTCTGTCCAGACAAACTTAACTCCTTTCCGAGTCAACTTGGTGAGTGGATTAGATAATCGTGAAAAATCTTTTACAAAACGTCGATAATATCCAGCAAAACCAAGAAAACATCGGATCTCAGTTACTGTGGTTGGTCTCGACCATCTTTCGATAACTTCTGTTTTTGCTGGATCCACAGATATCCCCTCTTTTGAGATTATATGACCCAAAAATGCAACTTTTTGAAGCCAAAATTCACACTTGGTAAATTTGGCATAAAGCTTCTCCTTTCTCAGGGTCTTCAATATAATTCTCAAGTGATCTTCATGCTCTTCCTTGCTCTTTGAATAGACAAGAATATCGTCTATAAAGACTACCACAAATTGATCAAGATAGTCTCTAAAGACTCTATTCATTAGATCCATGAAGATAGCAGGGGCATTAGTAAGACCAAATGGCATCACTATAAATTCATAGTGTCCATACCTTGTACGGAAAGCCGTCTTTGGTATATCCTCCCTTTTGACCCTTAATTGATGATACCCTGAACGAAGATCAATCTTGTAAAAGTATTGAGCTCCGCGTAGTTGGTCAAATAAGTCATCAATGCGTGGGAGAGGATATTTGTTCTTGATAGTGATCTTGTTAAGTTCTCGATAATCAATGCATAGTCTCATTGATCCATCTTTATTCTTTACAAATAGAACAGGTGCTCCCCAAGGTGACGCACTAGGGCGTGTGAATCCCTTATCAAGATTCTCTTGGAGTTGCTTCTTCAATTCCTGCAACTCAATTGGGGCCATTCTATAAGGTGTCTTTGAAATAGGCAAAGCACCCGGTACGAGTTCTATTGAAAACTCAACTTCACGATTTGGTGGAAGACCCGGTAATTCCTCCGGAAAGACATCATCAAACTCCCGTACAATGGGCATATTCTTAATCGTGAGTTTCTCACCAACCATTTGAGATAAATAACCTTCATTTAGTGGAATCAATACCCATAAGATGGAAGAAATTTCCACTGTAAGGTTATGTTCATCCTTGCATTGGTATACGATCGTAGATTGATCTGGAATATGAAATGTGACTTCCCTTCTTTGGCAATTGATATGAGCTCCATGTAGAGAAAGCCAATCCATGCCAAGAATCACATCAAATTCCACTAAAGGAAGGATCACAAGATTTGCAGGAAGCACATTCCCACAAACTTCGATCGGAGAAGAATTATAAACTTTTGATGTGATTGATGTGCCATTAGGTGTTGTCATGGCTAACTCAACGTCTAATTGTTGAGGTAATACGGTGATACCCTTAGAAAAGTCTTCAGAAATAAAAGAGTGGGTGGATCCAGAATCAAATAAAACATTTGCTACTTTAGAGTGGATGGTAAGTGTACCTTTCACCACATCGTTATCGTACTCCACATCGCTGATAGAAATTGCATGTGACTTTCCTTTGTCTTTAGCTTTAAGAGTTTCTTGACGTCGACCATCATCATCAACCCTTGGATTTGGGCATTGATTGGCATAATGCCCCATCTCCTTGCACTTGAAACATTGAAGTGTTGTAGGTTCATTCTGTGTATCCCTTCCTTTGTTTGCGTCATTAGACATCTTCTTCCCATTATCACGGCATTCAACTGCCCGATGACCTTCCTTTCCACATTTAAAACATTTACTTGTCCCTTTAATACAACTCCCTCCATGTTTATTTCCACACTTTGAGCATAAGGAAAATCTCATCTTCTTTTCTGTGTGCTCTTTAGATTTTTCTTTGAATTCCATCTTCCTCTTCTTATCAAACCCATGTGACTGATGGGTTACTCCAATCTCCATCTCGACTTTGAGAGCACATCGAACGATTTCCTCGTAGCTATTGAAGTCTCTTATGGCTAACTCCCTTCGAAGACTTGGTTTTAAGCCACTAAAGAATCGATCGATCTTACTCTCAGGTTGGATAATAATACCAGAAGCGTACCTTGCCAGTCTTGTAAAATTTGCTTCATAGGTACCAACAGATTCATCATCCCTTTGCTTCAGTTCAAGAAACTCTTTCTCCATCTTTGTTCGGAGAATACGAGGGAAGTACTTATTGAAAAATAAGTTCTTGAACTCGTCCCATTCCATAGACTCAATTTCATCCCTTTGCCTCGTATTCTTAACAAGATTCTACCATTGATCAGCATCTCCTTACAAATGATACACTGCTAGGATGAATTTATCATGTTCAGAACATTGAAGAACTGAAAATATCTTTTCAGTAGTACTAATCCATTGTTCAGAAACTAATGGATCAGTAGACCCGCTGAAAGAAGGTGGACGCTGCCTCATGAAGGATTCAACAGAATGTTGCTCCCTCCTTTGCTCGTTTGGAAATCTTGCATGATTCATAGCTTGATAAAGTTGTGTGAGCATGGCTACAAGATTTTTCATTCCAGCTCCCATATCGTTTGGTTGCTCAGGGGGACAATCATTGCATTTCCCATCGCATTCCGCATTAACACGGTTCCTTCGGGTTCCAGCCATTGACTAAAACCAAGAAGAATAGTGTGAGCAACACTAATTATAATAGGAAACCACATAATTCAAGAATAAAATTTTCATGCTTATGGTCTTATCCTAGGTTATTCAAGGCCATTTCTAAAACACTAAGATTGTGTACTATGCTTAGACTTATCCTTAGGGTTCTTACTAAGGCTTTCACATCCTAGTTTCCAAAGGTTGACTATACCTTTCCTCTGATACCAACTATAACGACCCATACTTTACATACATTGTTAATACTTCAAAATTGAAGCACACTTATTACAACATATGACAAAACCACAAAGGACCGTATAGGTATAGTGTCTTTAGAAACTGGGAAACATAAACAACTGGTTCATAAATCTTCTACAGTGTCTCCCATTTATTTCATCATATCTAGGGTCCCTTTTAGCATATTCTACTTAATATACATCTTCCTGACCTGGGGAAAAGAAAACATAAAAGGGTGAGCTCAAATGCTCAGCAAGGGCAAATAAAGGAAGTAAAAATCATATCATATCTTTTTGAAAATCAAAACCTGCAAAAGAGATCATAATATCTTATCATGGAATAAATCATAGAAGTGAAAATGAGATCCCCATAATCATAACATATGACTTGAAACTTTGTGGCATGCACACATAATCATGGAAAATCATTTCTTGTTAGTCATGACTCATTGCCAAGACTATCTTAGTGTACAAAGTCCCTTTCTGAACCGAGTTCACTCCTCGTTTCAGTCCTGTATCACTGAACCGAAATGACCTTCCGTTCCAGCCATGTCTATCTCATGAGATATAAAATCATTACCCAATGAATTGGAGGGAGATATAGGTCCCACCCATCTTATAATGAATCCTTTCTTATGTGGGCCACATAATCATAAAACATACATCATCGCATAACACATGTAACAAAAATGGGATTCTTGAAACATCATGACATCATAAATCAATTCATATAAGATAAAGGAATTCATAAACATAATTCCATCACAACATAGTCAAATCAATGTAAAAATATGGATAGAAACAGAACCCTTTATTATCTTAGATGGAAAATAATTTTGATAAAACACTTGAATTGAATTCTTGAGGAAAATATCCTTTCTTCTTCAAAATCAATTTCTTTTCACAAAACATCATGGAATTTTAAAAGAAAGAGATTTTATTGAAAATAGTCATTAAATATTTTAGATGACGCTTCATGAAAATAAGGCTTTATAAAACAGTAGAAATCCGTTCGTGCCGTATAAGTTAAAAAAAACATTCTTCGTACTTTTGTCGGAAAAGTCAAAAAGTACCTCGTACGGAAAAACGACAAAAGATTCATTTCATATTATTTACTAAAAACTCACCTAAGGGTAAAATTGGATTTAAACTATTGCAAGTGGATGGAAACAATATTTCATATTGAGGGAACATGGATGTGGATGATAAAATACAACCCAGTAAATACTTACGAATAAACAATCTCGGATAAAAATGGGATTGTGATATTTCCCTTACCTTAGGTCCGATTAGCTTTGTACGTGTCCGAAGCTCCTGTATAATGGTTTAAATAATGTTATTGACTTATTCCAGAATCATACATATTTATATGATATCATATATGGTCATATTATTAGCTTCTTGTTAGTAATATTTCATTGTTACTTGTTACTCGGGTCTTTATAACTTTTTGTTCTTATGCGTGTTTTGTCGAATAAATTCTTATTCTTATCTTTAGGTTATAGATAATTCATTTCCAGAATGGTATTAGTGTATTATATACCATATTCATTCATTCAATTCATTTATATAATCATTATGAAATGAAGATCATGTAGAACGAGTCGCATCACATCGTGGAGACGGTATTCCGTACGTACGCACGAGTGATGATATCATTCCTATGATCGTGGAATTGTATTGGAGTATATATGTATTATTTCAGTATCAATATTACTTCATAATAATCATATTTAGTTACTCATTACACCATTATAACCATCCTTGTAAGGTGATGGTGGAAAATAGATTACACCACGGCGTGGAGACAGTATTCCGTACGTACGCACGCGTGGTGATTTCATTTTTCCGTAGGATGGATAGAAGGTGAAATAGGGTTGTTTCATATTTATAATAACATATCAGTATGTAAGTAATACTGATGTTATTACTTTATCATGAAACAACTAAAGAAGAAGAAGTTGAAGAAGAAAGAAATTGAAAAGATCGGTAATGGATATTACCTCTTCTTTGGAACGCCTCTTTGAATCCTCCACTTAAGGAACTAAGATTGGTCTTTGTAGAAGACCAGGACCTCTAGGATTATTCTATGGAAGTGGAGAGGAGAAAATGGCAGGGGTTGGCCGAGCTTGATTGCTCAATTTGGTGTGAGGAGGAGGGGGAGGAGGTGCCCTTTTATAAGGGAGGAGAGGGGCACCTTAGGAATATCTCAAAATATTATTTTATATTAAAGTCAAAATCGGTTTATAATGGTTCCAAAGGGTCTTATTTCGAAGATAAAGTGGGGAAGGGTCGAAATCCTATCAACCAATAGGATTTAGACAAGTTTAGGGTATTATTTTAACCTTATCAATTAGATTTAACTCTAAGTTAAATAATTTAACTTTTACCATGTCTTTTTGTTTTCTTTCACTATATGGTTAATACACTTACTATAACATGCCAAACGAACCCCAAATTGTTTATTATTAACATATATATCCTTATCTAAGTCATTTGGCCGAACCATAGATTTTTAGGAATAAAATAACAATTAATAATATAATATTTTATTTAAAAACTATTTTGTGTCAATTTTGACACTATTTGATATATGATTTTTGTGAAAGTCATAAAAGAATTATATGTTCGAACCAAGTTGATTAAATCAACATTAATATATCATAGTAACCTATAAAATTAGTTGAATTCATAAAAAGTCTCAAATTACATTTATTTTGGTGTTTATAACATCAATTATGTCAATATTTCATTAATAAGATAATTACTACATCATCTTTGTGTCATAAATAAATTACTTTATTTGATGTCTAAAAATTACAAATAAAATATCATCATGTAGGAAATCTTTTTAGCTTTCTAATGAATATTTACAATTGAATTTAGATTATTTATAACCCCATATTAAAAATGATTTACTTATTAAACTTTGATTTTAACTATTTTAACCCTTCTTTAAATAAATTAATAATAAATGTCCTAATCTAATCCAAGTGGGCCTAAATGGTCATATTTTATTCCTAAGTTTGTTTTTGGTCGAATTACACTTGTCCAATAGAATTAGGACATGTGTTAGGGTAATATTAATATCATATTTACCCTTAGTTACCCTATTTACTATTAACCGCTGTAAAAATCGTAAAAAGTTACTATTCACCAAAAAATTATTTTCATCTCATTGAACCACATTTTAGTCCTTGATATTAACCGTGTCTCTCGGATTTTCGAAATTCCATTCACAGAAGCGGTAAAATTAAGTTTTATGCAAAATTTAGTTTTTAACCTACCACTTAGTGGTTTCACTATTCATCAAAAATTGAAAGTTTTCAGAAAAATACCAAAATTTCACCGTAGGCTAATTTCGATATTCTGAGTCCAAAAATGAAGTCCATTTTGAAAAATAAAATTTATAAAATTCCAAAAAGTGGTTATTACTATTCATAACGTCTAGTTTTAATAGCATAATGTTGTTTAGTGAAACTCGGTATTGCGTACGACGCAAGCTATCGAGGAAGGTCGCGATTGCGTGTAAAGCAAGCCAAGCAAGTGTTGTATAGAAAAAGATTCCTTTGATGATTTATATAACATAAAAGTCTCGGGTGTTACATCTCTGGTGTGTGCACCTGCTCTAAATCCTCTTCTGGGGCTGCACATTTTTTTTAGTGTGTCTGAGCCTGCATTCATGTGACCCAAAAGCCTTGGGGTGGCATGAAGGACATAAGGTGGCCCGAATTCCTTCAGAGTAAACTGGCCCAAAGGGCTTTGGTGGCCCAAAAGCCTTTTAGGACCCAGGGACCAAACCAGTGGCCCGAAGGCCTAGATGGATGAATAGTTCCAACTGCTACATTACTCAACAATGCCTGCTACAGTTCCCACTATAGTAACCTGGAAATATGCTTCCACCGAGATTTGATCTCGGGTCTCTGGGATGCACCTAGTGAGTCCCCACCAACTGAACTCAGGCTCTTGTTCCCACTTTTTTGTTTTAATGATTAAAAAATACAATTCATTAATACTGTGAAGTTTTCTTTGTCCATTATCCATTCAATTTTCTTTTGTTTTATGATTTTTCAAGAATTTTTTATATATATTTTCTATATATATATATTGAATAGAATTTTCTCATATAATATGAGGAAAAATATAATTTAAATTGAGAACATGATTTTGAGCCTAATAACTGAATTTAAATTACTATAATATACACAGTTCTTATTGTATATGAATTTTACCCCAATAATTTAATGACATATGACCTCCAACACACATACATTGAATTTTTATTCCAAAACATACATAATACTATAGTTGGTAAGTATTAATTTTATCATAATTTGGCTGGATTAATAGGTTCTCTATAGATTCTAAGGTCATACGTATATGTGGTTCATTTAATATTTTTCTCAATGAGTTAAAATTGGCTTATAGAAATAATTACCTCAGTTATTTTGAAACTATTCGTAAACAATGAGACATAATAATAGGATGAAACAAAATATAATAAATGAGAAAAAACACTCTAAGGAAGAGGGGGAATTATAAAAATATAATAAAAGACCATGAGTACAACTCGAGACTATCACATCAACATTAAATATTACTCTTGGGGATGTCCTTCCATAATCAATTAGAATTATTTTGAATATTATAAAATACAAATCAATGATAAAAAAATACAATAAATCACCATAATCATTTCTATGGAAATATGGTAATCCCTTACAAATTAAATTATAGTAAAAAATAACATTTATCATTCGATTATGAAATAAATTTTTGAAAAACAGAAAATGAATTTTGTTACACATAATGGATAAAAATGAAATAAAAAAAAATAATATATTAAATTTAACTATATATAAAATATCTTTTCTCCCGTAGACACTTATATTCCTTGTATTAAAGTATAATAATATGGGAAAAATATAAAATTTAATTTATTTATAATTATATTAGATAAAATAAAATTTACGAAAGTAAATAAAATGGTAGTTCATTTTTGGTAAACATGGAAGAGTGTAATCCCCTCCACATGTTTCTTTAGAATATATTAATAGACCAGTTTTTGTGCATGTCCATTTATTATCTAGGAATACCCTTATGTATCTATTATGATTTCTAGTGCACTTTATGAGAAAATATTTCATATAATACAATTTCTTTCCAACATGAAACTAAATTTACCATACATAGATTTCAGTCTAAATTAATATAATAAAAATTTATATCACATAAATAAATATTTAATATTTATTATATTTTATGGGAACATAAAAAAGTTTCATGAAAAACATTTATTTCTCATAGGTTTCTGTTCTTATATTATCTCACTCTTCCATTGAAAATCCTTAGTTTCCCAAGACATTTAATTTCAATGGTCACCCACTTAGGGGATGAAGAATGCACATTTTACATATCTTTTATCATGTAATTAATCATAGGTAAATTCATAATTTTAAAATTTATGGATAATTTAGATTTTTTTATAATTTCATTATTGGGGACTGAATTTTATAATTCACTTAAATTCAAGAATATAATTGATTAATTTTTATTATAGTAATTACATATAGAATAATTACCATAATTATTTTATTATAATATTTTTTAATGAGATATAAATTAAATTAAGGGCCTTTAGGGGTTGTTCACAATCGGTTCAACCTACTATGTTTATACATCCTACTGTATGTGAGGTATATTCAAACAAACTATGTGCATATGTGTGTATCCAACTTTATATTAAATGTAAACATGCTATTAAATAATAATCTTCCAATTAATCATGAAAATGTCTTTAGAGTAGGATAAACCTATCGTGAATCACTTCTAACCCTATGCCAATCATTATATGAGATGGGAAATCAACCTATTATGAGAATTTTCGTCCAGTCCTGAGTACCATTAGTATTTTCTATGATTTTTTATGCTCTTTAAATATAACTGATTAATGATATATATTTTTTAAACCTATGGGGGGAGAAAATATTCTATGTATGACCAGTCTAACAAACTCAAGTGATGCTATAAAATATGTGAAATATATAATTTTATCATGGATTAAGAAAATGATATCAATATAAAGGGCACTGAACAACATAAACACAAAATAAAAAAATATATTTATCTATATAATCTTTTAGGGAAATGTGGATGAATCATAACAAAAATTTAACTGATGGTATTTTACTGTCTCGATGCAAGTTCATTTGCCCGATTTTTAGGTCATTTAATGATTTCCCAAATTTCATCAAACTTAGCTCAAATCAAAGGTCGGCGTTAGATGACAGAAGCTCTATGGTGTTGTGGTAGGTGTTCTAGGATCCTTGAACTTATTTATTTATATCATATATTATGTGTTGATGTTATGTGAGATAGATAATTATGAACTCATCTCTAATTCGATAAAGAATTTAAAATGGATTCCTTAACATGCCAATTATGACTTGATAAAGTTGAGAATTAGCCTCATGGGTTGATCTCATTGCCCTATGCCATTGAAATGTGTGTATTTAGGCTTTAATGATTTATTTTTTTGTTTTTTACATATTTTATTGATAACCATTAAGGGGTCATTCCTCAAAATAAATATCTGTGATTATGAATTATTTTGATTGTGGTGATAATCCTTGAGATATGACCTTATTCCACATTCTATAAATTAATTGGATGAATAACTAAATTGGTCATGGGGTTATGTATTACCCTTGTGACATTAATGGATGGCTTGGTTAATATCCTTTATCAACATTTCCATTATGATAGAAATTCTTCCCCAAATGCTTCTACCTTAGTATCAAGGGTTAAATAAGTGGTTTTGATATAATGACCCCTTGGAAGGACTCTCATTCCATATTGTAAGTAATAGTAATTCTTTGTAAGAACATCATGAGTGACACTACCTATTCCTAGGATGGGATCGAAAATTATTTTAGCATTTCACATCGTGATGACTGACACCATTTTTCTAGGGGAGACCCCTTAGACAGTATCGATTTCATGATGGTTATATAATTATTTGAGAGAGACTCAAAACCCTATATGTGATACCATGGATAGAGTTAGGGGCTAGTTCATGTTTATGTCACACTATTCCTAGAGTGATGCTTGGAAATTCATTTTTGGGTCCCCATGGATAGACTCCTTAGGGATTGGACATCTTCCAAGACCCTCGAGGGGTACTTGCAATTTACTTATTGGTTTTCATGGATGGGCTCAGGCTAACTCAATATTATATAAAGATGTTTATAATTAATTAAAAATTAAAGAAATAATTTCAAATGAGGAAAAAAACTTTTTGTTTTAGAAATTTTCGTGAATTTACTCCAATCTCAATCACAAGCTTGGTAATCATGTGTTAAATCAACAATGAAACATGATACATATGATTTAGAAATTTTCATAAAAAGAGTATTGGAAACCATTTTTTCTAACTGGATGAATGGTATATGATGTGATGATTCTTTTTCTTTCTCAGTCAAGTGTTCACAATAGGGGATATCTTCATGCTTTAAATCTGGTTCAGATCTTTATCACTCAAATATTTATTTAATCACGATATTTTTCTTTCCACGTCGCATTTCTTATCAACAATTTTTATATATCTTTTCTTATTTTTTTCTCTATAATTTAATGAGGAAGTGTGCTTCACCTTTATCATGAGTGTCATGATAATTTGAATCTAGCACATCCACGAACTGCTTGTTCTGAAATACATTCTGTTAGAAAATTAATATAAAATTTTAAAAATAGTAAATGTAATTAAATTTAATAAATGTATCTATTATATTACTGTAATAATAAATAAGAAAATAAATAATATAGTGGATATGTCATAGTATCTTGTGGTGCCTCCCTTGATGGTATGTTATTTCAGTGGAATGACACTGGAATAATATTTCATTAGTGGTATGACAATGGTGGTGTCCTGTACTTATCCAAATATTCTCAATATTGGAAGTGTCTTAACTAAATTAGTTTTCTCTAATGGTGTATACTCTGAAATTGTCATAGAATTATTATAATTCCATGTTGGTGGAATGATATTGATGGTGTGACTATGAAAATTCCAGATCTATAGGTATGTCATACATAGACACATTTTCATTCTAGTTGTGTGATAGTCTGATAATGTGATGTCCTAGAGGTGTCTCAGACGTAGATATTTTTATGCTCATGCTGTGTCACAAAAAATGATATATATCTCACCAATTTCAGAGTATAGATTACATATAAGAGAAACATGAAATTCATTTTTATCATTATAGTCATTTTTTTATAATAAAAACAATGAGATCAACACCTTGTATAGTACATGGTATTCCATCATTATCATATGTACCATTTATTTAAATTATTTAGATTTTGTGTATTGTATCATATATCCTACATGGTTATTTATTTTTCTTTCATTTTATCGGCTTGTTATTTCTTCTTCTGTTGTTTCTCTATTCATATTCTATAAAATTTGATGGGTTACAATCTCATAAATTATGAAATAGTCTCTAATTGGACACACAAATGTCCCTAACTACTAGTTGGAATTTTTTGGTTTTCAATGAGGTGTTCTTGCGGTCTTATGGCCTACCATCTCAGCGCATTGTCAATTTGTATCTACAGTAGTACGTTGCACCAAATATGATTGTATACAACTTATCTATCACAAAAATGATATATATATATAAGATAACATTTACTATTTTGGTAATGGATTATTTACTATGGTTTATCATAGAATGACACGATTTATAGCATAGCGTAGTTCAAAAGTTGATGGACCCCCAATGTCAATGGAATTTTCATGATTAGGGAACTCCCCAAGGAGGATAAAGTGGGGCCCTATATGGAATCAATTATATTAAATCATTAGGAACACTAGGAGGAGTGTTTATACTTATTTTAATTAATGATATAATTTCACTACCCACACATCTAATAAATACATTCTAGAATTATGGAGATGGATGCTAGTGGCATGTGTTGATACAAGCAATGTAGGGATCCATCCCATCTTCTCTAAACATGATTTGAGGTATAATAATTTTTTCTCTACAATGATAAGCATACTTATGGAATATTCTAAAATATATTCTTCTTTATAGAATACTACATTTTATTGTAATAAATCATTATTGATCAACTAGTATGAAATATGAAGAAAGATACCTCCATTGGATGAAATCAAATGCCCCCCATACTTTTTGATGATGGTGGATTTTGCAAATTCCAGATTAATTTTCATGAGACCAATTAATTTCTATGATATTTCCATTTAACATTATCTAAGGAATATTATAGATATCCTCATTTCATGACCTGATTATCTATTATCATCAATGATTTTTGTGATGTCATGTGGATGGATCCAAATTCTATGTCACTAGAGAGAGTGATATTTATATGAGAAGAGTTAGGTATCATTATTGTATATTATAACTGATATCCAATTAGTAAGTTTTTTTATATATGTATTGAAGATTCATCTGATGATCATTTAGAGTAGTTGTGGTATAGTATATAGAATCTTCGTTTAGGAATCTTTATTATTTTAAAATCATTTAGAGATCAACATATATATTTATTTTCACCCTTGTGGTGACTATGATATCTTTTAATTAATAATATATTACCCTGGATGAGCTTTGAGAGTTTGTGGTAATGTTATAGGACCATATATAGAAAGGATGGCTCATAATCATTGTGTCATCCAGGGAATCCCCAAAGTTATTCACCAAGAGAGTTAATGGGATTTTGAAAGTTTTTAATAACTATCAATAAATAAATTAGGTTTCAGTCATTAAAAAATACTCTCATTCAACAATCAAATATCTATTCAACCATCTTAATGGAGTAATTGTAATCTAGAATAAAAATCATAGTTGAAGCTATTAAAATCTTTTATTCTTCTATATTGAAATCCCTAATATTTTATTCAGGTGTTTCTATAGGAATTATGATTTTCTATTGATACCGTTAGTCATGAATAGTTCCATGGTTATTCTCCTGGGCTTCATGAAATTGATTATTCTTTCTTTCTTTAACTCCTTCATGATTTCCCTCATTCAAATCATATTATTTTTTTTAATATCAGAGTATGATCGTGGTAAGAACAAGAGTATTTTCCTAAACATTATTTGGAATATCCAACTATGTTATAAATATTAAATTTTTTGTTATTTGATTTAAGAGTTAAAATTCATGGGTAATGTCATCTTAGTTTGTAGAGTAGTTGTGTACTCGGTGAAAATAAATGTACTAATTTCTTCGGATCCCCTCAAGATTGTGTTTGAGGTGTGTATAATTTTTACAATGGAGGGATACTATTGGATATTTTTTAGGATATTTTTATGGTCAGGGATCAAATAAATATGATTACTAGAAAGAGGAAACCCTTCTTTTAGTTTGACTTATTCCATAGTGTATTAAATGAGTTGAATAATTTATTGATAACTGCTTCTGTTTAGAATATATCAAGGGAAATAACTAGTTATGTGGTTCTATATAATTTCAACATCATTGGGACTGGTATTGGGATGATAAAGATCTCAGTGGTGATTTAATATGGGTCCAAACTTTTTATACCTTATGAGAAATACAATTTGACCCTTGATTTAGTCTAAACATTGGTAGTGTTCTCCTTGATATCAGGGAGACACTACATTCTTTAGAAATAATTTATACTCTATAATAACTAGAAGAGTTTCAAGTATGTCCTCCTTAAGATAGATCATCATATGATATATAAGTATTTATTAGAGGTTATAAAGGAAAATTAAATTTAGATCATATATACTCTATCGAAGGGAAATGTGGTGGTTGATTCTATATGTAGAAAATAATAACCTTAGTTGGTGGAGGTGTTTTCTTTGTATTTAGACATGGTGAAATTATTCTTGGTTTATGTGGGAGAACTCACATGTCATTAATGGATAATAGTGGACTATATAACTTTATATCATGTGAGGTATCAACAATTAGTAGACATTGATTTTGAGGTACTGTATTGGAAAATATATTTTGGTGATGGACCAAATGGATTTTATAAAGGTTAGGGTATTTATATCCATGTATCAAGGTCATAAAATGAATCTAATAAAACTATAGGAGGAACTAGTGAAGTATTTACAATCTCTACTTATATTGATACATCATATAGTGATAATGATGTATAAATTCCTCAATTTTCCGTTTTAATACCTATGTAAGAAGAGAAACATTACTAAAATTAGATCACAATGCCTCATATTTTCGTATGTAAATACCAAGCACTAGATTCTAGAATGTATAGCCTCACACTTAAGTGATTTAGTTTGGAATTTACATGGAATATTGATTAAATTTATGTAATTTATCCTTTTGTGTATTCCATGATATTATATAGGGAATCATTATGAAAATTTCCATTAAATTCCACTTCATCCCTATTCGGAAGCATAGTTTACTAGAGTATATAGAATGCTCATCAATGGATGATATCATAAAAATTAATGGGTTATCTTTGATGATTTACTCTAACCATGATCCTCATTTTTATCCAATTTATGGTGTATTCTAGGACCTTTTTATGATTGATTACAACATTGCACCAATATATGGATATGTAGATAGAGAAAACCATTCAGGTTCTTAGGGATATCTTGTGGTATTCTCTACTCAATTGTGTTATGATTTGGTAGAATCACATACCTTTAGTGGTTTTTTTGTACAAATGTTTATATTAATAAACTATTGGAATTGAACCTTTAGAATTAAACCTCTTTATTTTCTCCATGTCATGTTCTGATATAAATCTACTAATATTTTCAGATCCATACATTTTTTATAATGTGTGATAATTATTCCGGATGAGTTCAAAATTGACATTTTAAAAATATTAACTATATTAATAACTCAAACAGATAGTTCTATTGTAAAGTGCACTAATTCTAAAAATCACATCTGCATTGAAAACATAAGGCCACCTTTGATTTCAAATCATGTGTTTTACCCCATTCATGAAATAATCTTTATCAACATTGGGTGTTTATAAAAGTTGATTTGCATGTGTAAATAATTACTGAATAAATAAATTTAAATATTTTATAATTTTTTGATGTAGGGACATAGAAAACCATTATAAATATATATATATATAACACAATCATAATGTTAGCCACATAACCTGGATAATGTGAGTGGATCCATTAGTAGAGGACATGGAGAACAATAATGGATCAAGATCATGTTTGGGGATCATTTCGCCAGTGCAGGATGTGGATATCATCATTGATGTTCATGTGTGACGGTTCATTGTTATTTATAAATCCAAATAATGGTTGGACATTTTATTTATGTGGATTTATCCATATTTATTTATCCACTTTCAATCGTGGTAAATTTTCAAAAACAAGAATTGATTTGTAGATCGATGGTCGATATCTCATATATCATTTTCATATTAAATTGTCAATTTTTATTTTATTATCAGTTATATTACAACGAATAGAGGATGATATGAAAATTGGTTGAGTTTCATTACTAATGTGATAGTTGGTAGGATTTCTATCCCCATTCTTCAGACATTCATCATCAGTTTTTAGTTTAGTTTGGTATTTGAAAAATACCAAATAATCAATCATTTCACAACTATTCTTCGTCATAATGGACAGATAGTGTGGCTTTGGTTGGATGATTCCTCAATGAGATCAACGTTCAATAATAATAATGGGGGATTAGAGTAGATCAGTGATGTATATACATGATTGGAATTATCCAAAATTTCATGTTATTATGGTACCAGTCTGTGAGTGATCTAGATGGAATAAATTTGGAACCTAGTGATGTTGAGGCTTGTTTAACCTAGATCAACAATATTTGAGTTATATTAGTGCAATTTAATAATGTGACGATGCTAAAAATAGAGACACGAAGATCTATAGTTTCTATAAAATCCCAAATTAAAACACATTTTATTCAGAGATGCACACAATGAGGGGATTAGGCTACATCACTAGTGTTTCACATAGAAGAAAGTATCACATGTCATGTGACACATTTCACATGTGGTGTTACTAGAGTAGGATACTCACTGTTTACCCCTAGGTATAGTGGTTTGGGAATAGTACATCAGATAATCCATCGGCTTAGAAATGGATGGAGTACGTGGTATTTCCCATGCAATCACACCCTTCCAAAACACATGGTATAAGTCATGGATTTAAACAAGGGCAGGTATATGGGAATGAACTCCTATACATGGGATTTGGTTGTGCACATAGGCAGACCCAATGCAGGAAAGACATGTTATGTATAACTTGTAAATTCCATTTACTTTTACTATAGATTTGTGTTTCTCTTTTTTTTATTTAGTGTGGACTATTTTCCTTAGGGTGAATTCCCCAAATCCATCTACGCGAAGGTATAGTTTGTAATTACATCCTGATAATAGGATTATGTTCCAATCTATGTTATTTGTCTTGAATAGAGTTTCTGGTGTCCCCTTAGGGCCTCGGGTGGGATCCTTTATTATATATTTTTCCTTTTGAGGTTCCATGAATTAGAATGAATAATATACATGGTTGTCAATTCCCTACTTACATGGATAATATTGTTATTGTTTGTGTGGTCACCAAGGTCCATGGTTGTGATCCCATATTTTTTTATCGGTCATTTGGAAATCTAATTCATAATTTTTCATAGACATACCTAGTCAGAATGAAATATCAAATGATCACCATTAGTGTTATCAAAATCATGGATCGATTTCTCCTAAGACTGTTTTCATGACCTCTAGAGTAGAATCCTCGGTTGTAAATTTTATTGTAGACATACATTAAGACATAATGAATATTATGAGTATATCTGAATGTTTTTTTTAAATCTCATATTATTATTTACATATCCTTATGTTGAAATGGGTATTATATTTTCGAAATATTCTTTGTGATTTTGTGGAGTCCTACTAGGTGTTTTTTTACACACCCATGTATGTGCTCTACCAATTCCAATTGTGTCTTATAAAGAAGGTCGACCATTCAATAGGGTTCATAGTGGACCCGAAGTAGATTGATCTTAGTTCGAGCTAGACCAAATGTGGTTCATAATAAGGCATGCATTTGACTATAGTGCCCCATTTTTAGAAGTTTACACTTTGTAGTTTTTTGTACATTTATAGATGTTCATTTATCACTTTATAGAACTTATTCATCATACTATTATTGTAGGATTTAGATGTATTAATGTATTTCTATTAGTTTTATTTTACTTTCTCAAAATTGTATGGGCTTGTAGGTGTGTCTGTGTGTGTGTGCATATAGTTACATTAGGATAATATCATTCATGTGAGTTTTATTAATACTCTACGCTAGCCAACATTTCCTAGCCTATTAGATGTGGGATTGGAGTATCCATAGTTATCTTAACGCTAGCCAGTTGGGCCTAAGTGTTTTGGGTCATGACATTGTGGTACAGTATTAGTTTCATCATAGGATCTATGTTTAGTTTTTTTATAACTTTGAGAATGATTTGGGTTATATGAAAACTATTTTAACTGTTTTTAGTTCAAATTTTAGACCAAGGACTCCAGTATTGGTTCAGCAACTGAGGTATCCATTCACCAGGACTCTGACCACCTTCATGTTATCTAAGTACATGCATAAACAAATTTCAGGGAGAAAGTTTTTACATGGATAAAATAGGAATGTGTTTTAGTTTATGTATCCTTATTGATCTAACTCATCAGATATAATTATTTATTGGGGTATATTTTGCCTATATCTAGATTCCTCCACAATTATTCCCAGGTAGGAATCAGTAGAAGAATCACAATGATGATTTTCTTTGTATTTATTCTTAGAAACAATGACATGTAAAGGTTGTAGTGCCTTCATGTTCTTTTCTAGGAACACCTCCAAAACACTTTACCTCCATTACTAGAAGATGATGTCTATAGGATGATCACACAATAGTAGTTTAAGTGTTGTTGAAAACTCGTGTTGTGGGGTGGTCCATACCCCCATGAAGGTGATATTGAATTGAATAGTTATAATAATTTCACCTTTTTAGGACACCAAAAAACAAGATGGTGTTCTCGTAAGTGAGTCTCCTTCATGACCACTTAGGGTGATGGTGGATCTTAGTATATTTATCTTATGATGATACGACCCTATCACAGATAGAGTTTGAGTGCCTTTTCAAAGTGGGGTTTCTCTATGAATATTGTGATATGTGTTCATCCATGAGATTTTATATCTTAAGTATACAATCATGTTTATATTTGGGTATTCTTTGAGGTTTATGAACCTGCCAAAATAATCAATGTGCATGGTATTATATCCTTTTTTCTAGTAATATTACTTTACAAAAGGATTACATAGAGATATATAGGATATTGTGACACCTCAACTAATTCCTATATATGATGGGGTTCTCTGGGATTCTCTTTTATTTTAGGAAATTTCATATAAGATGACAACAATAATGGGTGAAAATAGTGAGTTCATAAGAGTTGATACTTTATCAGTAATTAAGCATTGGCAATCACAGGGATCCAAACATGTGATAAATTTTATGAGGTGATCTTGGGACATAAGAAATGTGGTTCATGGATATCATAATTTTTATAATCAACCTAGATAGAAGCAATTCTACATGTGATGGTCAGGGACATCTTATTGTAGAATTTCTAAGAAACCGTACATAGGATGAAGAGACACTAGATGGTCCACCTAGAAAGAGGTAATGGTAAGACATAGGAGGTATGTAGGGAAGTGTAAGTAGTAGTGATTTAATGAGTGAAACGAGATGAGGTAGATAGTTTAACTTGATTCCATGACCACCCCTAGGCTTTATAAGCCATTTTTTCTGAGTATGTGGAGAGAGGTGAGTGAAGATGAAGGTAGTGGAGGCCTAAAACCTAGAGGAGCATGGTATTATTAGTGGTACGATCCTTATAATTTCTTCCATAGGCATAGTTATAATTAATATAGGCATCGACCACTACTTTTTTTACATCTCTTGTTTGAGGTATGTAGACTGTAGTTGAGACCTTGGCTCGACCGTTATGCTTTGAGAGACTAATCAGAGATGACTCGGTAATCTCATAATTATTCCAATGATGTGGTCTCACCCTTGGACAAGATAATTTATATTAGTATATTTTGTATTATTAATTGGGTATTATGATATCAGAATATAAATGTATTGTTTATACATATTTCATGCATATGTTTACTATTTTAGGTGGAGTAAGTGGTGTATCTAAGAGGACTGCTAGAGTTTTTCCTAAATAGGTGATAAAAAACCTAGGTAGATATAAATGGACTCATTTGTAGAGGGGTGTATCTAATTACTCATCGGATAACTAGAATGGATCTTAGGGTAATAGTTGATATGGGATACTAATTTTATAAAGTTGTGGAGTGTGAGGAAATTTTTCCTAATGATTTTCCAGGATTAACTCAAAGATAAGGGATGTAATTATAAATTTACTTGAACCCATGGATGGACCTGATATCTACTCCATAACATAATCTGGACCCTACATAGCTTTATAGGTAGAAGAAGACATTTTAGGACTTATAGAGGATAGAATTTCTGATACATTGTGTTTCCTACTGATATTCCCCAATGATGTTCATAAAGAAGGAAGACTGGATCATGCGGTTGTGTATAGAGTATGAAAACCTAAAAAAGTTATATTTTAAGAAAAAAGTATCTAAAATTAAGTATATGATTACCTCTATCATCAATTGATTGGGGAACGATGTTTTTAATTGATCAACCTCAGATCAAGTTATCGCTGTTTTCGAGTACGAGAAGACGATATACCTAAGAGGACATTTCGATGTAACTATGGTGGCTATGTGTACTTAGTGATGACCTTAGTCTTGATGAATGACATATTAGTGTTAATGGTACTGAAGAACTAGATCATGATGCCTTTTTGAAACCGGTTCATGGTAGTCTTCATTGTTGACATATTATTCTACATTGTATCATAGGAGGAGCAAATGAGATACTTGAGGATATCCCGTGACATACTAAGATATTTCCACATTTATGGAAATTTATCAAATTTTCCTTTATTGATTCATGAATTCCCCTTTTTAGGATAATTTGACTCAGTTGATAATGTATTTATGGAACTAGAAAAGGTCAAGGTAGTGTCAGTATGGGAACTATCAATGACTATAATGGAGGTACGAAGCTACCTTGGATTGGATGGACAATACAAAAATTTTGATACTAATTTCTCTAGGATATTAACACATTCAACTGGATTAACCCAAAAGGGGTATCCTTTTGTGGATATTGATTTTCTAATTTGGATTATAGTAATTATGTTAGAGTTTGACGACTTCCACCATCTTGATACTCATACAAGATAGTGTTGAGTATGTAGTATTCTATGATTTATCAAGGGTCAAATAGGTTTGTATTCTGA
Organism: Viscum album; assembly: GCA_963277665.1. Lineage (NCBI taxonomy): Eukaryota > Viridiplantae > Streptophyta > Magnoliopsida > Santalales > Viscaceae > Viscum > Viscum album. The sequence continues at coordinate 1,375,463,544 of OY728140.1, read as the reverse complement.
TGAAAATGCAGGTAGTGATTTCCCTTGTATCATGGAATTTGATACCTCGTGAGAAGAAATATTTGACACATAGACTAGGGTTCTTTGTATTAATATTTACACTAATGATTTTATGAAACTACCTTATGGGGGATATGATTATTTTTGATTCTATCTATAAAAGTATCAATTATATATTCTCTTAGAAGTATCATAACATCATATATATATATATGTGATGGATAGAGTTCATATAGCACAATCACATTGATATAGTTTATACACCAGAGAAGGATAGTTTATTAGAATATTCTCTCTAAAGGAGATCTTTTTCTCAGTTGTTAGATGATGCATCTATGTAAGAATCTAAACAATGGTTTTACATAATGTACAAGTATATAGATTCTTGTCTATATTCAATGGTAATGACCAATCCACTTATATAGAATGTTAGGGAAGTCATGAGGGAGTTTCATACATCCCCTTTAGAGGTATATACATGTATGAAATAACGTACCAGGACCTCCAGTGTTAGTTATGGTTTCTAATCAGGATAAATTCATTAGTAATGTTAGAATATTTATGTATCAATTATTTCCAAATGAATGTTATGAACCAGGTCCCATCTGGTTTAGCTCAACCCATTATGGTACCAAATTGAATGTGTTTTTGGATATATGTGGACTTTGTGATAGGGTTACCATTTAGATCCATAGTAAGAGATTACATCTCGGTGATCATAGACTAACCGACCCTATCTTCCCACTTTCTATCTACAAAATAGTATAGTTCACTACAGAGTTTGGGATGCCTTTATATGATAGAGATAGTTTGGGTCCATCGAGTTCCCTCAATGATCATTTAAGATCATGATTCTCGATTCATGTTGTGTATATTTATAGGATTACATGAGGCTGTTAGGACTATGTTATGGTTTATTACAACATTTTAACAAAAAATTATGACCAGAAAATGTAGATTATATATGTTTGAAGTACAATCTAGGAGCATGAATGATAGAATTTGTCAGTACTTGGGAGGATCAACTACCCCTGGTGGTTTTTTCATTTATTTACATCTACAATTATACCATCAATATGTACCCATTTTATGTATTATATAAGCAATATTATAGGTTTCCACTATGTTAGAGTAACATAGAAGCATCATCACTTATAGGGTTATATTTTATATGAGCCGCAATAGAGAAAGTTCATATCATCCTAGAGAAGAAAAATATTACACATAGCTATCAAAAGTCATATGTGAAATGTCAAATATGGGATTTGGTGTAATATGAGGGAAACCACATGTTTTTTAAGGTCTCCAATCAATATGGACTGAGGATATTTTGTTGGGGTGTAATGTGTAATAATATATTCATTTTCCCTTTCTAGAAAATTTTTAGAGGATGTGAGCTAGATTATGGCTTGGCTCTACCATCACAGATTGGCTCGGTAATCTATGCCATCCACATGTCACATCTTAGGATTTATAAGCACGACCTATTAGATATGATATATTGGGTAGAGTTGGACAGAAGGATATACATACCTTTTGGGATTACTCAATGGATATGAAGGAATTGTATGATAATATCCATCATGGGTGAAAAATTCACCTTGTCCATATTCAGTGGTAGCATGGGAATATTTAGAAGATCCCCTGGGATCAGGAGACCCATATGTAAGCCTAGTACCCACATCTTTTTATATGGTGTTTTTTAATTTTCAGGATGAATATCCCAATGGTGGGAAGAGTAAAATATATCTTTTTTCCATGTTAAGATTTAAAATTTATCTACTAATATTTCCAAAGCTAAACAATGAGTTAGTGTGTAATTCCAAATCCTTGAATGAACAGAAGTAATATTTTATAAATAATTTATATATTAATATCACACACCACATTTTCCATGAAAAAGTTTAATAACACATGAACTGACTCATTGATCATAATTCTAATACCGCAATTGAGTTTAAATAATGTGTTCTACCATAGGTTTGAAAAATTATTTATCAGAGTATGAAATTTATAAAAAAAATTCATAGGAAAAAATAATAAATAAAGAAATTTATTTGTTTGTTTTTCTATGTTTTAAAGTAGTAACCTGAAAACAATAAAAAAATTTATTATTATAACATAATTTTAGGAATACAAGTTTAAAACTGAGATTTTGAGTTGGGTAATCTGAGGAGGACTTAGTCAATGGTAAAGGATTATGATAGCGGTCAAGGATCCTTTTTCCAATGGACGATGTGGATCTCACCAGAGACATTAATGATTAACTATTCTTCATCAATGATCTATCTAACATGAGGTTGGACAATTGATTTATATGGATTTATCACCATATATTTATCCCAGGTCAAACAATGATCAATTACACTAACAAGAATCGATCCACATATCCATGGTTGATAAGGGGGATATTATCTCATATGGTGTTATTTATTTCTCTTAATTAATTGATTATATGAAAAATGATTGAGGTTGAAATGAACAATTATCTAGTTTTGTTCTTCACATGTTTTTTTATGGATTTCTATATGCTTTTATCATGTTTCCATCATAAGTATTTATTTTGTCCAAAGGATTCAGAAATACAAGGTAATTAATCATTTAACACCAATTTTTTTGGTGAAAAAGATTGATGAAATGGCTTTGAATTTGAGATTCATTGATCAGATCGATATTCAGTAAGAACATTGATGAATTAGGATTAGAGATGAGATGTTTATCCGTGGATGGAATTTGTGTCTATGGTGTGGTGTTATGAGACAAATTTATGTATGAGGTAGATTTCCAAAATATGGACACTAATGATAGAATGTCTCGGTCTACATAGATTTACAATGTCCATGTGAGATTACTGTCAGGTCCAAATGTAATAATGGTGGCAGTAGTGGATGTGTAAATATCCAAGATTTTTTGGAAAATAAATTACTACATGGAATGTAATACTAATATACACTCATCGTGGGTCCATGGATGCAACTCTAGGGTTTCCACTGAGAATAGAGTAGCACACATTGTGTAACATACCTCATAGACAATGTGACACAACCTAGTGCCTCAATGTGTACACCCAGGTACATGGGTGGGGCTAGATTACATGAATAGAGATGTGTAATCAATCAAGGACATAGTACATGATCTATGAAATGTACTTGGACCTAGTCAGAACATAAGGGTTTAGTTGTGTACATGTACATGGACAAGTACATAGGCAAATTATGGGTTACATGGGCATCAACTTCAATATATAGGAAAACCCGGTGTAGGAAGGACACAACATGTTCTACTAGTAAATGACATGTACATATCCTTGAGTTATATGAGTCCCTTGTTCCCTTTAGTGTGGACTAGATTCCTTTGGTTTTTTTCAAAAAAAAAATTCAGAATATATTTTGGAAATACAACATGAGAATTAGATTTCGATCCTCTATAATGGATTTGTCTTAGATAGAGATCTTGCTGTCCCCCTATGGCCCTTAGTGGGATCCTAAATCATCTTCTTACCTATGTTGGGTTCTAGGAATTAGTATGAAAAACGTACTTGGGAATTGATACTCTACTTAGTGGGTTAATATAGTTAAGATTTTTATTGTCGCCCAGTGGAAATCGTGTGATCTGATATCTATGTATCACTCATTTTGAACTTCCATCATGTTCATATTCATATTTTACTACATGATAATTCCATATTAGATGAACAGCATCACTGTTGTTTTTCAGTGGAGTGAGTTCATCTGATTGACTATTGTTATGACCTATTGAGAATAATCCTTTCTTGATAATGCAATTGTGACCTTTTCATGAGTATTACTATCTATAATGAGTTTATCTAGAAATTTCATTATATATATCATATTATTTTTGATATATCCCTATAATGATATGAATATTATCTTGATTATTTAAAATTATTGTTTTCAGGGTGTCCTACTAGGTGTTTTTGTACTCCTGTCTTCATGGGATCTGCTCGTACATGTCATGTCTTATACATACATACAGTCATTCGATAGGGTTTCTAGGAACTAGCACCAGAATAATATTATTATGGCCTACAAAATACTATGTTTTGTATTTATAGTATCATTTTTCTATAGTCCCATCTATATAGTATGTTAGACTTCTTTATAGTTTTCCGTGCAGTTGTATTTTTCCATTTATCTCTATCCAATTCCTATTCATCATACTCTGATTGTTGGATTAGTTTTATTCATTTATTTGTATTAGATTTATTTTATATTTTCATCTTTTTATGGGATTAGAGATGTGTGTGTTTTTTTTTGTTTACATAAGGCAAAGGCCTTCCATTTAATTCTTAGTCTTGATCGTTTCTATTCTATAGCCCCTACCGTGTCGGAGGCAGACTTGGAGTAGCCACACATGGATTTCCACCATAAATATGGGCCCAAATTGTTCTATTCAGGATATTGAGGCATTCTATAAAAGACAATATATGTTTCCCCTATTCAAGATAAATTTTCCATATATTTTGGCAAAATTTTATTTTGTATGAGTGGTGAATAAGAATGTTAATGTGATCCAATATAGGATGCATTAAACTTATATCCATCATAATCCCTACATTTACCAATGATAGAGACCTTTGGCATTTAATGAGGGAGATCAGTTATTCATTATTTTTCTACATAATGGGGTTTATTTGGGTTCATGTCGGGAATAAATCTATCCAAGAGGATCATTAGAACCATCCAGAACATTAAAAAGGTAATAATTTTATCTAACACTTTAGTGTTTCCCCTATAGATTGACAAGGTTCACAAACCCATCAATATGATGTGGATGTAAAGTTATGTTCATTATTATTTTATAAAAGTTGGTTACCTATAACAAAAAGTATCATTAATTTTTTTTATCATACCATGTGTACAGTTTGATATTCATGATGTAAACATACAATTATAGTGTTGATATTTTTGTTTCTACTATTCAAATGGTATGTTTCATTGATTTATTGTCATATAAAATGTTTATAGTACCTCTTAGGATTTAATAATAACCCCAAGATTTAAAAAAAATTAATCATAAAAATATTTCATATGTTTTAGATACAGAATAATAACATGACAAAATGTATGATTGGCTATTAGGTGAAAAGGTCTCATAATAATTGATACTTATTCTCCAAAATTTTTCACATGGTTATATCTAGTATGTAGGATCATGAGGGAAGACCAGACAATAAGAACACCACATATTTCAGGTGTCATTGGTTTTTCCTATCTTTGAACTTGTGTATTGGTCTCCTAGCATGAAAACATTAAAAATGTGTACCATCTGGTTGTGTACCTCAATCCTGGCATGAAATATGATATTCTCATCTTGGTGAGGTAGATTTTTTTTTGCACCATTGGTGGTATGGCATCAATTGAATGTTCAAGATATAATTTGTTGATTTTGAGTTAAGGAAGCACTATATCAGACCTAATTGATCGGGACAGATGTACCTTCATAAATACATGGACAACATAGTAGATGTTTTGTCTTTCTAGTTAGACCAAAAAATAATAATGAATGAATGGATGATGGCATAAGATATACATACTTATTTATGAGATATAGTGAGGAAAATTGATTTTATTACATAGAGTTTATTCATAGAAATAGTTATAATTTCTCTGACATTTAGTTATCATTTTATGGAACTTGATGGGTTTCTAGAATAAACTTTTAGTCTCTGAATAGTATTCACTACTATCGAGATAAGGGTCTAGAGGGACATAGACAATATCATATTAAAGAATCATTCCTATATGGTTAATCTGTATCTATGACTTGGTGGGCCCCACCATGTTATCTTGAATTTTTCTATGTACTAATGATCATTAAAAAGTAAATAAATTGAATATTATACTTGTATTGAATGGTTGTGTTGATTTTTTTAAAAACAATTATTCAACGAATTTTAAGCGAACACTGAATAACTATTATCAAAGAAAATATAATTTTAATATTAAATTTTTGTTTAATATTTGCAGGAATTATGATTCAAGTTAATAACTCTATTTTATCATGAAATATATTTATTATACATTAAATGATTGTGATTAAATGTTAATGATGTTTATGTACTACATATCTTATCATAACATGTCATTTACTTCTTATTTAGATATTTTTTTATTTTCAAGGTTCAGGGAACCCTTTCTGGTATTTGATCCTCTCAGTATTTAAGCTAGAGAGAGACTCTCATTTCACAAATTATCATTCCAATGGTTTTTGGTAGCTTCTCTATACACTTATATCCTACTTATATAATGTATCCCTTTGAGTGACTGATCCATGAATACCATTATAGATCAAAGAAATGGGATTGAGGTGACTATCTTGACAATGAAGGAATCATCGAAGCTCTGAACTAGCACATGAAATTTTAAGATCATCATATATGTAGATTCCTGAATCATATGTTAATGATATTGATGGGTTCCCATTTATATACTATGATCAGTGATTACGGAAAAAAATCTACTGTTGAATGTGCCGCAAATTTAACTAAGGTGTTCATACTTTTCTATAAAATATTTCTTGTGAGATCCACAAGTGTTAACAAGATTCATATCTCCAAATAAAATGATGTTCTATCATTCTGGTGTTGAAAATTTTATATTCAGCAATGATCGACTTCCACTAAATTTTTTTCTGGTATGAAAAAAATTAATTTTATTTAAATTAAATAGAGGGAATTAATTTATTCCCAACCATATAAATTGAAAGTCAATTTGATATAAGATGGCCAATTTATGATCATATTAAGTTATATTGTGTTTTTAATTATTCAGTGTGGGTTTTAATTTTTATATTTGTCTGTGTAAGTTGATTTACTCGAGAAATTCTATGGAAATTTTCCCTAGTGAACCAGAAAATATTATAGGAAATCAGTAATTGAAATATTAATTTATAAATAATGAATCTATATTTATTGGGATCTTATCAATTGCACTGATTATATTGATTACATATGTTTTTGGAAAAATTAAAAATGAATAATTTTATCCTAATAAAATTATTTAGTTTGGAAACCTGAATTTTTTGGACAAAAAAAATAAAAGTGCTGGTTGACATGACTTTTCGGAATTTTTATGGTCTGTACAGAAAGAAAAAATTAGGAAAAACTCTTATGGTTGGGTAATACATCATTGAAAAACATAGATAATGAAAGGTTGGGGAGGGGATAAAAATTTCATGGTTGACTCCAAAATATTAGACCTCATAAAAAACTAAGTCAGAAGTTGTGTATTGTATAAAAAACATTACATTAAAAAAATGTCTTCCCTATTGATTGTGGATTTGTGCCACCTCCAATGGAAAGCCAGTTGGACCAAATTCATTCGACCTCCCTCAACCACCATGGTTCATCATAGCTTTCATCGACCATGACCTCTAGAAACCCCCACTCCAATTATGCAACATTGTAACTAGGCCCAGTCCCACTACACAAACGGCCCATGCACTCATCTTCCCATGGTTGTTGTGTGAACCCAAAGACCACTTCAATCATCAGATCCCTCCTTATTGGCCGGAATCATCTACAAATCACAAATTCTATACCTTCTAGTGGTGTGCCTGGCCTCAGTCTCTGTCTATCCAAATTCAGTGGACTCTATTGAGCCTGGTTATGGCCTTATCCACCCACATTGAACCCCACTGGAAGTGAACACCCCCTATCATGACTTCATAACAAGTTTAGGTGACCTATGTCATACCCTGAGATTTTGGGAAATATTTGTTTTGTAATTATTTTAATAATTAAGTTATTTTAAATTTCACGCATCATTAAATATTGCTTCTGTTATATAAAAGCAGTAAGTATTTCTCGTGTTACACACAACATCAAGTTAAAATTTTAATAAATTCAACACATAAATTATCTTATGTAACACAGAACACAGTGTTTGTCTTCTGTTATACGCAATTTCTAGTTTAAATGATAGCTTTCATTACACACAATACCATGATTTACCAAACTACAATATTTTATTTACATTATTATTAAGATATAGGTATAGCTATCACCATGATATTGTTATGGAATAAATGAATAATATTAAATTAATTATGAAAATATGGATAAAACATGGTTTTAAAATGAAATATTTTTTTATCAATTTATTATAAATATAAATAAAATTCAATACAATATAAAGGATGTGTTTTTACCGAAAAACTATTTTTATGCACGCAAAGGAGTTTAACATTAATAAGTTAATAAATCACTATTATTGATAAATATAAATAAAATTTATATATTTTATATTCAACAAATTTTTTAAAAATTCATCCTATAATTTTTATACTCATAAAATAATAACAAATCCAGTTTTATTTATAAAAAGATATATTATTTTAAAAGAATTTTTACCTCATATTAATGGATGAATTTTATTAAAAAAAAATTTAAAATATATTTTTAAAAAAATCATATTAAAAATTCTAAAATCATACTGTAAATTGGTTGATATTTTTGTATATTTCGATGAAGCTTTATTTATTTTTTTAATAGTGAAAGCACAAAATTTTAATTGAAAACTTCATTTTATTCTAATATAGGTATATAGATAAATTATATTTTAAAGTTGTTTTAATTTATATTTATATCAATAATGAATATATTAGTCCAATTGAGGTCATTTTAATCTATTTCACAATGAAATTAGATATAAAACATTTCATACATGTTAAAATTTTCACATTAAAACTCCACTGTTTCTTCCTATCTATGAGGTAATTTTCAAAAAAAATATAGATATTCTATTAATGGATTTTAGGAAAATGGATTAAATATTTTTAATAATCATAATTTATAATTTCTAGGATGCTATACATTATTTTTGACAAAAAATAATAATGAATATAGATAAAATTAATTATAGCAAGTAAGAGAAAAATGAGTTTACCAAGATGATAAACTATAACATAAGGAGCCAAATGACATATACATGTGTTTAAAACCATTTTTATAGCCATATTCCGAAAATATTCCCTATTGGATCTAAAATTGAACCTTATTAGATGCACATTATACAAGAGGTACCTATCAAGATTGTTTTTCTTTTTGTATTTACATGAATGTCACTCCTCCACTATAAAAGGGTGCTCACCTCCATAAATATTTAAACCTATCTAGAACATTGGATCATAAAAACCACCCCAAATAATCTCAAAGTATCCCTCCACTCAACACATAGTCCCCACTTTAGGGACAAATAAAATCAATGATGTTCTTTGGTGCATACCAAATGAGGTTACCGGAAGAAGAGATAATGTTCTTCAACGAGGAATTTTCTTTTATTTATTTATCCACCCCTTCAATTATTGATATTCCATGATTATATAATGTCCTAAGTATCCATAATATAATGATATTATTTTATTCTATTGTTATGACCTTAACCTTCACACACTTTGATCAAATTAGATACACAATCATCATTCGTGTGTTTGGTGAACTACTACATCGCGAACCGATGTCATTCGTTATTCCCTTACCACCTATCAAGGTTGGGAATAATGTTGTAGACAATAATTTTCTGTGATATTTATTATGTATTATTATTTTTTAATTATTATATAACACACATCTTTAAGATTTTCATTTTGTGAGAATACGATAACATACTTTTTGGGCGTGTGGACTAATGCCTGCACAATGTGATGTGATTCGTTCACAATTAACATGTAATAAATTAAGGATTTTATTAATAATAAACTATGAAATATATAAAATAATAATTAAAAAATAATGATAATATGTATATATATATATCACTTATTTTTTTCTTTCTATATGATAAGAATATTTAAATGGTGTTCATGCATATGTACAACCTACCATCTCCCTAAAAGGTGTACCATGTTCTCTATTTATATATTTATTATATTATAATATATATATATTGACTATATTTGATATTCTTATCAATATACTTATTCTTTGAATAATTAAATCAAAATAAAAAAGGACCAAAATAGAAATTCAATTTATATACACAAAACAAAGTAGATATTACCAAAAACGTAACATTAACATGTTATTATTAGTAAAAAAGTAATATAAAGACAGAAGAAAATAATATATGGAATTATATTAACAAAATGGTTATTTGGATTATATTCAATAATTCTATATTTATAATATTGTATTTTTGAATGTGTAATGAAACTTCAAGTCTTTTGGTAAGAGCTCTCTCATCTCACTTTTATTTCTGTGAGATAAATGTTATATTCACTGCTTCTTTTTGTTGTCTTGTGTGTATACTTTAATTTGAAATATTATATCATTAATATATATTATATGATGATATTAAAAGTGTTAATTTGTGTTATAATTCCATAGATGTCATGATTTAAGAGTTACTCAAGTTGTAATGGGATTTTAAGTCTAATGTTTATTTCTATGAGACTTATGACATATTCCCCACTCCTTTATTTTTTGTAGTGTAAATATGAATCATGAATGTATTATATTGTTAATATAAATAATTTATATTTTTTGATATATATTTTTTGATACCTATTTCATTGGGTTTAGAGTATAAAATTTACCAAATTGGTAATGTAATTTTATCTCAATTTTATTTTATTGTGACACATGTTAGGTTGTGTACCTATATTATTTTATGAGGTGTATAAAATTATCCTTTACATGTTTATTCATTAATATAATTATTTTAATGATATTTTATTCTTAATTTAATGTTATTATCATGTGAGTATTATGATTCCATGTTATAAAAGTTAGAAGAGTTTATTTTTACAATCTCATCATTTATCAGGATTATTTATGATTATGCTTCCACGGATAAAATATTATGTTTAAAATCCTAATAAATCTCATGAATTTTCATTTCCTATAGTTTTTTATGTGGCTTTCAAGTAATGTTACAGTTTTCCCACTCTTTGGTTCTTATGATAATTTAGAAAAAAATCATGAAAATATGACATTATTTGTCTCATCAGTCGGAGATCGATTTTATTCAAAAAACATCTTTTCTAGAAATGTTATGAACAATATTTTTAAATGTTATTTTAAAATAATTTTCTTGTAAATATCTTTTAAAAATGTTTTATGGTTTTAAAATCTACCATTATTACTTTCCATAGTTATTTTGAAAGAAAAAATGGGTTTAAAAATTGTTTTATTTTTTAAAAAGTGACATTCAATGAATAATGGATATATTCTCAAATAACATTTTTCAGTGATATTTGAAAATGATTTTGAAGTCACCTATTCATTAATTTTGTTATAATTCAAAGGAATCATAATTATTATTTTGATGATTTTTTTAATCTTTTGATGACATTTTTTTTATGATACCAGTTTCTCTTCTATGGGATATACTAGAATAAATGCTTATGAAACCAGCTTATTATCAAGGGTATTCAAGGATTAAATGATTATGAAACATGTATTTTTTACAAATGTTATGATTCTATGATGTTTTTATTTTACCCATTTCATTTAATTGGTTGTGATATAAGGTTTATAAAACTTATTTTTTGGGTCATGAACTGGAGAATGTTTTATAATATTATGGAACACGCATGTATAATTTCATCACGTGATGGGTCGGACCTATATATCCCTCAAATAAATTGGGTAATTATTAGTTTCATATGATCATAGAGGTTATATAGGTTATATATCAAGAAGAAATTGGATATTAAATAGGTTGTATCTTAATCCTACAAATAAGAGGGTACATGGGTAATAGCCCATGCCCGAAACCATAAGGGTACACAGATTTTATCCCAAGAAAAAAAATTATTTGTTACAATGGTTATATACCAATATATAATTTTTTTTGGGACATATTATTTATCCAAATCCCAAAAACAAGAGGGTATTAGAGTTATACCCTTAGACAAAAAAACATTTGGGTATACGGGTGTAGCCCAAGCCCATGAAAAAGAGGGTACACTAGTTGTATCCCAATCCTGGAGAAGGTACACAAAGGATTATCCCAATCCTAACATGATATGAAGGTCTTGGTAGGTAGACTTGATGTGAATATTTTATATTCATATGTCCATATCAAAATTCTATGGATTATTCTTTTTTCATGCTCTCATCTCTTAATCTCTTTATTCTCCTATGATCCATTTCTCATAAGATACAAATCCTTTTTCTATGACTCATGATTATGATATTCAATAAGAAGTATATGGTTTTTGAAATGTTAATCTCATGTTATCATGAACTTAAGTTCTTTTTATGCTTCTTCATGTCCATTATTTACCCTTGATGAGCATCTGAGCTCACCCTTTCTTTTGTTTCCCTTCCCTAGTTTATGAAAATAAATTTAGGATTTCTACATGATAATATCTTGGTGGGGAAATATTATTATATTTCACCAATTTTGAAGATTTATTTCTTCATTCCCAAATACAATAAAATGTTTTGGTCCTTTGGTATTTAAATTTTTAATATTATGAATATTCATATAAAATGATGAAATATCCAAGTATGTTTATCCTAGGTCATTATAGTTTGTATCAAGGAAGTGTTTTAGTCATTATTTGAAAACTGTGATGCGAAATATTTAAGGAGATCCCTTGGAATATTTTTATGGATATTTATAGGGATGTCTCTAGGGATAAGTATCAATATAAGTCAAAGGTTAGCAATTTTTTTGGAAATTCAGTTAAAGGTTTGGGAAATTGGATTCCAGTAAATTTCCGCCCTATAATGATACTATAAGTTGATGTCTTTGAGGAGTGGAATGTTATTTTTAATATTATGTCAAAAGGACACAAATCAACTAACTACAAAGGAAAAAAATTTCAATTAACATAATGGATGGGTGTATTGAAATCCCTAAGTTAATTTCAATAGATGGATTTTTTAATTTTTTAATGTAAAAAATTTATAAAAATAAATTTATTATTGGGAAATTTAATGATGAAAATAAACAATTTTTAAGACTAATGGATTTAATCTAATGATTAAGAAACCACAAATGTGACATATAAGGTGTGCGTTGATCTAATAGTATTTTTCATTAAAATGATTACATTGATTTTGATAAATGTTAAGACTTGATTTATATCATATTTTAATAAGATTTATTATGGAATAAGATGATAATGTCTAGATAGTAGTTTGACAATTAAGGGGGACGATTTAATTAATATTTATTGGAATTAAATACTTATGGTATATGAATCATGAACTATATGTTCATTAATGAATTTTCTAAAATATATAGAATGATGTTGATAAACTATAAAGGCGATTTAATGGCCATGTTATATTTTGATAAAGGGAAGGTAACCCTTATTGTGTTATGGATGTTGAGAATATTTTATTTAGCTTGGATATAGAGATGATTGATTTATATAAATTAAATAGTTTTGTATCGATGACCTCCTTACTAATAAATAATTTCTTGAAAAGTGATATATACTATCAAGGATGGATTTTACAATTTTTTTGATATAAGGGATATATCCAGTAATATTTTAAATAATATATTTTTAATTTTTTCAATTAGGATTAATGGTAATTCATGTTATTTGCATGTCTCAAGAGAAAACATGATGAACGTATTCACCTATTTGGTATTTGGAAACCATGAGATAATTAATGATATCTGGGGGATTAATGTTAAGTTGATTTTTAATAATTCGGTGACATTATTTCAATTGATTCTTATTTTAATCTTTCTGATGGGTAATAAGAACTATTTATGGAATGGTTTATGTTGAGGTTTCTATAAGGTTTTATATATTAAGGTATTATCTCTATATATGTGGATTTATGCATATTGGATAACCCGTTCATACCATTTTTATGAGATATTAGCTATTTATATATGAAATTAATTATCATAATCAAGATCTATTACTACATCATGAATGAAAAATTTTCTATCATTTCATGGTGTAAGAGATGATGTGGAAAATGATCAAGGAAAAACCAAAATTTGAGATTGTGAATATGTAAATTAATAAATTAAATTAATTATATTTCATTATTTTTTTAGATATTAAAATATATCATTAACTTTAAGAAAAGGATATTGAAAAAATTTATCTTAATACATTTATTTCTGTTGTACAGATATACTTATAAATCATCATGGTTTTATAGTTTTTAGGCCCTTAGCATTCCATTGATCATTCAATTTATTGTGATCAGCAATATTTATCAAAATATATAATTATTTATTCTTTTATTATATGTAAAATATCTATATTCCACATATATTATCCTCTATGGAGACCTAGTTTTGAGTTACATTGGATAACCAGCATGGTTCCAACCTTCCCATTTTAAAGGAAGTTTTGGTATTCATTTTTACGATGTGGGTTTCAATGAAAGGAAAATTAATTTATTAAAAAATTCATAACCCATATGAATTTTGAGTGAGAAATTCATTTTATAGGTGATCGAAAGTGACACCTGAAGACTTTATGAAATACAATTTTTTGATATAATTTAATCTTTTCTATAGTTTTTATTCCAAAAAACACTAAATATATCTTGTGTTATACTGAAAAAATATATTTTGATTACATTGCACACAATACCATGTTATGATATCTCTAAACGCAATAATTATATGATATTATTGTACATGTAACACTATGTTTGTCTTGGTTATATACAATATTTATTTCCTTCAAAATCGTACTTTACAACTGAGATCTAGTTTTACAGAACTTTAGTATACTCTTAATATTATTATTATTATATTATTTTAGATTTCAACTATCCATTGGAATGGAAGATATGAATAATATTAAATAAATTATTGAACTATGGTTTAATCATGTTTATAAAATGGGATATTTGGTTGTCAATTATTTATAAATGAAAATATAAAAAAAATTATTATGAATGATGTGTTTTTATGGAAAAACTATTTGTGTGCCCACAAAGGCATTTTATATTAATAAATTAATTTTATCACTATTAGTTAGAGATCTTAAAAAATATATATATATTATAAATTCAACGAATCATTTTTTACATTCATCCAATAATTTTGATAGGAATAAAATAAGAACTAATCCATTTTTAAATATAAAAAATTGAATTATTCTACAAAGTGGTTTTACTACCTTTTAATGGTATAATTTTTTAAAACTAATATTTGAAACATTTATTGTTTTTATTTTTACATTTTAAAATTAACTTTTGAAATTGAAAAATCTATATTTACATTGATTCAATTTTTGGTATTATTTAAGAACTTTCATTTTTTATGAATAATGAAAAACACTGAATTTAATATAAAAATTGCAAATTACATTTAATTTACCTATATAGTTAAATTATTTTTAAATTATTTTTATGTATATTTGGATAAATTATTCATATATTAATTTGATTTAGGTTATTTTAATCAATTGCACATTGAATCACGATATATAAATATTTTAAACGTTTAAACATTTTCACTTTAATAACACATTGTTTAATCCCATCTATGGGATTATTCATTAAATAAATTTTGATAAAATCTATAAATTGAATTTGGAAAACTATATTACAAATTTGGAATCATCATAATTTATAATTATTAATAAGATAATGTAATTGTTTATCTGTTTTTTTAAATAATTAAAATTAATTACAATGATTAAGAGAAAAATGAGATTACTAAGGGACTATAAGTTAACATAAGTGGTCAAAATGACCTATAAATATGTAAAAATTCTATTTAATTTCCATATTTATACCATATGCCTAATCATATAAATAAATTTCCATTATTTGAGGCACAATATGTATGGGGACCTCTTTAAAGTGTTTACCTTTTTGAATTAACAAGAATACCACTCCTCCACGATAAATGGGAACTCACCCCCCTAACTTCTTCACACATCCCAAGAACTTTGCGACCTACATAAACTACCCAAATAAGATAAGAAATTCCCCCATATAGACCTAGAATCATCAATTAGGGAATAAATTAAACCTATTAATTCATATGGTGCAAACCAAAAGTAGTTACCCGAAGAGCCAGTAATGTTCTCCAATGAGCACTTTTTTAATTTATTTCTCCTAACATTTAATTATTATTTTTAAATTCATCAATAATAACATAATTTTCATATATATACTGAGATATTTTTACATTAATGGTTAAACCATCACCTTCAATCACTTCTATCAAATGGGATGTGCAGTCATCGTTTGTGTGTACGGCGGACTACCGTCGCACAAATTGGTGTCATTTGTTCATGAAGTGCCAAATTTCAAGGATGGTAATAATTATGGAATATTAATTTTCATATGATATATATTATTTGTTTAAACTTATTTAATTATTATATGACATTCATTCTTTTTTCATTTTGTGAGAATATGATAATATTGTTTGTAGATGTTTGGACTGCCACCGTCACCTTGTGATGTGATTTGTTAAAACATCACAGGAAATGTATTAAGGATGGGTTAAAAAATATTATATATATAAAGATATATTAAACTATAATTATACTATATATATATATATTATTTACTTTTTTTCTTTCAATGCGATAAGAAAATGGAAACATTTTTCATGCGTATGTATGTTCTACCATCTCCAAGAACAGTGTATCTAATTTTATAATTATATCTTTTATTGAATATTATAAATAAATATATATTTAATATATTTATTATTTATATCTTGTTAATGATTCTTTTTATATGGATACAATGATCTACGAAAAAGGTCAAAAAATAAGCAGTCAAAACAAATACATAAAAACAGATATTACTCGAAAGTAACATTTACATGGAATTGTTAATAAATGGCTAACATAAATTCATAATAAAATATTATATTGTACGATATATAAAAATATGGGTTTATTAGATTTTTAATAAACATATTTTTAATATACATGAGGTTTGAATGTGTGTGAAGAAAGTCAAAAAATTAATGTAAGGGTTTTCTCCTCTCAATTTTTTATGTGAGATAAATGCTATATTTACCACTTATGATTATTTTGAGTTGTATATACAACACTATAAAATGATATATCATGAATTTAATTTATTTAATTATATTAAAATATTTAATTTATGTAATTATTTCCTGAAACTCATTATTAAAGAGTTACTCACTTAGTAAGAGGATTTATAGTCCCACAATTAGGTTTATTAGATGTATGCCATATTAACCACTCGTTTATTTTTTATGGTTCATATAATACCACTAAATTTATTTTATGGGAATTGTATTTAATATTATGGGTATTTATATATCAATTATATGATATCTATTTTATGGGTTTTATGGTTCAAAATTTTTCAAATCAGTAAAGTAATTTTGTCTCAATTTGCGTTCATTGAAACACAAAATAAGTTATGCACCTATATTATTTTATGAGGTGAATATAATTCAATTTGAAATTATTTATAATCAATATACATATTTTTATTTTATTTTAATTATAAATTAAGTAAATTCTATCATGAATATTATGATTCAATCTTACTAAAGTTCTAAGAGTTTACTGTGACAATCTCATCGTTTATAAAAATTATTTATTATTATGATTCCATTAATGAATAATTATGATATATATTTTAGGAACTCTCGTCAGTTTTAAAATCTTCTTGCTATTCATTGTATATAATTATAATTTTACCATTATTCCACTATTTTTTTCTTTTGAAGAAAATTTTTGTAACAAAAACCAACTTTAAATCTCCCTTCAGTCAAAAATATATTTTAGTCAAGAAACCATGTATTTAAAAAATGTTATCATTTTGTTTAAATTAACATTTGTGATATTGTTCATGGGAAAGGATTTCAAAAATGTTATATGGTTTTCAAATCTTCTTATATACATTTTTAAATTTATTTTTCATGAGAAAATAGGGGGTAATGAAAAGCTTTATGTTTGAAAAACTACCTTTCCAAGAGGAAATTATATTTCCCACAATAAATATTTTTAATGATATTTAAAATTGATTTTGATGGTACTTATTATTTAATGTGGTTAATATATAATGGTACTATTCATATTATTTCTCTTAATGGTTTATAATTTTGATGGATTGTTGTTTATAAGACTTGTTTCTATTCCATGGTTTAAACCATGCTAAATTCTTATGAAACCCACTTATTTTCATAGGTTATTATATTATGAAATGATTGTAAAACATGTATCTTTTCCATATGTTATTATATGATGATATATTTATTATAGCTATCTCACTTCATGAGTTGTGATTTGATATTTATGAAATGTATTTGATGTCAATGATATGGTGAATGTTATATTATCTTATTGAACATAAATGTATGATTTCAATATGTCATGGGTTGGACCTATATCTTCCTAAAATTAATTTGGAGATGATAAATGTTTTATGAATGCATTGAGTACAAGGATTGTATCCCAATCCCAAAAACAAGAGGGAACATATTTTTTATCCTAATCACAAAAACAATAAGGTACACAAGTTGTATCCCAAGCTCGAAAACATGTTGGTAGATAAGTTGTAGACCGTGCATGAAAATAAGAGGGTACACAGGTTGATGACCAAGACTAAAAACATAAGTTTACATAGGTTGTATCCTAATACTGAAGCACATACACATGTGATTATCCCAAGACTAAAATGCTATGATTGTATTGGTAGGTATCCTTATCATAATATTTTCTATGATTATGTAAATGTCAAACTTTTATCCCTTATTCATATGATATTCTCTCATGTATTATACTATTGATTCACTTATGAATCATATCTTATAAACTGAAAATCTTTATTCCATGACTCATTGTTTTGATTTCTGGTATGTAGGTTATGTTTTTTCAAATATTATTCTCTTGTAATCTGATCCTTACATTAATTCTAAGCTTATGTATCTCTTATATTTATCCTTATTTAGTTTCTGAGATCACCATTTATTATATTTCTATTCCCTAGGTTATTAAGAATGGATTTATGTATGAGTAATATAGGGTATGTCCTATGTGGGAAAATAAGAAGATATTTCACCAAGATAAGAGATTGTGATCCATGTTTCGAAATACCTTAAACAATTATGGTTCTCAGACATGTAATTTGGTAATATATTGTATATTAATCTAATATAATGTAATATCCATTTATGTTAAGTCCATTTCACTATAAAATACATGTAATACAGGCCTAATCCAACTCAGAATGGGTCTTCATTCGGTTTTCCTCGCACTGATATTCCCTACAATAGGTCTACCGAACACGATGATACTTACATTGGTTCCTCCATATATGGAAATAATTATCATTGGTTTTTTCTGACCTATAACAATACTGGGTAAGATTTTGGATCCAAAATGTTTTTAAATATAATAAAAAATTAACTTTATTAGTTTTTTGTTTAAGAGTAACAATAATTATATTACTTAAAACATATTAATTTAATTTTGGAATACAAATTAAATTATATGACTAAATTTTTTTTAGTAGGAAAAATTAATTAATCATCAGAACAATCATTGTATAATTATTTTAATTTTAATAATTCATTTTATATTAAAAAATATATTGAATTAAATTTATTTCATTTTAATTTTTGAAAAAAAATAATTAATCTGTGGACTTGTCCTATTAATCAACTTTACATATTTGGTTTTATTTTATTTGATTATCTACTAAAACTACTTGAAATGTTTGTAATATTTAATTAAATGTTTTGGAGCATATGCATAAAATATTCATCATTTAAATATTAAAGGGGTTATATCTATCCATTATTTATTTAACTATGTGTATTTTTTCACACCTGAGACACCCCCTCTTGTGAGTGAATATTTTTTAAAATTTTTGATTGTGTTTTAAGGCATGTACCATGCCAAGATGAGGTGATAAACTAGGAAATCATAAAAAATAATAGAAGAGGGTGAGTTGTATTATGAGTCATGACAGACTCAGGAATGGTACCCCTCTATCATGGATTGTCTATTAAGAATAAATGGATTAACTATTTTTAGATTATCAATACTAGTCAGGTAATTTACTAACTTTATGAATTGTTATTATTATATATATTTTCTTGTATCATGAAATATATAAAAAATAAATACAAAATTAAAAGAGGTTCTTATTGAATTCTATAATTCTTTTCTCTGTTGTAAGTGTAACAATATATTATGAACATAATTAATAAAAAAGGATTACATTAATCGAAAATATTAAAAAATCCTTCAAGAAATAATAATTCAGAGATTACTTAATTTTAATTTTGAACATGACTGGATGTATTTGGTGTTATTAATCTAATTTTGAGGGTTCATCCAACTAATATAGATTTATTATAACAGTGATGGGCTTAATTAACATAATTGGTTGAAAAGAAGTATCCAAATATGGATTTTTTAAACATTAGAGGTCAGAATTTTGAAAATAAAATTTATTATTTTTGATTCTCTGACATTACTCATCCAAATCAAGGATCCATGATTTAATGTGGTTTTCCAGCATATTCCCAACCTAGAATATCTCTAACTGGTGGCATAACCATATCTCGTAGATTATGAGGATCGGTTTCAAGGATCATTTCTACTAGAATACTCATAATATAGAGTATTCTTATTATATTAGTGAGGGATATGAGTTCTTAATAAAATAATGGGAGACATTTAATTATTTTAATAATAATATTTTTCTAATTTTTAATCATGACAGAAATACAACAATAATAGATTTGGTTTTTTTGGAAAACGGGAAGTAATACTACATAAAAACTGTGATTAATTTTGGAAAAATTAAGATTCCTAGGTAGTATGAATTTCTAATTTGTAGTCAATTTTTATGAATAAATTATTATAATTCAGGAAATTCAATATTCTAGAGTCTCTAATACTTGTTAGGCCTCCTACCGAAGTGAGGGAGAGAAAAATACTTGTAAGTAACTCATATATGATGAATATGATGGTTATATCATTATTTTAGCATCAACATATGATGTTATTTCTTAATACAACATTCTAACATGAATTACATTACAGGTAGTCTCATATGTGAAATGATTACAAGGGGAATGTAAAGAACGGTATAAAAAAGATGATGGTTTACACTAAATAAGTGTAAATATTAAAGAGGGACAATGATCATTCAATACATTTCATTAATACATATTTTCACCGAATTTCTTCATATTCATTTAAGATTAAAAAAATAAGTATGGATGAAAAGATTTATTGTCTTTTACATATGTTTTTTTACGTAAATGGGAACTTAATGAATGTTCTATATTTAGTCATTATGTTAAAAAAGTTGAAAGATAAGGTAAAAATTTCAATGGAATGTGTGACACCAAAGTAATATTTCCCACATCCTTTAAAAATAGAGGATTTTTATGATATATGATGTAATTTTATTTTCATGTCATGAGATAAATGGATGTTATGGTTTCTTTGGTTAGGTGATATTTCCAATTTAACAGAAACTTTCTTAGAAATGAAGGAATTTGTAGACCCTATATCAATCAAAACTTTAGAAAAATCTATGTGAACAGACAAAGTACCAGATAAAACTTCATTGGATGTCATGACATCTACTGACATAGTCACAAAGGATCTCACAACACCTTTCTACTTTAGTCTGGCTTCTTTGAATCATTCATATCTCTCTTTGGGCAGGCATTTGCATAATGAACCATTTCACCACATTTGAAACACATTACATTATTCTTATCTTGATTAGTCTTAAGATCATTTTCATTGAAATCTTATGCCCTATGTCCAAACATACTACAATTAAAACACTTCCCTATTTTTATATGACATTCCCCAGGGTGTTTCTTGCTTCAATTTTAACAATTTGAGAATTAGAGTTTCTTACCATCTGATTTCTTTGGTTGATTCTTACCCATCGCTTGAAATCTAGACATCTTCTTCTCCTTATATCCAAAATTCACATGATCATCAGTAAACTCCATCTCTACCCTCTTAGCACATCCGACAAGTTTCTCATAACTTTTGAATTCATGAGAGTCCACCACCATTCAATACCATGGCTTTAGCCATGAGTAAAAATGGTTGAATTTTCTATCAAGATACAGAATAAGATTTGGACCATACCTTGCCAGTCGAGCAAAGTTCGCTTCATACACGACCACAGAAGCTTCCTCCTTCTATTTCAATTCAAGTAATTTCTTCTCCATCTTAAGTTTCACCACCATAGGAAAATATTTTTAAAGGAAATGACATTTAAATTCTCCCACTCTAAGGCATCAAAATCCTCTCTAAACTTGATATTCCTTACCATTTACCTCCACTAATCCGCTTCCCCATCAAAATGATAAATGTAAAGACTTACCTTTTCATTGTCAAAACATCCCAAAAAATTGAATATATTTTCAAGGGATTTTATCCATACATAAACAACTACTGGGTCATAATATCAATTGAAATCAGGAGGGTTTTGTCACAAAAAATGATCCGCTATTTTTATGATCTGTTTTGGTACCACTGGTTGTTCTCTTGCATGAATGCCACAACCATTTATTTCCTACGTTAGCTGATCCATTATTGCCAGAAACTTCTTGCTTCTAATCCCTACCATTCTGGGGTATATATCTGCAAGGAAGTCATTCTATCAGTGCCCCTCTTCTTCACCATCCTTGTTCCTTCTGCGGAAAACCGTTCTGAACAAACATATCGTAGATGAAGCAACATGGAAATCATTAAATGCTAAAACATTTCAAATTAATCATGGAGTAAAATCATTTATGGTATTCTTTTAACATCATCTTAAACCCTAATGTTATCTAAACCATCTTCTGATACCAACTATAAGGAACTCACATTATTACATACATAATCTGGATTTTAGTAAAGAAAACACTTCCTTTTACATTAGATATCTTTTCACGTATAGAGCTCTAGAGAATTAGAAAAACACATTCATAACATTACACATTATACAATAGTGGATTCTATAAAAATAGTTTCCATTTTTTCAAAATTTAAAACATTAAAACTTAAACATGAATCCTTGACAATTCATCAACATTTAACATGGCTTATGTCTTTTTCTTACACATCAATTAACCTGTGAAAATCATGTAAAAACATGGGATTATAACAAAATCTCAGTAAGCGATGAAAAATAATGAAATAACACATTAGTCTATGAATACTCATAATGTATGAAAGCATTTTAAAAAGACATGCTTTTCACCCAAATATACTTACTTCCTTTAACATGATATTTACACAAGATACCCACAAAACATGAGAACATAAATATAATCATAAAGTTATTTTGGGTCATTACATATATAATCTTGTAACCATCTCGGCTACCTTATAATATGTATCCCTCACGGCTACATAACAATTTGTGAAACCATCGCAGTTTCACATGGAGTAACCCTACAGCCGACCTCCAACTTACACATAACCAATGAATTAGAGGGTAATATAGGTCCCAAACGTCATCATAATCAATTCCATAGAACCAAAACATAATCATTAAACATGAATAATTCCATAAAAATATTTATTTTGAAATTCATAAAATTGAATTAAAAAAAGATGATTTTAAAAGCAATTTATATGATAAATATTATATAATTGAAGTGAAACATAATAGAGTGGTTGGTGTATGTATAAACACTATAAATAAATATTATTTAACATTATATAGGCAAAAACCATAACATAATAAATTTATAATAAAATATAAATTACAAAGTAGAAGGTTAACCCAAAGAATGGAAATCATGTTATGAATTCCCTTACCTGAGGATTTCCTTAATTTAAACTTGTTTAAACATCTTGTATACTGGTTGAAAGAGTGTTATTAGTATTTTAATGAGACATGTTCATTTTTATAACATCTTATATGATCACTTCATAACATCATTTCACCCTTTAATTGTTATTGTTTTTCTACTTGCACTGTTTTTGGGTGAGTTCTTTACATGACTTCCATGATTGGTTCTTGGTGGATGTTCTTGTCGATTGGAAGTAAAACACCATAATTGGGATATATTAGTATTTATATATATCTATTAACATTAATTATACCATTTTTCAATTTTAATTCTTACATGATGATGATTCAAAAGTTAAAACATTAATGACATTCATTTTGATCATTTTAGTGGTTTTTTTGATAATAATGA
This sequence comes from Viscum album, assembly GCA_963277665.1. Classification (NCBI taxonomy): domain Eukaryota; kingdom Viridiplantae; phylum Streptophyta; class Magnoliopsida; order Santalales; family Viscaceae; genus Viscum; species Viscum album. The sequence continues at coordinate 1,375,439,458 of OY728140.1, read as the reverse complement.
CCTCATTTGTTTTATAATCTAAATACATGTGTACAAAAGAATTGAAGAAATATTGATGAGACATAATAAATATATTATATCCTAGTTCAACTATAAAATTTTTTTAATGACTGGACTTGATGGAATTAATGAAAATTGAAATCACATTGACCACGATGTCGGTAATTCGAAACATCACGAACAGTTTTTTTAATTCCATGAACAAGTGGGGGAAGAGAAAAAGAATGATGATGAATTTCTCATGAACATGAGAACATCTAGAATATACAAGATTCTAGAGTTTTAAGGACTCATGGTTTAGAGGAGTTGAGGAAAAAAGACGAAAAGAAAGGATTCTTGAAATAAAAGAAAACATGATAAATTTCTCACAAAAATATGGTAACCTAATAGCGTCTCCTAAAATTTCATAAAAAATGTTTGATGAGAGAAAGGGGATATATTATCACTAATACATAATATGGATAGTAAAGGGGATATGGAATGAAATATCCCAACATAATCCAAATGGGATGGAATATAATATCAAATAATGAAAGAAAAGAAAGAAAATAAAAAAAGGATGTTTACCTCTTGATCTCTTCTCCTTGAGATCCTTCTTAAGGGCTTCTGTTTTAGAATTTTTGTGAAACCAAAAGCTCTAGGACATGTGGAAGAGACTTGTACAGATTATTGGGAATAACTTAGTCATGGATCAATGATTTAGTGTTATTGGAAGAAGAGGGTAGTTATGGTGGTATTTATAGTGGTGGAGAGGGGATATTTTTCAATATTTTAATAGTGATTATAATATTTTTTCCCAAGATTATGAATATTCTTAGTTTATGTGACCAGAAATAGTAATAATGGAATGTATGTTCGAACCAAGTGTCCTTACACCACTCATGATGTCATAAATAGTGTATTTATTGATAATTCGATTATTCGGTTTTTTATCGTATTTCAGTATTCATCAAAAACACATGAATTTCAGAAAAATCCCAAAAATTTACCCTAACCATTTTTAGATGTGTATAATTCAAAAATTATGTCCAAGATGTTGTTAGGTATCCAAATTGTCATGATAAATTTCTCAATTTTTCATTCATTTCAAGATTCTTTTCTTTTCTTCTTCATTCCTCATATCCTCTTAACCAAGAGTCATGAAAGCTCCAGAATCTTGTATATTCTAGATGTTCACATGTTGATGGGAAACTCATCAACTTTATTTTTCTCTTCCCCCACTTGTTCAAGGAATTAAAAACATTGTCATTGATGTGTCGAATTTATGACATTGTGGACGATGTGATTTCAATTTTCTTTAATTCCTTCAAGTATGGTCAAGAAAAAATTTTATTGTTGAACTAGGTTATAATATATAAATTATGTTTCATCAATGGTTCTAGAATTATTTTTTACACATTGTTTTAATTTATTAAACAAATGTGGTTGTTATTATCAAAGAACCATTAAAATGATCTAAATGAACATCATTAATGTTTTAACTTATGAATCATCCTCATGTATGAATAAGAAATGATAAATGGTATAATTTATGTTAATTGATATATATAAATACCACTTCATTACAATTTTGGAGTTTCACTTCCAATCGATAAGAACATCCACCACGAACCAATCATGGAAATCATGTAAAGAACTCACCCAAAAAACAGTGCAAGGAGGAAAATACTAATGATTAAAGGGGGAAATGATGTTATGAAATGAAAATATAAGATTTTATAAACATTAAAACTTTTCTGTAAAAAATTATAAACAATATTTTAAACATTATACTGGAAGTTTAAACAAGTTTTAAGTAAGACAAACCTGAGGTAAGGGTATTCAAAACATAATTTCCATTCTTTGGGTTTACATTATACTTCATTAATTATTTGGTATTAAAATTGATTTTGTGATGGTTTTTTCCTATATAATGTTGTATTATGTGTATTTAAAGTGTTTATACATATTTCGTCAACTCTATTAAGTTTCACTTCAATTATATGATATTTGACAATGAATTTCCTTTTAAAATTCTATTTTTTTAATTCTGCTTTACGAAATTCCAAAGCAATGTTTTTATAGATATTTGCATGATGTATGATTATGTTTTGGTTCTTGTAAATTTATTTTCATGAAGGGTGGTACCTATATTTCCCTAAAATTCATAGGGCATGTTTATGTTGGAGTTCATCCATATGTTCACTTCAAGTGTAACTGTGGTGGTCACACAAATTGTAAGGTATCCATGATGGTTACAAATTATAATGTAGATGAGAGGGTTACAAGATTATGTATGTAATTTCCTAAGATTCCTTTATGATTATATTTATTTTCTCATGTTTTCTATGGATCTTGTGTAAATCTCATGTAACATAATGTAAGTATATATGGGTCACAATCATGTCTTTTGAAAATGATTTCATACGTTATGAGTATTCATGGACCTATGTTCTCTTTCCTTCTTTTTCATCCCTTATGGTGCTTCTGTGAACATACCATGTTTTTAAATGATGTTAACAGTTTAATGGATTTTTAAGACAAAGAAGGAATCCATGTTAAATGTTGATGAATTTTCAAGGAGTGATTTTTATGTTTTAATGTCTTACATTTTGAAGATAAATGGAAACTGTTTTTATGGTATCCACTCTGTAATAATGTGTAATTTGATGGATATATTGCTCCAATTCTTTAAATCTCTAAATTTGAAAATATACTCAATGTAAAAGGAAGTGTTTTCAGGACTAAATTCAGGTATATGAATGTAATAATGTTAGGTCCTTATAGTTGGTATCAGAGGATGGTTTAGATAAATTTAGGGGTTAAGATGATGTTAAAAGAATATCATAAATAATTTTTACTCCATGATTAATTTGAAATGTTATTGAATTTAAGGATTACAATGTTTCATCATCCAAGATAAGTTTTTCCAGAATTTCTATCCGTAGAAGGAATAGGGATGCTGAAGTGGAGTGGCGCCGACAAAATGACATCCTTCCAGATCTACTACCCAAAATGATAGGGATTGAAACATAGCAGTTTGTGACAGTAATGGATCAGCTAACATAGGCAATAAATTGTGGTGGAATCTATTCAACAGAACAACCGAAGGTACCACAACGGAACAAGACAATAATGGAACATTTTATGAGAAAACACCCTCCTGCTTTCAATGGATCTTGTAACCCAGTAGCAGCTGAAGGTTGCATCAATGCCCATGATAAGATATTCGATTTTATGGGATGTTTAGTCAATGAAAATTTAGTTCATTCCATTTATCATTTTCAAGAGGAATACGATCAGTAGTGGTCAATGGTAAGGAATATTAGTGGTAGAGAGGATTTTTATGCCTTAGAGTGCGATGAATTTAAACATATTATCCTTGAAAAATATTTTCCTCAGGTTATGCGACCTTGGATGGAGAATTAATTCCTTGAATTGAAACAGGTCGAGGAAGATTCTGTGGCCGTGTGTAAAGTGAACTTCAGTCAACCGGAGTGGTATGCTCTAAATCCAATTCTGGATCATGATAGAAAAATCAACTTCATATATATAGGACTGAAGCCAAGGTATTGAATGTCGTTTGCCTCCCATGAATTCAAATGTGATGAGAAACATGTCTGATGTGCTGAGAGGGTAGAGATAGAGTTCACTGATGATCGTGTGCATTTTCGAAAAAAAGATAAGAATAGGTCTTGATGGAAAGGGATGGGTAAGAATCAACCGATGAAATATGATGGTATGAAAATCAAATTTCTAGTTTCTTAAAAGTGTGGAAAGAAACACCTTGGGGAATGTATTAGAAAAGCTGGGAAGGGTTTTAAATGTGCTATGTTTTGACATATGGTCCGATATTGCAATGAAAATGATCCTATAAAAAATAATTATAACTAGACTATAAAGTGTTTTAAATGTGGTGCAATTGGTCATTATGAAAATTCTTACCCAAAAAGATATATGAATGATGCAATAAAGAAATACTATGAGAAGAATGGTGTCGTAAGAACCTCTGCGGCTATGTTAGCAGATGTCAGTCCATCTAATGAAGTTGTATCAGGTAATTTTTTTGTTCAATATTATTTTTATGAAGTTTTGTTTGATACGTGGTCTACATGTTCCATCATCTATGAGAAATTTTCTGTTAAATTGGAAATATAACCTTAGCCAAAGAAACCCGAACATGTTGTTAAAACACCAGGGGGGAATGTTATAGAAAAGGGGAATTACAAGAATCCTTCTATTGTGGTCTGTGGAAAGACTTTACCTGTAAACCTTATTGTTTTACCGTTAGTTTAGTTTGATGTCATTCTGGGAATGGATTGGATTTCTGATTATTATACTAAGAATGACTGTAGACCTAAAAAAGATGTTTTTCAAATATAGTTTCAGGTTGTATTCTAGAATGAACCCATACAATTGATAACATATCAGGAAGCTGAGAAACTATAGAAAGTATGAAATGATAGTTATTTTGATCATATTGTTGAAAACAAGGGATCAATTCAAATTAATAATGTTCCAGTGGTAAATGAATACCTTGATGTTTTTTTGGGATGAGTTACCTGGTGTCATACCTGATCGGGAATTCAAGTTCACAATTGACTTAGTTATCAATGCTAAGACAATTTCAATCCCCCATATCTTATATCTCAAATAGAACTTCTTGAATTGAAATGTTATTTGCTGGATTTTCTTTATAAAGGCTTCATTCGTCCGAGCACTTCACCATGGGGAGCCCCTATTTTATTTGTCAAAAAGAAAGATGATTCCATGAGACATTTCATTGATTATAGATCTTTGAATAACATCACTGTTAAAAACAAGTATCCTTTGCCTCATCTCGAAGACTTGCTTGATCAGCTCCAGGGAGCTCAGTACTTTTCCTAGATTGACTTGACATCTGGCTACCATCAGCTGAAGGTGAAGGAAGATGAAATCCAAAAAATAGACTATCATACTACATATGGGCATTATGAATTTGTTTTTATACCATTTGGATTAACTAATTCCCCAAATGTATTCATGAATCTTTTGAATAGAGTATTTAAGGAATTCTTGGAAATGTTTTTGGTTGTATTTATTGATGACATTCTTGTATTTTCTAAAAATAAAGATGAGCATGAAAAACAACTAAGGGTTGTTTTAGAAACCTTAAAATAAAAAAAACTACGTGTAAAATTCATCAACATTGATTTTTTGTTGCAACATATATCTTTTCATGGGAAAATTGTTAATAATGATGGAATAATAGTTCATCCTTCCACACAAATAAGTGGTTGATGAATGGACAAGTCCTACAAATGTTACAGTGATTCTGTAATATCTCACGTAAATAGAGAATAATACATTTTCATATATATTAGTATTTGTAAATTTAATATTAATTTCACTTTAAAGGGGTTTCTATGTTCGATAGCGTACCTGATATGCAAAAACGAGTTTCTTTGAAATCTTACGTTGCACACTAATAATACAATAATATTATTTTAAATGGTAGTAAACACATAGTCGTTGTATTGGCGGGAATGAATATAAATAACTAAAATATGATTATATATGTTTGTTAAATGTTTTTACATTTATCCAATAAAAGATAAATTCTTAAAATAAGAAAATAATTCAATTTTAAGCATAAATTCTCTAATATTCACTGAAAGGTCGATTTATCACCTTTTGATGGAGAACCCTCTTCAAAAATAGTTTTGGTCACTCTTATAAATTCTATTGGAGAAAATTAAATCCTTCTTTAGAATCAGGACATCAAAATTTACTATCTGTTTGTTTTTGTTATGTTTCCGATAAAGTTCATTTTTAATGAATAAGCGAAAAATGTTGTATTTTAATTCAAAACCACTTTTTAATATAATTTATTTATATGATTATATTATCTTTTGAATTGGTTTTAAAGTTTAATTAGAATATATTTTTACCATTTAATCTAATGGTGGTCATTGAAATTAATTTCACATTGAAATTGGACTTAAACTACTGTCAATCTTTTGATATATATTGTTTCTTAAAAACACTCAATTTTTTTTGACAAAGGAAATCAATTATTAAATTAATTAATGATACTTATATGATTTGAATTTTTTAAAATTTATATCATTTTTGAATTCAGAATATCAAATATATATTAGGGTGAATTTTTGATTTTTTTTGAAAACTTCAATTTTTTATGAATAGTGAAACCACTAAGTGGTAGTTAAAAAAGCTGATTTTTTGATTAAATGAAACATTACCACTTATGTGAAATGAATTTCAAAAATCTGAAATACATGGTTTTAATTAGTATATAAAATTTTGTTTAATGGGATGAAAATAATTTTTTGGTGAATGGTAACTTTTAGGTTTTATTAATTGTGATTAAAGGTAATTAGTGTAATTTAAGGTAAAAATAAGGTTATAATAACATGAAATTAGCTTGAAACATGCCTTACTCTTATTGTATTAGTCATGTCCAACCAGGAAAATACATGGGCAAACTTGGGGACCCCATTTAGCCACATGGGTAAGAAAATGGAATTAATAACATTTTATTTAAAGTTAAAATAAAAATTTCACAAACATGTATTGTTTTACTAAAACAATTTTTACATGCGGTTATACAAGTCATATCATTGGATATAAATATTCATTATAAATATAGAAATATTTCCTATATAATTATTGTTTTTATATAATTTTTAGACATTAAATATATAAATTTATTTAAGACACCATGATGACGCATCGATTACCTCATTAATGAATGATTTAAATAAAATGAAATGATAAGGTAACATCTAAGACTTAAACTTGTAAAAACACTATTTTGGGTGGCATGGATTTAAACCCTTATCACCTTATCCACGAAATATATTGTTTTGGGACCTTTAAAATCCGAAAATCATTTTATAATAAAGTAACATTTTATAACATTCCTAGAGTGCCTCTCCTCCCTCTTATAAAAGGCCCCAACCTCTACCCACTTACCCACACTTCCCAAGAATTTGGATCAACCAAACTCTGCACATTTAACCTCTCCACATCCCTCTACTCATCATAGAAGCCTTAACTTAGGCAGAAATCTCTTCAAGAAACCCTTTTGGTTTAAACCAAAGGAAGTTGCCCGATTTAAAGGTAATGTCTTCAATTATGTAATTTTGTTTATTTTGCTTCTCCAACCCCTTAAACTTATTTATTACTTTATTTTGTAACAACACTAGTATATTCAATATACTAGGATGTTTTTATGATAATTATTCTAGGTACCCTTACACACACCTCCGTATAATGGTAAAAGAACATACTGTTTATGTGGATGGCGAATTACTGCCTCACGAAATGATGATGGTTCAATCTTCTCTTAACACATTTCATGGTGGACATTACGATGTAACTATATTTATATATGATATATGAAATATTTATTCTTACTCTATGGTTCTGTATTTTGTATTTAAAACATACCTTTATGTTTTGCATGTAGTGAAAATGTGATAATTTCATATGAGGAAGTTTGGACTACCACCCCCTCAAGTGATGTGACTCGTTCATGCTAAACATGGAATTTATAAAGAATGTTATTAATGAACTTATGATAAATATAAAACAGATATATTATAATGGAATTATAATATATATTTGTCTAATTTATTTTTAATTTCTTTAATAAGAAATAGAAATGAAAGTAGTGTTCATGCGAACGTACGACTTACCGTCTCCATTAAACGGTGTATTTCATTTCTTACCTCTAAATTTTATGTACTATTATTAATACATGTATATTAGGTATATATATTATATATATGACATCCAAATATTGAATATCATTCTGGATATAATTAACATTTGACTACATGAACAACATGTATTTGTAAGAAGTCCATTTTTGACTTAATTGCCAAATATTGAAAAAATGAACATTTTTAACTTAAATGATTATATGTTGTTTATAACATGGAAATAAGTGCTATAAAAGGAATAATAATATTGAAAAATGTCCTTATGAAATTATAAATTAACACTAGTTTATTATTCAGGATATTAAAGAGTGATCGAGTCAAGTCAGACACGAGGTAAAGGACTTCGTCTCAATCTCCTTTCATTGAGGCATATTTTCTTCTATTACAAGACTTAATTTTATATGGTGTATAAACCCCTTTGACTTTTACTTTTATTCAAAAGGAATATTTTCTATACGAAGCATTTTACTAAATGATAAAAAGTATATTTCTTTTTAACGTATGCGGTGAAAAGGACCTTTCCGCCGCCGCGAGTATTATTTGATCATTGGCTACCTCAAGAAGCCATAATGTTTTTAAAAGTAAAAAAAATACCATATACTCTTTTATGTAAATTGGTATTGAAAATGGGTTTTTTATGTCAATATATTTAAGTGATATATTTTGATTGAAATGTGGAAAAGTTTTCTTTCCTTTATAATTTTTTAATGTCTTATGATTTTATAATGGTACTTGGACATTTGACGGGTGGTTACATGATAAACAAAATGATGGGTGGTGCTGTGAATACTAAGACGGGTGGTTACGTTATAACTTCAAATGCATTGGGTATGGAAGTCGGCCGTATGGATATTCTATTTAGTGATATGTGTGGAAGTCGACCGTATCGTTATTACATTTAAGTATGTTTATGTCCCAAGTTACCTTTATATGTTATGTGTTCTTTATATGGGTTTTATGGTAATATTTTGGTTACAAAAGTGTAATTAATGATATTATATTTAGTGAAGTGTATTTACTACTTCATAAAGGTGAAAAGTATTACATTGATAAAGTATTTATGGTTTACTTTTGGTTTTGAAAAACTAACAGCTTTCCTTCTTTGTTTATCCCATATTGAGTATTTTACGCTCATCCCATGTTTTTTTGAAATTTATTTCAAAGGACATAAAGTGGAATAGGGTCATGGATGGGATCATGGAAAAGTCATGTTGTCTTAAATATAGAACTAGACATGGCTCTTTTTTTCAAGAGTTCACGTTTTTTTTAAAGTAAACTACGTAGAAGTGTCTACTTTGTAATCTTTTGAGATGTAATAGTTATGTCCTAATTCTCTAAAACTCTAAATCTGAAAATATCCTCAATGTGAATAATTCATTTAATTCAATATTAAGTACGGTTTAAATCTGGGTCCTTATAGTTAGTATCATAGGTCAATTTAGACAACTTTAGGAGTTAGAAAAATTGTTAAATTTATGTCTATAAATTAATATATGGTATGATTTAAATGATATCAAATTTAAAGATTACCATGTCACTTCACCTAAGATATTTCTGTGTTCAGAATGATTTTCCGCAGAGGAAATAGGGCAGCTAAGTTGGGATGACATCAGGAGGAAGACAAAATTCCAAATATGCAACTTGAGATGGTCGGAATCGAAACTGAACAGTTTGTTGCAGTGATTGCACAGTTGACTCGGGCTATAAATGGTGGTGGTATCCATGCATGAGATCTGCCAGATCAACCGTAGAGGAACATGTCAGTGGTGAAACATTTCATTAGGCAACATCCCTCATCATTCATGGGATCATCTGACCCTATGCTAGCGGAAGGGTCTATTAAAGAACTAGAGAAGATTTTTGATGTCATGGGGTTTTTAGAACATCAAAATGTTACTCTTGCTATTTACCATTTTGAAGGTGAAGCTAATCAGTGGTGGTCGATAGTGAAATATATTAGGGATAGTGATGAGATTGATGATCTTCACTAGGATGAATTCAAAGGTATGTTTCTTGAGAAATATTTTCCTATGGTGGTTCATCTTTGGATGGAAAATTAATTCCTAGAATTGAGGAAGGAGGATGAATCAGTGGCTGCTTATGAAGAAAAGCGCACTCGACTGGCAAGGTATACTCCAAATTTCATATGAGTTCTTGATATTAAAATCAACTGTTTTTACTTAGGGTTAAAGCCAAAGAATCTAAGGGATTTAGCTTCTCGTGAGTTCAAAAGTAATGATAAACTTGTCCGATGTGTGGATAATGTGGAAATAGAGTTTGTCGATGATCAGGTTTTCTTTGACAAATAACATAATAAGAGGTCCAGTTGGCAAGAAAAGGGAAATAATTAATCAAAAAAGCTAGGAGGTAAGAAAACCAAATATCTATCCTGTGATAAGTGTTGTAAAATAAATCATGGAGAATGTTTCTCCATGTCTTAAAAGTGATTTCGGTGTGGTAAGTCTGGCCATATTGCTCGTAACTGTAATGAATATGATCAAGCGGGAAATGAAAAGCTAGCAGTTAGATGTTTTATTTGTAATGAAATGGGTCATTATAAAAAATAGTTTCTAACGATGAACTCAACTGAGGGAAATCAGCCAAACTATAAGAAGAAATGGGTGGATAAATCCTTTGAAACTACTTTAGTAGAATTTGGGACATCAAATGAAGTAGTATCAGGTACAGTGATTATTTGTTCAGATTATGTCAATGTGTTGTTTGATTTAGGGTCTATACATTCTTTCATTTCTGATAAGTTTTCTAGTAAATTGGGAGTTCCATATCAATATATGAATCCTGAACTTCTGGTAAAAACACCCAGAGGAAATGTTGAGAAAAAAATAAATTATAAGAACCTTAATAACCTTGTGTGTGGAAAGAATCTACCTAAAAACCTTATTGTTTTTTCACTAGTAGATTTTGATGTTATTTTGGGCATGTATTCAATTTATGTTTATCATGATAAGATTGAATGCAGACCTAAAAAGGATTCTTTTCAGAAAGATTTTCAGTTTGTGTACAAGAATGAACCCTTGCTTTTGATAACATATCAGGAAGTTGAGAAACTATTAAAAGATGTAAATGAATGTTACTTTGCACATATTGTGGAAAACAAGGGAACTGTTCATATTAATGATGTTCCAGTGGTAAATGGGTATCATGATTTTTTTCTGATGAGTTTCCTGGTATTATACATGATTGGGAAGTTGAATTTACTGTTGAATTAGTTCCTGATTCTAAACAAATTTCAAAACCCCCATATCGAATTTCTCAAGTTGAACTTTTAGAGTTAAAGAAGCATTTTCATGAGTTATTAGATAAAGGTTTCATTCGACCTAGCACATCACCATGGGGTGCTTCAGTCTTTTTTGTTAAAAATAAAGATGGTTCAATGAGACTTTTCATTGATTATAGAGCATTGAATTATATCACTGTTAAGAACAAGTATCATTTTCCTCATATCGATGAATTGTTTGATCAGCTTCAGGGAACTCAGGATTTTTTGAATATTGACTTGAGGTCGGGGTACCATCAATTGAATGTAAAATAAGCAGACATTTTTAAGACTGCGTTTCGTACTAGATATGGAAATTTTGAATTTGTAGTTATGACTTTTGGGTTAACCAATGCACCTTCTGTATTCGTGGACCTTATAAATAGAATTTTCCATGAATTCTTGTATAAGTTTGTGGTTGTTTTCATTGGTGATATTTTTGTGTTTTCTAAAAGTAAATAGGAGCATGAAAGTTATTTATGGGTTATCATGACAACCTTAAAAGAAAATAAACTGTATGGAAAATTCAGCAAGTGTGAGTTTTGGTTACAAAAAATTTATTTCTTTGGTCACAATGTTTCAATAAATGGAATAACTGTTGATCCTGCTAAAACAAAAGTTGTTGAAGAATGTCCAAGACCTACAAATATAACTGAGATCCATAGTTTTCTTGGTTTAGAAGGTTATTACCGGAGGTTTGTTGAAATTTTTTCAAGGTTATCTAGTTCAATGACAATGTTAACTCGAAAAGGTTTTAAGTTCATCTGGACAAAATAATGTGATGATTGTTTTCAGGAATTGAAAAGAAAATTGGTGAATGCTCTAGTTTTGTCACTTACTTCCAGAAATGGTGTGTTTGTTATCTACAGTGAGGTTTCATTGAAGGGACTTGGTTGTGTCCTTATGTATAATGATCAGGTAATTTCTTATGCTTCTCATCAATTAAAACTCATGAGTTAAATTACCTTACACATGATTTATAATTATCTATTGTTGTTTTTGCTCTAAAAATCTGGAGGCATCATTTGTATGGAGTAAAGTGTGAAATATATACCGATCACAAAAGATTAAAGTATATTTTCACTATGAAATATTTGAACATAAGACAGAGGACATGGCTGGAATTAATCAAGGATTACGATTTTACAATTCATTACCATCCAGGAAAAGCAAATAAAGTGGATGATGCTTTGAGTCAAAAAAGTAATGCTTCATTAACCATGATATATTTGGAATGAGATCCTTTGGTTTTATATTTGATGAACATTGGCATAAAAGTTGTTTGTGCAGGAAGTTCTTCTATTTTGTTTCAGGTGTCAGTGAGATCATCTCTATCAGACAGAATTAAGAAAGCATAGTAGAAAGACAGTGGGTTTCAGAAAAAGGTAGAGCTGCTTCAGAAGGGTATGTTTCCTTAATTTAACATTGATAATGATTGTGTTTGAGGTTTGGGAAGGGAATATGTGTGCCTTGTGACTCACAGTTGAAGAATGAGTTGTTATGTGAGGATCATAGTTCCCTGTATTCAGTTCAACCTGACAGTACTAAGATGTACATAGATCTGCGGAAGTATTTATGGTGGGATGGAATGAAAAGAGATATTGATGATTTTACAGTGAAGTGTTTGACTTGTCAGTAGGTTAAAGCAGATCGGCAGTTACCGAATGGGATGCTCCAGTCATTACCTGTGCCAAAGTGAAAATGGGAAAATATATCCATGGACATCATTGTGGGATTACCAAAGACATCTCGAGGTAATAATGTAATATGGGTTATAGTTGATCTATTGAATAAATCTTCTCATTTCCTTCCTATTCGAGATACTTTGTCTCTAGATCAACTTTCTTGGTTGTATGTTAAAGAGATAGTCAGGTTGCATGGAGTTTCCCTCTACATTGTATCTGATCATGATCCTAGGTTTACTTCTAACTTTTAGAAGGGCCTTCAGAAGTCATTGGGTGCTGAATTAAATTTATTACAGCTTTTCATACGCAATCATATGGGCATTCAAAATGAAAAATTCAGACCATGGAGGATATGTTACATGCTTTCACGATGGATTACCAGGGATGTTGGGACCAACAACATTATTTGTTTGAATTCTCTTAAAAAAACATTTTTCATTCTAGTATATAGATGGATCTGTTTTAAGCATTATATGGTAAACTGTGTGGAACTCCAACTTTTTTGGATGAATTAGGGGAAAGGAAGCTGATGGGACTAGAATTGGTAGAAGAGATGGTAGAAAAATTTCATTTGATTTAGAAACACATGAGAACAGCTCAGAGTAGGTAGAAATGTTATGCAGATAACCGAAGGAAGGATCTATATTTCGAGGTTGGTGATCATGTCTTTCTAAAAGTTTCTCCATGGAAAAGTGTGACGTGTTTTGGTAAGAAGGGAAAGATTAGTCAGAGGTTCATTGGACCTTATGAAATCATGGAGGAAGTTGGATCAGTTTCATACATAGTGTCATTACCTCCATGTTTGTCCCAAGTACACAATTTTTTTCATGCTTCGATGTTGAGAAAGTGTATGCCAGATCCATCTCATGTTATGAGCCAAGAGGTAGTTCAGTTGGAAGAGATTATCTCTTATGAAGAACAACCAGTCTAGATTCTTGACCGAAGAGAGCAAGTGTTGCGAAATAAGGTAATTTATCAGTTGAAGGTTTTCTGAAAAAACCATATGGTTGAAGAGGCAACGTGGGAATCTAAAAATGATGTGAGGGATAAATACCCCAACTTATTTTGATAAGCGAATAAAATTGTGAGGACGCAACTCCCAAAAGGGGGGAAGGATGTAACATGCCAGGTAAGTAAAGAATATAACATTTTCATGTTTATTAATAATTGTGAATTAAATATTAATTTTACTTTAAAGGGGTTTCTATGTTCGATAGCATACCCGATATGCAACAATGAGTTTCTTTGATATCATACGTTGCACATCAATAATATAATAATATTATATTAATTGGTAGTTAACATGTAGTCATTGTATTGGTGGGAATAAATAAGAATAACTATCATATGATTATATATGTTTGTTAAATATTTTTACATTTATCCAATAAAATTTAATGTCTTCAAATAAGAAAAGAATTTAATTTTAAGCATAAATACTCTAATATTCACTAAAAGGGCGATTTAGTACCTTTTGATGGAGAACCCTCTTTAAAATAGCTTTGGTCACTTTTAAACATTCTATTGGACCAAATTAAATCCTTCTTTAGAATCAGGACATCAAAATTTACTTTGTGTCTGTTTTTGTTATTTTTCCGAAAAAGTTCATTTTTAATGAATAAGTGAAAACTGGTGTATTTTAATTTGAAACTTCTTTTTAATCAAATTTATTTATATTATTATATTTTATTTTTAATTGGTTCTAAAGTGAAATTAGAATATATTTTTACCATTTAATCCAATGGTGGTCATTGGAATTAATTTCACATTGAAATTGGACTTAAACTACTGTCAATCTTTTGATAAATATTGTTTCTTAAAAACACGCTATTTGTTTTGACAATGGGAATTAATTATTAAATTAATTAATGAAACTTATATGTTCTGAATTTTTTAAAATAGAAATCATTTTTAATTCAGAATATCAAATATTGATTAGCGTGAATTTTTGGTATTTTTCTCAAAAACATCAATGTTTTATGAATAGTGAAACCACTAAGTGGTAGTTAAAAAAACTGATTTTCATTTTAAATGAAACTTTACCTCTTTTGTGAATTGAATTCCAAAAATCTGACATACATGGTTGTCATTATTAAGTAAAATTTGGTTCAATGGGATGAAAATAATTTTTTTGTGAATAGTAACATTTAAGTTTTATTAATTGCGATTAAAGGTAATTAGTGTAATTTAAGCTAAAAAAATGTTATAATAATATGAAATTACATTGACACATGTCCTACTCTTATTGGATGAGTCATTTCCAACCAGCAATATCCATGGGTCAACATGGGGACCCCATGGAGCCACTTGGGAAAGAAAATGGCATTAACAATTTTTTATTTTAAGTTAAAATAAAAATGTCACAAACAAGTATTGTTTTACTAAAAAAAATTACATGGGGTAATAAATGTCATATTTTTTACTATAAATATTCATTAGAAATATAAAAATATTTCCTACATCATGATATTTTTTTTATAATTTTTAGACATTTAATAAATAAATTTTTTTATGACACCACGATGATGCAGCAATTACCTCATTAATGAAAGATTTAAATTAAATGAAAAGATAAGGTAAAATATAAGACTTACACTTATCAAAAACCTATTTGATTGGTGGATTTAAAACCCTTATCACCTCATCCTAGAAATATATATTTTGGGACATTTAATATCAGAAAAGCATTTTATAATAAAGTAACATTTTATAAAATTATAACAGTGCCCCT
The DNA here is from genome assembly GCA_963277665.1 of Viscum album. Taxonomy (NCBI): domain Eukaryota; kingdom Viridiplantae; phylum Streptophyta; class Magnoliopsida; order Santalales; family Viscaceae; genus Viscum; species Viscum album. The sequence continues at coordinate 1,375,424,059 of OY728140.1, read as the reverse complement.
CCTCCCTCTTATAAAAGTCCCCCACCTCTACCCCCTTACCTACACCTCTCAAGCCTTTGGATCGAACAAGATCTGATAATTTTATATCTCCACATCCCTATACTCATCCTAGAATCCTTAACCTAGGAATTATTCTCATTAATAAACGATTTTGGTTCTAACCAAAAGGGAGTTACCCGATTTAAAGGTAATGTCATCTCTTATGTCCTTTTGTTTTATTTTGATTCTCCAACCCCCTAAACTGTTTTTATTCCTTTATTTTGTAACAACACCAGTATCTTAAATATAACTGGATGATTTTATGAGATTTATTATATCAAAACTTACACACACCTCCATCTAATGGTTAAAGAACAAACTGTTTCTCTGGATGGCGAATTACTTCCTCACGAAACAATGATAGTTCAATCATCTCTTAACACCTTTCATGGTGGCCATTATGATGTCATTGTATTTATATATGATATATAATATATTTATCCCCTATATATTCTTCTTTATTTTCTATTTAAGTAATACCTTTATGCTTTGCATGTATAGCAAATGCGATAATTTCATCTGAGGAAGTGTGGACTACCACCCCCTGAAGTGATGTGACTCGTTCATGCCAAAAATGGAATTTATAAAGAATGTAATTAATGAACATATGTTATATATATAACATATATATTATACTGGAATTATAAAATATATTTCTCTCATTTAGTTTTAAATCCTAAAATAAAAAATATAAATGAAAGTAGCATTCCTGCATACGTACGACTTACCGTCTCCATGAATGGTGCTTTTCATTTCTTACCTCTAAATGTTATGTACTATTATAAAAAATGTATATGTTGGTTATATGTGCTATATATGGTATCCAAATCATGAATATCATTCTGGATATAATGAACCTCTGACCACATGAACAACATGTAATTGTAAGAAGTCCATTTTTGTCTTAAGTACCAAATATCGACAAAACAAACATTATTAACTTAAATGATTACATAATGTTTATAACATAGAAATAAGTGATATAAAAGGAATAATAAGAATCAAAAAAGGTTCTTAATAAAGTAAAAATTAACACTAGTTTATTATTCAGGATATTAAAGAGAGATCGTGTCAAGTCAGACACATGGTAAGGGACTTTGTCTCAATCTCCTTTCATCGAGGCATATTTTTTTCTAGTACAAGACTTTCTTTTATATGGTGTATAAACCCCTTTTACTTTTAATTTTATTCAAAAGGAATATTTTCTATACGAATCCTTTTACTAAATGACAAGTGTTATATTTCTTTTTAACATATGAGGTGACAACGACATTTCTGCCGCCACGAGTATTATTTGACCTTTGGCTTCCTCAACAAGACATAATGTTATTAAAAGTAAATAAATACCATATACACTGTTATGTATTTTGGTATTGAAAATGGATTTTTTATGTCAATATATTTATGTTATATATTGTGATTGAAATTTGGAAATGCTTTCTTTCCTCTATAATTGTTTTATATGTTATGATTTTATAATTGTACTTGGACATTTGATGGGTGGTTGCATGATAAACCAAATGACGGGTGGTTCCATGAATACCAGGATGGGTAGTTACATTATAACCTACAATGAATTGGGTATGGAAGTCGGCCCTATGAATATTCCATTTAGTGATATGTGTGGAGGTCGGTCGTATGGTTATTCCATTTAAGTATGTTTATGTCCCAAGTTACCTTTATATGTTATGTGTTTTTATATGGGATTTATGGTAATATTTTGGTTACAAAAGGGTAAGTAATGATCTTTTATTCAGTGAAGAGTATTTAATACATCATAAAGGTGAAAAGTATTACATAGATAATGTATTCGTGGTTTACTTGTTTTTTTTGAGAAACTAACACTTTTCAGTCTTTGTGTATCCCTTACAGAGCTTTTTATGCTCATTCCATGTTTTTTTAAATGTTTTTCACAGGACATAATTTGGAATATGGTCAAAGAGGGGATCAAGGAAAAGTCATGATTTCTTAATCATGGAACTAGACATGACTCTTTTCTTTAATAGTTCGTGTATTGTAAAAAAGGAAACTATGTAGATGTGTCTACTTTGTAATCTTTTGAGATGTAATAGTTATGTACTAATTCTATAAAACTCTAAACCTAAAAAGATCCTCAATGTGAATTATTCTATTTAATTCAATATTATGTAAGGTTTAAGGTTGGGTCCTTATTTATTCGTAGTTTTCTTGGATTAGTAGGTTATTACCGACATTTTGTTAAGAACTTTTCCTGGTTATCTAGCCTGATTAATAAGTTAACAAGAAAAGGGGTTAAATTTGGATGGATAGAAGAATGTGATGTTTGTTTTCAGGAACTGAAGAAGTGATTGGTGAAATCTGCATTTTTTACCTTACCTTCCCGGAATAGTTATTTTTCCCTCTAGAGTAATGCTTATTTGAAGGGACTTGTATGTATTTTGATGCAAAATAATCATGTAATTTAATATGCTTCGAGACAACTTAAAACTCATGAGGTAAATTATCCCACACATGATTTGGAATTGGAAGATTTGGATCTTGCTTTGTTAATTTGGAGGAATCATTTACACGGAAGAAAATTCCAAATGTATACTTACCATAAAAGTCTGGAATATATATTCACTCTGAAAGAATTAAATATGAGGCAGAGAAGATTGCTTGAACTGATAAAGGATTATGATTGCACAATAAATTCTCATATTGTTAAAGCAAACAAAGTAGTTGATGACTTTATTAGGAAACATCATGCATAATTAACCATGATACGTTTGGAACATGTTCCCTTGATTAATGATTTAATGAATTTTGGCTTAAAAGTTTTTGGTGCAATGAATACATCTATTTTGTTTCAGGTTTTAGTGAAATATTCGTTGTCAGACTGAATTAAGTGAACGCAAAAGGATGACCATGAGCTACAGAAAAAGGTAGAATTGGTTAAAATAGGTTAGTTTCTAGAATTTAACCTTGATAAAGACTGTCTATTAAGATTTGGAAAAATCTTGTGTGTGCCAATTGATTCTCAGTTGAAAAATGATTTGTTGTATGAGGATCGTAGTACTCCATTTTTAGTTCATCCTGGAAGTACTAATATATATAGGGACCTTCGAGAGTATTATCGGTTGGATGGAATAAAAATATATATTTCTAATTTTACCAAGAAATATTTGACATGTTAAGAAAAAAAAGCAGAGCATCAGTTACCGAAGGGGTTGCTTCATCCTTTTCAAGTGCTAGAGTGGAAATAGGAGAATGTATCAATGGACTTTGTGGTGGGACTACCAAATAATTCTTGAGGTAACAATTCGATTTGGGTTATTGTTGATTGGCTGACAAAATCAACACTTTTTCTTTCTATTCGAGATATAATTTCTTTGGATCAGCTTTCTCGATGGTACCTCTGGAGATTTTCAGGTTACATATAGTTCCTTTTTCTATTGTTTATGACTAGGATCCCAGGTTCACTTATAACATTTTTAAAGGAATTCATAAGTAGTTTGGCATAGAGTTAAATTTTAGTATGGCTTTTCATCCTCAAGCAGATGGGTAGTCAGAATGAATGATTCTGACATTGGAAGATATGCTTCGAGCTTGTTCAATGGACTACCAGGGATGTTGGGATCAACAACATTCTTTAGTTGAGTTTTCTTATAATAATAGTTTTCATTCTAGTATTCATATTTTACCTTTAAAGGCCTTGTATGAGAAGTAGTGTTGGACTCCAACATTTTGGTATGATGTTAGTGAAATAATGTTAATGGGGTGGGAATTAGTAGAAGAAGTGGCTGAGAAAGTGAGGATGAACCAACAGCACATGAGGACAGCTCAGAGCAGGAAGAAATGTTTTACAGATAACAGAATGAAAGAATTCTCTTTTGAGGATGGTGACCATGTTTTCCTCAAAATCTCTCTGTGGAAAAGTGTGTTGTGTTTTGTTAAGAAATGTAATCTAATTCCACGGTTCATCAGTCCTTTTAAAATCTTGTAAAAATTATGTGCCAGATTAATCGAATGTCTTGATCCCAGAAGTAGTTCAGCTAGAAGGGAACCTTTTTTATGAGGATAAAACAGTTCAGATTCTTGATCAAAAGGAACATGTATTTCGGAATAAGTTAATCCACCAGGTAAAGGTTTTGCTGAGAAACCACATGGTTGAAGAAGCAACATCGGAGTCTAAAAATGCTTTTAGGGAAAAGTACCCTCAGTTGTTTAATAAGTATATAAAATTGCGAGGATGCAATTTCTAGAAGGTTGGGAGAATGTAACACCCCATGTTTTTTATAAAAATAAATAAAAATTCATGGAGCATTGTTTTAAGTAGATATTTATAACTATCCTTTAAACATAATTTTTCCACTTCTATGTTTTAAATTTCAAGAAACTATCATCTATAATTGTGTTCAGTAAGTTATTTGGAGTCTGATGAAACCAAATTTTTTTGTGAATAGTAACATACCCTTATAAATAGTAATATGAATAGTAATTTGACCCTAATCAATAGTAAATTTTATTATCATTTTATTTTATTAAGGCTTTAAGATAATAACATGTTGGTTAATTTTCATCGTGATATAAAATTTTTTATTGAATTATAAATGTTAATTTTTGAATTAAGTATGATTTTAATTAAAAATTAATTAAATAATATTTATAAATTTATTTTCGAAAAATGGAATTCATTTTTTAATTCTAAATGTCAAAAAATGGTAATGGAAATTTTTTGGGATTTTTCTTGAAATTCTTGTTTTTTCGATAAATAGTGAAATATGATAAAATACCCTATAATCAAATTATTATTAAAATACACTATTTATGACATCATAAGTGATGCAAGGCCATTTGGATTGAACTCAAATTCCATTATTACTATTTTAGATTACATGAACTAGCACTATTCATAATCTTGGGCAAAAATATAATAATAACGATTAAAATAATGAAAAATACCTCCTCTCCTCCATTATAAATACCACCCCCACTCCTCTCTTCTTCCCACACCTCTCAAGAATTGATACATGAATATTTTCTTCCCAATACACCTCCAAAGGATCTTCCCTACGTCCTAGAGCTACAAGTCTCACTAAAAGACCAAAACTGAATCCCTTAAAAAGGATCTCAAGGAGAAGAGATCAAGAGGTAAACAAGCTCTTTTATTTTAATTATTTTTTCATTTTATGTTATATTCTACCATTACCATTGGGTTATGATGGAATATTTAATTTCATATCCCACCTTACTTTCCATATTCCTTTATCTCATCAAACTATTTTTACGAAATTTTAAGAGACGTCGTTATGCTGCAAAATGTTCGGGAGAAATTTATCAAGTTCTCTTTTATTTTAAGATTCCTTTATTTTCATCTTATTTCCTAACCTCATCATAACCAAGAGTCTGGAAATATCCATAATCTTGTATATTCTGTATTTTCTCATGTTCATGGGAAACTCAACATCAATATTTTTATCTTCCCCTAATTGTCCAGGGAATTAAAAACATTGTCCATGATGTGTTGAATTACCGACATTTGGGACGATGTGATTTCAATTTTCTTTAATTCCTAAAATTCTGGTCATGAAACCATTTTTATTATTGAACCATGTAATAATATATTTATTATGTCTCATAATTGGTTCTGGAATTATTTTTTACACATGTTATTAAATTATAAAACAAATGAGGTCGTTTTATCAAAGAACCACTAAAATGATCTAAACATACATCATTAATTTTTAATCTAATGAATCATCCTCATGTATGAATTTAAAATGATAAATGGTATAAATTATGATTTTGGATATATATAAATACTACTCCATTCCAATTCTGAAGTTTTACTTCCAAACGACAAGAACATCCACCATGAACCAATCATGGAAATCATGTAAAGAACTCACCCAAAAACAGTGAATGGAGCAAAATACTAACAATTAAAGGGTAAAATGATGTTATTAAATGTTGATATAAGATGTTATAGACATGAAAATTTTTCTATAAGACACTAATAACACTCTTTTAACCATTATATAGTAATTTTAAACAATTTTGAAGTAAGACAAACCTGAGGTAGGGGAATTCTTAACCTGATTTCCATTCTTTGGGTTAACCTTATAATTCATTATTTTATTGGTATTAAAATTTATTGTGTGATATTTTTTTCCGATATTATTTTTAATTATGTTTATATACAGTTTTTATACATATTCCTTCCACTATAATAAGTTTTACTTCAATTAAATGATATTTTTCATAGACATTCCTTTTGAAATCCTCTTTTTTAACTCTATTTTATGAAATTTTAAATAATTGTTTCTAGGGAATTATTAATGTGGTATGATTATTTTCTGGTTCTTGGGAATCGATTAGGATGAAGGGTAGGGCCAATATTTCCCTCTAATGCATTTGTTATGTGTATGTTGGAGGTCGGTCGTATGGTTACTCCAAGTGTAGCTGCGATGGTTTCACAAATTGAAAGGTGTCTATGACGGTTAGAAATTATAAGGTAGTTGAGAGGGTTAAAATAATATGTAAGTAATGACCTAATATAAATTTTTTATAATATTTATGTTCCCATGTTTTTTTTGGATCTTTTGTAAATCTTATGTTACACAAAGTAAGTATATATGGGGGACAAGCATGTCTTTTGAAAATGCATTCATACGTTATGAGTATTCATGGACTAATGTGCTCTTTCCATTTTATCATACCTTATTGATCTTTTGTGCTCCTACAATGTTTCTAAATTATATTCACAGGTTAATGGATGTGTTAGACCAGGAATTAATCCATGTTAAATGTTCAATAATGTCAAGGATTCATGTTTATGTTTTAATGTTTAATATTTTGAAAAAAAATCGAAACTGTTTTTATGGAATCTACTCTGTAATAATGTGTAATGTTATGAATGTATTTTACTAATTCTCTAATGATATAAACATGAAAAAAATCCTCAATGTAAAAAAAAAGTGTTTTTCTGACTAAATTCATGATTATGTATACAATTAGGTTGAGTCCTTATAGTTGGTATCAGAGGATGGTTTGTATAACCTTATGGTTTAAGATGACTTTAAAAGAATACTGTAAATGGTTATTACTCCATGATTAATTTGAAATGTTTTATAATTTAAAGATTACCATGTTGCTTAATCTAATATTTGTTTGTTCAGAATGGTTTTCCACAGAAGGAAAAGGGATGATAAAGATGAGAGGAATCGAAAAAATTACATCCTTCCAGATCTACAGCCAGGAATGGTAGGGACTCGAACCAAGAAGTTAGTGACAGTAATGGCTCAGCTAACACTAGAGATAAATGGTGGTGGCATCCATGTAAGAGAACAAACAGAGGTACCATAATGGATCATGATAATCGTGGAACATTTTATGAGACAACACCCTCCTTCTTTCAAAGGATCCTATGACCCAGTAGCAGAAAATGGTTGGATCGGAACCCTTGAAAAGATATTTGATGTTATGGGATATTCAGACAATCAAAAGGTAAGTCTTTTCATTTAAAGTTTTGAAGGGGAATCTGATTAGTGGTGGTAAATGGTAAGGAATATCAAAGTTAGGGAGGATTTTTATGACTTAGAGTGGGATGAATTTAGAATTCTTTTACTTGAAAAATATTTTCCTAAGGTAGTGCGACTTAGGCTGGAGAAGAAATTCCTTGAATTGAAACAGAATGAGGATGATTCAGTGGCCCTGTATTAAGCGAACATCACTCGACTGGAGAGGTATGCTCCAAATCATATTATGTATCTTGATAGAAAAATCATTCGCTTTTACTCAGTACTAAAGCCAAGTAATCGAAGGGCGTTGGCCTCTCGTGAATTCAAAAGTTATGAGAAACATGTCCAATATGCTGAGAAGGTGTAGATGGAGTTCGCTGAGAATCGTGTGCATTTTGGAAATAAGGTGAAGAAGAGGTCTAGATGGAAAGTTATGTGCAAGAATCAACCAAAGAAATATGATAGTAAGAAGATCGAATTTCTTGTTTGTGAAAAGTGTGTCATGAAACACCCTAGGGAATGTCTTAGAAAAATAGGGATGTGTTTCAAATGAGGTATGTTTGGACATATGGACTGAGATTTCAATGAAAATGATCCAAAAAATAATTATTATGAGAAGACTGTAAAGTGTTATAAATGTGGTGAAATGTTTTATTATGAAAATGCCTTCCCAAAGAGAGATTAGAATGATGCAATGAAGCCAGACTATAAGAAAAAAGTTGTAGTGAGATCCTTTTCAACTATGTCAGCAGATGATAGGCCATCCAATGAGGTTGAATCCGGTACATTGTTTGTTCACTCAGATTTGGTAATAAAAAATTATACAGGGCCTACACATTCTGTAATCTTTGAGAAATTTTCTGGTAAATTGGAAATATCACCTCAACAAAAGAAACTATGAATTTTGGTTGAAACACCAGGGGGAAATTTTATAGCCAAGAAGAATTATGAGAATCTTTCTATTGTGGTCTGTGGAAATACTTTACCTGCAAACCTTGATATTTTACCATTAGTCGAGTTTGATTTTATTCAGGGAATGGATTGGCTTTCTGATCATCATACTAAGATTTATTGTAGAACTAAAAATGTTGTTTTTCCGAAATAGTTTTAGTTTGTATACAAGAATGAACCAATACATTTTATAACATATCAAGAAGATAAGAAACTATTAAAAGATGGAAATGAATTTTATCTTGCTCATACTATTGAATACGATAGAAAAATTCATATTAATGATTATCTAGGGGTAAATGAATACCTTGATGTCTTCCCTGATGAGTTACCTAGTGTCATACCTGATCGAGAAGTATAATTCACCATTGACATAGTTCTTGATCCTAAGCAAATTTCAAAACCCCCATATCGTATGGATCTAATAGAACATATTGAATTGAAAAATCCATTGTAGGATTTTCTTCATAATGGATTCATTCATCCTAGCCCTTCACCATGGGGAGCCCATGTTTTTTTTGGTTAATAAGAAATATGGTTCCATTAGACTTTGCATTGATTTTAGAGCTTTCAATTACATCACTGTTAAAAACAAGTATATATTGTCACATATCGATGACTTGTTTGATCAGCTCTACGGACCTTAGTACTTTTCCAAGATTAACTTGATATTCGGATACCAACAACAAAAGGTGGAGGAGGTTGACATCCTGAAAGGATCCTTTTGTACTAGATATAGGCATTATGAATTTTTTGTTATGCCATTTTTATTAACTAATGAACCTGTTTTATTCATAAATTTTATGAATAGATTATTTCATGTGTTCCTAGATAAGTTTGTGATTGTATTTATTGATGACATTCTGGTATTTTCTAGAAAAATAAGATCATGAAAAATATCTAAGGGATGTTTTACAAACATTAAATGAATATAAACTGCACGGAAAATTAAGAAAGTGTGAGTTTTGGTTGCAACATATTTCTTTTCTTGGGCACATTTTAAAAAATGATGGAATAGAAGTTGATCCTTCTAAAACAATTGTTGTTGATGAATGTGCAAAATCCAAAAATGTTACTGAGATTCATAGTTTTCTTGGATTATCATGTTATTAACAACGTTTTGTTAATAACATTTCCTATTTATCTATCCTGATAACAACGTTAACACGGACAGGTGTAAAATTTGTTTGGATAGAAGAATGTGAATGTTTTTTTCAAGAACTGAAGAAGAGTTTGGTGAATGCTTCAGTTTTGGACGCACCTTCTCATAATGGTGAGTTTTTCATCTAAACTGATGCTTCTAGAAAGGGGCTTGGTTGTGTTTGGATACAGAATGAATAGGGAATTGTCTATGCTTTGAGACAACTTAATCCACATGAGCTAAATAATCCCACACATGATTTGGAATAGGTAGCTGTGGTTTTTTCTTGGAAAATTTGGAGGCACCATTTATATGGATCCAAATGTCAAATATATACTAACCATAAATGTCTGAAGTATATATTCACTCTAAAGGAATTAAACATGAGGCTGAGAAGATGGATTGAACCAATAAAGGATTATGATTGCACAATTAATTACCATCCTGGAAAATCATAGAAAGTGGTGGATGAATTGAGTCAAAAACAACATGCATCATTAACCATGTTACATTTGGAACATGATCCCTTGATTAATGATTTGATGGATTTTTTGTTAGAAGATATTGGTGTAGGGAATACATCTATTTTGTTTTAGGTTTCAGTGTAGTCTTCATTGTCAAATAGAATTATGAAAATGAAGAAGGAAGACCATGAGCTATAGAAAAATGTTGAATTGGTTAAATTGGGTAAGTTTCCTGAATTTAACCATTATAAGTATTGTGTTTTAAGATTTGGAAAAAGGATGTGTGTGCCTAGTGATTCTTAGTTGAAGAAGGATTTATTGTGTGAAGAACATAGTTCCCCATTTTCAGTTCGTCCTGGAAGTAATAAGATGTATAGGGACCTTTGTGAGTTTTATTGGTGGGATGGAATGAAAAGTGATATTGCAGATTTTAACATGAGATGTTTGAAATGTCAACAAGTTAAAGCAGAGATGTGGTTACTAAAGGTAATGCTTCAGTCATTTCAAGTACCAGAGTAGAAATGGGATAATGTGTCCAAAGACTTTTTGGTGGGACTAAAAAAGACTTCCTGAGGTAACAATGTGATTTTGGTTATTGTTGATAGGATGAAAAAATAGGAACATTTTCATTCTATTCAAGATACAATGTCTATGGATCATGTTTCTTGATTGTACCTCAAGAAGATTGTCAGGTTACATGGAGTTACTCTTTCCATTGTACCTGACCGACATCCCATGCTCATATCTAACTTTTGGAAGAGACTTTAGAAGTTACTAAACACAAAGTTAAATATTAGTATATCTTTTTATCCTCATTCAGATGGACAGTCAGAATGAACGATTCAGATGTTGGAAGATATGCTTAGAGTCTATTCAATGGAATACGAGGGAGGTTGGGATCAACATCTTTCTTTGGATGTGTTTTCTTATAATAATAGTTTTCATTCCAGTATTCAGATGGCACCATTTGAGGCCTTGTATGGGAAGTGGTGTCGAACTCTAGAATTTTGGGATGAAGTGGGTGAAAGAATGTTTAAGGGGCCAGATTTAGTATAAACTGTGGGTGAGAAAGTGAGGATGATTCAGCAGCACATGAGGATAGCTCAGAGCAGGCAAAAAGGTTCAGCAGATAATAGAAGGAAAGACTTCTATTTAGAGTTAGGTGACCATGTTTTCCTTAAAATATCTCCTTAGAAATGTGTGATGTGTTTTGTTAAAGAAGGGAAGCTATGTATATGGTCCATCAGTCCTTTTGAAATTTTGGAGAAAGTATGTTCCAGATTCATCACATGTCATGAGCCCAGAAGCAGTTCAGCTACAAGGAAACCTTTCTTTTGAAGAGAAACCAGTTAATATTCTTGATCAAAGGGAACATGTATTGCAGAATAAGGTAATCCACTAGGTAAAGGTTTTATGGAGAAACCACATGGTTGAAGAAGCAACATGGGAGTCTGAAATATTTATGAGGTAAAAGTACCCTCAGTTGTTTAATAAGTAAATAAAATCATGAGGACACAATTTCTAGAAGTTGGGGATAATGTAACACCCCATGTTTTTCTAAAAATAAATTTATATTCATGGTACTTTGTTTTTAGTGGATATTTATAACTATCCTTTAAACATTACTTTTCAATTTCTATGTTTTCAATTTCAAAAACTATCATCTACAATTGTGTTTAGTATGTTATTTGGAGTCTGATAAAATCAACTTGTTTTTTTTTGTGAATAGTAACATACCCTTATAAATAGTAATATGATTAGTAATATGACCCAAATGAATATTAAATTAAATTATTATTTTATTTTCTTAATGATTTAATATAATAACATCTTGGTTAATTTTTCATCGTGATATAGAAGTTATTATAGAATTAGAATTGTTAATTTTTGAATTAAGTATTATTTTATTTAAAAAATAAATTATTAATATTTAGGAATTTGTTTTCAAAAAATGTAATTCATTTTTGAATTATATGAATCAAAAAATGGTTAGGGTAAATTTCTGGGATATTTCTGAAATTCTTGTTTATTTTAGGAAAAGTGAAATACGACAAAATACCGTATAATCAAATTATAAGTAAAATATACTATTTATGACATCATAAGTGATGCAAGGCCACTTGGTTTGAACTCGCATGCCATTAATACTATTTGAGTCACCTGAACAAAGACTATTCATAATCTTGGCAAAAAATATTATAATAATGATTAAAATAATGAAAAATACACCCTCTCCTCCACTATAAATACCACCCTCACACCCCTCTTCTTCCGACACCTATCAAGCTCTAATTCATGCCAATGTTCTGACAAATACTCTTCCCAAAGATCCTCCCCATGTACTAGAGCTTTTGGTCTCCCCAAAAGCACAAAACCAGAGCCCTTAAAAAGGATCTCAAGGAGAAGAGATCAAGATGAAATCGTCCCCTTTTATTTTCATTGTTTTCTTGAATTTTAAGTTATAATCTTCCATTTCCTTTGCATTATGTTGGAATATTTCATTCCATATCCCCCATTATAGTCCAGAATCCTATACATTTTGGACTTTCTCATGTTTGTGGGAAATTCATCATAAATCTTTTTCTTTTCCCTCACTTGTTCATGGAATTAAAAATATTGTCTGTGATGTGTCAAATTTATGGCCTCATAGATGATGTGATTTCAATTTTATTCAATTCATAAATGTATGGTTGTCAAACCATTTATATAGTTGAACCAGGTTATAATATATTTATTTGGTCTTATCAATGGTTCTGTAATTTTTTTACACATGGTTTTAAATTATAAAACAAATGAGGTCGTTATTAATGAAGAACCACTAAAATGATCTAAATGAACATCATTAATGTTTTAACTTATGAATCATCATCATATAAGAATTTAAAATTATAAATGGTATAATTTATGTTACTGGATATATATAAATACTACTCTATTCCTATTCTACAGTTTCACTTCTAATCGACATGAATATCCACGATGAACCAATCATGGAAATCATGTAAAGAACTCACCCAAAAATAGTGCATGGAGAAAAATACTAACAGTTAAAGGGTTAAATGATGTTAATAAGTGATAAAATAAGATGTTATAAACATTAACATGTTTCTATAAAATACTAAGGACACTTATTTAACAATTATATAGGAATTTTAAACAAGTTTGAAGTATGTAAAACCCGAGGTAAGGGAATTCTTAACCGGATTTCCATTCTTTGACTTAACCTTCTACTTCGTAATTTAGTTGGTATTAAAATTTATTGTGTGATGGTTATTGACTATATAATTTTTAATTATGCATATTTATAGTGTTTATACATATTTTATCCTCTCTATTAATTTTCACTTCTATTATATGATATTTATCATAGACATTCCTTTTAAAATCCTCTTTTTTTAAAATTCTGTTTTATGACAATCTACAGCAATATTTTTATGGAATTATTCATGTTGTATATTTATATTCTGGTTCTCGGGAATTGATTATGATGAAGGTTTAGACTTATATCTCCCTCCAATTCATTGGGAATGTGTAAGTTAGAGGTCAGCGATGTGGTTACTCCATGTGTAACTACGATGGTTAAACAAATTATAAGGTATCCGTGAGGGTAACAAATTATAAGGTATAAGAGAGGGTTACATGATTATGTAAGTAATGCCCTAAGATACCTTTATGATTATATTTAATTTCTCAGGTTTTGTGTGGATCTTGTGTAAATCTCATGTTACACAAAGTAAGTATATATGGGTGACAAGCATGTCTTTTGAAAATGCTTCCATACATTACGAGTATTAATGGAATAATTAGTTCGTCCCTTCTTTTTCATCCCTTACTGATATTTTGTGATCATGCCAAGATTTTAAATGATTTTCACAGGTTAATGGATTTTTAAGAAAAATAAGGAATCCATGTTAAATTTTATATAATTGTCCTGAAATCATGTTTATGTTTTATATTTTTATATTTTTTATAAAAATGGAAAGTGTTTTTATGCTATCCACATTGTAATAATGTTTAATGTTATGAATTTATTTTCCCAATTCTCTAAAGATCTAAAATTACACAGTATTACAGAGTGGATACCATTAAAATAGTTTCCCTTTTTTATCAAAATATAAAACATTAAAACATAAACATGACTCCTTGATAATTCAGCAACATTTATCGTGGATTACTTATTTGTATTACACATCCATTAACCCGTGAAAACCATTGAAAAACTCAGGATGAGAAGAAAATCTTAGTAAGGGATAAAAATAAGGAAAGATCACATTAGTACATGAATACTCATAACGTATGAAATCATTTTAAAAAGACATGATTGTCACCATTGAATATTTACTTTGTCTAAAATGATATTTATAAAAGATGCACAAAACACATGAGAACATAAATATAATCATAAAGGTATCTTTGGGAATTACTTACATAATCTTGTAACCCTCTCAGCTACCTTAAAATATGTAACCCTCATGGCAACCTTACAATTTGTGTAACCATCACAATTATACATGGAGTCACCATACGGCCGACCTCCAACTTAAACATACCCAATGAATTAGAGGTAAATATAGGTCCCACCATTCATCATAATCAATTCTCAAGAACCAAAACATAATCATACAACATGAATAATTCCATAAAAACATTACATTGTAATTTCGTAAAACCGAATATAAAATAAGAGTATTTTAAAAGAAAACTCTATGATAAATATCATATAATTAAAGTGAAAATTAATAGAGTGGATGGAATATGTATAAACACTATAAATTTTCATAATTATATATAATATAGACAAAACAAATCACACAATAAATTATAATACCAATTAAATAACAAAGTATAAGGTTAACCCAATGAATGAAAATCAGGTTATAAATTCTCTTACCTCGGATTTTCCTTACTTTAAACTTGTTTAAACTTCCTATATAATGTTTAAAAGAGTGTTATTAGAATTTTAAAAAAAACATTTTCATGTTTATAAAATATTATATTATCATTTCATAACATAATTTCACCCATTAAATGTTATTATTTTCCTCCTTGAATTGTTTTTGGGTGAGTTCTTTACATGATTTACATGATTAGTTCATGGTGGATGTTCTTGTCGATTGGACGTGAAAATATAGAATTGGAATGGAGTATTATTTATATATATCTTGTAACATAATTTCTACCATTTATCATTTTTAATTCATAAATGAGTATAATTTATATGGTAAAACATTAACGGTGTTCGTTTAGATCATTTTGGTGGTTCTTTGATAATAACGACCTCATTTGTTTTAAAAATTAAATCCATGTGTACAAAAGAATTCCAGAACCATTGATGAGCCATAATACATATATTATTAATTGGTTCAACAATAAAATTTTTTCATGACTAGTCTTGATTGAATTAATGAAAATTTAATTCATATCATCCACGATGTCAGTAATTCGACACATCAGAGACAATGTTTTTAATTCCTTAATCAAATGGGGGGAGAGAAAAATATTGATGAAAAATTTCCCATGAACATGAGAAAATATAAAATATAAAATATTCTAGAGCTTTCATGACTCTTGGGTAAGAAGAGGTGATTAATGAATAAGAAAAAAAATGAATCATGAAATAAAAGAAAACTTGAGAAATTTCTCAAGAAAATACGGCAGCCTAACGACATCTCATAAAATTTCCTAAAAATAATTTGAGGAGATAAAGGGGATATCAAATAAATCATATATAATATGGATAGTAAGGGGGTATATGTAATGAAATATCCCAACATAATCCTATGTTAATGGAAGATAATAACATAAAATGAAAGAAAAGAATGAAAATAAGAGAGGATGTTTACCTCTTGATCTCTTCTCCTTGAGATCCTTCTTAAGGGCTTATGTTTTGGTCTTTTCGTGAGACCAGTAGCTCTTGAAAGTGGGTAAGAGACTTAAGAGGATTTTTGGGTAGAACATAGTCATGTCTCAAATAATAAGACATATGAGAAGATGAGTGTATTGAGGGTGGTATTTATAGAGGTGGAGAGGTGGTATTTTTCATTATTTTAATCGTTATTATAATATTTTCCCAAGATTATGAATATTAAAAGTTCATGTAACCAAAAATAGTAATAATGGAATGTGAGTTCGATCCAAGTGTTCTTGCATAACTTATGATGTCATAAATAGTGTTTTTTATTGATAATTTCATTATACAGTATTTTTTAGCATTTCACTATCCATCGAAAATACATGATTTTTAGAAAAATACCAAAAATTTACCCTAACAATTTTTTGACATGTATAATTTAAAAATGAAGTCCATTTTTTGAAAATCAATTCCTAAATAATATTAATTTTATTTTTAAATAAAATCATACTTAATTTAATAATTAACAATTCTATTTCTATAACAACTTCTATATCACGATGAAAATTTACCCAAGATGTTATTATCTTAAATCCATAATAAAATAATATAATAATAAAATTTACTATTCATTAGGGTCGTATTACTATTAATATTACTATCTATAAGGGTATGTTACTATTTACAAACAAACCAGGTTGGTTTCATTAGACTCCAAATAACTTACTGAACACAATTGTAGATGATAGTTTCTTAAAATTCAAAACATAGAAGTGGAAAAATTATGTTTAAAGTATAGTTACAAATATCTACTTAAAACAAAGTTCCATGTATTTCTATTTATTTTTAGAAAAACAGGGGTGTTATATTATCCCCACCTTCTAGAAATTGCGTCCCCACAATTTTATTTTCCTATTAAACAACTGAGGGTACATTTTCCTCATAGCATTTTCAGACTCCCATTATGCTTCTTCAACCATGTGGTTTCTCAACAAAACTTTTATATGGTGGATTACCTTATTCTGCAATACTTGTTCCTTTCGATCAAGAGTCTACACTGGTTTCTCCTCATATGAAAGGTTATCATAGAGATGAACTGCTTCTTGGCTCAAGACATGTGATGAATATGGCACATATTTTCCTCCAAGATTTAAAAAGGACTGATAGATTGTGGACTTAGCTTCCCTTTCTTACCAAAACGCATCACAATATTCCAAGGAGGGATTTTAAGGAAAACACGGTCACCTACCTCAAAAGAGAAGTATTTTCTTCTGTTATCTGTATAAATTTTCTACCTACTATAAGCTATCCACATGTGTTGCTGGATCATCCTAACTTTCTCAGCCACTTCTTCTACTAATTCTATCCCATCAAATTTCTTTCACTGACATCATCCCAAAATGCTGGAGTCAGACATCGCTTCCTATACAAGGCCTCAAAAGGTTCCATCTTAATATTTTAATGTAATCTATTCTTATAAGAAAACTAAACTAAAGAAATATGTTGATCCTAACTTCCCTGGTAGTCCATTGAACAAGCTCGAAGAATATCTTCCAATGTCTGAATCATTTGTTCTAATTGCCCATTTAATTGAGGATTAAAATCTATACTAAAATTTATCTCTATTCCCAATGACTTCTGAAGTCCCATCCAAAAAATAGAACTGCACCTGGGATCTCGGTCAGATACAATGTAAAGAGGAACTCTATGTAACCTGACAATCTCCTTGAGGTACAATCGAGAAATCTGATCCAAAGGCATTGTATCTCAAATAGAAATAAAATGTGCGGATTTTTTCAGCCGATCAACAATAAAAAAATTACATTGTTACCTCGAGAATTATTTGTTAGTCCCACCACAATGTCCATGGATTCATTCTCCCATTTTCACTCTGGAAATGGAAAGGGCTGAAGCATCCCCTTCGGTAACTACCGCTCTGCTTTATCCTGTTGACATGTCAAACATATCATGGTTAAATCAGCAATATCTCTTTTCATTCCATCCCACAAATAATAATTCTGAACGTACCTATACATCTTAGTACATCAAGGATGAACTGAAAATGGATAACTATGAGCTCCACACAACAAGCCTTTCTTTAAATAGAAATCACTGGGCAACCACAAACTTTTTTCAAATATTAAAACACAATCTTTAGTAAGGTTAAATTCTGGAAAGATAACCATTTTAACCAATTCTACATTTTTCTGTAGCTCACGGTCTTCCTTCTATGCTCCCTTAATTTGACCTGACAATGAAGCCTGCACTAAAATCTGAAACAAAACAGATGTATTCCCTCCACCAACAACATCTAGGACAAAATTCATCAAATCATTTATCAAGGTATCATATTCTAAATGTAACATGGTTAATGTTTAATGATGTTCCCGACTATAGAAATCCTCCACTTTGTTTTCTTTTCTAGGATGGTAATTGATCATGCAATCATAATCCTTTATCAGTTCAATCCTTTTTTCTGCCTCATGTTTGATTCCTATTCAGTGAATATATACTTCAGAATTTTATGGTAAGTGTATATTTTAAAATTGGTTCCCTGTAATTGATGCCTCCAAATTTTAAATGAAAAAACCACAGCCATAAATTCTAAATCATGTGTGGGATAATTTATCTCATGATGATTATGTTTTCTCAATGTATAGGAAATTACTGGATCATTCTGCATCAATACGCAACCAATTCCCTTGAAGGAAGCATTACTGTAGATGACAAACCCACCATTCGGTGAAGGTAAGGCAAAAACATAAGAATTCACCAATCTCTTCTTTAGTTCCTGAAAAAAACATCAAATTCTTCTATACATACCAATTTAAACCCATTCTATGTTATCTTAGTCATCATAATAGATAACGAGGAAAATTTCATAAGAAAACGTCTATAATAACATACTAATCCAAGAAAACTATGAATCTCTGTAACATTTGTGGGTCTTGTCCATTAATCAACCACTTTTGTTTTGGAAGGATCAACTTCTATTCCATCCTTATTTATAATGTTCCCAAGAAAATAAATCCTTTTCAACCAAAAATCACACTTGATGAATTTTCCATATAGTTTCTTTTCTTTTCGGGTTTGTAAAACAACCCTTAGATTTGTTTCATGCCCCTTTTTATTTTTAGAAAATACAATAATTTCATCAATAAATAATACCAAAAACGTATAAAAGAACTCATGAAATACTTTATTCATAAGATTCATGAATATAGCAGGTGCATTAGTTAATCCAAACAGTATACCAACAAATCCATAATGCCCATATCTAGTACGAATGGCTATTTTTGGGATGTTATCTTCCATCTCTTTCAGATGATGGTATCCAGATCTCCATTAAATCATGCAAATGTTCTGATCTCCCTTGTTTCCAACAATATGATCCAGATAATTTTCGTTTCCATCTTTCAATAATTTCTTAGCTTCGTGATATGTTATCAATTGTATGGGTTCATTCTTGAATAAAAACAAAAACTATTTATAATGAAAAACATTATCAGCTGTACAGTTCATCATAGAATGTTAATAAGAAAGCCAATCCATTCCAATAAAAACATCAAACTCGACTATGGGTAAAACTACAAGGTTTTCAAGTAAAGTATTTCCACAGACCACAATAGAAAGATTGATAAAATTCCACTTTACTATTACATTTCCCCCTGGTGTTTTAACAACAAGTTATGGTTTCTTTTTTTGAGGTGATATTTCCAATTTACCAAAAAAAATTCAGAGATGAAGGAATGTGTAGACCTCGTATCAAACAAAACAATAGAAAAATCTGAGTGAGAAAACAAAGTACATGATACAACTTCATTGGATGTCCTGACATCTACTAATGTAGTCGTAAATGTTCTCACTATACCATTCTTATTGTATTTTGGCTTCTTTCCATCATTAAAAACACTCTTTGGCAGGCATTTTCATAATGACCCATTTCACTACATTTAAAACACTTTACAGTCTGCTTATCTTGATTAGTCTTAGGATCGTATTCCTTGAAATCGCAGGCCATATGTCTAAAAATAACACATTTAAACACTTCCAAGTTTAGCTAAGACAGCCCCTAGGGTTTTTCTTGCCACACATTTTACCAACTAGAAATTTTATTTTCTTACCATCAGATTTCTTTGGTTGATTATTACCCATCACTTTCCATCTATACCTCTTCTTCTCTTTATTACCAAAATGCACATGATCATCAACAAACTTCATCTCTACCCTTTCAGCACATCAGAAAAGTTTCTCATTACTTTTGAAATCCTGGGAGGCCAATGCCCTTCGATACCTTTTCTTCTATCCTGAGTAAGAGCAGTTGATTTTGCTATCAAGATCCAGAATAATATTTAGAGAATACCTCTCCAGTCGATTGAATTTCACTTCATACACGGACATGGAATCTTTCCCCTTGTGTTTTAATTCATAGAATTTCTTCTCAATCCAAAATCACACCACCTTAGAAAAATATTTTTAATGTAAAATACTTTTAAATTCATCCCACTATAAGGTATAAAAATCCTCTCTACCCCAGATATTCCTTAACATTGACCACCATTGACCAGCTTCCCCTTCAAAATGATAAATGGCCAGATATTCCATTCAATTTTCCGAACATAATATAACATCAAATATCTTTCCTAGGGCTTTGATCCATCCTTCACCTATGACTGGGTCAGAAGATCCATTAAAAGTAGGAGGGTGTTGTCTCATAAAATGTTCCACTATGGTCATGCTTCACTGTGGTACCTCTATTTGTTTTCTTTCATGGATTCCACCACCATTTATTGTCTATGTTAGGTGATCCATTATTGTCACAAACTGCTCGGTTCCAATCCCTACAATTCTGGGCTGTAGATCTGTAAGGGTGTCATTCTATCAGTGCCTCTCCTCTTTAGCATCCATGTTCCTTCTGCGGACAACCATTCTGAAAAAACATATCATTGATAAAGAAACATGGTAATCATTCAATGCAAAAACATTTCAAATTAATCATGGAGTAAAAAATATTTTATGGTATTAATTTAATATCATATTAACCTCTAATTTTATCTATACAATCTCTTGATACCAACTTTAAGGACCAAACCTTATTACATACATAATCGTGAATTTAGTCAAGAAAACAATTCCTTTTAAATTGAGGATATTTTCAAGATTAGAGATTCATAGAATTTGGACAATACATTCATAACATTACAAATTATTACAAAGTGTATACCATAATAATAGTTTCCATTTTTTCATAATATAAAATATTAAAACATAAGCATGACTCCTTGACAATTCTTCAATATTTAACATGGCTTTCTTCTTTTCCATACACATCCATTAACCTGTGAAAAACATTTAAAAACGTGGGATGATAAAAAAATCTCAGTAAGGGATGAAAAATAAAGGAAGAGAACATTAGTCCATGAATAATTGTAACGTATGAAATCATTTTCAAAAGACGTTCTTGTTACCCAAACATACTTAATTTGTGTAACATGAGAATTAAACAAAATCCACAAAAAAAGAACATAAATATAATAATAAGGTATCTTAGGTATTTACTTTCATAATCATGTAACCCTCTCTTTTCTAACTTATAATTTTTAACCCTCACGGCTACCTTACAATTTGTGTAACCATAGTAGTTACACTTGTAATAACCCTACGGCTGACCTCCAACATACACCTACCCAATACATTGGAGTGAAATATAGGTCCCACCTTCACCATAATAAATGCCCACAAACCCAAAAATAATCATATAACATGAATAATATCATAAAAACATTTCTTTGTAATTTTGTAAAACCGAATTTATAAAAAAAAAGATGATTTTAAAAGGAAAGTCTATGATAAATATCATACAATTGAAGTGAAACTTAATATAGTGAAGAGAATAAGTATAAACACTATAAATACACATAATTCAACATAATATAGGAAAAAACCATCACACAATCAATTTTAATACCAACTAAATAAGGAAGTAGAATGTTAACCCAAAGAATGGAAATTAGGTTAAGAATTCCCTTCCTTTGGTTTGTCTTACATGAAACCTATTTAATCTTCATGTATAATGGTTAAAAGTGTGTTATTAGTATTTTATATAAAACTTTCCATGTTTATAACATCTTATATTATCATTTCATAACATCATTTCATATTTTAATTGTTACTATTTTTCTCCATGCACTATTTTTGTGTGAGTTCTTTACATGATTTAAACGATTGGTTCATGGTGGATGTTCATGTCGTTTAGAAGTGAAACTCCTGAATAGGAATGGAGTACTATTTATATATATCCAGTAATATAAATTATACCATTTATCATTTTGAATTCTTACATGAGGATGATTAATAAGTTAAAACATTAATGATGTCTGGTTAGAACATTTTAGTGGTTCTTTGATAATAACAACCTCATTTGTTTTGTAAATTTAAACCATGTGTAAAAAGGATTTATAGAACCATTTATGAAACAGAATAAATATATTATAAACTGGTTCAACCATAAAAATGGTTTCATGACCAGACTTTAAGGAATTAATGAAAATTAAAATCACATCATCCACGATGCCAGTAATTCAACACATCACGGACAATGTTTTTAATTCCCTAAATAAGTGGGAAAAGAGAAAAATATTGATGATGAATTTCCCATGAAAACAAGAACATACAGAATATAAAAGATTTTAGAGCATTCCTGACTCTTGGTTAAGAGGAGGTGATGAAAGAAGAAGAAAATAATGGAATCGTGAAATAAAATAAAACTTGAGAAATTTCTCACAAAATTAGGCAGTCGAATGATGTCTCTTAAAATTTCATCCAAATAGTTTGATGAGAGAAAAGGGATATATCATCACTCATACATATTATAGACATTAAGGGGGATATGGAATTAAATATCCCAACATAATACAAAGGGATTTGTATATAATCACATAAAATGAATGAAAATAATGAAAATAAAAAAGGATGTTTACCTCTTGATCACTTTTCCTTTAGATACTTCTTAAGGGATTCGATTTTGGTCATTTGGTTAGACCAGTAGCTCTAGGACGTGGATAAGAGGCTTGGGAGTAGTATTGTGCAGAATAATGGAATGGATCTAGAGTTGATAGGTGTGGGAAGAATAGGGGAGTGAGGGTGGTATTTATAGTGGATGAGAGGGGGTATTTTTCATTATTTTAATCTTTATTAAAATTGCTTGCCCAAGATTATGAAAATTCATAGTTCATGTGTCCTCAAATAGTAATAATGGAATGTGAGTTCGAACCAAGTGTCATTAAATCACTTATTATGTCATAATTAGTGTATTTTACTGATAATTTGATTATTTGATATTTTATCGTGTTTCACTATTCATCAGAAAAACAAGAATATCATAAATATCCCAAAAATTTAACCTATCAATTTTTTGACGTGTAGAATTAAAAAAGTAAGTCCATTTTTTAAATAAAATTACTAAATATTATTAATTTAATCTTTACATAAAAACATACTAAATTCAAAAATTAAAAATTCTAATTCTATAAGAACTTTTAAATCACGATGAAAAATTAACCAAGATGTTATTATCTTAAAGCCTTATGAAAATAAAATAATAATAAAAATTACTATTCATTAGGGTCATATTACTATTCATATTACTATTCATAATGGTATGTTACTTTTCACAAATGAAAAACAAATTGGTTTCATTAGACTTAAAATAATATACTGAACACAATTTTAGATGAATGTTTCATTAAATTCAAAACACAGAAGTGCAAAAATTATGTTTAATGGTTAGTTATAAATGTCTACTTGAGAAAACGTTCCATGCATTTATATTTATTTTTTGGAAAAAATGAATAGTAATATGACCCTAATGAATAGAAAATTTTATTATTATTTTACTTTTTAAGGCTTTAAGATAATAAATATTGGTTATTTTTACATCGTGATATAGAAGTCGTTATAGAATTATAATTGTTATTTTTTTAATTATATATGCTTTTATTCAAAAATTAAATTAATAATATTTTGAAAATTATTTTCAAAAACTGAACTTTATTTTTGAATTTTACACATCTAAAAATGGTTAGGGTAAATTTTTGGGATATTTCTGAAATTCATGGTTTTTTATATTAATAGCGAAATACAATAAAACACCGTATAATCAAATTATCAGTAAAATACACAATTTATGACATAATTACTGATGCAAGGCCACTTGTCTTGAACATACATGCCATTATTACCATTTGAGGTCACATAAACTAAGACTATCTGTAATCGTTTGCAAAAATATTATAATAACGATTAAAAGAATGAAAAATACCCCCTCTCCTCCACTATAAATACCACCCTCACTCCCCTCTTCTTCCAACACCTCTCAATATTTTATCTATTCATATTTTCTTCCCAATACTCCTCCCAAGGATCTTCCCTACATCTTAGATCTTTAGGTCCCATCAAAAGACCAAAACCAAACCCCTTATGAAGGATCTCAGGGAGAAGCGATCAGATGGTAAACATCCTCTTTTATTTTCTTTCTTTTCATTCATTTAATGTTATTCTCTTCCATTACCTTTATATAATGGAGGGATATTTCACCCCATATCCCCAATTAATGTCCATATAATGTATGAGTGATGTGATATCCCCTTTTTCTCATAAGACTATTTTTTTGAAATTTTAAGAGACGCAGTTAGGCTGTGAATTTTTGTGAGAAATTTCTCATGTTTTCTTTTATTTCAAGATTCGTTTATTTTATTCCTCTTTCCTCCACTCCTATAAACCAAGAGTCTTGAAAGCTCAAAAATCAGGTATATTATTTATGTTCTCATGTTCATGAAAAATTCATCATCAATATTATTCTCTTCCACCACTTATTCAAGGAATTAAAAACATTGTTCGTGATGTGTCAAATTACCGACATCGTGGATAATCTGATTTAAATTTTATTTAATTCTAACAAGTCTAGTCATGAAACCATTTTTATAGTGGAACCTGGTTATAATATATGTATTATTTCTCATCAATGGTTCTGGAATTCTTTTGTAAACATGGTTTTAATTTATAAAACAAATGAGGTCGTTATTATCAAAGAACCACTAAAATGATCTAAACAAACATCATTAATGTTTTAACATATGAATCATATTCACTTTATAATTAAAAATAATAAATGGAATAATTTTTTTACTAGATATATATAAATACTACTCAATTCCAATTTTGTATATTCACTTCCAATCGAAGAGGACATCCACCATGAAGTAATCATAGAAATCATGTAAAGAATTCACCCAAAAATAGTGCAAGGAGCAAAATACTAACAATTAAAGGGTGAAATGATGTAATGAAATGATAATATAATATTTTATAAACATTAAAATGTTTTTATATAATACTAATAACTCTCTTTTAATCATTATACAAGAAATTTAAACAAGTTTGATGTATGACAAGCCCAAGGTAAGGGAATTCTTAACCTGATTTCCATTCTTAGGATTAACCTTCTACTTCGTTATATAGTTTGTATTAAAATTAATTTTTTATGTTTTATGACTATTTTATTTTTAATTATGTTTATTTCCAGTGTTTATACATATTATATTAATTCTATTAAGTTTCACTTCAATTATGTGATATTTATCAGAGACTTTCCTTTTAATATCCTCTTTTTTTAAATTCGGTTTTACGAAATTTCAAGTCAATGTTTTTATGGAATTATTCATGTTTTATGATTATGTTTTGTTAATTGTGAATATATTATGATGAAGGTTGGGACCTATATTTTCCTTAAATGCAATGGGTATGTGTATGTTGGAAGTCAGCTGTATGGTTACTCTAAGTGTTACTACGATGGTTACACAAATTGTAAGGTAACCGTGAGGGTTACAAATTATAAGGTAGTCAAGAGGGTTACAAGATTTTGTAGGTAATTCCCAAATATATGTTTATGATTATATTTATCTTATCCTATTTTTTTATGGATCTTGTGTAAATCTCATGTTACAAAAAGTAAGTATAAATGGGTGACAAGAATGTCTTTTAAAATACTTTCATACATTACGAGTATTCATGGACAAATGTGCTATTTATTTATTTTTCATCCCTTACTAAGCTTTTGTTCTCATCCCATGTTTTTAAATGATTTTCACAGGTAAATGGATGTTTAATAAAAAGAATGAATCCATGTTAAATGTTTAATAATTTTCAAGGATTCATGTTTATGTTTTAATGTTTTATATTTTGAAAAAGAAATGGAAACAGTTTTTATGGTCTCCAATCTGTAATTATGTGTAATGTTATGAATGTATTGTCCCAATTATATAAAACACTAAACATGAAAAGATCCTCAATTTAAAAGGAAGTGTTTTCTTGATTAATTCTAGATTATCTATGTAAAAAGGATGGGTCCTTATAGCTGTGGGCTTGGCCCGCTGGCTAGCGTGACTCATGCAAGGGTCACACGGTTTGCCTTTTGAACTGTTCAAAGAGTTATTCAGCTCTTAGTTGGTAGAGCTAGGTGGGATGGCCTGGCTGTCTGAGGGACTTGTAGGGAGTGGGTCCCCTCATTTTGACGTGGATATTAAGTTGCGGCCTGCGTCACTGCAGCGCACGACGGTGCACCACCTCCTGCCTCCGCAGACGGCCCAGAGCTGGCCGAATGTCTATCCGCCATGGCACTAAGCGGTGCAGCCTCCCATCAGAAGCTGGTAAGCTTCGGCCGCCACATTCTCCACTAGAACCAATCACTGGATCCATGAAAAATGATCTTTCATGAGCCACTGGGTGAGTTCTGATGGTCCTTTTTTCCTTCTGCTCGTTCCTATGGGCCAATAGGGATACCGTTGTCACTGCACGGCTCCTAGATTCATTGTTTTGTCGAATTTGTAAATTCGTCCTTCGGAAAATGGAAAAATAATGAAGAGAAGGATGGTCTAAGCCTTGTTTTTTGGTCTTTCCCCCTCTGCTTTAACATCATAACAATCGGGAAGCAATTTTATTCATGAAAGATAAACTTTAATAATAAACCTCATAACTCAAGATTCGTTGGAGATGTCACGGTGGTGGAAGAAGATTCCATGTTTGAGGAAGCCGTCAGCGTTCGTCGATCCTGGTTCATTACCTCCCAAGCCTCCATCCTCCATCAGTGGAAGGTTTCATGGTACTTTTCTATATGTTCCAAATAGCCATACAAAAATCCCACACCCATGCATCAAATGAATAGACGGAATAATCAACCGAGTTTCAGACAATAATGCGGTTCATTTATGAACCGTATTTAATGTTTAAATATTGTAGTAACAAAATCCAAGATTCAAGTCATCAAATTTCTTGACAAATTCATGGTCTCACCACACCGCTCAACCGCTGGAGAGAAAATAAAATAACATTTTAATTTTATTTTAATATTTTTAAGAGGTATTAAGACTAATTTTTTCTCTCGACCTGCTGTGTTCAAAGTGAATCCTCCCTTATGAGAATCATGGCATTGTGTATTAAATGGTGTCCATCAATTTCAATTCTATGTACCGGTCCAAATGATAGAATACACCACCCCCATGTAAACAAAATGTGCCTAAAAAATTATAAAATTCCTTTCCTGGCACACCAGACCTTTGAATCACATGCCGTAAATTTTCGCACACTCGTTATAATCCCAAATAATTTAAAAACATGGAATTTTTGGTTCTTTACAATGTAGGTGGGAGAACATCACTATATACATTGTCAGTGGACTTCTATGGGAATGCCTAGGAAAGAATGATATATGGGACATTGTGGATCATTTTATAAAGATAGCTCAACTCATTTCAATTCGAGGGGACTTATCATTGGATACACATTCACAGGTATATATCAACTAGGTGGTAAGGCTGCATTAAGAACCAGTTTCTATTGTTCTGATAGATATTCTAGACTCACCTAGATGTATTGGAAAAGTCTCCAGCATGCTCTAAGAATTGAACTAATCCTCAATATATCCTATCATCTCAAGCTGATGTCCAATCTAGGACAACTATTCATAAATCGGAATATATATTGAGGGAATGTTCTAGGGACATAAAAGGAGGGTGGGACCATCATCTTATACTAGTCGAATTCTATTAAAACAATTTTTTTCACGCTAGTATCCAAATGGCATCATAGGATTCTATTTATAGCGGAAGGTAAAAAATAGTTGTATGTTGGGATAAAGTTGGTGAGAGTAAGATGCTCAGACCAGAAATCGTCGAAGAAATGGTGGAGAAGGTGAACACCATCTAGTAGCACATCAAGGAATCCGAATTTTTGTAGAAACATTATTTAAAAAATAATCGATGATCCCTTTAGTTTAAATTTAAACACATTGTATTTCACCGTATATCTCCATGGAAGAAGGTCATGAGGATTAGGAATAAAGGAAATCTACATCCCAGGTACATCATCCCCTTCAAGATTCATGATCATGTTTATGCAGTGGCCTATTGACTAGAACATCCACCTACCATGTCTAAAGTTCATGATCTCTTCCATGTGTCCCTCTTAAAAAACTACATACCAGATACTTCACATGTATTGTCTTCATACGTAGTCTAGTTGGAGAATTATATTTCTTATGAGGAGAAACCAGTGAATATCATGAATCGTAGAGATAATATTCTATATAACAATACTAGTCCCCTTGTCAAATTAATATGGTAGAACCATTAGTATGAATCAGATTCATGGGAACTGGAGGAAGCAATGATGTGAATGTACCCACACCTATTTGTGGCTTAGAATGTAAAATGATTTTTTGAGGGAAATTTTTTTTAAGGGGAGCTGAATGTAATGAATCGATAATTTATCAATTTAATTACCTTATTATAATTTTGTTTGATTGTATAGTCACATAATATTACCTATAGAGCATAATACAAACCA
Source organism: Viscum album (assembly GCA_963277665.1). Classification (NCBI taxonomy): domain Eukaryota; kingdom Viridiplantae; phylum Streptophyta; class Magnoliopsida; order Santalales; family Viscaceae; genus Viscum; species Viscum album. Next base: position 1,375,395,232 of record OY728140.1, on the reverse strand, counting down.
TATAAATGAATAATAAGTGAAATAAAATGTATCTCTTATTTTAAAGAAACATATACAGATCAAATAGTAAGTTGACTTTTAGAATAGTAATTTGGCCCTTATGAATAGAAAAATGGTCAATGTAATAGTAACCTCACCAATAAAATTAAAAATTAAATGTATCTATCTTTTATGTGACACTATGATAAAATTATAGCATAGTACACTAAAATACATTTTTTTTAAAAAATATTAACAACATTTTGGAATTATTGTAAGTCTTGTATATTTAACAATAATTTTATGATTAATTTAATAAAATAAATAAAATTTATTTCCATAAAATTAATTCATATATTTTAATTTTTATTTCATATTATCATAAGATAATATTATTAGCCCTTAGTTAATATTTAAATGCGTTATAAAAGAAGTTTTATTTTTAAATTTTATATTTTGCAGGTAAATTGTGATTGGGATTAGAAATTAAATTTATCACATTTATGAAACTATTTTAAAAAATGGAGTTAATTTTTGAATTCTAAAAGTCCAAAAGTGGTTAGGGTTATTTTTTGAAATTTTTCTAAAATACGTGAATTTTTTATGAGTAGTAAAATATGTCAATTTATGATAAATACTCAATAAATGAATTTTTTTCATCATGCTTAATACATGGATATTGTAAATAGAAATTTTTTCAGAATAAAATTATCTCTTTAATATTTTGGTCACATGAATAAATACTATTCATATAATTGATCAAAAATATTAAACTAATTATTAAAATAATGGAAAATCCCTCCTCTCCTCCACTATAAATACCACCCCTCTTTACATCACCTCTTCTCTCAACTAAAGCCATATTCCAAGTAATAATTCAACTAAAATATCTTTATAACACACTCTACTAAATTCAAAATCCCCTTTTCTCTCCAAAAGACGGAATCCTCTCCCCTAATGAGGTTCTCAAGGAAGTTATATTCAAGAGGTAAACTCCACTTTTTATTTCTTTTATTTTCATTCAAGTTTCATTCCTTCTTTTTCTTTCCTCAACTCATTTAATACAAATGTTATGATAACTCTAGTATCATACATTTACTTGAATAGAGTTATAATAACGTAATAATTTATCATCATCTCTAGGTTCCCCATCATTTTATACTGGAAACAAAAAACCATCCGAGATGTGTTATTTTATCACTTTCAAGGATGATGAGGCTTCTATTTGTATTATTGTCTAAAATTATGGTCATGAAACCATTTTGATTATTGAACCAGAATAAAATATATGTATTATTTATAATATGAGGTTATGTAATCTTTTCTACCCATGATATTAATTTATATGGAAAAATGTGTCTAATGTGATAAAAACTGCAAATTAACTGAAACAGTTATCATTAAAGTTTTATATAATGATTCATCTTCACTACAAATAACCAAATTAATAAAATAAACATGTAATTTTTTATATCATTATTGAGAACATACAACTTCAATTCAGAACAACAATTATCATTTTACATGTTTATCCTTAAATGTATATAAGTAAACTAATCATTAAACTCAAAGAAACAAGAACTCCTAAATAATGAAATTGAACTTCTTACCCCATAAAAAAGGTAATGAATGAACTTAATAAGGTTATGATTAATAAATTAATTGTGTAAGAGGTTTTGGAGATATTAATTAATTAATTTAATTTTTTATCAAATAAATTTAGATAATGTTATGGACACCATCAAACATAAGATCAGGGATTTTACACAAACCTCCAGTATTCCTGTTGGTTGCTCTATCGTTATTTTTTACCCAAATCAAGTTATATTTTATTTTAATGTATATATTTAAAATTATTTTCATATGTCCAAAAATAATATATCAATATTAATTCATCATTCTCTTTCATTGATATACATGTTTTCAAAAGGCTCCCTTTTCAATACTTCCCGAAAAGCAACTCTGTTTTAAGGGAACCTCCTGAATTCTTTCTCAATTTCAACAGAACTCTATAATATGTTTTAAGACATGATTTTATTTATAAAACCACTATTTTAATCATGAAGACTTTATTGTTTAAATTATGGTTTTATATAAATTATTATACCCTTTTATGTTTTAAATGACCTTTAACATTTTTCTTTAACCACACTAAAATGTTGTAATGATAACATTTAATAATACTCTTCTTACATGTTGACAATTATATTAGAAATAACATACCACGATATATTATTTTTTTCAATTATGTATTTTTATGTATGTTTTAATTTCTTTATTTCATGGACACTTTTATGATACAGCCATTCATTATGCATTATGACATGATTATGATACCCATTTAATTTCATGGGTACCCATATGATTATGTATGATTGATAATTTATGATTCATTATGTTTAAAGAATATTCAGAAACATATTAAAATGGTTTCACAGAGAGGGGGCTCCAATTAATTGGGTAAAGTTGAGTCTCATGAGACGTTATGTGTAATGGTCATGGAGATTATCGTTGACTTGTGAAAACATGTGTAATGGTCTTGTTGTTTAACCTTGGCTTGTGCTTCTTAATGTGAAAGGAGACTTTCCTTAGGCTAAATTAATTTTTTATGTTACTAAATTATTATAATATCTCCATTTTTATATGATCCCATGTTTATATAATATGATTGCATATGTTAATTCATTTTATATCACTATTCCATGCCTTCTAACCCATGTGTTAAAGATTTATTATTATGCTTAATCCCTTACTCAACATTTAGCTCTTCCCTATGTTCATGTTATCCCTATGTTATCATATAATGATGTATGATAACTATGAATGTTATGATCTCTTTATGACAATTAAATTATTATGTGTTTAATTTAGTCCTTTGTTTTAAATTTTATGTACCTAGTCTTCCAATACACTAGACTTCATGATCCATGGCTTGTAATATGATTCTTTATTATGCATAAAATCATGTAGTGAAATGTGTAAAAGTGTAGTTACAATATAAATTCCCCCTCCCAATATCATTGATGAATTATAATGAAAAAGAACTAAACGTAGAGGAGGTCGTGTGTGATTGAATGTAAACAATGTGATGGTGGTGCAAAGAAATGATGAGGTGTAGGTGGTTGCAACACCCCGACCCCTATAGGATGGAGCCTATGCATTACTTGTGACATTGGAATGGTTAGAAGGAATGAAAATCTGGAAGTAATGATCCGTTTATTAGTATTGAAGAATCTAGATACATAGATGTAACAAAAATTATATTGAAAAAGGTTAAAAGATACAATACATAACAAAACTAAAAACTATAACCACATGAACTTAATAAATGACCTTCTCTTAATCACCCGTTGAAGGTAAATAATGAAAGGGGTGAGCTCAAACACTCTGTGAGGGTTAAAAACAGAGGAAGCATGAGTACAATAATAAGCGAATCACAATCAATATGACATAATCAATATGGAATAGTGAATAAATGAATAAATAATTCCATTAATAAACTGAGAATGAAACTACATCCATAGATTTTGTCATAGTGAAAACCTCATGGATTATAATAAAAAATGTTAATGAATAAATAGAATTATTATTAATTAGACATCATGTATCTGGAATATGAAACAATAATACCATCAAAACAGTTTTGTTTTGTGGGTAGAAACACGTCTGATTTTTGGAAATAAACTCAAAGGGTTTGTCGCCAAACTAATTTATCTCATTAGACCTACTGATGCATCAAGAGGATATAGCGGGCCCCACCCACCACTGCATTTCAAAATAATTATTTACACATTGATTCAATTCAAGAGAAATATTCATTTTCAATATCTGTATAGAGTAGTCTATATGGATTCATCAATATTTCCATAGTTAAAATAACTTTCCAAATAATCACCGTATATAAAATGGTATACGGTTTAGAAAACAAACATATCCATCATATGAGATTATGGATAATTAATATAAATATAATTTCAAATGAAAAGTGATCTCAAATGGGCATTAGGTACACCACATAAGAATTTTTAGGTTCATAATACAATGTTAGTCACAATAAAGTAGTAGTTGAGACAAAGACCCGTACCACAATGTAATCGGTCGAATCATATGTAAAGAACATTATAACCCTAAAATTAATCACTGAATATCATGAATATAATGAATATAATGATATTTATGTTTTTATATATCAAATGGAAGTACACATATACCACATACAAGAAATAAGTGGCGAATAATTAAAATCTCCCAGAAAGGAAAGTTAGATGAGAAACCCATTACAAACATTTCGGAATGATAACGAGTGTTCTTGAGAGGGATTAAAGAGAGGTAAAAGTTTATAACATTATTTATATATCATAAGGGAAGTATGGGGAAGGTGAGAAAACATACCCCATCATTAGGTATCCAAAATAAAAGAGCACAACCTAGGGGAGATTCTTGAACAAAAGTGAGACAGAGGATCCCATACATAGATTGTGTAATTAGTGTGATGATAAATCAATGAAATATTTATGTCTGAAAAATAAAAATCCACAAAATATAAGTGTATATATAGTATAAAATTATTATAGGACTTTCACACATATTCATGGAAATTAAAAACCAATGAAATAGATGTGTAACACATTAAATGGAAATTAATTTATGATATCCCTTACCTTATGCTTGAAGGTGTTCTTGATTGTTCTTAAAAACCTGAATAATCAAATTTAAATTCATTAATTAATAATTTCAGATCATAATCAGCATGTAATTGATATGGTCTAACCTAATTAAGTTCATTAATGTCCTTTTGATGGATTTAAGAGATTCAATTTTATTGTTTTGGAAGAATTTTATTACTTGGTTTTAGGATTTGTTTACTTGTATTCATGAATAGCAGTTGGTTGGAAATATGGTTAAACATCCAGAATTGATAATATAAATTATTAGTGACATTAAATATATATAAATGATGTTATAATTATTCTGGTTATATACCTTGAGGATTACTCAATCGATGTGTTAAAAATACACCCTTGAATTTGGATTGGCATTTTTGTGCTCAATAAACTTGTTTTGTATTATTATTCCATATTATGTACGTATAAAGATTAAAAAACAATAATGAAGATAAAATACATATATCATGACCTGGTTTAACCATAAATATAGTTTCATGACCCGTAATGAAGGAATTATTGAAGAAAAAAACTTCGTCATCCATGAAAGATATAAATTGGAATGTCATGGACGTTGATTTCGTTTAAAAAAATAAAAGAGAGGGAGTAAGAAAATTGATGATGGTTCTTCCATTCACATGATACAAATACATTATATATATGATACTGGGTTTATCATGATCATTTGGACAGAGGAGGTGAGGAGAGTATAAAAAATTAAGATAAATTAAAATGAAACTAAAAGAAAAAGAATGGTATTTTACCTCTTCAAATAACCTCCTCAAGAACCTCTTTAAAGGGAAGGGGTTTGGGTCGTTTGGAAAGATCAAGAGAATCCTAGTCGTAAGGAGTGACTAGGTAAGGATATTTGGGTAGAACATTAAGGAGCTTCAAGGCATATAGGAGTGAAAGAAGAGGGAGTTGTGAGGGGTTTTTATAGTGGAGAAGGGGTAACTTTTGAATATTTAATTCATTATTTTATTATTTCCTTCAAGACAACCAATAGTGTTGTTTCATGGGACAACTAATAGTAATAAGGGAAATTTATTTCGAAACATGTGGCCTTATATCTCTTACGATGTCATAAATAGTGAATTTAATAGATAATTTGTATATACGGTATTTTATCATATTTCACTATTCATAAAAACTTCTAGAAGTTCAGAAAAATCTGAAAATTTTACACTAACCATTTTTTGATGTGTAGAATTCAAAAATGAACTCCATTTTTCAAAATTAATTTTCTAAATATTATTAATTTAATTTTTAAATAATTTCATAGTTATGTCCAAAAATTACAATCTTAAAGGTTCAATTAGTTTTATTTCTCATTGAAAAACTAATTAAGATATTATTATCTTATTTCCTTAAGATAATAAAATATTATTATTATTTACTATTCATAAGGGTCATATTAATATTCATTTTAATATTCATAAGGGTATGTTACTATTCTCAAAATATCTAGTTTGTTCTATCAGACTACAAATGGCTTACTTATCACAACTCTAGATGACCGTTTTTCACAATTCAAAACTTAGAAGTGGAAAAATTATATTTATTGGATATTTATTGAGTATCGTTTAAATAACCATCTATTGTTTTAATGTAACACAATGATGAATAGAATATATTTATGAGAAACATACCATAAAATGTTTGGGGGTTATATGATTCTATCCTTCAGAAATTTTGTCTTCACGATTTTATATATAGAGCCCTATAAAAATATGTGGGTGGTTATTCTTCATGAAATCCTCTGGTTCCCATGTTGCTTCCTCCATATTTTGGTTTCTCCATAGAACCTTTACTAGACTATTTTTTTTGATTCCTCAATATATGCTCCCTGTTGTCAAGAATCCGGATAGGCTTTTCAAGGTATGGCAAATCTTTTTCTAGTTCTATTTCTTAATATGTTGGTACAAAGGTTGGGTATAGCATGTATTTCTTTAACAATGATATGTGGAACACATCATGATCTCTTTAGAGATTTGGATACATCGCTAAACGATAAGCTACAGCTCCAATTCGTTCCAGAATTTCAAATGGTCTGATGTACCTGGGGCTTAGTTTCCCTTTCTTACCGAAGCTCAAGACACCCTTCCATGGAGATACATTCAGAAACACATAATCTCCCACTTGGAATTCCACATTCTTTCTCCGGTTGCTAACATAACTCTTCTTACTACATTGGGCTTGTTTAATATGGGCTTGTATTTTCTTCAACTTTGTCTTGTTCTCTTCAATATGTTATGGGCCTATAATTTTCCTCTCACCAACATCGTCCTAACAAGTTCGTGTTCGAAATCTATTTCCATATATTTCTTCATATGGATCCATTAAAATACTAGAATGGAAACTATTGTTGTAGGAAAATTCCTCCAAAGGAAAGTATTGATCCGACATACCGTGGAAGTCAAAATAACATTATCTCAGCATGTATTCTAGAGTTTGAATAGTCCTTTCAGACTATCCGTCAGTTTGTGGGTGATATGTAGTACTCATACGGAGCTCATTATTTGATGCCTTCTAGATACTTTTAAAGACTTTTTATATAAACCGAGGATCTAGATCAGAGGCAATCAATTGAGGTGCATCATTAAGTCTCACAATTTCATTAAAATAAAGTCCTGCCAAGCGCTAAAGTGGTAAATCCTATCTTATTGGAAGGAAATGTGCTGATTTTGTGTGATGATCAACAATTAATCATATTGTATCATTCCTTCTAGGTGTCCTCCATAGTCTGGTGAAAAAATCCATCGTAATTTTATCCCACTACCACATTGAAATAGGTATAGGTTGCATCACTATTTTGGATGTTGTCTCTCCGCCTTCACTTGTTGACAAACTAGACACCTTGACACGTAGTAACAACTTCTCACATCATGTTATGCCACCAAAAATATTCCTTCAGATATCTATACATCTTGGTTCTACCCAGGTTTATAGAGAAATATGTGCTATGAGAAACATTTAATAGTTCCCTTTTTAGCTCTTGTATTAATGGAATGCATAACCTCTTCCCAAATTTCAGAACTCCTTCTTTATACACGAAGTAAGCCAGTCTCTCATCCTTGACTACATTAATTTTCTTGAGCAGATTCTCATCATCAGATTGAGAAATTTTTTATCTTCTCTAGTAAATATGGTTTAGTAATCATTTGAAAGAGATTTGATTTTCCCCTTCCTTAACAATTCCCATATTCATCTTTAGTAGATCCTTGAACATAGGATCTCTTTCAATCCTCATTTGAGTTAGAAGGCCATGATCTTTTCTTCTTTAATCCATCTGCCACCTTATTCGCCTTTCCTAGGTGGTAGTGTATTGAATAATCATAATCTTTGAGTAACTTGAGCCATTTTTTCATTATGTTGAGTTCTTTTTATGTGAAAATATATTTCAAAATCTTGTGGTTCGTATAAATCTCACATATCTCTCCAATGAGATAATGCCTCCAAATGTTCATAGAAAAGATTACATCTGCTAACTCGATATCATGAGTTGGATAATTTTTCTCATGAGTCTTCAACTATCTTGATGCATAAGCAATAACATTATCATTTTGTATAAGGACGCAACCCAATCCTTTTTTTGATGCATCGCTATATATTACAAATCCATCACATCCGGATGGAAGAGTAAAAATTGGAGCATTGGCCAATCATATTTTCAATTCCTCAAAGCATTCTGTACACTCTATTGTCCACACAAACTTAACTCCTTTACATGTGAGCTTGGTTAGTGGGTTAGCCAGTTGGGAAAAATTCTGAATGAAATGCCTATAGTAACCTTCTAAGCCAATAAAACTATGTACCTCATTTAATTTTGTTGGCCTGGTGAAATCTTGGATTACCTTCATCTTCACATTATCAATGATTATTTCATCCTTAGAGAAAATATGGCCCTGAAAAGATACATATTTAAGCAAGAATTATCACTTGCTAAAATTCCCATATAATTTATTGCTTCTAAGAATTCATAGAATAATCCACAAGTGATTCTCATGGTCTTCATATCATTTTGAGTATATGAGGATATCATCGAGAATACCACAACAAAGTTATCATGATATTACATGAAAATTATATTCATTAAATCCATGAAAACATAGGGTTCATTTGTCATTTGAAAAGGCATTACTCAAAACTCGTAATGCCCATACCGGGTACGAAATGTGGTTTTAGGAATATCTTCCTACCTTACATGCAACTGATGATATCCGGATCGAATGTCAATTTTTGAAAATTATTGAGCTCCATGAAGTTGATCAGATAAATCATCAATCCAGGGTAGAGGATACCTATTAATTATTGTAATAGCATTGATTTCCTTGTAATAAATGCAAATCCTCATGGATCCGTCTTTCTTATTAACAAAGAGGACAGGGGATCCCCATAGAAAAACACTAGGTCGAATAATTCCTTTTTCACTCAAATCCTCTTGTTATTTCATTAGTTCTACTAATTCCACAGTGGCCATTCTATAGGGAGTCTTTGATATTGGACTTGAAATAGGAATTAAATCAATAGAGAACATAACTTCTTGCTCAGGAGGATGTCAAGGTAAATCCTCTAGAACTACATTAATCTATTCTTGAACTATGTTCACATATTAAATTTGAAGATTTATTTCCTCACCCATAGATATTTGTTTATCATCCTCTCCAAGTATTGCATTCAGTAGAGCTACTGGGGGTGGTTCTAGAAAAGAATCAGGTCGTGAAATTTCTACCCTAAAGACAAGGGATTCTACACCATTTTCAAAAATTGCAACTTCTTTATTCTTACAATAGATATTTGAATCATAATTTGACAGCCAATCCACATCAATAATTATATCAAATTCAGTCATTGGTATAATGATAAGGTTAGAAACTAGAGCACATTTTGGTGTCTAGAGGGGAACTAGACGACATGCCTTGTTTGCAATGACACATCCCCTAAGATTTTGACTGATAACTCCTTTATTAAATCAAATAGGACATATCTAATTTTATTGGAAAACTGAGAAGATATAAATGAATGTGATGATCCAGAATCAAATAAAGTTTTATCTAAGTTTGAGGTAACAATTAAATTACATGTCACCACATCATTACGAACTTCAACCTTCGCGGTTGTAATCGCAAAGGCTCTCCCATGCTCTATTGAACTTTTCTGAGTCGAGTTTCATTGATGCTTCAGAAACTCATTTGTATAGTGTCCCATCACTCTGAAATTGTAGCATTGAATATCATTGAATTTATTCTCCCCCATGCATTCATCAGATCAATGAACCATTTCTCTGTAGTTATAGAGGACTCCCATACCATTCATGAATTTCCCGAGATGATTCCTTCTGCATTTCTCACATAATTGGAATAGCTTTGTTCCCTTGATCTTCTTTGGTGCTTCTATTTTTTCCTTGGTTATCATAGTACATCTTCTTTCGTTGTTTCCTTTGAAAATATTTGATCTAGAAAATTCCCTATATGTTTTTATGGAACTCGATATAATTTCATCATATGATGAAAATGATTTAGAAGTCAGGGCCCTTCGCAGACTTGGCTTATAACCTTCAATTATATGATTAATATTGTCTACCGAGTCACGTATGTAATATATGGCATACATGTCCAGCCTTGTGAAAGTAGCCTCGTAATCTCCAACACTATCTTCTTCCCTTTGTTTTAAATTAAGGAATTTCCTCTTTATTTAAGTTTTTTTTCATGAGGGAAATGTTTTTCAAATAATATTTCCTTAAAAGTCCTTGATTCCATATCTTCTATTTCTTCTTCCTCCGTGGTATTTTGAATCAGGGACTACCATTGATCAGTATCTCCCTTGAGAAAATATACCCCAAGTACTAACTTTTCATTTTCATTGCATCTTAACACCCTGAATATCATTTCAAGGGACGTGATATGTTGGTCAGGAACAACTTGATTAGTAGTCCTACTGAAAGATGGGGGCTTCTGACGCATAAAAAATTCAACACAGGTGTGGAATGGTAATTCATTTCAACTTGAGTAAGTTGTCCCAATATGGTCATGATTTGGTCTACTCTAACATTGACTATGTTGACTTGTTTAGTAGGGATATCACTACCTTGCCCAAGAGTATTCATTACCCTTCTTCCATTAGATACCATTTCAAAATAATGGGATTCAATGGATTAGTTTGTGAATATCAAATAGAAAATCACTCAACATATATTGAAATTATATGCATATCTAATCTTATAAACATGGTTCCTCTGAGGAAACATTTACATTGAACTACTTCATAATGGCTTGTAAAAAATTGTTAATTATCCTAAGAATATCCCCCAGGAGTGTCATTACCAAGAGTGCAGCAAGGCCCGTTGTTGTACATCTGTTCCCAATCGAGTCTAGCTCAAAGCGGTGTTTTCGGGTTTTACCCCTGGATATATCTGTGCAAGAGCCACCTCTACCTGCTCATATCCAGATAGAGACTTATTTCATAAAATATCCACATAATCAATTCCTTACCAAAAAACCAGAGAGTTTTTGTATGTTTATCCTCAAATACTACCACAGGACTTTGTTCCCTACTACACATTTCTTACTCTAGTTTCCATACTTTCAACTAAACTTCCTCTGATACCAACTGTAACACACAGACCCCTCTAGGTTATACATGGAGCATTACTTGTGATAATAGCATGGTCATAATGAATGATAATCCTGAAGGAATGATCAGTTTATTAATCATTAAGAAACTAGATACATAGATGTAACACAAATTACATTGAAAAGGTTTCAAGATACAATACATAACAAAACTAAAAACTTCAACCACACGAACTCAATAAATAACCTTCTCTTCATCACATGTTGAAGGTAAAAAATGAAAAGGGTGATAACAAATGGTCATTAAGGTTTAAAAAAAGCAAAATCATGAGTACAATAATAATTGAATCACATTCAATCTAACATAATCAATATGGAATAGTGAATAAATGAATAACTAATGCCATTAATAATCTGAGAATGAAACTGCATCCATATATTTTGTCATAGTGAAATACATAATGATTATAATAATAACTCATAATGAATAAAGATAATTCTTATTAATTGGATTTCATATATCTGGAACATGAAACCATAATATCATTAAAATGGTTTAGTTCTATGGTTAGAAACCCGTCTGATTTTTAGAAACAAACTCGAAGTGTTTTTTTCCAAAATGATTTGTCTGATGAGACCTACCGATGCATGGAGAGGCTATAGCCGGCCCCACCCACCACTGCATGTCCAAATAATTATTTATACATTTATTCAATACATGATCAATATGCCTTATCAATATCCATATAGAGTAGAGTATATGGATTCATTAATATTTTCTATAATAAAAAAGACATTCCTAATAAACACCATATGTAAAATGGTACACGGCTTAGACAACAAACATATACCAGATATGAGATTATTGATATTTATTATAAATAATATTTCAAATGAAAATTGATCTCAAATGGGTAGTAGTTACATCACATAAGGATTATTAGGTGCACAATACAAAGTTAGTCACAATAATGTAGTAGTTGAGACCAATACCCTTTCTGCACTGTAATCGGTCGAATCATATGAAAAAAACTTAATAAACCTCAAATGAATCATTGAACAACATGAATATAAATGTAATCATGTTATTATATATAAAATTAATGTACAAATATACCACAGACATGAAATATCTGGCGAATAATGAAAATCTCACAGAAATTAAAGTGAGATAACAAACCCCTTACAAACATTTTGGCATGGTAACGAGTGTTCGTGCGGGGGATTAATGAGAGGTCAGAGTTTAGAATTATTTATATATCATAAGGGAAGTATGGGGCAGGTGTGAAAACATACCCCATAATTATGTATTAAAAATAAAATATCACAACATAGGGGAGATTCTTTAACAAAAGTGAGAGAGAGGATCCCTTACAAAGATTGTGTCATTAGTGTGATGATAAATCAATGAAATATTTATGTGTGAAAAATAAAAATCCACAAAATATTAGTGGATATATAATATAAACAATCATAGGTCATTCAAACATATTCTGGGAATGAAAAAACCAATGACAAAGATACGTAACTCAATAAATGGATATTGAGTTAAGATATCCCTTACAGTATACGCGAAGGTGTTCTTGATTGTTTTTAATGACCTGAATAATCAAATTTAAACTCATTAATTAATAATTCCAGAACCTAATAAACATGTAATGTATATGGTATAAACTTAATAATTTCATTAATGGACTTTTTGATGGGTTTAATAGATTAGTTTTTATTTTTTGGAAGCATTTTTTTACTTGGTTTAATTATTTGTTTACTTGTATTCATGAATAGAAGTTGGTTTGAAATATAGTTAAACATCCAGAATTTTTAATATACATTATTATAGAAATTAAGGATATATAAATGTTCTTATAATGATTCGGGTTATATACCATGAGGATGAATCATTAGATGAGATAAAAATGCACCCTTGAATTTGGCATGGCAGTTTTGTGTTCAATAAACATGTTTTGCATTATTATTCCATATTATGTACGTTTCCAGAACATTAATCAAGCTAAAATACATATATTATGTCCTGGTTCAACCATAAATATGTTTTCATGACTAGTAATGGAGGAACGATTTAAGAATTAAACTTTATCGTCCACGACAGTTTAAAATTGGAACCTCATGGATGTTGATTTCGTTTATAAAATTAAAAGGGAGGGAGTAAAAATATTGATGATGGTTCTTCCATTCTTATGATATAAATAAAATATATAGATGATAATAGATTTATCATGATAATTTGGATAGAGGAGGTGATGAGAGGATAAAAAATGAATATAAATTCAAATGAAACTAAAAGAAAAAGAAAGGTGTTTTACCTCTTGAAATAACGTCCTCGAGAACCTCTTTAAGGGAAGGGAATTTGGTCTTTTGGAAAGATCAAGAGATTCCTGGTTGTGGGGAGTGAATATTAAAGGGTATGTGGGTAGAAATTTGAGGATTTTTAAGGCTTATAAGAGTGAATAGAAGAGGGAGCAGTGAGGGGTTTTTATAGTGGAGGAGAGGGGTAATTTTTTAATATTTAATTCATTATTTTATTATTTCTTTAAAGACAACCAATAGTGTTGTTTCATGTGACCTCTAATAGTGATAAGTTCATGTGAGTATTAACCAAGTGTCATTACGTTACTTATGATGTTATAAATAGTTTATTTAACTGGTAATTTGAATATACGGTATTTTATCGCATTTCACTATTAATCAAAAATTCAAGAATTTTAGAAAAGAAAGAAAAATTATCCCCTAACAATTTTTCGACGTGTATATTTTAAAAATGAACTAGATTATTCAAAATTAATTTTATATATATTAATAATTTAATTTTTAAATAAAGTCATAGTTAATTCAAAAAATAACAATCTTATATATGTAATTAGTTTTATTTCTCATTGAAAAACTAATTAAGATCTCATTATCATATTTCCTTAAGAAACTAAAATAATATTATTATTTACTAATCATAAGGGTCATATTACTAGTCATATTATTTCATAAAGGTGTGTTACTATTCACCAAAAATCATGTTTGTTCTATTAGACTCCAAATGACTTACTGATCACAACTCTGGATGACCATTTTTCGAAATTTAAAACATAGAAGAGGAAATTTTATATTTAATGGATAGGTTTTGACTATCTCCTAAATAACCTACTATTTTTTCAAAGGAACACAATGATGAATAGAATATATTTAACAGAAACATACCCTAAAATTTTTGGGGTGTTATAGTGGGTTAGGGATCATGACCAACTAGACGAAGTGACTAGAAATGGAAATGAGGTGACCATTATCAGGCCATCGTGGGGGATGAGGATGCGGTTACATAGGATGCTTAGGGAACCAAAAATGGCAATCAAAAAAACAAGGATCATACATCCACCCTCTTTCATCAGGGAGGGTGTATTTTTTAGGACATCATACCTCCCCACCAATAAGCCCACACGTTTGAGCCCCCCATTTGTTAGGCGGCGTAGGATAGAGAAATTGGGTTACCCAATTTGTGGTCCAATCACAACGAAAAATGTTGTCTCGGTGCCAAAACATGTGGAGGTGACCTTTTTGGTTGTGAAGTACTATCAGGATGACAGTCTACCTACTAATTTGAGTGAGGTAGGATATAACTGACTAAAGGGGATGGGTGTGTTATGACACTTGTGGGTTCCACATGCCCCCTCACTATAAATCTCATGGTGTGAGATGTTCCCTCAATGTGTCCACCCGCACATTCCCCAACACACCACGAGGTACACCATGTGGCCTCAATCTGGGCATATTTTTTCCTTTTTGAAATTTTTCTTCAATTGATCGATTTTAGAAAAAATGAATAACTACCATAGATCCGAGAAAGGTAAGCGCTTTCTTTTATCAGGGCTAAGCAAAAAGTTCTGATAAATATTTTTAACAAAAAATATTATTAATATATTTAAAATTATTAAATTTATTTTCAAAAATTATTTTCATTTTTATACATTATTTTAAAAACATATTATTATAATTAATATAAATATGATATATTAAGATAGATTTTTTAATAATTCCAAAATTTATATTTAATTTTGTTAAAAAACATTTATAAGATAATTATTG
Source organism: Viscum album (assembly GCA_963277665.1). Lineage (NCBI taxonomy): Eukaryota > Viridiplantae > Streptophyta > Magnoliopsida > Santalales > Viscaceae > Viscum > Viscum album. The sequence goes on along the minus strand of OY728140.1, from coordinate 1,375,379,925 downwards.
AATAATTATATATTTAAATAATTGTAAAATTATAATAATTTATTAAAATAATAAATATATTTATTTATATTTACTATAATAAATTAATATTTATATGTTTATAATTATAGGTTAATACTTGTATATAAAAACATTTAAATATATTTATTTATAATTTTATTTAGAAATAAATAAATATTCTTCTTTAATGAATTTGATCAATATATATATCTATCACATGAGATAATGATGATATTCATAGACATGATAGTCATTATTTATGTTCATATATTGATACATGAGTATAATTGATTATCTATGATCATAATTGTATTTCAGAACATGATTAATGGTTGATAAATGTTAAAATTACCTATATTTTGATGATGCATGTATTTGTTTTTTATTAATCATAAATGTTAATTTATACCTTAATTTTTCATAATATATAACTTACTAGGTTTATGATTCATTCATGCTATACACATGAGACTATTATGTTCTCATAAATACTTATAAAAATACTGTAAATATAAATAATTATAAAATTACCATGAATGCATTTTTTATAATTTTATTAATATATATATTTTTATATTAACTATTATATATATATATATATAATTAAATGAATGTATTTTTGAATATATTTCTTTATATTTACAATTATAAATAAATAATTATATATATATATGATTATTAAAATAGAATAAATGAATTTATTATGTTTATAATTTTGTTAATATAAAAATATATAAAAATATATTTATAAATATATAAAACCATCTGTAGTTATAATTAATAATAAATTGATATTTATTTAAATAATCACAAAATTATAATAACTATATTTATTATATTTATAATATTATAAATATATATTTTTAATATATTTATTATAAAAAGTTATAAATATAATAAATATATTTTTTATAATTTTATAATTATTTAATTAAATAAATATTTATTTATACTTTTAGTTACAAATAAATAAATATATTTGAATAATTGTAAAATTATACAAAATATATTTATTAGAATTTCAATTTTATAAATATATATAATTATAAAAATATAGTTATATAGGGGGGCCCTTTAACAGTGCTTCCAATATCTGGTGAGATTTTAAAAGTGATTTTGAACCCTATATAATTTATGAAATTCAAGGGGGGCTCATAACCACATCTATCACTAATAAATCCTACACTTAAATATATTCATAATTCGGATAAAAGGGACCCCTTTGAGTTAATGAAATATCCTTCAACCATCTGTTCTTATTAGGGATGGGGATGTTTCCTTGGTGGATATGTGTTTTTAAGTTGTTACCTATATTTTTTATAGGCTTCCACAAACAAGGACTATAGATTTGTTGAGGCGTAGGGGGTTTGGCTTCATGATGGAAAATTTTGTGATTGTTCCCTTTTCTCATGAGTCTATGCTTTTTGGTGAACTATCAATGTTGTTTAGGGATTCATGTCTTCTTAAATATCTTTATTTCCCTCATCTTTCCTTATTGTCAATAGAGGTGCATTGATTAAAGAGGATAGATTTTAAAATTTGGAACATTCTCATCATGTGCCTTCTGCTGGACCAACTCTCCAAACAATTGTAGCTCTTGTGGTCCCTACCTTTTATTATTCTTGTTATATATCTTCTGTGAATCCTAATGATGTATTTCTTTTCTTTGAATATTATCTACAACCTAACCCTTCATCCCCATTGGATCTGAATCTCTATGTTTTTTATCAGTTTTGCAGCCTGCTCCTACATCATAAGTAAACACTACCATTATTTTTATGTCACCCAGGGAGTTTTTTTAGTTTGATTCCCCTTCAAACTTGTGGGGGCCAATCCCAGTCATGGTAGAAATCATCATGAGTTTTATTGGTAGCCTGAATTTTTTCTTCTATTGGTATTAGTTTCTTCTCTTGCTGGTAGCCGACCATGGAACATTGATGTACCTAGAAGTGGGATGATCTCTTTTCGGTAGATGAACAACCAAATAGAAGAGATAAACTTGTACTCTTTAAAAAAGGATTCAATCCCATTAGTTGTAACATAGTGTATGTGACCCTTTAACGTATTATCTAGAGAGAGTAAAAAAAAACTCCCTCTTCTCCCATGGACATAGGAAACACTTTTCGAACAACGCAAATACTCATGTGTTCCTAAATTTTTCTTTATTTTTGTGTGTTTTTCATCACCACAATTCTCTTCTTAAAAAACAAAGTGGTATCAAATGGTTCATAGAACAAATTGTAAAGAGACATAAGTTTTTTCCATCGTCTAGAAAATTGAAATTGCTTAGAAATTCTTCTGTACCCTAGTATGTGAAGAGCACATCTAGACAATTCTAACAGTGCCAGCGACATAACAATACATAGAAGAAATTAACACTCTATGATATGTCATTGTTATGATCAAACTAAAGGTTCTATATTACACTGATTCCAGATAAGAGGATGATGTTCACGCCAGTAGTGACCTTCTGGTGGGTTTTGAGTGACAGTTCCAGAGAGCCATGCTAGCACCACCTCATCAGTCAATCTAGGACATTGAAATTATTTTGGCAATATGTTAGCCAATCAGAGTTCATTTCCAATTATCTAGGAGTCGATACAAGCCATTTAGACCATTCTGAACACATCTTTATGGGTAGTTTATCTAAATTCTCACTCAATTAGTAAAGGAAAATACTAGTAATAGGGTTAATCATATCGTGTTTAATTATTCCATCTGGAAATCGAAAATGGAGGATCATTTATTTATTAATTATTTCTGGAAACCAATAGTGGATACCACTATTATTGTTGCAGCACAAGAAGGGGAATCATCCCAATGTAGTAAAACAAATGAGAAAATTATAATACGTACCCCTATTGTTGATGCGGTGTGGGTTGTGCTCTACATGAAGTGCACTCAACAAATCAAATAGTGGGTCAAAAAAGACATATTCCAATAAATTTACAGTGAACATGATGCCTCTATTCTGTGGTAAAAATTAGAAAATACATATGTGAGGACAATAACTATGAACAAAAAAACCTGATACGCCATCATGCAATCTTGAAATACAAAAATTGGGCAATCATTTCAGAGAACATGAGAAAGTTCCAAGGTACCATTGATCAATTTAATTCCATGAAAATTATGATTGATGATGAGTTTCATACACTTTTGAGGTTGAATTATTTAACAAAGAAGTGGGACAAATTTGATGTATTGTTAAGTAATTTTATGCTAGATGGAACACTTACCATGGATATGGGGAATAATAGAATGTTGAATAAAGAATCTAGTAAAAATGGTTAGGGATATACACCTGCATTAGAGGTTCTTATCATTGAATGAAAATAGAAGAAAAAAAGGAAGGGAAGAAATAGGGGAATTGAACCCCATGAACAATGTATGAAAATAATGAATCGATCTAAATCCCCATCGAGATATGACATGAATTTCCAACACTATATAAATCATGGAAACTTCATCCGAGAGTTTATAAGGATGAAAGAAGAGTATAATAATTATAATGTAAGACCCAAAATAATGATGTTGTATTTTTCAATAAAGAAATCATTATTGTTCAGGACGATAATCAGTATAGTCTTACAAGCCAAGAATCTAAATGGGTGATCAATTCTGGCACCACCTATCTTGTCACCGCCAAAAGAGAATCCTTCTCATCTTATAATTTAGAGAGTTTCTGACATATAAAGAAGGGAAATGATGGTTCCTCCAAAACTAATGTTATTGGTATTGTTTTTCTATAAAATACATTTGAATGTAAGTTATTACGGAAGAATGTGGGGAACAATCTAGATATTCACCACAATCTAATATCCACTGCAATGATTAATGATGAGGGATATGTTAGTTCTTTAGTGATGGAAAAAACAATCATTATAATGGTAACATGGTAATTTATAAAGGAAAGATGAATAATTATTTTAATATCACAAATAATAGACTGCATAGATGATAAGTCATTGTGGTTGGGAAATAAATACTTAAAAATTTTGGGAATCAACGTTTGGGTCACATGAGCGAGAGAGGAACCATAATACTATCCAGGAAAGATATCTTCTAGGAATAAAAGTTACACATCTGGATACTTGTGTTGATTTCCTCATGACAATACAGCACATTATATTATTTTGTTGTTATATACAATCCAGAAAATAAAATGTTTTAGATTTTATTCGCACTGATGTCGGCATAATGGTAACTAAGTCAATGGGAGGTTCAATTTATTTTGTTACCATCATAGCTGATCATTCTATAAAAGATTGGGAATGTTCTTTATGGACTAATGATCAATTTCAGGATGATTTTGTGCATTTACATGTGAAGGTGGAAAGAGAAATAGGAAGTTAGTTGAAGTGTATTCTGGAAGACTATAGAGAAGAGTATTTTGGTGTATTTGAGGATTACTATAGGTGTTTTGGCATCAGTCTAGAAATTTGTTTACCGATGTTGCCTCAGCATTATTTTCTTGATGAGATGATGAACAGAACCTTTTGAGAGAGAGTAAGATGTATGTTCTAAAATTAAAAGCCGCCAAACACCTTTTGGTGGAGTTAATGAAGACCACACATGATCTAATCAAACATTCTCCATCTGTTTCACCAAACTACCACATTCCATAAAGTGTCTAGATTGGAAAATATGTTTCATAAAAACAGTTGAGAGTATTTTGGTGCAATGCATTTGTACACATCTGGAAAGATGATTGAGAAAAGGAGGATTGAAAAATAAAGTAATGTATCCATTATGGATATTATCATGAGATATTTGGATACTAACTCTAGGATCTGATCAGTAGGAGGATTATCAGTAGAAGATATTTGGTGTTTCGTGAGGATTAGATGATTGAGGACTTGAGAACCAAGAAAATGCAGAGAAGTTGCAATCTAAAGAAATCCCAATCAATATGGCACCAGTATCACTGCCATTAGTTAAAACTAGTGTAAGATAGGTAAGTGACACTAATGATACATCACTACTAGATAATATGACTCAATATTCTAAAATGTTTTCATCATATGATATTCTAGAATAGATTCCCCATGAATCATAGTTGAGTAGATCTACCAAATAACAACTACTGAGTCATAAATACTCACCACATGAGTAATTGATGCTCACTAATGGGGGAGATCCGGATAGTTATGATGATGTGATAAGTAGTCAGAAAAATATTGAATGGAATAAGGCCATGATAGAGGAAATTATATCCATTCACAAGAACTGGACATTTGATTTAGTAGATTTAGAAAATGGAAAGAAGGCACCAATAACAAGTAAGATTGCATAATTAAAGGAGATGAAGGAAGCTCACAACCATGCTATTGAGATATAATGTTTGTGAAGGTATTATGTCAAAAGAAATGTATTTAATATGATGAATGTTTCTATCATGTGGTTAAAATATCTTCAATCAATGTGTTTCATGGATTTGTGGCTTGTCTAAACCAAGAGGTTCAGCAACTGGATGTAAAGACAGTGTTCTTACATGGTGATACTAATGAGGCGATATACATTATGTAGCCAAAGTGATTTTCGGTGAAAGGAAAAGAAAAAATAGTATGCAACCATAATAAAAGATTATATGGGTTGAAACAAGCATTGAGAGAGTGGTATAAAAATATTGACTCATTCATGGAGAAAAATGAGTATAGGAGTACAATTGTGGATCATTACGTTTTCACAAAATAGTTTCATGATGGGGATTTCATTATTATTTTTTCATTATGTTGATGATATATTGGTTATTGGAAGATATTTCACAGTGATTTATAGGTTGAATAAGGAGTTGAACATGTATATTGAAATTAAGGTATTGGAAGACGCAATTGAGATTCTTGGTATAGTGATTACTCATGACAAGAGGAATTAGTAGATTTGGATATCTCAGGAGTAGTACATTTCAAATGTTCCGGAAAGAATCAACATTTAAAAGGAGAAACCAATTAGTACTCCACTTGTAAGTCATTTTAGGCTCAAGACTTGTGAGATATCCTTAAATAAAGAGGAGAAATAATAAATGAAAAAAAGTTCCTTATTAGTCAGTTGTTGGATGTATAATGAATTCCATGGTGTGCACCGGACTATACATTACATATGATAATTTTTTTGTTATAATATTCTTTTTATATCTAGGAAAGAAGCATTGGAAAATAGTTAAATTGATATTATGGTATATCTAAGGTACATTTATTCATTTTTTATGTTTTAGAAGTGATAAATCTATTTTTGAAGGATACACAGATGAAGATATAGATGGAGATATAGACAGAATTAAATACATATATGGGTAACTGATATCATTTGAAGGGGGGGGTCTCATAGAAATAACACCTCTATAAGTGTATTTTCTTATCCACCATAGAAGTAGAGTATATCATGGTCACTGACGGCTATAAAAAGATGTTGTTGCTGATGATATTTTTACATGAACTGAGAATGAATTAAGATAATTGTATTCTCTATTGTGATATACAAAGATAAACTCATATCAACAATAACCCAAAATTTAGTTCTAGGTCTAAACACATTGATGTCTGATATCACTGGATCTGAAATGTTCTTGATGAAAAATTGTTGAAATTTGAGAAAATCCCCACCAATGATAATGGGATAGGCTTTATGGAAAAAGTTTTTTTAAATAGAATATTTACTCCTATAAGGAGACAACTGGACTAGTTTCTACCTCAAATTGGTCATGAGGAGGAGATTTATGGGGCCACTACCAGTTAATGGAGAAATCATAGGGATTATTCATGGAAGGCTGTATTTTTTTCTGACGACATCAATTTCTTCTCTACTAAGCAGCCAACCAAGGACTATTGACATAGCTGACGATAAGATGATCTTTATTGTGTTTATGAACAATGGAAAAATATATATATACTTGTTCTCTTTAAAATGGGACTCAATCCTAATAATTATAACAGAGTTTATGTGATACTATGACATATTATCTAGAGAGAGTAATAAAATAAAGGCCTATTTATCACATGGATGTAGGAATCACTTACTAAAACATGTAAATCCTTCTATCTTCCTTATTTTTTCTTTCTGTTTTTGTGTTTTCCTTGGCACTAAGCTCTGTTTTCCCAACACAACACTCAGTCCAGTCTATGAAATTTCCTAGATCAAATGAGGTTATCATTTTCATACCGAAATCCAGAAAATGAGGGAAATCTTCCAGCAGCTGTAGTTCCAGGTCAGGTAAATTCTTAGACTGAAAGGCCACCCCTCTAGTTTATCTTGGAATTAAACATTTATTTCAGATGTTTAGGGATTGTTGAGCTCGGGTGAAGAGGACCTACATTCATAGTGAATCGAGATAACTTTTTGCTTCTATAATTGTATCATTGGAGCTAAGAAAACGTGTGAATCGTTTTTTTAAAATGATTTGGGATTCAATGAATGCTTGCATGCATTTCCAAAAGTGCATGTCCAGATTTTCATGAAATAAGAAGTCACTATAGAACATGTGGAGGATTCTCATAATCATATTTCTTTGAAACATTCTAGTAGTTATTGTGAGTTATTTTTCTCCTTAACATATATTAAATGTTTAGTATTTGAAAAAATGGATCTATGGTAGAATGTATGAATATTTTAGATGGGGTACATTCGATGGTTTATTAAGGGTGAATTGAACAGCATCACAAAGTCCTTGAAAAAGAAAATCAGATCCTCTATCTCTAGAATAGTGATGAAATATTTTAAGGAATTGAAGTCTTCAAGTGCCATTGTGGATATGGGATGCAAAGGGAATAGGTTCACATGGTTTAACAATTGAAAAGAGGTAGGATAATTTAGAGTATGATATATAGGATCCTCTCTAATCTTCAAGGAATTGATTCATTTTCTCAGTCCTCGATTACTCACCACACCATGTTAATGTCAGATCACTCTCTAGTTACCTTGAATTTAAGAAGGGAAGATATGAATAATTTTTTGTTCATTTTTTCTAGCAATTTGGATTTGAAGGATAGTTTTTTTACAATGGTAATTAGGTCGATGGATTATCTAGATTTAAACTCTGCATGACTAGGGTTAATGCAAAATCTTTATCATACAAAGAGGTACATATACGAGTGGAACATCAAAAGATAGAATAGGAATAATAGTATTGATGGAATAAAATAGGATATCAAGATATTGGATAACAGTATTCATGAATATTTAGATGAAGAAATTTTAATGGATCTGGTGGAAAAGAAGAACCTTTTGGAGAAAGAAAAAAAATTAGAGATAGAAATATGTTTAGAGAAAAATATAGGGTTCTCTTTATTAAGAAGTTGTATTGTATCTCAGATTAGTTTCATGCTTGTGTGAATGATAAGAATTTAATCAAGGGGATCAAATTAAAACTAGATGATGTCACTTATATGATTCAAGTCGAGGTGGTAGAGAATCTCATTCTATATCACTTTATAGGAATGAATATTGTAATGGATAAATTCAATGTATAAAGAATGGGTGATAAGAGTATGTATGAATTTTTCAAGAACAAAATTCCTAGATTGCTGACGGATTAGTATTAAGATGCAATTTATGTTATTAATTATGGGGAATAAATTAAATATATGTGGTACAATATTGAAAATTATATTTCTTATAGCTCATAGGGATTCCCTATCTCATTTTACATGGCTATGTGGGAAGTCATTTATATTCATGTGGGGGAATTGGTGAGGGATTACTTCAGTGTCAATGAACTTAATCATGTTTTTGGTTCTTCAAAGGTTCTTCTAATTCCAAATATTATGGAACCCGATTACTTTAATCAAAATATAACAATCTATATTCATTATTTTACAATCAATATTTTAACCTCTATTATTAATATAAGAGTTTCTAGAATTATCCCAAAACTAGTTTTAGAGGAATATCATTGTTTTGGTCCAGGGGGTAAAATCCCATGAGAGATAGGGATTGTGAATTAGTTAGTGGGGGAAATCAATAAGAAATTGATATCTAATATTATGGTACAAGGGGATATGGACATGGATTATGATCTCTTAGAATGGATCTTCATTGTTAGGGAAATGAGGGAGTTTGGTTTCATTGAATGCATATGTGATTTGTGCTTATGATGTTTTGTGACCCCATGGGTTGATATTTATATTATCAGGAAGGGATTTATTTTATTAAATTATATGTTTTTAATAAAAAAATATGGATCCTATTTCACCTAGTCTATTTATCCTTTCTCATGAGTCTCTTATAAAAAAGGTAAAATGAGGGCTAGTGGAAGGTGTGATAATTAAATTCAATATGTTGTATGGGGGGCATTATTTCTAACCATATATTTCGTGATGATATGATATTCTTCGTTAATGGAGGAAAAAGTTCAATATATTGGTTAAAAAATATATGGAATGATACAAGAGATGGATTAGCCAATATATCCCCCAAGGGAAAATAAACATATTTATTTCAAATAAATGTTCAAGAAAATGTAGTAAAATTATTAAATATAATCTAGGAATATAGGGGATCTACCTTTTGATATAATATATCATAACTCCAATTTCAGTTGGATAGATCAATAAAATATAATTTTAAGGAATTATTAGCTGGATCCCATGTCTGATTTTCAATTTAAAGTGTTTTTTATCTTGTTTGGATGACAGATCATGATAGTAAATAGTTTTCTTACCTCAAATACAATTCAAGTTTTTTCAATCATTGTGGCATTGGAGGGGGACACTCAGATTCAAGAAAAAATCACTGTAGGAATCATTTGGGTTGAAATACAAACTGGTAAATTTCACTGGGATTCATGGAGCATAATTACAAGGTCCCTTGATTAAGGTGGAATTTATATACATTAGATGTCGCAAACCATGAAATCCAAGTGTGCAATGATCACATGTGAAATCATCGAAGGAAATATTTTTTGGGAATGATTTATGAGGAATAATTATGGTTAATTTTAGAGGTAATGTGATAATAGGACCTAGAGAACATAAAATCACATGTGAAATATGATTGATCATATAGTTGTGTTCTAGAATAGAACGTAGTTGGTTCAAGGGTACAGGAATATTAATTACTGGAATGATAATTGAGATGAAGGTGCATTATTATTTATAGGGTTTCTTGTTCTTAATATATCATTTAGTGATTCCATCTTGTTTCTGGATTTTATTACCTCCATTCTAGATCAACATCATAAGACCCTCCATGAGAATATTTTCTTAGTTAATAAGCTACATATATGTGTTTTTTTGGAATTGTCTTTTGAAAGACTTGATGGTTAGAACATTTGAGCTATGATGCATAAAAATAGAAATGTGAATGAATGATTGTAAAAAATAAGGTGATAGAATGTTACAATGAAGATGAATTTTATAGTTTTAAATTTTATAAATCAATCTCTCCCCATGGATGACAATGTTAAAAAGAAGGGTGTGGTTTTTGGCATCAATGTATCAGTGTCATGCATCAACGGGCAAGGAATCTGTTGGGAATACTATTTTCAAAAGTTACTAGGAAATGGGAATTTCAAATTTTATAGGGTAGGGTGTGGGAATCTATGGTTGTGGGGATTATGTTCTGATTTTTTTGTTGTCTAGGTTCAAGGATTCTGGCTATTAGGGAGTGGAAGTTATGATATCAAGTATAATGTCATCGACTATATGTTTTGTTCTATAGGATGATAAAAAAATTCCATAAAAGGGTCAATATTCCTATCTCTTTTTTTTATGTCGGATTAATTTACTCATGCTGGAATTTTGAGCACTCATCAATGTTAGAGGGTCTTCTACCCATTTAAAATTATTTCTTCCAAGGATTATTAATAACTTATAAAGAAGGATTCTAAGAGGCTAAGGTAGACGGGTAAAATGGAATATTCTAAGAATGGGGCATAAACTGAATGAAGGTGGATCATGTTCTTTGGTTAAAATGATATGAGGTGGAAATGTGTGGGATAAAATGGTCCCAATTATAATAGATTTCAATAATTTTTATGGGGAAAGTAACTCTATTTGAGTAGAGGAATGGTTAATTGTCACTATTCTTATGTTGTGCATGCTGTATAATATTAATATTGAAGATGTTTAACTTGAATCCATATTGAAGGTAAGGATTATAAAAGGAAGGGAATGAACCCCATGGGAATTTGATTATATTGTGATAAAAAAAGAAAATTTATAAATTAGGTCATTGGTGTATCACTCCCCTACAGAGAAGGAAATTATGTTGTGTATGTGTTGTCTAACAAGGGGTGTCCTTGTGACACTATCATTTTTTATACTAGTACTGAGTCTCTTCTAAATAATTGTAATCTCTTTGTGAGGGGAGATACATTTGGTCTACATCATTTCCATCCCTCATGAGTTTGGGGATTTAATTTTAATTATAATAAAAATTTAATTGCATTGATTGAGTGCAACCACTGCCATAGATTTGATACTTTGTTGACTGACACTTATATTTTTAAGGTACAGTCCATCAGTTTAACTGGTGATGTATCATGTGTATAAATTTACCATGTAGTTTTTATCATGAATTATAATGGTGTATTGTACTTTTTTATATCTATGTTGTGAAGTATTAAACTTTTTTAGAGTTATTTAATTTAGAATATTTTTTAGGATTTTGTTCTTGTGTTCTTCTTTCCTATGTGGTTTTCCTAAAAACACAGTGGTTTTAGTCTGAGAGGGAAATTTTTTAACTATTTTTTGGTTTTATATGCATCATACTAGTGATATATATAATCTCAACTGAATTTTTGTTTCTTCCAAAACAGTCATGTTGTATATAAATAACAAAAAATATGGTTGTGATCAGGGTGTACACAGTATTGGACCAGCGAGAGCTCAATGCTACCTAGAGTTTATAAGAGTGGATAAAGTTTGTGTGTACTTCCAATTCATTACAACGATATTTTCATATCCATTTGTTTTTTTCCCATTTTTATTATTTATGTATATAATTTTCCTCTATAGTTTTTTTTATTAACATGTCATTATTTTTTTTATCTTAGTACCCCATGTGAATTTTTACACTTAAGAGTTTATTATTTTAATGTTTTATCATTATTATTATATAACATAGATATTGGTGGTTGTGTATGAGTACATAATTATACGTCCTCCCATGATTTTATATATACCAACTTTGTGATAGTTATCAGCTCCTAGAAAATGATGAGACATCATGGGGTGGTAAACATGACTTTTTTCCTATCCACGTGTGGATTAGTAGGATAAGTCATATCAATAGTGGCATATTATAGATTATTACATGGGATTATAATGATTATTTATTCCCCAACTCAAAAATCCATGACATGGATTCTGCATCTCTACTTAGATAGAGAATAAATATAAAAATATCAATAATGGTACAAACATAATCTATAAATGATATAAAAACATTCTGATGTTTCACCAACTCCTTCTCATTCACCCAAAATAGAAATTATGGGTAATTGATCACAAATAAAGGAACATAAAATTTTTATCATTAGTGGTATTGGTCTTTCTTATCCATGACTATCACCTCATTACACTTCCACATCCCCCTACTAATATAAAGTAGTCTCGAAAAACTCAATGATGCTTGTGTTTTTTAATACACTTGAAATTATTTTGCAGGTCATTTCCCCACTCTGTGGTCTCTTGAGGATATAAGCCAACATAAAAAGTTATATTATGGTGAAATCATAACACCTACATATGCCTCCCTATAAATTCCAAGAATGATGCATGATATTTGAGTAGTAAGTACAAATACATGGAAAAAAACGCATTCCCAGACTACCGCTAAAAACTCATAATTCTTCCATAGTTATGTTTTCCATATATTTTTAATGGCTACGTCTAGAGTCTTGGAATTCATATTCACATATCATGTCTCATATCTCATCCCCTAAACCCACAATGTGTTCTAATAGCATTTGTTAACATTAATGACTTGAGATAATCATATGGAACACAATACACATTATCACAACACCTCAGGTACACCTTCCATACAAAATAAGCTTGTCTAAACACTAAGGAACATGTATTAAATGTGTGATTGTTTTTTTAGTCTATAGAGGACTTCATAAGTAGTTATGTTGTGTATCTAAATTTATGATGGAAAATCTAAATATGTGTTAAAGAAAACAAACAATTTACCATCAATGAAAGTGGGTAAGAGTAAATGTCAAGAGGGAAATGGAAAATAAACCCTTAATTTACATCATATATCACAGAGGTTTCAAAATATCCAATTTAATTAAATATAAGATGGAAAATACAAAAAATGATATTTATATTATTTTGAATGAAAAAAAGTCCCATGTTCCGAAAATGGTTCTACTATGTGTGATTCTTCTTCTAGAATGATTTAGGGATAACCTCGTCCACTTGGCTAGTCTATAATCCAAAAACCCCAAAACTTATCCAAAATGAACTATCATCCAGGTGCATAGTTACCCCCCATTATTAGGAGCATTCCATTTATAACAATCATGAATAAGAGAGCCTAATAGCATCTTAAAATCATACAGTGAAGGGAATGAGTATCATAACTTATTATATAGTGTCTACATCGGCCCTATGAACCTATAATAATCTGGTTTGTATGCCAAAAATGATTCCATGATAGAGGAATAAAAAATTAATTTCCATCATGGATTAACATTTAAATCTTTCATGCTTATTGGAATTTCAATTATATCACCATAAGAGGGGAGGATCCTTACATGAATATCTACTTAAATTGTTATCTCTGAATCTAAGATCACATTTCTATACCTTATACCTAAGGGATCTATTTGTTGTATAAATTTCAGGACTTGAAACGAAATAATATGTTTTTAGATAATAAAAGATAGAATAAATATTCACACAATACATAGAGATTTACTTCGTTTAGGAAATGATACATATGTCTCTGAAGAGGAAAAAATTTCACTAGTTTTGTGAGTAAAATTACATGGTGTATCTCATTGTTTCTAACATAAAAAAATGATAACCTATAATGGGATAATAAATAAGATGAATCATTATTCCACCAACCAAAGAGAATGTTTTTTTTGTATAGTCGGTGGTTGTTAATAGTCCACACCTCTACAGTTATAGAGCAACCCAAGTCCAAACTGCTACAGTTGGTAGTAGTTGAAAGTCCATAGATTTAGAGTAATGATGTCTCCGAATTCCAACCAACTAAATTAGTCATTCCAACGTCAACATTTCCATAGTTCCCTGTTGATATCAGTTGGTCATCTCTGATATAGTTGGTCAAGGCTTCTATAGTTCCCCAAAATTTGGGCCGATGGCTTTCAACCCCCGGACCTCGGATTAGGGGCATGTTTCCCCCTGTAACCCCAAAAAATATCCCCATGAAGCCCAACCCAAGGATTTATGACCTAGTGCATAGTATAGTCTAAAAGAATTCAGAAAAACAACTTCCATGTAAGATTGGGCTACACCATTCCAACAATATCTTTCTTAAAGAATGATCCACTGCATTGACCTGTTTCGATGCCACAATCATAGATAACTTAAATAATTTGAGATCCACTTCTTCTTTACTCACTAGTGACATGATTCAATTCCCAACATCAATTTCTAGCAGAGGATTCAAGAAATACAATTATTCTCCTTTTTCTATCCCGTGATGTTCTCCCATATTATGCCTCTCATCCTCCATTCACCATTAGAGACAAATAGAGTCACAACAGTGCCCCGAGTTATAAATTACCATTCCATTGTCAACATATTTTCTGAATTTTTTATTCCACAAATCTCATGATTTTTTAGTAACCCATCATGTATTAACCCTCTAATAAAATGGCACTTCAGCTGAAAGTTCATATTTTGGGAATGAATCAATGGGTTCTTTACAGTTGTATGGAACAATGAATATCACAATGAAATAAATTTGTCACTTTATTTCTACCCATATCATCCAAGAATTACTTCATCCAGACCATCTCTTTTCTAGATTATGTCACAACAATGTATTCTGCCTCTATGGAGGCTAAAGACACCACCTTCAACAATTTTGAAATCCATCTTGTTGCAGTTCCACAACATGTAAATTCATATCATTTGTTACTCTTCACATTGTATTATCACATCCAAGGTAAACATCCATATACCCTGGTGATGAATTTACTTTCCCAAAGCATAGATAGTCATATTTTTGTCTCTTCAAGTAACACAATATCCACTTCACATCATCCCAATGTTGCATTCTAGGGTTACCCATATACCTTTTCACAACCTCCATTATGTGAGGAATGTTAGGTTCAGTATAGAACATGGAATACAATAGAATTAAAACATCTATTGTGTATGGAACCTTTCTATATACTCAACCTCTTCTGTTATCTTTGGAATTTGCTGCTTTGATAATTTGAAATGAATCACTAGGGGAATAGAAACCGTCTTCACCTCTAGCATAGTGAAACTAATACAAAAACATACAATGTAGTAATCATATGATAACATCAATGTTAAAATTGCACAAACTCTCTTTATCATCATCCCCAAAATCATTCCAGCTTCTCCAAGATCCTTCATCTTGAACTCTTCACCCAAATTCCCTTTCAACTCATCCATCCTCAGAATTTAGGATCCACTAATGATCACTTCATCCACACATAGAAGAAAGATAATATATTCATCACCAGAATACTTGATGTAGAAACATTTATACATGTCATATCATTTTTATTCATTTTGAGACATAAATGAATCAAAAAATTTGTTCCAGTTCCTGGTTTCCTGCTTTCCCCATTCAAGATATTATGGTTTATGTATATCATGTATTCCTTCCCAGATTCAATGTACCCTTCTGGATGATGCATATAGATTTACACATCTATATCTATTTCAATAAAATCCATCTGCATACAAATCTTCTCAAGATAGAGGTTTTTTATTTCCATAATGCTAAGAACTACCCAGATCGTGGTTGGATTCTGTACAGGTGATAAATTTTCGATGAAATACACTCCCTCGTTTTATTTAAAACCTTTCAGTGCTACCTTTTACTTAAAATTACTCTTTCCATTATGTTCTTCCTTAAACTGGGATAACCACTTCTTCTATAATGATTTATTTCTTCTTTGTAGATGGGGAAACTACTAAGTATTGTTATCTAAAAAATCAGGAAATCTCAGTCTTCATATACTACTCTCACTTACTCAAATCTATTAATTTAATTTTATATTAGGATATTTATGGCTCTCTATTTTTAGTCAATAAAAGATATTTTTAGGTTAGACAATACATCTTCACAGACCTTCTCACCATTATTTATCTCTTTAACTACACTAGAGTTGTAGGTTACACTTGTTCTGATGTATGATGCTCAGGTACACCTTTAAGCTCCACTTTCTCCTTGAACTCTGATACTTTGTTCCCATTTTCATCTTCAGCTACTTGGATATCCATTTATATGATAGATTCATTAAATAATATGATCTTGCTCCTAATGACCATATTATTGATATCATCCCAAAATAGGTTACCAAACTCATCTACACCATAAACAATGAAAAATCATGCCTTGGACTTAGTATCACGATTTTCCAGTATATTAGCATCAATATGTACATATTCAATACAACATAAGACTAGAAAATGTGAGGGTATTAACTATTCGGGAAGACAATCTCCAATTAGAATAGATGGATATTGGAACCAGGGCAGTTCTTTTCTATTAACGATATACCTTTTTCATTTGTTTTCAATCCTCATTAGGAGGTATTGATGTCTGAAAGGAAATTGATCATAAATTTCATGTTGACAATAGTATTAAAGGTGGCATCATTTCCATGTGGTTGCCAAATTTTTGCATCCAAATTTTGTTAAATGTAGAAAAAAAAAATTCAATAGGAATTGCACATAAGATTGAAGGGGGTTTGGAAACATGAATGCAAGGATATTTTTGGGATCATTGTTTCAATTTTTGGAAGGGGAACAAATTTTGAGCAATATTTAAATGTGCACAAAATATGATGTTACACAGATGATTCATATGCACCCAATGAGACGTCGAAATGAGTATTGCACACCTGGAAATAATATTAAGTGCACTGAAGAAGAAGCATCAGAAACTTGCATGTAGGGTCATTAAGGCCAATAAATAGGTGTCTACCCCCATAGAAGATAAGTAATTTTTAGATGAAGATATAGTTCCTCTACCTCCTAAAAGACATTTGTGCGCAATGGAAGTAGAGAGAGAAACTTATGTGTAATGTATTCATTTTTTCTAAAAAGTCCAATTGAACTTTGTGTTGTGGCTGTGTGAAAGATATGGGGTGTATGAAAAATAAGGGTTGCACAAAAGACATCTTGTGCGATAATCCCATATCATCTGCGTAAGGGAAAGTGTTTCAAACAAGTTTTGGTGTGTTATTTTAGTAGGATTTAAACATTCAGATATTTGATTATTGATTTTAAGTGAATCAATTCAGGACTTTGATGGATTTAGTGTCTCATTATGGATAGTGACAAATACATCTATGATAATCTATTGAAGTGACCTTCAAGTCGATTAACTAAGTAAAAATTCACCCATAGTAGTGAGCAAGGAGGGTCAACATAAGTGTTCAGAGGGTCATAGTGAGCCTTCAATGAATTATTTTAAAGGAACTATTCCTAGTACAAATTGGTTATGAACAAAATTCTATATTCCACAGCTAGTGAAGATTAGTGGATTTACGTATTTATAACACACATTCGGTGTACGCTCCTTGGACGTAGCCATTGGTGGTGAAAAAATTAAATTGCTGAGTTCTCTTTCTACATGTGATTATTTTATTAATACTATAATACATCTCATAGGTTTAATGATTTCTTACCAAATTAGGAACAAGATATGTTACATTAAAAGAAATATTTGACACCCTTATTCACCCATCCCTTCTCAAGGTGTTTTGAGGTACTACAATGGACTCCTTTTAATGAGATATGCTTCCATATTTACATATTCATCAAATAAGTTATTGGTTATCCCTGAATGCTGCCTCATGCTATGAGAAATGTTCATTGAATTCGTTATTATTCTTTTAAGCTAAACCTTTCTACATTGGAGATCTAGGATAGTCTTCTCTTTTTCAATTACATTATTGGGATAGAGTTATCTAAAATCTTGACTGTCATACACTCTAACATTTTCAAACATCAAACATTTCAGCTTTGATCCTAACTCATTCTCCACTATGATCGTTCAGTTTTAAAACCTCTTAATAACATTAGATTTTTTTTAGAAAGTAAACTCGTATCTACATTGTTGATTCATCAATAAATCTCACACAATACAGTGATCCTACATGGAAATGTGCTAGTGTAACCCCCCCCCCCAATATATTTTCACCATGCCCAACTTCCCATCCTTTGGTGTTCTACAAATTTTTGAAAAAATACCATCTTATGCATTCCTAAAAAAAAGTCTTCACAAAGGCCAACATCAACTATCTTCTTTGCTCATAGCTGCCCTTTTTTTCTAGCACCTTCAACCCCTTCTCACTAATGTAACTGAGACAATAGGTCCACTACTTTGAATCTATGAAAAACATTTATGATTCAATCATTTACATCATTGTTTATATAATATTGTACAAGTTAGCATTATTTTTTCCTTGAAGTAAGACCATGTCTCTATTGGTATTCTTACAGGAACCACCATTAAAAGTGCTACTAAAACCTATATCATCATGCTACCAAATAGAAATAAGATTTCTCCTTAAAACAAGGATGTAAATAATGTTTTCCAGAATAGGTAGACTCAGACAAGTGTTATTGATCCATGCATCACCCTTCCCCATGATCTGCAAGGGCTCATCATCAATAAGATGTACCTTCCCAAAATTTTCTGAAAAAAATTGTTTTGGAAACCCTTCTCCAGCATGGAATGGAATGATTCCCCTGAGTCTACAATCCAAGACTACGTAGGTCTATCCCACTTAGAAGGAAAACATCATCAATTACACTATCCATTTTCTTTTCTCCATTGGTTTCAGGTTACTTCATTTTTTCTTTTCATTCTTTATTGATGTTTCGTTTCTCCCCTCAAGTCCAAAATGTAGGAAAAGACCCCTTTTTCTTGTCTTTTCTCTTTACTCTTGACTTTGATCATCCTATATGGTTTAATTGTTGTGTATATCTTACTCATCCTTATACATTCATAGAATAACCAGATAATCACCCCAATTCTATTATTCATAGGTCCTCACATAGGATCATGTACAACCCATCTATCAAATCATGTATTTTATTCCCTTAAGAACTAAAAAAACTATTACAGTTGCTTCCCAACTATCTGTTAATGAAGACAGAAAAAATAGTGCACATAAATCATCACTATGTGCAATTTACACTAATTTCAGCTAACATATGTTGGTATTGAATTCATTGATGTGATCTATAACAATTAATCCATCAAATATTTTTAGATTGAACAATCGCTGCATAAAGTGCACATTTTTTCACAAAAGTATTATCATGCATATTCTATAGAGCTTTTATCATCCAAATAATTGTATTCTATTCTATAATTCTAAACACCAAATTTTTACCAATGTAATTTGAATAATTCATAGACCCCATCGATCCAAGAACTCCAACTCTGACTACTCCATGTATATTGGCTTTAAACCCCAGAGTAGAATATAAATTTTCTTATAATAAATATAGTATTTGATCTGAACTATTTAGTAGGTGAATTCATTTCCCTCAAAATAGGCAATATTCCCCTTCCCTTATTTCATTTCCTTCATTCTATTCTAGATATCCATATTCAACCTTTGATTCAACTTTTTGAGGATACACTGAGAGTTTCAATGACAGAATAGGTTTGAAGATGATGAAAAAATATAATAGTGAATCACACTTGACATAAATATTTACATGGTTTGGAAAATGATCCCCAAATCCATGAAGAGGCATTAATTTACCTTATTCTAGGGGAACAATTATAGGGATTATCTCAGAGTTTCTAACAAACTAAAACCATATCTTAAAATGGTTTAATAAAAAAGATGAAACTTTATTCCACTAACTGTATAGAAAGTCTGTTATGCTATAGTCAATGTTTGATGTATGTCTACATCACTACAGTGCTTTAGCTACCAAATTCCAAACTACTACAGTGTCAAGTGGCTAGAATTTCACGGATCTACATTACTAATGTCTCAAAATTCAAACACGGTGCAAAATTGATGCCAAAGTCTACATTGTTATAGTTTCATATCAGTGTCAGTTGTTCTTCTTTTCTATAGTTGGTCATTGATGCTATAGTTTAAAATGATGTGGGTTGGGGCCCTCAAAAACTAGATTTAGGGTGTTTTGCCCCTAAAATCCCAAAAAGCTCACTATAGAGCTCGACCTGCGGAGTCATTTCCTAGTGCATTGTATCGGCTACAATCATTCATCCCAACAACATCCAAAGAGAATCGGACTACACCAATCAAATAGTAACACTCATAATAATAAATCCTCAACACATGTATATAAATACACCAATAGATATATATATATATATATATATTTGTAATAATGTCCGGGTCCCTATAACTCATCCCATTGGGGGAAATGTGATTAAATATACCAAATTATGGACATCATGTTTCCAATAACATCAATAATATGGGAGTGGGTATAAGAAATTGGGGTATTTCAATCCAACATCATTTCTAGGTAAGAAAATCCTTACATCATATTACTTCAATAACATGTCTATAAAATGATAACATACTTTATTAAAGTTAATATAACACAATATATAAATATTTTCATAAGATCATAATTACACTAATGATAAACTAAATACAAATAAAATGATAACAAAAATTATATCATATAGTACCATTAGGAGTGAACATTACCTGTATTAGACTACATTGAATAAGAAAAATATAATTTCAAATCATGGTCATCTAAAAATAGTAAATAAATAGTGTTCTAAGATGATTGACCTGAAATAGAGGCCATATATATAATAGAAATGATGTAAAAAAATAAAAACATAAAGAAAAAAACATAAAAATGTCATTTACCCATTCCAAACATTTTAAAACATCATTTAATTAATTTTATCTAATGATTTAATATGGGCTCACTTAGAAATACCATCACCATGTCAAATCTCAATGGATTTTAGTGGAAAAAAGAGTACACTATATAATTTATTTTGATATGATTTATTTAGGAAAAAATGGATTTTTTCTACCATATAACCCAACATAGCACCATAATATATGATGTCTAAGAATGTAATAATTGTGATTTAAGAAAAGAATAACTAGAAAAAACCATCGATTCACTATAGATCCTAAATTGTGAATCCTCTATGACTTCTTTCATGGAAGTAATCTATGAGATTTAATAGATTTTACAATCCCTTGAGGGAGATTTCTTAAATAAACTCATGATATTATATGATAATAATAGAAAAAAGAAGTATTATAGGATATTAGGACCATACTAATCTAGAAGAAAAACTATGAAAAAATAGAATCAACTAGAACCATAGGAGGATAATGGTCTTCAAGGAGTTCTTCACAAGGGATGGGAATATTGAGAGATATACCAATTAATGAAATTGATATTTACATCCCAATCCCCCTTCGACCCCCCCCCCCCATTTAGGTTCTCAATCAACTATTGAACTAAAAATATTGACTTGTTTCCAAGGAATTATATCCACAAACATACTATGTTCCTCATAATAAACAACTAATTATCTACTAGTTTATAACAGAACCATCTATTCACCAGATGTTCAATATGGTACTTGAATATAATCCATAATGTACCTTGTTATTCATTCACATAACCCTCATTTGTTTTCCCTTTAACTCCTCATCAAATATCCTTATAACCTCTCTTCCTCAAAATATAAGGAAATGAACTATAGTGGCCTAAAATAGTCGAATAAAACCATCATTTACACACTGGAATGTTTATAATATCATTTCTATATGTTGAGGGGTGGATTGAAGTAGTCATGCCTCATGTCTAAGGTGTATTATTTGTCAACCCATGTGTCGATTGCGATCCTCTTTTACTCTAACTCCATGGTTTATTATTTATCCTTTTTTCTAGTCAACTGTAAATATTGTCCCAAAGCATTCAAATCAAGTAAATTATTATATGATTTTCCATAATAAATTGAGTATTTAAGTTTATTATTAGGTGAAATAATTTATCTTCGTTATCAATTTCTAAAGAAGAAATCCTAGAATGTTTATTCTAGAAAATCAGGACATACATCATTATATGAATCATTAAATTAAATAAAATTTAGTTACTCAACTTTAAATTTATTCATATTTTCCAATATAAACCACTACCTCTAATAGATTCCTTACAAAATCCATTAATCATTCTAAGATATTTGGTTGGAACAACAAGAATTTAATGAATCATTTCATCGTCGATAATATTTTCTCATTTAATTTTAAATTTGGGGAAGGATACACTATTATATATTGGCGATGTTATATAATACATAGTCAAACATAAATTTTTATTTGATCATCCATGTATAGGTGCTAGTCATATGAGTATTTCATCAATATATTATAGGGATTAAAATATTCTCTATTTGATGTCTACTAACTTCTACTAATATATCCATAAATTTTTTATGGAAATTTTTATATATAAGGATGAGATATAAAATAGTAAAAAGGAAAAATGAAATTAAAATAAAAGAAGAAATAACTAAATTAAAATAATAGGTATGACCACATTAGTGAGTGAATCCCCAAATCACACATCCACTAGGATACAGACTACTGGTCGTTATCGTAGAGTCTACAAATAATTGGAGTAATTACCTATAATCAATATTTATCCTATTACCATACATAAAAGATAAACCATACCAATATGAAATATAGAGATATATAATATAAGAAATTAATATAAATTAAAATTTACATGACACAATGTGACCTAAAAAATGACCCCAAAGGATTCAACAAATATAGCCCAAATAGGTGATATCCTGATAAGTAATTATATGACTGGAAATAATAATGATTTTATCACTCCATAGTAAGATGTACCATCCTTCTATATCCCTTATCCATGATTATATCAGTACTAGAAATTAGAGTTATACCTACAGACCCATACTCATGGTTTGGGAAAAACTGTTGGTTGATGTACTTTAGAGAGATCGTATGCAAATAGTTTTAGAAAGCCATTGGTATAAGTACCGTGGGGAGACCCTATAACAATTGTTTTGGAAAAAAACATTGGTATAGGTCTCTTATAGGGACCCTATATCCACAATTGTGGCTAAAACCATTTGTATAAGTTTGTTGTAGAGACCTTATACAAATTATTTTTCCAAAACTGTTTGTATAGTTATAATAATATAGGTACATATCCCAAAGGATCTCATAATGGTTGGTACTGGTCACCATACTTATTTAAGGATTATTGTGTAAAATAAGATTAAATAAATAAAAAATTTAAATAATTTTAAATATATATATATATATCAAATTATGTTCACAAAAGTCATTATAGCTTACTGGCGAGGTCATTTGAATTTAAATGGGAGGTGTTTGGATCAACACCAAGATGGGTTTATTTTTTTACATTACAAATAAAAACAGTGTTGTAAAACCATTGGTATAGTTTTTTGAAAAAAGTGAAAGAAACACCTACCTCAACATGGTATAAGGAAATATTTTTTCAAAAACGTTAATCTAAAACTAAAAGAAGGACCTTTAAAATAAAAGGCCCACCATAAAACATAAAAGGAATGTACTTAAAACCATATCTAAACACAAATCTATAACAAAAAATAGAACCTCAACTAGTTTCAATGATAAACTAGAAAGATTACATACTGAGAGAAAATCATCCAACAATAATGGTGATCCATTTCAGAATAAAGTGATCCTTATGGGAGGGTGACACCCAAAATCCCTAAGGGAGAGCCTCTAGGTTGAGTTCTAGGAAGCATGTATAAATGAAATAAAAATTTCATCCAAGATACTACATAAACCTACAACTCTTATGATTTACATGGTGGGTAATCTTTCAATATTTCATGTAATCTTAGAGACACAAATACACCAATAATACCATCCCTTAGTATTAAAATAATTTATATTCCACAATACACAATGTGAACCACTTAAACATCATGTAAATTTCTCACTATGGGTATCCAGTTCATAGATTCATCCTGACATCCATTACTATTCATGTAATCCCATTATATATTTTCTAATTTCCCAAAAAACACCAAAATCTGCATGTTTATTGCAATAATTATAACAATCCCATAACATCAACAATCCATGTATCCTTAAACTTCTTATACACTCAATCAACAAAAAAGGGGAAAAATAAAGGTTAAAAAATTCATGATAGAATGGTAATATAGAATTATAATCTCCCAAACATAAACCCATTCTACCCCTTTAAATCCTTCATAATCATGGATCCACCAAAATAGAAGGCCATTGTTTCGTCATCAAAACATCATGTTACCAAATCTCATGGTAATACTATACGCAATTCAATAGAACCCATACTAGGGGATCATTTTACATTATTGTACCATATCCTAGTCATCTATAATATGAACTACATGCTCATCCAAGGAAGTATTTGGATAAGAAATCAGTATCCTCTCATCTAATTACATGGGAAGGACGTAGAATATATCTCCTCAACCTGGAAACATGTAACACATCATGGATATAATTAATGGCACAATAAAATTCCAACCAATAGAGTATCCTCATTAATGAACCAATGATCACAAAGGGGCCCAAAAACCATAGTGCCAAATAATCCCCATTACCCTTGTGGTGATTTCACATGTGATGTGAAACTCTAAGAAAGAACCAATGGCCAACCTCAAAATAAAAACAGATGACTATGACAGTCTACATAAAATTTCTGATGACTCTATTCTATGATCAATCATCATTGGATCAACTATACCATATCTATTGTATCATAAACAATAGTCATCCTAATAAATGTCCACTCCCCCAACTCTTCCCCACACACGGTAGAATTATGTGTCCACCTATATAAATCATTAATGGTTTCCATCATTATCGAAGCATGATAACAATTTTTGCAGGATAATTCATCCAAAAGAATGTGTTTTTTATAATACCATCTAAAATCAAGTACACAAGCCTAAAGAATATCCTCTAGAATGTAGATTTACCTCTTTGTATCTCTATCTATCTGTGGGTAATAAGTCATTTCCAAATTAACCAAAGAACATATCACCTTCTAAAAACCTTTATAAAACATAGATGAGAAAGTTTGATGCCTATCAAAGAAATCTATATAGGTAACCCCATGAATTCTCACAATCACTTGTTCAATGAAGTCACAAAGAAGTTCCACATTCATTGTCACCTAGATATGTAGAATATATATTGATTTTGTGACTTAATAAATTACCACCCAAATCATTCCATCCAGACTATGAGTCGTTGGAAAACCAAAAATTTAGTACATAGAAATATAATCCGTTTTTAATATTAGAATAGGTAATTGTTGAAACAAACCTCTAAATCTCTAGTGTTATGCCATAATTTTTGGACAAGTTAGCCATCTCAATACAAAATCTACAATAGATCTCCAATTTCCCCATAACCAAATATGATGTCTCAAATCATGATATATCAATGAATGTACATGGTGGGTAGAATACTAAGATTAATGTCAACTATATAATAGATCGTTTAGGGAAAATGGAACAAACAACCTTATAGGGAAGCCTAAAGTTGCACTGGGTGACTAAGACAACTCCCCAAATGTCTCCCCAAAATAAATACATTCATTAAAACTCTTTAACATGTTGTGTAATGTCTTCTTAATAAAACCACTCTAATCAAATTATCAGTCATATATCATCAATTATACACTTAAATATCCTCTAGTCTCCCCCACGTATCAATAAATATCGGTAAAAAAACTCATCAGAGACCACTCCTCACATTATTCCTTCACAGCCTGTGTTGGTAATTTTCTTATCAACCGATTGGAAACCACATTACCATTACTAGGTGTAAAATAAATATCAAAATAAAATCTACTAAGATACTTTTCCTATATTATCAATAAAAAAATTAGATCCCATTGACTAAAAATATATTGTAGGCTCTTGTGATATGAATGCACTATAACCCTCTCCACAAAGGGATAGTGATGCCAAATATTGATTTCATGAATAAAATATACCAAGTCAAGATTATGGGTATTGGGTTTATTTTCATGAGTGAGTAATTGGGGAGAGAAATAATCCACAACATTCCCCCTGTATCAAGAAACATCCCAAACCCAAACCAGAATCATTGTAGAATGCAATATAACCCAATCCTGTTTCCAAAATAATCAAAACTGGTTTTCAGTTCAACCATATAGTCATAACCTCAAAATATATCTAAAACATGTAATTGAATTCAAACATTACACCCTTATGGGTTAATGTTTTAATCGAAGAATTGATCTTTTATAATCCTTGAAAAAATTGTCAATATTAACCAACAAAACCATAGAATTTCTAGATCTCAAACACATTTCTAGGATACTCTAAAGACATAATTAAATGTACCTTTTTAGCATCCACTAAGATACCCCACGTAGATATGAAATTCTCCACAAACATCACTTTTAAGATAAAAAACTCATAATTCAATATCCTACTATACATATGATGTTCTTTCATGGTTCGAATAACGATATCCTCATATCCCATATGCTTCTACTCTAACATGGATTACACTAAAATATCATCCATGAACACAACAAGAAAATTGTATTAGAAACAATAAATGATTTGTTTTATCATATTCATAAACACCACAGAAGAAATAGTGAGACTAAATATCATAAAAATAAACAAATAATAACCATATAAACTCTTAAATATTGTCTTAGTTATATCGTCTTCTCAAACTTTCAACTGGTGGTACCCTGACTATAGGTCAGTATTTGAAAGCCAGTGATCCCCTTTAATATGAACTAAGAGATCATTAATCCATGTAAAGGGATAATTTTTATTTATAGTCACCCAATTACACTTATTTTATACAATAAAAATACTGAGGCTCCCATTTTCATTCTTAGAAAAGAGGACATGGAATACCTATGCTGACATGCTATGATGAATAAATCCTTTAGCCTCTTGTTATTCTAGTTGGACCATAATTTCCACTAACATAGTAGGTATCAAATGGTAAGATGGAATAGAAATGGTCATCATAATAGAGAGTAGTTAAGTTGTAATCATAATGTCTCTTTGGGGTTGTAAACTACAAAACATCATCTTGAAAGTCATTGGGGTAAGAACACACCACTATAGAAAGACAACCTCCGATACAAGGTTTAACCTAATTAAGAAATATATCTGAAAATTGTCTAATATTACACCCATCATAATGAACAAAAGGCTCTTTCATTCCAAATCTAGAGTCCCACTAACCCTTGAAAACTTGAATGACCCATTAGAAGATATGAACAGAACATGACGATGATTACTCTTTATCTAGGCCATAACACAGATTGTAGAACCCATGCCGATAATCAGGTAAAATATATCAATATCCAGAATAGGAAACTCCCACCGCCCCTCAATTTTGGATATCCTCACCCGACACGTAGGACATCTAAAACATTTTTCTTTCCACATTACTAAAGGTGTGGAAGTTTGAAAAAAGAATTTATTATGTTCAGAATGAAAAACCAACCCTTAAAATAATACTAACAAGATAAAATAATGTGTAGCACATATATAAAATAAATATAGCACTATATAATTTGTGATAAACATAGTACCTCTAATAGTAGATTGACCTATGTCATATTCCTCTGGTGCATACTTATCAACATAAATCCATTGGTTCTTATCCACATGAACATGTCCTTGGTTTGAGGATTAGTCCCACCAACCATGGAAGAATCATTATAAACCTTCTAACACCTGGTGAGAGTAAATCCCGGCCCTCTTAAATGAGATATATTTTCACAATATCTTTATAGATGCATAGATCTTCAACATATATGACAAGTCTTAGGATCATCCACACACTAAGACGTTTTATGAACTCAACTTCAAAAATGGTAGTAGAAAACCCACCACTTACTTGTATTCACCCCAGAATCTAGTCGTAATTATAACTTACCACTCTCATGATTCCTTTTATAGAAAAAACGATACATCATAGCTTCCACAGAAGCAACTAAAGATCCTCCCAAACCTATCTCTGTTACTATATCTTCCTTTGCTAAATATTCCCTATCAACTACCTCCAAAAAGATATGAAGGAACATGAGTATAAAAAATCATCAAATATCTAGATATATTCTAAACTTAATCCTCCGAGTGTTTAGGTAGTCATTAATCTAAGGCATCATTAAGAGATGCAGTAACTCGGAAAAAATAGGTAGAATGCTCCAAACTGGTGTGCCCCCTCCTCTATGGTCAGAAAATCCCAGTTCTTCACCAAATGAATTATCTAAGGACAAAAATTTTGGATAATAATTTTCTAGATGGATGAATAGGTAAGAACCTCATAAAACATGGCTTCCGCAATAGATTCACACCAACTCCTTCCTGGCCCTTTAAGAATATACCTGTAAAACTACTCCTTAGAGTCTTCATGAGTCATCAAGAATTTAATGGTCCTATCTATCCACATAAGATACACCTCGAATTCCTGGGTTCCATTTTCACAAGGATATATTATATTTTTATTCTTATAAAATTCAGATCCATGATCCATAACACGTCCTAGGTTCCAAAAACACATTAGACCTAGACTATGAATAGTGCATATAACAACATCTACCAATGTGGGGTCTACTGTAGGATTCTCATGTAGATCATGTCGCATAGATTCCTAACTCATATTTGAAATTTAGTTTCATGATTTTATTTTCTAAAAAAATACACAAACTAGGGAGTCCTTATAAATTTACAAAATCATAGGACTAACTTCAGGTATTTACAAGATTGCATTAATGTATTAAGAATTTAATGTAAACAAAAAAACATCCAGTGAAAAAACAAACAAAAAAATGAATAATCCAATTAAAATAAAAATCCTATACAGTTCATTAATATTACCTCAAACTAAAATTCTCAAACATGTAAAATGTCTCTCAATTCCCATGCTAGCTCATTTTCAGTAATCTAAATGATCTGGCCAGGCCCCTTTTCCACACCTACTATCTATATGTTGATACTTCTGACGACATTATTCCCTATACACAAAATGAAACTCATGTAGTGCTAACACATGTCATGTAAAGAATCCCTTTGATACCAAATTGTAACGAACCTACTTTGTTATACAAGACAATCCACATGAACTAACCCATTATCTACTATTGGTAAAATTTGATAAAATAAATCAACATTGAATTTAAATAAATAATGACATAAAACTAGTGTACACATAAAAAATTGTGAGATCTCATTAATACATATAATCTATTATAAAACCAGTTAAATCAGAATGTATATCAGGTCCCTATGTGACTAACTATCACCTCTAGACAAAACCAAACTGAAAACAGTATCAAAAAGTGAAGACAACATACTACATGAATCTCTTACCTTTAATTGAATACAACAATAAAACATCTAAAAATTCAAAAAAGTAACATGTAGGATGTGATTCAAAGCACAGTAGGACAAATCAATAGTTTCTATATGTGGTATATTATAAATAAATAAACAAATAAATATTTTAAAAAAAGTTTTAAAAATAATATTCAACGAGAAAATACAGTTATATTTAATTTTACCTTTTTCTCTTTTAGTTATTATAATATCCTTTCATATTTTCAATACAAAAATATGATAAGTAGAAGTGATAAAATAGAAAATAGTATCCATGGATTAATAGGTACACATATAAATGAAATAACCAACCATGTGATGTTGTGTGGTACAACATCATTTAAAAATATATGAGAAACAATCCACAATAAAAATAATCATTTGAAAAATAACTATAAATGATAAATTATAAATGAAAAATAAACTTTTATTGGGATCTATCCTAAGGGGATATAAATTAAAAAAACTTACAAGTTGAAATAGGCATATGTCAGATCAAATAGATATTGAGTCCTTTTAGTCGATGTCCCAAAACATACCTCCATATAGTGAAACATGCACTAAGGATACATGTGTCGATTTTATGATGCACCCAGGTCCCCAATGTAAATGTTTTGAATAAATTTTAAAAACCATTATCACAATTTTTGAAACCATTTTTGAATCTAAGACACTCAATATTACTATTTGATAACCAAATTCTAAATCAATAAAATATATTTTCAACAAAAAATTCCATTTTGAAAACACTTTCCTTTCCAATTTATCATTTCAAACAACTTATCACTTCAAATAAATTAATACCCTAATGGAATTTTTGGATAACGACTTGAAATTCATCAAATTAACCAAATTTATAGAAATAGATAACTCAACATGGTAAAAACTTAGATGATTTTGATAATGATTTCTATAAATATAGATAACAATCGTTGATAGATGAGGCACACCATGGAACTAAAAAGGATCGGTATTAAAAAATGTCCAATCCAAATACAGTGCCAAAACCACAACTAAAACCAATATAAAAGATAAAACATAAAGATTAGAAATATGGAGAGACGCCACCCAACAACAATGGTGATCAATCACTGAAAAATATAATCTGGACGGGAGTCAGTAACCCGTAATCACATAGGGAGAGCCCATAGGTTAAGGTCACAAAATCCTACATGAATGAAAAAAAATAAGTGGAGACACCTTATTAAAAATTACCTCACATTAGTCTAGACCATTTTTATTCTCATCACATATAATTTAATTCATAATTCTCTAATTAAAAGATATGAACTAAACAAAATGATGGTAATAATTTATCTAGGCCTTATCACTAACCATATAATTCATGTTCATAATCAAGTCAAAGAATTCAATATCAATCACTACAAGGTCCAACACCTCCTCAAAGCTAATGAGTTTATATAAGTTTTCATCCAATTAGAGGATATAATTTACCAGATATCATTAATTTGAGAGTTAAATAGTCGTGGTTCTCTAATTCAAATAACCATTTGTTATAATTTCAATTTGTTAAATTTAATTCCACTTATATTTACATTATAATCTAAATTTTTAACATAAATTAATGTATAATAAATATTAAATAGTGATAAATCTAAAAAAATTATAATTGTATCAGTATAAGTTAAAGGTTGAGGTTATTCATAAAAATGTATTTATTAATAACTATATTGTCAATAATATTTTAAGGTTAAAAAAATAATGATAAAATGATGATATTAAATTTTTTTATGAATCTACTCGAATGTAATGAAATAATGATAATTAAAATCAAAATTGAAATTTTATAGTGGTTTTAGAAACCCACATTAGGGAAATTTTATAAAAGAAATTATACTTTCTTAATGTTTCGATTAATTAATTTGTAAATGAAATATTTTATTTTAGAATATCATAAATTAATTTCAGAGAGATCAAGAAAATCTTGATATGAAATGAGTATTGATTTCTATTTAAAATATAAAGATTAATTTTTTTTTTATATTTTCCTAATCATTCCAGGCTGTAAAATTTTGATTGTTATATTTGAAATTATATTTCTAGGATCAAAAGGATGATAATAATTTGCTGGGAAAAGTTATATAAATTTGGATACATTCTTAACAAAATAAAATACCATTTTTATGGAACATGGTGGAAAATGTTTTTATCTTTGGTGGCATAATGATGCAGTGAAGGAGAGAGCAAGGACTTCTTATTTATATGATTTCATTGGTGGAAAATTATGGATCTGATAAGATAAGGGATTTCTTATATGATATAATGTTGATCAAATATTCCAAGGAGAAACAAAAGTTTTATTTAGGTAATGAATTAGTGGTCTTGAGTTTGTTAGATCACATCCCTATGTGGGTGGGTGTGTTAAGTGTCATGCATTGATTATCTAAGAGTTTTTTGATTGTGAAGGAATTAAAAGGTATATCTTTCAAAACAAATTCACATAGGACCGGTTTTATCCCTTTTTCTATAGTGAAACCCTATTGGGATGGTCATTATGGTGTTTGGGGACTCAATTTGTCTAATTATCATCCAAAATTAATAATGAAAAGTTATTTTATTTATCTCATTCCAACCAATTATGAACATATTTTATGAAAATTTGGACTCTTTATGGTGTATAACTACATTTTTTTATATAAATGATTTTATTTAATAATGTGTAAATAGTTATTTATTGATTAAAACAAGGATAAATAACCATTTAATTATTAATTATTACACATTAAAATGGTTTGATGACTTGATAATTAATTATTAATTTAATAAAATGTAATGTGATTCATTTGATATCCTTAAGCACATGATTGGTTTGTATAATAATTATCAAAAATATTGTACATATTAAAGATTATATAGTCAAAATTGAGGGGACTAAAAATAATATTCATTAAATATATTATATTATTATATGAAGATATTTTGTTAAATTAGATTATTTAAAATCAATGTGAATTATCATTTTATGGACTGATTTTCAAATGATAATAAAGTTTTTTGAGGAGGGTACTTATGCATTTTATAAATTATAATAATTATAAAAAAAATATATCGATTATTGAATTATAGGAATCCTTTGAGAATCTAGTGGATATGACTTAATGATATATATATATTTGTTTGTGTGTGTGTGATTACAATTAATTTTAATTCTGTAGGATGATTTATGGTAAAGAGGATATAGAATTTATACAAGATATATGTTATAGACTTCAAATGGATAATATAAATAATTTGATCCCTTAAATTATGATGTATATCTAGTTATGTTTATGTGAGTAGATGGTAATATTTATAAGTGATATTATTTCTATATAGTGATGGTTTGAAGAGTGAAACAATGATGAATATTTCTCTCGATAAAGATAAATAAATATTCTTGTAATGATATGACATATCATTGGAGATGTAATGAATAAATACTAGATTAAATTAGATATTTATGAATATAAAATATTCCCTCTTAGTTGAGATGCATGATTTGATGAGACTGTGAGGATGATAAAACATGATAGTGACATGGGATTATTTTAACAACAATTGGATCACTTATGATGTTATGGATATCTTTTTATGATATATATGTAGATTAAGTGAAATAGAATATTATTTAATGACACTTATTTCTAATTATTATTGATATTTTATGGATATAAGAATCCAAAATAATATAATTATGGATTGGGAAATATTATATAGAATATTCATGCAACAAAGATAATTATTTTGGAGTCATTTATTTAATTATATTGATCACTTACTCACCACATATATTTTAATATTATACAACTCAATGGTTGGTGGATATTGATGATATATGTATGCATGAGTGATTTAAAACATACCCACCCACTAACCTAGGTTTGAGATGGGAATATATATATATATTATCTTACCACACCCAAATTTACTTAGAGAGTGTTGGTGAAATAAATTTTTAGCAAGACTCATTACAACAAATAGATATAGGATAGAGGCCATTATTTTTGAACTTTACTATTTGATCTTATTATAACCTGTCGAATTGTGTTAGAGGTTGACAGTGATTTACCTAAGTCTTTTAAATTTTTCACTTTAATTACCCTCATATTCAAATGGATGATAATGGACTGAGAATGTATTTTATTATCACCCATTGATCTAGGTATAATATAGTCTATATTTCTAGACTCTACTATTATATAAGACTGAGGTGTTTCCTAGGTGATTTATTATATGGAAAAAATTTTATGGGATTTCAAATATTATATCTTTATTTCATGTTATATTATTTCATTATTCATTGAATCATATGATCTAACACTTTTCAAGGATATATTACCATATGGAAGATTTGGGTGGATAAAGTATTTTGACCATTACCCTCTATGATTTTATAAGAATGAGATTAATTAATAGGGATAAGGTAACAGGTTCTGGTTTGCCTCTTGTAAGATATAAATGGTTGGATTTACTTTTTATGATTTAAATATATGTACAAATTTTTATGTCTATTTATTTGTGTAAATATATTGTTATTGGATGAGATATCTCATCAATAACATCATATTTCTTGAATAAAAATTGGATCATTAATGAGAATTATTGATTGGTGAGTTATGGTACTAAACTAGTTTGAAGATGATAATATTATAGCTGGAAAGATCAATGTTATTTATTTAGGTTGTTAATAAATTATTGTAAATATTTTATTTTTGATTCTTATAGGCAGTAATGGATAGATAAAGCCAACATACACCAAGGGATAATTATACAGAGTATTTCTACCCACCCATGAATGTGTACATGGTCATTATGCACTCTTTTGTTCTTAAATATCACCAAAATACATTTTGTGACTAATTGTGGAAGCTATAGATTGAAAATATATATTTTAGTTAATCTATCATATAATTCATCAATGTGACCACCGTGGTTTAGTCTATTTTTTATTTGGTACTTCATTATATATGTTCAAAATATATTATAAGAATATTGAGATATTTTATATTACATTATATTATTCGGGAATTTATTATATATAAATGATTTGAACATTCTTATTTGTTATAAATTTATGTTATGGTAGTTTATTTAACCTGTTATTAGCTGACAAATGTTATTTATAGGTAATGAATCATAACTTTTACACATAATTCCACTCTTATACTCATATGGTCTTACCCTCTTAGAGGAGGTCATAGAGAGTTCATATAAGAGTATAACAGGAACTAATAGGTTGGTATTAGACAATTAGATTATATTTTTATGTTAGGAACAAGTCAGTTTTTTATTTGGCTGGGGTAATATCAAATAACTCTCATTATGTAACTCTAAATCATCAAGTCACAATAGATAAATTTATAAAGGATTTGATCAACTGATGTTTTCATATTAAGTAATATCAAGGGAAAAAGTTTAGGGATAAAAATTAATAGAAGATACATTTGGTCTAAAATAGATATGAAATATATTGTCTCTCTTGTTGATTTTGTGCATTTTTTCACTTGATTGAATATAGAAATTGTTTGTGTAGTGTTAATAGATGTAAGGTCTATAAATATTGACATTTGGGGATATCAAATAAGCAATAAATATTTTTATGTTTATTTATATAGTCATAGAGGTGCTTTCATAGTGATTTTGGCATGTTTTTATAAAAATAAAGGTGTTACATTTTTTATCTTTGTTAGAAAATGTAAGACGCGATATCGGTAGAAGATATGATTTTTTTTAATAAGTACTCATGTGTTTCTAGATATAGACATTTTCTGAGTACCTATAATGTGATATTGATATTAGAATTATTGTATGATATTGTTGGTTACAATGTTTATAGGTAAAACTATTCATCTATATATTATGAATTTTTCTATTCTTCATGATATAGAATGATTCAAATTTTAAATTTATTATTCATATGATAGTATAAATTTAATAAAATTTCATTTCAAATTGAGAGTTTATAAAAGTGTGTTTTCACTCACTATAGTTTAATATGTGAATGATTATGATAGGATGGATATTTTTAGATCAATGTGTAAGTGATGTACTCCAATAATAATTTTTTAATTCAAACTCTTTATAGAGGATATAATAAGTATTATTGATGAGACAGTGTATAAGATTTTAATTATATGTTTTGTAGGTTATAGAATTATCTTCATGATAAGAAATGAAATTTCAAGAAATATTACTCAGTTGAATGTTTCCAATATAATAAAACATACATTTAAAATAAATTCACTTAGGATGAAATTATATTGGGGTTAATACATGGTTAAAATTTTATAAATCTGATGTTAACCAATCATCTTCACAACTTCCATATTATGGAACAACACATGAAATTTATTATGATTCCTGAAATTCAATAATTTGTATTATTTTTATGCCTTATTTAAAAAATAATAAAAATTTATCAAAAATATATTTAAGGTTTCTATGATAAAATAGGTGTTGGGAATGTTAATGACTAATATATATATATATACATACATGTACATTAGAATATAACTCAATAGTTACTTATGTTATATTTTATCATTGAGATATATTATTGATTGATTTAGATAATATCATTTCATTTGATAGTTTATTGATAGTTTTATAGTGATTGTATCCCAGTAAAAAATATGTAAATATATATTATAAAACTACTAAACTTGAATTTGGAATTAGAGTCTAAGACCTGAATTTATGCACAATTTCGGTAAGGATTTTTAATAATGAAATTTTGTTTGTTTTATTTTATTTTTTATACCACTAGGATATATTAATATATAATGGAATATCTTTGAGATTATTTTATTAATTGGTTATGATTGAGTCTTTCTAGAAACGTCTTGTTTTATTCTGTAGTCCAAACTGCACTTATTTTTTTCGATTGTGAATATTATATACCATACACAATATAATCAAAATTATGGGTTAATATGATAATGAAAAAAATTTGAATAATAGCTGAATAATTTTAGAGTATGCTTATCAAATATGGTTATCTTGATTGTAACATTCATAGAAGAGTACAGATAACTTGTCAGAGACATCATCTAGTTGTTAATAGAAATTCTAATTTTAAGTAATTAATGGATATAAATTTTTAAAGAGTAGGAGTGTATTAAATATTGTTGAAATTTTATAGTTTTTATTAGTGTTACACTATTTCTGTTAAATTAATTATTCCTTTTCACATTGATGTGGATTTCATTGATGTTGGATGGATCACCTTGGATAATAGGGAATAATTTTCATATAATAAGGGATAAAGCTTAATTAATTATGTGATATGAATGTTTTAAAATCCTATATTCTATATAATATGAAAATAATATTTATTCTAATTATAGGACACAATTTTTATGATTTTTTTATGATGATCTTAGTGATGATTGTATACAAATTAATAAATACATAGTAAAAATTTTCCATTAACAAGAGTTATAATCTATGACAGAATTATTTCGTCATGTGAAGTGAAAAAAGGAAGTGACGAAACAATCAATGTAATAGTACATCATCCATTTATTATTCATTCACATATGGAATTTCTCATCACCTTTCCTTGCATAAATATTGAAAAAATTGATGGCTTTATTTGCTATCCCATGAGTAATATTTCATTGGTTTTTTTTTGAAAGGTATATGATCATCTAATAATTCTAATTCAATTACTTTGAAATGGGAATCATAAGGGAGAATAACAGTTTTAAGTGATATATTAAATAATAACTAAATTTATATTGATCTATAGTTGTGATATCTGGATGATACTAAATAAATTCTCACCAAGTAACATCTAATATTGACATTCTTAATTTTTTATAATTTTTTGTTATTTTAGTGGCCTTGATAACCTACATAATTCTACATTAATGGATAATATTTATCAGATCTTCGTCAACTCAGATCTTCGTCAACTCAGATCCTCTAACATTGATCCGATATAGGATTTCATGTATAGAAACATCTTATTTCAGAGGATACCGGAGGCCCTTGTATAGGATAGAACTACTCAGGTTGCTTCCATAGGCCTTTTAAAATGAATTAGTGGACTCTTTAGATAATTTTTCTCAAATTTCATAATATTTTGAAGAACCATTAGTTCTACATGGAATTATTCCATGTGTAATCCCTTTATTATTCTAAGAGACTTTAAATTCAGTCATTCCTCCTTTATTTTTATTATCTCACCCCTAATCCCTCATGTTCCCAATACTCTCACTGTTTGTTAGATTTTTATTTGGTGATCCATTATACTATTTATGATTAGAGGTGCTAAAATTGGTATGTAACAACTAATAATTACCCTCTCTCCCAATTTTTTCTATTAACTATTAGTTTCTATAGTTTCTCCATTACATCAAATCTTGGAATCATTCCCTTCCAATAGTGATCTCGATCATGGACTGCATGTTACTTTTCCTAAAAATTATCCCAAAAGTGGATTTTTCTTCAACATTGAATTATGATGGTCAATAATATGCAAGAAAAACGTTACTCCTCCTTCATAATTCCATAGATATTTGTGCTTTATAGTAACTCTATTGGTTATCCATTCAATATTACCCCTCTCTTTCCGCAACTTTTTTTTCCTAAGGGGAATTGGTGATACCTTGGTGTATTTCATTTATAAAAATAGAGGAAAATTCAGGAAAAATTATTAATTCGATATATGTTGAAAAGTTATTTTCATATTATCTTTCCCAAGTGAGAAATTATTCATGTGAAATTCACAAAATACTTTTAGTTAATGTAATTCTTCAATAAGTAGTTTGGATTGTATTACTCCTATAATGTACAAGGAATTTAGATATATCTTTCTGTCATATAATACATACTCCCCTATAAAAAGAATGGGTACCTAGTTGTTTATCATTACCAAACATTATCCTACACCTCTATAATAAACGTAATTCCTTCTCTATGAATGAGGGTCTAGACTGGGCACATGTTTTGTCAAATACATGGGTTTCTTCTTCTCCTAATTTCAATAGTTTTATAAATATTACTTCTTATCCTCTTATAATTGATATCAGAGTCATTCTATGCTAATGAGTACATCCTTTATATTAGCTCTTGAATTTGATAATTAGACTAATTTTCCACCATCCAATTAGAATTATTTGAATATTTTATTGTCCTGACATGAAATTTGAAGTTCCTCCAGGCTTTGGACTCCCAGGTTCCTTTCAAAAAAATTTCTCCACCCTATACTTAATAATTGTCCTATATATTATGATGGAATAATATATTACCTGTACCATTTGATCCCCATAATGATTACTAAGGTGACTGTCCCTGATTCATAAGTAATTATCTCTCCTAACCCCATAAAGGTCCCATATTTGATAGGTGAAATTCAATATTTTGTTTATCATCAAAGAGGTCATCCTCCCAATAATTTATATTCCATCCCAACTTCTTGTGACATAAATACAGGCTCCAAAATAATATTCATTAATGTATAATGATCCTCCCACATTTTATAATTATGTGTCAAAACCATTACATCCCACTCTATTTATTATATATAATCTCAACAATTAATTT
The DNA here is from genome assembly GCA_963277665.1 of Viscum album. NCBI lineage: Eukaryota > Viridiplantae > Streptophyta > Magnoliopsida > Santalales > Viscaceae > Viscum > Viscum album. Next base: position 1,375,340,802 of record OY728140.1, on the reverse strand, counting down.
GAATGTGAGGGGGAATTTGTTTCATTTCCATGTGTAAGATTATTTAAAATAATTATAGAATTTAATGATTTATTTTTTATATTATTGAATATAATCCTAGGGAGGAGTTTATTAAGTAATTTGAAGATATAATATATAAAGGTTACTTCATACTTGATAATCCTACAAAAAAATACCTTGATATTTTCAAAAAACCCCATAGGTGTGAAACTAATTAACTACTCTACTCAAAAAATATTTATTAAATTATGAGAATCATTGTTAAGAATTTAAATGATATTAATATATTCTAACTATGATATCATTGTGAGGTATTAAATTGTGAAAAATACTTAATTAATTCAATCATTTATCCCTTGCATTGTTTATCGGAGGAGAAATTAACACCATTAAAAACTATACTGATAATAGTGGGGTCATCTACATGAGAAGTTTTATGAATGAATTTATTAAAATTTTATTCAAAAATATAATTTTTTGTTCTTTTGTATAATGAAATAACATTAATTGTAGTAACGAAATGTGAGCAACCAATGATTGATAGAGACACATGGATATGTGCTTATCCAAATTTCATGAGATCTATATCTATACCAACTCATATGTTACCCATATGGTCTTAGTTTCCAAATACCATTCTCTCCTATTTCTCATTATACATACTACATCTAATTTCCATCATTTATTTTTCTTTTCTCAAAATTTGGTGCATTGAATATATTTCAGTTATATTATTTTCTCATCTTGGTAAATTCCCACAAAAGGTAATGAAATAATATTAATTCAAAATATATTAATGATAAATAAAAGAGTAATCTTTAAGTGGGAAAATAGATTACCTAGCCCAACCATAAATCTGGAGAATATTGAAGTAGATATCAACCTTATTGATAATCATTTTCAAGAGATAATAGATGATGGAATTTTTAATATCTTATTGGACATGGAAATATACATGGATGAAGTCCCTATTTTTAAGGAAAGGAATGATATAGAGGGATATAAAACCCTACATCTTCAGGAATGGGATAAGAACATATTTTTCCATGAACTCATTAAACAGAATTAATTCTTGGATAATCTAAATATAACCCTCATTGATTGATCTTATACTAATATTGTGGAGGTGGTGGTCCCCACTGTAGTTTCTTTTTTAATTTTCCTACACATATTTTCATCACATGGAGTGATGGGTAGTTATACAGTAGAGATAATATATAATCCTTTCCACAAGAACATCTTGATATCCATTAATAGAAATATCAATAAATTAGTAGAATTTATTATTATGATTTATTACATTAATAATCTTTTAAAAATCATCAAACTGGGTAGTTCCCCAGGGCCGAAGAGAATCCCAAGATCTCTCTACCTTTCTCAAGGGATATCATAAAACAAGAAACCATACAAGTAGTGGAATACTTATTTAAATGGGTTTGGCTTTCTAGAGTCACATGCATGATGAAAATGATTATAATTGAAAAAGTGAAACACACAATTATATATAATATATATAAATCCATCAATATGTGAAACGTATCATAAATGGTTTTAGATAACATTATAAATAGCATATTGGTTTTTTCCTTCATAACTGCATCTATAAAAACAACATTTTTTTAGAAATGGAATCAGTATACATGGGTCTCTTATTCTGGTGGGAAAATTGATAAATGATATTTGATGGATGAATGTGGGGTCCAAAATCATGGTGAAAGTTGATATGGACAAAAAATATTACACAATTTATTGGAACCATATTTTTGTGGGTCCAAAAGTTGTTTCGATTCTCCTAATGTGTATGTGTGTTATACTTTATTTCATAGTTACTCCAGTGATTTTTTCTCAATCACTCTAATATAAACCATGTTTGGCTTCTTCAAATGTATGTGTTTACTTATGTAAGGTGATAAACTCTCTCCCATTCATTTTATATAATAATTTAATATTTTAATCAATAAACTAAAAAAAATTACTAAGAGAATTGTATTTTTCATCAATAAATTTACATCTGAGAGATTTAATCATATCTAAGGCTCAATATCTCAAGGAAGTATTTTCCATAGCATTGAATTTGATATCTATTATGTATAGATAGGATTGACATCCAATATTATGAAAGGGTCATTAATAGAATTATTGGTTCTTTCTCTAATTAGAAAATCCATGTAATATCCTATGGATGTATAATCACCCTTATTCATAGGTTTTTATAATATATTACAATGCATGTGTTTTTTATCAAAATACCAACTATAGTCTTTTAGAATATTGAGAACAACCACAATAGATTTATATGGGATTCCAACCAATAATTTAATTTCCATTTATATTTTTGGTCTAATTTGGTTAAGCATATATAATATGGAATTATCAATATGAGAAGTAATGAAAAATCATTGCAATGAATATTGGTAAAGTAGGTATGAGATTCACTATTGATGATGCCCCTGTGGAATATTTTAACAAACTCAAATATAAAAATTATATTCATAATATCCAATATAGTTCCCCATATTCAATAAATTGGATTACAATGCTTATATATATCTCATTATGGTGTGATAACTAGAATTCTATTTTTCATATAAAATTGTTACACTACTCAATACATGTTCTTTAATCTTGAAAAGAAATATAAAAGTGTCCTTAATATGGTCATTGATGACACAAATAAGTGAATATTATATAGTATATAGCTTTTGAGGACCTAGATCACTTTATCTTTGCCCTTATTACATTGGTTTCATTAAAATATCTTGAATTTGAAAGTATTATTCACATGTAGCACATGCAAGACCCTAGTAATCTGTGTTATTGTGTAAATAAAACCCACTAAAATATAAATTCATAGAATATAAAATCTAGAATTATATTGTCCCTAATGATTATGGGATTGAATGTAAATGAATACATATAGATTGAAGATTATTGGGATACATAAAAACTAAATTATAAATAGTGATTCATTTATACTTGGAAGGGGTTGGGCTAACTACATTTTGAGTTTCATTTGGAACTGTCTATGAATCATCATGTAGCCCGATTCCTAGGATCACGTCTTTAAATTATGATTCTTGGGAACCAATGAATCATCAAGAGAAGTTAGGATTAATATTTGTAGTTTCACTAGAAGTTTATGCTATATGTGGGATATTCACAACAATGATATACTACAAGGGTTGAAATCTCATTATTATCATTTAAGTGGAAACCCCATTCCATTATTTTTAAACTAGTTCTACATCAAAATTGGATGGAATCAACTCCCACCTTTGGAAAAAATTTCTATTTCTATAATTTTTATATTAGAATATATAATAATGTTCAAGGACAGATGGTGTTCTAGAACTCAACTAGGACTAGCCTCAAGCTCAACATTGATGCTTCCTTCAAATATAATTGAATATTCGAAGGTGGTATTCTTTATGACTATCATGTTTCTTTTACATTATTTTGTATCATAATTTATCTGTTTGGTAATTAATTCATGGATAAGCTCAAGTAATTTTGAAAAGGATATCTCTTTGGAAACTATGAAATATCTTCATCTCTAAGGTCGATGTTATCCCCTCATTAGTGATCAACTTCTTCTTCTAGAACTCTCCTGTACTCAGGTCCATCAATTTATTCATAAGATTTTTTTGATTCCAGATCAACCAAGACATTATTATTAAATATTACATATAATATATTAATATATTAGAATACCACCAATTAGAAAAAGAATATTTTTTGATAGTCTCAAAACTGAATCTAGGTTTGGATCCCACCCCTACTAATGTGTTAATACAATTCCTAGGGATTCTTTATACATTCATCACTATAAAACTTCTTTAATTAATCTTATATAATTTATTCCCCTTATATAAAAAATTTATTTTTATGTCCATTATTGAAATAATTTTAGAATTAAAATTTTTATTCAATTTACTAACATAGAGTGATGAAATTTAATGTTACATTATTCAGATTAACCTAGTGAGTAATCTTTATGACTTATATAGTGAGGTCACAATGCATTTCTCTTATGTATTGGTAATGATTTCATATATTAGAATGAAAATTGTTTTTTATATTTTCCTTTATAATGCATTCTTTGGGTGATATTCCATGAATTATTTCTTAAAAGCGGGAATATCGATTCTTTTTCCAAGAGATAAGAGAGAAAATCATAAAAAATGCCTCCAAATATCTTCTAATATAATTATTTATGTGGTAATTTTTAACCAAGAACCTCAATAATTATATAATATTGATCATAATACGTTTTTACATATTAATGATAAAATTTCATATCTTTGTAATACAATTTGTGAATGAATTTCACTATATTTTATAGGTTGAATTTTGACTTTTCGGAGCTAAAAGTGTAATATTAATATCTCTTACTATTTAGGTGTTCATTGTAATACCATAGTTATATAAATATTATTTGTTACTTTTAACTTTTAAATATTTTCTGAGAATATTCAATATAATGGTAAATATATGGTTATATTGGAACTGATCATTGATGTGGAATGTAATTTTTCAAAATTCAATATATGATAATAGAGTTTCCATATATTTAGAAATATGTATCATTATATTAAATTTATTCTTACTAATTGACTTTAGGAAATATAATTTTAGATTGTTTATACACTATGTGTTATTTTTTGTTGGTGTTAAAATCATTAAGGTGTCTTCGTAGAAGCATTTGTTTAATTTAATGTTTCATTTATAGAAAGCTGACATTTTTTATATTTAGTGTATATTATAAAAGTGATTTTCAATAAAATGTATTCATTATAATGATTTACTTATATTTGTATCATGTATTTATACTATTATTTATATTTTTGATATTTTATAATAAACTTTAGCAATATGATTTTATAGACCGATGCATTAAGTTTATTAATTGAAAGAAGGATATCATTTGATTTCATTATAAAATATTGATATGGATGGAATGGATAACATGATGTGTATTTTTATATCTCATTTTAAATTATTATAAAAATTTATTAATGGAATAATATACTATTTTAGGTTTTTGGGAAATTACATGGCACATACATATAATTTAATAAATTGTTAACTTTTGTTGGATATAATAACAGTATTATTTAAGAAATGAATCCTCTTAGTGTTTTTTTTATGTTCCATGTGAAAATTTTAAATTAAATAATATTTTCAAAATAAGTGAATAATAATATAATTTCCACCACAACAATGTGTCATAAATTGAAATAAGTGGCATCGTAGAGTTCAAAATGGGAAGTTACCATTAGGGTAATGATTTACTATTAGTTAGACACCATTCATATTTTCAGTTGTAGTGATAAATTATTTTAAGTATATAATATAATTATTTAAAATATAAGTATTTTCTTGAAATAATTTATATATAAATATTTGTATACGATTAACATTTAAACCCTAATCTTAATGATTAATTTGGATGGATATAGAATCCAGTAGTACAGATTCATTAGAGATTTTGAATTTGAAATATACATAGGTATGGTTTATTGATTCTAACCCCCATTTTTCATAATTTCAAGACATAAAATAAAATTATTCTTATATTTATTCAATTGTTCAATTTTCTTCATGAAATTTAGTAATAATTATGAATACATAACATTAAATGTAATGAAATTAGAATGTAATCAGTCAAGGGTAATGATCAGGATCTTTCTTAAATAGTGGTTTCAAAATAATAAAATTAACTCTTAGATTTTAAGATCAAAAAATTAATTAATAATCAAATAATTATATACATTTATTGAAGAATCAATATTTTTAATATTTAAAAACATTTCTAAAAATATTAATTATAGGTTTAGGTATATTTTAGAGAGAAAATTGATGTCCATTTTTTAAAAAAATTAATAGCTTCAAATAATGAAAAAAAATAAAATGATATATGTCTGGATATAGTATGATGTAATGATTCTAAAAATAAAATGAGCACTAAAATTTTATGTATGGAATTAATTTCCTTTAAAAGGTATGTCTATTTTATTTTTAACCTAAATCTAATATTTATTTTTAATTAACTGTGATTCTTATATTAATAATTTCATTTATTTTGTCTATATAAAATGTATAAGACACCATAAAATTTATAGAAATTCTAATACATTATCTCTCTATAATATAAAATTATTTAAAATAGAAATGGGTTGAGTAATTTGGTGGATATTATATAAGTATGAGTATGTAGATTAAAATTTGTGTATTCTGATCATCAATGAAATAATTTATATGTGATATATATATTCCCATAATGGGTTTTAAGATACATCACCATATTTCATGCTATGAGGGAAATGAATTATTGTATCTATAAAATTGAATGCTTGGGTAAAGGTATTTCAATTGGTCTAATACATGATTATATGAGATCAAACCATCCTTTTTATCATTATAAATATGTGGATCAGATATCTGGTATGGTAATATAGAATGAAGGTGTCCAGCGAATGTTTTTGATAATATGGGGTTTCAACGTGTTATCCCCTCAATGTCTAGTAGGTTTTTTAAAACATTAAGCTATGTGGAGGGGTATTTTCAGACAACATGAAAAATATTCATCTTTATTACCCCTTTACCAAATGGGACTTTGTTTGGATAATTTTTCGGATTCTAAAGATACATATTTTTCTTATTATTTTTTAAAATTAGTTATGGTTTCATGTCATATTTCCTTAATGAAATCCTTTTATGGAATAATTTTTTAGTGTGAAGGATCATTTTATCATTGAACTATGCTTCGCACATTATTTGTTTTTACATTAATTATTATGTAATGGAAAAATATCAATAAAATTATATGTAATGAATCATTAAATTCTTAATTATTTCCCTTTAAAATATTTTTATGACTTGACAATAAATTATTAAATAATGTGGATGGCATTAGCTTATTATAATGGAATTAAATACACGTGATGGATATAAATTAACAATATAAATGAAAATATATTTTGAGGATGGTATTTTGAACATGAGAGGGGAAAATAAATATTTATTATCAACTTTTTGATAATGTTATACGATGATATTTTGTTGGACACTTTTAGGATTCCCAAATATAGTATTATTTTACACCCCAAAAAAGAACACTCATGTTCATTCATCTCTTTTAACTGTTCTCAATAATAGATATAGATTGTATATTACTCTAGAGTTTATATATTTATACCAGCAGTCATAGATTATAGAACACGGTATTCATTAAAATGAATACATTAATGTTATTTATATCGATAAATATCATTTTTTTAAATATTTTCTATATATGTGATCTATATATGGTGTTTCATTTAGTTAATTTCATTATTTTATTGAAATACAGTTATTTTTATATGACTATAATTAAAATTAGGTTTTTTCATTTATATCATGATGGATTAAGCTTTATGTTTTCTAGTGAAAGGATAAATTTAATGGTAATTCCCCCCACAAAGGCTTTTGGATACCTCAGTACATGTTGACAGAACCTTTAATTTTTATAATTATAATGGGGTATTAAATATTTGATATGTGAGGGATAAAAATATAATAGTGGTATTAGAGAGAGTATTAGGATAATGACTCGGTAAGCATTGGTGAGAATTCTCTTTTTTGTAAGATAGTATAATTGTGATAACACGATATGTGAGGTGGCTGATGGTTAGTTGTTATTGATGAAAATGGAACTTTAATTAAATAAAAGGTCTTTAATCATATACAAATCCTTACTAAATGGATGTATACTAATAATAGTGTATCATTTTTGTAAAATAACTTGTATATATTAGTTATATATCATAATGATTATGTGTGGTTAATATAAGAATATAGTTTTTTAGGGTGAATAATGGGATAGTATCTATAAAAGTACTCATTTATCCTTGGGATAATGTTTTATTATCTATATTTAATTATGTTTTTGGTTTATCATTATAGGATATATTTTTTTTAAATGATATGAAGAAGAAAATGGTTAAATATATCAGAAATAATAGATTAAGATAATGTATGAAATTAGAGTATATAATTACATATTTTCATGTGGCAGATGAAGCAATGTTTTGGGGCCACATCTCTGATTAGTATATTTAATTATTATAAGATTAGATACAACCATATTTTTATTGGATATAAATATAAATTAATAATTCTATAATATAAGTTGTTACTTTACTAAATGTGGATCCTCATAAATAATAAGTGTATTTCATAGGGAATTTAGATATGTCACTGATCTAATTATTTTAATTCTTGGACTAGTTTATTATATAATTCTATATGAAGAATTGATGGGTGGATCAATGATAGGAAGGTTCAAAAAACATAATTTTTTGTTAGATACATGAAATTATTTCATTACGCTCCATATTTTTTAACTAATATGATGTTGTGAATTCATAATTTATATAAATTCTAATACTACAGATTCACTGATTTTAGTTTTTCATTTATTCAGGTAACATTAAGAAGGTTTTGGAGAAACATGATACGGTATATAACTTTTCAACATGAACAACATATTACTAAAAGACCAGTTTGTGTGTTGAAGTACATAGTTTATCTAATGGATGATGCTTGAACTTAATAAGATATTAAATGTTTGGAAATGGTTTTAAATTTTAATTCCCATTCGATAACAAATTAAAAATCACTATTACATCATATTTATCTTCTAGAAGTTATGTAATTTTTTTCACATACAGTGGAGTAATTTGTTCCAATTTTATTTCTCTTTTCTTTAGTGAATTAAAAGGAGAGTAAAATATGTTAATTCCTCTTAGTAAACACAAAATAAATTTTACGGTCATCCAAAAAAATATTCTACATCCGAATCATTGAATTCAATTATAGTAAGTTAAACGATATTTTTACCATTAATTAGTGTTTTTGATTATAGATGACAAACAAGAGGTTATGATCACCCCTAACGGAAAAAACAAAAATATTGTGAGGATAAGATATAAACTATGTTCATGGATGAGGTGGATTTTGACATGTGAATCTTTTTTATGTACTTGATAATAATGAAAAAATATTAGTGGGTTTTTTTGTTAAAATTTTCATTTCAACATATATAATTCATTATTGATTTATATAGGTGAATCATATTTATATATTTTTTTACCATATTAAAATTTTCTATTATTTTATTGAAAATAAATTACATACCATTAGATTTATATAATAAAATTGGTGTTTGATACTTTTTAACAGTGATCTGTTGGGATTACATGTTAGTCATGGGAGAAAAACAGAACCATGAAATTTAATGTTAAAAAAATTAAACCATAAGATAATATATGTTGAATGTATTTTTTTAATATATAAAATATTAAATTAATTTTTTTAATCAAATTAATATCTATTCTAGAATTAAAGGTGACATTTAATATTTTTTTGGTGAAAAAGATCCCTATATAGGCCTTTGATGTATTGAGTCATGGACTATTAAATTATCACTAAACATTTTGGATCTCCTTTCATATAAGTAAATGATAAATGGGATTCCTTGTGTATTATGAAGATACATTAATTTTTTGTATACAAAATAATGTTCATACCTTTTCTATATGATATTTATTTTAGAGTAAAGTTATAAATAGGTATATTAACCATTTATTAATAAGCATGTCAGATGAAACTTCATGAACATTGGAAGTTACATGTCCAACTCAATTGTTTTTTTATAGGGGTTATGTTCATCTAAGAAAAAATTTGATACTTCTATGTTAAAAAAGTTTGAAAACTATATTAAGGGTATATATATATAAGATTGTTTAATAATGTAATGAGAATTAAATTAAATCATTTATCAATGATTGATGATATATAATACAATTTAAAAAGAGTAAGTAGGTTTTTAAAGATAAAATTTTAATTTGATTATCACTAAAGATGTTATAAAGTCAAGACATTCTAAAGAAACATATCAAATCTATTATATTGATTTATAATATTTTGTGATGTTATTAAAATTTAATAATTGACAAGATGTGTACATGAGATTCTTGTACTTATTATTTTATACAAGACATCATTACCTTACATTAGTGTTGTTTTACTACAGTAATATTAACATAATATGGGGGATGAATTATAGAGTATCCAGTCATGGTTTGAGGATTACATAAGATGAAAAAAAATCAATGAATTTCTTTTTTAAATATCATCTATAGATTCATTAGGTTCAATTTCTTAGGAATACTATATTTTAACATATAATTAATATAGATGTAATGAATATTGAGTCCATTATCATTTAGAATCCTCTATTAAATATTGTCAAGTTTTTTTTGTTTAATGGATTATTATTTTGAGGTTTTCACCTAAATATTATTGTATAAAAATCTGTTAATGTTATTTGGATAAGAAAAATCATATCCTTATTTAAAATATTTAATGATAAGAATCTTTTGAATGAGTGTAGTATAAATTGGAAATTTGACAAGTTTATTGATTTCTATAATAAATAATTATGCATCAAATATTGTGTTATACATCTCATTAATGATTAGTTCATTTGTTGATACATATGAGAGAAGTAATTGCATACTGATCTTACTAGTCTTATTTCCACAAGAATAACATTGATACTCAATATATGAATTAATAATTGATTGTATTCATAATTAATATATGGACATATTATCTTATTTGAGAAAATTATATAATATTTGCAAACTGTATGAGTTTTTATTATCTTTTATTAGATAGAATTGAGTTTTAATTAGAGGATATAGTCGGTTTTCAAAAAGACCATAATTATCAGATCATATAGAATAATTATAATTGTAATTTGGTAGCATATTAATTTATTTATAACTCATATCGTGTGTAATACCATGTTATCGAGTAGTGAATGATGATGGAGTTTCCAGTTTATTATTATCTTATCTTACAATAGGTAATGACCCAAACTAGCCATACAAATAAATTACATATTTTTAGAAGAATATTCAATACATTTCACAATTAATTACCCATAGACTATATAGGTTTAGTTCCTTGGGAGACTAGAAACACATTATTTATATTTCATGAATGTTCTTAGACATATCCAACATAGAAATTCTCACATAATAATCTTCTTATGGATACCCAATCTAATCCTTTATTCATAACCTGGGGTAGAAAACATAATAAAGGATGATCTAATATGAAAAATAAGTAAATACATAAGCGATATTTTTTATGATCATATGAATAATAAGATAATTATAAAGGTATGTGTTTATGAAAATAACATATGAAGATCATACCCAACTTTTCATAGATCATAAACATGATTCATTCTATAAAACCTTGTCATTTCTAAAGGAATAGCTTCTAAGATTGATAAATCATTATAAATAAACCAATGAACATTATTGGTTGTCATAAAAGTGTGGGACCATAATAAATATAGAAACTCATTTAATATGTTATAGTAAACTACTAAGACCATAAACATAGTGGATCATGACCTACCACATATTTCCCATTGTGGACTAGGATGCACCTATTTCCTAGAATGGATTAGGACAAACCTATTTCCCACAGTGTATGAAGCCCATAAACATTTTTCCAATGTTATAACATGATATATAAAACATTAATAATTTAATTGGAGGGATATATGGGTCTTACACATCTTTTGTTATCACATAACCACCATACTTGGTTATAGTATGACCAACATACTTGTTTATAACTTAAATACCATCACATAATTAAAATAAATAATATTTATTCCATAAGATCATAAAACATTAATCATATTGGAACCATTTTAACAAATGAGTTTCATAAGGATTTCAAAATAATATAACCTACAGAAAAGAATCATGTTTCATAATCACTTCAACATTTTATCAAATAATAACCCATAGAAAACAGATAAAGTTTTATAAGAAATTTGTCATGGTATAAATTGTAGAATATAAATTGGTTTTATAAAATCATTTTTACATAGAGATAAACCTTCTTTATAAATCATAATAATTGTATCTTTGGATCATTTCTCTAGTAAAACATAAGTACCATCAAAGGATGTAAACATAGATAGAAAATTATTTTTAAAACGACATGGAACATTTCTTGAAGAAAAAAACATTTATCAGAAAATGATTTTAAAAAATAATAATTCCTAAAATATTTTGGACATAAATTTAATTCAAAATAAATTTGGAAAAATATATTGGAATCTTTAAAAAACATTTAAACCATTTCTTGAGAAAACTATATTTTCCTCTTTTGAAAGATATATTTAAAATATAAAAAATTAAAAATAATTTTTATTCTAAATTACATTGAAACATATAATGGAATATAGAAACCAAATAATGGTCACAATGGTGGGAAATTACCTTCCAATATTAAACATTAAAATTTAGATTCCTTTTATATTTATTTAAATCCAAACAAGCATTATTTTTAAAAAATAAAAAGTTTCATTTAATAATATTTTTTAAATGTAAAAAATGCGTAAATCATAACTTAATAAATCAGTTATGGAATTTAAAAACATTTTTGAATAACTTTTTAATATATGGTTTTGGATGAAAATTAATTTTCAACTGGTGAGAGAAATAAATATGTTGTTTACTAAATACATTCTTTTGAACTACATAGTAAATAGTGAAATGAAAATTAAGGTAAAACATATATTGTCATGAAATAACCATATTATAATATAATTCATGAGTTTATTGTGTGTAATATAATAATATTTTATTATATGAGTCATAATCATGGACAATCTTGATATATGATGAGATTGTGACATAAAACTCATACCTCTTTGGTAACATTGAATTATAATCCCATCGAAGAATAGAATTAAATTAAACATATAATATGATGAGAATAAATATATTCATTATATTACATCTAAAATTGGATTTATATGGACCTTGTAAAATAGGACAGGTTCATTACATCAAATATGTTTCAATGAAGGGAAATTGAGACAAAAATACCTTACAGATTTCCTAAAATTTGACTAGTAAATGACGTAAGAGAGAGTTGATAAAAGGGATATGAAAATACATGTAATTGTTTTTATTATAATCACAAAATAAATTCATGAGAAGTATATAAATTGAAATAAATAATCTTATGTTGAATATGGAATGTGCCATGAGGAAAAGTAAAACTGTGATAGAAATATCTTACTGTAAGTATCGAATTCCACATACACATTCAAAACTCAATTATATTAAATATTAGTTTATTATACATCTAATATATAACCATAATTATATATTCAATTATATATATAATATAATATGTCCTTTTATTAACCTTTTATTAATGATTCTATTTTAAGGTCAGGTTTTGGGTAATAATTACTTTTTTTACATGAATGTTTTGATTGGAAAATTTCATTACTCTTAATTTTATCATAGTTACGTCATATTTTTTAAATAATATAAATATAATATATATTAATTATAAATTTATTCAGTTTAGCCCATAGAATATAGTGTTATAAAATGAAATAAATTGTTCATGGAGACGGTTGGCCTTGCGTACTCAAGATCGTTGTTTCCATTTCGTTAGTGGTTAGAATTAAATAAATTTAAATAATATATTAGCATTAGATAATAATTTTTATGTCATATATATCACATTTTTTAATTAATTTCTTCATTATTAACTTCCATATAATGTGTTAATAAATCACATCGATTAACAAGGTTGCAGTTCGCCGTACACACAAGTGACGTTAACATGTACCCACATAATATAGAGTAAGAAGTAATATGTGATACAATGATTAAAAAGGAATAATTATATCATAAATATAATATATAAATAATATATTCTTCATTATATAAATACTTGAGTTGTGGTAATGGGAAATGAATTGCATTTTTTCGTAAGGCAGTAGTTCGTCATACACAATAGTGATGATTTGCTGACCCATTTGATGTAATAGAAGAAGTATTTTTTTCATAAAATTAACATTATAAAAATTCAGTGTATTTATGAAATTTATTATATCATATAAACATGTTTTAATAATAATTGAGTAATTTTGAGGAATAAATAAAATAAAATACTTGATTATGGACGTTACATCTTGTTTAGAAATCATTATTTTGTTTTCACTAAATGGATTATTACTATAGATTAATGAGAAATGCTCATAGCGTGATAGTACGAATTTATGGAATTTATTTGGGAAGTTATTGGCAAATGCAATTTTATTTATAAGATTATGGAAGAGATAATATGTGTTGGCCTTTTATGAGTGACGTGAGTGGCATATATGTAATTTTTTAAAATAAAAATGCATACCCAAGTTTTTCATATGCCAAAAGAATCTAAAATTGTCATTTATCAAGAATATAATATAAAATATTGATATAAGTATAATAAATAGGTGTTGGAATTGTTTAGAGTGATTTTTAACACTTATAGTTATAGTTTAATCCATAGTAAACCATTTTTTACATAACCGTGGAAAAAATATTTTTTTTTTCAAATTCAATATATAAAAGTTCAGTTTTTCTTATTAGATAAAAAAAGTATATTTATTATATTTATTGAATCTATTTTTCCAATCTCAACCAAATGACTCTGAAATTTTTAATTGAATGTTAAACCCACTGTCATGATGTGAAAGCAGTTTTTTAAAGAGAAAATGTTCAAAAGTATAAAACAATTATATCACATTTAAAAATAAAAAAAAATCCAATGAAATAAATTCTATTACTAGAAATATAATTCAAATAATATTTCTTTTAAACCCATTTTAATACAAAATTGAACCATATACATTATTTAAATGAAAATTATGTTTTCAATTAAACCATAAATCAATCACTATTCATAAAAAAAATTGAAATTTTGAGAAAAATACAAACAATTCACCCTGATATAATACTGATTTTATTATTGAAAATATATTTTTAGTCAAAAAATTAATTTTCTGAAAGATTCAAAAATTAAATTTAAAATAACCTCACAAAATTTGACCAAACTACTTTTTTGAGAAATACATTCATAAGGGTAAAATTAGGTTTATTATAATATCATTCTGAGAAAATAAATAAGATAATTATTTGGAATTTTATTGAATAATTTATATTGTAATATAATTAAAAAAATTCAAAAAATGGATATTTTAATTTGTTGAGGTAAAATGCATTTGGGTGCATGAAAGTAGTTTTTAAGAAAATGTTTTCCTTTATTTTAAATTTTTTTGTATTCTAATTTCTATTTTATTATTAACTGAATTATTTATTATATATATATATTTATTTACATTTGTCACCCATATATTTTCTTAATTTGGTAAATCCTATTAATACCTATCATTCAAATGGGTAGTTTGTAACTATCATTTTAAATATAATATTTTAATAACATATCACATTTCATTTAAAATCATTGTAGCATGTAATGAAAGATTCACTCAGTCTTTTGTGTAACATAATCTAAAATCAGTTTTTTTTAATGCAAGATAAACTATAAGTTTAATTTAATTCAAATTATTAAAAGGTTTTATTTTATTTTTGGAAAATATTTCATAAAATCTCATTCTGTTACAGAATGAGTGTATTATAAAATATGTCTATACAAGGTGATATTTTTAATTTAATTTTATATCATGGGATATAATTTAAACCATGAGATCCAAATATTGTGGTTTTTTAGATTATATTATTATTGATGACGACTAATATTTAGAGAATGTGAATAATCAAATTGAATGTATGGTTCTATATTATATACCTCAATTCCAGAGTGGGGAGGTTTTATGTGAGTTTTTATCTCTCCAAAGATAGTATATTATATAATATAAAATATATATAATTTGATAAAGTGGTCGATATTTTTTTAAGGAATAAAAATACCATTGGAATAACTTATGTCTTTAAGGATTTAAAATCAAAAACTAAAATTTTAGAATCAAATAATAATTTTTCCACGACATCCAATGATAATTATGTTATGGGAGTGGGGAAAAATTTCCATGGAATTTTTTCCAGTACGACCATGTGATTATAGTGATTATGATGATATTTTTTAATTATATAATGTCTCAAAATTTTATGTCATTTTTACAAATAAGTAAATTAAAGAGAATATGATCAATAGATACACTAGTGAGATGAGGTGAATCTATGGTGTAGGATTTTTATAACATCTTTTAAAAATACACATTTGTGAAATTTCATGTTTTTGGACCACACCAATTATATCACTTCCCCACCAATATAAAATTGAAATTAAATCAATGAAATAATTATAGGTATTTTTAAAAGTTTTAATTTTAGTATTTAATTGAAATCCTTGTATTCTTTTTACTGAATAAATATTATTTCAATTTTTCGTATTTTTTTAATTACAAGTGCATAACAATCAAAAAAAGGCTTTTATCCGTAATCTCCACTTAACGTAGAAGGTATCACCCGCTTCCAAATTAATAATGGAATTGTTTAAACCTACACCCCCAGTTTTATTGATGTTCTTATTATATTTTATTTGAAAAATATGATCAATTAATATCAAGATAAATCTTCATAAAATAATAGATTTCATTCCCAAAAATCAACTCTTCGATGAACCAAAATGAATCACCAAAATGTCAAGCACTATGGTATTTATTTCTACGCATATATATTTATTGAGCTGTGCATTATATCACATTAATGTGCCATTTTTACATTTATCATCACAAATAATACTTTAGAAAATTAGTCATAATAATAGATTATCACAATAGACATGATTAATGTAGAAACTGACATTAGCCAATCTTTTCTGCTTCTATACTTGTCGATAAAACAAATCCTTAACATAGAAAGGTATTATAAAAAAAATCTCAATCACATTCTTAATATTTAATTTTTACATTTATAATCACAAAAATATGTAAATATATTTTCCATTAAAAAATATAAAAAATCCCCTTCCATCATAGTTTCATGGTATTTTTTGTATTTTCTTCTAGAAAAATTAAAACATTGACCAAGATTAATAATGTAAAATATTTAAATTTGTAATTCTAAAGAATATTTCATCATTATCCTGTCATATAATCTCATTCAACCTCACATGAGTATCGGTATGGATCATGGATTATTCCAAAATCCTATGATTTTAATGATCTAATGTCTATTTATGCATCAATAGATTTAATTTTTATTTTTTATTTAGTAAATTTTTATAATGAAATTATCCTTACAGAGTTCTGAGAAAATTTATTTTACTTTTACATACTTTGTATTAATATTATCTTATAAAAAAATTAACATTAAAACATTTGAATATCTACTAAATCATTCAAAGTAGGAACCATATGAAGCTAAAAATTATAAATACGTAACCATGTCAAGAAGTAATAATACAAAATTTGATGTCTGAACTCAACATTATAATGTTCTATGGGAACCTTTTAATGGTCCCATTATCTCTAGAATAAACAATATGAAGTCTCATGTGAACTATAAAAGGTCATCCTTACACTTATGATGTCCTAGAGTGAGAATTTTGATGTATGAAATGACATTATTAATTTCGTCCCTTTGGTATTTTTTCAATACTCTTCACATGGTAAACCATGTAAATTACAAGGTATAACTTTGGAATCCAAACATAAAAAGTTATAAATAAACCTTTTGAAGTTCATAATTCATAAAATTCAAAAAAAAAATAGTGAACTATAAAATTATTCCAACTCATGTTTTATAATCTCAGAACCTTCTCAATCACTAAAAATCAACTAAGGGTCATTCAAAATAATATTCCATTGATTTATGCATATATTTTTGGAAAAAATACAATCATTAAAAATTAAATTGGGTAATCAAATATCACACTTTTAATTTTTATTAACCTCACTCAAATCATTAAAAATCACATAAACTCATTCTAAAACACGTCAAATTATATCCCTCCTCAAAGAGAATTATCATGAAAACACACCAGTATATACAATTATTTTTTAGACAATTATATCCCATTGTGGAAATATTATTTTTGATAACTAAAATATATTTTATCCCCTTAATTCAAGTACTGATCCAATCCATTTCTACAAAAACAAATTATCAACAATTTAGGATTCATTTTAGAAATAGTGTAGAGGTTTTCAAATTCGCCTCCTTTGAAAACACATCTAATGTATAGTGGTGTTAAGCCTCTCGATGTCGCTCTAAAGAGAAGTAATGACTAAATATCATTTTCATTCCTTAAGGTATCAAATGTTTATTTAGTCATTAACTTTGTGAATATATCAGCATGTTGATTTTGAAAATAACTAAATTCTTTCATTATGTTGCTATTGGATAAATTTTCATTATTATAGTGGAACCTAAAGTAAATCTGATTAAATAATGATTGTTACACTATATTTTTGGGAGAAAAACTATAATGACCAGACTAGAGTGCCCCACACTAGTTCCTCAAGCCCGTTAGTCACATGAACTCATGTTCGCCTCCCCATATGCCAAAGGTCTTAAACTAGAAGTGTGTGTCAATGTAGATCATGGGGATACTATTCCATATTTATCAATAGAGAATAAATGTTTAAATAAATAAATAAAAATTGATATAAACATAACCAAAATAATACTAATATCACATGATGAATCAGGAAGTAAATACAATACCCAAATATTATAAATAGACATGTCATGCCAATGGTGTATCTATTGAACCTATTCCCTAAACCTATCCTACAACCATGGAAATCTATTCAGGTACCGATCTGGCAGCCTGAGTAGGGTGTGATTACAACTCTGTAGGCCACCACAAATGATATATAAAATAATATCTACTAAAATAGTGTATTTAGTTTTATAATTAACAAAATTAAATCCATAAGTAAAAAAATTATCACATTCTAATAATTCTTTCATTAGACTATATAATCCCTAGGGTTTTTAGGGACACCCAAATCACAATACAAGATTCGGCCCAAGTTGTATTGTAAAACATATCAAAAAAATTAATTTAAAACTCATTACAACACATGGGATTCTAATCTCCATTTCATTTCAATTAATAATACAGATGATTGGGACCATAGTCTAATGTTATTATCATGGGAGTAGAACAACATTTCTAGCACTGCATTGTTATTTTGGAGCACTAATTCATATGCCACAACTCATGGTTATTTGGAGGATCATACCTTGTACAATAAAAAATATTTACATGCAAGAATTTGTGCCTAGAACTCCTTTTCTAGAATCTCCATTTTTATTTGGAGCATCAGTATGTGTCCCACACCCCTTATCTCAATCATACACATATATCACATCATAAAAGGTTAATCAAAATTACCCCATTTATTATTTTTCACAATCAAAAGTTAATTAATGAAATCCAAAATTATTTAATCCAATCCAATATATTACATAATCAACAAGATCTATTAATTAATTCTATAACAATTTAATCAAATTCAAATGATCAATATCCTAATAATTAATTCAATAATTATTTATTCCAAATCAATTTCACAATATCAACATATCATTAATTAATTTAGAAAATTAATTAATATTATTTCACATTCAATTTAATAAGCATAATATCCCATTAATTAATTTAAAAATTATTTAATTCAATTCACAAGTTAAATTTCCCCAATTAACCTAAATCATTAACACATGGAAATTAAAAAATTCAATTCAATTATCCATGAAATTTCTCAATAATGGAAATTGAAATTTTCAAAATTGTATACATGTAATTAAATAAATAATATAGGATTGATATTTATACCACTTAACTCAATTCATTGCAAAAATCTCACCAATGGAGAATCTATAACATAAACTGGATAAATGAAGAATGCATCAAATAATGAGATTTATATCTAAATCACAGACCTAAGATAAAAAATTAAGATCTAATAAACCCAGATCTAGATCAAATCTTAATAGGAAAAAATACCCCGATCAAATAATGGTATAATAAAGGGACAGAGATGGGAAACCAATGGGGATGAGATTCACTTGTTTCGAGAGGTGTATATCTTCAATTTAGGTTTTCAATTATGGATAACAAAGGTTGAGAGACTTATGAATTTATTAAATATCTTTAAAAACGATAAATAATGTTTAGTGTTGATCTAGACATAATTAGGTTCAATATGGGGGGTTTATGAATTTTAAAACAAAGTTTCTGGTTAATTAAAAACCCATGCATGGTTTTTTGGGAATGGGTGAACTATTTCCCAAACTCTGTGTCTTAAATGTCAGCCTCTTCTAGGGGGAGCATGGTTTCTCCTAAGAGGGTTCAGGGTGTGAATTTGTTTTCACTAACTATGAAATATATATTATTTAGGGGGTTTATGGTTTACCTGGCTAGGGCCCATGGGTTGGGAAAAGAATGTGACAACTGTGCACTTCCAATTATCCTTCCAAATTCTCCTTGTTTTCACACAAATTACTGATGTTTTAAACCAAAAAAAATACCTATAAACAATCTCAATAAACCTAAAAAATGGGTCATGATATTATAATATCCTGACCTTATAGCATCTAATCCTCGAGCTATTCTCCTATGCATATCTATAATTCTAAGTCAAATTGATTGATCCACTGAGCTCACATATCTTCTTTTATCTCCCATTTTTCTGGTTGAACACTACCATGTTTCCATTATACAGGAACTAACTGAAGTGTACTTCCCCACAACACATTCTCACTGTGATCCAACACACATTTCAGATACTCCTCTAAGGAAATATATATCTCAAACTCAACATTATCCACATAAATCACATGATAATGGTTAGGGTGATACAGAGGATGTTATGACATGTGGAATATTTCATGAATAGCACTGTAAATCTATGAAAGTTACAATGGTATTCCTCTGACCTAATTCTCTCCAAAACCTCAAATGGTCTGACAAACCTATGCACTAGCTTTCCCTAACTCTATATCCTACATTGACTCAATCTTGGTGACTCCTGACGGAATAAATGATCACCCTTTGTAAACTCTACGGGTCATCGACATCAATCAGTATATGACTTATGTCTACTCTAATATGTATCCATATTATTATGAATCAAATGAACATGCTCTGATTTCTCCTGTATGAGACTTGGTCCCAACATCTCAAACTCTCCTACCATCATTCAACATATAAGTGATCCACATTGGATACAATAATGTTGTTTGTGGTTTCCTAATAACTATTTGCATAGGAAAACTCCCACCCCCAACACTAGGAGCTTCTCTGATGTCCTACCAAAGCCTAGGACACAAGCACAGAATATATACTGAAGTACCTATATAGTGCTCTATGACAACTAATCTATTTGTAGAGGGAATATCATAATCAATAAAAGTTTTGTAGTAAGTGAAATCAGTATTCCTTTCCAGAAGTGTGAAGTAGAAAATGAGTCATGATATGAAACTATATTTTTGAGTACCGCATGAAGATATACAATTTACAAAACCAACAAATACCTCAGTAGATCCACTAGTAAATTCTACTATTTATGCTGGAAATGTTATACTTTCTTCAAATGGTCCACAACCACCCAAATATCATAATTCATCTAAGGTGTCATCATGAGACCAACGAAAAAATCCATGGTAATTTCATTTCACTTCTATTTCAAAATGGGAAATGATGGTAGTAAACAACTAGGTCATTAATGATTTTACATAACCTGTTGATAGGTGTAAAATTGTGTCATGAAACCAACTATCACATTTTTCATTCCCGACCCTCAAAACATCGTTAATAGGTCACAATACATTTTGGTCAAACCTAGCTGCAGCACCCACCTTGAGGAATGAAATTCTTATATTATCTATTCCTACATTTTTATATTCATAACTTCTAGATACCTAAATACATGATCGCTTCATCATCTATGATCTTACCTGAAGGTGTCTCCCCACATTCAAGGATTTACCTCATGGAAAAATGTATTGGATCCTCATATTTCATATCAATGTTCCATATAAAAATTGTTGGTTGTACTAAAAAAATATTAGAGTCGTCTGCTCTTGACTCCCCTTAACCACGACACACATCTTATCTAATAAATTCATCATCTTCCACTCATCACTGAACTCCTAAACTACATGATTCAGAGTTTTAATGCATAATGCATCAACAAAACTATTTCCCTTTCTGGTGTATATTTTTCTGAAAAACAATAATGCATATTATCAATCCATATCATATACTAAAAAATCAAATATTGCCTGAAAAAATATATACTTGTCTCTCTTATGATATGAATACACAATAAAATTATCGCCCGATAGATAATGTCACCAACACTTCAAATAATAAACCACTACAGCTAATGTGAGGTCATGTGTAGGGTTTTTCAATTCATGTTTCCTCAACATCTGAGACCCGTATGCCATAACTTGATCACCCTGCATCAACCCTTCCATAATCCTAATCCTTGAATCATCACAAACAACCATATAATATTTTCCAAACTTAGGTAGGATCAATATTGGTTCCATATTCAAACACATCCTCAATACCAAGATGTCATTCTCATATTCTTGTGACCATTAAAACATTAAATCTTCATTTTGTAGCCTAAAAGTGCTTCTACAAATCAATAAAAATATTGAATGAACCTCTAATAATATCCTTCTTACCCCAGAAATCTATATCTATAAAAATCAATCTTCAGATTCAATCAATAAAAAACATCCTTAACATTTTATAGGCCCACACACGCACCTTCATCCAAGATGATGTAACTCAATATGTGTATCTGATCAATCTAAAACTGAAAATTAGATGTATTGGTGTATATTTGATGCTATATAAATGTACTTAAGATGATGTCAAATGTAGAGAATGGGTTTCATGACTCTTGGAGTACACCAATATATCATCCCCAAACACTATAACAACAAAATCTAAATATCAATGGAATATTATGTTCAGAAATTATATAAACACTGGTGGTGTTTTCATCATCTAAAAAGGCATCGTGAAGTAGTCATAAATGGAATACCATATTATGAAAGGAGCCCTCTGTATATCGAAAGTTTTAACTCTAGACTGATAATGCCCTGATCTCGAATCAATATTTCAAATGACACAAGCTCCCATAAACTAGTCAGACAAATCATCGATAAGTAGAAAAGGATACTGATTATTTAGAGTCATCTCGTTCAAATTTTGGTTATCAAAATACAATACAAAGATCCCATTATACATCATTGGAAAAAAGGACTAGTGAGCTCAAAGGATATGTACTTAGATGGATAAAAACATTATCCTCCAAACTCTTCTTACTGAGTCTCGAGCTCATGAAATTCTTCTAGTACCAATTTGTTTGGTTGAATAGAAACTGACTCACCCACAGGCATGATATCAATCGTAAATTCAACAGTTCTCTTAGGTGGAAACCCAGATAATTTCAAATGAAACATATCCTATGACCTTTCCATAATGATTTGAATAACATCTTGCATTACCCCTCTATCATACAGTAGTAGACTTGAACCCTGGGTGGTGAGCTCTCTCAAATGTTGTTGAACTGGAACTATATATCCCACCTTGATGTCCCACACTCCTCGGGGTGCATAATTTTTACCCTCAAAAGACATAAAAGTTAATTTTTTGTGGTAACAGTAAACGTGGGATCATTATTCTACTAACCAATCCATTCCCATAATTAGGTCTAAGCATAACATGTCATGTATTTAAAGATACCAACTAAAACAATACACCAAAACCTCAAGAGAACTACCCTTTCACAAATAGATTTTTCTTGACCATTCTCCCAAAGGTGTATCTATCGTCATCAACCAACTCCCAAACTCCACTACCCATATCAAAAAAGATACAATTTTTTTATAAATAAAAAATTATAGGCACTAATAACTTATAAGGCACTAGCTAGCATAGAAGCTACAAATATTGTACCTCATTCCATCAATGGTTCAACCTCACTATCCTCTAGAGTGGTTTGAATGGAATGTAAATGTAATACCCCTCTTCCCCATAATACAGTATGAGTCCTCTGAGCTACACAAATCTTCTGATACATGTGTTCATTCCTAGAATCTCTACATTCACTAACTCTACCACAATGTCTAGTCGAACACCAAATGCCAAAATCATGAGGTTTAAAATATTCCCTTCCTAAACTCTATGTGTGCATCACATATTCATCACTACACATCTACCATGGACTCCTAAAAAACCTTTGTAAATAACCAATCCTACAAAAATATCATCACACTCTGGGTGGTAAATAAAAATCAAAATGATGGTCGACTGACCTACCATAGTTGTGGAAAGGAACTCAGTTAAGATCCAATTTAACTAATCCTTCCACAAAGCCACTCTTATTACTACTTATTTGTACAACACTCTCATGAAAATTCTTCTTCTCCATGAATGATAAACCTCCTAACTGTCCAATAGAACAACCATTATGACACTAGAATACTCCTTTAGGTTCCCCATAGAAATGAGATCATAATTAACCACATCTGAAAACTTATTCATCCTATATATATTCACATGGTACTTAATATCACATTTAGGTCCATAGAAAAATTGTTTCTCTGAATTAGCGATATCCACTTCCAATGATGAGGAAAATCAGTACAAATTTTTAAAGTGTCTAGCATAGTCCATCACAAATATACTCTGCTGAGTCAATCACATGAACTTGGCTGCACTCTTTTTCCTAATTTTCTCGGGATAAAATTGATCTAAGAACTTCACTTGAAAGTCCATCAATTCCGTATTATCTATATTTTCATCCTGATTCAGTAAATATAACTATAACTTCACCAGACCAATAAAATATAAGATTCTATCTTGACTCTATTCTCAGTAGGGGTCTCTATGTGTGCATGTTTAGTCTAGAAAGACTATATACAAAAATTTTCAATCTTGGGTCCACCCTCTATGGAAAAAAAGGGGTTATAAAATTGCAACTCCAACATCTAATTATACATTATTTTTACAACCTTCCCTAGGTCACTTTTTATGAATTTTTTAAATCACGAAATTTTCTCTTGGAAGTACTCTTGGACTTCCTCTCATGGTACTATCAGTGCCTCAGGTTTCACCACTATAGGAGTATCTCCATCCATGTCCTCATGTATTTCTCTAAATAAGAGTCATCATGGATGAATATTTCTACAATTCCTTCGACATTTCGTGGCAAACATAACAAAACTATATCACATTTAAATAATATGTATTCATATGTCCATAACAAGTCATTCCCCCTTTTTCATGCACACGATCAACACCAAGGCACTATCATTACTCTAAACCATCTTATGTCTATGTCAGGGGTAATAAATGGTAAACTCGTTATCATTTTTTAAATTTTCTCATTATAAACCCATTAATTAATATTTTTCCTCATTTACGATTTCAATATCATAATAAGAAACATTTTCAATTCACCTTCAGAAGAAAGGAAACATTTTAATTTTCAGTACCTACCCAAAACCTATTTTTCTATATGTTCAGACATTGATACATTTTAGAATATAATCCTAAGTGTCTAAAATTATTCATGCATATATAACTCTCATTTCATTAAATTAGATTATTCTAATCTCTGATAAACTTAGAAACACTAACCACGTCACAAAACAACTGCATCACTCAATGTGAAATTAGATCAACTTTATCATGACAAATCAATAACAATAATCCCACCACATGTACTAGGTTTAACCCTTTTTACATGGGTTATCTACTCGCATGCATGAACTCTTAACTATGGCTGGACTCCTACTATTATCTTTTCTACCATTTCCAAATATTAGGTCAAAATAAATGAAAATAACCCACCATTGAAACCACATTGTAATGTCTCGACCCATGTTCCACACATCGTCGCCCCAAGACATCTGGTCACATGACCGAAAGTGAATCTCCCTATATGCTAGAAGATTCCAAATATTAAAGAGGTTTAGTTTTAGTAATGGGAAGACAATAAATTCCTTATCCAAGTAGCGAAAAAGTGGAAATAAAAAACAACAAGCAATGGATATAGCCATAAAAAGAATAAAACCAATATCACATAGAGACCAAAGCAAGAAATACAATACGCAAATATAAATAGAATATATGTCATTCCAATTTGAGTCAACTTTCAATCTGAAAATCCAAAATTAAATAATGACATTGAATATCCATAGTGGGTCTCGAACAATGTCTGGTTCCCTCATCCAGGCTCCATCCGGATTCAACCATCTAACATAAGGCTTTCTACCTTAACATGTCTTGGAACACTGAAATCTATTCGAGATCCAATTTTACATCCCTAGTATGGTGTGAGTAGAACTTGTTAAGCCACCACTAATGGGGTCAAAAACAATATACACTCAAAATATAATATGTAGTTGTGTAATGAATAAAGTGAAATACATAAATAAATAGTTATCACATTTGAATTTTTCATTAATTAAACTACATAAACCCTTATGTTCATAAGGACACTTGAATCTCAACACCTACTTTGGATAATGTCGTAGTCTAAACTATATCACAATTTTAATTCATAATTCATTATAACACATGGGATTTAATTATTCATTACATTTCAATTTATAATACAACTTATTATAAACATAGTCTAATTCCAATACTATGGGCATAGAATGTTTTTTCTAGCACCCCGTGGGTATTTGGATCATAATTCCCTTTCCCACATCTCATGGTTATTTGGAGCACTAGTCTATGTCCCATAAAAATAGTCAGGTGCATGATTTTGGTCCTATAACTCCATGTCTAGCAACCCTATGGATATTTAGACCATCATTCCATATCCCACAACCATATACTCAATCCAACACATATGTTATATCATTTATGGATAATCAAAATTAACCTTCGAATCATATTTTTCAGTGAAAAAATCAATTTAATAATTCATAAATTAATTAATCCAATCAAATCAATTTCATAATCTCAAAAATTTACATTGATTATTTCAATAATTAATTAATCTGATTTCACGTTAAATTTAAAAATCCCAATATCCAATTTATTAATTCAATTAACAATCTCAATTTCTCTAATTGACCTAAATTTTTAACACTTGGATGTTAAAGATATCAATTCTATTATTAACACAATTTTCCAATCATATAAATTAAAATTATCATAATTAAATATAGATTTCTTAACAATGAATATGGGATTATAAATTTGACAAACTACCTCAATTTTTTGATAAACAATCACTAATGGAAAATCCACAATTTGAAGTGGATCAGTCAAGAATGCATCAAAAAAATCTATGTAAATGAATCCTAGACCTATGATCAAACAATTAAAGATATAACCAGACTAGATATAGATCTAATGTCAACATTGAAAAAACACCATTTAAATAATGGGAGAAGAATTTAAGAGGGATGAAAACTCATAGGGATGAGATTCACTTACCAAGAGAGGTATATATCTTCAATCAGGGCATTGAATCATGAGAAACGGAGCTCGAGAGAATTTGAAATTCATTTGGAAGCATCCAAAAATGAGATATAATTTTTAGGGTCGATAAAATTCTAAAATAGGTTAATTTGGGGGTTTTAGAATTATTTTTAAAAAATATTCGATTAATTAAATACATTTTTATGGTTTCCTGGGTAGGGGCACACTGTTTTCCATGTCATCCACTATAAAAGTATGTCTATTCAATGGTGGGGGTGCACTGTTTTTCATAAGAGGGAGAACATTTTGAGAACCCATGTGACAGTCATAGAATCCCTCTATATGAGGTGTTTCATGTTTTTCTAGGCAAGGTACATGGTTTTCAAAAACCCTTTGCCAACCATGATCCACCCTTTATCCTTCCGAATTCTCCATGTTTTGAACCAAATTCACCTACGGTAAAACCTGATGAAAATGCACTTAAAACAAGATAAAATAAAGTCGGTAAATGATATCAAGACATCTTTATACAAAATATGGATCTTACATGAATGAAACAATTATTGTCACTTAAAAATTCATGAGGAATTTCAATATACACCCTCAAATCTTCAAGTCATTCTTTTATACAAATCATTAGTGTATAAGAACTAGTTGTAGACACATATTTATCTTATGTGATTCTTAATGTAACATTGTTTTCTATATTTATTGTCACCTAATATATATTTTCAATAATAGGAAAATTCCACATTAGGTTGATATTTTATCATCACATTCTCTTTTCTAGTATACATAAAAAAACTAAAAATATCAATCCCTTTCCAATCATTTACATATTACTATGATCCAAGGTTAATTTGATTTATTCCATAACCCTTTTACCATCCTTAAACTGTGATTCCATAGGATCATATTTATACTTCACACAAACTCTCAAAACATAAACTATATTAGATCTGGATGTAGTGAGGTAGAGTGGGATGCAAATAAATGTTCCAAACTCCTTTTGGTTTATACTTTTTCTTTCTACATATATACTTAGTTTTAAGAAAACTTTTATAGGTGTTCTCACTAGTTTAGAGTCATTTATACCAAATTTATTCATTAATTAATTTTCATAATTTTCTTGGAAAATTAAACATATATAATAATTATTTAATACTTGATATCCTCAAAAATATCTCAGTTATCCTAGAATAGAAATATAAAAATAGTTATATAATTCTCTACATAATTTTATATGATAACTCTCTTGATATATTAAAATAATAAGGTCATCAAAATATAAATTCACAACATGATTGAATGAATTCCCCTCCTTTATATAATGGTTTTATTTTTCCAATTTTCAGTCAATGAATCTAATTTCAATAAGTTAGATTTATATATTTTATTACCTGTTCTAAAATCTATCATT
The DNA here is from genome assembly GCA_963277665.1 of Viscum album. Classification (NCBI taxonomy): domain Eukaryota; kingdom Viridiplantae; phylum Streptophyta; class Magnoliopsida; order Santalales; family Viscaceae; genus Viscum; species Viscum album. Next base: position 1,375,312,019 of record OY728140.1, on the reverse strand, counting down.
AATCCATACAAATCCATATTCAATTTTCACTCAATAGGTTCATTATTTTCAAACATAAATCCCTAACAATTATCAATTTATAATTTCCCCAAATAAAAATTTATGAAGGAATAATTAACATCCATTTGATAAATTTTATATTAAATATTAGATAAAACATCTAGAATCACCCTTATGGATTCTATTCATAAAATAATATTTAAGGCCCCTTCAAGATCAACCCCTTTAACATTAAAATAACTCATTACAAAAGTATATCCTTGTTACTTATAACTTCTCCATTCTCATTCAATTTATTTTTGAATCCCCACATCATTCCATTAAAATTTTTATCATGACGTATAGTGGTGATATCTTAATTGGAATTAACGTATATATAGTTTATTTTAACATGCATAAATCTAATGAATTCCTTTTTAATTGATAGTATTTTCCACTGAATGTCTATACATCTATGAGGGGAGAGTTTTTTCGTTATCAATCATAAGCCTAGAACTTACTAAAGTTGAGAATTTTGATATTACATTAAGTTCCCTAAATCTATATAATTCTTTATCTCATAACACATTTGATTTTTAATTTTATAAGTCCCATAATAATCATGGGTTTTATCATAGTCAATATCTGGAACATCTCATTCATTTATCTCTTTCTCTCCACTGAATTTTTCAGAAGTCTCCCCACATTCTTCGTTAGATATTTCACATTATATTTTTTTCTAAAACATTACTGGTAGACCAATTTTATATAACATTAATTTTAGAATTTTCAACCACCTTATGAATCGTTTTAGTACGATGTCTATAACCTATTTTATTTGAAAACTATCCCAATTACATTTTTTTCTCATTCTTCTTATCCAATATTCCATGATTTTTATTTTAATTTTTTACTAATAAGGGACTACCAAATACTCAAAAGTAGTTAAAAATTGTGTTTTGTGTCTTCCAAATATCATAATAATAAAAGTTAAAAAAAATTCAATGTGTACTAATAATAAATTCGTATATATTTTTACATAGCTTCTCTTTAGAAAAACATAATGTTATTGAACTCTGAAAGAATATTTTTTTTATTTTCACTTATTTTCTATTCATTATCTAAATAACACAATTATATTTCATATTGTATAGGGAACGATATTAGTTCTTGATACCATGTTTTTAAATATGGGACTCAAAATCATTATATATAAACTCCATTTTTATTGAGACCTAGACCTGCACATTAGGATTTGTTGCTAAAAAGTACTCTTACAAACTAGAACTCATACCAAACAAAAACTAAACAATTTTTATCATTCATAATTAGAAATCCAAAATGAAATATTGAGTCACAAGCATACCGAATACAATTTATGATTAGATTTTTAGATATTTAGAAATATTCTAATCATATAAAAACCTATACCTCTCCTATATAATTTTAATTATTCCATATATACCTATATTTTCTTATTTCATAAAAATTAAACAAAATATAATGAAACATTCAACACTCACAAAAATATTCTATAAGTATCATATATATTATAGACTATTAAAAACTGGTAAAGGGAAACATAATAAGGGGTGAGATAAAATTCTCGAAAAGGAAAAGTGTACAGTGGAATCTATAAAATAATAAGTAAGGAATAGTAAATATAAAATAAGAAATTAATAATAAAATGTTCCATTTGTCATTAATCTTGAGAATGAATTATTTCCATGGAAAACATAATAACATAAACCAACATATAAAAAATATTAATTTCTTCATACTATAATTAATTATAGAGGACATTTTTAACATATTCTCAAATCGATGTGAAATGCATCAGAAATACATAATAATGGACACATTCCAAGATATCATCAAAAATTGTTTAGTCATGCACCAAATACCCATGATAGTTTGTATAATAAAACCAAAAAATAAATGGAGGGAATATCTTATAGTATTGTCCACCCATAAACTACTATGTCATATGTATACATCATTTGAATGACATGAATAACAATTAAAAACAAAATCTATATTATTTACTATTAAAAATTATTGTTGGAAAATTTACCTATGAAATGAATATATTTCCTCAGTACAAATTCAAACTTCATTAGATATTAGTAATCAACCATATAGAAAAGAATTTTTTTTATTTTTTGCTGTAATGGATATGTGATGTTGGACTATCCACTAACATAAGAAATTTTATAGATGATTAGGTTTCCCATATAAAACTTAATCATGTTGTAGGTATTCCAAGAATATACAAAATCATTTCTAGTATTTCGAGTGTTAAAATCCACATATCCTAAATAAATTTTCCATATAGTTATTCTAGGGTAGCCAACCCTTCATTATTCATTATCCATAGTGTATATGTAGAAACTCTTATTCATTAATTGGGTGGATCCTCAATTCATATCCCAACACTCTTATTTTGTTCATTTATCACATTGACTACATAATTAATTAAATGCATAAATAATGAATTTTTGGCACCTATATCTTCCCCTTTTTATTTTATTTCAATTCCAATTACTTCCACATATGAGAATTACTGTATAGGTTAATTATTTCATAATATAATCTACGAAGCTAATGTCATTGAATATAAAAACATTTCCTTACATAAAGATCCACATACATGAATGGAAAGACATAACTGAATATCCAACATACACAATTTTTTGAATCTTCAATATATTGTTAATTAATACAAAAAAATCACTAATGAAAATTACATTCTATATATGTATTATCCAAAAATTCTAAAATAAATACAATTTAAAATAACATACAAGATACACAACACTAAGATTAAATGTACCATAAAATATTAATAAATGATCATCCTAAACTAGACTTTAAATTAGTGTATATGAATAGTAGTAAATAATTTATTAATGAAACAAATATTTTCTGGTAAATAAAATTTTATATATTAATTCATAGAAATTATGACTAATTTTTTAAATAATGTAATTTTTTTATTCCAAAAAATATGTTCTTCTAGAATGGTTGGGATTTCTTGTTATTTGGTAATGTTTTAACTAATTTATAGAAATTTTATAAATTTTATTTTATAAATGAGCATAATATTGAAATAAACATATAAAATAATATTATTATGAGAGTTTGACTTTTTTTTGAAGAGTTTGAATTTTCAATAAATAGTAAAAAGTATTTATTTTTATTGAAAACTATATGTTTGTTTCATGCATTTACAGTGTTCTATTTTTTTGAAATGGTTTCAAGGTGAAATTATTTATATTATATTATAAACAATACAAATATATTCTTTAAAATTAATTTTATAGATATTTTTAGTATAAAAACATTTATATAAAAGTCATTTTTCTGATAAATCGTTTATCGTCACATTCTTCTGATTTATTTTAAATTATATTTTAAATATTATCAGAATTATATTTTTTAAAAATTATTCTATATTTGGAATAAGTGGTTACATATTTTCTAAATTGTTTCCTTTAAATTTGGGATGTTTTGAATATCAATCGTAATAATATTTGATACATTACTAAATGTTAAATCTTGTAATTAATGTTAAAAATGGTAAGGATTGAAATATGACCACATTAATTGTCTTATTTTTATTTCATGAGTACATCTCATGTGTAATTATCTAAAATTTAAATATATAGCCATTTTCACATGTTTTTATGATTTTGACCATTATATTATTATATATAATGAAAATTTAAATATTTCATTCTCATTGTTTTATAATATTTTTATTTTAAAAAAATTTGATAAATAGTTGATAAATTCATTTATTAATAGTATTTTTGAAATATAAATTATTACTTTTATCATTGTATTTTTTTAATTTTTATTTATTTAATAGTTACATTAAAATCAGAGGTAATGATGATTGTGTAATTATTCTATTAATAAAGAAATATAATAAATAATAATTATGATATTAAAAATAAAATTATATAAACAATTTTTGGTTATCCACATATTATTTGGATAAATATAAGACGTCATGGATGTTTTAATTTTTTATTTTTAAATTCCTTAGTTGTCTTGATGTTATTAAATTCGGAGTTAATTAATGCTTATAAAATTGATATTAATTATATTTTATAATAAATAATATTTTATTAAATGACTTGAAATACCTAAACCCATTATTTTGATATATAATTGTTGTAAGGTGTAAAATATCAACTATATTCCATTTATTGGCTAATTTTACATCTATAGTAACTATATTTACCCATAAAGTGTACAAAAATTTTCATTGCGGTGATTTTCAAATGGGTTTAAAAGGTCAAAACAATAAATATACATGAAAACATCAAATATAATCGTGAAAATGTTATTTTACGTGATTTTTTAAATAACTATAAACATATATTTTAATATTAAAAATTATTGTAACATGAACATTAAAATTAATTTATATTGATTTTATATTTTAAGGAATTTTAAAATTGTACAACACTACTCTAATAAAATGTCACTACTTCCTCCCATTTCTTCACAATTAAAAATTATTTTGATCATAAAATCCATTATAAACTCCCATACAATAATGAAGACCATTATTCTATTTATCTTTATTTTGAGAAATACTACCCTTATAAGATTTATGGTGTAATAAAATTGAGATTTAATAAGTAATAGGTATTTTTTAACTGAATGTTTTGTTTAATTTATTCATTCACCTATATTACATATTCTATAATCATTCTAAACTTATAATACTAGTATATTCCATATTATGATATGTCTGGAACCAGACTTGGTACTGTGGTAACAAGATAACTAATCTAGTCGTGAAATAGCCTAATGGGTGTTCCCAATCCCCAGGAGATAATGAATAGAACCCTACATCATACACAATGAAGGTGGGAATGAGTTTTCAGTAAACAATGCAAATGAAATCTTACAAATCAGTATGCATAATAAAAGAAACTCAATTGGGAGTAATGTAACATAGGTCTAATATGTAAATGAAAATAAAGTACTAAATCCAAGTATCATAAAATATGAAGAACTACCTAAGTCCCAACTAAGACACAATGCACCAAGTCCATTGATCAATTGCTATAACCACCTCCAAGTGATCCATTTCCCATACTCAATCCTCGAAAGATATAATATAAAAACAACTAAAGGAACAAGTAGGATGTGATCCAAATATCTATAGTATTTTATTCAATGATTCCATAACAACATGCCCATATAAAATTAACCAAGATTGTTTTTTCAATTTTTAAATAAAAATCTTTGTAATTTAAAATTCATATTTAATCAAATCGTGATTTACATTTCAAGGTAAGGAAATTCATTTTCAATCCAAGATTCACATTTAAAATGATTTAAATACATTTAAAACGATGGAATAACATTTAAACTAGTGCGATCTTTACATAAATGGAACTTTTTACAATTAGATTAAATAAATGATTTTATATTAAAACATTATATAAATCAGAAGGAATATAAAATACTTTAAACTAATAGAATATATTCATTTCAAATACAAAAAGATTTAAACATGGTCATATGCCAAGTTAGCTATGGTAGTTCTAGAATATAGGGATTCAATGCTGTGAAATTAAAAATGTGTACATACATTCCATTAAACCAAGTCCAAATAGAACTCATCACCATTACATGAGGGATGTTTTAAGCTCATATAATGTTTTAGAGAATTTTAAAGAATAATATGACATCCAAATAACTAACTAACTACATAATTCTTGATTGTTCACTAATAAAAAAACAAAGATGGGAAATTAATTTTAAGGAATCATAAAGTAAAATTAAATCCCATTCCCCATTTCAAAGAAGACAATTTTCTATTTAAACCCCATAATAGTTTTTTAATAAGAAAATATTATTTTTACACAAGTAAAAATCCTATGGTTTTTATCAAAACTATTTTAAATCCATTTTCAAAAATAAAGATTTTTATCTAATTCAATATACAGTTTCACAATCAAATTTCTTAATTAAATTCAATTATTTAATTTTCTAACTATTCCATTAATTTCATCCCAAAACCCCAATTCAATGGAATTAGAGTTATTCACAATTTTATATTTAATTAATTTTTCCAAAACTAAATTCAATGATTTAATTGAAAAAATTCCCATCAAAAATATAATTTAAATTAAAAAATTAAATTTTCACAAACATCTTTAAATACAACACAATTTAATATAATTAGGGTTTTTTAAATTTCATACAAAAACCCTTTTTTTAAAACCCCATGTTTATGATGTTGGAATTTTCCAACATACCAATTGAAATACATTTAATAAAAATTAAACAATGATGTTTGTGGTTATTAATATTTGGTCCTCATAACAGAACCACCAACCTTGGGATCAATGTATATAGAATCACAAATTCGTATTAAGAAAAATCTAACAAAAAATGATGACAACAAATATAGATGAATCAAAAATAAGTTTAGATAAAAAAACAATGGTTATTATATCCCAAAATTAATAAGAGGACCTACTGAACACTAGAGATAAGAAGAGAGACCGTTGTATAATGAGAATGGAAGAAGAAAACAAACTGTATGAAGATCGAATGGCATTATTCATGCTTCAGACCACATTCGAGAGGTATATGAGGGTCCAAAATCTTTAATTAGATATTAAAAGATTAGATAAAACACTATTAGGTCGTACCAGTCCATCAGGGTCTTAATGAGGGGTTCAGGAAATTTTAATAAAAATTCAGATCACTTAATATCCCATCTATACTATTTCCATGGAAAAGGATCTTGGTTGAGACAAATCATGTGCAATACATGCATCTGCTATAAATGGGCTAGATGATTATTCTAATACGGTGAATCGGTTTACTAACCATGTTCCAATGATGAAAAATCTCAATGCCTTGGGTTGCATAGTTTGCTTCATAGGGTGTACGGTTTTGGCAAACCAAGCGCCAAGCATTCATTAGCCCATAAAATTAAATAAAATCAGAAATTCACCTGAAGAAACAAAAAAGGAAACCCATCCAAATATTGGTAAAAAATATACAATTATGAATACGTGAAAATAGAATTAGTTGGTTAAAAACTCCCCACAACACTGACATTCTGTCTCTAGAAAGCCTACAAAGAAGTACCCATGCTAAAAAGATAAGGCCATTTTTATCTCATAAGTGCCTCCCATTCTCACATATCATGACTATCATAACCATACTACGATAACACTCAGACCAAAGGTATCAGCCTCTCATGAAGTACCTTTTTTTGAAAATAAACTATCGGGATTGGGTGTTCAGTCATGGACAAATCATGTTTAAGCTGAAGATAATACCAACTACGAACATCTGATGTATTAGATAGATAATTTTGTATTTGAGATACTTGGAATCCAATATGTATCAATAATATTTATGGTAGAAGTGACAAACTATAATCAAAATTTGATGCCTTTACAACAACATCAAAAGATCCCTTAAATGAGGAACACTTTTCTATTTCATCCGAAGCCATTGACGACCCAACCAAGGTGAATCATTCAGGAACACCTAGTCACCAACTGAAGATTCCAATGGTCTATAGTGATGAACTGAATAAAACATATATCATATATCTGTCTTCATCATTCTTTTTCCAATCAATGGAATCTTTCATGTCATCTCTTTCACCAAAAATGGTCAAACCGAAGAATTTTCTCCAATCTTCGACCAACACAACATAGATTTCTATTACCGACCATACAAGGCCTTAAAAATATCCACCCTAACCATGGATTGGTATATTATTTTATATTAAAAATCAAACCACTATAAATAATATTCCTAAGAGGCACCAATTTCAAGAACACTAGAACGATGTATATTCTTATAAATATATATAGATTTTTCTATCTGTTCATTCAACTATGGATGTTATTTCATACTAAAATAGACATGATATCCCAAAGACTCCTTAAGGAATCTAAAAAATGATAAGTCAATTGAAGATCACCATCAGAGACTATAACATATTTAACTCTATGGAAACAAAAAATTTCATTCATGTAGAGATTTCCACACTCCTAAACCTTGATTATATCAATAATTGTTATAATGTAATCCATTTTTTAGATTATGGATCAAAACCCATATCCCATTATTTTTTCTAGGGGTACTTGGAAATTAAACTAAAAAGTATATTGAGATATCATAACATAACCATGTATGGATTGGATGTTTTAGAAGAAAACCCGAAGGTTTCAGGTCCTTGACATTCAACAGTTGGCATGTTTAATAATGAGATAAAAACATAGTGATGGACTCCCTCATTCCTTCCCACCTGAAACACTGTCGTATGTCATAGAAAATCTTCATGGTTATTGGGTGCACATCCCACTGAGATTTATGGAAGTCTCTAATAATGTATTTCATTTCCACTAATGACACAAAAAAATTAAAAATGAATATAATTCCCTCATTGGAGTATGGCCACTCAAAAATTGTACCTCCATAATAAAGATATTCACTAATACTATAGAACTCATCATCAAGATTCTATTCTTAAAGAATCAACTCGAGATGAGAATATTTCAACTGAAAACAAGAAAAAGAAACCTAGGATCTTAATTTCAAAACTCTAATATGAATATGTTTGAGGATATCCATCATGTTCTCTTTGTTCAATGATTCATTCCCATCCTTAGTTTAACGTTTCATACTCAATAGATCCATGGAAACATTCTCTTTCCATGGGGTATAGGTGATAAAAAAGTTGATGGATTTTATGTATTCCACCCAATGCCTCTGGTGGAGATTAAAAACTTTTTTAGAGATGATATAACTCATTCTCTTGTGGGAATACAACATGAAAAAACATTCTCCATAATGGTAATATTTTCAACTATTTAGCACGTGTTTCATAACTGTTAGTTCTAGGAAATGGATCATCTAATTCTTCTCTTTTTGCCAAATATGGTGAGATTCATAATCAATGAAATGATCACATTGGATAATAATGCAACACAAACCTAAACATGATGAATCATAGAAGACCACATAGCCCTACCCATCCTCTGGAAGAGTCAACACATTCATAGTTGTGAAAAGACATTTCATATCAATAATAGAACTCTGACATTTTGTCATTTCAACCGAAATTCACTCCATTCTGAGTTATGGAATTCATTATAGAAGCCTACTTTGAGAAGCCCATAATGAATCAACAATAATAACTTGTTATACCCAATAATCTCTGAATCTTGAAATCATTTTGTGGTTGTTCCCTCTCATAAAAGCTTTTACCTTCTCTAGATAAACTAAAACACCATTTTTCAACCCCATGCATGTCACGAATTTTTATCTTCTGAATCTATAAATCACATTTCAAAAGAATAGCATAAAGTACGTGATTTTTCAGAAAAATCTAAACTGTTCATAGATGATGCAAAAGATCCTCCTCTGACATAGAGTAAACAAGTATTTCATAAAACATAACACCAAAAAACTATCTAGATAATCATTCTAAATCTTGATCCTATACTCCATAAAACAATTTGGAGAATTGTATAGTCCAAAGGGAATAATAATGTACTCATAATGGTCATGCATACTAGGAATGGTAGTTTTCGGAATGTCGGATTCTTTTATCCTCAACTGATGGTAACAAAAGTGAATACCAATATTTGAGTACCACATCACCCCTTTCAACTAATAAATAGATCATTAATCCATGGAAATATATACTTGTTCTTTATAGTTTATTGATTTAACAATTGTTAATCAACACATAGAAGAAGTGGACCATAAAATTTCATATAAAAGAGAACTAATGCCACCCAATTTAACACATTCAATAATATAATTCCTTTCATAAAAATATTAAACAACTGGGACTTCAACACTTTCAATACAGATTGTTCCATAAGGTAAGATATAATAAAAACTGGTCGAGTACACATAACTAAGTCAATAGAAAACTCAACCTCCCATACCAATGGAAAACCATAGTAGTCAGAATGAAAGATGTCTAGAAACATGATAACAACTATAGTTAGATCACCAATAAAAGATTCTTTCTCCAGATCAAAATAAAACACTAATATTACTTTCCCCTACTCTTGATAATAAGGTCCAACCATAATCAACCTTGGTTCCCATTCTCTTAGGAATACATGAGGCACACCATTGGGTGTAGAAAAAGACACTCGTCGATGATAATAATCAATTCAAGATTTATTGGTAACAATCCAATCAACACTGAATATTCTGTGAAGAATTTACAGGTCATGGACCATAAAACTCTAAGAAGTCTTAACATATGATAGATAAAAGATACAAGTGGGACTATGAAGACCCTACTCTCTCACCATACCATGGGGTGTATTAATATGCATAACATAATATTAATGACCCTTATGATGATTTAGTTGATTAAAAATATAGGTTGAGATAAAATAATTAGATACAAAAGTATCAAATAGAGAAGTCCCTAGAGAAGAATATATAGTTATGGTACTTCTCACGGTCACTGGACATGTATCCGCTTACATTGTAGAAACATACAATACCTGGAGTATCTTTGTTCGAGATACATATGGGTGAAAACATTTTATATGTGAAGCATCTGGTTTCGGCAAAATTTCAGGGGGATTTGATGATCCCATTCCACTACGTGGATAAGAATATACATGGAAAAAATCTATGTAAGTTCAACAAGAATCTTTATGACCCATAGTTATTATGTGCCTTTGTGAAAACCCTCTTTCAATGTCCTATATTTACACACTAGTAGAAATGTAATGGACCTATTCCTGGTAATATAGGTGGTCTAGAACAAACCTACTATTGATAACTACTATGAGAATAATTAAACTTTTATTTTCTCATGAAGAAACACACACTACAACTAGAAGAGAAAGAAACTCTTGATAACCCTAACATGATAGCCAAGTCTATTTCAACCAGTAGTGCTCTATCTAGAAAATCATCATATGAAATAATCATCGGAAAGAAAAATAAATAATGAATATACTGATGAAGTCCCAACTTAAACCTTCGATCCGTCATCTTCTCATTAGAACCATTGTTGAAAATTCCATGATGTTTTGAAAATCAATAAATTTTCCCAATACCAAAATCATGCCCTTTCTCAAAATCATACATTTGAAAACTAATTTATCAATTTTGAAAAATAAAAATTTTCACCAAATTTTAAATCATTAATACAAAATAAATATTAACTCCTAGTGGGAAGCCATGTATATCAATTAATTTCTTAGTCTTCTCATTGGATAAACCCGAAATATAAAATTTCAAATCCTATATGTGTATCCAAAACTCTTATGTACCCATCTACATGGTAACTTCAATTTCATTATAAAAAGGTTAGCTATGTCTTTTTATTCTCTAAATTTCAAGCCAGAATAATCATACGTTTTTCTACCATCCCAACTCAAGTACTTTCCAAAATTAATTTAGTCTCTAATATAGACACAACTGATAGCCAAGGTTGGAACAAACTGATACTAATAGTAATTTAAGGACTAAAATTGTTGATAACACCAATTCGATAATGATATTTGGACTAAAAAATATTGATACCACTTGTAATATCCCCCCCTCCTCATATTCTTGAGATGGGGCATAATTGTTACTTGGCCTTAAGTGAAATTCCCATGGTGCCAATGGATGGAAAAAAATTAAAAGTGATTTAATACAATTGGGCATGATTTCCCCATTGTGAAATGAAAAAACCCTACCAAAAATTCTACACACAAAAATTAACACAACATGATACATGATAAAAATGTAAAACAACTCAATGTAATACCTTTGATATTAAAACCAAACTACAATATAGTACCACAACTGAAGACAGCTAACATAAAAGTACATAGTGGAAGACAAAACAATAAAAACATGAAGACTCTAAAGACTCCAATATAGAAACTCCAAATATTTTCTAGGCTCCAACTCCAATTCCAATCCCCAATATCATGAATCACAACTAAATAAGTGTGATGCATTACCTTTACATGTATCTTGTTAGGAAATATTTACAAAAGCACCAATGTGCGAAAGTAGGTGTGAGTAATGAAACTTAGTAGCTTTTCCCCATATAAAATCCTTACTCAGGCCACTAGGATATAAAATTTTATCACATTTATATAAATATTTAGAATAAAAAATTTAAAATAGTTTATATCAGATCATAAAAAAAATTTCTCTAACCAAACACCAACATATAAAGAATGTAACCAGAAAAGTAATACCATTTCTCAAATTCCATTTTGGAATAACACATTTCAATTATAAACCCCCCCCCCCACCCACACACACAAACTCATACATGCAACCACACAAGCTTGGAATTTCCATTGATGTGGGAACATCTCGACGATAACCAAACCCTTTGATGGTGGTACATTACGACCATTACCTATCACATTCAACTCACCCTTAACCATTTAATTCAACCACATTTTAATAAATATTTATTAACCATTTCAATATAACTAGCCTTTTTTAATTAAATTTTTGCATCAAGAAAAACAAAAATTTTAAAATCCTCATTTAGAAATCATGTCATCGTTTCCACATTCAAACAACACACACAATATATGCAATTAAATAAATCATCACTGAAGAAGGCCTCCATCAATAATTTAAAAAATATATAAAAAATTTTAAATAAAAACAAATTTGAAAATATTATTTTATGTTCTAATAAGATTAGTTGACAGTGAATCCTCTAACCTCGGTAATTACGATGAAAATAATGAATGACACTAATTACACCACAAAACCAGGTTGAATCTCCAAAAACCAACCTTATAAATCTTTACCTAACATCAAAAATCAATATATCAGCATTATTTTAATAAAAAAGAATAGATATATCCCCAATGGAAGGGATATAGGATTTATAGAGAGGGAAGTAGATCTATGAAAAACTACCAAAATTGAGCACTTTCCAAGGCAATCACCCTTGAACACTCTATGAATTGCCTTTGGATCACTTCTAATTTAATGGGTTGAGACTCTAATTCCTTTGGGAGGAAAAAAATTTTAATTATGGACTAAAATTTTGAAAGAAATATGTTTAGCACTGAAAATGAGTGAGACCACTATTTTAGGATCTCACGTTTAAACTATGTATGGTTAGTCACAATGTTAGGATAAATTTGAAATAATTATGCAGCCACCTCAGCCTCAAGAAGAACATCACATAGTTCTCCCACATGGTTATAAAAACTATGTTCCATCTATGAAAAATACCTTTATCCCAGTATTCATGGTTTCTCCATGGTGGATGCACGGTCTGCAAAAATAGTACACCTAACCATGCGCCTGCCCTCAAGAACCTATTTCACTATGAATGGTTTCTTATAGGATCTTCACAGTTTCCACTTACCGTGATCAAACCATTCACTATTATAATAGTTCTAGAATCATTCCAAAATAATTTCATACACTAAAAACATAACCCAAACACATTAAAAATATAAAAATCATAAGGAAAGGGTTACTTTATTGAAACTTAGGGTGATACATCTTGTCTTTCAAATCTACTATAAAAAAGTATGGAATCATCCCATTAGCACTTTTCATGATCAATCCATGAATGTCACCTCATTAATTTTCTAATATATATGGGACACCATCTTAAATATGTCCCTCTATGCATTAATGGGAAGCTAACTCCTCATTATTCCTTACACATTGTGTATAGGTACCATATCCTATTCATTCATTTGTTATATCATCAATCCATAACCCAATACTCTTCTTATATTAATTTATTTCATTGATAACCTAATTAAAATCAAAATACCACCAAAAAGTTGTCGAAACATTATGTTTTAATATATATTTCATAACTTTTTAGCTTATAATCATTTAATTCAATTTAAAATATACAAAATAATGGAAATATATAATTAATGAAACTTATATATTATATTATGTTTTTTTTAATCTTAGTGTCGAATATGGTACATGTTATTGATCATACTAATCATTTAGTGGGGAATTACAATGTGAAATATTATGGTGGTTTATTGATGTAACTAGACTTTTTTAGATGAATAATTTATAAAATATTACTAAATCTATTCCTAACAAAAATAACATCATTTCCTTCATCATAGAGTTTAATCCCTCTTAACTAGTTATGTTTCAAACCATTTTTGAGAAAAACCTCTTCAGACTCAAAATTTTTAGGTTCTATAATAGTGGATCCAATTCCACCAAACTTTATGAATATTTAATTTTGTGACAGTGGCTATAAAATCATTATTATATTGAATTTCCTTTGAAACAATTGAAATTACAGGTCATATATGATGAGTGTCCACTATCATGAATTTTAGCATGCTTCATTTGGTAGTTTTAATATATAATTAAATAAATAGGTTATTTCGAACATTTATACTTCACTAAGTGTTATATTATTATATATAGTATCCTTGTAGATCATATCTTCCCTAAATATCCTAAAAATTACAAAAACTATGTTTGATAGATTACATAGATGAAGTAACATTTACTATCTGCTTTTTCATGAGATTGTTTCTTCTATTCTATAGGAACATACCTATTATTTCAACTCTTTTTTGTTCAATGGGAGAGACATAATATACAAAATAATGCAATTCTTCTCTCTGAGAGTCTATAACTCCAATGGTACCCTTCAAATATATTTCATACATGAACATACTGTTTATTTTTTTTTTCCAGTTCTATCATTACATTTTGATACAACATTATGATTAAATATATTAGGTTTAATAGATTTTTCCTTATTTATAAAATCATCTCCATTTTTTGGTATTTACTATCTTTTGAGAACTTTTTTCATCTTACGATTTCCCAGATTAGTTATTATAACTTTCATTGTTAGTTTAATAAGATTTTAGATTTTCCATTTTCATGGGTATAGTCTTTACCTGAACATTTTTATAACATTTTACATAATTTCTTGATGAATCTATGTTTACTAATAATTCATTATCATAATAAAAATTCATTTTTATAGTGTATTTTCACAATTAATACACCCTGACTCATCCATGTTATGTTTTTCATCATTAGTAGATATTTTTATTTCAGAATCCTTTATAATCCTTTCCACCTCAAAAACACTGACCATGAGAATTTTGATCTATTCAATAAGACAAATCTTCTTTATAATAATTTCCTTCACTTAATCAACATACTTCTCAGCACTCTTCATTGAAACATTATTTTTTCCCACCTAACATTTTATATTATTTAAACATTTTTCCTATATTATTTAATTATCATTATAAACCATACTCCAATTTCATGTGATATGCATTTCAATAGATTAAATCCTCCACACCAAAATAATATGATTTATAATTTATCTATGTACTTTCCATTTCCTATTTCTTATTTTTTTAAATATGATAACCATAAGTCTATGGTAATCCCTATATAATTAATATCATTCTTCTAGATCACTGGCATATTTAAATTTCTTCCCCATTACCTTAATTTTTTTTTATTTGAATTCCATTTCCTCTTCATAATTTTTCTAGAAAACAATATCATTTATCATATCATTTTAATAAGATTGTTTTGAAACTCATTAAGTTATGGGTTATATTTTTATTATGTATCATAAATCATTGGATAAAATAATTATATAATACTTCTTAATAAATTATTTAAAATAGTATAGTCTTAAAGAATAAATAATTTGGTATGACTTACAATATCATTAATCATAGTAAATTAATCGTTTATTTTAGCAACTTACATAATTATGATGTCTTCAAATTTTACTCTCCAAATCGTTAGTTTTTCCTCTTCGGTTTTGGCATTTACTTTATATATTTTTTCTTTATTGTCTCGTATTTCAATAGTTATTTTGAGACTCAACATATTAGTGTGAACTCCATCATGTTATGATGATTGATTTCTTAATTTTTAATCAACCTCAAGAACTATATTTTGGGAAATATCAAGTGAGAATCTCTTTTAATTGATGAAATTCCAACTCCGAAAACATCACTAACATCAAATCCCTAGGAGGAAATATAAGGTTGCAATCAACTCTTCCATTCATGCAATTTATTTCCATAAAAAATTCACTAATAAAATAATAACTTGATTCATAATGTCTATTGATTAAAAATGTATA
Source organism: Viscum album (assembly GCA_963277665.1). NCBI lineage: Eukaryota > Viridiplantae > Streptophyta > Magnoliopsida > Santalales > Viscaceae > Viscum > Viscum album. Next base: position 1,375,295,908 of record OY728140.1, on the reverse strand, counting down.
TTATATGAAACATGTGATATATGATACACATGAGTTCAATAGTTTTTATAGGTACAACACTAATATAGGGGGAGAATTAGTGGTGGAATATTTTTACAATTTACATTGTAAATAATATTCTATAAGTATATTAAGTTATCAACCACTCATATATTATTCTTTATGTTACTGTATGTATTTTAAATTAAAATAGTGAATGGAATACATGGTTTTGCATTGTTGTTTTATGTTTGTTAAGGTACATAGAATATACAATTAATTAAACATTATAGTGGTTATAATTTAATACCAATATCACACAATATAAGGAATGGTATCATCTAATACCCATGAGAGGTATCATACACATCCCAATTGTATTGTTTTATTTTGTTAATACGGGTACCAAAAACCTTATAAAATTTATTTTTCCATATTTGTTAACAAAATAATAAGTTTATATCAATACTAGTTTACATTAAAGAAGTTATATGTTATTCAGAGTGTGTATCTCAAGTGGGATGGGTTGAATTTGGTACCCAATAAAAATTTATGTTTAAAATGGATTTAATTAAAATACCCCAATGTAAATAAAATATCTCAGTTAGATAAAAACATTTTTATATAAGACTTAACCTTTTAAAATAATTCTCAATGATTGGTTTAGGTCTCAGATAAATAATTTATATAATATTATTTTGACATTTAAAATTAATTTACAAAATCAAGTTCTAATATAAACACTAATTAAAACTAACTATCAAAGTATTGGGTTTTTAAGGTAAAATAAATCCGGTTTTACATAGTAGAATATAAATAAAAAATAAATAAATAAATAAATCATAATTTTGAAAAAAGAATAGGTTCGGTATCAAGTATAGACTTGGTACTCTCCACTTGTAAATATCCTTCTTCAAATTAGTTGATATAATATAAAATTTTTATCCACAACTTGGATTTGGTGTTTCAATTGTATACCAACAGTCCAGACCACAAAGGGCCACTTCCATCATTTTCATGGGAGTAAAAATAAAATAACATGTCACAAAAGACCTCTACCACACTTATCATGTAAAAAATAGATAAAAATATTGTCTGAGAAAATATAATATATCTTCTAGTTTAAAATAGGAAAAAATGTGCATATAATAAATAGAGTAGACACAATACTCACAATGTAAAAGATTAATAAACAAACAAATCAATAAGGTTGAAGAAGAAATGTTGTTACACTGTATGTCAAGATTAGTAGTTCATGACTCCTTGAAAATTATTTGAACCGAGCCATGAGTAAGGTTTCAAAAAATAATTGTAGAATAGAGTGTCATATACTCTTGTTCTTGACTACATGAAGTCATGGGTTTTATGTTGTGCTAATCATAGACAGTCAAGTGACATTATGTAGAATATCTCCTAAATATTCAAATATTATCTATATATCATTTTTTAATAGAATTTTGTCTATTGATTTTCTTCCCTTCACATCAATTAAAACTCACATTCACACGAGGGAGTCGACTTTCAGACATTAACAGTATCATCTTGCAAGGACACATAAATCAGATGTCTTGCATCCTTATACTCAGTGTAGACATATCATTTAGTGAAGCTCTATAATATTTTAAGAAAAAATAATCACAATAAAATTCAGTATTAAATTAAATAATATATCCAGTAGAGATAATTAATTAGAAAAGATAATTAAAGGAATATCGGTAGTGAGTCCTAGAATGGGGACTCGTTGATGGTGTCTTCTTATAATGGTGGAACACTACTTTAAGTGTCTATATCTAGTGTTTTGACACTATCATTATAACATTTTCCTTCTTTCCTTATAATAGTGACTCAGCTGGTGGAAATTCATCCTTCTGGAAGTGAATCCACTGATGGTAGGTCAAGATAGTGGTGACTCATCTTTCACGAAAGAGGTTATTTCATAATTTTCCAAATATATTGTCCAATAGTATAACAGAGCTGATAGTGAGTTATTCCATACTTTAACCAAATTACACTATGGTTTAGTCTCATATGTGATGGTGAGTCTTTCAACACATATTGGATTGTTGGATTTCAGCGGTGAGTTTTCCTTGGAAGTTACTCAACATAAATGGTGAGTCCTTGAACTAGAGGTGACTCATCCTTTAAAAAATTTCACCACCCGTCTCATATTATGAAATGATAATAGAATGAAATGAATCTTATTATTATCAATATTAATATGATTTTGTTATCATTAAAACTATGGTGTGGGTTACCTTAACAGAGGTGCCAACAATCCCCCCATTTTATACAATCCCAAATCATGGCAAGTTATATATGTGGAATCATAGGTAAAATCAAAGGTAAATCATGACATAGTATCCATATGGTATCAATTAAAAATTAACTGGAAAAAACATAAAAACATTCTCCCCTATAGTATCCATTTTTTATGCATTCTCCCTTTTTGGGGAATATTAAATAATGTTTAGGTTGACAAAAAACCAAATGAATATAATATTAATAAAAATTAGTTTCATTAAAGATAATTTGGAATACATCAAAAGAATTGAAATCCAAATTGTGTTTAAAAAAACATAATCCATATCAAATACAAAGCCTATGATCAATTCTCTTTAGTCTTTGGTGATGGGTCCATTGGTTTTTTCCCTTAGCATTGTCTAATGTCGAAGCAACAGTGACATAGGGTTTAATAGGAACAAATTTTAGAGCAAAAGGAGTTCTATGATGGCTGTTCGGGATGGGTCATAGGTGTTAAATTACATTTGTAGGAGTGAGAGAAAATAGATTAAATTTGAATGGTAGAGGGGAAAAAGGATCTCGGGTCACACCGACCCTAAATAATTCCATATCTATGTCAGGAGGATTTAGATAGTAATTCACTAGTATTACTTCATGATCCACAACTACAATCCAATGAAAATGAAGGAAATGATTCATGTGGTTAATGAAATCCACAATTATCTACCCGTCATTCTTCATTTCCCTGAAGAGGTCTTATTTCTCCTATATAAATCATTGAAGTACTAGATTCATCACCTTTAACTACCTGACTTGTTATTTTAAGGATATTGAAAGAGGAATAATTATCATATTCTCATCCAACAATATTAAATTGGAATTAAGATAATTTATGGTGAAAAAATATGAAATAATAATATTTATTTCATTAGATATGGCATATCTATCATATTTCATGTCTTTAGCATATTCTTTGATCATCATCCTATAACGATAAATATGGTGCTCAAGCATTCTCATACATTCTAGAGTCATCTAAGGTGCACTTCCTGAAGCAATATTTGAGAGAACACTAATTTCCTCACTTATAACTGATTATATCTAGTCCATATCAAGCGAGTGATATAGAGAAGAAGTGGTGGAAGGAGATAAACGAAATACATCTAATATCTATAACAATGTATCTATCAAATCATCATCATATAATCTAATTTATTTCTAAACAGATATCATGCCCTCCAAATCATTGGATAACCTTCTATTTTAAATTTTAAATTCCTAAAGATGCTTCATAATTATTGGGTGAATGTCTTGTATGATCAACTCAATGATATATCTATCAACTTTTTCACTTAACTTTGTGGTCAAATCATGTTGGTTATTTATCAAAAAATGAAATTTGATAACAACATAGTTTTGAAAGAATTCAAATCATCTCTAGTCATAGTATCTACTAGGAATGAAGGAGTGTCATTAGTAGGCATAGATATAGAAAAACCAACATATGAATCACCATGATCAAAAAAAAATCTAAATGTAGATCAACCATACTTTAGTGATATTCCATCATCATCTATATTCGAATAACATAAACCTATTTTAAAATATCCAAAAATTCTCATACTCCTCAATAACATGTTCTATCCACTTGGAATAAGACGTAACATATGTCTTAAAAATAGATTTTATAGCCAGAGGAACATCCTGAGTTGGTAAAACAAGAGGAGGAACATCAATTGACTCATAATCATTCCATTCCATATCCATTATCTCAATAGTGATTAGAAAAAAATCCAACTGAATAACAATAGGTTCCTGAAAAGAAGATTATACTTCCATATTCCTCACGAAATACTGGTCAACAATAGGAAAAACTATCATCTTCTCAATTACATGAAGATCTTCCAGACTCAGGAATTGCTCCCCAAAAATTACCTATTTCTACTTTTTTTAATAGTTCTTTATACAACCTCAATAGAACTAGGTCTATTTCTATATTCACTAAGATAATTTCCATGATCTTGACTTGTCTCAACTTTCTCAGCAAGAAATATGTTATTATGGCCATTAGGCCCATTAAAACCATCATGTTTATCATCTTATCTATTTTTATTTCCAGTTTTTATCTCTATAAGCTGCATTTTCATCTTATCAATCTTCTATTTATCCTCTTTCTTCTTCCTTTTCCATTTTTTATCATTATCCTCATTTTATTCCTCTTCATCCTCATTAATTTACCTATTTAAATTCTTGTTAGTATAATTGGAATAACATTTAAATTTACCTTCTTCTACAACATCAGTTTTTATAGATATATTCATTCAACATTTTTTGTCTTTTTGTAAGTGTCCTTGGAGGAAAAGGTTTATAATAGTTGATAAAAGAAGATCATTCTTGTAATTCAGGGTCACTACCAACTTCCACTAGAAATTATTCCTCTTCATCTATAATAATAGAATATTATTCCACATTATTAGAATATGAATATTCCATAACTACATCCAGCTCCATGCCAGGATAAACATGATTTTTTTATCTAGTAAGATTGTATATAGTGTTGAACTTGTTATATATATTCTCATTATCAACTACCTTTTATCTCTTCCATGGGTTCTGATGGTTCTCCATCCTCTTACATATCACCTTATTGATACCGATATCACTATATTCTATAAAAACTTCATCATTTTCATTGACAAGGCCTTTTGATTTCAGTATAACTGAAATGATCATTGAATAAATTAAATAATTTTTTCTTGAAAGATGTTTATAAATCTCTATTATATGTCACATAAGATATATGAAAAGGTTTATCTTGTGTCATGTTTTAATAAGACAAAAAAATTAAATATATTTATATCTTAAGGTGGAAGAGATGCATTTTATCATGCCTAATATATGTTGAATACACATAAAAAGCAGCATACACTCCCCATTTAATTATGAATCTATCAGTCTTTTGATAATTTGATCACTGGTCATCTCTAGTAATACATCTTCATAAATAAATAAATAGATCACTAATTTTAGGAATGGTTCCTTAATAGTCATAGAACACAAGTTCATGTGGTTCTTTCAAATACTCAACCAAATATTATTAATAACAATCAATTCTATGATCTTTAATTTTAATTCTAACCTAATTAGCATCAACTTAATCCAAGAAAAAGTCAACATACTAAAAAACACATATACCAAATTAGGATATAAGGGTATCTTATTTATATAAAACCACTATATCCATCCTTTTTCCTGAATTACATCACGTACTAATGATTTACTTGAAACAATCCATTCTTCTTCATCTTATTTTTCCAGTACAACAACCCTCTTGGAAATCATATAGTTAACTATTAAAACTTCAACATGATAATTCATTTCACCTTTCTACTTGTTTGATAGATGATAATCATCTAACAAATATACTGAGGGATACTTGATTCTGTCCATGGATGTTGAATTAGTTTGTTTGGGTGAAGGAGAAAACATGGACAATGATCAGGAGGTAATGGGTCATGAAATATGTTTTGTGAGGGGAAAATGAGAATTGAAATTAAAAAACTGTCGTATTCATACTATTTAAGTATTTCACAATTCAAAAACATAAAATTAGATTATAAAATTTTTATCATGTTATAAATTTAAAATAAATTATGAAGAAAATAAAATGGGTGGTTTAGTAAATGATTATTGAAATTTTTTAAAAAGTCATGAGATTTCAATGATGAGACATAAAATGGTTAGACATCCAATAGTGAGAAGTTCAATGGTGAGGAATTCAAAATGGTGAGACATACTCAATGGTGAGTTATACCTAATGATGTGGCATACATAATGGCGAGTGCCCTAAAATTAAACTAAACAAAAATTTATCAAAGCTAATTTAGGTTTTTTGTAATTCATTCTCTTAGAATTCAACGGCATAGTGAATATATAAACAAGATGATATTTTGAACCAATGTATTCAAGAATTATGCCACATTTTTTAAATTGATCTCTCAAAAAATGATGTCTTACATCAATATGATTTTTTCTAGAATAAGATACAGGATTATTTGAAACATCTATAGCACATGTATTATCATCGTTTAAAGGGGCATGTAAAAATTGATATCTACAGTATAGAAATGTGTGTTTCATCAACAAAATATGTGTATAGAATCTACAAAAAATAATGTATTTATCTTTGGCAGTAGACAGTGTACTAAAAATTTATCTTCATAATACACAAAAAGACTTGTGAATTTCCCAAAAACAGAGAGGTTTCAGAGGTACTTATTCTATCTAACTTACATCCACCAAAATATAGATCTAAATATATAACTAAATAAATGACTTTCCATCTTGGGTAAATTAATCCTAATTTTTTATAATATTATAGTTTTTTAGAAATTCATTTTACTGTAACAAATGTGACTCTTTGGTATTTTCTTGGAAATGAGATCTCATACCCACACTATAAATTATATCATGTTGGATAGTAGTATGTTAGAGAATATTTTCTATCCCACTTCAAACACTAGTTTGATCAAATGGTTTCACAGCTTCATCAAGATCCCACATAGAGGTAGTGCTCATTGGTTTATAATGACTCTTAGTGTCATATAGACCAAAACATTTTAAATAATACATTTTAAATTAAATTTGATTTAAAATGATCCATTTTCTATTTTGAAACGTCAAAAAACTAAGATATAATTCAAGTTCTCCCATTATGCTCATTTCAAATTCCTTTGTATCATTTTTTTAAAAATCAATACATAAATAATTTTTTAAAGATCAAAATATAATATCATCAATATAAATTTATTCAACTAAAACATATTCTGAAATTAATTTTACTAAAAGATTAGGATTAGTTATTCCTTTTAAAATAAGAAATGTGGGGATCCTACATACCATGATTAAGGGGATTTTTTCAAACCATATGAATTTATTGTTAATTTAAAATCAGAATTTACAAACTGGGGATTTTTAATACAAAGGGGTTTTTCAACAAAAACATACCCAACTAAATATACTCATTTAATAATTCACTCTTGAAATATATTTGACAAATTTTGAAATCTATATGAGAGGAATATGTATGAAGTATTAAAATCTATTCATGTATGGATATTTGTTAAAAATTATCGTCATATTCGATTCCTTCTTCTAAAATATATCCTTATGAAACTAGTTTATCATTGTTTATTACTATTGTTCCTGATTCATCTACCTTGTTTTTAAACACCCCTTTATGGCCTATATTCAATACATCTTCAGATCTATCAACAAGTTACCATAATTTTTTTCTATCAAATTATATTTAATTATTATTAAATTCATATTACCCAAAATTCATCATTAATTGGTTCATTTGTGTACTTTAGTTAAAGATAAGAAAAGGTTTAATGATTAAACTAATTTTTAAGAGAATATCTAGTATATATAACTATATCTAGGACTATAACTACATCATCTAAAAGATAATACTTAGGGGTCCTAACTACTCAAGAAAAAGTTGGGATAATAATTTAAAGTTCTTAAACAGGTTTACCTTATGGATATTATAGAAATTACATATAACTATTTGATTTTTATAGCCATTTTATAGCAGAATCTTTAGGTTTATAATTTATGTTCAAAAATGATAAATCATCCTCAAGTATTTTTCGAGAGTTCTTGGGCTCTTGTTGTTCTATCTCATAAAATTTTATTTGAAGTGGATTTTCTACAGTCTTGGGTGTTTTAATAAATACTCTATAGTATTTACTGGAGGTTGAATAAACATGGAAAATTCCATCAAAACATTTGAAAATAAATTCATCAAATTTACCCTTCGTTGAAATAGTAAAGACATTTCAACAAAAAATTATAATGTAATTATCCTTAGGATATCTATTGTTCTAATGCTCATAAGGGGTCTTATTCAAGATAGGTATGATTACATATCTATTGATTATATATCAGGCTATATTCGCAGCCTCTTCCCAAATATAGAAAGGTAATCCATATTCAATTAGTATAGACTGGGCTATCTCTTTTATTTTTCTATTCATTCTCTCAAAAACAGAAATCCATTGATGGGTCATAAGAGAAAAGTTGTTATGATAATATGCATTTTTGAGTGAAATATTCGTATTATTGATACTAAAAATCACAGATAGGGTCACTACTTAAGTCTTAATCCTAATTTCACTTAATATTTCTATAGTTCTATTCTATATGGAAAATTCAGAACAGGCTTCAATTTTGTGAGTTAAAAGAAATCCCAAGTATAATAGAAAATTTTTCTACTAATAAATACACATAGTTCTTCCCATTTACTCTAGTAACTCTAGATCATCCAAATAAATCCATATAGGCCAACTGATGAAGTTAAAAGTTCAAACCTCTTTATTTATTTTAATATAAATCCTTTGTTGTTTCCCATTTTGACAAGGGTTGAAGACATTACCATTTGGAAACTCTAGTATTAGTAGATACTTGACTAAACCTTTCCTAGTTAGCTTCCTATGTGAGTGAATATTGTTGTATACTAGTCTCCAAAACCAAATCCAAGATTCTTTGTCAAAAGCACACAAAAAGGATATATTTTGAGAAACTAAAGAATTAAGATCTACAACATAAACATTTCCATTCATTAAATCGGTAATAATTAAAACATATTTAGAATCCAAAAAATTTATTGTATTATTATTATATTTAGTATGAAAACCATCATTAAAAAATTTTGAGATTCTAAGTCAGTTATATTTTAGACCATCAACATATAGTACTATATAAATTAAAACAATATTTTTGTTTCTGATTTTTTCAATGCTGATGATTCTCCCTTTTTTCATTATCACCAAAGGTGACATTACCACTATCAACCCATATTATTCTATTAATACTAGAATAATATCCTCTCATATGACTTGAAAAACCAATAACCAAGTACTATAATCTCTTATAGGAGGTCATTAAACAGTTTACCTAAAAATAAAAATTATACAAGAAATAATTTTGGACCCAAATTTTCATGGGTCCAAAAGTGTTATTAATCTGGGAATTAGAACCCCATTTTATTTTAACAATTATCTTATATATATATTTAAAATGTTTTTAAATAAACACTATGTTTGTTGCTTTATAAAATTAACTAGCAGTAAAAGTTTCATATTTTCACTTTTGAACAAATGTTCTCTTTACTACTATTCTTTGTCCAAGTTGGTATCCTATAGCTATAACATATTTTGGATGAACTAGTTTTCATAAAATAAATTTATTATTTCTTCTAAAATTTTTATTATTTACTATATCATTCCTCAATTGTTAAATTGAAATTTTATTATTAGTATTTTCTTTTAATTAATGATCATTATTTTCATACACAATAGATAATTAAGTTTTCGTATTTCTAGTTAGAGTATGTTGACTCTTAAGGACACTATACATATCACTATGTTCATTAAATTTATCTTCCATCATTTTTAAATATTCAATCATCTACTCCTGAGGCATTTTATCATCACTATGTTAATTTTTAGAAATATCAAAATTATATATAGGAATATCATTAGAAATAGTATGTACCTCAGGGAAATTATTCATGAAGAATATATTGGCTATGTCAGAATTTTGGCCATGTGACGAATCATAATCCCTAGAGCTATCCTCAGAATCACTCTAAGTAAAATTTAATTGTTTATTATACCTTCTTCCCATGTCATAAAATTTATTTATTTTTATTTTATCTTTGTATTATTTTATTTCATGTGTTCTTTTTTACATTAATAGAGTGTAATTCCAATGGTGTTATTGTCCTTCATGCACTACTTTTTCCTATTCACTTTAGTATCATACGTTCTTTTGTAGTTTGCCTTTCAGAAAAACATTCCCATCCTATATAATTTTAGGAACCATCTAGCTATGTGGGGTATATCTTCATCACTTTCTATAGGTGACTTACTATCACTCAATCTTTCAGCATTTATCTTTTCCTTTTACTATTCACTTTGTTTGGATGTTGTATTCTTGAAACCAATTGATAATATTTTTTTCATATCATCTTCTTATTCATTGACTTATAATTATTCTTAATACATCATCAATTTTCCAATCAACTCCATGATTATAAATTTAATGATGTAACATGAATTTCTAATTGAAACAGTTGAGCCTCCATGTCTTTAAAGAATGAATTGTTGCTATCTCATAATCTAATCATTGTCAGATACTGTATTTCCTAGTGAGCTCATAGTATTAAATATTTAATTAAACTTGAAATATATATCATAGATTAGTTCATCATTCTTAATTTCAAATAACAATACTAAATAATATATGTTTTTAATCTCATTCCATTGACATATGTTGTTCCTTCATGTAAAACAGATAAATTATCCAAAATTTCAAAAGAATAATTACATTAAAAAATTCTACTGAATTCATCATATCCTAAATATAAACAAATTCCTTCATGGAATTCAAATTATCACTATAACATTCTTAGTATCTTCAGGCCATGTGACTCTAGTAGTTGTAGGTAGTACATATTTATCTTCTATAGTAGTCTGAATCTCAAAAAAGACATACTCCTTATATGTGTTTTATTCATAATATTCCACTATGTATGTTGGTTTACATTAAAGAAATTAGGTCAGTTTGTAGAAGATACATATTTTATATTACCTATTTAAAGGAATAAATTTAGAACTAACTGAAATTTAATATCTTTAAATACCAACTAAAATCATAGTTAAAAAGTTTTTAAAGCATTGATACTGGTTATTAAAGCTTCTAATTTCAACTATTTGTCAGAGTGCGTATCACAAGTAGGTGGTGAATTTAGTCCCCAATAAATGTTTTTGTTTAGAATAGATTTAAATAAAATCCCTAATTTTAAATTAAAACACCCAGTTTGTTAAAACAGTAGTTCTATATAATACATGACATTTGACTATAATTCACAATGATTGATTAGGTCTTGGTTGAATAAAATATATAATATTATCTTAAACAGTAAGTCAATTTATAATCACCAGGTTCTAAAATAAACAATAATTAAATCTAACTGTAAACCTAGTAGTTTTTATTGAATGTAAAAATTGATTGGATTTTATAGAAAATAATATAAGGAAATCAGAAAAAACAAAACACGGAGAAGAATTTTGAAAACTATAGGTTTAGTCTCATGTAGGGACCTAATCATCTCCACTTTGAAATCACCATCTACTAAGTAGTTTTTATAAAATAAAAATTCGATCCATTCCCTGGATTTGGTGTTATAATAGTATACCAACTGTCAAGATAAGAGAGGGCCTCTTCCAAACTTTTTGTGGGAGTAAAAATAAAAAGTAGGTCAAAAAAGTCATCTACCATAGTTATCCTTTGAGAAACAGATAAAAATAATGTTTGAGAAGATATCAATTATCTTCCAGTTTAAAGATGAAGGTAATGTGCATCTAATTAAGACAGCACACACATTGTTCACAATTTAAAAGATAAATAAAGAAATAGGAAAATAAGGTTGTAGAATAAAATTTTATTCTTTGTGTTTTAGGATCTCCAGCTCATGACTCCTTGAAACTTATTTTAATTGAGTCTCAAGTATGGTTATAGAAAATTTCTATGAAATATAATGTCATAGACTCTTTTTATTGATTTTATGAAGGCTTGGGATGTATGTTGTGATTCAGCATCCATGGTCGAGTGAAGATGATTATCCCCTGAAATGGGATAATATTAACTGTTAATATATATAATTTTCATGTCCTTCATCATTCATAAACCCCATTTTTATTTCATTTCACAAATTAAACTATATTTTACATTATAATCATAATTACTTCTTAAAATGAACTATTACATGGAAGATTATTAAACACATCCTAAAACCATCAATAGTAATTATTTTTATTTCATATATTATTTTTTTATTTCCCATGATATAAGGAAAAATTCAACCATTTTTGGAACTTATAAATTCACAATGGATAACCACCAATGTGTTCCTTGAACTAGAATCATTCTAGGTGAAGTAAATTTTATAAAACCACAATAAAATTAATGTATTAGAAAATATACTATCTCGATGTTGAAAAAATATGAAATATACACACAAAAAATAATTATGTACATTTAGTCTAATAGTGAATAGAGATAATTTTGGGTTTTAAGGGAGTTCTATGTGTCCTAATATGATGATAAATTCAACTCTTAATTTTGTGTTGCATAATAACATCCAACTATTTCAATCATATCTATAAAATAAAAAATCTAATTGGGATAAACTTTTATAGGATATTAGGGGAAATACACGAATTCAGTTTCACCATTTATGGTCCATCTATATTTGATCGTCTAGAATTTTATTTCAGTGCCTCTATTTGATGGACACTTGATGGATCATATTTAAGTTCAATGATGGAAAAGTCCAAACTCCCCAAAAATTCCACTCGCCTAGGCCAACCATAATCATGGGGGAAGACATTGACTATTTTATGCTCATCCCAAGGCATCAGAAAATTTTACTTAATGTAGTGTTGGTGAATGATTTGGGAATTCTTCGTGTATGTTTTCATTATAATTTCATGATGAGATTTTTTTGTGTTATGTTTGTCTTTTAGATTTATGTTTTTCTAATTCCCCTTAGATTCATAATAAAACACCTTATTCTTATCACTTTATGATCTTTTTTTGACACTTTTATACCATTTAATTAAGGTGTGGATTTATTCACATAGTGAAGAGACAAATTTGTCACACAATGGTGGACTGCTTATTTTTTTGTTTGTTTTCTCTTATTCAATCCCACTTATTTAAGTCCACTTATTGCTTCCATTGAGAGATTTTCATTATCAAATGAATAAATCTTTTATGGGTTGATTATATGGAGTTTTATGGGCATCGATTAAAGGTTATTTTATGTTATTATATTATTAAATTAATTCATTATATAAAGAGTTCATGTTAATGACTTAATTTCTTCTTAATCTTCACTGATTTTAACAATTATATATTTTTAGTGAAAGTATGATATAATTCCTCAAATTTATCATTAATGTGATCCTATAAGTGAATTGGTGATTAGACATGGAATTTTTTATGGTTTAAATTGATTAATTATGTAGCGAGCTTATCTCATTTAGTTGTAAGTTCTAGAAATAGTGATATGATATTTCTAAAGAAAACAATTACATCCATTATGGTCTTAGAAAGAACCTGGGATTGAACACTGTTCTTTAATAGTATAATTTAAAAATCATAAGAGGTTTTGTATATTTATTTCAAATAATTCTCTTTAGTACTTTAGTATTCTAGAATATTAATTTCAATAAAAACCAATTTTGGTCACTTCATAGAAAAAAATACCAAACAAATATGAGTGTATCAAGTTTACTTCTTCAGTACATGTGGATTTGGCCCCAAATTGTACTACAATTATTGATTCTACCTATACGATAAATTGGGGTGAGACTAAAATTCAGCATCATTTTTAGGGACCTATGTATGTTTTTGTAGATAGTACTATCATTTTGGCTACCCATGTTCTCTATCCTCACCCCCATTTCTCTCATCTTTTGACACATTTGTATGTGTGTATCATAATAATATCTAATCCTTTTCTCATTTTACTCAAATGGACTCTATTTGAATCCCTAATCATAAAACCATGTTTAAATCAAATGAAAAATTAATGGTGTAAAGAATATAACATAGGGATATTCATTAATAAAATTTGGAATGATTACCCCACACCTAGGGAGATGTACAATCATTTTTACGATGACTGTTTCATGGATAAATTTCTAAACCTATCAACAATGGATAAGGATGTCAATATTAGGGAATTAAATGATATTCACCATCCTACCCATTCAATTACTTAGGAATTGATTGAAAAATTCAGTAATCAAATGGAGATACAACACATCAAGGTTTCATATTTGAGATGAGAACTATAAAGTATTGAACCTAATGAGGAACCCATCGATACACTGAATGTACCTTCATTAACCATATGTGTATTTTTTAGTTCCACAAAATTCACATATGAGAAAACTGATGAATAAATATTTCAATTTGGGATAACTAACAATGATTAGGGAATTGTTGATGGTTTTTTCATTCAAAAGAAAAGTTATTTCCCATATTCACATGAGAAAAAATTTTCTTCTTAGATTGAGTCCACAAAATATATCTCTATTAATGATCTTTCAGAAGCACATATCATTGAAAGCCATGAATAAATCCTAAAATCTCATTTTTTTACCCACTATATTCATAAAAACTATTGGGTCAAAATCGGGAGTTTTAAATAAATCAATCAAGCCTCTTTCTGAATTTTAATATATCTCATGTAATTTTGATCAACCCAGACTTAAAAAAATGACCTTACATCCTCCCTCACGATTCCATTCATTGGTGATGGATGAAAACTTCTAGTGTTCTCCATTTCTTATCTTAAAACTTCTAAAGGTTGAATGATTCTAAATGTCCTAGGAAATAATACATAACAAATTAAGTCCACCATTTCTGATATTACATGGATTTTACAAATCATTATAGCACCTAAGTTTGTGTATGAAACAAATTATCAAAAAAGAAACAATCCCAATTTAATAGAAGTGATTAAAAATGTGGTATATAAAATTTTGAAATTTGGTACTGGGTAAATTGGGGGTCTAATTCAATCTAATGAATTTAAACATAGTTATATCTAGGAGGAAGTCGGACTGCTTTTTTTTCATTTTTTTACCTTAAATAAATAAGTTATTTTTTATTTTCTATATATATTTTTTATTTTTTTTGTTAATTGAACCCCTTGGGGTTTCTAGTGTTCTCCACTGTTGTTTGAGTGTGAGATTTAGAAGCATAACATGTTTTGTTTTTCAATGGAACCAAATGCCATCATGATTTCAAGCCTACTCAACAATCATCGCTGAGGTGTCTACACATGGCATTAAGCCAATGTGATTAGTGGATTATTGATGGGAGTAGAATGAACTTCAAATTCATCTACCATGTGATATTTTGGAACTCCTCTTCTCTTCCTCTACACCTTGTAAAAAAATTCTTTAAACTTTTGGAAAAGTGTTATTCTATTTTTTGGGGAGATGAAATAAGAAATTGTTTTCTATGCAAAACGAAAAAAAAATTGAAATGACAAATAGTGTGTTTAATAGACCGAAAATTACATTAAACGTGAACATGATAATAAAAATTGAAACATAATATCAAATAATTTTATGTTCCTTGATTCTCATTTTAATCCAAGTTTATGTTCACGAACATATATTTTGGAAATTGTGATTGTCCGATGCTATTTTTCACCAGTTACATTTTAATACAATGAATAAAAAATGCACAGTACAAATCCATTTGATTGTGTGGAATTAATTTTAGTTATAGGGGACCCATAATAAATAACATAGTTATGATGATTATTTTAATTTTTACATGATTTTTCAAAAAATCAATAAAAAAATAGAAAATTTCATTTTTTTAATAGAGAAGTGGAATGAAAAAATGTTTGGGTTTAAGTAATTACAGATAGTGACTCCATATTTTTCTACACTATAGTTGGGTATTTTTTCACTATTTATAATAATTTGATTTTTTAATAATTTAACATTAGATGATGCCTGTTTTTGTGAGCTTCACTTTGTTCTCTAGGGTCTTTGATCCTGGGAGTCATCGAAAATGTCTCGCTGCATGGGTTGACTTGATTGAGTGAAATATATATTACCATGTTGAAATTGAAAAAAAACAAACAAAATAATAATTTTAATATGAAAATGTTATTTCACCTAATGCTTCTTTATTTTCTCCCTTGAATAAAAATGAACACACATTTCTATTGTGATGCACATCACATCATTATGCTTAATTGTATCATGATAAATAGGATGATTAATTTGAAAAAAGTAATGTGCTTGGTCATGTGATGTGGTTTTGGTCTAACTTTGATTTAAACAATTTTTATGAGTTTTATGATTGTTTTATGTGATGTTAAAATGGAATTCATTGTATGTTAGAAACTTCCTCAACAAGGGAATTCAATTTTCATATTTTTGAGATATCATTTTTTTCTCAAGAATATAAAAATTAAAGTAACAAGTGTGATTAGACACTAAAATATGATAATATTAATTGTTAATATATATTTTTTAGGTGCTGAATTATTAATAAAACAATTTAGTTCATTTTAAAAATTTAACTTTATTTCACATTTTGACTGTAATTCTTTCTTAAAATGCATTATTACCAGTTAATTTTTTTTAACTCCTCCTAAAACACTGAATATTTTTGATTTTTTACATTTTGTTTTCAGGTCTCCCTTGATATAAAGAACAATTCATTCTTTTGTAGTACTTATAGATTCTCATTTGATGACCACCAAATTGGGCCCTGAACCGACAACATTCTAGGTGAATTGAATTGGTCAAAAACCAAATAAAATTATGATTTCATTCAATATCCATGCCCAGTGATGATAAAATATGAATTTTAGATAGATTAAATTGTGAGTAACATTTTATCCAATAGTTAATAGAGCTAATTCCGAGGTTTTATGGGATTTCTAGCTGGTCCAATTTGAAGATAAAATAATGGACCTAATTTATAGGGCCTAAAAAACACATCATTATTTTGATCCAATGTCTAAAAAAAATAAAAAATTTATCATAAAATTTCATAAGATATTAGGGAAAATCTTGTGATTCTGTTTATTCTTCTTGGGACCACATAGATTCAGCCATTTACATGTTCATTTTTTAGCCTCTATTTGGTGGATACAGGCTAAATCATATTTCCGGTCAAAGGTGGAAATTTTCAAATTACATAATCATTTTCCTCAAGCTAGGCCTACCACAATTAAGTTGGTATAAATTAATTATGGTATCCTTGAACCAAGTCAATCAAAATTCCTATTTAAGAAAGTGGTGGTGAAGGATTTCTTAAGGATTGGCGAATGTTTTCCTTGAAATGTAATGACTTTATTTTAATTTCTTATGTTTTTGTATCACATGTATGTTATTGTAATTACACTAATATTATTAATAAATCCTCTTATACTCATTTTATGTTCTATTTTTAACACTTTAGTGATATTTAATTAAGGTGAAAATTGATTCACATAGTGAATAGAAAAATACTCCACACAACGGTGGAGTGTTCATTTTTTGATTATTTTCTATTCTTTAGTCTTTCTTATTCATGTCGACATCTGCATTCTATTGAAATATATTCATCAATGGAAGAATAAAACACCAATGGGTCAATTTTAGGGAGATTAATGGGTCTATAATGTATGTTATTTGTTGTGATTATATTCTTAAATTATTACATTGTTTTTCTAAGTCAATTTGAATGAATGTTTTCCTCCTTAAACATTCCCAATTTTTGTGATGACATATTTTGAGTGGTAGTATGATCCAATTACCCATAGTGATCATTAAGGTGATCCTATAAGTTAATTATTTATTAGTGTAGGAATTTTGTTAGGGATTAAATTGATGAATGATTTTTGGGACATATATCATTTAGGGGAGACTTTTGGAACATGTGATCTGAAATTTTTAAAGAAAACAATAATAACCATTATTGTCTTAGAAACAACCTAAGATCATCATATCTTATTTAATTTTATTATATAAATATATTAACTTGATTTCTTTATTAATTTTAATTCATTATATTATGTACTTTAGTATTTTAGAATCTCAATTTCATTTAACCTCACTGTTGACCACTTTCTATCCAAAATACCAACCAAATCTGAGTGAATAAGGTTAATTATTAATTCCCTATGGATTTCACCAGTTCTTATACTATAGTGACTACTTCTAGCTGAATGGTATATTTGGGCGAGACCATAAGTCATGCAATCTATCTTCAAATTCTTACAATATGCTCTATCTCTAATGATTTTGAAAATATTTGTTCCTAATCGTGTTATTACATTCTTTTCACTTCATTCTAGCATTCTCATGAGGGATTTTTCTCTTAATATTTAACAATAGAAGCTTTCATGGACACATCATCGAAATATCCTAAATCCTTGTAATCATAACTAACACACCCCTTAATACATCTTGTTAATATTTTAAAAAACAACCATTAAAATTAAATTCGGCATAAAATTCATTTATATATCTATTAGATATACTTAATAAAAAAATAATTAATTGAATAATGGAAGTGAGCCCACGTATGTTGAATATTTGTTGGTGTCTTCTTATAACACTCACACACTATTGGCGGTGTCTAATTTTAATGGTGTGACAATGGCACTATGACATTGGTAGTGTGACACAAGCATTGGGACATTGGTAGAGTGACACTGCTACTGTGTCCACATAATTGTGACTCATCTAGTGGAATTTTATCCTTTCTTGAGTCTCTTTTGACGGTAGGTTAGGCTGGTGGTTCCTCATCCTTCTAGTGGAAGGTTACTTCATACATTACCATATTCACAGTTTAGCAGTATGACATAGATGAATGTGATTAATAAAATAAATTACCAAAATTAAACTCTAGTGGTGTCTCATAGGCGATGTTGAGTATTTCAACACATTGCAATTTTATGGATCTCATTAGTGAGTTATCCTTGGTAGTGACTCAACCTCAATGGTGTGTCATTGAACTGACAATGAATCATCATTTGGAAAATTTCAATACATGTCTCATATTTTAAAATGATAACGGAAATAAATGGATCTTCTTAATATGATAATAAATATTAATTTGTGATCATTAGAACATTGGTTTTGGTCACCTTAATAATGTTTCCAACAATATCTTCTTCGAAATTAGGTCTTCATTTGCCTTATATGAATCACAGAAATAGTATTCACCTTGGACTTCTTCCTCAAGAAATAATAATGGTCAAACCTTTCATGAGATATTGAACACGCATCATTTTTTCTGTCCTCACAAAAATACACTAGATTATTTTCAATAGTTTTAAATCTACTCAACATAGATTCTCAATATAGAAAATACACTAGTCGATCTTCTCTTTTTCAACTCCCTTATATAAATTAATTCTTAAACACCAAAATGTATTAGGTTAATTTGTTTAACATTGTTTCCATCATGATATTGTTATTTTATATTCATACAATATTTTAAATAATATTTCAATAATCAAATTCTGAATTTCCCATTTCCTCTCAGCATCAAGATATTTCTAGTTAATAGCTTACTAAAAATAGTATAATTGATCAAAAATAATAATTCCAAATATTTTAATTTGAAATTAACATGAATATTTTTCCATGATATTCTCATAAAAATAATTAAAACCCCATGAATCTCAAGTTGGATCATATAATTGACCATTAGATTGTGATTTTAAATATCTGAAGTCAAAATAAGCATCATCAGATTTAATACCAATTTTTTCATCACATGGTTCTCAGAATGTAAGGAATCCTATGTTCCAATGGATTAACATTATACAATTACAAAATAAATTTATACCATTTATATATTTTTTATCTAATTCTAATTCATATAGTTAAGTGAAATTTTAAATTATACCATTAAAATAGCCAATGAACCTATTGAATTTGGAATCTCAGGTATTTGGAACCTAATGATATTTGAACATTAAAAATATCAAGTAATCGAACATATAAATTTAGTATTTAATCTTATTATGTACTTGGGAAACCATATGATGTTCCATTTATCACTATAATAAACCATACAAAGTCTCACAATAACCATACAAAGACATTCTTATACTTATAAAGTCCTATAATAGACCTTTTGTTGTATAAAACAACTTCTACAATTACATACGTGTATATTTTTTCCATACTATGTATATAGTAAACCTAAATAATTATAAGGATACCATTTTTTAACCTACCATATGAATTCGTAAATGAAACATAAATATTTTATAACTTTCCATATTCAATGCATCATTTAAATTAAAAAAAAAATTTAAACTCACCACAAACTATCTCATCACTTTGCCTGGAACATATAATAAACTAAAAATTGTTTTCAATAAAATACCATAAATTCACAAATATATGGGATAAAAATGATAAAATCTTCATCAATAAAATTGGTTATATAATTAATAATTATTTTAGGAAATATTACCATGAATTTATGTTTAGAATGTGGTGATATTACTTAAATTCCCTATAATAATTGAATCATCTCATAATACTTAATTCATTTTTTATATTTAGAGATGTTCAAAATGATATTTTGAGACCCATTTGTTAATATATATAATATTTCATACTATTATTGGTATTCATACCAACAGGTAGATCCAAATACATTATGATATATTATGAGTAAAAATATTTGATTTAGGTGGTTTGTGGGATGGTATTTTACATTTAATAGATGTTTCTATATCAAATTTTATCATTCATCTATTTGGTAACTAATATTAATTAATATTATATGCTACCTTTCCATTATCCAATATATAGGTCTAGGATTGGTGAGTTAGTATTTATTTGTCTGAATTGAGTATACAATACAATTGAAATTCTGTAGTCAATTTAAGAGTGTATGGGAGCTATAAAAAGATAGAAAATTAGTAATATCGATAATATACATAGATATATGAAATTTTTTTGGAGATTCATTATTTAATTACATCATATATAAAAAGGATAGTGAATATTAGGTAGATGATGAGAAATATAATTTAATATCATTGTGATTTTCATGGTGTGGGATAGAATAGGTTACAATGTTTATTAATCTATATTCACTTTTAAATTAAATAATAACCATAAAGGTTACATGTATCTCCATATTTTAAATACAATCATATTTAATATAAAGTGAAAAATATTCATGATATTAACAAAGAAAAATAATTTATATTTTTAAAACTTATTCGGTAGATCAAGGATAATAGATATAATGTTTTATATAGACTAATTATTACTTTACTTTGAGTTTTATTAAGATATAGAAGTGTAAATGATTACTTCATATCAATAATATCATATTATAATGAATTACAACATTTTTTTGTTACTTTATTTTTATGATGCATTCAATTTTAGATGTTCAAGTAATAATGGATTTATTTTTTATTATATTGCAATATTTTATTCATTACATTAGAATGAGTGAGTTTATTTTTTTAGAATAGAAAATTTTAATGGTATTAAATTTTGAGAAACTCAATTTAATCAAGTAGTTTTTGTATGTATTGATGTTATTTTGGTAATTTCATTTAAGAAAAAAATAGTAATTTTGACCTACTATATGATATCATATTAAAATTATAACTCCATCATTCATATAAAAACTGGTTTTCTACATAGGGATATATATATTTTCTATAAATTTTGGTTTGTTTAATTGTGTTTTATATATTATATTTACGATACATATTATTTATTTTACAATTAATATTGTAGGATTATTTTTTTAGATGTATACATAATTTTCATTTTTAGTGAGATGGATGTAGATGATGTTCTGTTATAGAAATCATCCAAGATATATGGTAATTAATTATGTTAATTAATATTGTATTAATAAGGAGTACACAATTCCATTATAATTGTAATATAAAAGGGGGTACTAAATATAAAAATATATACTTTTTTATAACTTTAGTATGGGACACCAATATATGTAACAAATAAAAATCGTATCTTAATCTCTTTATTATTGATTCTTTTTATCACACTAAGATGTGTTGGATTAACTAACCAAAGGATAAAGATTTATCGTCTCACATACATTATAGGTGTTTTATTTAGGTTCCCTTAATCATGAACATTTTCAATATTTGAGGAAAAATCATAATTTATCCTTCCAACCTAAATAATTATTAAATTATAATAAGGTTTAATTAAACAATATAAAATTATTAATTCTTTAATGATTTATTTTTTAATGGAATATGTTCATATTTATTCTGTATTATATTTTAATATAAATATATATTTCAATTCATATTTTAATATTGATTATATAATGGAAATTATTGATTTTTTTAGGAGTGACAAAGATTATAATAATATGGAACTAGTTGTTCCCTATGTTATTCTAGTCAAATGTGATGTTATTTTGATTCCATGAAACTTGATTAGACATTTTTGCATTGAACGTGGAGATTAAATCTCTAGTTTTGGGTACCTGCAGTAGTGGAATGGTAACTGACATAGTTGTGTGCTAACAGTGAATTTATTAATCATATAAATTTATACCTTAATAATATTTTGACATATTATTTCATAATGTATGGAATTATGTACATAACATCATGTCATTGGTTACATGCCTTATACTAGACCTTTTGAGTGTTTATCCGAAAATAACATTGATGACACAGAAAAATGGCCTGAGATCCATGTTATATATGTTTTTTATTATATGTTCATCACCATTGGAATGTGTTTGTGATTTAATTTAATGGATTTTGGATATAATATATTTTATCTGTTCACATATATTTAAAATATTGATATTTTCTATAATAAATATCATGTAGCATTAAATTTAGGTATTTTCATTCTAAGATATATTTTTTTATATACTATTTTTTATATATAAATTTCGATGTTCCAATATTTTTTAATGGGTTTCTGTATTAAAATTATTATATGAATGTTCCAAAGTTATTATTATATTTATTTGTTCCACCCTATGACTAATGCTGGGAATGGTCTAAATGGAGGGTAGTGTGAATACATTATATGGACATCTATTTAGTTCCCTTGGGTATTGAATTTGATAGTATGACATGTGAGTGATGATGTATTCCATAGATTTATAATATTCTATTTATAAATGGATATTTTGTTAAAAGTGTTTTAATTTTTAAAGGTTTTGATAATATTTTAAATTTTTTATTGGTAATATATAATGTTTTCATTAATCGTCACTATAAATCCTTCACCAAATATTATACTTGAGCGAGTGACAACATTATAGTTTGTTGATTTCTTCCTCCCCTCATCATTAAATGTATATTTTAATGTAAATGGTATGGATGTTTTAGAATAATTATAGGTTATTTATAAAATAATGACATATGTATATGGAATATAATATAAGGAACTATGGTGAATGTTCGGTTAGTGACCATTCAGTGGGTATTCCATTAAAATATTCTTATTAGTGTCTATTGTGATACTTATATATATGAATTTTATTTAACATAATGTGATTGACATGAGATATAGGGTAGAATTGGTAAAAAAATTAATACTCCATGTTTATATATTTTATTCCATCAAAATTTTATTCATATTCCATTTCAAGAAATCCATTTTTCGTGGATAGATGGTAGCACATTCATCCAAGAATCAACCTAAAAGTATTCAAAAAAATTGACAGGATTAAATTATTAAGATACAATAATATTTATAATCGTTTTCTTAGAAGATGAGACTATTAATAATTTAATATGAACATATAATATATATAACGTTTTTAACTTATAAAATTCAATTGGTGGTAGTTTTTTTATGTTAGATTATGAACATAGTGTTTCTCATAGTTGGATTTCTTAAAATTTTGTTTTCTATTTTACATGATCTTCAAAAGATGTAAAATAGTTCTATTTTATACCTATGGTACATTTGTATTTTTACTTATTTTTAATATTTATTAAAATTTTCTAGGAATTTCAAAATTAAATTTTTGTTTAATTTTTTTTAAGTGGAAACAAATCTACTGATTTTTTGAAGAAATATCTTATTTTCTCTAATGGAAGATGAATCATAATGTTTATGAATATTTGGGTTTATAAAAACCAAAAATTAGATAGATGATTGTT
The DNA here is from genome assembly GCA_963277665.1 of Viscum album. Taxonomy (NCBI): domain Eukaryota; kingdom Viridiplantae; phylum Streptophyta; class Magnoliopsida; order Santalales; family Viscaceae; genus Viscum; species Viscum album. The sequence goes on along the minus strand of OY728140.1, from coordinate 1,375,271,934 downwards.
TTTGGAGTCAATATTGCGTTAGTTGAAGTTAGGATATATAGGATTCTTAATATGGAGTTTCCCAAAATAATAAAACATGTAAACAAAGTCGATAGTTGATTTTAAATCATAGTTTTAGGGATTTTAACTTTCTAATTCCAATGATATAGTCATAAATGTGTTGAATTATATTTATTCTATTCACACTTTATTCTTTATTTATCTTCCACTCTCACTTTTTAAATATCAAATTTGTAATGATATAAAATTTCACAATGTATTATCCTTAAATAAGTAACATTTTAATAACTTTTTCTACACATAGAGAACTTACTAAAATGAAATCTGACATATTAGATAAAAATAAATTAGAAATTATAAGATGAATAAAGACTTTTGTAAAAAAATATAGAAACAAATTAAATTTTATTACATATAGAGGATAAATAATTAATATGATATAATATTATAAAGGATTTTTCTTTCTCAAAAATATATTTAGAGTATCAATAAATTAAATATACCACCACTAAATTCTTATTATAAATATTTATGATATTAAAATTTTGTAACTAATATATTAAAATAATTTAAATTAGAAATTTTCAAGGAATATTATCAAGAGTAATTAATGTTCAAAAATGACATCTTTTAATAAAATCAGTTTTTATTTTCCTATCAACTAGATATATAAATATTTTGATTTTAATTATGTAAAACTAATATAATTTTGTAATTTATGATGTAATATTTTTTGTGTTATTTATCTGATATTTTTTTAAAATAATTATTTCTTAATGAGTATTGAAAAAGACAATTTTTTCTATAATCATATAACTTATAACTATTTTATGGTCATAAAAACTTTTCAAGGGATATCAAATACTCCCAAAATAACTTTTTTATATGGAAGGAATAAATCCCACAAGTCTAGTACTTTTGGTGAAGTCAAATTGAGTTGAAAAATTCAGAAGATTCTTGAAGAAATTGATTTTCTCAAAGAGTTTTAAGTTAAACGCATTCCATCATCGGGTAGGGTTCACAGACCACATAAACTGTGAACCACCAGAATGTGGAACGACCTGCAAGGCACTAGCTTACAGTGAAATGGTCGGTGAACCTAGGTTCTCACAAACCACATCGCTGATGAAATCAATCGCACAAAGGCCATCCACATACCATCTTGTTAACTCACTAGTTTGCGGAAGAAGCAAATTGTAAGGGTTATGTGAACCATGAATCTTGAACCACAACCATACCAAAACCCCGACTAACCGAGTCTTTCATAGATTCAGATATATCTTCATAGGATCCCACAAATGGTGCCACATTCCCATAGATATGATTTCCCCAATGTTCTATAAAATGGGCACATAAGGAATTGAGAAAGGACGGATGAAGAAAGCAAGGAGGATACCCTAGAGGTTGGGAGAAAGAATTCAGAGCATATTCCATCTTTAGTTTTGAATAATCAGTGAATTCCAAGTCACAATCCATGTTTCCGCATTTATAACCAACTTTGAACCATAAAATGAAAAAATATAATAATAATGGTAAAACCATGGACCTAAGTGGTTTAATTGTGATCCAAAATACTTCATAGATAAAGTCCCAATGGATTATAGGTTCTAGGATCCTCCTTCGAAATGGTGTTCTTCATAGTGTATCACTACGCTGATTGAACCCGGTACCACATACTGCATTAGTTCACAGAAGGAACCTAACGTGGTGTGGTGGAACACATCTAGGAACGCGTACCACTATGGTGCATGGTGGTACATTCCCACGGTTTTTTACTACTTTGGTACGTGGACGAACCCTCTACCCACATACCATTATGGTATGGGGAGCTCTCCCCCATCCTTCATGGCAAAACAGAAAGACGAATGGTTCATATTTATGTGTTCTTCCCTCTAGTTAAAATATATCCCATATGTTACCGTCTAGCCCTATATAGACCCTATTTTAAAATGCCACCTTGAATCATGTCAATGCCTCATCCAAAGCCACAGGACCGATATGATCATATCATCAGGGGAATCAGCGCACCCCTTTGGGTCTAAAAACCAATGGTATGTGGATCCACAATGGCTCTTCCCATAATGGTTTGGACTCTAGGGATGTCTGTAAGTCTATATTCCCATGGTAACCAAGATTCCAACCATGGGATGCTGACATAAACCTACCAATTATATGTATTAAGGGTGATATCTTTATTTTTTATTACATAAGGAATGGTAATCAGTCAAAGGAAGCATGTTCGCTTCTCTTTTTGACAAGAGGCGACAATCCTCTCCATTTCAAGAACACATTCTGGGGCAGTCCCACTGAGGTTAGTCCCTAATATTCTGAGGGTTGAGCAACATGACCTCCAATTTCATCCCATATTGAAGGGTTCATTCCTCCATGCCCTCTTCCCTGGCCACCTAATCATATTCTGCTGTAGTCCCGCCCTCTTCCCTCGGTGGGAGAGGAGGTGTGTGGTGGGTTAGATCCTTCACATCCTCGTGTTCCTCACACTATTTTTGACTCACGTGGGTTAAGATATTTGTGATGATTACAACATCCACTCAACCAAACCCATCTGAACTATGAGGACATGGCTTCCTAGTCAAACTAGGATACATAGGACGCCAACTTCAAGGCATGATCTCAAAATGGGTGCCCTTCCAAAAGGATTCACCCCATCATGATCCTCTAAAATGGACATCTCCCATGCGTAAGTCCCATGTTTCCCAAACTACATGGGCTCAGATTCATCTCCTAAGGATGAATAGGATGCCTATGTTATGGCTCTGATCCCAACATCAAGTCACCTTATATCCTCCTAGAATGATTATAAACTCCGGAGCGCCTTATTTCATAGATTAAGTCAGCATTGCCTCTCTGGCATCAAATCCATGTATATCTATAATGATCCCTCAAACCAATGGTATCCCATGGAAACACTCCTCAATAATGAACCATGGATTCATGATCATATGAACATGACAAAAATCTATAGTAGTGTCCCATAATAGGAACTAATTTCCCCCTAAAATATTGTGATGAGACCGACCTCCCATCCTCTTGACCAATGGAGTAGATATGTGTCATTAGAAAAATCATCATCCAATGAGCATCTGTCGTTGGAAATTAGGTCTATGCATCATGGATACCAGAGTTTTTGGGTGTTTCTGGATACATAACTAAACCCCCTGGATACCATCCAAGGAAGTTATATCCTAAGAGGACAGATTGCACAATTACTTAACCCCATGAAATCGCCCTCTGGGACCATTTGACCTTGGAACCTCCTTCACAATATGGAAAAGATAACTTGCCCAATCCCCGTGGGGTTAATCCAGTTACCCCTAAGGATACAAATGCAGATCTAGTTGAAACAAAGGTAGTTATGAGAAATTATATGTAATAACAGACTAATACTCATCACTCGTTAGACCATTCCTTTCATTTTCTCCAACTGTGCATTCACATGACCTCGGGTCAAAAGAAAAATGGTGAACCTGACATGAATCATTAACCAAGGTGGAAGTGTTACCCCACTCAAGACCCTTCTCTGCACAACAAAAAATTTTGGGGAAGGAGGTGAAGTTGAATAGTCAAATATAAATATGTTCAAGATATGATACATTTAATGGGACTTATTGTATGTACATTTCATATATATATATATTGTAGGTTCCCACTGAGAATACTTCAATCCAAATGACATCATTATGACCAATGCAGACATGCACCTCAGTGAACCTGTCGGTGGCCAGGGGTTCGTTTAAAGAGAAGGATCCCCTCACCATCACAAAATCTTAAACACTGGGTATCCAACATGCTGATAAAATATTGCCATCAAAATGGTACTCTCCCCATGTCATATGCCACAAGACAAGCCCTCCGGTCTACAAAATCTCACCACCCACTTCCCCATCCATAGTCGGCGCCCCAACACAAGGCATCCCTAGTGGTCATCTATAATCATTTCAGGAGCCTATCCCCTAATCTTGACAATAGGAACTCCCTTATCTTAGGAATTCAGATGAATTTGATGTTGATGAATTCATCACAATTGCACATGGGTCCTACTCAAAGGCCCCTACCAGATAGTGTCACTACCGACACGGAACGACCATGTCTCATCACGTTGAGGAGGACCTTATACTGGAACCACCCATAAAGTCCAGAATACCTGATCCCCTTAGGCTACCTTCTATGGGAAGAAAATATATAATCAAGAATAGGCTACCACTACTGGTTCTTGAGGATAAACTCTTCCGTAAAAACGTGGTGGAATTCATCAGGAAGACATACAACTATTCCACCTCCATTCGATCCCACCACAGAAATTTGGTGGAATAATACAAGCACATAAACATTCCTACTAGTGCTCACTAGTCCCGTCGGGAAAACAGAGCATAAAATTATAGGTAGTTTCATATATATTCCAATTCACAAGAATCTCTTCCTCCAAATAGGATGGTAAGATGCTACATACAAGGAAAAAATACCTGCTAATTTATATGAAGCCCGACATCCAAATACGATTGCAAGCAGCTGCACGCAGGCACAACAACCTACTTATTCATATCAATATCGTCATCCAAATAGCATGGAAACCAAGTAATAGTAGATTAAAATTCATTTGGATGCATACAAGTCTTGTGAGACCAATACAGTAGAATTAGAGTAGATGAAAATCTTCGCTCGTGAATATAAAGTCCAATCAAATACGGTGGAAATCGGACATTACAACAGGAGGAGGACTCATTCCTCTATCCTAGCATAGAAGAAATGTCAGTATATACTAGAAACCTATGGAGGACCTGAGAAGGAACAAAATCATACTCCTTCATCAAAATGGGCCTTCATACCCATTCCAGCCTAAGATGTATCTCACCTCATCATGTAAATGATGTAAGATCAGACGTAGATTTCAGACCATATCTTGCAAACATGCATGGATATCATTGCAATGGTAGTAAATATGAAGATCCTATCCCATGAACCATTTTTCTCAAGCAGAATGAGTTACTTGAAAAATGTGATACTCACTCCGGAGTAGTTATGCATCCATGATCTTGTCCCGTAGGGTTGCCGATAATTTCTCACATTACACGGACAACTGAATCATGAGAAAAATATGTGTTCCAACTAGGGGACATCAGTCAAATTTGATGGCCTCTCTAGGGAGAGCATATATCCCTACAAAAAAAATATGTCTGTTGACATATTTTGGTGGCATTATGGGTCCTAACAAGATAGGGACCCATAAATGATGGTCCTTACCAAAATCAGGCAGTCCAGGTTACCCACATGAGAGCACCCAAGTATTAAATGTGATGAAAGAATCCATAAAATGGAGAGAAAATACGTGATCCAACTCTATTGGAAGATGGGGTTCTTTAAACCCTCAAGCATATATCAATAAATTCTAGAGATCCTATCAGTCCATTTCCAAATTATGGAATTGGTAGTAGCATTTGCAAAGACCCTCCTCATAATGTCGCTACCAAAGGCTATATAGGTCTTCCCAGAGCACCCACAGAGGATTCCTTTGTGGGCCACAAATGATCGATCATGATATTCTATCTCCTGGTCTATGTCTAGGTAGCCCTACCCTTGACCTGAATATCATACCACAAGAAGTTCCTCGCCTTGCTATCGTCCACCCTGATGGTCCTACCCTTGGTATACATTGCAGATTTGCTTCTCCCTATAGTCTGATAGCGAGTCATGATAGTATTCCTCTCCATGATAATAGTCATTGAGAAGGCCCTCCCCATAATTATAGTTTTTGTGAAGTCCGTCCCCACAATGAAATCATGTAACGAGATGCCCCTCCCCTCATTTCATTGCATCTTGAAGGCCCTCCCCAGGATGTGCAATGCATAAATTCTCCCTACAACTAGATATCAAGTTGTGATAGTAGTCCTAGACATCCAAGAATTCATTAATAAGGTCCTCCCATTAGTGACATCAACCAATGAGAAGGTCCTCCATTCATTTTAGTACAAACTGGAGGCCCTCCATAGAATGTACACTATAGAAATTCTCCATGAAACCAGATATCTGGCTGTGATAGTAGTCCTCGCCATCACTGTATTCATCGAGAAGGTCCTCCCCTTAGTGAAATCAAGCAATGAGAAGGTATTCCACTTATTACAATACATCCTAAAGTCCCTCCCAAGGATGTACACTGCATAAATTCTACATTCATCCAGATATCATGTTCTGATTGTTGTACAGTCCGTCGTAGTAGTAATCGAGAAGGTCCTCCCCTCAGTGACATCAAGCATCAAGAAGGTTATCCCCTCACTGTATCCCACCCTAACGGTCTTCCCAAGGGTATACGCCATAGGGACACTCCCTGTGGTCAGGAATCAAGTTGAAATGGTATGCATCTCCATTGTAGAACCAATTACAAAGGACCTCCATGCAATCAAAATTCCTAGTGGAAACAAGGCACTCCCCTTTCTGGAAAAAAAGTATGAAATCACTCCTATGATGAGGAACTCAAAAAGATGGAATTAGATATATCAAGTAATTTGTATTTGAATAGTTATATCATTTCTCAACCATAAGATGATCTAGGGAAACACTAATCTTTTAAGCCACCCTCGTGCCATTCACATCTCAATATGGCTCCCACCAGCTCGGCTTCTTGGAAAGATATTATTAATATGTAATCAATATTAGCATATCAAGTAGAGGAGTCCCCCAAAGAACAATAGAGGGATATGTTTCTTGTGAGAAGACAACTAGCTAAAGATAACATACCAATGATGTACTGGACTATGGTCACATATCACTTTGGCATACCAAGGGGGTTTTATGAGGAATGAATGCATTACATTCGCCTCAATATGTAGATGACTCTTTCCCACCTAAAGTAATAGTTCTTTCCCTACGAAGGGTATACAGACCATGTCAGCATGTTAAGGGAGCTTCACCACTTAATTGACCTGGAAGCCCCCCCATATTCATGGTACCCATGATTAGAAAGGTGAGAGAAAAACTTTGAACTGCCTTGCCTCCATGCACTGCACATATTGCATTGCCTCATTGGTCATGCGCCGACTGGAGTTCATATTTAGGGATGGGGAAAACATGGAACTCCACACTGCACCACACATCCCGTCCAATAGACCACATTGAATAAGACATCCCGCTGTGTCATTACCCAATGGAAGCAATCAAATGAAGTCCTTACTTTGGAATGATGGAATTGTCAACAACAATCTGCCTAGAATACGTATCAAAGGCATTAGGTCTGATTAGATCAATCCCTTCAAAAGCTTCTGAACCATGAAACCGAGAACATATAGCAGGATTCCAACCAAATGAAATCCAACCAGAATGTAGTTCCCATGAATTCAATATCTCATATATATTATACGGCTCCAGTGCCATACTCATCTCACACACGAGTGAGAGTGCGTGAAATAAAATAGGTGGCAATAGTGGCAGCTACAACAGAAATATAAGAACATTCCCATCCCATTAGGCTGGGGGCATTAACTCAAAATTCACCTGTATGACCATCAAATCCAGGTGGTAGCACATCAATGGAAGAATGGGAACAACCCCAACCCGCTATGTTAGGGGAATTTTTACCCCAAGTTTCTACACAGCGAATGTCTATCTTGTACCGTATGAGAAAGATCAAATAGTAGATAAGTCACCCATTACACCTCATATAGTGGTTCATACACTCTGGGATGAAGGCACGTTATGTTATCATATAAGGGCTCCCTTTGGGTCAATTTTCACCAAAAAACCTGATGAATACTTCAAAATATAAAGAAAATTCCAATGATGGATGCAGAAAACTATCCTACCATTTGACACATGGTACACCACATCTTATGTGGTATGCATCAGTGAATTCAGTAGAAGTCAACTCCCCAGATCAAATAAGAAATGATAAAAAGGGATATTATTCAATAAAATACAGTTCCCTCCCATAGGCATCCCACAACGAGCCTGATGGTTTGCATACCCAAAACTGGAGAGTGGTCCAAAATATGGATGCCCCCTTAGTTAATCTGTCATTACCTCCCTTGAAAAACCCTGAATATGAGAGGTATAAATGCCATGTCATCTATGACCCACCTCCTACTCAGCTTTATAATGTTTCACTCACCCTCGAGTAAATATTATCCATGTTGGAGGAATAAGTGAAAAAGATTGTGCGAATTACTGATGTGTTGCATTCCGGGAGAAATCTCACTGGATGTGTTCACCCTACGGAACGTCAATAACTGTTCCCAAAAGTGGTTTCCTTACCACATATAGTAATCTATATGAATGAATTCATGCTCTATTTCTTGTCTAACCCAACTCCGGGACCATCAACCTACTTAAATCCGGCCCTATAAGGACGTCAAGACTTCCTTACACTAGGAAGGCATCAAGAGTATATTCAGTAAAACCTAGAAAGGGTACCCCTGGTTGGCTACCGACCCAAAATTCCAGCAGCACTGACACGTCTAGCATCGAACCCTGTTGTACCTTCCCACACTCACATCCACCATGATAAGCATTAAGTGCTCTTGAATACCGTTGAGAAACAAACCGCATGAATAGAATCCATGGGGGAGGTGCGCTCGAATACAACCAGAGCACAAACCCTACCCCAATTCGGTGAGAAATGTTCTGCCGACTCCAAACTTCATAAACCTATTATTCCCAATTCTCAATGTCCTAGGAGACTCATAACAACATCTGATGCACTATGACTCTTACTGTGATCCCATGATGGGAACTCCAGAGCAGTAATAATTAGTAAAACTCATATGCTTTGTGCGAACCCTCCATGGTTTAGCCTTCATATGTTATACTATATTTATAGTTAACTCAATCATAGTATGTGAGGACATCTGATGATATTTTTTATTCCATTTCTGTATTACATTTCCAAATACAATGGTCTGGGACCTCATGAACTACAAGCAATGAGATAATGAAAGTGTTTCTGACATCATTTCCAGATAGAAATGCCCGACTTACTCCATGACCAAGATTCTCCTCTAGGATGAAATTCCTGTTATGTGAATCAATAACCTCTATGATGAATTGAATACACTGTTCATCCCAGTGAAGTCAAAAACGTGGGTTCCAAGATTTATCTTCCATTGCCGAAAGGATATAATAATCCTTGAAGAAAACCAATCTTCTGTTCTGAGTGGCCCCATCTGCCAGAAGAAAAGCATAAATAAAAGATGAAGAAGCTTCTTTCATGCTTATGCCACCTCTGACACCATATGTGAGGCCTCTATTGAACCAATCGGGACTTCATGGAAGCCAACTTCCACCCCACCTTAGCAAGATGATCGAAGGGGTGATAAAATAATTCACATAGAGGAGAAAAGAAATAAATTCTACTCATTAAAAGATGACCAATTATACAAATAATTAATAGCCTCTCTGAATTAAAACTTCCATTGGATACCAGAGCCAAAGTGATCAGATGAAGTGGGTCTCAATGACCATCCGAATCTTTGTCCCAATCACCGTATACAAGGGAACACCATCTAGGAGTGTTTCAACTTCATGGATCTCCTGCAAAAGATGGTGGATTCCAAGAATGTTATGTTGAGACTGGAGCCAGCACAAGTTGTGTATTTCCCTACCATAGACCCTAGTGAGGAAGAGGAATAGAAAATAGTTGATAGAAAAAGGAGAAAAAATGATAGTTGGATGACACATAAAATAGTCAAATGAGCTCATGGAGTCATCCAGGTGAAGTTGAAATGGTCGACCCTGTCCCCAATAGCTCCTTGTGCATCACATCTGTCATCGGCATCCCAACAGTCCTCTAAGGGCCATAGGGGAAGAAATAATGTGCAAGGAAATGAGATGACACCAAAGCCGATGCAAGTCTTGAAAGTTTTAGACTTCATGCTTGTTGACATAGTACAATGGGAAAAGCCCCGCCAAATAGTATAATGGGCACCATCCTGCCAAAGGGTACCATCAGAAGAATAAAGTTAGATAGAAGTATTGAAGGATCAAGAACTAATCTTCGACTCCATTATTTTTATTCAATTGATGGACCCCTTCAGTAATGGACACTATGGTTACAAATCGGAATTCCCTGTGTCTAACTAGAGTGTCAGAGGAGGAAGCCACAAAGGCCATGGGTTTCTTAGAAGTCATGATCATGGTAGAAGTCAGATTCCTAGAAACGCCTTAACTTAAATAATTATCATTGCAGAAACTTATAGAATGACCCTTTAGTAGAAATTATGGGAACCATAATTTTCCTCCACCCCTATCAAAAGAAATATGATCCCAATTATCATAGAGTATCCATCAGAGGAAGAAGAAATATCCAATCATCGTATGTCATTGAGGTGGACCAGTTTGGACAAACTCAAAAAGGACCACAGCACCCCGAACTCCTATTACAGAGGCTGAACCATATGATTCTAAAGATAAGGCCCTTAAAGTGTCCATGAAAGAGCATCCTCAAAGTGGGAAGTGCCGAAATATAGAGCAGAAATATGATATTCTATAGCAGCTTTCTTTAGTACCAGCAAAGCTATCGATCCATGATGCCTTGATTCTTTCATCGGACCTGAGAGAGGAACTCTTTGAAGCGTCACTAAGTCCCATGGAAATCAAGGCCGAAGTAGCAGCGGCCAAAGTCTATCGAAAAGAGACCAATCCTGAAGAATTCCACACGATTATATCCTTCATAGTCATGGATGATGGCACCCTTATATAGGGGCACATAAAACAATTATATGTGTCTAAAAGGATAATTTGCATTGATGTTTGGATAATTTTCATCGAAAACAGCTCTGTAGTCAGCCTCCTGTAACTACAAAAACTTCTTCTTTTAGGCTATGATGAGGACCGCTTAACACCCTACACAACGACTCTACTAGGATTTGAAAAAAGTGATATGAAGCATTTGGGACAAATAAAGCTTAAAAAATTTCTTGGAGGCCTTTTTCGGATTATGAATTTCTAGTGGTGTGGAAAAGTACGTCCTTTAATGTCCGGTTAGCGATTCCTTTCCTATATAAACACGTTGCAATTACATCTTCATGACCTAAATGTGTTAAATATTGAACGAATGAGAAAAATGGGACATTTTACACTGATAAATACCCATTCAAATCATGTGAGTATCATTACATCAATGTAGGGTTCAATGAACAAAAATAAAATAATTTTGTGGCTGATGATGTTGACTGGATCACTGACCCGAATGGTTTTGAAATGGATCTTACCAATCCACTCCAAAAACCTGGGGAAGAGTATGTATTGTACATAAGCAAAGTTGAATTAATAAGCTCAATCTCAGATAGAAACTCTATTATCTACATTATTTCCGTTATGACTTCCATGTCTAATGAAACAGAAGACTAGGTGAACTCATATGATGTTAGGGAAAGCCCTGAAAAAGATTCTCTTGGCCCATCCGCAGGACCCCAAACCATTCTCTCCATACTCACTAAGGTAGAAAATGATTACTCTCTCAACATTGGAGTATTCATCTCAAAAATAATATCTCCTTCAGAAGAGGAAGATGATGATGAAGAAGAGTAATAAAATGAATAGAATAATATGTACTCAAAGATTCTCCTCCTGCATTTGAAGAAGGTGTCCCCACCACAATAGATGATCATAGTAAGATAAACCTGGTCCCCAAAGACAACCTGCATCCCACTCTGATTAGTGTTTATTTACCTCTCAATGAGAAAGAGTCGTATACCTCCTTCTTGAAGAAGAATCAATTTTTTTCCTGGAATAACATAGAAATTCTAGCCCTTGATCTTAAGTTCACCGCATATCATCCAGGTCTACCAAAATTTTATAGGGGTTATAAGAAGGTAGTTAGATGTACCCACCTGACACATGATTCCAAAATAAAGGTTGATATTTAAAATAAGAACAAAGAAACCTTCATCTGAAAATTCCAATATTTGATCTGGGTAGCGAACACAGTCCCTATCAAAAAGAAGAATAGACATATTAGAGTGGAAATCGACTTTTGAGATATTAATCGGCACTTCCTAAAAGAATATTTCCTAGTTCATATCAGAGAATTGTTGATCGATGTGGCCCCCAGATATGATGTTGTCTCTTTCATGGATAGCTATTCGGGATACAACCATATCTGAATAGATCAAGGAGAAGAAGTAGTTACTTCTTTTAGGGCCCTTTAGGGTGTGTTTAGTTATTAGGTGATTCCCTTTGTTCTAAAAGTGGTCGGCACCACATATCATCACGCAATGCATCACATTTTCTAGACATTCCTATGAATGTTCATAACGTTCTATTTCGATGACTTGGTGGTTAAATCACAAAATCACTCACAAAACCCTAACATATATTTAAACTATAGTCAAGAAACTAAGACAACCTAGTTTATAGATGAATCCATTAAATTGTGCCTTTGGTGTTACCTTTGGGAAATTTGTTAGCTTTATTATACGCCATCGTGACACTGATGTTGACCCTGAGAAGAAAAATTTCATCCAGGGCATGTCTTCACCTCGCAACCTCACTGAGTTGAGTGGTCTCCATGGGCACCTGGCCTACATTCAGCACTTCATATCCAACCTTGCAGTTAAATGATTAAATTTCACCTAGTTAATGAAGAAAGGGGTCACATATGAGTGGGATAATGATTTTCACGAAGCGTTCGACAATCTCAAAAGATATCTCCTAAGACCATTGTTTTTTATTCATCCAGTTGAGGGGAGACCACTCATTTTGTACAAAACATCCAAGGAATGGTCATTACGTTCATTCATCATGCAGAAGAATGATTCAGACCCTGAGAACAATCACTACTATCTTAGCTGAACGATGATCGATGGTGATACTCTATTTTCAAGAATCAAAAAGAACTATTGACCCCTAATCTTTGTGGTTTAGAAAGTCATGTATCACCTGCAGCACCATGAGGTCCATCAGGTATCATGAGTCAACACACTCAAGTATTTCCTAAAAAACCCACGATAAATAAATGCCTATCATAGTGTTCGGTCATCTTACAATAGTTTGACATACGGTACATGCCCCAAAAGGCCATCAAAGGACATGCGTTACCAGACTTCCTTGAACCCCATGGAAGATATAACTCAGTTGGATGCTGAACATGAAGATGAGGAAGTATTCTCCAACCATGATGGCCCCATGGCATGGGATATCAACATCATTGGTGCTTCCAAAAGCTGATAAAGAAAAGGAAGGAGGGTCCCATGATCAAAAAATTAGGGGTGGGATTTACACTCATATCTCAAGAGAAGGCTATATTTCAATAATCCTTCCTACTATTAGAGGGATGTATAAATAACCAAGCAGAAAACCAGGCCCTCATTGCGGTCCTAGAGCAATAACTTCATGAACGAGCTAAACACCTAATGATAAAAGGTGATTCAGAGATGGTCGTCATGAAAGTCAATGGTGACTATTCTATTAAGAATGAAGTGTTAGCCCCATTGATGAACCATCATTGTGAATTGATAGAAGATTTCTCATCAGAACCAATACTGACTTATGACCAGTAGTAACAAAATTCTCAATCTGATCCACTAGAAAATTCAGCCATAGCCCTGGATGATCCAGACTGGAATGGAACAGTTATTATAATTTCACACCATCATATGTTGTTGCCATTTATTCAGATCAATACGGATGAAATAGATGATATTAGTCTTATTTATGAGCCTTTTGGTCACACCACTGGCTGTATGAATCCCATTCAAAATTACCTCTCAAGGGGGGAACTCCCACCTGATAGGGCTAGAATGGAACTTATCCGATGGTGGGCAGTACAAATGGTCTTCTAAAATGGAGTTAACCATGAAAAGGTTATCTAAAAATGAGGCCTTGGTGATGTCCTTATCAGGTCCATTGATAGATAAGAGATAGATGTTGTCATGAAAGAAGTGAAATATGGAGCCTATGGAGTACACTGGTCGGCAACCAATATCTCTCATCAAATTCAGAGGCTTGGATTCAATCGGCCCACTATGATACAAGATTGTTCAATATTCACCAAGATGTGTCATTCCATCAAATTTCATTATAATTTTATTTACCGACCCCTAGAGCTACTTCACATTACTATTTACTCTTAGCCATTAGCTGCATGGGAGATGGATGTTGTGGGGCTGTATCATCCCTCCATAGCTAGACAATTCATGTTCATTTTCACAACAACCAAATTCATTTAAAAATGTTCTAAAGCCATCCCATTAAAGAATTTTGGGAAAAATAATTTTTAACTTTGTAAATGTAAACATTATTACCATATTTGGTGTCCCTCATATAATACTTAGAGACAATGGCAACAAATTCTTCTCTACTGAGTTGGACTAGTTATACTGAGATTATAAAACCAAAGACAATTATTCATCTCCCTACCATGCGATGGCCAATGGGATGATAGAGATATTCAACCATACTCTATCCAAAATACTCAATAATATGGTAGAAAAGGATAATAAATCTAGTCCATAGAAGCTTCTTTATGCTTTATGGGATTACCGAACCATGACCTTCACTGCCACCCATGAAACCCCATACTCATTAGTATATGGGGAAGAGGTGTTTTTGCCTATTGAAATTCAAGTGTCATCACTTAATGTGGATATTTGTGATAAATTACCATGGATGAGAAATCCCAAAGACCATTTGAAGAGTCTGAACAGTTGGATGACAAAAGGATTCACACTTTTCTGCATTTATAAGTCTACCAAAATCAGGTTGTAGGAGCCTTCAACAAAAAGGTTTGCCTTTGGTCTTTCCTCGAAGGGGAGATGGTGTTGGTCCTCAGAACCCTCATGAGACTCGGGAAGAAGCCCCCAAATCTTGAGACAAAGTGAGAGGGACCATATGTCATACATATGGTCTATTTTAATAGATCATGTGCCTCGATATAAAATGATGGAAAACTCATCATGACTCCCACCAATGCAAGGATTCTGAATAAGTACTTCACATAACAGCAACGCCCATTTCTGGTCCAAAATCTACAACTCTAAACAATGAGTTATAGTCCTATAAACATGTCATTAAACTATATGGAACTCATCCCAGAATCATGACATTAAACATGGATGATAATGTCCTCACTGCATGACAATAAACTACACAACATAGCGTCATAGATGCAAGATGTTAAACTGCTTAGCATAAATCGTTCTTATCACACAACAATAAACTGCATAATCCCCAAATAACTGCGAATAGCTTCATTCCCAATCATCAGTGGGATACATAGTGATTCCTTGACCCTTGATCTTCTCCTAGACTATATAAAAACACTTTCTCTATCTTATCATCTATCTCCACATATTTACTAGAGAACCCCATTCCACTCCTTGTTCCTCACATTGTGTAAAACTCACATGAGCATAGGATCGGTAGTCAGGGTTCCCTTACGTAAAAACCCTACAAAATTATATGATAGAGTCATCAACTATAGATGATGAAACCAAAATGCCCATACTCCTATGTCTAATTCTGATTAGTATAGGGAATATTTGGAACTATGTGTGGCTCGATTCATTCCCTTGAAGGATATGTAGTGAGGCCCAAATTCGGCATCCCATTCACCAACAAAATAAATTCCCTCTCATGTCCATACATGTGGACCAAACAATTGAACAGAATATGCAGAACTATGTTTGTCTTGATTCTTCCCATGAAGGATATGTAGTGACGCATAGATTTGGCATCTGAGCCTAGCCACCAACAAAAAATATGCCCTTTCCCCCATGCAGAGGACATACATGTATAGAGGAATCCATTATATGTGTTAACTGCATGACAATAAACTATGAAATCCCTCAGGAGTCATGTGAGTACTAAATTACAATGTTACATGATACCACACATCCCCCCCCACACACTCATAAGGAGTATTAAGATCATGCTCCCCCATACAAAGTACTCAGATCTTGGAGGATGATTTTGTAGTTCAAGAATTATCATGGTCTGTGTATTTCTTACCTCCCAGACACATCATTCCCATTTGTGAAACTCCATTCTTTGAGAATTCTTAGATCCACATAAACATTCATGGACATATGAGGTGGAAGGTCTGTGTCATGTGGAAAACATTGTTTTACTATGCATATCATGCCTTGGTGGCTCTATAGTTTACGCCTAAAAACATCCATCAAACAAAGGAAAATTCATCCCCAGTAGAGTCGTCTCCTACCTTGGTATGCCCAATGGATTCGAATCCCCATCTCATTCCTCGTGATCTAAGTTTCCCCCACCCCACCTAGGACTATGGTTTACACCTTCTATAATCACTATTTTCTATGGAATGATATAATATCCTTAAAATGATTAACACAAAACTATTTATGGTCTTTGGGACACCATAAAATCCTTGCTGCATGAATCTAAACTGCACAACATAATGTCCTCGCAACATGACACTAAACATCACAACATAATGTACTCACCACACAATGATAAAATTCAAGGCTAGAACCATCCTTGATGTATGATGTTAAACTACATAGCATTGGTTTAAGAATAATAGGCTCCATATTGTTTATTTTTCTATTCATATGTTGTGATCTACAGTCCTCATAATCCTTTATTTTTCACACCGAGCTTAGATCATGTGATCTTAGGGATCTTAGTGAGAGATCCTCCATGAAATCATGGAAAATATGTATAGAAAATTTGTCCAAGATGTACGACCCTAAAAGGTAGGTCATCATTTCCATCCCCATAAGTAACCTCGCATCCTGGTCATATGATGTTAAACTATAGGGTACACAAAAGATGGGATGAATTCCCCACCCTGCTTATGAGTCAGATCTATGTAAGGGATACTTGATCCCATGCATGAACCATAGTCCGAATGTTTCTAATGTTTTGGGATACACTATTTCTATACCTCAAACTTCTTTCATTTAGTGATCATGAATCCATATAATCTTCCATGGCCATCGGAGATGGAAGTCCAGTGCCTTGTAGACACCATTTTTTGACTACGTACAACACAACCTAAATTCTCAACATATTCTCCCTAAGATAAAACCATCCATAAAAGAAAAATTTGTCCTCAGGGGAGTCCTCTCCTATCTCAGTATTCCCAATGGATTTCAAGACCCATAAAATCCCTCTTGATTTGAGAACCCTCCATGGTAGGGATCATATTCTATTTCCTACCCACGTCCAGGATATATTAGTACTTTTTGGATTGATTAACCTCTGGTCTCTCTTAAGGATTCGGTAATATAAAGTTACCGCATATATATTTTTGAATTTGATTCTCATATGAAAACAAAAATTACCCTAATTAATTCTTGGTTTCCTGGAGATGTTTAGCCACAGAAATTTCATTTTCCATGCTTAGGTGAATCCCTTCATAAGAGGTAATATGTCATATATATAATGGCTTCAATATACACAATCTATCACGGCCATCAAAGATGGATGTCTAGTGTCCTATAAACACCTTTTTTTGATTATGAACATCATGCCTCAGTTTCACTACATATGTCGCCTAAAAAACAGATATCAATAAAAGGTATATTCACCCGCAGAAAAGACATTTCCAGTTTTTGTGTGCTCATATGACATTCATACCCTATCTCACCCCCCATATTTGGATAACCCCATTGGGAAATAGATTATATATCCTCTCCTTTTAAAATTCCCACACATGAAAAAGATTTCTAATTACACATACCACTCACTGACTCCCCATTAATCAATTAAGAATTGTTTCGAAGCGGTTTCCCGTCTAAAGCTAATATGAATTTCCCTAATAATTTCAGAAAATATCCCTCATATAGGCCACCCATTATGGACCAAATTCAAAAATGAATTCAAAGTGTTATAAATCCTCCCAGGCCATGGGAGATGGGTTTCTAGTGTCCTATGAACACCATTGATTGACTATTCACATCTTTCTCCGGTGTATCTACCTATCATTAATACAAGACGAGCATCAATTATAGGAAACTAATCCTCAAGATAGTCTTATCCTATCTTCATATGCCTAAAATGGCTCTCGAGCCTCATACATGTCCAAAACTCATGAATTCAGGGTCAAGAATAATCACTCATTCAGGTCTAAATGTTTTTAGGAAATTCTCGGTGGATGAATCACAAATTGGGGCCCCTTCCCTGAAAATTTTGGTAAAGATTCTCCACCAAAAATATCAACAATAATTCCAATTGGTAGGACTATAAACCTCCCGCGAAATAGATACAATACTCTCTGTAGTTAAAACCCACAAAGGGATCCTCTAGATAAAAATTGAGAATCAACTCGCTAAACCTATACTATGTTTGGTATAGACCAAAAATAATTGAGCATTCAAAAGAGATGAAAATATTGTTAGGATGAAAACCTATAAAGGGTGGGGTAAGAAAAGTCATTTTATATGTGTTATGACCATATCAGACGGGCTTAGGAAAAAATCTTATTGATAAGGAAAAAGACACCATATTTTTTGAGATTTTCCATGAAATCTCATCAAGAGTCAAACTACACTCACTGAGTCCTATGGCTCACTAAAAAAGTAGAGCCTGATTCAATTATTTTAATTTACTAGTTATGATTCACTGTTTAAAATTAATAACTAATGAAAATGAAGATTATATAATTGTAATGGCCTGGACCTCTCCGGCCATTTCCTTTTTCAAAAAGAAGGTCACTAAGTGTTCTGGAGGGTAAAATGGACTTTTCCCACACATTCCAGAATTTTGAAACTACACACCGTGTAGTTTGAGTACACGCCATGTAGTTTGAGTACACGTCGTGTACCCCCTTTCTGGGTATACCCCGTGTTGCAGGCTGTGTCCTCGCTGTGTGAAATAATGGGTGAATGTCGTGTGACCAGTTCTACACGCCGTGTAGTCCCTCCCCATATACGTGTTACCAGTAAATAGCTGTGTACCGTGTTGGAGCCGTGTCCTTCCCATGTGCAATAAATGATTACATGTTGTGTGTCTAAACTACACGCCGTGTAGTCCTTCTCCGTGTATGTGTTACCCTCAAACTGTGTGTTGACCAGTGAACGGTCGTGGATCCGTGTTGAAAGCCGCATGGAGACCGTGTGAAAGAACCGAGTACATGCCATGTACCATAAAGTACACACCGTGTACTTTTTCTTTTCATGCCTATAAAAGGAGGCGTCCCCTCCTCCTTTTCAACACACACCTCTCCTCCCCTCTCCTCTGAGCAGAGCTCTCTTAAAATACTCGAAGGCTCTTCCTTCTATAACTTCTTCGTCTAAGCTCTGATTTATGATCCGTCAGCGGCCACGGGATCATGACGATGAGGCGTAACTTCCGAGATTAGATCCATTGTCTTCCCTTCGGCCTTTCCTTTCCAACTTCCACCTGAGGAGGTTTTTCTGGGATGCGAAAGAGGTGACGGATGCTGACGGACTTCTTCTAAAGTTGATCCAGGGGAGCGCTGTGATCAGAACCTGTTGAGGTAGGGATCTTAACTTTTTCACTCTCTCTTTTGTGCATCATGCGGGGTGGGTATCCTCTTTTTTTCAATAGGAACAGTTTAACCATTAAATAAAGATAATAAATGGTCAAAAAACAGGGTTGGGAAGTTTTTTATTGCGGTTACTTTACATCCTGTGATATTCTGTTGTGAATTGAATGAGCTTCTGCTTACTGAAAATCACGGTCATTGGGGGCCTTATCTTGTGAAATTAAATGTTTCCCTATCTTCCTAGATAGTTTTTGTGGAATTTTTAATTTGGTTAATCACATAAATTTGGCTGATTAAATGAAAATATAGAACCCTTGTGTGATCAGCCCAGTTAAACAAAAAATGGAATAATGAACATGTGGGTGTTGGTTTTGATACGTGGCATGTGATGGGGGTGTTTTGTGGGTTTTTGTGGTTCGGGTGAGCAGCGGGGTTGCGGTTGGATTGGTTATGAGTTGGTGTGAATGTTATGTTGGTAACGGGCAGCAGGGCTGCGATAAATGGTATTAAAGGGGAAATGATGTACGGTACGGTTGTGGTTATGGTGGATGGCAGTGGGGCTGCAGGGCTGGGTTTAAATTTGAACGGGCTATGGGTTTTGAATATTAAATTAAAGTGGAAGAGTTAATAAATGGTGGGGCGTGGTAATGGAACAGAGTTAACAATCAATGGGGCTAGTTGGTTGATAAGAAGGGCTTGGTTTTGTTGCTTGTGTTTTCCTAACATGATTTGTGGATGTCAGGGATATGTTTTACGAACGATCGATGTGGTTGGTTGTGGATAGTTTCCCAGTAGTTAAGAAACTAAATAATCTAATTCTACTAAAACCTAAAAACCTAAATGGGGTTGGGGTTGTTTGTTGTATGCATGCTTCGTACCAGTAGTGCCGAGGCACGTGCTCAGTTTCTCTGTTTAGAAGCCATAGGTTGGGATGTGTTTGTGGTATATATATATATATATATATCTATATCATTTTTGTTTTATCGCACCCCACCCATGTTGAGCACTTAGTGTCGAACACTCCCATTTCAGGGGAGAGGGTGTTTTTTCCATAGTTACTAGCTCCTTCCTGCTCCTTCTCCCCTAGGCTGTGATGGCTTGAGGCGACCTTACACCTAAGACTCTTCGGGTAGGTTTCGATTGGGGTGGTTTTAACCCAAGACTCTTCGGGCAGGTTCTACTGTTTCCCAAGAATCTTCGGGATGAGGCCCAGGTGTGTGCGGTTGGGATACGTGGCTGTGAGGCCCAGGTGTGTGCGGGCAGGATACGTGGTTGTGAGGCCCAGGTGTGTACGGGTAGGATACGTGGTTGTTAGGCCCAGGTGTGTGTTGGCGGGATACGTGGTTGTGAGGCCCAGGTGTGTGCTGGCGGGATACGTGGTGGTGAGTCCTAGGTGTGTGTGGGTGGGGATACTGTGGTAGTGTCAGGACGTTTTCTGTTAAGATGAGTAGCTAACTAATGGGAAATTGTGTGGGGTATCCAATACCCTTTTTTCTCATATACTACTACCTGGTGTGCTTGTGTTTTGGTGAGTTTGGCTGGTGAGGTTGGGTGGATAGAATTCCTTTCTAGGATTCTTCTGTTGTTCTCACGGGACATTAGGATATCTCCCCACTTTTGCACAATAGCTTTAGGTTTCCCTACTGAGTATACTTGTATGCTCACCCTACATTTACTTTTAGGTTTCCAGGAGGACTACCAGGGTCGTGCAGGACCCTACTAGTCAGACAGTTAGAGTTGTTGCAGTTGTTGTTCTCTTGTTTTCTTTTGGAATTGTACTTTGAGCTTTCTTGTTCTTGTACCTTGTTATAAAATTGTTTAAACATGCATGTGGGATTGGTTTGGGTTTATTTCTATGAACTTGTTCTTTTTCCTTTTTGGTGGTTGACTTGTCCTATTTCCTGATCCTAAATAAATAAAAAGGGTAATGCCACCCATACTTGTAAAAACTCATACCCTTGGTGCTAGTCGCCACCCCGGGGCCTACTGGAGGTGGGACTCGGGGGGGTCATTATCTCCCTTTCACCATTCCCAGCTCCAAAGGGGCATCTTTGGTTGGAGGGGGTCGTGACAGAATGGTATCATAGGTGATGGTTGAGAGATAGGATGGATTTTGGAGTTAGGAACAGTGAGGATTGCATGGGATGGTAGGGTGACAATGTTAGTCAATCTTGGTGCGTGATATAGGCCAGGGAAGACCGGCTAGGACATGAGATTTTAGGGCCCCCCGTGATCCGATGCAAGGACTCTGAGCCTACTGAATGACCTAGTGAGACTACATTGATTGTGGGGTAGAGACCCTAGGGAAGGTACATGCATCATCATGATTGTTTTTTTACTTGATTTGTGTGTTCTGGGAAAGAAATTGAAATAAAATGATAAAATAAAACCTTTAGTTTTTCTTACTACTTGGGCTTAGGCGATCCTTGTTTACCGTACAGCTATGGAACCTGGTCGACATCAGAGAGGTAGAGGAGCTGGGCGTGGATAGTTTCACGCAGTAGATTTGACAGCTCCAGCAGAACCAGAGGTGGTGCAAGGTACGATGTGTTTGTTCAGCACTCTTGTTTCTACTTTTTTCGATTTGGGATCTTCACACTTCTTTGTTGCACCTGGTCTAGCCCATTCCATTGGACTAGATGTAGATAGAATTTCTGTACCACTGGTACTGAGTACACTAGTTGGAGGTCAGACTAGTGTATCTTGTGTTTTCCAGTGATGTGGGCTGACGTTGGTACCACATCGATCTAGTGGGGACCTTCTTCTGTTACAGATGCAGCCATATGATGTCATCCAAGGCATCGACTGGTTGTTAGCGACTGCTTTTGGAGAAGAGTCGTGTTCTTCGACATGGATGGGAAGTGTGTAGCTTTTGATGGCGAGAGGAGCTATTAGGTGGGAAGCCCACGTGTGGAGCCTCTCCTTTCCTTGTTAGGTGGGCTATCAGTGGTTCCAGCTGATACAGAGATGATGGATGTCCCGGAGGATTTTGGGGAGTTCTCAGATGTTTTTCATGAGGTGGTTGTGACTCTACCCCCCCCCCCCCCCTGACGTGACGTTGAGTTCGGGATAGACATACAGCCTGGGTGTCGTCCGATTTCGATGGCCCCTTATCGGATAGAACCTTCGGAGTTGCGGGAGTTGCAGATTCAAATTGATGATCTGATGGAGAAGGGTTTTGTTGGACCCAGCGTATCGCCATGGGGTGCTCCGGTTTTGTTCGCGAAGAAGGCAGATGGTGGTCTCAGGATATGCATAGACTACCGAAGGTTGAACCAGGTAACGGTCAAGAACCGTTATCCCCTACCAAGGATAGATGATATCTTCGACCAACTGAGGGGAGCTGGTTGGTTTTCCAAGATTGATCTACGATATAGATATCATCTGCTGAGGGTAAAGGACAGTGACATCTCGAAGACGAAATTCAGGTGGAGGTATGGGCACTTCGAGTTTGTGGTGATGCCGTTTGGAGTTACGAATGCATCGGCTGTGTTCATGGGACTTATGAACTTTGTCTTCTGGGATTTTCTGGACCAATTCGTCGTTGTTTTTATCGATGAAATCCTGATCTACTCTAGGTCATAGGAGGAGCACGTTGAGCATATCAGGGAAGTCTTGGAAGTCCTTCGACACCCCCAGCTTTATGGGAAATTATCAAAGTGTAAGTTCTTGACACAGGAAGTACACTTCCTTGGGAACATGGTGTCTCAGCACAGAGTGTTAGTAGACCCGTCGAAGGTGGAGGAAGTTTTTTCTTGGGTAGCACCCAAGAGCGTAGCAGAAGATCGTAGTTTCCTGGGGTTAGCATGTTACTATTGGAGGTTCATTTCGGACTTCCCTCGAGTTTCTGATCCATTGACAGCTTTGACGAGGAAGAACCGGTTCTTCCTATGGAGCGAGCAGTGCCAGAATGTTTTTGACTACCTGAAGTAGAAGTTCGTCAGTGCACCCGTACTCAGGTTTCCAGAGGAAGGGTTATTGTATGAAGTGTTTTGTGAGGCTTCTGGCCTTGGTCTGTGGTGTGTGCTGATGTAGAAGAAGGGGTGATTTTTATGGGTCTAGGCAGTTGCTACCTCACGAGCGTAACTATGCCACCCATGACCTGGAGCTTGCAGCAGTAGTGTTCGCACTGAAGTTGTGGTGAAATTACCTCTTTGGGGAGTGCTTTTTTGGTCTTCTCAGATCATAAGAGCATGTTTTATATCTTCTCCCAGCATGACCTGAACTTACGGTAGCAGAGATGGGTCGAGTTTCTCCAAGACTATGACATTGAGATCTCTTACACTGAAGGTAAGGGCAACGTTGTGGCTGATGCCCTGAGCAGGAAGTCACATCAGGAAGTAGTTCAGGAATCCACTGATGCTTGGAAGGCAATGGGATAGTTGGCCGCCTTGCACTTGGATGCCAGGGTAGAAGGTGTTAGAGGTTGTTTGTTTCAGATGATGGTGCAGTCCTCCTTGTTGCAGTAGGTGGAAGAGTCTTAGAGTGGGGACTCCGAGGAGGAAGTGATGAGGGATCGTGTCGATCAGGGAAGCGCTCCAGAGGGGTTGTCAGAGGACAGCCGACATCGGATGCTTTTCCATGGATGATTGTTTGTTCCAGAGGCAATGCATGAGGAAGTTCTCTTTGAGTTCCATAGCTCAGCCTTGGCAGTACATCTAGGAGTTTCAAAAATGTATTGAGGCCTGAGGGAACAGTTTTGGTGGCCCGGGGTGAAATGGGCAGTGGCAGAGTTTGTGGATAAATTCCTAGTGTGTCAGCAAGTGAAGGCTGAACACCGTGTTCCCAGTGGTTTGTTGCATCATTTAGATGTCCCCGAGTGGAACTAGGATGACATCTCAATGGACTTCATCCCAGGACTACCCAGAGCTCAGGGTGGTTATGATTCTATCTGGGTAGTGGTGGATCGGCTGACGAAATCAGCTCAATTCATAGCAATTAAATAGTCAGGCACAGTGAGTACCTTAGCACAGAGGTATGTAGATGAGGGGGTGTGTTTTCATGGAGTCTCGAAGACTATAGTCTCAGATCGGGATACTTGGTTTACCTCACGAGTCTGGAGGGGGTTACAGCATGCTTTTGGCACCTAGCTACGCCTTAGCACAGCTTTCCACACCCAGACCGATGGGCGAACGGAGCGGACTATCCATACATTGGAGGACATGCTGCGAGCATGCGTTATGTATTTTAGAGGATCATGGGTATGAAACATGCCATTAGTTGAGTTTTCCTACAAAAACAGCTTCCACTCTACTATTGGCATGGCACCGTTTCAGGCCTTGTATGGAAGGCCATGTCGTTCACCCATTTTTTGGGCAGAGGTTGGTGAGACAGGTGCTCTTGGGCCAGAGGTAGTGCAGAGCACCACAGAGAAATGCCATATTGTACGTGAGAGGATGAAAGTGGATTAGGACCGACAGAAGTCTTATGCTGACCGTCGGAGGAGGCCCTTGGAGTTCGAGGTGGGAGATCATGTGTTCATGAAGGTTTCCCCTCGACGGGGGCAGCAGAGGTTTGGGAAAGGGAGCAATCTCTCACCTAGGTTCATCGGACCTTTTGAGGTGTTGAGGGGATTTGGCCAGGTGGCATATCTGCTAGCCCTACCATCTCAGTTTGAAAAAGTTCATGATGTCTTCCACGTCTCCCAACTTCGTCGATACTTACATGTAGACTCCCACATTATCGACCGGGAGAGTTAGATATGGGAGATGACGCGACCATCAAGGAACATCCAGTCAAGATCGAGGATCGTAAAGAGAAGGTGCTTCGTGGAAAAACCATTCCATTGGTTTGTGTATTGTGGAGGCATGGTGGCCTCGAGGAAAGCACTTGTGAACGCGAGACCTGGATTCATGCTCAGTACCCGGAGTTGTTTTGACTTCTGTTCTCCCTTGTTCTTATGAGCTTTGTGTTGATGTTGTACTTTGTACAATTGATATACGGAATGCTTGGCTTGTCAGTTGTGAGAAATTTTTGTTTCGTTGTTCCCTGGTAATGTGTGACATGTCCGGATGTGTGGGAGAGGGAAAAACCTGACCCTTAATCGAGACGCATTAATAAGGATGCGATTGAACCCATGCGGGCGAGTCAGTACCGCCTTAAGAAATAATATCTCGATATAGGAGAAGGAATTTCCCAAACCCACGTGTTTGGGCAGTGTGTTGGTTGTTTTCTATTGGTGGTAGTGTGAGTTGAAGAATCCTAATGTATGAAAGTGTAAAGACCCAATTCTTAATCGATACACATTAATGAGGATGCGATTAAACCCGTGCAGGGGAGTCAGTTCCGCATAAAGCGGATAATATCTCGACATAGGAGAAGGAATTCCTAACACATATGATTAGTGTTGTTGGTTGGGTTCCTGTTATATCGAGAACCCTAAGAGGTATCTTGTTAAGTTTCCTCTGGGTTGGTTTTGAATTTTCGGGGACGAGAATGTTTTAAGAGGTATCTGATGTAATGCTCTGGACCTCTCTGGCCCATTCCTTTGTCAAAAAGAATGTCACGAAGTGTTCTAGAGGGTAAAATGGACTTTTCCCACACTTTTTAGAATTTTGAAACTACACGTCGTGTAGTTTAAGTACACTCTGTGTACCCCCTTTCTGGGTTTACCCCGTCTTCCAGGCCGTGTCCTCACTGTGTGAAATAATGGGTGCACGTCGTATGACCAGTTCTACACGTCGTGTAGTCCCACCCCGCGTATGCGTTACCAGTCAACGACCATGTACCATGTTGGAGCCTTTTCCTCGTTGTGTGCAATAAATGAGTACATGCCAAGTGTCTAAACTACATGTCGTGTAGTCCTTCCCCGCATATGTGTTACCCTCAAACCGTGTGTTGACCAGTCAATGGCCGCGAAGCCGTGTTGGAAGCCGTCTGGAGACCGTGTGAAAGAATCGAGTACACTCTATGTACCATAAAGTACATGCCATGTACTTTTTCTTCTCACACCTATAAAAGGAGGGGTCCCATCTTACTTTTCAACACACTCCTCTCCTCCCCTCTCCTCTGAGCAGAGCTCTCTTAAGAGACTCGAAGGATCTTCCTTCCAAAACATCTTCGTCTGAGCTCTGATTTACGATCCGTCAGTGGCCACGAGATCGTGATGATGAGGCGGAACTTCCGAGCTTGGATCCATTGTCTTTCCTTCGGCCTTTCCTTTCTGACTTCCACCTGAGGAGGTTTTTCTGAGAACTGACAGAGGTGACGGACACTGACGGAATTCACCTAAAGTTGATCTGGGGGAGCGCTGTGATCAGAACCTATTGTGGTAGGGATCTTACCTTTGTCTCTCTCTCTTTTGTGCATCATGCGGGGTGGGCATCCTTTTTTTCATGAAGAACAGTTGAACCATTAAATAAATATAATAACTGGTCAAACAACGGGGTTGGGAAGTTTGTGATTGCTGTTACTTTACATCCTATGATATTATGTTGTGAATTGAATGAGCTTCTACTTACAGAAAATCACGGTCGTTGGGGGCCTTTTCTTGCGCAATTAAATGTTTCCCTATCTTTCTAGACCGTTTTTTTGGAATATTTTATTCAGTTAATCACGTAAATTTGGATGATTAAATGAAAATCCGGAACCCTTGTGTGATCACCCTGGTTAAAAAATAGAATAATGAACATGTGGGTGTTTTTTTTTGATACGTGGCATGTGATGGGGGTGTTTTTTGGGTTGTTGTGGTTTGGGTGAGCAGCGGGGCTATAGTTTTCTTGGTTATCAGTTTCTGTGAATGTTATGTTGGTAACGGGCAGCGGGGCTATGGTTGGCTCGGTTATCGGTTGGTGTGAATGTTATGTTGGTAACTGGTAGCGGGGCTGCGATAAATGGTATTAAAGGGGAAATGATGTACGGTATGGTTGTGGTTATTGTGGTTGGCAGTGGGGCTACAGGGCGGGGTTTAAATGTGAACGGGCTATGGGTTGTGAATATTAAATTAATGTGGAAGAGTTAATAAATGGTGGGGCGTGGTAATGGAACGGAGTTAATAGTCAACGGGGCTAGTTGGTTGATAAGAAGGGCTTGGTTGTGTTGCTTGTGTTTTCCTAACTTCATTTTTGGATGGCAGGGATATGTTTTATGAACGATCGATGTGGTTGGTTGTAGATAGTTTCCCAGTAGTTAAGGAACTAAATATTCTAATTCTGCTGAAACGTTAAAACCTAAATGGGGTTGGGGTTGTTTGTTGTATGCATTATTCGTAGTAATAGTGCCAAGGCACATGCTCAGTTTCTCTGTTTCGAATCCATAGGTTGGGCTGTGTGGTTGGTATATATATCTGTATATTTTGTGTTTTATCTCACCCCACCCATGTTGAGCACTTAGTGCCTAACACTCCCATTTCATGGGAGAGGGTGTTTTTCACTTAGTTACTAGCTCCTTCCTACTCCTTCTCCCCTAGGCTATGATGGCCTGAGGCGACCTTACACCTAAGACTCTTCAGGTAGGTTTCTATTGGGGTGGTTTTAGCCCAAGACTCTTTGGGAAGGTTCTACTATTTCCCAAGAATCTTCGGGATGAGGCCCAGGTGTGTGTGGGACAGATATGTGGTTGTGAGGCCCAGGTGTGTGAGGGCGGCATACGTGGTTGTGAGTCCCAGGTGTGTGTGGGTGGGATACGTGGTTTTGAGGGCCATGTGTGTATGGGTGGGATACGTGGTTGTGAGGCCCAGGTGTGTGCGGGCGGGATACATGGTGGTGAGGCCTAGGTGTGTGTGGGAGGGGAGAGTGTGGCAGCGTCAGGATGTTTTTTTTAGGAAGAGAAGCTAAATAAAGGGAAATGGTGTAGGGTACCCAATACTCTTTTTTCTCATATACTACTACCTATTTTTCTTGTGTTTTGGTGAGTGTGGTTGGTGAGGTTGGGTGGATAGAATTCCCGGCTAGGTTTCTTCTGTTGTTCACAAGGGACATTAGGATGTCTCCCCACTTGTGCACGAGAGCTTTAGGTTTTCCTACAGAGTATACATGTATGCTAACCGTACGTTTACTTTCAGGTTTCAAGGAGGACTACCAGGGCTGTGCGGGACCCTACTAGTCGGGCAGTTGGAGTTGTTGCAGTTGTTGTTCTCTTGTTTTCTTTTGGTATTGTACATTGAGCTTTCTTGTACTTGTACCTTGTTATAAAATTGTTTAAACATGCATGTGGTCTTGGTTGGGGTTTATTTCTATACACTTGTTCTTTTTCCTTTTTGGTGGTTGGCTTGTCCTATTTCCCGATCCAAAATAAATAAAAAGGGTATTGCCTCCCATACTTGTGAAAACACATACCCTTGGTGCTAGTCGCCACCCCGTGGCCTACTAGAGGCGGGACTCGGGGGTCATTATCTCCCTTTCACCATTGCCATCTCAGGAGGGGCATCTTTGGTGGGAGGGGGTCGTGAAAATGATTGATTGTGATCAATTGACATTATATGTAAAGGGAAAAAATAAGAATTTGAAGGAAAATCAGTTCCATATTATTTCATAAAAAAATATGGTGGGAATCCATAGCATAGATCCTCTCCACTAAAGCATAAAATGGTCATTATAGTAGTTTTTTGGAAAAGATGCAATGTTGTATCAAAAATTTATATTAATCCTCGATTAATTGGAAAAGATTTTATAAATTCACATTCTTATCCTCGGTGATTGTCTGTAGTTCCTCTATATCTGTCATAGATTTTAGGCTAGTCCTTTATCCTTATTTCATTTTCCTTCTCCCTTCCTTAGTGTCGACCATGGCCCGGGCCCTCTCTTGTTTAAGCTACCCTAGTTTCTAGCTCTGTTTCTCCACTTCTTGTTAGAGTTGTTCCACTAAGGACTCTTTCTTAATGAGTTCATTTTTCAAACCCAAAACTGATCGATCTTGGTTGGCAGCATCTTCAAAAGAATTTTCCACGTAGCGGTGAGATAAGACATCTACTATGCTGAAGAAAGTTGAGACTCAAGTATATAGGTTGCTTCTCAAGCAGTGACCACCTGCCACTCAATATCATTGATGTCGTGATAGTAAAATCCACTAAAACTCAAGACCACAAATTAGCAGTGTAATTTTAGAAACAAAATTGGCATCTCAGCCAATGGGTTCTGAGAAATTAATTTCCAAATGTTCTTCCATGCCTTTTTATGAATAGGAAGAAGATTGACCATTCCCTCTCGAATGGTCTTAGAGTCACTCCCCAGTGAGTAAATATTTTCAGTGATGAATTTCACAAGAGGGGGACTCAATTCAGTGGTTATAGCATGACTCATCCCCACAATAGCCTCGCCTCTGGTAGTTGTAACAGACCATGGAGTGGGGGTTTCCACCGCTATTTCACATGCTTATGGGCGTAATTTTGAAATTATGTATGACATGAATTCAGTACCTCCCACCTTTTCAACAATATATATTCCTAGAATAGGTGGTGCCACATATTTAACCATCAGTTGCGCCCCGCAATCGCTCGGGAACACTGAAGGCCTAAAACCCTACCTGATCAAAATAGTAATCCCTGAGGTATCCCTAAAAAATTTTCATGTTGATATCTGGATTGTTGGGATAATATGTTCGGAGAAGGGTACTGGTCTCGAGATCCTGGGGATAAAGAACACAACTTTTCTTAGAATTGTAAAAGAAATGTACAAGTGCCCCTTCCAAATTTTCAAGGGTCGGGAAATTAGCCTTCTTGGTGACTGTGACTTCTAAATATTCTTCATGAGTAAGCAGTGTATCGATATTTGAAGGTAGTCCCTCTAGCAGATTAATGGACATTTCATAAATATTGATTGGTTCTCGAATATTAAAAACATATCCAAAATCTAGTAGGGGTTGGGGCTCGTCACGAGATTCAACCCTTACAATAAAGGTCACCTTGTCTCTCTCCATGAGAGTTGGCCCAACATTTTTAAATGATCCTTCAACTTTTGGATGTTTTTACACTGTTAAGGTAGAGATCATTCAAGAGGGATAAGTCACACCTGAAGGGTCGACAGAACACCTAGTCTCTTCGGTTGGCCCGGATCCCCTACATTGATCAATCCCAAAGGTTGGCGACCCTTCCTCTACCATAAAGAGAATGAGATCTCTATGTTCATGGTTAGCCACCATCTGGTGACTGATTGGCCTTGCATCAAAATAAACACATTCACAAGTGAGTAAACAAGATAAGGGTACTTGTTTCAACCACAAGGTGAATAGACTATTAATTATGATGCCCCTTCTAATGGTTCATGACAGTTGGGAGGTCGACATGCATTACATAGATTATCTCAAAGACAAATATTGAATAAGTTCACCCATAGAATATTGAGGGGGAAATTTCTTGGAGGGGTATGCGATAACTTCTTCCATGTGCTTTTGGGCTTTATGGGATCTTTAAGCATCACACCCCATTATCTATAAGTCCCCCTCCCTAACTATGGTTCCTCTAGAGCAATAAATTAGTAAAAACCCATTCCTTGATACTCTTTAGGATCCTGAAAAAAAATTGGTACCTTTATAATCTCTAAAAAAGTAATTTAAGGGTATATTTATCTTATTAAATGACCTCTCCCATCAATAGCAGGAGTACTACCAACAATTTCAGGGGGATAGACCAGTAATTCATGTCCACGAGGGTGTGGAGACAATTGTCCATTTCATTCAAGTAATAAGACACCTCATTACTCTCTTCTTCGACGAAAATACCAATAGGAAAAATGGATCCCCCCAAAACAGGAAGGTAGAAACATCCTCTGGAAAGAAGCCACCATATATCATTACTTGAAGTGTTCACCCTCAGTTCATCACAAACCCTCAGGGAATCCGTAAATGTTGTTGTGACTAGAATGGATAGTGATGTAAGGGTAATTCAGTGTAGTGGAGTGGATTTAGAAAGTCCTAGGTGTTTCATTGGTGTTCTTGAAAACTCAGAACTTCGTGTTAAGTAACACTTATGAGACGTATGGAGAAAGTAAGAATCTTTTTCTATGGAAACTGCAATAGTTTGTCTAGTGATGTTGTCATCCTCATCATCAGTCTCTGGTTGTAGTGTGGAATGTAATTGATTCGAGTTTTTTGGGCGTCCACATTGGGAAGGGTTGAGGGTCTCGAGGTCCCCAGGGTAATGACCCACCTTCTCGGGATCCTTATCAAAAGTAACATTGGCGGATGCTGACACATAGCCAATGATAGTAATAGAAACTTCCCTAGTTAGGAGGATCTTCCATAAATCATGGGGAAGTCATGAGTAGATGGATGGCCATTCAAAAGGTCACATTACCTCCAGGTCATTGGGGAATCTGCTTCGGGGGGAATGGATAGTGGACTCTCGGAAGAAACCTCAATAGCTCGTTCGGCCTCCCATGAGGTCATGACCACGTCATTCAAAATATTCTTCAATGGGGATCCAAGAGGATTTCGGAGGACTTTTCCTGGTTGAGATTTTTTAACAAATACCTTTTTCTTCTCCTTCCCATATTCCATATATACCTTAGAAGTTATTATTATGGGAACCAGATCAGCTATTTGGCCATTGTTATATGATTTAACCCAAGCCTCAATATAGCATTTAGTGAGGAAAGTTATGGAATCATCAGAGTCTATAAGTCTATCCTAGCACTGGGTGAAAATAAACCATAGTTTATGGGATATCATTAGTTGCTTCTCTTGAGGGTCACTATTGAAAGACGGAGAAGAAAACTTCTAGACAATGCTAAATTAACAACTAAATCTTCTGGGTACGTACCCCTTGAAAATAAGCTCCCCTATAATATGGGAAACCAGTACACCTTCACTCAAAGAGAATATGTAACATCTGTGGAAGAAGTAATCATTTGAATTATTCATAAAATTACTGGTTGGGGAATTATAAGGATGATAACATAAATATTTTTGGGAACTGAAATGAGACATTAATTCTTGGTTATTCTTTTCGGCCTACTCCTCTTGTCTATCCTACGACGCCCAAGCCACCGACAAAACCATGATGGTACTCAGTCGATATTATCGGAGGGTGGAATGTGGAATTTGTAAGGAATTGATAATGGTATAACCTATTATGTGGGCTCCCATCACTGCATAAAAAATTAGGAAGGGCCCAATCAACTGGTAAGGTGTCCCCCTTCGCTGATCCGACCTAGCTGGTGATAAAGCATGGAAAGAATTAGAATATAAATATGGATGCATCTGTCAGTACCCAGCTGAGCATCCATGGTAAAAGTTTAGGCTTTCACACCACCAGATTCATGTATTAGTATAATCCACCCACTCAAAAACATGTCCATGAAGGTTTATAGTCAAATTAATTGGTCAAAACCAGGTACAAGTCCCCATCCCCACTCATGAAATTTTTCCTCTTCCAAGGTGTGCCAATAGGTACCCTCTCACCTCTGGGTGGTTTTGGTAGGACAAGACCAGGGACTCTGTAGATCACGCTTTAGACCAGTATGCTTAAAAAGGCATCAAACCACCCATCTAAAGGAACATCCTTCTTCAGACAAAGATCTATTTCCTTCAAAAGTTCCTTCTAATTAACAATGAGTTTCTTTGTCAAAGTAGGGTTCCTTTATTAGTTATCCAACCCATATAATGGTTTTAGGAATTCATCATACATATACCCAACAAAAGTGACATTTTAGTTTAACTGATGGTCGCAATGACTGATTTCGACCTCCCCATGGGTTAAATGGAAGGTATTGGTGTCTAAGAACCACCTGCTCAAAAGCGGTGAGATAAGGGCAGTGGGATGGTGTGTGTATTTTCTGAGATACCCTATAATCATCATATATTCCCACGGTCTACAGCATGGTTCTGAATTCATCATAACTCTAGAGAACCAAAAAAGGACACCCCCAATCTAATCCAAACGAGCCTCTAGAGTGAATATCCCTCCTAGATAACCTGTCATGTTGCTCTTTAGCTGTAAATTTCCACATGTTACTTCGGTAGAAGTGTTTTATCTTGTCTGGATTCAACTAAACCTCCTCTAAATTTAAAGGTGTGTAGCTCAACAGGAACCTAGAAGCAATATCTCTCTGAAGGTACTACCCCTTGGATGAAATCAAGGCCTTCAAGATAGAGGTATTAATTATCCAGACAGTTGGATGATCAGTTAAATATGGTTCTAGGATTAATGTATTATACAATAAACCAAACCCCTATGATGGGAGCCCATTTGAAGCTGGGTATTACCATTGCCTCAGTGTGTGTTGTTTTTCCAGATATTTATGTAATGGAATGACTAGAATTATTTCATCAACAAAATCCTCTAGGTTCTTCGATCCATCATCGGCCGAAGAATGAGGGGCAATAGAAGTAGCCTTATAAAGAGAAACGATGTTGGCATCATCCTGTGAAAGTTCCATTGCAGCTTGTACAAAAATATTCAAAAGACCACAAAAGACACTCCAATGAATTTTTTTTTGATAAGTCTAAAAAAGGCTAAAGTACTTAAAAAAGTGTCACATGGGGCTCCATGTAATGTTCCAAAAACTGGTACGTAATAGCCATTTACCAAATAATACATGACACATGGAATCAATCCCCATTTACTACTACGGTATGGGGAGGTATTATAACACAAACAGCCACAATACTTTGGAGACCCATGAGGCACTAGTCGGTGGAGTGTCGGCCAGCGAACAGAAGGATTTGTGGAATGAATAAACCATGAACAAAGGCATCTCTATGTATATATTCAATACTTTTGTATGAAATTTTATGTTCGTATTATTAAGGCTTTAATGTTCAGTTTGTCGATCCATGGTTGGTGTGCAGTAAAAGCAAATCACATAGCATTCTCCTACATGGACGTACGGATTTTAGATTTAAATTACACAACATAGTTCATGAAAACCGAAATCTAGTTTACAGGAAGATTCAATTTTGAAGAGTTCAACTTGCGACACATACAAAGTGGTTCACAGATATAGATTTTGAAATTGTGGTGGTACGTGGTTGCAGATAAATACAAGGAAGAGTCAAGAGGACATTTCCACAAGATAAATGGTAAAAGACAAATTACATGGGCCCCTATATATATGTGTGGTCCCCTCCTACTGGACCTATCTATTCCACCGCAAACCACTTCAGTATAGGACTGCTTCTACATTGGAATAGCCTCATCTTCATTCCGAATGGACCCCATTCCGATGGGGGTCATTTCAAGGGTCCTGAAAACATCAAAAAGGAATTAAATACTCCCACAATAACCTTGATGAAGGAATAATGAATTTCCACAAGTCTAGTAAAAAGAGTGGACTCAATTTGAGTTACAAACATCAGAAGAAACATGAATTAGTTGATATTATCAAAGAGTTTTGTGTGAATTGGGTACCATCATTGGGAAGGGTCCATATTCCACATGAATCATGAACCACCAGTATGTGGAATGACCCACGAGGTGCTGGCCCATAAAGCGATGGTCTTTGAACCCAGTATCCCACAAACCTCATCGCTGGAGGAGTCAAGCGCTTGAAGGCCATCAGCATACCATCTTGTGAACTCAACAGTTCACAGATGAAGCAAATTGATAGGGTTTCACGAAACACAAATCACAAACTATAGCCTCCTAAAAACACTAGGTTATCGAGTGTTTCATGGATCAAGATATCTCCTCCTTGGATTTCTCAAATGGTTCCACATTACCATGGATATGATTTCCCCAATTCTCTATAAAAGTAGCCTAAAAGGAATTGAGATATGATGGATGAAGAACACAAAGAGGAGTCCCTAGAGGTTGGAAGAAAGAATTCAGAGAGGATTCTATCTTCAGTCTCGAATCATCAATGAAGTCCAAATTGAAATCAACATTTCTATAGGTATTACTAGTCATGAACCATAAAATGGATGAACATAATAATAATGGGAAAATTGTATACCTAAATGGTGTAATTTTGAACCCCAATTCCTTGTGGGTCTACTCCCCATAGATGAAAGGTACTGAAACCCTCCTTTGAAATGGTATTCTTCATAGTGTATCACTATAGGGATTGAACATGGCACCATATACTACATTATTATGTGGATGGAATCCAAATTAGCGTGGAGGACAACATGTCGGACCACGTACCACTATAGTTCATAGTGGTCCATGCCTAAGCCCACGTATTGATTCGGTGTGTGGGTGATCCCTCTACTCGTATACCACTATGGGTTACAGAGCTCCCCCATACAGCATGATAAATAGTAAGTGGAATGGGGAATCTTTGGGTATTTTTACATCTAGTTACAATCTCTCCCTTCTATTACCGTCTAGTCCTCTATAGCCCTTCTACGTACCAGTCCCCCGACATCAGGCCAAATCGTCCTCCAATGCCACTGGACCCATATGATTCGATCCTCAGGTAGATTTGTGCACCCCTTTGAGTATACATATCCATGGTAAGAGGAGTCACAATGGATCTCCCTCTAATGGTTCAAACTCCAGGGATGTCTATAAGTCTACATTCCCTTTTTAACCTAGATTCCAACATTGGGAAGCTAACGTAAACCACCCCAACTCTAGGGATTAAGGGTAATCACTTTCTTTTCCATTCAATGAGAAATGATGATCATTCAAACCAATCATGTTCACTTATCCTTTTGATGAGAGGAAACATTCCTCCCCTTTCCCAAAACAAGTTCTAGGGAACTACCACTATGGTATGTCCCTAATATTCCAAGGGCTGAGTGGCTTGACTTATAATGCCATCCCAAATTGAAGGGATCATTACACCGCATCCTCTTCCATCGTTGACTCAGCTTCTTCCGTCATAATCCCTCTCAATCCCATCAGTAGGATAAGAGGTGTGTGGTGGGTTGGATCTTTCACATCCTCGTGTTACTCACATTGAGTATGGATCATGTGGGCTTTGATGTTTGTGACAATTAAAAAATCCACAATACCAAACCCATATAAACTACAAGAACTCTAATTCCTTCTCAAACATGGATATGTAGGATACCTGATGGAAGGCTCGAGCTCAAAAGGGGTTCCCTTCCAAAAGGATTCACCCAATCATGTTCCTCTCAAATGGGCATCTCCCATGCATAATCCACAAGTTTCATGAACTATGTGGTCTCTAATTCCTCTCTCAAGGATATTTTTAAATCCCATATTATGGGTCTAATCTGAACATCAAGTCACCATTCATCCCCCTAGATGACCATAAACTCTAGATCGCCTTATTTCATGACATCAGTCATCATTGCCTTTGTAGCATCAAATCCATGTATGCTAATGACAATCCATAAAACCAATGGTCTCCCATGGACACACTCTTCAGGTGTGAACCAATAATTCACAAACATATGAACGTGAATTAATTCAATAATTATGTCCAAGAATAGGCAATAATTTCCCCAACAAAGGGTGTGATGAGCCAGACCTCCCATCCCCTCGACCAATGGAGTCCTTAAGCGTTGTTTGCTAAATAACCATCCAACGAGCACCTGAATTTGGAATGTAAGTCTATGAATCATGCATTCCATGGACATTGGGTGTTTTTGGCTGCACGAATAAACCCACTTGTGACCATTTGAGGAAGTTATATCCTAAGAGGACCGATTACACAAGTACAAAACCCCGTTCAATCGGTCGTTTGAAAAATTTGGTTGTTTCACCTCCTTCGCAATACAGAAGGGTAAAACTGCCCAATAATTGTAGGGTAAATCCAATTTACCCTATGGAAAATGACTCAGACTGGATCAAAAGAATATGTCAATGAGAATTCCTCTATAATAACAAATGAATTCTCATCACCCGTTGGACCATTCCTTGCCTGTTTCTCAACCGTGCACTAGCATTGCATTGGGTCAAAAAACTTATATCTATAAATATATATTACTTAGGAACTTATAAAACAATATTTATAATAAAATACTTATATTGTTAGTCATGTATTAAATTATAAAATACCAATATGGATTTATAAAACTATGTTTGTAATTTTTTGGAGATATGTAATATTTTCAAAAAAAAAAGAAACTATATTTTCTCTTTTCATTTAATAAAATATTATTTTTTAAATTATATCTGGGAATTATTTAAAAGTTATATAATTTTTATTTATTTTATATTAAATCAATATATATGAAATAAATAGAATTTTATAATTTCGATAATTAATTTCAATTTATGTAATGTGCTCCATTATAGTTTTTTGGAATAAAAATGAATTAATGACATAAAAACTTGTCGTCACTATAAAATTAAATGCATAAAAATTATTAACCAAAGGGTTAAAAGTCCTAACATGTTAAAAACATGTATATAATTGATTATTTGGGTTATTTTAATAGAAAATGATTTCCCCACTTCATTATTTTTTATTTTTATGTCTTTTTGACATGTGAAGCATGTGCTCTCTTTATACTAAGATGATATATTTACAAAAATATCATTCTCACCACTTATTAATGGGACCTCGATACACCAATTAAATACCCCTATAAATTTATATTTTACTATGAAATTATACTCTCTACTATTCTCCAATATTCCTATTTCAATTGGTTATGTTTTAGTATATAATATTTTGGTCTCAGTCCCCTATTTCAAATGAATCCACTAGGGGCAGTCAAAGTTATCAATATAAGTACATAAGTATCCTTAAAAATATTTCATTTTTATGTGCCCCTTTAAAAGTTATTTCTACCAATAATAATAAATGAATTAATTATATGGATTATACTTAATTTTGTTATATTATTGGAATAGATACTTACTGCCTCCCCTTGGTCCATTAAGAAAAAAAAATTATTTATGTGTCGATGCAGACTAATACCCCTGTAATGAAATGTATAAAATTTTTATAAAATTTATTTATTATTTATGAAATTAAATTAACATATTATCTTTTATATAAAAAATATCTAAATAAAATTTGTTTTTTTGTAGTAATTATATTATTCATAAAGGGATCAAATTCAAAACCAAACCCATCCATTAATTATGTTATGTTAATATTTATTTCAATCAAACCACTAGCATGAAATATGTTATAAAATAATATCATTGAGGAATAATTTAATTTAATTTTTGATAATAGCTTTTATAAATAATTTAATAATGATTTATTTTTGGGTATATTAATTTTAACATTAATATTAAACTCATTATTTAAGATGCCAACTTCTATTCATTAAAAATTATTGAAATATGTGGATTATAAATTTAATTATTAAGGATCATAACCAGCAATACAGTATAATGAAATTATTATGTATTAATTAACTATAAGTAATAAATTATAGTAATATTTTTTATATTATAATGATTAATATTAGGATAAGAATTATGGAAAAAGTATCTATTATGAAACTAGTTTAAAATAATCATGATTACACACACATGATATTGAAAATTGATAGTAGTTGACTAAAATATATATAGACAATGATTAAAACTTAAGATAATAAAATGTGATATATATGAATATGTGTATTAAATATTTCATTAATATACTTATCATTGTTTTATATTAGATGCAATCATTTTAGTAAAAGTTAGGAATTATGGTAAAGGGTTCTTTTTCTCAAACATAATTTTTTAGGACATATTTCCTTATCGAAACTATGATATCCTCAATATCATCTGATTACATCATAATGAATTTATTTTAAAATATTCATGTAATTCACTGGGTTTTAAAATAAATATCATTTTCTAGATTGAACTAGATTTGAATTCAGAAGACCATAAAGATATAAGGGTTAATTGTCACTATTTCCAATTATATGAGACATGTTTGATATAAAATACCCAAATTACTATTATATAGAATATTAAAACCCCATTTTACATACTTATAATTAACATAATTCATTTACTTTTATTTTATTTTAAATTTTATGGTATTCATGTTGAGTTCATTTCATTCTTACACTATCATTATCATAAGGGTTTCTTCTTCAATCTCAAATTCCAAAAAGAAATCATTCTAAAAGATAATCCATATGGGGAATTTTTATAACATTTTTTCTAAAACCACAAAAATTTTATTATCCTTTATTTTTTAATATTTTTACACGTATTATATCTATTTTATTTTCCCCTTGGATAATATATTACCCATTATAAGAGAACTGACCCAACATCTTCTTTTTCAGCCATTAATCATTTTATTTTATATCCTTATTCATTAGATTAATTTAGAAATGTCATTATTTTTTTATAAATTATCCATAATGCTAATTCAAAAAAAAATTTAAATTATTTTCAGAAATTTTAAAGTAATTTATAAATCTTTATGTATGTTTCATTTTTTGAAAAGTGTTAGAAAAATATTTTTTAAACATTTATATGTGAACGCTTATTTTAATAATTTTTATTTTTTAATGGAAAATCATCAAATATATTTCATGGTTTCTAAAGGGAATAATATTTTAAATGGTTTTATAAAAAAATTTATTTTTATAAATGTTTTCAAATTAATATGTTTATTTTCTATATCAAAAATAATTCTACCAATTTTCTTCAAGAGTTTTTCCAATCAATGATTTCATATTTGACATATTTTACACTTGATTAAGGATATTTTTGAAAAATTTCAATCCAAATTGATTCTCAATATGTCATATTTAATGTCCCTTTCTATAAAAGGAATGATACCCCACATATTATTTCTGGCATATTCTTCCAATATGTATAGTTATTAGTTTTCTTCCAATTTCATTCACCTATGTAGACTTTGTATTTTCCTCATTCGATTGAAAGATATTCACAAATATTTAATATTTTTATTTATTTTTGAAATTTTTTAGTAAAACATATACATTTAATATATCCAATATTATAGCTGGCCTAATTCTCTAAAACTCAATATCGGAAAAT
The DNA here is from genome assembly GCA_963277665.1 of Viscum album. Taxonomy (NCBI): domain Eukaryota; kingdom Viridiplantae; phylum Streptophyta; class Magnoliopsida; order Santalales; family Viscaceae; genus Viscum; species Viscum album. The sequence continues at coordinate 1,375,231,750 of OY728140.1, read as the reverse complement.
ATCCTCAATATGAAAATAAATGTAATTACTTGACTAAAACTCATTATTTTATAAACGTTAAGGTTTTGTAATTATATATAATATCAGACCCAAAAATCCCATAATGAAAATTATAACATGTACATGAATAGGTGGGATATATGAGGAAAATAATCTATACATAAATCATAATCCTGATATGAACCATGAGAAATTTTCGAGTATCATAATCCTATATCAAAGAATAATCAATGGTTGTATCATAAGGATTTCCTTGAAAATAGTGAATTAAATAATTTTAAATCATTATATTTTAATAAATAATCATAGGCCTTGAACATTGAGTTCCAATGTATAATTTTTTATAACATGTTAGAAGGAGAGGTAAGAATATAAAATAAACACATAGGTGGTGCTTTTCTAAATGAGAAATGGTAATTTTTTGGAAGGAAAATGAATATTATTTTTCTTTAAACAATTATTGAACCTTGAGGTTTCCCCACAAAAAATGGGGGTTTATAATATAATCATGATTAAAATAATTTTATGGAGGTCACACTTGTTGTGAAATTTGAAATCAAAATCTTCTATTAAGTCAGTTTTACTTATTATTGGGAATGTTGAAGGGAAAATAAAACATATATTATCCACAAAATAATGGTAATTAAAACTAATTATATACCTATGGAATATATATATACATATATTATGGATAGAATACATGGAAATAGGATAGTGGAATAGTAGGAAAAAAGAAAGATAGTGTCTAACCCAAAAGTAACATGGGTGGTTCAAAAGATGTATTTTAAGAATTCAAAATAACTTTTTTAAAATTACATGTAAAATATATTTTAATAAAAAATATATTTGAAAATATTACGATGAAAATATTTAGTCTAAATTAGATAATATTTAATTACATTTAAATAAATAATGGAATACATTTGTTGGAGTAGAAAAATATAAACAAAGAGGGGAAACATTCATTAAAGAAGATTTGAAATATTATAAATAATGACATACATTTGTGGGAATGAAGTTAAAAAAAGAGGTATATTTGAATCAAAAAAAATATTTTTGAAAAATATATAGTGAATATTCAACACAGAATCTTCCAGTGAAAAAAACCAATCATAGAAATAACATGTTCAAGATGAATCATAATAAATCAATGAATGTGGGATTTAGTTAATAAAAACACTTACAACATCATATTAATTAATATTAAAATTATAAGAAATGTAGAATATGATCTGTATTTTAAAATAACAGATATTTCAAAAAAAAAATAAACCCTAATTAAATATATTTCTAATAAATACACCACAAAATGAAAAATGTGGTGCAGAAGAATCATATCTCAATGAGACAAAATTGAGAACCAAAGATCGATAACTAAGGTCCTGATTAATTATATGTTTGATACTATAATATTGAACAATACAATTATTCTTAACAATAACTATATAAATATCCTTTTAAATTATTTTTATGGTTTATTTATTTCAATTTATCTAAAAGTTTAATCTTATGTCAGTTACTTGAGGGGGTTTGATAAATTTCTATTTAACTATATTTTCATGTTGACCATTATAAATAGCTATTTTAAAAAAATATTCATAATCCCAAAAATAAAAAAAATTACATTAATAACCTATTATCATATATATATATATCAATAGGTTTCAAAAATGGACTCAAATTATAAACAGTGTTGTGATATTCTCATTTAATACCATTAATTTTACAATAACCATTTATTATTCATATTAATAAAAATTTATAAAATATTATCATAAAATTATTTCAATTGGTTCATAAATATCATTTTTATAAATTATATACCTTTTTAAATTCATTCATGTTAGTAAGTAATGGGAAAACATAATATGTCGTTCTGTAGAGGCGATTTTCTGCAAATAGAGGATGAAACGAATTTCCATATAACAGCAGGGGTTGTATAAAAACAAAATAATAATAGTTTCAAAATATTAATATTTTAATACATATGAAATTTATTTCATTAAATAACTCTTTTGTATCATCCCATAAACAGTTTATAAAGAATAGAACTCATTATTCATTAAGGTAGTAATATGCATAATGCATGACAACGTCTTTATTTTTTGTATTGGTTTGGTTGGGAGGTAAAACTATGATATTAAAAAACAGAAACTGCATTTAGAATACTTATATTACTTATGTTATCATAATTTTATGTATATAGAAAATTTTAGGACATAGAGGATGATTAAGAATAATACAAAAACAGGTAATTTACTAATGTGTTGAGCATAAACATTCTATTGATAATATTATTTCCAATAATCGTCTTTATCTATCATATAATGACAAGGGAATTATGGGTTTTAAAAATAATTCTTAGATAAGAAATTTGGTAAATTTTACAACAGAGACTAAAATATAGGTCGTTATTGAATGGGTGCTGAAAATCAACTTTTATAAGAGGAAAATGGAATTTTTTGTAAATACCAATTACATCACTATGATGTCATCACACTACTAAAGGTTAAATGCCAAAAAAATTGTCTATAATATATTTTAGAGGGTTATTTTATATACATACCTCAAGCATTAACATATACACATGTTTCAAACATTTTTCATTCATTTAACATTATATTTTTACACTTTAATTTCAGTTTTTAGATTGGTAATTATTTTTTAACTACTTAGGTTTTTAAAAAAATATAAGATAAAAATCCATACAAAAGTTTCTTGTTATGAACCTAAATATAACCTATACATAATCCATTTCAATTTATAAATATTATAAAATAATATCTTAAATTTTAAAATAAAATACATATAAAAACATTTTTTTTAGAAAAACTATGTATTGACCATTATATATTTTTAATCTAATATAATATTAATCAAAAATTTTATGCGTGATAATATATTTAAATATACGTGTCAAAATAATATCAGAATCATTATATAAATATATTCATTTTTATTAAAAATTATAAATCATTTATATTTTTTTTGATAATAACCCTTTCATAATTATTATGGTCATTAAAATTATTATTAATAATCATAATTTTATAACCAAAATTTATGTTTGACTTGTCAAATAATATGATCATATTGATCTAAAATGTGGAATAATTTTTTAAATTTTATTTCTAAACATGATGAAAACTAACTTTTAATATAAGTGAATAAAAATTGTTAATAGAGAAAAATATTACTTAAGATACTAAAACATTAAACACCAGTGTTATAATTTCAACAAAGAATTTTTAAATTATTTATTTTTATTTATAATTATATATTTATATATAAAAGAGTTTTATAACTTTGTATGTAATTTATATGTTATACAAGTTTCATAAAAGTTGTGCTATTAGAAAATATTTTTTTTTACTATTAACCTAAATATAATTTATTTAATAACATATCAGAAATTAACCACAATCTATCTATTGATTCATGGAATCAAGGAAAATAAAATCAATTTATAAAATTCAAATTAATACATTTTTTAATTTATCTTTTAAATGAAAATTTAATTGAAATAAAGAAAAATATATTTTATTCTATATTTACCTTTTAAAAACATTATGTTTTCTTTTTACTATTCATAATGAATTTATGACTGATTATAATATTTTTATTTACTAGATCTTTTTTTATTCTTGAATATTCGTCAAAATATTCATCAAATATGTTTTGGATCATTGTAGATTGGTTTTGAGTATAAGAAAAGTAATTTATCAAAATGTTTATATAAATTAAAATTATATAGTAAAATCATTGGGTGTTATATGATATCCAAGTGATAACATCATAATAGTAAGTACCAATAATTTAAATCCCCAAAGACATCATTCTAAAACATCATATATGTCACATTGGATTTATGTACCTCGATCATAGGACATATGTTCAAGATTTCTATCATAGTACCACAAGTCTCTAAATAACGAAAATAATATTATTACCACTTAATATGACATGTAAAATAAGTATGCCAGTATATAAATGGGGTGTAAAATTAATAATAAAACTAACATGGTATGAACTAATCATAACAAAATTAAACTATATACGTGATGTGGTAATAAAAATTAAAACTCTAGTTGTGGCTAGCGTGCTTAATCTAATAATATTATAAACCAAGAAATAGTTTTTAGGTTTGTTATAAATATAGAACATCGTATATTTTAGGTATTTTTATGTCTTAGTTATTTTTATAGGGATTTATAAAAGTTAATTAAAAAATTTGATATCATTGGTGGGATAAAAATATGAAACACAACTTATAATTTTATTTCAATGTTAAGATAGTTTTTAGATCGTGAATGATAGGGAAAATAAGGTTTTAATTTTTCAGGATTAGTTTCATATGTAAGAAATCATGCACTTTGGTAATTATGGATGTATATTTTATAAACATCTGTTAAGAGAGCATATATTTTTTAATGTGATGTGTGTTCACGATTAATTTATCTACCTATAATTTCTGGGTTGTTGTGAGAGGCTTTGTTATTATAGTGACAATAAGAATGTATTGTGAATTTATAGTTTTGTACATTATTCTTCTAATAAATTATGTTTTAATCAATATTTAATAGTATTTCCTCCTCTCTATATGTGTTTTAGAATTAAAATGGTGTTTAATTATTTTCAGTAAGTGGCATTTGTAACACTATAATATTTTGGAATATAGTTTTTCAAAATTAATACTAGGATTGATATCCTGTTTTATAAACAACACTGAATTAGAAAAGGTTTCTTCATAATTTAATAATATTAAAAAACATTAACAAAAAACTATCTTGTAAATGGTAATATTATATTTAATTAAAAATTTATACAAAATAGGGTTAAGAAGAATTAATGTTTTAAAATGGAATATTTCAATAAAAGAATTATCTCATTGTATATTTTTTTTATTCTTTTAAATTTTTAATTTTTAAAATGAAATTTGTTTTTAATTCATAATTCCAAAATTATATTATAGTGAATTTTTCAGTTTTTTCAAAAAACAATTGATTGTTAACGTAATAGTAAACCTATGCCAATTTTTCTAATACCATCACTTATATGATATTTTCATCATTTAAAAATGAGTAAAATGATTTTGAAAAATTTATTATACATAAAAATATGTTTTTAAATTAAATTAAATCATTTAACAATATTATTTTTAATTTATAAGACCGATGTTTATATTTTTTCGAAACATGATTAAAATTTAACGATAAATTTTTTTTCTTTTTAAATTAAAATCTTGTTTTCATCACTTTTAGAAATTAAATTTATAAAAAAGAGTTCACATTTCATATCAACATATTTCTATTATGAGTTAATTTCAGTTTAATTTTTATTCATTTGATTATAACTACTATGATTAAATTCAATGACCATTATAGTGGTGAAAGGTTTACATTAAAATAATTATTTTACTCATGTGTACTTTTTATCTACTATATATAAATGTTATATTTTTTTGATAAATACACTGATATTAATTTTTAAAAAATATATTATAACTCATTTGATTAGTAATAAATGTTATATAAGATTAAAAACACATAATTATTATAATTCCAACTTTCTACAAAAACATATTTTATATACATTATATTTTTAAATTTAAAATTATATCTTATATTATTTATAAATTCAATTAGGTAATATGGATCTTATATTTAGATTAAAAAAATCAAATTTTGGTCAGATATATTACCTTAAATTAATAATAAAATCTAAATTCTCTGGGTAAAAACAAGTTACCCAGGTAAAAACAAAAATGGTTAAATATAAAAATATAGTTGTAAAAGAAATTAGACATGATTATAACATGTTAAAAAATGAATTTTAGTGGTTTTATGAACATTATATAACTCCACAATTCTTTATTACACACTATTTGAGACACTAACATTTGAACAGTTTCATACCATCATTCAAAAATTCATGGGTATTTATAAAAAATTGCATTTTCTTCACATATAAAAGTGGATAACTTCCACGAAATTTCTCTACCTCTTACAGTGAATTAGATCAACCTAATATCTGTTTTAAACTCCCTACAAATGTTATAGATTTCTTTTTTATTTCCAAAAGACCATGATGAATAGTTTTTATATATTATGCCATGGGAGAACATCTATAGGGGGAGTTTAGAGAATGTTTGGCTAAAGGAGATTTTTGGTAAGGGATTCTATGTTTTAAATTTTTTATTGAGTTATTTAATATATCCATCACTTAAACCTTTTTTATTGATTATATTCTTCAATGATTTCTTTCATATGAGTTTTTTAAAGTATCTATTTGATTTAAAAATCCATCTAACGTTCAACCTTTCATGTGTATTCAAATAAATATATACTGATGATGTAATGGGTTTTCATGAATCAATATATTTTTATGAGTCATAATAATTCATCCTTAAATATGATTTTACAAGATGGTTTTCTCATTTTCCATATTGATCTTATAATTCCCTCTCTCTATTGGAAATGTGACATTTTTAATTCTGATCTTTTACCATATTGATTTCATTTTTCAAAAAATATATTTTTTTTAATAATAATTCTCATCCTATAAAGAAATGATGTCCCCTCCTTGTACATATTATTTGTTCCCTCCAATGATCATATTTATATTCAGGAATAGAATTATATTTTATCTTGTGTGACTATTATTTTCCCTTTTTCTCTTTCTATAAGGAATCCTTATTATCACTTTCTATATGATGAGTTTTTAAAAAATATATTTCAATGTATTGTAATTTTTTTTGGATCGTATATTTTATCCTTTAATCCAAAATTCCTTTGAAAATTCATTATATATTTTTCAATGATATATTATTTTAAATATTATTTAAAATTATATTTTTTGAAAATAAATTCATCCCCTTTTTTGAAATTAATTTTCTGATGTCACTTCTTAATCCACCTTTTATACAAATGGGAAATTGATTTATAAGAAAATATTTTATTATTTCTTTTACCATTATAAGAATTAATCTTAACAAATTTCACATTTCATGTTTTGAAATATTTTCTCAAATTATTTTAATTCTTAATGGATTATTAAAGATAGTAATTTTTTAATGTTTTATTTTAAAAAGGAATTATTTATATCAAAAAATTAAATTTATTCATGTTTTTAATTTTATTCATCAAATATTATAAAAATGAGCATATTCATCTATATTACTTCTCTTTTATGTTACATGGGTTCTAATTGGGATGTTATATTAATATTCCATCCTTCTTATTTATCTGAATTACTTATTATAGTGATATTTTAAGGAATTTTCTGTAAAATCATTTTCCTCCCCTCTAGTCAATTTAGCTGTGATGAAATGATGAATGTTTTATAATCATATAAAAAAATTATGTAATTTATCATTATTAGATATTTTGGGTCTATGAATGGTCCACTATGTTTTTTTTCTTTTATATCCCTCTAATGAATTTTTTTAAGTTTGATATCTCATGTGACACTGATGTTGATCATGTGACCTTTTTGTCACATAATATATTTTGGGATTTTTTTCCTAATAATATGCATTCTACTATTTTTTCTATTCACAAAATATAGCATAGGAATTTCTTATTTATAACATAGGGTGTGGGATCTTCTTTTATTCTCAACACATATCATGAATATTTTTTTTAATATGAAGCATGGACATTTTTTTATACACAAAATAATTCATGAAAATTTTATTTGTTCATAATGTAATATGAGGGAAATATTTAGCAAACTCATAATTTAATTATTCCCTGGCATGTTACATTTCTATACCATATGAATTTGATTATGATTTGTGGTTTATGTTAATTAAAATATTATTCTTCCATCTTATGCTTTGGTATATAATATTCTTTAGATTACATGTCCCTCTATGATGACTTATGGATAAGTCTTATTATTCCATATCCCCTTTATAATATATTTCTCACTTGATCATGTATTCCTAAATTATTATTATCTTACCCCTGATGACTTGTTGAAAATATTTTCTATACTGAGATTTTTATTTGTCCCGTTTTTTATGTTTCCATTCAAAAATTTATAAAAATTAGTATAAACTAGTAGTTTTCTAGAAGTGGATCTTGTGTTGTGAAATTATGGAAAAATGCTCAAAACTATCCTAAATAAATTTTTTTATAGATAGTAACAAATGAAACTAAACCTTCTTTTATTTGTATTTTATATTTATTATGATAATTAATGTTTATCTTATGGAATTGATATAAAATAAAGACAACTTTATCTGACTCTATAACAAATCCTATCATTATAGATTTTTTTTGTAATGAACCAAAAGAGTATGGGTATGGACGAATAAATAATGGTGTTTTAATTATTATGAATTTATTATATATGTCTTTATATTGAAATCATAAAATTAGTATTCCCATATGGGATTTTATTAGGAAGTTCAATTCCATTATGGTAGTGTTTTTCACAGTGGTGGAGGTGGAGAGCACTCAAAGTTCAACAATAATCTATCCTCATGGGAAGGAATTATATTTTTTGGAAGAGAATATTTATTTTGATAAAGAGTAGGGTTCAGTTAAATTATTGGGACATTGATTAAGATTCTAGGTGTTTAGAAACGTCTAGAAGATGATTTGGATAGGGATTGAAACTCTACAGGTGTAACCAGAACATGGGAGGCCGTTGGAGAAAGGCTAGGAGGCCTTTCTGAAAATATGATGTTGCAGTATGTACGATTGAGGGAATCTTGGAATAAAAGGTTTAACTTTTTTTGAAATGGAATGACACTGAATATGTACGATTTTATAGTAAATTGGGTGTCATGCTACAAAAAAGTCAATTAATAAACGGGTGAACGAAATCCTCTGATTTTAGTAGCACTTTGATTTTTAGGCCAAATTCCAATAGTGTTTTAGGAATGATTAAACCATATTCTTATGAAGTGGATCATTACAACCCCCATTTTCATGCTACAACTATTGCATCAAAAGGTTAGTTTCAGGTGGTGAAACATTTGGTTTCACTATAACCATGTATTTTATACCTATTTTTAATAGGGGTATTTTATCTATTTAGTTTTATCCCTCATAGTTATTTTTAGAATAATAGGTTTCTAAAGAGGTATATTTCAATTGGATATCCCTTATTCCTTCTCCAATAAATCCCCAACTGCTGTGGATGGTTCATAGTTAAATTTATTATTTATTTTGAGGTAAGATCTTCTATTATTACTCATTTTAATTTCCCTCTTGTATCCTTCTTATTTAATGATGTTTGGAGTACACCTCGGTTTGTATTCCACTAAGCTATGGAGTAATAAATTGGTAATCATGGTTTTCTCATGTAAAGCGTCTAGAGGAGACCTTGTAATGTCGAACTCATCTTGTTGGGTAGGTCTATAGTCATGTGACTATTCCAAATGAATTTTCAATGAAAATAACATATTGGTTTAAATTCAATAATTAGTTAAAAATTATTATAATTAATTATTTCAAATGTATAGAATTTGATAGGATCTTAGATGGTGGTATGATCAAAATTGAATCATGGAGGATCTATGCCAAGGGTGAGTGGATCATCATGAATATACTAACACTGTGATTAATATAGGTGGAACTTTTAATACAAAATCATAAGACTTTTTTCGTTAGATCGTGAATTCCTTCATAATTCTATATTATAGTTTATGAGGAATAAAGAATTATGTTTCCCTAGGTATAGGAGATTGGATGAAATTTTACCTCTTATAATTATAATGGGTTCCATTTATAACATTAATACAGTGGTACCTCTTAGGATATGATGAATCACATTTTCACGGGTTGTGGAAATCAAGAAAAATTTGAACAAAAAAATTAAATTAGTATATTATGTGGAAATGGTAATTTTACCTAGGATTTGATCTCAATAAAAATTTCCTAACCATTTTTTTGGTCTCAAAATTGGTCTTTTACCCTTGGTTGCAGTTTGATGGAATTGTTTATTGTTCTCTTTATAGAATAATAATAATTTTTAACTAATAAAATATTAATAATGCATGCATGTTTGAATGGTGATATATATTGAACAAAGTATTGTATTAATATTTCAACTCTATAGTTGAGTTTAGAATGGGGGTGTTTCCTAGGTGAGGCATAATCTTATTGCGGGCATTGGTGCAGGTCTTGGGCCCCCTTTTCCATTTTCCATTTCTTTTCCTTTCATATTGTTTTCCCATTTTATTTTCACCTCCTCTTATATTCTACCATATTTCCAAGAGGGTATCCCAATTTGTGGAGTTTTGGAGAGAGAGAAGGGGGAGAGATATCTTATAGGGGAGCAAGCACGGAGTTGGATTCGGTTCAATTGTGTAATCTCAAGAAGTTTAGATAGAATAAGTGGTAATTTATTCATGAAGGTAGGACTTATTTACTTTCTTATATTAAAATCCCCATATAGTAGTTTCTTTAGATTTTTTAAATATATTTATGTGTAATTCAGGTTTCTTGGATATCCTAGGTAGGTGTTCTAGAGTGAATCATGTATTTTAGGCTGATTATAGGGGTTCTCATTCAACAAAACCAAATCTCACTATATGTATTTTATTAACATAAGAAATGGGTTCTTAGTTTTGGGTGAATAGTTAAAGATGATGGTTACATGAATAGTTAATTTGGGAAAATCTCTATGGGTGTTACTCAGGGTGTGTCTATATACTCGTTCAGACACCTCATGTCAGGGCACATGGTCATTTATAATAAGTGAACATACCAAAACGATGAACAAGGATAGTGGCCATGTTTTGTAGTTCGGCATACACTATGTGGAGTACATGGATAATCACATGGTTAGGTAGCCTATGTGGGTGTCATTTTGAGTGGTTGTAGACCACATCATGCACTCGTTGTAGTACACATCATTTTAGGTTGAGGTGAACAGACATGTATTTAGTTGAAGGTATCCATAATTCATATCAGGTATAGACTATATACTCTTCCCTATGGATTATTTTCAGTTTTTATGTCACCCAATATGAATAATTGGACATATAGGGAGTTTATTTTGGCTGTTTTTACTTATACATAATGTTGTCGGAACCCCTCCAATGTTTATAGGAGGTTTTTGGTTTTTGTTATACTATTTGAGTTTTGGTGTGAGTATTTATTTTAGGTCATGATTCAAAATAAACCTTTGAGTTTGGATGATTTATGTGATCCCTTAGTGATGGTCGCAAGCTTGCTGGACAAATTGGATTATGAACAGTATGCTAGTTTTTTCCAAGGATCATTTGGATGATTCCCAGAAGGTGATATTATATAGTATCTATTAAAAGTTATTGGTTTTACTTGTATTTAGGGACTAGTTTATTAGGTTTGGTGCAGTTGAGGTTTAGATGATGTGTTTTTGGATCAGATCATTTAGATCATTCATGATTTTTTGATGTTATGGGGTTAAGAGTATGGTCTTATTTCATCATGAAAATATTAAGAAGTGTATGAGGATGGTTGAGGATTCTATAATGGGAGGCTTCTATTATCAGTTGTTTTTGGATTCCATAGTCGACTACATGGAATTCATTTTTGGGTTCAGTGATTATTTTAGATTCCATTGAAGGGGTGGTGTTGATCAAATTATTGTGTGGTCAACTAGTGTTACATAGATTTATTCCCCATGTATGTATTGTTCAATGGTTTTTATTCTAAGGAGGATTCCATTATTGGGTGTGCAGATATAGATGTGGTCCTAAGGACCTTTGAGAATGATTTTGTGAGCTTATTCCTAATCCATTATTTATTGGGTGTCCATGAGGGATACATATGGAATCCCTTGTGGTAATTTAATAGTCATGTATGGGTTGGTTTCTAATTCTTGAACTGAGGATTATTGTGTTTAGAATGTCCTTTTGTTTCATATAGATTTGATTTAGGGAACTGAGAGAGCCTAATTTTGTTTCCTTAATTGTGGGGTAGTTTCTGTTAGAGAATTGGTGACTTCGAGTATCACTTTATAACATAGATACTAGATTTTTTAGACCGTTGTTCTTGTGTTCTAGATTATGGGGTATATAGAATACTAAACCTTAATTTTATCACCTATGTACTAGGTATTTTGATGAAATTTATACATTAGTATTGGATATAAGAGGATAAAATTATAATATTATTTGATCAATTGTTTTCCATATGTTTGATATGATTATTTTCTCTATTTGTTAGCTGCTTATTGTAGGATGTGTCTAGAGAGCTAATGGATGATCTGTAGGATTTCAACCCCAACCCCCATCAAGTTAGTGGATGATTTCCCCTCAAAAAGGGCTGCGTTTCTGTTATCCAATACTATTTTATTGATCTAAGTTATTGGATATTAACTTCCAAAAATTCATATTTGATAGAGCATGTTGTTTTAAAAACAATTATCATCATATCTATGAGTTATCTTAACATAAGTAGAGTTTATTTTAATAGTTAAAATCAAGGGATTAGAGTATTAGATCCTAATAGAGACACGTAATATAGTTTTAGACAAAAATGATGAAATCCTGGGGTCTATAATTCATGTATGATGGATTTTTAAAAATATTAGAGCTCTCTTATATATATACAAGAAACACATATTGTTATGTTACTGGTTGATCCATGTTTTAGAGTTCTTCTATCTTAATATAGTGTGGTGTTAAATTTATCTTGGGTTTCAGGATAGGAATTAGAGTTCAATTAATTATATATTTAATTCAATAACTTTTGTTTGTGTATATTTTATCTACTATATATAATTACTTTTTGAATAGGTGGTTCATATCATATGTTTGTTAACTTATATATGATAGCATATTATCGGTTTAAGATTAGTAGTGTAATATTGAGATTTATTTCTCACCCCATGTATAAGCACCATGGAATGCTTGTTAAACTGATGAATTCTTTAAAATTTATCAAAGCACATAGAGTGTAATAAGCAGAGTCCTAATGATTCTTGATCAGGAATGATTTATCATGTGGATTCTCAGGATCAGGATGCTATAAATAAATAGTTATTATGATGTAGTGGATTTACTACTCTATATTTTCAGTAGATCCTTTTCTTTTGAGTTATATTATTTTTTTGCTTTAGTCATCTCCGTGGATGATTAGTCATTGTTATAGTAGAATTATTATGAGTTTATATAATGTTTTATTCATTTCATTATTATATCATGCCTATATTTTAGTTACATATTATATGTACTCCAATTCATATTTATGAATATTTTCTTCTCTCATATCATACTCTAATTTCAATGAATAGTCTCCCCATTGAATGAATTCTACCACCAATTCCTTTTAATTGCATTTACCATACATGGAGGAGCTCTGAAATCCATGGGGTGAGTCTAATCTAGGGATGTGTGAAGTTAACCTATGACATTTTATTATAAAATTTATGAGCTTATCCAAATTTTTCGCCTTATTATTTAGGGTATATTAGAAGTGTTTTCATGGAATGTGTTCGATCTTTTGATTTATCGTTGACTATTTTTGTGGAGAAAACATTTCCAAATGGTATGTCCAGGATACCTAGTTAATGGGATTATTGTACATGGTTTTCATATTTACGGTTGTATGATTTCACTTTGTGTGATGAACATGGGATATGAATTTATTATTATTGTTGTTGTTTTTGTTGTTGTTTTTGTTGTTTTTGTTGTTGTTGTTGTTGTTGTTGTTTTATTTGAGTTAGTGGTAATGATTCGTTTGTACATGAATCGTTCTAGGAAAATAGGTTTCACATGAAATATGAATGTTTGTGGGTGTTTTCATTAATGATGGAGGATTGGTTGTTTAAGGTGTCTGTAATGAAAAATATGATTTTTAAAATATATCTTCTTATTGGAATTCAACTCAACTAAATCAATGTTACTTTTCTTATGGTAATGAGACATTTTAATATTTTAAAAAAATTCGTTGTGGTGATGAAGATACATTCCCTTCATCAAGGGATGCATGGAGATGTGTATTGATCAGTGTGGAATTTAGGTACCATACGGTTATAGTTGTTAGAATGATCAGGTAAAGGATTTCTATGATAATTTTGACATGGGATCGAGTTTCCCCGTGGAGTTATTATCCCTAACATTTCAATTTTGAGTTATATGGGACGCATTTTCAACCCGTTTATGGTGTGTTCTGTTTTTTCCATGTATTTCCCACTGGGTCTTGTGGTGGGGGTCTATACACCTACTATATGTAAGGGATTCAATGTATATATTGAATCATCCTATTACTGGGCTTTTAGGGTTTTTTATTACTAGGGTATTTTCATCTAGTAGTCTCTTCTATGGCTAGGCAAGAGGATTCCATAGTATTGAGATTTATGATCAAATATATGGAACTGGTTGGTTGTATTTTTCCTTTTTGAAATGTGATGGGATCATGGTTAGATGTTCGTGGATATTGACCAATGCCCATGTGGGTAGTTTTCATTTGCTTGATTAAGGTGTGTGTAATATGGCTCAATTTTAATTAGGATCAAAGAGGGTGCCCTATTGTTTTTGTAAATGGCCTAACTAAGAAGCATGGTTAGTTGTTTTAGGTATATTATCCCTATATTCATAGCACTTAGATAATGAAATAATTAGTCTAATTGTGTGTTTTTGTGAGTGCAAATAGGTTTGTGCATGAAAAATTATGATAGGTTCTTGGGGAATTACTCTTCCTCAAGGCAGAGACAGGTGGTCGGGATGGATTTTAAAGAAAAATCCACAATACATGGGATATGTGTTTGTGGATTATATGTAGCGTCTATTAGTTTTCAGAATTACAGAATGGGAGATGTGTGGACTTTTTAGAATTGTTTGGGTCCTGAGGAAAATAGATTGGTGTAGCCAAAGTGGACCTCTATAAATTTATTGTATGTACTATTCCATAGGCCATTGGAGGATGTGATCTGTGTTATTTGTTGTCTTTTTGTTTTTATAACATAATTTATGGTGAGATGGGGATGGGTGGTGGTTATTATTCTATATTAGTTATCATGTATCAAAAATTCCCATGTACAATACTAATGTTTAGTAGTATATGGAGTGTTGGGAATGGAGATTATTGTTTTAGTTATAGGGTGATGATAATAATAATTTTATAGTGGTGAGTATCATGTTAGTATTTAATTAATATCTCAAATTATTTCAGAGTTTTGAGACTTGTGATACCATTTTTTGGAAGGTCAAGGTATTGTTGGGATGTTCTAGTGATCTAGTTAGAATCATGGCCTCTTGTTGACCATTAAGGATTCATGGGGGTGAGAAGTTCCACTGTGGGGATTTTTCGATGACCTGTAAAATCATGGGTTATGGAAATAATGAGTATTTAAAAATAATAAAAGGGAGGTATCAAGGTAAAAACATTAATTTCACTTATGATACAGTTATGGATAATTTTTTCACAACTATATTAGTGGTAAAATAGAGCTTTTACCCTATAATGTGAGTTTGGTAGAATTCTATGTTGTTCTCTTTTTGAAAGAATATTAATATTTAATTATTTAAATATTAATTATTAATGCATTTTCAAATGGTCTTATCTATTGAATGGATCATCATATTATGATTTTTACTTTGTGGTTGTATCTAGATTGGGGGGTTTTCTTTTGTGAGGCATAACCCCATCATCAGTGATGTGACTGGCCCTCGGGCCATCATTTCATTTTATTTTTCTATTATTTTTTACACCTTTATTATCCTCCTCTTTGACTCCGGTGTACACCTTATAGGGACTCCCACTTTGTATAATTATTCTTAGATAGAAATGGAGGAGACAATAGGAGGTTGTGTTGTGGAGAAAGCATGGAACTATATTTGGGTTCGATGGAGGTATATCCCAAATCTCGGATTGACACATCGATGATTATTACATTAATATATATTAAATATTTATTGTTTTAGATACAAATAACTACATATTAGTTTTTTTTAATTTTTAAATCCTATAAGGTATTATTTGGGGTGACATTAGAGCCCTCATGGGGTTATTTAGATCAAATTGAGGGTTTTCAGTAAATTGTGGGGGTTATCTGTTTTATAAACCCTATTAATCTGGTTTTTAGTTTTTTAACATGCACCATTTGTTATTATTTTTGGGTTAAGGGTCGAATATGATGGTTACACAATGTTTGTTTCTGGGATACACTATGTTGGGGAGACATGATGTATGTCCATGTCCATATCCAAGCAACTCGTGTCTATGTACATGATTGTTTAGTGAACACATTAAAACATAATGTGATGTACATTACCAATGGCCTTGTACAAAACTTAGCTAGACCCCTTTTGGGTTATATTTATAGACACATGGCTAGGAACCCAATGTTGGTGAAACTCCATGTGTCGGTAGTACACACTTTGTACTTTGGGAAGTACAGATCTAATTGGGATGAGGTACACCGTAAATTATATTATTAGTGTTACACATTGTGTAACCAATGTAAATATCATGTATTGTTCCCTTTTGATGTTTTTTTCTCATTTCAACACCAATGAGTCATAATTGGAATTATACTCGACTTTTTTGGGTATTTTTTCACATTGATCAATATTGGTGAATCTCTTTGGTTTTTTGATGTAATTTGGGGGGTTTTTAGACTAGGTGAGTGTTTTTTAGAATATTTCTTTCAGTTTCAGATTCATAATCCACTTGGGGGTTAATGTATGAGATACAAGGCCTAAGTGAGGGTCCCAGCCTTATTGGAATACATGGATTATTGAAAGCATTTTTTTAGATTGAGTTTCATTAATATTATTACTACAATCTTGGATCAAGTGGTATCTCTATGGATATGTTGGGTATTCATTGGATTCTAGGACAGATTAAATGATGTTAGAGTAGTTGTGGTGTAGAAACTTTATTTAAGGAGCATATTGATTAGGGAATTCAAGCTAGCTTGATGAAATGGGATATTGTGTATGATATTGTGTTATTGAGTAGATATTAATAAGATATTTGGGTAATTTTAAGGATCCCCATTACAGATTGTTTTCTAACTAATGATCATTGGATTCCTTAGTAGGATGTTCAGAAATTTCTTTAGAGTGTATCAACGCTTTTCGATTCCCTTTCAAGTGTACATTATATTGAGGATAAATGGATTTATATTAAGGGATCCACTGAGATATTGCACATTAATCTCTTGTTTCATGGTTTAGATGTGATTGAGGGGACCCTTGTAAAGTATCATGTTGTTGATAATTTCCACATGATCATTGAGAAGGAATGTGTCATCATATTTCTAATCTATAATCAGTTGGTTATCATTGGTGGCTATTTATGGATTCCCTAGTGGGTGAGCTGATGATAAAATATGGGTTGGGTTTTGAGTCACTGATTGATGATAATTTAATTATGTGTATCCCCATGTATAAGTTGTTAGTGATCTATGGGATTGAAGGATACCCATGTTTTTTTGCACATTGGAGGGGTCATTTTTTATTAAAATTTTGAGACATTGAGTGTCCCCAAATAATGTAAAGAACACTTTTTCAACCCATTGTGTTTATTTTTTTGATGAAAGGATCTAGAGTCGACTAACTAATGATTTTATGTCTTATGGATAGAATGTATGTGGTAGATTCTTCATATTTATTATATTTGAGAAGAGACCATTGTGATAACATTGGGATGTGAGTTTTCACTATGGCTGATATGATTTTCTACTCTATTTTCTGTGAAGGTTTTATTATATGTTTCTAGGGAGTTAATACACAATATGGGTGAGTGTATCCACCATTATCCTCAAGTATATTTTTTACTCTAATTATGTTCTAGGTTCCCATGGAATTGAACATTCTTAGGGAATTAGATAGAGGGTTATTCCCTTACCTGACATTACCGTTTTTTTGTATCTGGTTAATTTTAGAGGACTATCATTTTTTGGACATGTTACCTCATAGTTAGTATAGTTCCCATCTCTAGTTCAAATAATTACATTGGTGTGACGACCAAATATGTCACTATGTATATGAATAAAATAATTATTATATTAATATCTTATTCTATAAGAAAAACCCAACAAAAATGAGCTCAATGATTTTAAATGAATGTTATTAAGAATACATAAGTTGAATATAACTCCTATAAAATAAAAATATAGTAATCAATTAAATTTTATTATGTATAATGGATAAATAATTAATATTATTTAACATGAATAAGGATTTTTTTATCAATTAACATTTAAAATCATTAATAAATTAAACTGGTCACCTTTCAATTGTTATTATGATCATGTGTGAAATTAAATGATAACTGAACATATATTAATATTAATTTAATTATAAATTGGTAAAGAATAATATCCTGAAAAAAATTAAAAAACTATATTTTCAAACCTGGTCATGATTTCTTTAATGCCTCTTCTAGAGTGTATTTGGCTCTTATGGTGCTTCCTCACCAATTGGATCCTCTATAAGGTGCTTCGACGTATAAAGGTGTTGACTTTATGCTGGATGAGATATTCAATGTTGTAAAAAGTATGCAGTAAGTGTCATGAAATGTGCATGTGTCTAGTCACAACCTGTTTGGTGTTCTGGATCATTCCAATTAGTTGAAAATGGGTGATGATCACAGAACTTTGGCCAATGTGCAAGCCTAACAGGGACAGTTAGGCAATGTGTGGTTACCGATAGTCAAAAATATGGATGACACATATGTTGTTGATCCCACTAAAAAAGTGGAATCTCAATATGGTGAATGGGTTTCCGACTAAAAATTAGTGATATCTAAGGTCTCTTGTAGTATAAAAAGACATAAATTTGAGGAAGGAATTCTGGAGGATGGGGTTTTGGATGTGGTAGAATGAATTGGAAATAAATACTCCATGTATAGGGAAAGATAAAGAATAGGATGAGAGAAAAACTTGGTCTTTTATTTTTTTACCTATTGAGGGAATATCAATTATGTATTACCTCTTCCTTTCCTTCCTCACTATTTTATGATTTTAATAAATTGGGAATTGTCCTATCTCTGTAAAAAAATTATTATAGTCAAATTCCATTTTGGATTTCCGTGAAAGATATATATTTTTTATTTTTATTTTATATTTAACAAATTTATATCATAAAAATAAAATGCATCAATACTATTATCCTACACATAAACATTAAGCCTAAAAATATAATTATTCTAAAAATGGGCTTTAATGCGTTACAATCACTAATGTATAAATTTAATCTTTATAATGTTAAAAAATTTCTCATAAGTGAGTTTTTTATATGTCATAAATGGTTCCAAATTATATAATAATTTCCAATTTATTTTTCGCCATAAAAATTTATTACATAAATAAAATCTTTTTAACATAATAAAAGATAAAATGGAAAAATGGTTAACCAAAGGAGTGGATGGCCTAGAAATTTTAATAAAAAATAATAAATTTTTTGATGTTTGGGTCAAAAAACTTTTATATTAAACCATATGTTCAATTTTTTAGTATTCATTTAATGTCATACATGTGCTTTCTTAATAATAAAAAGAAATATTCAAAAATTATATTCTTACCACTATTAATGGTTTCCTCTCACAAGCCCTTCAAGACCATGAATGAATATCAATTATGAATAAAATATTATATTTCCTTTCCCATATGTTATTATTTAATTTTCCTAAGATTAGATAAAAAATATTTTGGCATAATTTTCCCCTTAAGGGAATCATCTCAGGGAAGCCCAATGTTCGCAATGTAGGTACAGACATTTCTCTAAAGTTTTTTCTTTTCTATATTTTAAATTAAAATATATTTTTCATAATATATTATGGTTGAATTATTATTTATATAATATTTATTTTTTATTTATTTTGTTATTATACATTAACCACCTTCCACTATTTCCATTAATAAAAATGATAATTCCTTTTAAGTGTTTGTGTGGACTACCACCTCCATCAAAAAATGCATTTATTTTTTCATTTATTTTTTATATTAATTATGAAAATATTTCAAAATAGGTTAAAATAGAATAAGAATATTTAAATTATATAATTATTATTTTATAATAATGATATTATGCCAAAAGAGTCCACTTTCATAACCATACCCATCTAATAATTATGATATGTTCATGTTTGTGTTGGTCCTACCGCCTACATGAACACTACAATAAAACAATATCATGAAAGAATATGAGAAAAAAAATTACAAATAATATATGACTTAAAAAGAAAATATTGATTTTATTTGGGTTTGGAAATGGTACCACTAATAATAATTTCATCAATTAAGATACTAATGTATGTTTTAAAAAATCATGAGTACATGTTCATCATTTGTTACATCTTCAAAGATCATGAAAAAAATCCAAAATAATGAACTTATAATACTATAAATAATTATATGGAATTAGTAAAATAATCTTGTATCATATGTTAACAACTTAATATTGTAGAATAATGAATAACAACACTTCTATTACAAAAATAGATCAAAAAAATCATTATTATTCACAACTAATATTGAAATAAAACAGTACCTAACTGATATACATATAGTGAATAATTATAAATTTATTTTATAGTGGGTTCTATATATGAATATGTTCATGAAATATGTTATTAATATATATATTTTTCTTATATGATATTCAATTACATTAATGGATATTGGGAATTAAGGAAATGGGTTCTTTGTATCAATTTTAATTTTTTGGACATTTGATATATTATACACCATGATATCTGTGATTTGGTTTGATTTCTAAATCGTGAATATATTTTACCATATGTGTGTAATTGATGATTTTTGAAGGTCTATATCTTATTCTATTTGTAAATGGAATTATGTTCAAAATATTCAAAGGTTGTAAGGGTTATTAGTCTCTATTTTAAATTCTTAAGACATATCTGACATTGTGCACAATTATAGGGATTAAAAATCTGTGGGCACGGTTTCTTTATTGGGGCATACAGTTTCCTCTGGACATGTTCCTAACTGTGTGCCTCCTCTTTGGGGTTGAATGATTAATTCAAATAGGGTTCATAGTTAGACAAAAAATGTTCCATTTGTGTAAACACCCTCATTTTGTGGTTCTAGGTTTTCTAAGGTAGGGCACATGGTTTGGTAAAACCATGAACCAACCATGAACTACACAAATTCCCAAATAAATCATCCAATTTTCAAAAACATTCTCCCAAGATAAAACCCCAAAAAGATATTCACAAAACAAGGAAAATAGAACATGAAAAAAATATTGAGATATATTAATAAGAGGTTGGGATCTTACAATCTTCTCTCCTAAAACAGCTCATCCTCAAGGTGTACTCCCACATATCATTTAGATTTCAAGGTAAAAAGATCATTCCACCAAGACTAAATATCCTCTTCATTGTCCCATGTTTCCCCTAAACACTCCAATGTTTCTACAATACATGAACTATAGGCAAGAATATTTCCCTTGAAAAATTATCACTACGATCCAACACACATATGAGATGCTCTTCAAAGGATGTGTTGGTCTCAAGCTCAAAATTATACATAGTGATCATATGATAAGGTTCATGGTGATGCCACCAAATTCTTGAAACATGAAATAAATCATGCATAAAAATGTACCTCTATGAAATTCACTATCGGAACACTATTGGATCATTCCCTCCACATCCTAAAACAATCCAAAAAACTTAGGAGCTAGCTTTCTTGGTCTATTTATCTTGGGTTGACCTTATCTAGGTGACAACTGATGGAATATAAGATCACAATCAATAAACTATAGGGGTCATAGATGTATATCATCATAATACAAATCTCTACTTTGAGCCATATCCATTATTTTACAAATTAGGTTATGCTTATTCAACCTATCCTTCGATACTCAGTCCTAATAGCTCTGACACACCATCCTCTATCCATCATAGAGGTGATATGCATGGCCTACAAAAAAGATCATCATATGCAGAAATCTATATAGTTTCTTGGTAATTATTAGTATAGGGTAACTCTAACAAATCTAATTTATTCTCAGATGACCCACCGAAGTCTAGAACAAATAATCAAAGAATATAATCAAGTATCTGTATAGTATGTTACAACATTTCATCTATCTGTGGGTGGAAAATGGTACACAGTAGAACCTATCTACCAAGTGCCTTCTACAATCCCTGCTAAAATCATGACATAAAATGTGAGTCATAGTCTTAAAATTAATATATATCCCCAATGCATATATAAAATTTCCCAAAAAAAATCTCCTAACTACTCCATTAATAAAGTATCATTTATATGAAATAAGTGTTCTACCTTAGTCAATATATCAATAATAACCCAGACAGTATCATTAATTTGAGTCATCCTTGGGTTACCCAAGAAAATTTCTATTATAATCTCACCCCCCTTCCATTATAGAATGGGGAATGGTTTTATAAAACCCCAATGTCAATGATTCAGAAACATAACCAATTTCCAAGTGTAACATCATGTCATGAACCATAGAATCTTAATTTTCATGCTCAACCACCAAAATGGTCATCATTGGTCATGGTAGATTTTTGTCATAACTAGATTCACCACTGACTTCGAGGCATGAAATTCACAAATCAACATCTCCTACGTGTTTGTATACATAACAACCCATTTCTTGAAAATCATAATATCATCCCTAACTATGGAATATTCTGAAGGTGACGCCCCACTTTCAAAGATTTTCCTAATGTCCAAACATTTTGAATCCTCATATTTGATGTCTCTAATATAGATAAAAAATGTAGACTCCACTGAAACTAATACAATAGTAATCTACTCCTAGATATCCTAAACCAAAACAATAATCTCATACAGTAATGTCATCTTCTTCCACTTAGCACTAGAAACATGAACTTCATGAGTCTGAGTTTTCACGATTAAAACATCAGAAACATTGTTTCCCTTCCTAGTTTTATATCCTAGATCAAAGTATAATGATTTAATATACTCAACTCACCTTCGATACTAGATATTCAAATCCCACTATGAAATGTTATACTTTAAGCTCATGTGATTAGTATTCAATGAAACATTTTCTCTCAATAGATAATTTCTCCATCACCTCAAAGCATAAACCAATTTCTTTAAATCCATGTTATGTGTATAGAAGTTCTATTTATGTGGAATCAGCTGATAGGTCACATACAACACAACTTTATATTCCCGCATCAACACTACTCCATGTCCAACTCATGAAGCATCACATAACACTATATACTCTTACCTCGACTTAAGTAGGATCATGATTATTGTGTTTTTAAAGCACTTATTCAACACCTAGAAGAAATTTCACATGATCTAAACCAATAAAACTATACTAACTTTTTTGCCATGCTTTAATGTTGTCCTTCCAAATGGAAAAATTATTAGATAAACCTTTGATAATATCCCATTGACCATATAAAGATATGGATTGGAAAAAAAATGTGGTCTTCTCCCAAGAACCCATTGCTTATACCTTCTCTAGGTATATAAACATACCTTCCTCAAAGATCATGTGACTCAAAAAGTGTACCTGCTCAGAAAGTAATTTACAGTTTGATAGCATGACATATAGTTGATTCTCTCTTAGTGTACTCAAGATGTTGTCATGATGTTATGAATGATCATCATGAATCTTGGAGTCCACCATGATTTCATTCACAAACACGACCACAAATTGATCTAAGTATGAGTGGTATATTATGTTCATCAAGTACATTAATATTGCTAGTGTGTTCATCATCCCAAACGACAACATAAAAATATCATGTATTCCATACCTTCTTCTAAAAGTAGTCCTATGTATATCAAATGGTCCAACTCACAACTTATTATACCCTGATATCAACTATATCTTGGATAAAACATAAGCTCCTAAAAAAATTCAAATACATCATTGATTCATAGAAGATGGTACTGATTCTTCACAATCATCTGTTCAACTTCAATTAATTGACACACAAACACGGAGAAATTTCACCCCTAATTGCAAAAAAACAGGGGAACCCCAAGGTGACCTACTTATATGGATAAAACCATTATCCATTAACTCTTCTAGTTTAGTCTCAAACATTTTATGCTCTTCCGTTGTAATTTTGTACGGTGGAATTGAAACTGGCTCAGTGCCATGCATGAGCTCAGTTATAAATTTGATATCTATCTCAAGTGGAAGCCCTAAGAATTTCTCAGCAAACACCTCCAAGATAATATCCACTATGTATATAAAGTCAATTATTTTACACCCCAATCATCAAGTAACTGAATAGAAATATGGGTGGTGAGCGTTATCAATTCCTAATTAATAGGTATTGCACAGCCTTCATAGCTATCCCATTCTCTAGAATGAATATAATATTTCATTCTGGAGATGTAAAATTCACTCTCCTATGGTAATAATCAATGTGGTCTTGGTATGCATCTTACTAGTCCATACCCATAATTAAGTCAAATACTTACATATCCAAAATATAAGGATCTCAAAGAATATGATACTACCTTACCTAGAGATAGCACACCTTGCACAAACAGATGTCTCTCAATATTACTTTTAATGGTGTGTCGATAATTATAACCTCACTAAAAGACCCTAATGATATGATTAGAACATTCAAACGTTTTGCAGATATACAAAATGGGAGGCACCTGCATCCAATAAGGAACGAGAAAGTGTAGAATCTACAAGAATAATACATCCAACTATTGATGGTCTACCTTCTCTATCTACCAGTGTGGGATGGATGCCATTAAAATTTCCTTAACCTCTACACCACAATATAGTATGAGTATCCTATACTACACTAGTCTGCTGATAGTGCTACAATTTCCTAAAAGGACCATGTCAACTGCCTCTCTAGCCACGAGCTATAGAAATCTAGCGATAGAACTAATACTGTGTAGAAGATCCCCTTCCCACACTTTTATTGTATGTAGCTTCTCAATTATGACACTTATGTTGTGGGTTCCTCCAAAACCTCTATAGATGTTCCATCCTACCACATGATCTGCACTCTACTAGTGGATAGGGAAATTATCTATAGAAGTGACCTTATCTACCACATTGGTGACATATAACATGAGTAAGGTCCTCGTAACAATCAATCCCATTAGCCACTCAATTTACCACTTTATGGGTCGAAATTTTCATAATTATGCTTATTACTCATAGAATCCATACCTCCCTACCATCCAATAGAAAACTTTTATCATGAACCAGATTCCCCCCTCATGTTCCCCTAAGAAATGATAGTTTTATTAACCACTTATAAAGACATCTTTGTCCATAATATATTCACCTATGACATAATTTCACATTTAATAATGTTCGTAAATTTTTTTCTACAGTTTCCACATCCCCCAAAAACACTTGAAAAGGTTTTACATGTTATTAAATAGTCTAGTATATCCCATTACATACATGCTCCCCTGGTTCAACCTCATAAACTCAACTGATCTCTTCTATCTTAGCGTATTAGGGTAAAAGTACTCCAAGATCTTATCTTAAATATTGATCCATTCCATATTCTCTAGCTATTCATGATGAGTCTATATTTCCCACAAATGATTCACATGTCCATGTAACATTAAAGATACAAGGTTGACTCTTTTCTCAAGAGGAGTCTCCAAGTTGTCAATTATAGTCTAGATGGACTCAATGTAGAACATAGCTACCTTAGGTCCACCCTCTCTTGTAAACATCATAGGGTTTTATAAATTGAAATCCCATGTTAGGTGAATAATGATTTTCACAACCCACCTTGGGTATCTTTCCATAAACTAGATGATGCGATCAAAGTTCTCTCGAAACTTCTCTTTGACTTCCTCACCTAACACTATCGGTTCCCCAGGTTCCACTCATGGTTGATCATTTATATCCATTTCCTCTTATATTTATATCAATAAGAGTTGTTGCAAAGTATTATCAATAAAATTTCAAACACACATATTAGGACACATAAAACTTATTTAGCACATTTACAAAATATATATTCTAAAAAATATATAATATCTCATTCCCCAAAAACCATCTATATGGTCAGAACTGAGGTGTTATCACTACCCATAACCGTCTTACACATATGTTATGGTTATAAAAGGAAAAATCATCCCATGAATATAGTAAATCAATAGAAACCTAGTTTCCATTCTAATTTATGAAAACCTGCATCACTTAACATTTTCATCACATATTTTCTCCTTTTCATTAATTCCACACAAGAAAAGGAACCCATTTCTATTTTGAAAACATACCCAAAACTCATTCTCATATGAATTCCTAAAATTAAGCATGTCACAAGATAATATTAAGTGCCTTGAATGATGCATTCATAATCAAAAGTCATTCCATTATAGGCCATGAGTAAAATCACAGAAAAATTCAATAACAATAATCACATCAAACAACAAGTGCATCACACGAGATAAAACATTATCAACTATAACAACACACATCGATAACAATAATACCACCCTGGGTAATTATTTTTCCCCCTATTACATGGGTTAGATACTCCCAATAATGATCTCTTAACCAAGGCTCGACTTATCCAATGATCATGTAAAACTTTTCCAAATAGAAATACATAATTAAAAAATAAAAATCCTTTGATACAACTTTGTGATGGCCCTACCAGAGTTCTACACATTGGTGCCCCGAGACGGTAATTCACATGAACTCACGAATGCCTCACCATATTCCACATCCTATCAACTAGTATTTAGGGTATAATATTGATAACTGGGAGACTATACCCTCTTTATTAATGTATCATAGAAATAGAAATAAATAATAATAACCAGATTATATATCTAATGACCAAACCAAACTAGTATCACTTGATGACTAAAAGAGGGAATACAATATAAAAACTAAACAGTATATATTCCATGACAAATATTTATCAAGTGTCAATATTAAAAAACAAAAATACATAAAGACACTAAAAACTCTCAAGTAGTTCCTAAATCAAATCTAGTTCGATCATCTAGGTTCCATCCAAACTCATCCATCTAACAATGAAATCATGTCCATTTCTTCTACTGCAAACATGAAGTCTATTTGGGTACTGATGATGAAGACCTAGTAGGGTGTGAGTGAAACATAGTGGGAGACTCCCAACAGAATATAAACAAATATATACTCAATAAAAGTGTATGAAATTTTATAAATAATAATATAAATAGTGTGAAGTAAACAATTTACACTTATTCAATTATTCTTTATTCATCCAAATAAACCCATAGGTTCTCGAGGACACCCAAATCATCAAAACCCGCTTCATCCAATGCCAGAGTCTAAACTAACCCCATGAGATGTAACATATCACAACTACATGGCCACCAATTAACATTACATTTCAATCCAGGTTATGGTCAACTAAAATTATAGTAAAAATCCATCATTTTGGGCCTAGAACATTATTTTAGTACCCTGTGGGTATTTAAAGAAATAATACATGACTTAAACTCATTTATCAAAAACCCATAAATGTAGGATTCTGAAATAGTAGTCTTTTTTCCATACCCATATATAGATTTATAATTATGGGATTTTGAAATGGCAGTCCTTATCCCAAAGACATTTATCAATTTGTCATTATGGGAATTTAAAGTAGCATTCCATGTCTCACACACAATTTATATTTCAAAAAACTATATATCACATATATAACATCAACCAATATTAATTATAATTAATCTATACATGAACATTTCACATTAGGGTGCCTTCCAAAATTATAAAAAAATCATGGTTCTTCATTTTAATCTCACAAAATAATATAATAATTCAATATTAAGCCATTTTTCATTACCTAACCATATAACACATTAACCCACTGAGGTTAATCCAAACATATCATAATCCTTATTATAAATTAATTCATAATAATATTTATTAACCAATTATAAAATACCAATATCCAATCAATACTATATTCACACTTTTATTAATTAATTTACCAATTAATTAATCCCATTCCACTAATTTCATAATCATAACATTCCATTAATTAATTAAAAAATTAATTAGTTATATTCAACCAATTTCATAATCACAAAATTCCATTAATTAATTCACTAATTTATTAATCCAAATCCATATTTTCCTAAATAAATTAATCAGTTAATTTATTCAATAAAATATTCAATTTCCAAATGTGTGAGTTGAATTTAAAAAATGTATACACACAATTCTAATCAAGACTAAGGATATATGAATTTATTCCCCTAACTCACGATTTATAAATACCACTCAATAATTGAAATCCCCAATTTGAAATAGGAAAACCAAGATAATGATAAAGATTGATATTTACATCTGAAAACTTTATCCAAGGTCAAATGAATCAATATCCATCAAACCAATATCTAGATGAATCAAAATAGTGGCAAACCATCCCTTAAAATGATATGAGAAATATAGAAGTGAGGTAAAACCCAATAGGATGAGAATATCTTACACAGGGAGATATAGATCTTAAACTGGTCTTTAACTCATCAATAACAGAGATTTAGGTCCTTAAAATCCGTCCAGCCATAGAAAAAATGAGAGAAAACGTTTTTGGGTCAAGCTCTGGTGTTTGGGGGTTTAAGATCGGGGTTCATGAAATTTTATTAATGATTTTAGTGGGATTAAAAATCTTCATGCCTAGTTTTATGCTCGAGGCACGCGAATTCACCTAACTGTGCACCTCCTCCTAGGGGTTTCATGGTTACTTATGATTGGGTGCATAGATTGACAATCATTGTGCCAACTATAATGAGCATGAACCCAGTAGCATTAAGTCGATTCCCTACTATATTAAATTAGTAAGATTATAAGATAACATATCCTAAAGGACTGAATAGTTGTTTTCATCGAAAAAAATTGATACATATATAATTTTTACATTATAATATTATATGAAAAACCATATGGATTCCATTAGAAACATTCATAACTAAATGATTATCCCTACAAGTCATTAATAATATTCTTCCTCTAAAATTGGGTGAAAAAATAAAACATAAGAATGGGGTGAGCTCAAATGCTCAGTAAAAATATGTAATACAATATAAGTTATCATAAACATAAACATTAGGCATTGTGAATTACATAAAAACACTCCCTTAAATTTATACTTGAGCATTATAATGTATGAATAAAATCTGAGAAAAAAAGCTAGATAACGGATCATAATAGACTGAGCCATAGTCATGGATATTATACTAGTAAAATATCACATGTTTTATCATTTTCTAATATCCTAATAAGGGAATACACAATTTCAGACATCTAAAACATATCATCAAGGCCTCGACCATGACGTCTGAAAAAACTAGGGTATTACTTCGGCCAAAACCCAATTCTATCTTGTCTCATGATACCTACCGATGCATTGAGGGACTATATGTAACCCCACCCATGACAAAAAAAGTTCAATGCATTCCTCATATTAATGGGGCTAAAAATTAACAACATGAACTTATTGAATCTAAATAAATTTCCCCAATCTATAATAATAATCACTAACAAATCCATGTAGCATGGTGAATGGAATAATGACAGCACATCCACAATCAAATTAGTTATAATCCTTTTAATGATGTTTTTTACATAAAAATATTAATATATCAATATCAATAACGAATAAAATATAATGGTGGTATTGAAATTAATAAAAATACTCAAATAAAATCATTAATAAATTCCTGAGAGAAATACACTTTTTACTTTACAAAGAATAGTTCATTTGAAAAATCATTATTATTTTTCATAATTGTTTGTATAAAACCAATAATGAAAAAATATTTTTTGATGAAAAAATTAGTAATTTATTAAAAATGATAGTTTCTTAAAAAATTATTATAGGTGGTACTTGAAAAAAGGTAAGAATTCAAGAGGTTCCCTTTAATCGACTTTGCGTATCTAGAAATATTGAGAAAGAAACTTGCAAAATATATAACACTAAATTAAAGAAAGAAGGATTCTATTTGATACACATATATAGAATATTCCCATAGAATTTATGTGGAGAACATAATAATAATTTATAATTTTATTTCTATAGAGATATATAATATGTAATCCAGAATGAAAAATAGAGTTTTGGGGGGAAACCCTTACCATATATTTGAATGTGTTCTACACATGACCTTAATGTCTTATATAATCAAATTATATAAATAAATAAATTAATTAATAACCTTTTATACATTCATTTAATTTATTAAAATTTTATTTTGATCATTTATTTCCTTTTTTATGAATTATAAGATACAATTTTATTGCTCGGAAGCATTCATTTCCATGGTTTTGATGATCGGTATACTTGTATATGAGTATGGAAGTTCATGTGGAATGAGTATAATTCTCTATAATTGAATTTATATGATGTTAATGAAAAAACAGATGTGTAATTGGTATTATGTATTATTTTCTTCCATATATGAGGATGAAACATTAATGACACTCATTTCGCTTAATTTTATAGGTTTTTCAATCACAATGATCTAGTTTGGTTCCATTATTTGATTTTATATATGTAAAATGGTTCATAAACATTGAATAATATATAATACCTATTTTATAATTGGTTTCAAAAATAAAAATGGTATCATGGATAGCCTTTATGGAGAAATTATAGAATGAAATTTTGTCTTCCATGAAGATTGTAAGTCAGCACCTCGGAGATGATGATTTTGTTTTTTAAATAAGAGAGATAAAGGTTAAGGATATAGATGATAAAGTTCCATTAACATTGTATCATTAATTTATATATATGGTACTAGATTTATCATGATCATTTGTATATATTTGGTAAGGATATTATAGGAAAAAAATAAATCTAAATGAAATTAAATAAATGAATAAGATTAACCTCTGGAATTATCCTCCTTGAGAACCTCATTAGGGAAAGGGTTTATAACATTTGGAAATACCAAGAGCTTATGGATGGGTGTGAGAGACTATGTCTATATATTTGGGTATAATTTATAAAATATTAAAGGCTTATATGTTTGAGTATAAGTGTTAGTGAGGGGTGGTATTTATATTGGAGGATAGGGGTGATTTCACATTATTTATTCATTAATTTGTTATTTTTCCTAAGACAAACAATTGTGATTATTCTTGAGAATATACAGGAAAATAAGTTCATTTGAATTCAACACAAGCGTTATTACATCATCCAATCATCATCTATGAGTAAAAAAATCATGTATTTATCATTTATTGTCAATTAGCATATTTTTCTTTTCCCAAAAAAAATCACCTATTGTAAAAAAATACCAACAATTAACAATAACCATTTCTCAAAGTGTAGAATTAAAAACTGAACTATATTTTATGAAAATAATTTTCCAAATATAAGTAATTAAATTTTTTATTCAAATCATCATTTACTCAAAAATATAGATTTTAACTCTATAACTGTTTTTATAGCACTTGCAAAAATTAACTACTATCTCATAAAATTATCTGAAAATCATATTGAAAAAAAAATGTTAATTTATGAATAACTTTTATCTGTATATATTTTGTTTTAAATTTCTTTATTGATAATGATACTGTAATTAAAAATTTAAGACAAAAAAATACCAACACTTAATTTAATGATTTGGAAAATATTCATTTACATATAATATGATGTAATTACATGATAATTTAATTTATAAAATGCCTAAATATTATTTATATATTCATGGGTGACGTTAATATTTAGTATTTGTAAGTTAAATATTACTATTCCTAAGTTAATGTTATTATTTCATGGATATAGGTTCCCTACCTTCTAGAAATACCTTTTATTTCATTCATTCTTCATGTATGGTGTTTGCAGTGTGTTCTATAAGTGATTTTATGTGTTCTATACTATATTAAATATGAATAAGAAGGTAAATTTCATTTAATGTGTTAAGGGTCATAACATTAACCCCTCCTATAAAAATTTCATCCTCACTATTTCTAGTTTGTCCCACCATAAAATGGTTTGGGTAGTTATTCCTCATAAGTTCCTCTGGCTCCCACGTCGCTTCTTCAATTTTATAATTTTTCTAATGTAACTTTAGCAGCCAAGTCATCTAATTCCCCAAAACCTATTCATTATTGTCAAAATATCTGGATAGGATATTCATATTAAGATTATACTTGTTTAAATTCTGTTACTTTAGATGTGAGTACATGAGTTGGGTTTGGCATGTACTTCAATAACAAGGATATGTGGAACACATTTTTTACCTTAGAATGGCTATATAGTATTTCCAAATGATAATACACAACTCTGATTCACTCTAGAATGTAAAAAGGACCAATGTATCATGGGCTCGTTTTGTGTCTTTCCTCCCAAATCTTATAACAACTTTTCATGGATACAGTTTCAAGAAAACATTATCTCCCACTTGAAATTTCGAATATTTCATTCGATTATCTGAATATCTCTTTTTCCTACTGTGATCTTCTTTGATATGGCATTGAATATTCTTTAACATTGTTGTTTTTTCCTCTAAAATATTTGGTCCATAAATATTTCTTTAACTAAATTCATCCCAACATATTGGTGTATGACATCTCTTTCTATTTAATGCTTCATATGTTTCCATTTGAATACTAGAATGGAAACTATTATTGAAGGAAAAATTTACCGAAAGAAAATATTGATCCCATATACCTTGAAAGTTGAGGGATCAGGATCTCAAAATGTCTTCTAATGTTTTAATGGTCCTTTTATACTACCTATCAGTTTTAGGTTCACATGTTGTACTTAAAAAATCTCAGTATCTAATGATATATGAATAATTTTCCCGAATTTTGATATTGATCATGGATCACAATTATACAAAATAGAAAGAGTTACTCCATGATATCTTACAACTTCATAATTTTATATTCATGCATGTTTCTATAGTAGTAAATCTTCCCATATAGCATGTAAATGTGCAGATTTGGTATGTCGTTCAATAATCACCCATATTGCATCATTAATTCTTGGATTTTTTGGTAATATAATGCTAAAATCCATGGTGATGTCTTTCCATTTGTATGTAGGGAGTGGCAGGGGTCGCATGAAACCTCTTGGATGTTGTCTTCCAATCTTAAACTATTGACTTATTTAACATATTGATACACATTCAGAAAATTTCCTACTTTATATTATCCCATTAGAAATTTTCCTTTAGATATATACACATCTTAGTACATCCATCGTGTATAGATAAATCTGAGCTATGTGCATCATCCAATAACTCCCTTTTTAGCTCGTGTAAAGAGGGAACAAAAGCCTCCTCCCAAATATTTTAGGTCCATCCACAAAAACAATGTTAGTAAACCTACCATCATTCACTATATTCATTTTATTTTGGATATTCTCATCATCACACTAATTTTTTTTAATTATTTCCAATAATGATGGTTGGTAAACCATTGGAAAAGGTAATGTTGTTTCACCTTCCTTAACAATTTCCATATCCATATTTGCTAGATCCAATTACAAAAGGTCCTTGTAAACCATCATTTTGTTTATAAATCTGTGATCCTTTATGCTTAATGCATCTTCTAACTTATTCAACTTCCTCGGGTGGTAGTGTATGGAACAATCATAATACTTGAGTATCTCAATCCATCACCTTTGGTTCATGTTGATTTATTACTATTATAAGATATATTTCAAACTCTTTTGATATGTATATATCTCACATCTTCCACCATATAGATATTGTCTTCAAATATTAAGAGAAAATATTAATGATGGTAACTCAAGATCCTAATTTGGATAGTTTTTTCATTATTTTTTATCATCCCTAATGCATAAGAAATAACTCTATCATTCTAAATAAGGATACAACCATGTCCTTACTTACCTACATCACTATAATTCACAAATACACCATTTCCTAATGGTATAGTCAAGATTTTATAATTCACTAACCTTTTATTCAATTATTCAAAACATTCATCACATTATTTTGTATAAATAAACTTATTTCCTTTATGAGTATTCATGGTTAACGTTTTAGTTAATCAGTTAAACTTCTGAATGTAATGCCAATAATAACCTACTAAACCTATAAAAAGATGTACCTCGATTATTTTTGTTGGTGTAGGCCATTATTGAATCTCATTTTCCTTTGAAGTAACAACTAAGATTGCATCCTTTGAGATAATATGGCCAAGAAATGGGACAGTTGGAAGACAGAGAGGGTATGGCTTCGCCATCGGTACCGTGCCCGTGCATTCATGCATGAGACTGCTTGCTGATCAGTCTTGCTTTGGTGGAGGCAGGCGTTACTATTGTTGATTCTAGGTAGAGGCACTTCGGCCTAGTCTTCTCTGGGTTTCAACCCCTTTTTTCCTGAATTTTGTTAGTGTTTTGACGTCCTTGAAGTCCTGGTTTCCCCCATTTACCCTTAAAAGGGGCTTATCTAAAATCAATAAAAATTTAGGCCTTTGGGCCATTCAATCAGTATAAATCATTTATCAATCAATTCCTATAGTTTTTTCTTCACCTCTACTAATTCCACTATGGTCATTCTATAAGGACTCATTAATATAGGTCTTGAACAATGAATTAAATCAGTAGGGAACTCAACATCCCTCTCAAGATGGTGTCCAGTTAAATCCTATGGAAATACATTAACGTATTCTTTTATAATAGGTATATCCTTAATTTGATGATATTATTCCTCACTCATAGATATTGTTTTATCTTCCTCCCTAAGAATTGGATTCAATAGAGCTACTAGGTGTGGGCTTATATAAGAATCATTTGGTGATTTTTCTTTTCTAAAGATAAGGGATTCTACCCATTCCCCAAAATCATAATTTCCTTCTTATTTAAATATATTTTTGCATCATATTTATAATTACAATTCTTAGCAAGGATTATACCACAGTATACCATGGTTATGAAGATAAAATTAGTAGGTAAAAAAATTTATATGGTATAATGGGATCTAGCTCACACATTGTTTTTACATTGAGGTTTCCCTTATGGGTTTTGATTGGAAACTCCCTTGTAAAGAATAATCGGAAATATCTACTTTTTAATGAAAAGTTGAAAGATATAAAGGAATTTTTTTATCAATAATAAAATTGATCATTTCTTAATTTTTAGAAAATGATTAATTTACATACCACCACATCATTAGGAACTTAAACCTCAGCAGTTGTGTTCACATAAGCTTGTCCAAGCTCCCATAGCCTTTTTTGAGTAATTTTTCCTTGATTATTTGGAAAATAATTTGCATAGTGTCCCATATCCCTATAATTTTAGCATTAAAAATTGGTACCATCTTTATTTCCTTATAAATCATGAGCTTGGTGGCCTTTTATCCCACACTTTTAACATACTCCGTTTTCTTTTAACTAGGTTTCAGGGTGTTTCCTTACTCAAGTATCACATGTTGGAATGACCCATTTTTTATTCTTCCCTTTGTCCATTAATTCCTTCACCACCCTATTCTTCTCTTGATTTACCTTAATGGCATAATACATAGAGAATTAGTTTTCTATCTTGTCAACACTTGATACTATATCTTAGTATAATGAGATATTTTGGGATACCAGTACCATTTAGAGTAATGGTTATAAACCATCGAATAATCGATCCATCTTGCTCATCGGATTACATATGTAGTCTACAGAATTTCATTATCCCCTTGTAAAGATGGATTTATACTAGGAAACATTTTCATTATCCTTTTGCTTCAAATTGAATAATTTGCTTTCCATATCTACTCATTATTTGCGAGGAAAATATTTTTCTACGAAAATTTCCAAATAATACCTCTATTACATATTTGTTATTTTTTTCTTATCCTTTTTGTTTTTAATTAGTGAAAACTATTGATCTTCCTCACTCGATAGATAAAAAACTACCATGAATACCTTCTCCCTTTTGTTACATCCCATAGTGATAAAAAACTTCTCAATGAAACATATCCACAGGTCAACTAAAAATGGGTTTGTAGTCTCATGGAATGATGGAGGATGTTGTCTCGTAAATAGGTCTAACATTTCTCCCCCATTTTTTGATTTAGGATGCTCCATATGGGTATTGTAATTATTCATAACCTGAGTCAGTTATCCTTGAATAGATATAAGTTTCTCAACTCCCGTCGCAGCTCCAATACTGACATCATTATCATGCATAGGTGGGTAATCTTTAAATGGGATATGTGTATTGATACGGTCTCCATTATTTCTAATATGCGCCATTTATAAATAATGTAATAAACTATATTAGGTTATGAATGGTGATGCATAATCTCACTCTAGATTAAATCATAACATAAATTTCAATTTTATGAATAGATAATCTCAAAATCAAAAAAAACATTTCTTTGGGAAAATTTACTCTTAAATCCTTGAAAATGGTTTATATAAAAAAAGCGACATATCCTTAGAATATCCCATAGGAGTTTCAAACCAATTGTGCGGTAAGGCATGTTGTTGTGTACCATGTTATGTTCAGTCAGGCCCAATACACCTTGTTAGATTTGTTACCCTTAGGTACATCTTCTCTACAACCACATCAACTTGTACAATCTAGATAAATATGTATTATTAGTAAGATCCATGTATTCTTTACCTTACCAATATTTTAGGATCATGTTTGATTCGTATCCTCAAATTATATCTAAGGGTTGTTCTTTCTAATCTATGTTCTCTAAATCTAGTTTCCAAGGTTTCTACTAAAGATCCTTGGATTCTAACTATAAGGACCAAGACCCCAGTATCCTGAGGGTGATACCATAGTTTATTATAATTGTAATATTTCAAGGGAATGCATGATGATGGACCAAATAGTTTTGTACCATTAGAATACCATATACACATATAATTTTTACCTTACAATATTAAATGAAAAATAATAGAGATTTAATATGAAACATCCATAACCTCAACATTATCCTTATAAGTTATTCGTATTATTCATCTTCGCATCCTGGGGAAAAATAAAACATAATAAAGGGTTGCCTCATATTCTCAATTAGTTTATTGAACACAATAGAAGTTATCATAAACAAAAACATTAGGTATGTTGAATTAAAAAAACACATGGCTTTAAAATTGAACATGAGCATAATATGGCAGGAAAGAAATGAGATCAAATAAAATAATATAACTAATCAAATTGAAAGAACCTTAATAATGGATATTATTCTAGTAAAATATCACATTATTTATAAATTTATAATTTCATAATTAGGTTATTGATAATGTCTTACATCTACAACATATCATTAAGGCCTCATCTAAGCCATATTAAAATACTAAGGTAAGTCCTCGACCAAAACCCAATTAAATTTTGTCTCGTGAGACCTTTTGATGCATCTAGGGGATATAGAATCCCCCTCCCATCACATTATAAGTCCATTTAATTCTTCATATGAAATATTCTACACATTAACAACATTAACATATTAAATGTTAATAACTTATCAAAATATATAATTATAGTCACTAACTTGTCTGAGTAGTATGGTGAATGGTACCAAGATAGCACATAAATAGTAAAATTGGACTTGAGCCATTTAGTAAAAAATGGTATATGAAAATAATGATACATAAATCCAAATAAATTATAAAAGTGAATGGAGGTGTTTTAATTGATGAAAATATTGTAATGTAGTCATTGAAAATTCTTGAGACAAATACCCCTTTTTCTTTGTAAAAAAAGTTCTCTTGGAAAAATCATTTTTATTTTTCATAATTTTTTATATAAAACCAGTAATGAAAAAAATAGTAATTTTACAAAAATATTGGTTTCTTAAACCATGTTGTAAATGGTAAGTGAAAATTTGTAATAAATCGACATGTTCCCTTTAATGGGTCTTGTGTATCTGGAAAGATTGAGAAAGATCCTTATAAAACATGTAACTCTATATCAAATAATGAAGGATTATTATTTGGTAAACATATATTTAACACTAAAATATAATTTATGTTGCTTATATAAGAATAATTATTAATTTAATTTGGGAATATATAGAGAAAGTGTAATCCTGAGTGAAAAAATTGAGTTTCGGGGAGAAACTCTTACCATGTGTTCGAATGTGTTCTAAACATGACCTCAAATTCTTTGATAATCAAATTAAATCCATTAATTAATTAATTTTTAACCTTTTATACATGTATTTTATTTCATATGATTTTTAATTTTCTTTTTTGGCCTTTTTCATGAGTTATGATATGCAATTTTATTGCTTAGGAGTGTTCATTTACTTGGTTTTCACAATCTGTATACTTGTTTATGAGTATGGAAGTTTATGTAGAATCCGTATAATTATCTAGAATTGAATTTATATGATATTAATGAACAATAATAGGTGTAATTAGTATTTTTTATTATTTTTAACATATATTGGGATGAATCATTAAGGATACTCATTTTTCTTAATCTTAACGGTTTTTCAATCACATTGAACAAGATATATTTTATTATTTAATATCATGTTTATAAAATATGGTTTCTGGACCGTAAATAATATATAATATGTATTTTATAATCTTTTCTACTATAGAAATGGTTTCTAGACCAGCCATGGAATATAAATTTATGAATGAAATTCCATCATCCACGAAGGTTCTATATCGGCTCCTCACAGACAGTGATTTTGTTTTTCAAGTAAAAGAGCGAGAGTAGTGAAATTGATGTTTAATATTACATTAACATGACATAATTATAGTATATATATTATAATTAATTTATCATGGTCATTTAAACATAGTAGGTGTGGAGATTATAGTAAAATAAAATAAATTGTAATTAAATAAAATTAAAAAGGAAGAGGGTTACCTCTTGAATTATCTCCCATGAGAACCTCCTTATGGATAGGGATTTGGGTCTTTTGTAAATTTCCTGAGTTATTTTATGTTGATTATAGGGTAGGAAAAATTATTTGATTAGAATTTATAAAATCTTCAATTCTTATTCGTGTAAGTAGAAGTGGTGGTGAGGGGTTGTATTTATAGAGGTTGAGATGGGTGATTTCTCATTATTTTACTATTTACTTCAAGAAAACCAATAGTGTTGATTATTGTGACTATATATAGTAATAATAAAATTTGAGTTCTAAAAAAGGGTTCTTACATCATTCACACATCACTTGTGACTTAATAAATTGTCTATTTATCATTTATCATGAATTATCGTATTTTACTATTCACCAAAAATTCATGTATTATAGAAGAATCCCAAAAATTCACCTTAACGGTTTTTCTATGTGAAAAAATTATAATATAACTCCATTTTATGAAAATAATTTAATAAATATGAGAAATTTTACTTTTCAATTAAAATCACCATTTATTCAAAAATATAGATTTTAGATGTATAATAAGTTTTATAACACTTTCAAAAATTAACTAAGGTCTCATAAAAGTATCTTAAAATAATAATACGACAAAATATTAATTAATGAATACATTTTTATGAATATATTTTAATTTAAATAATTGTATTAATTATAATATTATAGTTATATATTTATGACTTAAAAAAATACCTACACTTAATTTAACAATTTTTAAAATAATAATTTACTTATAATATTATATAATTACATAATTCATTCATTTATAATGTTCCTAGATGTTATTTATACTTAAATTGGTGATGTTATTATTTACTATTGATAATGTTCATATTAGCATTCATAAAGTCAAGTTACTATTTCATTGATATCGGTTCCTTAACTTCTAGAAATACCACTTATTTCATTCATTCTTTATTTATCATGTCTGTATTGTGTTCTATATGTGATGTTTTGTGATCTATACTACAAAAAATAATCATTTTAATGAAAATTTCATTGACAGAGTTCGGGTTCGTTTCACCAACCATTAAATAGCCATCTACCTAGTGTTGCATGCTTCACTATGATAGAGAGTAGGATTTGGAAAAACCATGTTCCATTCATGAACTACCAAAATACACTCAAAAAACCAGTAGTTGTTTCCCAAACACACCCAAGATAAAACCCCAACAAGATATAATCAATAAAAGAAAACATATTACCTATTAATGAGCTCAAGACGTCTCCCGAAAAGTTCCGGATATTACATAATTAAATTTGATAATATGGTTTCCATATTTAGAATCATCATAATTAATAATACCTTGAATGTTTGATTTAATTTGTTGACATAATTAATCACAACAACATTAACAACTTTCCCCCATACAAAATAGGTAAATCAGGTTAACCTAGTTTAAAACTAAGTGATAATCCACTATTTATTATATTAGTTATTTTTTATGAAATATTTTTTGACCCTTACCACCATATCCAAAATATTTAATTATTTTTGGGATTATTTTCCATAAAAGTGATCTATAAAATAATATAATCCATAAAAAAGAAAAATTGTCACTCACTTACCTTTAAATATCTCATTTATGTAAACAATGTTATAAAAGTAGGCTATGATTGAATATTATTTTTTAGTTTGGGTATAATGAAACTCTTTTCATAATTTTAATTTATTTTTTATTTTTTAGTAATTATATAGTTACCTTAAAAACATATAGAATGTTGGCACAACACTTGGACATGTAGTGTAAAATCCATGGTAAATAATTTTTTATTCATTAAAATTAATGTATTTTAGATAATTTCTAGTAAAAAAAGATTTCATATTTAATAATTATGTATTGATGTTGGTGTAATGTATTATATTTTATATCATTGTTATCTCCATGCCATCAAATTCAAATTATATGAATAATTTCAAAAAATATATTACTGATATTTTATGATAAATAAAACTTTTTCAAATTATTAGAAAATAATAAAAATCATTAATGTAGAAAAATAGGATTATAGAAAATAGTCAATTACATCTATTTTATAGTTTTTATCTAGTTTTTATCTTATAATTAAATATATATCCCTTTTATTTTAAAAATATAATTACTATGATTAAGGTTAAAATGGGTTTATTGGGGGTTAAACCAAAAGATAAGTGTTATATTTCCAATTAAAATTTTATAAATAATATTTTTTTCCATATTTCAACCTTATCCAATACCACCGTTTATTATATATCTATTTTAAAGTATTTTACATGGTAATTACTATATCATTTTGTATTCTTCTAAGAAATCTCCAAGTGCGTCATCTCCCCCACTTATAAAAGGAAAACACTTCTACACTCCTCCCCAATCTTAAATATCCTTTTCTTCCAGCCAATGCCTCAAAAATTACCTTCTTAAATCCCTCCCCATGTCCTAGAGTACATTTTTAATCCCCAAATTAACCTAGGTAATATTTTGTTGTAATCCAGAAGAGGTTTTCCGAAAAACAGGTATAGTTTTTGATCAACTGTTTTTGTTTTCATTCTTCTCCTGCCTCCTTAAAATATTTTTCTAACATTAATATATAATAAAAATTTTATCTCAAGTATACTAATATTTTCTAATTTTAATGGTATGATTTTTATTCATCCCCTATTCCATCAAATATAAAAAAACCATTATTTATGTGTATGATGGACAACCACTTCATAGACCAACATAATTCGTGTACCATTACCACATATTATTAATGGATTTAATGATTGATTTAATTTGTATATATTTATTAATGAAATATTTATCATTCCTAAAATATAATATATCACTAAATTTGTTACCTTTCTTTTTATAGAACATGACATTATCGATGGTGCATACATCAGGACTACTACCTCAAAGAAGCGATATAGTTCCATCTTCGCCAACATGTATCATGGATGATATATATATTTATATAATTATATTTAAACATCTCATATGGTTTTTATTCTATTATTATCATTCTTTAAGGTTAAAATAAAATATTCCTTCTTTCCCTAATGATCATTGAATAATGGAAATCTCACTAATGCTTATGTATAGCCTACTGTCTCTATGATTATAATGTACTTCATTTCTCATGACCATATTTCAATGTTGGTTATAAAAGTATAATTTATGTATATAAATGACCATTATTTTAGTATTATTTGTATATATATGATATAATAATGTTTTATTTTACCAAATTGAACCCATCGCATTCATTTTGGGCATATGAACCAAATATCAACAAAATATATGTCATGAAATTAATTGATTATGTAAATAAATAAAATATGATAATAAATAAAATAAAAGGAATAATATACGTCAGAAATGTTCTGGATAAATAAAATAATTAATGATTTTTTATTATTGAAAAAGATAAAGTGAGTACTTAGTGAGTCGAACTCAAGGTGATGGATTTCAACTCAATTTCCCGTCATTGAGACATATTTTATTATTATGAAAATATTTTATTTTATATGT
The DNA here is from genome assembly GCA_963277665.1 of Viscum album. NCBI lineage: Eukaryota > Viridiplantae > Streptophyta > Magnoliopsida > Santalales > Viscaceae > Viscum > Viscum album. The sequence continues at coordinate 1,375,189,556 of OY728140.1, read as the reverse complement.
TGCATATATTTCCACTTTTGCATATTATATCATGAAACCATAATAATTCATGATATTTTATGTTACAATTCATTTTATTTCATGAAAGTGAATATGATTTGAATGTTAACAAAGTGGTAAAGTCTTTAAGTTAGAATCTCCTTTCTTTTAGAGATTTTTTATGTTCAATATTAGTTTGGGTAAAGGGGTCATATAAAATCATTTTTCTAAACCAAATATTTTTTCACTGATACACATGAATGTGTTTTACATATTTGTTTTCCATTTCTTCCATTGTTGAATAAAAAAACATCAAAAAAGTTGTCTGTAAGTAATACTAAACTTATATCTTCATTTAGATATAGAATATTTATCTTAAATTTCTATATAATCCATAATTTCTTATAAAAAATGTTTTTACAATTATCCAATTATTTATTAATTATTTTTTGACCACTTATTACTTTTTTAAAAACGTGTTTAAAATTTCATTCTGTCATTTTCTAAACAAGGTATATTTTGTCCTTTTTACAATAGTGTGATGAAAATGTTTTTTGACTCATAAGACATGAATAAAATTTCCCACCATCGTGAACACTCAATTACTTAAATAGTTTTTAAAAAATTATTCATGGTTCTTATCAAATACAATATTTTCATATAATATTTTGGAAAATTTTATATTTTAAAGAATTGATTTTAATGTCAAATGTGTATTTTCCAAAAGAAATCTTTCATTTGATACTTAAAAGATGTTTTTAACAATAAAGAAAAAAAATTATTTATTCTAAATTGTGTATAATTTTCTCTTAAATATATAACCATAGTATTATTATTTCCTATTATGAGGTAATGTATTTCTTAATATAATTTCTCGAATGCATTATTTATGAAATACGTTTTGATTATGACATTAGTGATGATTATACAAACCATTTACTTACATGGGTAATTTTCATATTTATACCTTGTGATAAATTTCCTATTTTGGCATGCATAAGAATGTATATGTTATGTTGTGTACCCCCATATAGTGATACAATGCAATGGGTAATTTTTTTGGTCTCATTAGATTTTATATATGGAATTATATAGTAAAACAATCTATTATGGGTCATTATCAACCATGTTATATTGCATAGGAAGATAGGCTTGACTCGTGATTAAGTCATATCATATATTTCTACATCACTTTCTATGTTTTCATGATATTATGGTTGCATGTTCTTTATATTTTTCATCCATGTGTTTTCTCATAGGCCTTCACCTTTATAATATCTTCTTACACATTTGGATCACATGTTATGTTTCTTTGTCATGTTCAATCCCTTACTACGATTTCTGTCTCACTCCTTTATTTGATATTTTTCCCAGGTTATCCCATGTAGTTTTTGGATCTCAAATTAATTTAGGATCTCACTAAGGATAATAAAAATATACATGTAATGTTTTAGTTTCTTTTTATGTATTACGAACATAGGCTTTAAAATACATGTGTAATCAAAATATTTTGGTTCTACTTATCGGAAATTATGTTTAAAAATAATATAAAAATATTTTCAAAAGTATTGGGCCACTATAGTTGGTATCAAAGAATGTTCTAGATGTTTTTTGGGACTAAGATTTGTGAAATTTAGTAAAAACCCCAGGGATATGTCTATGTATAGTATAACATTTTAAGTGTTTTATAAGGAATAGTTTTTGGGGAATTCATAGATCATGGGAGAAATTATATTATATAAATCATTGAGGTGGAAGTAATGAAGTATTTATATATTGTGAGTCAATAATTATATTGCAAACATATTTTTTACCAATGGTGTTTTGGTTATTAAAATCATGAAACATCTGTGGATTATGTTCATCTTTCGAAGAATATAATATTTTACTATATCTTTATAGTGATTTAGGTCTTTTATAGAACTTACTATCATATATGAATATAAAATCTAAATTTTGGTAATATAGTTTATAAGTTATGGATTTTATTTGGAAAGAAATGTTAAATATATCTTGGATGAATATGTGATCAAATAATTCAAATATTTTGATTTTAACTCTATAATGGAATAATTTTAATAATTTTAATGTTAGTTTTTTATAAAATGATCTAATTTTAATATTATGTTTTATTAATAAGGCTTTAGAAATATATTTTTCATTTCATCATATGACAGTTTATTCATTTGGGAATTATTTTACCTTTTTCATCATTTTTTTCTTAATATCTAAAGACAAGATGAATAGATTGTTATACATTTTTATAATTATGTGAACTATTAGTAATTTATTTTCATTCTTTAGTCATAAAAAAATTTCATCATAAATACTCGTAAATTGGAGTTTGAGATGATATTGTGGAAGAAATTTATTAAAGGATGAAATTATACTTCCCAAGTAAGTAAATATTTTTTATTTTCTTCGTAGATATGGTAAGGAATTGTCCAGATATTGTAAAAGGATCTTGAAAGGAAAATTTTAAGCTATTACCTTTATTTTTTATAAATTAATGTAATTTTTCACACCTTAAGGGTTTATGGTTTTGTGGTTGTTAACTTTGTCATGATCATTCTCATTCTTATGATTAGTGGTCTATTTAACAATTCTTTATTATTTTTTCATTAATCTCTATTTCAATGTCTCTATTTTTACATACCACTAATATTTTCCTACATGGAATAAAATATATGTTTTATTAAAGATGAACTTCATACTTTCAATTTTCTTATATCAAGATGTAGTGTAACTAACCCGTTTATAGTGTGGGATTTAGACAAGAAAAATTATGGAAAACAAATTTATTTCCGGGATAAATTTTAAATTATAAGGTTTAAATTTATTAAATGGGGGAATAATAAAAATCCCTAATATTATAAAACTAAAACTATTTTTGGTAGTGTATATTACAATCCACCATCATCTTAAATGAACAATGAAATGGCATTAATTAAGAATAATTGTTATAACCAAGCCATTAAATTAGAGAGTATGGATAATGTTTACTAATTTATGAAATATTTATTAATGTACAACTCAATATAATTTTATTGATAATTTATTAGTAAATAATCTCTCAAATATTAGTCGAGTCAATCAATTCTTAAAAAAAATATTCAAGTGTGATTTTTTTCCATGAAAACAAATTACAAATAATTAATTTAAATTTTATTATTATTAATTTATAAAATTAAAGTAATTTTTGATATAATTTTATTATAATTAACTTAGGGTGAAATTTTATGATTTTTTTAAAATGATTCTTTTTTTTGTTAATAGTTAGAATTAACAATTTATCAAATGTTGTCATTTCCATCCACTATATAAAGTAATTTAAAAGTACCAATATATATTATATTTGATATTAAAGTGAAATATGAACCATTTTATATATACAAATATAAATAATTTATTTTTAATCATAATTTTTTATTATTTTTGGTTTAAATTCATTTTTATGTATCCAATGCAGTTTGTTTAAAATTATTTTTAAATGAAATAATTTTATCAATTAAAATTAAATAAAATAAGAAAAAATAATGAAATATTTAAATGAAATATATATATTAATTTAACTTCATATAATGATTATTACTATTTAGGGAGTTAATATAAGATAATCTTATGCTTGAAAAATATAGTCTTGAAAAACTGTTTTATGACACATTTTGCAGTATATTTTTTAAAATAAAATTTTAGACTAATATAAAAAATTTTTGATAAAATTTATTATATGTTTAGAATCATAGTAATTAATATGAGTTAATAATGTCTAATTAATTTTGTATCATAATGAATAGTAAAAACACTACAATTTTAGAACAATAGTAAAAGTATAAATCTATTTATACTTAATTAAAAATAATTGATAAATAACTAATTTTTCTTATTAATTATTATTTTATTGTTTCATAACATACCGTAATAACTTTAGCTCTAGATTCAATTATTTCTAGTACACTATTCCAGGAAAGTTACATGTATAATAATTTAAGAAAAGAAAATGATAAAATGTCACTCTGTTTCCATTAAATATCTTATATATGTTCACAAAGTGATAATAATATGTGAGGAGAAATATTAAATATAAATTTCAGGATAATTAAAAAATTTCATGATGGTTGTTAATTTTTTATTTTTATTTAATATATAGTTTCCTAAATTATTATTATAGTGATGACACAATGCTTCAACAATAAGTGGAAAACTCTTGGTAAACAGTTTTAAAATAATTAAAATAAATGTACATAGGATTATTTCTAGTTACAAAAAATTTTAATGTTAATAATTTTGTATTAATTTTGTAACTAGATTATATTATAAATTAGTTATTATCTTCATGTATTTAATGTAAAATTCTATGAATATTGTCAAAATGACATTAATATTATTTATGTTAAATGATATTTTATTATATTATTTTATAATATTAAAATCATGTAATAGAAATATTATGATGTTATATTGTATAAATTTTAATCCCTTTTAATTTATTATGAAATTTTTATCTTGTAAGTAAAACTATAAACCATTAGTTCAAAAAAATTGATTAACATATTCAAATTTAAAGAGGTTTTACTAATGGTTAAACCAAAACATAAGTATTAATTATCAAATTAAATATTTCTCAATCCTATTTCAAAGAAATATGATAAACTTATCATATCATACCTTGGAATTTATTTCCATTCTGAAGCATTTTCATTATTAATGAATTTATCATTTTTTTAATCAGTTAAGAATTTTCCTTGTGGGTCCTCTCCCCCATTTATTAAAGGACGCCTTCTCTCCTCCTCTCTCTATACATCAAGATATTTTTAGATCAGAAAAAATGAAAAAAAATACCTTCCTCAAATCCAACCTCATTTCATAGATACTTTTAATCAGAAAAACAACATGTTGATGATTATAGTGTAAAACTTAAGAGGTTGTTTGAAGAAGAGGTATAGTTCAAAATAAGGTGTTTTAGTTTTCATTCATCTTATACAAACCTAAAATATTATTCAATCATGAATATAAAATAAAATAAATATATCCCTTTTAATTATATGTTTTTATGTTAGTTTTAAACCCCATATCATGCTCCCCCTCAATGAAATGGGAAACAAACCACCATTCATGTGTATAGTAGACGACCGCCAAACAAACTGATGTAACTCTTTTTCCATAAACTAATCCTCCTAAAAATATTTTTAATGATAGATATAATTTATATATATATTATATTAATTAAATATTCATCATTCATAATGAAATATCATTTAGTTTCTTTAATTTATATTCATATAAAAATGATAATGTTGTCTGGGTGAACATGTGGACTTCTACCTCCACAAAGTGATTCAATTCGTTCTTCAGAACCACATCACAAGGATAATATATATATATGTATATTTAATGATATTATATATTATTTATGATATTATTATAATTATATAAAGACACAATAGTACTTATCTTCATTCTATAACGATTATTAGTAAATGGAAACGTTATACATGCATACTTATGACCGACCATCTCCATGATTTTAATGTAGCTTAATTTTCATAATTAAATTTCATTAGTGTTTTTAAAGTAATAGGTTACGATTAAAAATAATAATCAATTCATGTTTATTATTATGTAGATGATTTTAAAATTACAACATTTACTATATTTGACATACAAAAGTAATTTTGGACATAAGAACTGAATATCATTAAAAAATCAAATGTGATCTTATTTTACTAAATAACTAAATATATAATGGTAAAAAATAAAATAAAATAATAGGAATAATATAATATAAAAATTTCTAAAAAAATTAAATAATAAAAAAACGTTTATTAATAAAGAAGATAAATTTTGCAAGTGATTAGTCGAACTCGAGGTAAGAGATTTCATCTAAATTCCCCTTCATTGAGGTGTATTTTAATGATATGTTACTAATTTATTTTATGTGGTGTATATGACACTATATTTTAATATTATAAAATTAAGAATTCATAGTTATTAATATTTTAAGTTACATTTATATTTACTTTATCCAATGTGATTTTGATTCGAATGTTACCAATGTAGTAGTGGATTTATAATGAAAATCATTTTGTTTAGTGTTTTTATAGGTTCTATGTTAAATTGGGTGGAAATATAAAATCATTTTCATAGAACAATTATATTTTATTTTCCCCTAATTACAATCATGCATTATAAGTTTGGTTTCTATTTCCAATATTTTTTAATAAATAATCACTTTCAAATTTATTTGTAAGCAACACAAATCATTTATCTTCATTAGATCTAAAATCTTTCTCATCAATATCTATGGTTTCCTTAAAATACATTAAATAATATTCTTAACATTGTAGAATTATTTATTAAATACATTTTTATCCATGATTTAGTTTTTTATAATATATTTAATAATGATTTTTTCCATTTCCAACCAAGGTAATTTTTTATATTTTTACAACCATGTGAAAGAAATGATTTATTTTAACTTATATGACATGAAATACATTTCCCACCATCATGAATTCTAAATTATTTGAATATTACCTTGCAATTTTCCATGGTTATTATCAAATAAAAAATTTCGATAATATTTTGTAAATTTTTATATTTTAATGAAGTGATTTTAAAGTGAAAAGTGTATTTCCCTCATGAAATATTCTATGTGATATTTTAAATACTTATTCATCAATGAAAATATCCATTCTTGTTTGGACTAATTCTATTTTATATATACATTTGTCTTACATATATAGAAATCACATCATCCCTTCCTTTAATGTGGTAATTTATTACTTAAATTCATTTATTAAATTCCTTATTCATAAAATCTCTTTTTATTTTGACATGAGTAATGATTATATATACCATTTCTTTCCTAGGAAAATTCTCTTCTTTATACCTTATGATTCATTTCCTTTTTTCACACATAAATATGTTAATGTAATGATTTATGTGAATATATAGCACTCCAATTAATTGGGTAATTTTTTTGTCTCATGCAATGTCATTTATAGGATTAGGAAGTTAATAAAATCCATTATGGGTCTTTGTACACCATGTTATACTATCTAAGAAATTTTCCTTGACTCATGTTTATTTCATGTTATATTTTTCTTCTCTATTTCCTATATTGATATCTTCTTATGATATAATTATCTTTTTAGTATTCTCCTCTTTGATTACTCATAAGAGATCTCTTTTATGATATCATTTTATACCATTGACACACAAATATAGTTCCCTAAAACATTAATTTTCTATATCCTTTTTATTCCCTTATTAGGATTTTAAAATCACCCATTTCATTTATGTATTTCTGAGGTTATCCCAATAACTTTTTGGATTTAAAATAAATTTAGGATATCTCTAAGAAAAATAAAAACAAAGATGTTGTGTTTTAGGTTCTTTTGAAATATTATGATCCTAGTCTCTTATTGGAACTATGCCTCATGATCTTTGGGTTTTACATATATGATACTATTTTTGAAAATCATGTAATTATATATATAAGAGTATTGGGTATTTCTAAAGGCCATGACAATAGATAAAGTAGAAAAATCACATCTAATAATTAACCTGTGATCATCAATTATAACAAGTCTAAATATAAACCCATTTTTAAGAAATACTCCCATTATATTGGGGTATTTAGAAAAAAATAATTAAACTAAAACTCAACATGAATTATATTCCTTTTATGAAGAAAAATATTGGTTCAATAGTCATACCAATTATACAGAGGGTGAAAGTACTTATGAAATTATATCTAGAGATGTGTCAGTAGAAGAAAACTATTGTTTAGCGTCGGTTCTAGGAACCGCTGCCAAACCTTTTATAAAAAAGGTTTCGCGGCATTTTATAAAAAACCGCCGCGAAACGTTGGTTTTTTTAGCACCCGTCCCTCCTTCCCCCGTGACCCTGGTCCCCCGCTTCCCCCGCAACCTCGTCCCCTGATTCCCCTGGAGACCCCTCGACCCCGACCTCGGTGACCCCGCGCGACCCCGGTGACCCCGGCAACCCCACGAGCCTGCGACCCCGGCCCCCCGCGACCCCGAAAGCTGCACTGTTTTCCCCTCTAGGTAGGGTTTTGTTTCTCCTTTAGGTATTTTGGTTTTCTAGTAGGTATAAGAATCAAATCCACAAGAAGGGTATGTGTGTAATTAATACAATAAAATTTTATTAAATTTTTGTTGAAAATAATGATATGTGGGGATGTTTTTATTATTTGTTTGGGTTTAATGCCAACATAGAAGATATATTTTTGGGTGTGGATGGCTATAATGAAAACCTGATGAAATGATTTACATGGATTTAGGTGTAATTCCATCACAAGTGTGTTTATTAGTGAGGGGTTGCGTATATTTATAATCATGGATATTCATGAAATATGGGTTTGTAGTAATGAAAAACATAGACCGTATAGGGAATGTAATGGATGTAATTACAACAATAAACTTATTTGAGTTATGGGTTGAGTTCACTTCCAACATGTGTTGTTTTTTTGATATGATTCGGTTCTTAAATTGGATATACTTCCAACTACCAATCAATATGGGAATATTTCATGATAACCATAGGTATTTATTTGTAACATGTTTAGAAATAACAGTAAAACTGGACGAAGCATCTATAGTTGATCCTGGAAGTTACGATGGAACCCAATAACATAAGGGTTATTTTTTATTTAGGTTATATTATTATTATATCAATGTCACGTCTATATAAACTTATATTTTCTATATTTGGGTAAGAAAAATGTTAGTGGTGGCCTCCTAATTTGTACTCAATCCCTACTTAGGCTAAATTGTATTTGAGAAGATTTCATGGTTTTTGTCAGGTTCATCAACCATCCAGCTATCTCGATTCACATCATCACATTCATTTTATTTGTCAACAAATATCTCAAATGTTGAGTATTTAACATGTTTTGGTCTCTTTAAACCATAGGTAGTTTCGAAAATAATGGGGTAATATCTAAGGTAGTATGTCTCAAGTGAGATATATGGAAATTTGGAATAAATTAGTCCATTCACCCAAACCCAAGAAATGGTCTAGTTGTTCAGCAATAAATTTGTTGATCATGTTCCCTCAGAACCAATTCTACGGAATATCTGCATGTCCCATATCAGTATTCCCTACCCTCATTGTTGTATGATGGAACTACATTATGGAGGCATGGAATGTACTATCACCTTGTTTCTTTTTAGAATAGAACATAATTTTGTAATATCCCCTACGTACCAAACCGTTCCAAGAAAATTGTCCCATAGGCTTGAAGAAGATTCCTTGAATTCTATTTGTCACTATGAGAAAGACATCTATGAAGACCAAGAAAGTACTAAAAAGGGGTGTTCTAAAGGTGAAGAGTGGGGACAATGTGGTCTGAAAAGAATGATTAGATTCTATCATTAATGTATTCATTTAAAATAAGTAAAGGGACACCATAGAAGCCATTGAAATGGATATGGAAGAACCCATGAAAGTTATCTAAGTTACCAATACGAATCATGTACTTGAATTCAAATATTGATTCATACTACAAAACCATATCATGGTGGCTTGAAGTGAAACTATGCTAGATAATTTGAACTGATCCTGCGTTTCCAAGACCATGATAGTTATAGTATACGGTTTTCATTATGATTGGTGGGGGTGGTTAATGATTGCCTCCAAAATTATAATTTAATGAATGGTTTCATCCTCTACCACATTCCACCTTTTGGATGGTCTCTCATTAACCAATGGATACTCCATACACTATTTTGAACCATTTCTTTGTCTTGAGTTTTTTTCACACCCTATAGCCCCTCTCACTCTCCTTTTCCACATCTTTTATTTTAAATTACACTTAAATGATTATTTTACTTGTTTTTTCATTATAGAGCGGTATGTAAAGGTGTAATGTGGCCTTGGGGGATAGCCCTATATAGTGGCTATAGGGATCTTCGAAAAATTGGTTGTGGATGTTGATTTATTTGGAGCTAACCTATTAGGATTTGATACTGAATATGACACCTTTCCTCGAAGAATATAATGTTATCCCTATGGGATATTTCAGTCATGGAAGATAGTTCCACCTAAACCACATAACCAATCAATGAACTGATTGAGAAAATATCCAACCTACTACCATTAGATTCTATTTAATGAGAATGGCATTAGTATTCCACTATTTGTAATAGTCATTCTTCACCGGTTGGTCTCTATTTATTGTTGACTCAAGAATTCATCATGTATGTTTTAATCCTTCCAAAATTGTTCTATTCAATGTGATTGTTGTACCCTAAAGTTTAAAATTTTGATAATCATTTTAACAGTTAAATAAATTATGAAATTATATTCTTATGCACCTTCCAATTTGGGTATGAATCTCTTTTGGATACCCCAAATACATAACATTAGATTCCTCTTTGGGAATGACTTATCAAAACCATGTTCATTTTCATAAGATATTAAACTTTGTGACACAATGGTCTAAACATCATGACCAAAAAATTAATGTCCCCCTCCAAGGTATTATATGATACTATTAATCCTTAATTCACATCAGGTTTTGTTTTTGAATATCTATGAAGACTAGTCAATCATTGGTTCTATGTTTTTATATATAAAATGTTAGCAGCTACAGGTCTGAGAACCATGACCATAAAATATCTGAGTCATCCCCTAAGGATATATGCATATGTGTGTCAAGATCTACATCAATATCATATATTTATTCCTCTCTTATATCGCTATATATATCACATAATTTTTTTAAAGGATACCTTCCCTTAAACTCTATACATAGATTGGTCTATGAACAATGAAATTAAACATACTGTGAATATCCATGAGATTGTTTATATGATCATTGGTCCATGAACAATGAAATTAAACATAGTGTCAATAGTCACTAGGCCACTCAAACATTGATAGTGTTAGATCAGAAATTGTATACACATGAACAACCTAAGGGTATTGTTTCCTCATTGCATGGGAAAAAATTCCATGATATATAGTAAATTCTACATGACCTCAATCTGGTTATTGTATAATAACTTTATTCGCTATAAATATGTATATGAGAGTTAGATAAATAAAATAACCCAATATAAACATGTTCCCCTACCCATGAATCCATGGTATGTTAATGATGTCCCCTATCATACATAGGATATATTTCTACATGATATATTTCACCAGAGGATTATTCATCAATGTACTTATATTTAAATTCAGTACTTATATTTATAATTCAGTCCTTTAACTTCATGAATGTATGAATTTCAATCTCATCAAGATTAATTTTTTTAAGGGTTATTTCTTAAGGGAATGAATGTAGAGAAATAGACTGAGCTCGTAAGACATTTTATTGGTGAGAGATCAGTATGGGAGTATGTCAATAACCTGTCAAGGTTTGTTATATATTCTCCAAAGATAGGGGTCATCAATTATGAGAAATATCATTTCTTTGGTGATGGTCTTCACCCAGACCTTGGTACATCTCTACTTTCTTTGGGCATAACATCCATTTTGGAGGTTGTCACTAGGGACATGTGAATGGAAGTTAAATATTCTTTGAAATCGATGGTTGTTCATTCCTTATTTTTATCAGGTATGCAAACAATTAATAGTGGGAATGAAGAGAATCCAATGTGCAAGGAGTAAGGCAGGATGAACCATAACATGATGAAAAGGCTGATTCTTATAAAAATAGTTCATCCATTTTTTTCTTCCAGTTTAGGGACTTTGAGGAATTTTGAGACCCATTTTTTGATATATCATTGAATTATTCTCTATTATGGAAATTTTGTTCATCATTATTTGTTTTTAATGATGGGGTTATAGAAGATGTATCATGTTTGATTCCTTGTTTTTGTGTAGGCACATTGTGATTTACATGGATTAAAGCTGGATCACATTACCGGGGAACACACCTCAGTATGTTAAGGGTTTGATTGAGTTTTTAGATTTTTCAATTTCTAATCGATCCGTTGAAGGGAGAATAAAATTTCCATGTCCTAAATGTAAATTTAGAACATGGTTGAAGAGAGATGAGGTTTATGAAAATTTAATACTGAAGCAATTCCCTGGTCAATATTTTTGTTGTATTTGGCATGGTGAATCGAACATTATAGAAATATTGAGCACTGATGTTAATCTGTATAATGAGGTACCATGTTCATCGACAATGGAAAATTAAATATAAAACCTAATAAATTATGAATTCGTCACTGCAAGAAACCACTATCAGCATCAAATCATATCAGAACAACCAGAAGAGGGTGTTACAAATTGCAACATGACAAGTGATGTTTTTGAGACTTTAACACAGGAAGATCAAGATTGTCACATATCATTGGATCCTCCTATCGATTCTGTGGAGCCAAATGTAAGATAAAACTTCACTGAGGAAAATGTGTTTCATGATTTAGTTGATGATGGAAATCAAGATTTGTATAGTGGGTGTTTGAAATATTCAAAGATTTCATTTTTGCTGAAGTTGTACCATATCAAATGTCTATGTGGAATTACAAATAAGGAAATGTCCATGATATTGGAATTGATTCATGATGCATTCTTGAAGCAAAAATATCAGAATCTTTTTATGATATAAAAAAATTTGTTAGCAAGCATGGTCTGAATTATACAAATATACATGCATGTCCCAATGATTGTATGCTTTATTGGTATAAGGATTGAAGTAGACAGAATTGCAAGATATTTTCTTCTTCTAAATGGTAAGAAAAGGGTGATGTTGGAAGTCTGAATGAACATAATTTCATAGAGAAGAAGAAAAGGAGCACACCTACAAAGGTTTTGCGTTACTTTCCTTTGAATCCTCGATTGCAAAGATTATTCATGTTATCGAAAACCGCCGAACACATGAAGTGGCATTCTGTAGATAATAACAATGATGGATTAATGAGACATCCATGAGATTCCCAATCATGGAAGACATTTGATTCATTACATATCGATTTCTCATCTGATCCTAGGAATGTTCGATTGGGATTGGCTGCGATGGATTCAACCCATTTGGGACATTGAGTACCAATTATAGCATTTGGTCTGTTGTTTTGATCCCTTATAATCTGCCTCTGTGGATATGTATGCAATAAACATATTTTATCCTTTTGATTATTATTCCTAGAAAAAAAATGCCTGGAAATGATATTGATGTATACTTGCAGCCTTTGATTGAATAATTGCAGGAGTTATGGAGCAACGGTGTTGAGACATTTGATGCTTCTTCTAAAACAATGTTCAAAATGCATGTTGCTTTAATGTGGACCATTAGTGACATTCCTGGGATTGTGAATTTATCTGGTTGGAACGCTTACACGGTTTTGGCTTGTCCCATTTGTAACTTTGATTTTGAGGCCAAACGGCTACCTCACAGTAGAAAATGGTCCTTCTTTTATCATCGACGATTTCTCGATGTATCTCATCGATTTCGGCTGAACAGATCAAAATTTAATGGTTCCATTGATCATATACCACCTCCAAAGTTGTTAAATGGTTTTGAAATATTTATACAGCTTGAAAATGTTGAAACAGAATTTGGGAAACTTCATCATTTGAATGATAGCTGAAAACGGGTCTGAAGTGTATCGTCAAGCAAAACCAGAACGCAACAATGGAAGAAAAAAAGTATATTCTTCAAACATCCATATTGAGAATTTATTTTTTTTGTGGAATAATCCTGATGTGATGCATATTGAGAAGAATTTCTGTGAAAATTTGATTTTCACATTGCTTAATGAGCATGGAAAGTCAAAGGATCATCTCAATGCTCGCGAAGACTTACAAGCAATGAACATAAAACGTGATCTCTGGGTAGATGAGAACGGAATGTATCCTCTGACAATTTTTGCAATGAAAAATAGGGTTAAATATACATTCTTTCTAATGATAAATAATGTTAAGGTATCTTATGGGTATTCAAGTAACATCTCGAGGTGTGATGACTTGAAGAATCATAAGTTACATAGATTGAAAAGCCACGATTCACATATTTTGTTACAACAGTTACTACCATTGGCATTGCGTACATTATTACCTGAAAAAATTATTGCTATTGTACTCCAGTTCTGCACATTTTTCAGAACACTATGTGAGAAATCTCTATATCCATTTTAGCTTGACAACCTCCAGGAGACGTTTGTATTGACCCTTTACGAAATAGAGATGATCTTTCCTCCATCCTTTTTTACTGTAATGATGCATTTAACTGTGCATTTGGTTGAGGAAGCTAAATTAGGAGGCCCCGTTCATTATCGATGGATGTATCCAATTGAGAGGTACTTTATTTATATGTTTTCCAGTTAATTAAACAATTTTTGGTACTTAATTAAATGCATAATTTTGTTTATTTTATTTTAGAGATATCTTGGTCATTTGAAATCGTACGTGAGAAATAAAGCTAAACCAGAAGGCCCAATTGCTGAAGGCTATGTGGCTGAAGAGTGTCTTACCTTTTGTTCTCGATACTTGGATGATATTGAGACAAGATTTAATAGACTTGTACGTGTTGACGACACATCGACTCAATTTCAAATACATCATATATCCAAAATATTTCATGTTATTGGCCGATCAGTTGGGAGGACCTCAAATGTGACACTGACTGAATTGGAATTATTACAGGCACATAGATATGTGCTTCTAAATAGTGAAATTATAGATCCATTTATTGAACAGTTGAGGATACAAACAAAGAGACGAATGAGAAGACGAACACAAAATGAGAAAGATATAACAAAAGCTGTTAATAAAGAGCTTATAGAATGGTTTGCACAATGTGTAAGTTCATAAATATTGCAATAAATACGAATATTAGTTTGACACATACATTTTCTAAATCTAATAAAGTATATTTCTTTTTTCAGATCATGAATAATGATACTTGAGTAGAGGTACCAGAATATTTGAAGTTTCATTCTAGAGGTCCTCTAAATGAATTTAGAAAGTTCGATGCTTATAATGTGAATGGATTTAGATTTCATACTGTCGATCGAGAAGTGGGTTTGAGAACACAGAATAGTGGTATATTTACATTTGCTGAAGTGGAATACTATGGAAAGCTACATGATATTATTGAATTAATCTACCACTGACATTTTTCGGTTGTTTTATTAAAATGAAAATGGGTCGATATTATCAGAAGCGTTAAAAGAGATTCCTTTCAATTTACTTCTGTGAACTTCTCTCGCTTGATGGATGTTGGTGATCATGAACTACATGATCCATATATCTTAGCATCACAAGAAAAAATGTTATATTATTTAAATGATGTTTCCGATGAAGGGTGGAGTGTAGTTTCTCACGTAATACAAAAAGATGTGTATGATATGGGTGATGAAGTGGAAAATTTGACCTCTAAAATTGAAGTTAATCAGCAACAGGATGCAGAATTATTTGTCCATCATGATATTGAAAATATTAATCTAGCAAGGATGAATGAAGTGGATGAAGCAATGGAGTTGGAAACCGACATGATTGAAGGTGAAAAAGATTTTGTGTATAATTATTTATTTATTCATCAACCACTTGTTTCATTTCTGCAGTCATTCATTATCATTATTATATATATTGTGTATGTTAGTACTCTATCTGTTATCATTTTTAATTTTTTTTCGGAATAATTTTTTTGAAATATATATTCTAAACTTAATTTTATTTGATTAAATGATAGGAATTCCAAGGAAGAAGCATTACATTATTTCATCCAGTTCTGCGACAGATAATTATCCATCTAGCTCCCTCCCCACGACATCTGATGCACCAGCTGCCGACACCCCTAAACCATCTCCCCCTGCACCATCACTCACACCATCTGTGGATTTCCTAGTAGATGCTGAGTCGTCGACTCCCCCTTCATGAGCCTCAACAGCGGGGCAGCGACGTGCCCCTTCCAGTTCATCCCGGACATACTGGAGTGTCACTATCATAGGTACAAATTTTAATTAAATAAATTTTTTACATTTTATTTATACTAATTGTTTTCTCATTGAAGATGAAAAAATGCATCCATGGAGAAAACAATAAACATTTTAGATGTTTGGAATCTGAATGGAGAGAAGATTGTTGTGCCATTTGATTCTTACGGGGTCCCTACGGATGATGTCGCGGGGTTGCTTGGCCAGATTCTAGGCCAGCTGGCAGTGGAACCCATTTCCCTTCCCATTTAATATGATGATTGGAGACATATGCCTCCAAGATAGAAAAATGAAGTGTTTGATTCTCAAATCAGGGTAAATTTATTACATTATGGTTTAATTTAATGTCATGTTATTAATATGTTCAAAATGAATTTCTGTATACAGATGTTCTTCCACTTTACCGTTGCTGATGTGATAACACGGATGTGGATGTTGAAAAATCTGGGTAAGAAGTGGAAAGATTTTAAATGGAGATTGTGGTGTGATGTCAACGATACTTCGTTGACCACTCTACAAATGTATGAGAAGCTACCCAGTGGGGTACCAAAAGAGAAGTGGAAAGTGTTTATTGAGAGGCATCGGGATCAAAAACGGATGGTATTGAAATATATATTATTATATTATCCTCATTTTACATTTATACATGTATATGAAAAATACATGACATTCAATACATCATTAGTAAATTGAATTTTATTTATTTCAGGATCTTTCAAGACAGAATTTGTCAAATCGAGTGAAGAAAGTCATCCCGCACACTGTGGGATCAAATTTATTTTCTAGAAATCTAAGTTCATTGGTAATCTTTTAATTAGTTTAAATATTTATACAACAATATTATCTATTTAATATATTTAATTGCTGATTTACCTTTGATTAATCCAGTCACAGAGTTTAGGCCATGAAGCATCTAGAACAGAACTGTGGTTGGATGTTCACAAGAAATCAGATGGATGTTTTGTTAATGAGCCTGTTAAAGAAGTTGGGGTATGAAGTCAATTATTTTTCATAATAACATATCATTTTTTCTGTGTTAATATATATTGATATTTTATTTATAGGTCAAAATTAAACATCAATGGGATGCCAATCATGCACATTCCTACTCTGTCTCCCATGATGACCCGGTTGCTAATGTCCTTGGGAAGGAGCATCCTGGGAGAGTGCGCAGGGTGGGTTTGGGACCCGTGCCATCTGAGGTTTTTAGTAGGCCACCGGGGATAGCTTCTGTATCTACTCCTGACTTTAGTCATCCCGGAGATGCTAAAAAAGTGATTGTTTCTTTACGAAACATAGTTCACCAGCAAGGGGATCAGATATCTGCATTGCAGAAATAGTTGACTGAACTACGTCAGCAGATGAGCAGATATGCCCCCGGTGGGAGTGCATCGTTTGGTGGTATGCAGGTAAATTACAGAAAATCAGAATCATTTCATTATCTAAGTTTCATTTGTTTTAAGTTTTAATATAAATATGTAACAATATTTACTTTTCAATAAAATGTTCTTACAGGTGATAGCACAAAGTGGAAATGAAGGTGGAGAGGGTGACGATGCATCATCGGACCCTGAGTTGTTGTATTGTTGATGTGTTGAAAAAAAAATTAATACAGTTGGTTTGTATATGTAACATTTGTGGAACATAGTTTCCACCACACATTTTCATGTCCTAAAATTTCCTTGATTTCTCACATTTCTTTTTATGTATTTTATTGATTTTTGATCTTTGTTATTATTTCTTCATTTCTCGAGTGTGGTATACATCATTCCACTTAGGTCTGTGTTTGAATTGGTATTAGAGATTTTGTATGACTAGGAGTTAAACCCATTGTTGATGTGTTGAACAAATTGTGTCATTTCATAGTGATCAAGGGGATTGTGTTGTGGACACTTTGGTGAGGCCCATTGTTGGAAATGTCGGATTTAAGCGTCAAAAGTATCTAAACATGCTCTAGCTCTTCTAAAATGTCATGAGAATGTTCTAAATCAAGGGTGGTTCACTAAGATATAGGTGTGACTAAGGGGTGATAAATTAGCATAATTCTATGAATATAGGCAAGAATACATTATAAATTAAAATATAATCTCAACGATGGATGTTGACTTCACGCACAATTGGTATGTCTTATAAAAACATGAATTTTAAGAAAAGAACTTCTACAAAATACTTCAATATTAGGATGGTTACAATGGACCATTTCCAACCATAACTATTTTGATCACTGAACTGTTACTGCATGACTTGAACTACATTCCAAACACAATTACCAATTAATCATGGTCTGTCTGGTAATTATTACCTATCATTATATCCCTGAATTATTTATATTATGATTATTAATTCATTTTTTGATTCATTACAAGCTATCCGGTCATGAAACATTAATTACAGGAATTCCAGAACATTCTTCTTTACCATTCATGACTATTATTTCTACAATCACTCTCCCAATGGTTACATTTTCCATGACCTGTGTGATTCTCCCCACTATAGGATTTTAATATTCGTAATTTTAATGAAAATTTGAATCTAATTCCAATGAAAAACACTCTTTCCACCACTAAACATGGTTTCTGGATGTGAGTCAACATAATTATACCATGTTCCATCACGATAATCCATCCTTGGCATACGCTAAAGCCTCATCTGGAACTAATATTTCATCCTTGAACAACCTGTGGTTCACTCTCTACCACATAGATTTACATCATCCACTTAGTAATAAATAGAAATGGTCTATTCATAATCACATGTATTATGAAATCATCATTCCATGCACACACATTCAATCAACATAAATGACTACATCTTGACCTTTAACCCAGATTGATGATGTTATAAAACTCGATCCTCTTACATAGTCATCCATAGAACTAGCATAACTTAGATTTTCTACTAAAAACTCTGCTCTAAATCACTCACCACAATGTAGTTAATACCTAACCATTATTCCAACATAAAAATATGTCAACTAAGACTCACTAGAAATATCCACATTCCTATAAAAGCTATATCCCAATGTAACTCTAAAACTATTCCCACAATAGGATTTTTTATAACAATATATTTCTAATATGTTATTTAAGATATTTCATCAGTTCAAATTTATTATAAGTATTAAGGATGGTTTCTAGGCCAAAAAACCAAAAAAATAATTATATAAATGGGTTGGTACTAATATAACTACTAATTCATCAATTGTCAATTTTTATAAGTAGAGTTGAATCGCTATGGATGATCTATCCTACGAAAGTAAAGTTATAAGATTTAGTGGAATCCAGTTTGGGATGTTACAATGTTGTATAAATGGAGTTTTATCTTCATAGTATTTACTATTTAGGATATTGTATACATGAGTATGAGGAATGTGTTGGAACCTTTGATTGTTTTTTCTGGTTTTATTTGTTTTTCAGGGCAGTGGTGCAGCAGAATCTACGAATTATTTTTTTTAATCTCGGCAGCTTTTAGCGGAAGTTTTAACCGCCGCAAAATGTATACTAGCGGCGGATTAAACCGCTTCTAAACTTAAAATAAAAATTACTTCTAGAGGCGGTTATAACCGCCATTAAATAGGAGCATCGTCACTGCCTCATTCCGCGGCGGTTTACCTGAATTTAGCGGCGGTTTTATTGTCGCTGGAAATGGAGTTTATTCACAGCGGTTGTAACCGCCGCGAATAAAGCGATATCCAGGGCTCGTAAAAACGTCGCTAAATTCTGGAAAACCTCCGCAAAATGAGGCACCTACGATGCTTTCCTGAAACCACCGCTAAACGTTAAAAATTGCCACTAATAGATTTCTGACGCCCTATTAGGCGGCGGTTTCTGTAAACCGCCGCCAAACAGTATAGTGGTGGTTTAAACCACCGCTAATGGTATATTCTGTTGTAGTGTGTATATATTATAGACACCCAAAACTATTTCATTAGTTTTTAATAATTCAAATTTCTAGGAAATATTTATTTAAATAGGGTAATGTAATGTCCAAAAAATCACTATGTATTTTCCTTAAATAAATAATATGCTAATAGATTATTATAGATTAAAAACTAAACTAAAATGAGTCACAACATATTAGATAAAAATTATTAATCATTTAAATGATAAATGAAACCTATAGAAACAATATAATAATAAATTTAAGTTTATAATGTTTACACAATAAATATTTTATTTGACATAATTAAAAAAACTTTAATTCTAAAATATTTGTATAATGTATTATCAAATTAAATTGACACAATTTAAATTATTATTATGATAATTTATAATACTAAAATATATGAAAAAATATATTCACATTCATTAAATATTAAATCAGTATATAATAATATTAAAACCCATTAATGGTCAAAAGGATATTTTTCAATAAATGTTGACTTTATTTATATATTTTATTTTCCATAAAAAAATGATATAATATGAATTTGATTTAGATAAAAAATTTAATATCTTTATTGAATTTAATATATCAATATTAGCTTGTTTTTATGGTATTTTTTTTATATAATTGATTTTATGTGCATAATGAAAAAATATAGTTTTTACAAAAACCATAACATTTTTTACACTACAGAGAAGAAGGTTTCACCATAAAACTTTTAAAATACTATTAATAA
This sequence comes from Viscum album, assembly GCA_963277665.1. Taxonomy (NCBI): domain Eukaryota; kingdom Viridiplantae; phylum Streptophyta; class Magnoliopsida; order Santalales; family Viscaceae; genus Viscum; species Viscum album. The sequence continues at coordinate 1,375,169,039 of OY728140.1, read as the reverse complement.
TCATAGTATTTTTTTAATAAGTAAAACTATACATTTTTAAAAAACATTATAAATTTAGAAAACCTATGTTTAACATTTAATGAACATAGTAAATATTATCAAATAAAATAAACTATCTTTTGATTTTTATTTTAATTAAATATTTTGTTTGAAAAAATAATTATATTTGGATTACTTTGAAAACCACAAAACTTTTTTTCTTTTATAATAAAACAATGTATTTTAATAAAATTAATTTATTAAAAATATTATCCAACACATAAATATTATTCATAAAGATACACTTTTTTTAAAAACTAGATTTTACATGTTATATTCACTGTTGTTAATATTTATTTTTCTTAATATTATTTGATAAAATGGTTTTAATATTTTGAATCAGTTTGTTCAAATTATTCAATTATGTCAATTTAGGGTTTATTTATATAAAATAAACTATGAGGGTAAAAGCTAATTATTGTGGTAATAACCAAAATAGTAAAAATAATTAACCAATTGATTAAAAGTTTTAACATAATAGAAACATGTTTCTAATTGAGTTATTGAGGTGTTTAATGAATACTAATTATCTATAATAATTTATATTTGTTATTGTATTCTTCTTCAAATGTGAAACATGTGCTCTATTTATATTAAAATTAAATGTTTACAAACAAAATTCTTTCTCAACACTTAAAAAAGGTGGCACTCACAAAAAATTAAAGAAAACTCTTAAATTTAGGATTACTACTGAAAAAATTCTTTTTTTGATCCCATAAACACTATTTCAATTAAATAATATTCTGCATAGAATATTTTTTATTAAGTCCTACAACTCTAAGGAATCATTCAAGGGAAACATGTAGTTCCAAACGTAAATAAAAAATTTTACGTAAAATTTTTCCCATTCAATAATTACATTAAATATATAATTTTCAAAATATTAAATGATGAAATAAGTTTTTATAATATTAAAAACATTTATATTATGGTAATATACTTTAACCACATTATCCCTTTTCCATTGAAAAAAATGAAGTTTTAATATGTGTGTTTTTGCAGATTACCACGTCCATGAAGTATCATATTTCATATTCCTTATAGTTTCATTATTTTTTATTAAAATATCTTAAAATATTATTAAATACCTTCAAAATATATAAATCATTACATTATTCATATTTAATAATATAATAATTCAAAAAAAACTTTCATAAACACACTAATCCATTAATTGTAATATGTTCATATTTGGGTTGAATCAACCGCCTAATTGAACAATGATATAAAATAATATCACTGATTAATATGATAACTCAATTATACATAACAAATGATAAAAATAATTAAATAATTTTTATTTTTTGGGTCTTGAATTCTAATACTAATATTAATCTCATTATTTAAGATACCAACGTCCATTCTATTATAATTATCAAAACATGCTCATCGTTGATTTCATATTTAAGGAACATAACCAAACTCCCATAGAATAAAATTAGAACATAATATATAATTATATAATCTATTATCTTTTATGATATTTTAATTATGTTCATTTCTCTAATAATTAAGAACAACACCACTATTATGAATCTATTTTTAAATTTATCAAGATTACTCTCACCAAATATTGAAAATAGATTGTAACTACCTAATAAAATGTAGAGAATAAATACAATTGAGTAAAATTGATGTTTTTTTATATTAATGGTGTTATAATATATGTTATTAATATGATTATTTTTATTTTAATATATATTCATGTGCTTTAGTGGAATTCGATAATTAAGTTAAGGGGTTATTAGTCTAAAATATAATTTCATGAGATATTTTTCAAATTTTACACCATTATAGAATTGATATGCTGCTATTACTAACAAGAAAATATATTTTACAATTATCCTTTAATTAATGGGTTTGGAAGATCATATCACCTTTTTCTTTTAAATGGATTTTGATTCAATAGATACTAGGGGTTTAAAGGTTTTTTTTCTATTTCCAATTCCATGAAAAACATTTGATATTGTGTGTTGTAATTCCCTTCACAAAGTGTATTAATTTCACTATTTACATCAATTGTAATTTATATCCTTAAATTTTAATATTTTAATGTGTATTATATATTAACCCACTTATGTTCACTTGATTTTTATGTTATAGTTAATGTAATGATTTCTTCTTTAATCTCATTTATAAATCAATATTTTTCTAATTTTAATACATAAATGTAATTTATATTATTTCTTTTATAAAAACATCCATATATTTAATCTCCTATAGTTTTTTGGGGGTTTTACATGTTTTCAGACTATTTCATTTTCCCATGGTCTCATAGGTTATCCATTGAATTAGAAATTGATCCCCCTCTTCTTTTTAGTCATGAATGATTATCTTATTTTTCCTTATTCAGTAGATGATTTTATATATGTAGATATTTATGAATCAATAATTGATCAAGTTCATTTTATACTATTTTTTAATTCATAAAAAATAAATTTGAGTAAACTTATTTCATTTCAATGTGGGACTTTTTCTACAACTATGATAATAATTTCTTTTAAATGTTTTCAAGTGAAATATTCTATCAAACATTTTTTTCATTACCTATGAAACATCTTCTATACGTTATCATCTTTTCTAAATATAATATTTATTATCTTATTTATATAAATATTCCTATTTTATTAAATTTTATCAATAGTTTATGGTTATTTCTTATTTCCAAAAAAATAAAATACTTCGGGAATGTTTTATTCATTTAAGTCTACATCTTTTCAAAAACAATTCACATTATCAAGAATATTTTTCAGTTGAAAGCATAAAATATATTTCTTAAGATTTATTATGTAATGTTATTCTCTATCATAGGAATTATCAAACAATATATTTAGCATTCCTCATCATTCATTGTGTATAAATATGAGTTTTCTTCATATGTATTTTCTATGTAAAAAAATAAATATCTTCTTCCTTTGATTGAACTTCTTCTCCTAGATTTCATCTATCAATTAATCGGGTATCTTATTTACTTAATAATATACTATTACTCTATACTATGTTATTTAGAGGGATGATTACATAAAATTTAATTCCATTAATTTATTGAGGATATATTGAAAATTGATTTTATTCTTCTTTCAATATGGATGCTTAGTGAAATTTTATCATGATTTTTATTTATTTTATATTTTTGTTATGTTTTCATACGATGAATTAATTTAACATAATTTTTAATCTTCGTTTCATGTAATATCCCCTCGATGCATGGTTAGGTCTCATTAGAAAACTAGCATGGGTATTTGTTATATGGATGCACATTTGTTTAGACATGTTTTTTGGGATTAGTTATTTAGTATTATTTGATTATCATTTATTTCTTACTATATTTTTTGTTCCTTATTTATTATGTGATAGCTATTTATAAACGTTATTCCTTACGGGGAATTTTATTTCAACCTTTTTATATTCAAATTCCCCATGTTTTAAAGAAAATTACTAAAAATGATATGTCATGAGGAATATAATATATGGAATCTTCATGGGAAATTTTGAATAATTATTTTCAATTAAATAATATATTATGTGGTGAAAAAAATTATGGTAGTTTTGAAATAAGTTTGATTTATTATTTAATAATTTATCATAATTATTGAAATATGTATTTAATGAAATATTTTTTATAAACTAGATAATTATGTGATTTTCAAGTAAGGGTTTTCACAAATAAAGTCTCATATCTCAATAAATATGTGTTTTGTGGTTTATGACATTATGGATGAGTTAATATGGTCTAAACTTTAGTCATGTTTCATTGTTGAATGTGTTGGATCATCTGTGCAGATCTTTCAAACACACCTGATGTTATATTATTCGTTGAGATATGTGATATAATTATTATAACATAGACTGGTGTGGGGATATATTTACCTCCTGTGTTATGCTATATTTTTAGGATTATTTAATTATTTACTCTTTTTAAACTCCTTTATTTGAATACATTGTTTATTTAAGTTGTTATTACTAATAGACTACACTAGGCATATCATGTGTGCATTAATTTGAATATGATAGAAGATTATAGATTATCCATTAAGGGTGACCTATAGATTTTTTTCTCACCCCCTATACATGAACTATTGTGTGTTTGTAGAAATTATATGTGCTTTTAGGTGGATCATGTTTGTATAATAAATCAGGTAAGGGAATATTGTTTTCCAATTGAGTGTGATTTTTCATGTGGAGTTTCATGTTTAGGTTGGTGTATCTTGATAATTGTGGATACAAGATTATGTTATATCTAGATATTTTTAATATGTCTAGTTTCATTTTAGTTTGAACAATTCTATTATATATATATTATTAGTTTTTTTGGTGAATGGTTTTTTTTATAATAGTGTGACTGTGAGTTTATTTTACTATTTCAAAATTTCATTAATATATCAGGTTTTTCTTACAATTATTAATTATTCATACTATAATGTTTATTGATATGGATGTTTATTTATTCCTACTTTTATTATACTTTTATTTGGGGGAATAGTCTGGAAATATTATATATAAGTACCCTATTACTTTTCTAAATCCTCTAACATATAGATAGGAGAACTTGGGGACTTATTGTATGCTGGATCGGGTGGCATGTTAGGTCGACAAAAGTTAGTTTGTTACACAGAAACAATATCACCAAGTGGAGAGGATTTCAGTTTAGATGATGAGAGGCATTGGGTAGGTTTGTGATTATGATATTTGATATAGATTCATTAGGAAGGTTTACTATGCCTAGTGGGAAAGAATGATATAATTATGGTTGAGATATGATGGGGAAAATAAAGGTACATCTCACAAGTGGCTATGAACTCTCTCTTAATGTTATAGGAGAGTTTTAAATCTTGTATAGAGTGGAAAAAGTTATATTGGACTTAATATGTGTAATATAGAGGGGTTTTCTTGGGGAAATGGTTTATAGAGATCTCCATTTGGAGATGTGATATGGGTGTACGGTATGGGTCCTTCAATTTTTTGGAACTTCGCATCAGGTTTACAAATGTTTAGAGAAAGTTAGATCATGAATGTCCTATGGCATTAGTACAATGTTATGGTGTAGTAATCATATGAGTTGTAGTCCATTCCTCTTGAGTCTAGGGTCATAAATAGGATACAAGATATGGTTTCTCTATAGGGTGACAAAGGTGTATTGGTATTGAGGACCATATAGATTAGGATAAACTTGAAGTAAGTAGCCCAAGGTGAAAGATGGACGATGAGGTATGGTTTGGATAAGGGATTTTGAATACAATGTCTATTAATTTATGTTGACATGTGGAGATTTATAGATAGGTTTTTTCCATTTTTTAGCTTTCTTTCTTATGTTGTATATGTGTTCTTGTGAAATGTGATGTACTATGTAATGGGTAATGATGGTTCCTCAAGACTAGCCTAACCTTGAGTGAAAAGTTGTTGGAGGAACCCTAATACGAGTGATGTGATAGAGGTTGATATTTGATATCAGGACCTACCATGAGTAGTAAGGTTGTGGTAATGGATAGGACCTTATCATGAGTGGTAAAATAGAGGTAGTTATGCGATTTTTTGTTGTAGCATGAGTTCTAATGTAACAGTTGAGAAATGGACATTACCTTGAGTGAGAAGGTATAGTCAACCACACCCTGAGTGATAGGATGTTGGTTGGTATGTCATTGAAGTGAGGCCTGGCCTTGAGTGATAATTTAGTTCCAAGTTCTTTATCGAAGAACTTCGTTGAGCGATAAATGATGTTCTAAGACATGGATTTGGAACTACACCCAGCACCATCAAGTAGAAATTAATACATGGTCAATACTATACCCATAGCCCTTGGGTATGGTTTGGGATTCATTAAGACACAATACCATGAGTCCTCAAGTATTGTTTAGGTTATGTGAATAGTAGCACAATCCAAATACTTTCTTTTTTATAGCACCACAATTAGTCTAGTTATGCATCTTAGCATCTTAGTTATCACATTGTGGCCTAATGGGAATGTGTGCCTTATTCGGTTTCATAGTGCATCGGGTAGAAAACAAATTAATGATGAGTTTTTTATTTCCTTTTTCATTTACACAAAAATACACATTCATATGAAAGAGTATATGAGGGATTCGTGGTGATATTCTAATAATTTTTACACTCACACCTAGCATAATTACCCCAGTGCACATGCATAGCCTATGTTTTTATTTAGGGTTTAGCATAGGATGTGAAGTGGATTGGGATAGAGTTTTTCAATGAAATTTTGAGAATATTTTAGTTTGGATCTATGATGTATATATATACTCTTTGTATTTTCTTATTATATATTTATAATCATCTAAATGGGAGATCTCTAGGATGTGTGACTATATGAATTATACATGTTACATATTATTATATCACTATTAATAAATTTATTGTGTGTGGGATAATTATTTTTTGGAGGTTTGTGTTCTTGTATATATTTTTACTATAACATGAGAGAATAGTCTCCCAAATCTATGTTTAGACCATATATTCTAGGTAGTAGTATCTAGAATATGGGAAGGTGCGCTTGAGGAAAAATATCCCTCTACCTCAGATATGTGTTTTTGGACGGTCTGTTACATGTGGTATAAGGGGGTCTATTGCCTATCTTAATATTTTTTGTGTCATATATAGGGAAAAGTTACATGTCGGACTCACGATGGAAGTCATATTATTTCAGTATGAAAACATTTCTTGTGGAAATTCTGGGATACCAAGGGTATGGGACTTCATTTTTTTATTTTCATTTTAATGGTTGATATTTTTATTTTAATATGAATTGATTATTAGATATTTTTATTTTTCTAAATTTTTAGTTCCCCTATTGTTAAGTGGTCTATATAATTATTTCATATTTTGACCATTGGACTAACATGAAATATGATTGAATTTTTGTGGTTTATTTTAATAATATTTCAATTGTATAAAGTGTAATCAATTAATTATATAGAGTTTTCTCATATAACATGGGTTTTTATTCTACCCATGTAGAATGTGATGTTCAATCATTGTTGGTTTTTTAAATATGGGTAACAGGGTTCTTATAGATAACAATTATATGATGATTGTTTTATTGTCCCTTAATGTAACTTCTTGAAAAAAAAATTATGTATTCCAAAACCCTTCTTTTAATTATTCTTTGGTTGGTATTCTTTTTGGGTTTCTTTGGGTTAAATATTTTCAAATTTCTAAATTTTAGACTTTTTATGGTTGGCACGTGGTTTTCCCAAACTATGTGCCATGATATTTTAAACCGTGCAAGATGAGGTAGTCAGTTTCTTTATGGATGGTGAATAGTTTGACAAACCATGAATGAAGGAGAAACCATGAACCTATAGAAAAAGTGTCATGCAGATAGGGAACATGGTTTTGGATAACTTTTTCTCCCCACCCAGTTAACCATACATGTAGCATTTAATTAATCCAAAAAAATTTAATAAAAATTTTAAACCTATATTTTTAATTCCCACTCAGGCTCATTCAACACAATTATGTTTCTCTAGGTTTTGGGGCTCTCGAGAAATGATTTTTTCTTATATAAACCCTCTCCAAGGAGGATCAATGTTAGGTGGTATTCGTTTAATCCCTTCTTGGTATACTTACTCTTCTCATTCTTTTTCACACACTCTCTCTTCTTTTAACCCTAGGTTTTTAAAAATATTGGTGTGTTTTTTTAGGATCTAATACCATAAATTTTAGATCTTGAATCTATGTATTGATTCATGGATCATTATTTTAGGTGTTCTTATTAGGATTTAACAGCTATGGTGTGGATCCTTGAGATTATATGTTTTAAAGGATGGTGTTTCCATTATGATGCCCCATTTTTATAAATACTAAATTTCATGATTTAAATTCAATTGTGGTATTTAAAATCAATTTCAAGATATGTTTCTTTCAATTGGACTATTAAAACCCTAATTACATTGAATTGGGGTATTTTGAATTGAAATTGGATTTTTGGAACAAAATTGGGGATTTATTGTATAAATGGATAGAAATTGTTTAAATAAAATTTTTTAATTTGAATTGTGAAATTTATTTGATGAAACTATATTTAAATTATTATTTTAAAAAATGGCATAATAATTATTTTTATAGAAACCCATTGTTTTTATATTAAAAATGATTTTCTTATTAAAACCCCATTTTGGTTTTCAATTTGAAAATTTGAATATTTGAAAAGGGAGAATGGGATAAATTGTGTTTTAGCAATCTTAGAATAAATTTCCAAACATTGTTTTTATTATAGAACAATAAATATTAGGTATTTAGTGAGTTATTTAGAAAACACTCTATGATTTACAACACTAAAAATACCAAAATACAACAGGCCACATCATTAATCTGATGGTGACTTTTCCTCCTTACTCAGTATTGAGGAGGATGTGTGTACACATATTTTTAGGACAACTATTTGAGTTTTTTGGAGTCCCATTGCATTGAACTATCGTATCTTTTACAATATGTCATTATTGCTCACTTTTTTTTATTTAAAAAATATATATATGAAATTGTTTGCTGTATATAATTTGTGTATTCCTTTTGGATTTATATGCACTTTTTTATATAAAAAATTATTTAATCTAATCGTTTAATTTATTTTCGAATATATGAAATGTAAACCATTAATTGTTTTAATTATTATTTTAAAATTTCAATACTGTTTATTTATACTTGAATGCTCTCTTCGGTTAATTAAATATTGAAAAATTTTATGGAATCCTTCGTGAGACCCTAATGGGATTTCAAAACACACCCTAACTATTCCTTCAAGTGTTTGCATATTTTCTTTTTCCAGGTTTGATCATGGTCAAGGTTTCACTGGGATTAGTCTTAGTTGTTGATCCTTAGACTTGGAATGTTGAGTCCACAGTTACTTAGATTATTTACCCACCATTTTATGGTATTTTGTTGGTGTACTTTGGGTTATTTATTCAGGGTTGACTTATGACACACATCTCCCTATGGATTTTCTCATTTATTCTTAATGACATGTTTTATATTTCTTATATTCTGTTATTGGAAAAAAAATCCCACTTTCATATAAAATAATTCCAGGTTCTATTCACCAACCCATAGGGATCATGAATTACCTTCAAGATATGTATGTACCAGTTCATTTATTAGGTTACCAGGGTACCCAGGCTTGTTTGTGAAAAATTGGTATTAGAGGGGAAAGTTTTTCATTTTGCCTGGATGGAAGTATGCAATTGTGTATTCTTTTCAGGATATTTCATGTAGTTTAAATTAAGTGCATATCTGCCACTCACCCAAATAAACCATAAGTAACAAGGAGTGGTTTGGGAAAGATGTATTAAGGATTTGTTCTAGTTACTTCTATGGTTTTTATTTGGTTAGATTTAAATCCAAATCTTGTTTTTATATATTTTGGGATTAATTTCCCTAATTTCACTATATGAGTTTAAATATGAGGTCTTCTATGTGGTATTCTACTATTTTTGTAGTATCATGCCTCTAACAAGACATGTGAATCAGATCCAGGAGGAATGTATGGATATACTAAAACTAAAGAATCCTCTTAGGGACCAAAATATTGTAGAGGTGATTGTGCGTACTATCAGGGGTCAGGGAAAAGCACCACCACCACCATTTAGGATTCAGTTGTGTAACCTCATAGGGAAGTAATCTAGAAACATTATTATAATTTACCTCGCTAAAATCCACCATCGTTAAAAGGCTCTAGTGATCATCATGTGGCTAAGGAATGGTTGAGAAGGATTGAGAATTTTTTGAGTTCGTGGAGACTCCCAATGAAATCATGGTGAATATTACAACCTTCGTGTTGGAGGGACCGAACAGGATATGATGAGAAATGATGGTCATGATGAAGAAGCAAGGGGGATTATATTAGAAATATTTTGAGTCTCATTTCACTAACCAATTCTATCCAGATTTGATGGTGTTGTCCAAGTATTTTGATTTTCTCAAACCTGAGTCAGATGAAAACACCATGATAGAGTATGCAATCCATTTTGCAGAGCTATTGTACTTTTCCCCTTAGATAGTATCAAATTATAATATGACGGCATAGTTTTTTATTTGGGACATTGATCTAATTTTCATTCTCATATTTTCTTACTGAATCTTACTACTAATGGTGATGTGTTAGACATGACTTTTATAATCAAAATGGACATGGAATGTAAATAAGGGTTGATGGGAGTTTCCTTTTCTCCCAATGGTAGTGTGAATTCCTCTCAAGGAAAAAAGGATGTGTGATGATTATCATGGTGGATCTCAATAGTAGGTTTTTTCAAAAAACCCTTATAGTTCTTGGAAGATCCCCTTTGATTTTACACCAATGTAGCAATATAGGGTTCTCAAAGAGGGTTTTCACTGGGGAACCCAAGATATTTGGATCCTTCACAGACTTTTGTCACCTGCAGAAGTTATGTCATGTCATTTATACTCAACGAAGTGGTGTAGAATCATCTGTGCATGTTTAAACAGAAGTGTAATAAGATGCTTCCCAATAAAAGGGGTTCTATCCATAGTTAGTTGAAAAAATATATTCTTTTCAAATTGTAAGAGTCTCTCGAGAAACTGGATACATTTCTAGAGATCATGAGAAGTACCATCACAATAGCTTCATCAATAGTGACTACTTTATTTGATATTGGGGCATCTCATTAATTTATTTCAACTGGTACTGTTAATCTGCTAAATCCTCATATGAATATTTTCTCTTATGTGATGGATATTAATACACCCATTGAAATGAATAGAATATTGGGTCTCTATAGTCCTACTTTCATTTTACCTTTATTAGATATCGATATTTCTTAGAGATTTCTGTTTCTCGACATGAAATAGTATGATGTCATTTTTGAGATGGATTGACTCATTTCCCATTAATCTATGATTCATTTTTATCTTCAAGGGGTCACATTTATTTCACCTTATGGGGTTTTCAATATCTTTCAAGGATAATGGTACCCAAAGTCATGTATATATGGACCTTCTCACCTAGAGTTGGGAAAGTAATATTACTTTTTTCTTTTGATCTAGAGAAAGAATATTTGAGTGGGGATCACCTAACATTTTTCATTAAGTTACCCAACATATTCCTTTATAACTTTAATGGTTTTGTACCGGTAATTGAGGTATAGTTATCTCTGGATTTAGTTCATGGTACTCAATAAGTATTTATTCCCACTTACCATATGACACCAGCTAAAATGAAGTATTTGAAGACTCAGTTGGATGATCTTAGAGATAAAGATGTTAAAAGCCTGAGTGTGTCACCTCAGGTGATGTTGTTTCACTTTGAAAACAAGGAAATTGCTTCACTTCACTTCTGTGTGGATTAAAAAAATGAAATAGAGTTATAGTAAAGAAAACTATCTATTTCATTGAATTGATGATTTGTTTGACCAGTTGAAAGTGTAAAAGTTATTCCAAAAGATTCTGCCTTCACCTAGATACCATTATTTAATAACAAGATAATATTTTATTCAGAAAACTGCATTTTAGAATTAATATGACCATTATGAGTACCTTTTCTTTCCTTTTTTAACCAATGCTTGTAATGTCTCTATAGATTTAATGAATAGTATTTTCTATGAGTACCTTGATACTTTCATGGTAGTATTTGTGGATGATGTCCTCATTTACTCTATGTTTTAGAAGGATCATGTGCGCCATCTAAGAGTAGTTCATAATATGTTGAGAAATCACTAAAATTATACAAATCATTCAAAATGTGATTTCTAGATTAGGGGAGTGATGTTCTTGGGGAACATAGTGTCATAACATGGTTTTTTTGTTGATACTAAAAAAAGGAAGGCTGTTATGACATGGGAACAACCATGAAATGTATTCGAGATTAAAAACATCCTTGGTTTAGCTAGGAATTATCATTGGTTCATTGATTACTTCTCAAAAATGTAATCTATGATGAATTATGTGACTCACAATGGAGTAAATTTTTATTGGGATGAAAAATTTCACACTTATTTTGTTAAGATGAAATGTATATGGTATATTTTTCTGGTTTTGACTATCCCAAATTTTGAGGAGAGCTATGTGGTATTTTTTGATAAATCAAGATTATGTTTGGTCTACATTCTTATACAAGATTATCATACCAATTCCTATTGTTCTCATCACTATAGGATGCTAGATAATAATTACCCAAACCATGACATTGTACTTTAAATTTTGATGAAAGCACTTAAAATTTGTTATAATTACCTTTTCATATAAATTTTTGCCAAGTTTTCTTATTATAAAATCTTTTTCTATATCTTCTCTTAAAAAGATTTGAATATATGCCAATGTTTTTGGGAGAAATACCTGAAATCTACTGAATTTTACATATTCTAATCCAAATGGAAAGGTAATTTCATCATTAATGTGTTTAGTATGAAACTTCCAATGCATGTAGTGAGGGAATCTTTGAAAGATTGGAACTTGATGGATCAATTTGTATAATTTTATATTAGAGTCCTGAAATCATGGGTTACTATTTTCTTATCCATTGTTCAGTTAAATTCTTCACTTCTATATATAGTTATTCAAAAACAATAGCTTTATGATAAGTTCCACAACTTCACAAACAGTATTTATAGTGGGGAGATTGTTCCTGACTGTCCATTCTCTAAATAGGGCATTCTATAGCACCAAAATATATTTTTTGTGCTATTAGTGGTTAGGAAATTTGTGATTCATGATTTCCATAACACCCAGTGATTCGTGCACCCAATAACCGTGAAGATATTCTATAAAATGTGACATATATTCTCATGTCTATTTAAGAGATCTGGTATTTATTATAATGATGAAAACATTATGTACATTAATAATAAATCACCTTATTTTAGTACATAATAAATTACATTGACACACAACTAAAGAAAATATTAGTTTAGTTCATTTGGAAACATGGATCACATTCTTCAAATTTAGTGAAATATCTTCAATATCTCCCATAAATATCATCCCCTTAATATGTCTAACTAAAACATTTCATTATAAACGAGGGAAAAGAAAACATAAGAAAAAATAGTGAGCCCGAATGATCAGTAAGGGTAAACAAGGTAAACAAGTAAACATAATCATGATCATGAGGGTATGATAACAAGGCCATTCTAAAAGAATATCATACACTACATGTCAATGAACATAAATAAGAATCATTAAATAAATATTATAAGTCAAAATGTAATGATTAATATTTAAATAAATAACATAATCCATGAAATCATAACATTGGAATAATACATGGAATATGTGTTCAGACACCTAAGCATATAAAATGATTTCCATAGTAGTCAACAAATCACTTCTAAGGCCATCTTAGTTGAATGTGTTCACTCAACATACCATCTTGGTGGTCATGGTTCACTCCCATAACTATATTGGTAGTTATGGTTCATTTCCATAACCATTTTATTAGTCAAGGTTCACACCCAATACCATCTTAGTAGACAAGATCCTTTAAGCTTATCTCTTTAGATATAAATATTTACCCAATTCATTAAAGGGAGATATAAGTTCCACCCATATCAAAATGAAATCGTACATATATGTTTCAAAATTACATAAATCATGTATCATATCAGTACCCATGGAATAAAATTGGTTTTATAAACATCATTATATAATAATTAACCCACTGAACAGAAAAGGGTTTCTTAAACACCATTCAATAATAACATATCCAATGGAAAAGAAATGAGTTTCATAAATATCATTCCATCATAATCATAAAGCATTCATATAAAGAATATTAATTTAATAATTTATGAATATCCTTAGAATAACATAAGAATTGTAAGACCCTGAATCATAATTTCAGTTATAGATCTTGATTTTTGTGGTTTTTGAGAAAAATGGGAGTTTTAGAGTCTTTTTTACTACACACTATGTACATGGGAGTATAGGTCGTGTACTTGGTTGTCGTGGGTATCTATGTACAGGTCGTGTAACGTTGAGTACATGAACATGTGTGGTGACCTAGAGACCGCCTAAAGTAGTTGTCGGTTAGGGAAAGTACACGGCGTGTACATTAAAAGAACATGTCGTGTACTTTTCTTTTTTATTTTTTAATTATACCGGGGTCACATCTAATACCTAGAGTAATCTTCTTCTAACCTTGTCTCATCTAGGAGAAAATGAGGTCAAAGATTCTTCTACGATCCACCAACTCATCATCTATTCTCAAAATCAAACATTGTTGGTTGCATTGGAATCACATTAGTGAGTTCTTCCTTCTTCTAGAGCATCCCCACTTGATTTCCCTTCCTTCATGAGTTATTCAATGTCGATCATTTTTTACATTTTTGTAGATCTACAATGTTCTATGTTGATTCCTTGTCTGTGGTTCAACTATATTGATCGTAAAAAGTTGAGGTAGGTGGTTTCTGCATTTTTATAGTTGTCTTTGGATTAAATGTACAAAAAGTGTTGAATACCCTAGTGTAGGGTATTGAGGGTTTGGGGTATTTAACCTTGTTTGATGAATTTTATGTTTCTATTTTGGGCAATGGTTTTTATTATGATGTAGGTTCATTACCTTACTTATGGTTGTGTTTTCCCATGATTGTTTGATATTGGAAATTGGGTCTATAACTGCCTATTAGGCTTTTTTTCACTGCGTAGTACTGTTAGGATGGAGTTGATATTATATGACATGTTTGAATTTTAATTTTAGTTTCTTATCCTTGTAGTAGTTGAGATTACTTTGGATTTTGGATATCATTTGTGCACAATTTAATTACTCAAGGTAGTGAGAAATAGGTGTAGTTAGACCATGGGGGAATTGACTTTGAGGGCTTCCCCAGAGTGTCTGTTATACTTTTCACATTGCGAGGCCATAAGGGGAGTGACGGTGAGTTCTCCCTCTAAGTGTCAATAGTTTACCATTACGATACCACACGGGGAGTTGATGTTGAGTTCTTCCTAAGAGAGTATGTATTTTACCATTAAAATAACATAGGAGGAATTGATGGTGAGTGCTTCCTCAGAGAGTCTTTGTCCTTGTGAGACCAAGGGGTTAGACCATCTGAGCTTTCCTGTAGGGTCTTTATATCATTATTGATTTAATAATAAGTTAAACTAGAGGGTTTATACTATGAGAATGTCCCAAGAGGGATTCTTGTGAATCATTGGTTGGATAATTAATAAATGCAAATGAATTTTGTTGAAACTATAGGATTTTTTACTTTTTAGTACTTTCTTTTTTATAACATCATCATGCATATTACCTACTATATATATTCGTTGACAGTTAGGTACATATATTTGGTTGTTTTCCTACATTGGTTTGTCTCACACCATGTTTGAGTCATTATTTTAGGCCCAAATAGATTATATTATTACAGTTATAGATAAGGGAAAGTGCCCTTCTACTTCAGGTACATGATTGTTGTGGATTTGGAGAGCATGGGACCAAGCTGAGGCCTGTGAGGCGGGAGGAGTTTACTTGTTTTCAATTTTACATTGGTTTAGTACGATATTTCTAGCATTGTGACATCATTTTTCACTTTCCTTGACATATGTGACATGAATCATTTGTATATGTGATGTAGTGGTTTATTTACTTTCAATCTTCTGTTGTTAGCTTATTGTATGGTATTACTAATGCTGCTATTTTATGATATAGTCATTTCGATGTGTTACTCTCCCAATGGAGGAATAGTTTTCCCACTATCACACCAAAGGCCTTATATTATAGTCATAAGCCTCTCGCATTTAGGAAAATGTTCTTGAATCCATGTGCCAACCGGGTACGAGGCACATTTGGGAAGAACACAAAACCGGGACATTACAATGTGGTATCAGAGGAATTATTTTTCTTATTTGAATTATTTTTTGGAGCCTATAGACAATAGTAGGTAGGAATAGGTAGTTGGTAATAAGTTTTTCCTGGACTAGCTAACCCGTGTACACGGAAAAGCCAATGTTCCTCAATCATTTCAATTTTCTGGTTTTTCAGTAGTTAAAGTTGATTTGTTTTCACCATTGGGTGATTCACATGTTTTTTGTTATTACTGTTGATATTATTGAGATTTTATTTCTGTTTCAACTTGATGATATGAGAGTATTCCATCTCATCCATCATATAGGCACTTGATAGATATCACATGTCAGGAATTCTTGTCATGCCATTTAGGGTTCATTCCTAATTACATGTTATTGTGATAGATGTTGTGCTAGTAATACATGATTTTTGGTAGAATCTCTGATAGGATATATGCTATTTGATAGGTCATTTCTAATATGTAATTCTTCTATTTAATGGGTGAAAAACTTTGCTCCCTAAGGTATTATGGACACACATAGATCATAATTTGGCACTCCAATTATTGTTTTAGTGTTTTTATGGGGTTTTGGAGTAGTTTCTGAGGCTTACTATTCGGAAAAAACCCATAATACACAATTTGTAATGATGAAGACATTCTGTGTATCCTTCTGTTCAGGAATGGACAACATTTATTATGAACATGTTGTGTACTGTGTGTACATTTCGTTTTGTCCTTAACCATGTGACCGGCTGTGTGGGCAGTGACACGGGGTTGAGAAATGTTTTTTGCTACATGTTGTATCTAGATAAAACACGTCATGTTGTAGATAACATGAATACGATCGTGAGACTAACAACATGGGTTGGTGAAATTATTCTATTACACACAGGTTTTGGTATAAACACACCATGTAGTTTTTTTCTAATAGAACAGTGTGGGTTAGCCATGTAGAAGAACTGGGGATGGGGGAAAGATTCAAGTAGACAGTGTGTCAAATGGAAACACAGTGTATTTATAGGGTGTTGCACTACCAGGGTTTTCGGAAGTACATTTCCATGTAATGGATTAAGGGATCACGCCTTGTAGGAGTCATACACAAATTGAATCCATGTTTTGACAAACATGAATGTTTTCTTTCTCATGTTACTTTTCTGCACTTCTACGTTTCATCCCTTGTTAATCATGAACTAAGGTGTGTGGTTGAACTTATAGAGTCGTGCCACTGAGACGTCCTCTGGTTGTACTCCATATATAGGTCAATGATCAGACACAGGACATGGTAGATCGAGGACTAATAGAAAATCCTCATGTCATTCAGGTCTTGGCACTAGCAGTCCTTCCAGATACAGGTGTTGATGCACAATTCCGAGAAGGATTCTTGAGGTTTATGAAAACCTTCTATGGAGGACTGCATCTTGAAACATCTATGGTAGAGTTGAAATGGGGTTTTCAGTAGCATAATCCTTCCACTTACTCAATGTATAGTGGACCTCAGGTCGTAGAGTCATTGTTAGAATCCCTGATGTCTATCTTTGAGAATGTGGAGATGCCTCCTGATAAAAGGGGGATCTCACTATGTACATGCTTCGAGATTCTTCCAAGAGATGGTGGGATGTGATATCACAGGAAAGACTTCATCAAGTTATGACATGAATGAGTTCTAGAGGACCTTTTATGACTACTTCTACTTGTAGATCTTGAGGGATGATCGAGCCTGAGAGTTCATGATTTTGGAGTGCGGTACACTCTCAGTCATAGAGTATTCATCTCTCTTCACAGAGATGCAGCACTTCACACCCATTCTTGTGGTGATGAGTTATTTCTAGTGAGGTTGTTTGAGGATGGTCTCAGGAATGACATCTGATATCATGTGAACATATTCAGATTGACTTCAATATCTTATATAGTCAACTAGGTGCTGATCACCGAGTGCAACCTGAGGTATTTTGGAGCTCTGAGAAAGGGAGACTCAGCATCTAAAGTTATTATTCCTATGTCTGAAAGTAGGAAGCTTCGTAGGGAGTCTACACACGGAGATCTGAATAGAAAATATACTCCTTCATCTAGCCAAGTGGTATGCAACCAATGTGGAAAGAGCGGGCATACGAGGCCACACTACGTGAGAGTCCCAATTGAGTTTCGATATTGCAGCAATACGGGTCATCTTCAATATTTCTATCTTTTTTTATCACCAGAAGTCGGTGATAGGGGTTCTATTTCGAATCTACATTTAGGACAAAGACCACAAGATTCTCATCAGTCTGGGAACTAGATTTTTTCAGGCCATTTATGGTGAGGTGGTGGTTGAGTCCACAGTTTTCAGACACCGATATTTCAACATCATTAGGGTAGATCAGCTTAGATATCAGGTTCATAGGGTTGCGGCGTAGGTCAGGCTTTCTCACTGAAGCAGACCCACCTGGAGTAGGATCTCGGACCCTCTATAGTTAGAGGTAAGATTTAGGATGCCTTAGTTTTATCTTCTACTCTTTTCGACAGAGGGGATTCTCTTAGTTTCATTTCTATTCCTATTATGGAATCCCTTGGTCTCTGAATCTTTACTTCTTCGGATATCATGATGTTGGATACACTGTTGGGGTCCAGAACTACTATAGTATAACAATTCAAGGTGTACCCTCTTGAGGTTGGTTGGTTCAACTTCTTAAGGGATATTTATGTCTTAGATATTACGGGCTATGAAATCATTCTCAAAATGGACCGTTTAGTTCCCTTCCAAGCTGTTGTGGATTTATATCACTATAGGATGAGTTTCACGTCATCATAGGTTGGATTGTTTCGACATAATGGTGAATGGGATGTCCATGTGAGCCGAGATAGACCCTAGCATCATGTATTGGGAGGAGTTACATCTCATATTTCTAGTTTGTTTCTAGATGACCAGGGGACTTCACATATGGTCTTTCATCTAGTGGTGTATCATTTGAGGGATGTATTTTTAGATGACTTTTCAGGTTTACCTCTAGAGTGAGAGGTAGGTTTCTATTTTGACATTGTTCCAGTAGTGGCACTGGTGTCCATTATGCTTTATAGGATGGCTACATCAATGTTATAGGAGCTGAAGAAAAAATTCGACGAGTCACATGAAAAGGGTTTCATCCAACCCGGTACTTCTCCTTGGGGTTTGTTTTCCCTTTTTTCAATGATGGTTGACGATACCCTCCAACTTTTTGTGGATTATCTGAAGCTAAAATACTTAATGGACAAGAACTGATATCCCTTTCCCTGGATTGATGATGTATTTGATCATATTCTAGGATACCAGATGTTCTCGAAGAATGACCTGATATACCGTTTTCATCAGTTTCGTGTTAGACTATCATATATACCTCTTAGAGCCTTTTGGAGCATGTATAGTCTATACGAGTATGTGGTTATGTCGTTTGGTCTCATGAATGCGCCTGCAGCTTTTATGGAACTGAGGGACCAAGTGTTCCATCCAAACATGGAAGTATTTTTAGTGGTTTTTGTGGAAGATGTCTTGGTGTACACTCACACTCGACAGGACCATGCTACCCATCTTGAGATTGTTTTGAGTACACTGAGAGAGCATCAGTTATATGTTATTGTCTCAAAATGCCAATTTTGGATAGATGAGATTCAGTTCATGGGTCATGTTATCTCAAAGACAAGAGTATCAGTAGACCTAGATAATGTGAGAGTAGAAGTATCCTGGGAGAAGACAAAGAACTTCTTTGATGTACGGACTTCTCTAGGGTTGGATGATTACGACCGACATTTTATAGAGTACTTTTCATGCTTATCAACACCACTGAAGGGACTGACTAAGAAGGGTGTGAAGTACCTGTGGACTTATTCCTACGATTCATCCTTATAGGAGATGAAAAGTAGATTGAAATTAGCACTAATACTAGTTTTTCCAGAGCAAGTCAATGATTTATAATTTCTACTATGATGCATTAGGTATCAGGCTAAGAGAAGTGGTTATGCAGGGGGAAGAAGTTGTTTCGTATGGGTCTCGGTAGTTGAGGCCACGTGAGAATAATCACTAGACACACAATCATGAGTTGGAAGCAGTTTTTCATGCCTTGTGTGGTTGGAGATATTACTTTTTGGGAGAGCATTTTGTGGTGTAAACTGACCACAGAAGTCTCAAGTATATCTTTACCCAGTGTGACCATCATTTGAGACATCGAAGGTGGGTTGAGTACCTTCAGTCCTTTGACTTTGATCTTGCCTACATTCCTTGGAATGAAAATGAAGTGGAAAATACATTGATTAGAATAACTCAAATACAAGTAGTTCTAGAGCCCAGCAGTGAGTGGCAGCTTATGGCTCTTTTCTATGAGATAAATCTGGAGGTGCACAACAGACAGGGGAAACATTTCTTTCTTCTATTTTTTTTACCAATACTCTACTTAATTGAGTGTGAAAGGGGCATCTATTAAATGCTGAAGGTCTAGCCTTATAGGAAGGGGTGTAAGGAGATAACCCTATTTCTGGATATATCGTAGGAGAGGATGGGATCTTTCATTTTTAAGGGTGTGTGTGGGTGTCAGCAGACATACATGAGGAGATTTTTATGGATTTTCATTCCTCAGTTTGGGCAGTTCATCCTAGTGTCACCAAGATGTATTGAGATCTACATTGATAGTATTTATTACCTGGTATGAAGAGATATGTTGGTAGTTTTATAATGAGGTGTTACACCTATCAGTAGGTGAATGTGGAGCATCAGCGACCAGCATGGCTTTTGCTGCAGTTACCCATTTCCGAGTGGAAGTGGGATGATGTCACAATAGACATCGTGAATTCTTTACCAAGGTTGCCTCAAGGGAATTATGCAGCTTCTATTTTCATTGATAGACTAATGATGGTTTCACACTTCTTACCGATCAAGCAGACCTTCAATGTTGATGAGCTAGAAAGGTTATAGATATAAGTGATTATATGTTTGCCTGGGGTTATGCCCTCCATCATTTCATATAGGGATGCCCATTTTACTTTTTAGGTCTGGCAAGGACTACAGAAGACCATGGGTACATAGTTACGTCTATGTACAACATACCATCCCCAGACAGACAGTCAGTCCGAGCATAATATTCAGGTGTTGAAGGACATGCATTGAACAAGAGTCCTAGATTTCAGAGGTTCATGGGAGAAGAACATACCTTTTGTGGAGTTTTCCTACAATAATAGTTTCCATGAGAATTTTCAGATGGCACCTTATGAGGGTTTGTATAGTCTTTCATTCCCATCACCCATATAATGGCTAGAAGCAGGAGAGGCAGCTATGTTGGGACCTTATATTTTCCAGGAGACCACAGAGCAGGTGGTGTTGATTCAGAAGAGGATAACTACATCATTATCATAGTAATACCCTTATTCTAATAGATAGAGATGACCTCAAGAGTTCGAGGTCAGAGATCATGTTTTCTTATATGTCACATCGAGGTTGGGACATAGTAGGATTAGGAGATATTGAAATCTTTCACCAAGATATGTAGGGACTTTTAATTTTTTGGAGAGAGTCGAGTCGGTTGCCTATATATTATAGTTACCTCATAGATATCAGTCTATTCATGATGTCTTCCATGTATCTCAGTAATAGTGTTACATAATAGACCCATATCAGGTTTTTTAACCTAATGAGGTTGATTTAGATGTGTTTGTATCATTTGAGGATCATCCTATCCAGATTTTTGATCATAATGTGAAAGATCTTCATGGATGATATCTTCCTCTAGTATGGGTGTTGTGGATGCACGGGAATTTATAGGACGAGACTTGTGAGAGGGAGGCTGATGTGCTATCGTAGTGGCCGGAGCGATTCGGGGATTTTTCTTATAGGCCTCGTCAATAGGGAAATTGGGGGAAAATTTCTTAAAGGGTGGATGTATATAAGATCCCAGATCTTCATTTCAGGTATGGATCTTGATTTCATGTCTTTCTGAGAAAAATGGGAATTTTTATAAATTTTATGAGTACACATTGTGTACTCAGTTGCCGCGGGTAGTCATATATTGGTCATGTAACAGCCAAGTACATGGTCATGTGTGGTGACTTAGAGACCACCTATAGTGGGGTCTGGTTAAGGCATATGCATTTCATGTAAATTAAAAGAACACTCCTTGTACTTTTTTTGTTTAATCGGACTGGGGTCACGTCTAATCCATAGAATCATCTTCTTCTAACACTATCTCATCCAGGACTGACCGAGGTCGACGATTCTGCTCTGAGCCACTAACCCATTATCCATCCTTTGAATCAAACATTTTCAGTTCCATTGGAATCACATTGGTGAGTTATTACTTCTTCTAGATCCTCTCATCTTGATTTCTATTCTTTCATGAGTTATCCGAGGTTGAGTGTTTTTTGAGTTTTCTAGATATATGAAATTATATGTTGATTCAAAGGATACGGTTCAACTATATCGATAGTACAATGTCGAGGTAGGTGGTTTGTGCCTTTATATAGTTGTTTGTGGATTATATGTCCAAAAACTGTCAACTACCCTAGTTTATGGTATTGCATGTTTTGGATATGTAACCATCTTTGATGAATGCTATTTTTTGTTTTCTTGAGAAAGGTATTTGATTATGATTCATTTTCGTTACCTTTCTTATGGATGTTTTTCCCCTGTTTGTTTAATATTGGTTGTTGGGTCTAGAACTTCATGTTAGGCTATTTTGTTTTTCATGCCAAGTGATGTGTAGGATGGAGTTGGTATTACATGAAATTATTGAATTTTCATTTTAGCTTCTTAGACTTGTAGTAGTTGAGATTAATTTGGTTGTTGGATATCGTTTGTGCATGAATGTATTACATAGGGTTGTGATATCATGGTGTAATTATATCATGGGGGGAATTGACATTGTGGGCTTCTCGAGAGTGACTTTTATAATTTTCATGTTGCGAGACCATAGGGGGGATTGATGGTGAGTTCTCCCTCAGAGTGTCTATAGTGTATTGTTAGAATACCACCAATGGAATTTATTTTGTGTGATTCTATAGAGATCCATTAGTTTATATTTGAAAGGCCACTAAGGGAATTGACGGTGAGTGCTTCTTTAGAGAGTATTTGTCCTAGTGAGACCTATGGGTTAGACCGTTTGAGCTTTCTCTTAGTGTCTTTATATCTTTATTTATTTAATAATGAGTTGAACTAGAGGGGTTAGACTATGAGAACTTTCCCAGAGGGTTTCTTGTTAATGATTGGTTGGATAATTAATTAATGTAAATGAAGTTAGATGAAACTGTTGGATTGCTTACTTTTGAGTACTTCCTTGTTTATTACATCATTTTTCATATTACGTACTATATATATTCGCTGATAGTTAGACACAGATAATTGGGTGGTTTTCAACCAGGATATGCCTCACACCATGTTTGGGTCCTTCTTGTACACGCAAACAGATTATATTATTGCAGGTATGTATAAGAGAAATCTCCAATCTAATTAAGGTACTTGGTTGTGGAGCTATAGAGAATGGCACCAAGATGAGGCTTGAAATGTTGTTAGAGTTTACTAGTTTTATTTTACTTACTTTGTTTTAGTACTGTATTTCCAGCACTGTGACATGTTAGGATGGTTTCCAAGACATATGTGACATGCATCATTTATATATGTTCTCCA
Source organism: Viscum album (assembly GCA_963277665.1). Taxonomy (NCBI): domain Eukaryota; kingdom Viridiplantae; phylum Streptophyta; class Magnoliopsida; order Santalales; family Viscaceae; genus Viscum; species Viscum album. The sequence goes on along the minus strand of OY728140.1, from coordinate 1,375,145,636 downwards.
GTTGGTTATTTACTTTCATTATTCCATTGTTTACTTATTTTATGGTATTACTGCTTCTATTGTTGTAAAATATTGTCATTCCACTATCTTATTTTGATAATGAGGGCATAGTTGCCCCAATATCACACCCAAGGCCCTTGCTGCTAGTCGGAAGCCTCTAGTGTTCGTGGAAATGCGCTTGAGGCCGTGTGACCAACAGGGTACGGGGCACCATTTTGCGGCACCTAAAATCGAGATGCTAGAAGAAACATCAACAATTTTCTCTTATATGGAAAATAATTTTGATAGATCTCTTCAAATCAAATCTTGAGGAAAATATCCATACTCCTTTGAAATCATTTTCTATACTTGAAATTTATGGAAAATTTAAAAGAAAAAAAATTATTTGAAAAAATCCTTTTATACTTGTTAGGGGAGAATCAAGTCAATAAGGCATCATGAAAGGGTAAAAATCGGTTTATGTTATATAAATTAAAAAACATTCTTCTTGTACATTTTTCAGAAAATTCAAAAAGTACCTCATTAGGAAAACGACAAAATAGTCCTTTCAAACTATTTAATAAAAAGTGATACATGGGTAAAATTGTCTTTGAAAAATTTTAGAAAAGTAGTAAAAATATTTTTAGATATGTTTTTAAGAAACATGGAAATTGATGATAAATATGACCCAGTAAATACTTATTTATAATCAATCACAAATAATAATGAGATTGCGAAGTTAACCATTACCTTGTGTCGGATTCCCTTCATACATGTCCAAAACATCTATATAGTGGTTTTATATAAATTATTTCACTTATAAAAAAAATTAAAATAACATTTATTATATCATATACTATTCATTTATGACTATAAATAACCAGTTTATTTACAATTCTATGTTAAAACAACGTTTCTTGTAATAAGAGATCTATTTATTTTATGTGTTTTAACTTTGTATTCTCGATCTTATTACTTAGATCATTACTTACATACATAAATAATGTTAAAAATGATTTATATATCATATATATTTCATGAAAATACATATATAAGATATATATATGTGAAATTGCATTCAATTTTCATGGAGACGGTAAGACACGCATATGCATGAACATTGATTCTATTTTCTTATCGTACTAAATGGAAAAATGTAAAAAACATATATGTTTATATTTTTAAATGTATTATTCTATGAGAATAATTATTTCATGTATTTTATGGTTATTCATTTTATACTTTTTTATAATCATTTTTTGAAATGGTTAATGTGGAAGATGAATCTCATCGCATCGTAGAGACTGTAGGTTGTACGTATGCACGAGTGATGATATCATACTCTTAATGGAAATAGGATGAGTAATTAGATGGTATATTAATTATAAAGAATAAATATAGTATCATATTTATTATTTATAAATATTATATCCATAATTATATACATCCAAATAAGGTATTGATGATAAACAGATTACACCATGGCGTGGAGACGGTGAGTCGTATGTATGCACGTAAGTTACATTCAATTTTCATAGGATGAATAAACATATTACACCATGGCGTGGAGAAGGTGAGTTGTATGTATGCACATAAGTTACTTTCAATTTTCATAGGATGAATAAACATATTACACCATGGAGTGGATACGGTGAGTCGTACGTATGCACGTAAGTTACTTTCAATTTTCATAGGATGAATAAAAGATGTTATATGGTTGTTTAATAACCATAATAAAATATAATAATATAATAGATACTATAGTTATTACTTTACCATGGAATGAACACATAAAGAGGAAGTAGAAGAAGAAATAATTTTGAATGTGACGGTAAGGAGATTACATCTTCTTCAATGATCACCCTCTAGATCTTTTCATAGGGAGACCAGAGTTGTAGTTTTGAGAATAATAGCACCTCCATAATGTTACTATGGACGTTTAAATGTCAAATTCATGGTTATTTTTGACCATGATGGATCAATGTGGTGTGAGGTAGTGAGGGAGGAGGTGACCTACTGTAATTGATGATTGGGGCACTTTTACATATCTGAGAAATATTAAAATATTAAAAGGATATTCTCGATCTAAATACATTAAAAAGAGAAATAAATGAATGGGGGAAGAAATTTTGGACCATATATTATTCCATTTGATATTATTTTACAATTTTTAATTTTTAAATTATTTTAAAATATATTAATTCAATAAAATGTCATTATTGTAAAATTTGATATTATTCAATCAATATGAATTTAAATACCTCAAGACCAAGTTTGAAGTCAAACATAATGGATTCATAAATCATTGATAAATTTTATAGAAAAATAAAAGTTGTTATAAATTTCCAATCATCCAAAATATATCAAAATTAAAAATATTAAAATCCTTTATAATATTTTTCTGTTATTTAAATAAATAATGTTTTAACATTAAAGAAACATATAATCAAATTATATAATTTCTAAAAATAAAAACAAATTCTGAAAATAATTTCATGATGATGAAAATACAATGTTATATTCATTCATATATTTATTTTTTACCTATGTGGACACATAAAAGTATTAAATACAAGGGAGTGATATTTTGTAAATGTCCTTGAATTTAAATAATATATAAGTCATTTTCATGGACTAGTGTCTATTAAACAACTCCAATTATATCATAATGTGATAAGGGTATAATATTATTCACCCAAATATTGTTTAACATATTTTGGATTAATTTTAAACCTTATCATTTAGATTTACCCTCAATTAATCTATTATAATTTTAATTATTGTAAAAACATTTTATATGTTAATATGTTATAAATTATTTCTTATATGGTCAATATTTTCAAAAAATATATACTTTTAAAAAATTTAGAAATTTTCATAATATCTCTTAATTTTTTTAAATATTTTATTGATTTTCAATTAATTTAATAAAATATTACTTTTATAAAATATCATTTGTGTCAATTTTGACACTATTCATAACATTATCTTTGAATATAATCCAAACCTGAAGATATTTTCAAACAAATCAAATTACGACACTCATAAAATGTCATAGTAAAATATAAAATTCTTGTACCACCTTAATTAATTAAATTCATATTTTATTCTATATTTATAAAATAATATTTTCGATATTTTTATTAATTAAAAAAGTATTATAGCATTGTTGTGTCAACGTTTAAATATTTATTATAAAAACTTGTTTTTTCGAAGATACTCACTATTGCGTGTAACGCAAGCCAAGTCAGTGTAACATATAGAGCAAGCTAAACCCGGTGTTTCATATTACATAATCTAAAATTATTGATTTTATATCATAATTAAAAATTTATATTAAGAATTATGAGAATTGAAAATATCAAACAAATTAAATTAATTCTAAAAAATAAATCAAAAAAATTACAGGGTGTAACATTCTACCGCACAATAAATAAATTTTACCTTCAAAATTAATATGAGGTATAAAAGTATTAGTAATTGAAAAATTATTTTCTAGAAACATAAATCATACAAATTAATTCCAAAACTACCTTTTAGAAAGGAAATGTTGGAAAATAATGGTTACCTGAAATAAATCCGTACTAGGTGTCTACTTAGTTGAATATAAGTAATGATTTGGAAATAGAGGAAAATGACAAAAACATAGATATTGATAATGATCACTGATCCTAATAAATTGGTTGATCTAGTGAAAGTAAAAAATCATGAAACCATAAAATAAGAAAATTTGGAAGAATTCATTGATATCATCAATAATGATGATAATAAGAAAAAAAAAATTATCAATTTCCACTTCATCTCTTATTCAAAGAAAATAAGTTTAATTTTCATTTCTAATGTTTTTGTAGATCAATAGATATATAAATTGAATGACAGAACATTCCATCAGTCTTTATCACAAAAAAGGCTAAGGCAATCTATCAAATATTCATAAGTCTACTTATGTTGAGATAAAACACTAATCTCAAAAACTCCATAAAAAATTATCATAAAATTCTTATAAATAGATAACCCTACAATACTTTAAATTTACAAAGATAAAAACTGTAGAAAGAAGTTCACTCAATCACTTTAAAATTTATCTGGCATATATCATAGGGTGGTTCTTGATTGTTAAATTCCAATCATGTGAACACCTTAAACATCTATTCTCTTGAGACAAGGTAATGTCCTAAATTACTATACATTCTTTTTGAATACATTCATGTTTCCTTGTTCTAATGTTTATTATATATATTCATTATAGTATTAAAAATTGTAAACTTCATCCATAATAGAATAAAATACTTTTCAATAAACCCTTAGTGAGTTCTAAGTTAATCAGTATCACCAATTAATCATATCCAATGTATATTTACCCAAACATAATTATATTATGAAAAATAATCAATTATGTTTTTTCTTTAACTTAATTAAAATATCACATTTACCTTAAATAATTTTCTATGTATTCATCACCTTTAAATATATACATTTTAATCTTTAATGATATTAAATAATAAAAATACTTACATACTTCATGATTAGTGTAATATAATCCATGAATTCCAAAAACACATACATTTCCATCATCCAACTATATTCATTAACCATTATTCAGGATTTATTATATTATTATTTAATAGAATCTGATATATGAATAGATTATTATGGTTCCTCATGCTCAATCTAATCATTTGTCTTATACTTAATGTAAAAAATGGTTAGATCATCCCATACCTTTCACTTATCATTCAGGATATCTTTTTCTTCAATATTATTACCAGTACTTATAACTCCTTCCTTCTTCAATTCATGATATTTCCTCTTATGATATAAATTTTTATAATTCCCATACTTTCCACATCTAATACATTCTATGATAACCATGTTTCTTCTAGTTCCTACCATTAGAAAAACCCAAAATCATAGTGTGAGAACATTTATCATAATGTAAAACCATATAATAAAGGGTGTGTAATATAAATATATGACTAATTAGGTTTAATTCTAGCTTATACATTATTGTTACCAAAATTCTATGATTATAATCTATACATTGACATATGCTTAGGTACATCCCTATACATATCCTTATAAGTATATCTAGGGATTTCACAAATGTTTTCACATCATAGTTTCCAAAGGTAGGCTAAGAATTCACAATGATACCGACTATAATGACCTAAACATGATGAATATAAACATTACATCACTTTTTTGGAACACTTTATAAATTACACAAACACATGCCAAATGACTGTATTAGTTTAGAGCCCGTAAAATGTGGATCAAATTCTTGTAATATAGTTAATTATATTAAACATATCTCATAAATATCTTCCCCTTTAATACCCCTAACAAAATCCAATCTTTATAAAATGGGGAAAATAAAACATCAGAAAAAGTGTGAGCTTAGATTCTCAGTAAGGGTAAAAAAAGGGAGACTTGTTAACATAATCATGGTTATAAGGGTATGAGAACATGATAATGAAAAATAAAATCTTACCATGTATGTCGATTTTCATAAATATGAATAATGTAATAAATATGGAAGTTTTTATGTCATGAATCATCTTAAAATAAAGATTATAATACAAAAAATTATAACATATGAATTAGATATTTAATATTTTTGTATAAACAAAAGCATATACAATTATTTCAATAGTAGTCAAATAATCATTTCAAAGGGCTTTTTGGAGGTATGGTTTCACTCCCTATACCACATTGGTAGTGTTTCTTTACTCCCATAACCATCTTTATATTCAGTTTTCATTCTCATAACCATATTAGTAGTCAAGGTTTTCTCCCAATACCATCTTAGAAGACAGGATCCTTTTTTCACTCTCATAATATATAAATCTTTACCCAATACATTGGAGGGAGTTATAGGACCCACACATATCATAATGAAACCATAAATATATGTTTCACAAGAACAAAAAGAATTTATCATATTATAACCCATGGAATGAAATGGGATTCATAATTATTATAAAATCATAACATAACCCACATAAAACAACTAGGTTTAATAAAAATCATTCAATCATAACATAACCCATAGAAAAAAAATGGGTTTCAAAAATATCATTCATTACTAAAAATAAATCATTAATAAAAAGAATAATAATGGTAACATTGAACCATATCCCTAGTAAAACATAAGTAACATCAAACAACTTTATCTTAGTTTGGAAATTATTTTGAGAGATCTCTTAAAAACAAATATTATGGAAAATCATCTTTCCGGTTTAAAAAATTTATATACATGAAATGTCATGCAAATTTTAAATGAAAATATTTTATTTGAAAATGACCTATAAGCTTGTAAGGGATGTTTCGATGAAGTAATGATTCATGGAATTGTAAAAATACATTCATGTAGAATAAGTTTTAAATATATTTTTCTCATACTATTTCTAGAGAAGTCAAAACTTAGCTCATTAGGAAGATGACTAAATATTCCTTTCAAACTGTTAAATAAAAATTCACACATGGGTAAAAATGAAGTTAAAAATTGTAGATGAATAGTATGAATCTACTAAAATAATATTTTAAGAAATATGGACATTGATGCTAAATATGTCCCACTAAATACTTATGTATAAACAATCCTGAACAATAATGAGACTGTCAAGTTAACCATTCCCTTTAATCTGATTCTCTCTATATGTGTCCAAAACACCTCTATAGTGTCTTAAAACTTATTATTATACTTATAAAATTATTATAATAACATTTATGATAACATATATGATTCATTTATGACTTTATATTACCAATTTATTAACAATTCTATGTTAATGAAATATTTTGGGTAATAACCACTTTTTTCATATATGATTTGACATGTTATTCCTAATTTTATTACATAGATCCTGATTTAAATAAATATGGGATGTAAAAATTTATTTATATATAATTTATATTTATAATCTAAATATATATAATATAGATATATTAATTGGAATACACCATTTATGGAGATAGTAAGTCATACATGCGCCTGAATGTTGTTTCTGTTCTCTTATCGTACTGAATGAAAGAATGTAAATTACATATATGTACTTATATATTTTTCCAATATAATTATTATGTAATATATATTATATTTATTCATTCTATACATTTTTATAATGATTCTTTAAATTCTTAGTGTGGAAGATCAATCTCATCACGTCATAGAGATGGTTGGTCGTACATACAAACGAGCAATTAAATCATTCTATTAATGGTAAAACAGTGAATAATTAAATTTATTATTAATTATAAAGAATCAATATAAAGTCATATTTTTTATCTATAATCATTATATCCATCATTATACCCATCCAAATAAATTAGTCATGGAAAAAAGATTACATTGTAGTGTGGAGATGGTAGGACATACGTATATACGCGTGGTAGTTCCATTTTTTTATAAGATGAATAAAAGGTGTAATATGGTTGTTACATAATCATAATAAAATATCATAATATATTTGATACTATGGATATTAATTTATAATGGAATCCACATTTGAAGAGTAAGTATAAGAAAAAACAATTTTGAATGAGTCGATAAGGAGATTACCTCTTATTCGACGATCTCCCTCTAGATCTCATCTTAGTGACATTAGAGATAGTCATATGAGAGTACAATAAACTCTAGAATTCTAATATTGAAGTTTATAATGGAAATGGTTATGGTATAGTCAATTATGATGGTTCAATTTGGTGTGAGGAAGTGAGGGAGGATGTTCCCTTTTATAATTGAGTTGAGGGGCACTTTTGGAAATCCATAAAATATTAAAATATAATAAGGCTATTATGGAGAAAAAAACATCCAAATGAGAAATAAATGAACTATGGAATAGTTTTTTAGACCCTATATTATCCCCTTTGTGACTATTTTAAATTTTTTTATTTTTATATCATTTTATAATACACCAATTCTATAAAATATCATTATTGTTCAATTTGATACTATTAATTTTGTTTCACTTTAAATATGCCATGAATAAGATGGAATTCAAATATAGTGGTTTCAAAAATCTCTAATATATATTATATATATATATTAAATTCATTATACACTATTAATCATCCAAATATATAAAATTAATATTATTGAAATCAGTTATTTTATTTTTTTTGTTAGCTAAATTAAAACAGTTTTAACATTGATGAAGCATATAAAGTAATTATGTAATTAATAAAAAATAAAAATAAAATATTATAATAAAATTTAATTAATTTTTTTCAAAAAAATAATTTTAAATTCATACATATATTTATTTTTTTCTTCATATGGACACATAAATGATATTAAATACAAGAGAGTGATATTTTATTATTATCTTTGACTTTCATTAATATATAATTTATTTTCCTAGAATAGTGTCCATTAGAAAATAAAATTCAATATTATGTTGATAAGAGACAAATAATATTCATAAAAAAATATTTGGAAATGTTTTAGAATAATTTTAAACCTTATCATTTTGATTTACCATTTATTAATCTATTGTAATATTAATTTTGGTGAAAACATTTTAGATATTAAAAGGATATAAATTATTACTAATATGAGGTAAATAATCCATAAATGGAAAATATAAGAATTTTTAGAAATTATCATAATATATTTTTTGTTTTTAAATTCTTTTTATGAATTTTAATTAATTTAATAAAATATTATGTTTATAAAATATCATTAATGTTAATTTTAACACTATTCAAAAAATTCACTTTAAATAAAATCAAAGAAGCAAGATAATTTCAAACCAAAAGATTTAATACACTCCCAACATGTCTTGTTAATCTATAAAATTTTTGGAGAACCATAATTAATAAATATTATATTTATTTTAATATTATTAATCTTATTTATTTCATCCTTTTATTTATTAAAACATTCTTACATTATCATTGTGGAACCATTGAAGTTAATTATTTTTGCACTAAAATTAATAAATAAATTATAATTATGTAGATAATCATTTTAGATATCAAATTACTAATTATAGTTGAATTTATCTTATTTATAGCCACATATTAATAATGTTTTATTTATTAATGTGATTAATATGACATTTTTAACTTATCCTTAAATAAAATATAATAAATTCCATATTCTCACCCAAGTTTTTTGTGAAGGTCATAATTTTGGCCTAATGTTTATTTTTTTCAAAACTCAATTATACAATTAAATTAGGATAAATTTTAGGGTAATTTTGTAAAATTATAATATTTTGTTTACCCTTAATCATCCAACTTACCCTTAAATGTTGTAGATAAAAATTTACAAAAGATACTATTCATAATATCCCAAATATTAAATTGGTTCCATTATAAACTATGTATAATAATTATTAAAACTATTTATGTCCATTTTCCCAAATTAAATTCATAGAAGAGACTAAATTATGGTTAACGCAAATCCCACAAACTTAAAGGGAATGGGGTAAAAAGAATGATCAAAAGTTCAATATGTTTTTTATATATAATTTCAATATAAAAATGATTCAAATGACATAAATTAAATTAATATATCTATAATTGATCTATTTATACTTTGAAAATAAATTAAAATTATATTATTTAATTAAATGAAAATTCATTTTTTGAATACAATGTAGTGTTTCACTATTCATCGAAAAATAAAACTTGTCAAAAAATATTAAAAATCCTCCTTATGTTAATTTTTCAATTCCAAATTCACAAAATGAAGTTTATTTTAACAAAAAAAAATTATACTAATATCTATAGTTATTTTAATTTTTTTCACCGAAGTACATAAATTGCAGTTCTTTTATGAAAATAGAATTCCTAAAGAAATAAAGACCTTACCAAAGATTATACATTTAGTTATATATATATTATTTATATGAAAAATTTATAAATAACATCTAAAAATTATTTATTAATGTTATTATTAATTTTTTTAGTTGATAGGTGATAACTATATCTTTTAAATAATCATAAAAATGAATTGTTGTTTTGCATATACTTAGTGTTGCATGTAGCGCATGCCAAGTCGGTGGTGCATGTAGAACAAAAATAACATGGTGTTTCATATTACATAATCCAAAAATTGGTATTTTATATACTATTAAAAAATTATCTTTAGTATGACGTGATGTGAGAAATATCAATAAGATTAAATTTATTCAAATTGTTATAATTTACCTAATCTAGGGGTGTTACATTGCTGAATTTGTATCTCAATGTTATACAAGGAAATAGGTCAATGCTGATCACCAGAAGCTTTCATGTTTTCTTCATCCACTTATAGTGATTACTTTAAATTGGGATGATATCTCTATAGAATTTTTGGTAGGGTTTCAACATACCTATAGAAAGACAAATATAATATGTGTTGTGATCAATTGGTCGACTAAATCAGCTCACTTTATACCCAATCATGATACAAACAATGTTGATGAGTTTTTAAATCTCTATATGAATGTGGTTTTTCATTTTAATAGAGTTATATACTTTATAGTCTTTTATAAAAATAATTGGTTACCTTCTTACAATTATAGGGGCCTTCATGAGGAACTAGGATATCAGGTTTGTTTGAGTATTATATAACATCCCCATTCAGATGTCCATATAGAAAGAGTTATATAGATTCATGAGGATATTCATTTTTCTTAAGTTCTCAACTTTAGTTATTCATAGGATGAACATCCACGATTGGTTGAGTTTTATAATAATAATCATTACCTATATATGATTATAATTAACTCTTTTGAGGCCTTGTATGTTCAGCCAAATAGATTTCTATTGTGTTGGTCTGAGATTGGTGAATGTTCCTTGGTTGTAAAAATCTTCTGGAAAGAGTAAAAAATAATGATTCAATTGATTCTAAAATTATTTTGATGACATAGATCTTGTATAGATCATATTTTTATCGGCATCACAAACCTTTGGATTTCTCAATTGGTTACAAGGTGTCCTTGAAGGTTTCACCCTGTTTGGGTCATCAATGGATTAGGAGGTGAAAGAAACTTTCTCCATTTTTTCTAGGTCCTTTTAATGTTGGTGTGGAAGTGGTAATGGTTTATTAAAATTTATATATTCCATCATAGCTCACATCGAAGAATATCATGGTCAATGTATCATGACACGAAATGTTTCTAGCAGATCCATATCATATTTTGAGCTAGACTAATCTTGAGATTGACCATAATTTATCCATGATTGACCACCAAAGATATTTGATTTAGAAAACAACATACTTCATCAGAGGAAAATACATTTCGTTTATGTTGTAAGGATTCATGGTTCTTATTCTCATGATATGTGGGAGAGAGAGGCATTGATGAGAGATCAGTAACCACAGCTTTTTGACATGGAAGATTCTAATTAGTATTTATGGGGACAGGAAGTTACTATGGTGAGGTGGTTTTAACATCATATTACTGTTTTCAGTTATTTTGAAACCCCTATTTTGATCTTTTTTATTTTTGGGGGGTTGATTCGGGCAAAAACATTGGGAATTATTAATTTTTATGGGTTGTTCATGTTTGGCATATAATTTTCCCAAAATGTGTTCCCTGATAGTGTAACCCATACAAATTGTTGTAGTGAGTTTTTGTACAATTGTCACATAGTTTGAAATGTTGTGTGCCCCCAAAGGATATACTGTGCACTAGTAGAAAAATGGTTTCATGGAAAGGGAGCATAGTTTTGGCTTACCATGAGACATTGCCTAGATAACTGTGCATGTAGCTTTTAATTAATCCAAAAAGTGTTAAAAAGTTATTGAACACCCCCCCCCCCCTTGAAACCCATTTGGGCTCGTTGGACCCTATTACATTTTCCCAAGGTTTTCAGGGTCCCATGAACTTAATCCATATATTCCAAACCCTCTACAAGGTGTATCAAAGCAAGGCAGTCTTCTTCCGATCCCTTGCTAGTACGTTTCCTCTTCTCATTCTCTTTCACTCGCTCTCTCTTTGTTTCTGCTATGGTTTTTATAGTTCTATATGTGTTGTAAGAGGATCTAATACCATTTTTAGATCTTGACTCTAGGTTCTGATTGTTAGATCTTTATTTTCGGTGTTCTTTATGCAATTTCCTAACTAGATTTTGGAATTTTGTGATCCTGTGTTTCTTTGGTATGTGGTTCCATTATGATGCCCAATTTTTTGAACCCTAAATTTCATTGTATTAATTCAATTATTTTTGTTAAATTAAATTTATTGATATTTTTCTTTCAAATGGTTTATTCAAAATTCAATTAAAATTAATTTGGGGATTTGGATTTGAAATTGGATTTTTGGCACATAATTGGGGAAAACCCCAATTCCTTTAAATTGGGGATTTATTATGAAATTGTATGGAAATTTTTTAAATTAAATTATGGAATTTAATTGCGGAATTTGAATAGTGAAATTGATTTGATTAAAAAAAATTAAAATAATTATTTGATAAATATGTATTGAAAATGATTTCGATATAAATCCCTTGGTTTTATTTTGAAAAGGATTGTTTTTTATTAAAATCACATTTTGGTTTTAAAATGTAAAATTGGGGTATTTGAAATGGGAGAATGGAATGAATTATATGTTAATATAAATTTCCCATTAATTTTTTATTAGAGCACATGTAATCCTAGTTAGTGAGTTATTCGGACTGCACTCTATGATTTATAATATTAACACTTCATAAGTGTAGTAGGTCACATCCTCTATGGGATAGTGACATGTCCTCCTTGGTTATTATAGAGGAAGACATGTGTACATATATTTCTGTGACAACTATTTTTAGTTTATGTGAATCCAATATCCTTGAACTATCGTACATTTTGATAATTACCCTGTTACATGATTTTTTGTATTTGAAATATATATATGGAAATTTTTTTCATAAAAATTTTTATATAAAATGTTTGTTTAAGACATTTTTTAAAATTAATATACATCATTTAAAATGTAATAAATAATTTTTTTAATTATAATTTTTTTTTTAAAATCTATTTATTTAAAATTTAAATCTATATTTTGTTAATTAAATGTTGGCATCTATTATGGAATCCTTGGTGACACCCTAATGAGATTTTAGCTCACACCCTAACGGTGACTTCAGGTGTTTATAGATTTTCTAATTCCAAGTTCAAGAAAGGGTAAGCCAAAACATGGTGGTGGTAGCATATAATGATCCTTGGGCTTGGAGAGTTTTGGTTGCTGGGACATGGGTTTTTTACCTTCCTGTTTTCTGGTACATTGTTTTATTACTTTGGTTTGTTTGTGCCTATTTAACTTCTGGTACACTTCTCCCTTTGGTGTTTCTCTTGTATGTATACTAGCATCTTTAATATTCCTTACATTTTTTTGAAAATTTTATTCCCAATTTCATACTGTATGATTTCAGGTTTTGGTCACCAACCAATGTGGATTAGGAACTCCATTTTGGTCATGTTTGGGCCGACATAGTTATCAGGTTACTAGGGTAATCTACCTAGTTTTTTGACACTTCATTCAAGATATGAATTGGGAGACATGGTAGGAAGATTCATGTAGGGTATGCTTGATAGTTATCATCCCAGGATGTGAAGGGGTTTCCTTATGGATTTTAAAACCCTAGCGGGAATGTGAAATTATATTGATTTTGTAGACATGATACACTTTAAGTGGTTTTGGAATAAAGGATTTTTTTGGAGGTCATGATTGATTCTGTACCAACCCATTCTGATTTCAGATGTTCTCTATTGATTTGAATGGAGTGTACATATGTTCTTTTGGTATTTTAAGAATGTGAGGGTGATGATTGGTCATGAGTTTATACTTTAAATTAGTCAGATTCGTTAGTATCATTAATTTTCTTGAAATGTTTGAACAGAATGGTTATCGGGTTAGGCATATGAAATTACGTTTTCTGTGATATGCCACATGAGGGCATGTGTTGGGGTCTGTGATTAGGTAGTATGGGAGTGTATACATGTTAATTTTTGGTGAGAGTAGTGTAGATGGTGGGTATGATCCCACAAGATGGTTATTAGAGATCCAATCTGCCTCTAGAGGAATAGAGTGTGGATTTATTGGGATTTTGGGAAATCTCAAGGTGAAACTGTAAGTGTGAACTGGATACTGGTGATTCCCATTGAGGTGGGGATTGATGAGCGGCCTAGTGTAATCCAAGGAATGGTTGGTCTGGTGTGATTATCATTGGCATGGTGTTATGGGGTGTTGGATGAGATGGGGGTGTCCCTCTATGCTTATAGGGAATATCATAAATGGATCTAGGTACCATGGTACTATAAATCAAAGACAGTCCTTAATGTGGTTTATCAAGGATTCATGAGTGTGGATCAGGAAGAGTGAAGTTTGTAAGTCATTGGGACCCATTTGAGATGGCTCTTGAGGAGTGTTGTGAATGAATAGATATTTTGAGGATAAAAATACAAGAGGATGGCGGGTGTGACACTCATTGTGGATATTTTTTTTCAATGTTGAGGACTACATTCTTGGTGATCCCATAATGGGTAGTGATGAGTGTCTCACATTATCACTCAGGTATGAGAATAATGTCATTGTAGATCCATTACATTTCATAATGGATTGAGTTTTGTCCAAGGAAATTAGGTTTTGTTTTAGTAGGGAAATGATATACATACTATTATTATAGGGAGACTTTTATCAGTCATAGGGGAATATCGCTTCTATTAAATGGGTCATGGGTTTCATGAAACCAGCTAGTGTATAATCATGGTGCCATCATGTGACACAAACCTATAACTATAAACTTTTATTTTTTTATTTGAAATTAATTTTAGGATAATTATAATTTCAAAAGTCTTAGTCTTAAGATTATATTATTTAGAATTTTTTTCATGTGCATGGGTTTTTCATAGTAACGATTAACTATATAGAAATCTTGTGTGGGGGTCTCTTAATGGGATAGTCTTATTTGTAATGGTTTTTCATGTAGTATTTGGATTTTTTCAAGCCCTAGGGAAAACCATTTTTAGTGGTTTTAGGTGTTTAGTGTATGTAGCACAGCTTCCATATAGTTTGGAAAACCATGAGAGAATCCCATGTGGGTTTCCCATGATCCTTTTTTACTATTTAATGAAATCCCACTTTTTAAAAAAATACTTTTATTTATCCCCTAATTTCACACACCCTCCCTATACAAATCCATCTTTCTTACATTCTACACCCCCTAGTCCCATGTGCATCTCCCTTTCATAACCTCCCCCTATTTATGTTATTCCACCTAATTTCTTGGTGTTTCATGTCCAATTGATTGTGGTATGATATATGTATCATAACCCATCACACAAAGTCTTAATCCCTGACTACACCAATTTCAACTCTAAAAGTCCAGGGGCTAGAATCTATCACTTATTAGTCATATGAAACATATGGGAGGCCTTATCCTATGGTACATGTACATACACACCCACATACATCCCCATGAAATAGTACATAGATAATAATAACTAAAATACAAATTCATGCTTACATATATACCATAATCATCAAATAGAAAAGCACTAAAGCTGTAAAAAGTGAAAAATACAAGCCAAAAAAACTACAAGATTCCAACCTACTCTGATGGAGGGGACTTCTGTCAAATAAAACTACCAGAATGATCCTCATCCAAGACATAAAATACACCACAATATGTCTATAAAACTAATCTATAGTTTCTCTATTTCATATCATGAATTAATTTAATAACATGTTGTATGCACAAGTCATGGATTGGGAATAAAAATTCTGAGTTGGTGTGAGTATAAAAATACCTATAGATGCATCAAAACCCTAAAATATGATGGAGAAATGGAAAGTAAATAGTCTCCTTGAGCCAGCCAGAGGGAACCCAAGTGAGAGACAATAAGAAACTCTATCTCAACTACTCATTGGGTAAACATGGCTAGTCAGGTCATATACACATGGTGTTTCAATAAAAACACGTGAAAACACCACAACGAACCCAAAATGACACCAAGATATACTCAACTCGTACTAAAAGTATCATGACATTCAAACCTCATCACTAGCCATCAATTCCTACTCGAGACTCAATGGTAATGATCAAATAAGAGAACACACTGCAAGATCTCTACCATCCCAAACAAAACTCGTCTAAGAGATATGATACATCATATGTAGTTATCTAGGTCCAACTATAATTCCCAACACCATAGGTTCTATAACCATTATCTTTCACCATATGAAGGATCGTAAGAACCCAAGTGGAGATGCCCACCCCTCACCACTACACATAGTTGAGGGAGCACAACTGTAGACCATTCACCATGTGTATCCTATGTAAATATAGATAATGGAGGGACCCAAACTTCAACGTGTTGAAGGAGAAATTACTCCTAATCAATTGAGGATATTAACAAGTGGAAGTCCCCACTCCTCACAACTATGTTCCATGGCCAAGAGAGCTCCAACACCCATGGAGGACCCACTCCCCACCACTACTCAATGTTGGGGGAATACCTCTCCATTGATATAGGACCCCCCGTCTATGTATAGGGGAGATCCACCTCCTCTAGTGTGATCATAATGTGGGACCCACACCCTGACACAAAAAGGGAGTTCAAACCATAGAATAGAAGAACCTTACAAAATTATGATAGAGTAGTACCAACTCTATCTCACGTCGCATATAGAGGGCACAAGCCCTAGTGAGACAGGGGAGTACTAACTTCATAGATAGATGAATCAAACCTTGGTATGATAGTGGATTAATGACTTAATTTTCATAATTATTATAGTGGTATTGTTCCTTTATATGAAAATCGAGCTCCATCTCCATCTACATGAATAATATGGGGAACCCACACTCTGGTTGGATAGGGTATTACTAACCCTGGTAGAATTGCTCCATGGGAAGAGTACCTACTCAATTTGTTGGGGAGATCCATCGCCATCAATTCAAGATATAAGGCAAACCCAAACCCTTATATTGAATGGATTTACTAATCCCAGTTACTCTCTAATAATCCAAACAAATATCTAGTATCATTCATGTCCCACCGAAAGTAGGATCCTACCCGTCATGCCTCACGTCACAGCAACCGTAGTTAGGGGATCCACTCCCTGAAATCATGGCAGAACTGCTCTACTGACCAAAAGAGTCCAGAGGGTCTAATTCTAAGATGAAAAATTTTGGTTTCTACCTCGACATCTATCTAATGATCTACCTTGATCACTTCTCATTATCAAGAACCTGTAGTGTATCATCATGCCACATTCTATCTCAAAATCCACCATGAAGGATACCATAGCATTCCTAATGGAGAAACTATTTATCATAGGATACTTACAGGACTTTATCCAAGTTCTGAAGAAGGATATATGTAATTAAAAAGTTTCAAATAATAGTACATGATGTGTACTAGGGAAAATAGGTCATTTAACCCCACATAAACACCTAGTTGTTTCCTGTACCACATGGATTGTTTAGAAATATGATCTTACATAGAATAAACATGGTGTAAACATCATACCGCACCTCACCCGAGCCCAATGTCACTTTCTTAATGTGTCCTGTGTCTGACACCTCATGCTCATATACTCTTTCCATATACATTCACATGACCATGCACCTTGACATATAATCCATGTCTATTTACGTCAGCCACATGACATGGGCTCGTTTCATGGTGTGTACCAACAATACATGGTGTGTAGTCCCTAAAAGTCATCTTCCATGAACATGAATAACACACAACATGTGCACATTCCCTATACATTGCTTGATCGGGAATTTCCCTATGGGCTACCCCAAACACCCAAGATTCCACCAAAAACAACAGATCTACCACCATGGGATCACAAACATTTTTACAAGGGATCTAAAACCATAAAACAACTCTTGTAAAATGGTATCGGAGCATAAAACTGAAATCTTCCTACCTCATGGAGAAACGTCAAATATTTATGTAAATATTCATGCTTTGTAGCCATTACAAAAAGATCTAGGAGAAATATTGATCAAGTTCAATGATTGGTGGCATCTTCTCTCCTTGGTTTCACCTTGGTTCATCCATAGCACAAGTTGGGGGGTCTTATCCACCTCTAACATGAAACATAGAAAGGGGGGTTTATTGATTTAATTTTTTATTAAATAAATAAACTCAATTTAACACCTCTACAAAGATATCCCCCGAAAAAGTACCCAATTTTGGAAAAAATTATGTCATACCTAATGTAAACACCATGTCTCGAACTCGACCACGACTACATATTACCAATCTCATACTCTTCTTGGGGTTATTCAATGTTTACAAAAAAATGTGTTTGTGTTATAAAATAAATTTAATGTTTTTAATATCACAACACTAAGGCTCTTTGATCCCTAGAATCTTATGTTGACTCAGCACCTGGCTTCATAAATATTCCTAGAATACTCCAATGTATTATATGTCACAAATATATTCACTAAATTCTCACCAATATAATTATTTTCATCCTAAAAATGAAAAATCCTACACCCAAGGTAGAAACTAGATATCTCAACTACAACTCCCACACTTGTGAGCCATCCAAGGGTTTTTATGCTTCTTATAATAATGTTCTCAGTTGAACCAAAAAGTCCGAACAATACCCAACATCTAGATCAAAACAACAAGGAACCATGAAAAAAATTGATCACATGTTTTCATAGCTATGACTTGTGTATAAAACAATCACTTAATCTATTTGTGTCCATAGGGTCTATCTGTACACTAACTCACTCTCCTGACATAGATACTAACATAACCAACCATTTCTCATCTTCCCCTAGATGAACTCTATCAATCCATTATCAAGTGTCGCGAATTAAACTATCACACTGAGCACATCAGTGTACCAATGAACAATGTAGGGTTTCCCATGTGACACATTGTGTCTTACCAAGCCCTCATTCTATAAACCTCCAACTACAATACTATAGTAAGAAACAAAAACTAATAGAATTGCTACTATAATGAATATATTTTCCATCTGTTACAAATGGCCTATATTTTCCAACACATGAGCTCATCCTTCAGAACATCGGATCACTCCTTAATGTTGGAAAACTATGACCCAGAATCTAGAATCACATCCATAACCACCAGTGGAAACGAACAGGTCATGGATGGTATGAATCCAATCCATAGTGAAGAAATAGAATATGGTCATGCTATACCACTAAGGGAAGATTCTATGTGAGTAACTCTCCTCCCATAGTGAATTCATTCCCACAATAGAATTTTTTGGTCACTAATCCCCTCTTTAGCAACATCCAACATAAATTCTGACCAGAAATGATCCATTGGTAACACTATGACCTAGTCAGACACTCCAACATACAACCCCAACACAAACACACAAGACAAAGGAACTCATACAATACACCTCAACACTATCCACTTTATTTAGCATTGAATCTCCGGCATTGTTTTAATTATGTTACAATAACTATTCTCGATAGTGGAAGAATCCCTCTTTCTCATGATTCCAAGAAAGTGTTGGTTCTATTGATGCCTCATGTCACCCAAGATAAGAATCAATCAAGAAGTTTTAAAAATAGAGTACATCAAAATAGTCTCTACCAATAGTAATATAAATTAAAAAGGACCCAAAGTAAACCACTAATAATCCTCAGAGCTTGTGGTTTATTGAACTCTATAGCCTGTTGTTATCCTTACAATTTTACACCATCTCCCTAAGCCTAGTGCGGCCAACTAGGGTGGTATTGGAAAAAAATTGAACCACATTCCACCTCCAATATATCTCCCCACTCCTCTATCACATCCTCAATCATGCACAACATGCTCTATATGATGCCTTTTCCTGAGTGTTCCATTAACCATCTACCTCTCAATAGCATTATAGTTTAGAAATTTCATTAAATCTGATGCCATCCTTAACATGTGTAACATCACCTCTCCAACATTTTACCAAATCCATTATACAACCCCTACGCTGTAGACCCATGTGTCTGAGTCTGAGTATGGGTATCCCTCCTCAACTAGAATTTTGTCAACAGTAATCTTCTAGTTTATACAGATGTCTCAGCCATATGGTAACCACTATTAGTTCTATCCACCCATCTCTCCAACATGAATCTCTATATCACCAGAGATTTCTTCAGCACCCTTGTGTAAGAGTAAATGTACAAGGATACCAAAATTTAATATATTTCTCAACAGAGGCCCCGATCGAAGTTCAATTCTTAATAAAATGGATCTCTAAAAATATCTAGAGAGTATTATCAAATCTATATGAAAATCACAGAGCACACTTCTAGGGACATGTTATCTTGCTGAAGAAGTAAAATCTCCAAAATAATCACTAGTATCAATGTGGATGGATAAAACTCTTCCTTAAGGGAATACTCAAACTTCACCCAAGTGAGTGTAACATAATCCTGGGACTACGCCAATAGACTCTACCATATCTTGGTTGAGCATGGAGAAATAATCACCACTATGACCACCATCTCATTACGAGGTGTACTTACATGGTTGAAACCATGTGTGAATTCATTAATGAATTCATAATCCTCTTAGGGGTCTAGATCACCCTGATACCTTGGAGTTATCTACTTTTAAGACTCCTTTAATTCACTCTACTCTCACACATACTCAACTTCAGTTTTCAGTACATCCTACTTCTCAACAGGTAGTGGCTCAACCAAAAACCCACCTGGAAGTCCTGCCACAGGTAAAGTTATCTGCAATGAATCCACATCTCTTGGAGGATCATCATCTGGTCCTAGTTCAAGATTTATATCTTAGTTCCATCATAGAGGAATACAGAAATAAAATCCAGATGCACTACAGTCAAAAACATTATATGAGGATCTATCTTAAGAAGGACATGGAACCCACAACCTACTCATATATGATATATGTACCAAAATTTAATTATGACCAGTTCCCTAATGTACCAAATAAACAAAAAGGTTATCAGAGTCTTGTAAATGGTGACATTGGCCTCTATACCAATATCAGAGTCCTTTGTTGAATGGAATAACTCAAGGAACATCAATATTTCCACCATAAATCCCATCCCTAGATCACAACTAAATAACCACTATATTGTGTTCCCATTTTCTAACCCACTTTGATACCACTCTATTATGAACCGGTCAACTGGGGACTAAGCCGCGAATACCCCATGTCCACCTATAATAGGCTATGGGATGGTGTCTATCACTATGTTGGTATATCCCACATAGCGGAGGCCTTATTCTATGGAACCTTCATAAATTCACCCACATACATCTCCTTGAATAATTGTAGGTAAAATAAAAACTAAAATAGAATTTAATGAATAAATATATCCTAGAATTAGAGTACAATAATGTATTGCATGAATAAAATTGGAAAAATACAAGATTTCCAAAATGGAAAAAGAATTTTCCCTTTTTAGATAGAGGGGGACATTAGCAAATAATACTTTGGGAAAGATTCTCACCCAAGACCTGGAAAACACCTCAGTCCGTATATCCCACTAAGATTCTACTTCACTAGTTCCTCCTGAGACTCTATTGAATGTTCTACCATTTCACAAGACATGACATGTGTGGGAAAATTATGTGTATGGGTGAGTATAAAAATACTAAGTTGGTTCACCAAAATACAGCAAAATAAAATAGAGAAATGAATGGAAATTTCCTACAAAAAACCACTAGAAGGAAATAAAACCAGAGAGAACAAGAAAATGCATCTCAACTACTGCCCAGTTAATAATTTCTAGTTATATTTTACCCAAGTTGTGTGTAAATAAAATTTTGAGAAAACACCATAATGAACCAAAACTGAAACCCAGATATACTCATGTCATACTCCAAGTCTCATGGGGATCCAACCTCATATCCAGCGACATGGTCCTAATCGAGGCTCAATAGAAATGTTATTCAATGAGAACAAACTTTATCACCTCTTCCATATTATATGGGAATTGTTTGAGAGATATTATTCATAAGATATATATATATATATCTAGGTCCAAATATAATTCCAAGGAATTTTATTTATCAATATCTTCTTGCGCCTCGAGCACGATCATAAGAACCCAAGTAGAGAGGTATACCCTTCATCACTATAGACATTCGCGTGAGAACTTCTATGGACCATTAAACATGTGAGTCTTCGCTAAAGAGATATACTTTATGGAATTTCATCTTACTGCTTCCCCACAGTCATGGTTGTACTAACTATTTACCGTCATCTAAAAACTCTGCAAAACCTGTATAGGGAGGGATTCACCTCACCATGTCTAGGGAGCACTACCTCCTAACTAATATACACACATAACAATTATAGGGGCCCGATATCGATAAATATACTTAATAATTAAGGGAGATCCAAATCACTCAAAATATTCCCTCTTTCCGCTACTCGAAGATGGGGGAGTACAACAATATAGATGGTGGACACACACCATATATATAGCATAGTTTTGTCTCCACCTATATGATCACAAAGGGGGCCTGCACCCTAACATGAAAGGTGGTTACCAAAGGTGAAATAGTGTACTGACACCATGGTATGATAGGGGAGTACCAAATCTATCTAAACATTAAATATGGGGGACTCGTTTCCTGGTGTGATATAGGACTGCTGGATTCATGGATAGAAGACCCAAACCTTGGTATGATAGGGGATTACAAACTCTATTTACATAAAAATTATATAGGACTCGTTCTTAATATGATAGGGGATATGTATCTCCATATACATGAATGATATGATGGACTCAGGCCCTTGTCTGATAGGGGAGTACAAACCCTAGGAGAAGTACTCCATGAGAAGGGGACCCACACCCATTGTCGGGGAATTCTATCACCACTTCTCTGAGAGTTAAGGGAAACCCATGAAATGATATGAATATGGAGTACCATTCCCAGAATATCTCTGGTACGCAAAACTGATCTCCATTATTGATCAATCTTCCCTAAAAGATGTTTTATTCTCATTAAACCTCATGTCGCAACTTCCACAAGTAGGGTACCTATACCCAAAAAACATGGGATATTTATTCTAATAGAAATAAATATTTTATAGGGGAATAATATCCTATGATGACAGGTATGGGTACCTATCCCAAAATATCTTCAATGATCCACCCTGATCAGATCTTATGATCAAGCACTTCTAGTTTTGCATCATGCTTGAATCATGACATGATATATCTCAACGTCCACAACTAAGACTAAAATCATATTTTATGTAGAAAACTACTCATAATATGATACATTCATATATGAATCCAAGTCCCAAAGAAGGATATATGCAATTCAGAAGTTCCCAAGAATAGTACATGGAGTGAACTGGGGTCCACATGGTGTGTGATCCCACTTAAACACCTAGTCATGCCCTCTTCTACATGATGTGTATATCCATGTGGGATCACATGGTGTGTACATTTATTACACACTGTTTCATTCCACACTCAGGCCCCATGTCATGTACATATCATGTTCTCATGTTCAGCACCTCATTCCCATGTACTCTAGCCAATTACATTCACAATCCCACGTACCTTGAAATAGAATCATTATCCATGTCCCTTGGCCACATGACCTAGGATAACTAGACAATGTGTTCCCCTATTACATGACATGTAGTCCGAAAAAATATTATTCTTCAAAAAAATATTATAAATCACATTCCCCTTCACTATATGTGGTGTTATTTGGAATTTCGAATAGAAATTCCCTACATGCCACCCAAAATACCTCAGTTTGCACCAAAACCCATAGATCATCCACCATGGGATCACTAGAAGTCAGATAAGGTATCTAAAACCATAAAACAAAGCATAAATATGGTGATCATTACTAAAAACTAAAATCAACATGGCACATCGTGAAACAATGAAACATCATATGAATATCAACACATTGAAGTCATTTCACCATGATCAAGGAGAGATTGTCGTTAAGATAAAATATTAATGGAACATCTTATATTTGTCTTCACCTTAGTCTATTTCACAATGGTTGGGTGGCTCCTCTCCTTCTCTTCCATGAACCACACAAGTGTGGGAGGTTTTATTGATTTAATTTTTTGTTAAATAAATAAAATACATTTAACACCCCTCTATGATCTCTCTTGACTGAGAACCCAAAAGTTACTAATTTTATGTTTCACCAATGTTAAACTCCACATTCTAAACATAATCCTTGCTAAGATTCATTATCTAAGACTATAATCTATAGTTACTCCATGTTCCCAATGAAACCTCACACGGGTGAAATAATATATTTTATATTTTTAATATAACCACGCCAAGGATATCTCAGCCTCTGAATCCAACACAGACTCAATTCCTTCCTTTAATAATATTCATATATATAATCCAATGTCTTATCCATCAAAACAAGTATTACCACACTATGCCTCCCTCCCTTCTTAATTTTCCCCATCATTTCTTTCACCCAAATAATGATTTAATTATAACCAAAACCTATGGTTATTATAATGCATAATTTTTAATTTTCTATTTGATTCAATGGATTGTATCAACCACTTCTAGCTTGTTTGGAACTCCCCCATCGAGGGTGATGTGTTTTGGCATGGTTTTCAATGATTTTAAGTAGGTTTTTCTTTATAAATCCACTATATAAAATGATTAAAAAAATTCTATTTTAAATGAATTCTTACTAATTTTAGAGTATATTATTTTCCTATGGTAGGATTGATTTGTTGTTTAAATGGATCTTGTACATGGAATGGGATTATTTCAAATTCCATGTGATTTTAAAACTACCAAAGTATATCTTTTAAAATTATTAAATCATTGAAAATGTTTCTTAAAATTAATGTGTTGGTCATTACCTTATTGGTTTTAATTGTATTCAAATGATTTTAAAGGCTTGGAATAGAAATATGTTGTCTACTAAGCATTTTTTTTAATTTCTTATTTGGATTTACTCAATGGATTTAAATTTTTTGATAGCTATTTTAATATCAGATACATTTTTTATATGGATGTGTAATGTATAAAAACTATGTTAGCCAAGAAAATGGGTTTTCAAGGGTGAGAAAACGAATTGGCCTCCCAAGATCGTTTTTAAAATTCCTATTTCCACATTATAAGAAATTACTTTATAAAAATTTAATAAACTCTTTGAGCCTCATTTTTTATTTTAATTGTTTTTTATTGTCATCATGTGGGGGATTCTTCTTATTGAAAATCATATTTTAATGTTTATTCATTGATATATTGTTAGAGTAGATTCTTGTGAGGTTGTAGGAGGTGAGATGTGAGTATGTTAAATGTTTTTTACTTTATTTTTGTAATTAATTATTTCTCACATATATTTGACTTGTTATGGCTGCCTTATTGGAATTTTAGGTGAACTATATGAGACTAAGTCCTAGTGTTTAACAGTAAGATATCTAATAAATTTTTCTCTACTACACATTGTTGGTTATACAGATAGTGTGGTGGGTTTTTAGTAAGAAACTTTTTTTTAATCCCATGGTAAATAAGGAGATCCATAGACATTCTTCTCCTGGTAGTATTAAGGGGATATAGTGGATATTGATAGGTTTTATATTGTTGACCTATCTTCCTAATCACTCGTACAAAAACATTATTACTAGAGAATAAGGATGACGACCATAAAATTTAAGTCCTTTATAAGAAACAGTATGATATTTATTTTTGTGATTCAATTATATTCATCCATCTTGAATGATTCTATTAGAACCATTGGTTAGTTTAAATTCATGGATTTTGTTACCATAGTGATTGGGTAATTTTTTGTGGTGTGTGCATAACATTGAGTGTGTGTTTGTTTAATTTAAAGTGAGTTGTTTTTATAAGGGTTTAAAGAATTGTTTAAATCGTAAATTGGTTTGGTTTTTCTTAAAAAGATTTTTTGAGAAATTGTTTTGGTTGGGATTAATTATGAAAATGGATATTTCAAGATATTATTTCAAATTTGTGAGTATGGTTATTTGATTTTCATAGGGTTAAAAAGCCCACTTTCCTTTTTTTAAAATCATGATTAAGCATTCATAATAATCCTTGATTTTATTTTATGAAATTAATGGTTTTTTAAAAAAAATTATGTTTCGTGTTCTTTTAATTTGTTTTATATACAATTTGAAAGATTATTTTAAAACTTATGGTCAATATAACAATTTATAACATGATTTACATAAGTATTTCTATAGTTTTAGTGTTTTGTGACCTACTAGTTATTTTTATGCTCCCCCATATCTATAATTTCAGTTTCAATATTTTGTTCATCTTTTTACCTCTATGGAAGAATTTATTGTTTTTTAAGATTGAGGTATGTTGTTTATTTTATTACATTCTATCATACAGTTATTTGTTATATGATTTGTATAACATTATTTATTTCATAAAATACCTAATGTGTGGGCTTTTAAATGATTTATGTTATCCATGTAGAAACATTACTACTTTATACTATTGGATTTGTATTGATATTGTGGTATTTTCTGATAAAAATGTTGGAGGTTTTTCTATAGGGGAGGGAATTTTCCAGATGAGAAAAAAAATTATTTTATACATCATTTATCTATTGTTTTTTATTTCATCTGATTTAATTTTCGGAAGGACATATGAAATATATAAGGTTCGTGTATAATTTCTAGGAGAATGTCTGTTATGAATTAACTCTTATTTAAGGTCAAAACCATTCCCAAGTGTGTTCTTATGAGGCGTATACAGTAGTTATTACCCATGTAGATTAGGAATTATGTTTTCCCTAATGGAGGATTACTTCAGGTGCTACTTCAGATATATTCTTGAGATATTTAATTAGACATATATATTTTAATGCTCAAGAATGTTTAATTGTGATCTTCTTCCTTGAGATATTCTAGTTTTATGATTTATATTTGGTGTTAGTTGGGGTCTTAATCCTAGAATCAGGCTCATGATGGATTTGAGGTGTCCTGAGAGTATGTTGTATTGGAGTTATGCTAATGCTTCTGTTGAGTGTATGGTGGTTGGTCAAGTTGGTTAGAGATCCAACTATGGAATTACACTGATTGTTAAATTTTGTCTTTGGTGTAATCTTTTGGATGATTCAATGGTTCCTCCATGAGTTAAGGCATCATAATAAAGTGTTGTGAGGATGTAATGATGGATGAAATCGATCATTTTCAATAGTTCTTGGAAAAAGGATGGAAAACAATTTATTTTTCATAGAATTGGGTGTCTTGGGGTAAATACTCATCAAAATGTTATTGGGCCCTTAGTATTTGTAATCACTTACCAATATAGGATCACAGTTGTGGGAATCATAAAGTCCTAGAATCAGACTTTCTAATTCATGTCTTATGGTAGGATCACATTAAACATGACGGTCCAGTGTTTGGTGACAATGTAATTTACTAAGATAAGTGAGTTTAGCATATAACTCTCTATTTGATGGTTTTGTTGATGAGTTGGTGGCTTATATTTTAATGAATAATGTGAATTGAAATTTGGAGTTTCACGGATGAATCACATTGGGATATCATAATGTGTATAATGAAACATTCATAGTGAATTGATGGTCGTGGTAGATTAGGTTTGATA
This sequence comes from Viscum album, assembly GCA_963277665.1. NCBI lineage: Eukaryota > Viridiplantae > Streptophyta > Magnoliopsida > Santalales > Viscaceae > Viscum > Viscum album. Next base: position 1,375,118,172 of record OY728140.1, on the reverse strand, counting down.
ATTGAAGGACTACCCTAGCTACCTGTGGATGAGAATAATTATGGTGGGGGTTTTAAATTGCTAACGAATTTCAAGATTGATTATTTTGTGAGGGAATATGAATTTATTCTAAAGTAGGGTATGTTTAAAAAATGTAACTTAGAAAAATTTTCTGAGCATTAAAATATCTGAGGGAGATATTTTTGGATAGGATTGAGGCCTGAGAGGTGTCAAAAAATCCAAATTGTGCCTTTGAGAAAGGTTTAGAATCCAAGAAAAAATGATAATGTTGTATTTGGTCATGTTTTGACTCATAGGTCGTGTAAAAACTCATAGGTAACACTATAATAGTTTATAGAGAAACAAACCATGTTGGGCACAACAGATTTATATCATGGTGGTTTTTATGGTTTTTGGAAAAGGAAGTTACTCTAATGAAGTATGCTCATGATGCAGTGGGGATATCATGCTGTAATAATGATTCCTGTGAATTGGGTGAAAAAATCATCCAAATTAATTCATATCACGACCCGTAGGTCACACCATAAAGGTTTTTAGTCTTGGTGAAATCCCTTTTACAGGGAAGTCTTATTCCATGACCCCAAGGAAGTTCCAAGAATTTTTCTAGTGAAGGGAAAACTAACCCTACATACCATATTTCTAGTCCAGACTCGATGCTTGTAGTTTTCCATTTAGTTAGAGAAAATTAGTATTTTTATGGTCATCCCCCTCTAGTATTTGGAAACTATGGTTTTTGGGAGAGGGATACTTTTTCCAAATTTCACTTCCATCTTCCTCCATTTTATTCCCTGTCGTGGGGGTTGGTTTTTGGTGTGTTTTGGTGGAGGTTTAAGGTTTGATTTTCTTTTATATTTTAGTTTTTATTCTCCATTATATCCCTATGATTTATTGTTATTAGGGTTATGGTTTGGCGTTGACTCCACCAGATAATGTTGGGATCGAATAAGAATTATGGTGATTTCACAAGGGATGGTGAGTGGTGATCTTGAATGGTTTAAGTTACATCATGGGATTAAATTTTGGTGAATTTATTATTATTAATTAATTTTTAGTGAATATGAATCTTTTATTTAAATTAAATAAATTTTTATAAATTTTTATAATTAATTAACTATGATATATGGCATGAGATTAGATATTTGTTGGTAGGGATAGTGTGGAAAAGATATGTAGAGGCTTGGGTAAGGGTGATAATAGCTTTGTAAAGATGATTCCTCTTTAATCGAGGGAGATTCCAATTTTAATAAATAATCTTATTCCTTTTTAAAAATTTAATTCCGGAATACATAATTTCATGGGTTTTTGAATGAGGAATATGGACTAAGGGTTGACTTTGTGGATGAGATAGGATGGTTATGGTCCTCTTAAACATGGAATAAGTGATTTTATCACTTAGAAAAAGATTTATCATCATATAAGTTTGTGACCAATGGATGGGGGTTAAATTTGAGATGATGAGAGACCTTAGGATGGTCTTAATGTATGATATAATATGTGGGTTGGAAAGAAGAGTTACCTAAGGCTAGTAGATAGGAATTAGAGGACTAGGGTTGAATGATTATGGGTGGGATGGTTTTATATATCGCGAGTCACTGGAAACATTCTCATCTTATTAGAATACATTCTTGGGGTTTTTGATGAAAACATGTGTAACATAGATTGGCTTCCTCTAGTTGATGCATTTGAGAGATATCTCTTAGGGGTTGTGACATGATACTTAGTAATTGGTCATGGTAATTTTTTGGGTCTTGGAATTTTGTTTCTAAGGGGTCATCAAATGATATATCAGGGTGTTCCCTAGGTAGTCGAACTCGGTTGTGAATTTAGAATTATTCAAATTACAGATCCCTCCTATTGATGATTGGTAGGTAATATCCTTGGAGCATGGAGACACATTGAGGTGATTGTGATGGATTGGTACCTACGGAGAAAATTTTGGGATGTCCATGATACAAGTTACCTAAGGGGATAAATGGTTCTTGAGGAGTGCTTTGGATGAGAGGATATATACCATGTGAATGGGAGCCTATTATGATTTGTTGAGATAGTAATATGGGTTTCATTATAAATTTTATGTTTCATGTTTTGATACTACATGTGCATGTGATAAGAGATTGGTTGTATCATGTGTGATGATGGGTTATATTTCCAAGCCTCACTTTGAGTGATAATGTAGAGGAGAAACTCTACCTTGGGTGATAGGGTAGAGGTTGATATATTATACTTGGCCAAACCATCAATTATATGGTTATTGTTATGATTAGGTTTCTACCTTGTGTGATAAATTACTAGAAGCTAGGTGATGTCAGTCCACACATGGAGTGATAATGTAATGGATTTAAAAGGTAATTTTCCTTGAGTGAGAAGGTATGATCGACCATGACTTGAGTGGGAGGATGTTGGTTGGTATGGCTCGGATGGGAGGCCCTACCATGAGTTCTAAGGTAGTCGACAGAGCATGATGGATGACCTCCCAAGAATGATAAGGTATGGTCTATGACTTGGATGTTGGACCCTACACTACACCTTCAAGTAGTATTTGAGGCATGGTGGACACCCTACCCAAACATGTTGGATATGGGTTTGGATTCAGTGAGATGCCAAACCCTATGTCCCTGTGTATGGGTTGAATTATGAGTGTGGTTTCATGATATGATTATTGGAATCCACTATGGTGTGTAAGTAGTTATAGTTGGGCACCATGGTGATCTAGTTTGCACTTGGTGTCCTAATGAGCATGCATACCTCATCGGGTGTTGTGGTGGCCTAGTTAGAACACGATGACCTGGTAATCATGTTTATTTATGAATTTAATTTTTTCTCACCTAAACACATATATGAATGAATATTTTGGTAGTTATTTGTGTCACCCCAATGAGTTATACTCTTACACCCTATGTGGGAACCCCGATATGCATAAAAACACTATATTTTCTTTCAAGTTGTGTATAAGATGTACAGGGTATTAGGATGGAGTATCTTGATTGGATTTATAGTCCATTTTCATAGGCTTGTGGATATAAGTAGAACCTCCTTGTGTTTTTCAATTTTTTATATGTGAGCAGCCAAATAGAACATCAGTTGTTTGTATAACTATATATCTTCAACATGGTACATCTTGTTATTAATTTTTTTGTTTTATTATAGATACTCTTATTATTATTTGGATATTTTGGTTATTTCAATTTTTTAAAATCTAATATGACAGAATGGTCTCCTAAATGTATGTTTTATTCCCTCTCTACTAGTCAAAAGTCTCTGTCATATGGGGAGACACGCTTGATTCCATGTAACACTCTATCCTATAGAGGTTTTCTCAGCTAGGGTTTTATAGTCATGATATTTATGTATATATTTTTCTCATTACATGATCAATGATACTTAGATGAGAGTGTTAATCCTAATGAGATATATCATCAGTATGTTTTATTGTATATGTATAGTTTATTTTTTGTGAGATTAAATTCTAGGATAGATTTAAATATTATATGTTTGTGAATGTGTGTATAAGAGTGGGTCTAATAACATATTAGATTAGGAGTATTTTTTATTAATGCTATAATGGTATCTATTTTTAATTAATTTATAAATTCTATTTTTATCAACAATTTTTTATTTTTGGATGAGTTGAGTTTCACCAACAAACATTTCATATGCATTCATGTTTATCACATTTACTCAAGAAAATAAAGAACATATAGAAAATATAACTGATTTATTCATACTCACCCATACCCATACACTAGGTTCAATTACCTCATATGTATGGGTAGGAACCAATTAATATGAAGGTACATATTTTGACTTAGTGATAAAATTTATGTCTTGGATCAAGTATTTTATCAGTGATTGATGATCATCAGGTGCTTGTATATTGGGATACAAATTAAGTTACTATGTTTTGTTTTTAATATTCATGTATACTTGTTTATTTTTTATGGATATAAATATTTTTATTGTGAACCATGTTCCTAGAAAATATCATGGTAGAAATTTATTTTTATTTATTATATTACATGATTGGGGTTATAAATATGGATCTTGATCTTTTTTAGAGGGTTGTCTGTCTGATATAGTGATTATTTAAGATAAATTTTAAATACATTTTTAGATGAAAAAAGTTTTATAAATAATTAGGTTATATAATTATGGATTTTATATAAAATTGATTTCTTCTTGTGGGAAACATTATTCATAGGGAGAGGCATGTCTGAGGTTTTTGACATCTCAACCTTGGGATGGGAAATTTTGGATCTTGAAATTATATAATTATATTATACTATTTTGGTTTAGGGAATGATTGTTCGAATATAATGGAATATTTTATGACATGCTATATATGTTACATTTGTGCCTAGAAAACATGGACAAAATAAAAAAAACTATGTTTTCAAGGGAGTCATTTTATTCATAGTAGTTCTTTAGATTGAGTGTGGTGAAACTATGAAAATGTTATATATGACACAGAAAATGGATTTAGGGAGATTCATAGGGATTATATAAAATCCATTCCTGAATTTTTATTGTTATATTAACAATAAATATGGAAATATAAAATGTATATGTTGACATATGGTTTTTTATCATATTGAAATGAATTTTGACTTTTAAATTAGAAAATATTTAGATTTGGTGCAAAATTATTTTCAAAAATGAAATATTTAGTATTGAGTTGTTTTATAATAATGATTTATGAGAATTGTTTTGTTCCTTTTAAAATGAAATAATAAGTGGGTTTACTAATTTTATCAAAAAAATATTAGGGTAAAAAAAAAATTCAATTTAAAAAGATATTTTGAAAAGCGTATTTCAAATTTATGATAATATTGGTTTAAAAATATTATAAAAATTGTGGTTTTAAGTTTTAAGGAAGAATATAAATTTTGAAAAAAATTAAAATTTTGATATTTTTTAATGTTAAGTGGTTATTTTAAATGAATGTTTATTTATTTAAAAACAATACTATGCAATAAATATTTTTTTTAAACATAGAGTCCAACAGAAAAATTTCTAAAACCCCAATTATTCTCTTGCAGGTCTAAATATTTTGAAATTTGTTTTATGTTTTCTAAAATGGTGTTATTTAATTATTACTCATCATTTTCTAAAAATGGATCAATAATTTTCCATTGGATCTTGAATTTATTTTTACAGAGGCCTAATTATGCAATAATGAAATTGAATCAAAAGATTTATTTAAAATAATTTACTATGAATATTTCATTGTTATTTGGGTATGATTATTTTTTAAAAATAGATTATTTGTAGTGTAAAAATGATAGTAAGGTATGAATAATGATAGATGATATTAGAGTATTTACTCATGGAAAAATAATATAATTGGGAAATAACCAATGAATTGGGATATTTTTATGGTGGTGAATAGAATACATGAAATGATTTATGGTTGTATAATATATTTCAATGATTTAGAAGAGATAGTGGTACTATATGTGTTTAAAATGGATATTGATATTGGGATAATACTATAGATTTTTTTTAGAAAAATAATATGGTGGGGAGATTATAATTCCTCTTATTTTTTTGAAAAGTTTATTAATATTTCTTTATTTTTATGTATAATTAAAAATAGTTTTTGGAGATATATATTAAGTTTGGTTAAGAAAAATATATTTTTTATTTTAGACACCTTTTTTAGTATTTTAAATCCTTAAGTGGCAATGAGGATTGATCTTTTAGAAGTAACATGAGAGATTCTAGAATTGGATGTAAAAATGACTATGATATTAGTGGTTTATGTCCCTGTACACAAAGGATTCATGCATCCCAAACCATTCTAGAGTTAAATCACAAAAAAAGTTGCTCTTTATAAATAGCTAAAATTCTTTCAAAATCATTGTTTGAAACTATATACTTATAAATGAGAATTTCTATATCATGATTTTAATACTTTCAACTCATATATCTTGCTCATTCTCTCCATGATCAAAATTATCATCACCAGAAGAACATAAATTCATTCTCAATCTAATAATCATGTATTCTAAAATATTTAATATATATATTGATGTTAAATCCCATAAATTTTTCAATATTATTCTTTTTAATTGTTCAAATTACATTTCTCAATGAACTATAATGTTTTTAATGATTATATAAAGTGGTTTCTATTAAAGCGTGGAGAATCCCAAAACAATGAAGGGGTTTTTCAATGGATGGTTCAAAAAGGTTGAGAGGAGTTTAATGTATGTTATTGGTGGTTTAATAAACCTTTCACTTTCATTAAATAAGTTTTTCATTTTTTGTGTTTTTTGTTTTTTTATTAGATATATTTCATATATAAAAAATGAGGGTTTAACATATGAATTTCCCATGTGAGATAGTTTTATGATACTGATAGATATAAAATATTTATGGATTCAATTATTAAAATAATTTCTCTTCATATAATAATATTTAATATGTATAAAATATATAAAAACAATTTCTAATGTTATGACTATATAGGACAAACCATTGACATCCTTATAGAAGTCATGTATTTATGAAATTAAATAAATTTTTTTTTATGAATATCATAATATAAAAAATAAAATAATAATTATTTTATTATGATAATTATAATTCATATAATATTGGATAAATGGAAAGGTATTTCAAAAACTTTTATTGTAATTGAGACATCAATAATAGAATATTTCTTATGGAAAATGTAATATTAGGATAGAAATAAGAATAATTTATTTCAACATAAAACATATACAAATTACTATAAAGAGAGGATGATGAATGTGAAGGTAGGGTAATTAATTTCATGCTACTTATTAAATGAAAAAACATTCATGGAAGTCATTTATATACATATTAATAATAAATTAGGAAAAAACACTTGTTAGAAAGTATAATTAAAATGTTTAAACAAAGACACTATAAAAATGAAGAAATATAATCTTGTCTTAATGGTTTATAGAGATGAAATACAAGATGCATTCTTTCGTGGAATATTAAATAATACTATGATACAACAAAAAATAATGATGATGGATAGTATAGGTAAAATAACATTTATAAGTAATCTCTACTAGTGAAATAATAAATTTAATGAAAAAAAATCAAGGATGATTCATCGAATGAGATAACAGCTATATGTGGGATCAATATCATATAAGTGATGAAACCCTAAAAAAGTGAAAAAACTAATTCAAACTAAATCATGTAAAAATTATTTTATAAAAGTGTCTTCATGAAACTTAATACCAGGAAACTCCTGGAAGAAACTTTTAATACACATGTTGGTTCATCAAGACAAACTGAAATTCTTAACTCGAGGGTGATCAAGAAGTATATCTATTATGATATCATTTTAATATCATGAAAAAGGATTGGTATTGTATGATTGGGGAAGATATAATCCATGGGGAATTTATAATATATGGAATTCATAACATGGAATATAGTAATGTGTATTTGAACATACATGGGAACAAAAATCTCTTGAAAAGTTTTTGATGCGAAACAAAAGAGTGCATCTAGAAACTCTTTATATAGTATAATTTGTTGAAAAAAACTTATCTGGATAAATCAAGTTTCATTAAATGGATATTTTTATCCTTATATAGTAGATTTAATTTTAAGGTGATATAAAGTATTATTATAAGTGAAATCCTACTATGACCATCACTTAAATACCCATGTTACACAAGAATCATTTTTTCTGGCCCCTGAGAAATCTGCGATCCTAAAAGGTTAGCTACTAGAACCAGAGGTATAGGCTTTAAATTATGGTTGTTATTTTTCAATTGATTTAATAAAATAAGGATCATACTGTGACATCTCAGACACAGATTCCACTTAATAGGTTCACCAATCCCGATGGGCCACATGGACTCATGTGCATCTCTTCGAATGCCAGAGGCTGCCAACTAGTATTGAGGGTCAAGGGTGTGTCTATGGGGAGACAATTCCCTTATTACAAGAGTGTAGCATAGAGTAATTGCATAAAAAAATGTTAATTGAGGAAGAAGTATAAGTAAATGGAAGGCACTTTGAAAATGGACAAGGATAATAATAAATTAATTACTGGAATAACATACAACAACTTATGATGACATTTCATGTATCTAGTTAGGTAGAAAACATGGATACAATATAGAATCATACATGAAAAACCCAGTGTGGAATAAGGAAATACATAAACTATACCAACAATTCTAAGATACCGCTCTGTCATCTTATACAAGCTCTATATTATAATAGAATAAAATCTAGTGTCTAAAGAATTACACTTTCCTTTATCAGAACCCAAATATATTTTATATTCCCTAGGTACCAAATTTTTCTCAAAAATTGTGTGAAATAATTCTCTGTGGGCCACCCCCAATGGTATCTATAACATTCGGCCTGTGTAATGAAACTTTAATAGTATTAATGCATTCATATGTAAAGTAATGCAGTATAATGTAACTAAATAACCTATTACCTTCTTCATCCTTCAGCTGGTGTATGAACATGTTACCAGTTAATTATTTTATTATTATCAGTTAATAAATAATCACATGTTAACGATATTAAATGTTCCATGATATAAAAAAGAAACCTGCAATTATATTTAATAAACAAGTTCCAAGGTAATAACCATAGAAACGTAGACCTCAAGGTTCTCCACCTCAGTAATGAATGTAACCTGGCTAAGGGTATGAGTAAAATATAAAAATCATAGTCTGAGTCATTCCACAATAAGATTCCTTTCGAGTCCATGGAATTACTCCAAAGTAAAAAAGGGGATAAGCAATGACTGGGTCTGATGGGATTTTATAATAGAAAATACTTTTCAAGGCTGGATCCAAGGAGTGTATCCAAGGAATCAAGTAACATTATTGAATGGATCCTAGGGTGTTATATGGGGCATCCAATGATAGGCAAGGATTGGGTTCTATGTGGTTCTTAACTTCATAAAGTTCCATCCTGGAATCAGAATAGAATTCTCAAGTGCTCAAGGAATTACCTATGGAATCTATGGTGAGTTCAAGTCAGACCACTCTTATTTGATATTGATATCATAAAATATATCATAATGTCCAAGCCACTTCCTTTAATTAGTGTGACAATCCTAATTGACCATACAATGATTTAAGTATGTATTAATTAATCAATAAGTACATTTCGTTTAGGCCTTTCATTTCATTAGTGTGATAAGGGAATGTAACATGTAACAATTCATTTAATCCATTTAAGGAATTTTCAAGAGTCAATATTCACTCCTCTCCCAACCATTAACATGGTAATGAAGGCTACAGACATGTAACCTATGGTTATAATGACAATAAGTATAGTAATTTCCATAATCAAATTCACAATTTAAATTAATCCATTTAATATATGAAATATTATTCATAGAGAGGTCTTTCCAAGGGATACCCAAACAGTGACTCAAATGTGTAAAAATACTAAAAAGATAGTGACAGAAAACATCCCAATATGATGGATGGAGTTGTGTGAATAACCACTAAAAATATTCACATATTTGGAAAGATCATAACCATAGGGTTCTAATGACTAAAATCATGGAATAAAATTTCAATAAATAGCACACGATAAAATCATTCGGCCCCACACAACAATTCCAAATCAATGAACATGACAGATGAGTTATAGGCCAACCACCTAAAACTTGTATGAATATCTTCATCCAATATTAACCTATAATTTGTCTTGGAATGGAGTAGATATGAAAAAAGGATAAAAAACTCACTCCTTGATAACTAGATCAAGAGAAAGGGAGACAAATATTGGTTCAAACAGACTCAAATAGTTATTTTTGTTTACCAAATGCGATGAGAAGAAGATTAAATAGTTCTTGGATGAATGATATTTCATGATCCCTAGGTTAGGACTTCAAAATATCTAAAATAGGTCAAAATGGAGGTTCTATCAACTAGAAATTGTTTATGGGAAGAAGGAAGGCTTAATTATATAATTAGGGTTTAAAAAGTAAAATTAAATAAAAGTGAGCATGTGTATGGTTTTTATGCATGGATTTCCAAACTATGTGAAAACCATGCATGGGTGCTTGGATAAATGGATGTACTATACAGTTAGGTCACACGGTTAGGGAAACCATTCCCCAACTGTGTGCTAATTCTATGTCTAAAAAATGATGCCACCCACACGGCTTTCTCTAACACTATGGCCTCCCCACAAAGTTCACTAAAAATTGGGCAGTATTCCAAACCCAACAAGATGAATTCTGGGCTCCGAATAGTCCCCAAACACCCTTGATACCATTATTTAACTCATTAGGCATCTATACTAGGTCCAAAATAAAGAACAGGCTGAAATTTAAAGGATCCATATTAGGGTAAAAAACTTGGTTCTTACATTATTCCCCCTTGAAATAACTCATCCCCAATTTCACCTTCAAAGGGTGGTTAAACTCTTTTTGAGAATAACTCTGTCCAATGAGAACATACGTCGGCCCCAGGCACCCATGTATTATCCTTTATATGACCATACTTCTCTAGCACCCATAATAGAGGGATAGATCAGCCTTAGAGAGCCATCATGCATTTGAAAATTAATCTTATTGGGTACTCCTCAAAGGTAGCATCAACATATAAGTTAACATCCTTGGGATCAAAGGTATGAGACTGGTGGTCAATGTATTGTTGAGGCTCTAAAACATGGAAGATGTCATTCATGACTTTGTACCATGTATGTAATATAAACTAATAAGATACTAGCTCAACTCTCTATAGAATCTCAAATGACCATGTAAATCGAGGTGACATCTTTCCTTGATTTTGTAACCATCTATTTCCTATCATGGGTTATACCCAAATAAAAACATGATCCCCAACCTCAAACTCAAGAGTAATTCAACAGTGATTGGCATAAAATTTCTATCTTGACAGATCATTATTCATACACTACATGATTAGTTGAACCTACTATGAAATCTTTTATACAAGATGAGGATGTTCCAGGGCTACATCACTTCCATCTAGTTATCCCAGGTGCAATGGAACGACCTACTATATAAGGCCTCAAAATGAACCATCTGAATTGTTTCATGAAATCTATTAGGATAGACGAACTCAATGAGAGGGATATGATTCTCCCATGAACCACTGAAGTCAAGGAAACAATCCTCAAGCATATCCTTGAAAACCAATATTATATGTTCCATTTTTCCATTAGTTTGAGGGTGAAAACATGTTATTAGAAAAACTTGTGTACCTATATATTTCTTTAAACCCTGATATAACCATGATGTGAATGGGAATCCCTATCCAAAATGATCATATGATGGAAATCATGTTGTATTATAATATCAAGGACATATAGTCCTCCCATATCATCAACTGCTGAAGTCTCCAAAATATAAATGAAGTGGGATACATTATTTAGATAGTAAATAACATTCACACAGAGTCTCTACCCCTCAATGACCTAGGAAACCTGACTAAAATGTCTGAATAAACATTTTCTCATTTTCTTTTTCATACTATATGTGGTTGTATCAGGACTAAAGATCTCTAGTTCTCTTCCATAACTTACTAATAAGTGTAACACCTAGTGATAAACCATTCAATATGACACTCCATCCCTAACCACAAATACTAGCATCACATTTTTTGATATATTTTGGATATTCTAGGATAACTTTCCAACTAAGAAGCGTGGGACTCTTGCATCCACTCCTATCTCATATCTGTAGGCACCCAAACATTCACATGAATATATATGATGTCATCTCTCCCCAGAGACCATTCTAGAGTTGGGTTTTCTCTTGATATACTCTCATGGAAAATCAATCCCTCGGGATGTGAAAATTGGCTACCATTATCCTTTTCAAGGTGGGAAGAGGTACTTATCGAGGATGAGAGGTAAGAATGCTCATGAATATTATAAAACTCCTGATGCATCTCAGAGAAGTGGTACAAAAATTTCCATTGATAACTAGCTTCTTGTACTACCTAGGATTTATTTTTTTGACTCAGCTCACCAGCAACCACATTTCCCTTCCCTGTCTTATAGGAAAGCTAGAAGTTAAAGTACCATAGATATTCATCCGATATTGGTTGTCTGAGGTTCAAGTCGAACTCTGTAAAGAAATATTTGAGGCTCTTGTATTCCATGTACACCAAACATTACTCACCTAAAAGATAATGTCTCTTGAAATTTAAGGCATGGAGAACTACTTCTTGGCCATGTTTGTGTGTGGGGTAATTTTTCTCATGATGCCTAAACTTCCAAGATCAATACCTAATGAATCTATCCTAAAAAATTATTACTTCTCCTAAATTGATTCATAATGCATCAAATAAGATGATATAACATATACTTCAATAATTATGGATAATAATAGTTTTCTATACAAGACACCCTTTCAACTTATAATCGAATTTCTCACCCACTTATAACCACAAGAACTGAACACCCTTCTTTGTTAAGATAATGAGTGGTGAAGAAAGGTGTAAGATGTCTTGTAGGAGACATCTGTAATATCCATCCAGCCCCAAGATACTCTATATATGAATCACATTCCTGGGTATCTCCTAGAAAACCATAGCACTATCCTTCTCTAGGTCAATAGATACTCCAAATTCTAAAATATTATGGCCTAAGCAGTGAACTTTATCGATTCAAAAGTGGAAATTAGCAAGATTAGTATATATATGATGATCCCCTAGTGTATTCAGAATGATCTCACGGTTCATGTAATGGTATCTAAAAGTTTTATAATACACCAATATTTCATCCACAAAGACTATCAAAAAAGAATCGAGATATGGATGGGAAACACTATTAATTAGAGCCATGAAAACAGTGGAGTATTCGTAAGACAAAATGTCATAAATATATACTCATATAGACCATACCTATTATAGAAGGTTATATGTGGTATGTTTAATATCCTTACTCACACTTTGTGACATCCCAACCTCAGGTCGATCTTAAGGAAGACCCTAGCTCCTTAGTGTTTTTCTAATAGATCAGTTATTCGATGTAGTGGATACCGGTTCTTCACCGCATGTTGGTTCAATGTTCTATAATCCATTCATAGGTGTATTTTTTCGTCCACCTCATTGGAAAAAATTATTGGTAAACCCCAAGAGGATATACTATGTTGTATAAAAACATTGTCCACTAAATCCTCTAACTTCTTCTTGAGCTTCAGAATCTCAGTACGTGTAATCCTATATAGAGGAATAAACACTGGATTTCCTCTAGGAAAAAGATCAATCATAAAATCTACTTTCATATTAGGAGGTAAGTAAGAAATTTCCTCAGGAAAGAATTCTATGAAATGATCTACTATATGATGAAAATCTCTCTAGTCTAAACCTTGATATTTTTTGAGGAGATTTGTGATCTAGGTGGTCAATTCACATATCCCATGATGCTTTGGTCTACCTATACCAGCCTGGACATCCCACTCATCATTAATTATATGACTACTTCCCTCTGGTGAAGTAAATGATACCTTTTGGAGATATAAGTCTATAAAATCATGATACAAAACAAACCAATCCATTCTGATAATGACATTAAAGCTTGTAATCTTAAGAATGAGTAGGTTTCATTTGAATGGGTAACATCCTACCTCAAGGGGATAGTCCAAACATTGGAGTATTACCTCTGGCCTCACTCTTAATAGTTTATCTAGGGTCATTACATCATAGTAATATTGTATCTTCAGTACAAGACTTTCCACTATACATACATATTTAAAAGAGTTTGAAGTCCCTGTATCAAATAAATTAGACACTATAGTAGATTCCACTAGAACAATACCGCATATTTTTTATGGTATCACAACCTGATCCTCGAGTATCGGATGAATTGCATATAGCTGTCATGATCCATGACCCAATGCAACAACTTGACTACCAAAATCATAACTGCTCTATTAGCGCTACTGGGGATCAGGGGTTTGGCTACCATGTCCACGACCCTCTCCATGGCCAGTCCTTCTAGTGTGATTCCAACACCCCGCCTGAAGTGGTGCCAAAGAGGCCCCTCCTAAAGGTGGATCTAATGTAGATAATTTTCCACATAAACCTAGTGGTAAAGTCTTTCAGTATCTTTGAAGATGTCCCATACAGCCATGAGCCTCGCACTCCATTCGGTCTCTGTCAAAACTAGGATTTTAGTTCCCATTTTGTTTACACTGGGGGCATACCATGGAGTTATTAAAATAGGAAATCTTATTTTCAATTCCCTAATGAGAAACCTTGGGGGAAAGTTTCCTTTCATGAGGAAAAATATTGTCATATTGCAGCACTAATCCTCTAAGATTGGTGCTCTTACCGCCCCTCAAGTTTCACTTAGTGATAAGAGCCTAATTTCTTAACTCAGAAAATATATCTAGGTAAAATACATTAACCTTCATATGGAGGTGTACACTAACCATTCCTCAAAGTTCCTAGCACATGAAATCTGGTCACCAGCTAAAAGTGGTAAAAAGTGTTGTAACATAGTGAATTTTTTTGAATACTCCATAATTGATATAGAACCCTTCTCAAGGTGAATGGAATCTATGGCTCAGCTAGCTCTCGGCATATGAGGAAAAGACTAATCATAGAAGTTAGTCTGAAAATCAACCCATAACATGCACGGATAACGACATGTTTTGTTAATCACATCTCGCAATCTCTTGGTCAAATCACAAAACATGTAACTGGTAAGATTGACCATACACTATACAGGTTTCTCCAGAATCTCAATGATAGATATGGTGTCCTCTATCCATGTCATAAAATCCAATGAACCATCATCCCCTAAAAATGTGGAGGATTTTGTAGCTTGAAATCACGAATTATAATGTCAATCGTAGGTGAAATTCATGGATCACCATGCATGGATTGCATCAAACATTGAAAACTATCAAATACTTAGGCATTAATGCTCTGATTTGGTAAAACATGTGGTGCCTCAAGTAGAACTCTTTGAGGTAAAACTAGCCACACAGGGCCCGCCACATTTAGAGTATGGTCATCTCCACCATCAATCTATTAAATAAGAATATTTCATGGATGTATTTGTCTAGAAATTCCAAATACATACCTATGAAAAAACATTAATCATATAGATATTGACACTTACGGAAGCTAAACAAGGAAAGTCTCACTATTTAAGGTATACTACCTCAACTACCCGCTTAGATGACCAAGTACTGGTAAGTGCTCATGTATATGTTTTATTTAATTTAACACTTAATTACCAGGTTCACTTATTTACCTTTCATAAACATGACAAGGAGGGATAGGCTTGTGCAACCATTTCATTTTAGTTATAATATTTCACTTTATAATGGATATCCACTTCCATTGAATCGGTTCTCATAAACCTTATCACTAAAAATGACACCCATTTATTTATATTATAATTTTTTGACTCAATAAATTACTCATCCCAAACCACAGGGGCCCATACACCTCATGAATTGAGATAGTTAATCACTTAATCATAACCAAGAAATATCACAAGCATAGTTTAACTATCACAACAACACTCAACAATAACAGGAATACCATGAAATACAAGTACTGAAATCCACATATGTGGAATGGAAATATGCATGACATGTGAACTCTAGGTGCCTAGAATGAGAAATGATCTATGATCTATGACCTAATATCATAAGGCCAAGGATGAAAGAAATATTCAATCATAATAATAATTAATAACACAACACAATATATGGGTCAGCCAATGGTGAAAGCATATCAAATATAATAGGACAAAGATAAAAAATAATCATAATTCCAGAAACTCACCTATTACCCCAAACATGGGTTTGCAACGCCCAAGAATGGCCTATGACCAAGTCCCAAGAATTTCTAGTCTCTGGGACATTGTCTCCAAATAGTAAATCAACAAAGAAACATCCTTTAATACAACTTTGTGATGTCCCATACCATGATGACACTTAATAGGTTCCCCAGTCCTAGTGGGCCACATGGCCTCAAGTGCATCTCCCTGAATTCTAGTGGTTGTTGACTAGTAGTGAGGGACTATGGTGTGTCATTGGGGAGACTATTCTATCATTACTAGAGTGTATAATATTAGAATAATATAAAAATAAGTAAATAGAAAAAGTAATATAAGTAAATAGGAGCCACAACAGAAATAGATAAGGATGACAATATATAAAATATACCAATCATCTTGAGTTACAACTCGTCCATTTTCTTCAAACTCCATCCTAGCATAGTAAGTAATCAAGATTCTAAAGCATTATGTTTTCCGTTATCAACAACTATATATATGTAATCTACTGTGGGTACGAAATGGAACTCAAAGAGGGTGTGAGATAAATATCAGTGGGCCACCACCAATGGTGTCTATAATATTCGGCCCATATAATAAAAATGTAATAGTGTGCAAGCATGCATATGTAAAGAAGAACCAGTTACTAAATACCCAAGAACTTACTTTATCTCTTGATTAGTGTCTAAACATGTAACCAATTAATTATTTTATTGTTACTAGTTTATAAATAATCATATGTAAATAGTAGGGAAGGTTCTAAGATGCAACAAGGAAGTATGAAATGATGTTTAAAAATGAATTTATAATGTAATAACCAATGAAAAGTAGACATCAAGGATTTTCATCTCAGTAATGACTATATCAAATATAAAGTAAAGATTTATATACAAGGAGCATTCTCCAAGGAATTCCACAATAAGATGCCAACCAAGTCCATGGAATTCATCCAAAGTAAAACAGGTCTATGTAATGACAGGGTCTGATGGGATTTAACCATGGAACCTATTTCTCAAGGATGGATCCATGGAATGTATCCAAGGAATCTGGTAATATTATTTAAGGTATATTATGGTGTCATATCTGGCACCCAATGTTAAACAAGGTTTAGGTTCTGGGTGGGTCTCAATGAAATCAAGCCACATCCTTGAATCAGAATTGGGTTCTGAATTGCTCAAGGAATTCCCTATGGAATAAAAGGTTAACTCAATTCAAGCCACTTATATTTGATAATTATTTCATATAATATTTTATAGGGTTCAAGTCATTACCTTTAATTAGGGTAACAAGGATAATTGAGAATGAAACCATTTAATCATGTCTTATTTAATTAATAAATCTATTAGGTTCAAGACATTCCTTTAATTAGTTTGACAAGTCCAAGTTGCATGAAACCATTCATTTAATCCAATTAAAAAAATTTCAAGAGTCATGGTTCACTATTATACCTTCCATTAACAAGGTAAGGGTT
This sequence comes from Viscum album, assembly GCA_963277665.1. Classification (NCBI taxonomy): domain Eukaryota; kingdom Viridiplantae; phylum Streptophyta; class Magnoliopsida; order Santalales; family Viscaceae; genus Viscum; species Viscum album. The sequence goes on along the minus strand of OY728140.1, from coordinate 1,375,100,966 downwards.
ACTATGAACATGTAACCTATTATTCAATTACATTTAAAAATATCAAGTAATAGACTCTGTATTCTTTCCAATTTCAATTTCACATTTAATTATCAAATAAATCCACTTAAATTAGGCTAGTTATGTGTTGAGAATAAATTGTAATTTCCCTTATGAAATTAACAATTTAAATCAATCCATTTAAATTAATAAATCTTACCCATTTATAGTTCAAGACAAGGCATACTCGAATGATAGCTCAAGCATGTCGAAACACTAAAACAAATATTATGGAAAAACATCCTACATGGGATAGAAGTATTTATCGGTGTAAGAACTTGAAAAAAAAATATCATCTTTGGAAAATATCATAATAATATGGTTCTAATGACCATAATCATGGAATATAAATTTAAATGCACGGCCGATTGTCTCCTATCGACAGTTCAAGGTTCCGGTGCTCAGCTAATATGTATACCAGCACTCGGGTCGAATCCTCGGCGATGATACTTTGAAATAGTCATTTGTTTTTAGTTGATTGTATTCTGATTGGGGGTTTGTTTCCAGAGCTTAATTGAAATTACTAATTGATTATGATTGATTTAACAAATTGATAATGATTGGGGTGAGTTCATCATTAGGTTTTTTAATCTTGTGATATCCTTGAGCTTTGCTTTATATTGCATTTAAATTAACACCCATGTCACAAGTTGACGTTGATTTGAATTCCCAAGTGTTAAGGCTTTAATAAAAGCCTTAAATTCACTTAGGGTTCTAATCTTAATCATATCTTGTTTATGGTAGTGTATTTTGGGTTCCAATAATCCATTTAAACCACACGTTAAACAAAAAAAGTCATTAATCCATGACATGCTAAGTCCAACATTCAAAATGTTAATTCAACAAATACTCATCGAGCAAAAGCTCTCAATCACTTAACATACCTAAATTAAAACTCACCCCAATGAGAGATTTACTCATACATTATGATTTTTATTAATCTGGTAATATATGTTTATGGTTATGATTTATAAAGAGAAGAAAAAGAAAGGGACAAGATAAGAGTAGTGTTCCAAACACAGACACGAAATATTTTGAGAATCAAAAATGGAATTTCGATTGAATGAGGAAGAAAAATAAGGGACTTTAATTTAAAATGATTCAAACTATTTTAATACCATGAATATTATACTACAGAAGGTGGAGAAAAATAAGAGTTATTGAAGTAGAAACAAGCACTAAAATTTTATTGAAATGAAAACAAAGTTACACAATTACAATTGAACGCAAACATAAACAAACGTGAAAGAGAAGTGGAGGAGAGGTCTCTCTTGTTGAAACAAGATCAAAGAATATCCTCATAGAACCTTTTAAAGGATCTAGTAATTCCAAACCTCCTCCTTAAGTGCTAAAGTTCCAACCCTTTTCAAAGGAGAGGAGGGGATGTATTTATAGCCCAAGGTGGTGGACTGTTTGTATTCCAGAAATACCCCTCTCCTTGGCTCGCCGATATGTACATCCAGACAGCCGAATCATGAGAAATATCATTCTTAAATGTTTTAGATAAAAATTTCCTCTGTCTACTGTGAACATTTGGCTTCCATTGGACTTATTGAACCAAAGTTATGGTGTTCTTAGTAAACAATTTTGATCTGTCCATTTCAATACAGACTTTTTCTAAGTCCATAATGTGAAGAGGTTTTTGAATAGGAAAATTCCCTCAAATAAAAATTATTTCATCAAAAACGTTGGCTTCCCGAATATGCTCTTTGACACTGCAAAAGATCTGCTCTAATGGATGTCTACATCAAGAGATATTACAAAATTAATGTGATGTTTTTAATTCCCGGATAGAATGGTGGGATGGACTTCAATGCATCAGTGGGGCCCGTTTTATTTGTGATTGAGTTCAGAAATTTTTATAATGGACTCCGTGAAATGGCCTCCGAACTTGGGAGAAAAATTAAGGTATTTGGACTTCGGGATTGATTCCAGTAATTCAACCTTAATATATGGTCCAGTTTTTTCACAGTTTCCTTGGGCCTTCTTGTGTGGTCCATATGACCCTCTAAATGGACAAATTTTCCAAAGGTGACTTCTAATGAAATGTTGTAATTGTAATTGGTAAACCTACAAAACAAGAATCATTCAATATGGATAATTATGGTGATAGTTATTGTTAAAACATTATACAGACTTGAATCTGGATAAATTCAAATAGTGCTCAAAAATTATATTTAATATTTAAACATTAAGATTTCACAAATATTATGCACTTTTCATATAAAATCAGTAAAGGGGGTATGTAAAAAGATATGAAAATATTAATAACATCAAATCCCCCACACTTAGTATTGTGAATGTCCTCATTGGAAATAAATATAAAAATAAGGAAAACTCATTTTCACTCACCAACAAATATTAAAATTTTGTTTTCTTCAATCAGGGTAGGTTTAGACTATTTCACTCATCCATTTTAAAATCCACCAAAAGTTGTTACAGAAATAATGTTCTAAAACTAATTCATTTTTTCATGCTCAAATATAGAAAGGGAAAATGTGGACACTCAACACTCACACCACTCAAGATGATAAAATTCATTTGTGGAGGTTCACTCCTTAACCAACCAAAAGTGAAAATCATAGAGTTTGTAAGAGCTCTCGGCTTCCACTCCCTATCCAAAGTGCTCAAAAATCAAGAGGTCTTTTGAAGGAGGTTTTTATATGGCTATTGGATGGTAGGAATATAATTTCCAAGAGAGAGAATAAGAGGGTTAAAATACCAACATAGAAAAACAATGCACATTTTTTTGAAATAAAACATGGAAGGAAATGAAAACACATATTTACAAGGGAATGATTGTGTGAATCAAGACATAAAAGAGGAAAAAAAATGTGATGGGAATGTGAAGATGGAATATTTACAAAACACAACAACTTCTCCCAATGACATAAGAATATATATGGAAAGTTTTCTTTTTTTTGTATTTCTTTCGAAAGTTGAACTTGAAACAGATCTCACACTCATCTCCCAACCCATGTTTGATCTCCTCACGATACTAATTGTAATAGTTATAATAAGATAAAAGGTTGAGTAAAAGTGATTTTTGACCCATCCAAGACACAACCCATTCTTATATTCATATTTTTCGATTTTTTTTGATTTTTTTTTAATTTTTTTTAACACTTTTCAATATGATTTATACAATACATTACCAAAGCCCGCTGAATGACAACCGCCCCCCACACTAAAATGTATTCATTCCCTCAATCATATGATAACACACTGGAAATTTAGGAAATGATACCCAAAAATAAAATCCATTCCCCCCACAGTTAAATTTCAAAAACTTATGAAATGAAAATCCATGTTGATATTGTGTGGGATAAGGTATTGGGCTTGTAATGTGGCTATCAAAAAAAGTTTTCATAGGCTTGAAGGGGCTTTCAAAAGTAGGATTAATGTAATGTTAATGAGAGGCTATTTGGATATTGTGATTCTCATGTGGGACATAAAATTCTTTTATCATATTAATGCACACTAAAGTTGGAAATTCAGCTCAAAGGTCCACAAAATCATGACTCACAAATGGTGGTGAAAAACACACATTTTTAAAATATGGACATAGGAGTCCTCGACATGAAATCAAATGTTGTTCCTCACGGTTTAGGAAAACCATTTTCCAAATCAAAAATTGTGCATTCAAATTTTTTTAATTTTGACACAAAATTCTTTATCCAAAGTCCTGATGGAAACAAAATATTTTTGAGATGAAACCATGTCTGTTAAATCCCCAAAATGGTTGGAAAAAATTTCAAAACTCGATGGGGAGTAAGTATGACTCTTTTTTTTATTTTTTTAAGTAATTGTGTTTTTTGGTTTTTTTATAGTTTTTATGGTTTTTTTAAATACACACCCACACAAGAAAGAGAAAAAGAAAGGGTTTGATGAAGGAAGTGGTAAAAATGAAAGAGATAGGAAGAAGAAGAAAGAGAGAGATAGGGAGAGAGGGAGAAGAAGAGTCAAAGGGAAAGAGGTGCCCCCTAGTTTGGATTTGGTGGGTTTCCATATCCATCCAGTTGTGGGTCTACTATGGATCCAATGGAAGATGATGTTTTTCCAGGATTGCATGTCCTCTCATGGTGATGTTTCAACCGATGTCCATTTACCGTAAATGTCCTTTTAGAGGAGGGGTCTTGGACTTGCACTGCACCAAATGGGTAAACATTAGTGATAATAAAAGGACCTTCCCAATGAGAATTAAGCTTACCTGGGTGAAGCCAAAATTGAGAATTGAAGAGCATTACCTTTTATTCTTCATGAAATACCTTTCTCAGGATGTGTTTGTCATGGAGTACCTTAGCCTTCTCTTTGAATAGATTGGAATTCTTATAGGATTCAAGTCGAAGCTCCGCTAGTTCGTCCATTTGCAACAATATTTCTTCAACAGATTTTTTAAAATAAAAATTACATGTTTTCATATCCCAAAAAGACTTATGTTGGATTTCAACTGGTAGATGACATGCTTTACCAAAAACTAGCCTAAAAGGAGACATCCCAGTGGGTGTTTTATAGGCAGTTCAATAAGCCCAAAGTGCTTCACCAAGACTATCAGGCCAGTCTTTTCTGGTGGGTTTTACAATTCTCTCAAGAACTCTTTTCACTTATCTATTAGAAAGTTCATCCATGCCATTTTTTTGGGGGTGATATGAAGTTGAAATTTTATGTATAACCCCAATATTTTTCAAAATAGATTCCATGTTTCTATTACAGAAATGGGTTCCTAAGTCACTGATCAAGGCATGAGGCTTTCCAAATCATTGGAAGATGTGGATTTTGAGGAACTCGACAACAGTATGAGCATCATCCTTCCTAGTAGGTTTGGCCTCAACCCACCTTGAATCATAATCTACCACAAGAAGAATGTATGAGAATCCATTGGAAGGGGGAAATGGTCCCATGAAATTGATGCCCCAAACATCGAAGATTTCACAAAAGATTAAGGGCTTTTGGGGAATTTCATTTGTTTTAGAGATAGTGTCGAACTTTTGGAAAGTGTGATATGATTGTCAGACCTCATGTGAGTCCTTGAAGAGTGAAGGCTGGAAGAATCCAGAGTCTAGGACCTTTTGGGAGGTCCTTTGTGGTCCAAAGTGGCCACCTCCGGGAAGTGAGTGACAGAATTCTAAGATGGAAGAATGATCATTTTCTTCAACACATCTACTAATTACCATGTTTGATATAGCATCCCGTCTTTTTATAACATAACTTTTCATTTCATTACATGGAACTGAGGATCTTTAAGGTTTAGTGTCTTGGAAATAAGGAACATAAAACATGAAACAAAAAAAAACATTCTTCTTAAACACTTGAAAGGCTTCTCCTCATGTTCACCCTAGGCTCATTACTGCATCTCATAACCTGGGGACATACATCAAAAGGAAGGGTGAGCAGAAGGCCCAGCAAGGGAAACAAGTGAAACATTTTACATATGAACTTGAGATACATCAATAAAGTCATGAAAAGAACTTTAAGGCATGAAAATGAAATCATGAGGCATATCTTAATAAAAATAAAACTTTTTCATTACTTGAAGATGTGGATACATCATTTAACATTGAAAATCATGAACATATCACCAAGGTCCATCCCCAAGGTGTAATTTTAAAGTTACCAAGGTTATTCACCAAGGTATCGTGAAAATTGTAATCTCTAGTGGTTACATCATTACCCAATGCATTGGAGCGCTATCAGGGCGCACCCTTAAATTTGACTTTATTATCATGTGAGCCACATATATCATCATCAAAAATTTCATAAATAACCCACATAAAATAAAATAAATGGGTTTTATTTCATAATCATAACGTTTTAAAAACTGCTTTAAAGACATGATCTTTACGTCACTTTAAACCCACGGAAAGGGAAAGCGGGTCTCATGTATGTAAATCCCAAAATTTAAAATGGAACATTTTGATATATATGTGAATAAACTTTTAGAAATAATAGCTTTGAGTATTCACTTTATAACATAAAATAATTTTTGAGAAAAGAGAGAGGCATTTTGAGGGGAAAATTCTGCAGCATAACGGCTAAGTTTCGGGGTTTTAGAAAACATTGAAATGAGAGGGGACATGGGTCACCCACTCATAAATGATCCATAAAACAGTAGGGTGGAAGAATAAGAAGTACATATGGACATGGTAATGAAATTTGAGTGACATACCATTTGAAATGAAAAACATGGAAGGAAGAAAAAAAATTAGATTTCTCTTATGAAAGTTCGGCAGCCTAACGGCGTTACTTAAACATCAACAAAAATGATTTGAAAAGATCAAATAGGGTCTCTCATCATGTGAACATAAGAGTTCAGTATGATAGATATAGAGATAATTCCCCAACATAACAAAACTAACTTGAAAGAATTGACATGAAAGTAGAACTTCAAAACGAGAAGGGTGAAGAACCACTTAAAAATTCGGCAGCCTAACGGCGCAACTTAAAACATCAAAATACTGAATTGAAGAGATCAAATGGGGTCTCTCATCATATGAACATAAGAGTCCAGTATGATATATATAGAGATCATACCCCAATATAACAAAAAGGAACTTGAAATAATTGACATGAAAGTAGAACTTCAAAACGAGAAGGGTGAAGAACCACTTAAGAATTCGGCAGCCTAACGGCGCCACTTAAAACTTCAAAATAATGAATTGAAGCGATCAAATGGGGTCTCTCATCATATGATCATAAAAGATCAGTATGATAATTTAGAGATCATACCCCAACATAATATAAAGGAACATGAAAGACTTGAATGAAAATAGAACTTGAAAACGAGGAAGGTGAAAGAATCCCTTAAAATATTCGGCAGCCTAACGGCGCCACTTAAACATTCTTAAAACGAATTGATGAGAGCAAGGGGGGTCTCTCATCATATGAACATGAAATAGGAAGTAGGATGAATATAAAAGAACATCCTCCAACATAAGAACATGGAGTATAAAAGAAATGACATAAAAGAGATTACTTGAAAAGGAAGAGAGGGGTCAGATCCCTTACCTTAAAATGTAACTCTTAAACCTCAAAGGTTGGGACCTTGAGGGCATGGGGGAACCTTGGGAGGACTCCTTGGGAGGTAATGAGACCAGAAATTCGTTGGGAATGAGTGGGGAGTCAAATGGATGAGAGGAGGGCTTGGTATTTATAGGGAAAGTGAGGGGACAAGGCATTAATGGCCAAGGGACACCTCACATGTGCTTTTCTCAAACCCATGTTCTCTCCCTTGTCATTTATCATGGAGTTAGGCCACATGGGGCCCCCAAAACAATAATTCATCACCCTTGGCCGGCCAACCCTCAAAAGATCTCATGACATCATCATGACACCGTTATGATGTCATTAAACATACCGAAACCCTAAAACTGTATTTTTATTATTCACTGAAAATTCAACTTTCTCAGAAAAATCCCAAAATTTCACATTAACCAAATATCAATGCTCTGATTTCAAAAATGAAATCCATTTTATAAAAATAATTTTCTAAATATTTTTAATTTAATTTTTAAATAAAAACACTATTCATCGAAAATTCATTTTTTTCAGAAAAAACCCCAAAAATTACCATAACATAATATCGATTCTCTGAGTTCAAAAATAAAGTCATTTTTATAAAAATAATTTTCTAATTATTTTTAATTAAATTTTTAATTAAAAAACACTATTCACCTGAAAAAACTAATACTTGAATAATAATTAATGAAACCGTTATTTAACTATTTTATTGAATCACATTACTTAATCAAGGTGCCTAGATTATTTTAAAACTTTCTCTAAGTGAGATTACTAATCAATTTGGTCATATTACTAATCCTAATCATAAAATCACTATTCATAATTTACTATTCATCAAAAATCAAGTTGATCTTATTAGACTCTAAATTTAGTACTGAACATAATTGCAGAAGACCATTTTTCGAAAATCATTACACATTTTTAATTATTTAGGGTTTACATAAACATATTTAAAATATCCTTTTTCTAAAATTCAACAAAAATATGCATACTATATTTATCCGGTCATTTCAAAATTCATAAACTTCATCATAAGAAGAAATCCCAATTTTTATTTAAAACAAGGATTACACAAGGTAGTTACGGTCTCGTTACATAACCCCTTATAATACTAGCATAGGACCTAAGAGTAAGGTGTGCTAGGGTGATAGAAGCCTGGGGCGGCTCAGTCAACATTGCCCAAGTAGTAATTTCTATCAGTTTGAACTTCTCACGAAGGCGATTTCGTTCCAACTTCAAATGATGAAGTTCGGCTTGGATTTGATCCAGAGCAAAGCACAGTGGTGCTACCTCCTTCCCAAGCTCTTTTAGATGGGCTTCGATCGGTCCAAGACTACTAGGTGAGGCCATCGAATCTTCTTTCTATAATAATTAACCAAGATTACATATATTTAGAGACAATAATCAAAACATTTTGTTCACAGCGGTCATGTTGACCGATGGTTATATAATAGTCAAAACCCACTGATCTCATTTTAATTATAATCATGTTTATCAAATAAAACATTTTTGTTGAGTATAACAATAACACATAAAATTAGGAAACAAAATTTATTTAAAAAAATTTCGGGTCGTTACAATCTTCCCCCCTTAAGAAATTGCGTCCTCGCAATTTTAAAATTGGGTTTTGAAATTTCATTGAAAGTCCCACATCGGAAAAGGAGTCAGTAAAACTATTACTTTAAAATAAAGAAAGGGAAGTACAATGGTCACCCGAGTTAACCCACACTAGGGTTCCATGTAGGAAAAAATGGACATGGAGGAAAAAACAAAGGGTCAAGTTTTGAGGGAGAGTGATAGAGAACATGATTAGGAGAAAGTTAACCATGAGAAAATCCCAAACTTATGATGTGTGTAAACGGTCTTCGATTACCTAGTAGGAAACGTAAACCAACAACATTTTTGTTTTACGTTTCTTTTCATAATTTTGAGGATTTCATTTACTACATAGAACAAAAACATAAGAAAATATACCTACCTTCAAGTAGAGTTTCATCCTTTAACAAGTCCCTACCAACACTAATCTTTTCTCCAAATGATGAGAATTCAAAAACACTTGGTCTCATAAAAGCACAAGAATCATCTTCTATAGAATCACATAATCTACAAAAGATTAACTATCTATTTCTTCTATCTTTAAACATTATCCCAAAAACAGAAAGGTTAATGTAAAACAACTCTTCAAAAAGAAAGAATCCCATAAGAATGGAAACTACTTTTATATCATCAAAGTTCCATGGTACTACCCAAAGTTCATCATAGACCATTCCTTAAATAACGGTCCTTAAAATTCCTCAAAACAAACCAAACTAAGATTGAAACCCAAATACAATAAGGATTTGATAACATAGTCTTCCAAAACAACTTCATTGTTCATCTCCAGACAACACCAACCACTCCTAACATCTTATAAAAAAGTAGCTAACCTAATCATATTTTACCCAAGATAGGTTAGTCATTCCCATAAGTAACCTAAATTACTATAAGTTCACCTTAAATTCATCGATTCTTCAAAATATAAGTCAACCTTACTCCTCAATGAAAATACCGTAGTAATCTATTTACCTCGATCAAATATGGTTCCCAAAATAATGAACGTCTCCCAAAATAATAATCATATTTTAATCCCCTAATCATCACTGTCATATTAATACGAAAATCGTCGCATTTCCTATCACATTGGTTGTCAGAACATGTTCTTCCATTTCCCACCATTAACTAAGAAGAGAAAGCATAATTAGGGGCTTAAGTACTTAGCTAATAATCATGAAAAGGAACTGAAAGCATATAAGGATAACTTGTATATGAAAGGTATACCCTAACTTGTGATCTCCTAGGTTCCCATCTAGGTTATGAATGATCATATATTCTTATGTGAAGCTTTATTTTATTTTATCTTTGTTCCTTTAACAATGGTTCATACCAAGCTTATGAATTTACCAAAGCATATCCCCCGGGAGTGTCGTAACCAAGAGTGCAGCAAGGCCTATTGTCGTGTACCAGTTCCCGTTCGAGTCTAGCTCAAAGCGGTGTTTTCAGGTTTTACCCCTATGTACATCTGTCCCAGAGCCACCTCTACCTGCTCGTATCCAGACAGGGATGTATTTGCTTGGCAACCCCTTACTCAATACTCACCAAAATACCAGGAAGATTTCCTATATTAAACTTTTCTATAGGGTTCCTCCTAGAGTTTTCATATCCTAATTTCCACAAACAACTAAACCATCCTTTGATACCAACTATATCATCCCGTCTTTTTATAACATAACTTTTCATTTCATTACACGGAACTGAGGATCTTTAAGGTTTAGTGTCTTGGAAACAAGGAACATAAAACATGAAACAAAAAAAAACATTCTTCTTAAACACTTGAAAGGCTTCTCCTCATGTTCACCCTAGGCTCATTACTGCATCTCATAACCTGGGGACATACATCAAAAGGAAGGGTGAGCAGAAGGCCCAACAAGGGAAACAAGTGAAACATTTTACATATGAACTTGAGATACATCAATAAAGTCATGAAAAGAACTTTAAGGCATGAAAATGAAATCATGAGGCATATCATAATAAAAATAAAACATTTTCATAACTTGAAGATGTGGCTACATCATTTAACATAGAAAATCATGAACATATCACCAAGGTCCATCCCCAAGGTGTCATTTTAAAATTACCAAGGTTATTCACCAAGGTATCGTGAAAATTGTAATCTCTAGTGGTTACATCATTACCCAATGCATTGGAGCGCTATCAGGGCGCACCCTTAAATTTGCCTTTATTATCATGTGAGCCACATATATCATCATCAAAAATTTCATAAATAACCCACATAGAATAAAATAAATGGGTTTTATTTCATAATAATAACGTTTTAAAAACTGCTTTAAAGACATGATCTTTACGTCACTTTAAACCCACGGAAAGGGAAAGCGGGTCTCATGTATGTAAATCACAAAATTTAAAATGGAACATTTTGATATATATGTGAATACCCTTTTAAAAATAAGAGCTTTTAGTATTCACTTTATAACATAAAATAATTTTTGAGAAAAGAGAGAGGCATTTTGAGGGGAAAATCTGCAGCATAACGGCTAAGTTTCGGGGTTTTAGAAAACATTGAAATGAGAGGGGACATGGGTCACCCACTCATAAATGATCCATAAAACAGTAGGGTGGAAGAATAAGAAGTACATATGGACATGGTAATGAAATTTGAGTGACATACCATTTGAAATGAAAAACATGGAAGGAAGAAAAAAAATTAGATTTCTCTTATGAAAGTTCGGCAGCCTAACGGCGTTACTTAAACATCAACAAAAATGATTTGAAAAGATCAAATAGGGTCTCTCATCATGTGAACATAAGAGTTCAGTATGATAGATATAGAGATAATTCCCCAACATAACAAAACTAACTTGAAAGAATTGACATGAAAGTAGAACTTCAAAACGAGAAGGGTGAAGAACCACTTAAAAATTCGGCAGCCTAACGGCGCCACTTAAAACATCAAAATACTGAATTGAAGAGATCAAATGGGGTCTCTCATCATATGAACATAAGAGTCCAGTATGATATATATAGAGATCATACCCCAATATAACAAAAAGGAACTTGAAATAATTGACATGAAAGTAGAACTTCAAAACGAGAAGGGTGAAGAACCACTTAAGAATTCGGCAGCCTAACGGCGCCACTTAAAACTTCAAAATACTGAATTGAAGCGATCAAATGGGGTCTCTCATCATATGATCATAAAAGATCAGTATGATAATTTAGAGATCATACCCCAACATAATAAAAAGGAACATGAAAGACTTGAATGAAAATAGAACTTGAAAACGAGGAAGGTGAAAGAATCCCTTAAAAAAATTCGGCAGCCTAACGGCGCCACTAAAACATTCTTAAAACGAATTGATGAGATCAAGGGGGGGTCTCTCATCATATGAAGATGAAATAGGCAGTAGGATGAATATAAAAGAACATCCTCCAACATAATAACATGGAGTATAAAAGAAATGACATAAAAGAGATTACTTGAAAAGGAAGAGAGGGGTCAGATCCCTTACCTTAAAATGTAACTCTTAAACCTCAAAGGTTGGGACCTTGAGGGCTTGGGGGCACCTTGGGAGGACTCCTTGGGAGGTAATGAGACCCGAAATTCGTTGGGAATGAGTGGGGAGTCGAATGGATGAGAGGATGGCTTGGTATTTATAGGGAAAGTGAGGGGACAAGGCATTAATGGCCAAGGGACACCTCACATGTGATTTTCTCAAACCCATGTTCTCTCCCTTGTCATTTATCATGGAGTTAGGCCACATGGGGCCCCCAAAACAATAATTCATCACCCTTGGCCGGCCAACCCTCAAAAGATCTCATGACATAATCATGACACCGTTATGATGTCATTAAACATACCGAAACCCTAAAACTGTATTTTTATTATTCACTGAAAATTCAACTTTCTCAGAAAAATCCCAAAATTTCACATTAACCAAATATCAATGCTCTGATTTCAAAAATGAAATCCATTTTATAATAATAATTTTCTAAATATTTTTAATTTAATTTTTAAATAAAAACACTATTCATCGAAAATTCATTTTTTTCAGAAAAAACCCCAAAAATTACCATAACATAATATCGATGCTCTGAGTACAAAAAAAAATTCATCTTTATAAAAATAATTTTCTAATTATTTTTAATTAAATTTTTAATTAAAAAACACTATTCACCTGAAAAAACTAATACTTGAATAATAATTAATGAAACCGTTATTTAACTATTTTATTGAATCACATTACTTAATCAAGGTGCCTAGATTATTTTAAAACTTTCTCTAAGTGAGATTACTAATCCATTTGGTCATATTACTAATCCTAATCATAAAATCACTATTCATAATTTACTATTCATCAAAAATCAAGTTGATCTTATTAGACTCTAAATTTAGTACTGAACATAATTGCAGAAGACCATTTTTCGAAAATCATTACACATTTTTAATTATTTAGGGTTTACATAAACATATTTAAAATATCCTTTTTCTAAAATTCATCAAAAATATGCATACTATATTTATCCGGTCATTTCAAAATTCATAAACTTCATCATAAGAAGAATTCCCAATTTTTATTTAAAACAAGGATTACACAAGGTAGTTATGGTCTCGTTACATAACCCCTTATAATACTAGCATAGGACCTAAGAGTAAGGTGTGCTAGGGTGATAGAAGCCTGGGGCGGCTCAGTCAACATTGCCCAAGTAGTAATTTCTATCAGTTTGAACTTCTCACGAAGGCGATTTCGTTCCAGCTTCACATGATGAAGTTCGGTTTGGATTTGATCCAGAGCAAAGCCCAGTGGTGCTACCTCCTTCCCAAGCTCTTTTAGATGGGCTTCGATCGGTCCAAGACTACTAGGTGAGGCCATCGAATCTTATTTCTATAATAATTAACCAAGATTACTTATATTTAGAGACAATAATCAAAACATTTTGTTCACAGCGGTCATGTTGACCGATGGTTATATAATAGTCAAAACCCACTGATCTTATTTTAATTATAATCATGTTTATCAAATAAAACATTTTTGTTGAGTATAAAAATAACACATAAAATTAGGAAACAAAATTTATTTAAAAAAATTTCGGGTCGTTACATCTGACCTTGTTTTCCAAAGTTTATTTTCCTCCCAAAAATAGTATATTGAATCACTTTTCATCTTCATTTTTTGTTCTTTTGAAAAGGTTTTAGGAAAAAAACCAGAAACCAAATAATTTTCAATTGGGGCATACCATGGTAACTTTCTAGTGAGAGAAGAAAGGTTCTCAATGGGGAATTCAGGATTAATGATTTTTGAATGAGAATAATTAGAAATTCTACTCAAGTGATCAGCCACAGGGTTTTATTTTCCATGTCTATCTTTGATTTCAAGGTCAAACTCATGGATCATTAGGATCCATCTTATTAGCCTCAGTTTGGAATCACTTTTCTTCAGTAAGAAAATAATAGCATAATGGTCTGTGAAGATGATTATTTTGGCACCTAAGAGATAGGACCGGAATTTATCTAAGGCAAAAACCACTACTAGAAGTTCCTTTTCAGTCACAGTGTAGTGATATTGAGTTTCATCTAATTTTTTTGAGGCATAATAGATGACATGAGGGATTTCTTATCTTCTTTAACCAAGAACAGCACCAACGGCTCTATCAGAAGCATCCCACATTAACTCAAAGGGTAAGGACCAATCTTGGGGTTGGATTATTGGGGAAGATGTAAGAGAAGTTTTGAGTTCAATGAAGGCTCTCTTGTAGGCCTAGTAAAAATGGAATTTGACATCATTTTGGAGTAGGTGAGTGAGTGGGAGGGAAATCCTACTAAAGTTATGAATGAATATCTGATAGAAACTGGAATGAACGAGAAATGAATGGATGTCTCAAATAGAAGTGGATAGAGGAAGTGATTGGATCACTTCAATTTTGGCAGGATCGACTTCAATACCATCTTTTAAAACTATGTTCCCTAGAACAATCCAATTTGCAACCATGAAGTGACATTTTTCAAAATTCAACACAAGGTTTCACATGACACACTTTTTGAGGATAAGAGAGAGTGAATTCAAACAAGATTCAAGTGACTCACCATAAATGGTGAAGTCATCCATGAATACTTCCATACAGTGTTCAGTGAATTCAGAAAAGATACTCATCATACACCTCTGGAATGTTGCAGGAGCATTTCAAAGTCCAAAAGGCATTCTTCTGTATGCATATGTTCCAAAAGGGCATGTGAAAGTAGTGTTTTATTGGTCCTGAGGTGAGATTAGGATTTGAAAATAGTTTTTGTATCCATCAAGAAATCAATAGTGTGACTTTCCGGCTAGTCATTCTAGCATTTGATGAAGGAATGGAAGAGGGTAGTGATCCTTTCGTGTTTCAGCATTCAATTTTCGATAATCGATGCATACACGCCATCTTTTCTTCACTCAAGTTGTGACTACCTCCCCATGTTCATTTTTTACAACATTTATCCCACCCTTATTTGGTACAACTTGAATTGGACTAACCCATTCACTAGCAAAAATTGGGTAGATAATACCAACTTGAAGAAGCTTGGTGATCTCTTCCCTAACTACCTTGAGTATGAGTGAATTGAGTCTTCTTTGTGAATGTCTAATTGGTTTGGATGACTCCTCCAGATGGATGTGATGCATGAAAAGAGAGGGGTTGATTTCTTGTATGTCATTTAGGGTCGAACCTAAGGCCTTTTTGTTTTCCTCTAACACTTGAACAAGTTTTGACTCCTCGACTTCAGTAATAGTGGCAGAGATAATGATAGGATATGAGTGATCATGGAAGAGGAATGCATATTTCAGGTGTGCAGGATGGGGTTTCAGATTGGTCTCATCATTAATTTTTTGGTTAGAAAACTCAGAAATGGAGGATGGGACTTCAGTTTCTTCAGATTAATTTTTCCCAATACTATCCAAGGTGGAGCAGTTTTGATCAGAGTTGAGATGGGATTCAAGAGAGTTTTCAAGATCCTCTAAATTGATGGAGTCTATGAATGAAAGGTCCACATCAACTTCACCATTTATGACTTGGTTAATCCTAGTGCAGATTTCACAAGATCCTATCTCTTCAGAACAGGATGAGCATGATGGAATGGGGGTCAATTGACTCTTAGAAGTGTCCTCAAAAGCATGGATTGTGAATGTAGAGTGATCCTCAGATGGGTATCGCGTGGCTTGAAAAATGTTGAACTTGACATGTTGGTCACCGAATTTCATGGATAGGATGCCTGAATGGACATCAATCTTGGTTCTCGCAGTCATGAGGAATGGTATTCCGAGAATTAGGGGAGATCCAGAAGAGTTCATCTCACCTTCCATGTCAAGGACATTGAAATCAGTAGGGAAGATATGATCATTGACTCGGACAAGGACATCCTCAATTATTTCCTCAGGACTGGCTGTGCTTCGATTGGATAACTGAATGACAACACATGTTGGATGTAAGGGACCTAGACCAAGGTTGGAGGAGATGGATTTGGGCATGACATTAATTGAGGCTCCTAGGTCTATGAGTGCATCATCAAAGATGGAAGTTCCAATTTGGCATGGGACCGTAAAGGTCCCTGGATCCTTTCACTTTATGGGAATAGACTACTGGGAGGAAAAAATTTCGAAGGTCCTAATTTTCCTCTTGTGGGTACACAACTCCTTGAGAAACTTGGAATATTTAGGAATTTGGTTTATGGAATCTAATAGGGGAATGTTGACATCAACACGTCTAAACATGTCGAGCATTTCAGGATAAGGTTCAAAGGACATCCTTGGTTTAGAAACAGCTTGAGGAAAAGGTTCAACATTCAAAGGAGGTTTGAAAGAGTTATCTTGAGGCATAGAAATTTTCTTTCCCGATCTATGTGCAATTTCACTTACAATACCCTTGGGGATGGGTAATGGTTGAGCAGAAAGTTGGGAAGAATTGGATTGTTGCTGCTGGCTTAGGTGGGATGCAAGTTGACCTGTTTGAGTTTCAATGTTTTTAAGGCTAGAACAGGTGAAGGAGGCAAGATCTTCCACTGCACATTCCCATGGTTGCTTGGAAGAAGAGGCTTGTCCCGGATTGGGATTGCCTTGATTTTGGTTATTGGGAAATCGATTGAATTGGTTTTGGAATTGGGAAGGCTCACTATGATAATGGAATCCAGGAGGAGGATTGTTCCTTTGAGGTTGAGGAAGAAAAGGATAAGGTTGATGGAAGTTACCACCACCTTGACCATATTGGAATTGGTTTGGGTTTTGAGGAGGGAATTGAGGAGGATGAGATATGGGATTACCATACCTATGGACTTGGTTATAGGAAGAACAGAAGGGCTCGGAGTGAGGTTGGTTGATGTTTCTAACAAACTGACCTGATAGTTGAGGGTTGGTGTTCCAATGAGCATATGCTGCATTGAGCTCCATTGTTCTAGATGAATCGGATTGATCCTCCGGAAGTTGTGGACATGTGTTAGTTGGATGAGATGGAGAGTTGCAGATTCCATAGTTTTTGATAGGTCCAGGAAACATTGATTGTGGAGAAGACGATGTTGGGGATTTGGTGGCCACAACTAGTTGTCGCACAAGACCTGTAAGTTCACTCATCCACTCGGTCATCTTTTTCGACTCAATTGTTTGATTATCTTGGGATTGATTGACTTGATCATGTTCCTAAGTATGGAATTTGTGTGTTTTTGTGTCCATGTTACTTATGATATCTCTTGCTACTACATGAGTTTTATCAACCAGAGCACCACCACTTGCGGCATCAATGGAAGTTCTCTCCATATCCAATAACCCCTCATAGAAGTATTGGATCAAGAGTTGGTCCGGGATTTGATGGTGTGGGTAGGGTGAAACAATCTTTTTGAACCTCTCTGAGTACTCATGGAGTGATTCACTTGGGAACTGACGGATACCACTTATTTCCTTTCGGATTGAAGCAGTACGAGAAGCAAGAAATAATTTCTCTACAAATAGTCGCTTCATGTCATTCCATGTGGTTATGGAACTAGGAGGTAGGGAGTAAATCCATGACTTAGTAGTGTCAGCTAGGGAGAAAGGGAATGCTCGAAGTTTGATTTGTTCCTTAGAAACCCCTTGAGGCTTCATGTTAGATCACACCACTTGGAACTCTTTAAGGTGGAGATGTGGATCCTCACCAGCTAGCCCGTGAAAATGAGGGAGAAGATGAATCAAACCCGATTTGTGTTCGAATTTAGCTTCTATGTTTGGATATTAAATACCAATAGGTTGGTAATTCATATTAGGGACAGTGAGTTCTTTAAGGGTTAGTTCCCTAGGATTGGCCATTTCAAATTCAACTGGTTGGATGAGGACTAGTTCTTGAATGAGTTGATTATCTCTTATGTTCCTCCTAAGTTGGTGAAGTGTTCTCTCAATTTCAGAGTCAAAAAAATACGAGGGATTATTCAGAAGGATATGGGGCATTCAGAGAGATTTTGGAAGAAAGTGGAAGATGGGTTTTTCTTTTTATTTTTTTCAGTTTATGATTTTTATGAGAAGACGGGTTTTCCGTTCTGTTTTTTTTTCAATTTCTTTTTAAAATTTTGTTTTTTTTTTATTAAAATAACCAGAAACTAAAGAATAATTAAAGCACCATCTCCGGAAATGGAACCATTTGAAATGCATGGGTGATTGTCGCTTATCGACCGGTCAAGGTTCCAGTGCTCTACTAATGTGTATAGCAGCACTCGGGTCGAATCCTCGGCGATGATACCTTTAAATAGTTGTTTGTTTTTAGTTGATTGTATTCTGATTGGGGTTTTGATTGCAGAGCATAATTGAAATGACTAATTTATTATGATTGATTTAAAAAATTGATAATGATTGGGGTGATTTCATTATTAGGTCAGTTAAGCTTGTGATATCCTTGAGATTTGCTTTATATTGCATTTATATTAGCACTCATGTCACAAGTTGACGTTGATTTGAATTCCCAAGTGTTAAGGCCTTAATCAAAGACTTAACTTAACTTAGGATTCTAATCTTGATCATATCATATTTATGGTAGTGTATTTATGGTTCCAATAATCCATGGAAACCACACGTTAAACAAAACAAGTCATTAATCCATGACATGCTGTGTCCAACATACACCATGTTAATTCAACGAATACTCATCGAGCAAAAGCTCTCAATCACTTAACATAAATAAAATAAAACTCACCCCAATGAGAGATTTACTCATCCATTATGATGTTTATTAATATGGTAATATATTCATATGCTGATGATTTATAAAGAGAAGAAAAAGAAAGGGACAAGATAAGAGTAGTGTGCCGAACACACACAGGAAATATTTTGAGAATCAAAAATGGAATTTCGATTAAATGAGGAAGAAAAATAAGAGAATATAATTTAAAATGATTCAAAATAATTTAATACCATGAATTTATACTACATAAGGTGGAGAATAATAAGAGGTATTGAAGAAGAAACAAACACTAAAATTTGATTGAAATGAAAACAAAGTTACAGAATTACAATTGAATGCAAACATAAAAAAACGAGAAATAGAAGTGGAGGAGAGGTCTCTCTTGTTGAAACAAGATCAAAGAATATCCTCCCAGAACCTTTTCAATGTTATAGTAATGCCAAACCTCCTCTTTAAGTGCTGAAGTTCCAACCCTTTTGAAAGGACAGGAGGGGATGTATTTATAGCCCAAGGTGGTGGACTGTTTACATTCCAGAAATAACCCTCCAATTGGCTCACCAATATGTACATCCAGACAGCCGAATCTTGAGAAATATCATTCTTCAAAGTTGTATTAAACAAGTCTTCTGTATACTGTGAAATGTTGGCGTCCATTGGACTTATGGAGCCAAAGTTATGTTGGTTGTAGTAAACAATTATGATCTGTCCATTTCAATACAGACTTTTTCTATGTCCATAATGTAAATGTGTTTTTGAATAGGAATATGCCCTCAAATAAAAATCATTTCTTCAACAAAGTTGTCCACCCAAATCTCCTCTTTCACATTGGAAAAGAGCGGCTCAAATGGATTTTTACATCAGGAGACATTGCCAAATTAGTGTTCTGTTTTTAATTCCCGTCCAGAATGGTGGGTTGGACTTCAATGCATCAGTTGGGCCCCTTTTATTTGTGATTGGGTTCTTAAATTTTAATCATGGACTCCTTGAAATGTCCTCCGAACGAGGGAGGAGAATTAAGGTATTTGCACTTCTGTATTGAGCCCAGTAATTCAACCTTCATATATGGTCCAGTTTCTCCACTGTTTCCTTGGGGCTTCTTGTGTGGTCCATATGACCCTCTAAATGGACAAATTTGCCAAAGATAACTTCTAACGAAATGTTGGAGTTGGAATTGAGAACCCTAAAAAATAAGAATCATGCAATTTGGATAATTATGGAGTAGCTATTGTTAAAACATTAAATATACTTGAATCTGGATAAATTCAAATAGTGCTCAAAAATTATATTTAATATTTAAACATTAATATGTCACAAAAATTATGCACATTTCATATAAAATCTGTTGTTTTTTAATTCCCGTCCAGAATGGTGGGCTGGACTTCAATGCATCAGTTGGGCCCCTTTAATTTGTGATTGGGTTCTGAAATTTTTATCATGGACTCCATGCAAATTCCTCTGAACTTGGGAGGAGAATTAAGGTATTTGGACTTCTGGATTGAGCCTACTAATTCAACCTTCATATATGGTCCAGTTTCGTCATGGTTTCCTTGGGACTTCTTGTGTGGTCTATATGACCCTCTAAATGGACTAATTTTCTAAAGGTGACTTCTAATTAAATGTTGGAATTGATATTGGGAACCCTTCAAAATAAGAATCATGCAATTTGGATAAGTATGGTGATAGTTATTGTCAAAACATTTAACTTAATTGAATCTGGATAAATTCAAATAGTGCTCAAAATTATATTTAATATTTAAAAATTAATATTTCACAAAAATTATGCACATTTCATATAAAATCAGTAAAGCGAGTATGTAAAAAAATATGAAAATATTAATAACATCCTAAATTCATTAAACAGAACTCAATGAAATTGATGGTCCCCACTCAATAATTCTAAAATCAACTAACATGAGGGTAAAGTTATAGACCACTCACATAAGGCTTGAATGACTCTCCTTGTCTAGTATTAGCCTCTAATTCATCTTTTAACTGAGTAGATCTGAAAAAAAAGGTAAAAAGTATCCCACTTTGATAACTAGGTCGAGAGAAATATATGAATAATGTATCAAACTGACTCGAGTACTTACCATTGTGTATCAAACATGTTGAACAAAAGATCTAATGGATCCCATTTGAATAAGATATCTTAATCCCTATTTTAGACCCTCAAAAACACCCAAATGGGAGAAAATGGAGGTTGGGTCCCCTAGAAAACATATTAGGGAATAAGGAATGCATAATTAGATCGTTAAAGGTAAAACTGATAAATTTCCCAAAAATTATCATGTGCAAAGTTTTTCTAAACGGTTTTCTAAACCATGCACAAACCATGCATGGGAACCAGGAGAAATGGGTGTATATGTGATAGCAACACCATATATCGTAAATATTCAGGTCCATCAGTGTGGGAATGCATGGTGGTAGAAAAAAATAAAAAATATGTGAAAAAATAATTCTAAAATATGTTAAGTACTGTGAGTTATGTGCTACATATCAATATACAAATTTAAGTAAATATACATTAAAAAAATTAATGGTTTTCATCAATAAAATAATAATTTCCTTATATAATAATGTTTTCTACTTATTAAAACTAACAATAAATGATAATTACCTTTACTATAAGGGTCCACACCTATCAAACATACTTTAAACCTCCTAAATTGATCTAAGATGAATATTACAATGTGATATTGTAGTCTTTCCAGATAAATAAGTATAAATATTTTCATGTCTAAAACCCATTCCATAAGGGACTGAGGTTCATGTGTAATTGATTCAATGTGATCTTAGGGCCCATCCCATTCATAATGAGTGAGTGGGTATAATAGAATTTCGGAACCCTGATCTCATCCCATCGATTCCCATGTGATATGGTATAAGCATTATCATCCTATACCATATATTCAATATAAAAAAAACCAAGTTAGTACAGGATTATAGGTCATTTCAATTAAATACCAATAACATGTGTACATGGGAACATTTTTTTAAAAAAAATACTCACTTCCCATTAAAAACATGAATTACTAGATATATAAGTATAAGTAAAGCTAAAAACACTTAACTAGTTACTAAAATCAATGTGCTCATTAAAAAATTAACATCCATGTCTTACATAATAAAATAGGAATCATGCTTAAATATCAATTCCATAATGATTCATCTAATGTTAATCATTGAAGAAGATATTCATACATACATATTTTGTACGTGTTATCATAATAATTATATATAGTTTTAATTCATGCTTCATTATCAACATAAAATAAAAAACCTTGGGATAACACATTATATTGTCCATAAAAGTATTTGACATAACACTAAAATGAAACCACATAAGATATGATACTCCTTTAATTTTATTTGAGTGGAATACAATGATAATTTCAAGATACAAGGTTCATTATTTTTCTATCAAAATAATGATTTACTCAAAAACTTTTTGTAACCAATGTGTATTAGGATGAATATAAGTGATTGACCAAGGGAAACATTGGTCATGGCCATTTATATATACATATATACACACACACACTAGAAATATTAGTGTTTTACAAATTAAAGAAGTTGTGAATAATAATTTTTAAACATTTTTTAATCAATACCTTTTCAAGAAATATGTTTTACCCATTTCATACAAATAAAGATGTACCCCCTTCAAGTTTTAAGATCCAAAGCATAAAATATAAACTATATAAAATAATGAAAATTTTATTAATTTTATCTCTAAAATGTGGTGGTATTATAAAAAAAATTAGTGATAAAAACATTTAAACCCAATGAACCATAAATAATTAAAATAAATCTTGTTTTTAAAGCAATGTAATTCAATTTTAGTGGAATACAATTTAATAAAAAAATAGGTTTATGTACTATAACATTAATTCCACCATAAGGTCAACCCAGCCATTGACTTCCTTCTAATGAAATCAATAAATAATGTTATATTTATACAATAACATCTAGACCATACAGATTAAAAAGGCAAATCATTATTACATTTAATGATTAATCTGATTGGAATAAGTTGGGATACAACTAACTAATTATTTTTAAACTACCCATGATTCATAGATTATTCTAAAATATAGTATAATATCATATTTTACACATTCCTAAAAGTGATCAAGAGGACCATATGAGGTTGCATATGAAAAATCAATTAATCCTATAAAGGCTTATATAGGAATCTACAACATGGTTTTTCTACAGAGACCTATGTGTATAATTAATGAATTCCATAACATAATTAATGTATTTTGTAGTTTTCATCAACCTAGAATACATTATAACTTAATTTGTTTCGATATCACATTACAAGTTATAAGTAGGATCATGTTCAACCCTACTAATTCATTTCCATGTTTTTAATTATAGAGAGGGGAGTGTTCTCTTTATAAATTTTTCTATTCGATAAACAAAGGAAAGGAAAGGATATATTTCAAAACCCCCACGAATTTATATCCTAGATAAGAATATCATAAATAATGTCAATATCAACAATTTCCAAAAAACTATAAAGTCATAATTTACAAAAAATAAATTTATCATAAAATAATCAAACCATAATTTAAAATTAAACAATTAATAGGGTTTTTATTCTTAATGTATATAATATATAATTATGGAGAACAATAATTTAACATATGAAATTGAGAATTTCTGAAACTATGAGTTATGATATGATAAAAAATTATAATTGTATTTATTATCATATGAAAAATTTTGTAGATTAATCTAAGAAAGCCCAAAAATATTTCCTATGGGATGGAACATCTTACCCTAAAGATAGTCATTAAGAGAAATCTAATATAACCAAATGAAATTATAGTATCTCTAATAATTCAATAAAAACTAATTCTATGAAAACCAATAAAAATATACAAGAAAACAAAAAACCATAACGTAATTCCAACCAAAACCTAGTGAAAACCTTTGGGAAATAACATAATAATTCTTATCTAGTGGAAGCCCCATGAGAAAAGAACCTCATTATTCAAAAACCAAGGTCTAAATTAGGAAATCATAAATAAATTTTTCTCCCAAAAAACACATCCGAAAATAGTGCTCAAGGATAATAAATACACCTACCTAAGTCACATATAACCTGAAAAAGTGAAAATGATGAGATTAAATAGATTTACACATTGATTTTTTTTAATGAATGAATTAGGGAATTAATTAACAATAGGGGAAGGTGTTAGAAAAAATTAAATAATATTAGAGGTAGTTATAGGGGATATTACCTTGAATATTCCAAGATGACATCACATAAATCGATCATGGGTTAAGAATAAAAGGGAGGGTAAAAGAAGATACCAAGAAGATCAATAGAGGCACTCTCATCTGAGCTAGTTGGACTGGATATAAGGATGTGGGAAGGGGGAAAAGGTGAAATTGACCAAATAAACCTTTTTTAAATGAAAATGGGACTATTGATTTCAAATACCCATCGTAATTCTATCAAGTATGATGTGGTCTCTCATAACCACCTTCCTTACTTTTACCGCTCCACCAGGTACCCCAAAACCACAAAATGTACCTGATTTCACCTACTATTTTAGAGTGGCGTGTCATTATATCTCCAAGAAACCTGGACACCTAGACCTTCTTTTAATCTAGAAACAAAATTTAATTACACCTAAGGAGTCATCCAAAGATTAAAAATAAAATTTACCAGATCCAAAAGGAAAAAAACACTCAACAAGAGATAAAAAAGTTAAATTTTGTTCTCATGATTTTGTAAATAAATATTAAAACATTTAATAACTAATTTCAGGGTCATTTAAAATTACTTTCATATATTTTTTCATCCCTAGAAAATAAAAACTAAAAACCTATCATACCATCCATACAAAGAAATATATTTTTATTTTAAAGTGGATAGGGGCAAAGGACCAAACAATTAATGGGGGATAAAATAGTGAAGTCCCAAGGCATAAACCTATAAAAGGTTAATTCACTCATGGAATAGACATCTAATACTAATAATGATCATATGGGGGTAATATAGAGTATCCTAGGAATCTAAAAAGTCCACAACTATATTTACCTCTCTCCGTGTGTGGGTAAAATTAATGTAATTGTTTATAAAATACATACACTAATGAATAATATATATATGATAACCTAGGGATAGTAATCACACTGTATATTTAGATGAGGATAATCAAGGGTTTGGTTTCCACCCTATCAATATAAGTACTTGAGTTCAGAAAAAATCCAACCCCTTGATAATTGAAGTTTCTCCACCATGAGGGATTCAAATTTTTCCTAGAAAACAATTAAACCAAAGATAACTAATTAATTTTATTCATGAACTTATGATCCTCCATGAATGAAACCATTCATAAATGAACCAATTACATTCAATTTATGTCCTCTCTTTCAAGGAATCCTTATCAAAAATTTACCTTGCACAGGATGCCCATGAACCCTGAAATCTTGACTTTTCCCAACCATAATATATCATAAGGATGGGGAGAGTCCCCCCAAATTGAGTAAAGGGGAAATATTCACCACAAATGACCTGGCACTAATCATCACTTCTAGTTAAGAAAATACGATGCCTTCATTTGTCCTCTCTACTAGACCACATCTCTATTGGCACCACTCTTCTAACTAATAACTGCATGAAACTGTAAGGTGTGGTTTCAGTTAGAGGGGATTCCATCAGATTTCATTATTTCCAGACCACTTAGCATTTCTTCCTTTTTGTACTCTCTTTTTGAGTAAAAATATATTTTTTATGGATGGATGTCTGTAACTATTAAGTGAAATCCAAAATCTCAATCATCATGTCCTAAATAAAACAGATCATGCCATATGCACATGAGAATTATCTTCCGATATGTGTAACCAAGAGTGCAGAAAAATGTCACCAAATATACCCTAAACATCCTTCCCAGTGAAAACAATTATTTTTTTCCAGATTGAGGATTCCATTTAACTTTCATAGAAGATGTTTTGGGCCATATAATCTTTAGGGGAATGAAAAATAGCACACATAGAAGAAATGAAAACACCATTTTTCAACACTCCCTCATTTGTTGGAAGAGAATGGTTATGGATGTTTCAATAAATAAGTTTAACTTGTCTGGGATGTCATTTCACAACAACAAACCACCCCATGCATCAAGGCTTGTATCTTCATGTAAAATATGGTGATACATAGTCATAGAGAACAAAACCAATTAAAAGAACATGAAAACCAATATATCTGTTTCAGTGATGAATGAAATAAATTGAATTATCTCTTACTAACGAGGGTTTGGAACAACATGGGTGAAGGTGGGGAATCTATTGGATTGTTTGAAGGGGAAATATAACACTTTACTTCCTAGAAAACTAAGGATATACTCCACCCAATTATCATTACAAAATCTAATGGAGTTATCCCCCATAATCTAATTTTATTGATTTTATAGATTAAGGATGTTTCAGTGGGTAATATCCTAAATATTTTATCATATTCTTCCATGGACATCAAAATAAACACCATATTTATCGGTGGTGAAACTTTCTCCTAGAGAACACCCTTCATCACATCTCATTCTTGTTTTTTGGAAGTAAATTCATGGTTTCCTTAGCACTTTTCTGTTTGATGCCGCCATCCTCAACCTCTTGATCCATTCTATGTTATGTGTTGAAGTGGAACCTCTCCTCCTCTTATGCATCCCAAATGAAGAAAAATAGGATATTCTAAATATTAATAATGACCTTCTTAGGGAAAATAGTTTATCAAAATACATGTATTGGGATATAGGTTTATATACTATTAACCAGGGTAATATTCCCTCTAAAAGATGGAAGATGATTTTTCCAATTGAGGATACCAGAGGTATCTTATCAATAATTACATCGAAATTTTGAATGTGAATATTACCCATGGAGTCTTGTCCTCTATGTATTTCAAGGGAAACTGCCTTCTGCGGACCCCAAGACTTTCCAAAATTTTCATTCACCTTACCTATGAGAATAACATAGATATTTAAATGTTCCTCTTCCCATGGTTAATGAGCTATCTAATCCATTTCAAATAAATATCATGAATTTGATTGATCTCTTATATGTGCCTATTATTTTCATTGGTTAAAAGGAAATGGTCAACCACACAAAAGAGGTGATTATTTCCACTGAGGTTCTATCTACACCATAATGGATGATCTCTCCCATCACTAGTATATCTATTCAGATACCTGCTAAAAAATTCTTGGATCATAAGGAAAATTCGGGGGGATAAGAAATCTCATAACCTTATCCTCGGTCCGAATTTAAATAAATAATAGTTTTTTCTCATAAATGTAATCAAAACCATCATGAGATAATTAATATGTAGAAAAAATCAACTACCCACCTAGAGAACCCCACACACATCATGACTTTGATGATTAAGATACACTCAACTATGTTGGAATATTTTTTTCATATCAAAATTTATGGGTATATTAGACTCTGATACATTATTATTAATATTAAAATCCATTAAATCAGCCAGGGAAATGGAAGTTTTAGTGGACCTTCACCAGATGAAATCCTATTACCTATTAGAAATATAATTTTTGAGATGTGCTGCCAACCTTCAGTTGATCACATCAACAAGAATTTAATTGGGGAAATTTAAATTTATGATTGGCCTAAATTGTATCAAATATTATGTATATTTAACAATCAATGTATTAATCAATGAGGTGGAAAATTCCACTTTTGGAATAATCCATCCTTGGAAATAGTCATGTCTGATACCCACCAACTAATTCTTAATGAGGTCCAATTAATGAATATATAATGAGCCCAAAATTCCATCTAGACATCAGAAACTTTTGTAGTTGATGGTTATAACAATCCTCCAAATCGTCATCTTTTCTGAGGTATTCTTGAAAAATCTATTAATATTTTTAAAATCACAAGATGGATACATTAAAAAATTTTATCATGGCCACTAGGGTAACCATCCAATATTGGAGGTTTGGTATCAAAAAATGAGGAGAGAAAATGGGATGCAGCCATACCTCCAACACCTTTGGGACCATTGCTGAATGAACCATCCTCAAGAAAAATATTTTGGAAATTATGGTGCTTTCACTCCAAAATGTGTACCTAAAGGAAATGGGTTTTTTTATCCACCTCTTTAGTCCATGTCACCCAAGATATCTCCCTAGAAAATATTTTATCTTCAAGATGTATATCATCCAAATAGTTCTTCAAGAAAACAATATTACTAAAACCATCATCATCCCGTTAATATTCATTTCCAAATCATGTTCAATGTAATTTTATACAATCCAATTCATGGAACCTTGAAGGCTATTTTTATCCCAGATTCATAGGTCGTTTTTCATCTATATATTCTTGTTATGAAATCAAACCTAAAACCCTCCATACATACATTTAACCCATAATTCATGCACAAAAAATAATTTAAAGAATCAACCTCTTAGTGTATAGAGTAAATGAAACATTCACTATGTTCACAAAAACATGCATGGTAGATTAGGAGGGTTCAGTGGTCATAGAGCTGAATAGAAATGTTCTCCACTTTGGCATTAGAGATGGATTAGATGAATAGATGACTTTTTATGTAGAAATCATGTTGTGTCCACATGTATAGATTCCCATTCTGGTTATTACACCATGAAAACTTGTTCCCTGAGCACCCCAAATCATGCTGTCTCATAGGAGATGTGAAACATGTTAATGATTGTCTATCTTTCAATGGAAAAACCACTCTACTCTTCTATATGGTGATCCTATGATGGAGTTAGAATCCCTCCCAAAGCGTCATACCTTATACCCTGGGTTAAAGATACTCCTATCTTGCTATATAATCTATCTTTCCCTCACATAAAATTTAGTTTACAAAAGAGACAATAATAAATTAAAATTACCTAACCTGATCTATATATAAATATTCTCATTAAAGAAAGTGGTATTCTCAACCAAGAGGAAACTATTCCAAAAAAATCCAGATATGTGGTTTCTCTGGTTCACCATGAATGATATTATGAAGCCTAGTCTTGAATGAAAAGTCACATATTTTTTATGGTTTTTGTTTGTGGTCAAGGACTACAACCAGTTTCACTTTATTGCAAAACATCTCTAAAGAAAGATAGTTAGTCATCACCTGAACCCCAGGACTTTGGAGTTCCAAATAGTCAAATATATTATAGAAGGAAGGGGTGTCTTTGGACTCTAATGCTGAATAAAACGTGAAATGAAGTGAACATGATAATTTCTTCTATTTTACTAGTGATATAGTGAATGTTCCACTAGGATGAGGATAAAAATAATTATATTCCATTCCTATGTCAAAATGTGATAATATGCTTGATCTATTTTCAAGTGGAATAGATAAGGTGGTTTTGTGGATATAACCTTTCAGAGAGATACCTATGGAAGATTTGTTTTCTTCCCCATTATGGTGAATATCTTGCGGCGAATCCATGTAGGAGGCCACTAGCCTTGAGGGAAGATACCGATCTATCACCAACTCATGTTCCAAGTTGATATTGGGGAAACCGAACAAAGGTGGATGTTAAAACACCATATCAACACATGTATTCCTTTCGTCAATGAAGGTGAACTCCCTGAAATGTAGATAGGAGATTTAGTAGAGGTTGAAAGTGAGGGTTAGGAGAGGTTGGGGAGTCTAAGAAGGGGGTTCAAAAACCATATTTTTGGAGAATCAAGGTTTGGTCCCTAAACAACCCCTCCTTCTATGATCCTAGGGGAAGTATAAAGCTATATGGAGCTTAGGGAAATGAGTTTCCATTTTTGATTGGTACATTTGATAAGAAAAAAGGTAATGACCATGTAAATAGAATTCCGTATAGAACCAAAAAAGGGAGAGATAGATCAATGGTTTCCACCATGAAATTGAATCAATATCCCTAAGAAGAATGTGAATTGCTAGGGGTAATATAAATCCATTTTGACACATATCCAAGACACTCTAAAATCATGAAGCTGGAGGGTACTCTCATACACATTAATAAAGTAACTGATAGTATCTCATATAATTCTAACAAATAATGCTTGTGGTAGGGAATGAAGAGACACTGAAGTTCAACCCATATTACTACGTGAGTAGAATCATTGAAAAAGTGAGACTCCATCGACCACCAAAAGAAATTTTAATTCCACATAAAATCTAACCATGTGCACTAGTACCAGGCTTATAAAAAATCAACATGGGTGGATAGAACCACATATATTTTCTTACATTAGAGGATCAAGATTTCATCTTGTTCCTCTATCCCACAAGAGAAAATGATGTTCTGGAAGTAGGGGAGGGAAGGAATGCATTCTTCGATCCTTGCTAAGAGCATCCACTAATGTAGATTTATGGATGAATCAGTGGATTTTATGGGGAAATTTATCACCTAATAACTATCCATGGAATACACTCAGAGGATTCCCATTTGAATATTAGGACTCATTGGAAGCTAATCTGACCATTAAGAATCCAGATGAAGAATCACATCCATTAGGGAAGGGCCTTCCATGACTACCAAGGAAGGTCGATGTGGTGGAACTAGATCTGATGGGCTAGGGACTTGCATATGGATAAAGGAAGGAAGATATGGAAAATATAACATATAAGAAGGTTCATCTAATGCATTCACTAAGTGTATAATATGGATCTCTGGAAAGGAATTTTGATTTCTTGGTGGCGTGTAAGGATTATCCTCAACGGGTGAAAACATTATAGTTCTCCTCTATATTGGTCATAAGGTTTTAACCCATCAAGTGTATCAAACATTGCATTTACTAGAATATCCTTAGTATTCAACATATAGGGATCATCAGAAACCAAATTTTTACCCTAATATAATCTCAAATCATATATTAAATATGTTTTTTCAACTTAAAAATTTGATCAAAATCATCAGATACCACAAAAATACCACAATCACATCTATCAAACTATAACACAATCATTTTATCTATCATTTGATTATGTGTGACTCATATACCATAAATTAAAATAAAAACTGTTGAAATATATTAATTTCCAAGAATCTCATACTCAAATAAACATACACATTATATTGACCCCCCACAATAAGACTTACCTAGGGATTTATTCTAATCCCCTTTCATGGATCTCAATTGTTCATAATATTCTAATTTTTACACAATAATTCAAGTTCCATTTAAAACTGACCTTTAAAATATGTTTTAATCACTTACATTAGTCAAAAAAATTCTTATTGTTTATTCATTAATAAAATAGTTCGAATTCTATTTGAAAATTTTACATCGTAGATCATTTTAAAAAAATATTAATCATGAAAATTGAATTTTATAACTCCATGAATGGGGAAATCCCTTCAATTACACAAGAAAAATCATATTCATTGTTTTTCTAAAAATAATTTTTAGAAATCTATTCACATTATTCTTTTTAAAAAATATCAATTATTCCACTAAATCGATGAAAATGAAACTACCCATTTAAACATGGAAAAAGTATTATTTTATTCCTATTAAATCATAAATATTTTATAATATGATTTAATAAATAATAGTACTTATAATGGATACGAATTTATCAATGGGCTGAATAGGTAAGTAGCAACTACTAGTATAATAATTATATATCAATCAAGCAAGATGATGGGATCTGACTAATCCTAATTATAATCTTTATAGTTATATATCCATTAAGAGATATATACATGATATAAAATAAATAATATTATCAGAGGAAATAAGTAAAAGGAAATATGATTCAATAATTTTAAAATTTAATAATTAATTTAATATTTCTCAGTGAAGAAACATTTTCCAAATAGACGAGCTATAAAATAAAAGACTAGAACTATTTCATCAATATAACTTTTTATTTATTCATATTAACCTAATTATCAATAATAAATGAATTTAAAAAATATATTATGTTTTTTTTCAAAATATTCCTCCAATTGATCATATATATACCCTAAACAATCACAATAAAGCACACTCTATGACATGCTTCCCTATTATTTCTACCAATTGATACTTTCTTATGATGCATGAATAATAAGAGAATTTTTCTTCTAGATGATCCCTTCAACACTTATAGGATATTACATCTAGAATAATGAGGTACTCAAATTGATACCACAATAACACTAGTGGTTCCAATAAAATTACCCATACATCCTTTGTAACTTGAGAATCCTTTATATTGATGTTTTCACTACCTTTTTAAAGATTACATCTCACATCCTGACTATACAAGAACTAATATACTCATTATCACCTCTATCATGATAGTTTTCAGTGATAAATGATTTAATGTCTAGTTTATATGAAACTATATTGTAACAACCATGACCTAGATACTTGTACCACAACATAATCATAGTGTTACAACTCTAGTAGAACTCCATAATCCCTAAGGGCCAGAGACTAGAACTATAACTCTTGGTGTGGGAGTTGGGGAATGATTTTACAAATATTTTTTTAAATAATATATATATATATATATATGAATGTACAATGGGAAAATCAACATGACTTATGAAGTCATGGGTTAGTAAAGAAATAAGTTTTTTCTATAATTAACTAGTTTTAAAATTTCATAAATAAACACACACATAAGAACATATATATAACAACAACAAAAAGGTTCCCAAAAATAATGAAAAGACGAAACAGAATCTAATTTCCCTCAAGGTCCCAAGTCTCCAAATCTAAAACTGGTAAAACATGACCGGATCTAGAGATACCTATTAGAACAACGCCCTAAAAATAAACATGTTTATAGGATAGCTACATTACATACCATAGGGTTACATGTACACTAGAGTGTACATAAATATTGTGAGAAAAACACTCCATATAAAAGCATATGTATTCCCATATATATGAAATAAGAATAGGTATGTTCTTTAGATCAATCTAATAATTTATATAAATTCTTAAAAATAAATTTAAATGTGTTTCTCAATAAAAGAACAATAGAATTAGGTATCAATTCATTATACTTATCTAAGATAATAATAAATGATAACTCAATATACCAATTGTATTTAGACCATCCATACATGATCCCATCCATGGGTATGGATTTAAATGAGGTACGAATATTCAATCATAAATATGTCCAACCTAAAAAATAATAAATTAGTCCATGTGAAATACCCATTCCATATAGGATTGGAGTTTTTCTATACTTAATTAAGGTTGATATTGTAGTCTACTTACTCAAGAATGGGAGAGTGATTATAATAGAGTTATGGAACCATTATAATTTCCCATAGAGTCTCATACGATATGCCCATGGTGTTTTGAAACTATAACATATGCTCAATATAAATAACACTTAGTGGGTAACTACTTATAGTTCATATCATTACAATGCTAACAAAAGGTAAACCAAGGAATAATTTTCCATAAACAAAATATATTACCCATTTTATTTTAAATCTGATATAACCTAATATCAAATCATAAGACACACTAAAAATAACATTTTATGTTATATAAAGTAACATGGCCAGTAAAAATGTAATGATTGTGTTGTAAATAAATTAATAAAAATCTTGCTCATATTAGAATTGAATCATAATGAATAAAAAGATAATTTGGGAAAAAATACTCTTACTTCCATAATATATACTATCTATCATTATAAGTACAAAAATTTCTCAAACATATATATTACATATTTTAGATGAATAATTTTTCCATTACATAGACACACTCTTGAGGATCATAAAGATATAATTACTTTGGAAACAAAGAAACCTAAACAACTATTTTATAAGAGTTATACATCATCTCCAACTTAGTTCCTCATAAATGGAATGATTATTAGTCATATTATATATAATACCTATCATCGTAATCATAGAAAAAGAAAAAAAAATACGGTGACCTAAGATTCTCAGTGAGTGTAAGAAAGGGAAATAATGAAACATGATTTTAGTATAGGAGTATAAAAAATGATCATAACTTATGAAAATCATACACTTCCTATCAAAGATAAAAATCTTGAGTCATGTCATAAATATTGGTAGTTCATTAGATATGAATCATCCATAAATTAAATAACATGAGTAATGAAAGCACAAATTTTTCAAAAGACATGTAATTATAGAATACACATAATAACATAAAGTCATTTTTGTAGTAGTCAAATATCATTTACAAAACTATTATAGTTGAATTGGTTCACTCTTATCACCATCGTATTAGTCAAGGTTTACTCCCAAGACTTTTATAGTGTAAAGAGTTCCTTACTAAAATGGTTTCACTCTGTATTCCAATCATAGTTATCTCATTAGATATCAATATTTACCCAAGGCATTGGAGGTAGATACAAGTCCCAAACTATTAATAATGAAAACCATACTTATGTGTGTCACATGATCATAAAACATTAATTATATCAATACCCATGAAAATAACAGGTTATATAAATATTTCAACAAAACATAGCCTATAGAAAAAAACATGTTTTATATTCATGGAATCATTTCATCAAAGAAGAACTAATGAAATAAATAAGTAGGTTTCATAATAACTTTATCATAGTATAACTCATGGAAGAGAAATTTGTTTCATAATCATATTTTTTCACAAAAATCAATAGTACATATAAATAATTTCAGTATTATATTTGGATCATATCATGAGTAATGCATAAGTAGCATCAAAGGAAATAATATTAGATGGAAAATGATTTTTAAATATCACTTGGATCATTTCATGATTAATATAACTTTTTATTCAAAATAAACTTTAAAAACTAAAATTTCATTAAATATTTTGAAAATAAATTTATTTTAAAATTTTTATGAAAATATATAAAGGATGTTTTAAAAATAATTTTAGTTATTTCTTGAAGAAAATATAATTTCCTCTTAAAAACACTGTAAGATATAAAACAGTTTGAAAATCATTTTCTTTTAAAATAATCATGAAAAATTATATTGTATGAATTAATGAAAATAATGGTCATCATGATGGTAAATTCCATTCATTCTGTACACATTAAAAAATATTTCTTTCACATATTTCAAAAATTACAAACTAGTATTGTTTGGAAAAAAACATGAACATCACTATTAATTTTTTTAAAGTCAAATATTGATAAAAATTTCATTAATAAATCATATTTAAACTGTTAAATAATTTTTGAAAACATTCCTATAAACATTGTTTTTGAAGAAAAATGGGATTCTGACAGAAGAGAAAAATAAACTTGGTTTTATTTAAAAAGAATTATTTTTGAATAATGAGTACATAAAAAGAGGAAAATAAAGGGAAATATGTATTATCATGATAGAAACATAGGATAATAACATTTATGAGTTTCTTGAAGAATGCGTCTTAATATTTCATCATTGGAATCATAATCATAAGTAATCCTGAAAAATAATAAGATTGTAACCTAAAACTATGTGTACTTTGGTAACATTAAATAATTAGATACATGAAAGAAATAAACTAAAATAAAACATTAAATACAGTGAATATGAGTATATTCATTATATAACGTATCCAAAGGGTTTTTATATACACCACACCAATGAAATAAGTAGTGGATATGACATGTGTCTCACTAAAGTAAAGGTGGGATGAGAAATACCTTACCTTAAGTATAGAGTTCCTTCACACATGTTCAAACATATTGTATAATAAAAATAAGTTTATAATAAATATATTACTGAGCCATAAATATATATATCATATCATATATGATTTAATTATGACCTTGAGTTACCTATTAGTTGACAATTCATTGTTAAAATCACATTTTAGGTATTAGCTACTTTATTTTTCATGTATGTTTTGATTTTGTTTTCTCATAAATTGATCATGATTCCATAATATTATTTTTAAATTATATAAATATCATATATATTCATTATATATTTATTTATAGTCATTTAAAAAATTTAGAGATAGAAAATTAAATTCATCATTCCCGAAGATGATAGGTTGTACATATGCATAAAGTTTGATCCATTTTTTCAAAAAAAATATTTAAAATAACAAATTACCATTAGAAAATAATTTTTATTTCATATATATCAAAAAAAATCATTAAAACCATCCTTATTAACTTCTATGAAAATCCTAAAAGAATCACTTCGCTTTGTGACGTAGTAGTCCATCGTACACACGAAGGACGCTATCGTATTCCCACATAATGGAATGTGTGAAGGTATGTGTTATATAATAATTATAAAAGTATAATATTATCACAAACCACCAAATAAAAACATTTAATCCATCTTTATATCTATCCATGATAGGTTGTGATGTAAAAAATGAATAACAATGATTCATGAGGCGGTGGTTCATTATACACACGAATAATGATTTGGTATCCCATTTGATGGTAGTGGAGATAGTTTTAGGTAATTACCTAAACAAAAAAAGGAATATGTAATAAATTTATGTTAAAATATCATCATTTCTTAAAAATAATTGAAGTAGGTGCAGTAATAAATAAAATAAAATTGTATGTATAATTACATTACCACTTCTTTAGGAAACCTCCTTAAGTTTGCACCGAAAGACTTCCCTCGATCGTTTCTAGACCAGAAAAAGGATTATCAGATGATATGATGGATTTAAGGAATGTATTTTGGTTAATTATTTTCTAAAACAAGTGTTTTTGTATGTGTGAAGAGAAGACAAGTAGTGGTGTCCTTTTATATGTGAGGTAAGTGACACACGTGTAATTTTGGGAAAGAAAAAATACACCCATGTTTTTCACATAAAGAAAGGCTCAGAAATTGTACCTTATCTATACTAGTAGATATAAAGTCTAACTATTCCCATAAAATATGTTTGGAAAAATTTCGGGTCATTTTTAACCCTTATCTTTTTAGTTTAACCAACGATAAACCAATTTTTTAGCTTAATCGCGATAAATAATTTTTACATTTTACTATTAATTAAGGTTAAATTATAATATAATATAAATTAATTTAATCTAAATATTTAATCCATTGTCTAAAATTCAATCCGAAAAATTTTCAAAATGAAATTAAAATTAATCCCACATACACAATAAGAAAGCGGTTTTCGAAATATAAAATGTTCAAAAGTTAAAAATATTTTTTTAATCAAAATTTATTATGAAATTGATTATGATGAACTAAATTTGATAAATAGATATATAATTGGACCAATTTTATACTTAAATAATATTTATATAATTTTTATGCATTTAAATTCTCTAAAATAAATCATAATTCTTAATAAAAACTATTATTTTTGATATTCATATTATAATTTATCTTCATAAAATATTCTCAAAAAAATCACCCCTAGCTAGTTATGAAATGATTATTTCAAAAAAAATTATTTAATTTTTTTCAAATGAATTTTTTTTAAATTTGAAAAATAAATTTCCAAAAATGTTCTCAAAAGGTGATAAACTGCTTTTTAGAAGAAGAAAAAGTACATTTTAAGGGAAAAATTAGATTAATTATTATCTATTGTCTAGAAAAAAACATAGTATTAATGTTAAAGATTTTACTAAATATTTAATATATTATTATAATTAAAATAATTCAAAAATATATTTTTTAAATTTATTGCAATAATACTTGTTTTTTCCATAAAATATTTTTTCAAAAAAAAATTAATTTTCATGTAATTAATAATTTAATTTTTAATTAATTATTTACTAAAGAATTCAATTTATATGCTTTTGAAAATATGATATTTTAAAATTTTAGTTAACTATATACATTCCTTCAATTCTAATGACTAGGTGATAGAATTAATATGAAATAATATTATTTTAATAGTATATCATTTTTTGTTAAAACTTGGTGCTGTGTTTAATGCCCACAACACCCAATGGTGAATGTATCATATGGTAAACTCAGTCATGTGCATAATTAAATCTAAATTAGGTGTTCTATGTAACTAAAAATATAAAAAATATTACATTTATTTGAAAAAAATAATATCTCACAAAATCTTGTGGTGTTACAAACATATCTATTAAATATAATTCCAAGTGAAGAATTTTTTTCCAAATTAAATGTTGAACCCCTATATAACATGTTATGTTGTCCAAAAAATATTCAATATCACACAAAAAATAAAATATTATTATGTATTATATTATTTTCATTTTATTCTTGATCCATGCTACACCAACATCAAGATATGAAGAATCACGGAGTTAAAGGTTCATTTAAATGATTTTCAAACAAAGATTTACTCATATACGGGTGGAAACCAAGGTGTACTAGGATATTTAATGTTATATAATTTGATATTTTTATTTCATTTCAATTATATAGACACACACAGACCATAATCATCCCTTTTTTGCAGGTTAAAGATGTTGTAAAAACCAATTTTAAATAATCTGTTTTAAAATAAATCTATTTTATAAGAAAACATTGTTTTCACCCCTTTAATGTACACTTAAAGACATACTCATAAGATATTTTAGGATAGATCCATTATTTTAGACTTTATCCATTTATGAAAATAATATTAAACAATTCTATGAGAAAATTTTCTTTCTTGAAATTCAATTTTCCTGATGAATGGGTTTTTTGTAAAATAAAAACAAATTTAGATACTTATAGAAATAAAACAATGGTTGGTTTTAAAAATAATGTAATTAAACTAGGGATGGAAATGGTTGATTAAACTCATTATTTTTTTGTAACAAAAATTTCTTTCCCACTTACGTTAAACCCATCCATCGCCTCACCATCAGTACAATTCTAAACTACTATTAAGTTTAGATCGTTACTCATTACTCATACCGATTAAATAGGGAAGAAATATTTCCTTTAATAATGGAATATAGTGTAATAATAGTGTGCACTTTTATCTATTATTAATCACACTATCTATTTTCTCATCATACTCTACCTATTAGTATATTCCCATATTCAACTTGATCCTATAAGGGTTCATGGGGATCACTTGAGTTTTTATAGAAAAACAATATGTCGTATCATGGTTCATTTAAGAATCTAGAACAAAAGAACTCTAGATACTTATAATTTCAAGATTTATAATTTCTATTACACAATTATTCATTATTAGGGGTTTTATCAACCAACAATATATTATACCTCAAGGTTTTACTTTATAAAGTTACTAGTCATAAATAAGATCAAGGTAACATTAAATTGTTCAATTAAATGTAATTAATTGCATAGAGGGCCACATTATCTTCCTCATATTCTATTCTTCAAAAATTAAAAAAGGTAAGGAAAAAATTCCATCCCTGAAGAATATATATTAAAGCTAATAAAATAATAAATGACATCGATATCGAAATGTTAAAAACATATCTAAAATAACAATTTAAAACTAAACAATTTTCCATTAAATAATTAAACCGAAAATTAATACAGAACATGTAATTTGGAAATTCATTCCAAAAATTAAAATAATAACTTCCTGCAAACATAATAAAATATATTAATATGGTTTTCATTGAAATCATGAGTTTATAAAATTATGAGAAAACCGATAATTTGGTTCACTATCTTAGGAAAAACAAAGGGGGATAAATCTAAGATGATGATAAAGTATTTTATATAGTTTGAAATTACCTATCATTGATTTATTCTTATGGAGACCACTATTATAACCTAATTAAATCATACATGGTCATTTGAATCAACAAACCATTATACCATGGGCACCCATAATGAAAATAAAATGAGATCAAATAACCATAATGGAAACCCATCTGAAGCCTAGGGAAAACCTAGGCCAAAAAACATAATAATTATCTATATAATTAATCATGAAAACCCCCCAATAGAATATATATTAAAAAGACACAAACCTAGGTAATAAAAATGAAAAACCTTATATGAATTCAGGAAATATATAAACCATAATAAAATGACAACAACTTCAAACTAAACCACTCCCATAGGCCACTACTAACGCAACTAATAGAAAAAGACGACAATAAAGAGTATTTAATATTTAATATGGTGAAATTCCTAATGAGTGAATCCATTTAATTCAATAAAAGGGAATATGAATAGGATAAGAGTAGTTAAGTGGTTTATATGGGATCTCAAATTGTATTTCCCATGAATAAATAGCATAAATTGACCTTAAATTAAAAAAAAGAGTGGTAAAGATAGGATAAAGGAGATTAATGGTGTAAATATCATCAATAAAAGTGATATTAATCAAAATAAGGGGACAAGAGATAAAATAATGGTTGAAAAAAGACAAAATTATTCTTTTCAATAAATAATATGGGACTGAGGTTGTTGGATACCCTCTAGGAGTCCACCAGGTAACTGGTGGACTCCCAAAATCATCCCATTTATTTCATAGCTATTCTATGTATTCGGTACACCACTCTTGGTACCTGGTGAAATTAATTTCTTATGGCTATAGGTGGATCCACCTCCAAACCACCCAAACCCCTAGTCCA
Source organism: Viscum album (assembly GCA_963277665.1). Taxonomy (NCBI): domain Eukaryota; kingdom Viridiplantae; phylum Streptophyta; class Magnoliopsida; order Santalales; family Viscaceae; genus Viscum; species Viscum album. The sequence continues at coordinate 1,375,060,789 of OY728140.1, read as the reverse complement.
TCTCCTATTCCAGAAAGAAAACACAAAAACACCTAATATGTCACGACCCGTTCCATTAGGGCATGTTCCGTGACCCCCCAAGACCGCATCCAATAGGCAAGGGGATGGTGACTAACACTAAGTAGGTATATCTCTAACATGGGTGGCATTTCTTATGTACCTACAAACACACACTTCTCTAATCCCATGAAATTATTAAATGTAAAAAAAACTAAGAAACCAATGATGAACGAGGGGAGAAAAGCTCATTGACATATTTCAAGTATTAACGTTGATCAGTTTTCATGTTGATCTCAATACAACTTCATTAGAACCACAATTGAATAATCAAATCACATTAATAAATCTCTCGTCACAACCCACCAAATAATTCCATCTTGCAATACGATTGAATTTCAGATCAATTCATTCAATGATTGACCTACCGTATTCATATAAATAGACATTGGGGAAGAAAAAGCATTCCCTGCCTTACTTTGGTATGATAAATGATGAAGAACGATGCATCATCAATTTCATTGGAATGATATTTCTAATCTGAGGTGCATTGATTTTTTATCTATGATCCCTCACCATCCACCTGAGATAATTCATCCAAATTTCTCTCAATGGATCTACAGTGGATCTAGGGTTATGTGGCTAACCTATTAATTTTACCATAGTAGTACTTTTAAATTCATAACAATAATTGTGTAAATAAAATTAATTAAAAATTATTTATTCAATTATCTTACGAATTTTGGTGCAGTTGGATACTTTTCCATAACCGAACTATGTTGACAAATAGAATGTTATTCCTAGTGTAAACTTTTTTTCTGAGCTCAACAGTGCCCTCAATTTTTTATCTCAACACCTATTCAGAATTTATTCTACTTTTTCATGAAATATGCATGCACATGAAATTTAATATAATTAATATATTTCAATCATTTCTTCTAAATATATCGGGCCTTCTAATCTCATTCCTTATCAGCACCTACTCTCAAAAATAATCCAGATAATACTCAGAAATAATAGAGAGATAATCCAAGAAATTACTTTCTCCCCTCCTTGGATTTTATTTACCCAAAAAAATCCAAAATAAAGGATACTCAAAAATTTGTGGTTACTAAGAAAGAATCTGAGCCTGCTACTCCCAAGTGCTCTTTGATATATCCCAATGATGCCACTAGAAGTGCACTAAAAGAATCGATCATCCATGAAGTATGATCTCATATAGATCCCTGATCTATACTAAGTACTTATTAAGGTTCAATCCATCCTCAATGTCCATATCTCCCTAGTCGATAATATACGATTGGTTATGCAGGCATCTCCTTTGATGAGACACGTGGAAGACATTGTGCAACAGGTCAAGCTATAGAGGAAGAGTTGGGTAGTATTCCACCTCAAAAACCTTATGTAGTATCCGGAAAGGTACTATGAACATGAGAGATAGCTTTCCACCATAGACAAATATTTGTAATCTGCGTTGAGTTTAAACCTGTAGGAACACATTAACTCCTTCCTCAAAATCCAATGGCCTATTTAACCTATAATGATGTGACTTCTAATGGATATATTTAGTCTCCATATTCCCATAGATGATTTAAACCTTCTCTATTATATCTTGTTCCAACATCGGGCCCATGAGTGCTGACACTCCTAGGTCAGTCCATTAGAGTGGTGACCAGTAGGGTCACCCATACAAGGCCTCGAATGGTTCCATAGTGATTGTGGAATGATAGTTGTTATTGTACGCACAATCCACTAGTAGTAGGTGATCCTCTCAACTATGGATGATATCCAACATGTAGGTCCACAGAATCTCTCCCAGAACATGAATGGTCCCCTCAGTATAGTCATTAGTTTTTCAGTGAAACATTGTGCACAAGTGTAACTTCGACCCAAATTCATTGTGCAATCCCTTCCACAACTGGGATGTAAACTATGCATTACGATCAGAAAAAATTGTCTATGGAACTCCACATTGTTGGACTGTCTCCTAAATTTATATTCATCTCAAACTCTCTAGTTAACTCTACTCTCATATATCTAGAAAGTGGGATAACATGGTGAGTTGGAATATGATCAACCAGATGGATTTTTCCCCCTAGATGTATGTGGAAATCCAATCATGAATAACATAGATATCACATACCATATCCATTCTAGCACCTCAAGGGGTTATGCTAAACCCACAATAACTTGGTTCACATCCATCACTTTCTGACAAGTAAGGCATTAACAAAGAAACTCTGCAACATCTATATCCATCCCTATCCAACAAAACTAACATCGAAGGTCTTTGTACATCTTTTCCACACCTTTATATACCACCAATGTTAATATATGAAACATTCTCAAAATCTCATACCAAAACAATTCTAGTACCATCTTGCATCTTCTTAAATGAATTATTCACTCCACACCTTTAGAATATACACCAGGAGCATGCCCTGTGGATATCTGAGCACGTATGGTATCATAGTTTGTATCCCCAAGTTGTGTCTCGATGAATCACAGAAATAATAGAGGATTAACAACCATCAATTAGAGATAATCTAATGCATCTCCATCCTTAATGGATACATACAATGATGCATACTTCTCTAATGCCTCGTTTTGAAAAAGAAAAAAAGATCTCCTACTATGATTATCTTCTATAATATTCCCCTTACTAAGAGTATATAAAATTTTGAAGTCACAGTCCTGGAGGAACTTTATCCATCACATCAGCCTCATGACTATATTTTTATATGATAACATGTACTTCAGAATTTTGGGATTATAATAGATGATAAACTGCTCTCTTATCAGGTAGTGTCTCCACATATTTAAAGAAAAGTCTACTTATGGTAACTCTAGACCGAGGGTCGCATATTTCTTCTCATGTGGTCTAAACTAGAATGAACCGTATTAAATAAATATTTACCACTACATCAGAACATGATAAATCTTATTTCTATATGCATCATAAAATACTACGTACTTGAAACCTTCCTCCAACAATATCAGGATGGGAGAACATGTGAAACAGTGTATCAACTTTATAAAATCCTACTATAACTTTTCTATCCATATGAAAGGTTGTACCTTTCGAGTAAAATAAATCATGGGTACTGATATCCAAGATAAATAAAAAATTAATCTTGGGTAATATCTTTTCTAACCCAAGGAAGATCCACACCTATGTCACACTCTCTGGTGGCTCTCAATCTAAAACTCAGTCAACCTTTGCTGGGTCCACTACCACTCCATCTGCTGAGAATACATATCCATAAAATTGTCAACATGAATCTAAAACTATAAATTCAAGATCCTTATGTAAATTTAGTGATCTCATAGTATCTCTAGAACCATCCTCAAGTGTTTAGTGTACTCCTCCCCAGATACCAAGTACCCAAGGATATCATAGATAAAGACTAAAAAAACTGGTTTATGTATTGACGAATGCTCCATTTATGAGTCCCATGAACACTTCTTAGGTTTTATTCATGAAAAAGGGAATCACCAATTACTCATAGTGACCTTAGCAACATCTTAATGTTATATTCATTAAATTCACATCCCGTACTCACAACTAGTGATCTAGTGATCTGAGGTTCGCCTTCAAGATCCATTATTCCCCTCTCAAATGATAAAAGAGATAAATAGTACATGGTAGTGGATACTTGTTATTTATTTTGACCTGATTAAAACATTTTTAGTTGACATACAACCTCAAGATCCCATATTTCTTCTTGGAAAAAAATTGGGGATACCCAATGTGAAGCATATGGTCTAACAAAGCCCTTCCTTTGCAATTCCTCCAACTGCACCCTCTGCTCATGGATCTCTACAAGAACCATTCGATTTTATGGGATAGATATTGGTGTCATATCTGGGTGTAGATCAATGTATACATCTATCTCTTGGTGGGGAAAAAACTATAACATCCTCAGGGAATATGTCCTCATACTCCGCCAACACTGCAGGAAACTGGAAACTCACAATATATATTGCATCATCGGTTAGGCTAGATAACAATTGTGTAACTGAATCCACCATCCAAAACATTATTCAATCATATGTTTTATGGGTTTCCATTTCACCCATAAAAGAAAACATGGTTCCATAACTGCAAACACAGTGCACCCTTTTCCCAAAATAGTGAATCTAAGCAAGAACTACGGATAACAAGTCCATAACAATAATGACGTTATAAGGCCTCGACATTTCTATGAATAGATCCTCAATAAAACTCTCACCTCTAAAAGTTTGGTCACACAATAATCATAAGTTTTTCTTCACCAAGTCTTCTCTAGTAGGAGTCTCCAAGTGTAAAGGTTTAGTCAATGGTTTTACCATAATTCTAAGTCTAGAACAAGATATGTGTAGGGAAATGAATGACTACCAGAAATGTCTATCGGGACTAAATATAAAGTATAAAATAAATAGATAATATCTCTAATCAATCCTATTAACTTTAGGTCATATTATTTCACCATAAGCAGGTGCCCCCTCCAATTCCCCCTAACTCCATAATCCTCACGTGGACCACCTGGTGGTGGTGGCAGAATCATGTTGAAACATAAACCACATCATGATACTCTCCCATCTCCTTTACCACATCTTCCACCATGCCACCCTACATATCCTTACCACTATCTATGCCTTGGTGACCTATCTATAGTATCTCAGTCAGCTATTCGGCAGTCCCGAGAATCATGGGGAGATGTCCTCTACCATCGTATGAGTATCATCACCTCTCTCTGCGATTACTAGACCCACCATGTAATCCATGAACTACATATCCTCTACCATGGGACTTCCTCTAAAAAGTTTTAGCACTTTCAAGTCCTTATTACTGACATCATCTCCTTTATGTCATGGTCTGTGCACCTTCTTTCTCACTAATAAAAAATACCGGTTCTAACTGCTCTGCCAAGAAACACTCAACCAACAAAGCTCGCTCTAGCACCCCAGTATAGGTACAAAGTCATAGAGGGATACAAATATATCATAGTTATTTTATTATACCTCACTTGATGTTCTAAGCCCTAAATAACTTATCTCAAACCATATCCATCGAGTACTTATAGATAATGGTAATTCTTTATGAATATCTAGCCTCTATAGTGTTTCCCTGATTGAGATTTTGAAGCTCCTAGATACACATGTCCCTCAACATAGCTGGTGATAAATCCTCTATAAATATATTATTTAACTCTATCCACGAAATAGTTGCCTTGTTGTAAGACTGGGTCACTCATCTACACTTTCTCCCTTCTGATACATAATGAAGTCTCACTACAATAACCACCATTTAATTCACTAGTGTCCTTACTAGATGGAAAAATCAGGTCACCGCCATAATCCAATATTTAGATGCTTGTGGGTCAGGCTTGCCTCAGAACCTGAGGGGTCTCTATTTCTGGAAATCATGTATCATTCTCATCCTGTGAAACTCATCTTCTAGTACTACAGATACCACGTACTGCACTACATCTGGTATGGATGGTTTACCACCTTGAGGTAACATCTGAGGAATTGGTCCCTATAGTGATGCCTCATCTATAAGGGGATCATCCTCATGATCATCATATTTAATCCTTGATAGTATACATCACAAATTAATCATGAAACAAACAAGATGTACAATAGTCAATGGATATATATTGATAGTTAACTCAATATGGACATGAAACTATAACTCATTCTTATATGATGCATGTACCCTTGTTTTCACTATAACCAATGTTCTTATGTACTGAGTCAAAAAGGAGGTCATTAAAGTCCTATTGAATATATATGTTGTTCGTTGCACCAACACTACAGTCCCTGGCTAGAATTATGAACTCGAAACACTTAAAATTGTTTCCCCACACCAATCTCACAGACTCTCGGTCCTATTATAGAATCGACCACATTTGATACAACTTTTCATGACTTTTCCTAGAGAGGATTATTATGTGACTCCCCAATCCCAACTATAATAGTCCAAAGGTTGGTGACAAGTATCTGGTAGGTATATGACTAACGTGGGAGCCATTTCCTATATACCAACAAACATGCACACATATCCAAGCCCATAAAATGATGAAATGTAAAAACAACTATACAACGAATGCATGAATGCATCTATATCTCGCAACCAGAGTATAATTGTGAGAAAATTAAAGTAAATATGTCCATATAAAATCCACCACAAAGATTCAATATCAGAATTCTAACCTTAATGTCAAGGTACTAGGACTGCTGTCTAAAAGCCATAGGTACACACCTATGTATATCCGGTCTCACTAAGCCCAACTTGGTCTCGGTCCACCTAGGACTCTTTCAAAAGGATAGTCATCATCACAAGACATAACACATGTTGGAAAATTTCAAGTAGGTGTGAGTATAACAATACTCAGTAGGACACCATGAAACTAGAAGTCATACAACAAAGGAATGTACAGTCAGCTCTACACAGGTATATGTCTACAACACATATAATAAGAATACCCTGATATTCTTAAGAAATACACATATTCTAAAGGTAATTCAAAACCATAGTATACCATCCCATAATATTTAGCACAAATATTCCATAAATCACTCATCTAGGAGAAGACACTCTTGAGTCTGATAGCACTGATGATGTCTATCTGAGAGTTACTACTCATTAGGCCTCTTCATGAGAACAAATATGTTGATAGTCTGAAAGAAAACATGATACATAGATGTGGATAACTACCAAATTCAAGGGGTGATAACAATAACCCAATCTTTATTAACCTTGTAAGTTTATGTTTGGTGACCACGTGGTGCTGGTCATGTTGATACCAGGAACTCCACCTAGAGAAGAAATATGAATAGAGATCTCTCTCCGAGCCACTCAGATGGATTCTGATGACCCTATCAAAGAGGTCCTGCTAAAGGGATAATTATTCTATGAGTAGGAAATTAAAATATACCAACCTTAAAGGAAAGGATAAGGGTAACGAACTCTATGAAACTTTTCCATGTCACTGATGAAAAGGGCTCTAATCCATGTAGAAAAGAGTACATGGCACGTATTAAGTGTCATAGTCCATGTCCATTGACCCTAAGTTTTTCTCATGTAAATAGAACATGTCATCAAACCACATCCATGTAAATGGATACTACACTATTTGTAGAGTGGTCACACACCATTCCCTTATATCCAAGATCATGCCCATGTATTTTAACCATGTTTCAGTACACGGTACCATCCCATGTATCTGTGAACGTGTACTAGTACATGGGGTAGCCTATGTACATTTTCCAAGTTAATACTTGTTGGGAAACTATACACAATTTAGGCCACCCAACCCCATGTCCATGTACTTTACCAAGTACATGTTGAGTCAACTATAGGGGACTACATGCCATATAGTCAAGGACTACACGCCGTGTGTATCATGTTTTTCCATAAACCCTTATTATTCCTCCCCCTCACCCCAACTGATCCAATGACTTTCAATCCATTTCCATTCATGATGGAAGAAATCAATATCAAGACTCTTACAAGCCATTAGATCATAAAAAATCTGTTTCATCATCATATATTCTCTCAAAATTGATCAAACCATTGTTCTTCAATATGCACTGAAGAATGACTAAAAACACGAATTTGGATATCCACCAACATATGAAGCACCCTATCATTGTCATCACACCTCATTCATGATGAAATGATCCTGTATCTATGATATTGTATCATTTCAACAAGGAACAGGTTTAAAATGATCGATAGATCATGATTTGTTGAGTCATGGGCCAAACGAAGAATTCCAATAATGAAGAATGAATTGGGGGATAAAATCACCAAAATATATTGAGGAATAATGCTTGAACGATGATCAAGTTGATTTCAATCCATCACCATTATAATATTAACATAATAATTAAATCACAAAGATAAATCTCTCATCTAAACCCATATATAAGCTCATCCCATAAGACGATCAAACCACGAATCAATATATTAATTGATTGATCCACATTCTTCATAGAAATTTAGAATATGTAATAAAAAATAAAAACACACACCCTACCTCAATTTTTTTCAATCACTAATAATGAATAATGTTTCCTTATCATCATTTCTAGGATCCATCGAATCTGAGGTGCATTGATCATCGATCCCAGACATATCATCATCCACCTGAGAGAGTCCCTACAACGTTCTCTCACCCAATATCCAATGGTTATAGGGTTATGTGACTAAACATATGATTTTTCTATAGAAACCTATTTAAATACATAACACTTTTTTCATCAAAAAAAGGAATAAAAATAATTAATTCAATTATTTTATTCATTTCCATGCCAGTTATGACTTTTACACTAACAACCGGTTTCATCTAATGTGATGTCGCTCATAGGGTAAACCTCTTATTTTGAGCTCAACGGTGCGCTTGGATTTATGATATGGGATCCTTTTTTGAAGTTATTAAACTTTTTTAGGAAAATTTAGTGTGAATTATATTTAATATATTTAACATATTTCAAACATTTAATCTGGACACATTAGGGCTCGGAATCACATGTCGTCTCAGCATCTAGTCTCAAAAATAATCTATATAATATCCAAGAATAATATATAAAGAATATGATAAAGTACCGAATAAGTCATCCCAATACATAATATTTAAAGAATTAAATCTAAATTGATGTAAAATACCCTCTACTAGAGAATTTTTTTTAAAATTTTCTCAATGTTTCCTAAAACAATTACATATAAATTTAATGAACATGGTCAAGATCATGATATATCCAATAGAGATATGTCCAATGGTGGAAGGAATCATTACCTGGATATAAGTAACTCAATTATAATGAATCAATAATAGAATTAGATATGAAGATATTAATTTTTTTAAAAAAAATTATTTATTATATACTTGTAAATATAATCATCTATTTTGAATGAAATATATATCTTCTACATATGATAACCCATATAGTTGTCATAAATAAATTTTTATTAAAATTAATGAAGAAGGATATTAATGGGTTTTATTTTGATATTTTTTAAGGCTACAATAAATATTTTAAAAATTAATAATACACTTTTAATGGAGGAAAAATTATTTTTCATAATTGGTATCAATCGTTCACAATTTATTGAATTTTTATTCACTCAATATTTTGTAACAGTGTGATTTACATCATAATAATAGAGTATAAAATGGAACTTATAATCACTTTTAGTATATTACTTAGAAAATTAATTGGGTAAAAGGGATATGGGGTACATTTTTGTATTATACTCTTATTTCATTCAATGAGTTTTTACTTAGTGGAAAATGTGTATTTATTGATATCTCTAAACAAATCAAAAAAGTTTGCTCAAAAAATTTAAAATATTATCATACACATATGGGTGATATGAGAAACAAAATCATATCCATAGAAAATTTTTATTGGATTATTATTTTCAACAATTGGATATGAAATTTCAACAACTAAAAATATATAATCATGGAAAATGAATCATTAAAAAATGGATTCCATATTTTGAATAAATTGGATCAAATTTGTAAAATAGTTTAATTTCATTTTTATTCATAATTAATAGTAACCATGGTAAATGTTTTTCACCATGTAAATTAGTAAAGTCCTACAATCAAGGTTAAAACTATTTAATAAGTCCACAAAATCAATCCAAACCCTTCCATTAATTTATGGATGAGTTTAATTTATCCATATCCATAATAAATTATAATATATGTCTTCTTATTTTTTTTTATCATTTGATAATGACATTAATATTATTTTAACTAAATAAAAAATAAAAAATGAAACACACTCTCTTTTAATATCACTAATATATTTTCATTTAGAAAAAAAAAAGTAAATACAGATAATAAATTTTTATTTATAATATGAATAATTTATTTCTATTATCGTGATTTTTGTTAATTTTTAGTGATGATATAAATAACTTTTTCCCTTTCACAACACCAACACAAATCTTATGAAAGCAATAGAAAAATAAAGGTAAATGATTCTAAAACCAAAAAATGGATGAATTATCGTATCAAATGAATTTTATAGGTAATTATAAAGTATAATTAATGTGTAATATATTTAAATTCTAATTATATTTATATATTGGTGTCTTTGATGTCAAATTAACTAAAATAGTCAAAAAAATGAATTTAATGATATTTTATTAGAAATAGTATTTCAACAAATGATTTTAAAATAAAAAACATATAAAAATAGAAAAAGTGACATACCATTTTAGACACACTTTTCACCTTATATGTAAATTTATGACACTTCAAAGCTAAAAAATTGTGTTACAATATTTATGGTAAAAAATAATTAATGAGAGGGTTCAACAAAAATATAATGCTTAAAATGAACCATAAAACTATTAATATTTTCTTATTTGAAGTTATTTATATTTTATCATATACTAAAACTGAAATAAGTTCTATTTGGTTCTAATATACCTAATAATGATATATGTGATATTTAAATATTTTTTTTAATTTGGTGTGGGTCTTTTCCCTCGCTTATAAAAGGATACCACTTCTCATCATTTCTTCACACCTCTTAAGCCAAACGGCTTGACCGAACATTGCCCAAATCATTTCCCCAACTTCCTCCCTAGGACATATAGTATCTATTATCATAAAAGGACTAAACAAGAGGAATTAATGTGTAATAAAAAGGTTTTTGCTTAATAATTGTAGGATCATACATGTATGACTATGTAGAGACCCAAGGTAATAGTACTTTTATTTAATTTCCCCTTTAATGGGACATGTTTATTTTATACACCTCATTTATTTTATATATTTTATATACTTCCCATTTTACATATTATATCATGAATTAGTTTTAATTAGTGTTATTAAAATTTTCAATTCATGTTTACTCTTTTAATGGGTTTTTTTATTCAAATGTTATTAATGTCCTAAGGGATTTCTTTTTAACATTAATTTAACTTTCGTATTGTTTATGTTCTGACATCCTTTGAGAAAATTATAATATAATGACCTTTTAAACCACATATATTTTATTCTCTTATGGTTAGGTTTGGTTCTTTCAGGTTTATATTATACTTATTCCATTTTTTGATTACTAATAAACAAGTAAGTTACATGTGAGGGGGTTTCTCTTAAAATTCATGTTTTAAAGTTTTCATTTCCACACTTTTTATTCCTTATCAATGTTCTCTAAAATGTATCAAGAATATTATTATTTCTGTTTTAAAGGTATATTTTGTTCATTTTCACCTATGTTTTATGTTATTTATAATTTATTTAAAAGGAATATTTTCAATGTTCACTTTAGATGTAATTTTCAACTTTTTACAAAAATATAAAAATATTTTTTAAAAAATATACATCATGAATTCTCTTTATTAACATAAAATAAATTATATATTATTAATAGTATTTTTTAATTTTCAAATATTATTTTCAACAAAAAAATTTTATCAATATTTGGGGAATTTATATTTAAAATAATATAAAAATAAGATGGTGTTATTCTCATAAAAGAATGAAATGATTTTTGAAAACTTATTTATAACATTTTTTTACACATAGTTAAATGGATTTTATTTATAATATATTATTTCTATTTTCCTTTCATAAATGTTGGTTTGAATACCAAACCTTTATTTCATTTTAATTGATGGTATTTTATAATCATTTACTAATAATTTAGTAATCCTTATTTTGAAATCATTCACGTCAATCTCTCTATATTATTAATTAGACATTATTTTTCTCCTTCATTTTCATGATTTTAATATCATAATCGAATTAAGAATTATTTTTATAAATTTTATGATGTCTCAATCATATATCATTTCTATATATGGTATCATTTGAAGAAAGATTATTAATTTATTTATTTAATTTACTTTAGAAATGTTGATTTTCTATATTCTTGTTTCAGTAAAGATAATTTATGACTTATAAGTATTTTTGAGAATTAATTATATTTACCATACAAAATATGAAGAATTTATAGTATATAAAGATGATAGGTGTGGTTTAGTTATAGATATCCCATAGATGCACCCACATATCTCATTGGACAAAATGGTGGGCCACACTAATTTTTTATTTAGTTTACACATACCCATTTATTATGAATTATATTAATATTGAGAGTCCTTGATATTAGGATTCCTGATATCTTAGAAAAGGTCTCGATGAAAATTTCATAAATGCTTATATATTTATATTTTCTTTATTTATAATTCATTTTCTAGTATCCATGTGATTTCTATGTAGATATTATCTTTGAATGTTCATTTAACTAAAGTTATAAACTCAATATCATGAATCTTGATTATTAACTTTGTGTAATTAATTATGAATTATTTACCTAGGATAGATTTTTTTGTACACTACCCTAGATAATAAAATGAGCTCATCCATTTATTATGTATTTCCATCCCATTTAGATACAATAACGGAATATTTAAATGATTTTCAAGGATGAAAGAAGGTTTTTAATTCTAATTTTTAAATTTCCATTGTAATATAGATGCCATGTATGTAACTAGTTTCCCAAGAGTTTAAAATTGATCTATATTTGGTGGTGTGATAACTTATATCCTATGCCAATGTAATAAGTAAGCAATGTCACTGGGTTAATAGATTCACTGTGTTAGAGTTGGTATTATAGAGAGTTTAGTAAGATTATTGGGAACTAGATTTTAGATAATTATAGATAAAATGAGAATTATGATAATCATTTATCTTGTATGAGAACTTTTGGGGAATTTTCATTCCATGACTCAATATTCATGATTAAATTTGGATGACTAAGGTTCTATAATTCTTTAGAGATGGATAATAGAAGAAAAGTGGGAATAAACATCTATAGTAAATGTAGTGAATAGATTGTGAATCATGTAAATAAAATTTGGATTATATATAAGGATATCATATGAATATTATGAAAAACTGATTAAGTTTAAGTTTATATCTTTGAAAATATGGAGAAACCAAATAAGGGTGAATCTTGAGTGAAGGGACTTATTATTTTTTCCATGAATACTAACTAGAGTTTTGAAAAAAAAATATGACCCTATCTAAATTTCCTACTAATAATAGAAAAGTTAATTTAACTTAATTTTTAAGACATTAAGAATATAGAGGGAATAATATTAAACATATCACACATCAATAATGTGGGAGTAAGAACTTTTTTAAACTATTAAAGAAAATGGGATTTCTTCAAAAGTGTATATAAAAAGGCTATAATGCTCATAAATTAAAAGGCAAGATAGAATATATTAATGTCTTGTGCATTAATATTACGTAGAAATGGAATTATGGGAGAAAATGATTCAATCAAAAAACTTGACCTTAGTAATTTTATTTATTGATGATATCTAGAATATATGATAATTTTTATGAAGAGGATGAGAATAACATGATAACCATTATGTAATATTTTAATGAATGTAGTTATATAAGAAATTGAGTAGTTGAGAATTTTTATTTTATGAATTTTCTATTCTAAGGAAAATATTTTTTATAGACATAATAACCAATTATCTTTATAAAACCAAAGACAATCAAATAATTTATATCATGAAGGAATATAACCTTTATGGATTTTAATACTGAGTAATTATGGTTGAATTGAAGAATATATTATTATGATATTGTGGTATTATCAATGGTAGTTTGGTATGATTATTAAGAGAATATATTTACGTATTATTCAAATAATATTTAGTTGCATGGAAGTCATAGAAAGTATGAATTTTCAGAAAAATGAATTTAATAGTATCAATCACCTTGAAAAGAGATTTTTAGGAAAATGTAATATGTGTAGATAAATTTATTAAATAATTTATAGATGACTTATATGGTAATAATGTGATATGACAAGGGGATCCTTGGTGGTTTTTAATGCATTTTTTTGTATTTTAGGTGGAGAAAATTATGCTCTGGAATATGTGATTAGGTCATATAAATATTTTAGCTTTTTATTATTTAAGTAATAAATTTTGTGGGGAATTAATTATTATGAATGTCTGTTCATATTCATTAATATTTTATCTTTTGATAAACATTTAATTTTTAAATAGGAGAAAGAAATTTTTATCTTATGGTGTATTAAAAAAATATTTTATTACTTCATTTAAAAAAAATTCATCATAATCAGGATGATGCACATTTAATGATGAAATTTTTCATATATAATGAGAAGAAACCATGGATTTAAATTTTATAATATTTTCTATCCCAATGGTAATGAAATTTCTAAAACATAATGAAACTGAAGATAAATCCATCATGTTTTATGTAGAAATTAATAATAAACTAAACAGTTATATTTTTAGAAATAAATTTACAATTATGAGTCTTATAAATATACATGCATAATATGCCAACTACTCATAAAATATAAATTTATGAAATCTTAATTGTAATTTATTACTATTATATATTTAGTTTAGAAAATAAGATTTAAAATTTTGAGGGAATAATATCTATAAGATGGGGAGAATGTAATACCCCCAAATTCTAGTATATATTTTCTCTCAAAAAGAACACTATGTTTTATAGTGTGTACCAAATAAGACATAAAGCTCAAACAAATTGTGAAAAACTTATATTTTAAAATGGTTGTTATAACCTAGTCATTGGGCCCACACGCATGAATATAATAACCAAATTATGAAAATTATTTATAAGGGTTTTATATAATTAAAATTTATTTGTTTATTCATAATAAATAAGTAATCAATTTCCAAAAATTCCAATTCATGCCTCAAAAATGATTTGATTGATATTTTTGTTTGGATTTTACAATTAATTAGAAACTATTTTAAAAAAAATGAAAAAATAGACATATTTTTCATGTCAGTATTTAATAATAAGGTTATGATGAATTTTTTATATTTTTTAAAAACATTGATATTTTGGATAAATAGTGAAAATACTGATTTTAAAAAAAATATATTATTTCTTTCCATTAAATAAAGTAATTTACAAAGAAAAATTCTATTTTGAAATAGTATTTAATGTAACATAAGATCCATTCTAATGAACAAAATATAAATAATTCTATTTTAATTAGAATTATATTTAATTTTTTTAATGTGTTCAGTATCATGCTCAAAAAAAGATTTTCTAAAAAAAATTATTCTGATTGATGAATTTATATTAAAAATCATTTATAAGATTTATATAAATTTAATCATAAAATTTAAACGTTTTATTTTTTATTATGAGTTAAAAATTTGGTGAATAATTAAATTTTATTTTTAGTCATAATGAATAGTAACCTTGGTAAATTATTATCACCACATCAATGGATAAAATAGGTTACATACATCCAAATCTATGAGATACTATCGACCTAACACTAACGCCATGGTTGATGTAGTGGCCCCTCCTCCTTCACGGGGGGAGGGGTCTAAACCTCCGCTTGATGGGTCTCGGCGAATCGGGTCGGGGGTTCCTCGTCCTCCAGGTATGGATCCTCCTCTCATCCCTAGCATAAATGTTGCTCCGAAGGTCCCTGGATAGATCGCCGGACACCCAGTGGTTCCAGTTTCTGTCCAGGAATTCAATGAAGCATCTGCAAGGTTTTCGACAACCTTGGTTGCGAGATTCGTGCGGCGAAGACCGTCGGTCGAAGTATTCACCAAGCATATTAATGAGGTCTGGGGTTTGAAGCATCATGTGATTGTTGGGATTTTAGGGCCGCGTCAAATTCTCATGTGCTTTGCGGATGAAGAGAACATGGTTTCAGCACGGTCAGGTGTTAACAGAATCGTCTGTGGATTTTATTTCCATCTACTTCGCTGTTCGTTTGATCTGCATATGAATCGTGACTCATCATCCTTGGCGATATGGCTTTAGCTACCTGGTTTACCACTACCGTTTCAGAACATTGGTCTGTTACGGTCAATTGGCAACTCCATTGGTCGTTTTCTCTGTTGTGATCATCTGACATCCTCATTATCGCACCCAATAGTTACAAGGATTTGTGTGGAGATGGATTTATCAAAGCCCCCACCGGAGACGGTGTGGATTGTGATTGAAGGTGAGTACAGGTATGCCCAATCCATTATTTATGATTCATGGATCAATTTTAGCTCTTTTTGTCAAAGGCAGGGACATTGGGTCTCTGAGTGCCACAATTTTGTGAAGTTTGGAGGTCATACCAAACTGTCATGTTCAATTGAGGAGCCCACTGTGAGGATGATGGGTGAGGCTGGTTCTGTTATTAATGGGAATGAAGAGATCCACCATGGCTCCTCTAGAAACCAATCAGGTGATATGTTGCCTCAAAATCTTCATGGAATAGAGATACACAACTGTGATGGAGAAACTAAAGTCTACTTTGGCCAGGAGAGGTATGATTCCTCAGCTGGTGAGAAGGGGGATAACACTGCTGCCTCAGGGCCGGGCATTTCAGAAGTTTTTCAGTGACTGAAGAAGGATCTTGGAGCTGGCAAGTCAACTGGTGAATCGGTTAAGCAGATGTGCCAGGGTGATGAAGGGATGAAGGTTCATCCAGTATTGCAATCTCAGGAGATAGGTTGGGAAACACCAAGTAAAGGTGTTCAGCACCTGGGAACAGGTCTTGTGATGCCTGGGGGTCCTAAAACAATGGAGAAGATCTCGTCTTGTGACAATCTGGGTGTGATGGTTGACCCAGATATCTGTTTAAGGAATCAATTTTCTGCTCTTGATGTTCTTGATCCGGTCCAAATGGAGAAGGCTGAAGAGATGGTTACATGTGAGCATGGAGGGGGGGAAGCAGTTCGGGATAACACACAGCAAGCAGGAAATGGGACAAGTGTGCTGGATGGAAAACTGGTGGAGGAGGAGCTCACTCACATTGCATCAGATAACCTGGTGTCTGTTGAGGTGGCAGTGGATAAGGATGTAGCATTGCCAGGCAGCAATGTGTTAACCCCTATTGACATCAATCAGCCTTACTTGTGGGCTGCAACCTCGGAGGGGGGAGGAAATTACTGCTTCAAGGGTCTGAGAGAGGCCCCTAGGGAGGGGGGAGATGTTTTCAATGGTGAGAAAGAGAATGAGAGGGAGGTGCTCAAGGCCTCGTATAGTGACATGGTTCGGGGAGAATGGAAAGGAACATCTGATAATGGGAATGGTAATATGGGAACCGGAACTGATAAAAAAAGAAGAAACCTAGAAAAGACTACTCCAACATGCTGAAGACGGTGTCTACGAGGTCCTCTACCAAAAATGGAAAAGGGAAGGAAATAAACACAAAGAAGGGACAGAATAAGGCAGTGTCTAGGACATCTCTGTCTGAAAGAGAGTTATGTCTTAGGGAGCAATACATCAATATGCTCAACCAATATGCTCCATCTGAGTGGGAATCAGCAGATCCAGATGACTCGGATGGTGGTGATGATGGGGAATTTGATGTCTTTTGAGTGGCATTGTTATTGGGGGTGATTTGTCTTTCTTTCCTATATACTTTGTACTGATTTTTTCTTTTTTTTAATAAAATTGGGACTGGGCATTCGGCATGGGCCTGCATCGTTCTAGTATGAGATACTCTCTCAAAATAAAATTGTAACTAGCCTTTATTTCATTGTATGGGAATAATTCTAACATTTCCATCCTAATATTTAGTATATTTCATTTTGGATTGTTTTCATTTTATAAATACATTTATACAATTTTAAGTAAATAATAAATATAAAATGTCACTCTATTTAATTTTCTCTAATATATCTTAATTAGGATAAAAAGAAGTCAAAATCAATTATAAATGGTTATTTGTAAAATTAATACATTATTTTTAAGATATTAATTTATTATAAACATTTAGTTATGATTTAATTACTTTAAACTCTTATGCAACACCGATACAATGCTTGTTGAAAAATTAAAAAGTCAAGGTAAATGGTTTTAAAAACATTAAAATTACTTTATTTTAGATTAATTATGGAATTCTATGAATTTCTTAGGTAATTAAATATTAAAATTAATGGTAATTTATTTTATACTTTAATTCCATTTTTTATTGATCTTTTTGAAGTATAATTAATTAAATAGTCTGAAAATGACATTAATGATATTTTATGACAATGATTAATTTATTAACTGATTTAAAAACAAAAAAAATATTTAATAAGGATAATTTGAATAGAAATAGTCTAAATATTCATCCATAAGCCAATTGTGATCCACTTTTCACAATAGAAAAAAATTAACACATAAAATGAAAAAAAATTCTAAGATAGTTATGGTTAAAAAGAGTTAATGAGGGGGAAACCAAAAGATAAGCGTTAAAATAAAAAATATAGGTTTATAAATTTTATTAGTTGAATATATTTCAACCCAATAATTTATTAACTTTGAAATTATTTCCATTAGGATCCAGTTGACCTGATTTTGATATAGATTTTATTTTTTTATTTTATGTAATTCTATGTGTGGAATTTCCCTCAATTATAAGTTGGTGCCACTTCTTTTCTCTTATTAACACCTCTTGAGAAACTTATCATGACCAATCCCTACCCAAATACCTTCGAAAACAACCTCCCCATGACCTATAGTATCTGGTCTCATCAAAGGACAAACCTAAAAAACATAATATGTAATCAAATGCTTTTTTTAATAGGAGAATGATCAAACATATTTTATTAATAATAGATCTATAGTGAGGGTAATTTTGTATCATTTCCATTTTAATGTTACATGTTCATTTGTGAACCTAATATCATTTATATGATTTATGTACTACCCGTTTTATATATTATATCATGAATTATTCTCAATTAATTATATTTAATGTTCTAATTCATGTTTACTCTTTTAAGGGGATTGATTTAGTAGTTATTAAATCCATAAGGGGTTTTAGTTATAATATCATTCTATTTCAAGATTATTTAGGTTCATATTTCCTTTGGGAAAAATATATAATACTAATATATCAAAATACATCTATTTTTTTCTCTTCTAGTAAGGTTTGGGGATTATATGTTTATATTACATTTCTTCTTGAGTTGGATGAAGAATGAATAAGTAAGATGTGTATAAGGGCCCTTATTTTAAAAATATTGTATTACTGTTTTCCTTTGAACTCATTTTCTTCCTTTTCATGATTCTTTTAAATATTTCTATAATTCTATAATTTATTTTTCAAAGGTTGGTAAATTTAATTTTTAATAATTTTTTACATATATTTAAAATGAAAAGAATGATTTTTTTAACATGTACAACATTTTCTTAAATTTTTTAGAAACGTTCAAAATAATATATATTAATATTGAATGAACTTTGCCACTATAATAGGCATTTTACATTATCAATATTCCTTTAAATGATTTAATTTTTTCAATGAAAATATTTTTCTTATTATTTTCGAAATATTTATTTAAATTGATATCAAAATAAAATGGAATTATTTTAGTAGTGTAATGAAAGGAATTTTCAAAATTTATTTATAACATCATTCTTACATTAATTTATAAGGAAGTTTATTTCATGTATTGCTTCTATTTTATTTTATAAAGTCTATTTATTACTTATGAATCATTATTATTGATTAATATTTGTCCTTCTAAAATCATTTAATGATAATGACTGACTGAAAATTAACTTTTTATTAAGAAAATCACTTTTTTATGAAATATGAGATACCTATCCCAATCAATCCAACGGTGAAGCCTCATAAGAGAATGAAAATCCATCAAATCATAGCCTTAGCCTATTGGTAGTTTACTCTCTATAAAGTTTTCAGTTCATAATCCAAACCTTAGCATTAGGGTCTTCACCGATAATAACGTCGAAGCGTGACTCCAATGTGTCCCATGTTCGAATATACTCATCTTTGCTGCTTTTCCTGTCATTGAGGCCTCTCATCATGATCATATCATATTTTTTAATCCAATTATCCTTCTCGTTGTTGACCTCTACTTGAATATGTCTTCCCATCATCGCATCCTCTTCCTGTGGGGTGTTAACATAAATAAATTCATCCACCATTTTCTCCCTAGAGTGGAGGATAGGTTATTTAGAGTTCTTTTGCATTTTTTGTACAATTTTAATTAGATTTACAACTCACAAGCAGCATGTCACTGCAAATTCTCTAAACCATTACTAAAAAAAATTTCTGAACAACTCATGGATGAAGATGAAATTTCATTCTCACATGGTTTATATTTTTTACCTGATCATGTTTCCATCAGTTCTGGTAAATGTGAGCAGTCCTTGCAGCACCTACCCTTCTTCTTACTAGGGATCTCCCCATCCTCATGAGCCTTAGATACTCCAAAATCCACCTCAGACTCCACACCTTAAATTTTTTCTCCATCCAAATCATAAGGCGGATCTTGTATAATCCCATTGGTGTCCAAACACTCAAAAGTGTTGTTGGTTTGAACACCATATTGGACTAATTCCTTTCCTACACATTTTTTGTTGACCCCCAAAGTAGAATCACTCTAAATTAGATTGATTTGTGGTTTGATCTCCAGTCCTTCTATCTACACACCAACCTCCTTCCCAGATAAATTACCACCTTCAGCTAAATGTGATTGATAAGATAGATCATCATACCGCTTTTCAACTAATTTATGAGTTTCCTAGTCCCTCAAATCCTCCTTAAGACGATCACCTACCCCAGATACATAGGGTTCATCAACTTTCTCTGCCACTAGTTTATTGTATACCACCTTCCTTGAAAATTGATTTGCATGTTCAACATCACCCCCCTTCTTGACATGTACTGAGGCCTTTCCCTAGTGAACACCCCATATACAGTTATTATCCGAGTGACAGAGTCGGTAGAAAGATGAACATAACTCCACCAAATTTTCAAATACCAATGGTTACTTACACCATAACTCCTCGCCATCTTCAATCCAGATAGACTCGACTGGCGGCCTCGACACATCATCCTCCACACACATGCATGGGTTGATCGGGTGGCATACATAATTAGTATGTGAATCAACACAGAGAATCCAACCCACTAACTTTCCTATCATACATATAATAATAGGATTTTGAAATGGTAGTGGTAGTTGAGGAAGTATTACCCAAAATGGAATTGAAGGAGAATCACGATTCAAGTATAGATCATATCTCCATCGAAACAGAGAGAAGTCACAGCCACCACACTTCTTGGGAGGGGACAATAGAGCACAGACAAAATCCTCGGATGAATACCATTGCACCATCAAATTCCTTTTATTTAACATATTGGAAATAGCTCATTCTTGAAGTCCATATGTTTCGAAAACAAACCAGTCAAAGACATCCACTAAAGTCCGCTTGTTCTTTAATCATGCAACCAAATATAGGATCATAAATCTCTTTTCCTCTGTAAACTTTAGAACCAATAGTGGGATCACGGGATCACCTTCCCAAATACCAGAGACCTTTGGACCTAGGTTAATCTAAGGAAACCTCTAAATCGAATCAGGATTATTGAAGGGGTAAAATTCATGTCTCCGACCATTATAAGGAATCTATGGATCCTCCCTCCTCCTTCCGACTAGTAGAGGATGGGCAGACGTCGTCATCCCCATTAGGTTTTTACCATAGCCGCTTCAAACTCCCTCACCCCTCCAGCTTCGAGCTCCCCCCCCCCCCCTCAATATATTATTCTGAAATCACTCACTTTTTAATGAATATGTTCTCATTACTCTCCATTATTCATTTGAAATTGTTTTTATCCTCTATATCAGTATTTTTAATTTCATTGTTGAATTAAAAATCATTTATATTTCCTTGATGATGTTTCAACCATACACTATTTCTATATACGGTATCTATTTAAGAAATCTTACTTGGTAGGTTATTTCATTTACTAGGGAAATATTGATGTTCTATATTCTTGATTAAATAATGATATTTGTTTACTTATAATACATTTTGATAAATAATTTTATTGATCAATACAAAATATAAAGAATTTGTAATAAATGAAAGTATTAAGTGGGGACCAGTTATACATATCCCCTTGATGTAATGACATGTTTCATTTGACAAAATAGGAGGCCAACTCAGATGTATATTTAGGTAACACCTTACCATTTATTCATAATTATGTGTTTGTTGAGAGGACATTATTGTAATATTCATGATAACTTATCAAAATCCACGATGTAAATTTCATTAATGTACAAATGTATGAATTTCCATTATTAATAATTCTATTTCTATTATCTATGTGATTATTATGTTAACATTATCCATGGATGTTCCATGAACTAATGTTTTTGATTGAATGGATTTGTATTTTGATTATCCACTCTCACATATTAATTATTCATTATTTACTCATGATATGTTAAGCTGTATATAACCCTTATTGGGTATCTAAGATTAAACTTTTATTTTGTTTTTCATTCCATAGGATTTGGATTTGGAATCTTCGAATGATTCGCCCGGATGAAAAAAATTATTTCATGTTATGTTTTTATTTTACAATATTATATGGAGTTCATGTGTGTATCTTGTTTTCCAAGATAGCTCAACTGATTGATCATGTGTGGTCAGATAACTTTTATATTTTATTAATTTAATAAATAATCACCATCTTTGGGTTATTGTATTTGGGGTGTTACACTCATGCATATACTATTTGATTTGAATTATATATCTTATTTATTATTCAAAATGGGATAAATAAATATTTATCTTCTCCCTATTTTGTGAATATATTTATATAATTAATATTATAATTATGGGAATATTGAAATAATTATTTCTTATGAGTTTAGTGGATATATTATTTATTTATTTATTTATTAAATAATATTTAATTGATAAAATATTTTTTTTATTTGAAGGTTTAATAAATTTCATAGGGGATTGATAGGTCGAGTTAACAGTCTAAAAGAGAAAATAAATTTATCTACCAGTTTATCACATCACAGCGTATTATAATAATATTATTATTATTATTGTTATTATTTAACATGGATATTACATAGAATAAATTATTAGATAAAGTACCCTTGTGTAGTTACTATTTTTTTTACCTCGAGTGTGAAATCTTGATTATACCATTTTATATAATAAGAGTTATTGTGTACAAAAGAAGAAATCAATAATTTTCTCATTCCTAAGATAGAATATCCCCCCCAATAAAGAACAAGATAATCCTCTCATTGAAATAATATATAAAAAACCCAATGAGGTAAATTCATCAACTATAGTACACAGAATACCAAGAGCCTTATCCATATAATGGGATAAGTAACATGTCGTAGTTTTTTACTGTAGATATTAGAGAATCCTTCCAACAAATCATGGATAATATAAATTTGTTTTGTTCAAAATATCAATAGAATATTTTATATTAATAAATTATTTGGTTTTTATAATATGTATATTTTATGTGCCATATTTTTTATAAGATAAATTAAATAGAGACTAACACATCATGTTGAAATATAACACCCTTTTATTTTTATTATAATTGTATTATTTTTGATTTTAAATATATTTACAATATATTAAATATTAATAAAAGTAATAGATAAATATTATAGTGTATCCACATATCATTAACTCAATTACTTAGAGGGTGGACATTGGTTCATGATATATTTATCAAAAACACAATATTAAGTTGCAACCACTGAAGTGAAATATTAATATATTAAATACAAGTATATATTAAGAGGCCTTGATTGTCAATAATAGAGTAGAAAATCATAAAGGAAATAGAGAATGATGTGATAGAAAAAATAGATAGCCTATATAAAAAATAATATAATAATATATCTTGTTCAAAAGAAGTAAGGTTCATCATCCATGGAATTTTGTTCAAATATATGACATATTAGGGAAAATGATGGATTATAATAGTATCAATCATATTAACATAAAATTGATCAAATCTATATTTGAACTATTAAAGTATGGTTTTATTATTATAGTTGATTATAATACATAAATTAACATTCTTGAATAGGTGATTTTCATATTAGTCCATTAAATGTAGATAGGGAACTTCCTAGATAATGCAACATATCTGTTTTTATTTATGCAACAAATAGTAGTTTTATTACACTGATGTAAAGGAGAACAAATTTTTTTAATCTTATATAATACCAACCTCAAAGTATTTTTATGAGATTGGATAAGTTGAAGTTATCTTTGAGAGATGGCGAATGATCCCTAAATTATCTTGTATTTATGTGTAGCTTAGTGTGAATTATACATGCTTAAAAATAATTTCACATTGAATTGAGTTTTTATATCTTTTTTTATAAGAACATAATAAATTGTATTTTAATTATATGTATACCTATAAAAACCTTGTATCTTTTTATTTCATTATATTTTATTTCTTAAAATTTCCTTTATTGATTTAAAAATAAAAATATATTTCATGTTTATGTAGGAATAGGATATAATAAAGGATATTTCATAATGAAATATTTTATAAATGGTTATCTTCCTAATTAATTATCACCCTATCAAGATAATTAGGCCCATAAATTATAACCTAGTAGTAGCAACAATATAGCATTTACCTCTCTAAGTGTTTTGATAAATTTAAATTAATATAGAATGATTATAATATTTTATATAATTATAATAATTTATATTATTATTATTATTTCATTTGATTTTTTGGTTATTGGGTTTTAAAAAGAAAAGAGATATCATAAAAATTTAATGTTAGTAAAATTTTATATAATAATAGTTAAAAGTTATTTTTAGATGGTGACATTTTTTTGAAGGTGGAAACATGAATTAGTTTCCCAATTCATGCCCCAAAGGAATTTATTAAAAAAGAAAGTAACATTACAATAACGAGGTGTAAATAGCTTACACTAGCAGGGAAAAGATAAGGATATAGAGAGATAAGCCAAGAAGCCCAAATAATCCTAATAGAGGAAGTAGTACCTTCATTCTGTCAAGGTAAGAAGATCCTCAAAAGTCCAGCCAACTCAAATTTATGATCTGGATGGTAGAGAAGAAATTCCATTCTTTCTGTGCTTCCAGTATAGCTCCTCGGAAAGGAAGAGCCACAACCGAAGAATCGGTGCAATGATCAAGTATAAAAGTATCAGAATCAAGCATATCTACATAAACAGAGCTGGAACTAGACCACTTAAGTTGGTACAGTGTGAACAGGATCCATCCAGATAGGGTCTAGAATGAGAACCTGAAATTCACAGTTTTTAGATAATAAACAGCAATATCATATCAAAACATTTCCAAAGATCAGACCAGAGTAAGACTGTAATCGAATCCCATAATCAGGGTCTTCTAGCTTCCACCTAACTAATAAGATGAGATAGGGAGGTTTTTGAAACTCCTTCTTCATTATTTCATTGAATATATTCGACTTGATGACTAATTATGTATCCTTTGAAATCTCTCCTCTTCTAAAAGATTGATATAGGATTCCATATAGAAGTTTCTTTGTAGATTTATGATCTTCACAATAAGGCACATTATGTGAATTGTCCCCTTTAGCATGTTATTGGGCCTCTACATGCTGAGTTGTATCAGCAGTAGAGACTTCCTGCCTTGAGATGTCCAAT
The DNA here is from genome assembly GCA_963277665.1 of Viscum album. Classification (NCBI taxonomy): domain Eukaryota; kingdom Viridiplantae; phylum Streptophyta; class Magnoliopsida; order Santalales; family Viscaceae; genus Viscum; species Viscum album. Next base: position 1,375,035,315 of record OY728140.1, on the reverse strand, counting down.
GAACGTGTGACTATGTTTCTTTCAATCTGAGAGTAGTCTTTGTGTTTCCTTATTTTTCTAGGGTTAGGAGTGATGAACCCATCCGCATCAACTTTTGGTTTTTTCCCCTTCCTGGCCATTGCTCACAAATAATCTTCCTCAAAATGAGTATTTTTATCTTCTTCTACATGAGGTGAATCACTATTTTCATATGGTTCACACCCTTAATTTTCATCCTCCTGAGTATGATCTTTTATTTTCACTACCATCACATCTTCAAGAGGTGGGGGTGAACTGTAATAGTTATTTTATTCCACAACAAGAGGTGGAACCTCCTTGGGGAAAGTATGAGCCCCATATTGCAATCTAATAGGTGTAGATATTGAAGGAAGTGGCAGATTTTTCTTGCCTTTTTAAATCCAAATATTCTTTTTAGTTTCATGAAAAGCATCTTTAATTCCACATTCCTTTGAGGCATGTCCTAGTATAAAGAAACATTGGCAGTAAGAAGGTACATTTTCATAAGCAACATCCGGAATAAACCAGTTTCACCATTCTATATCCAGATTTTAGAAGGCAATTCCCAAGAAACATCACTCTCAATACAGATTCGAGAAACTGAATGCCTTGAGAGATTCCAAGTGGCCGAGTCCATATTTAATGGGGTTCCAATTAGATTGGCAATTAGGAAGAGGGCAGGTTGTTTGTACAAGTTTAGGGGTAGGCCTGGGAGACCAACCCAGAGTGGAACAATTGGGGATTCCTTGGATGGGTCAAAATTTGTGGTCCATTTCAGTACATTCTTGGGGTATCCACCAAAAAACAAAGATTCTATAGACCAAAGTCTATAGTAGTAATCCTCAACAGCAAATTGGAAGATATTTATGTGCGACCTAACCAGAACGATGTTGAAATCTAAAACCCCAATTCCTTATTATGCTCTTCTACGGAAACTCAGAGAAGGTCTACGAATAGGAAATTTACCAACCAAAAAAAGGTGTAAATATGAGGTAAGAAAACTCACCTCCAAATCTGAAAAAGAAATCCCAGGCTACCCGCGGTGTCGAAAATAATTTGGATTAACTTCAAGATCTGGAACCGCATTGTCTTTAAGGCCATTAACAGGCACCTCCGATGATCTTCCGGTGACAACATCAGTGAATGAGCGTGGTTGTGGGCGAGGGTACGCTAGCGAGGGGTTCGTCTACACGCAGGTCATTTTTCTTTCTTTAATCCTAGATGGTGACATGTTTGTTCAAGTGATAATTATAAAATTATGTATGTTATTTTGTTTTAAATTGTGAGTCCATGAGTTTTAAGAATCATGTGTAATTTGATTTTAAAATAAAAAATGGTTTCAATTGGATTTAATCATTTAAAAATATTTTTTAAAAGAAAGGGTTTTTTTGAAATGAATTGTGGTTTTTTTATCATTAGAGTAAAAAAATAAAGGTTTCAGTTTTAATGTGACATTTCTTTCTTTATAATTTAAATTGTAATGTAAATATTATTCATAAATAATGTACTTTGGATTATTTATCTATTTGAATAGAAATGGATGTTTTTATATTTCTATTTAGTTTTGAAATAGTTTCTTATATATTATGTCTTTTGTGGTTTCAGTTTTTGATTTTTAATTGAATGAATATTCTTTTAAAAAATGATTATTTTACACGAGAATTATTTTATCTTTGGATTTATGGGTAATAAAAGCACTTTATGGGTGTTTTTAAAATTTGGGTATCGTATTTAAGTCATAAGATGTAGGTTTTTTTGTTTTTGAGGAATGTTTGATTAGTGTATTGAGTGGAGTTTCAGTTGTATTTTGTGGGAAAACTCAACTATTTTAGTGAAGAATATATTTTCATAAATGGGTTTGAAGTTCTTTGTAATGATGAAATATAGGTTATTTTTGGATTATTGGGGTCCTTACACTTTTTTAAAGAATCTTTTGGAGTGTATTATCGAAATTTTTTGTTATGTGATGGTTGATAGGGTGAAGAACATTTTTTACTGTTATGATATATCTAACATAAAGGGTTTATAAATTAAATATCTCGGGCAAAATCTGGTATCGGTTTATGCTTGCTTACTTAAATGTTTTGAAAACCATACTCTCAAATTATACAGCCATGTGTTTTATTTATAATGGGATCTACTCTTTTTTCCCTTTTTGTTAACACATAACATGACTTATCATAAATTAATCACCTTAATTAATGATTTTTGGTAATTAGTGATTAGTAAAAATAAATTATGGGAGATCATTAAACCTGGTTTCTAAACTTGGGTGTGATTGTATTGATATCTTATAATTTAAATAAATTTTCCTCTCTTTTGTAATCATTAGGTTTCATTTTGTATGTTATATATTTTTTCCCAATCCTAGAATCCACTAAATGGTGCCCTGGGATAGGTCACCACATGACCTCAAGCGAGCCTCCCCATACACAATAGGTGTCCAACCTACAGCGAGGGTCTAAAAAGTCTTGTGAGGATACTATACCCTATTTACCAGAGTATGAAAAAGAATAAAATAAATATAATAATGAAAAAAACATTAAATAACCAATAACCATTCATAAACAACCGTCTCTCAAAATTAATTACAAACAATAGCGAATAGTAAGTATGTAATGCCATGACAAATAGTGACAAAATGAACAAAACCAAATAAGAGGAAAAAAGAGGAATCCCCAAATCCTTCTTGAGTAAATTCTCAAAAACTCTTCCACACACATCCCAATCCCAACTCAAATCCATAGAACAAGTCTTTTACCCCATTCTTGGCCATCAAATATGTAGTATGATCGGGTACCTAAATGTGGCCCAAGCATGGTGTTTGTATAACTATATTGGAAACCCCAAATAATTTCTATAAAATATCTAATATATATATTGTTCATGAAATTTCTATGTAAATTAAAGTTATGTGTCATTAGTTAACAAGGTTCACTTATGTCTTTCTATAATTATCCTTAATATCAATACTTATACCATATTCATTACATAGTTCACTTTCATCACATTTTCATTGGGTTAGGAATATTAATCAATCTCGTTTTATAGGGGAAATAAATAAGTTTCCCTATCTCACTATGGATAACCACTTCATTACATATATGACTCACTCACCTTTAATCATCAGTTTAGGTGGTCACATTGAATGAAACCATCAGGGGAATATAACATCATCCTTTTTCAAAAATTGTTGCATTGTGGGGTGGAGTATAGATCGTCAGTATAACTCAACCTGATGGTGTAGAACCTCATGTAAATACCCCCACTATACCAATCCATGTTCACATTATTATCTATCCATTCATGACACATAAATCATATCACCATCAAAGATAACCAATAAAAATAGAAAACAATAACAATCAACATGGAAATTAATATTATGGGATAACCCATTAACACATTTACCATTTTCATTTCATAGAAATTAGCACAATTCCAATTTCACATGCCAAACAAATTAATCATATTCACCAATTCTTCTACATTGACCATTTAACCAATCAAATTATTCCCACATGTTAATTCACATAACACATTAATTATTTCAAAAGTATTATTCCACTTATGAATTTCAATTAAAATTCACAATTCCTTTGGTACAGTACCATTAATCTCATTTAACCCTTCAGCATGAATAGACAAAAAATCCCTTATCTATTTACCACATCTAGGGACAACTAACCATATTCCCTTACTAATCATGACATAAATAAATTAACATTTTCATCTTGGACTCTACTTAATCACAAGTCAATTCATCTTTTTAACAATTCAATTATCTATGTCCAAATTTGCATACCCTATGGGTAGCCCAAAATTGGCCATGTCATTTTTCATTCATCCCATAGGGATCATGAGGGGTCCAGTTTTTTCATTTTCAAACCCAATATATCAAATATCACTAACAGTGCCAAGAAAAAACTAATGGAAAAAAAGAACACAACCATTCATCCACAAATCCATATAAAAAACTATGGGATATGACATATAGACCTCCTACCTCAAATCTATTGATGAATACCATCTTAATTAATGCCTTAGATCATGATTCAAACATCCCATGAATCCTCAACCTAGATTCTGCCAAAAAAAAGTGGGTCTTTGAGATTTGGAAGAAGACCTTCCCAGATACCAATCATAGTCCAGAAAAGAGGTGAAAGGAGATGATTCGACTTACCCGAATATTTGATCTATAAAAAAAGGCTCAAAATAGAATAGAAATGAAGGAGATAGATCTCTCGTAATATTTTGGAGCCTTATTTCATCAGTATGGTTCCAAGGTAAGAAATGGGAGAGAAATTTAGGTAAGTTATTGAAATCCTATAATATAAATTTTTTAAATTTTTCCAATATAATGGACCGTACGATTTAACTGCATGGTTTGCAAAACCATGTGAAAACCAGGCACAATACACTATCTAAGGGGAGTTGGGTTTCATGGTTATGGGGAGATCCAAACGATTTTACAATCATGCACTAACTGTGCAGACCTCTTCAATCCAAGGATGTACAGTTTTCTTAGGAAGGTTGCACGGTTTACTTAACTGTGCGCCAAATGTGAGCCTTGCACATTTTGGCCCAATTTCCCCTCCTTTCGAGCCCCAAACCTCTGGAACACCATTGGGTTTCCTTATAAACCTAGGGAACATATTATTAACAAAATATTATTATAACCAAAATTTAAATAGGGACATACCTCCATGAATCTTGGGATCTTGAAACCTCCCCACATTATAATAGCTCACCCTTGAGCCATGCTCCCAAGAGTCAATGAGTTTATGAATAATAGTGATCGAGCCATTGGGATCACATATCTAAATTCCTTTATAATTTTTCTTTATGAATTCTCTTTTATTTCTGTAAAACTCTATCAAAGGGAATAGTCTTTCTTCATAAGACTTTCTCACTTAGATCAACAATATGAATCGGGTTCTCTTTAGAGAACACAAAAGCCTCCATCTCTATATCCACCACATTAATCACATGATGTGCATCAAGGTTGTATCACCTAACATTTCATACATGAAAAAAATCATGCATTACACTATATCATTTTCTAAGATCCAACTTGTAGGCCACCAATCAAATCCTATTGGCAATATCAAAAGGTCCTACATACTTGGGCGCCAAATTTTATTGTTTTCGAATTAGATAGTGAACCAACCTTGGAAATACCTAAAGAAACACACTATCACCCACCATAAACTTAAGAGGTCTATGATTCCAATCTTCATACGAATTGATGCTTGATATGGTCTTCTTTCAAGCATTTATGAATTAATTAAACCTTTTCCAACATCTCTAGTATAAGACTTGGTCTCAACTGCTCAGACTCACTAGTTTCTAACAAAGACATTGGGGATCTACATAGCCACCCATAGAACACATCAAACAATTCCATTGTAATTATATCATGTTTATTAATCTTTTAGTAAAACTCAACAACCGATAAGTGTTTCTTCCAAAAAAGAAATCTAGGAAACATGCCCTCAACATGCCTTTCAACACCTGAATTGTACACTCTGCATGACTATTCATTTCTAGGTAAAAATATGTACCTAAAAACACTTGAGTATCGAGTGACTTTTGTAGTCCCTTATAGAAGCGTGATGTGAAATATGGATCTTGATATGAAACTATAGATCTTGGTACTCTATGAATATATACTATCTCTCAAACATACAACTCACTAAACTTATCAATAGTGAAGGACACTAGGATCGGAAAGAAATGAACCACTTTATTCAACCAATCCACAACCACCCAGATTGAAACATTCTTTTGTGGCATCCTTGGAAGTCACATAATAAAATACATTATTAGGTCACCCTACTTCCATTAGGAGTGGGAAATGGATATAAAAACCCACTAACGAACTGATGTTCGACCTTCACCAACTAACTGGTAAGGCATCACACCATAAAACATGAAACCTCATTCTTCATTCTCGACTACCAATACTACCTATGAAGATCATGAAACATCTTAGTCAAGATAGGGTTCACTTACCACCTTGATGCATGAAACTCATGTATCAACTCTTCCTATATACACACTAACACAACCTAATGGCTGAAACACTGCCAATTCCAACATTATCACGAGCACAACCTAAAGTTGAATCCCATACTGTATGACTTACCATCATAACCAAAAAATCTAGATCCTCAAGCTGACTCTCCTTGACCAATATTAAGAGCACATACTCAAAAACTATGGATACAAGGGTCATCTATCCCTTCCCATCCCATACCTGCATATTTATTTTATAACAAAATCAATCATAGTCTGCTTAGAGCTACATTTCTGATCCACCTGGTTCTGAGTCTTCTGACTCCAAGAATCTGCAACATTGTTCCCTTTTTCTAGAGTGTAAACCAACTTGAAGTCAAAATAATGCATCTAATCAACCCATCTTCACTACTGAAGATACAAATCACGCTGAGAGAAAATACACTTAATAATTTTATTATTAATAAACATTGTGAACTAATATTTCAGCAAGTAGTTCCTCAAACACATTAAGACATAAATAACAACGTCCAACTCAAGATCATTAGTAGGTTAATTTATTTCATGAGGCCTCAACTATTATTACTCATATGAAAAAACCCAATCAACATGTCTTAACACTACCCCAAGTCTAACCCTAGATGCATCACAAAACAAGGTGGATCTCTTACCTAGCTTAGGAAAGATCAGGATCAGTGTGGTATTTAGTTGTTTCATAAACTCTGTAAAATCATACTCTCATTCCACAGACCATTGAAACTTAACTCCATTATTAGTTAATCCCAATAGTTACAGTGAGAAATTGGAGAAATATTTAATGAACCTTTGGTAATAACTAACAATTCTCAAAAAACTCCAAACATGAGGGACATTATTGGGTTGCTCCCAGGACACAATAGCTTATACATTATGTAGATCGACTAACACACCTGCGTCAATGATAATGTGACCCAATAAATGCACTTTATCAATCCATAAGTGAAATTTTGATATCTTGGAATATAGAATATTCTCTCTTAATGTACTCATGATGATTTCACGATGGTGGGAAAGACCAGCCTATGTTTTTTTGTACACCAATATGATACCAATGACGATAAAAATTAACTAATCGAATTATGCGTAAAATATTAGGTTCATTAAATTCATGAATATAGATGATGCACTGGTCAACCCTAATGGAATAACCACAAACACATATTGTTGGTACCTACTTATAAAAGTTGTATGTGGTATATTCGAAGGCCTAACACTAAGATGGTGATATCCTAATCTCAAATCAATATTACAAAAAATTGAAACACCTATTGTCTTTTCAAAAAGATCATTTACTCATGATAGTGGGTAATAATACTTGACCATCATCTGTTCAAACTTTCTATAATCTACACGCAACTACAATGATCCATTATCTTTCTTGGAAAGAAACACTGGAGGTCCCCATAGTGATTTACTAGTGTAGATGAACCCTTTACCCACTAGTTCATCTAACTAATTCATAAGCTCAAAAAGTTCTATCGGTTTCATTTGATATGGAAGAATGAAAATTGGTTCTTCCCCTAGCATCAACTTGGTCGTAAAGTCAACGTATCTCTGAGGTGATAGCCTAGATAAGTCTTTAGCAAACACATCTAAAAATTGATCCATGATGGGAGAAAATATTGGATACTATACCACTACATCATTGAGAATGATTATAGCCACTTAATCTATGATACTCCCAATTGATGAAACACCGGCCTTGTACATACTTCTCGAACATCTCAGTCATCACAAAGGACATACGTGTCCCCATCAAGAGATGTGAATATAACCATATGATAGTAACATACTATATGGTCTTGGTATAAGATCATCTAATCTACACGATTGATGAACAAAAAGTCTGATATCTCAAAGAAAAAAGGAATTACATAGAAAATATTACCCACCATCCAATAGAGCACAACTCTTACATTTTTTTGATATCTTCAGCTCACTCCCAAAATAAAGAATGAATTAACACAACCCCACACATATGTTACACTACTAGGCCCAACACAACTACACTCTAATAAGAGATAAAAGAGTTTGTGGGACCTCTGTCAAATAATGCATTAGATTTTGTGGAAGTTATAAGGATAATTCCTCATATAGTAGGTGGTCTAGCTTCACCACCTCTATGTTTAGTTTGACCTTCATGAAGTGGACTTGACCCTCTTCCCTGGGCTCCGACCTGAGTGTTTGAAATTTACTAGTCTACTAGTATGGAAAATCTTTCCCTGGAGTCCCACATCCACCACCCCAACTTGTATGTCAATAGAGCTCCAATTTCATACCTAATAAAGGATAACCAACCCCGGCATGCACTCAATATCTACTTCTGATCCCCAAAATTTCTTGGCATCCACAGATTCCAACAGAACCTCTCTACGTGGCCCAACATTCTATTTGATCGGCACTCAACTGGTGGTCAAGGATATTTACCATTCAGGTGTTCTGGCCTTCCACACTAGTAATAGAACTTCTGATCTCCACCCTGAGAGGTTTACCCTCTCTTATTAATACTCTGATCACTTCCACTCTGACGAAAACTCCAAAAATTATGCTTCGTGCCATTGGAATCCCACCACTCATTAGTTCAGATGGAACAATAATTCCACTACCTGAATCACTCTTCAGGTTCCCTTCTGAGATTAGGGCCTGATCCACTATCTCTGTAAACCTTTTCAAATAGAAGATGTTCACATGAGACCTGATCTCATTTCTCAACCCTTCCGGGAAATTTTTCATCACATCTACCTCATCTCCTAGCAATAATAGAACAAAGAGTCTCAAATTTGGGAAATGGATAGAATAATACATCTCCAACATTTTCCCCTTGGTCATAATCATAAAATTTTCAGAATTTTCCTACATCAAGGTATCTCCATAGAAATCCTCTAGAAAAATTTCCTGGAAATCATTTCCATATCATTCCTTCAACATTTTGGCCTACACCATGATATCCCACACACACATTGCATAACCTCTCAACATATAAGCCTATAACTTGACTTAATTCTCAAAAGGAGTCTCCAAATGGCCAAGAATCATCTATATTGACTCTATCAATAACATGTCTACCTCTGGTCCACACACTCCCATAAAGGTTGGAGGGTAATGTAGCTAAAATTACCTAGTCATCTAAAACATACTTGCCATAAACCTCCCTTGGCCTCATTTCATCATTTTCATAAAGAGATAAATATTCTCACAGAACCTTCCTTATCTATAATCTTATATCACCTTGTTCTCTTGATTCTCTATTAGAGGAGAGTTTTTAGAAATATCCTCTTGTTTCCCAATCAAAACCCAGTGTCATGGTGTAATATCTCTATAATTACAATTGTGAGTTTTATAACACATAACATAAATATTTCAGAGTTCATATAACAAAACACTCTCTACTACACATAAAAATTCATTCAGATAAATTATCCCAAGGGTTATCAAACACATCCCAAAAACTACCGTCAACCATCCCTGTCATGGGACTTGGTTAATATGGGGTAACTAACTCACAGGGACACATACCATACCTTAGAAACCATTTTAAAATTAATTCCATACTTAAAACATAAACCTTCCCTTTTATGTAGATTTCCCACCTCATAACCTGTTACATTAAACATTTTATATCACATTTAACCCTTTATTAGACCAAATTCTTTAGCCACTTTTTCATTTCATTTAAAATTCTACCCATTTGCATCGTTTCATTAGACAGCATTTTCTTCAAGTTTCCAAGGAATTAAAATTCATTCTACCTTTCACACCCCACACACACATCTCATGTGTTCCTATCATGGTTCATGCCACTTATATACCTAGGTGCCTATAATGATGCATGAATGCACATCCCTATTCCATTGAAACCATGAAGAAAATATCATCAATTGGTCACATCATACAATAAGTGCATCACCCAAAGGTGAGATATCATCAATTGTAACAACACATAGTAGGTATAATAATTCCCACCTAGGGTGATATATGTTTTTCTTTATAAATGGGTATTATACTCCCAGTAATGATCTCATTACCAAGTCCTCAAACTTTCTTACCCTCTGGTATACCATCCCCAAATAGTAATCCATAGAAAAGACTTGATCTAATACCATTTTGTAACTTCCTCATCCCAGAATCCACTAAAAGGTACCGCGATCAGAGTCACCGCATGACCTCAATCATGCCTCATCATACACCAAATGTTGTCGACTAGTAGTGAGGGTATAAATAAGACACTTGGGAGACTATAACCTATTTAATAGAGTAATCCCCAATTTAAAATAAATAAAATAATGGAAACAACATGAAATAACCAATAACCATGCAAAAACTACCATCTCCAAAAAGTGGGTACAAACGATTGCTAACAGTATGTAAGTTATGTCATGATAAACATTTCCAAAATAAACAAAACCCCAAAATAAGGACAATAAGGGAATCCATAAATTGGTCCTAAGTCAGACCTCAGAACCTCATCCATACACATCCCAATCCTGAATCAACTCCAAAGCATAGGGCCTTTCACCTTTCATGAGCAGTAGGTATGAGGCCTTTTGGGAACCTAGTGGAATCCCAAGGAGTGTGTTAGAATAACTCAGTAGGCCACCACCAATGGTGTCTAAAAAATAACCAATCAATATCTAATGCATTTAAGTGATAAGTAAATACAAGGTAAATAAATAAAATTTGGGTGTCATTAGTTAACAAGGTTCACTTAAGTATATTCAATCATTATCCTCAAATTCAATACTTATAACATCTTCATCTTTTAGTTCACTTTCATCACACTACTAATAGGTTAGGCATATTTATCAATTTCAATGCATTGGGTAATTAAATCAAGTTCCCTATCTCACTAGGTATAATCACATAATCACATATATAATACACTCACCTTCAATCCTTGGTTCAGGTGGTCTCATAAAATGAAACCATTAGGGTAATATAACATCATCCATGTCCCTAATCTTTGCATTATCGGGTGGAATTTAGAACCTCATTCTATCTCATGCAAAGGGTGTATAACCTCATGTCAATACCCCACTATATTAATCTATGTGAACATTGATTTTTATTTATTCACCACTCATGTACTATATCACTACCAAACATAACCAATACCAATTAGAAAACATAAACCATAACAATCAACATTGGAATTAACATTATTCCATAACTCATTAACATATTCACCATTTACGTTGCATTTCCATTAGTGAAATTATCATTTCTTATGCCAAACTCTCTAATCCTATTCACAAATTCCATTAAATTAACTGTTTAAATTATCCAACAATTTCCATATATTAATTCATATAAATAATTCATCATTTACCATGTATTATCCCACTTATGATGTTCCAGTACAACTCAAAATTCATTTGGTACATTACCATTAATCCCATTTAACCCATCATCAAGACTAACCAAAAAATACCTTATCCATTATCCACATCTAGGAACAAATACATATATTCCATTATTAACCATCACATTAATAAATAAACATGTTAATCTTGGGCTCTACTTAATCACAAGTCAATTTCACTTTTTAACATTTATGTTGTCCATGACCATGAGGTTGGTGCAACCCATGGGTGGCCCCAAACTGTTCAAGTCATATTCTATGCATCTCATGGGGATCATGAATGGTCCAATGTTTCTTTTTTAACACCCAATATATCAATTCTCACTAACAGAACTAAGAAAATGACAAGGTAAATCAAGAACAAAACCTTACATACACAAATACTTATCAAAACAATGGGCTATAACTTGTAGATCACCTACTTAGAATCCATTAATGAACACACTCTTAATTGAAGCCTTATATACTGATTCGAACACCCCTTGAATCCCAAACCTTGATTCCATTGTAAAAAGAGGGTGTTAGATCTTTGGGAGAAGATCACCCAAGATACAAGCCACAATCTGGAAAATAGAAGAAAGGAGATGATTAGACTTACCCGATGTTTTGATCTGCAACCGAAGGTCCTCCAAATATCCTAGAAATAAAGGAGATAAATCTCATAGAGGTTTTTGGAACCTTGGTTCACATATAAGTTTTCAATATAGGAAATGGGAGATAAATTTTTGTGAGGTTCTTAAAATCCTGTAATATAAATTTTTTAAAATTTTCAGCTTTAATGTGTCACACGGTTTTCCAAAACATGCAAAAAATTTGAACAAGTCATTTTACAAGGGAGGATGGGTAAAATGATTACCTGGGGAGCCCCAAAAAAGTTTTCAACCATGTTACAACCCTGTGAAATGCTTCTATCTAGGGTTCATGTTTTTCCTGAGAGGTTCGTATGATTTATTTAACCATGCGCCAAATATGGGCCTTGCATAGTTTGGTTCGGTTTCCCCTCCTTTTGAGCCCCAAACCTCCAAAACACCCACAAGATTCATCATAATCTTGTGAATCATTTCATTAAACAAAAAAGATAGATTAAAATCAAAATTTAAATAGGTTCATACCTTCATGAAGCTAGGGATACTAAATTACCAATATTTTTTTATGGTATCAGGTATCATTGTTGGTGTTTGATTATGGTTTTTTTCTTTATGGGTGTAAATTGAAATTTTTATAATCCCCCACTAGATAAAATTTGTATATAACTCCTATAATACTGGTAAATATGTGGTTTTATGGATTATAAGAATGTAATATTCACTTAAGGGGTAATATGGGAATATTAATATCTATTGTAGTAATTATAATGATACAAGTAAAGTAGAAGATATCACCAGTACCCATTGGGAGATATTATCATGTTAAGTTATTTATTTAACACTTATAAGAGATATTTTTTGAATAATATTACTATAGTCCACTACTTTATTTTAATTATGGTTTAACTTTGGGTCAAAATTCAACAGATCGGGGTTGTCTTATTAATTTATTTTTTAAAAATTGTGAGGATTTTATCCCCAATTGGATAATCTAGGTGTGGGGTGTAATTGGAAATTTAGGGTTTCTGTATTATGAATTTTAATTATGGGATTGTTTTTATAATGAATAGTATGGGTATATGGGTGGGGTCATATTTCTTAAAATATTTATCGGATTTTATATTATTTATTTCATATTCTCTCATTCTAATTAAATTATGTATTATATTTATTTTTTATGTTTATTTTTATATTTTTTGGATGTGTTTAGTGTCATCTGCATATATTTTTAAAGCATCAAGGTTTATAAAATTAACTCAAGTGAGTTAAGAATAGAGGGAAGATATTTTTATGTATTTCATGCCCATACCCTATCTATGTTGTTGGTATTCTTTTTATTGGTGTATTACTAAACTCCTGACTACATTCAGGTATAAATTTTGAGGCAAATATAGATTTTGTGGCTTGGCCCAACATCCATTTTTGTTTTTTATGATAGGTAAGTAGTTTTTGTTTTGCTGATATATTATGTAATGTTATACATATTTTAAATAATAAATATTTCTCTATTTATTTATTTTGTCTCAATATGAATATATTATTAATATAGAACTTTTTTATGTTTTTTCTCATGGTAGAAAATTATTTTTATATAAAATATTACATATGACTAGTTTTAATACTGTACACTAATTTTTTTATTATAGTTTTATATGTCTGGTATATTTATATTTAAAGTCAATTTTTTATAAACCATATCATATCTCTCACTTATTAATTTAAAAGGTAAAAATATTCATAATATTATAGTAAATCACATATAGTCTGTCAATAATATTAGACATACTATGTAGAATGCTTGTGGTTGGTATTATATATATCTTGATATCAAAAAATAGGGGTGATCCTTTATAACAATGTATAGAGTTTTTAGGGGTTAATGTATAAGTTATATTAGGGGTACATTTAAAAATTTTGGATATATAATATAGACTATTATTTTATATGCATATTATAAACATGACTATATATAAAGTTTTCATGCGTGTTCAATTATCAAGCGAAGAAAACCTAGGTTGAGTGAGGTTCGAGTTAGGAATATTTGTTTATAGGTTGTACAAGGAATAAAATTCATTTAAATGTGATGAGGTATGACTCATTATTATATTGACCATTAAAAATTCAATTACTAATTATAAAATTTGTGTATATATGAAATTATTTTTTGAGAATTAGGTTATAGATTTTGAGTTTAAAACTTTAAAAATATAGGTATTGTTTAAAAATATGGTCATTCCGGATTGATATAAGTGTGTTTTTCTTCAAAAAAATATGTTTCATATAAATGGTTTATTTTTTTTAAATGGAAAGGGAAATTATGGTTTAATATTTCAGGTGAAATGAAAAACATTAAGCATAAAAATGAATTTATAAATGATATTGTTAAATTTTCTAAAAACAATGTTTAGAATTAATTTAGACTCACATTTTTAAATTTGAAGGATTTTTATAAACATAGGTAAATGGTATTTTAAAAAAAAGTAATAAATAGTTGATTTTTTAGGGGTCTGTGTTCATTTAAAAAAAGTAAGGGTGAAGTCATTTTTTAAACACATTGGATGGAATAAAATTTTTAAATCTCTTATTGGTTTATTTAAATAATGAAAATAATTTTATGTTAAATTCAAATTTTCAAATTTTAGTATTTAAACTATTAAATATATATTAGTAGTATAGATCAGTGATTACCAATTGTATTTTAATGGTTTTATCTTGACTGAAGCATTATAGTCAACGTTTGAAATTTTAAAATCTTGTTCAACTCAAGGTGTTTTATGTATGTATAGGTTGGGGTATCTTTTGTGAGATTAGTTTTGGATTGAAAATTTATTATATTAGGGATCATTGTATTATCATATAATTTTTTGTTAATCATATCAAATGTATTTTTATAGTGTAATTTTATTAGACTGATAGTAACATAATAATTTAAAGATGTCCACAATGATCGGATGTATGATCAGAATTATTTGGTCTTTTATATGGATTTGGAATTATCTGTATGTTCATCATGAAATATTTACTATAGAGTGGTGTTTTTATTCTGAGAATACACATAAATTATGATTTTTTATGAAGCATTCTTATATTTAGAATATTGAAATTTCATGGGAATTATTAAATATAAATAAATATGGTTTAATTTTTATATGAAACTAATGATGATAAATCATTAGATAAATTATTTATATCTTATGGATGATAAATCATCATCTGGATATATTTTAGAAAAAATTATCATCAAAATTTTAAATTATAATGGTAATAATAATCAACTAATGTTTTGATGTAAAATATTATGAAATTTTACATTTAGAGAACTGTATAGTAAGTGTGAAAATTATATAAACTATTATTGGGTTAAATCCTATGGGTAGTGGGTATTTCTCTCTTCACATAATCCACACAACTTATGTTGGAATATCATTCAATAATAATTTACCATTCATGTTTTTAGTATGGTTTATACATTAATTAATGATAAATGCCTTTATTCTTCCTGTATTTCTCAATTATTTCCTTTTTCTTCTATTTCATGATGATACATAATGGTTTTATTGTTTTTGGTGATGTAAATATCATAAAAACATGGAAATCCCCAAAAAATAGTTTATTACTAAGTATGTGTTAAGAAGGATGGTATAATTTGAATGCACATCATAGTAGGGTTGATTTAAATTAAATCAACATATGAAAAGTGCTCTATTGATTTATCTTATTTTTGGTGATTTTTCAAAAATATTTCTAATGGTAAAATTAGTACTTTTAGTGTATGAATATTTAAAATGTGAATTACAATGGTAAATATATGATTAAAGGATTTATGGAAAAAGATGGACATGGTTGTCAATTTCTAATATACCTATTATAAAAAGAATTATTAAATATAGATTTATTATTATATATTTTTTGTTAAGGATATTTAAATTATTATTTTTATATCATGTGATCATTTAATTATTTTGTATTGGGATATATTATAGTTAAATGACCTTGTCCTAATTAAAATCTTTTATAAAGAAACATAATTATAGATAAATGGAACACTCAGGTAGTGACTTAATTTTTCAATTAATCATTGGATTATTATGAAACCCATTATGTTATAAATTGTAAGTGAGTGTGTTTTGGGAATTATGTATACATAGTTTTTAATTAGTAAAACAAATTTAAATGTATTTATCCAATTTAAATAATTTTTTAACTGGAATGGATTTTTTTTAAACCAACTATTATTCTCATCATTTTTTAGAGAGAAACCTAGATCTTTTAGTTTTAATGTTATATACCTTTGATTGATTTCCTAAAATATGAATGAAATTTTATATTGAAAGAAAATATTAAAATTAAAATTTTAATTTCATTAAAAATTTGGATTTTTGGATATCATTTGTGTTTTAAAATATTTTAATCATAATTAAGGATTATTTTTTAATTAATACAATTTAGAATCGAATGAGAATTGTTTTTATAAAAATATTATATCTTGTTGGTGAATTGGTTTTTATTTGTCTTTTTGGGTATTCATAACTCAGTGGAGGATATTATATATATAATTTAGGTATATAATTATAAATTATTCTTTTTTTGGATTAGTGGAATTTGTTTTATTAATTTGGTTAACCATGGTGTTGAGTCTTGAGAAACAAACGTAGGATTTTGATTTAAGAAAATAAGGAATTATAAATGGGGTTTAATTTCACTCAAAAAAATTATAAATTTTTTTATTTTTTGTGTATATATTTATAAAATATTACAAGATATTAAGGATGGAATTATTGAAATTATATTTCATTTGATGGTTTACATGGTGAAGAAAAGTTTTTCCATAATGGTTTGGAGTCTTTTTAGGGAGGTAAAGGGGTTTAAATACTACTCCATGGTACTATTATAATAGTAAACCATGTTCCCAAACTATGTAACCCTATTTTTTAGGTATTTTAATATTCCATTTATTAGGAAGAATGAATTATAACATTTATTCATGATTGATATCTTTTTTAAGAGGGTTTGATTATCTTTTGAATGGTGAAATGATTTTATAGGAATCAGAGATTTGGGAGGTTGTACACTTGTGTGTAATAAATTTATAATTTATAAGGTGATGTGGGATTCATTTTTTGTTAATTTACCATAGGATTTATTATTAATGAAAGAGATATTGTAAAATTTATTTCATTAAGTATGATAATTCATTTTTATTATGATCAAGTTCTTTATTGGTGGATGTTTCAATTTATATTGATTTCATGACTAGTGAATTCTCCTCATTCATGACCTATAATGACACAACTATTATGGTTTAATATAGAGAAAGTGTAGAAACCATCATGAATTCCCCTTTATTATATTAACATAAGATATTTGAGGAAAAAAGAGAAGATAATACTACATCGATTATACTAAAACCATATTCATACACTTTTTGTGGAATTATTTTTTGTATGTTTAGACTATTGTAGTTGTATAAGTATATAATTAAATTATGTGATGGAGTTAATGTGTCATGAAATGTAGTGAATTGGTGGTTTGTAACCATTAAAAAGTTGTTTGATAGGTCAAAGGCCATGTTATTCTATTTTGGATTTATATACATCATGATGATGTGGTTATTTATTTTATAATTATATGACTCTATTATCACATTGAAATGAGGATTTATGGATTCTCATAGTAATTTCTTTCCATATGTTAAAAATTTATGGTTTAAATTGAGGGACTGTATTTTTTTTATAAGGTGTAATGTTTTATAAATTGAAAAATCGTATTGAATTTTTATTCAATCTTAAAATAAATATCATTCATTAACTATTTAGGGAATAACACACTAAAATTTAGGAAAAATCACTCATCTTTTATATATCCTCTATAATATGGGTAGTTCTTCCTATGTCCAATGAAAAAATTAACTCAGTAGTCAAAAATCTAGGCTGGTGCATTATATTAATTTAAATACCAATATATTTTGATTTTATTATTCAATGATATTTGCATCAATTCTTATTATTGTATTTTTATATGGTGTTATATATATTTTAATTTTAAAATTTAAATGTAATTAATATATATGACTAGATACTTGATACTTTCCAAAAAAACTATAACTCTAAAGGACTGATTGGCGATTCATTTTTGGTATCTTCACTAACTCAGGAGGAGTCTCAAATATTTTGATTCATAAAATTATGTTTTTATCCCTATACTCATTTTAATCAGTTGTATGAATCCATTTTATATATTTTTATCTTATTTAATTGAAATTAAAAATTGATTTAATTGTTATTAATTTAAAATATAGTTAATTAAATTTATTAATTTTGTCAACTTAAATATTTTTTATCAATCACTAAATATACTATAATAATTATCATTCTTTAGGGTAAGCCCATTTCAAGTTATTATTAACTAAATCCCTACGTATTCTATATACCTATAGTATTATATGTACGGAATTTTAACAAGGAGGAAATATTTTATGTCGGATATGATATATTTATTATCCCTTATTAAAACCTTGAGAACTAGTGCTTATATTTGAGAAATTTAGGATTTATTATCAAAGTGGGTTAGCATGTAATTTTTTCTAGAAGTGTTTTATTACCTCCCATGAGAATAAAATATATGGGTTATATAATACACATTTTATATAATGATAAATGTATCATTTTCATAGTATCCCACCATTGAAACCCCACATATACAAGTACACGTCCATAGGGATTCATTAAATTATTACTTTCAGAACTCATTCATATAACACTTTGAAATAAATTTGATCTGTAAGGTATAATTTTATGATGTATCCTTCCTATAACTATCTTAATCCATAATTTATTAAAATTTATTAATCTATATCTTTCATATTATTCCATTATTCATTTTAAACTATTATCACATATATATATTATTAATTCTTTATGGGATAATAATATATTTCAATCCTTACTGAAAATTATTCTAAGTGATTGAATGATGTTCATTATTGAACATTATTACAAGTATTTATAATTTATTATCTCATATGAGGGAATATATTACACAAGATAATTGATGAGTGGGATCAGAAATTATATATTTATTTAGTTCATTAGTGATTATCATGAGACAGATAAAAAATGGTAATAAATGATTCCTTACCTTTCAAGTAGGTTATATTGGAAAAAGAGTTTAATTATATCTTTATGATATAAAATATTCTGTACTAAATTATTATTTTATGTTATAATTTTATTTCATATAGATGTGGTATGATTATTTTCTCTATTAATAATTTTTATTTCATGACTATTCTATGATTTACACATAACTGCTTAATATGTTAACCCTTATTGTTAATTTTAGATTAACTATTTATTGCATTTTATATTTACCTAAGATATCAAGAATTAATTTTTATATTATAAATCTATATAAGAAATAAATAATTTTTTTTCCATAAATCCAAATTTCAAGTTCCATGTGACGAACACGAAGAGGGGGTAAATTTGTGGCATTAATTTCCTTTTCCTTTTTAATTCACTATCACTATTTTATAAGATTTCAATTCTCTCTACCTCTATGTCGTGTTATGATATTGATGCATCTCTTTATATTCTTACTAAATCTACTATTAACCACCCCAAAAAAGGATACTCAAAATTCATCATAAATATTGAGAGTGTACCTTTATTCTCATCACATCAAGGTTATAAGAAAGATATTGTCACCAAGTATATAGTAATCACTATATAGGTAAAATTGCACTTTTTAATTGAAAATACACAAACATGAAACCCATAATAGTTTCCAAAATCATAACATAAGTATATGAAAAATATATGACAAAAAAAGTCATGTTATATAGTAGGACCTAAAAATAAAATAAATCACAAAGCCAACAACTTCAAGATAATAATTTAAAACTTACTTTTTATGATAGGAAAATAAAATATAGACTACTAAAAATCATTCCCACCACCAAATGTTATGAACTAGTATAATCCCTCACGACCTCAAACATGGAACTATAAATCTTATGTGATATTTAAATATATGGTAGAATATATTCTATACTCAGTAGGTTCCTCTATAAGAAATATCATGGGTCAATATTGGTGAATCCTACTAAATAACATATCAATGAAATAGTAAAATAAGATAATCTAAAACATCCCAAATGTAAGATCATAATTTCATAATAATCAAAACAATTTCACTCTCATGAAACACAATATATACTATAACATAATATCAATTTTTTAAAAGTTATCAAAAAGTTCCCCGAAAACATAATTCCCACATAATCTATCTTTTATGTAATATAACATCAGTAAGGGAATACAAAATCCAAAAATTAATAGGTTTAGATATAATACAATATCATTTAAGTGAATTTAATATTCATTTTGTGTAACACGATTGGTCAATAAATAGACATACAGTAAAACATTTATGTTTTTTATCACCTATAATCTAATACTATATAGATGTTGGGTCATGAAAGACATAAATATAGTGGGTTTAGTATAGTAAATATAAAATAAAACATTAATCATTAAAGAAATAATAAGATATAAAATGATATACTCAGAATATTAATAACATGGAATCTCATCTATTTCCTTATACTGAGTCCTTAATGCATTTATATCAATATTTTATCATTAATAATATTATAAAAATTAAAAAAAACTTTATAAAGTGAACTTATTTAATAATAATTAATCCAAATCAAATTATTACATGAAGCATTAATATTCATTTACTATGTAAATTTTTAATATTATGTTTCAATATCCAAATAATATTATTAATATAATTTCATAATAAATTTTAATCTCATTATAGTATAACTATGAATTAATTACCCATATCAAGACATCCCAACTAAACCATTCAGACTTATAATAATTTCTATATTTCTATAATACTACTATAATTCAACACCTTTTTAGTACAACATTCAATAATTCTAGTTAAAAACAAAATTATTATTTATTCTTGAAATATAACATTTCAAAAAATATATACCTTTAATAGTTTCCTTTAATATATGTTTTCCATTTATCCTTATTATATTCCCACATAAAATTTATTTAATAGTTATGAAACATCCAATTTAACACATTAACTGATTTTCTATCCTTCATTATTAAGTAATAAAAAATGTTAATTTCATAATAATTGATAAAAACTCATATAATTCAATATAACACCTACATTATATAATTGATTCAAAAATCATAAAAATATATCCATCTTTACACACCCACCCATGATTACTATGAATTTTTATATAAAAAAACATAATAAGTAATATAAGTTTCGAATAATATACCTTAATTCAATGTATGATATTTTCTATAGAAAATATAGATTTTTCACCATGGATTATCATGATTCATTAAATAAAATATAATAAGGAATTATATAAAATATTTTAATACTATATTATCCCACTAAAAATTGTAAAATACATTTTATCCTTGGAGAACAGAACTAAATATCAAGCCTAGAGAACTTAATATGGCATGGGATGTTTTGTGGGTTGGTATGGGTTTTAAATGAGATGTTCTTATTTTTCTTTTTAACTTACAAAAAGACACCATTTTTAAATTTGTGGTAGTATTTTATTATCATTCAATTATATATATATACAAAATATGTATCTCGTTAAAATTTAACAAAATACACAAGTGATTTACAAATCAATTTAAATATAATAACATTTCACTACAACACAATATAATTCCCCATGGATTCTCCATATGTAATCCTCAAAACCATGTTCTAAATCAAGGGCATTGTTCACATATATTTTTGGAAAGTATAATTCAATTTTAAATCACATAATCTGTACAATTCACCACATCCTATTACATAATGTATTTTATTCCCAATTTGTTCTAGTAGTCACACCAATACATCTTTATACCATGACATACACTATATCATTTTTCTCCAACTACATGATGTGTTATATATTAATATGGTGTGGTTGCATCCCATTATGGATATTAGTTTTATTAATCCCCATTATTTATAATATATTATTATTTTTCACTAATTATTTACTCTTATGACTATTAATGGAATGTTAAGTGATCTCCAAGGTATGCTTTTTGTGTCTGAAACAAAAAAATTGAAAAATATATAATATAACTTTATTGATAAATATATTAAATAACCATTTAATAATTTTCCTAACTACAGATAGAATAAATATAATCCTCAACCTTATTATCTCAAAAATTAATAATTCATAATACATACCATCCAAATTCTTTTCATTCTCAATGATCACTACCATATCATGTCAAATAAAATTCAAAAAACACTATATTATTAAATAAATTTTCAATAATATATATAAATATATGAAAAAACTATCAATTATAATAAAATATCATCCTAAAAATTCATAAAGTTATCATAAATCTGAAAAATTCTTCAAAATAAAAATCTAGTAACATAAAATGACTAATGTTTTGGAAATTAAATATTAATGTAAAATATGGGAATCCCGTTAACTTGACTCTATATTAGAAATAAAATAGTCTCAAGAGGTATCTTAACATCATCTTCTTGCCACTTAGGTAGTTTTCTTTTACCTATAATATCATGCATTTAATTTCCATGCACATGATATGTGTGAATATAAGGAGTGAAAATTAAATTCCATATAGAAACCACTATAATACCAAACATCCCTTATAGTTTAAAATTATCTTATATAATATCTTTAATTTTATAAAATAACTGAATTATATAATTTATTTTAAGAAAATTAAAAAATTATATGTTATCTAAGTCACCTAAGTGACCTTATTCTTACTTTAAACTATACTAGTGTAATATCTAATATCAACTATGGAATAAGGTATCTAATCACATGGTCTTTTTACATCTTGTTCCAAACTCATAGATTATAATAAAACTTTAACTTATCACAAGGTCTAGCTAATCTCATGGGTCATCTAACATTTTCTTGTATCACATCCTAACCCAAGACTCACAAAAATTAGTAACATCGTGTCTATTTCATAGTAACTTAATTTTTTTATTATGTATTGAAGACAATATTAACTCTCTATCAACAAGATATATATAATCACAAATAAATTATATACTATGAAACATTTATTTTGAAAATAATTATATAAATATTTTAATTCAAAACACTTTTTATATTTATTTACATGATATTTATTAAAAGTGTATTTCATTTTAAAATTAACATTTTCACCCTTAAATAAACCTTTTTAATCAAATCACTAAAAAACAAGCATTTACCCCTTTCATGTTTCATTAAAATAACCTAGATATAATTTCAAAAAAATATACCATTTAATAATTTAAAATAAGTATTATAATAATTTTCAATTCCTCTAGTTCATTAATTTTTATTCACCAAACACCATATATATTTTTACAAAAATGAATAAATTTTTTTCAGTATAAACTCCAACCAAAACACATACAGTATCAAACAATTAATTCACATAAAATAATTATAATTCAATAAAAATATTATGTATTTATATAGTAACAAATAAATTGACATTACTGAGGGGGGAAAACATCAATTCCAACCAACATAAATCCATTATTAGTTGCTATAACAATTAAATTATTCAACCCTTGTATTATCTAATTTTTTCCCCATTTTATCATTATTTTCTCCATGATATTATTTATTTTCATCAATAAAACATTATTGTAAAATAAATTTCACTTATGGAATATAAAATCATTTTTAGACAATTGACTCAATTCCTTAAAAATTAAGCCCTAAAAAATATATATTAAGTGAAGTTAAAATTTCATAAAAAAAATACACAATTAAATGAAAAATATTATATTATATCACCTAACTCGGACTTGAAGACTAATTGGAACCATGAATTGACCTTAAATACTTCTAAAACATTAAGAAATAGTAAATTAATTAAACTAGAAACAAATAAAGTAATTAAAATAATTCTTTAATAAAAAATAATTTTATTCCTACTTATAGTAAAATATAACTTCACAATGAATAAAAATCCTACTATTTATCCACAATCCATTCATCAAATGAATATATCATGATTGTGTTATATATTTAAACCACCACTTTAGGATCTCCTGACTGATACACATATACCAATAGAATCAAAGAAAAATACAACATTATATGATCTAAAAAACCTTTCCTGATAACATTATTTATATCAAAATAAAATTACCACTTTTTCTCTATAATAATTCAATCAACACTTTACTCCTTTTAAATTTCACAATAAGTCTCCATACAAAAAATAACAACCACCATATTATCCTTCTAAAAAGTATATTTAAAATTAAATCCATGATATTTACTAAATTCCAACCATATATGGTTATATATGATCCAGTATATCTATGAAAATATATATCTCAAACACTTATGGTCTATGAAAACCATAAAACATTCACCATGTAGGTAATATCACCAAAATAAATACTAATGAATTATTATTAAGTCCATGAGATTAATTATTATAGCAATGTGGTTGTAATTCCTTTTACCCATAAGATATGTGTTAGGAAAAAATACCTCAATGTGACATTGTAGTATTTTTTGGATTGGCTCTATTTGTTAAAAAATATGGATGATATGTTTAGTTATTATGTTCATGCTCAATTTTCTATAAAGTATATTGAAAAATATCCATGAAATATAAATGAAATATCATGTAAAGTTTATATAAAGTAGGTCATATAAGGTGGTGTGTTACCAAATATTTTTAAAATTTGTGATATACCAGATTTGGAACAAGTGGAAATTTATTTTTGTAAAATTAATTATTTTTTCATGACTAGATAATTTTTTTGAATTGTTGAAATAGTATCACAATGTTTCAAGAAATTAAATATTTTAAGTTACTTAATAAAAAATGAAAACATGTTTCTACAAAGTTCTATATATTAAAAAAAGTCAGAGTTGTGTGATAAAGATAGTGTTACAGAAACCCAAATAAATATAGATATATGTTTGGTAACGATGTTTATTTTCATGTTAAGGTAAATGTAAAATCATTGATGTTAAGAAAACCAATATTTTTGTGCCCAATATCAGTTGTGCGCAAGCCAGTTGCATGAAGGATCGACCTTATCAATAAATAATCTGCTACCCACCGCATTTTGAGTGACCAAACCTTAGAAAATATCATGGCCCTGAAATCATATAACATTTTTATAATGGTATATCTTTGGTGATTAATTTATGAAAAAACTTAATTGGGTTGATAATAGGGACTTGGGTCTATATTACAAAGTGTGATTTACCATTGGCCAAAACATTCTTCAATGTTGTGAGTTTCATGAAAAAATTAATAGTTGTGAAAAATTTTATAGTTCCAAGATAAACATTAAAGTTGTCAAAAAATTATGTGTTTTTTGAAAAAAAAACTAAATGTTCTATTAAATTTGGGAGTTCCACAATAAACTAAAATTTTGTATACAACGGAAAAGGTTATAAAAATGTGAAAGTTCCACGTATGGGATGTAATAGTCTAGAAATTATACGTTTTTTATATATTTATAATATGGATAACGGATGAGTATCATGAAACAAAAAATAGGGTATAAATAACATTGATTAAATTAATACAGTGAATAATATTTTGGAGGTGAAATGAACCCACTTCAATTGATACATTAGTGAGATTTGAATGTGTGACTATTAATGAACCTAGAGGGACAGTAATTCCACCATGAATTTTGTAAAATCAATGAACTATAGTGGACATGTTAAATCATCTCATTGTCATTATATTCTTCTTTGATTTCTCCTAGTGAGGCTGAACCAAGTAAAAAAATTCATGTGTATGTTTTAGATTTTATTTATTCACTGCTATAAGAAGAATATTGAAGAGAGTTCTCCTTAACAACAAAACATGATCCAAAATAGGGAAACTTTTTTAATCTGTCATACCCTGATTAATCCACCAACCCCTCCAAATGTATTTAACCTAGTTTTTTCAAAAAAACATAACTACGATATCTTACATGAATATTTATCTCAGTCAATTATGAAAATAAATACAATATAACTCAAAAAATACTCATTTCCCATGTAGATAAATAATCAACTAACTAATAAAATTTTACTTTAGAAACTATAAACTATTCTTACACTAATTTTTCTATAAAAAAAAAGCATGATATTTGATGGTTAATGTTTTTAAAGTAGTCACAGTCTGGGAAAATTGAAACACAACCCTCTAAAAATAAATAACCAATCCAAGAAAACATTAATCATATGAAATGTTATTAGGTACATCCTAGGAAATTATAGCTTCAATCTTCAACATGTCCATATATATACCCCACTAAGATATTTCATGGAAATATAAATAAACATTCTGCATCCAAAACATTTTATAAAATACCTTACTAAATGTCCAATCCTAACTAATAAGTCCCAAGAAAATATTTAGATTATATATATGTTATATCTATATTCTATAGTAAATAATGGTGACATCAATAAATACTACCTCAAAATTTTCAAGAAAGTTAAAAAAACCCAATACATCAAAAACGGAAACATGGTTAGGATATTTATAACTCTGAAGGGAATCACCATAAGTATTGAATGTACATATCAAATTTGGAGGGTTTACATTTATATATCCTCATCCTTCTCCCCCATCTGATGATTTCTTAACCACAAATTTCTCTTTATAAACCCACTATCTCTTTTAAATTGATCTAATAATTCATTAATCCTAAGTAAAATATATTTATTTATTCACTTTTACCTTGTTCAAATGTTACAAAATAATATATAACCTCACATAGTCATTAACTCCCAAGGAAAATAAAACTAGATCTTCCCATGTTGACACACTCAACTGAATGAAAAAAAATTATAGATAATAATATTCAACTTAAAAAATAATAATATTTATATGTAGCATATGATATGGTATCGTAAATATATGACAAATGCTTTATTTAAATTTTATAAAAAATTTAATCCCATGATCAGGAGATAAAGTTATTTACTCTCATGAAAATAGCTATAAATTCTATTTGAACTATTATAAACTCAATAATTTGTGTATCTACTAATTAAAATATCAAACTAGAATTTTTTAATAGGATAGTTTCATCATATCAATAATATATTCAAGGATAGAGAAAAATAGGGAATATCATGTAATCATCTTCTACATCAATGATAATAACTCAGAATATATATAAGTTGATGAAAAATTTCACAAAGTATAACCAACCAATTCCAAAAATTAATTTTATAGTTATTTTATAGAAATATAGATTTCAAATTTGATTAAAATATATTTAGGGCCAATTCATAACCATGAAATATTTTTTCATACTAGTAACACCTCCCTTAAGATTATACATATCTTAGAGTATATGAATTATCTTTTCCATCAGTAATAATTCCTAAACTAATTATGGAGTGATAAAATAAGGGGAAGCACCAAAATAAATCAGTAGGGAAACCAAATTTGAAAGAAAAGGTAAATTATACTAAGGACAATACTTTGTAGTTATTGGGATGGTAAATAAATTGCATAAAATTAGACACATCCAACTCCACTAATTTTTCTACCATGATATATATTTCCATAACATAGCCACTCTAATCATGTTGAATGAGGGTAAGGAATATCCCTATGTTATCCTCATCCCACACCACTTAACATCAACAGTCAAAATGATTATGGGTCATGTTGTTATGGGTACATTAGATGTGGTAAATATCAATAAGGTCACATATAAAAATATTATGTTTTATCCACCAATATACCACATATCCCACACTATCCACCTTATAGGAAGATAACTATAACTATTGATATTTGGGAGCACCACAGAGATAACATATGGTGTCAAAATACCTAAAAGATGGTATCAAACTATCATCTCTAGATAAATGAGATGATCATCATTTTTATTTTGTCCTTTTCAAAGCTTATGAATAATTTTTTACATTGAGTACGATATTATCATATTATATATCCATAAATGAATATATATAAAAATGATATTCCCATACATTTTTATTTTCTCATAAATCATGTGTTTAATGTAAGATATTGATAAACCAAACTCAAATTCAATATATTATTCCTTGTTTGATTGTAATAACTCTGTATATGTTCATCCCTACGATTAGATGATAGATATTTATTCTTGAAAAGAACCTGTAAATAATTCTATTTAATTTTTTTGGTGTCCTAATCAGCAATGTAATGAGTCCACCAATATCTAGATACTCCCTAAAACAAATATATGACTGCACAATTTTACTTATCATTTATATAATAAAAAATAAACTAATATCAGTATTGACTACTAAATCATTATTTCCTTTCTATATATATACCTTTTTTACAATCAGAGAATCTACAAATAAAACTTCTAGGATTTCATCATGTTAATATCACTTATATAATTGTCAATATTATAATGGATTAACTCTGTATCTTAATAATCCTCCTTAAATAGAACCACCCAAGGAAATGTTTAAAAATTATACCTACAGATAAGAAACAAATTATAATCCCAGTGATGTGAGAATGTTTATACCTTAAAACAAAATTAACCTCGAAACATTAATCAAAGTCTCACACAACATGTAAAATCTTAAGGACCTTGTAAAATATGATTCATTATTATTATATTTATAAAAAAAAATAAACATAATCACTCAAAGTGAAAATGGGTAGGTGATGGGAGCTTTAAAATATACTCATAAAGGCCCACATCATCCATAAAGGTTTTTCTTGACCTACATCACTAACTATGCTCAAGTGATAATGTTTCCTTACAAAACTATGCAATATCACCATCATATATTTAAAACTCAATCATAAAACATTAATTGAAAACATTAAATTACAAAACAAAACCATCATGATTTATTCTAAGTTAGTAACGAAGTCAATAGAAACCACTTGATCCAACCATGAATAATCTATAGGGTAGAGTACATTGATAATTATTTTTTATTTTTTATTTTTTACTTGTATTATTTGGAAAATAATTCACTATTTAATTATTTATATTAGGAATTAATAAAATTTTATAATTTTAGTTTATTTGGACATTTTAAAATTAATTGGGTAGTTAAAAAAAATAATCTCATTTTTTAATATAATAAAAAATTTAAAAACACCTCATTTATTTATTTGGAAATTTTTTTGTGATTTTTTAAAATTGAAAATTGATAAATATTTAGACATAATTTCTTAAATTCATTTAGGAATAATAGAGTTTTCATTCATAGAAACTATGATAAGGATATTTCCTCAGCTGAAATGAGTATGAGTGAATTTGTATCACGTAAAAATGTTATTATAGAAGATGAAAACTAAAATTGTATGTCCTAGTTCCATAAAATGTATATATCATCAAAGGTATCTTGATAAGTCATAGGCCATGATATTACATGTAATTAAGAATTTGTTCAAAAAATTACTAAGATAACGGGTCTCGTAATGTATGGCATAACATAATGAAATTTCATTGGATACTGAATTTGAAAAAGTAAAGGGAAGTGAATGAATGCATAAGAATCTAGTTGTGATGAGTAGTGACATTGGATTGTAACTTTCTATTATTGAATCACCATTGACGACTTATAAATTAAATTACATTCAAATGGAATATTGATATGGAAGGTAATACTATAAGGATGAAGCTATATAAGTCTAATTTAAGTATGGATATCTCCAATTAAGACAAATTATATCACTATCTTTGATCTAGTCCAATTTTAATATAAATAAGACAACTAAAAAACAACAATTTTCTATTTTTTCATAAATAGTAATCATGAAATAATCATATATCAACATTAGGTATATCAATATTGAAAACATAAAGGATCCTTATATTTCATTAAAGATGATATATGATATAATGGTTATTATTATAATTTCAAATTATGATTGGGTAATCCCTGAAATAACATGATAATTTTGATGATAAATTGAAAGGGAATGAAGTCTATCATGATTTATGAATGAATATACCAAAATATCCTTAGATGTCAGGAATAATTATAAGAGTGTATTGATTGAAATATCTAAAGGAAAACGGTATTCCATAACTCATTATTGTAAATATAAGGAAGAAGAAACATTCATAGAAAGTTATGAGTCTATATAACATCCCATGATGAGGATTTAATTGAATCTTTAATTTTTTATATCTATATATCATTAGAAAATATTCATAAGATGACTTAAAGTTTATAATATTGATGATTATGAAATGTAATATCATAAAAACTAAATCAAATCATTAAGTATGATTTATCATATCATAAGAAATATAATGTTCTTCTATAATTTACTATTTTTCTCAAATATAAGACCCTTAAATCATGAATCATGAACATAAAAAGGAAAAAATGACATTATAATTTACTATATTGTCTTGATCTATATATCATTATAAAGTTACACATATCATATATATTAGAGGAAATATATTTTCATAAATAAAATTTAGATAAATTATGTAATTTCTCAACAGCTTGGATAGATTTCATTTAGGGAATAATAAAGAGAAGAATCATGCATCATGGGTTGAAATAAATATAAGAAGATTAGAAAAATTGATTGAGGTGGAATATAAATATCTAAAATTTTAACATACTACATAGACTAAAAATATACTAATATATATATATAATGCTCCCAATAATGGGAGGATTGACCCAGGATGATTCTACTATGATTTAAAAAAAGAAATTATGCCCAAAGGGGATTTGAGTCAACATTGTATAATTGAGAGTCTTATGGTGTTCTTATTTTCATTAATTTAAATTAATTAAAATAATATAGGTCTAAAACTTTTTGTTATTTATCTGGTATGGTATGAACCAAAAAATCTATAGACTTTTTTTATATATCTATGTATTTTACTATTATTCATATTTATGGATTTTGAAGTTTTTGTAAAGAGTTAGTCTGTTTTTCTCTATCTATTTATTTATTCACATGTATTTCGTTATTTTAATAAATATTATTTATTTTATTCACATACCTTGATTTATCCTTCATACATTACAGTTCTATATATTACTTAATGAATAATTCATCATTACAATTATATATTTCGGGATGTAGTATTCATGATTAAATTACATAATCAATACTTCTCTCTATTCATTTGAGTTTTATACAGTTGGTTTCAAAAATATCATTTGAAGTTTTCTTATTTATATAAAATCATCCTTCCAATTTATAAAGGGAAAATATTGTAAAATATTTTGTGGGTATAGTGTATAGGTAATAAACATTTCGATTAGTGTATAATGAAAACTCTATAGCTATGAATTTCTATATTTAATAAAAGACATAGTAAAAAACCTAACATTATTAATATTATCATGGTATTATTTTGGTAAAACTCCTCAAGAATAAACCAATATATTCTATTATTATAATTTCAATATTATTCTCTAATATTATTTTTTAACTCAAATAAATCATATACCAAACATCATTGACACTTTCTACACATATAGAACAACTAAATAAATAAAGAGTTAGACAAACTGACATTTAGTATAAGTAGAATCAAAGAGAGATGATATAGTTATATATGACACTAATTTCATATTCATTTATTAACAATATTTTTATAGTCTCATGATAATATTCAATTAAAATTTTAGTTATATTTATAGAGAGGCCACATATTTACATTCATTTTCCATAGTTATGTGTGTTTTTTAGTCTTTGTATTTATTTTTCATTATTTATATTTTTTCATTGTTTTTTACCACTATAATTATTTATTTATACAAAAACTAACCAAGGATGGCCTCTCAAGACATGATCCAGATATTGAGTAAATATTATTGGCCAAATCTATAAATTTTAGATCGGTTGAACATTTTCAAACTAAATTTTTTTAATATCACTCCCAGTATTAGTAAAACTAATAATATAGAAATTATAAGAAAATAATAGAGAAAATGGATTATAAATTTATAATATAGATAATTATATAATAGAATTGTTTTCCCAAAAATAGCATTTATCAAAATAATCTAATTTATTATACTATATTGTAAGATAATTTTGAACACTGACATCGGCTATTTTAACTTTATTTTAAGTTTAGTGTTTTTTCAAATGGAGATTCTAGTGAGAATTTGAATAAATTTATAATTATGTATGTCATGATAAATCCTAGAGGAGTAGTATAATGAAAAGTGAAATAGTGGGAATTTAGTTTTCTTTTTACAATGGAATGGGTTACTAAGGAATAGTTACATAGTCTGAACTAAGAAATTATATTATCTATAATGATATTCATTTAATTTTCCTTAAGAAACATCAAATACAATGATAAATTACATTATGAAGTAAATAAATGGAATAAAAAACTGAAAAGATAACTACTTTTTGAGCACTTGGAAATGATTAAATTCCCTTATGATAGAAATCCACACTAATAGATAGTGGAACCCAATTTTTTCAAATTAACTTATCATGTATTCATTGAGAGTAGTAGAAATTTATTATAGATATTATAAAAAAGAATAAATAATTGGAATATCTCATTTTGAATACAAGTTACTAATATAGAATACTGCACAAAAATCACAATAATTTGAAATATTCAATCATGTGAATAAATGTGTACATCAGCTACAAAATATGGACTCTCTATCAATTAAAACTAGATAAGAATAGTAAACAACCATGCTGGTATCGATACATCTCAATAGGTATATAGAATAAACTAACCCAAATCATATATTTAGAATAAAAACATCACAATATCACTATTTAAATTATTTCCCATGGTTAAAATCTCAATAGAGATAAAATAGAGGTCTTGGAATAGAAAATTGACTAAATGTAACCTGTAATGAAGAGAAAATTTCAATTTCTAGTATGTGTTTGTATAATAACATTAGAAACTATAAAAAAAATACATCTTTCTAATAATTAATTTAGTAAACCTACTAAACACTACAATTTTTTAATATAATATCTAGTGACAAACCATCAAAAAACTATCAAAATTAGGAAAAAAATACATGTAATGACAAAAAAAATACAAATATAAAGTTAAAATAAATTCATATAAACCAAAAAATGGTAATGATTTATAAAAAGTAGTTACAGGATATTACTGTAGTATTTAATACACTTTTAGACCAAGGATAGGGTAAATTCCCTCCCAATCCATTTCAAATATAAAATTAAATATCAGTATGATCACTTTTAGATGTTTAAGAAAGGTTTGAAAAGAAAAATTACATCTTAATGAACACAAAGATAATGAATCAATCCCATAAAATGAGAAATGAATTAATAATAATATTTTGAATAAGTATTAGGAACAAATATATGAAGGATAATTTTCAAAAGTGATGAATGAAATGAAAAAAATATTTTATATTATATCAATACCACTATAATTCCTTTCAATGGTGGTCTTATCAAAAATAAAACATAATAATATTTTCAAAGATATATCCTTCATAAATTTAGAAAGATTGAGATCAATATGCCACTTCTAGAATCTATAAAAAATATTGCTAGATATAAAAAGATAATAAAATTACTTTGTTTAAAGAAAATTATATTTGATGGAAATGAGAGTATAATATTTATAAGTAATATCTTTATACTAGTCTCTCCTTATCTATTAACCAATTCCTAATATCCAAAAACATTTAACATTCCCTATATAATAATGAATAAAAAATTTAGTGTTGATTTATGTGACTTAGGTGGTTCTATATATTTCATTCCTCAATCTACCTATATATCATTACATATTAGATAATATAATCCTATAAAAGTGGAGGTACATATTTTTAATAAAGAAACATATTTTCCTTAAGTATTTTGGAATATATATTTTAAATAGTGAAGGGATTAATTTATCTAATATAATATTATCCATTAGATATATTAGAAAAAATATATGACTCTCAAGAAACCATGATTATATAATGATATTTTCTAAAAATAATAAATAAAATGAGAATTATACATGAATGCACACTATATTATTAATATGTAGATGATATAATTCATCATAAAATTCTGGAATCAATAAAATATGCCACTATAATATATTTTATTTTAAAATGGATGCATTTTATAAAACAAATTTTTTCCATGTGTTGATTTAATTTCAGGTATTTAACATTTTCATGGAAATAGAAAACTATTTTTAAATCTAAATTTAAATAAAAATGTTTAAAATTAAGGGCAATTCAAATGTTTTTTAGATAGAATATATAAAAGATAAATTGGATTTTATATTTATATATGATGATAAAACTAACACTTCGCCTTTATTATAATAAATACAGGTGGAAGAGAATATAAAACATAAGTTCTTTTCATCTCTCACACACAAACCTAAACTATAACTGAAAAAAAATTTCCTCAAAATTAATGTATTATTAACTAATAAGTGGATAGTAATTTCCAATAGTAATTGAAAATATCATAATTAAAAATATTCAAAATTAACTACTAAATTTTTTTTAAAGATAACATTAAGGAAATAATATATACATGGTATGAAATTCATGGACTTAATAAAAAAAATTAAAAATAAATGATGGAATTAGATACCCTATCTATTATTAATAATAGTTAACATAATTAAAATTTATCTCAAGTTGTTTAGAATAACCATTATTTAAAATTATAGGAACAAACTTGGGACTATGTGGAATTAAATTAGTTATAGGGTGTGAAATAATTATAGGAATTTGAACCATGTTACCCGAAAAGAAAACATATAAATTATATTTTTAGACTAAATGATTGAATGATTGGTATAGTAAAACATATTTCATTTTTTTTACTGGAAACTTATTTTTCAATTTCAGTTGAGGATTAGGTAAAAATAACATTTTTGGTCCCATTTATTACATTGCCTTAAAAATTGAATCTATTTGTATTATGAAATACCCAAGGTGAATAATAAATATATTTGGTAAGTATTTTTTAAATTTGATTGAACACTTCCTAGAGGCATCTCCTAATGAATTCATAGTTTATGGATTATCATTTTATCAATGCTTTTATAATTAAATAATGTATCATAATGATATATAATGAAAAAATTGGTTTTGTGTTTTTAAAAATGATATTTCGAGGTCCATATTAGAATTTTATTATGAGAAGTAATCATGAAGAATGGTATTTTTATAGATAAATGAAAGGATTGCATCATTTTACCACTTTTATATCCCACATTAATAAAACATGTGAGGTTAATCATATCTTTTTAAGGGTTCTATAGAAGTATTATAAAGGATTTGAATAATATTTTCTTTTTCACTGTATAGATTACTTTGAAATTATACAAGATGGTTTCCGATAATTCATGAAATAAATTAAGCAAAATATGATTATGAATGCCCCACAAATCATCAAGATTACATGATGGAATCACCCATTTGAAATAATTTTTTATTCCTCTAATATTATTTTAAGATTTTTTATCTCATATATGGTCAAATATAAAACACATTTGATTTATTATGCTTTA
The DNA here is from genome assembly GCA_963277665.1 of Viscum album. Classification (NCBI taxonomy): domain Eukaryota; kingdom Viridiplantae; phylum Streptophyta; class Magnoliopsida; order Santalales; family Viscaceae; genus Viscum; species Viscum album. The sequence continues at coordinate 1,374,999,789 of OY728140.1, read as the reverse complement.
AGGATTGATACAATCATATATATTTACATCCTAGCATTAATATTTTTTTCATATTTATTTATAACTATAGTTAATTTTTATTCAATGAATCCCCAATAACCATTATTAAAATATTAGAAGGAAATCCTAGAATTTTGGTATAGATTTTATTTCTCCAATGGTTATATATAAAAATCAAGAAAAGTATATAGTCAAAGAACACATTGGTTGATCACATTAGTAGAACAAAACACATAATAGAGATTTTTAAATAATATGAATTATCAATTAATAACTAATTACTTAATTGGAAACTATTTATATTATTACAACAAAACCCCTTGATTAAAGATATATTTTATTCCTTAATGAATTCTTAAGTGCCTATAAACATTAATAAAGATAAAAAACTGAAATACAAATAAAAATAATTTATATGTGAATAATAAAAACATTGAAATATATATAATGAGAAAATAATAATGTGTATAACGAAAAATTTAATTTATTTTTATTCACATTATTCTATGAATTAACCTAAAGAGGCCATTTTTTACCTCAAATAATTTCAATAATGTTTTTATAATTTAGATTTTTTTTAAAACCTTATTTAGAAACTCGTATAAATTTTATAAAATAAAGAAAATTTTAAAATTCAATCCAAACATTTCCAAAAGGGATTAACTTATCTATAAACCCATAAAATTTAATAATTTTTTATTTTGGGAGAATATATTTTATACGATCATATCTTATGTATTTTTTTATTATATTTCTATAAGATTAGGTTTTAATGTGTGTGAAGAAAAAACCACCCATGTTTATGTTAAAAGAGTTGGTTTTGATTATTTTAGGTCTCATATATTTTATAGGATTGAAATCCCAAGAAAATAATTAATTATCAAAAGATACAATTTTGTAACATAAACATGTATGCTTTCATGAATAAGTATAGAGTGCTTCATCAAACAACAACCACTATTATGAATATACTAATAAAATAAAATTAAGTGTCTATTATATATGTGAAGTGGATTTTAGAGAATATTATCTAACAAAATATAATTCACTATATTAATTGGTTGGAATATATTATTTTGGAACACGGTTTTCCCATTAAAACAAAAGTAATAACTTCCCCCCTATGTAATTGTATTATAAATGAAATTTCCACTATTCATTGAGATAGAACACTAGACCAACTATATTTTTAATTACATAAACATGGAACTGATAATTTATATAGAATAAATTATGTTCCAAATTCAAGAGTTGGAGTAAATAATAATATAAGACTACATGAAATCAAGGTTTTATATATAATGATCATGATTTTACCATTATAATTTTCATATAGAATAAATATTTGAAATATGAAATAAGGTGTTCTTATATTGATGTATGTTGATTTTTATACAAGGTGAACTTTATTCAAAATTGATAAAACTTTATAATGTTATTAATTTATTCCTATATACTTTTGTACAGATCATTTGAGACAGATCCATGATATATTTTACAACAAATAATTATGGACTCAATAATATTCATGAATACATTTATAAAAACATAATGGGGGTCGCTCACTCTTCTCTATGTTTTCAATAAATTAATTCCCATATTATCGTCTTCAATTATATTTTCATTATTATTTTCATATCCTAATTTATTTGGAAGTGATATAATTGAGTTCCATTGGGGATATTTCAAATTTAAACTACGGGTAATGAATTCGTAATTTTTAGTATTTAGTTAGATTTATATTCATTTTTTTTCTTTTCTTTAATGTGTTTTCTTGAATATTTTTTGTTTTTTGATTCATTTTATGGGAAATATATATACCAAAAATCATTGTATGATAAAAACAAAACCCTTCTATAACATATACCATGAGATAAAATGACAAAATGAAATTAAAAAATACAAAAAATAACAAACATCAATATCCATAATGGATTCTCCCTGAAAATGGGCTTTATTATGATCTCATGGTAATAATATCATATTCCAAACTCAAAAATTATTCACCTACTCAAATAAAATCACTGAATACTTCAGTATGACCACTTACAATTCAAAGGTGAGTTGGAACATCCTCTATAATGGAAATATTATACAATATCCTAAGAGATATTTAGATTTAAATAATGATATACACTAATCCTGAAATGAGGACTTTAGACATGATTATATAGAACATATTCATTAAATAAAATATCCTATTTTAGTTTAAACATTTATACATTGTTAAATTGATAATATTTATTATTACACCATTGAAACATGTATAATTGTTTTTATATAATTGAGGTTCAATTCCACTAGATCATATATTAATTTGATATAATTGAGGATTTTTTCAGGTGTAGTGTTTGGAGGAGGCTCATAATTCTTGGAATCCTAAAATCCATGCCTTTTCAATTGAGGTCTGATTCTTGATGAGTATTACCTTAATTTTTAAAATATTTTTATTAAAATGTATTTTTATTTCTTTTTTTTATTTGGTGATTTTGAATGTCTCATGCCTGAGGCTGGGATTTGAATAAATCATTTCATTTTTACATTTTTTTCTATGGTTGTTTTTCCCAATGATTTTGTTTTCTATCTTTTCACTATTATTTTTTTTAAATAGTTTTATGATTAATTTATATGTTTTAATGTATGGTATAATTTCTCATGCACACAAGGTTGTGTTTTAATCCTGTATGATTTTTTTACGTATCACCGATTGAGGTTTGTGGCCTTTATATTACTCAAAATCGTGAATTTTTAGATTATTTTATTATTCATGTTATCATAATTAATATTGGGAAAATAATATGATGTTATATCACCATGCCCCATATTTTAGGATGGATTCGTGTTAGAGAAAATATCAAAAATGATCATATATCTTTTTAAATGGTTTGTTGAAGGTTCCATGGTTTAGTCAATACCAGTAACCCATTTAATGGATGACGGGTGGCATCGGTTGGATTCAGAAAGAAAAAATGGTTTTCCAATTTAAATTTTATCAAAAATTATTTCGATATAAATTTTATTTTCAAAGGAAAATTGATAAAATATTTTTAGGAAAAATTAAAATGGTGAATTTGTTTCAAATGTAATTTTTGAATAAAATCTATTTGGTTAGGTTTTCTTAAATAACATGGTTGTATAAATAGTTGATTTTGAATTAGAAATTTAAAATACAAAGGGGTTTTCTAAAATGTACATGAATTTTATTATAAATGAAATCTATTTAGGATTTATTTGATATGTGTTTTATTTTTTTCAACTCTTATAGATTATGACATTTTTTAAATATTTAGTACTCGTATTCTGGTTTATGGTTTCCTTATTATTATCACCAATTTAATTGTTGTTTTTGATAACACGTGATCCATAAAATAATCTTTCCCCTGGGTGATGGTTTTAATATACTGTAATGTGATATTAGTTAGGTTTCATTTATTATAGATAAATAAGAACCTTGGGATATCCTAGGGATTGGTATCAGTAATTAAGGATGGCTGAGTGATGGGTGAGATTATCAGCATTAGGCTTTTGGGTAGTTTTTTGCATTCTTGATCGGTAATATGTCCTAATTGGATTTTTTTTCCCTGATTCACATGACTTTGAATTATTGGTTAAGGTGGGATTTTGTCTATTAGTTCTAATTTTATAGCTTACGTTGGGTTCTTATGTTGTGGTCCTAGTGATGTAATGATTCATAGTGAGGATTCATTTAGGTTTGGGAGATATTTGGTACATATTTATTATTATTTTGAGGAATACATTGATCTTAATACTAAATTGATACTGGATTATTCATCATGATATAGAGTGTATGGGGAAGTATCATAATAGGTGATGTCACTAGTGTGGCAGACTTTGGGATGGATTGTTGATAACCATGGTAGATATTTTCTATAATAACATTCAGGATCAGTGTTTCGGTTCAGGATCTTGTGTTTTCATTTTTTTTATGACACGTAAAATATTGATATTTCTATTTGACATGTGAAGTATCAAAATATGGAGTTCTATTGTATGGATAAACATAATTTGGTTATGTATTGTATGTGACCATTTCCAAGATTTAGTGATATGGTAACACCCTCAGTGATAGTGTGTAGGTATGAGACATGGTTATGTGACTTCTCCCTAAGTTATAGGGTTTTGGTATGATAAACAGTTGTGTGTCCTCACCATATGTGATATGATATTGGTAATATAAATGGATACGAGGTTCCTCCTAAATTAATAAATGTTTTCATAAGACTCTATTGTATAAATTACCCAACGTAATGGGGTATCAGTCATTTTTAATGAGGGTGGTTATATTACCCCCTCTTGAACAAGGATTCCTATTTTGTACCTATCTAGGGATATGTTAAATGGGTTAATATAGACTATATTTGGTGTTTTTTAAGGATGTCAATGTGGCATATTAATGATGACATTCCTTGCAATGTCTGACATTTGGTATACCATCTTGGGTTAGGAATGTATGTTTGATATATAATCCCATGAAGCTAGATCCTTATATGAGTTGGGATGTATTCATGTGTAAAATCCCAGTGCATGTGTTATTGAGCCATGTGAGCATAGGTATGACCTGCATGTTCATATGATGTTATGACTATTGGTTTTTTAGTTTCACTAACCACTATTTTTAACTATCCTGTTATTTTTATGCACATCCATTTGATCAAAATACCACTAATCATGTCAAGGAAATCGAGGGAATCCTACTAGGTCATTGGAATCTCCATTACCTACGTACATAGATTTGGTTTTGATATATATGGGTATATATTTATTTTTTATTTTAGGTATAGTTATCGGGTAGGATCTAGACCAATGACTCGGGATTTGTATGGTATTGAAGGACAATGAATTAGTATAAGTTGATCTTGTGATCATAGACAGTTTCCATTGTATTTATACATTCTGTTTTACTAAATTTGTATCATATAGTGTTCAGTCGGGTTTACTAATTGATAATTTAATCCAATTATGTATATTATATTTATAACACTCTATTTATTTTTTATTATGTTGTGTAAATTATTTTACTACTTTATATTCTTGATTATGGGGGACCCTTATTCCTTGATTTGTGTCTATAGGTTTTTGAGACATTTATTAATGGATAGATCATGCTAAATTTTAAATATATTTAGGAATGTACCTTGGTATATTTTTTTAATGAACAACCTCTTCGTGTATTTTTTTTAGGCCATACACTCTAGTGGGAAGCATTTGGAATATGAGTACATGGGCCAAAGGTCACATCACACCATCAACTAATGCTTCATTTCAGCGGGATGGTCTGAGGTGTTATAAAGTGGTATAAAATTGTGTGTTTTACTGGGGCAGTTTTTGATATAGGTGGAGATAGGATATATGTGATCAATAGATAGACTGAGAAAAAAACATGACTAATATTTCTTTTGTTGAAACCCCGTTTTCTAGAGGAATAGAAAGATCTTAACAGAAGTCCTCAAAACATTTAAAAATGAGGTTTTGAAGAAAAATATATTACATTGAGTCACGTCTTACTTCATACATTCTCTAAATCCAAAATAATAAAATTATTTTAATTATGTACTATGTTATTAACCTTTTAATTTATATTCCACTATTATTATTCATTTTATTTCGTTTATTACATTTTTCTATTTAGTTATTGAATTAGTTAAGTTTACATTGGATGTTTTAATGTCATTCAACCCAAAATAGATTTAGTGAATAGATAGTGGTCAAAGGGATCATGGTTCCATTATCATAAGAATCATAAACATGTCATAATGATCATTTTTTTCATTAAATATAATTTTAAAAACCATCCATTTAAGGTGGTCAAGAAAAATTAAATACATTGTTTCGTGGAGGGTGTAGTCCATAGGTAAACATGAGCAATGTATTCAATTTTCAAATGGATGAAAATGGAATAAGTAAGATAAATTTATAACATTAAATAATAATAATAATATTTTATATATCATATATCATCATTAAATTTATCTATATTTCAATTCTTCTGATTCAGTAATGAAAAAATAATTGCATTACTTGGAGGAGGCAGTATTCTATACGTATACACAAGCGATGTCTTCATTTTACAATGAAAGTTATTGTATAAAAGTTGTTTTAATTTTATCCATAAATAATAATAATAAATTCATTACTGTTATAGATATATATATATATATATATATATATATATATTAAATTTATCTTTTCAACCAATTGTGTGAGGTCATGATGAAAAATTAAACACATCTCTCTATGTAGGCGGTAGTCTGCACATACACACGAGTGAAGTTTTCATATTCCATAAGATGGAAAGGATGTATAAAATAGTTGATACATCAACATTAAAACATTTTATTGTAGTAAATATATTTATTTTATTATATTATTATGGATTGAATATAATAGGAGGTAAATGAAAAATAAACTTGTAAGTATTCTGTTAATAATTATATCTCCTCCTTGAATATCTTCCTCTTTCATAATCCTTAAATCTTCATCAATTGGTCATTTCATAAAAAAAAATGTAGGATGTGGGGGAGAAATTAAGTGAGTTATTTTAGTAGATATTTTTTTAGATAGAGTGATCAAGGTGTGTGCATAAGTGAGAAATATAGGTTCTCTTTTATAAGTGAGAGGAGTGGAAACCATGTAAATGTTAATAACAATGAGATATTATAAATGTCATTATCATAAAATTGGATCCATGTAATCTTGATTTAAACTATATTATAAATTAATTCCTAAATAAACTCATCAAACTATAATTAGACATGTTAGATATATATTTTAATTCTTATCTCTTAGTTTCCCCTACCTTGCAAACCCTTTTAACCCTTATTGTGCTAAGAAACTTTTTGAATGGTATCTCTTCATTATGACTAAAAATAAAAATTAATTAATTATCAAATTTTCATATGCTAATTAAAAATATTAAATCCATTTTATAATATTAAATTTTCATAGGTGATACATATCACTTTTAATATGAGTTCTCAAAAATCAAAGACCAACAATTTTAAAAAAATCATTTTTAAGAAAAATAGTTTTATTGAAAAATAAAGAATTATGTAGATTAAAATTAATTTTATATGATTTATTACTATAAAAATAAAAACATGTAAGTAATTTTTATCAATAATAAACAAAATGGAACCTTCCAGTAACCAAATTAAATTCAATGAACCAAAAATTGTTTTTATTTTATTAAAATATAACTTAGGTTCCAAAAGGAAAATCATGGGTTTTTGAATTCAACATAAAACATTTATATTCCTTATTTTAACCCTTAAATACATAGATTTTTAAAAAAAAATTCATATATTTCTATTTCATTCTTATTTAATTAATATTTCAAAAATGGTATGGATTCGAAAAATCGATATTTTCCACTATTCACCCTAACAACAACCATTTCTAAAATATACTAAAACATTGTCATGATATTATTTTCAAATGATGATGTCAAAAATTAATTATATTTTATAAAATTTGAATTATAAAATAAATAAATTAGCTTTCAAATAAAACCACATAATATTTTGAAAAATAATTATGTTAATTAAAACTTTTCCTTTTTTAATTGAAAATTATAAAAAAAATATTTATAAAACCATAATGAATATGAATCCATAAAATAAATAATTATAAATCATAAATTTAATTTATTTATAAGATTACCTGGTTTTTTACATTATTCCTCCTTAAAAAATTGCTTCCTCGTAGTTTTATTCATTTCTAAAATAAGTGGGGATATTTTTCCCACACAACTTTTTTCAATTCCCATTTTTCTACATATATCAAATGGTTTTCTCATTATCCTTTAATCACATGAGTAACCATATTTTGAAACACATCCTCTCTATGATATAGAATCTAAATTAGATTTCCCTCATAATAATGAATTTCCTCCAACTGAACTACTTTAGGTCTAAAAACATAATCTTCATCAGGAACATATTTTCTTAACAAAGAAACATGAAACACGTTTTGTACATGAGAAAAACTAGGGGTATGGATAATTGATAATAAACTAATACCATGTTCCCTATAATTTTATATAGACCAATATATCATATATATAATTTTCCTTCCATTTGAAAATAAATAATACCTTTTGAATGTGATAATTTAATAAAAACACAGTCCCCTACCTCAAACAAAATATTATTCCTTTGGTCATCTACATAAATTTTCTTCATAGTCTAGGATACTTGCACATGGTGTTGAATCATCTATACATTATCAACCTTATCTTCTAAATATTTTGTTCCCAACCACTTTCTCTCGCCAATCTTCTTCAATAAGTTGGAGTTTGACACCACTTTATATATAATGCCTCAAATGGAGTTATCTTTATAGTAGAATAAATACTGTTAGTATAAGAAAATACCATTAATGAAATGTGTTAATCATAACTTCCCTCATAATACAACGATCAATATCAGTTTATATCCCCCAAATAATGAATTTTTCATTTTGATCTTTCAAAATATTTAGGATTAAATGTTTTAGTGAAATATTATTTACTACACAATGACATATGAAGTCCTTTATAAAAAATAAATGTATACTAGGGATCAATATGAGATACAATAGGGAAGTAGACAACCTTTAACATGGTTGTATCGGTAATATGATTTCTATAACCAATATCCTATTACTTATTATCTTGAATATAAAAAAATGTGTATATTTTTTCAAATAATGAATAATAACCCTAGTCTCATTATTATGTCAATATGCTTTGGAAATCCTACCTTGAAATATAATAGATATACTCTCCCATTTAAATTTAGGAACTATCAAAGGCTAAATCATTCCATTCGATAGTTATTATTTAGCTTCATGATATTTATAGGTCAAACATTTGTGGTAAAAATATAAATGTTTTTCTATGCTACATCCAACTAATAACATTCTTGATAACCTCTATATATATTAGTGTTGTCAAGATAAACAAAAAATTGAGAGTTGTGAGCCTCACTCAACAAATCCTTTTTCAACTAAAAAACACTCAATATAAAACACCCTCTTTAATAATATCAATACACATTCTTCATTAAAGTTAAACTTAGTAAAATTATCTTTATAAACCAAATATATTCTTTCTTGGAAACCATGGTCTTCTTTTTTATCCTTTAATTCTGTTTGACAAAAATGATTACACTGACACATATAACAAAAGTGAAAGATTTTATCTAGATACAACTTCTAGTACGTCATTCATTAAATCCTCAACTAATTGATCATGTTCTAAACACTTCATGAATAGTAATCCATTATATTTTGATCTCAAGGAATATACTATGTTTTTGTTTCACCTAATGATAGTGAATCCTGAAATAATATTAATTTACATGTTATAACTATATTATATGCCTCGTGTTTAATATTTTTTTAAGTAAATATATATACTTAAAACTTTTATGATATATATATATACTTAAAATTTGTAACCATATAGATTATTATACTATTTTTTTAAGGGGAAAACTACAACTGCCCGGACAAGGTCATGTGTAGGATAATTTCTCACATTATTTTTTAATTGGGGTTATGTGTATAAAATTACCAGATCATTCTGAATAAAAACTCATCCATTTATATTAAACAAACAATTATTATGAATAAAAAATTCTGCATTTCTTAATGGAAAATATGACATAGGATAATTAGCCTATATTCTTTTTAAATCAAAAAAACATTCATCAATCCACTTTTTCTGAAATAATTTACTCCATAATGAGTTAACATGTTTACAGGGATATATAAATGAAAAATATTTTCAACAAACCATCATTATTAACCAAATAATCTAATAAAACTTCGAAATGTAGTGAAATTTATAGGTCCTAAACAAACATTCACTACTTCTATTATAGAATGATCATATTTTATTCTATATCATGAGATGATGTGCCCAAGTATTGAAATAAGACATTACCAAAATTCACATTAGATTAATTTTCTATAAAAATCAATTTAATTTAATGTCTATAGGAAAACCATAATATGATTCTAATGATATTCATTTCTTTAAGATTATACTATAATTTCATCCATGAATATAACAATAAATTTAACTAAATACTTAAAAAACTCCATTCTTAAGATCCATAAATATAGTGGGTGTTTATTAAACAAAATGCATAAGAATAAAATCATAATGGTCATAAATAGTTTGAAATTTTGTCCTTAGAATATCCACTTACAATACTTCTAGCCAGTGGTATCCAGATATAAGTTCAATAATTGTTAAATAATTAGCATCCTTGTGCTACCGCTACTTTGTTTGATGTTCTAGAATTCAATGAAGATATAGAACATTAAATTTCCAATGACTTCTACTTTCATTAAATAATAATTCCATAATTCAATATTTTATTTATATATATATCATTATAGTTACCCATATCACTAAACATAAAACATTTCATTACTAATTTATTATTATTCATAAGAAAATTACCACTACTCTTTTATATTCATTCATGATCAAAATGTCTTAATTTACCACATCTTTACACTTTTATAGTCTAATCAAGAATTCCTTAAAATGACCTTTACTGAATATAGAACATATTTTAGGATTATGTTTAGATTATCTTATGGATTTATTCTTCATTTCTTTTCACATAGATTGATTCATACTTTTATCTTTATGAGTTACATAATTGTTAGAGAACTATATATTAACCTTATCAACATATCTAAAAGATTCCTGACATATTATAAATTCATGAGAGGTAAAATATCATTTTAAACATTATTTCATACATGAGTAACATTTTTCAATATTACTCACATGTACTAGAATAAAATTTGATGCATAATTTGATAATGTATTAAAATTGTCCTTATAAGCAGTAACTAAGTCATGTTCCTTTTTCTTCAATTCTAGAAATTATATTTCCATTCTATGACAAATAACATTAGGGAAATATTTATCATGAGAAATATCCTAAAATATTTTCCACTCTCTTGTGTCAATTTCATTTTTAACCTTTTTATTCAAAATTAAGGACTATTACTGTATGAATTCACCTTCATATTGGTAAATAGAAATAGTTACCTTCTGATTCTATAATAATATCAACACATAAAAAATATTACCAATGAAATTATCCATCCTTCAGTTATCCCTAGGTCTAATGAATCACTAAAATCTGGATGGTGTTATTTCCTAAAATATTCTTCTATCATCATATTCCTATATAGATAATTGTGTTTCTTTTTTACAAAATTTCCAATATTTTTCACTTATAATAATTTAGTCAATATAGAAATAAAATAATCATATCTGTCTCCAACTATTTCAAATTTCGGATTCAGACATATATTGTCCTCTTGATTCTATCATGCCACATCCACCCTATTTCCTATATAGAAAAACACTCTAAATAGACTTGTATTAAATGATGTAACATGTAAATCCACAATGTTATCACATGAAATTACAAACATAAATTAACATTTATTAAATGTGAATTTAAAATCATCTTAACCACTAAAGTTATCTAAACACATTACCTTATATAAACTATAACACTATGTAAGTTAATTAAAATATAATTATGAGTTTAATAGGAATAATTTAACATTATTACTTTCCCATTATCTTTTTTTTATGGTTTTAGAGAATTCAAAAAACCATTTCATAATAAATTTTACTTTTCCACACATTATACATTTTCTTCAACAAAAAAGTTTCTCAAATTTATAACCTCATTTCATTAAAGACACTTTTACTTCTTTTTGGATGATTTAGAATAGTACAAATATTGAGCTTGATAAATTTCTTAAACATATTTAGATCCTTGGGAAGATATTTGAAAATGTGGGATAGTAATAAAAATATATATAAGGGATATAAAAAAAGTAAATTAGTTAGTCTATTAAAATTAATATATTCCAATAAAAATATTTTCCTTTTTAACATTTTTATAGAATAATTCATAATCACATATAAAAATTAGACTTTTATAGAAGAAAACTTTTAAAAATGATATAAACCACTGAAAAAATATAAAGGTTTCTTGTAAAAACATAAGAACCTGTGAAATGATTTTTCATGAGAATAAAAAAATTACATTTAAAAGATCAAAGAACTTCAAGAAAATTAAACTATTTTTATACAAACTCAACATAATCATAAATAATCCATATAGAAACCTTATTACATTATATTTATCACTTGTGATCAGTCATATTTCACTCATATGGAATAACCAATAATCAGTTAATTATATTCATATTTTTCTATAAAATAAATCATTACCTGATACATAAAAGGTTATATATCGGGCCCACCTATCATTATATATAATTTCAATCAACTATTATAGAAAATAATCGCATATATCTTTTAATTTTGTATCATAACACTAATTTAAACCCTTAATCGAAATTACTTTTAATCATCTAATAAAAATAGTGATAAAGGACATTTTCTTTTTAAAAAATAAAAAAACATAGAATAATGGGAATAGTATATTATTAAAAAACTATGAAAACATTCAATTTAATATTGATAATTAACAATTTCTATAATGGTGTATAAATTTCCATCGCGTTTATATAAAATTTTAAACTCCATTGTATTGAAATTTTTATGGATTATTCTTTTCTAAAATATAAGAAATAAATTAAAATATAACATCAAACAATAATTTAATTGTAAATAATAAAATTATTAAAATGCTTTTTAGAATATCAACATGGAAGATAAATGGTTGAATATAAAAATACTAAATGTGAAAAATTTGGTTTTAAAGAATGATCGATTACGTTGATTTGTGGTATTATTTGTAAATTTTTTAACTCTTAAATAATAAAAGAATATTAATTATTTATCTACATTAAAATATTATAAATTTTCATTATCTTATCATTATTCCTTTCATTTAATTTATTACACTATTTTATTAGTTACTCAATTATTTAATTTTATGTCTGATGTTTTGAGGCTATCTAGTACAAAATAGCTTTGGTGTGTTGACTGTGGTCAAAGGTTTCATGATTCCATCATATCAAAAATAATATATTTTTCTCATTATCATTATTTTAAGTTAAATAATCATTTAAAAACACCCCTTTAATTTTTTCATTAAAAATTATATATATAATTTCTTGGAGGCAGTAGTCTACACGTACACATGAGTGCGGTTTCCAATTTTCTAATGAATGAAATGGAAATAAGAACAAAAATATTTCTATTAAATAATATTATTATTTTAAATATAATATTTATTTAGAACATTATACCTTATTTACACCCACGTTATGTGGTAATGAAAAATGAATTAAATTTTTTCATGGAGGTGGTATTCCACACCTACGCATGAGCGCCGCTTCCATTTTCAAATGAATGAGAGGATAAGAAGGTATATAATATCTTATCATAAAAAAATATTTATTTAATAAAAATAATATATATCAATTAATAAAATATTTATAATCATATGGGTTAGTTTGTAAATAATAAATAAACACATCACTTATTAGATTCGGTGGTCTGCACCTTTGAAAAAGCATCATTTTCATTTTCCCGGGGATAGAAATGTTGTATAAAAGAGTTGTTCTATAAAAGTAATAAAATTTAAGTATTATAAATATAATGGTTTAATTATAATATTATGGTTATAATATATATTATTTAGGTAAGATAATAAATAGACTTTAAAGAATATGGTTAAGACTTATACCTCTTTTTTGGATATCTTCCTTTAGTGTACTCCTTAATCCTTCAAGGATTGGTATTTTGGTGAGACAAAAACCTATAGTAACTTGTGAGTTTATTTAGAAAGGAATTTGGGTACATATTATTCTATATAAAGTTCTCAAAGTTTTTGGATAAGTGTGTAGTTGAGGTGCTCTTTTATATGTTAGAGGAGCGGCACCCTAGTAAATATTAAGAACATTAAAATATAATAAATGAATTTTCTATAGAAGGTAACCCCAATTGTTCCCAATATATAAGATAAGAAATTTTGAGATATAAATATAATCATATAATCATATTTAAACATGTTTTATTTAAATTTCAATCTCTATTACTTAGTTTACCACCACCCCCCCCAACCCCCATTAACCCTTTTAACGTTTTCCGTGGTGGAAAACTTTTAAATTGGTAATTGTTCCTTATGAATGAAGATTGAATTTAAATCATTTAAAAATTTAAAAATTATTATTCCAATTCTGGAATCAATTTTATAATATTAAATTTCCAAAACCATAAAAAATCATTTTTAGTATTATTTTTCAAAACGCAATGAATTTCTTAAGAAAAATGATTTCTTAAAAACAAAAATGATTTTACCCCAAGATAAAGTATAATGTGTACTCCAACATATTTATTTGATTTATTATAAAACAATGTCATTTTATTAAACATTTATATAAATACAAAACTAAATATAACCTTAAAAATGATCAATTAAATTCAAAGAAACAAAAATTCTTTTTTATGAGATAAAAATATAACTTAGGTTAGAAAAAGTCAATAATGGGATTCATAATAAACCATAAAAATATTAAATGATTTATTATACTACATGAATACATATTTTCTTGTGAAAAAGTTCTTATATATTTTTATATCATTTTTATGTCATAAGATATCATAAAAATTATGACATTTTTGAAATCATCATTTTTACTATTCAACCCAAAATCAACTATTTTACAAAAATTACAAAAAATATATATATTAAGATTTTTGTAACACGGTATGTCAAAAATAAAATCATTTTTCAAATTAAAAATTTTAAAATTTAATAATTCTTCTTTTAAATAGAAACTTGTAATACATGGAAAAACAATTTAGTTAATCAAAACAATTTATTTTTCAATTAAACAATTATTTAAAATTATTTATAAAACTATGATGAATATAAATCTATAAAATGAAATCTTATGAATCATAAAATTTATTTATATCTTGGATTGGATGGGTTTTCATGGTATGTAACTGGGTTATCTATTTTTTAGTTGTTGTACAAATTGTTTCCCATATGATATTAATTATATATTTCGAGATATATTTCAAGATCATTTTGAGATAGTTATGTGATTTAGGCTTTTCTGATGGGTGTTTGGGATTCAAATAAAATACTTTTATATCGTTTTATGGTTTATATATTTCACCATTTAGATTTATATTTTATATGTGATTTGTAGAGTAGGGATCACTATCAGTCATAATCAACCATTGGTCATTATTTCATATGGTAGGCAATGTCACGTGCCTAATAGAGGGTGATATTAGTTTTTTGGTACTATTAGTTACTATATACATTTTATATTAGTTTGTTTTATATCAATGAGTTAGTTTCACAGGTGAGTATATTTGGTTTATAAAATATTCTATTTAAAAATTATGCCAAAATTATACCAATGAGATGAAATTGATAATGGTCTGATTAAAATAAGTATCGGTGATCTAGTAAGGAGGATTATAGTGAATAGTTTGTTTGGGTTTTATAGTTACATATAAAGGTAGTGACTATTACTTATATTTAGAAAAAATAAAATGATTAATGAATGGATGATCATTGTAGGTCGTGTTTTATGGTTTACGGATCATCACAACTCCTTGAATATGTGAACTATAGTGGTGGGGGGTTTCTAACGGATCATTGATTTTAATTTCTAAAAACATAGATAATTTTTTACATATAACGTTTTTGGATAGTATAATTTGAATTTTTTGATCTTGGTCATTGAATGGGAGTTATGAACATGTTTGGAAGGTTTTTTGGGAGTTTTAGAGGTGGAAATTTTGTAGAAAACATATAAAATGACACATTGGGTGATATCGTTGGAAAAGGGCAGAGTTGTGGCTTTAGAAAATTGGTTACCTAATTATACATCATCAAGAACTATGTGGATTTATAGGAATTGGGGTTCTCATTGATACACTACTAAGTGACTAGTTCTCCGGTACATAGAGGGGGATCATAGTACACTATTTCTGGTCGATCTAACCATTTATTCACCTCATTATTTCCCTTATATTGATCCCATATTGGTTACCATTTATCAATGGTTTGTTAAGCATATTGTTTCATAAAAATTGATTTATGTTTCTCTAATCATTTCTCATCATACTTTCTCTTCATTTTCATTAATTCTAGTCTGATGATTTTTTTGAATTAAGTCAATATTACACTGCATCGTGGTGGGATTTATTCATATTGGTGTTTCCTTAATGTGGTGAGAACAATGGAGTCTCAAAAAGTATGGAATCATACTATTTTATTAAATTTGGAATCCCAAATATTATCATCACTATATAATCAATTAACATCATAAAATTAACTTGGATAAATAGTTATTTAAGATGGAATGGTGGATTGAGGAACATTTCTTGGTTAATACAAATATTTGATGTGAATTTTACATATAAATATTTCGTATTAATTTTATAGAGGGATCTTATTTATACAGTGATGGATTTTATTTTTAGTGTGCACTCTACTAATTTTTAGGGACTCAACTAAATTATTTTAGGAAATATTGCTTAATGTTGGATTGATATGTTTTATTATTAATTTTATTTCATATCTATGGTCTTAAGAGTGACACCTAGGTGGAATATATAGATAGGAGGATATTTTCATTCAATTATAATATAGAAACATCAATTGATAGAATCCTTGGAATAATTAACAAGAGAAACATTTATAAAAATAATGATTTATATTTAAATAGGGTGTTACCTCATGGATTCATGAACTCATATTTGAATATTCTTATTTTTTAATGATGGTTGAAATAAGGTGTTGCACAAGTGTTGTGGGATTCTTTGTTGAATATGGACTTGACACATCTTTATTCAACTTCACATATTAAATTACATGGAATATAATTTTTCATGGTGATGGTCAAGGGAATTATAAATATAAAACATCATAAATGGTCATGTTTTTTATTGTAATTTATATTATATTACTTCTTATCATTTTGTCTTATAATCAGTCACTCCCTACTAGTGTGATCTATTTACACCTCATGTATGAACTCGTGTATTATTCATTACTAATAAATTTTTGAGGGTGTGGGTAGAGAAACCAAATAAATATTTATAATGTTTATGATCATTAATATTTGAGGACTTCAAAAAAAAGAGAGAATATACATTATTTTATTCCATTTTGGTCAAATCACATACATGAGGGGAAGAATTCTTCTCTTATCTTCATTAACCATCTCAATTTTCTTTTTCCTATATTCCATATATTATTAATTAATGTTTTTTCTTTGTTTTATCTTCTTCCCCTTATTCCCATATTTATATTATATTTATCTTATCATCTCTTTTCTTCTTTGGTTTATGGATGACTAGAGGTTCACAAGGATAAAGAAAATTTGTTGTAATACACTGGGGTTTTGATTATTTGTGGATGTGAACTCCTTTTAAAAATATAATCTAAAGGTTCTAGGGTTACATAATCTTATGATAGGTGATTATATCCTTTTATTTTTATTTTTATTAATCATGGGTTATTATGTGTTTTAAATTTATTCGTTATCGGTAAATTGTTTCTATAAATTATTTATGCTATTTTTTTAAGTTTTCATAATTTACCCAAATACATGAGATTATTTCAAAGGGGTTTTTAATGCACCAACCTAGGTTAACCAAACATATCAATACAATGAAAAAAACGATTAAAGAACATTTCAAATAAATATGGGAAATAAAATAGATTCTAGGTTATAAATAATTTATTATACAGTTATTTCAGTATCTAAAATAAATAAATAAATAGTAGACTCTTATTGAGAATCTATTATAAAGGATTCATATGTTGGATATTAATGTTTTGTAAATAAATAGTTTTTATAAAATGATATGATTAAACATTTTATTCTAATAATGATTATGTTATAAACATCACACTAAGTCATCACTAAAAAAATATGATAACTTTATACAAAATATAATAGATATGAGGAGTTTAACAAGAATTAAAAGATAAACATATTTACAATAAGAAAATATTATCCATGAAATATATAAGTTTTGAAATTCCATAAGAAAAAATCCTCATAACACTCATTGACCTCACTAGTATAAATATAAGCTTTGGGATTAGGGTTTAAATATTAGTTTTTTTTTAATCCAATTTTAAAATTTATGCCGGAAGATTTTAACATCAGTTTTTTATAAAACAATCACTAAAAATATTCGATTAATCCTTAAACATTGTTTTTCGTAAAACCTAAATTAAATTCTCCATTTTTATAAATTTAAAAAAAATTATAAAAACCAACATTAAAATAATTTAAAACTTTTATAATGTTATATTTTATAAAAACTGAAATTAATAGTTCTAAAAAAAATGGCATCCCAAAACCCTCACTTGTTTTCCTTTCGATACCCACTCTCTCAAGAAACGATGACACGTGATGACACCCTAATACCCACTACAACTATAGATCATCTCTTATAGTATAATTTATTAAACTTTTTTGATTTATTTCCTTCAATATTCCATCCTAAATCGTTTTTTTATAATTCTCATGATATTCTAGTAAATCTGCAACTATGGATTAAAATTTTTCTTTGTTATTTTTTTGACATTCTCTTCATTCATTTTCTTCAATCTTGTAACCCTAATTCTGTAACCACTGACTTTAATTGAGTTTATCATAATACCAAATCTATTTTTCTTTACCCACATCAATGATTTGTTAGTTATTTTCAAATTTTAGAATATAAATTAATTATTTCATTGGTATAAATTTTATTTTCCAATTTATTTTCTTATTTATTTTATTGTAGAATATTTTTTTAAATTTTCTTTAATGTTATTATTTTTTTATTACAATAAATTATTTTCCAGTATAATTTGTTTCATTTTTTCATCTTTTTATATGTTTAGACCATTGAGATAAAAATTGTTCATATATGTCATCGCATAGTCACATATATAAACAATGGGTATATGATTTCCCAATCATTATATATGTGTATACTATTCAAATTAATACTATCTTAGAATAACTAAAATAATATCATTCAAAAACTTCACACACTCACACATATAAAAAATGGTTCATAAGTTTATTTTACAAGTTACATTGAATGTAGAATTAAAAAGGGTAATTTAAATACTAAAATAATGATTCAAGTAAAAAACATTAACTGAACTCTTGAATTATCACCATTAAAATATTTTTATGATTGTAATATTAAAATTTACATTAGAATAATTAATCAGATAAACGTAATTATTTAACCACAAAAATTTTAGAAAAATCAATTTCACTATTGATAAATAAAACCACTTATATGAGAATGTAAACTATCAAATGAAGAAAAAATTTGTCTAAGAATGTTTCCAGGAAAATTTTATTTATATTACATGAAATATATTTTTCTCATAAAAAAACCCAACACTTATTGTAAACATTATCCACAATGTTTACCATAATGCAGATGACTAAAATTCACACTTAATGAATTTTTTTTTAAATTCAGATCCTAATTAATGAAAAATGGGTTTTGATATTGATTAAAAGTCGATATGTTTTCCATATTTAATATAAAATAAAAAATAGTTAAAAAATTATCATGCCAAACTATATAAATTCCATTAATAATTTTTTAAAAATAATAATTAATAAATCATTCATAACAATTTTTGAAGCATAAAATATGATCATAATAACTTCTTTAAAAAAATGTGACATTTTAGAATTATTTTTCATGTTTGATGTTAAACCTCAAAAATATTATAGAAACACTTTAAATTTAGCTTTAACATTAAAAAAATAGTATACAAATTTTCTTCTCAACAAGTAGAAAAAAAAAGTTATTTAATGAATAATAGTTATAGAAATTAGTTTAACAAAAACATAAATTTAACAGGTGTAATATGAGTTTACCATAAAATTATATAGTGAACCTTACCACCCAAATATATATTTCATTAAATCATTTTAATTTTGATTATATGTTTTTGTGTTTAAAATTTACCTAATTATATATTTTTTATATTTATATGTTTTAATAGATTGCACTTTAATATTTTAATCTTATGTAATTAATGGATCAAAATTGGATAAATTTATAAATAACCACTAATGAATATGAGAAAGGAGTTGATGACTTCATGTAATTTTCTGAATGGGACCTTGAAAGAAAATATTTTATTTTTTAACCTTGTTTCAAGAATTTGAAAATGATAATGATATATTCCATTAATATCATGGATTATCTAATTTTCTATATTTATAGACATAATTATACATGTTATATTTGTAATGGTGAAAGAATTGAATATTCATTGTCTAATATTGATGAAAATATTCAAAATGTTATATAGGGTCATATTGAATAATTAATTCATGATATATTCATTAAAACCATTGATAAAATAAAAACTATTGAATTATCATTTGGAGATTATGAGAAATAATTATTCTTGAGTTGCACTAAATTTATAAATTTATCAGAATTTATTAGATTAATTAAATTTAAAATAATAAATGGGTGAACTGATAAAAATTTCTCTAAATTTTGTAAACTTTTGAAAGAGCTACTTCTAGAAATAAATGGGCTTCAATACTCTAATTATGAAAAAATATCATGTTCAGTTGGGTTGATGTATAAAATGATACATGTTTTCCCCCATTGATTGTGTTTTTCATTGTAGGTAATATGAATGTTTATGAAAATGTCATAAATATTGGATATTGTGATATTTTATGGATGAAAATTTCAACCCCAATACATGTTTTGGTACCAGTATCAAACCTCCGATGAAATAAATTTGTTACCTTAAAATAATTAATCATTATCCAGAATTTATTTGAAAATTCAAATGATACAAAAAGGTTTATATTTCATGTAGGTGAGTGCATCTTTGATTGTAACATACTATAAAGACCTGGAAAATTCAAGGAAAATTTTTTCTTAATTTTCTTTGGAATTTTACAAGAACGCAGTTTCTGACGGTGCCAGATTCCGAGGCCCGGTGTGCCCAGAATCAATTTCTGAAGTTTGGCTCGGGTACGTTCAGTGAATGAACGAGCGGCAATTCCTATCTTTTGAACCAGTGCTCAGAATTGAAATCTGATGGCACCGATGAACTCGCAATGCTGGTAATCGCTTAAGGGAACCTTTACCGTAGTTGTGTTTGTGCAGAATAAGAAGTTACTTAATGGGGTTTAATTAATAAGTAAATAAAATTGTTAGATCAATTTTATTTTATATCAAGGTGGTTAATTTCCCCCATTGGAAGTTGGTGGTGGGGCCCACATCCACCCAACCTCCCATGTGTGGATAATTGAAAGGGTGGGGCCCACACGAGCCCCAACCTTTCACCCTCCCCCTTTAAACTCCTTAACCCCCCATTTAATTCTTGCCAACTTAACTCCTCATTTATTTTTACAACTCATGTTAATAACTTGAGTGAGTTAAGTGTGGGTTTTTATTTTCAAACTCTTAAATTTTCAAAAGCCTTTTGTTATAATAAAATAAGTTGGGAACTTATTTTATTTGGGTTAGTCTTGGGTTGTTTGAGAGCTTTTGGAGAGAAAGCTAAAGGAAGTCTTCTTCTTCTTCAACTTCGACAAAGAACGCGAAGAACATCTCTGCCGAAGAACGCGAAGTCTACTTCCAACGACGTTTCCTCTTTGAACGCACCTCGACGATAACGGAATCGACGTTCGTTTCCCGCGACGCCCGACCTCCCCGACGCTCCTCTTCTGTGGCTCGATTGATGTGCACCGTTCCTGAACCGAGGTAGGGGAATTTTATTTGTTGCCTATTAACCTTGAGAAAAGAACGACGAGCGCAGAAAAACCATTACCCGGTTGATCCGCGGACCGTTCGTCCATGCGGGGTTACTTTTTTTGGGTGTCATCTAATTTAATGGTTAAGTATGTGCTCAATAATTTTTTGGGACTAAATGTTTGATTTTCCAATTGATATCACTTAACGTGGAGGGCGCGGGCCGAACGAACACGGCCCGACAACCCTCCGCAGATTGTTTTTGATGCGTGGTTTTGGTGATGATGAGAAAGCGGACCCGTATTGGAGTTTGAGGCATCTATTCTGAATACCTTGATCCGAGAAGACTGTCGGCGAAGACCGCAAGCGAATCGGACCACCGAAGCGCGTCCGGTGGTCCAGATAATGCGGCGGCGGCGCGCAGCCGGAGGTGCCTGTCGCGGCTATGCCATGGTGGTTCAGCAAGCGGGCGGTTTTTCCGGCCGCGGGTGATCTGGAGGCGACACCCTGAGGGCCCCACGTGTCAGGTAACGGCCGGCCTTAGGCCGGCCGAGTTCTGGAAGAACCAGGGCTTGAAACCCCTGGTGGTGTCAATTTCAGCGGGCCCCCACGTGGGGGCTGTTTTCATCAAAGGCGCAGCATAATGTCGTGTCGTTAGTAAAATAAAGGGGGGCAGGCGCCCCCCCCCCCCCCCCCTTCAAAATGGCTCGGCCTTCGGCCGATCCGGGCAGCGTGCTGGGCAAGCTGTGCCCAGCCGGGCCGGTCCGACCTGGACCCAGGGCGGGTCGACCCGGTTTGGGCCGACCGGGGGGGGGGGGGGGGGGGGGGGTCTCGGGCCGGGTCGGTTCGGGCCAGAAACCCCCGTTTTCGGACCGTTGGGTTCAATTGCCCATAACTCAGGCTACAGACCTCTGATCAACGCACCGTCAGTTGAGTAGCGATCCTTGGAACGAGACGGTCGTTTCGGTATATCGCACTCAAGGATTCGAAATATTTTGAGTTTGTCGGGGTTGGTTCGTACACGAAACCAACCGGGCCCTCAGAGCGGAAACGCTCATATCTTGAAATCTGGACGTCCGATTGACGTGCCGTCGACATGGTTGAGATTCTCCTTGTGAGACAAATATTTTGGCATATTCCGCCCGAGGTTTGGACTCAGGTGGAGTATGGTTGGATTGGTTTTTCCTTAAAAACCAACCGGGCCCCTGGAACGAAAAAGCCAATAACTCTTAGACCAGGCGTCCGATTGACGCGTCGTCTGTTGCGTTGAGTTTCTGTTGGCGACACGGAACTTTTGGATACATCAACTTCAGACTATGTGACAGTTGATGTATCAGCCTCTCGGCTCGTGGAGCGTACCCTCCCGAACAAGCTTGCTATGTGTGGGAACCCTAGTGCTGGCTGCGACTGCGACTTCGACGACGACTGTGCAGAGATCCTCAGTGGATTCGACTTCGACGACTACAACACTCAGCGATCCTACAGGGGATCAGTGCTACAGATCCTGTGTGGGTCCAATCCTATGTGGGTCCTAGCTATGCTAGTCTTGTATCCTATGTGGGTCCCAGCTTAGATGATTCAAGTACTGGTCTTGTATCCTATGTGGGTCCCAGTATAGATGAATCAATGAAGACAGCTGGTCTTGTATCCTATGTGGGTCCTAGCTGTGCTGGTCTTGTATCCTGTGTGGTTCCCACCTTAGATGATTCAATACTGGTCGGGTATCCTATGTGGGTCCCAGTATAGATGAATCAATGAAGACAGCTGGTCTTGTATCCTATGTGGGTCCTAGCTGTGCTGGTCCTGTATCTTATGTGGGTCCAAGCTTAGATGATTCAGTATCTATGTCTGATCATCTCTTTCACCTTTTCAATGATGTAATACCTGTATGATCTGAATCCAATTTTCTTTCCTGTGTGGATTGTGTTGTGATATCCTGTGTGGATTACGTTTCTCTTTCCTGTGTGGAATAAGTATACTTTCCTGTGTGGACTGAGTTGTACTTGGGCTCGGAGGTTGGAGTGTATTTGAATTGTTGACTTAGTTATATGTATGGGCAT